>OV281289.1:3467500-8267500 GCA_923062465.1 Acleris sparsana
TAACTGTTTTGTGGGTGTTTCCCAAATACTATTATTCCGCGTAGCATTTATCCGATTTTTCCCATCCGTGATTTTACTGAATAGCATTTTCCCCTATTTTTAATTTTTCCTGGTCGCATACTTATTTACTCTTCTGGATTTTTCCCATTCGAAAATTTCCCCATTGTAATTAGGCCGAAATTGGGAAATAGGCTTAGGTTATGTTAGTTCTACAGGAGGCCCGAAGGTTCAACCACCCAGAAGTAGGAACTCCGCAATGACTGAGCTCCGTTGCTTCTGTGGAAATTATACAACAGACTTTTCCTCGGTCTCTGTGATAATTTCATATTATTTCCGTTAATATATTATATAACTTTTCAGATAAATACAGATTGGAAAATTATCATACTGGAATTATTTCTACTGCAAAAAAAAACTGCAGCAAAATAAGCTACCGAAAAAAATCAAGACCCGTAAATTTTGCAAATGAAAATATTGCTAATCGATTTTTTTTATCGCCATACTCCTTTCAACCTATGCTTTGCGACCTAATGTTACCCAGCAAGTATTCCTTTCAATGTTAGTGTGAACCGTGTGTCCGTGAGTTGTCTGCAAGTCAGTCAGTGCCGGAAACTTTTAATAAATGAGACATTATAAAAGTTAAAAGAAAAAATACGGTATGCAAATTAACCAGTCAGTCAGTTTTGTTTTAAAAAATGCTTCGACAAAACAAATTACTATCAGCATGAATGTTGCAAGCCTATATAGCAATGTCTTTACATAAACTCTGACCTCAAGCATCAGACTTCTTTTTCGGCGAAGTAGAGCGAACATGGGACGGGCTCAGTTCAATTCGATGGATAATCGAATAGTTTACGGTGTGGGATTTGCGTTGCGTCCCATTCGATATACCCTGAGCAGTTACAGGCCCGCACTCATGAATTCCATTGAAAATAGACACATTTTAGAGTCTGTGGCCCAGAATCGCGGTAACACAACAATCGCGACACGTTGTCTGTTTTAATTGAAATGTAAAAGGTATCGTGACTTTAAAAAACAACTTTATCACTTACTAGCTTAGCCCGTGGCTCGATTCACGTAACCGCTATCGTATTCCTCTTAGGAATTGTACACCTCTGTTTGAAAAAAGAATACCTTATGTTATCGTTATCGTTATAGTCATATCAAGTGCTTATGTTAGTTCTATACACTTTGATAGTTTGCGTAAACCGTTATCGATAGCGTTAATCATCTTGCTTTTGATCGATAATGAGGTGTTGAACTGTAGAAACGGAAATATTAGTCAGATATAGACAGTTAGTGCAAAGTCAGTTAGTATCTTTGTGTATTCACCTTTCCAATTGATTTTGTAATCTAATAGGTATATGATGTCATGGTATACTTAAATTAACTAAAATTATCACGTAGTTAATTCAAATTCCTATCAGATGGTGATGAGGGATAACGTGTACACTGTGTAGGCGCCTACATTGACTATCATAACATAAATTGGGATTGAATATAATATGAGATCAGAATAATGTCAGCATTATTCACCAATTAAGCTTACAGTTTTTATACTGAAGTGTTTTGAAGATTTTATTTATAAAACAAACGAAAGAACAAAACTACCAGTGAGCATTCTTCCCAAAATATTGAAATAGTAGATTTAGTGTTAAGTGTGAAGATGTTATTTGAAGAACAGTACGTGCAGTGTACTATACGGGTATATTTTTAATGTAATATGTATAGTTATGTCTCCATGTTCTTCATCGCTTCCTCATAGCTGAGGGTCATGATTGATTGCTTGAAAGAACACTTCAGGCTGTTGAGCCTGATGAAACACAGACTGTCAGTTGCAGTTTAGGGTTTCCAACAAGGGATCAGTCTAATGGGTCCGTGACCTTCCTCTGCCTTTGCTTTTGTATTGTCATATATTCTTGAATAATTAATTAAACGATGACTAGTAAAAAGTACTTTATACAGAACGGTAATATATTAAGTTAGGATGCAAAATTCATATTAATAATATAAATTTAAAAGTGATACGGTCTGTTTGTTATGCTTTCACGGTAAAGATAAACGTCAGTTAGTCAGAGAGTTAATAAAAACATCGTAAGTACTTTCTTTGATCAGATCAGACATTTAAATAGTGTTTAAAAATAAAAGGTTAACTTATAAAAAACCCGCCATAATTAAATTGATAAGCATCCATGTTTGTTACTGGCCACCTGCACTCACTGTACAATAAATAACTCGCCACATTTAATTCCACTGTGTACACAGAATGTTAATTCAAGCAGAGCATTGCATACACTAGACATGAATGCAGAGGAATATCAAATTGTTTAGTACAGTATTACCATCTTTATTAGGCAGGGTAATTTGTCCAGTGCTCCTCATATTTCCTGTTGGCTTTATTTAGACAAGACCCATTAGCATAATGCTGCATTACCAGTGCCGCATTTTCATCAAAAACCATTTTATCTTAAGCTTTACTGTGTATTGTACGACTTTTGGGAGATAGGTCAGGGGATCTTGGTGGCCCGTTTAGTGTTTCAGTGGACATTTTCGAATGCGCTCTTTGTAGACATAGAAGCTATTTCATTATGTATTGATGCTCCTGCTTTTGTAGTTATCCTTAACGCTTTTAAGATTAATTGCTTAGATTAACGTGTTAAGATTTTGCTTGTTGACTTTTCTGTTGGGTTTTTGCATGATATTCGTATCAAATTGTATTTTATTTAAACTACTTAGCGAATTGTTTAAATTCCTTACAAATATGATTGCCTTTGATAAAGATATTAATGTATTTGAAAGAAATGTAAAAATGTATTTTTAATACGAATTTTTCATCAAAACTTTCAAATAAGTTATTCATGTCCTTATTTTTTATATCAAAAACTAGCAGTAAATTCTTAAATATAAATCAGTCGGATGGAACAGCCACCAAACAAACACACGTTCACGTTTGTAATATAAATAAGTGTAACTGTAAACTCAGTCTACGCCACTCAGCCTTGTCAAAATATTATTTTAAGAGGATTGTGCAGCGGCGGTTAAATCGCGTAGCTGTCAAAAAATATCCATACAAATTTAACTCCGAACGATAACATTTCTCACCTTCTAAATCAACTACGATTTTTCAGATTTTTGAGTAATGTTAGTGTATTTAGGTTAGTAATTAAGTTTCTATGTATTTTTATTTTTTATTTTGCATAGTTTTTCATTATGTTTACTAAATATTAGAATAAATACACAAACATGAACTTGATTTAGGGGTGAGAAACGTTATCGCATTTTGAATGGACATTTACTGCTACACAATCATTTTTTTAATTGGGCACTGCTACAGGAAATGCTAGCGCAGGACTCAAAACCATTGGTATGCCATAAGTTAAGTTTTTCAGAATAAACATTTTTCATTTTCATCTTAAGGTAAGCTGAAACATTTTTTTTTATGGCTTAGAGAAGGCAAACGAGCATACAGGCCACCTGATGGTACTCGTAAGTGGAAACTGTGACCCATAGACATTCGCATTCACAAGACTGCAAGCCTAAGACTGCAAATGCGTTGCCAAACCTGAGGACTAAGATGGAATGCCTCTATGCTAGTCATTACACCGACTGTCTTATCTCCAAACCGGATCACAACAATGCGAACACTGCTGTTTTGCGGTAACTTAATGGATAAGATGGTGGTAGCGATCCGGACGGACCCTGCACAAGGTTCTACCACCCTCAAAAACAACAACCAATAAACGACAAAGCCTAGCCATACTTCATGAAACCTTTCAAGAATTTCGGCATCTCTGCATATAAATCCTTTTAATGTTAGCACACATCATCATTAACTTGATATAATTCTTCCAACTTCGAGGGCCGCATGAAAAACGGATGAACTGGGCAAATCCTGCTCAACTTTTGCAATATTGGCTCTTGTGGGATTAATCCCTACGCTGCGAATGAAGAAAATTAAAACTGCCTTTTTATACTTTTTTGGGGTCGCTCATGTAATACGTGAAGCTTTGATTGAGGCTGGTGTTTGTTTGCTTCAAATTTTATTTGCGTTAATTGGGTATGTCTAGACGCTTTGGTAAAAAATCTAATACGTACAGTTTAATTGTGAGATTGTCGCGTCGCCTCCATAGCATGTTTTACGGATTTTAAACACACTTAAGTAACTGCTGTAATTGCAATCAATTAACAAAATTACTATTTAATACAATCTGATAAAATAAAAGGTAGTTTTTAACCTAATTCTAATTGTAGGACTGACTATTGCAGACTTTTGGAATTTAGTTTAGTTTAGTTTATTTATTCATCAATGTAATATGTTTACAATATAAATTGCATTGCATGTCAAAAAATACGAAAAAATTACATTGAGATCGTCAATCATAAATACTAATAGGTAATCGAAGAATACAAAAGTAATTAATAATTAATAATTAAAACAACAACAATTAAACATCTGATTAATGGTCATCCGATGTCAATATTAGGTGAAAGCACGCGTGCACTCAGGCCACCTGATGCTAAGTGGGATCTGAGACCCATAGACATTTGAAATCTCAAGACTACAATCTTAAAACTGCAATCCTAAAACTTCAAATGCGTTGCCAACCCTGAGGACTAAGATGGAATGCCTCTATGCTGGTAATTTAATCGGTTGTATTATCCCCACAACGGAACACAGCAATGCGAACACGCTGCTTGGATTGGTTGGATGTACAATGATTAATAAAATTAATGTCAACTCAATACTAATTAAAATACCTACCTGCCTATAATGTGGTACTTAGAGCTGGTATGGTGATGGCGACAGAAGATGGCCGTCTGAAGATTGGCTCATAGTAGATCTGTCGAGCCCAGACTCACTTGAATTGGCTTTTATTATCAGTGCTAGAAGTACTGTCAGCAACAAAGTAAGTTATTTTTATTTGGAAAAAACGAACTTTATGAAAAATTATACTAGAAATAAATATTGTATTTGTCATTTTTTCATTTTAAAGCTGAACTACTTAACGAAAATGACAAAAATATGGCCTTTATTCTCTCAGCTACACCATTCTTATTTTTATGCGTCAACTAATATGGCAACAATAACTTAGATTTGTGAGAAAGTTTTATTCGTTATAAGTTAAATGGTTCTTCGTAATAGCTCTGCTAGTTTTATTACAAGTTGATTGACAGTTTAACTTGAAACTTAAACGTGGGGAACAGTTCTTGGAAACTTTAAAATTACTTGTTTTAACCAAGAATTTAAATTAAATTTGTAATGGTTATTTATATAACGACTGTACAGTTCTTGTCCTGTAAATTTGGGTTAAAAAAATCTAAACAAATACATTACAAATACCTAGTTTTATGTTTCATGTTTTATGTTTTTATTTGGAAAACAAACAGAGTAAAACGTACATAATAAACTTACTTTCTAGACCTTAAACAAAACATGCGTCCTACTCCTCAACAGTTTCCACTAAGACATGATTAAAAAAGATTACTCTATACGTATAATTCAGATTTTGGCAAAATAATAACAATAGAAAACTAGGGTAAAGTCACCAGTGGCTGACCACTGGTGACTTTACCCTACATGTAACTAATTATATCCATCACATCAGCACATTAAGCATTAACACGAATTAAATAAAAATAGAGACATAGTACCACCAAAACAAAAAGGTACTAAATACCAACAAAACAGATGAAGGTCATGCACAAATCAGTATAACACGCACAAATAATTGAAAGAAGAACATTCTTTTTTTTTTTCGTAATTTAACCTTCTCTAACAACAATACGTTTATAGAAACGAGTTACTTATTTCAAGTCAGTTATTTGATCGGGTTTTCTCTATTTGAATTTCTCCAATCATAGTTATGGCGAACAAATATTCTTTTGAATTCGTAAGGTTTGTTCCCATTTGGCACTGATTCATACAATCTTGTCTAATGGTCGCTAGTATGAGACACACTAAGACTCAATTATATTCATAGACCAAGTGACAAGTTTGTCTGGTATGAATACGAAATATTAACTGGGTTAAGTTTGCTTTCACTCTTCGGGTTCAATTTGATAGAATAATAGAATGGTGAACTTGTTTCTTCCATTTAACATGATTGAAGAAACTGTCCGAGTTTTTTCATCATTTCGATGTTTTTTATGTATTTTTACAGCAACAAGCCAAAAAATGGCAATTTAAATATAATAATGTAGTACCTTTTTTAAAGATTTTCTTCTTGTTCTTTTTTAAACGATTTTTAAGCGAATATTTAAGTATGCGTTTAAGACCTTTATATAGATCTCCAATTTGTTACATATTTCCAGCCGACAATATAAAAACTTTAATACAACATAATTCTCCTTCTACTCGTATTATACAGGATGAAGAAAACAAACGCCAGATGGAGGAGAACTATGTCAAATATTAGAAACAGCAAATTGTACACAAAGGCTAGTTAATTTTAATTTCGCAAACAATAAATTCAACTTTCAATTATTATTTTTATAAATATGTCTTAATCGTGAAGCAACCAGTGTAATATGACAAAAAATGCTTCATTTTATGATACAGCTCGAAAAGAGTCATTGAAAGATATGTTTTATCTTTAAATAACAGCGACCTTTAGCGCCCCACGTCAAATACAAATGGGTCAGTCACACGCCAAGCACGTTTCAATAGCTATGCAAAATTCGACATAATCCATACGTTAAAGGACGTCTTCTAACTGTATTTGGGACAACTTAAACGTCGATGGTGCGGAAGGTACGAAAAGACGCGCATTTTAGGTGTTTATAGCTTTCAATGGGATAAACTAGAGAAAAGACCGTTAAATGGAGTAAAACACAAAGGCAGTACATACCTAAGATAAACATAATGTAAAATCAATTCGCGATTAAATCAGGTTTTTTTTAAATCCATGAAAGCAGTGTTTATTATCTTAAATAACAAAAAGCAAGTCTTAAAAACTCCGACTGTTGTCAAACCACTTTAAATCTTTATAAAACCTTAATTATCATTGAAAATGAAAAATGATGAAAAAACCGAAAGATCATTTTTAAATACCTATTCAGTGATACCCCACCTATCATAATACGCCAATCTTTTTTTTCCTTTTTGCAATATGGCGTCTGGTTGCCGCCATATTGATTTTTGATTACTGTGATATCTTTAGTGACACTCACAGGATTAAAACAAATCGATTGACATAAGAATCGTAATTAAGATCGTTTCACGCGTTTACACACATACATACAAACATATAGAGGCTGATAAAAACATTACCCTCCTCCTGTGGTAGTCGGGTAAAAAAATTAAATCTTTTTTGTGTGGAATTTACTAATTCCAATATTTAAGGTACTTGCCCTCATTAAGTGTTCCATCGTGTTTTCCACCCTGTATATTCAGCCAGACGTGAACCGACAGTCTGGAGTTCACTCGAACCTTGTTACCATAATGCAACATTGACAAACGGAACCTTTTGATTACATTGCTGGCTGTGAATGTAAATCGACTACAAACAGCTTGCTAAAGTGTCAATGGCTAAAGAACACTTCTGTTAGTTTTAGCTAGAGAGCGAGATTTTTTTTTTTTTTATAGCATAGAGAAGGCAACCGAGCACACAGGCCACCTGATGGTAAGTGGAAACTGTGACCCATAGACATTAGCATAAGACTGCAAATGCGTTGCCAACCCTGAGGACTAAGATGGAATGCCTCTATGCTAGTCATTACACCGGCTGTCTTATCCCCAAACCGGAACACAACAATGCGGACACTGCTGTTTGGCGGTAGGTTAATGGATAAGATGGTGGTAGCGATCCGAACGGACCCTGCACAGGGTCCTACCACCCGCAAAATTCATGAGATTCATTTAAATGTGTAAAAAAAGACAAAATTAAACTCTTTGAGACTTTTTATTGATAATTACTATATGTTCTTCTTTTGGTTTAGGAATTTTGGTACTTATTGTAAAGTCACCAAACAGCCTTCAAATTAAAATTATTAAACTACTCATATATACTTATTCAATTTTGACTTCAAAATAATGTAACTATCATTCAAATATCAAAAACTTGTTGATACTTTTAAAAAAATTGCTTTGTAGATAACTTTAAATTATACATTTAGTAACATTAATCTCCAGTTAACAATCCAGTTCTGAATATGGCATCCTATGGAACGCCACTGTGCCGTTACTGTTTATGAATTTCCAATATCTGAAAGTCACCTCGTGTGTTCTTTTTTTTTGTTACAATTAATTGCCAATTTTGGTTCACGAAACCAGGCAAAACCATGTCGGACCATACTCAGTGTAGCTCAGTAATTCCTCAAAAAACAACAGGTATAAATTAATTTCCTATTTAAAGTTATTTGTGGTTGTCTTTGATGAATTTTAGTTTAAATACTATTGTCTATTATTTCCCAAAAACAAATCAAGTCAGCCTACTAAGTCGAGATAGTTTGTCTTTAAATTTATTACAATTCTTGTGGTTTCATTGAATATATTATTATAGTATTTGTAGTTTCGGCTGTAGCGGGTGGGGACACGTAACTCTAGAAAAATAGTCCTTTTTTAATTAAAATTTTAACAGCTATCCAGTAATATATCACACGATTTGGTCATTAAATATAGTGCGCGGTAAAAATATGTGTACAAAATTTTAGGTTTGTAATGTTAATAGTTTTAAAAAGAGTGTGATATACAGACGGACAGACAGAAGAGACATGATGAAATTATAAGACACTACGAAACCATAAAAAGCATCAAATAAACATCAATATAACACGCCCGTGCTAGCACTAGCCTCCAGCTATGATCCTCGGCTGTCTAGCTTCATAGCGGTCTTGATTTGACGGGCTTTGGCCGAGTTAGCCCTGACTTTACGATGGAATTTGCCTCGTGCCTAACTTTAAAGTTAAAGTATAGTTGGGGAATAAGTTTATTTCTATTTTCTTCTATATTACAGTCTGTTTGTAATAATAGTTTTTTCTCAAACATGCTATGTAATGTCGGCGTTATGTTAGTTATTTTAGGCTTCAAAGTGCCACGTTTCCGACGGAACAACTCGAGAGAACTGTAAAGGAATTTCATACGAAATTGAAGGCCTAGGCCGGGAAGTATTTTTTTTTTAAATTTTATTTGGCCATGGCTGTGTTTATGAAAAGGCTGTTTTTTTTTTATTTACTAAGCCGTGCATCCAACAAAGCGTTTGCATGTTTATTTGAAGTACCAGGAGCGCAGAGGTAATTAGGAGGTTAGCACGATGCGGCGAGCCCCGCGCGCGCCACCAGCGGGCCGGCGGGCGGGCGTACTGAGCACTGTAGGTTACTTTTAATGTTTATGCAATCCTAGTACCTATTTGACATTGTAATTTTTGTTTTAATTATTTTAATGAATTATGTTTGAGAAAAGCACTATACATACTTCGGCGGGAAATATGGGGTTGCCCGCCTCAGACCTATATCCGGCGTTGCTTCGCTCGGCCGTCTATATAACTTCGGCCGGCAACCCCTTTTGTCCCGGCGTCTGTAGTAATGAACTATAATAATAAAAGAAAAGTAATAGCTTTAACTGCCAGATATTTTTTACAGGGTATTTTTTATAAATCGGTCTTTTATGGAGAAAACGGCACTTAACTGTTGTGCGTTGATACTAAGTAAATATTGTGCAAAATGCGTTTTTTTTTTTTTAACTTTTGCTATAGAGAACGCAAACGAGCACACAGGCCACCTGATGGTAAGTGGAAACTGAGACCGATAGACATTCGCATTCACAAGACTTCAAGCCTAAGACTGCAAATACGTTGCCAACACTGAGGACTAAGATGGAATGCCTCTATGCTAGTCATTACACCGACTGTCTTATCCCCAAACCGGAACCCAACAATGCGAACACTGCTGTTTGGCGGTAGGTTAATGGATAATATGGTGGTAGCGATCCGGACAAACCCTGCACATGTCCTACCACCCGCAATATACTTGCAATCACAGCAAAAATATAAGTGAAAAACCAACATTTTTTTGTGAAAATTTGTTGTTAATTTTGAAGCATTTGTCTTAAGTTATAAATCGATATAAAAAAAATTTATTGTGAGTGTTCGTATATTGTCAAAATTGCAAAATGGCTTGGTAAAATTACTAAACTCATAATTATGGTAAATTTGATAGAAAAGTGACCAAACAGGTGGATGAGCACATATTATAGTCTGCCAAAAAAGTCTTGAAATTAAAAAGTGGCAACACTGTAGTATCACCCCTTTCAAATAAATCTAAGAAAACAAGAGACTACTACACAGTGTTGCCACTTTTTAATTTCAATACTTTTTTCGTAGACTATAGGTTAACAGATGAGAAATAAATAACAAATAAATATCAGGGGACAATGTCACAACATTGACCTAGTCCCAAAGTAAGCTATACGAGTAGGTTTGTACTATGGGTAGGTACTAAACAACGATATTTAATACTTATACATTAAGAGAATACTTAAATACAAAGAAAAAACCCATGACAAATCCTTTAAAAACTCATTACTAAAAAATATCTGCCCGGGTTTTGAATCCAGGACCGCTATCTTCGTAGGCAAGGTCACTACGAACTAGGCCAACGAGTCATCGAAATGAGCTCCGGGGTCTTCAAAGGACCAGATAGAAGAAGGGTGTAGTGCCTCTGAGCTATTTATTTTACCAGCTGTCTTACCTCTATAGAAACAACAATGCAAACACTACTGCTAGGTATGATGAAGTTTTATCGAAGCTTTCGATCTGCTTAGTAGGTTAGGATACTTCATAACGTTCTTACTATAAGTGGCGGCATAAACACACGTACTTACGTAGAGGTAGTAATTAGTTATTTATGTGACTGGAGCATAATGAGAGGCATTAATACACGAGTGTTTTAAAGCCTCATTATGCGTACAGTCGCATACAAAACTTTATTTACATACATATCATAAGTTTTCTACAGCATGTACAATATGGCCTACATTTTTAAGTTGTAGATAACTTTATTTTCAGTTCTTTGTAACAATTCGGAAGTTCGAAACAAATGACTGTGTGGCGCAGCGGCGCGCCCGACACAGCGCGCCCGACTCACAAGTTACACAGCACAGGTTAGGTAGATACTTCTAATGTTTATGCACACCTAGTATTTGAAGTTAAATTTTTTGTTTTGTTTGTGTGAATCATACCTATGTAATTTTCGAGATTCAAAAAATTTAATGAGCAAGAATATCTCTCTAAATGAAATTACAAATCGACTAATTCGATAATCACAACCAAATATTATGACTCCTTTTCTTTGAGATGTTAAGTTTTGGCAACCACAGATACAAGTTTACTAATATAGGTCATTTGCTTATCATTTCGGAACATATTATAGAGAAGTTATGCCATGGATGTAGATAAAATAATATAAAGTACCATAAATTCTCTACTCTACTACTAAATGACTCATTTAAAAGAAAGATAGAGTATCAAAAGCAGGTGGCGCATTAACGGTGACAATAGAAGTGTAAATGAGGTCAGGAGTTGTTAGGCGCCTCCAGCGCTTAACTGTTGCTTCGACAGACATAATGGAAATGGAAAGGATTTAAAAATGGAACGATGCGATTCAAATATGGAATGAGATTGGCTACCTGAAAAAATATTGTGTTATAAACTGCGCCTCTATTCTAAGCGTTAAAATCCAAATCGTATTTGACCTGGTATGGTATTTTTTTTAACTCGGCTGACATCACTGTCAAGAAAAAGGGAGCTATCAAAACGTTGATAATACGATACCAGATCAAATGACATTGTTTTTACCATGTTGAATAGAAGCCAGGGGCGCTAACATGGCTGCGTTTATCACGTGATAAAGTTTGGACAAGGCATCCGTCACCTTTTGACACGTAAAAAAGTACGACAGGGACGGGTGCTATATCCACATTTGACACGCGATATAAACGCAACCATACTAAATACAAGAGCATTTAAAGGTTAGCGGGACTTGGTTTTATAATGACGGCATTTTGTTCAAAAATATAAGACAACAATTTAAGAATCATGTAATACATTATTTAAACGTAGACCAAATGTAGCAAAGGTTCATAGTTGATGGATTTTATTTGCGTTAGTAAATCAGTTTGAAAATTGATCACAATTTATTTAATATGTGTAGTAGGTATGGGATAGTTATATTCCTTTACTTATACTAATAAGTATTTAGTTAAAATGTTTGCTGCAAAAGATGTAACGTATTGTATCATTAATCATTACGGTTCAAAATTCCTAAAAATAACACTATGAAATCCTTCGTATGTGATAAAGTGATCTTGAACTAATCTTTTACCAAATTAAAACTACTTTAAACCTTTTTATACCATCATCAACAAATAAACTCAAGTAAATAAAACAAGTGATAAAATTATCACCTGTTCAACAATAAAGGCAACTTTAAGTGAATCCACCCGACCTTTTCAGCCCTTCGGGGAGTTTTCTATACAAATGAGCATCTGCATTTCACAGATAAACCTTCTCTGGGGACATCGAGTCGGGGTCTTTAAACGAGCCGTGAAAAACTCTTTTCAGGTCAGTTAACACCTGGACACCCTAGCTGAAAACATAATTTATCTAGTAGACTTTTCTAACCTTGATACAACCAGCCAGAGACTTTAGAAAATTTGAATCAGGGCTCGGAAACGTTATTCAAAATAACGTTTTAAAAACGTTTCGAACCGTTCTTTGTTCAACATTTTGTTCGGAACGGAAACGAAACGAGAACGTTATCAAAAACCGGTTTAACCACGGGACGCGGCCGCGCGCGGCGTTCGGCTACAAAGCGGCAACAAGCATGAACTTGTTTAGTAATGTTAGATACTACCGAACCCAGCAAATGGAAAAAAACGGTTAAAAACGTTATATGGATCAAAAAATATTTAAATTTCGTTCTTGTTCAAAAACGTTTTCTATAACGTTATTTGCGAACGAAACCGAAACAAATCGTTCCTTAGGCATTTAAGACGAAACCGTTTCGAAAAAAATACCGTTTTCCGAGCCCTGATTTGAATTTATAAACATGTCGCGAAAGTCACTCGTTATCATTGGGCCAAAACAATACAACTCATTTCCATCGTAGATTTCAGAAGTGAATAATGACGGACTATTTGCAACCAAACTCACAATGCACTTGTGTGACATGATAACTTACAAGGTTTTATTTGCTCTATTATTGATATTATATCTCTTTTCATGCACTTCCATTTTTATATTGCTAAAAAAGGAGAAATAAATTCAATTTAGAAAAGAGCGACCCGTAAATAGTTCTGTCACGTCAAATTATTTGCCTCCCAGCATTCGCGGCCCAAAATACTATTTATTCACATCTCCTTACACAAAAACAACGTTTGCCAATTTTATTTACTTCCCCCTTTCCTGTTACTGTCGAGTAAATTGAAAGTTTACGGAAGTAAACAATAAGAAATTGAATTTGCAAATATACTTTGGCAAATATATAATACTGAAGAATAGCTAAACTTAAGTGGCAGTGGGCGGGGCAAATTGCTCGCAAGACTGATGGCCGATGGGGCCAGAAGGTTTTGGAGTGGCGTCCGCGGACCGGGAGACGAGCTGTAGTTAGGCCTCCAACAAGATGGAGTGACGACCTCGTAAGAATCGCGGGAGCGCGATGGATGCGAAATGCACAAGACCGGTCTGAGTGGAGAGTCTAGGGGGTGGCCTGTGTCCAGCAGTGGACGTCTTTCGGCTGACATGATGATGATGATGATGAATTACTTACCAGAAATATACAGGAATTGAATTCTTTCCTTTAGTTTTATTTGTGGTTCGTAAAAAAATGCGTCGACAAGATGCAAACAGTTTATTACAATACCACCGTTACAATATATATATACTTATACAAACTCATATAAACTACTGAAATTTATTTATTATTTTATATTCAAATCTTTAAAAAAATTAACTGCCAAAAAACAAGACATGTTAATTATTTTACAAATTATATCTCATAGGATACAAAGCTGTACAAGGACTGGATAATATTTACTTTGTTTATTTAACATATATTTATTTAATAAATAAACAATATTTTTCATCTAAGTGAAATAGGTATGTATTTCTTGTGAGAAATAAAGTTCCTTCGCTAGGTTAGATCAATGCTTTTGTTGATAATTAATGAAATATATGGAAACAATGTGAGATTCAATATTTCAAGTAGAAATTAAGAATCAATAATATAATTCGCAATATTAAAAATAATCAACAGATAAACGTACCATGGACGATCGATAAACACACCTATTTATTTTTTTGCCCTTATTATTTACAGTAATAATGCATTTTTTGTAATGCATGCATTAAAGGAAAAAAATCAGGTCAATATGCATGGATTTTTAAATCTTATTCCACAACAAAATATGAAAAAGCCGTAAAAGTGATCACCAAGAGTGAAATTAAAATCGGCCAAGAAATACGTATGATACAAGCATTTTATACTATTAATTTGACAGCGGTTAAATAGATGGAGGGATCTGATATGCCGTGTGACGTCATGTAACACGTCGGCCATATAAACTCCATGTTAAATTCTATTTTGCTAGAAAGAGATAGGAACAAATCTTTATTGGCTTATATCTTGGTGATTTTTATAACTATTAAAAACAAAAAGTTTATTACAAAAATCAGCTGTTATCAAAGTTGTAAAAAAAATTACATTAATATTTCCTAATTTTTTTCCTGAATGGAATATCCCACGGACCGATATATAAACTTTTGCTTTCCCTTCGAATGCGGAAGCGCTCTAACTTTCCTTTAAATCTCATAGCCGGTTCCATTACCGCTACATCCCTGTTACGTCAGAGTCAGTAATTAAATGAGTCGTATGGACAGAAGCGGATGCAAGTTTGCACGTACGATCCAGTTCGCTGGCACCGTTTCACAGACAACTTGTGTGGACTACTGTTTCTCTCATTGACATGGCGTCAATCGAATTTACTAGCTGGAGTTTAGTTTAAATATAGCAAGAATATGTGATTTAATGTTGTATTTTGCTAAATTATTTAAAAGTCGCTATTGAATGAGAATCGATATTTAAGATAAAACCAGCAGACTTAAATTTCTTATAAGTACAGTCAAAGACTTAATTTTTTGATAAGTACAGTCAAAGACTTAAATTTCTTATAAGTACAGTCAAAGACTTAAATTTCTTATAAGTAGAGTCAAAGACTTAAATTTCTTATAAGTACAGTCAAAGACTTAAATTTCTTATAAGTACAGTCAAAGACTTAAATTTGGGATACACTATAGATCCGAAGTCGATTTGCATTCTACAACAATGAGGTTGAGTATTCTATAAGTTACGTTAGTCATCTCTAATGATATTGAAGACTTTAAGCATATTTTTGTGAAATGGGTCACAAATGAACGTTCAAAACCTTACACTGTACAAATATTAAGATCAAGGAAAAATCGCCTCACGTGTTTTGTATAGGGATCCGCTTTAATTTAATGTTTTTTTTTGTTTTAATATTAAAATTTGTCGTTAAGCAGCCAGTGTAACAAACGCTCTGTAAAAAAATCCAGTTTTTACATATTTCGGTTCATAAGATCCGCTGACAGATGGACGGATGGATAGCACCCGTTGGGTACGGAACCCTAAGAGTGTTATACAACATAACATAACAACATAACTGACTATTTTTTATTTATTGCTATGACGTCTTGCTTATTTAGTTTTTAATATGAAACAGTAAAACCTGAATATTAAATAGAACTCGACTCTCTATCCAATGTCTCACTCTCTTTGATACCCATCCATATAATTTATGATAGAAAAACTTCCATCGCTTCCTCCACACTTATGTCTCTTCATTCACGTGCGTCGGTTTAAGACTCCTGATCTGTCCCTTTCTCAATACATCCCCTATCTAAACATGGAACTTGCCTTGCCCTTCTCCTGCCAACATTACCATTTATTTACTCTTTCCTTATAAATCTGTTTAGTCAATCTCACCACATGAATTATCTCCACATGACCAAACCACTTAAGCATTCCTTTATTAATTCTTGTCATTACATATTCTTTAAGCCACAAAGTTCTTTTATTACACTGTTCCTTAACCTATCACACACGTTAATAATGCACTATTTTAAAAGAAACCATTTTTTTTTTTATGGCATAGGGAATGCAGTGCTGACGAGCACACAGGCCACTTGATGGTAAGTGGAAACTGTGACCCATAGACATTCGCATTCACAAGACTGCAAGCCTAAGACTGCAAATGCGCTGCCAACCCTGAGGACTAAGATGGAATGCCTCTATGCTAGTCATTACACCGGCTGTCTTATCCCCAAACCGGAACACAACAATGCGAACACTGCTGTTTGGCGGTAGGTTAATGGATAAGATGGTGGTAGCGATCCGGACGGACCCCGCACAAGGTCCTACCACCCGCAAACGGCAACCATAAACGGCTCGAAACCATAAATTTACATGTAAAACCTATCGTAAACAGGTATCAGGTAACTTAATTCCATTAGGGATTGAGATATAGAAAATACCCCTTGCACTTGACCGGTTTTTAATCTAGTAAATTGAAGGTCGCTTTCCATCGAACTGCCGTGGGACAGATGTGGCCAATGTGTAGGTTTACGCGTGAATGGGCAGGGAAAATCCATTCAGCCATGCGTGGAAAATAAACCACCACAAACCAAATTTATCACTGTTCCGTCGGGATAAAGTTCAAGTTAAACAGAACGTTTTTTGCAGTTTTGCATTGTAAACCGCATAGCAAAATTCCCAGAGGCTCTATCCTACTTGGCAAAACCATATAACGTTTGTTAGCGTATTTTCAATTTAACGACAGCTCTTATTTACTTGAGTAATGGCGGCCAAGTTAGAAGTAATACGATAACATTGTCAAATGCAATATTACAGAGTAGAAAACAGGCTCAGGGCTACATATGACAATAGTGAAAACGGATACCAATCAAGTTAGCTCATCCTGCTAATATTATTATTGTGATAGTTTGTGTGTGTGTGTGTGCGTGTGCATGTGTGTGCGCGTGTGTGTTTATGTGTGTGTTAGCGTGCGTCCGTGCGTGCGTGCGTGCGTGCGTGTGTGCGTGCGTGTGTGTGTGTGTTTGTGTGGAGGGGGGGGAGAAGCTAGTAATAAATAACTATTAAAGAGAAATAAAATACCCCTATAATAATGGCGACCTTACCGAGCTGATGTTTGTTACTAAAAAAAATTAAACTGCGTTCGAATCGGTCCATTCGTTTGGGAGCTACGATACAACAGACTGACGCAAAATATACAGACACATGAAAGCCAACACGTCCATCTATTTCTAGTATTATACAGATATACACAGTCATGTTAAACTCATGAAATCCTCTTATGTAAAGGGGTGAAAAACATCATTATATAGATCTAGACTTATGCCGCTTTTAGGATGGCATAACAAATACTGAAAAAATCGGAAGCAAAAGCAAAGTAAAATTATAGGGCTGAAACTTAAAACATTTGTAATGTTTAATAGTGTAAACAAAGCCAGTCAAAAGAGCCATTAGAAATTTGAAGTCTGGAACTAAGTATTTCTTTTGGCAAAATTGTCCCCGGCACATACACGTACGGCTTGATTTTTACCAAATTTATTTCGTAACCAATTGACCGAAAGAGTCTTTTATCGGGCACTTAGTTAAAACGTTCACGTTGAACTTCATTCCGGATTCTGTTTTTAGCATTTAAGCGACTGCAAAGGCGTAAGAGTAATTAAAAGGTTGGTTAATTTGGCTCTAACTGCATATGCATTTTAGAATGACTATTAGGCTTGTGTCAGTTAAACTTAAAATAAAAATGGTTAGAAATTTCATTCAAGATCTGTTCTTCATGTTTGTGACTTGTTTGTGACTCCGAATTATTTAATTACTCGTAAGAAAAATCAGTTTTATGTTTAGAAAAATATAAATCAATATGTTAATGAATTTTATTTGAGTTCTTCGTATTCAGTTAACACTGTGGGGTTTAAAAGGAAATGCAAGGCTGGACAACATGCATGACGAAAGTAAACGATTTTCGTAAACTGATAATGTATCAAATTGATGAAGCGTTCGACGCAACCGTCTGACAGTCATGTACGTCAATGCTGCCCTCCTTAGACAAAAGGGCTTATGTCTCATAGAACCGCGCTTTTATTAGTGACCTTATTTCTTAAGTTGTGGGGTTAAATTTACTTTGACCAACAAATTACGCATGCGTCCTTTTTATTTAGGAGGGTAGAATGCCATACATCCTCAATAACGATACCGATCGCCAAATGCATCGTGTCTAGGACCTCTGTCTTATATTATTTCCCACTAAACTCGAAATAGTACTACTTTTTTGGCCTGGCTCTTTATATTTTAAACTGATAACATTGCTCAAACATGTTACCAGTTGGCTATGAGCTAGAAGTTTTAGAGTGAAGGTACACGAAAGTTTTAATGCAGCGTGTTGGAAATTTTAAAACATGTTATTGGGAGTAGTCTGTTCAAACATTAAATTGTACGTTCTGACGTTACAGTTTAACTACCGCAAATTGCTGCGTTGATCTTTCAGCTCTGGATTTATTTTATTTTATGCTGTTATCTTTACAGCATATTATTATAATAAAATAACAATAGCAAATAAAAATAACAATAATAAAATAAAGCATAGACTTAAGCTCTAAACCTAGGGATTTGCAATTTGGAAGGTTAGGTTAGGTTAGGTTAGGTTAGATTAGTCCTTAGCAAACAGATGAATTGAAAAACGACTACCAAGCGGGAATAAATAGGAGGAGGTAGTGGGGAAGTAATTCTACATCAGAAGTGACAGGGGTCCACGGTGATTTGCCAATCAATTTAATTAACAGTACCTACACACCAGTCATGCTATTGTCATAAGAAGCACCGGCTAAAGTTTAACCATTTCCTAATTATTGTAATTTTCACTCTCAAAACGCAATAAATTAAACAAAACTTAGCTAATTACCTCTAAACCTGCCATTAATCTTAGTAATTTATTTTATTCTTAATTCCATTCGTACTGTTTCACTAATTGATCGTCTAGAAGTTGCTTAATTAAACGATAGAGCGGATATTTTTAACAGACGTACAAGCTTTCTGAATGGATACAGTACCTAATTTAAATCTAGTTATCAACAAGCAAGAGTCAAACCCAACTACATGGCGTCTTTTTTATTGAGTACCAGCGAGGCTAGGGCATATCTAGCAACAACATAAATATGTATGTGTTGCTAGATTTGCCTCAACCTCCGTGCGTTAAAAAGAAAAGTGGCGTTATTCAAAAAAATATCAAAAGTGTTTTATTACATAAATCAACTACTTTTTGCCTATATTTTAAGTTGGCAAAGCGGCCCTCCGCAGTTTTCTTCCTATCACTACAGATGGCACCGTTGTCATTTTTCCACTACGCTATAGTCCGCCATCTTTTTTGTAGAAGAGCGACGCTCTCGCAGTTGCAATCCAGTCACAGTGGTGAATAGACGTGTGTTTTTGTGGAAATCTGACATATCTCGGAATAGTGTGAAAATTTGATATAAACAGGTAAGTGTTATTTAATGAAAAATGACATTTTAGAAAAAACTACTCTTCAGTCTTAACTTATCAACGTAATTTAAAATACTAAAATGACACTTTTTGATTTGAGTATAGAAAGTTAGAATAAAGTTTTGTACCAAAGTGATACCTTTTGTAAGATGACGTTTTTCTTTATTTATTTATTTAGAGTTACCGTGGGTTCATTGAATGTGAAGCGTCACTTTTAGAAATGAGACGTTTAAGTTCAAAATACTACTATGAAATTTTATGGTAACTAATAGAAAAATAACTGCTAGTTTTGTTTTTTCTAAATTAGGAGTATAAAATTTATTTGTTTGCGACTTTTAAATAAATAAGATTTACTTACGTCACAATTAAGTCTGTCAATGGAAAATCAAAATAACCTAAAACCATCTTTAGTTGACCAACGTTAGTTGTTAATAATGAGCTGAAATGAAAACATAAAATAGCAAAAACCACCGAAAAACAATTTAAAATGCACAGACATAAAACATAACACCATGCTTAAGCAAAAAAATACCATGAGCTGATACCCTGTCCCATACTCAAGATAAATAGATGATGTGAAGCGTAATAATTAAATACCTAAACGTTTGTCAAAAAAATGTCGTTAACACACTATGATATCAAATAGAATTTTACGTGCGTCTTGTGTATAAATTTAAATAAGCTGTAAACTCGAAAAACATAATTATATTGAAATTAATCATTCGGCAACAATAAATCTAATTTATTAAACTTGAATACCCACGAGAAAGTGTCAGAGTGTCATCAAGATAGGTATATTATAGAAATGAATCGTTTGGCAACAAAAAATCTAACTTATAACACTTGAATACCTACGAGAAAGTGTCAGTCTAATCAGGATAGGTATAATATATAGGTACATTTACTTACACAGACTTGTGGTTATCTAAATTCAAAGCGTTGTTCACTATACGCTTAGTGCGACTACTTATTTTATTGATTTTCGTAGCCAAATCACACCACTTAACCAAAATTTTAACATAACACGTGCAGGCTAACTCGACATTTGGCTGGCGACTGCGCGTTTGATTCAAACGCGCAGTCGCCAGCCAAATGCCGTGCGCCGGAGCCGTTCGAACTCATTCAAACGGTTTGAATGAGTTCGAACGGCTCCGGAGCACGGCAATGGCATGAAGTTGGTGGGGGAACAGGTACTACCAACCTAAACGCGTCAAATGAAACGAACAAAGACTAACGTCTATGAATATAACACTTGACTTACAAAAACTAGTAACTTCAAGTAAAAAAACACATACTACATTTAAAAAGTTATGATTAAACTCGTTCGACCACATCAAAACCTAGTAAGCCTCTATGACTTTTTGAATACCTAGTAAGTGCATGTCATATACTAGGTATTTGAAATAGTTTTGTGACATACTGGATTTTGAAATGGTCAAGCCCGTTTGTTTCTGTAGGTACTTAGTAGGTTTCGGGGTACTCATATCTGTGAACCTGACCGAGATAGGTCTCTAAATGATTTTGCATCCGGTAGGGACTTACTAGGAACCACGTTTTATGCAAGAAATACAAAATTGAATTTTTGAGAATTATTGAGTATAAGTTTATGTTTTCTTTTTTATTTCTTTAAAAAGTACCCACTTTTATCCTACTTGAATCGATATAAAAAAATAATAATTTTATGTCGAGTTTCGAAAAAATCTACCTGTTTGATTTGGTTGTTTCGCCAAAAATATTACTTATTTCGCATCATGTACCTTGCTATTGGCAATATTTTTAACACTTCAGTGTAATTTCATTTGCTTTTTATATTCAATAAACAAAGTTTTCTTCCACAATTTGTATTTTATTTCATAAAAGGTCACCGTAAAAGGTTAACTATTTTTATGGAAAAGTGGCATTTATTAGGCTAACAAGGCTTTATTTCTACTTTTCACATTACATTTTTATAAAAGGAAATAGAAAAAAAAATTACGAAGAAAGTGATATATAATACTTAGTTACTTGTTCTATACCATCTTCAACATATTGAAATAAGCGTGCCCGAAACTTTTAACTCTCGTCCTGTAAATTTTGATGATTTTGAATAACGTCATTTTTCTTTTTAACGCACGCTATGTAAACTACATTTGCACCAAATTCTACATCAATTGTAAAGCAAGCATATAAACAATATTGTGTCAAACGAAGAATTACACATCTAATTTTATGTACACGTTGTCTTAATATTCACATTGTTTACAACAACAAAAATCAAAAATTTAGCACTCAGTTTTTGAGCACAGCAGAATACCTTCGTGTCAATGAGATACTTTAGTAATATTGTCCCAAATAAAAATCATTACACACACCTTTTTTAGACGATAAATATATAAGAAACTTTTCTTCCTACTGCCGTATGAAAGGAAGTTCTTAATTAAACTTGGAATGATGATACGGCAGCGACATTAACTGAATGGGAAGATTTTATCAACAGGCTTTAGATATGAGTGGGGAATTTCTCGTTCTCACTTTTACTTCCTATTTAAAACTCTATTATTACTTTAACAAGAGCGAGATTAACTTGTTTTAGAATAAGGATCATGTGTTCTAACTACCGTAATTCCGTAATAATTAATGAAACTTACGTCTTATCTTGTTGAAGTAGAATATGTTTTAGTCTGACATAAAGGCTACGTGAGAGGCAATGAATGATACAAGGGGCACTTTGTGAGACACCTTGTGTTGTTTGATCCTTCCGACTACGCCAAATAAAAAAAAATAAAAAAAACACGGGACGATCTCACACAAATTGATCTAGTCCCAAACTAAGCTCTCGCCTGGTACTATGGGAACTAGTCAACTCTGTAAATAGAGTGTATAGAGAATTAAATAATTAAATACCTAGTTGGTAGCGACCCAGCCTACCAGGCTGGGTCGCTACCAACTAGGTTATCGTAACGTCAAAACTAGCAAAAAAAGTATCCCTTTTATTCATAAACATGCAATAGTTTAAGTGTGCTTTATATATATTCTTAGGCCTTCTATTTATATACATTGGGACATTCGAATTTGACAGAGATTGACAGACATTCTAAAGTTTTGATTATCACTTGTTTAATATGAATAAAGGCACCACTAATAATGAGATATTAAAGTGATTACCAGACTAAATGGATATTGCTATTATATCAATAATAATGCAACCACCAAGCCACTGGTTGTCCATGTATAATTGGCGCATATTGATTGAATTGATAGCTATCTGAGAGCAAGTAGCTAAAATCCGGCGTGCATCTTAGCTCAACTTAGCTATTACGGATATAGCTTCTTAGTAATACATACATGCATTGTAAACCAAAGCTTCATTAGATAATATTGAGTCAAGTAGATATTAGCTACCTACTTTATCAAATTAATACTTGAGTGTGTGATGACAGTTGATCAAGTGGTTTATTACAACGCACGAGAATGTCATCCCATACATTTTGAGTGATAGAAAAGAAAAACGTTAGTTAGCGTTTGCGTCTTGGTTAGAACCTCAGGCTTTCTGATTTAATAGTCGTAAATATTGGGTCCTTACTATTATGAAATTGGCGTTTTGTTAAACTGGCCACTTACGTTCAAAATATGTGATGTTCGGCTAAGAATTCTAAATTCAAATTCATTTTCAATTTTAGCTCATGCATTTGTGCTTCGAATTTAGCGATTCATTTATTATCACGTCATTAGTTTTTTCTTGGACATCAATCTGTTCACAATATGGAGAACTTAAATTATCGCGTTATTTACGAATACGAGTTCCACCGTGACACCAGTGCTGCAGAAACGGCTCGAAGGATTAATGATGTGTATGAGGCAGCTACTGTAAAAGAAAACACGGTACGTTTTTGGTTACAACGTTTTCGTTCTGGAAATGTTGACCTACAAAATAAGTTCCGTAGATGGCCGGAGACCTAAGTTAACGAAGAATTTGAATTAATTGTGGAAACGGATACATCGCAAACTACGTCAGAGTAAGGTGTGAGTGATAAAACAGTTTTGATTTACCTGAAACAAATGGGAAAAGTGAAAAAGCTTGCAAAATGGGTATATTATCGGTATGTTTTTGCCATTATAAAAACGCAAATGTCATATGTAAGGACAAAATATTAATCTACTAAATCTTTTAAAATAATGAAAAATTACTAGCATACGTAGTCGGTTCTTAAGTAAAGATTTAGTCAGATAAAACTAACATCTGTTTATTTTTCAATTTCAAAATATATAAAAATTAACTAATAATCATTCCACATAGTTTCCGCAATTCCCTTCTAACATTCACGGTCGGCACAGATTAAAATACGCACGAGTTTTCTGAAAATCTCACTTTTTGAAAACGCTTTAAAGGTAAGTTTTTGTTGACTAAGAAACATTTTTGTTTAATATTGTGAAGCCTCTCATCTGTGGTATGTTTAGAGATCAGCATTATTTTCTTAACGATACTCAAAAACCAGATTATGAATTTTGGTTTGTTTTATTACTGTTGCAAATTGATGTAAAATCGTAGGGTCGATTTAATGAGTCATGAAGATTGACTGGTGTATAAGCTGTTTAGTTGCTTGGAAATACATTTGTATCAGAATTCAAAGATAATAGTCTGATCAATATGTCACGCAAATTTCGATTCAATACGAGAACTTTTACAAAAGTTGTAGCCATTATCAGTATCGTAGTCGTGCTTGTTTTGACTCATGATTTCTTGCCCCGAATGGAATGCTTAAAGCTCGTTCATCAAATGATTGCAATAGTAAAGAATAAAAATTACGCTTCTTTTTATTCTATATAAAATAAGGTTTTGACTGATGTCCTATATACTAGGTTTATGATTTTTTTTATTGTAATAAATCTCAGTGACTTAGGAACCGACTACGTAGATGCATTCATCTTACTTAGTTCAGATTGTCAACGTATTTGGAGTCTTAGGAATGTAAATGAAAAGTCTTGAGAACTCAAATATCTATGCGTCTCAGATGCCACTTACCGTAAGGTGCGGTACCCCTTATTTTTGCCGTAAAAAAAACACGCTCGATGAAACCGTGAGTGTAAGTGTTTGCGCTGCTAATTTGCTTACATTCTTGACTTTTAATTCATTCATGAACAACATTTATTTCGCTCTAAAATAAATAATAAACGCACCCAAATCGCCACATACCTTTATAAGCAGAACTTGGTAGCAACTTAACAAAATGTACGATACCGCAGCGAGCGTGCGGTATAATTGGTCTAAATTGCCTGGGTAATCCACTTGACGATTTCGACTATTAAGTCTACCGCTAATTGTAGGTAGACTCAATTTGTTCGCGTAATACACTAGTGAGATAACATCGCCGTTTGTCTTGTTTTGGCTAAACTACAGGCGTTCCTATTTCGGTGAATTTCGGAGTAATATGGAATATGCGATGTATTTAAAAAGTATTTGAATAATCACGGTGTGTGATCGTTTTGATTGTTTTTATTGTGTTTGTGTTATTGACCTGTTGAAAGATTTTAAAGCTACATTTTACTTAAACGCGTCAAAACGCGTCTCGGGTAAGATATTAATTAACTTAGAAATAGTGAAATTGCCAGTAAAACATTTAAGGTGAATGTATGTAACAATTGTGTTTGAATATCTGTGTTTGTACAGTAGTACAAAATACATATATTCAAACACAATACTTACAGATTAACACCCGTAATCACAAACAATACTTAAGGGTACTTCACTGAGTAAACGAACTGCGTTCAATACAGCTTTGTGATTGGTCCTTTTTGACCGACCTTTTGTTTATGAGACGATTTGACCCACCTTGTGTGTTCGTGAGCACTGTGAGACCTCATAGTGACGTTTGTGAATACAGTTTTTCTAGTGTAAAAAGGCCGACTTATCCCATTATAACTGATCCCGTCTGAACTTTGAGATAATTATGTTGTACTTGGTGTACTGCCTTTTGGCCGAAATACGTTTGGTCGAATCTATCGATTCGCAACTTTTTCATTTGGCAACCCACTTGTATTTCTGTAAGTGTAAATATTTTAGGATTTATTTCTGTACCTTCGTATAGACCCTATAGGTAAGGTTAGGTTAGTTTTTATAAAAATCCTGAAATATTTACAGTTACAGAAATAAACGTGGGTTGCCAAATGAAACGGTTGCGATACGATACATTCAACCAAACGTATTTCGGCCAAAAGGCAGAGAACCGTTATACTTGTATTAGATATTAGAAACCATGCTTTATAACAGATGGTGCTGACATTTAACCTTCACCTAGTTCTGATTTTCATTTAACTTCAACTACAAAAATTGTTTCTCGAAATAAAAAAATCCAGCGAGATAATTGTGGTAATTTTCTTACAGCTTTTTTTATGTTACTCCTCATGATTTTTATTCTCACCTTGTACACTCGATCATTAAGAACATGGTTTATTACTATAATAACGGTTCGTTTACACAATACGCGAGAAATAGGAAAAAAAACTAGATTACGCGTTTTACTCAGAACACAGAGAAGGTAAACTAGATATTATTGAAGTAAATATCTACAGAGCGTCACCGACACACGTATCTGGATAGGTCTGTTATAAAATGTTCCACGCTATCTGGTATGACTTAATTATTACACAATATATTATTATAATACATTATAATGATCTACGTTTGTATGAACTCGTGTTAATTGTAACGATACATTTTAGAAAAAGATAATATTGTAGATAAATAAAAAACTTTGTTGTAAATAATAACAAAAATGAAGTTCATCAAAGTGCTAAGGATTTTTTGTACATCCTGTATTATATCTGTTCTGCGCTTTGTAAAACAGAAATATTAAATTTTTATATTTAATTGTACTCGTATATTTTAGACGGAACCGAAAGCAAAATTTTCACTGTATCCATATCCACAACGTTCTCGTATGCTTATAATTAGTGAGAGTGGTGAAAAATTGGCCTTTTACTCGTGGCACGTTATTCGTCTATATTAATCATGAACACCCTGTTATTATTACGAAGTGGGTTGAAGGGTTACATGGCAGGCCTTATATTTGGTTGTGACTAAGAAATTCTGAAGAGGGAGGTGTTAACAACGCTTTATTTCATTTCTTTCTGCGTTACAAAATGTATCCCAATAAAATTTGCATAAAAAATATATGGTCCATGTTCTACAAATTGACTTTACTTTATAACCTTTTAAAAATTATTGTTTTTATGATTGAAACCTTCAGCTGGAGTTTCTTGCGGCGCTACTTCTCCACAATGATGGACCTGTCCGTAGCGCTAGTAGATTCACTCTATATTACCGACGTGTAAAAGAGCCCTCATGTGGCCTATTTACTGAATAATTTTTTTTAACGCCATACACTAAAAAAGCTGTCCTTGTAGTATTGAGTTACAAACAACACATTATATAAGTGCCTACATTTCACAGCATTCATCTGAAATATCGCCAAAGATGGTGTGGATTGGGGTCACAAAATTCGTTTGTGACTTACATGGAGCCAATAATATTTATGACGGCCTGTTCGCTAATTGGTTGACAGGTTGGTTTTTCAACCCTAAGAACAATTTAAACCAATCAATCCGTTTTTTTTATAATTTAATAAAACGTTAGTTTAATATTATCCATGGCTAAATAATATTTAAAACATTAAATTAAACAGTGGATTGCAAACAGATTTCACTTTGTGAAGACGTAATTACGAAATGAAAAAAATCGTTAATAAGTTATATTCTGCCTGAGAAACCGTGGAAAAAACGAAGTCGTTATCTGAAAACGTATACCTCTTCTTCGTATTTCAATAAATTTTCGACGTCGCTGAAACTTTGTGTAGTTATGAAGCTTTTATTCTTTGAATGATTGTGTAGGTATGTCACTTTATTATAAAGAAAAACATACCATTAGTTATTTTTTTCGCAATAGTTCAGAAAAGTGCTATGGCAGCATCTTTGGTGTAAAAAAGGTAAGTAATGTATTTGTTCATTAGAGGGCGTTACTCGTCCATAAATTGCATAATATTTTCCAGCCACTGGTATGAATATGATTATAGACAAAAAAGAGTATTGCTTGACTATGATGGCAATGGAATGATGCCGTGCAGGATGATGTAAACGTAAAAATGAAAAAATAAAACTAACTATAACACAACCATTTATGAATTAAAAATTAAAATTAAATATTAGGTAATCGTGGTAAGTTAACCATCAAATGTTTAAATAAGTACCTACTTTATGTGAAGATAATGGAAATATTGCTAGCAATCTTTGTCATAATCCAATATTTTTGACTTAAGTGATTTTGTATACCTTTTGAAGTAAAATAATATTTGCTATTAAAATAAAATTACTAAACAAATTAAAAATGTAGGTCACCTTGTAAACACTAAATGACACAATAAATGAAAATGATCCAGAATATTTTGAAAGTAATATACGAATTGTTACTCCGAACTCGTCACGTGGATTGTTTCGATTCAACGGATCCGCTTTAAAACGTGAAGTTTATCAACTCGCTCGTATTTGTTGGACCGAGGGTGTTTACTTTTACTGTTAATGAAAACTTGTTAACGATATTTATTTAAATTTTGTCATGTGTTAAGGACAACTGCTATCTATGCCTTTTATGGACAAGGCAACAAGCACCCAGATCTTCTAGCTTGTAAGTAGGTTATAAGACTCAAGGACATTTCGTGGGTGATACTGCAATACCGTGAACTAACTAATTCAATAAGGTGTAAAAATAAACCGTGGCGAG
Organism: Acleris sparsana; assembly: GCA_923062465.1. NCBI lineage: Eukaryota > Metazoa > Arthropoda > Insecta > Lepidoptera > Tortricidae > Acleris > Acleris sparsana. Next base: position 3,495,828 of record OV281289.1, read on the forward strand.
TTAATCATTAAGGTGCATATTTAAAAAAAAAAATTGTAAGTTACAAGGCGTTGCTAACCTTGAGAAAGGAGGGGGAGAAATAAACATAATATGTATTGGGAAAATAAGGCACTTTTCCACCACTGACGATGAGCGAGAAGTGAGGTTATATTATTATTTCCGTCTCTTTTATTGACACGAGATCTAGATCTTTTGTTCGTTTCTAGTACAAGTCAATGGTTGATATTTAAAATATTCCTCGCTGGCGGTGGGACAAGTGCCTTATAGTTTGTTCTCTGCCGCATGCCACATGCAGCCGCCAACACTGTACAGATGACAGTAGTGAGCTGCATTTGATCGTGACAACTTACAGCGATCACTTTATAATCCAGTCAAAATAGCGTACTTTGGAGGCAATTGAGTGAGGAAGAGAAAAAAAATCTGAAATAGAGCCACTTGTTATTATATTCCCGCTTAACCTTATCAATATGTTATGAAGGTTAATTTAGAAGGAAACGTTTCGAGCAGTAGATATAGTGTTTTCTATTTAAAAAAACTCAAGAAGTGTACGAGAACCATACAATTGTCTAGTTTAAATGGAACGGTGTTTCTAGCCCCTGCTACCATGATTGTTATTGAGTTCCAACCGGCCAATCTACTGGTTTTTCTATTTTCCTTTCGCTACAGATTTGTTTCACTAGGCTGTAGATTTTATCCACAACACATGGAGTAAAAAATAAAGTTTCAATATTGCGTACGGCAAGTATTTTATGGTTATTTTTGGGGTTGAAATATTATTTACGTATTGCAAAAATGTGTACTATGCACAAAATTCTCATACCTGATGGCTCTTTTACTGATTGAAATGTAAAATAGTGTAATATCAATTATTAATTAAAAAACAATCAACACTGATATCAAATATTTCAATTATCATAAGTAAACAATAATTGAATTAATTTCATCACAATCCTGAACTGACCACATTCAAAACAATGTAGTAAACCAAACATGACAAGCGTTAGCTTTTTGAATAATCTAATTTCGTAACAATCGAATGAACAACGAATGAAACTTTCAAATGAGTGAATGGAACGTCACAATATGGCGTCAACGCGACAAATTGCGTTCAATAATTCAAATAGTTAGCCGCGATTCCATTCGTTCACTGATTTCGCATGGAATACATGAATCCAGTATTCAGAGCTTACGGCCGATCGAATACTAAATAATTTTCCGTTTACGCCCATGTTCGTAAAGCAAAACCGTTATAAATTATAAATTTCGCGAAATAAAGAACATTTTTACTTGAGTAACTAGCACTACTTGATACTTGACTCCGACAGATGCTATCAGTACGGCTGTCAATAGAATGGCCCGTCAATGGGTAGGCACAGTAGAGACAGTTGCCTTGCAGCAGTGTATTGACAGCGTCTCTTTCAGGATAATGGATAAAGGCCTTTGATGATGCTTCGTTGTCCATCTGAGGCAGTCAACCTTAAACCTTTTGTTTGTACACATTTACAATGATTCGAGATTTTTTTCCATATTTTGTTACCGATTGTAACATCATAACTTATGACAAACAAGTAAAGAAAAAAAAAGCGGTAATTCTTTTTACAAAATTAACATTACCTTCTTTCTGACACATTTGGTTAACACTTTAATGTTGAATATGTAACGTTTAAAAATTGACCTAAATGTAAAATATCCTTTTTGTGATAAAATATATTAAAAAGTTATAGATAAAAAAAACAAAACCATAGAAGAGGACTTATCTTAAACTTACCTTCACATTTTGAATACCTATTTAAGTTCATTTGACGAATTTTATTGAACCGACACTCATTTCATAGAACGTATCACTTCGCAGAATTTTCGTTTCAGAGCATACTATTTACTGTTGTACCCGTGTTGATTTCAGGTTGTATTAAATATAATTCACGTAGATTTAACGCATGTCAAAACGATGTCAATATGAATGAGTGCCTAGGAATTAAAAGACCATGTCAACAGCTGCAGTACCTAGCCTCTGCCGTTGGCAAAATGCAGATCGTTTGTAAGAAACCTAACATTGTGAGTGACTAGATTCAAACTATACTAAATATAGTATAAAATATATGACCACAACGCAGTTTGCAGGTCTAATAATCTAAAAAAACATTAAATTTCACCAAAGACCTAAGCAACATTATCTCGTGCATAGTGCACCCTCATCCATAATTCAGTACACTGTGATCCCCCACTCAATCTGTACCGCGGTAGTTAACGAGATTACTCTGACATTGTACACCTTTCCGTTGGATTTATGTGGGTGGGAATCGATAAACTGATTCCGGTTTTACAGTTTACATGGGGGTGTTTTTCATTCTGATTTATGTATCGGATTCACGATAGAATTGCAAGAATAACCAGAGCCTGCATTGTCGTTACCCCTTATTATCATCATTTCTAGGGTTCCGTACCTCAAAAGGAAAAAACGGAACCCTTATAGGATCACTTTTTTGTCCATCCGTCTGTCAGTTTTCTGTCTGTTTATCTGTCTGTCTGTCTGTCTGTCAAGACCCTTTATCTCGAGAACCCGTGGAGGCATCGAGTTGAAAATAAAACGATATTCTCCGTGTCCCTTGAAGCTGTGGAATAATCAAACATCTACATTAAAGTGAAACAAAAATACGGTCGTCTCGACGGAATCAAAATGTATAGGGTATTTCCCAGTGACCTAGAGCTATGAAATTTGGCAAGTAACACATTCTTTTACTACAAGTATAGGGAAAAATCTGAAATCTGATTTTTAATAAAATCAAAAGAAACAGGGTCTTTAAGCAAGGAACGGCGGTCCAAATTTTGAATTAAATTAACCGTGTCATTTACGGAACTCTCGGTGGGCGCGTCCGACTCACACCTGTCCGGTTTTTTTTTCTAAGTTGATAGTCAAGGCGGCCCAGTTATAAACCACACGATTGTCAAAGAGGTAAACAAATAGTGATCCCCTATATAATGGCGACCTTAGGGCTTATATCTAATAACAGCCCAACCGGGTTGCATGAAACTCTCACACACAACAGATAAACACGCTTAACTCATAGATAACACCACTTTTTTAATATTGGCGTGAAAATATAGGCTCAGAAACTGTTTGGAAAACTTTACAAGTGAAAAAAATATAGCTTTATTAAACTTATCTCAATTTACACAAAAAAAAAATGCAATAGTTGGCGAGTGGCTGTGTGAGTGACATTTTTTTTTCTCTTTTGCAGAAGAACGGCTTCGGATTTGGGTGAAATTTGGAAAATACCCTGAATATTCATAATTTTTTTTTACAACTTCAATATAGCTGATTGACGGAAGAAACCGTTAACGAAAATATAATAACCAAGATATCATATTTTTTCCTATTTCTTTTTAGCAAAACATAATTACCATGGAGTTTATATGGACGACCTGTTACATGACGTCACACGCATGCTGCTTTTTGTCTAATCGCTGTCTATTTAGCCGTTTTAATTGCTTTTATCATCCGTATTTCTTGGCTTTTCATATTTAGCTAAGAAATGCGATTCGATAGATCCGTGCACTTTCCCTATTCCCAAAAAAGTCACTTTGTTCGTGGGGTAGTCAGTGCGGGCGAGGCTGTGGCCAGAAGAGATGAGTTATGTATTTTAATCTCTTTTACTGCCTATAAATTAACGGGGTCCAATAATTCACTATATGGTCACAGTTACTATCATTCACATTATTAATTGACGTCTTTTTGGCATGACAACCCTAGCACTGTCCCGCGTGCGAATACATACGAGTTATACGATAGACAGAGAAACAAAGTAGTTACAATTCTTATAACATAACGACGTTTTTCAGGGAGTGAAACCTCTGTACTTGTACTTTATTTTGTGACGTTAACAAGATTTCAGTAGCTACTTACAACGCCAAATGTCTTAAAAATCGTTCGGGTTCTAGTATAGTCAAATAGACGAGCTTAAGAGCTATAAAAAGGCTTAAGACACCAGAAGGTGAGGTTATAGAGATAATAAAATGTACCTACATCTCCTACATACTCCATCCTTTTGACGTAACTAGTTGCTTGCTTAGGATAATCAATTTTAAGTCCTTTTTGTCAAAAACAACAAATGCTGGATTTGTCATTGACGCTTTTCAGTTAAGGTTACTGTTTTACAGTGAAAACAGCCTACAGTATCTGTAAAAGCAATTGTTTTTAATGTATTTTTTATTTTAAGAAATCAATGACCATATTGAATAACAGCAATGCACACACAATCTGAGTACGTAAATATTATGTTACGAGGGCATATAGGGTAAAGATAAAAGATAAAAAAGATAAAAGATGTTTATTCAGTAATTAGGCCGCACGGGCACTTTTACACGTCAAAATCTACCAGCGCTTCGCAAGAGACCACTGCTGAGAAGAAACGCCGCAAGAAACTCAACAGTCAGTCGTTTTTTAAAATAGGTACTACTTATGATATTATACAATTATAAAGCTTAACCTAGCATGATATAAAACAAAGAATTTAACATAAAATAAAAATAAAAATAAAAAACATTCAAGCGTAGCTTGTGCAAGAAAATGTGTCAAAACTAAGAATTTTCATAGGGAGTAATAAGTAGTAGTAATAAAAAAAATTTTTTATATGTAATATGTATATACACCGTGGGCCCGAATAACCCGACCAATTTTAACAATCGATACTTGAGCCTATTTGTAGAATATAATGGGTATAATATGTAGTCCAATAACGCATAATTTCCGAGATTTTTATTATTTAAAAATCAATTCCATAGTTAATTAAATTTGAACTCTGTCACCTTAACCTAAAGCATTATTTACTAAGAAAGATTCATGTTGTAAGTAGAAATATCATCCACATACAACATAAATTAATTAATCAATTTCTTATTAAATAATGCTTTAGGTTAAGGTGACAGAGTTCAAATTAAATTAACTATGGAATTGTTTTTTAAATAATGAAAATCTCGGAAATTATGCGTTATTGGACTACATATTATACCCATTATATTCTACAAATAGGCTCTAGTATCGATTGTTAAAATTGGTCGGGTTATTCGGGCCCACGGTGTATATTAAAAAATATATATATACTTTCCTATGACAGTGCAAGACAACCACCACAGTTTCGATACATTCTCCTACAGAAACCGTGTCCCCTAGACAATATACAATATTTACATATTTTTTATGCCTATTTTATTAGTCAGTTATTTAGGTGTTTAGTTAAGTTTAGGCCAAGCATTTTTATCTGATAGATAGTCCTCGACCCTATAGTAAGCCTTAGACATCAACGACTTTTTCAAGTAACTTTTAAGTACTGGAAATGGTAACTTTAAAACTGAGTCAGGTAATTTATTATAGAAAATAATGCATTGACCTACAAATGATTTATAAACCTTACGGACACGAAATTTTTTAATAGCAATTTTATTTTTATTTCTTGTATTCAAATTATGTATATCACAATTCTTAACGTAGTCTAGTAAGAGTCTTGATTTTTAATGACATAAATTATATTCTCATAAATAAATTGTGACGCTACTGTTAAGATACTAATTTCTTTAAATACTAATCTTAAGGAATCACGGGAGTTAAGGTTATATATAGAACGAATGGCTCTTTTTTGTAATACGAATGTAGTCTGTATGTCAGCAGCTTTTCCCCAAACCAGAATACCGTACGACATAACACTATGAAAATAACTATAATAAACTAAGCGAGCTGTTGCCTGATTTTTCTAACAGCATAAGCTGCCGAACTTAATTTGCCTGCTAGTACTGCTATATGGGAACTCCATTGTAAGTTTTTATCTATAGTTATCCCTAAGAAAAGCGCCTTATCTACCATTTCCAAACACTCATCATTTAGAAATAAACTGGATTCTACTGGTCTAACATTAGGCAAAGCGAACCTAACACATTTAGTTTTTTTAGCATTGAGTAGCAAATTGTTACTAGTAAACCAATTAAGTACTTTACCTAGCGTGGCATTTATACTACTGTAATCGACGGATTTTCGTTCTACCTTGAAAATTAATGATGTATCATCAGCAAATAGCACAATATCACAAAGGTTATCTACCGTGCGTGGTAAGTCATTAATATAAACCAAAAATAAGAAAGGACCTAATATAGAGCCCTGAGGCACACCTAGTTTAATAGCTGCTCCCATGGACTGTGTTTTGTTTACCACAACCGTTTGTGTTCTATCACTAAGATATGTCACCAGTGTTCAGCCAGAGACTAGTAGTCGACCTTATATGAGTGCGAAGAGTGGGAAATATAACTTTCGTACTCTTCCCACTCATACAACCTATAGGCAGAGGCCGACTATAGGTCTCTGGCTGAACACTGGTGACTTTACCCTAAATTGTGTCAGTTCTGTACATATACTTGATGTTTCCTTGAAACTGTTCTACGTGAAAACACGATTGAAAACCAAATTAAAACTTCGATACTTTTACTGTCAAATATCACACCATTTTCGCATTATATGGTTAAATCTTCAAAAAAACAGAACTATAATTATGTATTAATGATTTTTGATTGAATAGTTACATGCTTATTATAACTCTGAAAAACATTTTTTCATTTTAAATGTTCTGATTTTGCTGCAATAAATGTTATTTTATTTTTTACAAAACCAGTGTTCAAGATTTCAGTAATTGTACGTACTAAATTTCGGTAGAAGGTTTCTTTTGATAAATATCTTATGAAGAAGAATCAGGGTGTATCAGGGATGAGGACATACTACTGATTCCAGAGGGACGCCTTCAATAATTCACGAGTGAGGGGTTTGCAGTGCTTCGATATTTCTAGAAACTGTCTTTTTCTTGAGAAATAAAAAGTCTTTGATCAAAATACAACCTCGACGATTCGTATCTTATTTTTCAACGGTACCTACTAATGACTGCCATTTTGACATTGTACATTTTATTTCCTTTTCATTGTTATTAAATTGGCATGACATTTTTGGTGTCAAAAGCTAATTCAACTACTTTTTTTAAAATTCTTACTAATGCTTTTTTATATTTTGACTTTTTTCTATGGTAATATTATAAATCCGAAAGTTTGTATGTGGCTAGACGGAATTGGATGACATTTGGAATGGAGATGGTTTATTTCTTGTATTAACACACAGGCTACTTTTCTTCCCGAAACAAAAATTGTTTCCGAGGAAATAACGGTAATCAAAATATACGCGTACGAAATGTCTAAAATGAATGCCTACCTACCATTAAAATAAGGAAGGTGTAAATAATGTTTTCCACTCCAGATTGAAGTTATAAATTGAGAGAGAACGTATGGTAGTCGTAATTTGAAACGCCAATCAGTGGGCAAACAAAAAATACGTTTGCACCACGATATTGGCCTGAACAAAAACGTTCCAATTATTGCTACACTTAAAAATAATAAACGATGTTATTTTTTCAACTTTAATGCTGTTATTTTAGTGTTATGCAATCTCAATAGTAAACATTTTAATTATTTCCGTTTTGTATTTTTATTTAAAAGTATCGAGATTGTTTTATCAAAATTGTAACATGTATTAATTTTTCGTTACAACAGATGTAACACAATATTCGAGATGCAAGGTTCTCATTAACAATTAAAAAAGTACGGTCGGCAGGATATAAGGTGTTTCACTTTTTACACGATTTCGTAACAAATACAGTTTGACGGTTTTAATTGACACTTAAGACGACTGTCTTATCAACTTAACAATTTTGGGGACACGGGGCGTTTAATTAAACGTATAATATCTTGATAATAATTACTCAATTGCTCATCACAACAATTGAGGAATACTAATTTCAAAAAGAAACAGTTTATTTTGTTGTTTGCAAATTTTTGGTTTGCTTGACGTCTTAAGTTAATAAAGACTAGGATAAAAACCTAGGAGGATAAAAGCTACTTACAACATTTCAACAAACAACAATTCAATTTTATTAATTTATCAATAAAGTATTAATTAGATATAAATGTATGGACTTATGTTGTCTGTTAATAAATTATTTATTATTATTATTATAAAAATAAAAATATATAAATTGCAGGTAGGTACTTAATCAATTTTTTGTTGGAGGTACGTGCTCGATTTTTTTTTTGCCACCGGCATTAGTTTTTTTTTTGTTTCATCTAGTTGACTGGTAAACATAAGACAATCTGTTAAGTGCAATTTAATTTAAATCATTAAACTAAAAAAAAAAGTATTTTACTCGAAAACTTCTATAAGTCAACCCAGATACGCAACACTTCATTTTGTTTCATTATAAATTTTTGATAGTCGTTATCGTTATATAAAAAGCCCAATAAAACTATCAGTGGCACCATTTTAACTGGCATTTAGGTACATTTCACTTTAAATTTAGGCTATTCTCCAATAGAGGGTGGGAACGGACAGTGCGGAGGCTCAACGCGCAGCGTCGAAGCGTCATAAAAAATGTATAAATCAGTATAGGTCGATATTCCCTTTGTCTACACGTATACCTACCCATTTGTCAGCTGACTGAACTAGAACTTCAATCACATATTGTGAACACGATACTGCTCCAAGCAACTGCACTGTTCCGAGCTGAGGACTAATCCATCTCAACATCGCCCGTAACAAATTTACGTACCCTTTGATGTTCGACGTATACGTACCGTCGGCAATTAACTGAACATTTTGTGAACCTGGTCACCTAAAACAGGCTCCAAAATTTGTCTCATTGTGTACACGCGTATTCTGCGATAATCCTGACTTTGGAAATATCGTGTCACTAACGCAGCAGCGTATTATCTCATAACGCCGTATTCCATTTGATGATCGGCGAAAAACCGACTTGAGATAGTGCGCGGCATATCATGTATCAAATTTTAACAGCTTATCATAATACAGTATCAAAACACGTTTATACTTACCGATTTTTATACGCGTATCCGATCGTGAGTGTGTGGGGTTTAACAAACGCGTAGCAACATGGATTGCGAGCGATCAGATGCGGCGCGTAGCATGACCGCGATCTTTTTGCGTCTACACTAACGATCAAGATACGCGCCGGTGCAATGGAGATACGATACAGCAAAATGGCACAAATGTGGACCCAGCTTTACAATAAGGCTCTCTAGTGGTCAGTTAATAGTAAAGCTGTTTGTACAGTTTCATTAGCATTAGTGATTGGCCACTGATATTGACTTATTTATATTTCGCAAATATTTAATTGCGGTATCGATGAAAGAAGGTCTGAATATTATTTTAACCTATATAGGCACGACCTTAGCGAAAACTCAACGATAGACATTTCGACAACGTCACACAAATTTTTCATATAAATTTGATGTGGTTAAATATTTAATATTTCCAAATACCAAAACACCTTTAATTTTGATTACTTGCATCGTTTTCATTACTTTACTTACAATCAAATAGAGAAACACTTAATTAAGTACTTGTTACTCCTATTGTTCTTTGCCTTTCTTTCATACAACTTAAACAGAGGATTCTGGCGATTTTGTAAGCTGATTTTGATTTATGCCCCGCTTTTGCCGTAATTTCATATTATGGCGTTGAATTTTTAAAAATCCTTCCTCAGTTCAAAGAACAAATATGAATTAAAACTTTTTGCTACATTATTATAAAGGATAGGCTATGCGTTATATGTTAGTTTGTCACTCAAAAGCGGAAAAGTTTCATAAACAAAATTTCAAAACCCAGACAAAATTCAAAAACTTGATAAATCAAATCATTTAATTTGCCCTCACTGACAAAGCCATGCATCCACACCGCATCTCTCTTACCCGTCCCATCACACCTAACGTTTTAATTACAGATGCTAATCTGTTTTTAGTCTGCCACCGCACTTTGTCTGTCGTTTAGGAAGGCCTCAAAGACCTTGTCAAAGCGTGTTTCAAAACGAGACACGGAGTTTTCCTCTGATCTGGTTAAAAGGGTAAATGAAAAGCAAGCGCTGCAGATTTGCTTTACGAATTTCTAGGAAAAAGTTTATGGATAGTGGGTCGCTAATAGATGGCAAAAAGGATTGGAGAAAATACAGGCACTATTGTAAGTAAAATTGGCAACATGATCCAAATAATACCCAATAAGGTAGTTGATAGTTGAGGAGGTTGTAGTTTGTAGTCTACATGACAAAGTCAAATACTTTTTTGCCAAGGTAATGTAACGCAAGAGACCAGACCGAATCCTAGAACTATCCCCACGTGCTTCTGTCAAAACCTCAATCGTTCTTTAACCGCACAGTTTTATTGTCCTTGCGTGTGTAACATGGATTTATATCTCTAATTAGTCCATGTCAGTTAGCAAAATATAACTTAACAGAAATGAGCAACTAATTAGGGAAAAAAACTCAAAATTATTTAACACGACTAGGATAAAAGAAAATGGAGTTTAGTTATATTTTTAAAGTTCCATTTGGAAAGTTAATGTTTTTTAAAAATTTATTTTCCTTATTGTAAGTATATTTCGGAAGAGATAAGATAGCATGATTGTTTTTTTGCAATTGAGGGACTAATATACCGGGTGTACAATCCAAATGGGTCAGTATGGTGAAGTCGGAAACTATGAGAGATAGCGAGATCTGTTCTTAGGAACCATGACGTCGATTTTAGATTTAATAATAATAACATTCAAACTTTTTTATTAACTCTCATACTTTAAACAAGATTCCATTAGTGTTGTGCTTCTTGCGAGTTGCAGAATTTATACACATTGATTTTGACCAGGTTCGATTCCCGGTTATGTATGAGAGTTAATAAAAAAGTTTGAATGTAATTATTATTAAATCTAAAATCGACGTCATGGTTCCTAAGAACAGATCTCACTATCTCTCATAGTTTCCGACTTCTCCATACTGACCCATTTGGATTGTACACCCGGTATAACCTTTTTTTAACCTAGTATTTTTTATTTACAAAACATGTCGAGCATCTTTCCATTAACGAGAGTAACACGTTGTGATCTCTTTAAAAAGATAATGAATTTATAAAACACACTGAGTGCCTAATCTTTGTAATAAAATAGAAAAATAGAAATACAAATACAAACATTTATTCAACGAGCACTGAAAAAAATGTAAGAAAGAAAAACATCATGAAAAAAGGATGGCAACACAGAAATCAAAACAAAACCAATAAAGAAGGAAATAAAAAGTTGTAGAATAATATTGGCATTGGTGATTCTGTGACTTTTATTTTTATCTTTATTTTTATTTGGACATTTCTATCAATTGCTTCAGTTTTACTTTATGTTTCAATATAAGCAATTTATTGGACTAAAATAAAAATATAACCAATAATATAACCATTAAAAAAACAAAATTAGTACTAAAGCGAACTTATACCTTTAGGTGAACACTTCAACTTATAAAGAATATTACATAGCTGAATACGTGTTATATAACAATTTAGTTTAATTTATGAATCAATTGGCCGATTCGTTCATTGTCACGATTGTAAAACACCTTAACGTCACCCAATTTGTCAACTGATGACTATAGCCATGTGATCAGTAATTCTTTCAAAGGCTTCTCAAAGTCGAAGGACCGGCCGGACAATGGGTATTCAGTAGAGTGACAATGATCGATAGATCACGATGATATTCCATTTATAAGGGAAATCTGATAAATTAGGATTGTCATTATAATATCACCTTTATCAGCTTCCTTGTTGCTTTTGCTTCAATGATTAGTATTAAAAAATATGGTTCCGAGCATTTATTATCAATCACTTTCATGGCGGCCATTTTTGTTAAAAGCTTATGACATGTTAGCTTCACTTGGGATACAAAACATCCTTAGATTACATTGAAAAATATCAATCACTTTGAGAGACCTACCAATATGTTAATGTAATTCAAATTCAAATTCAAATGGTTTATTGCATGTCACATTACAAGTATTCAAATATGGAATTACAAAAAAGTATTCATCTGACGCCCTGTAAGGGCATATTTAGCAACATGAGACAGTAGGGTTTATTGTTAACTCGATACATTACAATTATTCTTAACTTAAATATTGCACGGAGAATTAACTATTACAGGAGTTTGAATTAAAATAATGTAATAAATAAAATAAAAGGCAAGTACAGAATTATTAATTGCCAAATTTATAATTCTTAGTTTTTATTTATCTATTAAACGGACTTTCACACACTGTACACTCACCAAAATGTCAATAAATTGCTCTTCGATCAAACACAAGAAAAGCTCTTCAAGCCGCAACTGTTTCAACAGTTTCGAAATCTGCACAAGCAATAAAAGATTTCCTAAAAACAATAGCTTTCCAGTCAGCAACATTTCGTTCGACCACTATTTCCTTGCTACAATAAACTTTTTTAATTCATACGACAGAAACACAAAGCTGCCAGAATAACTGCATGATATATCGTTAGAAGCAACGCCGAGCGAACTCAGCCGTGATATTTGGTCGCGCAAAATTTGAAATGAATCTAGGGTGTATTCCAATTTTACGCTCTGCGAGTCTGTTTAGTTTCCTTTTCAATGGCGATAGCGAGAAATGATCTACTATATATATGAATAGCAGATTTTCTTTATTTGAGCTTACTTTTATTTGGGGTATGTATATTTGTGATCGTCTTTTGTTTTTTTTTGTATCTAAATAAGTATCTTCGTTGAGCTTAGGCATTTGTTGATTCTGCCTACTTCATTGTTGCATACAAAGAGATTGATGTGTGATCGCACAGGCTGTTGTTTTGGTGGACAGGTGTTTTTTTTTTAAGAGAAATAGATGCCAGATCACTTTTTTTCATGGAGTAAAGTTGTTTGCTAATATTCAAGTTTTAGTTTACTAGTATAACTTTTTTTTATTCTATGCAAAAACCCAACAAAAAGTCATCAACACACATAAGTTTAATTTAACCAGCCGCTAGCCACTTAAAAATAATACTAAATACGCATTAAAACGCTCGTCACCCGGCAACCACAGCGGCTTTCAAAAGCATGTGTCCTGGGACAACCCGTCGCCATATCCCAGAATTTACGATCTCGGCATCCATTTTGTTAAAACCAACTCACGTGCAACAAGCAAAAGCACTCGACCTGAAAACTCGCGAAATGTTCAAACTACTCTCCGAACGACATCCAAAACGCAGCCGCTTGGGGCCTGTAATTACATAATTTTCGTTATATTCCAAGGTAATTTGGGACTTTTGAGCCTTCGCACCTAACTTTGCGTTACGGGGTGTTTCGGAAACTACAGTTTGTGTTAGGTGTGAAGTTGTAGAATGTAAGAAGTGATTTTGTTGTGTTCTTGGCGCTTTGGTGAGGTGAAAGGGAAGTTAAGAAGATTTTGTTGCATGAAAACCGTGTAATGGCTGTGGATAAGACATTTAGGGAAGATTGCGACAACCCAATTAATTAAATTAAAATAAACAAAATGGAGCGATCGTGAAGATGCTTTAGAAAAGCCTATATCCAGTTGTGTACGTCTTTCAGCTAATACGATGAGACTATGAGCCCTGTCATAAGATACGATTACAAACACTCTACCACAAATACGTTTTTTCTGCGACTTGGTACAAAATATCAATTCATTTTTACTCGTTCTAACTTTTCCGTCAAAAATTGTAGCTCATGACATTTTCCGCCCATCTCTTGTTGTCGTTCTAAATTTAAACTGTGTCAAGGTTAAAACAGATGTGACTTTGCACAACCTTGTAACAGCAATCTACTTGATGTGGTGAAGTACGTCAAGAAATATTTTCCTACTTAATTTAATTTCGTTAATCGTACGATTAAGGTCGTTATGATCTAGATAAGTATTTTTCTTGGAAGCTTACAGCAGTTATTGTTCAAAGACTAAAAATAACCGTCAATGAGGACACAGCTCTTCAAGCGTGCCATGGTACATGGTATCAGTGCTCAGGGACAGACTGCTGCTGTGGGGAAGCTCTATGACAATAGCAGGTTATACAAGCACTGCTAACATTTTGACGACGTGATAGTCTAGTTGGTAGTGACCCTGCCTACAAAGCTAGTGGTCCTGGGTTCGATTGCCAGTATAGACAAATATTTGTTTCATGAACACGAGTATTTGTTTTTGAGTCTTGGATGTTTTCTATGTAATTAAGTATTTATATTATTTGTCTAGTACCCATTATAATATGGTACCGGTACCGTATTGTTATCGGCTAAAACTAATATTTAAAAAAATACCAAAGAAAGTGTATCTTCGATGATCTTTGAAGGGTATTTTTTATTAACATTTATAATCAAACCACTATGAAACTTGCAACTTTAAAAAGAAATATCTCTATGTAAGTTAGAGGGTTTAGTCACTTTTCAGCACTTTGGAGGTCAATTTATCCCAACAGGTTGAGTTTGGGCCGCTAAAAAAAAAAAGTGTCTGTTATTTTAAAATACTCTCCAACATATATCAAAATTAACAAAATCGGAGCCGGACAGTTGGGTACCTTTCCTTGTTAGTCAATTTGTGTGAGATCGTACCCTGTTTTTTTATTTTTAGTAACGGATATTTAATGTGTTGAAGCTGCTCATTTTTCTATCACTTCTATTTACTCAGCTTAAAAATGTTTTAAGATTCATTACCAGGTACTCGAGAAAACTGGTTCAGCACAAAACCGTTATAATCATTTTGCCATATAATCGATTTTTAAGTACATACACTATGTATAGGTAAATGATTAGTAGAAAAACTTTTTTATTGCACTAAGGATTTTAAAATATAAGCAATAATTAATGGCAAATAATCTGTATTGTTAAAAAATATTAGACTGTTAATGCATGAAACTTGTCATGACTGATTTAATTTTAGGGTATTTAGCTTTAATTTGGCTCGCATTTGCATGCTGATGTCGCCGGCGAGAGCGCTGACCAAATTTTATTACGTAATCAACTATTACAACCGCTTCTCAAGTGAAGCAATTTTGATTTGATTTGATTAATTTGGAGGTCTACGTTAGTTGGTACCTTCTTGCTATCTTTTACCGAAAATATTTTTTGGTTATATATATATATAACTTACGAATTTGAGACGAAGGCGCTAACAATGGGCCTCATAAGGAAGCTCAAAGTCACTCAGAGGGCTATGGAGAGGGTTTCTCTGCGTGACAGAATCAGAAATGATGATATCCGCAGTAGAACTAAGGTTACCGGCAGTCCGAAGAATAGCTCAACTGAAATGGCAGTGGGCGGGGCACATTGCTCGCAGGACTGATGGCCGATGGGGTCAGAAGGTTCTGGAGTGGCGTCCGCGGACCGGAAGACGAGCTGTAGGTTGACCTCCAACAAGATGGAGTGACGATCGTCAGGATCGTGGGACCGCGGTGGATGCGAAAAGCGCAAGACCGGTCTGAGTGGAAAGCCTTGGGAGAGGCCTATGTCCAGCAGTGGACGTCTTTCGGCTGACATGATGATGATGATGATGGATATATATTTGCCACAACACGTGTTCAAATACGCGTTATATATATTTTTTTGCTCGAATGTAAGTATTTTTACTGTATAATCATAGCTTAGTCTTTAGCTTTAACACGTAATTTTTTCAACCCTATATCCATATAGGTATTGATCTCTTGCAACTTGAGATAGGGCTATCAATTTAACGTCCAAATCCAATAACCAGGATGGTTAGACAAATAGGCTGCATGAATAAGCTTAGCTGTCACCTATGTCCACTTCAAAATACAAATAACACTTGTAGTATCCATCCCTTTTACTCTCGAGTGGTCGCACAATGGTTAGAAAGAGATGGGTGGTTTAAGGTTCGATTTTGGGCGTACAGTTGCTCTTGACTCACCCCTAATTGCGTTTAGACATGCGAACGTGTCACATGCCACGGTTATACGAAGTTTCAAGTAGTGTGTTTAATTGCATGTCTGTTTTAATTAACCTTTCTAGCGTTCTATTAATTAAAGGTAAAAACAGAACCCTCGTGAAGAGGTTTCACAGTCAGTTTGTTTACCCTTCTGTTCACTGTGTAACTTCTTCACCGTAGAAAGTTAAAATTAATTTCCTTTTATTCAAGTTAACCTAACGTATCGTACTTAGTTTTTGTAGAGCATAGGTAGATGGCCTTGTAACTTTAAGTATAGCCACAATATCATACGGAACAGAGTTTGAACGGTCTTATAGTTAAGTATCTGTTAAGTATAAAGTGTAGTAGTTAAGTAGCTTTGACATATTATGTCAAAGGGAAACTGTAAGTAAGGGAAGGAAAGTTAAAGACAGACTGTAATTTAATGAATTTTCCCAATCTTAAGGTTGAAATTTGCTCATTTTAAAACAATAAGGTCAAGAAGATGCCTTGGTTTTCATCACATTTGCGAGGAAAAAAACAAAGAGAAAACACTTTAACTCTGCAAAATATAAAGAAATAACTTTTGATGGACGGGAACGTAAATGGAAACGATTTTTTTTTTTTGTGACCACAGATACTGCGTTTAGTTTCGACCTGGATTCGAGCCAGATTTAGCCAATTTGATAAAAATGTATAATTACTAAAATTAATGATAAATGTTGATATAAACTTGCAATAGGTATAAAAATAATGAAGTTTAATGAAGCATATAGGTTTTGTGTAATGTAAGTTAGTCTATAGCTAATTTTTAAAGATGAAATTAGAAACCGATTTAATTTTTGGCTGAAAATTAAACCTCCTTAGTCAGAAATTATGTACGAAAGAGTTGCAAATTTTAAAAAGAAAGTCATTACTCCCTAGGGATGACAAAATCGCCATAATTCCCGCGGGAACAATTTAGACCATTGTCCTTCTGTATACAGGCATGGAATAACACCATTTACGAGCAAGTGTGATGAAAATAAATAAATTACACGTCACACAATCAGTCGATACCCCACTAGACCACCGACGCTCTTTTGTTAGTTACGCAGCATCGCACTCTCCGACGAATTCACTTTAATGAACTACTTACGTGCTCCGTACTCAGCGCAGGTCATCGTTTAAATTTATGATGAGCACGACCCTCGCTGACCCGAGGTGATGAACCGGATTAATATGCTATGAACCTGCGGTCAAGGCGACTGGTGTCAACGAAACTAATGCAGAAATAAATTATTTTTCTGTTAAATCTTTGGCATTTATGTAGATGATTTGCTTCAAACTGCAGCATGTATAATGATGACGTGAAAACGTCAGTTAACTATCGGTAGGAATATACGAGGGCTGTTTGCGCTTTCTTTCACGTTTTTGTTCGATTGTCTACAAACGTGGCATCGTGCAGACAGCTTTGTCATACCCAAATCTTCATGCAGGATTTTATGCACTCGCTCAGTGGAGATGCCTGTGTTCTCAGCTATTTCACGCACCTTCATTCGGCGGTGGTCGAGTACAATATTATGGACTTCTTCAACAACATCCTCAGTAGTGACTTCGATTGGGCGACCAGAATGTGGAGCATCAGATGTGCTTGACCGACCACGTTTAAAGTCATTTATCCAGTTATAAACAGTCTGCAACGTTGGTGCGTTAGTGCCATGGACAGAATCAAGTTTAGTTTTTATCGTGGCAGCACTGCAACCATTCATAAAAAAATGTTTTATAACGGCACGAAATTCAGATTTATTCATAGTTGTCAAAAATTTACGAGTGATCACAGTTAAACAATGGTTATACTGAGAAAAAAAAAATTTATGCTGAATTTTTGACAGTCTTCATTTGAAAGATTGCGCCTGCCAGTGTTAATACCATTTACCAGAAAAAAGGTTTTACAAATAGTTTTTAAAACGACTTATCAAACAGCCCTCGTAAGTTGTGTATATAGGTATTGTTCAAAACGAGTACCTTTGTAAGCATGAACGGTCACAAACCATTTCTCTATTAGTACGTTATTATGAAACCCAACATTATATATTATTTTAATAAAATGAAAGTCATGGAAAGTCATTTGAAAACGCGACTGCTCTGTTTAGAATAAAGGAGTTAGAAATTAAAATGTGTGGAAAAGTCTTGACCACAAAATCATACGTAAGTAAAATGAACTTAATAAAGTATGCAATACGTCTATAGCATCATAATTTGAGGATTTAAGTTTAACTAAAGGCGTACAAATTGATTGAGAGCTGGAGTAAGCATGAGATGTAGGGAAAAAGCAATGGTGACTATGAAATTATATCAAATGAATTAGTTAGAAAACGACACTTTAAACTTCCGACTGGTTACCAAGAAAAAGACGCGGCGTCGGGTGGTTACGGCATTAACTGCGCCTTTTGTATATTCTTTTGCAGATTAAATAAATAAATAAATAAAAGTGTAAAAATGTAAGTAATCGATTATACAATCATGGTAATTTTTTCTTTTGTTTATGTAAAATACGTTGTACTTTTTCAGGTTTCAAATGGCCAATCTAGATGGGCAGGCCGCCCGAGTCGCCTGACCTGACTGCGCAGGGTAGGTACGCACACGAGCGCGACATGCAACGCAGCGGAAAGGTTAACACAGGGTCAGACAAACAAATCCACACATCCGAGTCTAGATAGCACCGCAGTAATGTAGCGGCTTTATTCAAGTTGCTTTTAACATTTGAGATAGTTTGTTATGTTATTTACGATTTGTGAACTCAATTTATTATTTGTTTTACATTTGATTGATGTATGCAAAAGGGGAAATAATTTCGAATTGACATAATTCTTAATTTAATTATGCTCATAGTAATTTATGCATAAAGGTGTCTTCTCACTACACCGTATAATACCATGACCGTATTAGGAACGTGTCATAGAAATAATAATCTTTGTACTGGAAAGTTTAATACTAATTACTTTCCGAGCCTGATACGTTCATAGTACCGTCATGGTTTGGTACGGTGTAGTGGGAAGACACCTTAAAGCTTTTGAAATAAGGACCGCCATACACAAACGGTATTTTTTCATTTTTCACATATAACATTTTTGGATTAGGCGGTAAACTTGAAAAACGTATTCTTGTTTTAAATAAATTAAAATAATTATTTTCAACCGCTCCAAATTCTCACTGACTTACTTCCTAAAGCATAACTATTGTCTTTTAAATTTAATCCGTTTCTCATAAATAAAGGCAGAAAGCGAAATAATTTTAATTCAAAACACGGCGGTTTCGTCAGGCGTAGGATTTCACTTTGCCTCTACAAAATAATTACGTTCTGTCTTCGGGCAAGCAAATAATTAATAGCAGTAATAAATCTCAAACTTTTGTCGACTTCGGTAAGCTAACTTATTTATAATTTTAATATTTTGCCCCAAGTTTTTTATCTCTTGCGGAAGAGCGCGGATATTTTACTTGAGTTTTGGGAGTACCGAAACATACGCCAAGGTGAAGTGAAAATTGACGTGCAGAATTTAAGAAACTCTTAATATTTGTTGAATAATTGTACTTTACTTATTTCTTGTATAGCTTCTCCTGCGACTTGGTTTACATAACTTATTATCGTTATTCCCTCGAAAACTTTTAAAATCTTCTTTAATGAAAAGTTGCCTAATGGGTTAAGCTATCTCTATTCCAAAATTCATTTAAATCCACTGACCCATTGCAGCGTGAAGGAATAACAAACTAACTCGGGCATTTTCACTAGTAAGAGTCTGTCAGATTTATATGCTGTGTGATAATAATCAACTAAGAAATAGTAGAGTTGTAAAATTAATTGATTTGTTAAATTCTGTAACTCTGCCTAGCCCACTATGGAAATGAAGGAGTGACTTTATCTATGTATGTCTTTTTTTATCCGAAAAACTAGGAAGACGAGCATGCGAACCACCTGATGGTAAGTGATCATCGGGCTATAAACAGATGTCTGTTAAAGTTTGCCTATTTAAAGTGTGTAATGATAGTAAATAATATATGTTTGCAAGCCTTTAGATAGTCTTTTATAAGGATAGTCTATTAATCATTAATCATCATCATCAACATTATGTCAGCAGATAGACGCCCACTGCTGGACATAGGCCTCCCCCAAGGCTCTCCACTCAGACCCGTCTTGTGATTTTCGCATCCACCGCGCTCCCGCGATCTTTACAAGGTCGTCACTTCATCTTGTTGGAGGCCTACCTACAGCTCGTCTCCAGGTCCGCGGACGCTACTCAAGAACCTTCTGACCCTATCGCCCATCAGTCCTACGAGCAATGTGCCCCGCCCACTGCCACTTAAGTTTAGCAATTCTGCGGGCTATGTCGGTAACCTTAGTTCTACTGCGGACATCATCATTTCTGATTATATCACGCAGAGAAACCCCGAGCATAGCCCTCTCCATAGCCCTCTGAGTGAGTTTGAGCTTCCTTATGAGGCCCATTGTTAGCGCCCACGTCTCAGATCCGTAAGTCATCACTGGCAACACACACTGGTCAAAGACTTTTGACTTCAGACACTGCGGTAATTTGGACGAAAAGGTGCTGCGAAGCTTCCCGAACGCTGCCCAGCCGAGTCGAATTCAACGAGTGAGCTCTTTCTCAAAGTTGGACCTCCCAAACTGGACCGTTTGTCCCAGGTTAACATTAGGATGCGATAACTTTCAGTCTAAGAAAACTTATAAGGCAAAGAAATATTGACAAGGTCTATATTGACTTAATTATTTAATCATCTATCTGTCTTTGTTTTGTCAAGAAATGTTTTAGAGTTAATAAGATATCCTATGAATAACATCTTTAGTTTACTGGGGTCTGTAATATAGGGTATATAGCTCAAACCCCAGAGCTGCTGTTTCGACTTGTAAGTTTTAATGTTGTAGGCATTTTTTATATTTTTTTCATATAAAATGAATAGCGTTGCCATCAAAAATTAAAAACGTCCTATTCAGATAGCAGGACTCGTGAAAAATCTCTACAACTATGTTGCCACCATTTCTTTGCAACCAAACACATTGTGTGTTCAGGAAGAAAAAAAAATGTAGGTATTCAACAGTTTCATAATAATTTGAGACTCACAGGTAATTAAATAAAAAACTCATTTAAACTGCCCGTGGAAACCCTACGTTCTTTGAATTCAAGTTATAATTAATAATTTAACTCATAGTAACGTTACCAGTGCAGAACTAGGCGTTCCATTTAAAATTAACTAGGGTGCGGATAAAAAAGCGGTAAAACTGAACAAGCTTGTTAACCGGGACTAACGCCGTTACGGTTTAAAAGTAAAATAACATTGTTGGACTGTAACCTCAATTTTTAAACGGCTATGGCTGTAGTATCATGTATTAATGTTTTTTTATAGTCTTTTGACAACTAGGAACCCTAGCCATGATGAATGACAGTCTCGTGCGTTATGATAAACCACGTGGTCAACTGTCATCCCTTTTTGAGCCATAGAAAGGAAAAACGTCAGTAGCGTTAGCATCTTAGCTAGAGCCCAAGATAGGGACCTTGTCTTGTAATTATATTAATAAAGCCTTAAAACTTATTCATAATTATAAATGCGAAAGTTCGTTTCTATTTTCATTGTTTAATACATCAACTGATCGATGTGGATAGCTTGTAGCTTGAAAACAGTCGTTAGGTAATTTATATTTTCATAAAATAACAGTTTCTAAATGAATTACCAATAATCGAATTTCGAACAACAGTTTATTCTATCTGCTATCTGTACATAAACTGACTTACCTACTAACTGACTGACTGACAGGCAGAGGTAGTCTCAATCGCTAAACCTAGGGACTTGATATTTAGAGACAGTATTCCCTGAATACGCTGGGGGCTTACTAAAAAAGTATTATTCGAACAAAAAACATTAGTGGAGTAGCGAGGAATTAACTCTACGCGTACGAAATCACAATAAAAACACAAAAAAGAAAAGCAGCAGAGGTGGTGGGTGCTTTAAAAAAAGAATTTTCAATATTATTTGCAACCGTGTCCCAACTGAATTACTTACAAAATCCGTCCAATCTTTTTAAAGCGTGCCATATCGGGTCATCATGCTACTTCGACAAGATTCAAACGATTTAACTGAGACTTAGATGGATTTATCTGGTGTTCGTTAAGTGAGACAGGACGACACAAACTTTAACGACTATCACGCTTTTACTAACAAAGCGCATAGTACCTACGAGTACGATATACAAGTATCTGTGGAATTTCCTTCCTTAGAAACAATTTGTTTTTCTAAGGATCTCAGATCACAGCCTTCTCCAAGCGATGAAAAATGCATAGATTATGTTACAGTTGTATCTAATAGATACGCACACTACGGCGATGCTTAGCGTCAACAGTAACGCACACAAGACAACGTGTAAATACGTGTATTTACACACACAAGTATGGCCCACCTGCTTCCGCGAGATGAAACAACTGTAACATTATGTTTAAAATGTGTTTTATCTTGTATTTGTAGTTGTAACGCGTATAGATACTATCTACACGCGTTATAACTACACGTACAAGATAAAATAAACTTCATCATCATCATCATTCTTCTGCAACTACCCCAACGTATTTCTGTGCCTCCTGTGACAAGTGATACAACTCGAGTTGTAGCAAAATGCGGTTTTTTTCATGAATCAACTTAAAAAAAAATTACGCGTCTTTTGCTCCAACTCCCGTGTTCCTAGGCCTTCTAGTTCCCAAGATACATTCGTGTAAAATGATACAATTAACCACTTTTTTTCCAATTTTGAGTGTTTAATGCTATTTGTCTAGTTAAAACACTCAAAAAAATAAAAAAAAAATTTTTTTTTGTGCCTAGTGATATATCTAAAATTGTATTATTAATCACGATTTTCATTTACCTTAAAAAAGTCGTGTTTTTTTATATAACTTGAGTTGTATCATTTGTCACCAGAGTTTTGCGTATTTCCAAAGTATGTATATAGGTTAAAACTCTAACTCTAGAAATAATAGAAAAAAGTAGCTTTTAAAAAAAGTTGTATCAATCATCACCAGACCTCCTTTTTTACACTAAACTTTTATGTGTTAAATAATACAATTCGAGTTGTATCATTTTACACGAGCTAAATGGAGCTCAATCTGAAATGTAAAATGATACATAAAGTACGTTTCTTCGAATATCTCAAAATCTATACTAGTTATCAATATTTTTGTGAAACCATATTATATGATATAAAAAGCAGCAGCAATTTTTAAAAAAATATATTCATGTAAGAGCAGTATTTTTTTAAAACTTGTTTTCGCGCTCCTGTAAAATCGTGTTTTTCGAGTTGTATCACTTGTCACAGGAGGCACAGATTTGTGGTAGGTTGTGTGTATTTTTCTACCATATTTCTCTATTATCTATCATCTCAGTAGACAATCCCTTTCTAGCCATATCATATTTCAGGCAGTCCATCCATCATTGGTCTTCCCCTACTCGTATAGCCATCCACATTCATACTCAAAACTTTCCAAATGATATTCTCCTCATTTCTCCGCATCACGTGCCTATACCATGTCAACCAATTTCCACTGAACGTTTCTGTCATCGGTGTCACTTTCAGACTTCCTTTCATATCATCACATTTTTTTTTAAATAATAATATCTATTCTGACTTTATATTTAGGGAGCAATCAATTGTCTCATTGTGTCCAAGGAATGACATGTATTAGTTGACAATAATGTTCATTATAGCACCTAAGAACATTATACAGGGTGTGCTTTGCAATGACTTACTCAAAGCACTTGATAAAGGGTATATTCCAAGCCAAATGATTCTATTCGCATCTAACAAACACCGTTTAGCATTTTGATTCCACCGTGCGAGGAAACTTCTGAGGATCAAGTGTTGAAGTCTTCGCTAAGGGTGCTTAACTTGGCACTTCGGCGGAATCCGTAATAGCGGTCGTGACAAAACTCACGATATTGTTAATATTATGCACACAAATACTCTGCGATGTGCAATTTAATATCGGCTGGTGCGATCCGGTTTCAGTTAAGGGGTGATAAAATGAAATGTGTGACGCTTAGTTTTTTGGAGCGCTTGTAAAGGGTTTGGGAGTATTGGATAGATACAAATACACTTGAACACTTATTGATTGGAAAATGTGCTGAAATTTCAAGTTTTTAGCAAAAAGCTGATTTTGTTGTTAATGTGTTTGAAGACATCACGAGGTTAGAATAGTTAACTATTTAGTTTAAAGTAGAAACCGTGAACTTGATACACAATGGAATTCTGTATCAGTTAACCTTCGGCCAAATCAGTAACTTGTTGTGGGTGGTGCAATATTTTATGAACAAAATCCCAAATCCGTTCCTTGTTGTGTTCAATAAAGTGTTTTGTGTTGTATTGTATTGTACTCGTATTAAGAGAAAATAATATTACATTGCAGCAAAAATACATAACGTACACATACATATACCTACGTGAATGAACACATGAACACAACTTACCACCAGAGTGTACGCGAACTTGCGCCAAACACGCCAGAAGGGGAAGATTTTTTCCACGGTACAAGATATTAATATCTTTATTGCAACAAGTGAACGTCTGCCTGCCCATTACCATGATGTATGGGGTTCGGTATTCTTTGTTTCTCGGGTATGCTCCCAACGTTTTCAGTCTCCCTAGGGTGTTAGGTAAACCACAGACGTATTCTGCAATCTGCAACAATATGTTATGTTTTTCTATTACTTTGCAGAAACCTTCTCTTATTTTGATGAGATATGAGGACTTTACAAATGGATTTTTATGGTATAAGTAACTTATATAAAATTATATTTTTATTAATAAACGATGTTCTCATGAGAGCATTCGGATATAATATTACATTCGGATTTTAATTAGATTCAGCACCAGCCCAACTCACCTTTGAGTTTTTTTTTTGTATTTTTGTTTACTTCAGGATTTATATTATACCTAATCATACCAAATTTAATGCTTCTATGTATTTTTTTTTTATGGCATAGGGAAGGCTGACGAGCACACAGGCCACCTGATGGTAAGTGGAAAATGTGACCCATAGACATTCGCATTCACAAGACTGCAAGCCTAAGACTGCAAATGCGCTGCCAACCCTGAGGACTAAGATGGAATGCCTCTATGCTAGTCATTACACCGGCTGTCTTATCCCCAAACTGGAACACAAAAATGCGAACACTGCTGTTTGGCGGTAGGTTAATGGATAAGATGGTGGTAGCAATCCGGACGGACCCCGCACAAGGTCCTACCACCCGCATCAGTCCTTTATCGTTTTTCCGTTACAACTAAAATGTATGAGGTTTCTTATATGGGGATGCCCTTTATTATTTGACTTTCTTTAGTATATTTTATTTGCTAGTGAATCCGCCGTAACACACACACATATTCTGAAAAAAAAACTACCGGCTACCTTTTACGGGTCAAAAGATACAGCTTTTTACAGGTAGGACGGACGGACAGCGTAAATGGGCATTCACTAATAGGGTCCCGTTGTTCTGCCTTCAGGCACGGAACCCTTAAAAATCGGGTAAGAGCATGTCTGACCAGTAGTAGTAGGATTCCGAAGCCGCTAAGTACTACTAACATAAAAACAACAAGTGATAACTTATTTTCTATTTCAAGTTATTTGGTGCCGTTTTAGACGATTTTACACTTTAATCGCCTGCATCTCAAAAGCCAATAATGTCTACTTAGTTGCGATAGTTTTTCTTTTAAATTCGTTATAATGCGCTTTCATTGAAGGTATTTTTCAGATTTTTATTGTAGTTTTGACTGTTTGACATAAACGGATCCCTTAATCGAAAAATTGTGTTCGCAAACCAGCAATATTTTTTGAAAGACCTATCTAACGATACCCAACACTATGGGGTAGACGAAAATGAAATACGTATCCCCACGTTACGTGTAGGAGATGTACACTAAATGGCAAATTACAGCTTTCTAGTAGTAAGAGTCTCTGAGCTAGGATGCGGATGGACGTGCGGACGGACGGACGGGCGGACATGGCGAAACTATAAGGGTTCCTAGTTTGACTACAGAACCCTAAAAAGGGTCAAGTCACAAAAATAAATTTCTTCAAAGTAATTCATTGACTTTCGCGACAAAATTTTATTGTGTAGCTTAATCATTAAAGTTGCTAACTATAAAACAGGGACATAGCGTTTTAAATTTAATAGAAAGTTTTAACAAGTATCTCTCTATATGCCTTCGCTAGGTTTGATAAAATAATTCGTATAGATAAAGTTTAAAGTTTGAATGCAGTTCTGTTTAAGTTCTCTCTGAATAATACCCACTTCCATCTTGGGTCTCACGAAGCATATTGCACTTTTCTCCATCCATATTTACGTTATCTTTTTATATGAAGTTTAATGCTTTCAATGATCCATTCCACGTTATCAGGGTTAAAAATTGGCCCTCATCCTTTAACTGCTAGGTAATACTTTTAACTAATTTATTTATGGTGTCGTTATGTGAATAAATAGCGCCAAATGGCGTTTGGATGCGTTTTTTTAAAACGTAATAAAGTGCGAATGGACTCACACACATTTGTTTTCGTATCAATGTTGTATTTTAAATTTAATTGAGCGGCAATATGCAATCGGAATTTTTTACTGTCTACCTATGGTTTATAAAATACAGCCCGCTTATAGGCAGATGGTACGTAACCTTAAAAATCAAAATGACAATTTAAATCACCTGTGCAGAGCCTTAATGGCACCATTTTATTTAGAGCGAGAGTTTGATGAAGACCATAAGGTTTTCCTCATCGTAAGTCATCACCGCTAGCCATGAACACCTATAGCTGCGTCAGAAAGGTTGTTGGTTCGATTTCCACCTTTAAGGGAATGGAAAGTTATTTTAGTACTAGTGATAAATCAGGCGCATAAGCTCAGTAAATAATAAAACACGTTGACTCTATTCAGACTGAAGATTATCGAATTTTCTTGCTTTAATCTTATTAGACCGAATGTGAATGAAATTGTGCTAGGTCTGTCCGGATCGCTACAGCCATCTTGTGTGTATGTAGGTGTTATTACAAATAAATTCAGTCCAGTTCGTACATTTTTCACATTGTACATTCTACAAGTTAACCTGACTATGATTGAGAAAACTGTACACAAAAATTAAATAAATCAATAGTTATTTACATAAATAACCATTAACTAAACGTTTAAGCACAAATACAAATGTATATTATACACATAAATAATTACATCAATATCCAATAAATAAATACAACTAGAAATGAAAAGCATCACTTACTTACTACTTCAACGTAACCTTATTACCAAGCAAGGACTAGCTTACTCATTCAACCACAACTTTTTAACTTCCCTTTAAACGAACTAACTAACTGAGACTGTTCAGTTCAGCGATAGCCCACTCCATGGTTTGACAGAGTGTACCGTGAAAAATTTAGCATAAGTTTTGTTTGGCAGGATGGCGAGAGAAAAATTGGTCCAAGACCGCAAGCGGTGTCCGCTACCAGAAGCTAAATGGCTAAACCATTCGGAAAGACAAGGAAGAGAAGAAGAAAGGAAAAGGATTTTGAAACGTAATTTCAAGACATGCACGTCTCGGTATCGTATTTATTTAACCTGCCTCCAAGCAGAAGTGTTCTGGTGTAGGGATAAGTTTAAATTACTAGCATAAGAGGCATTCCATCTTACTCCTCAGGGTTGGCAACCCATTTTTAAGGCAGTGATCTCTTTGAATGTAGGTAATAATCCGTTTGACCGGGGATACACAAACAAAATAAACGAGACGTAACGTTTTTAAATTCAAAACCAAAAAGAATGCACAATCTCAACTTTCTTTAAAAGTGTCAATTCTAATGAATCGTGAAACTATTCGAGCTATTCATATTGGCTGGATTAATAGACTCCACTTCTGACCTAATTTAATAACTTTGAAGTCAATAAGCCGACCAAATTAAACGGCTCGCTGTCGGGGAGCGAATTACATCACACCCATTTACATGCCGATATGGCTATATAATACAATATCGGACGTTATTAAATTGATATGTTAATATAAAAAATGTGAAAAAAGGTCCTTTAACTGGAATGCGAAAGGAATGTTCGAGATTTGAAAAGGGTAGGCAATGTAGGAGGGATGTAAAAAAAAAGAATTATCGATGAATTTTAGAAACTCGTCTTTTTGATTAATAAAACAATTGAAAACGATCTGGCTAGCTAAATACTTTATTAATCGTTGAAATGGTAGTTATTTTGATGTCAATGATAAATTATACAAAAGTGGTGAATATATTAAATGTTTCTTTGATAAAATAATGAAACAGTTCGAGGAAAAATAAGTACTTATATTTTTTTATGATCATGGATTAATAATCTTTTATCTTTTGTGCAAATTAAAACAAGCAGTTGATTGTGTTCGTTTTAACTACCTATTATAGTAATGACAGTTTAAATACTAAGTAAGAATGTAAATAGTTTCTCAAGCGTTGTCTAGTACACTTCCAAGTTAGGCTGATTCACCCACAACTTGCCTCTTCAGTCATACCAAGTCCAAGTTATGATGGCTCATTTGCTTGACAGTCTAGAGGTTGATTTAAAATTGTTTTATGATGAACCCTTGAAACATTTAAAATCGTGTTTGAACATTGAAAATGAAATACGCAAACGAAATTGAGTTTATCATGAAAGCATTGGTTAATCCCGTTTTCCGTGCTGTGATCTATAAAGCCTATTACAAACTGCTGGCGTCAGATCAATTTTAACGGAGAATTTAACATAATCTAGTTCAAGCCTTGAACGTTTAAATAATTTGAAGTTCTACACAATTACTGACGATTCTGTTGGCCTAGTTCTGTTGGTAGTGATCCTGCCTTCAAAACCAGCGGTCCTGGGTGCGGGTTCCCGGTAACGGCAGACATTTTGTGTGCGTGATTATTTATTCCTGAGCTATGGATGTCTACAGGAGCACCTTATTCTGATTTTTTCTTCAGAATATTCATTTTTCCACACACAATTATTGCTATATTTTACAGGTTTGGTTGCGATACATTTATAAACAATATTAAAAAATAAAGTCTTGTATCAAAACATTTCATTTGGAATTATGAAAAACCGGTTTTTTTATCAATTAAGAACTACTACTCTTCCGAATCATGTATAATGTACCCGTTTTCTACCTTTATTAATCCTTATATTCTAAGAGCCCACGACAATAAACCTAGTTCCGGATGTATGTGGAGAACTAACGTATGATATATATATGTATATATATTTAGTCTCGTAAATAATGGGGAATACGAAATGGTGATACTGCAATTCAAAAAACGTGACTAAGCAATTTTTTTATACTTGTAACTCCGATGTGCAGTATGATAATAAGACTCCCAAGATTCGTTTATTTTTCGGAATAGGGGAGGGGTAAGAATATACGACAATGCAATGCTGCAAGCCCGCCTGATTAGGCTTAAATATCTTACTTAATATCTTTTATGATCACTCTCCTTAAAAAACCAAAGCTCGTCTGAAACATCATCAATTTCTGTGTAAGAAAAACCACTGCTGTAATTAGACATCGAACATAAAACAAAAAGAAAAAAAATATTGTGCCAAGTTTTTTGTTGTTCGACTACCGAATTATACAGGCTGTCCGGTAAATAGTGGACTTCCTTACAGGGCTGGATAGCTCAGCTCAGGACTGGCCAAAATATGATAAATCATGTTTAGTAAAAGTCGCACCAAAAACGAGATATCTCAACTTTTCAAAATTTTGGAAATGCGGTACCCTGGTTCACCATTTTCGATGCCGTGCCCACATTTATTAGTATTTTTCAGTTTCGTTTACTGTGAGGGATTGCTGATTAAATTTGCTATAAGACCTTATCAACGGAATCAATAAAAGTTTAGCAGTTTTTTTAATTTTTCAAATCAAATTTAAAGTTTAGGAATCTGAGTTTAACTTGCGGCAAGTTTAACATCGCACGGTGTAAAAAAAATGTACCAAGACTTGTAGTGCTGCTTTCCTAAAAATTGGCCTGGTTATTGGAGATTTTAAAATGATATAACAATTGAGTTTATTGATTACAACAGCGAAGTTATTATTAAGTTTGTCCAACAAAGACTGAATTTTATCAAACTAGCGAATTTAATAAACGACTTTTATTTCCGTTTAAAATCATGTCGAATTTGAAATGTTTTAATAGACAATTTACGTGAATGTTATATGCAACAGAAACTAATTTTTGCCATAATGATTGTAATCCTAAATTCCATTTCCACAGTCGTTAGTTCTATGTTGATGATGTGACATTTTTTATCGACCTAATAGTCGTAGTATTACCTTTTATCGTAGAGTTGTAGCATTTCACACTCAGGTGAACTATCTTTTAAAACATTTAAAATCAGTTAACTTCATTTTAAACGGAAGTAAAAGTCGTTTATTAAATTCGCTAGTTTGATAAAATTCAGTCTTTGTTGGACAAACTTAATAATAACTTCGCTGTTGTAATCAATAAACTCAATTGTTATATCATTTTAAAATCTCCAATAACCAGGCCAATTTTTAGGAAAGCAGCACTACAAGTCTTGGTACATTTTTTTTACACCGTGCTATGTTAAACTTGCCGCAAGTTAAACTCAGATTCCTAAACTTTCAATTTGATTTGAAAAATTAAAAAAACTGCTAAACTTTTATTAATTCCGTTGATAAGGTCTTATAGCAAATTTAATCAGCAATCTCTCACAGTAAACGAAACTGAAAAATACTAAGCAATGTGGGCACGGCATCGAAAATGGTGAACCAGGGTACAGCATTTCCAAAATTTTGAAAAGTTGAGATATCTCGTTTTTGGTGCGACTTTTACTAAACATGATTTATCATATTTTGGCCAGTCCTGAGCTGAGCTATCCAGCCCTGTAAGGAAGTCCACTATTTACCGGACACCCTGTATAAATATAATCGGGTAGTTTTATCGAACTAGGTCGAGTGTCGAGGACTAAATAAATTTGTTTGTAGTTTAGTTCCCTAATCCATACCTGCATTAAATTCCTACGAGAAATGTCGGACAGTGATATCCGACAGTGTAGGAAGAGATGTGCATAGAGAGATCTCTCTCCAGGCGAGTGTTATGCCTGTGGATTCAAGTCCTTTGGGATGAATGTGGAAGTTGTCTACTGTGTATCTATTTTAACTGACTGGGGAAACTTTGAGAGTGTATGCAGCGCAGTGTCAGATGTAGTTGCGTTGTCTGCCGCTAGTTGTGCTGTCATTGCTGAAAGTTACAAATTGTCGCTAGATGTCGCTAGCTCACTACAACAGAGCCTCCATTCAACACAATAAAAATCATTATCGAGATTGATCTATTATCGTATTGTCACTGCGTTGATAGCTCTTATTTGCTTGTTAGGAATGGCGGATGACGTCAAAACAATATCATAACAGGTCAAACACGATATGTTTTTACCATCAGGAATAGAGGCGCTGTAATGTAAAATTTCGCTGCTTGTTGCGTGCTGGGTGCATCTATGTCGTACTGGGTCATTAACGTCAGCAATATCTAAACAAAAATGTTCTTTATAATAAAGTTTTTGGTTTTATAAGATTGTCTGTCCTACTACTAAATACCTACTAAATAGTGTTATATGGTAGAAGTAATAAAATTTATTAATGGAAGAATTTATATTCTGCTCTATATAAAAAAAGGTCATTACTGCTGCCAAAAGCACGAGAGTGGATAGAAGAGAAGAAAATCCGTACGAGAGCTCCCACAGTACCTATTCTTAGTTATCACTTGCAAGTTGTTCGGAAGTTACATTTGGACAGCCCTGTAGGTTAATCTCGTAGAAGTTTTTTGCAGGTGAAAATGAGGCCTAAGATTGCAAACGCGCTGCTTACCCTAAGTAAAAATGCCACTGAGTAAAGTATTAATGTCTAAGGACATACTCTTCTTGGCTGCACCGGTTTGCTGGCGATATTCGTAATCCTCCGCAATTGTGAAACTCGCCGACAATGTTCAGTCAGTTGCTAAAAGCTGGGCATCTATTCTAAATTGTAAAACCATATGTTTTTCGACAGTTTTTATTTCTTTGTCAGTAATGGCACCTGATTTAAAAATAATCATCTCGAAAGCATATTATAAAATAGAGTCCCTGGGTGAATTATGTCTGGGAATACAACAGAACTGTCACACAGTACTTTCTTGTCAAACAGTATGATTTAATGTCTCAATTTACGACCTAGCTGATAAAAGTCAACAAATAATAAAACACTTAAAAAACTCTGCAATATTGACAATCAACCGAGATACGTGGAATGGTGGAGATGAGGGTTATGCTCAGCTGTGGGAAATTCTAGGGTAATAAATAATAAATGAACATCAAATGGCTCAGTAATAACGCATAAAAAGAGGCTGCCATATAGTATTTATTTACGTTTTACTCTGACATTGCAGATTCCAATCAACGTCTATTCAACGATAGATCTCCGAGCTCATCATATTTTATCAATACGCTTTCGATATCGGGAGCTAATCTAGTATTACAGACCTTTTCAACGCATTGATGAGTCCTGGCTTACGGGTATGGTAAGGGAAAACCTTTTCCAATCATAATTTCGGAGAAAGAGGATGTTCTAGTATGTTTGAGTAGGTTACCTCGTATTACAAAGAAAATCCTTATTTATATTTAGTAGTTTTAAGAATCGGATAAGTCTGGATATTTCTATTTGAAATAAAATAGAATGTATTTCTGCGTTTTTCAGGAAAGTTCAGACATTAAAATATTAATCGTTTTAAAACTAGCCATACTAACTACATTAGTAGAACGGCATTAAAATAGCAATCAACCTT
Source organism: Acleris sparsana (assembly GCA_923062465.1). NCBI lineage: Eukaryota > Metazoa > Arthropoda > Insecta > Lepidoptera > Tortricidae > Acleris > Acleris sparsana. The sequence goes on from OV281289.1 coordinate 3,528,460, forward strand.
ATTCGATTATTTTATTGATTTTGATTATTAGGTAATCATTATTTTCAAAAATGAAACTATAGAAAAAAACAGGAGTAGTGGAAAAAATATAGTATAGCTCATTTGTCGTACAAAATTATATTACATAAGCAAGACAAATGCGAACTAATTCGACAAAATATGTCGTGTGATTATGCACTACACATACATCTATAATTTACTATTGTGTCTAAGAGCCACTTATAGTTTCATCAAAATAATCCACGGATTGCAGGAAAAGGTACAATACCTAACATTTTAAAACAACCTTTAAGTACTACATTCACATACGTACCGGCCGATGGCAGCGGAGCGGAAAACGGCGGAAACCTTAAAAGCTTCCGATTGTTACAACGCCTCCAATCGGAGTGAGTGCTCTCATGCTGCCAATGAGAGGCTGGGAATTAGAATTGTGGAATGCCATTTACGTTGAGTATATCTCGATTTAATTTAGAATAGAATTTAATCTGTTAAACACGATTGCATAGCTTTACTATAACCATGGCACCAGGACCTCTATAATATTCCGGGCGGTAAAATATTGCCCTGTTAACTTGTCCGCCATTACTGTCTAGTAAATAAGAGATATTACACACAATACGATAACAGGCCAGGGACGATACGGTTTTTACCGCCTAGATTCTAGGCCCTAAAATCACGGCACGTTCTGCGTACATAAGCAACGAATAAAATAATAAAACGAACTCCAAACAAAAGCTTGTAAATTTAAATCTCCCATTAATTTTCCCATGACTTACAAAATATAATTTCGAAGTTAAATACAGCGATTAGCTAATTCCGTGCAATATAAATCTCTGCGAAACGCTGAGCCGCCATATTTATACAAATATACAGAAAAATAAACTCAATTCATAATTTTATCAGCGCACACGTTAACGGCTTTTGGCATACCACACAGTTTTGTTTCAGTTATAAAATGTAAGTACGTTTAACGTTATTTCTTTCATTATAAATCATTTCATTGGAAGCAGGTTTTGATTTTGTATATGAATTTAAAAGAAAGAAAGAAAAACATTTATTCATAACAAACGTAACCAAGAACAGATAAAAACGTACAAAAAGAAAGTAGCCAAGAAATGGTCCTATCTCAGCGTAATGTAAAGCAATGAAGTCAGCGCTGGTCTTCCGTTGCGCGTTGGAACTATCAGAAACAATTTGAAATCGGTTCTCCAACTTTTCTCACTTCTCCTTTTTTTATCTTTCTTCTAATAAAATATAAAGCAATTTTTATACGTTTTTCTTGAGGTTCAAGCATGATATTTCGAAAAACCTGTAAAGTTTTCTGGACAGAACTATTTTTTTTTTTGGGATACGATTAAATTTAAATTTGAAAATTTCTATAGTATGATATGCTCGGGGTTTCTCTGCATGATAGAATCAGAAATGATGCTATCCGCAGTAGAACTAAGGTTACCGACATAGCCCTAAGAATAGCTAAACTGAAGTGGCAGTGGGCGGGGCACATTGCTCGCAGGACTGATGGCCGATGGGGTCAGAAGGTTCTGGAGTGGCGTCCGCGGACCGGAAGACAAGCTGTAGGTAGGCCTCCAACAAGATGGAGTGACGACCTGGTCAGGATCGCGGGACCGCGGTGGATGCGAAAAGTACAATACCGGTCTGAGTGGAAAGCCTTGTGGGAGGCCTATGTCCAGCAGTGGACGTCTTTCGGCTGACATGATGATGATGATGATGATGATGATGATGTGGTATGATAATGACTCTTTGCATCCTTACCAGATAATAATTATCATTTACTTTAATTATAGAGTTTGAAATTGAAGTTGGCCGTATTCAGTAAAACGAATTACTATCGTTTTTGTATCCTGTTTATAAAGTTGTAGCTTCCTCCTACACGAAGGGTTCCAAACCACTGTACAACATGTAACACGTTTCTTATTTGTTTCTACTTGCCTATAACGGTGATTACAACCCGCTGACAGAGAGACGGATGGACAGGGGAAAGTTAGTAATAGGGTCCCGTTGACACAGTTCCGGTATGGAAGCCTACAAAGAAATCACATAGCGGGTGGTAGGACCTTGTGCAGAGTCTGTCCGGATTGCTACCACCATCTTATCCATAAACCTACCGCCAAAAAATAGTGTTCGCATTGTTGTATTCCGGTTTGGGGATACGACAGCCGGTGTAATGACTAGCATAGAGGCATTCCATTTTAGTCCTCAGGGTTGACAACGCATTTGCAATCTTAGGCTTGCAGTCTTGTGAATGCGAATGGCTATGGGTCACAGTTTTCACTTACCATCAGGTGGCCTGTGTGCTAATTTGGATTCTCTATGGCATAAAAAAATATATATATTCGTAACCTGACATTAAACCAGTCAGATTTTTTTCAACTGACGCAAAATAACAACATCAATGAATTCGATATTTTAAATTTGTGTAGTAAAATCCTTGCTCAACATAGCATACTGTTTTTAATATGTTCTTTATAATGCTTGCGTACCGTACGCGCAATTTTCATATACGTAAGCAGTAAAACGGTATATGTTGACGTGTCTTCAGCATTATTAATGTTTTGGGGGATTTTGCCAGGTGAAGTTTACCACTGATATTGCTCTTTTTGTATAAAACATAACATTTTACGAGGTAACTCTATAACACGTGATAAACTTGTTTACATTTTTATAAAAGGTAAAAAAAAATACAGTAAAAATAATTAATAGTATGCAATTAAATTTTCCAGTAGTGTAAGTATGTCTTTTGATCTCTTAAATCTAAAAGGTTTTATTTTAATTATCTGTAGTGAGCTTTGATTTTATTTGAGTGTAGATTGAAATTTTAAATAATTTACCAACAAAAAAAGTAATCCATCATTACGATCTAAAATATCTGACTCATTCTTATGCCTGGGTTAGGCACAAATCTTGCTAAAAAATGAAAAATCATACTTTCATTTTGTAGCAAGATTCGCGACTCACTCTTTATAAGAATCTTGTTAGATAATTTCAGCTCAATGTTAAATGCCTACTATATTATTGCTAGCGAAATATTACTAAAAACTACATACCAGACCCTCTATTTAACTCAGTATCAATATCGCTTTAATATGTGTCTGTTATCGTATTTTTTTAATTCGGCCGCCATTACTCAAGTAAATACGAGCTATCAAAACGTTAACTATGCAAACATGTCAAAAATAAATAATATTTCGCCTTGTAGAATCTTAGCCCTCGTGTAAAGTCATCTAATCGGACCTAACCTAACCTAACCTAACCTAGTCCACTGAATAAGCAAGTGTCAAGTGTGTCAAGTACATTCCCACTATACTTTTATAATTAACGAAAATCTCTGTGCCTCATCACACATTATCAGCCGCAATACATCCACTGCTAGACAAAGGTCTTCCCAAAGGTTTTCCACAACGATCGGTCCTCTGCTGCTGTCATCCAGCGGTTTCCCGTGACCTTTATCAGATCGTCGATCCACCTTGAAAAGGTCTGCCGACTCTTTCGTCTCTCGGTTCGCGATCGCACTCTAGAACCTTCCCGCTCCAACGGCCACCTCTGTCTGTCATACGAACAATCTGTGTACATGAAGTTGAAATATTAATTGAATTTCAGTCATTACTAGTTTCTTGTACGAATCTTATGAAAGGTTTATAACGTCATAGATTAAAAGAACTCCCCGCAAGGTTTCTTTTATTAGACCTATACCCAATTCGGCGCGTCATCAATGGAAGTCTATTATGTTATTCACTCGCAAACTTTTAACGAGAAAAGTTAAAAGGAATTTTAACTTTATTAAAAGCAAAATTATTGGGGGAAAAAGTAATAATCTAAGACAAGTTAGAGTTTAATCCGGAATGGAGTTCTACGTCATGAATGGAGAAAAGTTACGTCACATTTATCATCGTAAATGTAAAATAATAATGATACATGAATAAAATATTAGGGAACAAACTCACAGTAAATAAATATTGTTCTAAGCAAAGCTCTAGGCTAGACAGTGATATAAATACTAATAATAGAGAAATAAATATTAAAAACAAGCTCAACACACAAATAATTTGCCATACCGGGAATCGTGCCCAGAACCACTAGATTTGTAGGCAAACTGATTTGTAGGTAACTAGGCCAAAGTGTCGTCAAAAACTATGATACTCGACTTGAATAGAGATACTCATGAAAGGCAAACCAGCTGGCGGACCGCCGGTAATCCGTCACCGATGCCAATAAACCCATAATGCGAGGGGCACAGCCAAGTTGCTGCATTTCAGCGAATATTATAATACCTAAATACTACACTGTTCTAGGTATAACTAGAATAATTATATTATTTATAGAGATTTTTTTTTGACTTTGCATCTAACCGAGAAGTAGGTACCATAATCTCCGGAACCACAGAACCTATTCGAAAAATTCTTTCACCATTTAAAAGGTGCATTATGGAGCAAAGCGAGAGTGGGAAGTAGCTTAAATAATATGTTACGTGACTGACTGACTGACAAACATAACCAATATTCAAATAGGGCTATTTTGAGAAGTTATAATTATATCGTTATCATCTCGCTAGGTATAACGTTATAATAGTAAAACTCGGATCACATAACGATACTCATCATGACGGCGATATAAACTTTATATTGATATAATAAGTGTTTTATACACTCATGGTAGATTTATGAATTGGTGAAATAAAACTGTACTGAGTTGCTCTGAAAAGAGAATTGTTTTATTACACATTAATACTTAGGTTTAAGCACACTTAACTTTCCTTATGAAATACAATTACAACAAAAATATCTTACCTGAAAAGAGAAACAACATTAAAGCTATTATTTCACTTATCCTTCTTATATTATCTTAAATAACTATTAACATTTTATAATATTTATTCTTAGGTTACTTGTACTTTTTAAAACAGTAGAACCTTTGACCTGTCAACTGTCATAAAGTCATAAGGCTGTGACAGATAATTCGAAACCGATGCAAAGAGGTTTATGAATGAAGTAACAGACTTCATTTACATCTCCCCCCCCCCCCCCCGATTTGTGTGTATAATGAAATTAAACATTTAATTTATAACTTTAGATAACTTCCAGTGAAGGGACAAGTTTGGTGATATGAAACAGGTTTGATTCTGATTTCTTATGACCTGTGTCTATCCTATAAATTGAGTTGGATATTTTGTCTAACACTCTATATGGCCCAATTTTTAGTTCGTTTAACTTTTTCCTGTTCAATCGGTTTCCGTTTTCCACATAAACTAAGTCTCCTACTTTTATATCGCACTCTCTCCTGTTTCTATCGAACCGTTTTTTATTACTATTGTGTGAGTTAATAGAGTTTACTAATGCGATTTTTCGGTCTTGTATTAGTTCACTATATGTTCTTTCCCGTTTTAATTCATTTGGTAAGATATCAAATGATTTTCCTTCTAGTAAATATTTTGGAGAAAACCCTGTCACTGTGTGTTCTGTTTCATTATACCTTCAAGTGCACTCATGAGCAATGGTAGTCCAAGCCAATTTTTCTTTCCTCTCATTTATTTTACATCTTATTTTGTTAACCAATGTTTGGTTTAACCTTTCATTCAGACCATTAGAAAATGGAGCATTGACTGCAGTGAATATGATTGGTATATTCTCTTTACGTAGAAAGTTTTTAAAATCGCTTGAGTTTATACCCGGATATTGATCCGACAAAATCATACCAATTGTATTTTCCTGAGTCACGTTTTTTACAAGTTTTATAAAGTCACCAGAACTTTGAGTTTTAGAGGTCGAAATATAAGCATACCTAGTAAAGTGATCCACAAGTAAATGTAGATACGTTTTTGTAGATCGTGAACCCCCAAAACCTCCAATGGTGTCTATAGACATTATTTCAAACGGGTAAGTTGCAGGACCTAAGTGAGACATTAACCCAAACTTATATTTCCCCCTAGATTTATTTTTAATGCAGATTTCACAGTGGTCACAGATTTTCTTGATGTTACTTGTTAAATTTTTCGCGGTATAAAACGGTTTAATTTTGTTTTCTAATTGTTGTGATCCTAAATGACAGTAATAATCATGTGTATTTTTTATAAGTTTCTTACTAAATTCCTCTGTTATTACAATTTTTCCATTTTTTCCATTTTTTTTGTAGTAAAGTGTATCCTTTAGTTGAAGTTTATCCCTGTTTTGATTTATATCTTCGTTATTTTCCTGATCATTTTGTATATCTTTGAGTTTAATTAAGTTAACACATTTTAGACTCTCCTCTTGACTATCACTCGGGTCTAATACAGGGTTTCTACTTAAAGAATCTGCCTCCACGTTATACTTTCCTGGAGAATAAATGACTTCAAAATTAAATTGAGATAAGTAATACGCCAGGTCTCCTAATTCCTCATCCGTTCTAGCCTTTATATTCATTTTTTCTAACGGTTTGTGATCAGAGAAAACGGTAAATCTTTTACCTAGGAGCCAATATTGCCAATATATAACGGCTTCTTTGATTGCCAAACACTCAAGATATATGGCCTTTTTTTTCTTTTGAGCATCACTTAATTTCCTTGAAAAGTAAGCACAAGGTTTCTCTTCTCCATTATCTTGTGGTTGTTTCAAAATCGCGCCTATCCCTTGAATACTTGCGTCTGTATAAATGTGTATTGGTAGGTTCGGATCAAATATTGCCAAAATAGGTTTTAGGCACAATATTTTTTTTATGGTCTCAAATGTTTGCTGGCATTTATCTGACCAATCAAATTTTTGTCCTTTTCTTAGTAAATTATGTAAAGGATCTAATATTATCGAACTATTAGGGATATATTTTCCATAGAAATTTATTTTACCTAAGAACTGGCGGACATTTTTCTGTGTTTTTGGTACAGGGAACTCCTTTATAGCGATCAAGTTGTCTTTTAATGGAGTTATGGTGTTATTCTTTATGATGTGGCCCAAATACTTTACAGAGTCCTGAGCAAAGCTACATTTCGAGAACTTTAGTCTAAATCCCTCCTTTGAGATTGCTTCTAATAATAACGATAAATGTTCAATATGGTCTGCAAAAGTCTCAGAAAATACTAAAATATCGTCAATATAATTCACGGTAAAATCTGACAATCCATGTTTTCTAATAATACTGCTTAATATCCTCTGAAAAATTGCAGGAGAGGTTTTTAAACCGAACGGTAAACATGTCCACTGAAAGTGGCCCTCCTGTGTAACGAAAGCTACCTTGTTCCTGTCTTCAATTTTTAGTGGAATAGACCAGAACGCCGAGTTTATGTCTAGTGTGGAAAAGAACCTACAATTTCTTGTCTTAATCATTAAATCCTCAATCAACGGAAACGGTTGTGATTGAGAGACCACAATTTTATTTAAATCACGGAAATCAACGCATAACCTGGTTTTTTTTCCTTCCTCTTTCTTATATGCCAACGTTACTGGGGCTGCAAAAGGACTATAAGACTCTTCAATTAAGTTTTTCTTTAATAACATTGATATTTGTTGTAATATTTCCTTTCTATCCTCAATAGTACACCTATAAGGTCTTTTACTGCAATATTTATCAACTATTAAATCAACATGAGCCTCATAGTCGTTTACAGTACCTACATCATACTTGTCCCTTGCAAAAAGTGATGTATATTTGCAAATCAATTTATCTATTTTTGACTGTTGATGTGGATTCAGGTGATTTACAGATATATCAAAGTTTTCAACTTCTAAGTGTTCATTAAAATTTATTTCACAATCCTGTTTCGTTCTTTCCAAAATACTCTCATCCTTATTTTCACATTTTTTGTTATTTTCAATTTTGCTACCTGTGAAGCCAGGAATTAAATTAGCATTTTTTTGATGTGTTGTTTGGATGGGAATATTTTGTGAAATTACCAATTTTTCATTTTGTATTAAGTAAAAATTTTCGATGCAATCTAGTCCAATTAGAAAGTCATAATCGAATTTTTCTTCATCTATTACAAACACACTAACCTCTTTTTCCATTTCTAATATTTTTAATTTTAAGGTTACCATCCCAATGGATTTTTTTACGCCATTAATCGTTTTTAGACCCGCACTTTTTATTTCGTTATTACTAGGGTTATTTTTCAAGGACAACAACCTCGAATTTATCAAAGATACGTTTGATCCTGAATCATAAACTCCTAACACTTGCAAGGTATCATTAATTAATAATTTAATTTTGATCAATGGCGGGATTAATAGTTTTTTTGGTCGACTTCATTCAACTCGGTCTCTAACTCAGAATGATTAACACTCCTTATTTGATCCCGTTTGAATCGATCATTATTTTTATTTTTAAACCAGCATAGGGCCTCGGGATGATACCGTTTCCCTTTATTTTCATTTTCACAAATTCTACATGGTTGTTGCTCCTTGACACTTTTCTCTTTTATTTTATTTTCAAAACCTACAGTCTTTTTTTCCCAAGTCTTTCTCTCCACTAAATGTTCTAAACCCCGAATATTACTGAATAAATCCTCCGTTACTCGTAAAGTATCCCTTTCAATTTTATCACTCACATAATTAGGCAACCCCGTGGCGATCAAATCTATCAAAGTTTGTTTAAAAGATAAAAGATAAAAGATAAAAGAAATTTATTTAGTAAGTAGGCCACTCGGGCACTTTTACACGTCAAGATACTACCAGCGCTTCCCAAGAGGAGACCACTGCTGAGAAGAAACGCCGCAAGAAACTCAGCAGTCAGTCATTTTTTAAACTTATTTCATATTGCATATTACAATGGTATGTACAACTTAATCTAGCATTATATAAAGCTACAAGTATTAAATTAAATATAATATCAAATAACAGTAGTTCAGCAGGAAAACATGCCAAAAATCTTACGGGAGAGAAGGATAGAAAAGAATAAAATAAAATAACTACAACTACCTACTTATATATGTGTATATGAGATGGTGCAAGATGACCACATAAAAGTTTCGATATGTTTTCCTGCATCAACGGTGTCCCCCAGACAAGAAAAAGCAGGATAAAGCCTTTGCATTTGAACAAATTACTATTGACTAAGTTTCGGGTGTAGGCCATGCATTTTTGTCTGTTAGATAGTCCTCGACCCTATAATACGCTTTAGACATTAACGACCTTTTCAAATATTTTTTAAGTGCTGGAAAGTGTTTATCAATGTTTTTATTCATCTCTAATAAAAGTCTTTCTTTCTTTAAAGCATAATCTAATAACGAGCCCTGCCTATACTTATACAACATTGCATACCTGATCGGCGACCAACCTTTATCTGCATAAGTCTCACAAAAGTTCTTTTTCCACAGAGACCACTCCGAAGCAACTGTATGCTTTATGAGCATAGCACTGTACCAGTCCAGGCAGGATTCCTCTAAAAACAGCCTAAGAGCTTCAATCCGTTTTGTGTCCTCTTCTATTCCTAAACGGGTACACTCAGCTTCAAAAGTCATAATCCACTGTGATACATTTGCAGTCTTTCTTGTGAATGTCTCAATTACAAATCTTTCCTTGATATTTCCCAAGCCTTGAGTAGAAGATTTATCACTCTTCATTTGTGAAATTTTTTCTAGTATTCTTGATAAAGCCTCTTCAGAGATTCCACCCGCTGGAGCCTGTTGTTCAGTCTTCGGTGACAATTGCTCTAACAAATATCCTTGAAACTGCATATTGCCATCCTCATCTATATAAATACCTTTTATGTCAGGTGTTACTGAAACCCATACGTGCCTCTTGTCGTGTCGTCGTTGTAACGTAATTTTTACCTTCTGAAAGGCTTGCGTTTTTATAATTGCGTCATGTAATCTCACCGGTTGGTATTGGTCCGGAATTATAAAAACATTTTTATCAACATCTGTGATGGAGGTGATGCAGATTATACTAGTTTTCGGGTCCTCACTACTTGCTTTTACCACAAACTCGAATTTTAATTTTTCCATCTTTGCAAAGAAATAGCTGGAAATGTTGTTTTATAATAAGTGTTTTATACACTCATGGTAGATTTATGAATTGGTGAAATAAAACTGTACTGAGTTGCTCTGAAAAGAGAATTGTTTTATTACACATTAATACTTAGGTTTAAGCACACTTAACTTTCCTTATGAAATACAATTACAACAAAAATATCTTACCTGAAAAGAGAAACAACATTAAAGCTATTATTCCACTTATCCTTCTTATATTATCTTAAATAACTATTAACATTTTATAATATTTATTCTTAGGTTACTTGTACTTTTTAAAACAGTAGAACCTTTGACCTGTCAACTGTCATAAAGTCATAAGGCTGTGACAGATAATTCGAAACCGATGCAAAGAGGTTTATGAATGAAGTAACAGACTTCATTTACATTGATATAAATAATAACGATATTTTCATAAACTATACTAACTATTACTTATGTTCCTCCACTTAATATACAATTACTTACAATACTCGGTGGCCATCTCTGCTACCCATCTAATATACATCATAAGAGTCGCCATGGGTACGATTCTTAGATTTAAGGCATGTTTAGGGCATTAAAAGTACAAACTGGCAACAGCGAGCAATTGAAAACGTTATAATAACGATATGTTTCATGTTAGTGTTTCTATTTGGTTTTCTACAATTCACATGTTTGAAAGTAAAGCAATTTCAAAATTCTTCTGGAGTCATTGGATGTTTTTTTCAAATAATTACCTACCAACCTTTGTTTCGATGAAAATACAGACACGTTTGCAGTGTTTCAGCAAGAAACAGAAAACTCCCTTTAGAAATTGTTTCAAGGGTTTCGTTTCAAGTAACACAAAGGCGTATTAAATTTCAAAACGAATGTGATAGAGTTATGAACGGAACAATAAGAACTCCTTTTCAACAAAAATATAGGTATTCAAGAAAATATACGTCATGTTTGTTATGCTTAATAGGTGAATTTCTTCGTTTTTAAAGAAACATATTTTCTGTTTTATTAAATGAGGGTAGAAAGGGTGACCCAAATTGGAGCTGCTGGGAGCTTTATCTAATTGTACCTTCTGTTCTTTTCTTTTGTGTGTATCTATCTGTTTAAAGCAATCAATTTTGTTTTTAAAAAGGGTTAAAGAAAAGAACCTAAAATTATAGTTAAATAAATTCACGTCATTATTTTTACAGAAACAAACAATGTTATCTAAAAATAAAGGAAAGTAACAAAAACGTTAAGTAAAGAGGAATAAACGATGGTTCTTACGCGTCGTGAGACAAAGGCGAGTAATCCGCTATTATTAACCAGAAAAGTAAAAAGAACACTTCTTGAAGCAAGCTGGACTAAAAACAAAAGACTTTATCCACCACCACATTAACTATAACATAATGACCCTTAAGCCTTGCAGGTTAGGTTCTATATACCACTCTAATCTAGCGGTCTGTCTTTATTATCGACTAAGTCCGTCGTTACAGGCGCGACACGGAATGGGCGTTCGCTCGGAACTCAGATTGCAAGTAATGCATTGATTTAAGGTCCATTATTATTTAATTCTACCCACTTTTAGAGAATTTACGGCGCTTTTTTCAAGGACGTTAACTACGTTCTTTAAACGAATGACTCTGATTTCTAAATTCAACTATTTTTGCTTTCATGGCCTTAGATTTCATTTTACTACGACCGCATTCATAAAGTAGCTACTACCCCATTTTTGGAAAGCATTTTCCCAATCAACTGAACGAAATCTTTAATTAAGTTTTTACTTGTAAAGTAACAACTACTTACACCTTTATGTATGGGAAAAAATGCACGAAGCCGACGAAAAATAAAGAAATATAATTTTTACCAATAAAATAGGTCGTTATGAAATTACAGGAAGCAATAACCTTCATAGTAGTTTTTCATTAACCTCGCCTCATTATTTTTAATGCGGCCTCATAAAGTTTCTAAGTCTCATAAAAACTTAGTATATTAAACAAAATACTAGCTTTGGTTGTTATCCATAAAAGTCTGACTTTGCGCACGATCAGACCAGCAATTTTTTTAATGATTATTTAGGTTTTTCATACTTATTTTATAACTGAGTATACAGAAGCAGCAAGGAAAAATAAATGGCAATCTTGACAGTTAAATGTAGTAACAAGAACCCGTCAAAAATCGTTGGTTTTAGAAACGAGATTAAAGGGATCATAAAAATAATTTCCCTTATAAGTTTATTTGATCATGTTCAAAGACCGGTCTGAGTGGAAAGCCTTGGGGGAGGCCTATGTCCAGCAGTGGACGTCTTTCGGCTGACATGATGATGATGATGATGAATCATGTTCTTTACTAATACTTTTATGTTTTTTGTTTATAGTGGCGTTTTTTCTCTCATTCTTCTCTGTTATTATTGTTTTCCATAGCCTTAAAATTTATCTACTATAAAATCTCTTTCTCTTGTGGTTCGGTTCCTAAAGCATTTAACAAGGATGAAGTCAGATGATCGAGTGGCAAAAAGTGCTCAATCATGATTAGGAAGACCTGCCAGTTGGATTGCAAGAATACGGCGAAAATTTCATCACTTCCCAAACAGTATATACCATAATGTTCTTTTTGGCTGTTGATTACTTATTTAGCAAATCAACGTTTGCACTTTCGTTTATGAAAAAAATATTTCAAAACGTATTTTTTTTCGGCAAATAAGACTAAGATACTTTTTCTAAAATATAACACGGTATTTCTAATCGTAATCGTATTTTGGGGGTAAATGTAAAAAAAAAATTAAAAACATTTAATTTAAATCAGAGGCTACGAAGCTTCTACTCTGTGGGGCTAGACAAGTTGCCATCGAAAACAAACGCTAGCGTTTGGTGATCACCTGTCGCTTTGCGTTGTCAAAAATGAAAAATCTAGCCAAGTTGCCCTTAGGTACCGATGTTTATATCGTGATAGTGCTCGTGTTGAATTTAACCTGTCGAAATAGTGCCGCGTAGTGACGAACCAAAACTATCACTATTCGATTAGCGCGACTGATAGTGATCTCATTACAGCGTGGCAGTTGTAACGAGTGATATATCACGTGAATAACGTCAATTCCATAATTTTTTGTAGGTGACAGGTGAGCACCAAACGCTACCGTTCGTATTCGATGGCAACTTGTCTAGCCCCGCTGTGTAGATGAGCTGGTGCTACGCGCCCGAATACAACCCTACAAGGAGAACAAGTGGGGCCATTACCTAACCTAGCACTCACAATTACAATCGTTTTTATTTTAAAAGTCGTAGGCGAGTCTGAAGTGGCAGTGGGCGGGGCACATTGCTCGCAGGACTGATGGCCGATGGGGTCAGAAGGTTCTGGAGTGGCGTCCGTGGACCGAAAGACGAGCTGTAGGTAGGCCTCCAACAAGATGGAGTGACGACCTCGTCAGGATCGCGGGACCGCGGTGGAAGCCTTGGGGGAGGCCTATGTCCAGCAGTGGACGTCTTTCGGCTGACATGATGATGATGATGAGGCGAGTCTTTTTACAAAATGAAAACAATTGTTTCACTTTTAAGCCGATTGCGGGTGCGAGTACGTTAGGCAATAGCAATGCTGGAATAGTTATGTGGGACTCACCAACTGAGAGCGGCTTGAATACCCATTATAAACCCAGCGGCAAACCATCTGCGTCTTTCGGGGAGGTGCCACGCGACCACCAACAAGCTCATTCGGCTGTGACTCCTCGACGTCAACGACTCCGACTCAGACTCCCGGTACACAACTCTAACCAAACCTAACCTGGCAACGTGTTTCTGTTATGATCCCAGTTCTGACCAAACGCCCTGGTCCTGGACCTGGGTTCAAATCCCGGTAAGGGCAGATATTTGTGTGATGAGCGCGAATATTTGTTACTGAGTCATGGATGTTTTCTATGTATTTAAGTATATATTTTCTACATAAGTATTTATATCTTTGTCTAGTACCCATAGTACAAACCTAGAGTTTTGGACTAGGTCTATTGGTGTGACATTGTTGCCTGATATTTTATTTATTTATTTATTAAACCTGAATTTGTAAAGTAGGGTGGGTGGTAGGACCTTGTGCAGGGTCCGTCTGCATCGCTACCACCATCTTATCCATTAACTTACCGCCAAACAGCAGTGATCGTATTGTTGTGTTCCGGTTTGGGGATTAGACAGCAGGTGTAATGACTAGCGTACAGGGATTCCATCTCAGTCCTCGGGGTTGGCAACGCATTAGCAGTCTTAGGCTTGTAATTTTGTGAATGCGAATGTCTATGGGTCAAAGTTGCCACTTACCATTCGGTGGCCTTGTGCTCGTTTGCCTTTTCTATGCCATAAAGAAAAGAAGAAGATAAAGAAAATTAGTATGCAAAGTGTTAATTTCAAATTTAGTAAAATGTTTGCTAAACAACTGTTTACCAAAGAGAAACATGACCAAATTTAAAATTGACGTATAAAAACGTGCTAAACATTGGTTTGGCAAATAAAACTACTAACAGCGATAAGTTAGTTGGGATATTTCGCCGAAACGGTAGTACACCATAAATACCACTGCAGAAAACTAGAAGAAGGTCGATTAAGGAAGAACGTATTAACGCCATCTCTTCTAAGAGCGAGGAGGCAATGCAGCTGTTTTTTATGAAACTATTTTATATTACTTAGTCATGTTCACCTTGGAAAGACGTTTGATATTAATCCTGAGCACGCACCAAATATAAAAACAGTATTTGGGCTTGAGAACCTTAACTTTCAATTAACATTAAACTTCATTAAATATAGGAGATGTTAATAGTGTATTCCTACGTTTGCTAAATAATAGTCAACAAGTTTTGTTAGTCTAAATATTTTTTTCCTTTTTGTCTTGTAATTTGAAATTAAAAACTGAAAAAGGATGACTCTCAATTCTAAATTGACGTAGACCACTGAACAATACTCCATAAAAAATATGTTTGAATGACCATTATCTACGCATTGTATTTTTTTTTTAAAACAGAGTGTACAAAATTGCGTGAAATTAACACGATGGCCTGACAAAAATTAACAGATGTACTCGTACAGATCTAGAGCATAATTGTTTTCCTTCGTATTTTCACGGAAACTTACGAAAGTGTCTTGCTATTTCAGTCGGTCACATTGCAAAAAGTGCTGAGATTGACTGAAGTAGCATGACACGGTCGTACGTTTCCGTGAAAATACAAAAACAATTATACACTACATCTGTACATAGATATGTGACGTTTATGTACGCACAGCCGATGCCAGCTATTGATTCGTAGCGTCACGCGAACTAAACATTTTGACGATAATATTGTTGACGTGCTATATTTTTATAATTAGAGGGGTTGGTGGTATTGACATAGTAATATCTAAAGTTTTTATGGCTTCATAATGGCTTGAAAAATATCATTTTAACAAAATAAAAAACTAAATTATTTGTTTTTACAATAAACGATCGGTTATTATATTTACCGGTACTTTATTTAACTAATGTTATAATGAAATTGACTAACTAACCAAAAACAGACAAAGTAAAAAAATACCATTCTCAATGTTTGCTCCTGAGCAAACCTTGAGTATGGACATTTGAGACTAAATTACCTAATGATTAGGGCTAGAAATTCCTTGGTTTGTGTGTAATCCCAGAACTAGTTCCGGTATTGAAAACAAACCAATCTGGGATGGCAAGGCCTATTAATGACCATATTTAGACACTGTAGTTTAGAATGGGCAATATATCAAACTTTTCCGTGAGTTCCGTGGGTGACGGACACACTTGCTGACTGTGAATGACGTGACTATATTGTTGACTGACAATTTGGAGAAAATATTTGTTGAGTACCATGGGGGTGCATTAAGAAAGGATGGAAGAAGAAAAGAGGCAATGACTGGAAACGGATTCTACGCGTAAAAAGTCATCCTCTAGGTAGAAAACATGACCAGTTGATAAGTCGTTTGTAAGTAATAGGAATTAGTCTTATTATATTTCGCTCCGTCCGAAAAGATTAGTAACCTGAAATAAAGACCTTATTCACATTGTAGTAACGCTTAAGTTGCCACCACTCATTGCACTATGTTGAGATATGAAAAAGCGGGTAGAATGAAAGCAATGCATATTTTTATGTAGGGTAGTTCCCTTGTCTCCCCGTTACCATCCAGCGCCCCGGCTCGTCGTCATTCGCAATTTAGTGCCTCGCCACTCAACACTAAATTTATAATACAATAAATAATTTATCTCCACGTTATTAAAAAAGTTTAGTACATTCATTTTACAATGCCTAAACGTAAGAAAGTGGATGTCACGGAACTGGATCGTCTTAATAAGAAATTAAAACGTATACAGAACGAACTAAAAATGAAAACGCGTAGTTATCGACGAATAAGAATTATGTCGTCGTCATCGTCGTCGTCGGCAACGTCGCGGATTGCTTCGCCTGTTCCGGATCAAACGCAAGGTAGGTTTATTACATATCTCATAGAGTAATCGCTAGTGCTCGACCTTGACCTACATTCCATATGCACTCTGAGCAGTCTTTGGGGCTGTCTCGACGCATATTGATACAGTCGGTTACCGTTCTGTTCTGTGGGGACTTAACACTACCGACTCATCGTAATGGTTAACTAACTACGCATTACAGTGATAAACTAAAAAATAAGTTAATGGACTAGTTCGGAACTAGTATAACTGTGAATTATGTTCTTGAGCACGTACATTAAATAAGCCTATATACCTACGCCCTAACGTAAAAACCATAACTACCTATGTGGTTATAAAGTTATGCACGACACCGTCACGTGTTTTTTTTCCTTACACTGTTAAGTGTAGATTTTGATGCTTGATGACGACCTTCGTCATGCAAAACCGGTTTGCGTAAAATTCTTTGGGAGTTTTATCTTACCTGAGTTATCATGTAATAATTATTGAAGTCAATATCTTCACGTCTTTCAGACGGACCATCCTCGCATCCTATTGACGTAGAAATGAGCACGACGCCTGACGAGCAGGCTACATTTATTGAAGAGGAACCTTGTCGTTCCAACACGACAATGGAACAAATTCCACAGTTGGAATTTGAAGGAATAAATGATGTCGGTGAATCAACACTGGTAACAGAGACCACAGATAATGCCTTAGACAGCATTGTTTTAGATATTTTGGGAGAAGATCCTACCGTCATTACAGACTATGGCAAAGAGATTAACAAAGACTTAGCCAGCCGCCTAGAACACTTTGCAACAAATGGGCTAACCAAAGAGTCTAGGAAAGAACTCAATGATAAATATCTCATACCATCTAACTGTGCTCGTATCGGAGCCCCGATTCTGAATGCCGAGATCAAGGCAGCTCTTCCTGAATCTATCTTAAAAAGAGACCGGGCCATAGAGGCTAGGCAGAAATCACTAGCGAAAGCCATAGCCTGCGTGTCATCTGCAATTACGGACCTATTAGTTATTGCAGATAAAAACCAAGAATTACTTAAAAAACTCATGGACAGTGAAAGGTTCTTATGCGATATTCAACATGCTGAATCTAAGACACGAAAAAACTTCGCATTATATGCACTGAAACAGGACCTTAAGGAACATTTGTCTAACACAAAAATAGACAAATATCTTTTCGGAGAAGGCCTCACGGAAACGTTAAAAAACGCTAAAGCTGTCAATAGGTCAGGAATAGATCTTAACGTAGATGATCGAACTTTGAAAAGACAACCTATGCAGGCGCCCTTCGCACAACCTCAGAAGAACTTCCCTGGGAAGAATTTAAACTGGAGGTCTGCGGCCCAAGCTCGCAGGCAGCAGGGACCGCAGAGGAGCCGACAGCCTGCACCTCCCGGCACCAATTACAGGGACTACCGGCGGCACGCGCCCGCGCAGTCGTGGAAGCCGTCGCCGCGTCAGCCGGCTCAGCCGCGGCACACCCGCCGCCCGTAGACGAGGTAAAACTCACTGGACAATTAGCACATTACTATGAACAATGGTCTCTCATTACAACAGACACAACCATTTTAAAATGGATTAAAGGTTATAAGTTGATTTTCTCTCGACCTGTTATTCAACATCATGTCCCAAGGACACCTAAATTTAATCACTCTGAGACAGTACTTGTAGAAGAGGCCATTAAAAACCTCATAATCGACGGGGCTGTATCTGAATGTCAACCGTGCGAATATCAATTTATATCGAGTTTTTTCTTACGACCAAAGCCGGATGGAAATATGCGTTTTATACTAAATTTGAAAGAACTGAACAAATTTATAGATACTAACCATTTTAAATTAGAGGATTTTCGTACAGCTATTAAACTTGTTACGGTTAACTGCCACATGGCCACAATTGATTTAAAAGACGCATATTTTTCCTTAAAAATTCACCCATCGTCTAGAAAATACTTACGTTTTCTATGGAATAATAAAACTTACCAATTTAACGTACTTCCATTCGGCTTAAATACAGCCCCATATGTATTTACCAAGTTAATGAAGCCAGTCGTAAAGCTACTGAGATTAGGAGGGTTCTTGTCAACTATATATCTGGACGATTTGTTTCTAATAGGACAAACTAAATATGAATGTAATGAAAACATACTTACCACCCAAAAATTGCTCCGCTCCTTAGGCTTTGTTATTAACATGAAGAAGAGTAATCTTGAACCTACAACGTCATGTAAATTTCTTGGGTTCGTTATTAATTCTCACACTATGCAAGTGAATTTGCCTGATCAAAAGAAAACATACATCAAATCGGAATTAAGTAAATTTATGAAATTAAAACGATGTAAAATTAGACACTTTGCGCAATTAGTAGGCCTTCTAGTTTCAATTTGCCCTTCAGTAGAATATGGGCTACTATATACAAAACAACTGGAACGTTGTAAATATCTAAATCTAAACTGTAATGGTAATGACTATGACAAATACATGAATATACCTAGTATAGTATTACCAGACTTACAGTGGTGGTTGGAAGTAATTGATAATTGCAGTAAATTGATTAGGAACGACAATTACGCAATAGAAATATTCTCGGACTCCTCAACTACTGGGTGGGGGTGTTCCTGTGGTCAGCAGACTGCCAGTGGCGCGTGGTCCGCCACTGAGCAAGAAAAACATATCAACTATCTTGAATTGCTAGCTGCTTTTATAGCCCTTAAAATATTTGCAAAATCACTTTCTCACTGCCAAATTCTACTGAGACTAGATAACTCCACGGCTGTTTCTTACGTAAACCGCATGGGCGGAATCCAGTACCCTCACTTGACACAGGTAGCTAAAGACATTTGGCAATGGTGCGAGTCACGAAATATCTTTGTTTTCGCCTCGTACATAAAATCCGCCGATAACATCGACGCTGATACCGAATCGCGACGAATCCACCCTGATATTGAATGGGAGCTATCAAATGGGTGTTTTCAAAAATTAGTCGACAGATTCGGGCAACCTGATATAGACTTATTCGCGAGCCGCATTAATAAAAAATGTCCCAAATATGTATCGTGGCACAAGGATCCTGATTCTTTTATTGTTAATGCTTTTACCATCAGATGGACTAACTATTATTTTTACGCATTCCCTCCTTTCTCAATTATTCACAAAACCTTGAGAAAAATTATTGAGGATAAAGCGACAGGAATATTAATTGTTCCAGTATGGCCAACTCAGCCCTGGTACCCAGTCTTTACTAGGCTACTCGTTTCAGAAACCGTATTACTCAAAATAAATGACGACACAATAATTACTCATTCCAGAGACAACCAGATGTTCCAGTCGAACCTTATCCTGGCGGCAGGGATTTTATCGGGACAGCGCTATTGCAACGACGTGTACCCCAATCTTCCATAGAAATTATGCTCGCTTCAATATCAGCAAACTCTTTAAAGCAGTACAATGTATACCTAAAAAATTGGTTCAATTTCTGTATCGAAAATAATATTAACCATTATAATGCGACTGTCCCTAATATCTTAGGATTTCTGACTGAGGCTTACAATAAAGGCAGTCAATACGGTTCGCTAAATAGCGGTAAAGCAGCTTTAGCCTTAATACTGGGACCGGAAATAATGTCAGACAATAGAATACAATGGTTTTTACATGGTACATATCGGCTTCGTCCCCCGAAACCAAAATATAATATAACGTGGGACACAAGCCTCGTCTTAGACTTCCTTGAAACCCTTTACCCAAATGAACAAATAAGCTTAGAACAACTGTCCAAAAAATGCTCGACTTTACTGGCTTTAGTCACTGCACACAGGGCCCAGACACTATCGAAGATTAATTTGGATAATGTAGAAACGTATGAAACACGATTAGTCATTAAAATACCCGACCTTATTAAGACTTCGCGGCCAGGTTCCAAGCAACCCATGTTATTATTGCCATTTTTTAGAGAAAACCCTAAGTTGTGTCCTGCTATTACCCTGTTAGATTATATCAAAAAGACTGCACCTGTACGCAAATCTAAGTCACTTTTCCTAAGTTTCAAAAAACCTCACAACCCAGTAACTTCACAATCATTGAGTCGCTGGATTAAAAGTAGTCTAAAAGACAGCGGCATCGACGTGTCGATGTTCTCGGCGCACAGCACGCGGCACGCGGCGGCGTCGCGCGCGCGCGCCGGCGGCGCCAGCCTCGACCTCATCCGCAGCACCGCGGGCTGGAGCGGGACCTCCAATACCTTTGGCAAGTTCTATCATAGGACAATACTAAATAACGATGAAGCTTCATTAGCTAGTATAATATTGAATCGCTATTAATTAATATTGATTAGATACTTAACGTCCTGATATACTTACGTAATGTTACCCGATCCCTATATTACATAGGTACATGGTTAATTAATGTAATAAATTGTCATAAATGGTTATGTTTTGTTACAATGATAAGTTGGTTTTTGTTTAATAAAAACTGATTACATACATACATATTATTTTGTTTTTTGTGTGTGAACAATGAGATGAAACCCTACAACCTCTCTCAAAGTCTACAATGTGAATAAGGTCTTTATTTCAGGTTACTAATCTTTTCGGACGGAGCGAAATATAATTAGTGATTAAACGAACTTACCAAGTGAAGTTCTAACATAATTATATGAGCTCCGTCCGAAAAGATTAGTAACCCCCGCCCACCCTGCTAGGCCCAAGGTTGCCGGTTGTGGTTTTCATCATTGTTCCAGAGGCACCAGGCATCTCCAAACTAATGACGAGCCGGGGCGCTGGATGGTAACGGGGAGACAAGGGAACTACCCTACATAAAAATATGCATTGCTTTCATTCTACCCGCTTTTTCATATCTCAACATAGTGCAATGAGTGGTGGCAACTTAAGCGTTACTACAATGTGAATAAGGTCTTTATTTCAGGTTACTAATCTTTTCGGACGGAGCTCATATAATTATGTTAGAACTTCACTTGGTAAGTTCGTTTAATCACTAATTATATTTATCACAAATAAAACGACCTACCATATAAAAAGTGGTTTCATTACGATCATTTCTAACGGTTATTTTATATTCAAGAACTGCCACTTAGCGTTAAATGGAAGGAAAAGAGGCTGTTAATTCTGGCTTATCGTTCGCGTACACTCAAATGCAAAATTGTAGTCGAATTATAAGTATAACTGCATCTTGCTTGTGTGTCTTGGTGTTATTTAGCAGCAGTAACTTTTTTAACCTAATTACAATCGTCAATAATAATTAAGTATAAATGTAATTAAGTATTATAGTTATTCATCAAGCGACCAATTGCAAATTTAGCCTACTGAACTAGATTTTTGGTCTTAAAGTTTGTTCTGTCGAAACAGACTCTTTAGTAAGTCATTATTGTTAGATGTCATTCTTATGATAAAACGTTATTCTTATTCTATTTTATTTTAATTAAATGCTTCCACTCCTATTAAGGTATATTTTGCCAATGTAAAGTTATAATTTGAGTTTTATCAATCATCAATGGTCATCACACGCGAGCAAAATTTGTACAGTATAAGAATATTTTTCTTTTGTAGATTAAACATAGTGCATAGGGTTAGCTCCACGGTCTTCTGTCAAAATCTAAGATATATTGAATTTAAAAAAACAACAACTGCTCGTTCTCATCATCATCATCAGCCTATACCAGTCAACTGCTGGACGTAGGCTTCCCCTAAGGTGCGCCATTTTACCCTGTCTTGAGCCTGTCGCATATCCAACATCTGCCAGCAGCGATTCGCAAATAATTACTCCATCTTGCCGTAGGACTTCCTACACTATGGTTGCCGAGTCGCGGTCTCCACTCAAGAACTTGTCTACCCCAACGGTTATCGGTTCTTCTACAGATATGGTCAGCCCACTGCCACTTCAGCTTGCTAATTCTCTGTGCTATGTTACTTTCATTCTCTGTCGGATAACATGGTTTCGGATTTAATCCTTCAGAAAGACTCCAAGCATTGCACGCTCCATAGCTTACTGAGGGACTTTAAACTGGTGTGACTAGCCGCATTTTAAATGTCCACGTCTCGGCACCGTAGGTCATAATAGGTAGGACGCACTGATTGAAAACTTTTTGAACTGCTCGCTCTATTCCGGCCGAATAAGTTTTATCTTCATAACTCAGCTATTTTGTAATCCGTTTCTGAGAAAAGCAATAGTTATGTACTGTTCTGCTTAAAACAAAACACACGTGGGTTAGTCGATTTTACAATATTTTGCAATTCTCCAGCTTCTGCTGTAATTTTATTTTATTTTTGTTTTATTAGTCGGATGCAATACAATCTTTGTACGAGTATATAAATTGAGTTATTAATATAGCACCTACTTAAACAACAATTGTTTCCATACAATTTGATAAACACTCGAATATAGCTCAACTCAAAATCAACAAAAAAAAAGTTTTACTTAACGTTAAATGTATTCATAAAAGAATCACAATTGATTTAGGCGTCGTTTAGTCGCACAAAGAGCAACAAATGACTTCATTGTACAAAATTCATTCCATTCACTTCCATTAGCGCTTCACAAAGAATGTCCTTTTAATTTTTCCCGTTCATAATGCATTCAATTTACAAGTTAATAAGTGAGTCTTCGATTTTTACCTTTGAGAATTCATGGAATGCAAATTTATTTTGGTAATTTGGAAAGTTTATCGGGTGAAACTTGAATTGAGCGGTTACGTCTTTTTGCTTTAGCCTTTTTTGTTGGTTATTGTTTTGTTTCTTATAAATTTCTTTTTTTATTCACCAATTTTGACCCACCAACCTTGTTTATGCAAACTTTGATAGTAGTACAGCGCGCATTTCTTTTTCCAAAAATAATAATACTGAAATTTATGAGTACAATTATTTTTAGATTTACTTTTTGTTTAACATGCATTTTGCATGCAGGTATTTATTATTTGACACCTTTGTTTCCCTTTATAATTAAACACCACATGTAAGTTGCCGTTCTTACCCCTTTGTTGTGGTTAGAACTTCGCCATCGGCAAGAGAAACGCAGCAAAGGAAAATCAGGATCAAATTAATCACTAAAAATGTAAAGCACACCTTTGAAATGAGTTCACTACATAATTTTATACAAAGCTTCAGCATAATATCATAAATTTTGAAATAAGTAAACGTTGAAAAATAACAATTTAGAATTCCGGGTTTCCTTTTCCTTTTTTTAACATATTGTCTTCTACATTTTTTATAAAGCCAAAACAACTTGATACGTACAGCATGAGGTAAAAAAGTTAACGAGGAAAAAACTAAGTGACGTATAATCGGCCAAAGTTGGTAGGTACATAACTCAAAATTATGCTGATATGCACATGGGGTTACTTAACCTATCCGGTACAAAAATGAACTTACGAAAAAAACGTTTCAGAGAGTCATTGCCCTATCTCATTGTAATATATGCCGAAGGACGTCCACTGCTGGACATAGGCACTAAAGATCTCTCAATTTGATGGCCTTTTTAACATAAACCTAAATGATATCAGGATATCACCATCAACTTTTCTAAGATAATATTATAACACAGAAGGAAAGTGCCAAGAAGTAACTCAACATTAATTTTTGATTCCGCTGACTTTACCAAAGGCACCAATTTAACGTATCGATTGTTGGCTCTATTGCTTAACTTGGTGGCCATTTCTCAGCCGGTTAACACTGGCAACCCTCTCACAAAATATCTTAAACAAATTTATTCAAGCTCAGGCTGTTTTGTTTGTTCGCTGCAAATACATTATATTAACGCTTTCTCCTTTACTTGTTTATTCTTTGGTATTTAGAGCTGGCTTAACAAATTGGCTGCGTATTTTGTAAATCGATATGATTTGGAATGAGATTTACGAATCGAGTATCTATACGATGAAGTTGAATTGTTTTGATCTTTTTGATTCAATCATGCATGAACATCTGTAGGGATAAAGATCAAATAAATAGGTCACGAGACTTCTCACTGTCATTGTCTAAAGATAAGTATTAGACAGTGACATAAACATCAAACCGAAGCTTGACAGTTACAATCACTGTCATTTTGACGATATAAAATGCTTATATCAACAATGTACTGTCAAGATAGGGATAGGGGCTGAAATAAACACTGTTTCTTTGAACGAACTTGGTATACTTTATTTCCTTGTGATAGTAATATCTTATACATGGGGATGCCTTGCTCTGTAGCTCGGCCAAGACTGATCTAATCTACCAAAAAACAAGATGACTTTCTATGGAGCTATTTGCTTTAAACATTAAAAAAATTAAAAGCTAATACGACATATGGTATAAAAAGTACAGTGCAATCAGGTCTGTTTTATAAACAAAAATCTTATTATACTACAGTACCGTCAACCAATTAGACATATAAGCCACTTTGGAATAAAGTCAAAGTGACGTAAAGATTTTAATCGATGGAGTCTTTTTAAGGATTGGATTATATCGTCACTTTGACGTAGTTCTATAGTGACCTAGATCAATGTGGTTGAGTGTATGCCCACATGACCAAGTGTCGACTCAATTACAGTCATTATGGGAAACCATAATTTGTCCTAATTCGTCGCAAGTCCTGAGCATCGGAATTTAGTTTATTGAGACTTTTTAGGTTTTTTTAGGAATATTTTTGATTGTGTTATGAAACCATTAAAAGATTAATCAGGTAAAAATGGCTGTATGATTAACGAAAATTCGGTCTAACGATGCATTAGGCACGATGGCAATTAGAATTGCCAATATATACTTATAAATAATAGCTAGAGTATGTATTATAATATGCTTGGTCTTTATTACACGGTGATATTTATAGGTGTATAAATTAAAATAGCGCTACAAGCAAAAAAAAACTACTTGTCATCATTGCCCTTTTCCCGCACCTCATGCATACCTCGACTATCAAATAAATCTGTTGTACAACTATAGGATCAATTCGATAATTCAACACTAATCATCATCATCATCATGTCAGCCGAAAGACGTCCACTGCTGGACATAGGCCTCCCCCAAGGCTTTCCACTCAGACCGGTCTTGTGCTTTTCGCATCCACCGCGGTCCCGCGATCCTGACGAGGTCGTCACTCCATCTTGTTGGAGGCCTACCTACAGCTCGTCTTCCGGTCCACGGACGCCACTCCAGAACCTTCTGACCCCATCGGCCATCGGTCCTGCGAGCAATGTGCCCCACTTCAACACTAATAAATCGAATAAGTAATTGGTTGTTCATAGAAAATAGTCTATTAGTTTTACGTAATCAGGGGGTGGGAAAAATCTTGTAATTCAATATAAATACCTTAACATCGAATGAAATAATAGTGTTTAAAATTACATGAACCTTCTGTCCTTTAAATTTATTTTTAATTATTATGGCGTGTTTGTAAACTGCAACTTACATTTATTTTAATTATATTTTAATTACTTGAACTGTTATATTCAATATCGTCTTGAAGAAAATCAAAGCAAGAGTTGTAAGTTGGAATTTATACTCGGTTAAGTTATAATATCATTATTCATAGTTAACGGTTCCAGTGATATAAATATTATGACATCTATGTAAACAAATTACGGCAAATAACATGATAATGATGATCATGATGAGCCTGTAAATAATATATAGGTTCACAGTTTTATGGCATAGAGAACGCAAACGAGCACACAGGCCACCTGATGGTAAGTCGAAACTATGACCCATAGACATTAGCATTCACAAGACTGCCAGCCTAAGACTGTAAATGCGTTGCCAACACTGAGGACTATGATGGAATACCTCTATGCTAGTCATTACACCGGCTGTCTTATCCTCAAACCGGAACACAACAATGCAAACAATGCTGTTTGGCGGTAGGTTAATGGATAAGATGATGGTAGCGATCCGGACGGACCCTGCACAAGGTCCTACCACCCGCACAAACACAAAGATTGTAAAAACCATAGTCTTTGCCTGTTTTTAGCGTATTTTAGACGTGATTTAATGAGAATGGCGGCCGAGTTACGAACAATGCCATAACACGTCAAAGACAATTATAGTTTTTACCACCCAGAATAGATGCTCTGTATCTATAAGTATTTAAAATTGTCTAGAGTGTATTCTAGTTTTAACCTTCTTTTGTAAACAACACAGACCGATCACAACTGGGATATACCAATACAAATAACTCACGGTTTTTACATTCTAATTCAAAAGAATGGGTCATTGAGACCAAAATCATTAATTTTGTAATTGGCCTAATAGTTTTGTTTTAATATCTTTTTTTATATTTGGGTTGGTTTTTTCTAATAAATTACAACAATTAAATGATAAGTAATCATAAAAATCGATTGTAATGTAAGTGTTTTAAAAAATACAATTTCAAGCGGTTTTCGCCTAACCAGTAAGATACACCCGAGGGCTTCAAGCCAAAAGCGAAAGTCAAACAAAGGTTTAATATAATTTTGTCGAAATATCCAAAAAGAATAAATATTTTGAAAACTTACTAATGCAGAACGGCTTTAAAATCCTATTCCTGGAAATGGTTTTCGAATTAGAGTAATTGTAGAAATACGAACAATTCCAATTATATCCTTGACATTGTTAAATTTAGAGTCCCAGAAAGTTTTATACCAGTAGCGAAAACTACAACAAGCAATGATAGAGTGGCTACGACCTCAGTCGTGAGTGATGGCCGTGTCCAGGATAACGGGATTTGGCCTAGTTTGCGTCGTTCGCGAAATTTCGTCATACGTTACGTAACAGCAGGCCATGTGCGTTTGGTTCGATGTTTTTGTTCAGCGACCGTTTTCAGTCGCTCAAAGTGTATAATGGTTTCCGAGGAACGCTTAACATGCGGAGCACCATTTAATATTGTTTGTTGATGTTTTTTACTACCTATCTGTGTATGGGGTTGTTTCTGTTTAGTGCCACATTTTTCGAAGATCTGTTTTAAGTACTTGTATTTGTTTAAGCATTTGCTACTGTAAGTTTAAATACATTGTAAGAATAATAATTATTATAAGGAAAAGGAAGTATGCCAAGATAAATATTATAATGTTTATTCCATCTGAATGGTTTAACATTAACTAATCAATTGATGTGACATTTGCTAAGGAGATCTTTTATAACCTGAATATAGAAGTAGTGTAGGTTTTTTTTATAGGTTTGTTTTTGGACTTTGTGTGGACTGAAGTATAGAAGATATACAAATCTTTAACAAAGAATTCCACAGCATTTGGATGAAATAGGATTTGTATGAAAATTTATGTACCTAATGCACAAAATGATATCATACACATCTTTATCTTCCAGTTCATTCGGGACACTCGCACCTAGTCTAACTTACAACAATTTGTAGTTTTTTAGGGTTCCGTAGTCAAACTCCGTCCGACCGTCCGTCCGTCCGCAGCTTAGCTCAGTACTAGAAAACTGTAATTTAACATGAATATAACTACTATATTAGTCACGCCAACAAAGTGGTAAAATACAATATTTCAATTAAAGGATCCGTTTATGAAATATTAAGATAATAAGACGCTTAACTACGAATACTAAAAATCTGAAAAATAACTTCAAAGAAAGGGCATAGTAACAAATTGAAAAGGAAAACTATCACGACACAGTAGACATTATTGGTTTTTGACATACAGACGATTATAGCGTTTATACCTACTAATTCATCTAAAACGGCACCAAATCACTTTAAGTAGAAAATTAGTTATGTTATTAATTGTTGTTTTTATATATAGCGGCTTTGGAACCCTACACTGAGCATGGTTTGACATGCTCCTGCAATTTTTTAATTTTTATTTTGTAATCCTTCCCAAAATTGCAAGTAAACTTAGCCTTTGGTGACGCAGGTACAAGAAATATATTTAACTAGTTATATGAATGATTAAGCTACTGAATAGCTCACTTTAATAATTTAACGTTAAACTATAAAGAGGAAACGAATGATCTGCCACTCTTTTGATGGATTGGGAGGAAATATGCTAAGAGTTTTGGTTCGAATATTTCCACTCTAAGAAAATTAAAATTCGATGAAAGCATATTTTCGAATAGACGTTGAATTTCAAGGAAACTCTCCTGGATGTTGGTTTGAAATATTTTACGCCAGACTTGAAAAGTATTGCCCCAGTACTGAGAACGCAGAAGGTTGATTTGCTTAAGTAATGATTTTTTACAGTATTTATATTAAAATATGTTCATATTCTTTAGTTTCTGTGTTACTTAAACAAGCGAGGCCGGAGGACGTGCCAATGATGCTAACAAGAATTGCACATAAATCAGATATAGTTAAAATACACGAATATTTTAATCAACCTTATATTCATTCAGATATTCCATTTAGTATAATAAAAAGGTTTTAAAAATGAAATATCAATGCACGGTGTATACATTCACAGTGTTTTTTAAACTTACCTGATCTAACAGCCGAACCATTTAAAAAGATGAAAAACTAATCTATAGGATCATTAAATTTTTAATTTACTTAATTGTTTTGTTCAATTTCTCTGTGTCGTAATTTTATACTATATGATGTAATTTTGTACTATAGGATAGATATTTAGTAAATAAAATATGGTATGAAATGTTAGGTCATAGAAACAACAACGTCTATCAAATCTAACTTTTCTAATTATATCGTCAACTTACCAAGGATACGTAAGATTTGAAAATTACAATTTGTAACACAGCAAGCTGTTGCATATTGTTATCTCAAGGATTTGAGGTACTTCTTCATCATTGTTTCCACCCTGTTTATGTCTCAACCACCAAATTAAATATCAATACTATAGTGTAAACTATCTTTATTTTTAATGTTACTTAAACGTATTTTCTTTTTGTGATGTGTTAATAATGCACTAAGGACCACGACTTCGTATTCGTAAAATAGTTAATTCTCGCTTTTGTTTCTATGTATGTCTGTTGGGGTTGGGGGTCTATTTTCGAAAAAATCTGCATCTATTAGGTTACCAAAAGGATAATTTCTCTAAATTTCAAAACCACATGTCCAGTGGTTCAGGTATTGCTGTGTCTGTTAGGCCCGTATTAATAAACTAATCTCAACTCTAATGGTCGTCTCAAGATGCATCAAAAATGACAGTGTTCTATGGTTTGGCGTTTACTTTAACGTATCTTGTGACGGGCCTTACAGTCAAGATGAAAATGTGTACAATTAGACATGCTCTAAACTAACAATCAGGGTAATTAACATGACATGCTAAAGCAGTTCAGTTTAGGTTGAAAGAAAGAGACCGAGCTATAGTATTATCTGGCTCTGTCCCTGTCTTTCAACCTGAACTGGACCTGCTTCAGTAATACTGAATCAGTATGTCATAATTACACCAAAACTTAACAGAACCACCCACGTTCTAATTTGAATATAAATCGAGAGAAATGCGCTCATCAATGATGCATAATGTAAACAAACAGCGTATCTGCTGTTCCAATTCTGTTCCAGAAATTACCTGGAACATTCCCCTCAATACTGTTATTGGTTCTCTCAGCCTTCGTGTCTGGGAACACTTTATGTTTGTGATTTTCTCGCGCAGGTCTTTGAGCGGATGCATTTCCAGTTTTCCACATTGAATTAAACTACCTATATTTTGTTAAATTCATGGTAGCTCGTCTTAACTTGACAGCAGCAAAGGGTACTGTATCATATTTTGTACTGATAAAGGTCCTTCCGGATACATTGTGAGCGTGTTGGAACTTTTGTGCAATTTACCCCTTACATACTCCGTTGAAATATGCAGGTTTCCTCACAATTCATTCATTCATTCATTCACAGACTGTCCATTACCGTAAAGACGTCGGATAGTGTATACTCATTGGTACACGGCCACCGTTGGGGTTTGAACTTGGTACCTTACGATCACGAGTCTACAACCTAAGCTGATCTCCCGTTATTTATAACATTTACATATTTTTTTGGTAATTTATATTTTAAATAATTAAAATTATCACACAATTATAATGAAGATACACCTTGTAAACACTAATAATTAACATTTAAAGAAAAGAAAGAAGAACGTAAAGTAGTTTAAAAAAAAAACAATCCGTAGAAAAAAAGTACGACGTGTAAGTAGAATTCTACTTTATTTGAACTTGGCACAAAATAAAACACAGTTCGTCGAGCTCTCAGCCATTTGAGTAAACAAAAAAAATGCTCCGGGAGTCTGCCGCAAATACCCCCATTACCAGGCTCTTTGATAGATATTGTGCCATCAAACAGGAGTGGTTTAGCTTTACCTTTATCTTGAGTTCGCTCTTGTGAATAAAAAAAATCTACATCACTATTCTGAGTTAATTTTGGTGTGCCCTCTTCATTGAGCCACGTTAAAAAGGGAGCTGGCGTTAATTTAGGATAATCATTTTTACAAGTAGGTATATCTTTATGAGTAGGCAAGACAAGCCACAATGATAGTACGAAAACATTGAAACATTGAGTTTATTGTACGATGGCAACGATAAACATACTTATGTAGAGAAAATACATAAACAAAAACCAAAAAGCCTTTATTGCTATTTTTAGTTTTACATGCTATAAAAATAATGTAGTGTGCCTTTAATTTATTTAGTAATTAGCCTGTTTAACAAAAAAGTACAGCCACTTTCAACAGAGCCTATTGTCGAAAAACAAATATCAAAAAAAAACATCTAAGACTCAAGCACAAAATACCCGCAATTATTACAAAAATATTTTTCCGTAACGGGAATAAAACCAGAGGCTGTTAGCCTCTTAGGCAGGGTTACTACCCACTAGGCATCATCATATTTAATTTTGGACCTTATGCGACTTATACACTTTTTAACTTCAACATGCTGCTGTAATTTTTATAAGCCACTTCTATATTATTTGCCTTAAAAAGAAACAAACGGAAACCTAATCCGCATATTGCTTTGTGATTTCTAAATAAAGCAATATATCGTTGGCGCGTTCTCTTCAAGCCAAGATTTATTCCATTGTTACCCAGTTTACGAGTGGATACGTTACTGAAGCTTTGCCTATCGCAAAGTATTTACAAAGTTTGTAACATTAAATATTTTGTTACACTTCATACAAAATCAGAGAGCGCCGAGAAAACGTATCAGAATATAATTTCACTAGCTTTCGTCGCCATACAACTTGTTTATTTTTTGCTCCTTGTTTGGTCCTTTGAAATGCTAACCAAATTACGGCTTATCAATTATTGCTCGGCCACTTTTTTTTGCAAAGGCACCAAAAAAACCTTAAAATGAACAAAAACTCAAAAACATGAGCTGTTTTATGTTTAATCACGTGCTTTTTTTATTAACATCATTTACTCCTGCATTAATCATATGAGAAATAAAACGACAAGAAATTGAAACCGTGAACTTAATAGGTACATATTACTTGCCCGAGCATTATTTTGGAGTCCTAGTGAAAACGGTCGATTAAATTCGTACAAAAAAGTTATATTATACATAAACCGAATATAAACTTAAGCCCTTTTTTATCTTTCCATTAGGACCCCAGCATTAACGAATTATATTAATGAAAATAGCGTTGAAAAATCCCACACATTCTCTCTTCGCGCAGAAGCATAAATAGAGTTTTAATAAAGTTTAATGGGCAGCGCGTGTAAAGCAACATTGTTTCTAGTTTTTACGAGTTTATCGTTTCGATAGTTAATCCATATAAAAGGGTAACAGTAAATGCACTTTTAAAGTTTAATTCACATAGAGTTTTTCCACGTATTCCAGGCAAGAGGTTTTTGTTTCATTTCATTTGAGAATAAAGCGTTAAAAAGTTTCGTTCAAAATAAAATTAATAATCGAACTTGTTCTCCAGATTTTTACATTTTACATTTTATTTCATAGGCAGCTTTTACGAAACGTATCCAAAACAATCAGTATGTTTTAAACACACAAAAAAACAACTGTCTGAAACGATGAAGATCAATTTGCGGACATTATTCATGTTTTTTTAATTTGTGGTCATTCAAATAAAATGATTTTACCTATCAATTTCTCAATTACTGAAACTTAATAAAAATATTTATATATTCACATTGCCATATTTACGTAGTGCATGAAAAGGGATTATTTTCATCAATTCAAAAGTCAAATTAAAATTCAGCACATAAATTTACTCATACCAAAAATATTAATTATTTGCGATTGTATAACCAACGACCACTTGACCTAATTTCAGTGACAAAAGGAAATATTTAACTTTTGTTTAAAAAATACTGCGATTATTATTTACTTATTTATTTCTTAAACCGACAAGAGAGAAAATAATACAAATAAACAAAATCCCTGCAAAACTGTTTTAGGATAATTTTACTGCAGGAAGACTTTTAAAGAACAGTACTTTAATCTTAGTATTAATACAACGTTAAGTTCGATACAATAGGATTTGTTTGCTTAAATATTTGTAAAAACTAGCAAGCAATTCGCCGCTCCCGGCGAATACTAAGATAATTGCTATTATCACAGTTTTAGTGTTATGTTATATTTGAAATCTATGGGTGCCAATGCATCGAGTACATTTTTCTTGAAATTTTCGTACGGTTATTTACGAAATTAGAAAATAAAGCAATTTTATTCAATGATTTTGCTCCTGCCTAAAATTACCAGAACATACTAGTATGTGATATTAACAAAAATATTTATCGGCCCTCAGTTTGACAAACGCTCGTACCATAATCTTCGCGTGAAAATAATTCTACGCCATAAAGATAACCGCAGTTATAATTTTTTTCACGTCAAAAAACTGGCCCGGCTAATCGGATAACGCCGTTTAGTAAAACTTCTCTATTGGTGCTAAACAGTAAAACGTATTGTCATCCCCTTCTTTCAAAACCTTTTTGATTAACACTCTGAGAATTTTACATCAAACTGTTTATACAGCACTAGAAAATATTAAATGTGATGAAAGCTTAATCGACAAACGAGGACACCATGACAATAGACCACGTAGAATGTCTATTAAGACGGAAGAGTATATCATAAGGCACATTTAATTGTTTCCTTATGTCGAAGCTCATTACGTGAGACAAAATTCCACGAAAAAGTACCTCTCAGAACTGCTGAATATATCGAAAATGTATCGTCTTTATAAAGCCTGGTTTGCACATGAAAACTTTGACTGTATTATGGCTACAAAACGCCAATACGAAACAATTTTTAACACCAGGTTCAACTTTTCATTTTACAAACCTAAAAAAGACCAGTGTTCTAAATGTTCTCGATACCGACAGGCTGACCCTACGATGAGTCAGGGAAGAAACCCTCCAAGAAATGATAAACATCATAAAAACAAAGAAAGAGTAAGGCAAATTAAAAGAGACGAAAAGGAATCAGTCGACCCTTCAGAAACCACGGTGGCAATCCTCGATTTAGAAAAGGTTTTGAACATCCCACAGTCTGAAGTCGGAGCATTTCACTATAAAAGAAAGTTTCCTATTTACAATTTTACAGTGCTACTACTGCTATGCTACTCGGAGTAAGGGTATTGTTATGTTTGGCATGCTCAAATTGCAAAACGAGCGGGTGCTGTGGTCAAAATAAAAACCGATTTATATATGCGTTGTAAATTTTTGCGGCACAGAAGCTTCAATTAAATATCACTTATAGATTTTTTGAGACTGGCCATGGCCAGAGCGAAGGGGATTCGATGCATTCCAACGTCGAGCGTGAATTAAAGAATAGAGTAGTATACACTCCCGACCAGATATACGCTATCATTATGAACGCGAAAGTAAATGGCGAAAAATATAATAACACAGAAATGACGCAAAATGAGTTTTATAATATAAAGGAGTTGATAAACAATAAAAACTGGGTCAAAGATGAGAAAGTGTCTCCTATTTACAACCATAAATTTTAAAACACAAATATGACTTCGATGCTGAATATTCCCAATCAGCTACAGATGCTGCTGTCCAAAGATTAAGAAATAAGCGGGGCACTAGACAGGCAGCATCTCATTTAACCAACCCAAGTCCTGCAGCGGAACCTGAACTGCAAGTACTTTACACGGAGCCATTGCCAATAAGTAAGGCTTTATATGACGACCTTATAAACCTCTGTAAGGCTGGAGATATTCCAAGCTACTATCGTGCTTTTTACGAGTCGCTGACTTATGGAAATATCTACTCTGGAACCAATGATGATAATGAGGAAGATTAGGCTTATGACGGTGTAGAGTATTATTTTGTTTTTTGAGCTATAGGTGATCTAAAGACTGATTTTATGTGATCGCGACGCTGTTTTAATTATTATTAAGTGTAAGATGAAAATCATAAGCCTGATTTTCATTAAAATTAAATAAATAAACACCAATTAGCTGCTCTAGAGTCAATGATGACGAGGAGGAAGGTGATGATGAAGATTAATTAATAACCTGGTTTTACCTATTAAATATAACTGATTTGTTAGAATTTGAGTCTGAAACAAGATGCGTCGAGTATATTAAGAAGTTACTGTTGATTTTTTACTTTCGAAATTATATCATTAACAAGGCTTTTGTTATTTTTTTTAATATTTTATCATTGAGATTTACGTTTTTTAATAGAAACAAGCGTTGTTTTTCTATTATGTGATGATTTTTGATCCCTTTTGAAGATTTTTTCTAGAGACGTTCTAATTATTTGATGTTCAGTGATTTGTTTAATAAACTCAAAGTTGAATATCAATTCGCTGTTTTATTTTAAAAAAACTTAAAAGCCTTTGGCAAAAACCACTTTCCTATAAGTTACGAGAGTAAAAGTATATCATGTATTAATTTCAGCACCGGTCACCCTAAAAACCGGTAGAATAAAATGTTACGACGATGTTACAATACTTGTGTTTAGTCTGGAAAAACAACGAATAAAATGATAATCGACTTAATACATCGCAGCCGGTAGTTAATATTGACTAACATTTTATTTTTTAAATATTTTTGGTTTAGTAAAATGTTACGACCATGTCACTAAATCATTTGGAACGCAAAAAAATTAGCTTTGTATAAAGGTAACTACCACTTGTCTGTGTTCAGGTTTAACGACACAATCGATCAAAACATGTTTTTATTTTTTGCTGAAAAAACACGATTTTGCTGTTATCATTTTGTTCTCAGAGACCATCGAATTGTTTTTAGCCGGGCAATAATTTCACAGCACAGTTGAAATTTTCGGAACTGCTTCTAGTGGAAAACTACTGCTATTGCCTTGCCCCATTTGGTCCACCTGTTGCAATTCCTAAGCAGTGGCAGTCTCATAATATCCAAGCTAATAATATCGTTGGACATATTGGTGTTTCGCCAGAGTCGTAAAACATAATGATTGTTCGCCTATATCGCTGAGCAAACTTATTGTACTAAAGTACAATAAGTATATAGTATAAGAGTCAATCATAAATGATTGACTTTGTAATAAACAAAATATCGATATTTTGTTTATTAATTAATAGAAAGCTGGTATGGAAAGAAGGTTATTTTTTCACTTATGTAATTGCCCCAGTGCTTGGCAGATTTCTCATCATTTCAGAGAGTCTGTAGTCAGTTGCTATGGAATACGGGAATGCGTCAACAAAAATCACTGACTCCCCCATTATTTATATTCAAAGAATATCATCATTTTAGCTAAAAGGTGTAATTTTCTAAACTAGATCTCAGGAACCTGAATCCTGCGATAACTTTTCCAGTAGATTCCTTCACCAAGCCTTCTCTGTATTATGTATGTAAGTATGTATAAATGTATGTATGTAAGTATGTATATATGTATGTATGTATACTCTATCATACAAGAATAGAAAAGGAATACAAAACATAGGCATAACAAAAAAAACAAGTACAGAGAAGTTATTCCTTTAAGGGCCTGTTTTACAATCGACAAGTAAATTTATCTGCTATTTAAAGTTGGATCTCTCCGCGAGTGACGCGATTGGTTTAAAATAAAAACGAATAGAAACGCTAGGTAGCGTAGTACATCTTGGCAAGGGCCTCTGGAGACAACTGCATTGCGTTACTGACTTTTGACAAGACAGTAGACTCATCTGACATGTCTTGTCCTGTCGTGTCGATGGAGCGAACATGACATGGTGGAGTATTGTCAGCATTTACGTAAACGATTAGGCTAACGTCCAGCAATGGCTTGCGATAAGCTGATTAATTGATCGACGGATTATATAGGATAGGCCATATTTCTTGAATCTATTATGCCGGCAATATTCTTAGAAGCGTTTTCCGAATACTTGTCTTTCATTATTTTGTTTTTATATGTTTTGCGGGTGGTAGGACCTTGTGCAGGGTCCGTCCGGATCGCTACCACCATCTTATCCATTAACCTACCGTCAAACAGCAGTGTTTGCATTGGTGTGTTCCGGTTTGGGGATAAGACAGCCGATGTAATGACTAGCATACAGGCATTCCATCTTAGTCTTCAGTGTTGGTAACGCATTTGCAGTCTTGGGCGTGCAGTCTTGTGAATGCGAATGTCTATGGGTCACAGTTTCCACTTACCATCAGGTGGCCTGTGTGCTAGTTTGCCTTCTCTATGCCATAAAAAAAGGAAAAAAACGCTACTACAATATTTGACAAATAACAACCGAGTGAATTGCCGTTATTACATACGAGCCTACCGCTTGTTCGAAATATTTGAGGCCCATTTTTATTTTCCGAAAACCCATTCATTTCATTTTGATTTTCTTGACTGTGTAAAAAAGCCAAAAATAAGTCTCTTAAATTGGCTTGGGAAGTCAAGGGGCTTTATTCCATTTTGGTTGAGCCTATCTTACTTCTACATCTTAATCACCTTTTGACCGTATGACAATTCTTATAAGGCCAATATTGTACTACCGTGTAGGAAAGATCCTACACGGTGATACAATATTGCTTTTGCCGTGCTAACGTATTGTTATTAACTTGGCCGCCATTACTGTCAAGCAACGCTGGCTAAGGTTGACAATATGGTATCATGTCAAAATCAATATGGTTTTACCTTCTTTAAATAGAGGTCCTGTGGAGTTGTAGACGGTAACAATATGATTAGTTAAGTTTAGTTTATTTATTAATCTATGTAATATTACAATAAAAATTGCATTGCATGTCAAATAACAAGAAATTACATCGAGATCGTGAACATAAATACAATACAAGGAAACAACAATATGGGCTGACATAATGTGGAATAGATATTGATATAAAGTCAGTTGACGGGCTTGTCAGCGGTTACGTCAAAGAGAAACCTCAGTATCTGCTTATTTATGACTACAACACAAAGGATTTATAACGTATGTGATAAAAGTGCATAGCTTACTACGCCAGAAGAGTGTTCGAGCGAAACGATAACGTTTAAATAAAGCGTAATGCGCGAGCGAAGTTCAAACGATGCGAGGGAGCGCTTTCAGATTGAATTTTCCTGTTGTTTAAGTATGAGAAAAAAGCATTATCTGTTTAAGTACAGGGGAGATTTGGGTGATATTACATATCGAGTTACAGGAGAAACTCTTCAAATTTTAATTGTGATAACAAGAACCGAATTTCCTTCCTTTATTTGTGACATACTTGAGATTACTAGATTAAGAAATTATATTATTGTAATATGTTTCGGATGTGTTTGTAAGCACTGCAGCGTGAAAACAGTTCTATAATGAGCGTTACCATGGTCATAACAGTTATTTTATATTTATTATAGCAGTATTATTACCGTGGTTACGTTCATGAACAATGTCATTGATGATTTTTGGTGACCAACTGACAACTCAGCAGTCTCTTCCTCTTAGGAGCTCCGCCAAACAGCAGTGTTCGCATTGTTGTGTTCCGGTTTGGGGATAAGACAGCCGGTGTAATGACTAGCATAGAGGCATTCCATCTTAGTCCTCAGGCAACGCATTTGCAGTCTTATGCTAATGTCTATGGGTCACAGTTTCCACTTACCATCAGGTGGCCTGTGTGCTCGGTTGCCTTCTCTATGCCATAAAAAAAAAAAGCTCTCAAATTCCAGGCAGCAATGGTTCTAATAACTGCTAAAAATTGTCCTTCGCTGTCTTACAAAGTTTACAGAATTTGTGATCACAGGCCTTTTTGTAAACAGTCAACTCCTAATCAATTATAAATCCTTTTGTTCTATTTCTGTCACTGAATGGAACTTGACAGCTTTTAAAAGTTCATAATACGGCCTCTGGCAACTCTGAAGGCACGTTTTAAGAAACTTACAGAAAACGTACTAAGCCTTCATAACTTATCTCAACGTCACTCTTGCCGCTAACAAATGAACAAATTTCTTCCCCTAATAATGTACTGTTTTCCCTCAACTTCTCATGCATTATGGCCTGTAATATTGCGTGTACCGACGATGATTTAATATCCCTTTATTGCTTTTCTGCTAAGGGATTGCAAATATCTTTTTAATGAGGAAACATTTGCGGAACAAATAGCACACGAAGATATATTTTTTAATAGATAATAAGGTCATTTAGAAAAAAGCAGTCGTGGCTTACGCCATATGAACGTATCGATATACTTTTGAATAAAAAACACCTACGATTAAAAAAGCTAGTAGATTTCTGTACATACGACATTCTAAAAATAGAGAAAACGAGGACAAAGCGCATTAAAACCCTTTACTAATTTGAACTGATATTTTTTAGTGACTTTAAGAAAGACGTAAACTATAAATACGTTATTTAATGTTAAATTAAAGCCCTGTCTTGAACGAGAAAATAAAACATTTATTTTTCCCAACATGCATGCCATAAATAATGCTCCAGCGAACTGCACAATCAGTTTGTACGATGAGCTACACGATCTGCTAAGTTCACTCATTTGAATAATAAATTATGTTAACTGGCAATATTAAACCAAAAACGAATAAGCCTTTATTTGACATTAGTTAATGTGATTTTACTTTTACCCAAGCCCTCACCAAAACGATTTATTACGTTTACACAAATAAAGAAATTAATATTGTAAATACCTACTGAAATCTACCGAAATAATTTGTTATTTATCTTAGACACACACACACACACACACACACACACACACACACACGCACGTACAACTAAGCACTATTTTAACATAATTTTGTTTAGTTACGCAATCCAACGTCGGTACGTAGATAATATTTTTTGTCAAAAACATGTGAAAATCTGTAATTGGCTGTATTTGCTGATATTTGTACTATTTGTATAAAAATAAATCATATTAAATTTAACAAACGTGATTTGTATTTATAATGGTTCGGAACCCTTCATTCGAACTTGACTGCATTTTAAATACCTAATAATATCGACTACCTCAATGTTATCACGCGTCTGAAAGTTGATCCTTCTGACAAAAGGCAACTTATTAATTTGTATGTTTAAAGCAAGGCAGGATTTGTTGTACTGAGTAAATGGTTTTCCTAATTTATCACTGCATGTAATTGTAACGAACAAAGGAATAGGGATTGCTCCTTAATTTGTTTCGCTTTGTTAAGGTGATGAACTTTGAAAAACATATTGTCGTAGAGATTTCGCTTTTTTTCTCCAAGTACTTATCTAATGTAATAATGAGCCAGGCTTCTTTGAGGTGCGTAATGAAATGTTTTTGTAAAGTGAAATTTAATATGGCGTAATTTAAAAAGAAACTTATTTTACTCATTTAAAAAAAGACTGGATTGTTTCAGAATTTTGTATTTATTAGGTATTGAAAAATGATGTTGTACAGTCAACGTCACTTAGTCAAATAAAATGGGATTCAAATACTTATACTTACTTAAAACTTGAAAATATACGACCTGGGCCATACATTTTTGCAAATAGCAACACTGAATTTGTCGGAAACTGTCAGATTGAGCGGAGGGAAATTAGGGAAAAACATAGGTCACTTCGTTCAATTTTATCAATAAGCGTTTCACGGGAAAACAACGGGCTTTTTGTGCTAGACAGTTTTATAAAAACAACGATTCGTACGTTCCTGTACGACGCCTATTTAGAATTGGATAAAGATTACGCCGAGTTAGTGAGTGTCCAAGTGTTAGTTTAATTAAATCTTGAGTCAAAAAGCTTGTGTAAATTGGTTCGACACTGAATATTAAACAAACAGGGCGGCCGCGTTCAATAAGAAATGATGAGAACATACGGCAGGTTGAAGTTTCTGTAGAGAACGATCCAGAACCGTCTACGCGTAAACGTTCAGCAGCACTAATCAGCCATAATATTCCGTTGTATATATATTTAGCCAGCTATCATGATATTATCATATCTTACCATTATTATCAATTTGCATGCATCACTTGAACTCGAAGACGTCTTGTATGTTTATAAAGTATGTTGCTTCCACAGTTTCAATCCTTTAAGTGAGCTTGTAGATATTATATTCTATAATAGCTTCTACTCTCAACTTCGTCTGCATAAAATGAGTAATCTGCTTTGCAATAAAACAGTTTTATTCAGGATAAAAGGTAGTTCAAGATTTACTCAATTCATATTTAATTATATTACAAAGAGAGTGTCTATAATAGCTTATAGTGGTAAAGACTATAAGATAACTTTTTCTTATTCTTACGTCCTTTTATTTTTCATACATAGAGAAATTATTCACACAGGATACTCCGATATAAACCATGAAATAATTAATCGCTTTTTTACGTTAACAACATCTCTCGCTGTTTAAGCTCTTAATTACCCAACATATTAAAAAAGTAAAACCGCAAACCCATCCGCAAACATTCACCGTCTGTGTCGACACAAATAACCCTTTTATTTACAAAATCACCGCGAAAGAAACCCTTTTTCAAACAATATAAATGACTTCATTAATTCCTTTCCTCTTGTCGGACCTATGGTCACTGCCGCAGTTTTAATTTTTAAGGATTTATGGTCCCACAGGCGACATTCATTTTGGATACTGAGTAAAGTTGCGGACAAAATAAGATGAAACATGGCTGTAATAGTTTTTAGATAATTGTTCCATTTCGTAATAGCAGACTTAAATTAAACATTATTATAAATCATATAAATAAGAGAAATATAATTTACTCGTTCTATTTTTGTAATAAAGCTTAAAAAAAACAAGTGGAAGAGCTCAAGCAACGAGGGTGCTACGAATTACCTCGAGCTTTTAAGCAATATAAATAGGAAATCATTTTTTTTATTTAATCATGGGGTTTACCGCGGGACGACTTAGGTGAGTTCCTTAGCAACTAAGTGAAAAGGGCAATCAATTGGGATTCATTAGTCTTGCTCAAAAGTAGGAGTGGAGGCTAGAAAATACATCGCAGTCATAAAATGGTATGTCGCATTCATGAATGGGTATACATTCAGATGAGCCAAATGTTACATTTAGTCAGATTTGGTAGCTACATACCATTGTTTATTGAAGTTTTATTGGCATAGCTTTAAAAAAACTATTATAACTAGCGAATAATAGCATATCTCACGATTTATTAATTAAGTTGTTATCATTATCAATAACGTAATTTTTTAACTACTTGACATCATCATTTTGTTGGATTTATTGACAATAAAGTGATATTTATACTAAATAATTATGTTCTAAAGGTTACTCGTATCTGGCATGATATTAATTGTTCAAAATACACTTCCCATAACATGTATTTCAAAAACACTTTTAGTCGAATGATAATTTTGCATAAAGATACTTGGCATAACTACATATATTACAGCATATTATTTAGCGTGAGATTACCGTTACCAACATTCATTTATTGTAATTTTAGGTAGTTGGGTAAGGTAAGAACTGCGACTCCAACAGAAACGAAACTGTGCCAGAAAAGTAGGTAAGGTTAGGTTAGAACTAAATGCCATCTTAACATTATACAAATCAATATTCGATAATGATATTTTAACCATCGCAGTGTGGCAAAGTATGATTCTATGATGCTAAAGGAAACTGTGCGAAAGGTATTACTGACTAAAGATATTTTTCTAACAAGTTACACAAAAATATGCAATAAAATTTCTGCAGCACCTTGGTAAACCGTTTTTGGGAGTAAAGTAATTCATCTATAAAAGGTTACTTTTGCAGCTATAAAAAAAACTCTTAACAATGAGACTATCTAAGCACATCATGATAATAGAAAGGTTCACTTTGGCTATAAAGCTCTTTCGAGTATCTATTATTTTGTCAGAGTGCCAGTACCAGCGCATAAAAGACTCATAAAACACTGCAATTTATAAAATGTCATCTTATAGAAATGAAAAATGAAATAAAAATACCTTTCAATAAAACACATCAACATTACCTGGGGCGATGCGAAAAGAAACGAAAAGCTTTATAGCATCCCTTTTATTGTCTTCAATTGTAGTTAATGCAGTAGTTGGCCGCGACGTAGTCTATCCCAGTGAGGGTGATACAGGGAGAAGTGAATTAACCTGCCCTGACCTCGGCCGCGGCACGGTAGATCCGAAATCTTTTGTTATATTAACGTTGAGGGAAGATTTCCTTGCGATTTTGTAAAACCAGGGGATTATTATACAGAGATGGCCACCTTACAGAAACGCATGCGTTTAACCCAAACAATTGTCTACATAAAATGAATTCTCAATTTTGATAGCCTATCAAAAATTCGCACTAAAAGGTATCGTTAGTTTTACATAGTATATTTCTCTGATAAAACAAAGCTTTAATTTTATAAAAACAAAATCTTCGCGTTCATTAAAAGTTGTAAAAACAAGGTATGGACGCGTCAGCACTTAGTTTTAAATCCCTATTAAAAAGGTTCTTTTTTGTCAGAGTGGGAGGTTGAAATTAATTTGGAGTTCTAGTTTGAAACAAGAAGGATATTATTTTAACTTGGAAGGCCGATCGTCTTCAATTAGAATCATTTCCTAAAGTAGTTTAAGCGGTACTCTGTTCTGAAATCAATAATATTAATATTTGGCATAAGCCTCTGAATGAGTTCAAAGAACAGTAGTTTCAATTAAACATTTTAAGAACCTACATCCTAATTTTATTGCAATTAAATATTTCTTTTATTTAAACCACATTTTTACTTCAATTAATCATTGTAAAATTGAAAGAAATAC
Source organism: Acleris sparsana (assembly GCA_923062465.1). NCBI lineage: Eukaryota > Metazoa > Arthropoda > Insecta > Lepidoptera > Tortricidae > Acleris > Acleris sparsana. Next base: position 3,571,769 of record OV281289.1, read on the forward strand.
CTTAAAGTAAAAGCTCATTTTTTTCGACTACTTGTCCCATGATTTGGTGTTTTTTATTTATTTATGTATTTTTATTTATTTATGTCGTATTATTTTATATTACTACAAAATACGTAAATTAAATTTAAAGAAATTCACTTCCATGAATACCAATCATCGTCCAGACGCGAGATTCAGTTCAGATGTTATACATGTAGATAACGCTTCCATTATCTTTAAAAGATTTTCCGAAGAGAAAATAATAAGAAAATGAGATCAGGGACTCGCAAATTACAGAACGGAATTATCTGATTCAGACGATTTCAACTGGGATTACAGAATGACTACATGGACCAAACAAAAGTTAAGACCAAACTGTACAAAATGGCTTTTGGTTCCTTAGGAAATAAATATTAGATTCTTACGTATGTTAATTTGTCATAATCAATGCATAAAATACAAAATACAGATATGACATGTACGAGTACTTTTATGGAGTAAATCAAGTAAATTTTCACGACACCCTAAATGCAAAGAAGAGAAATATAAAGACAAATAAGATCCTCTTTATTACTTAAAAAAAGATTGAACCCTGTTGAATAATGTCAGCCAAGGCCTCATAAAAATAGCTGCACACTTGTAAAGACACCTTGTTTCTCCTGTAACAAAAACATAGTCACAACTTTCAAAATCGAAGGAAAGTTCTGAATTTGACTTTTTTTTAGGGTTCCGTAGTAGAGGAACCCTTAGTTTGCCCGTCTGTCTGCGTTTAACTCAGAAACTCTTGGCAGGTGCTACAAAGCTGTAATTTGGCAGACGTAGCTACAATGTAAAGAAGCTAGTTTTAAATACTGTTAAAATTACAAGTACTAAAAATCAGAAAGATATCTTTAATTAAAACAAATAATTATTATAACGAATTTAAGAGGAAAATTATCAGGACTACGTAAACTTGATTGGCTACTGAGATACAGGTGACTAAATTATTTATACCTTCTTAAATTATCTAAGATAGACCAAATAACTTTCAATAGAAAATTAATTCATACTTTTTATTTAACATAGTTTTATGTAACTATTTGTAGCATCGGTTTGGAACCCTTCACTGAGCAAAGTCCGACATGCCCAGTTTTACCCAGTTTTAACTATAAAATGTGTTAGTTGCTGACGGTTATTACCTACCCATCTCTATAAAAAAAAATAGAAGAGGCAAGTCACGTCAAGTTACATTACAGACTATATTTATATTCTGTTTTACATGGAATGATATTTTTAAAACGCATTAGTCTCCCCGAATATTTTATTTCCGTTGTAGCTAAATAATGTCGTCTGTATCTGTATTGTCAACTGTCAAATTAGCCTGTATCAGTGTCGATACGGATAAAATGGCGGCATATAAAGGCTACTGAATTATAGAACTAGCTCGTTGGATTTACGAATCAAAATATTAAACTTTTAATGAGACAAAAATAAAAATCGAAATTCAAACCCTTTTTTATTTTGTATCTGCAATAGAAAGTGATTACAATGATGGACGATGGAAATTTCCATCATTTTGCAAAAAAATGGTAATGTCATGTTTGTTTCATATCATTACTAACAACACTCTAAGATATTTTTTTCTTTCAAAATATAATAACGAATAGATGACGTCATACCATACCATAAAAAACAAGTGATCACTAATTTCGTGGATCTTACGTAGGGTCTTGATGGCCTAAGTGGTGATGCGCCTGCATCGGCCTGGATAGCCAGAGGAGATATAGGTTCGAATTCTACCTAATACCGAGTACCGACAATATATTTTTTTCGCTTTAATATATGTAGTTTATTATAACGAAAACTCAAACAGCGATTTTCCTTCTATCAACCCAAAAAATAATTTAGTATGTTGGACGCGTACGTCTAAATTGATCACTTTATTTACTAATCAACAAACTAAGAAAGGACCTCGATCCTCTCCAATCACGGAACTCCGCAACCATCAACCCAGATGCTTCTTCCAATATCCATTAACCAACCCAATGCGATACCTAATCGAGCGTAACTGTTAACTTCAGAAGCGTTACGAATAAAGACATTGCTTTATTCAGCCCTGGAGGCTACTAAATACAATCCAATGACCTAGTCGTCCCTTCTATTAATCTTTTTAACAGCCCTTAAAAAAGATAAAGGTGCTTCTGGACCCTGCAAACGGACCTTTTTCTCCTCGTGTCTAATTAAAATTGTCCAATTTGTAAAGGACTCTTAAAGGATAAACCCGGATTAGTATATAGACATCGATAACGAAGAATGATACTAAGGTATTTAACACCTATTGGCCGGGACGTTTTTTGTTCAACTGTTTATTGGAATTGGAAGTAATTACGGACCATTTCTAGTCGTTTGTATTTCTCTTAGTTTATTTGCACAGTTGGAATCATTTAGCTGTAGCAACTTTACAATCAAGAGAACAGTTTGCTTAAGGTAGATAAACAAATTCTTCGTGACGATGCCAAAATACGCGAGCGTAATAGTAAAAGTGAATTTTTTAGATACCTTTTAAGCGAAGTCATGATGATGAAGAAACATAATTAATAAAGGAAAAAAGGTTAAAAGTTAAATGATACACAGTTAAATGTGCCTCAAAATTTAATCAAAAGGTATCTGAATAAAAAACAATTACATTAGGAAACTTTAATTATGATCAATAATTAACATGAATGCATTAACAACATAATACTGAATATTCACGTATTCCAATTCTCAATGGAATACATCATTAAGGTAATGATGTGAATAAAACCGGGTAAAATTGTTTTAACTTTACGATATTACGCTTCTATTTCCGGTGTACAGCTGAAAAGACCGACGCCTGTGAATAAACAAATACATTTTTAAAATCTCCACCTATTAACAAGGTGATGAGCCGTAAAATACGGTCGAATTGAGAAACTCCTTTTTTTTGAAGCCGTTTAAAAAGTACAGAACCTTGATTTTTTAAATAAACTTCTTAGTATTAAAGTCTCAAATTACTGATTTCTGACTTTGATAGTGTCCGAGATAAAGTGACCGGGGCATACAAAAAAACAGACGGTATTCCAAAACTATGAGGATTCCAAGCTTAACCATAGATTTTTAAAAACTCCTCGAAACTCAAAAGCAAAAAACTTAGCGGCTACAAAAAATGGAGAACCCACTTAGAAAGCATCCAAATCCATGCTTTTAGTTACATATTACTATTATATAGTTAATATAATATTAATAATAATAATAAGGCCGCAGGGCAGCTAGTGGCGAGCTGTGGTGAGTGGCGACACCACGGACCTGAGTGCTCCCGAGGGTAGGTCCTGTTCCTCACCTCACGCTTGCCTTCACCGGCCGGCTGCGGTGTGCAATGACGAGGAACAGACCCTCACCTCTGGCTTGTCTTTATTGGCCGGTCAGAGTGGAGTCGTAGGAGCTATATGCTCGAAGGGTGGATGTGTTGCATAAGTGGTGAGTGAGCACCTTATGGTCGTTTAAAGTCCAGAAGCACCTCTCCACCCTTAGCCCCTCTGGAACTGTTGCCTCCCTGCTGCTATATATATGTGGCTATTTCGGGAGGTCCATTCCATTGAGTTGACGAGTCACCGCCTGCCATTTAAACCAAAGTAATTAGCATTGGCCAGGCAGGCGCCGTAGTTTCATCAATAGCCTAGTTCACCAATCCATATCAGTTCATTCATAGAACCTATTATTAGTATTCCCGTCCTTCTTAAATAGTCTTTACACTGACCGGTGGTTGTCCGTGGGAGCATACTTCTTTAGTTTGAACTCAGGGACAATCGCCGGTTGGTGTCCCATAACTTTACTAAATTAAACTTGTCTAAAGGGCCTCTGCGTGTTGGCTTCGGCTCCGTGTACGCCTTCCAAAGGTCCGGGACTCCCATAGTCCCGTGATTGGTAAAGACATATTGGTGATTGGTGAATTGGTGATTGGTGAATAATAATAATAATAAGTCATTTATTTCAGGAAGAACCCATATAAAATACATTAAAAAATTAGAATACATTCATGACGTCATAAAGATACACACATGTCAGATTAACTTTACTTTTTACTTACTTTTTATTATGGTCACGTTGGTTGTGTGGTCACGTATGGTTAATGTTGCCGTCAATACAAAGATGCTGCTGTTTTGAGTCGCAATTTGGTACGTCTTGTCTTATCAGATTATGAGTACTTTATACAGTTTTTACAAAGCAATGATCCGTGATGAGCATCAAAAACGCGATGCTACTTTAAATTAAAACATTGAGTACCTAAGTAATTAATTTCCTTAAAACACACAAGAATACGAACAATTGAGGTATCCATTATAAACTATAACTAATTTTAAGATCATAAAATATCTAATGACAGAATCCCTTTGGAAATTCTATCCCACAGAAATTGATTTTACTTAAAGCGTCTAGACTTTCTTAAACAGACCGTTTATCCTAAAAACCGATTTAACGAAAGTGACTTTTTGTGTTATCGTCTTAAAGACATCTGCACTGACGAACGCGGTGGATCAATTTCTTTTCGCAGATGTTCCTCAAGGGCCGTTATTGGGTCCCTCATAATATAATATTCGGGATTTCATTTTCACATGTTGCTGTACTGGCTGCGACGCGCTAGTATGCTTTCGGTTTTTTTATGATAACAAAACATGAATATTTTTTTGCCACCATGTTACTTGATACAACGATTTTTATTAAGAAGGTTTTGATTAATACACCTGCAGGAAAATCTCCCTATTAGTTGTTATTTAACACCATGCTTACATAAAACAATTTGCAAACAAATATTCCAATATCTTATGTTCAGGCCTCGAGATCGTCGCCTATGAGACACCATAATAACATGCTTTGTAACACATCATAATTGGTTTATTTTTAGCATTGCGCGCCCAACTGGCGGTCTCTTGCTGATGCTCTGCTATCCAGTCCTCCATGATAGATGTTTCTTCAGCCATTTGCCCAGTCGTATTCCTGTTCATCCGCCTATCTAACTGTATATCAGGTAGAAAAGCCTCTAAACGAAATGAGTTACGGACCTATCGAATACGAAAACAGAAACGGAAAGTGTGTGTTGGTCATCAACTGCATAACTACAAAACACACCTTACTAGGTTTTTTTTACAAGGACGACTAAACTCATACCCAAGTCACTTGACTCATTTTCTTAAACGGGAAGAAAGGCCCAATATTTTATTTTGTATGCAGAATTCTTTCGCCAGTTGAGCGTTCATAATGCGTCTTACGTTTACGCTCGCGCGATGTTGTTATTGGATCATTGCTGATTATTTTCAGTGTTTGTTCGGATTCCCTTAATATGCACGAATTGGGTTTGTTTCGATTTAATAAAAAAAAAATGTTTTACAACAAACGAAAAAGATTTCCGCAAAGATTTTATTTGAGTTTTTGCACCTTTTTATGAATTAAAGATGAGTTTGAAGATTTGAATGTCTATTATAAAGTGTTAAAATAAGATTTTATATGCTATCTGAAGAAGTATTTTCTATATGACGAAACATTTTCATTATTCATTTCTAATTTTTTAGCAAATTGAGTCTCCCACAACATTTTGCAAATCAACGACCCTCACAAGCCTAATATCCAGAGAAATCCTGTCTTGTCCGGTTTTTTCCAGTCAAATCCAGATTAGCGTCTCAGTACCCGCCCCCCGAACATTTGTCATCTTAATAGCACTGCGAAACAGTCGGCCGTAATAAAATTATACTAGGAAACATCGGGGGAATTAAATTCCACTGCCAACCTCTTAGCAAGATGTGACACTGTTCGTAAAATGGCGTGGTAAACTGGAAATAATAAATAGAACGACAGAATGAATAAAAGTTTATTTTTAAACATTAATTAAAATTACTATTAAGTAGTAAGTGAAAACTCCCGATCGATAATGCTAGTAGCTAAATCTCACACTTCCTACCTTTTAGGGCTCCGTAGTCCGTACCTCAAAACGAAAAAAACAGAACCCTTATAGGATCACTTTGTTGTATGTCTGTCCAGACCCTTTATCCCGGGAACGCGTCGAGGTGAAATTAAAACCATAAAATATCCCTTGAAGCTGTAAAAAAATCAAATTTCTACATTAACGTAATGTAACGTAAATAAAAGATGTGACCGTTTATGCCGCAAAAAACGTGTATTTCGATACTCTCGAGGGAATCAAAATATATAGGGTATTTCCCATTGACTTAGAACTATGAAATTTGGCAAATAACACCGTCTTATACTATATGGATAAGGAATGATCTGAAATCTATACAAATTTAATTAAATCACAAAAAAAAGTCTTTTCGCATGGAACGGCGGTCCAAATTTTGAATTGAGTTAACCGTGTCATTTGCGGAATCCTCAATGGGCGAGTCCGAGTCGCACTTGTCCGGGTTTTTTTTTCATCTTTTACCTGTATCATCCTTTTATTTTGTACATAATTTCCTACCTATTCATCATCATCATCATCATCAGCCCGGGGGCGTCCACTGCTGGACAAAGGCCTCCCCCAAAGAGCGCCACAAGTCACGGTCTTGAGCCGCTTGCATCCAGCGGCTCCCCGCGATCCTAACCAGGTCGTCAGACCACCGGGTGGGAGGCCGTCCAACACTCCGTCCACCGGTGCGGGGCCGCCACTCGAGAACTTTTCTTCCCCAACGGTTATCAGTTCTCCGAGCTATGTGGCCTGCCCATTGCCACTTCAGCATGCTAACTCTCTGAGCTATGTCGGTTACCTTGGTTCTCTGGCGTATTACCGTATTACGGATCATATCGCGCAAAGAAACTCCGAGCATAGCTCTTTCCATTGCACGCTGAGTGACCCTGAGCTTATTTATGAGGCCCACATTCAGCGGCCAAGTCTCTGATCCATAAGTCATCACTGGCAACACACACTGGTCGAAGACTTTCGACTTAAGGCTCTGCGGTATTTTGGACGAGAAGATCCGCTTTAACTTTCTGAACGCTGCCCATCCGAGTTGGATTCGGCGATCGACCTCTTTCTTGAAGTTGGATTTACCTAGTTGGACAGTTTGTCCCAGGTATACGTACTGATCAACAACTTCAAGTTGAGAATTCCCCACGTGAACCGGTATTGGCAAAACGCGAACATTGGACATGACTTTCGTCTTGTCCAAGTTCATTTTCAGGCCCACCCGTTGGGAAACTCTATCGAGGTCTCCGAGCATCTTACTCAAGTCTTCTAGCGATTCTGCCATGACTACGATGTCGTCCGCGAATCGAAGGTGAGTGATGTACTCGCCGTTGATGTTGATGCCAAGTCCTTCCCAGTCCAGAAGCTTGAAGACATCTTCCAGTGCAGCGGTGAACAGTTTCGGAGATATGACATCTCCCTGTCTCACACCTTTCTGCAACTGAATCGGTTTCGAGCTCTGGTTCTGGAGCCGGACTGCCATAGTGGCATTTTTGTACAAACACTTCAGCACTTCGATATATCGATAGTCGATGTGGCACCGCTGTAGTGACTCGAGCACCGCCCATGTCTCGACCGAATCGAAGGCCTTCTCATAGTCCACGAACGCTAGACATAAGGGCCGATTATACTCTTCAGTCTTCTGTATAATCTGGCGCAGCGTGTGAATGTGGTCTATGGTACTAAAGCCTTTCCGGAAACCGGCTTGTTCAGGAGGCTGGAAGTCGTCGAACCTGCGTGAGAGTCAATTATTTTGTAATGACCCTTGAAAACAACTTATAAGCGTGGCTCAGAAGTGAGATGGGTCTGTAGTTCTTCAATAAGGTTTTATCGCCTTTCTTAAAGAACAAGACCACCACACTTCTGGTCCACGCCTCTGGAACACCGCCTTCGAGAATAACAGAGTTAAAGAGCTTCTGGAGGACTTTAAGTATCGGCATTCCACCCGCTCTCAGAAGCTCAGCCGTAACTCCGTCGTCCCCTGGCGCCTTATTGTTCTTCAGTTGCTTCAGGGCCATTCTGATCTCGTACAGGCTGACGTCCGGGATGTCTTCGGTCACTACCCTTACCCTTCGGTCCTACCTATTACATACATACATTTTTGCATCTTAAATAAAAAATGTTTTTTAAATTAAACAATATCAAGTTTTAATTATTTATTAAGTTTGTGATTAATTTTGTACCAAATTTGGCTTCTATCCATGTCTTTGGCAACGGATTCAAAATGTCAGGTCGGGTGGCTTATAAGAGACACTGGCGCCTAACCTCAATAACCCCTACGACCGGGAAACCCGACCTTTAGGATCATGGTAACACATTCATTAATTTACTTGAATATTTCAGTTTGTTGACAGTATTAGCACAATAGCAGAGTTTCAAAGGTTAGTAGTGAAAAACATTGGAGTGAGCAACATTTGTTATCGCAGTTAATAATATCTTCTTGAGAATAAGTACCTATTATTATTATTTTAGAAAAACTTAAGTAACTAACGTTTGCCAAAATGTACCTTGCTATCTAACATGAATACCTAGGTTATATTAACATATTATAATATTAATGTAAGATTATTTATTTAAATGTAACAACTAAGGCTATAAGTCTGAGAGCACCCAGTTTTTGCTTACAAACCGATTGTGCAATTATAAATATCCCATGCCTCTTTATTGAATAAATGATTTTTTATATTATTACGAAGACGTTTATTGCTTTCCAGCGTTAACCGCAGATTTATTCAGTTGGGTATCCTAGGCACTCTGGAAGTCCTGTACCGATGCTCGAGGTATTCATCATCAGATTTCACTAAAAGCATTCCCTGGCGAGGAACCAAGGCTTCGAAATAGCCTCTTTAGTATGAAAAACGCACTCTGATCCGATATTTTTGCTCCTGAGTGTATTACCTAGTTTGATTACTAAATGCATAACGTTGTCAAAAACTAATGTTTAAAACCGATTTATCCGCCAAGAACCAGTTTTAAAGCATAATGCTTTATAAAGTGCTACCTTCTCGTAAAGGTGATAAATAATTTAAATGAACCAGAATAAAATTCTTCGTTAAGTAATTTTAATTTACCTAACTTTTGCAGTATTTACCTGACGGAAAATCTTTTTGGTGCTGCAACCGTGGTAGCGTGAGAGCATACTGTAGAACGTATAACTTTAACATTAATGCATTATTTGGCAACTTTTGAGAGATGAGAGGAGAGTGGGTGGAGAAATAAAAAATATAACAGTTTTTTACACTGTTTAAAAATCTTACCTTATCTTAAAGCTGTTAAAAATGGTTTCAATAAGAATTAGTATAAGAGTAAGTGCAAGAGAAGTATAATTCCGAAATTAGTTTTAAGAGCTATTGCACTGGAGATACGTTAAAATTATAATCATCACATAATAATTTACTTTTAATATTAAAGAAAACAAAAATGTATTTTTTTTCGTCAACTGGACAAAAACCAATCAAAGTATGCTATAAGTAATAATATAAAACTAGGTTCTGCCTGCGACTTCGTCCTCGTAAATTTCTATTATTGTAATTCTCTCGGCAAATTTTAAATTTTCTGGTAAATATTAAAAGTAGCCTATGTATTTATCCAGTGTACAAGCTATCTCCATTCTAAATGTCATCCAAATCCGTCCAGCCGTTGTAGCGTGAAGGAGTAACAAACACACATACAAACTTTTGCATTTATAATATTAGTAAGATAATAGGAGGAATTTAAAGGTACCAGATAACTATAAAAACACAACATATTCTTAGCAGGTCCCTACCTAAGTAAAATAATGTTCTATTAGGATCGGGCTAAGTTTTTTATGAACCTGATGACAGAAGCTCTCCTCCAGTTACACCTCGGTCCATAAAGAAGCGTCGGCTGGAAATTTATAGCTGGGAAAGTTTTGTGGATCCATTCACCTTTAATGTGTTTTTAAAGCTGGTTTTGCTAACAAATATTTTAGTTAGCGTGGATGTTTGAGTTTCAATCACGACTAAACGAAAAAATAAGATTAGTGTAATCCTGAATTGATACTTGATACTATTAAAAGGTAAGAAAGAAGAATTTTAATGTTCAAGAGGAAAAACCTTCTACGCAGTTGGAGTAGCGGGTAGTATCAAGTCAATAATAAATTCCGATGTATTTTTCTATGATTTCATGTCACCTTAAAATTTCATAGGTACATAGTCGCCAGTTGCTTACCAGAACCAAACGCCACAGATCGACATTCAGACTGACAGGCCAAGAGCATAGTATCAATAGAAAAGTAGTTCATCTCTGACTCTATAAGAGTTTCGTTACCCTTTTGCCGATCGGACGGATTGTGTAGCTTAAGTTTAGTATTGTAATAAGTGATTTATTTGGAAAAAACGGCTTACTGTTGAGTTTCTTGCGGCGCTTCTTCTCAACAGTGGTCTTTTTGGAAGCGCTGGTAGACTCAGACTTGTAAAAGTGCCTACAGTGCCTACTTACAGAATAAATGATTTGAATTTGAATTTGAATTTGACGCTAGGGCTGCGTCGAAGTGCGTCGCTCGATACTTGACACGCACGCAACGAAGCGCGGTGAAACGGGGCGCGGCCCTTCCTTAACCAGCTTGGTAAGTCCTGTTGAGTTTGCTTACGTTGGCACGCGGTGTGTACGATCGAGGCACGCACACATGCAAGCCGCGTAATAAACCTTTGTTTGAAGACGAACTATTGTTTACGAGTACAGTATAAAGAAACTTTATAGACACTGTGCTAATAGGGTTGCTGCTATTTTCCTGAATGAGAAAGTGATATAGCTTAACAGTATGAGTGATTTTTTTCTATTTTATTGGCGATTAATTAATGACAAAAAAAAACAGAAGCATTATACCGGAATTAGATGTAAAACCAAACAGAAAATCACTTCAAAATATTGCAGCAGCTGTACATATTTCTACAACTTGAATAAGTTTGCTGCTGCATTAATTTAAGCTTAATTCACTTCATTCAATTAATTCAATAATTAAAAAAAAAAAAAATTTTTTTTATATAGTCTCATTCATTATGTACGTGTCTGTCTGGCTGTCTTATTTTTATTGTCTCGTCTCCACTGAACTCTACTCATTTCATAAAACAGTTTTTTTTGTGCCGATTGAATGCGAATCCCTTAAGAGTGAAAAGGAAATAAAAAATGACAAGTTTCATTATAATCATTATCTTATGTCTTACTTTAATTTTGTCCAAGTAGATATGCTCAGCTTTCCTGCTGCTAAAATGGCGATAATTAATTGTTTTAAGATCAAAATCTCAATAGCTATTTCATCGTTCTTCTATTCGAAGAGCGGCTTTTTCTAGTTTCACATTTTATAAAAACAATCACACTATCGATTAAATTATTTTATCATGACGGTCAGAAATTAAAAAACTTGCCAGCTAATCAGTTCCCAAAGAAAAAACATAAAACTCCTCAAGCCTTACAGTGAAACTTGAGCATTTACCGATTTCTTAAATCTTACAGCGCATTATTGGTTTTGTTTGGAGCCTTTATAAATCTGTGGCAGTTTTATGATGCCGTGCTCATGGTGTTATTATTGTGCGTCGTATAGGCAAGTTTTCGCAATCGAACTTGCCTAACTTGACCCATATTTATGCTTAGAATACTCGGCGAAACGGTGATTACAAATATTTGTTTGACACACTCTTAAACCTTCACTTGTAACAAAATATCTAGTATCCCCATTTTGTTTTTTGCACTGGACAACAAATAGGTACAGCAGAACAAAGTAAAAGTGAAAATATAAAAAATCTAGCAAACACTCAAGCAAATGATTGTCAGAAGTCATTTTGACAAGCAAGACAGTGACATCCCAGCGATAGGTTTAGCAAAAAACCTCAGGCAATTTTATTGTTTCGTTACGTAGAGTTTGTCCAAATTATTTGTATAGTTTGTACATTTTTATGGTATATCCATCAACCATTTTACCCTCTAACCTAGCCAAACCAAGCAGCTGTAATCAAATGTTTGTGTTCCATTATTGTTGTAGATGCATTTCATTGTTTACAACCATATTTGTAATCCTAGAATTACATTCTACAGATTTTAGTCTCCAGATTGCAAAATGTCTACGGATCTCAAATTAAATTATACTTATAATTGAGAGGGCCCTGCCCTGTAAAGATGCACTGCGCTAACTAGCGTTTCTATTCGTTTCGCTTTTCAACCAATGGCGTCACTGGTAGATGACGTGATACGAAGAGTCACGTGATCTACTAGTTACGCGATTGCTTCTAGGGCCTCTGGTGGCTTGTACTGTTTGCTTTTTGCATGCAATAAAAAAATCAATAGAATGCTTAAGTTTATTGACTACCTTAAATAAATACTCCTTTTCTGCGAACGTAAAAGAATATACACCTCACTGGACATTTTTCACCAACTAAAGTCCAACCGAGGAAGTTTGCTTTATTTATGTCGGCTCCACGCCGTTTTATGTTTCTTGTACGCTTAAATGTTTTGAGAAACGACACTTTAATTTGTAAAAGATTTTTATCGTTCTTTTGCCGACCTTGGATTGTGTTTATTGGGTTCGTATTGAATTTTCTTCGTGTTAAAGGCCTCCCTATTACTTCCAAAGGCAAAAAATAAAGGCTGGTTGTAAGATATTTTTCAGGATATCACTAGTACAATACTGTAGTATAATTTTCCACACATTTTCAAGGAGTCGTCGACTTCCATAGTATATAAGTTCTTTAAATACAATAATGGCATCCTCAGTTCTGTTGTTTTCGTTGTTAAATATTTAAACGAAATGTGAGAGCCAAATATAATGAACACACAATATTTTTGAAGTAAAATAATGCTCTGTTTAATAACAACCGCTTCAATTAGAACGTATCACTGCCTCATTAAAATGTTTCTGCCTGTTTGTTTTGTGTTAATGACATACCTATATTTGCTTGATACGTTTCTCCGCATTGTATAATGTTTTGGTTATCTATCAATGCGGTGGTTTTTTATTATTTGCGATGTTTTTGACACATTTAAGTACACAAAATTACCCGTACTATAGTATATTAAGGGTAAATTTTACAATAATTCTAAGTCTATTATTGATTTTAAATGTAACTACTGAGTGAGTAATTAGCCGGAATTTGAAAAAAAAACGAACTAATTGATTATTTGAATCATTAGTTCGTCTGCCAAGACCAGTCCTTGTAGCAAACCTCTAAAGGAAGCCTACATAATGTCCAGCCGTGGATGTCTTTCAAGGCCTCTTTTCAACACGGTAAAAACAATATCTTTTCAGATCTGTTATCATTTTGTCTACGTTTAGATAGCTCTTATTTTCTTGACAGTAAGGGCGATGATTTAAAAACAATACCGTAACAGGTCAAACCCGATTTGAATTTTACCGCCTAGAATAGAGCTGCCCTCCTAAGCCAATAAGCAGTATCCCAAATTCAACAGCCAAAGCAGTTTTAATTCTATTCAGTTAGTAATAAGGTTGATATTGCTACGGGAGTTTTATCTGACATACTGCCTATTGGCTTAGGACGGCAGCTCTATTCTAGGCGGTAAAATTCAAATCGGGTTTGACCTGTTACGGTATTGTTTTTAAATCATCGCCCTTACTGTCAAGAAAATAAGAGCGCAGCTTAAAATTTGTAAATTATTTATTTCTTTTGAAAATTCTAAGGACCAAGACTTTTGCTCAGCCAAATGACTTGATTAATTAATTTATTCCTTGAGTCATTACATTATAATGATTCAATGCTACCACAACAAGATCCAACTATTGCCAAGCCTTGCGCGCTTCTTGACTTACATCGTGATATATAAAAAATACATTTTTTTTCTGCTTTCAGGTTGTAAGGTTACTGTTAGTGAATATAGTAAACATCATTTATCTCTAACCCTATCGTTACAAAATGAGATTTAAGTCTAAACTTACTTACCTATTCTAAATGGAACTTGCCAGGTGCAACCTCATATTACGGCCAGAGCTGTAAAACAATGCAGCATCATTAACAGAACAATCAAAACGCTTACAAAATATAAAATACAATCAATGCCATAAACACAAAATGGCGTCCATTTCGTATGAACATTACAGAGCTCGGCACTTCCTTACAACACCTAAAGGTTAGTTCTCACAGAACGCGTTTTGCCTTACGACTTAACCCGTACAAACCCGCAGTTAAATTTTAATAATAAATACCACATATGAATTATCCACGTCGAAATATCACAGCAGTCTGTCGGTACGCCGCTAAATTTATGCCACATCACAGCATCGTTGCTCGCATATTCATGACAGCCTCGACAGAAATACTGAAACATGTACTTTATTTATTCACCCTTATTTTATAAAATTGACGCAGTTTTTAAATAAATCGGGAAATAAATAGCATGGGAACTGTAGAAAGAGATAATGTAATGGACACCTTACAACTTACTTTTAAACTTTATAAGTCGTACCATTAAATTTTACCACGATAAATGCCTCCTTTTCTGCACTATCCGAGACGTGAAAAGGAATAGGTAGTGCAATTAGTAAGAGTTATCCTGGCTGCCAGTAATGAAGCGAGCATTAAAAGTTTCAAAAGGTATAATATACCTTTTTCACTTCTCATGCTCGTAAAGTCCTTCTTTATGCTGGGTATAGGCTGCATAAAATCGCATTTTATGCACTAGTGCATAAAGTAATTTCTTCTTTTAAGACTAAGGCAATCAGGCCTTACAGCCTTCACACAATACACCTTCATTTAATTGATATATTTTTATGAGATTTTGGTTACATCTTAATTTAATTACGACATTTGTATAACTATCTAAATACAAATTTACGAATAATACCTACGGCGTGCATTTACGGTAAAAAAATACAACGCAAATATTTATAATAACTTGGCATTAAGCATCAGACCATAGTCAAACCTGTCAAACGTCACATAGTCGAAAATAAAAAAAAAAAGTTAAGAAGGTAATCAGGCTTTACAGCCATGCGCAAACATAACATTTTAATTACTTACATTAAATATAAAAAAATAATAAATTATCCTGTAAGTATGTGCTTCTTGTTTTATTTCCTTGCAATCGAAGTGAAAAGCAGAGTGTAAAATTCGAGCATAAAACCCATTTTACCCTCGACGTGACTATCCACACTCGCCGTTCCGGCTCGTGTGGCTATATGCACATCTTGGGTAAAATGGCTCGTTTTATGCACTTGTTGTACAATCTACTATTTAATGTTAGCGTCGATTACTTAGGGAAAAAAATACAAATGGATAGAAGAGGATCCGAATAGGAGACGACCTTAACCGCGCTGTATAAATAAAATAAAAAAACTGAAAATTATCTTTCTTTTTAATTGCTATTTTTTATGCTCCGCCACTATAATCTCTACTTTGCCTAAAGGTTAACTGGTAGAGAATACGATATATTTTTTTGTGCAACAAAGATTAAGTAAACAAATAAGTCATTAAATGATATTGTCCTATTGAGGTGCGAGTTACGAAAACCCAATTTAGTATGTAAGGGAAGTGAAACTTATGACACAGTTCATTATTGAACAGCCAAATCATTCCTGACATATATTTTTTTGAATTTTTTTTTTAATAGTCAGTTTAAGAAAACCTGTTACAGTGCAATTTGTTAAGTTAGGATAAAGCGGGATATTACGTTTAAAATATGTCATGTATATTTCACTTTAGTTAAGTCTTTTGTATGAACATTTAAGCTTACTGCTGCACTCAGAGACGTCAATCAAATTTAATGATTGTTTCATGATGTGTTGTCTTATTCTTTTGATTTAGCAAATAACGTGTCAGTAGCAACTATAATCAAGCATTACATTTAATTGGCGTCTCTGAGTGCGGCCGCTGGTTAACATCTAAACTCAAAATTTTAAACACAAAAATGGATCACTAAGCTCCACGGTCAAAAAGTAATTGAAAAATATACTACAACCAAAGTAATTTATTAAATACTGCTTCTCATCATAGTATCCAATGAAATTGCAACGTTCACAGTGTATTTAAAACATTTATAAAGGTAAGTTGCTTTTACAGTTTTACATGTCAAAATCACTGCTGCTGAGCCATAATTGCAAGTCGTTGACTTGACAGAAGCGCGTGGAGCTATAAGCGTAAAATTTAATAGAAGGTAGGGAATGTATGAGCTGCGGGAATGAGGTACCTACTCCTCTGTCTTCTCCCCGCGCCTCATGCATTCCCCGGCTCTCAATCAAGTTGTACGCCTATAACCCTATGTGCATCTGTTCAGTCCACCAGAGTACTCGTAAAAATAATCTTTAACCGAACAATTGTTCTTACGTGTGATATGGACTCATTGCTTTAGTAAATTCAAGGTGCTTGTCTAAAACTAGAAATTGGCGAATTATAATCTTGTTAAACAAGTCCATTGGTGTAGCTGTTTGACGATTCTGTGGCCTTTCTTGATTAATTACCAGCCGCTATCGATAAGGAACTCCTTGAGGCCCAATTCATCATACACAAGCCGGTATCGCTGATGTCACACGACCCTTAATTTTCGGAGCTATCTCACAAATTACATCATTAATTTCGGTAAAATTTGCTCTTAGTGATGAGTTGTCGAAAACGGGGTCCGTTCATTTGACCAAAAGTACGTTTGACAAACGTATCATTTTACAGAGTTTCATTTCGCATAAACGTGTTTGTGCTTAAACCATTACATAATAATATTGCATAGGTTAAAATTAAATGAGCTTATTAAATAAGTTAGGTTAGGTTACAATATCGACCGCTAAAAACATGAAAATAATACGGCGGGAAGTATCTCTTTGTGAAATGAAAGTTTGTAAAATGATACGTGTGTCAAATGATTTGGTAAATAACTACAACAGAACTCTCTGTAAATATGTCAATGTCTGGGTTAGGCCACCAAAAATTGTAAATAAAACTCTAGAGACAGTGAAACAGTGACATACGTGAAGTGAAAACGTTCAAGGCATTACGCCATTAGGTAACTCTCGGTAACTCTCGAGATATTTAAAAAAACCATGTAAAGGATAAATAATGTAACGACTTAAAAAAAACTTTTTTTAAAGGTCAAGCAAACTGAATTCGAGGTATTATTATATAATATCTAACCAATAGCCGACTTCAGTATGACTGATCTACTGTCATTTGAAATAAGTAATTTTTTGGGTTATCAAAGGAGCTCCATGGATTTTTAAAACATTTACATCTACCGTCATTGTATTTTTCAGTAAAATATTTGAAAATTATCTACTAGAACAATAACAAGCATTTGTTTTATTACGAAATACAGGTATTTTACCTGTATCAAAAGCTATAAAAATAAATTAAAAAATAGACGGCCCATAACTGTTGTTTTTTTGGACAGCCAATAGCAAACGCAAACGCCAAGTATCAAGTTAAATTGTTTAATATCTAACTTAGACCGCAAAGTTACGCCGATACTAAGTTTGGCACGCCCTTGATAAATTGTATGATAAACCAGTACCAGTACCTAAAGTAATTCTTAGGGTTGTTTAATGGCGGGATTTAATTTAGCATCTATTTCTTATAGAATTTTTAAGACGCTTTTATGACACCACAGTTTTGTGCACCAGTACAAATTTTGAGGCTTCATAGTATGGAAGAACTGTTTATTTTCTGTCAAACGCTTTCATATCCAAAAGTATTTATGTATTACACGCCTCCGCGTGTCCTCTGTCTGTCTGTCTGTCTACGTAAAAGTAATTGTTATTTCCTACATAATTGTCAAATTTTCATAATAAAAGTACCCTATAACCAAGAAAACACAACGTAAAAACAAACATACCTTCACAGAATACACGTAACAAGTAACGTACGTTAAATAACAAAAGTAAACAAAAAAGCGTTTGTTTTAGCTCTAAACGTAGGCTATACAGTTTCAGTCGCCCTTAAATACTTGTGACAAAGTTTAAGAACTTCATTATATTATTATCACTATACAAAGATCTCAGGCTGGGCCCAATGAATTTTGTCAAGATCTGGTTATTTAATCCATGGAAAGTCCATGGAAATCCTTAAAAATATTGTTTTTACTTTACGCAATTTCAATGGTTATTAATAAAAATAAAGATTTTATGTACAAATTAGGATGTCACAGTAGTGTTCACTAGTTTCTAAGACTGATATCCAGAATAAGCGTAACCATGGTAATAACAATGCTATAAGGGTTATAAAAGAACCGTTATTACTATGGTAACGCTCATTATAGAGTTTCATGGTTTGTTCACAGTTTTCACGCTCCGGTTACGCTGCGGGTGATATTCTGATACTTAATTGTGTTAATAATTTTAATATTATTTGCGGTTTTTAGCGGTTGTGTATTATATCTCATTTTGTTACACTTAAACTACTCGAGATAATCAAAAGTCGTATCTTTAGAAAGGAATTTATAACTTTAAACATTTTAAGGTCTTGCGCAGATTCCAAACCGAAAATGTTTTGTTTTGAAATATGTGAGACATCGTGCCATCTAGTTGTTCGTACTTTGTGAGAAATACATG
This sequence comes from Acleris sparsana, assembly GCA_923062465.1. Taxonomy (NCBI): domain Eukaryota; kingdom Metazoa; phylum Arthropoda; class Insecta; order Lepidoptera; family Tortricidae; genus Acleris; species Acleris sparsana. Next base: position 3,590,200 of record OV281289.1, read on the forward strand.
GGGCTATTATTGCTAGTAGCTAAAGATGGGCTTTATAAGAAAGCTCAAGGTCACTCAAAGGGCATTGGAGGAGAGCATCGAATCAGAAATGAGGAGATCCACTTGAGAACCAGTCACCAACATGGCCCTAATTTTTTTTTACTGGTATGGTGCAATGGTCGGAAACATCGCTTGCAGAACAGATGGCTGATGAGATCTAAGACTTCTCGATTGGGGTCCACGTACTGAAAACGCAAGTGGGAAGACGACGTGGCTAATGTTGTGGGAAACCGAGGGATGCATGCAGCGCAGGGCCAGCCCTTATGGCAAAGCTTCTGGGGGGCTATGTCCAGCAGTACGTCCTTCCGCTAGAGCGTCGGTGGCTTAGGGGTCGACTCGTGATCGTAAGATACCGAGTTCGAACCCCCGCGGTCACCATGCACCAATTTTTTCGAACTTAAGTGAAGTGAGGAAAAAACATAGTGAGGATACCTGCACATTCGAACAGCTGTGTGTGATAACACATACTCCGGCTGCAATTATGGTAATTGTCGCTTGTCCCTATCTACTTTTATAATTCAATGCGCTTAACGAGAGTCAAACATTCTCATTAAAAGACATGTTTATTCTATTTGTATTAAACAACGTCAAATACTCAGCACTTGATTACGTCACACGCCCGTAGTTATAGCCCTTTTGTCAAATTAGAGTTTAATCCCTAAGGGACGGAACCTTCCGGTGTTTACATTGGGGTCCAACAATCCTGGAGCGGGACAATTTGAACTAGAACGATCTTAATTAACGGTGATACGAATCTGTATGTATGTTGTGGGACATAAGATAAGATAAGATAAGATAAGATAAGATAAGATTTATTTGTAATAATCATACATAGTCATTTTTGCATTAATAATATTATATTCAATAGCATAATAAACTAGTTATTATTATAAATTTAATTGCATTATGTCATTGGATTAATTAACTATGTTACATTTGTGAATACATTTATTAAGTTACTATGTCATTTGGTACTTAAATTATTTAACACATTTACCTACTCAACTGTCAAAAAATTCTGTGATAGAGTAAAAGGCTTTTTGGCAGCAAAATGCTTTTAATTTACATTTGAAGATGCGGTCAGTTTTTGAGGCCTTAATCGACTCAGGAAAATGGTTATAACAATTATTCAGGAAATCGTTTTAAAAATAGGGAAGAGATTTAATTTTTTAAACGACCAGAATAATGTTCAGTGCCATTCATTTTAATTTTTCTATGGAAAGGTATTGAGGTAGGTGTAATAATATCTATGCCTGCGTGACGTGTAATTCTTTTAAAAACAGGGCAAGAGCATGTCGGACTATGCTCAGTGTAGGGTCCCGAAGCCATTACTATAAACCAATTAGAGCTCGCGATAAATCCCCGTAGATCGACATACGTCGCAGGCAGTTTACCTTACCAACACCGCAAATAATTTCACGGTAGGTATAACCATTTAAACCGTTTGTAACTCAAAAACCAATGAAGTCTACTTAGTCGCGATAGTTTTCCTATAGAATTTATTATATGTGCTTTCATTTAAGATACTTTTTAGATTTTTCATACTTGTAGCTTTGCCTGTAGGGGACGACGACGACCACACTTAAATCTAACAAAAATTAAATTAAATTAAATATTTCATGAACGAATCCTTTAATGGAAAAATCAACGACACCCCATAATATAGGGTAGACAAGAAAACAAAAATTCATCCCCAGGTAACGTGTAGGGGTAAAATGGGTTTCATGATTTATTTTACTGCTTTCTAGTCTAGGGTCTCTGAGCTAGGCTACGGACGGACGGAAGGACATGGCGAAAAAATGGTTTCTTCGGTCGATTGAGTGAGCGAGCTTGTACGAGCAACGGTTAGGCCTCCTAATTGAGAATGTCGCCCTTAAATGTTGTTTTTACGCTTTGACAGGATAACTGAATTCGCTGGTTGATATTTCATCGATTGAAAAGTGAATTACTTAGAGAAAAACATGGCTAATGGCTATATCAATAATTTATATATTATTATAAAACGTATATATTTAGATCTGTCATTATTTATATTATCTAGCATCTGCCCGCGACTTCGTCCACGTTGATTTCGAATATCGTTATTCCCTCGAGAACTTTTAAAATTTCCGGAATGAAATGTAGCCTATGTGTTAATCCAGGGTATAAGCTATCTCCATTTTTAAATTTCATCCAAAATCGTCCAGCCGTTGCAGCGTGAAAGAGTAACAAACATCCATCCATACATACAAACATTCGCGTTAATAATATTAGTAAGGATTAAAAGAACCATAAACAGATTAAACATCGGAATTTTGTCGTTATAGTGTTGCCTCTTTACTTTCATTACAAACAAAGAGATTATTCTATCCAAGAAAAATATCCACAGTAAAATAATTTAATCTCTTGCGCTTTGTGGTGCTATAAAAATAACATTATTTAATCATCCTGTATTAACCCCGCTTCTTAGAAAGTCCTGACAATTAGATTTAGAATCACTCTGTGAAGTTCACCCACCTAGCAGATATGTCCTTGGAGGCCGCACTCGTCGCTACCTTAGCAATCTATTTTATATAACAAATACCAAGATGTTTACTTTACTATAAAACGAACAACTTATATCATTTATTGAAAATACTTCTAAAGTTTATCGAGAGGATGCATATACATTTGTTAGCATAAAAATAAATGTTAATAGAAAAAAGATATCAATATATGTGACAATATATATTCAAGTAAATAAGAACATAATTCCTGTTATCCACTGGCGTTTATTGATATTGATGCTACCCATACATCTTCCCGGCCCCGGACCGTATCAATCATCCATCCTTCACACTTAATACCTTTTGGAGCTAAAAAGGACAACTCGATCGTGTACATACAGGGTGAATTTCCGGGTCGGTTAAAACGGAACTACATCAAAATGTATAGTGTTGGTAAAACATTAATTTGTTTCAAGTAGATATTTTACCATTGGATTCACGTAATTGGAGTAAATAATTTTAAAGTCAATATTAAAAAATAATACCTATACGTTTTGTTGAATTTTAGTTTCTCTGGTCGGACGTCTCTTTTTAACCTAACCTATATTCACCTATATTGATAAATATTAAAAAGCGAAACTGTTTTTGACAAGGCAAAATAGAAAGTTAGTAAATCTCACCACAAATACGTATTAGTTTACAAAGCCCGAGATAAACGGTTCAATTCTTTGGTACCGAATTCTAAAAGTTAAGCTTTACTTTATTTTGAAAGAAATATTTTTCAAGCAAGTTCATCAATTATTTATTTGACTGTCAAATTTATAACGCATAGTGAGATACTTTACAATTTAAAACTCACCCTATGTTAAAGGGGCTATTATGTAAATCGTATCACGTCGGGACCTCATAAGATATGGTTTCCCAGCCCCAGATTCAATACGTTCCATGCCCAGTGCCTTGATGTTCTTAGATTTTGAAGTCTTTGTGGAGTTTGCGGATCTGAATCATATAACTGGTTGATCCCGTATTAGAAAGGTCTACGCTCTTGTAAATATCGCTTATGGAAATCGTTTGATGTGAACCTTATTTTCACTGGACTGCACGTCTGCAGCGAGGTCAAAGCTATTTTTAAAGCTGTCACTAGAACCAACATTTTCCGGGTTACATGAATAAAACTTGATTCGTGCTTGATGTTGCATGGCCCGTCTTACATAATTATAACTCCATTCTTGCAAATTTAATACCTTAATATTTTTTATAACGCTACAAATCAAGATGAAACAGTGGTGGTGAGTGTGGTGGTGCGGTGGTGGTTTTTTTGGCAAGGAAAAGGTTAAAAAAAAAAAATGCTGGGAAGAACCCGCGCGTGATTGTTTTTCCTTTTACGAACGTGTACCTTGCGAACTTAGGAATAAACCAACCGACAAAGCATTCGGACACCGGCTGAACAACCTTGTATTAGAAAATCCATTATACTCAGAGAGTTTATGGACCTTAATTTATAATTAAGTACATAAATTATTTAAAATATTATGATTTGATTTTTGGTGTAGTTTTTTATTATTTTTGATATTTTGACTTATTATTGATTTAAAAAAAATGCTAATTTAGTTGCTCGTGATAACTCCTTAGTTCCGATTTTTACTGTTATCCTGACTCCTTATTTATATTTTAGATTATATTGAAATTTGTGTATATTTTTAATGATTCCAATGTTATTTCTTGTACATACTTTGACGTAACATGCAATGTATACTGTGACTTACTTATAGCAAATATCATTAATTCATTCCATTCATTCCATTCATTCCACTTGGTGATAAGTGGGATCCGAGACCCACCAGAGTCGTTTGCCTTCTTGAAGCCATAAAGATGTTAATTTAAGTGGCAGGTCACAGCGTGGATTAAAAGCGCTATAGCTTTATTTTTAAATTAAAGAGTTCTGTAGTTATGTTTAATTGCAATCTCATTATTGGTTCTGTTGACGCGTAATCTCTTGGCTCGGAATCGAGGTCGTGGAGAATATATATCTATTAGCATTATCCCTGTTGCTCAAATGTGAAGGTTCACTGCTTGCAGCGTGCCGGCTGCATCTTAGTCTTACTAGCTGATTATATTACGTAAGCAATATTGAGACCGAAATGTTTTTTTAATACAGTTGCTCAAGAATTGGTACTTTGTACACTAGAGTATTTTACTTTCTTTTAACAGAGGTATACTTTTGTTCCAATCCGTGAATCCAACGAAAGAGTTCAACAAAAGATGTTCAACCACTTCATTTACTTTTTGATTACGTTATTAAGCATTCACAGTATACGTACATAATATAAAGAATAAAGGTTTTTGTTTTTATAAAAGATGGTCTGTCGAATGATATCCGTGTGAAGCCCTACCGAGTGTAATGTTATGTGATCTAAAACAGAAATAATAGAAGAACGGTATTCCCAGCTTCTTAATAGCTTTCGGCCTGCTATCGCTATTACGCTTGCACTTGCAACTGAGAATATATTTTTCACTCTTGAGACATAGAAAAACGAAAATTCCTGATAGCTGTTAAAAAATGGTAGTACGGTATATATACATTATATATATTGCATTGGCGTTCGAAGGAATTACCTGGCTTCTGCGCCGACCGAAAATCCTGAACCCGCTTAAATCGGTTTCGATCTGACCACGGGAAAGCTAACCATCACCTACACAAGTGGGGATTGAGGGAGTCACCAGAATGCAACTGCGGAGCACCCGAGCAGACCCTCTCCCACGTGGTAAATGATTGCCCACTTCGGTGTTTTCCGGGAACTGCATAAATTTTCGCCTGCTGCAGCAGACTGGCTGGAACACTTGGACATCGACATTTCATCCATGCAGGATGAGTGTTATACGCTATGATGATGATAATGATTGGCGTTCATTTTTACAATTGAAAACAGAACCCGTTCAAAAGAGTTCCCACAGTAATGACAAACACTTCATAATAAAAAGTGCTTTATGTATTTTAGAGAACGCCCGCGGCTTCATACGCGTAGAATTAGTTTCCCACTACTCCCCCAATTTCTTCCTGATTGGTGTTGATTTTCAAAAAATACTCCCTCTAAATTCCAAGTCCCTAGGTCTAGCAGTTTGAGCTGTGCATTGATATAATTTTAAGATGTACAGCATCCTGTATTAACTAAAGTCCTCAAATTAAAGGAAGATCCCAGGAACTTCTGAACTCATCTTAAGATGGCGATATTATCCGTCAAAGCGGAGCTTATCTCGGTTATCAATGATCTTATTTGACAGAATACCGTTTTTATACCATTAAATGTACGGCAGGATTATTGCGGCTTCCCTAGTATTCTGTTATAAACACTGATTGGAATAATCTTTGAGTATATTTGACATACTTTTTCATTGAATAGTAATTGTTAACACCACATAGCAGTTCTTAACTCAATAGATAGAATTGTAAAGTTGCAATATTGTTCTAAAAGTAAGATAGTATAAGTACAAAGTAGAATAGAAATCCCGAATTAAGATTTTTGTGAAAATTGGTCTTAGAACCATAATCATGTCATAACTCTAACAAGTCTAATAAACAGAAAGCTTTGAAGGCTCGACTACCCCTTCAGCATTGAAATTGAGGGGATTTTAATATAGCCAATGACACGCTTTAGGTAAACATCAATCTAGCAATACCTCACACTTGAAAATCCGTCAAGGCTAGGCCTACAGTACGTCTCAAATAAACACAGTAACATACACCAAAATTTGCTGTACCCAATAATTCCCCGAGCACCAACCAACCAAGCACTTACTGCTAAGCTGCAACTGTTACTGTTGCACGTAAAATCGTGATGTACGCGGCTCGCGAACCTAGTCTCCACTAGGAGCACATTATTCTAACTTCTACGGTTACAGCTACAGCTCGCTAGTGTACCTACGTATACCTACTAAAACCATATATGACAGCACCAATTATTAACTTCCAATAGAAAATTAGTTAATCATTGTGGATTTTTGTGTTTGTAGCAACAACTTTAGAACTCGACACTGAGCGTAGTCCGACGTGCTCTTTCCCGGCCAATATTAATTACGAGTACCGTTGCCGGCTTCAAGAATCCAGCCTACTCTTGTTTCAAAAGCCTGAGGCAGCGTACTTCCGATTGCTCTGATGTTACGGATGTTTATGGGTCAGGATAGCTAGCTCCTCTGCCTCCTTTTTCCAAGAAATAAAATACATTGGAACCTAAAAACAAATGATAGTCAAACATACACATATACATAAACTCACACCTTCAAATATGAGTGGGGTAGGCCGAGTTATAGAATTTCCAACAACTCTTAAAACTTGTTGATAATTCTGTAACCACATGTTGCAGAACCAGGCTAAAATGTTAGTGTAGTAATCATATAATTTAAAATAGAAAACCGCTGTAATTATTCCTTGGGTTCCTAAAGAGTGCAATAATGAACAATTTGTTTTCATATCAACGGGAAGGAACAAGGGAATAACGGAATTGAAATTTGAATCGTACAAAGTCGTCAGCTTCAACTAGTCAAAGAATAAAAGCATACAAATTATGCCCCTTGCCCAAAATGCCGAAAGAGTTATTAGCTCAGTAAAAAGTTTTACCAATTTTATCCCATCGACCTTTTTGTCGGCGAGCGTGTATAATCTTAAGCCGATAATTTATAACTTGTACGAGTATTTGGCAACAGCCAGCTCTTTAGGGTTTCGGAAGTCAAAAGAAAAGTTTGAGCCTTGATTGCCTGCCAGTTCTTGTTTATTTGACCAATAATTAATATTAATTATTTTTCAAAAGAATCTTCTAAATTGAGGTCGTTGTTGGTGATATTTTGATACTTTATTATTTCATTTAATTTAATAGGTACTTATTCAGTAATTATCATGCTCGTAAATTTAATTAATGTAATAGAGAGAAATTTATACACAATCCAAGATCTAGGCTTTTTAAAGACTATATTGCTACATACGGCGTTACCTGTATCAATGTACTTATATGCCTATTTAGATCTATATACCCCCAAACTAAAATTTACTAGTTTTTTTTTTTACCAGTCCCCGCTAGCGCGCGAATGCAGCTCGATCTTGACCATTTCCTCAATCTTGAAAACTCTTCAAATAAACGCTATAGAGTAAAAACTCGCGTTTAATATAAAACTTTTGTACCAGAGAAAAAACCAACTTTTCATCCACTTCTTTCCTAGGTCAACCCAGTTCGCTTTACCAATTCCGTAGACGCCGTAGTCTTATTTTTCAAATCGTACTCGTTTCACGAAATAACAGTTCGCGGTTATGTGACAGTTTTGGGGCTCGTAAAACGTACAAAATACTGGCGCGGAATAAATTATTAAGGTTTGTAAAAAAGTTGCATCAGCTGAAACTCAGCTATCTTTTATTTTCGCATTTATATAAGTGAGTGACACGTTCGAATATAGACACAGAGATAATTATATAAAGTCAAGCAGAAAGTGTGCCACAAGGGCTGATCATGCGCCCCTTAGGTTTCACGTAACCTTAGTCGCCGTCGGTCCACCTAGGAAGTGTTTGTTAATCACTAACACCGGCTGCTTACTTGTCTTACAAGGTAACTTGTCTCACAAGGTCTGAACAAAATGAGCCAAGTCAATTAAATTATCAAATATTGTATTACACTCAGGAGCGAAATAAACGGGTCAGAGTGCGTTTTTCATACTAAAGAGGCTATTTCGAAGCCTTTTTTCCTCGCCAGGGAATGCTTTTAGTGAAATCTGATGATGAATACCTCGAGCATCGATACAGGACTTCCAGAGTGCCCAACCCAACTGAATGAATCTGCGGTTAACGCCGGAATTGTGCATGTTCAGAAAAACATCTAAAATGGCAATAAAATGTAAGGAAATCCAAATGCTGACCCAAACTGTCCGGCTGTGGTGTTAATTGATTGTGCGATTAGTTAGGTATCTTATGAACTTTTGATCTCCTGTATTGAACCTCGGAGTATCCACCATTAAACCTCACTCGAAACAACCCCTGGCAAGGAACCAAGGCTTCGAATTAGTCTCGTTTGTATGAAAAACGCACTCTGACCCGGTATTTTTGCTCCTGGGTGTATTTACAATGATATTCTTCCCTAAACCCTGTTCAGACTTACTTGTCTTAAGAAGTAAACAACTGTCCAACTTATTTGTATGAAACAGTTATTTTATATAAAATAAAGCAATTACGGACAAGGGCCAAGTGATGTCTAAAATGTTTTCTCAGTTAACTTTATGTACGCAAAAAGCCAAAAAAGCCAAAAATGTTTCATTTTGAGGTAAGAAAGTTGTTAACCGTATAAGTCTGAACATTTCGCATTGCATCTAAACGCTCCTTCCTTAATATCTTGTTGTAATGCACAACGCGTAAGGCATCAAGCTCAGCTGCCTTATGTGTACAAAAATCTCTAACAGGACAAAATAAACCAAATCACTTGGATGATTTTATTATTTGTACTTTGACAATTATAGTCTTCTTTTACATTTAAGTACTACGTAACTCCTTCCTAAACACCTAATAGGTATCTCTCAAGTGATTTTTGCTTCCATAGTGTGTGAAAATACGTGTCCTGAATAAATATTTATTGCTTAAATTCCAGCTACTGTACAAACTTTAAAAGCGCAAACAAGCGACACATCTCAGTTGCACGCAACGCCATTTCGATCTTATGCCTTTGAAATAGACCGTTCAAACATCGTACGTCACTGGCAACGCATGCATTTCCGAGGTGCTATTCCCTAACTCAACGACTCAGTTTATATTCATTATACCTATAACCATTCTTAAGTGACCCCTGAATACGTAGCAATCATTTCAGATTGAAGTTCACCTTTGGTTTATCAACTTTTTTAAACTGTTTTTTTGGATCTCTTATTTCACACAGTGGCTCTAAATACACCTTGGATTTACCTAAATAAGGTAAATTAAATAAGATTTATTTGTTAGTAATTGCGATGTATTTATTTAGAGTTAGACGCGGTAAGCTTTGTTTGTAGTGAACTTGTCTTCGAAGCTAGCGTGAGTATTTGTCTAAAGTGTGTTTCAGTATGTTTATCGTTGTACAATCCTAGGGTTAGTCCGTAGGAGATAGTCCCCGATATTTATTTTATTGGTCCATTCTAACCTCGCGTTAGAAAATAACACCCAAGATTCGAACAGAGTTAGGCAAGAGGGAAACGCCGTCTTTGCAAATGCGGCGCAGATGTCGGTGAATGGAAGAGATGTGATTCGATTACCATTTTTCATAGAACTATTAGATGGAACATTTCAAATGGTTTTGCTTATCAAAATTTGGTAGAATTAAGCGAAAGACAATTTCGACACTATTCAACACTTTTTCTCTGATTTGATTTTATCATGTCTGTCTAGGGTATTCCACTTTAATGATTGCCTTTTCTCAAGCAAACATCTGCATGAATTTGATCTGTGGTTTTCTTACTATAAAATCCGTCACTAAAGGTGACCTTTAAAACTGACAAACGCATCTCAAAGCGCTTTCAGACTAAGCGGTTTGTCATGCGGTTTGCCGCGCGACGACCGCAGTGCTAATATTTGTAGGGTCTCTAGTCGCGCGACTAAGCTAAGCAGTGCGACTGCCGTGCTTCTCAGCCGTGCTATCAACCTAATGTGAAAGCGCTTTAGTGACTTATTTGATTAATGATAAGCAAACGAAATTCAACCTTAAGGCAGAAAAAATAATTGGCTCACTGGACACAGAACCCAGAAACATAGATACAATTATAAAATTAAGTTATTTTATCTTGTCACGTACGTAAGGCTTCTTATATTTAGCACATGCATTATTTTGTACAATTTATATGAATTAAGTTCCCCTAATAAATCTAAAAAAAGAAAGTTTAAAAACCCGACTGCGTATTTTGATATTGTCGTCTACCATTATATTACCTATGTTATTAATTTACAATGTATTATATTTGTCATGTTTTAAATATCATTTATTATTTATTTTTTACATTAAAGTATCCAGTGACGCGACGCTAAGACTAATCTAACGACACCTCCTTTGTCGATATCGGGCCATCCATTCCGCCTCTACGTGAGAACAAAGAACCATACAATCATATCTACATAGAAATTAAAAACCTTATTCACCTCCATCGGCAGTCATCTAAGTGCATCTAAATATACAATTTATTTTTTACAGAACATCCTCTTAATAAACCTACTTACAGCAAAATAAACTTTCAGTGCACTTTGAAGATGCACTCATGCAAGCCACGATTTACCGTTGCTTATATTAAAGGCGTTGCATGCACTTAGACATCCATGTTACCGCAATATGCGGTTGCGGGAAATTCAAAATGAGCTGCAAGTGACAGCGGGAGTTTCCGCAAAAATGGCTACAAAAGTGTGGAATGCACGAGAATGTACGAACAATGAGACGCTTTTGGGGAACACGAGCGAAGCGAGCATCTTGCTTTAGTAGATTGTAATTATAGTTTAAATAAAGTGAAACATGTGTTAACGGCTGCTTGATTAGTAGACTTAAAATAAACTTTGATATTTGTAGGTATTTTTAGTCGTATAGTTACGTCGCATCCTGTAAAAATTGAATCAGACACAATGTATAATAAAGGTCAATTTGTCAAAGACTAAAAGAGTTTTTGTCTAAAGAAGTCCATGAAAACCTTGGTATTGAATATTAAAATTTTATTATATTTTTTAAATGTTGTCAAACAGAGAGAGGTACACAGTGATTTTATAAATTTAAGTAGGTAGGTACCTAATACTTAATTCTTAATATTAATAATATCTTATTTATATTGGTACTTACATCAAAAAAAACTCAATGTTCAACTTTTTATAATATTATGCACCAATATTTGCAACGGTGAACCCTATTAGCTTCCCGTCGATATTCCTAACTTATTTATTTCCTCCCATGCGCGCATGCGTTCAAGTGCAGTTACTTTACAAAATATCTAACCCAGCATCCCCGAGTAGCCGGCATCTCTATTAGCTGTTTTCTTCCCAGCATTTTAAAAGGAAATTTGAACATTTTCACCTTGTATTTCCAAAGCCTCAAGGAAAACATAAATTTAAGTTTGTTCACGAGATAAGGGAACTCGCCGTAAGACACAATAAGACCTTTTAAACCGTTTTCCGTTCGCTACGGACAAAAAGGATTTTGCTCGTATACTTTAGAAATCTTATTGCACATTATTGACTGGTGAGTGAAATATAGTATTGCAAAGGGGTGCGGGAAATTGCGGAGATTCAAACAATTATTTGGAGCGTTTATTGGGGTGTCCCTTGTTTTGTCCACAAACTTTTGATCGAATTTCAATTCAATGAAAACGTTTCAAGTAAAATTTGAAATGAAATCTTGACTTTGAAGTGAAATTCGACGAACTAAGTGTCGACAATTTGATGATTAACCCGGTTATTGGTACATTATGATAATGGTTTTGGAGTTAAAATTTATTACTACCTTATTTGGAACTTTGTTTTTTTTAAAGAGAGATTTAAATCGCTACTTAGGTCTGACCAAAAAAAAAATACAATGATCAGCATAGTGCCAAAAGAAAACGAGAGAAAGAAAACAATTCAACTAAAAAAATATAGTAGAGACCTAAATAAGCTGTCTAACTAAGAGATATTCCAATTTTTACATAATTTCCTACAAAATTTAGAAGTTAACCTTACAAACTATCAACAGTATAATATTGTGGTATACCACTGTATTTGGCTTCACAATTCCATTCATCGTATTGCTATTTTAAATTCTACGCGTATTTTCCGCCTTTTTGGCAAACTTATTATTTACGTAAAAATACGGAAAAAACATATTTTTTACACTTATTTCTCGGTACATCCTAACTAGATTGTTTCTAAAAACCAACTCTTTTTACCATGTCGCCAGGGACCCTTCGTCACGTAGGTGCCTACGTGCCAGAAAGCGTCCTCCATGTGCCTACTCAGCTTACTAAAATGTACGAAACCAGCACGGTAGCATTTTAAAAAGGGATATAATGTAGACGTGGGTAAGTTAGGCCTTGTCGTGTATTGTTTATAAAAGTTTGTAAATTATCATTTCAATAAAGAATGTACGATAAAAAGAAGCACTCATTGTCAGAAGCAAGCAATGCGGAAGAATTTAACATAAGAAAGTTTCATAATACAATATCACATAGTTTTCATTAATATAGTTAAAGACTGAACAAAGATACTATTTCTAAATGCATTCTTGGTTATAATTAAAGAACTAACGTATAACAAAAGAGTTAAATAATCGAAGAATAAATTTATTATTCATTGAAAAAATAATAGTCCATTTGTACACGTTTCTATACAGACGTATTGTACATTAGGAAAATCAGCTTAGATGCTCTGCGTTAAGCTTTTTTCCATTTGCAAGTAATATGATCATCGATTCAGAATGACTTTCACTAAGATATAGGTACTTTCAATCGAAAAAAGAACTTTTTGCAGCATAGGTGCTTAACAAAATATACTTTTAAAATGAGAACCTAAGCAATAATTTGTGATGTCAATATTAATATAGTAACGTTAAACAAAATCCCACTTAAAATGTTAGGGAATAATTTAGTAGATATCGCAAACCAACGAAATGAGTTTAAAGGAAGGACTTCACTTTTTACGTTGATTGCCCTTAATATTTAATACTCTCAAATTAAACAGTTAAGTACCTATTTCTTAATAGAGATTTCGTTACACTAATTAAAGATGATTTAAAAGTAATTTATAAGAGACTTCTTATTAATATTTAAGTAGGTATGTTTGTAAGCATGAAGATTTTTTATTCATTTTATGAAACGAGTCTCTAAGATATTTGCATATTTTAGATAACCACCGCAATATTTACTGTAACAATACGATAAGTCTGATTGTAAGACAAACTTAATTTTGTATTAAAAAACCAACCAAGTGCGAGTCTCTAGCTATTACAATTCAAGAGATACAGTCCGCTGACAGACGGACAAACAAACAGACAGACGGATAGAGTAAGCTTAGTAATGGGGTTCTACCACAAGTTTTCAATTATCAACTAAATACTCTTTGACCAGAAGCCCAAACAGTGTGGAGCAGACCCTTACAGGTTCTAAACTCCTGGTAAGGTGACTAAACACCCTCATCTGAATAACAGGTATGACTGGCAAGTTTGTGACAGCAAAAAAACTGGAAAGCTACCTTAAATGTATCTGCTAGATCCATATACCATAAAGATTCATTTCACGCACTTCCCCAAGCCAATCATACCATTTTAAGTATGCAAAGTTTAGCTGAAGAGCATAATAATAAAAGACCACGTAACTTTTTGCCTCGTTGAAGTATACACAAGAACTTTATTAGATAAGGTCCTCAAGAACTTGACCTTCATCCCTGAAGACAATGTTCGACAAGTCGTCTGATAAGTTTCTCTAACTGTATTTCGAGTAATAAAAGTAATTACATACTTACGTTATGTTAGGTTACTAGAGATATTTTATCAGTACATAATATTCTCTAGGCTCGGGCAACATGATGAAAGATAAATTAAAGCACTTTCGAGATGTTTTTATCATGTTCAAAAGAAACTAGTAAGTGAGTTGCGAGCAAATGTTTTTGTGATGAGCGCAAATATTTGTTCCCGAGTCTTAGATATTTTCTATAATACTCGTTATGTACTTAAGTATATATTAATTTATTTATACTAAGAGCAATGAAAACGGGTCACTTTGTATTGAATTACCATAGAAAGTGATCCGTTTTGCTCCTGATTGTACTTGCGACCCGCCCTCACTTCGCTTTAGTTTATGTGAGTTTTCATGTACGGGTGTACGTGAATCTAGATCTGGGACCGTGCCCCCGCCAAGACGAGCCAACCGAAGCGCAAGGGCACTACCTACCTTTTCTCGGAGAACTTCGTCGATTTTTTTAACCCTCATTACTTGGGTTTGGATTATACCAGATAAACGAAATTCTCGGGGTATGATGTCAATAGTCAGCTTATTAAATATCTAAAGTTTCTATTGCATTGCTCTTACACTTTAGATTTTATTGACATCCAAAAAACTCACTGACACACTGACTCACTGATGGTCATAAAAATTGTTAGGGTAGTTCCTGACGTCATAGAAAGCTGAAATTTGGTATGTAAGCTAGTATTAGTACACAAACAGCATAGAAATTATAAAACTTGGTACTTTCCCCCCCTAAACTCTTAAAATAGGAGATGTAAATTATATTATGAGACTTCCGGAAATTTTGATGCTAGAGGTCTGTAAATTGATATAAAGACTCCTTGTTATAAATAATAAAAAATATATTTCAGGAATTTAAGAAAGTCACCCAATTAAGATATTTGGCTATAATATTTTTCATTAAAAACAAAAAATACTAGTAAAAAGATCATTTCGATACGTCAAATTGTTTCTGAGATATATAATTAGACTTCGTATGCGTCGATTGAAACCCGGCGGTTAGCGCTCACGGTTGATGACGTCATTGCTTCACAGCGTTACGCGCACTTATGATTATGTAAGTTTACAGGGCTATATATTTTTAACCATAATAAGTAACCAGTTGAAATGTTCACAGAATACGTGTTATTTATTATAAACTCTATCGTTTAAAATTAAATGAACAAAAATCAAATCCCATATAAGAATCATGAAAAAGAACTTTTTTTAGCATTTTTATTATGGATTGTATATGCATAGTAATTTCTTATTTTTAATGCCATTTAAAACAATTGTAGTCTAATTTTCATAGTTTACGACTAAATAGCAATCTTAAGTATATCTGCTACAAATATGTGAAAAAACCTTGACAAATCTGATTTTATCAACACGATGTTTTAAGCGGTCACCCATCCTATTTTATCCTACGCTTGGGGTTGCTTAACTTTGGAAGTTGTAATGTCACTGTGAACCGATGACGTCACTCCAGCAAGATGGCGCCCGCGCCCTTTAATATTATTAACCAAAATTTTAAATGTTCGTAGAATCAAAACTACTGGATATAATTGAATGAAACTAAAAGTAGTATGTTTTTTTATTTATAAGCTGTACTGTTGCAGAATTTCAAGCGATTTGGCGTACTTACCTTGTTTATTAAGCACGCGCAAAACGCCTAAAAGCAACTTACAAAAAGAAGTAAAATCCCAAGAAAATCATTTTCATGTAAAATGTCGACAAGACGACCGCATGGCGCTACCGTCGCATGGGCATAAGGTGAAAAATGTATTCATTATTCGTGACTTTCCTGTTTTACAGTAGTTCTAGTAGTAACGAAACGGCTAAGCCACATATATTGACCAAGGTGTAGAGTTTGTCAAGTTAGAGGTAGAGTTAGAAGCTTGGCTCTACATGTCAACTGATAAATTTTTGACATTATGGTCGTCCTGGCAACATTTTACATGAAAATGTTTTTGTTGGGATTATAATCTACACGAAACCTTCCGTGGGAAATTATCTAACTAATGGTAAAAACTGTTTCAGAATCTGTTCCGTACTTTGAAAGATTTAAGCGGTCATACAGAGAGACAGGTAGCGGGAAGAAATGTTTTTTACTATGTAATCTAGTTGGTCGATCGTTGTCTAGTATCTTCAAGTACTTATTTCTGGCTTGTGTTGCGATGTGGAGCTAATACCGGTAAAATGCTTAGCATAGTGGCATTTCATCTAAGTCCTCAAGGTGAGCAACGCAAAATGTAGTCTCGAGATTGTCATCATAAGATTGCAAGTATCTATAGCTTTCATAATCCATGTATCCTCAGGTGCCCCGTGTGCTTGTCCCTGACATAAAAAAAACACGATATTAACTGACTATCAGCCCATTGCATTGGAACCATGACCCACCATGGAACCGTGTCATAGTGACGATATAAAATTATTTTTTTAGACACATCTTACGACTTGAATCATAATATTCATAATGTCACTGAGACACAGTTCTACGTCTGGGTCTGGGTTCCAAGGATTACAGCTTATTTATAATTAATGGGTTCCAATGGGCCAATTTGAGTGAAATATTTCTTAACTTTAATCAAAACAATAATAGATATAGAATGATAGAAGCGTAAATTGCTACATAGCGTTTCTTTCAAATTGAAACCAACATGAAATTACAAAACACAAGCACATCCGCTACATACAGTACCGTTTCAAAATTTCCGCGACACATATTTCTCGCCTTAGTTGTTCCCTAAGGAAACGAGTGAAAATATTACTCCATAGAGATAAACCATGCCTGAAATACGAACTACGTCGGGTTATTTAACATTTGACTTGCGTTTAATCTGCAAAAGAAGCGGGATCGATAACCTAGTTTAAATTCCGATACATCAGCAGCTTACAGCACTTAGCTTTCAAATTATTTAGTTCACTGTTTATAAATAGATGTAGTTTTACAGAGTATTTTTTGTAAAATGTTACGATTATGTGCAGATATTTAAGTAATGTCATTAGTTTGTGTTGTTTTAGGTGAGCGAATATTAGTTAAAGTGGTCGATTATGATAATTAAAAATGTTTTTTTTTTGTTTTATAATGTAATGCTCAAAAGTGCTTCGGAGCCATGAAGTAATAAAGGGGCCTAGTCATTGCGTCGTACGTTAGCGATTTTCTAAAATCGACAAAATGTAAAGGATTCACGTAAGCTGAGTGCAAGTCATGTCGATCGTTTATACCAACTTCATATATTTCAAGTTAATAGAAAACAGAAACGTTAGTAAATAAATAAATATCAAGGGACACCTAATACAAATTGACCTAGCCCCAAACTAAGCTCTAGGCTTGTACTATGGATACTAAACAATTATACAAATACTTATATAAGACATAAATGCCTAAACATATAGAAAACATTAAAGACACAGATACAAATATTTACTCGTGCCCATCACACAAACTTTTGTCCATACCGGGATTCGAACCTGGCATCGCTAGCTCCATGGGCAGGGTCACTAACAACCAGGCCAACGATTTAAGCAGCGAGTACGATGTCAACAGATTTCTAAACAGGATTATATGGTTATGTCTTCTAAATAAATAGCTTCAAATAAAAGTTTCATACTATGTTCATAATAAATTGGGTTTCGTTACCTGAATAATTTTTTTTTTCATTATTTTCTATCGTTATTAGCGCCACTGTGGCAAAATAGAAAAACAAATATGATATACCTACATATAATAGTCCACATATTTACAAATAGGTTTAAGGTCATTTACAAGGAATATATAAAGAGTCTAATAAGTACTTAAACAACTATGACAAAGATAATAATCCCCGATATATACTTATATAAGCCCTTCTTTCAGAGCTGAAATCTCTCACACTGCATACCCGATTTGTTGAAACCTACCATCCTGACTAACCTAAACTAGCTTGAATAAAAACATTGCAATTTAAACTGCATTGCCAAATGCTGGACGTGCAAAGTTTATGGTATTATCCCGATCTCAAACCTGCATGGTATTTCTGGATGCCTAGTCCAATGATACGGATCGCGACTCCCTTATATTATACACTGATAATAATTAGTAAATTACAAGACAATATCCGTTATAAGCCGCGCAATATTAAAGTAAATTGTCTTTAGCTGTTAAGGATAAAATTTGTCAGTTAAATGTTCAAAGCGAAAAATTACTTAACATAAGTTAGTACAGATCAAATGTTGGATTTTTCTCTACATAACTTAATAAGTCTAACAAAAGGCAAGCTTTAAAAATTATGTCGTCGATATAATGTTAGTTATCATGTATGTATTTTTTATTACGTCAAATTAACGTTTAAAAAAGTATCCAGCGATACCCGCGACGAGACGAATCTCTAATGAGACCTCTTTTGTCGAAATCGGGCTATCCAGAGCCATACATAGGCCCAAAAATAATATTACCGTTCGGCAGGCGGGTAACAACAAACGACATCATTAAATCGATTGTTTTCTACTACCAACATTGCCACCGTATACATTTCTTCTATTTATTATATATATTATTAGTTAATACTTTTACCTTTCTCTACAAAACACGATATTTCTACCAACCGCTATTTTTCTGCAAAATCGTTCTTAACCTCACCTTCAGCTATGAAACTCTATACCAAAGCTGTTTAATATTAAGCAAGAAAGATGGATAGGTGCACTTAAGAACGTAGGTCCCAGGCGACCGCCCAGCGGAACCACCTCGTTGCACACTGGGAACTTTTCCCTGTTTACTTACAAAGAACACCAGTTTGTCGCCACTTTGTCCACTGTTCTGGTTCTCATTGTAGAAAAACTTTTTGATAAGAATACCGGAATGCTTTCACGGATTGTTTCAGACTGAGAAAGGTTTTTATCGGGCTCTTTACGATCGGCTAAGAAGTTTCCTGTTATATTTAAGAGAACGATAGTGTTATTTATTAAACAATCATTGTTTTTAAATATAATATTTAAGAAGTATTGTAACTAATTATTCAATAAGTAAATGTCTTTAAATAAATTCAATATTATACTAAAATCAGGAAGGTTGACATTCTAGTGACATTCTAATTTTTGGTGAAAATCATGCATCATTGTAAATAAAGGAAAATTGTATTTCTCGCCATGTTTCGTATAAAATTCTCTACGACTAAGTTTAGGAGCGGTGTTTTTGTCTAATTCTTCTTAATTAAAAATAAAAATAAAACTAGTTTTCTCCCGCACTTCCTTTCTTTAACTTCAAAGATAATTTAATAAAACTCATTTTTTTTTAAGTAAAATTATTCTGTTCACCTCTTATTATTTCCATTACTTAAAAGGATTGATGTGTCATTACAACAAAGAATCCTTCTTTTCTTCAAGATTATAAATCAAGGAACTAATACAAATAATAAAACCTTAAGTACTTTAACTTCTTACATGGGAATGGGAATAGTTCTTTTGTACGAAGATTTTCGCTAAAACGTATTAGCTCGATAACGGCTTTCCTCAATAAAGAATTGAATAGGGACAATAATTCGGGTCTTCAATTTTACAGTTATGTAAAGAACATTATAAATAATTAAAACTGTTTCTAATCAGCCCCAATGTCGAAATAAAACTTTGTTTATTTGACTTATGGGCAATGCAAAAAAGTACTTATTATTTTTCTGCAGTTAAAAAAGTTTATCATGATGAAACTTTAACTCTTGTTGTTTGGTTTGTTGCCAAAATCAATACTGTTTATTTTTATTACCATTACAAAAAAGCTTTATAAAAACATCGGACATTAATTGTTTATAAAATAAATATGAAAATTAACAGGGATTCAGCAGAAAATTGCTTTCTATAAAACGAAAATTCTGCGAAGTGAACATCATAAACAATGTTAGGTAATTCTGAATATAAAATGGTTTTAGTTTAGGCATTACTTACTTTTGGACTTAAGTTGTCAGTTTTCTTCATGTTGATATTAACATCAGTTTACTTTAGCTTGAAGGGATATTTTTAAAGATGGTACAAGATGACCTACATTTGCTTGAAACGGCCTTCGGAAATTGGATTTCAACTTTTCTCGCGGTCTTTGATGAAGCAAAGTAAAAGTTTCTTCGTATTGTCTTGATGGCGACGAGAAGTAAAATGATTTACATTTTTTTATTCACAAAGGGCAAAAATACAAAGGTTTATTGCTTACGTAAATAAAATCACAAAATAATGAGAAAGATTTGATTAGTTACTAAAGTAAAATGCTTGCTAAAGATAAAGGCAGTGTATTTTTAGAAAAAAGAAGTAGGCGTACTATATTAAAAAAAAACAAAAAACAAAGTTAAGATACGTACATTTTTTAAGATAGAAGCTGTGTTATTTCTTATGTTTGGCGGGTGGTAGGACCTTGTGCAGGGTCCATCCGGATCGCTACCATCATCTTATCCATTAACCTACCACCAAATAGCAGTGTTCACATTGTTGCGTTCCGGTTTGGGGATAAGACAGCCGGTGTAATGACTAGCATCGAGGCATTCCATCTTAGTCCTCAGGGTTGGCAACGCATTTGCAGTCTTAGGCTTGCAGTCTTGAGAATGCTAATGTCTTTGGGTCACAGTTTCCACTTACCATCAGGTGGCCTATCTGGTTTGTCTTCTCTTCGCTATAAAAATAAGACTATGATTTGTGAACCTATATATTATTTACAGGTTCATCATCATCATCATTATCACGTTATTTTCCGTAATTTGTTTTAGTTCTTATTATTTTAATGACATAGTTATCGGATGTCATATTTTTTATATCGCTGGAACCGTTAACTTTTTAGAAATTCTTACTGATCTTACGTGTAGATAAGACTAAGTTTTATTTGTAAATTTTTTGAAAAGTATCAGTTTCTAAAAAAAATACGCTGTGGCTTACAATAATTATGACTTATACACATTATGACTATAATAATTATGACTGACAATATAGACCCTATTTTACATTGTCATGTTATTTGTTCCATTATCAGAACACATTAATTATGTTGCGAAATTGTTCAGCTAATACGTAACATGTTGCCAAAATACACGTTTGATTACGTAGCTTATTTTGTCATTCAGATTAAGTCGGTAATTAACTGACACGAGGCTTTGATCTCTCACAAAGGGATTTTACTTAATTATGAAACATTTTCTTGGAAGGAAGACGTCCTATAACATAATGAATGGCTTTGCTTATTTAATTGTAAGGTGAAAAACCTACCAAACTTTTTGTGATTTTGTTGTATTTTCATTGTTATAAAACAAGGTACAGTCACGACAGGGGAATGTTAAGCTGCAAAACACTGTTCGTATTTTGGCCGTATAATTATACTCGTATATCCAGTATTACCCGGCTATATTATGAAGAGTAACAAGTGGTTTGACTTTGACTTTGACTTTGACTTTATTTTTGTTAACTATGACATAACAGGAGACGATTTTTTAATTTTTTTATTAAAATCGACGAAAGAGATATGACAAGCCCGAGTGAGTGGAGATGTCGGTAGGGGACGTCCTAGACGGAAGAATGGTAATCAGATTCACTGTGTACTAAAATTAAATAAGGGCCAAATCAAAAGCACCCGAAACCGACGTCGTGCGTTGCTGTGTTCCGGTTTGGGGTTAAGACAGCCGGTGTAATGACTAGCATAGAGGCATTCCATCTTAGTCCTCAGGGTTGGCAACGCATTTGCAGTCCTAGGCTTGCAGTCTTGTGAATGCGAATGTCTATGGGTCACAGTTTCCACTTACCATCAGGTGGCCTGTGTGCTGGTTTGCCATCTCTATGACATAAAAAAAAAAAAAAGTATGTGCATGAAGAGTGATTAATGTGGGCGAAGCGAAAGTTATATGTTTACACTGGTGCACCTGGCGTTCCATAGTCTCTGGCCTCTGCCTACTCCACTGGGAGAGAGGCGTGAAGGTATGTATATAATTATGTATGTAACGTGACATTACGATAACATTTCAAAAGCAATATGGTTTTAACAAGAACAATTGAGGCCCAGAGAACTTATTGACTTACCTAATTAACCTACCTGAACCGCGTCAGATTAGTAAATAAGCAAGGACCTTGATCTGGGGCCTTATTTTACACTGTGTATACCTATTGGCGTCCTAGTTAAAAACAATACAACATCAACAAGTTTGAATGTCTCAAATCTTACAATACGACTTTAGTCTAGCAACGTCGGAAAATCAACAAATTAAAATGAACGCCTTCTAGTAATTACATGTTGACAATATTCTAAATAAAACATCTTCATTAAAATGATAACAGCAAGGTGAGATTTCCTCGTGAGGCCTTTGGACCTCAGTCATTAATTATATTTAATAAGGCTTCTCGTTAGATCGTTTCAATAATGTAATGGAGACAGATTCAGCAGGATCTCCTTAAGAGGCCACATAAATGTTGCCAGACAAGAATGCAAACGGTTGGCTTTATGTGCTTCCGCGCGAAGAACGTAAGATGCAGACAGTTTGCACGCGGCTTGATGGCAGTGTCAAATCCAATTAATGGCTGTTTACTTTATAACCACTCCTATTATTAAAAAAACTGGTTTACCAGAATTAAGAACTTATAAATACTCAACAATTTAATTACAAGGCATCGTTAAAGATTGTAGGGTTATGAAGATTCAGCCAAAAACATGCAAAAAAGGTGTCATGTTTGAAAAGTAAAACTATAAGGATTTAGTTTCCAATCGTGTTTTCACTTTTAACAGTCTAAATGGAATATGATCAACTGTAATATTAGTTATATTCAAAGAACAGACCGATAGGCATTTTGGTTATTGATATCGTCTAGCCGCTAGACTACCGTCTTTATCATATGTGGCGTATTAATATATGGAGATTACGCCATGTTGGAACTAGGGGAATAGTTAAACTTGGAAGGTCTAGTTTCGGGCAGAGGTGTTATAACTTACTCACTCGTTCGGTGATCAAATAGGAATCGATTCATTTCGACCCCGTTATTTATTCCTGAAACGGTATGATACGTTTTTAATTTAACAATTTGTCAGACGTATGTTTTGTGGTAATTATGGCCCTCACTTTCACATTCTGCATAAAATTATTTAATAAAAAAATCGAATAGTTGATTAATCGTTTTTTTCGGCTTGCCCAAAGATGATCTGCTTTAACCCAAAAATGAACTGCTAAAAAAGAAAGTAATGTATGTATGGTTCTTTGTTCGCTAGAACGACTAAACGTATGACCCAATTTTGACAAATGAGGTGTTGTTGGATAAGTCTAACACCCGTTTTTATAACGGGAAAGGAATGACTTAAGTAAAGTTAACGACTTAAGTTTGTAACGATTTAAATGAATTTTGACATCACTATTACTCAAGTAATTACTTTTCTTGTCTTTAAATACGGGTGTAAGAGATCCTGCCAGTGTTTCTGGGTGTTTTGGAAAAAAAAAACGGTTTTTAAACTTGTTTTTTTTTTTAATTTGCTAACCTGCGCTACGCCAATCCCTTAAACTCATACCACTCACGTTGAAAAATAACAGCTTATTCACACCACATTACTGCGTCGCGTCGCGCACTACGCTGCGCTCTCGAGGGAACGTGTGAGTAATTAATCGAATTCCATACATTTATTATTAGTACTAAACCAAATCAACCGTACGCGCCGCGTTCGCTCAGGGGCATCATTCTATTACTCGCTCGTTCGACCATTATCAAGGTTTACTTGACTGAGAACATGGCATGAAATGCGTGGTCAAAGTAAGTGGCGATAATTGTGATCAAGTTATTTATACCCGATATAAAACGGCATTAATTTATAGCTATGTTATTAACTAACGAAAATCTGCTAGTTTATGGCGTTTGCCCGCGTTAAAGTCGCCATTGGAAATTGTCAAATATGTAGAATCAAAAGTATTCTATCCTAGATGGTAGTGACTCTGCCTACGAAGCTAGCGGTCACGGGTTCGAATTGCGGCGGAGAAGTATTTGTGTGATGCGGCTATTTTTCTGATTGTTGGATGTTTTCTATGTATAGTACAAGTCTAAACTTTGGGAGTAGGTTAATTGGTGTGATGTTGTCCCGTAATGTTCATTTATTTTTCCGATGTATGTGTCTCTCAGTAGGTTATTTCAGTACCAAATATTACGTCGATCCATCGAGGCGATAAGCATGAAACTAACAAAGACTCACGTTTGAATTTCAATTGATAATATTAGGTACGATGAGAAAACAAAGGAAACCTTGTGTGATTTGTATTGATTATAAGGAGTTCGGAGGAAAACGATCGCACGGGAATAATTTGCGGTAGAATCACATTAAAGGAAATAGTTGTTTACCTTCCCGAAATAGCTGGAGCTTTACCTTCGTGTTCAACAGCGTATAATGTATTACGCATTTCCGTCCCTTTACCCAATCATCCCTTAGGTGACGTATTTTTGCAACAATATAAAATAAAGTTTTGTTAAATTTTTGCGTTCAAGGCACATGAAAAGTTTGCAAACGTTTTTTTAACGTATTTTTGTTTTGATGTATCGTAAAAACGGTAAAACACACAAGCGTCAAATTTAGTACGATTATAGAACAAATCCTGAAGAAGATAAACAAATACTAAAAAAATGTCAAGTGTGAGCTGTTCTCGCGCTGATTGGATTCTAAATTAGAATATAATAATACTGTGAGTAGTACCTACTTATTTTTCTAGTCTAATTTCTCAAGCACGATTATCAATAACTTTGATAAATATGTTAGTTTCTAAACGTTAATCATCTAATTTCTGAGCAGGTCCTTACTCAATATCAAGTTGACACCGAGTCTTATTTAGCGTGCCGATGCATCTTGAGCTCATATCTCAATACCCGGATTAAGCTAGGGGATCGGAAGTTCCCGGGTAATTTCTGCGGGGACATGTCTCACCGCTACTTACCGGTACTTAGTTAACTTAGTGTCAGCTGAATATACATAGCTTTCAGTATATGGCGGTCTTTAGCGCAACATGCTTTAGATGCATCAGAGAAAATAGTGATACTCGTAATATTTTCAGGAAATTAAAAAAAAACTTTAGTGCGTTTTTGACTAAGAGAGTTTATTCTTTACAATCTAAAACAATTAAGACTAGTAATTTTAACTTGGTATGTATAATTATAGATTATTGAGAGTTGCGGTCTATTGTACAGGACCACGTCTCTTTTTCGTAGGTAAGTCTTCACAGGCAACTCACAGGTAACAACTGGCGAAGATCGCGGGAAGCCGATGGATGTAAGTAGCACAAAACCGGCCGTCGTGGAGATCCTTGGGGAAGACCTATGTCCAGCAGTGGACGCCTTTCTCCTGATATGATGATATTGATGAAATGAAGAAAGTAAATATCTAGTAAATTAAGTTCAAAAAATAAAATATGTACCCAATCATTACACAAAGCTCTTAATTACTTAGAATAAGACTGTGTTTCCATCAAGTTCTTCGAAACAACAAAGAAGAGCGCAGGAAAACAAACCACCAATTGGATTTGTTTATTTTCGTAGCTTCGCATACCGTAGCAATTCTATTGGTGGATTTAACCTTACCCGTTTCCTAGTGAAAACGTAGCCTAACAACCTGCAATGAATCAGGCTAAAGTCTGTATAAAGTTTTACGATTCGTTGTTCCTCTCAGCTAAGTGGGGCACGTGACCGGGTGCCGTAAATTACAACCTGAGAAAGGCTTTCAGTTGAAATCTAGCTTATCTTAGTTTCTAGGATTTGGAGGAAAAACTAGCTCTTGCGAGCACATTTGTCCTGGGAACTTTACTTGATGGAGTTAAAAGTATAACCGGTATCAATGTTAAACATAATCTTTTGTATTAATGTTCTCATTTCATCAACACAATCTTGATGGTTGGAAATGCACCGTGCGTTTTACGAAGGTCTTCTCGCCACGCACCATATCTAGGTGGAATGAGCTCTCAGCTTCTGTATTTCCAAACCAATACGACTTGAGGGCTTTCAAAAAACGAGCCTACTCTTTTACCAAAGGCCGGCAGCGCACCTGCAGTTCCTCGATCGTCGGGACCGCTTGCTTGACTGCCTTTATATTCACTTAAAAAGGAAACGTAATATTTTAATGTTTCATGGTAGAAAATGCCCTACCCTCGACAAATAAGAGGGGTGTAATTAGTTTTACGTCTGTATCTGGAGTGGCGTCCGCAGACCGGAAGACGAGCTGTAGGTAGGCCTCCAACAAGATGGAGTGACGTCCTCGTCAGGATCGCGGGACCGCGGTGGATGCGAAAAGCACAAGACCGGTCTGAGTGGAAAGCCTTGGGGGAGGCCTATGTCCAGCAGTGGACGTCTTTCGGCTGACATGATGATGATGATGATGATGAGTATGTCTGTGACATCGTAGCTTCCAAACGTATGAAGCGATTTGGACACAGATTTTTCAAGAACGAATGTTTATTTGATCTGTATGGTTATAAGCTAGGCATTATTCTAGGTCAGGTTAGCCTTTAGTCAGTTGGGCCGTTTAAAAGATAGCTCTGAAAGATGGAGTCAACAGGATATCGGGCATTTTTATCTATTAAAAACCAATTAAAAACTATTTTTTATTTCTTACATCGCCAATTATTTGGCAACATCATAGCTACTCTTGGCAAGTTGATAGCAATATTGGTAACCTGAAAAAAAACCGCATGTGTAAGAATACTTACGACAATGCTTAACAAAAGTTTGATTAAAATTATAACAGATATGCTTGTTTACTTAACTATCTTAACACAAAGTGGCTCAATACGTACATCTTGGTTCTGAACATGTTTTCTTGGCAAAAATCCCTATCATGCACTAAAATTCTTCTGAGTCAGCACCGTCCAATCAGCTACCAATGAGTAATATTTACTATAAAAATAATACTGGATTTCATATATCCGTCTTAACAGATCACAATGCCATGTCCACAAAAGAATCAAAAGGGATGAGCTTCCGCACGAGAAACGTGACGTAAGTTAGAAATACTTTTAGTCAAATTATAATAAATTAATAATTTTGTTTTTGAGTGTTACAAGCCTAGAGCTGAATTTAAGACTAGGTCAATTTTGTATAACTTGGCAACACAGGTTAAGATACTAAATGTAATTATCAAGCTGTGTTACACGCTTAAGTTAAAAATTATATTATTTTTCATGCTCTGATAATGAAATTGTCAAACGTGCCGTTTTTGGTTCATGGGAATAATTTGATTCGACTTTATTGGTTAACGAATTTCCGCAAGCCACAAACTCGACTTGTTTCCCCGCAAATTGCCCCTGAATACACAGATCCGTGTTATTCTATCATTATTAAACTAAAGCTTGGTTTGCACTGAGCGATTTGGTGGTAGAGTGACTTGTAAGTTGTATTTTACTGTTATGTTTCGGTCAATGTAGAGCGATTTGATGGTAGGATGATTTGTAAGTAGTAATTTCCTACCGTTATGCTTCGGTCAATGTAGAGAGATTTGGTGGTAGAGTGACTTGTAATTAGTAATTTCCTACCGTTATGCTTCGGTCAATGTAGAGCGATTTGATGGTAGGATGATTTTGTAAGTAGTAATTTCCTACCGTTATGCTTCGGTCAATGTAGAGAGATTTGGTGGTAGAGTGACTTGTAAGTTGTATTTTACTGTTATGTTTCGGTCAATGTAGAGCGATTTGATGGTAGGATGACTTGTAAGTAGTAATTTCCTACCGTTATGCTTCGGTCAATGTAGAGCGATTTGATGGTAGGATGACTTGTAAGTAGTAATTTCCTACCGTTATGCTTTGGTCAATGTAGAGCGATTTGATGGTAGGATGACTTGTAAGTAGTAATTTCCTACCGTTATGCTTCGGTCAATGTAGAGCGATTTGATGGTAGGATGACTTGTAAGTAGTAATTTCCTACCGTTTTGCTTCGGTCAATGTAGAGCGATTTGATGGCAGGATGACTTGCAAGTAGTAATTTCCTACCGTTATGCTTCGGTCAATGTAGAGCGATTTGATGGTAGGATGACTTGTAAGTAGTAATTTCCTACCGTTATGCTTCGGTCAATGTAGAGCGATTTGATGGTAGGATGACTTGTAAGTAGTAATTTCCTACCGTTATGCTTCGGTCAATGTAGAGCGATTTGATGGTAGGATGACTTGTAAGTAGTAATTTCCTACCGTTTTGCTTCGGTCAATGTAAAGCGATTTGATGGCAGGATGACTTGCAAGTAGTAATTTCCTACCGTTATGCTTCGGTCAATGTAGAGCGATTTGATGGTAGGATGACTTGTAGTAATTTCCTACCGTTATGCTTCGGTCAATATAGAGCGATTTGATGGTAGGATGACTTGTAGTAATTTCCTACCGTTATGCTTCGGTCAATGTAGACCGATTTGATGGTAGGATGACTTGTAAGTAGTAATTTCCTACCGTTATGCTTCGGTAAATGTAGAGCGATTTGATGGCAGGATGACTTGTAAGTAGTAATTTCCTACCGTTATGCTTCGGTCAATGTAGACCGATTTGATGGTAGGATGACTTGTAAGTAGTAATTTCCTACCGTTATGCTTCGGTCAATGTAGAGCGATTTGATGGCAGGAAGACTTGTAAGTAGTAATTTCCTACCGTTATGCTTTGGTCAATGTAGAGAGACTTGGTGGTAGAGTGACTTTTAAGTAGTAATTTTCTACTGTAATGCTTCGTTGAATGTGGAGCGATTTAGTGGTAAAGTAACTTGTAAGTAGTTATTTACTACTGTTATGCTACGGTCAATGAAGAGTGATTAGGTGGTAGAGTGACTTGTCAGTAGTTTTTTTAATGCGCAATTGTTATGATTCTTGTGACACTCATTATTACTTATTTCTTAATATGAAAAATATACTTGCAAAAAAGGAGTATAAAAATATATCATTTTAATTACCCAACACAACCCAAATATGATTGTGAAATTGTATTGATAAATATATTTGATCCAAATTTGTTAATTCATCTAAACACATAATAATTTTAAAAGACACCTCAATATCTCATGAAATTGTCATGTTCTAATGAAAAGTCATCATTTTAGTGCGCGAATTTAGACTTAAATGGTAGACAGAGTCGACAAAGCATTGTGGAACAAACCTAACCCGAACTTAGTCGCAACTCGTACGAGCAAAATTATTGCTTAGTGATTGAATTATATAAATAATTAAATCAATATCAACGGACAATCTCACAAAAATTGACGTAGTCCCAAACTAAACTCTAGGCTTGTACAAAGATAAACATACTAATATAGAACATTACATAACTAAATACATAGAAAACATTTAAGTCTCAGAAGGATAACTCGCGGTCATCACACAAGTATTTGCCGTTATCAAAATTAATCTCAACTAAAATAATATAAATAAGATTACTCACTGCAAGTTGAATAACAACAAACACACGTTTCGCAATCCCAGCCACTTATTATGTTAAATTACTACAGTCAAAGCACTTGCAAATGTCGATAACTTGCCAACTCACTTTGCCAATGTAAACGAGGCTTGCACTCTGGCAAAATAAACAGAAGTTTGACTTCAAAGACCGAGAAACTGAAATAATTGAAAGTTGTTTGCGTATTTCCTGCCACTTGACATTGTTTTGAGTTAAAACATGCGAATGTAAGTCTTGGAGTATGTAAAGGCACTTACAGTTTATGTAGACAGAGGAACCGAGTGTTAATTTAAAGGTTCCCACACAATGTTACGAAACAAACCGGCTGTGACTCAGATAAAGGCATTGGAATGAGATGTGTATGGGTACACAAGGAGACTATTTCAAATAGGATTAATTATCTTATTGATAACAGTAACAGTTTTTTTACCTTTTTTATATATCTTATAAATAAAAACACACAATAAAATCCTAAAATAGAACAAAGTCTACTTTTAAAATCGGACATTTTCCGAAACAGAAAAACTCTAATTCATATTGCTGCTTCACCGGAACAATGACGCAATTGAAAAACTCGATTTTGAGATTTATAGGTCATATCATTGTGACCTCAAAGGGTAATCTACAGTGGCTGAAATAGAACTGTAACCCTAACAATTACCTCTAGATGGCGATGTTGTCATAATCGATTTCCTTTGACGTTCAAGCAAACTTGCCGCACTAATGGCGTACTATATCTGTTGTGAGTTTTTTTTTTATGGCATGTAGAAGGCAAACGAGCACACAGGCCACCTGATGGTAAGTGAAAACTGGGACCCATAGACATCCGCATTCACAAGACTGCAAGCCTAAGACTGCAAATGCGTTGCCAACCCTGAGGACTAAGATGTAATACCTCTATGCTAGTCATTACCGGAACACAACAATGCGATCACTGTTTTTTGGCGGTAGGTTAAAAACTCCGAGACACCTATAAATTAATTTTCAATTGTCGACCTAAACGCAAAATTTGAAGAGTCTAACTTCAAAACTGACAGACTATACTACAAATTTTCATCCTCTAATTTACCTCCTTCCTCAGGGGTGAGAATTCTGTGAGAATTTCCTATACTTCTTTATTGGATCATTACTCTGTATACGGTCGAGTCGTTTGGGCTGTGCGTTGGTATATCAACAATCAGTTTATCATTTTATATATATATATAGATAGATAAGTGTTTTATGTTTTTAAATGTCTAATAAAACTAAAATCATATTTTTAAACCAAAAAAATAAACAGTTCAAAATACCGTTTCTTATATTTTTGCCATCCGCTGTATTATTAAATCGTACAGTGCTCATTAATATAATTGGCTGGCTATGTAAAAATTTGCTTCTCATTATTAAGCATTGATAGAACAAATGTTATACAATTTAATTTGAATCTTTATTGGTCTTTTGCATATAAATCTATTGGAGAAATGTTGAAATGAAGTGGGATTCCGAGAATTCTTGCGATGCTCGCCGTTAGTAACGTCGGCTGCAGTTTGTTCTATGTAAACGTATAAGTTGGTTTGTGCAATGAAATTTAATGTTGCAAATATTTAAAGTGTTAAGGTAACGGCTGGTTGGAAATGTTTACGTAAATAATGTACCTTTTGCGAATTTTTAAAGTTACATAAATTAAAGTAAGTCCCTTTTCTAACTAATTATGATGAAAACTTTCATTTAAATATTTTTAACAGCCTTCTATGAGTATCATATTATTCGAAAGACAACCGTTGCTCATTTGACATATACATCCTTAAAGTACCGTCAACGATGCTTTAAGAGATTTTTATGAGGAGGAATGAGTCATGTAACGTAAATAATTTAAATATGAATGTGGAGGACTTCCGTGAAAGGGGGAGGTCTAGGAAGAGATAAATGGAATGTGTGAAGAGAGATATGAAATCCGAGCATGTCAGACCATGCTCAGTGTAGTAGGGTTCCGTTCCAAAGCCGTTACTACAAACAGATTAGATCTTGCGACAAACTTAACTATGCCGTTGGAAAACTGTTGTCCCCATACATAGCCATAGGTCGCGGTCAATTTACCAACACCGCAAATAAGTTTTCGGTAGGTATAAAGATTTCAACCGTTTGTTACTCAAGAAACAATGAAGTCGAAGAAGATAGCTTTCCTATAAAATTCATTATATGTGCTTTTGTTTAAGATATTTTTCCGATTTTTATTATTCGTAGTTTTGGGGGGAGGGGGGTCACTTGACCCCCTAACAAAAATTAATATTCCGCTTTAAAGATTAATATTTCACAAACGGATCCCTTAATCGAAAAATTGTTTTAAGAAACCCACAATATTTGAAAGTCCTATCCAACAACACCCCACGCTATGGGGTAGACGATAAAAATAAAAACATCCCCACGTTACGTATAGCGGAGGTGTACTTACAAAAAAAAACCAAGTTTTTATTTTACCACTTGGTTGGTGTGACTTATATGTATATTCATGCCAAATTTCACCTTTCTAGTACTGAGGGTCTCTGAGCTAGGCTACGGACGGACGGACGGACATGGTGAAACTATAAATATTCCTAGTTTGACTATGGAACCCTTAAAATAAAGGAGTGAATACTGAGACTGATGATGGCTGGCGGAGATGTTTGGAAGGAAAAGACGTGCTGCGTCGACTCCAAATGATTAGGATATGAACAAGATTTTAATGATCAAAGGGTGCTTTAAGAAGAGCTACGTATCCATTTATTCAGTATGAGAATTCACAGTAATTTCTGTAAAGTACGGCCAATGACACGATATAAATAATGTAAACAAACTGTCCATTACTGAGTTATATTACGATACCGAGCGATTATTATAATATGTCCTTGTCTCTTGTCCGCAATAATATCTTCAGTTGGTCGATTACAGTTGTCGTTGCGTGATTCGTGGTCCAGGAAAGCTGTCAGTACAGAAGTTTTCAACGTTAGGGCCTCCATTTTGTGAAGTTCATTCCTAATTACGACACTCTTGATGCGTTAAATTATTTACTGACGTGTCTCAACTTGAGGCACGCATCTCAGCCAATATTACTATTATTAAATCGGCCCTTAAACCGAGGGAAAAAATAAAAAAAATAAAAAATAAATAAATATATATATACTAAAATCATAAAATCAATTACATTTTTCAAAAATTCTTAAGTAGGAATTTGGTTGTTCAGTAGTTTGAATTCATACGTAAATTTGCCGGGTTACCATTTTCCACAACTCATTATTCAAATCATGTCGAGAACTATAAAACACAGCTAATTTAAATATCATGTTAAACTGCTATGCATTCAAATTCCCTGACGGTACATCACAAGAGATGTTACGGTAAAATCCAACGGGTTTGTCATACATAAACCATCATACAGCCACTCTATGCGGGGCGTAATATTTTAACGCTCAGCTGTGAAGTGACGCTATATTTAGCTACCGTTTGACGACCTACTTATAAACGTAAAAGCCTTCGAAGAAAAAGGCAGTACAAGAGCATGGAAACCTTATGCGTATACTGCTTTTCGCTTCAGACGGCTACAGCACGTTGTTTCTGCAGGAAAATGAGCAATGCAAGCAAAAGTGTTAGGAGCTCTCGCTCTTTTGAGCTCCGTTTGTGCAGTAAAACACGCTTACGTACTGTTTGAGTTAGAGGTTATTTGTTTCAACGTTTCGTAGAACGCTTACTTAAATAAAATGTTTAAATCCTTATTCCCTTATGTACCCATATTAAGCAAATAAGTTGGTTATTTTCGCAGTACTGATTTATCTATATTCCGTTGAAAAATGAAGATTGAATATTTCTTAACTTTTTAAGACACATTTTAATGTTAGGGATGCACGTTTGTTCATAAATATCAATAATTTTCATGGTTAATACTTTTAAAACTACATTTCTAGGTCCATAGACACGCATCAGGGACTGATTGCTGCATTATTTTGTATGGTTATGCGTAAGGTTTTTTTTAATTCTTTTGGCAAACTGACACTGACTGTTTTCTTCCTAATCAGATGTTATTAGGAATTTGTTACTGGTGTAAATTTTTGTTCTTCGTTATGAAACACTGTAACACATTCAGCCGGGACTTGACCTTAAATCAACTTGATACAGTATGATGTATTTTTCTACATAAATGCAAGTTCCACGCTTCCGTCTACAAGGAAGTTTCGTCGTCATAATCGCTGAACATCGTCGACTGCGGTAATAAAATTATTACACAGTAAACATTTTGTGAATTAAATTTTAAGGAGTCCTCCCTGAGAGTAATTGCCGGCTCGGAGCAATAAAACGTTTCTACACAAAACCTCATTTGAGAACGCAACGAATTTTGCTCCGTACCTGTAAATTTATACAACGGAAAGATTCTGGAGGGAAATAGCTTCTTTGTATTTATATTCATTATTGTTGTTAATTATAACAGTTTTTTGGTCCGACGCAAAAGCATGTGTTTAAAGTAACATGACTGTGTGTTTGTGTCAAAGTACTTTATTTTTCAATTTAAGCATAATACAGGGTGTTAGGTATAGCGTTGTCAAAAAGAAACAAGCGAGTAGAAGAGACCATTAGCTATCCATTTCAGGTACTTTAACCCTAAATTTGTCCAAGGGCTATTTAATACCGCTTTTTTTATAATTTTATTACAAGACACCGAAATTCGACCTTTAAACCCCGAAAAAAACGGAACTACTTGGTGTATTGACAAAATTTTAATTTTGATAGATTGTTAAATGTTGTGGTGTTCAAATAAAACTGTTACTGGAAGCGTAAAGCTACTTTAAAAAATAATGGGGGCTCCCAAAGTTTCAGAAACCGATAAAGAAATCTTTCAACCTCAAATTTACAATGAAATTTAAAAAAAACCAAAGTTATTACAATTCTTCCAATTTCCTAAAAACATCTCCTGTTCACGCCAATTCTAATTGTGTGCCATATGCATAACCAAAATCTTAATAATTCGAGTTATTTGCTAATAACTTCCACCCGGCCGTGCATGTGGCGATTTCGATGTTTGAGAAAATTAACTTACGTGGACGACGTTTTTTTTTTAAAAGCATTTAAATGGACCGACGAGTCCAAATTTACTAAGCGAGGGCGGATCGCTAGTATATTCTTGAACACTTGTAATGTTCAGATGTAACGATTGTTAATGATTAACATAAATAATACAAAGCTATAAGTTATTTAACAATACTACAGAAGGAACAGTTCATTTTCATCAGTCTTTCAAGCATGAAATAATGACGTATGAGCGGTATTGATCTCAGATTTATTTATATATATATATACCAAAGTGGGAACAACACCAAACGATGTCAAACTTTTACACAAATAATAAAATCCGTTATTTTTAATTTGCTCCAACTGGGACCCGATTCAATATGGAAAACTTTATTCCAAATTATATTACCTTCAAATTAAATAATTCTAAGTTTAATTTTCTAATTATCTTTTTGACTTAACGTTTAAATAATTTGAATCGGGAATGTTTTTAAGACTTTATTTTATGATCCATTTGAGTTTAAGTTTGACTTTTAGTTTTAGAGTCGTTTAAAGTCGATGTTTTTGGAGTTCAGTTACAGTCAATTATTAAAATCGAGATAATGTTATGTTTGATGAATTTTCTTGAACAAGCAACATTTCTTGAACTAGGGGTAGAGTACACACATATCGTTTATCTCATCACATAATACATATAGGTACATACACATACATACCTTCACGCCTCCATTCCAAGAGTGGGTTATGTAGAGCTACAGAATTACCAAAACTCTAAAAACTAGTTGATCATTCTGTAACCACACTATGCATTTTTTTTGTATTTGTTTACCGGCGCATTAGTGGTAGGTTGCAAGCCCATCGCCTAGCAGTACTACAAGCCTTTGTTCCCTCACTTATAATTATGTATTATATTCACGATTATTATATACGACGTACATAAACTGGACCGCAAAATTAAGTATCACACTTTATTACGAGTATGACATGTTGATAGTTTTTAGTCTTATCTCTGTCTGTCTTCTTGATCTGTGCACTCAATACTTAACGGAGTCAGTGGTTTTCGGGCCCACTAGAAACAGTTTCGTTTATTGATTCACATTTGTATTGAGATTTATAATTTAACAGTCCCATTTTTCATCATTCCGTAGTCAAATTTAACCACTGTAATTAGAGGTTAAGAGGTAACAATCGACATAAATGTTTTATTAATATACGTTGCATTACGTCCGCCATTAAGTCCGCCATTTGTAATTATTTCTGTGCAATAAATATTAAGTAAATAATATAAATAATCCTTGGTCCATGGGGTAATAGCGCTTAAAGACTTCAAAGAAATTTCGAAGAGGCTCATTGACGTCACGGGAGACCAAAAGATCTGGCAGTTTCCTCCCTCAACGCATGTTTAAATATCTAGCGAGGCAATGCTGCCAGCATCTTCGGGACAATGCTGCAAGGCTCGATTTAGATATAGCTTTAGTTTTAAAATAGAATAAGGTTTTAAAAATGTCATTTTAGTTTTGTAATTATGTAATTTATTAAAATAAACCCATGCTTATTAATTTATGAATTATTCCGGCGATTAAAGTGACAAGGTTTAAATAATTTAGAAGATTTTTTTTTATATAACGTTGCATAATACATGCATACAATATTATATTGTGATCTTATGTCGTTCAAAAAAATAATCATCATACGCTGTTGTTTTATTTTGATTACTAACTTACATATGAGTTGTTTTTGTTCTTAAAACGGTAAAGCTTTACCATTCCATTAGCTTGTCCATTAATGTGTAAGAACAAAATAAATTGATACTCACATGTAACGAAACATGTGCAAGATTTATGACATGATGCAAACTGAAATCCATTATTATTTTTATAGTTTATAGTATGTTTGATTATTTGTTTGGTTTTAATTTAACTTTTAATTTGAGTTCGCAATAAGCTGACCTTAAACCTAGGTCAGAACTGTATGAAAGTGCAAGAATACGACATCAAATAATATTTTTTTTATTTAACATCACTATACATGAATTAAAACAAGCGGCACAGATTAAATAATACTTACTAGCAGTTGAAATAAATAAAGGTGCCATTCACTGTCAGAAATAGTGATCCAAAGACGGGTTATTCACTTTTCCTAATTAGCATTTACCCCTGAATGGTCCGTCTGGGAATGCCGTCTTAGGCGTTATTAAACTTCAAAGTAGGTATGATTGGCGTCGAATATAAATGGATTGAATTTCATTGGATGCTGCAAATGCTAAACGACTAGAATAACTCTTTACGGATCTAGAAACGGATGTACATACTCGACAGGTCATCTTGTGATTGTCTGGACATATTGAAGCTGATATTATAAATTAAAGTAGAAGAACTCTTGAATAGGTCCTAGATAATTGGATTGCTTGAAATTACAGAATTATAGATAGGCAGGGTAAAGACGATTATTTGATATTCGATAGAGACCACTGAAGTATTTCACCAATCACAAAATAAAGAGGAGTGTTTAGTTATTGTGTCTTGATAGTTGTAAGTCTACCACAACTAAGTTATGTTTAATATGAATCGCTTTGAAACGACGATGAGATGCCGTTCTACATAGTGTGGTTTACTGGTGTTGTATCTTACTTGTAGTACAAAAATTGTACAAAAATACGTGTATTCCTTGAATTTCCATTTCCGTGTTGTTCTGCAGCACAGAGGAATACTACATTGCATGTGACTGACGGATAGACGGATCGACGGAGTTAACTCATCAATAACGCTTGACTTCTATTGGAATTCGGCACAATTGAGAATCTTTGGTGTCTGTTTGTTAAACTGTGTATTTATGTATATTTCTATCACACGGTTGCAAGAGATGCACGTAAATTTTGCGATTGCAATTTGGTATTGATTTACACAAGTCCGCTTCGCTGCCTGTATCTTACAGGCAAAAATATTTTAAAACAGTAAGTGTAATATTCAAATGAATGCGCTTTACTAATAATCATTATATTTTATTTCAATAATAGCAAAAAACCGTCCAAGTTCGACCTGGATTCGCACACGACACACGCACACTTCTCTTGTCTCATCTTCAAGTTCATTTTATTTTTTATCCTGCCTTCCTGCCTTTGCCCTGCAGTGGGTGTCCCACCCAGTGTTAGTGTTAACACAAAACTATAAGTAAAAAAAAACATGACATTTCAAATACAATAAAACAAAACTATACATTTTCAACTAGGTAAATGAAATATGCGAATGTTGATCAAACACTTTATTTGCCACACTTTATAACGAAAATGAGAAATCCATTATTTCCACATAACAAGATTGATAGTTCCGCTACAAACCAGCCTGTATCATTTAAAGATCAAAACCTATTCAAATATGTTTGGATCCCAATAAATTCCGTATAATAACGAGCAATAATTCACTTCGGCTATTCCAGAATATTATTAGAATGGTCTCCAAATTCGTTGGGTCCCCGTAAATTTTATTCGATATAACAATGGCCGGTTTATTCTAACGCCATCAAAAAGAAAACGTTTGCGATTTCCTCGGCGTTTTGTTGAATAATTCAACAATTTGTTGTTTGATATCACTTTTGTCTGAGATAGGATTTCGTTTAGCAAAGTATCGTAACCGTTTCATTGCGGGTGGTAGGACCTTGTGCAGGGTCCGTCTGG
Organism: Acleris sparsana; assembly: GCA_923062465.1. Lineage (NCBI taxonomy): Eukaryota > Metazoa > Arthropoda > Insecta > Lepidoptera > Tortricidae > Acleris > Acleris sparsana. The sequence continues at coordinate 3,628,206 of OV281289.1, forward strand.
ATCGCTACCACCATCTTATCCAATAACCTACCGCCAAACAGCAGTGTTCGCATTTTTGTGTTCCGGTTTGGGGATAAGACAGCCGGTGTAATGACTAGCATAGAGGCATTCCACCTTAGCCCTCAGGGTTGGCAACGCATTTGCAGTCGGGTCCATATTGGCTTCGCTAAAGTTTATCACCCGAAATTGATTTTCCTAACGATTTGTACTCCTAATGATCACTGCTCCTAAAAAATGTTTTCCTAAAAATTTCGTTCCTACAATTTATTTTACTATTAACGTAGCTCATAAAACTCATATCTCTTAAAATTTCAAGTGCTAATGTCACTGATGTAACTTTTTGTAAACTCCTATTTTTTTTTTAAATAACATTCTTAATCATATTTTTTTTGGGTCTATATTGGCTCACCTAAAAAATTTTACTCCGAATGTATTTTTGATCTGCTCTTTTATAAAAAAAAATAACCTCGAAGACGAAAGCGGGAGCGAAGCTCCCGCTTTCGTCTTCTAACCTATCCGCGATCCGAGTCGGTTTTGCCACTAAGTCCCTATTCCCTACTGCCTACGTAATGACGGACCCTTAGGATCTCAGTCACTATTTTAGGAATAAAAACCATTCTACATAAAACAAATATAACAATGAACAATAGTGTAAAAGATGGTTATGTTGAGAAAATATAGGAAAACAAATAGTAGTATGATCGATGTTTATTGCAACGGACATTATGAAGTTGAATGATTAGGAATTCAGAGCGTTAGGAACAAAGTAGTTATGAGTAGTGATTATTAGGATGTAAATTATTAGGAACAACATTTTCGGATTTCCGATAATCGACATTAAAAATTTAGTTCAACTTTGGCGCACCCTTTGCAGTCTTGTGAATGCGAATGTCTATGGGTCACAGTTTCCACTTACCATCAGGTGGCCTGTGTGCTCGATTGCCTTCCCTATGCCATAAAAAAAAACTTATTTATCTATTAGGTACTTTAAATTTACGCGAGAAACATAGAACCATTCCATCTTATTACTCAGTGTTTGTTACGCAGTAGCAGTCTCAGGATTGCACAACCGAGATTGTACTCTTGACATTGCAAATGTGTATGGGTCCCTGATCCGACTTCTTATTTCGGTACTTACTTCAGAACTCCGTCTCTTATTATACTAAACTATTTTTAACCATCACCTTCCCATCTTCGGACATCCAGGCGGAGGGAGCGGCTTCGTCCTTATGCTGTCGAAATACCTGTTCACACAAACCGTTTCAGTACTTCTTTATTTATTGCGAACTGCTAAAGAGTGGAATCCTTCCTTCGTCTATATTTCCTAAGGGAAATAATGTAGATGTCTTCAAATCAAGAGTGAATAGGCTTTCTACTGAACCAGCAAGCTTCATACAAGACTTCATCATCATTCACTACCAAATAATATGAATCGCTGGTAAGTCCAGAATTTAAAAAGATGGCCTAGTGTTTTTCTCAAATACTTTGATCTGACCACTGCGATTAATCTCTGATTCACCTAAAGGTAAATGATGACAAATTCTAGGATAAAACTCACTGGTTCAGTAGAATTCTTTGCCTTTTCAATGCCTAGAAAAAGTTTTAATAGTTCACAATACCTTGATACTTACGTATACTATATGTAACACACAGATGACCTCGCCCTTGACACGGATGTGGGGAACCGCGAACGTGCCACATAACCAACATAACGTTTAGTAATTTCTCGAAATCACGCCAACCCCGGTATTCGCATGTAGAAACATGTCGAGGATGCCCAATACCTATTCTACACAGACGGGATTTGTTATATATTACAAGGAACACTTATTCATAATAATTTTATATTAGCTAGTTTAAAAAACGTATTATACATTACTTTATTACCTTATTTTTGCTTAATTTGACTTATTTTTAAGTATTATTATGTTAATAATATGACTGAAAAAATTACCTTCAGCTGGAGTTTCTTGCGGAGCTTCTTCTCCGCAATGATGTTCTTGTCCTTGTCTTGCGCTGGTAGATTAACGACACTTAGTCTTATATGGCCAGTTTACTGAATAAATATTGTGACTCAAATCACCATCTTATTTATAAGTACTATACATTCAAAATTTACCATTCTTACTTTATTTCTGTACCCATTCTTTTAAAGCTGTAGGTTATTTTTAAATAGAATTTCCGATACACAGCAGAACAAAGATCCAATTTATTTTGCGCATGCTTTACCCCGAACCGTGCTCAATTCCCCAGTTTTTGACAGGTTGACGAATTGAATTTTGAAAAATCCGCCCGACTGGTTGGCAAGGCGCCTCTTGGGTACATGAGTGCATTGCTTACGTACAAGCACTCACGCCTTCATAAAAGTAAGTTATATAACATTTAAGAGAGCATTTTACAGCTTGCGGCTTATTGGTTTTTTGGCGGGATATTAGATTATTTTATATACTTTGCTTGTAATAATAGAAAGTAATTTGATTTACAAAATACGGCTGTGACAGACATCATCTTAGAATAATCAGAGTATAGAGCTTAATTTGGAACTAGGTCGATTTTTGTGACGTCTCCTGATCATATCTAACACAAAAAGAACTGCTATTTTATACATACCACCTTTTTTCTTGTCAAGGTCTTTCGATGAGTTCGCACACTACTTAAGGAAAACGATTGAGTAAAAAATATAACAACTGGAAACAACGATTTAAGACCAAATGAAACAAGACAATTTAAACAATATCACAAAAAGAAATTCACAGAGCATTTTATCAGACGGCATTAACCTATAGACACGTTCAGGGAGGAATGTTTTTCCAGACAACACATCCCTTATCAACGTGGTTGCAGCAGGCAAAGTGTTTGTTTTACTTAATGAAGCAGCCAACAGAAGCGAGATGTTTTTTCTATATGATGTAGTCTGCAACAAAGCACGATGGCTGCCTGCTGACTAATTTCGCTGTATTTGTGGTAGAAAATGAATGTGTTCCACAAAACATTTTATCCAAAACTTATGGTCTATCCGAGCCGGCAGGCGAGGTTGGATAATTAAGTCGAGGATAAAATGGATTTTAAGACCGAGTTATACACTCTGCTTTTCTCATCGAGCACGAGGAAATTAAACAGTGATAATGTAAAAAAACTTACATGAATGAGAATGTATTGACTCGTCGCTTCTCCAGGCATTGTAATTTTCATACGTTATAAAATATTTTTTCTTGGATTTTTTCTTGGATTTTATTTTGTGTCATTGAGGGAATTCTTCAAGGAAATAGATATTCTAACACTGCCGTCGCTATATGTATTTGAAATAATCATCTTTGTTAGGAAGAATCTACATAATTTCCCAACGAACATTGATAAGCCAAAAGCAACCAGGAGCACAGGAAAGCTCAAAATCACATTTTATAGACTGGCCAAAACTTCAAAATCATTCTTAGGAAATTGTATAAAATTCTACAATAAAATTCCAAAAAGTATTACTGAACTTACTGACTCTAAATTTAAATCTGTCGTAAAACAAAAACTAATTTTCCGAGCATATTATAAAGTAAACGATTATATCATGGATAGGGATGTTTGGCGGTGAGTCGTCCGTCCTGCATGAGTATCTAATCTACGCATAAATTTACCTACGCTTAAAAAAGGTGCACCTACTGTGCAAAAATACTGTGATATTGTAAACTATTTATAATTATTATGTAATGATGTAAACCTTTTTCCTGAAAAAAAATATACCTTGCCGAGTTTTTTACGCCGGTTCTTCTCAGGGCAAAGGTTTTATTTTTCGAACCAGTGGTAATGCTTTTTGACATTCATAGGTGCATTATATTATGCCTAAATTGAAGAATAAAGAACTTTGACTTTGACTTTGAAAAGGCGGCAATGTCTGTTCAATAAGTTCCAAGTTTCCATTCGTGTGTTAGTTTTGAGCACTAAATTCCGTAAAAAATAAGTTTTACAAAGAAAACAACTGCCTAATTAATAGTCCAAAACTAAAGTCAAATACCTCTTTCCCGCCACTGTAATTTCTTTTTTTCTGCATGTGAGTTTTGACTTCGGTCAAGCGCAATACTGCCAACTCATACGTTGTTTTTGTAATGTTTTTGTTAATAATGCTTTTTTTTTAAAGATTTAAATTTCTTTTTGTTAGGTGCAACATACATGGCAAATAAATTAAAGTAAATGTTTTATAATAACAAGTTTATTTACTATGTAGGGCTTTATTGTCTTAGTCTAGATGACGACAACACTTTATGCACTATTGCATAAAATGCTATTTTATGCAGCATATACCCAGCATGAAGAAGGACTTTTCGAGCATGAGAAGTGAAAAGTGTTATTACTTGTTGTTTTTATATTTGTATTACCTAGCGGCTTCGGAACCCTACACTAAGCATGGTCAGATATGCTCTTGCCCAGTATTTTAATTTTAAAAAAAAATGGGTTATCAATCCAGTTTTATTTGAAAGTGCCACTCAGCAAAAGCATACTTTATTCTTTATTATAGTAATATAGTAGTATTTTTTACAGAACATTTTATGTGTCTTATAAAAAATCGCAAAAACCTTTAGATGCAAAATAACTTAACGTCATAAATAATTTTGAACATTGTTTATAAACTAACCTATTTAAAAACTAAGAAATTACCGTAGGCATGTTTAATCATCTTCATTTACTATCAGCCTTATCTAAATTACCCACAGCACTACTACATCCAATTATTGCATGAACTAAGCTTGGCACATATAATTATAGTATTATCTGTGTATGTGACACGCTTAATTACAGGAGAGGCAGTGACCTATCTGACATTTCGTCATCTGTTAGCAAGGCGAAGGTCAGTGATTTCAAACAGCCTGTGACACGACGACCCTATCTGAGTCGTCTGTCCTTCTTGTTCATTTCTTAGAAATTCATTAAATTTTAGATTGCCTCTTTATATTTGAGAGAAGATCGAGGTTGTGAAGACCCAATTCGGATCTCAACACAGTTGTTCTCCTGCTTGATTCTTCAGGGGGTTGGCTGTGACACGACGACCCTATCTGAGTCGTCTGTCCTTCTCACAAATATAAGTTGGACGATGTAGAAGTGTTTGATAGTGTAGTTGAGTGGTGTAACGACGACTTTAGGTTGTTTGAGACAAGAGGTTTCTCCTTGCAACACTAAGCTTGTGTAGCCGGCCTTAAAAGTCACGATAGTTAGATAGGAGCCGTTTGTCTCTTTCTCTAGATTTTAGGAATTTGTGAAACCAGCTTAAAATTCGAGACGACTTTCTCAGAGTAGTTTGTCCTTTTCTTTAGTCGTAATAAAAAGGTACTTAGCTAATCCAAGGAGGTAGATGATAGAGGTTTAAACTAGAAAAATAAATAATTTTAAATATTGCAGCAAGGGATTCGAAACGTAAACAATCTAGGAATCGGGAGATGATTCTAGACCAGCTTTAATGTAGGAGGCAGTCAGTAAAAGGATGAATCTAGACCAGCTTGGAAGTAGGAGGCAGTCAGTAAAGCCCTAACAAGAACCCTAAATTTATTACAATTTAATAAGTCCGTAATATGTTCGAGTGTTAGATAATAAAAGTGAAGTATTGAAATTTAGTAACCTAGACTTGGTTACTGTCCGAGGTAATCTAGAACTCTGATAAGAGTTGAACCCTAACGTAAGTGTTTAAACAAAATGTCTAGGAAAGTCTCCAGAGCTTCGGAGCAACGTCTTCACAAATATATTAATAAAATTTATTCTCAGAATTGTTCTTCGGCCCGAGCTTCGGGAAGGACTTCGTCTTCTTAACAAAATTATACTACAAATAAAATGTTTTATTTTATTTCTAATCAACATTCGTTGCAGCTTCCACACTTTAAAACTTTGATTGACTTATTTATACTATGTGATAATACTTATTTCTTCCACATCTGATACTCTTGTTGTTCACCCGATTGTAGTGCGTGACCTCCCAGTGCCATACCCGATTACCAATTTACTATTAACATAGAAAGTCCTAAGGTTGATGATTCTTCGAGTGGAGAGTTCTTAAGCACCGAATTATGCTTCGGAGTCCTGATGTAGACCAAGGTCTCGCTGGACGTTGCCTCTGAGTTCCTTCACAGACTCCACGGAGTCTAGCATATCATGCTCTAGTCTAAAACCTGGACTGAATCTTATAAAACCTTCTCATCTTATGGGATAGATAGTGAAAGAGGCGGATGAGAGCCCAAATTTAGGGAATAGCACTTGGAGATTCGTACTAGGATCTGGAAGCAGGAATGGAATCCAAAGACTTCCTAGATCAGCTACTTCAGCATCTTTCATGACCTTCATTTCATGAATTTGTTTATTCTGTAAAAATCCCGCTAAGAGAGTCTTACGTAAATTCATATTTTATTTAAAGATGTAGGATAGGCTCTCTGTTTAGGGATCCCTCTTGTCCCCTAGTAGACATAGACTTGACTAACTTGCTGACTTTACCGAGGTAGATCATTCTTTTGCTTTCTTTAGAATCAATGTGCTAGAGTGCCGCCCCGTCAGGAGACGAAGCACATAGGATGTGGCGGTGGAGGTGCCACATCTCCTTTTCGAAGGGCACACTTAACTCATTACATTGCTAATCATTAGAACTTAGGTTACCTATGGGTACAACGTAGACCTACCAATTTTACTATACGATCTCGCAGGCCTTTGGATTCATTTGGAGAGACTAGATTTCTTGATTGGAAGATGTGTACCAGACTAGATAGACAGGTTCAGGTTAGGCTCGTGTCGTTTCGGTTTAGTTTAGGTTAGGCTGTATGTTTCAATTTGCTGCCGTGAGTCCAGGATATCAGGATCACATCGCGTGATCATAAACGCCAAATTCTCTTAAAACGGTACCATCTTTTATCAGGAAATCTAGTCACTAAGGTGTCTATAGTTAGACACCAATTTGTTGCTGTGTAAAAGATATGATTAGCATGTGTAAAATATGTAGTTTGACAATGTAAAGTGCCACATGGAAATTTTAATATAGAGTTTTTAAGGATGCTACACACTGTGTACTGAAACGTTTAAAATTTACTTTGACTTTTTTTTTAAATGTCTTTTTTTTTCTCTTGCCTATCATAAGTATATATTATAAACATACATAACACACCTACCTGAAGAACCAAGGATAATATCTGAGGTTTATCAGTCATGGTCAACTCTTGATTGGAAGGTTACTTTGCTAGGGCAACCTTGCCGACTTTCTAGAGGTAACTGAAAGATCAGAGCTTGGCTACACTACTCACCACAATACTCAAACTATAACTATAAGGCAAAGAAACAAGGTGAAAATTACTTCAAAAACCAATAATTACAGAACGGTTAATATACTTAGTGTGCGGTGACCTTTAAATTAAAGTACAGTTGGAAATAAAAAAAAGGTAAGTCAAGTATGAATCAGAGTGCGAATGAGAAATAGCAACTTAGATTAATGTCGTAAAACTAGCTCGTTATTATTTTATTTAAAAAAAAGGGTATTTGAATTTTCACAAAGATTTGAATAATTTTGCCATCGTAATTTTTATTACATGTAAATATAACATAATTGAAAGTTTAAATTTTCACGATGATTTGAATAATTTCGTTATAGTAATTTTTATTACATCAAAATATAACACAATTTAAAGTATAGACATATTATCTAGAATAATAAACAACATCACGAATAGATCTAATAAAATAACATGGTGGAATAATTGATATAATTTGAATGTGACTGTACATTGAAAATATAATAATGTCATGAAAATAAATTAACAAACACTGCAGAATGACATAATTATATAATTATTCTAGAACATTTTAATTTTTAGGACAGTTTTTAAGATGGTTCTCGTTCAAGTATTCTAATTTTGCAGTGAAAGTGAAGAGAGAGATGTTTGAATCTTCATTCACTCACTCACTCACATCCCCCTAATTACATTTATTCTTTAAATCACTATATTATGCGAGAGTGAGAAAAATATATCTCACTTTTCACTCTTACTTAATACCATTCCTGTTATTCAGAAAATATGTCTATGGTACGAAACGTTAAACTTCATCTATGGTAACGAAGATGATATAAAAGAAATAAAAAATGTCAGAATTGACAGATCGGGTTATAAACAAAAATACTTTATAAATAAAGACTAGGATATTTAAATACTAATTAAACAAAATATGTAATTGTTTATAAACTTGTTACAGTTAATTTATTATAAAATATAAGTGCGTAGACAAATTTATTGAGAAAAACCAACGAACTCAAGAGGAACTAGAACAATCAGCATTGTTAAATAGTTAATATACCAAGATGCCACCAAAGAAACGAGTACAACGTTCAGTGAAAAAACCAGAAGACGTAGAAAGTCCTCCGCAACCTAAGCGAAGAAGGTTCAAGGCAAACCCGCAACCAAGACAATTTGAAATGGGTTTGTTCTGTCGAATGTTACAGAGAACAGTCGGGTCGTTAACCTCTAAAATTAACGAACTAAGTGAAGACGTGAAAAATACAAAGAAGACCTTGAGTTCTTTAACCAAGGGAAATATTAATGAAGAGGAACTGTCTTCCTGTGTGAACCAAGGGAACAATGAACTACCAAAACAAATTATGGATTCGGAACAAACTGACAGTTCAAACAATTATGAAATTCAGAAAGAGAAGACCCTGGATCGAGAGGAATATAAGAGTGTGATATACAACGTGAGAAATTTGAATATAGAAAAACCTAAATATGGAGGAAATTCCAAAAGTCTAGAATACCACCCGGTAACCTTTCTGGAAGACCTGGACAGTTATTTGAATAAATCGCCGAGCTCAAATAATAAACTTGAACTTATACAAGAATGTTTAATAGGAGATTCACGCGACTGGGCCCGAATCTATAAGGATAGATGGGAAGATGTTGAAGATTTTAAAAGGGATTTTCTGGCGACATATTGGGGAGAATGTGAACAAAATAGACTACGAAGGAACATTGTGCAAGGAACCTGGGAGAGAAGCAAGACTCCCTCAATGTTGAATTACTTTTTACGATTGGTGGGAAAAGCTAAAATGCTGACCTATAAGATCCCGGAGAGACAATTAGTAGCAGACTTAATTAAACATTTTCCAAGGTATTTACAACAAACTTGGGTTACAGCTAGAAAGGATACCATAATAGAAACAGCAGAATTCCTTAGAACTATGGATGACATCAATCGTCAGGAACAACATACAAGTTTTCCGAAACAAACTAGCCAATTTGAGAAGAAGAAAAATGACTACCAACAAGGATATCGTACTTGGCGAAGACCAGAAGGAGTTCAGAAGAGAGGAGAGGCGAGTACTCAAGAAGTATCAGCTATGGAAGAAATTAATCTAGAAGAAAATTTAAACTACTAGAAGCTGACAATGAGGTCCCCGAATCAGCTTCAACTTTAGGGGACAAGATGTTAGTCATGATGAGGAAGATGGGATGGGAGCCTGGACAACTCTTAGGAAAAAACGGAAACGGAATTAGAAAACCAATAGTAATTATTAAGAGAAGGCAAAATGATAAAGAAGGAATAGGATTTAAATTGAATGAAATAGAAAATGAAACAGTAGAAGAAAAAATTGTCAAAAATATAAAATGTAAAATAGAAATACCGATAATAAATTATAAAATAAATAAATCCGTAGTTTCTGTGTTCGAAGAAGATAAAGTAGAAAACGGTAATTCAAGAAATTATAAAGCTGAAATAAAAGTTAAAATTTTTGATTTTGATGTTATAGGTTTAGTAGATACAGGTAGTGATATTACTTGTATTTCAGAAGAACTTTGGCAAGTTCTAAAGGGAATTAAACAGAATATACCGTTACTTCCTATAAAACCAATTCAAATAAGAACTGCGGTAGGACATAAAAGTTTGGAAATTCGAAGTATGGTGTTGATCCCTATTAAGTTCGGAGAAATTATTTTAGACGTAGGTGTTTTAATAGTTCAAGGATTGATTAGTCCTTTGATTCTTGGATTTAATTGGATGAGAGAAAACAAAATCCTTATTTCTTTAAAACCCACAGAAAAAGGAATAATAATAGAAAAGGAAAAAAAAACTCAGTTAATTAAATTTCTTGTTAAAGATTTTATTCAAGGAAAAGATAGTTGTGGAATCGAAATACAACAAAATACTAAAGATTCCGAAGCTTGTGAAGGATTGAAAACTGGGGTAAATTTAGAACAAAGAGAGAAAATTAAATTAGAATTATTGATTAAAAAGTATAAAACATTATTCTCTTCTGAATTAGGGAAGGTAAATTGTTATGAACATGAAATAAAAATGGAAAAACATGTTCCAATTATAAAGAAAACTTATCCAATACCTTATGCATATCGAGAAAGGGTGGGAGAAAAATTAAAAGAGTTAGAAGATTTGGGCATTATTAGTAGAGCAGCAACACCATACTGCAGTCCACTAACTTTTACTTTAAAAAGAGATGGTTCTATTCGAGTATTATTAGACGCAAGAGAAATAAATAAATATATGATAGCAGAAACTGAAAAACCCCCACTCCAATTAGATGTAATGAATGCTTTTCATGGAGCTAACTTTATAACAACCTTAGATTTAAATAATGCCTATTTTCAGGTTCCAATAACAAAGGCTAGTAGAACTTATACTGGTTTTTCCTTTAATGGAAAATCATATGTTTATAATAGATTACCACAAGGGTTAAAAACTTCAGTTGGTAGCTTTAGTCGAGCGATGGATAAGGTATTGGGACACGATGTCCGTGAATTTTGCGTAAATTACCTAGACGATTTAGCTATAATAACAACAGGAACCCTAGATAAACACCTCGAACACTTAGACATAATATTGGGTAGGCTAAAAAAAACAGGATTTACATGTAACTTCAAGAAGTGTGAATTTTTGTGTAAAGAAGTTAAAATGTTAGGATATATTATATCAATAGAAGGTCTAAAGACAGATCCAGCGAAGGTGAAAGCCATTCAAGAGTTTCCGGTACCCAAAAAATTAAAACAGGTTAGAGCATTTTTAGGGTTATGTAATTTTTATCGTAGATTCATTCCGCGAGTTAGTATCCACATGCAGCCACTTACTGATTTAACAAAGAAAAATGTTAGCTGGAAATGGAAAAAAGGAGAACAGGAAGCGTTTGAAAAAATTAAATCTTTATTTGTGAAAACCATCGTTTTAAATCACCCAAATTTCAGCAAACCTTATTATTTACAAACAGACAGTTCTGGGATAGGGATAGCCGGGGTTTTGTATCAATTAGACGAGGGAGATAAAATGAGAGTATTAGGATTTTATAGTAAAGTCTTAAGAGGGGCTCAATTAAATTGGACAGTAACTGAACAAGAATTTTTCTCGGTTATTTGTTGTTTAGAAAAATTTGAAACTTATTTGCGTGGCTCCAAAGTAATTATACAAACTGACCATAAGGCGCTAATCTTTGTGAAAAATTGGAAATTGTATAACGCAAGGATTAGTCGATGGATAAATTATCTAGAACATTTTCAGTATGAGGTTCAACATATTAAAGGTTCAGATAATACGGTACCTGATATTTTGTCAAGATACTTACCTGAAGAAGATTTATTACAAGAAGAAAAGGTTAGACTACCAGAAATATTATATATGGAGTCCGAACCAAATAACCAATTATTAAGTAAATTGCAGAATATTTCGAAATTACAACTAGAAGATTTAGAAATAAAGGAAATATTTAGGGTATTAAAGGGAGAAATTCCATCTTTAAGAGGAAAGTATAGACAGATTATAGAAAAGTGTGAGATAGAAAATGAAATAGTATATTTTAGATATGAAGAGTCACGAAAAGTTATAATTTTGCCAGAATCTTTGAGAAAAGATATTATCTTGCAAGTTCATTTAGAAATGGGTCATCAAGGAGTATTTAAAATAATTAAATACATAAGAGATCGATTTTATTGGAGGGGCATCACTAAATTAGTTAAGCAAGTGGTTAGAGCTTGTCACATTTGTCAAGTATCTAAAAGTAATGTAGTAAATTATGTTGGACCCTGTCGAACAATAATAACTAGGGAAATAGGGGAACTAGTGATGGTAGATTTATACGGACCGCTACCAAAAGGAAATTTCGGTATGAGTTATATTTTAGTGATTCAAGATACATTTAGTAAATTTATAAAACTTTATGAGCTTAGAAAGGCAACAGGCAGGTCGGTAGTGGGGAGAATAAAAAAATTCTTTAAAATAATAAAACCAAAAACTATATTGTCTGATAACGGATCACAGTTTACTAGTAGGGTTTGGAGAGAAACTTTAGAACAAGAGGGGGTTAAGGCAATATATTTGACTATACGTAATCCTAGACCTAATACCACGGAAAGGGTTAACAAAGAATTAGGACGATTATTTAGAACATATTGTAGTACTCATCACAAAGGGTGGGTAGCATTATTACCGAAAATAGAGAATCTCTATAATAATACTTACCATATGAGTACGGGATATACTCCTTGTGAAATTTTATATGGAGAAACCACACAATTAACTTTGGACAGCAGTTTAAAATTGAATAACCGTTTGACTTTAGACCAAGTAAGAGAAAAGGCTAGAAGAAATCTATTAGAATCCAGCGAAAAAAGACGTTTAAAATATGATATTAAAAAACATTTGATCCAATTCCAAATAGGGGACTTAGTTAAAATTAAAAGATTAAATAGATCCGATGCGAAACAGAATTTAACAAAAAAGTTCCAACCAATTTATGAAGGACCTTTTGTAGTTGGAGTAATTCCTTATCAAAATGTTTATATCTTAGTAGATCCAAAAACCAATAAGATTAGAGGGAAATTTAATGCAATCCATCTGTCCAAGTATTATTCATAAGGTGACTAACAGAAGCGATGATAAAGTTGAGACTGATTCAAAGAGGATACTTAGTTCAAAAAAATAATAATGTAAAATATAGTAGGAATACTTCTGGGTAAAGGAAATAGTCGGAGGAGTTTTGATGTTAATTTATTTTTTTAATACCTTTCGTCATAACATAATTAGTTAGTGACTATTCTGACTGCTTCCTACAGGTCTAAGGAGTATTTCTATTATGTATTTACATGGATTTAGTTATAATTATAATAATGTATATTTTTTAATTTATTAATTAATGTTTTTCCTTCCTTTTGGCTTTACAGTTGAAATTTAGAATTTGATCTTTACTTTATTCTTATTTAATAAAAAAAAGGAAATGGACTTATCTATTTATTTTATAATTGTTTCGGCTATAAAATCTTGAAACTAAATCAAAATGAAGGGAAATATTGTTGATAATTGATGTTTAATGATAACGAATTTGTTATTTTATAAAAGGAAAATGATTGAAAATAGATTATAAAAAGAAATGTATAACAAAATATCTTAATAAAAATTAAAAAAAAAAGTTGGGCAACGGGAAAGGAGCATTTATATTTATTATCAGGCAACTTCTTATATTTTGAGTGATATAAAAAAACTAATTAACAATAATTAACAATAAGAGTAAGCCTGATAAATATGAATGAAGGGGAGTGTTGGAGTCCTTTAAAAAAAAAAAAATTTTTTAAATATAATAAACTATTACAAATATTAATGATTAATTTTATTATAATTTCCTACTGTATAAGATTAGAATCTGCTTTTTATTCAATTGACTTGGCGACCGAGGTAGATTACAATGTATATATTTATTTATTTATCCTATTTAATATATATATTTATTATATCTACATATTTATTTGCTATTATTATTTTAATCTTCTGTATCTTTAATACGTTGTACGTTTAGCCATCCGTTGTTTTTATTCTTCTCTCAATCGCTCAAAGGTTAACTGAAGAGATCCCTTATAGAAATAAGTTCGCCTTTGTACAGGACTTTTTGTTTCTGTTTATTTTTGATTTGTTATTTTCTGTTTGTACAATAAAGAGTTTACATACATACATACATACATTATAGACTTCTCAAAAGCTTAGTTGGTTTGGGATATTATTGTAAAGATGTAAAGTCTAGTAATTGGGGGGTTGCATCATATTGAAATAAAAGAATAAATAAAGTCGTATAAATGGGGGGTTGCTAATTAGAATATTATAGTAGTTATATATAATTTAAATGTGTATCGCTAATGTTACAGATAAAGGAACTCTTACTAAGAGAGCAGTCAATGTAACAGTACAAAGGAGTGGATGTTTATCAAACGCCTAGATTTCGAGCCGTTCCAGATGGCAGTCTACCTTAGAAGTCTACGCGCCTGGATCAGAAGCCGTTCCAGATGGCAGTCTACTTTAGAAGACTACGCGCCTGGATCAGAAGCCGTTCCAGATGGCAGAATACCTTAGAAGACTACGCGCCTGGATCAGAAGCCGTTCCGTTGCGTCCCACCATGGAAGCAGTGAACCTAGCAGCATCTACGAAGGAGGGAGAAGACATCACGTCTGGTTGCAAAGTCGAACCGGATGGCAGTTTACCAGGACGTTCAGCTAAATAAATTATTTACGAGTCGAGTAGGAATAATAAACAATACGAACGATGACTCTAGTTATACTTCGAAATAATTACAGTATCGTTATAGTAAACATCATTTTAGATTAGAGAAGTGTAAGAATGGACTGAATGAAGATTAAAGGATAGACTTGTTAGTTAACCAAGGCTGTAGAGTCATTTCAGGACCATTTTGGCTATTAATATTTATTCCCACAACAGGGAAAACTCTTTCCAGGATGGTCTGGTAGTTTGCTTAGGATAGCGTAAAAGAGTTTTGAAAAGTGTATGTAAAGAGAAGAATGGGGAAGGGGGGGAAATCTCTTTGGTTAAATGAAGCGAAAGATATTTTGAATAGATGAAAGTTATAGGAAATGTTAGTCCTAAGTGAATTATTGGACTCATCAGTTAGAGTTCCTTTTTATTTTTAGTTACCTCTAATACTTCGATAAAAAGTACATTGGCTTCCCTGTAGAGTAGGAGCTAGGTTAAGTCAGCAGACAGAATGCAAGTTTAAATTGCCTCTACAGTAGAGCCAAACTACACAAGAAGCTAAACCTTAACCCGGCAACTATACATGCTCCAAAGGTCAGCTAGTTGAGGCTGGAGTAAGATGATCAATTCGGGATGGGAAAAATTATAGGCTGTTAACGTCTCAGCTATTAAAGGCAACTGGTTTTGGGGAGGGGGTTCTTATCGTTATGCTTCGGCTTGAGCAAAGTAAGCCATATTCGTAGACCGAGCAACGTGGTCGCAGAATTGGGGTACCAGCGATAAGATCATGTCCTTCTGACTGATTTGGCCTCACAACCCAAGTTCCTTCTACAGAGATCAGGTGTTCCTTGCGAAGGATGGTTTCAGTTTATATTTGGAACATCAACTGGTTGATAGTCTGATTCTGGAGTCAACTTCTGCCCATTTGGTTAAAAAACACATACATCAAAACCCCGAGCTCGATAAAAAAAAAAAGAGCTTCGTTTTGGAAAATTTAATTAGAGGAGAACTTTAAATAAAAAGTTGTCTAAATTGAATTTTGGGGTTATGAAGATTTGATCAGTGACCAACTAAGTTGATTACTGGCTCAATTCTTCAGGGGGTTGGGATGCTTAGGTTCAACAATGACTTTTTTTTGGATATGTGTCAAGTATTCGTTAACTCAATTGTTGTTCTTTTAATCTTCATGAGGTCGATGGAATAATTAGTATTAGCTAATTCAATTTGTTCTTCTTTTAGTCATGAGACCGATTGGTTGATTGACTTGTACTTTAGTCACTATTTGTTCCTTGCTCTCATGTTGTTCATTTCTTAGAAATTCATTAAATTTTAGATTGCCTCTTGAGAGAAGATCGAGGTTGTGAAGACCCAATTCGGATCTCAACACAGTTGTTCTCCTGCTTGATTCTTCAGGGGGTTGGCTGTGACACGACGACCCTATCTGAGTCGTCTGTCCTTCTTGTTCATTTCTTAGAAATTCATTAAATTTTAGATTGCCTCTTTATATTTGAGAGAAGATCGAGGTTGTGAAGACCCAATTCGGATCTCAACACAGTTGTTCTCCTGCTTGATTCTTCAGGGGGTTGGCTGTGACACGACGACCCTATCTGAGTCGTCTGTCCTTCTCACAAATATAAGTTGGACGATGTAGAAGTGTTTGATAGTGTAGTTGAGTGGTGTAACGACGACTTTAGGTTGTTTGAGACAAGAGGTTTCTCCTTGCAACACTAAGCTTGTGTAGCCGGCCTTAAAAGTCACGATAGTTAGATAGGAGCCGTTTGTCTCTTTCTCTAGATTTTAGGAATTTGTGAAACCAGCTTAAAATTCGAGACGACTTTCTCAGAGTAGTTTGTCCTTTTCTTTAGTCGTAATAAAAAGGTACTTAGCTAATCCAAGGAGGTAGATGATAGAGGTTTAAACTAGAAAAATAAATAATTTTAAATATTGCAGCAAGGGATTCGAAACGTAAACAATCTAGGAATCGGGAGATGATTCTAGACCAGCTTTAATGTAGGAGGCAGTCAGTAAAAGGATGAATCTAGACCAGCTTGGAAGTAGGAGGCAGTCAGTAAAGCCCTAACAAGAACCCTAAATTTATTACAATTTAATAAGTCCGTAATATGTTCGAGTGTTAGATAATAAAAGTGAAGTATTGAAATTTAGTAACCTAGACTTGGTTACTGTCCGAGGTAATCTAGAACTCTGATAAGAGTTGAACCCTAACGTAAGTGTTTAAACAAAATGTCTAGGAAAGTCTCCAGAGCTTCGGAGCAACGTCTTCACAAATATATTAATAAAATTTATTCTCAGAATTGTTCTTCGGCCCGAGCTTCGGGAAGGACTTCGTCTTCTTAACAAAATTATACTACAAATAAAATGTTTTATTTTATTTCTAATCAACATTCGTTGCAGCTTCCACACTTTAAAACTTTGATTGACTTATTTATACTATGTGATAATACTTATTTCTTCCACATCTGATACTCTTGTTGTTCACCCGATTGTAGTGCGTGACCTCCCAGTGCCATACCCGATTACCAATTTACTATTAACATAGAAAGTCCTAAGGTTGATGATTCTTCGAGTGGAGAGTTCTTAAGCACCGAATTATGCTTCGGAGTCCTGATGTAGACCAAGGTCTCGCTGGACGTTGCCTCTGAGTTCCTTCACAGACTCCACGGAGTCTAGCATATCATGCTCTAGTCTAAAACCTGGACTGAATCTTATAAAACCTTCTCATCTTATGGGATAGATAGTGAAAGAGGCGGATGAGAGCCCAAATTTA
Organism: Acleris sparsana; assembly: GCA_923062465.1. Classification (NCBI taxonomy): domain Eukaryota; kingdom Metazoa; phylum Arthropoda; class Insecta; order Lepidoptera; family Tortricidae; genus Acleris; species Acleris sparsana. Next base: position 3,645,467 of record OV281289.1, read on the forward strand.
GGGAATAGCACTTGGAGATTCGTACTAGGATCTGGAAGCAGGAATGGAATCCAAAGACTTCCTAGATCAGCTACTTCAGCATCTTTCATGACCTTCATTTCATGAATTTGTTTATTCTGTAAAAATCCCGCTAAGAGAGTCTTACGTAAATTCATATTTTATTTAAAGATGTAGGATAGGCTCTCTGTTTAGGGATCCCTCTTGTCCCCTAGTAGACATAGACTTGACTAACTTGCTGACTTTACCGAGGTAGATCATTCTTTTGCTTTCTTTAGAATCAATGTGCTAGAGTGCCGCCCCGTCAGGAGACGAAGCACATAGGATGTGGCGGTGGAGGTGCCACATCTCCTTTTCGAAGGGCACACTTAACTCATTACATTGCTAATCATTAGAACTTAGGTTACCTATGGGTACAACGTAGACCTACCAATTTTACTATACGATCTCGCAGGCCTTTGGATTCATTTGGAGAGACTAGATTTCTTGATTGGAAGATGTGTACCAGACTAGATAGACAGGTTCAGGTTAGGCTCGTGTCGTTTCGGTTTAGTTTAGGTTAGGCTGTATGTTTCAAGCCACCGAGAACAATGACTTAGTAAACAGGGTTCTGACAATAAATTAATTTCCCTCCATTCGGAGGAGTATATTGTTCGCCATGTTAAGGGCTAGGGTCCCGGCGGACACAATAGATAAAGTTTTAGACTAATTCACGTGACCGTCGTTGAGCCAAACTAGTTCTGGCGATGATGCGTACACAATTCCAGGAATGGCTCATTGTACGTTATGATTTTGATTTTGTGGGAAACACTACATTGGATCACTATTCACACGGTTATGACAGTGTTAATCATGAATAAAATTAAATAACATTCGAGTCTTGGACTAAGACTAAGTAGCTGATATAAATAGGGATACTAAATTAGTAAAAAATATATGATTAGTCATTTATGTAGTAAGTAGGCCACACGGGCACTTTTACACGTCATGAATCTACCAGCGCCTCCCAAGAGGAGACCACCGCTGAGAAGAAACGCCGCAAGAAACTCGATAGTCAGTCATTTTATAGAGATATTTCATATTACAATGGTACTACTACTAGCATTATATAAAGCTATAAATATAAAATTACCTAAATAAACTATCAAATAATATGCGTAGTTCAGCAGGAAAACATGCCAAAAATCTTGGGAGAGAGATACAGGGAGAAAAGGTATAAAAAACCCAACTACTTGTGTATATAAGACTATTGGAAATCGATATTATTGGTTATTATTTTTAAAGTTTGACTGATATATTCATTGTTCTTTTATTGTAATTAATTATTTAAAATATTGCGTTAATGATCGTTTTTTTGCTGATTGAATGAGGTAAAATATTGTTGAATTCCTGTAAAAACTCAAAAACAACTTACATAAACTATTCCGAGCTCTTGTTAAAATCTATATTTTATTTGTAACACGGGTAACCTATTTCCTTGCTTAATGTAGAATAATCTAGATACATAATTTAACTTTAAAACAAGAGTGAATTGTTAATTTTAGGTACGCTGTTATAGCAGGGAACAACTTTTACATTAAAAGCGAAATACGAGTTTAGATAGAAAAGGACGATGCATTATTAAAATATACTAAAAGCTTTGCTAGTTTCGAGAGATACTGGTAAATATCGAGTTTATTTTCGTTGTAATGGTTTTAAATACCTGTTTTTTTACGGTTGAAAATGATACCGGTTAAATAACCAGAAAATTAATTTTAACAAAGTACTTACATTATGTTTTGATTTCAGAGAAACCAGTAATAAGGAATTTCTAGTGTGACTTAAAAAACCGGTTTCCGATTTATAATTATCGGAAAGTTTTTGTTAACACAAAATGGCCAAGGTATAATTTTCATAATTCATTTTTTTTGTATTCAGGAATTACACTATTGCACAAAACATTCCATTATAATAATGTTGGAGGCTGGTCGGTTGTGTATTATGAATGCATGAGATTTTGTAAGGTGAAGTTTAGTATGCCAGGTAATAGTGTCCCAATGTAGTTATATTCTTTTTTAAGTTAGCTTAATTTTGTTTCATAGTCCACCGAACCTATTGCCATGTCAATAATTGAAAATAATCCCAAGATTAAGATAGGTATTGTAGAAAATAAACGGAAAAAGATAATATTATAATTATGAATCAATTATAATCAAGACACTTGATAGAATTTTAAATGTAATAAATTGCTTTACCAAGGTTGTGAGTCAATGCGACGGGTAAGCTGCTATATTTAGGCATAGTGACCACATTTCTGCCGTCTGTCGTTTGCTAATTGGTTGTGGTAAAAAAAGTAGTGGGTGTATGTAAATAAAAATATTGCTTGTAATGTTATTTAATAATACTGGAAAAAACTGTGATCATTAAGACCGACACAAAAAAACGTTAGAACAATTAAATAAGTATTTGCTACGATTGAAATAATAAAGAGTGAGGCATGAATCTTGCTACAAGATGCAAGTATTAATTTGACCTTATATTAGTGGGTTCACAGAAATTCTTTAGTAGGTACTTAATTTAAATTAAGTTTCCGGATATTAATTAAATTACAATTTATTGTACCTCGCTCACTTTCGTCAGTATCACATACATTTTTTTTAAATGTATACGAACAGTTAAAAACTTTTTTATTCGGTAAAAACAATACACGACCAAAAAAATCAAAAGGTTTTTTATTCGATTCATAGAACTTAACTTTTATTTCATAATTAAATCGTAGCGAAGTGAAAATTAGTTTAAAACCACTCACTAACTTCTACGTAAATTGAAAAAAAAAAACTGTTAATCCATTTTCAAGTAATCTGCTTACGACGAACACCATTTACTTTTTTTGGACTATTTTAGTTTTTAATGTTTATTTATGTTATGTATGTATGTATGTACTCTTTATTGTACAAGAATAAAAAAGAAATACAAAACACAGGCAATAAAACAAAAAAAAAAGTACAAAGGCGAACTTATCTCATTAACAATCGTATTTTAAAAATAGGAAATAAATAAAATATACTTACTGTTTACAACACTTCTACTGTCATGTGGCTCACCCTACGGATTGCTAATGCGTAAAGGGAACGATACGAAGGAAACAATTTCAACACTTAATGACTCCTCCACACTAAGTTTAATAGATACTCTGGATTCGGTTTGATCACGCAATACCGCAGAATGCGAGTGGAATGGGGCACAGTTCAGTGTAAATTAGGACAGGAATTTAGTCTTTGAACTACACTCAGGAGCAAAAATACCGGGTCAGAGTGCGTTTTTCATACAAACGAGACTATTTCGAAGCCTTGGTTCCTCGGCAGGGGTTGTTTTGAGTGAGTTTTAATGGTGGATACTGCGAGGGTCAATAGAGGAGGTCAAAAGTTCTTAAGATACCTATTGATCGCAAAACCACAGCGGGAGAGTTGCGCTTGGATTTCCTTACATTTTATTGCCATTTTAGATGTTTTTCTGAACATGCACAATTCCGGCGTTAACCACAGATTCATTCAGTTGGGTATCCTAGGCACTTTGAAAGTCCTGTATTGATGCTCGGGGTATTCATCATCAGATTTCACTAAAAGCATTCCCTGGCGAGGAACCAAGGCTTCGAAATAGCCTCTTTAGTATGAAAAACGCACTCTGACCCGTTATTTTTGCTCCTGAGTGTATAATGGCGTAAAACACTTCGTTTAGGCGATTAAAAATGACGTATTTGACGTTTAAACAATTTTGAACTTAGAGAGAGAACTTATTCAGAATAAATTTAAGTCAATCATCAACACTATTTCCTCGGTAAACCTTACCAATGTTGATGAACTTTTTTATATTATTTTTAATCTCCTGTTTTAAAAGGAACCGTAAAAAACTCATTGATTATAAATCAATGTAAAGAAAGAAAGAAAGAAAATATGTTTATTTGGCAGGCATTTTACACTAGTATACAGATACATAAGATTAGGGTAATAAAGGTAAATCTAAAACTAAAAACTAAGATTAAAAAAAACCTACCAAAATGGTCTTTACTCAGCTAATGTGCTAAAACGTTGGGAAACGTTTCGTCACGCTGGTTTTCAGTGAAGCCAGAAACAATGTTATAAAACTAAGTAGGATGATAGCGCTAAACCAAGCCAGACATGGCTATGACCGTCACACAATATCACACAATATCACAAGCTTTTACTTATTAATAAACAAAAAAACAAATAAATACATTTTAACGGACGAAAAAGAAAAACACACATGTAACCAAATGCAAAAGGCAAAAACCCCTCCTGAGCAACGCGTGGCAACATGACTAGTGGTCTCAGAAGTAGGCAGTAGGTACAGGTAACATTTTAAAAAGCACGACTGCCTATTTGTGGATAAACATAGATAAAATATCAGACACTTTTTAACCATTCAATCGCAAGAGTGACCGCTGCTTCATCCACCAAGATAACGATGACCATAATACCCCATACCCTGTTGCTTATAATGACTAAGCAAAAACTGCGTTAAAATCAAAGTTCCAGTTAAAATTTTCTCATCGTGCCGACACGAAATGTCGTTTTAATTTCTACTCACTCGGTTGATAATCTGAGAAGCCTAATTAGGCTAACGAGTTTGCTATTAAATTAAGTGAGTGGTTTAAAGTTTTATGGCGTACGTAAGATTTCGCCTTTAGTACGCGGTTATAGCGGTGTTATTGGTGGGTTAAATACAATGTTGGTGTTGAAATACTTTGTTGTTACCTCCTTCATGTTGATTTAGGAGATAGGACTTCAATCAGGGTCTGTCTAGATCGCTACCATCTTCTCAACCACCAACAACACCAAGCAGTAGTGCTGGCACTATTGTATTTAAAGTAATAAATATTAAAAGAAAATAATAAAAAGATTTATTCGTGACCAACATAACCAAGAACAGATAAAAACGTACAAGAAGAAAGTTACTACGAAATGGGCCCAACTTAGCGTAATGCTGGCATTAAAGTTAGCGCTGATCTTCCGTTGGAACCATCTGGTAAAACCACGGAAAGTACAAACACCTCAATATTTGGATACAAAATATAAATAATAAAATGAGAAAAAAAAGCTTAGACTTTAGAAATTCCTGAAAAGTCTCCATGTCTATCCTTAAAGGAGGTAAGACATCAGGATTATTAAAAGATAAAAAGATCGAAGTCATTTATTCAGTAAGTAGGCCGCACGGGCACTTTTACACGTCAAGAATTTACCAGCGTTTCACAAGAGGAGACCCCTGCTGAGAAGAAACGCCGCAAAAAACTCAGCAGTCAGTTATTTTTTAAACATATTTCATATTACAATGGTACTACTTAGTCTAAGCATTATATAAAGCTAGAAATATTAAATTGATATCATATCAAATAACATGCGTAGCTCAGCAGGAAAACATGCCAAAAATCTAAGGAGGGAGATAGAGGGAGAAAAGGAAAAAAAAACAAACACCTACTTGTGTATATAAGACGGTGCAAGATGTTTTCCTAAATCAACGGTGTCCCCTAGACAAGATAAAGTATTTTTGCATTTGAACAAATTGTTATTGACTAAGTTTTGGGTTTAGGCCATCCATTTTTGTCAGTTAGATAATCCTTGTTAGATATTACTTTAGGACCTTTTCACGCAAGTCCTGAAGGTCAGCAGCGTATTTGCAATTTTGAGATTATACAACTTGAAGATAGAAAATCTATGGACGTTAGAGAAAACTTACTTTTTCTAGTAATACGAGAAGGACCTTGTGCAAGCTCAGCGCCTCTACTCTAGGCGGTAAAATCGAAATTGTATCTGATCTGTTATGGTATTGGTTTTAACTTGGCCACCATTACTGTCTAGTAAATAAGAACTATCAAAACGTTAACAATACGATAGCAGGTCAGAAACGATATTGTTTTTACCATGTTGAATAGAGGCTCTCTCTGTCTGATTCACTACAACCATATTGCCCTTTAACTCGTGGCAAACAGAAGTATTTACATTGTTGTGTTCTGGTGCTGGTGTGGTGGTGGGGGTGAAATGGCTAACATAAAGGCTTTCATCTGTCCTCAGGGTTGGCAACGCATTTGTGGTCTGGAGATTGTCATCGTTAGATTGCAATCTTAAGATAGCCATGTCTAGTGGGCTTCAGAGTTCAGTTACTATCAAATTAGCAATGTGCTTGTTGTCCTTATCTATGCCATAAAAAACTGTCAGGAGGCAAAATGTGGATAAACCATACGTATCCACCGCAACCATCTTATATTATCTTATCTTACCTTGCAGATGGGTCCTTTCGGATACACTACGACCCTTAAGGATCTTTTGTGCAATTACCCTCTTACACACTCAGCTATTCTAATGTGCAGGTTTCCTCACGATGTTTATCGTTTAACGTAAGAGCATCGGGAAATGCACTTAAGTTAGAAAACTCATTGCTCATTGGTACATGGTGACCGCGGGGGTTCGAACTCGGTACCTTAAGATCACAAGTCGACCCATAAGCCACTAAGCTACCGACGCCGTTAAACGCAACCATGCCAGGCCCGCCAGCTCAACATATTTTCGTTTTGATAATTTATGTATTCCTGAATTTAAAACTTTTACTTACTTAAGGCTGTAAGTAAAAGTTATGATTTCAATTGTAAAATCAAATGGCGTGCAAATCTGTTAATTTATTAAAGGTAGCTAACCTATAAGGAATTCTTAGGACCGTTTAAAGTTGTGGATGGTTGAAATTCATAATCACGTAATGAATATCTGATATCATAATTATCTTAAATACATAATGGATTCAAATTAATTAATTACCAAATTATGTTTCAGTCTACGTTGTACGTAATAGTACAGCGGTAAATAACTTTTAAATAGATAAATTACACCCGAAATAATTAATTGCCATCGGAATAACATTTTTTTAATAAACCTATTCAGAACTCATCCTAGTTGATCAAGCTAATGAAAATCCGGACAAGGGCGAGTTGGACTCGCCCACCGAGGGTTCCGTACATATTTGTAGGTACATAATTATTATAAATAGTTCAGGAATTTCAAAATTTTGACCGCCGTTCGGTGCTTAAAGACGCTGTTTTTTTGTGAATTAATTAAAAATGTAAAGGTTTTCTGATTTTTCCCTATACTCGTAGTAGGTATAAGTCGGTACTATTTGCCAAACTTCATAGTTTTAGGGCAACGGAAAAGACCCTATTAAATCTAAGTTTATTACTACGTTACTGTGTCGAAATATTTATATATATTATATATTATATTCGGCCGTATCTTTTTTTACGTTTAATTAGAAGTTGGATTTTATGACAGCTTTTTTGGACTTGATACCTTCAAGCGTCCCCGATATAAAGGGTCTTGATAGACAGATGGACTGACGGGCGGACAAAAGGACAATGCTATAAGGGTTCCGTTTTTTTCCTTTTGAGGTACGGAGCTCTAAATATCGCGACTAAATTAATTTATCTGTTTAGTAGGATACACACGTTAAACAAGACTAAGAAACCGAAAGCTTATAAAACCCAACTGTTTTGGATTATGTCATCCATGTAAACTTAGTTACCTTTTACAATTTTTATTTCGCCATTTTCGCATATACCCATGAATGCTAAGACGAATCTAACGACACCTCGCTTGTCATAGCCACCCGTTCAGCCTTTACAAGGGAACAAAGAACCATTCATACGTACATACATACATACTAACAGACATACATATATACATACTTAAATACATACATTCAGGTCAATAACATTCCCCTCCTTCAGCAGTCGGGTAATCAATTAAAATTAAACAGATGGTTTTACGGCCATTAATTTTGTGACACTGACACAAGTAACAATGATTTTGTCGGGTTAAAAAAACCCACGCGAAAACTACACTTTCAGATGTGTCACAAAGTAACTAACTGCCCGTAAAATGGGCAATAATGAGAATTGCCTTAATATTGCCCACTGTTATTTTTATCACACATTGTATTGGACATTTACCCGTCGTTATTTCACCAAATGTTTCGGTTAACATCAGGAAAAATATTTTTATCTTGTTTGAGCTTTATCACTTCTTCTTTAAAGGTCAGTGAGAGTGTTATTCTATTTATGCCGATAATATTTTTTTTTAAATATTACTGCAGTTAAATATTCCATCTTACTTCTGGCAATTCTGGTTCTTTCATTGTAAAACCAAACAGTTCTTAAAACAGAAGCAATATGGGCCAAAAAAACAAAATAAAAAAGGTACTTGACTCCACCCGCAGAAAAATGAAATGTAAGAAATATGATAGTTAGAGAGTAACATTATCTTTATTAAAATTACTACATAAACTACCGTTAATAAGTAAACGTCGATAGGTTTAAGGCTTTGTTTGACTGGTATGATTTCGGAAGGTAATGCATTTGTGATTGTATACTGTATATCTATACAGGCTATTTCGTGTCACACACAAATGAGATTTGGCAAATTTAAAACCGAATAGCTGTCTGTCCGAATCTGAAATCTGAATAATTTAGAATCCAATGTGCACCTTTCGTACATAAAAAGTTCAACAATAATATTTCGGCAACATAGACTTAAATTTGCATCTTAACCGCTGCATCCCGTCAAAGTAAACGGCAAAGACTCAGCATTTACAGCTTAAAGTTAATTTTAATTAGAAAAGTTCGGAGCAATTAGCTGTAGCGCTGCTCAACTAGCCAGGTATTCGTTAGTCAGATAAATTGGAATTGTTTAATTTGGTTGCTCTGCGTTGTACGCTGAGCCCCGTTAATCTTTGCCGCTTGAATATTTTAATGAATTTTGGAAGGATTAATTCTTGAAACAAACCTGTGTTCGAATGATAACGGAATTGACTTCAGACACCTTTGTTTGCTGTTTGTGCGTGTTTATAAAATGGTTTTACGTGATAACGGTTTGGTTTTCAAAGTAATTTTCATACTGAGTTGCTTGGGGAAGCGTTTTGAACGAGAATTACAAAGTTGGTAGTCGAGGACGTAAATATGTTCACCCTTAAGTCTCAGAAAGATTTAGGCAAACTTATTTCTACATACTTTGGCAAGTTTGTGTAGATTTAATGTTTAGGCTAAGATTTTTGGTGTAATAGATTAAGCTAATAATATTATATAGTCTGTGGTAAATTTGGTCTGTTGTATAATCTATGGTTAGTAATAAAACTAATAAATCAGGCATTACTAATGATTGACTTTTATTTAATAAAATAGACAATTCATGGTTAAGTCATGGCAACACAACTAATGGCAATAAAAAATATAAGTTACTTACTGTCCATACTGTCTATGGTGTCTGCTATAAAATTAAAGTTCCGGCTTTCATAGTCCCTAACGTTTTTAATTTCATTTTCATCTTAATAAATGTCAGTAATAATGTTGAAAGTTAAAATATTACAAATAGTAATTTGAAATTCCAATTGTTCGTATCATATTTATCGAAAGTCATAAGAAATAATAATAATAATAATAATAATGATTTATTTGTTAACAATTTACAATAGACATCTTACAAAAACAGTATACAAAAACGAATGGTACAAGTTTATCCGTACACTATTATTATACTTGTAATGTCGTCATATTTTTCAGTTCATATTGTTCAAGGTAATAACATTATTTTTCATGGCAATTCTAACGTTTTAAGTGTTTATTCATTAAATTTAATTACCTAACATTTGCAAAAAATATTAGCAGTAACTTTTGTGTAGATAGATATATAAAACAAACTAATGTTTTCATGAAAAGAAGAAAAAAAACAAGCACCCTGGCCACCTAAGCGTAAGTGAGATTTGAGACCCACATACATTTGAATTCTCAAAACTGTAATCATTAGACTCCATCCAAATGCCTTGATGCGAGCTCTGATCACTAAAATGGACTGCTATTCATTTTACCAACTCCCCAATATGCCCAGCATAGGTATATGTGAGTAAATGTGAAAACTTTACGAAGTAAAATTCACATAATAGGCAACAAAATAATCTAAAAGGGTTCCATTCATCATGATTCATTCATTCCAACATTAATGCACTATACGCATAAATTGCTAAGTAACTAACTTTACGAAACAACAAAAGAACTTCAAAATACTTTGTACCCAAAATATTCAATAAATCTTATTAAGACTAAGTCCTAAATTACGTAGATCAATGATAGAAGCTCGACTAAAAGAGTGTCTCCTCGACTTGTCATGAATGTGTGTGTTTGTGTATGTGTGTGTGTATATGCGCTGCATGTGCTTTCTCGACTTATCTTATTATTGTGTTACTATATTGTGTATGTGTGTATGTGTATACATACACACAAGCATACATATGGTAACACTTCTTTAATAAGATAACACGTAGCAGTTATTTAAATTGTAATTTCAATAGTAAAATAAATAAATAAAAAACAAAAAAAAAACCATATTACAGTCGCACAGAAACACATTAACATTCTCACAAAGTAGCAAACTAAATATCTTCTTCTTAAGTTGTAACTTTGCCACACAGCTAAAAGTTCAAAAGAATCCTATATTAAAACTTATGCTATCTGAAACCACTTCATTGAAAACCATTTCGCTTCCTTAAGAATAAAAATTCAAGAGTAGATTACTATCAAAGAGTGAGATAATAAGAAAAAGTCACGACCCGCACTATCCAGGTCTGAAAGCACTTGGTCATAATGCTTGCGTTAAACTGCTTTATCTTGAACCTGACCAGTTTTTTTAACTGGTTTCTTATAGGAGTTAAACAGCTTACTTAGAGACTTGTGTTTTCTGATAAAAAGCAAGCTTGAAAAATCTATGTGTGGTTTCATATTTTCGTATAACCTGTTCGTTGTTTAAAAATGTTTTTTTGACACAATAGGTTTTACATCGGTCAATATATCATAGCAGAGTCCATACCAACTGACCTGTCTTTTATTTTTTATTATTTATTTATTTAATAAGTACAATATTAATAAATAATTAAAAATTACACATTGCCCGACAAAACTGGAGTAACAGTTTGACTGTGGGAACGGCAGTCTCTAGGTAAGGCTTAAATTAATTAAATAGCAGAACTATGCTGTACACAGTAACATTACTAAACATACATAATTATTATTATATAAGTAATAGGTAATGCTTTTTTAAAAGTCTCTTAAATTTGCTTATTTTTCTCACGTCTAATGGCTTCAGGTAAACTATTGAGTAGGTATGGGACACTCTTATAACCTCAAAATGCATAGTTTTGGGCTAAAACGGCCGTTACCTCGTGAAAGAATGCCACTAGAGACCATCCATCCATTCCACACTATTTTCCAGATTTTACATCATGAATGGTTTTTTATGACAAAATTGTAATTTTAGGCGAAGAGGAAGCATTTTGAGGTTATAAAAGTGTTTTGCTAAATAATACAAGTCGGTTGGTATGGACCTTTAATCAGATACACAAGTAACTAATTACAATGTAACTTTTTATATCAAGGATTGAAAATAACATATTGACTGATTAAAAACCAATTGTGTCAAAAAAACATTTTAAACAACGAACCCTTTTTCAAACTTGCTTTTTTTATTTGTGCGTATTTTTTTTAAGAGACCATAGTCGGGGTGATTTTTTTTTCGTCAAAATCTAGCTATCCAGCTATCAAGTTTAGTCCGTGCGAGGTATCAAAGAATGACAAACAAGTCGACAACTAAATTGGGCAAAAATAAAAATGTAAAAAAATAACATAACGTTAAGTAGTTAATTTACAGAAAGGCAAAATATTTATAAATTCTTAAAATATTAACTATGAAAATTTATGGTAGGTAGTAACTTTTTAATGACCGCTCGCCATAAACTAACGAGTGGGTATATATGGTTTTAAAATAAAATACTGCTTGCCAATTTAAAGTTTACTTCAGTAAAATGTAAATGTATTTTTCCGAGACATAATGTTGGTTATAAGTACCAAGATTAATTGGTCTGCTAATAATTGTCAATTAACTTACATTTTATTTAACGAAGCACATAAAAACAGCCTCGAAATTAAATGAAAAATGGCAAAAACCATATTCACAAATAATTTATTGGCTTAAAGTAAAGGTACAAATTTCAGTCATAAGAGCTGTTTCCATGAGAATAAGGGGCACAAAAAGAAAGATCAGAGCTTTCGAGTGCGATGATGGAGCCGGAATTCACTAATTAGTCTCAAAATTAATTTCGTTTTTAATATATGTAATTATTTTATTTTTTTACCTTAGATACATGTACTGTGCCCGCATGCTATGCGGCTTTTATCTGTTCAATTTATATTAAGTTAAAAATCGGTTATAGTTGTATTAACTTTTGTTGCATTTGAATAGGTAATTTATATTATAATATGTTTACGTTACCCGTATTATATACGTTTAAATACCCATACGATTTAACCAATTTTAGGACTTAGTGAATGTATGCGAGATTTTTCCGTAATATTAATATATCGCTATTCCCTCGGGAACTTTACTTTTCTAATATAAACAGTATTATGATGTCCTTAACTATATTAAAGTGTCATTTGTTAATAAATAACGATAGATGGCGTCAGCATTCCCTCCGACTATGAATGAAACCGATCACTAATTTCGTGGATCTTAAGTAGGGTCTTGGTGGCCTAAGAGGTAATGTACCTGCATTAGCCCGGATAGCCAGAGGAGATGTAGGTTCGAATCCTACCAAAGACTGACGAACTTTTTTCGCTTATTTAGTGTACAATTTTGTAACAGACGTTTCTGTTAAATTAATAGTAGTTTATGCAACTGATGTTTAATGAGAGCCCTTAAAATACGAGTGTGGATTTATGAAACGAACGTCAGCGATTTTCATAACAGGTTCACACGAGTTTCATAAGGCCTAATTATGTACAGTTTCATACACTAGTTTATCTACACACATTATCATAAGAACTCTAAGATGGTTCAGAAGCCGACGACTTGACAACAAAAATGGCGGCAAAACAAACTTCTGTGTCAGTGTCACGTATATGAAGGGTTTTTTTTATCATATACAAACGAATGAAGTCCCTATTCTCGTGCCACTCGAGATCAAATGTCGTGTGGTTTATAATAAAAAAATATACTGAATTGACGTTTCGTATCGATAACTGTTTTAATAGCTATGGATACTAGAATAGGGACCCAATTGAGTATTGAAAGCTGTTCCAATTTTAAACTCATAACATTACAAAAATCGATACTGGTATATTACAGTACAGATTTTACTTGCTACCGCAGCAGACAAGAAAGTTCTCTTTGTAAAATTGGTTGTAATAATGCTGGTCATTTCCTATGGTTTATGAATGCATCTTTATGACGTCCTTCTTTAAGGTTTTTTTTTTCTGTTTACTTTATAAAATCGGTTCAGAAAATTATAGAATACAAGGACAATTTTTTTTTTCTAACTTTATTGCCTATGACACTCACAAATAACGTGGCTTCATATTGGTAAATGAATTCTCAAAATCGGTTCTGTAGATACAAAGATTACCCCCTACAAAGTCACAAACTTTACCTCTTCGTAATTTTGGTATACAAATATGAACCCTTTATTGATCAAAAATATCTTTTATGTTTTTAATAATATGCACTTTAAAAATATTCTGAAGATTAATGTTGTTGTGTTTCTTGCGGGTAGAAAACAATGTTATCATACTAAACCAGTCCATGTTGCAAAATCTGCCACGTCAACTTTAATGAATTCTCACCGCAGCACAAATCTAGTTTATGTGCTGATTCAGAACTTCCTACGAAATAACTAAGCCGATCTGACTAAGCCGTGTCAAAATTTAACCGCACGAGACACTGCAGAAGTGTCGAGCACACGAAGAGGTTATTCTCTTAGCGGTAATGCAATGAAGCCCTAATCTTACTGCTAAAACCATTTTGCTTTTGACATGTTATCTTATTTTAAACCTAGTTCTGAGGGTTGGCAACACAGTTAGGATTGCAGTCTTGAAATCACTTATTTCTATGGGTCTCATCAGATCTCACTACTCTCAGGACTGTACGCTTACCTGCCTTCTTTATGCCATACATGTCATAAAGAAAGCAGACAGGGTGTGTAAAATTTATTATTTTTACTTCTATTTATTTGCGTTACTCGATGTTTATAGAAAGAGTATCTATTAAAAAGTATTTCATAGAAACACCAGTTTCAACTAACGTATCGTACAATTTTCATTGCAATAAAATTTCTTGTCGCATGATTGAGTTTTTATTAGTTACCACAAGTCTCACCTAACCTTGCTATTGTAAAGGTTTAAGATATCCTGGAAACGTCGTAGTTTTTAGCAGAAAATAGCACTGAAATGAAATGAAATTCGAATAAATGATACGATTGATGAATTAAATTCGATAAAATCATGATTTACACTATGTAAATACAAGAGAATATCACCAATGTTTACGAGGAACAATACGTTTAAACCAAGTGACAATCCCACGAGGTTCGTTACACAATTGCAACCCTTACAACAGACAATTACGGCACATATTGTGTCGTGTTTGGGACAAATAGACATGTGCTCCATCCACAGCATCAAGCCTAATCCCACGTACATAGTGTAATGAAAATCGCATTTATCAAAGCAAAGTAGAGCTACATTTGTGGTCGCTTTTCTGTGTTGACTGGATTTAAAGGTGTCAGGAGGAATAAAGAGATTTTGGTTTAAGACAACTTGTTGGAATAGAAATGTTACTCCAGATACTACAAAAATCGGGACTCTATTCTGCTTCTAGTCAGACTGTCAAGTTACGAAAAGCTATCGCAACGTTGACAATACGATTATGTGTCCAAAGCAATGTGGTTTTACCGATTGGTATAGAGTTCCAGGTCACTGTATACAATTATGTGGATGATTTTTCGTTTTGTTATCTCTCGATTATGAATATTTACAGAGCATTGGTGGTCGAATATTAGTTCCTTTTTTAGTCATATTACTTTTTCGAAATAACTATGCGATTATCTATTCATTCTTCAAACGCTAGTGATTCAACTGTTTATATTTTCAATATAGGGGGCCTAGTCTTCATCACGATACATAACGATAAGAAAGAGTTTTTGTAAAATTTACGTAATCTTTGTCAACTCCATAATATTTCGTTTTAATAGAAATCAGGAACGTTAGCAGCTTTTGCATCTTGGCTACATGTTACTGTTTAACGTGTGTTTGTTTTAAGATTGTTTTAGTGGCGCCCAACGTGGGGCACGATGGAAAGAAGAGCGGTAGTGTTGCTATAAGGAAAAGCTTAGTAAAAGAAACGGGTGTTACAATATTACAAAAAAAATAGTATGCTTTTGAGACGAACCTCTATAAGCATGATTTTTATCAGATTAACTTTTTAAAAAACCGTGTTGTCAATTATATTTATAATGTTTTATTAATTGATATTGCCAAGAACGTGAACAAAAACCAGTACAATCCGGTTTCCCTTGTCCTAAGCGGCATAAAACATTCAATCGCCGGGCAGGTGTTGACTCCGTTAATGATTCATACGGGCAGCTGACACTTCAATTGGAGTTAAGTAAAGCCACCGTCGTAATTACGGAACAGATGCGAAGTTCCAATTGTTTCAGCGTGTTTTGGAGCTAATGAAGTAACGACACAACGTCAATGGGTTCTATGTGTTTCCAAATTCGAAATCGTATATTCTGTATTCTTCTCGGTAAAAGCATATTGATTTTGAAATCGTTATCGTATTGTTTTTAACTTGGCCGCCACTACTGTCATGAATAAGAGCAATTATAACGTTGAGGATACGATAACATGTCAAAATCAATATAATTTTACCAAGGACCATAGAGTCGACAAAACGGATTGACAAGTAACCAGTGGCCATAGATAAAATGCATTCGTAAACGTTATTCTTATCGAAACAGGATACAGGATACATAACAAGCTACCGGTCGGTCGCGTCGAGGGCTTACGTTAAGCAATTGTGACAGTTTTCGAAAATTGTTTACGTAAACGTTAAATAAATTCTCTAGCGCCTTTAGGAGCACGTATTGATAGGTATCATTATAAGCGAGAGATGTAATTAGCTTAAGTAACAAGGTACAATGAAATAGAAAAAACGCACAAACATCTATTACAAATGGTTTAAATCTATATTATAACAATAAAATAATCCATAAAGCTGCTTTTCCCAATTTAATAAGTGCAACCATAAAAAAAAACTTTTAAAAAGTTACTCTCTTGTTTGCAAGCTCTCTAAATTCCAAGGATAGAAAAACATAATCACTCTTACTAGAAACAAAGTCCTTTCCAAAGCATTGAATGAGTAAAAATAATGTGAGACTCGATGGTTACTATACGAAATGCAGTAAGTCAGAAATAGCTTTAATCAATAATGTGTTTTAACGCAAAGTTTGACAATAATTTGCAAGCAGATTGAAAAACTATGTCATTAATTCCCCGAATTCATTTGCATGTCCGCTATTTATACTTTGAGATAAGCGTTCAGTACCATTTGTTACAACTTTGTTGTAGGTATGCTTCATTTGCATAATGAATTTAGAAACTTTGACTTACGCGGTTAATTTTTAATTGAATGCTTTAGTGCCAATTGTGTGAATGTAGGTACAGTCGGTCTTATAAGTAGCTGCACACTTTAATACTTTGTCGGTCTAACGTCATGTTTAAACCCCGTTTATCTTAATGCACTGATGTCTCTTTTTTGCCGGGATGTACCACAATTCTGGCAAATAAACTTTAACTTTGATTGTAGAAGAGTCAAAGAGTTTTTTAAATTGTTTACCTTTCGAATTGACAAAGTTTCCTTTAAATCCGTTTGACCTAGTAAGAGAAGCAATATCTGTTCTTCATGAGGTAGCATAAAAGCGACGTTGATTGCCGTCTGAGAAATGAGACGGTCGAATCCCGGATGGGCCGATGTATGCAAATTAGTTGACAAGTTCCGAGCCCCGGGGGCACTGTGGCCGTTGGCATAGCACACAGATTGCCCATAAGAGCACAAAATAATATGATTTTCACCGTAAATTTGAATTCAAGACGGTGAAATCCATATCCTTTTGGACCTCTTATCGTAATGTCAACGTTTTGATAGCTCTTATTTACATGACAGTAATGGCGGCCGAGTAAAAAACAAAATTAAAGGCGCTGATCGTCAATATTTTTTCTGTGAAGAGCCGGAGACTGCAATTCAGCTGCAAGTTGTTTGTTGCTCGAAAAAAGTCTCTTTCTAACTAGTCTGTAACGACAGCGATGCATTGAGCAATAAGTCAGAAAGTACAAATATTTTTGTCGAGAAACAGCAAAAATGAATCTTTTCATCTGTGGTCACTCAAAATTGCGGTCTCTTCCAGACATATTGCTTACTTTGTGGCACAATGCACTCAGTGCAAGCAAATCAGCAATGCAGTAGGGCAAATCAGTTTTTAGTGATTAAAAATACTTAATTACTTAATATTATATTTTTATTACAATAACACGCGTCAGTAAAAAAAAAACCATTCTTACTGTTTTTTGTTTCCCTACTATGTTCTTATTACCTACTCACTGACGCTCACAATTTAAGTCTAGTGCTTATGTCTTACCTTGTTATTAATTTGGCTTTCATTTGTTTTAAGCCTTTTATCAATCCTCACTTTTAAACATCCATTGACATGAAAAAAATTGCGCGTGTAAATGACTGTACAGTCAGCGTCATATAGTTGGTAGCATCCAAAGTAGCCAAATAGTTCGTTACACGCCCTTGTTACTACGGTAATAATGACGTGTAACGTACTATTTGGCTACTTTGGATGCTATCATTTATATGACGCTGACTGTACCTATAGCGTAATATAAAAATACAATATTGTTTTAAAAGAAGCCAAAATTGATTTAAAAATAATAATTAACTTTATATTTATGAGAAAGATATGAAAACAGTTTTATAAAATTATTATTTTCTTTATTAACAACCAAGAAATTTAATGAAGACAATAAACAATGTAGGCAAACGTTAATGATACATTTGCTATATTTTTTGCAGACTATAGGCAATTATGCGTGGAGTATAATTTTTAGAAAAGCTTTAAGGGTTTTTTAATTATTGCAAGATACCGAGTAAATTTTAGATAATTATTAACTCAGCAATAAGGTTGTTTATCGTCACAGAAATAATAAAACTTCAATTCCAGAAATCATCGATATTTCTTATAACTGAAATGGTCTTATTTTTTATCGGATAAAAAAAACCTTATGCTCCAGCTGGTCAAAAGTGAAAAATATTTTTTATCATTTACCCAATAAGGACTCGGGTCGATAAAAAATACACAGTGGCTTTTCCACGGTAATGTGAGGCTTGCAACTTTAGGCATCTTGCTCTAACATACCATAACAATTTGACGTACAAAAAATGCCGTGAAATGTTGTTCGTAAACGGCCCCTAAGAGTAACCAAGACATTAATATGCAGCTTAGCCTCTCCATCTAGGGCGAACATCATTTTTATTATGCAACTCAGGTAGTCGGTAAAAGGAGCTACAGTTGTGTTTTAATGCTCCAAGACTATCTCTGGAGACGCAAAGCAGCTATAAGCTGCGGGTCGATTTTTGAAAATCGAACAATGGCAAATTTTATTCGAAAACACATGCAAAAAATTTAAAAACATTCGAAACATTTTTTTAACGTTCGAATTTGCATGCGATATAATTTTTTATACACGAGTGCTCGATTTTTAAAAAGTCCACCCGCTGTTCATCTTTTAACTATTAAGCAGTGATTGTTTTGAAATTTTTAAAGCTAAAACTAGGCTTTTTTGACTTTTTCCAGGTGACACGATGAACGGTTAGTTTCTCCAATTCATAGGTACCTAGTTTTTCCTTGTCCAACCTTTGTTTTATAGGTAGCTTCTGCCCGCGAATTAGTCCACGTGCATTTCATTTATCGTTATTCCCTCGGGGACTTTTTAATTTTCCGGGATGAAAAGTAGCTTATGTTTTATATGATAACGACAGAATATAGATAAAATAGACAGTTAAATGCATGAGATTCTTTAAAGTATTTGTAAATTCTTGCTAGGTACTTTTATAATTGTTATCTCTTTTATCTGTACAATAGATATAGTGTTTACATACATACATACGAACCGACTACGCGTCACAGACAGCCCTAGGCTAAGTAATTTGAATGTTTTCACATCTTGAAAAACAGGGTTTATGCTACAAAACAGCGCTCACCTTTTAATATTTGAAGAGCTTTTTTTCATGTGAAGTTTTGCCAGCCCTAACTTTTCCAAGGTAACAGCGGATCGAGAGCCATCGTCTTAAACAGGGGGTGCATTTTAATTTTTTCCCACCTCGTTCCTTCGGAATACGCAATATTTTTAAACTTCCAGGTTTATAGCGGGTGTTAGTATAATCAGGGCCATTATTTAGGATTGGATTGCGTTTTTCTTTATAATTTTGAAAGTAGCTATGAGCTATGCGGTATTGTTTACAAAATTGTTAGTTTCGCTTAGTGTTCTGTATTATTTTCTTAAATAAAACATAACTATGACGAAACGTTATCCTAGGACCGTTCCTATGAAGCTAGCGGTCCCGGGTTCAAGTTCCATTATGGCCAGATGATTGTGTGATGAGTGCGATTATTTGTTTCTGACCCTTGAATATTTTCTATGTAAAGTATAATAATATACATCTGCATAATTATAACTATAAACTTATAATTCTGACTAGTAGGTACGCATACCATATTTTTAATTTTATTCTACCCCTGATATTTATCTTGTAGGTACTTAAATTTTAATCAAATAATTAATCAAAACACACAAAACACGCTCAACCCTTTCCCGTTGCCTATTTGATAGACTAGCCAAAATGAACAGGTAGGTTTAGTTTTAGGTTATGTAAGCTCCCAAAATAACTTAGAAATTGGAGCTCCGCTGAAGCGGAGCTCCGTTGACTTCGTAAATGTCTGCTAAAATGCCTAGGTGGACTTACATAGTTAGGTGGGCCACGAGCAATAACCCAAGCCCAGATGCTTTGCCCTGAATGTATGATTGTTAAGAACTTACTAACAGTTGTCCGTGACTGCGACACGTTACTCTAAAATTGAGATTTTATCTGGTAAAAAACTATCCTCTGTGCTTTACCCGTATTGAAGCTATATCCTATCAAATTCAGTGAACTCGGTTTGGCTGTGAAGGTTTAAAAACACTAACAAAGTTACTTTCGGTTTTTTATATGACAAAAGCTGCTTTTAACATAATTTTGTCACTAACTAGAGTTCATGTTTAATAAAAACCGGCCAAGTGTGAGTCGGACTCGCATACCAAGAGTTCAGTAACATTAGACAACTTAACATTTTGTGAATATTTCAAGTGTCTGCCAGTTGTCTCTAGCAAAAACTGCAAAAAAATAACGTCTGTTGAATGGGACCCCATTCTGTTCTTAGTATTTGTTGTTACAGAGGCAACAAAAATAAATCATTTGTGAAAATTTAAACTGTCTAGCTAACACGGTTCATTAGATACAGCCTTAGTAAAAAGGTCTCGTTTCCCTTCTCGTACCGTTTCGTACGGAAACCTAAAAATGAAAAGAAAAAAAAAAGTTGTTCAAATGTATGTTCTGTGAAATTTATTGCGTGCACAAAATACACATACTCGTATATATATTGATTATCATTTATCTTGATTTATCACTTCAACCAAAATAGGTCCACTGCTAGTCATAGGCCTCCTCAAGGTTGGCCACTAGGACCGGTCTTGCGCCACTAGCTTCCATCCGTTTCCCGGAACCTTAGCCACTTCCTCAGTCCACCTTTTTAGACGCCTACCTACGCTACGATCTTGATTAAAAAAACATGATACTAAATGTAAAGAGGTACCTAATCCCGATATATTTAAAAAAAAAAAGCCACGTTGCTTAAATACAAAAACGACACAAACCACGTGTTTGTGTTGCATTAAAAATGTGAATGCTATTTACTTTAAGTTTTAAATTTAACTTTATTTGTTTTTGATTTGTGGCGCTTTTGTAGTAAGGCTGCAACTTGTAGTAGAATATGCTGTTTTTATTTCACGTTTTGCAAATTGTTTATTATAATATAAAACAGTTCATTCTCGAAACTTGTATGTTGAAAGCATGTCACCGCTGCAACAATATTTGTTATTTAATCAGATTCAAGACTGCACTTCAACATGCAAAACATTTTTACATTTAAACAGCACCTGAATTAATTATAATTTATAAAACTCAAGACAAAATTGCAGTTACAGTTTATATCACTGGTTTTTTCAAACTTGCTACCAATCGCAGACTAGTCGTAGTGAATGCGTATTTATTAGTGTTTGGCAAACATGGAGTAGGGCGCCCTCAGCGACCTCTGCAACTAGGAGCAGCAATGATATTCGCAAGCTAGCTGGTGGTAACTAGAGAAGGAGAGCTTAAGACCGAGCTCAGTGGCGTGTTATGGAAGAGGCCTACGTCCAGTAGTGGACTGATGTAGGCTGATGATGATGATATTAGTCAGATATAATAAATCTTCCAAATAACTTTTCAAATCAGTTCAGTAATTGCAGAAATATACAACGAATAGACGAAACCTAAATTCTGTTTATACAAGGCAAAACTATGGACTCTTAAATATATTTTTATCTGCTTATCTTAGTACTTCTAAGTGGAATGTTATCCGTATGGTTGTGGTTGTGCCGGGCGAAGGCAACGTACAAAAAATATACCTCATATAATACCCAATTATAATCTAACAAGATGGAGTGACGACCTCGTCAGGATCGCGGGACCGCGGTGGATGCGAAAACCACAAGACCGGTCTGAGTGGAAAGCCTTGGGGGAGGCCTATGTCCAGCAGTGGACGTCTTTCGAATGACATGATGAATACCTAATTGTCCAGATAAAGATATAAACCACTTACAGCTGCAGATGATCAAAACGAATTTTCAAATTAAGATCGTTCACTTATAGGGACACTTAAGAGGGACCCTTTCCCCCTGCTCTTTGCAAGAAATATAAATTTAAATATTGATTGGCGCCTTCTTTTAATTCTAAAACAAATTTCTCTCATCACAAACTCAAATAAACTTCTCCAAATTCACTACTAGCATTAGGCTTACTCACAGTTTGCATTGGGCCTCTATTCTCCCGAGAAAAACCATATTTCCTTTGACATTGTTATACTATTGTCAATGTTACGACAGCTTATTTACTTGACAATAATGGTGGCCGATTTAAAAACAAAACAATAATATGTCATGTCAAAGGCAATATGTTACGCAGTATGTATAATAGAGGCCCTGACTGGGTTTACAGTAAATTGCTTACACTTGACATTCAGATTCAGATTATTTGATGCATCGCGCGGTGTGGGTGGATCGTCCACTTCAGGTCCACAGATTAAAAAATGTGACCTAAGGTCAGAATATTTCATTAAAAAAAAGTCTAAGTCAAAGTTCTTTATTCTTCAATTTAGGCATAATAATGCACCTATGAATGTCAAAAAGCATTACCACCGGTTCGAAAAATAAAACCTTTGCCCCGAGAAGAACCGGCGTAAGAAACTCGGCAAGGTATATTTTTTTCAGGAAAAAGGTTTACATCATTACATAATAATTATAAATAGTTTACAATATCACAGTATTTTTGCACAGTAGGTGTATTTAAAGTTATATGAGTGTAATTAATTGGTCTTACAAGAGTCGTTTCCGCCTTAAGTTATGACTTAAGCCATGATCTGCAAGGACAGAAATGGAGTTTGTAAATAATTCGCATTTCTTTATGCCAAAGGAAAATGGAGTCACCATGACCACAGTTTCACCCAATTAAATTTTTGGTTATTTCTTTCAGCTTTCGAATAACACCGAGTCTGAAATAAGATTTTTCAAATATTTAATGAATACATAAAAATCAGTCATACACCTACTTTAGTGGTGAAATTACTAGCGTATGAGTGAAATTACTCCATTCCATGTCAGACCTCAGCAACGCATTTGAATTCTTAGGATTGCCATTTTGAGATTAGTCTTGAGTCTCATAAAAAAAAACCTAAATATTTTATTTCTGCCTAGAAGAACCGAAGGTCTCTTACTTACGTTTTTTTGTTTCTTGAAACCCAAGGAGCAATTTTAGTGAATTTATTCGCATCTTCTTTCTTCTTCTTTATCTTTACATGGTATAAATCAAATTCGATTTCTGCGTTCATCTCTGTGTCCGCTAACTGCTTCTAAACCAAGCAACGGATTTTGATGCGGTTTTCACCAGATAATATTTCACTTAAGGTGTATGCATGGTACATTCTCGTTTACAAGTGTGTTAACAAAAACTTAAATAAACCGAAGCAAAGCAAGGGAGGTCACTATTTGCACAATAAAAAACATAGATTTAAGATTATTTTAATAAACGAAGTCTCGCCACAATACCTAATTTTACATACATGAACACAACCATGCAAAGCCAATTTGAATGGCGGAGCGGCCATCGTGGATTGAATACACTATAAGAATAATTGATTTCAATTTCTAAACACAATCATTGGCACGCGACAGCAAAGCAAACAGTGAAAATATCAAGGTTTTACTACTACGCCAAATATATTAAAATCCGTAATCGTTATTTGTCCTAAATTTTCGTTTCTCCTAAAGCTTTTTTTACTATTGTTATAATACAATCCTATTCTGCCGATAGTATGTGAGGATTTTCCTTGATTTTTCTTATCTAAAAATCTTCGAGTAATCGGGGAACATAAATAAAAAAACCGACTAACCGAAAGTCGGATTAATAACATCGTAATTGTGATTACGAATTCATTTCACGAGTTTTAACTCTTCAGTATCAACGCTGTATTTATTATAAAATAAAATAAAAACAGTCTTGATACTTGTAACTGTTGTTCATAAATGCGGCAAAACTTGCATAGCTGGCTTTCCCTACTGTACTTTCGCTAGACCAGTATCTGTCATACTGTCATTAAAATCTTTATTAACACAGGTCACTAGCCTTCATCGCGTGCCGTTACTTTTCCGTTTGACCCTCAATTTGCTGCATGATTAATTGACCGAAGTTACCTTCTTTTTGTTTTACCGTCGCAAATAAACTGAACGTAATGTTTATTTGCACGAGTGAGCTGGGGATAGGTATTGTAACTATAGGGTTTTTTCTGTCTTTCTTCTTGAATTAAGATTAAAGATATTTGGAAATATATTTCTTTGAAAAATCTTAAATAAAATTAATCTAAAAAAAATAAAAAAAAATAAAAAATCTTTAATTAAATCTAGGAGAGGATTTTTATAATAAAACAAATTAAAACAAAAATACTAGTTTTATTCTTTAGCATATATACCTTATACAGGGTTAGACATATTTTTACATGGAAATTTGACAGTTTTAGATTTCTTAGTACTGCCTTATGCTTTTTAAGAGTTGGAGAGTGTCGGTTTTAAAACGGTTTTTTTTGCTTTTTATGAAGAATTAATTCTTAATTTAATCGTGAAGCGCATGAAGCCTTTTTGCCTCATTTTCACAAATTGCGGTTCTTACCAGTTTTTTTTTTTAATTTAAAATATAAATCATGTCTAATCATTACAAAAAATCCTCAATCTCATGGCTTAAAATTACTACTCTACAATTTATTAAGTATAAGTTACCATTTTAAAGCAAAAGTAACAATTTCTCTGCTTATTTTCCAATCTGTCCGTATCAAGATTGTTTCTTAACACCAAAATCATACCACAGAGATTTTAACTACGTTATGCCACAAACCTCAATAGTTCCCGTACTGCAAACTTGGAAATGTTAGTTTATATGAATAGATTACACTCAAGTGTGCCAAATTACTGGAACCTACTTGGAAGTTGTATTGCAAAATTAAATTGGTCTGTTTCATGTAATAGGCAGCCAAGAATCTATGTATTTAAAAGGCCTCTATTGCATTTCATTTTAAACAATATAATTACTATTATTATCGTATCGCACTATTTTAAAATTAAAAAATTCAGTCCATCCGAAAGGTATGTTTTTAAATTAAGCAGTAGTTCAATATTATATTTTGATGTAACTATATTATGTAAAAAAACGGTTTTTAAATTGGTTTTAATACATTACTTACTATTACTTTGGATAATAATAATATTGTAGTACCTATCTACTAAAATATGATAAAATCGTAGAAACTAAGCCTGTGTTCGTTTTTAGCCAATGCAACACTTAAACACTTTAAAATTAAATAAACACAAATTTTCACGTGAATGGGATGTAAAAAACTTTAAAAAATACTTGATTTTTAAATGTTTTCTTTGCGTTTTGAAATTAAATAGTCTTCTTTATTATTTATATCGAAGTCATCTAGACTACCGATACTACAAACCTCGAGTTCCGTTCCACACTCAAGCAATTTGTGTGCAGTATGGTCTGGTATGTAATTTATAGTTCCATATCAGAACGCCTAAAATTAATAAGCCTAATGTACCTATCATAGGCCTTGAACTTATTTTTAATGTTTTTTTTTCTGACATTCATAAACTTTCAGTATAATTTTCCGCGTGCAAAAATAATGTACTGGTTACACAGAAAAGAATAAAGTGTACAAATAGATCATGCTTGCAAGAATACCACCAGGACTGCGTAGATTACAATAATGACTCACCAGCGGTGCGAGCAAAATGGATATGCCCGGAGTGTGTGGCATGTCGCCCCAAGAGCGGTAACACTAACACTCCTGTACAAACGAAGGGCCAAAAATCTACAGAGCCGAAACATCCAGCTACTACCGCGGTTTCGCAAACCATGCCTGAAATTGTACCATTAAATTCACCACAGCAGCACACTGCTGAAATCAGTGCTTTGAGAACAGAGATCTTAAAGTTATTCAGAACACAACAAGCTCAACAAGACCAGTTTTTTAAAGCGGTTAATGTAAAATTAGAAGAACTTATAGCTCAAAATGCACAGCTTAAAGAAACTGTTGAATTCACTGCTGAAAAATACGATGAATTTGTGGTTAGAATGCAGCAATTAGAAAAGGAAAAGAAGGAGGATAGAATACATATTGAAAAATTGGAAGAGAAAGTGGAAAATATGGAAAGGCAACTGCGATGCTCTACATTGGAGATTAGGAATATACCAAAAAAGCCTACAGAGACTAAGCAGGACATTGTAGATACTATTGTTAAGCTATGTAGTACTGTAAATGCCCCAATCCAGTCAGCTGACGTGAAGGATGTATTTCGTGTGAGCAACTTGGCTAAGCAAAAACCAATGATCGTTGAGTTCACATCAACCTTAACCCGAGACAAGATCTTCCACTCAGTCAAAAAATATAATAAGGAACACAGAGAAGATAAGCTAAACACAGGACATCTACAGTTGGGAAATGTACCTAATCAGCCGATATACATTGGTGAAAATCTAACTGCATCTAATAGACGTCTCTTTTACTTGGCCCGAGACTTCAAATCTCATCATGGATACAAACACTGCTGGACTGCCGCTGGGAAAGTGTTTCTACGGAAAGAAGACTCATCTGCATTAATACGTATAAACACAGAGGCCGATATAAAGAAACTGGGACAAGAAACAAAGCAATGACTATACTTAGATGTTATCACACGCTCTCAATCTGCATGTTTCTATTTATTATGTAAAGCTTGTAAAATACAGCTTTTGATACAAAATGTAACACTACACACTGTTCAAATTATCTACACTACAATACACTCTCTCAAACACGATCTAAATAAACAACTAACTCATTCTCGTATATGTTATACAGCTATTATATTGAAGTCACCACTAGTCAAATCGCACAGATATAATGGTGCCAATCACCATTCCGGTCGCTTTAGTACTTATGACTGCACCCTATTTAAAATATACGTATAAATGGCTACTATAAATTTAGACACATTATGTGATATTGACCAAACATCGATTGCCTCATCAGTTAAATGTGAACTAGAGGAACTAAGTAAACATATAAAAATAAACAAAACTGACCTTACTTTAATATCGCAAAACATAAGAAGCATTTGTAAAAATTTCGATGATTTTCAAATATTATTATTTCAATTAAACTTCACCGCGGATATCATAGTCCTGTCTGAGTGTTGGTTAAACAAAGACCATCCAATCCCCCAAATTCCTAATTACATTAGCCTCTCTACTAAACATAATATAAATCAAAACGACGGGGTTGTGGTATATGCAAAAACATCACTCAGACCGGAACTTAAAGAAATCAAATTAGTTCATGCTTCGTGTATACAAGTAAAAATATTAAATTACATTGTATTAGGTATGTACCGGTCGCCTTCTAATCATAATGCGTCTATCTTTATAAACTCGTTGAATGACCACCTGGAAAGCATTAAGTCCTATGAAAACGTCATCCTAACTGGAGACATAAACATAAACCTCATATATGATCAGAATGAAAGACCAGATGAGTCGCATAACAGAATTAACTACTTAAATACACTAGCTTCACAGAGTATCCTACCGGGTCATACATTACCTACTAGGGGTAAAAATTGTCTCGATCATATAAACCTTAAAATCAATAAAAATAAACAATGTGCATATATCGGTATATTACAAACTACGATTACAGATCACTTTACTACACTACTTAGTATATCTAAAATCAAACCTAATAAGTCCTCAATAACTACCGTAGTAAATATTGACTATGAGGAGGCATATAACAATTTACTAAAAAGTAACCTTATGACTATTCTTATGAGCGATGACCCTAACTCTATAGTAGAAAAGTTAATTTATTTATTAAATGCTTCCCTTGATAAAGCAAAGACTATAAGAAACAGACCTAAAATACAGCGTAACATAAAGCCATGGATAACTACTGGAATTATTAGGTGTATAAAAAATAGGAATAAAATGCAATTAAAATTAAGAACTGATCCAGATAATCTTACTCTTAAAACAACATATAAGCGGTATCGAAATTTCTGTAATAAGTTAATAAAAAACATAAAGAGAAAATATGAACGCGAACTTCTTAAAGCAGCAGCTAAAAACAATAAGACATTATGGAACACTATAAAAACCGTTACCTACAGCAATAACAGAAAAGATCAAAATACACAACTATTAAACATAATAAAAGACTCTCCAGTTGATTCTGTTAATCATGTAAACAAATACTTTGCAAATGTTGGAAGAAATCTAGCAAATGGAATAATTAATAATAAAATACCCAGCAATAATACTAAACCCCCTATCAACTCGTCGAATAGTTTACTATCATCATCTTTCGCGCTGTTAGAGACTGATCCTTGGGAAGTTAGACAAATAATTATGTCTTTGAAGACAGATAGTGCTCCTGGCTGGGATAGTATCACAACGAAATTCCTTAAGCGATGTGCTGATGCTCTAGCGCCCGCAATCTCTCACTTGGCAAACCTTTGTTTTAATAAAGGAATATTCCCGACATTACTTAAAAAATCAATAGTTACCCCTGTGTTCAAGAGTGGGAAGAGAGAAGATGTTAATAATTACAGGCCAATATCGGTACTACCTGCGCTTTCAAAGATAGTGGAAAAACTAGTTAACAACCGTCTGATAAACTACTTTAATAAATATAATGTTATCTCAAAGTCACAATATGGTTTTAGAAAGAAACTGTCGACCGAGGATGCAATACTCTCTCTGACCTCTTTTATCGCTGATAGGTTAGATAAAGGGGATAAGTGCTTAACGGTATTCTTAGACTTAAAAAAAGCATTTGACACAGTCTCTCTTCCCATTCTTGAACAGAAGCTATATAACGTGGGAATTCGAGGGTTACCTTTGAAGTTGTTAAGTGACTACTTACACGGGCGTACGCAGAGGGTCAAAATTGATAGTTACATTAGTGAGGACTCGGATATCTCCTTTGGGGTCCCTCAGGGTAGTGTTCTGGGCCCCACACTATTTCTGATATATATAAACGACTTGCTAAATACTAACGCTTCTGGAGGTTCAGTCTTCTCATACGCGGATGACACAGCCATAGTCTTTGTTGATACAACTTGGAAATCAGTTTTTGAGAGGGCTGAAATTGGACTCGCTCATGTGTTTGAATGGCTAAATAAGAACCTTCTAACATTAAATATAACCAAGACTAAATATATGTGCTTTTCTATTAATAATAAAGCCCAGCCAAGTACAGATCACACACTTACAATACATGCCTGTGGGAATGGAGGATCTCAAATATCGCACTCTTGTTGCTGCAACCAGTTAGAAAGGGTTACTGAAATTAAATATTTAGGAATAATTTTAGATTGTCGACTGAACTGGCACTCACATATAGAATACATTAATAGTAGAATACGCAAACTCATATGGATCTTCAAAACTCTCAGACACATCGCAACACCCAAACTCATAAAACAAATATATATAACCTTAGCTCAATCAGTAATAGGATATTGCTTAACAACCTGGGGGGGTGCTAATAAAAGTAAATTCTTAGATATAGAAAGAGGGCAACGCAGCCTTTTAAAAGTAATGTTTTTTAAACCGTTAAGATTTCCTACCGACGAGCTGTACAAAAGCTCTGGTGTATTGAGGGTGAGACAGCTGTATATCCTGTTATCTGTCATGAGGCTCCACAAAACTGTACCCTCTAACCAAGTGCAAATTACTAGGAGAAGAAAACCTGAAGCTATTAAGAAAACGGCAGCGAATACTGTCTTTCTTAAGAGACAATTTAACACACAAGCTATAAAACTCTACAATGAGCTGGACAAAAAACTTGACATTAACAATCTTATATTACGTGAGTGTAAAAGTGTTACAACGGAGTGGCTTAAAACATTAAATTATACAGAAACAGAAGAGCTATTGTTAAAATAAAGCAAAGTATAATTATATTTATACTAGAGAATGTACCTACACACACACACGCACGCATACGCACACGCCCACACACACACACATACACACACACACACACACACACACATACACACACACACGCCTATTTTTCTTTTATATTCTTTTGTATTTTCTTTTATATTTTTAACTTTTTAATTTTTAAACATAATTCTTAAGCACCTATGGAGGAGCGGGATCTCCTGACACAGGTTTTTTGTAAACTTAATAGGAGATCTCACAATGTTTTGTCATGTTATTGTGATTTATAAGAATAAACAATTTTTCAATTTTTTTCAATTTTTCAATTTTACGGTCTCCAAAAAAAAAACAGTTAGGTATTATTAACTTTAATACTTAGTTATAATACGTTAGTTTTTTTAATTTTAGACGTTCTGATACGTAACCTCTATAATATTATTGGCTGTGTTTGCATTCCATCGTCCATTTAACTAGTACCAAGGATTCCGTTTCTTGTCTCTGCGTGAAACTAGGCAAGTCTAGAACTAACATCGTTGTTATTATTAAGTTAAAACCCAGTTTAGTGAGACCTCGAATTATGAGCAGATAACACTGTTTACGTTTAGGGGCCGATTATGCCTTCTTGGAATTAATTAAATGTGATTTCTTCTCTCCTGTAAGAAAGGATTTCCTTATCTAAATAGTGGACTAAACATAGCATTTATACTTCTAGGGCGGAAAGTGATTTTGAAATAATATTATTTTTCTTATGAGCAAATTCAGCACACCAATCTTTTGTGATCAAACTGGCAATACACAATATTTGTTAATTTAATTGATTTGATCTACATATTGTCAAATTGTTTCTTGAAAATTTAGTGGTGGAAGGGACTTTTGCATAGTCCATTCGGATTACTGTCACCATCCTTATCATTTGATCTATTGCTGTCCGTGCGTTCACCAAACGGTCCCAACGGAAGACCAGCGTTGGCATCACAGCCGACATATGCTGAGTTGGGACCATTTCACTATAGCTTTACTGCCTAAATTTGCGTAGTTTTTTTTTATTTTTTTTTTCTCTGTCTATGGTTATTGATATGGGTGTTGATTGAACAGTGTTCGCATTGTGTTCTGGTGCAATACAATCGGTAAAACGACTATCATAGAGGCATTCCATCTAAGTCTTCAGGTTTGGCATCACATATGCAGACTTGAGATTATCATCGCAAGATTGCTATCTTGAGATTGCAATATGCGTGGAATTCACAGTCCAATTACAATCAGGTGGCTTATGTGCTTGATTGCTTTCTAAGTGCATGTACTCGTATATATGATATTTTGTACCTATATTTACGGGCAAAGCTAAATGTATAAAGCCATTAAATTGCCATTAGAGCCATCCAATTTTAACGCCAGTGACAGCTCAGTATAACCTCAAATCGCAATCGAGATTCGCGATTTTGTCCGGAAACTGGCAATCCTTATGGAAGAGTCTCGTTCTACGTTCTTCTATTGTCCGTCATACTGGGTAATCCACATGTTCGCTCCGAGTGATACTGGTTACTCTCCCTTTCATCGTGGGTTGAAGTTTACTTTGGACTTAATATTAAAAAAACAGATAGCATCCTATGATCTTGTTATACATAGATTTTTGCTTGAAGTTAATGCATTTTTAATTTTAATAATAATTAGATGAAGACAATATTTTTCGTAAAATCACTTTCCGCTCTGGAGATGAAAATATAATTTCCATCCTTCCCTCGATGGAAAATTGGAACACTTTTTTCATTACATTTGCAATTTTACACAATTTTTTGTTATATTACACGATCTGAATAACGCACTGACGACATTTTTTTATTCTTCCTAAATTTTCACTACGATTTTTATTATTTATTTTTGCAGCAAAAAAAACGCCTTCAAAAACGCAAACCGGCTTTTGGTTAAAAATATTATGAGTCGCCGACTTCAGTTTGACTAACTTATAGGTACTTAGTGTCATTTGAAAGAAGTTAATTAATGCGTTTTTGAAGGCGTTTTTTTGCTTTTTTAAAACATTTATTTTATTTTATACTTTTTAGTGACAATAATAAGCTCTTGTGCCAATTCGTTGTTGTAATGTAACTTCAGGACATTTCAAGCTCGCCGCAAGCAACGCCGCGGGCAAATCATAGTCATGTTCAAACAATTAAAATGTTCTTCGTTGTAGTCGCTCAACTATCTTAATCGAGATATCTTATCGCCACCCTTGAATCGGTACCATTAAGGAGTTCCGGTGGCCATCTGTGGTCTTCATCATCAGTTCCGCTTTAATGATACTTTCTGAATGCAAATGCTGAAGTTGTCACTAAAAATACTAAAACCGTTATATGTTTGCCTACAATATTTGAGGATTTCCCTTAATTCCTCACTAATCGTTTGATCAGATCCTGGTTTCCTTATTATGGTACCAATCTTGAAATATCTCCTTTCCAACCAAAAAATTAATGATCAAAATTGGTTCATAAACGACGAAGTTATCCGCGAACAAACATAAAAAATATATATACTCGTATATGTATAAATGAACAGTGGAATTGAGAAACTCCTCTTTTTTTGAAGTCGTTTAAAAATAATTTGACGCCATTCGCATCACAGCTCAGTATAACCTCAACTTGGCAATCGAGATTATTTTAATTCATAAATTCGTCTGGAAACCGACAACCCTGGAAGTTTCTCCTTCTACGTTCTTCTATTGTCCGACATACTCCTCTTGTAACAAAGCACTGGGTAATCCACATGTTCGCTCCGAGTGATACTTGTGTTTACTTTGGGTTTCACCGTGGGCTGCAGTTTACTTAGGACTTAAACTTAAAGAGTCGGACGGAATTCGGTTTTCTTCAAATACTTAGATTTATGTTTAGCTGGAAATTTAAATTTTGATCTAAAAATGACATGTGAAAATAAAAATTAATAAGTACGACTAAAAACTTCGTATTGTTAGTGGCTTTAAGTTAACTTAAGTATTTGTTTTAAATATTATCATAGCACTGCGAAAATCGATTTACGTAAGTAAATCGCTTTTCTTTTCGTCATTATCTATACACGAGGCCTAAAGCTTAGTTAAGGACTAGATCTATATGCTTAAAATTTTCCCGTGATAATAAATGATTAAAACAGAACAAAAAAACATCTGTCAAATAAAACTTAAATAAAACTTGAACTATTCTAGGAAACTTAATTCTCGACGACTATGAACGATTTCCGATACCAAACAATACTCTGACTGAAACTGAAATTTTAATCGAATAGAACTAATAATTTTCAAGGTTTAATTACTCCTGTTAAGGTAAGCCTCTTATTCTTAACCATCACGATTAAACTAGCTTTCTTTAGAAATAAATTACGTCCTAATCGGTATATCCATTTCGGAGCTACAATGCCACACAAAGACACACATACTCGTTATGTACATATATACAGTGATTCATTAAAATTGCTATATCCCCCTTAGATACCAATATTTTTATCGAATTTCCTTTCAACGAACTTATCATTACGCAGAATTTTCATTTCATCGAAAGGAATTTTGTTTTTTTTTTTTAGTAACACGTCTAACCTAATCTAACCTACGTCTTTAATGTTTAAAATATCCAAAAAACAGCGTTCGACGATATGGAATTCAATTAAACGATACAATTGATGAA
Organism: Acleris sparsana; assembly: GCA_923062465.1. Lineage (NCBI taxonomy): Eukaryota > Metazoa > Arthropoda > Insecta > Lepidoptera > Tortricidae > Acleris > Acleris sparsana. Next base: position 3,678,939 of record OV281289.1, read on the forward strand.
GTGAAATTCGATAAAATGATGGATGATGACCCCTTTTTTGTTACTGGTCAAATTCTGACTGCCAAAACTTTTTAAATACCTACTTCATAGCGAACTTAACTACACTAAGTTTCAAAAGCTTCAGTAACTGTAGAAACTGTTCAAAAGCGGCTGATAATAACCGGTAATTAATTCAAGTTCTTTCAAGCTTGGGAACTTTTTGTAAGTTCGTGGAGTCGACAACGTTTGAATTTTACTTGTCAATGTTACAAGTGTTTTGACGAATTAGCCTTTATCATTTTGCAGGGTTCCGTACCTAAAAGGTGCTATCGGGACCTTATTACTAAGCCTCCGCTATCCGTCGGTCTGTCAGTTAGCAGGCTGTATCTCAAGAACCATAATGGGTAAACAGTTGAAAATTTCACAGAGCATGTATTTCTATTGCCACTATAACAACAATTTATAAAAGAAAATAAAGAAGTCCCCCAAACAAGAATGGTACGGAACCTTTTGTCTATGACTTTGACTTGCACTAGTCTGGTTACCAATAATATATACGAATATTTTTCGTTGTCAGTGCTATTTTTTTTGCAATAAATAATGGGATCATTGTGTGGGACCCAGCAAACATATTGTTTATGACAGATAAACTGTAAGAACTATAAATTTGCTACTTTGGTGTTACAACTCTTTTAAACAGTTTTTTTTTACATTTAACCGGATTATCGGTATTAAATATTGCCTCTGATACTCTAAAGGTCTGTTTCGCAATCGCCAAATTTTATTTGTAATTTAAAGTTGGCTCTTTCCTTGACTATTTTCAAGTGTAAGAAAGAGAAAGGGCTAAATTTATGTGTCAAATAAGCTTTACTTGTCGATTGTACTTGTTGTGCTACCACCATCTTATCCATTAACTTACCGCCAAACAGCAGTAATCGTATTGTTGTGTTCCGGTTTGGGGATAAGACAGCCGGTGTAATGACTAGCATAGAGGCATTCCATCTTAGTCCTCAGGGTTGGCAACGCATTTGCAGTCTTAGGCTTGCAGTCTTGTAAATGCCAATGTCTATGGGTCATTGGGTCACAGTTTCCACTTACCACCATCAAGTGGCCTGTTTGCCTTCTCTATGCCATAAAAAAATATAAAAAGTATTAAAAAAATTTATGTAAAACAGGCGGTAAGTAATGAAAGACGTTTTACCATTAGTCGATGACTTTTAAAGCAAGTCAAAAAGTAACATTATTTTTCGTTATATTGAATAGCGCATAAAATATGTATAGGGTGCTGTTTGACAGTAATTTTTCACCATTTGTTTTGTACCATCTCGTATAGCTTAGACACTAACGTTAGACAAAAGCGCAGATAAAAATGAAGGCAATACAAGTAGGAGTACAAAAGGGTGCTCTCGTAATTAACGTAACACGAGTTTTAATCGACACTAAGCTTTCGTTAACATGAGAGGCATTCGCTTGCCATTAACATAAATAATTTGCCTTTAATGGTGTTAAAATAGTTTGGAATTCGATATTTTCACAACATACTGCTTACGAGTCTACTATTCAACTTCATTTTACTTTAAAAAAGCGCGTACATTTACAAGGTTTTTTTTCTTTATGACTCTTTCAATAGTTCCAGTATCTTGTTAGAGTTCCACAGTTCACGGGTGATGTTATTCAAATCATTGTGACTTGCGCTTCTGTGGATAAACGTGTATAAAACATTCTGTCACTTTCTGACCGCTTTGTTATTGTGAAAGTGACACGGATGCTTTGTCCACCGCAATAAAGGTCCTGAGACGTCTAATTTGTTACAAATTTAGTTATATTTATCGATGCCAATTCACATTTTAATGTAGCTCCGGCTCTCAACATCAATGTAACTCTTACAATGAACTTCCTGCTTGGTAGTGCTACAAAAAATGTCACTATTTGTTTGTATCTATATATGCATAGAGAGGAAGCCAAGGATGCAGGACACATGATTTACCCCCAGGATCAAAACAGATCTTTGTATCTATATATGCATAGAGAGGAAGGATGCAGGACACGTGATGGACCCCCCAGGATCAAAACAGATCTTTGTATCTATATATGCATAGAGAGGAAGGATGCAGGACACATGATGGACCCCCAAGATCAAAACAGATCTTTGTATCTATATATGCATAGAGAGGAAGAATGCAGGACACATGATGGACCCCCCAGGATCAAAACAGATTTTTGTATCTATATATGCATAGAGAGGAAGGATGCAGGACACATGATGGACCCCCCAGGATCAAAACAGATTTTTGTATCTATATATGCATAGAGAGGAAGGATGCAGGACACATGATGGACCCCCAGGATCAAAACAGATCTTTGTATCTATATGTGCATAGAGAGGAAGGATGCAGGACACATGATGGACCCCCCAGGATCAAAACAGATCTTTGTATCTATATATGCATAGAGAGGAAGGATGCAGGACACATGATGGACCCAGGATCAAAACAGATTTTTGTATCTATGCAGTATTTCAATATAAACCATCCTTACCTTAATAAGCTTTATCAGTCGTCCGAATCGCGTCAACCCGGCTAACGTCCACTTACAGGATGATCGTAAGCAGTTAACCGATGCATCATGCCACCAAATTAGATCACTCGGGTTAGCTTAGGTCAATACAATTAGCTTTAAATTGGCCAGAAGGGGCATTAAGTACTTTTACCGTCATGTCATAATCTTGAATTTAGTTTTGTGTGCGAGTTGTTAGTATTGTGACGTGAGTTGGTTAGCTGTTTTGTGAATTTGGACTTGTGTGAATATTCTGGCGATAGACGAGGTATTTTTTTAAATTGTTAAAAAAAAAGCTAATGCTTAAAAAGGTAAGATTGTTTTATTAGTGGTGGGTAAATTAGCATTATAAACTAATAAAATAATATAATATTGCTCTTATAATACTGATTTAACATCAATAAAGATATATAAGTCTGGTAGCAAAGTATCTAACGTATAAGAAAAGTAAACAAAGAACAACTAATTTACTACATTATTTACCAAAATGTAAAACAAAAATTATTGCGAACCTCGATTAATGAGATCATTATTTCGATGTTGTTTGTTTTGTAGTGTTTGTGTTTAGGATTCACATTTACTGATAAAACAATGCTAGGTAGTAATTATGTCACGTAGGATTTATTTGTCAGATTACCAATAGGTTTTAAACAGATATCAATACAATTGGTATCATAAAAGTCTATTACGAATTAAGTATATATAAAACTTTATTGTACAAATAGGACAACAACAGAGAACAAAATAGGACACACAAAAGTAGTGCACAAAGGCTAACTTATCCTTTAAAAAGATCTGTTTCAGTTAACCTTTGAGCGACTGCGATTTATTAGAATTTTCCAATAACCAAACGTACAACTAAAAGGGAAAATATAGTTTGTTAATACGTTAATATCAAGTTCACATTTTAAAGTGCTAAGGTTAAACAAATAAATGTATGTATAAACATACATAAATACTCTACCACAACAATTATAATTTTAGAAATCTACTCTACCCTTCAGTTCATTGTTTGTTTCAGTTGTTTCTATAGCAAGATAAAAATTTTCAAAATACCAATTGTTTGGTAATAAATTGTCAAAAGTCACTTTCTTTTAAAATGTAACAGAATTTCAGTTCCGAACCATATATCATCTGTAGCACACTTCAGCCTTTCAAGTTCCACACCACAGAAATACATTTACCAAGCCAAATAGCACTGTAACTTGCAAGTTCTAGATCTAAAATTGTAAAGCGCTACTTTCCCTAAGGCGCGACTGCGGTTTCCGAGAGTTTTGCCACCAAGAACTGATTTCTAGAAAGTATACACGCTTAGCAATTCCAAGTAGAGGGAACTATCAATGCTTCCAATACTACATCCGATTTGCAAGCGAGTCGCTTCTGCCTTTGAGCGGTCTGTGATGTTTTTATGAATGGATTTTCTTTGATGTAAGGTAAACATAAGCTTATACAACCTGTTCAGAAAAAAGTATCATACAAAACTGTATCGTTATTGACTGAATTACCTATTGAACAAGTGACGTACTGTATAGTCTGATTTATTGTAGATAGAATTATGGGAATCAGGAATCTTATTGGATGAATAGTTTTTGTTAGGGGAGATATTGTTGAAGAAATTGTTAAAGAGCAGATACAGGTTCTCTGGGACTCTATTCTTCTCGGTAAAAACATTTTGCTTTTGACAATGTTATCGTATTGTCAACGTTATGATAGCTCATATTTACTTGATGGTTAAAGCGCCTAAGGCAAACGATTCGATAACAATACGTGTAGTGACAAATTCAAACAAGGCTCCTGCGAAATATTTTGAAATTTAATTGTTAAGTTACTAGATAACCTTAATTGTCCCAGAAAGGTCGATGAAAAAAATGTTGATTTCATTTTTTACATCCTATAGAACACTATGACTCATTACATATCAATAAAGGCTTATAAGTTACTAAAACATATTTTACTGACACCTCTTCTACTTGGCTCACTTATAATAATAATAATAACATAAAATACCCGCCTCCACCAGACCACAAAATTTTCATTTCGAACTTTTGACATTGTTAAAAAGTTATTAATTCCCAATAGATTGATTAAAAAGAAGCAAAATTTCTCTTAACAAAGAAAGCGGAATTAAACTCGAACTCAAAACTCACGAGCGAAAGGAATCACTGGGGATCATGGGGTAACGTCACATCAATCAATGGTAGAAACGCAAAAATTAAACTCTGTTATTTTAGGGGTGGATCCGTAGACCAGCTTGGAGTTATGTTACGTGGGGGCGCTAAATTTTTGAAAAAACATATCTTAAGTAGTCATGTTCTTATGAATTTTAGGAAAACCAGACTATTAATTTGCATCAGTTCGATTCGTTTAAATTTCCAGTATACCTAATCAGAGACTCACTAAATACGTGAGTGCATACTTAGCGCTTGTCAGTTTATAGTGGGTGTAAACGTAAGCAAGAAAATATTGCAATTATTTCTAGTTTAGTTAATAATACATTTAGAAATTGTTTTATGTAGAAGTGTGTTTGTTAATTGGAATATTTTTACTTAACGCAGTTACAAAGCAACATGCATAATATGATTTTTGTATATTTCTCTATATTCTCCATTATGGGTTTTATGGACCCGTCAAAATCCTTTCCATCATCCTCCAATGCCGCTTGTATTTTTCTTTAAAATCATGTCGGAAAGGCGCTTGTTGAAATTGTTATAAAGGGTGATTAAAATATATAAGCGTTTATACCAACCAGTATTAAACGGATTACTGTTCTTGCTATCCTTACTCCTTATTTAGTAATAACTAAATTACTACCGCTATCAAATATTTAAAATGAATGTCGCTTCGCAACAACCCCAGCAACCCTACCGCTACCCTTCGCTTATAACTTTTAACTCCGCGAAGTTTGTTTACTTCCTCAACACTAATATTATTTAGAACCGGTCTTGTCAGTGCGGTGCTTGCTTCATGAGGCTGAAAACGATTTACATCCTTGGAAACTTTCTTATTAAACGCGTTAATGTATGTAAACATATTACTTCCTCATTTAAAAACGCGGGTAGGTACACTTATCATTCTAAAAGGGGTTGATTGAAATTAAATATAAAACAACAAAGAACGTAACTTTTTATTTACATTAAAATAATTCCATTACTTGTTACTTGTATAGTCTACCAAGTCGAGGTCAAAAAATACTACACTATTACATAGACAAAATGCACCATCATCTGCTAAGTAACAAACGCGAATCAGTGACAGCTGTCTAAATTTAGTCGGTTATACGTCAGCTCTGTAGACTTTAAAAAGCAACCCGCTTTATACAGTGGATTTCCGAGACTTAGAACGTCAAAGAGATATTTGTGTTAGGCCACCGAGCGTGTCTGTTGCCAAAAATTCATAGGTAGGGTGATAAATAAGCTTTGTTACATCTTCAAACCCAAATTCTTATAAAGATCATTATTTCTAGTTAATACGATGTATTTTATACTTGTTCATTCCAACCATTATAATGTCAATGTTTTCGTTGTAAAGCGTAATTATTCATAATGTTAACAGTTCAAACATAAACCAATATTAAAATTAATTTATGCATTGCAAATTGGTTGTAATTCAAAAACATAGGGTGTTTTTATATTCTTTCAACATTTTTTTCCGCGTATTTTTATATTTGTTTTATTGTAAAACAGTAAACTATACAAGCGTCAAATTTTGTATGATTATAGTACAAAACCCGAAGAAAAAAAAGTCAAGCGTGAGTTGGCTTCGTGCTTATTTGATTCGAAGACGAATACAAATGGGAATATCGGTGCGCGGGTCCGATTCGATCTCGATAGTTTTTTTAATATATTTATTTAATATATTTATTTAATATTTATTGCACGGAAAATAAGAACAAAATTTGGACCTATTTAGTCGACCAAATAATCAATCAGAATTAATTGTATCGTTTTTGATTTTGGACAAAAGTGTGTCAGATTTCATTTAAAATTAAACTAAAAATCTTTTTATGAAACATGCATCCTTACATAATTTAAAATTTAATTTTGGCTATATAACCGCTGATTTCAACTTTAGGTAGAACATTTCAAAAGGCACGGTTATCTTAAACTTTATACGGGTATTATATAATCACCATAGAGTGTTAGAACATCTCAAACTTCGTCGAATTTATTTCGCGTTGCGTACAATGTTTGTGTTGGTTTGTTCCTTAGTGTACTGACATAATTGACGTAAAAAAATGATCAACCTGTAAAATTAAGTGTAAGTTATACAATACATGATCCCTACTGGTTCAAAAGAGCTTATAACTTTGTTGTTTTGTATGACTAACCACGTAATTTGCTGACTTATCCTAAAGCACTATAAATCCGTTTTAAACCATTTGCCCAAGCAGGCTTGAGGTATTATGTCTATGTCAGTATTTTGTTGTGTTTTGTTGTGTGTTTGTCACGAATATATGTTTTATCTTTCTTTATTTTTCTTTCCATGCATTTATTTGAGCAATAATTAATATTAATATACCTATTGATTGGCACACATGTATTTTCCTGGAGTTTCCTCTTTAGCGGAAATCACATAATTCTCACAAAATACGAGCACAATTCTATGAACCTTCTCGGATATATGGAAACATTTTTTATGGAAAACATTGATCTTTGATCTCCCCTAATACCCTCACATAGTCGTCCAATAAACGGATATAGGATGTGAACAGGATTTTTGAAGTTCTTTCATTTCCGTGGATTACTTGAAATGCTCTGTTTTTTTGTAAAACGGGAGTTTTCTGATCGACGTTCGGGTAAAATATGAAGTAATTTTATTTTTACAATGCAAGAATTAATAAACAACATTATATTGGCTTTCATTTCAAATATTACTCTGAAGAGTTGGTCGTCGATATCACTCTGTGGTAAGTGACGTTTTACTTGTGGGCTGAATTTAAATATCCATTTTAATAATGGAATCGAAGCCGAATTAATATATTACCTCAAATTGGTATCCCGCTTTCTGGCAAAAATATTTTTGGCCGAATGTATCGTTTCCCCACTGTATCATTTGCCAACCCACTTTTTTTCTGTAACTGTGAATGTTTCAGGATTTCTTTCAGTACCATCGTATAGAACCCTATAGGTTAGGTTAAGTTAGTTTTATAAAACATATTAAATATTTAAATTTACAGAAATAAAAGCTAGTTAGCAAATGAAACGGTTGGGAAACGATACATGCAAAAATGCAGATAAATCTTTACCCTAGCATATGACTGGCACTGACAATAAATTGTCTTGTTTTGTTTGAATTGATATCCATATATCTTAATTATTATTAGTGGTACAGGATTTTAATTTTCAAATAGGAGCAAGCGGAATACATCTTACGTTCAAGTTTCTTAAGAGAGAAAAGGTAATATATGTAAATGAGTGTAACTTTATTCCCTCAGAGCCATTAGGAAGACTTTGACCGTTTGATAAGTGGGGGGGAGAACCCATCTCATCGGGTTATGTCTTCAAAGAAATTATGTACAGATCCTTATAATTTATTTATGAAAATAACAATTAGTGGGTTCGTTTTAGGAAAACAAGAGGGAATTTTATTTTGATTCTGGGGGATTTGATCTGATTAACACATCTGGCGCCGGTGACACATCGGGTGTGTTAAAATTATTTACATTTAGAGGTTTGGCGGCAGGTAATGTGTTAAGTAAGGTTATAGATTAACCCGCTTTTTCAGATTGCGATTTACTATTTATTTATCTAAGGTAGGTAAGGTAAGGTAAAAATGAAGTAATTAAAGAATATATTAGTATGAACCGTGCGCTTGAGAGCGTGATTCAGAAGCTCCTACTACTATCAAAATCGCGCGCAGTCAAGATTTATAAAATACTATCTAACCAAAAACGTACTTATTTAAGTTAATCGTTAATTTTCATTGATGCGTTGTCGATGTGAATTAAAAATGATATAAGAGTCGCCTCACCTCCCCAAGCCTCTTTCACGCCGCAGGCCAGCCGCGTACAAACTTGTCTCAATATATTACCTTAAATACACGTGTGCTTACATACATATTAATATATAAATCCGTTCCAACTACCAGACAACACACAGCCTTAACCGCTGAAGCTTAGGGTTTGAAATTTAGTGATAATATTCCTTGGATACCCTAGGGGTGAAATAGATTTGTTTTTAAAAATTAACACCCGACGGGAATCAATAGAGGGTGTAGCAAGAAACGAATTTTACACGTACAAAGTGGTGGTGTAACCTAGTTAAAATAATAACCGCTTGCCAGCCCACATAATTATCCGCATCTAATAAATAAGTAATCGGTAATAATTAACTACGCTTCCCAGAGGAATGTTCGCATATTAATTGTAATGATTAACCTAACGCTCTATCACACGCTTGTTAGTAATATTGTAATTAGATCCTACATTTCGCGTACCGAGAATAAGGATAAATTATTATACTAGATATTTTCTCTTAACGTATATGCCCAAATGGACTAATAGCTGATTTTATGGAAAGAGATGTTACTTCACGTATTTTTATGAGTAAGGACCGATTTTGCCAATTTTCAGTTCAAATTTCTGACCGTTACAGACTATCGCTTGACTTTTCTTTGCCATTTAAATGAAAAACATAGAGATAGCGTTTTATCAGACAGATAGTATCACCGCGAGTTTAAAAAAACGACCCTAAGTGAGCTTCATTATCGTTAGTCACGTCAAGTGATTAAAACTTCAATACTAGAATATAATTCTGGAAATCTAGTGAAAAAAGGTATAAGTCAACTGAACTCGTATTAAAAAAGGGTACATACATTAACAGAGTATTCTAGAGTTACACCCTTTTTCACTTGATCTTCACAAGACTTATATACCTTTTTCACTACGCCCCCAGAATTTAACATATCACATTCAGTAATTTGATACTCTCAACAACTCACTTTTCAGTTCGATAACAAATTTTTAACGAGCCTACATAGTCCCATCAATGTTTTGCAAAAAAATATATATCCAACATCTAATCGTCCAATCAACTTACAAACTTTTAGATTAGGTATATTCATTTAGGTTTGCAATATTCTGCTGCTGCACTGTTGGAACAAAACAGTAACAAATCAAAAAAAATGCTAGTTTTGTTTTCGGTTCATAGAAGTTGTATTTAAGATTGATTTTAAAATACAGTTGTATTTCTATTTGTTGCTGTTTTGTTCTAACAGTCATCTTCATCTCTATTGCTGACGCAAAATGACACAGCGATACCTAATGTGTTTAAAAATTCAAACATAGACCGTTATTTGTTAAAATACTTCGCGAACTTTCCACAAAATATTACTTACAATATTAAAAATAACAAGCGCTCATCGTAATATGGTGTGACGTAATTGATTAGGCGTTGGGGCGTGACCGCACTCCCGGGACTGGCTCAGCTCTTTCTTGTTTGTCATCAATATTAATTATTCCTAATAAAACTTAATTAAACACGATGTTTGACAAGAATATACTTTTAGCTTGTATATATTTTGCTGTATTTGTCTTAAATATCTAAAGGCTAAATAGAGTGAAAGTTACCGTATACTGAACTGAAACGGTAGTTTCTGAGTAGGTATATAAATGAAACGTTATTTATTTGTTTTAATTTAAATTTTGTCTGTGCTTGAAATAGTGTGATGTGAGCGAAAAAACTGCAGTTTGAAATGAAATGAAAATATTTAATCAATCTAACGCATATCACAAAGGGCCAATAGTGCCCATAAATAGGTGCTCCGCACGTGCGCCCGTTGACTATTTCGCAAAATTAAAAAAAAAGCACTAGGCAACACTAACTTTAAACTATTTATACAAACCTTAAAATTTGTTGAAATCCAAACGCAAAAGCGGGTTTTATTAACTCACTTGACTTTGAGAGTGCAGATTTATGTTTACCTTTTGCAGAATTAAAGGTTGCTGCAGCAGTGAAAGTTGTTGTACTACTTGAACCACGAAGTTTAAGATTTATTATTATACTAGCGCCGCGCCCTCACTTCGCTTCAGTTAATATGAGTTTTCATGTAACACCTAAACATAACCCACAGTGAATGTATCCTCTTAAATTACTCTATATAATGCTAAAAATCGCATTAAAAACAGTTGCGTAGTTTGCTAGATCAAACCGTACATACAGAGGGCACAAACTTACCCACATTTATAAATATCAGCCTCTCAAGTCTAAAATAAACTAAGTTTCCTTCTGATTTAGATCTAAACATATTCGTATAATGCAATGACACGCCGTATCCATACCTTATTACACATTCAGGCATGTATTTCACTTCGGCTCCCTTTCGGCAAGGCGCGATAACAAACTTAGCTTCCAATACCCGTCAATTTAAAGTTATAGACATTAAATTAAGTAAAGGCAGAAGGTATTATGTGTACCCAAATTTCGTTAGGTTCTTGGCTTAGGTTTACGTAAAATAATACGACGAATAAGTACCAGTAGATAAGATGAATGATAAAATGAAACATGAACCTTGTGAGAATTTAGAATCCCGATAACCGGTTTTGTTGATTACTATGATTTTACACCTCGCACAAGGTATCTTTAACGATGTTCTTTCAATATAAATAAAAGAAAATAATTATTTTGCATAGGAGCAGAAATTTACAGGCTCTTTTTTTGACTATTGAAGTTTTTGAATAAGGCCTGAGCAGTGAACGTGTTTTAGATAATGATGATGGTATCTCAAAATTCACTTTAACTGCACAAAATTTGTATTCCACATACACAGAAACTGTTTTTGTGTTAATTTTGTATGAATCAAAACAGGTAATCTCATAAGTGAATTTAAAAACCCTACGCTCATCACTACTCAATATTTCCAACCAAAACCAAATAATGCAAACATTTCATAATGTATTTCCATAATAATTCCCCGAACGTCCCCTACCCCTGATTAATTACCCCCCATCTCCGATTGTATACAATTACCCTGTCATCTTGAGTCCGACCGCGACCGCAAACTGCCCCAATACCGCTTCCGATGAAGGGGACATTTGCAACTTTGGTTCCGTATTGGCCCTTAGATTTGTTAGCGGTTGGTCCACTTTGGAACCATTTGGTGCAGTAATTTAATTGGAATAGGATTTTTTTGGTATAAGAAAGTAGTAATAATAATATATATTACAGGACAATGTAGCACAAATTGATCTAATCCCAAGTTAATCTCTAAGCTGTTACTATAGGGACAAGACAAGACAACAATAAACATTCGTATGTACAGAAATACTAAAATGGCCACGCGAACAGTTACCGTACTAGACAATGATAGGGTTGCTAATGCTCTGCAACAGGTCGAATGGGATGAGGCGCTTGCGTACGATTGTCCGAATAAAATACTCAATTTTATAAGGGAAAAAATACAACATATTTATGATGAATGTAAAAGGTCTATAAGGTGTAAAAATAAAACTACGAAAAAATGTAAATGGGTAAACAAGAAAATTATTAAAATGTGTAAACAAAGAGATAAATTGTATAAAATATGGAAAAAGTCTCCAGAAAAAATTGAAAACAGAATATTGTATAATAAATATCGTAATAAAACTAATAAATACATTAATTATGTCAAAAATAAGTATATTAAAAAAGAAATTTGTAGAAACTTTAGGAATTCGAAGGAAATCTGGCGCATAATCAATGAGTTATGTGGTAAAATAAACAGCTCGATTGACGATGTAATTTTAAAACATTTTTAAATGAGCGAGAAAGGGATATGTAACAGTTTTGCCAGAGAATTTCAAAAAAATGTTGAAAACATATCTATTTCTTGTAATAGACATATTCTTGAACACTCTAAGTTCGCCGGAGGCGCAGAGGTGACAATGCGGTTAAAAAAAGCGACTTGTGATGACATATTTAAAATAATAAATAGCTTAAATGATAGAAAAAGTCCGGGATATGATAAAATCCGTTCAATAGACATAAAAAATAACTGTTCAAAAATGACACCTGTGCTAACACATTTAATTAATTCCTGCATTGCTACATCTGTTTATCCCGACGAACTTAAAATTGGAATAATACGCCCTATCTACAAAAAAGGGACTTACACAGATTATAACAACTACAGACCAATTACTATACTATCGTGTGTTGACAAGATTGCTGAGAGATACCTCGGTAACGAAATTAGTAAATTCTTGACTCGACATAAAATAATTAACACTAAACAGTTTGGTTTTCAAAAAAACCGAGGTACCTCGCAGCTACTTTGTGAATTCAGCAATGAAATCAACGAGCACATGCATGAAAAAAGGCATGTGCTCGTTGTTTTCATTGATTTCAGTAAAGCCTTCGATATGCTAAAATACGAGACGCTATTCAGTAAACTAGAGCAGAACGGCATACAGGGCCCCCTGGTTGAATTGTTAAAAAACTATCACACCAACAGATATACTCGAGTTAAGGTGAATAACACATACAGTGAGGCTGTACAAACGGATAAAGGCACGGCGCAGGGATCTATTATTGGCCCAACCGAATACCTGCTATATGTTAATGAAATGTGTAACATTATAACCGAGGGCTCTGTCTACCAATTCGCGGACGACACATGCATTATTACTGCCGACCGAGATATAGTCAAAGCCGAGAGTGTAATGCAAACGAACTTTGACACTATCTGTAAATGGGCGCATGATGTCGGGCTTGTTATTAACGCGCAAAAAACAAAAATAATGCATGTTCGTTCAGCTCATAATAAAATAGCACACGAGGTCTCTGTAGTTGCCCACCAACACAGTTGCCTACACCAGCACAGCACCGTTACGTGTAACTGTGAAAAAATAGAAGTGGTAAAGGAACACATGTACCTTGGACTTATAATAGATCACAGGTTCAACTGGGGACCTCATGTTAACTACGTGTGTGACAAGCTGAGAGCTATCTTGAGTAGATTATCAATTCTAAAGCATAAAGTACCATACAGAACACTACGTCTGCTATACTTAGCCCTCGCTGACTCTGTGATCGGCTACGCCCTGAGTACCTATGGTAGAACCTTTAAGACCTATATGGAAAAAATATACGACCTACAAATTAGAATATTAAAAACTATTGTACCAAATAATATTAAAAAGCTTTATGTAACCGACTATTCTCAACTATTTAAATACAGTAATCTACTTCCTGTACAGAAAAAGATGAAAATAGCTGTCTTAATTGAGGAATATCACAATGTTACAAATCTCAAAGTCAAGAAAAGATGTACTAGATTAAGAAAGTTAACATCACAAAGCCAATTTTGTTTACCTAAATACAATAACATATATGGTGCTCGAAAATATTCATACTTACTGCCTAAAATAATAAACCAATTACCGGAACATGTACAAAACTTATATGTAAATGGTTGTAAAATAAGAAAAATGTTGAAAAGGCACTTTTTAAAATGTAAAAATTTATCCTATATTCTGTAAATTAAGCTGTATGTCTACCTACTCAAAATACTTACCTTATAAATTATAAAACAGTATCAATATTTAAGAACTCCCCATCGGCACACAAACCTCTTCAAGGTTTTGCTTAGATGGGCATTGTACCTACTATGTATTTCTTTTTGTCTTAATCAATAAATTAAAAAAAAAAAAAAAAAAAAACATAGAAAACATCCAAGGTTCAGAAATGAATTAATCGCGGTCATCACAAAAATATTTTTTCTATACCGCGAATCAAACCCTTGATCGCTTCGTAGGCAGGGAGACTACCAACTTGGCTAAACGCGTTGTCAATCGAATATTTTTCTTACTTATATTATTTTCTATAAAGAAAACAGTTTATATCACTAAGAATAAGTATTTAAACTAACTTTTACTCCCGTCTTTTCCGAATTCAATCTCATAGTTGGTTTTTCCTGCCGAAACTAATAAATTATCCAGACTGTCAATTATCTCACGTTATATGCCAGAATATGAGACTTTTCTGTCAAAATCATTGATATTAGTTTATAATGATGTGCTGTTATAAACATTTACGTGTACGATATTTAAATAAGCTCGATCAATATGTCATTAATTTCGTCTAAAATAATAATGTGGGAACATAATTAGAAATCATTTTCAATTATCTACCCTAGAATAAATTATTAGAAAGCTCAATATTAAATTGATGAAATTGATATCTTGAATTACATTACAAATAGTTTTTTTAATTGAAAGTAATGCTTTAATTTTTAAATCGTCTAAATAAGTCGTCGTCTAAGATATTAAATACTGTTAGATTCAAACCCAGGGAAACTAATCAAACTATTAGATTACACGATTATTGGAGTAAGATCTTAAAGTCAAAAAACCTTGTTTTTTTTTTCAATGATCAGATTCAATCTTTTAAAGGGGTACAGAAGAACTGAATGATAATTCAATAAAAAATCCTAGCTGGAAATTGAATTAAAATTACTAAGTTAAGTAATAAGCGCTTCAATTAGTAAGCCAAGATAGTAATTAGTGGATAGAAGTGCCTAGTCCGGCAGACAGCGGCTCGCAAAATTAATTTATTAACACCTTAATTGGTAACTTAGCCGCGGAGAGGAAAATTGTCGAGGTTAAGTCGACCATGTCAAAACTTCCCCGCTTCGGCCGCGACCAAGACTCTAAGCCAAATATTTTATTAAGGGAGTCACTTTATACCTTCAGAGGCAGAGAAAAGTTGATATATTAATTAACTCGTGAATAAGTCCGTCAGGCCAAAGAGTCACTTCGTTTCACGCAAGCGCATAAGGATCTGTCAAGATACGCCCTTAGGTAGTTTGAGCGTGGCGTTCGGGCAGCGCACACGAGCGAATACGTACCGCTTCGCGTCGTTATTCTGCGAAATTCGAATTTGGACTCTAACGTTTGTGAGTTTGGACGCGTGAACATGAGTTAGAGATGCCGCCGGACGGCGGTGCGATCGTACGCGCTAGCACTGAAACTTTGAATTTTAGAGTCAGTATTTTGGCTGTGTTTGTTGTGGTGTCTGTGAACGGTGCTCATGATGAACGGGCAAAGTTTATCCTGGGTTACGGTGAGTGCGATGCTTAATTGTTTTATCGCCGGACGATTTGTGTCGCTCGGTTTTTGTTTATTTTGCGGTTACGGCACGATGCGGATGTGGGTTCTGAATTAACTTGACTTACTACGTGTAACCTGACTTTAGTAACTTGATCATTGGTTGGTTGGTCGTTGTTTTTTTAATCGCGTTAATGGAGCTACAGTTTGAGCTCAGTGATATTTGAAATGTAACGTATTTCGTTAATTTATGTAGAAAAATAAGCAAAAATATGTTTGTTTTTTTGCTTTTCTTCATCATTTTCGATTTTGTTTTGTCCTAACTACAATCTTAATAAGGTTTTTCATCATTCTTAAGAAAAAGCGTAAACAAAAGTGAGGAGAAAAGTTATTATAAGAAATTCAGTTGTGAGCACTCAAGTTTCCGAACTCGACGCGTAAGCCTTATAATAATAAATCTTTTGCACTTATAAGAGTTCCACGATGACTTTAAATGAGGAAAATTTCATGTTGAAAGTGGAATGATTTATTATCAAGTATTAAACAATCCTTTTTCTATTAATAAAGATTTATTCTCTTCTTTCCCTTTGAAAACCTTTTATTTAATTTAAACGGTTAATAAAATAATAGTTTATAGGTATAATTTGAGTGTCTTTCTTATTATTATTATTTTCATTAATAATTACTAACCAATACTAATTACTACGAAAAAAAAGAGTAATATTATATTTTTAAAGTAGCTGCCTTAATAAAATTTAAATGCCTTGTTCTATAATTACAGTGATAGATGTAATAATTTTTACGTTTGTGCCGTGTAGTTAAAGAAAATCTATTCGTTAATATAATTATAACTTTATGAGTAAGATAAACGTAGCACCTGTTAAGTAGGTAACTGTAAATGTCCAAATCCATACTACAAGGGCTGTGAAAGTCATGGAAATAGTACGGTCAGCTGCAGAGAAATGTAACCCCCTTTGCAAGGCAACTTGTATGCAGGGGGGGTTAGTTTTCTCTGCAGCTGACTGTACCTACCATTGTACCCAATAGATGTACCAAATTTAGATTTTTGGACAGACGGTGACATCCTTATTTGGTGATTTAGTAAAATAAAAAAATCTGAAGTACCTTCTTTTAAATCAGTACTTTAATGACAAACCAATTATGAACACAGATATTTTTTGTGAATTTCATGATGGTCATGTGCGTAACAGAAAAATAAGGGGGGTATCTGTGTGTCATGACTACACTTTGTTAGCTTGAAAACGAATGGACATATTTCAATGGGGTTTATTATCAATTGAAAGCTCTCAAATGAAATATTATATATTTAGGCATTTAATCCGCCATTTTTGATTTTTTCGTGCAATAAAAAAATAAATTAATAAATAAAAGCAGGGTTTGCAGTTACCTCGGGTGACCTTAGACAAAAAAGTTATTTGTAAAAAAAAAGTATGATAATTTCTAATCAAATTGCTTAAATCTGACAATCAAATCCGCATAGTAACCGCTTGCTACAGCTTTCGTCATCATGAGAGATGACACCTGGCTTGTAATACGTATGCTAGATCGATAAAATATCATTTGAAAGCAATATATACATTATTAATCAATGTGGTTCTTACACGCGTTAACTTAGCGCGCTGGGCGAAAGCGCTCAGCCGGTGGCAGGCTACTGCCAATAGGTATTGTTAGCAATTTAAGTGCATACATTCATAGATTATACACTGACACCTAGATTCCCTGAGCGGGGCAGAGTTACCGAATTACCAACAATTCTAAAAATGGATTGTTAATTCTGTTACCAAATTTTGCAGAATCAGGCTGAAATAATTTTACCAGTGCTTGTTTTACTTTTATTGGATACGTTATCTAATCTTATTAAAGCACTAGATTCACAAGGTTAATAGATAATCTATTATTCTGTTCATAGGCCTCTTTTGTTTGAAGCTAGCCTGCATATAATGGTACTAATTGTAAATCAGAACGGGACCCTATCCGATACATTTCGACCGTGTGGGATCTTGTGAAATTACCCCCTTTGTAGCATAGTCTATGGTCTACTCCACATATAGGAAGTGGATAATGGAGCGCAATAGAACTTCCGTGGTTTCCCTTGATTCTGGCTAACCACTACTAAGAATTTTCGATTCTTACTCCTATAAAAAGGGAAAGCTTTTGACATAGAACTGTTTTTTACGTACTCGTACCTTTAGTCAAAAAATATCCGACTTAGTGTTAAACATACTTCGGCAATCAATGTTAATACAGCCACACTGAGAAGTCGGTATAGTAATTATAATATTCTTATTTCGTTAAAGTAAATGATCGCAAAGTGTATCCATTTTGTTACAACAGCTAAAACATAAAACCAAGTCACGGAAATTTCTGTTTATTTTATCATAATGCTGTTATTTGGCAACGTGGACAGAATAGTTTAAGCGAGTTCTTGTCTTTAATTAGTTTACTTGCATAAGTCCATTTGCTATCCATGTACCTTTACGTATCTTACTGTGACTGTATTAACCCACTGCGGGGTTTTTGAAGACGAATTATTTATTTTTAATGCGAAAGTTTACTTAATTTATTAATCAAGAAAAAAAAGGTTTCGTAAAAGAACCAAGGTCACCAACATACCTCGGAAAATTTTGCTTAAGTGCCAGTGAAAGAAACTCATAAAACGTAGAACTAAATAGCTAATAACAAAACGTTTCGTTTTCGAAGTAATTAGCAGGTGGCAATCGCTAAACTAAAAAGTGTGATGGCGGTACTTTATTTGACATGTATTTGGCTAATATAATCTTTCATCTCACATTAGACATACTGAATGAAAAGAGATGCAACGGAACCAATTAAAATTTGTGGTACCACCCGGGGATCTTTTTTTACTATTGACTGACGAACAAGCTGGTAAAGCACCAAAGAGTTCAATAGATACAAGAGGCTTAGAATCAGTCTTTGTGAAGATCTTTGGTTGAAGCTTACTTAAGCGTTAAAACTATATCGTCTTCGACCTGTTATCATATTGGCAACGTTTTGATAGCTCTTATTTACTTGACAGTAATGGCGGGCCGTGTTACAAACAATACCATTACAGGTCAAAAGCGATATGGTTTTACCGAGTAGACTTAAAAGCCTAGGCGGGTTACCGTGACATATTAAAGCAGTTCAATTTAGGGACAGAGCTATGTAACTGCTATTGCTCTGTTCCTTTCTCTCGACTTAAACTGAACTGCTTTAGTCTGTCATGTTAACTCCCCCTAGAAACGTCAAAAAACGCATTTGAAATTGTCGATAATATCTGAACATTCTGAACACTCTCGGATGATCTAAATAAAACAAGACGAGTGTAAAGAGAAGAAACAGAGACAAAAGCTTACTGGTATTTCAGCGTAAATTACAAAAAGAGTAATGGATTCAATTCACCCGTGACCTAGAACCGAAATTATATTTGCAAACCGAAAAAAATTCAAACAAAAATGAATTCTTATTTAAGAACAATACGCAAACATTGACATTAACTTATTCACATTATAATATTTATGATTGCCCCGAAAAAGATACAAAGCAATTTATCCCTGAGTTGGTATCATTTGTTTATGTATACAATGAAAGAGACGAAAGAAGGAAAATCCGAGATGACTTCAAAAGTTATCTTGAAGCACCATTTATTATAATCTGGTATAGTCTGTTCTCGTCAGTTCAGGACCTTAAGGTAATCCTTTAATCTTTATTGTAGACGTGACTCAAGGCTCTGCTATTATCATTAAATGTTATTCCAAAGTTTTGCTTAGCTCGGAGGTGTATTTTGAATGTATTTACTTTTGGTTTTAATCAAGTGTTGTTTCTGATTTCAATGTGAGTTTTGTTAGATTTAGTTCAAATAACAGTACATCAACATTGTTTTAATCCACTATGTTCAAGTAAGTTATAGAAAATCTATGAATACACATATTATTATTTAGATACTTGCTATTTATCACAAACATAAGATTGTAAACGATTTTCAAATGAGTTTTATTAGGGCTGTGATTCTATATATAAACATTTCAGAGGGTCTGATTTTAACCAGTCAGTCAACCGTCTAATATTTAAGGTTTACAACTAACGTCGTCTTTGAACTACATAGTGTTTGACACGAGACGATGCAGACCTTTATTTACAGGTTGCAGCCGGACAGACTGACGTCTCATCAGTCGTACACTTGTGGATAGCCGGCAGGCAGCCTGACAATCGTTGTCACTTGTCAGTCAACAGCCGCACACCGCATTGTTGGTTTCAAACAGTCTGCAGGGACTCGTTTTGACTAAGCAGTGCATGTTAACTGCCAGTCTCAGGGTCTTATATACACGCAAGGCCAAAGCAATCATTAATGTCTCGACAGTTTTGTTGAATAAGTATCCAGCATAGAAATAAAATGTTACTTTTCAGCGATACAAGTAACGATATTACAGTTACCTCATTTTAACGAGAAAAAGGAGGCAAAACAAACGTTACGCTTAGTAGTGGGAAATCAATCCAGATCGCTACCACAATCTTATTCTCCATCCTACCGCCAATCAGCAGTGATCGCATTGCTGTGTTTAGATGTAGGGGTGACAACTTCACTGGGGAAATTATCAGCTTTAAGGCATTCAATCTTAGTCTTCAGGGCTGGCAACGCATTAATTTCAGTCTTAAATAGGGGCTTGCAGTCTTGAGAATGCAATTTGCAGAGAGTAGGGTCTCAGATAACATTTTCTATAATCTTCTCATAAAAAACTCACCTCAAAACCTCAAGAGTAATGAAATAAAATTCGTACGCTTATGATATTTTTGAGCCCATCTAAAACATAGGTTAGGTTATCATTTTTTAATATGAGTGTTTCACCGTTCACAGCATTCCGACCCGAAAATATCCAGAGCTGAAACTATAATCCTCGTGTATGAACTAAAAATAATGAGGGCCGGCGACCTCGGTACCCTCGCCCGGATTAAAGGTGAACGTTTGAGGCCAAATAATTCAGACAACGTCAATCCTTTCGTCAATTATCTGGCAAACATAAAAAATAAATATATTTTCAGTACAGTTAGTAGGCAGAATAAAGAAACCTGGGAATCTAGACTTCAACTGTCAATGTAAATGGAATCGACAACAATGCTATTTTTGTTACCGATAACGTTCGCCGAATGCATCCTTGATTAGTGCTCTGGAGCTGCTAGCATATGTCGCACTTTCCTCTTGAAACTCAGTATGCCTTTATCATTGCAAAGTGGTTAGTATAGGAGATCCGACCGACGAATGAATTGTGCCAGCTATCCAGGTCTAGTAAGTCCAGGATAAGTTACCGCTTGGTTCCTATTTTCTATACTTAAATGGACGTTAAGCCTAGCTTTTCGATCCCTTATCCACTTTCAATCTGTCAGCTAGATTCAGCATTTACATAACAAATAAAATGATTGAAATGTTAACTAGTAAAAGATGAAGGGTAAAAGGATAGAACATGTCTAGTCACGTTAATAACTTTTAAGAGAAGCGAATTATGTAAATTCGCATGTAATTTTCGTGAAGAGGTTTTTTTTGGTGACACAATAGAAGTTACAATGCACATTTATATCAGTAATTGAGTAAATAAACCCGATCGCTAAGAAAACTGACCCTTTTGAATATTTTGAGTAAATATAAGGAAAGAAAGAAAGAAAACAAAATTACAAAAAACATCTAAACCAGTGCCAGACGGAGCAAAATAGTTCCTGCTCAGCGTGTTTTATTGTATTAAGGTTAGAGCCGGTCTTCCGCAGGAACCATTTGGTCACACCACGGCAGATCACACAGGCAGCAAAACAATAAAAAAACAAAGATAGAGCAGATTATAATAAATTAAAATAAAATCGATTTAAACTATTCTCATTTTTTTAAGAGTAAGTATTATTAGTATTTTTAAGTCTTCTATTTATATTTTAAACTACTTGAAAAAATCAAAATAGCCCGTTTTGTATTCTAGGAGGCGTTTACAGTGGGTGTGTCAAGTATAAACTCACCTGACCTGTCTTTAAATAGATAATTAATCTAAACATAGATACTTTTCTATCTTGTCAAAATATTTTAAAAGCCGGTTTTAATAGATAAATAAGACTAAACTCATTGGAATCCGGCCAGTCTCGGTCATCGTTTTAACGCGTCAAGTGCTTGATTATTTTAACTGTTATTAATTGCCCACTGCTCTCATACAAGCGGATGAATGTAATCTTACACTTGCCATACATGTAGGTAATAAACACATACAATATACGACAATAGAGTATCATTGAATGTGAAGTTAATTGACTACGTGTACGGTGGAGGTTATAGCTTTAGTGCTTTGTCACATTAACTCATGTTTAAGCGTTAAAGCGACAAGGTACAAAAATGTGCAACAACTGATAAGGTGACTGTAAAGGATGCAGTCATTCCTTGAAAAAATCAATATTCAGCTGTTTAAGAGAAATCACCTAACAGGGACTTGAATGTAGGGCCAGTAGCCTCAATCACAAATATTTCAATCATACTTCGATTTGTTGAATTGGATTTTACTATTCGAAAAAGTGGACTATACAGCATGACTGCGGGGCCGTTTAGCAACAAAGTAAACAACTCACTACATCATTAGGGAAATGACGTAATAGACTTACAAGCGTTAAGATAATTACTTCATTTTTTATTAAAAAATAAATAAATTCTGGATTATGGCAACCCAACATATGGAATCTTTACTTCATTGATTCTATTATTCCATCGAACGTTATTTTCTGCTAGTGACTACCAAAACCATACCCATACATCGAGAAATGCTTTTCGATGAACTGAAATTTCTGAGTAGTGATAACTATGTTCGTTGAAAGGTGCTTCGACAATAAAATAGTAACCCATAATTTTATCGAATTTCACTTCGTCGATTGAATAATGTCATGCGCCTTTTTTGCTGAAATCATTGTTTTCAGGATATTTAAAACATAAATTACGTAGGTTAGGTTAAACTTATGACTGCCAAAAAAAGAAAACTCATGCGGCGAGAAATGCCTTTCGATGAAATGAAAACTTTGCATTTGTTGAAAGGTGTTTCGATATGTACTTCGAAAAAATAGGTACCTACTCACATATAACATTTTAACATGTTCGTGTAATTTATCAAAAAAGTCTAAACCCGGCCAACTACTTAAACACCTTTTTACTTGACAGCTGTTGCATAAAAACATAACCTATTTTCCAACTTAGAATATAAGTACAATGGCTAGCAAAATAATGAATCACTACGTTAAAAAGCACTTTAAAGTGATTTGTTATGTTTGCTCGTGAATGCATTTTAGATTGTGTAATCATTGAAATTAAATCATGAGGTTTAGTTTAGGACTTTAGTTAAGTGCTAGTTTTGTGGCTGGACTAAAGTATTCCATTTCGAAGTACCCAATTTAAGAGAATATTTTAACCGCGCAAGTCTCAGAACTTACTATTGGCCGACCGTTAAACTTAATGCGGTTAAACGATTGTGTTACAGAACATTTTAATTAAAAGTAGCCTTGAACGCATTCTAGGATTACCGATCATATTATTTTACGATAAAAATGGATTGTCATAATTAAAATAGTTTACGAATAACGCAAAAATCAACATCGTGAGTTTACCATTTAAAACGTAAAAATAAAACAAGCCAGGATCGAGTTTTAAAATATTATTAAACGCTTAAAAATAATGCTTCCAATTTCACTTGCAATTATTATAGCTTATTTCAACTACAGGTCAAAACAACAGCACTTTAGAACGCAACAATTTCAATTCCACCGGAACCCTAAAAAGGTAAGATCCTAGGAAAAAATCTAACAAAAAAGCGGAGAAACCCGTCAAAAACATTTTGCCGTTGTTTCTATTTGAGGAGGGATAGCGTTGAAGTGTCGTACGGAGTAAATGGGGTCCGCGAATCCCGACCGTTGAGTACTTCAAAGTTTACGGTACCGGATTTCGAGAAAATGGCGTGTCATATACAGCGTGCTACATCATTCTTAGTTGTGCCGATTTACGCGTGGCTCGAGGGTTCCGATTCGGTTTCCGAACGAAATTGTTGAATAAATTTAGCTTTGATACAGTCGCCGGGGAAAAATTGGTGGCGCGATCAGTTTTAATCATGCAAAATTAAAAACAAAATTCAGGGTAGGCTATGTCGAACTTTAGAGTGGAATTTTAAACATTCGTTCTTGCTTGAACTCCTTGCAAGGAAAAGGGATAGGTTTGTAAGGGATAGTAAATACTCACTTACATAAATTAACTATGCTTTGGCAAAACATAATATTTTAGATCGTTAAGTTATATAATAACACCAGCAATCCAACGATTTTTTATTTTGTATAATTTCCAAATGGGTATTTTATAAACATCTTCTTGGCTCCTATTTTTCAAGTTTCGTCATCAAAATATTGGTTATTTGGTTTTGCTGTAGTCTACTGTTATTAATACGCATGATAAGATAGCATCTTGAAAAAAATACAGCTTACTTATTACTTGTCAAAAACATCATTTAACATGATGCTAAGACAAATTACTATGTACAGTCACCCAATATAAAACCTTGTCATTGTGAATGTCATTGTCATTTTCATGTGTATCATTTGATGTTCTATTTGAAATTTACTATGACAACTCACTAAATTGCTTAACATTTTCGTTGGGGTACTGTACCTCTTGCTTACCAAGCGAAAGAAACTAAATAAAATGTACATTTAATGTAAAGCTGAAAATACTAATTCTACTTTTCACATAATTTCCGCTCCATATGATGCCAGTATTCAAATATACCTAGTATCTCCATTAAACGAAACCCAGATATCGCTTTGTAAATTCAATTTGCATAAAATCACGATTGAAATGTCATGTAATCAGCTCAGTGAATGCTATTGGATATCCCAACTTTTGTGTATTCAAGTGAACTGTTTTGACAGTTTGATTTTATAAAAAAAGAGATTGAACATAACACATTAGCCACTTAGCTTACCTTAAAAATCTACCTTTAAAAAACTTAGCATATAAGCATATATCACTTAAGTATTTCTATGATTGTGATACAGAAATCCACTCAACCCGTTATAGATATTCGGTTGACTGTACCAGATAAACAATGCTTATTCATTCAATTTTCCATTCCGTTGCGCCACACGTTTTATTATTTTCCGTGCAAGGTAGAGAAACGAGTGGCACGGAAGCCGAAAAAAAGCTTTGTCTAGAATTGTATACACGTATAAAAAGTTGAGAACTGGTAATTGATCGTGAAATTGTGATATTTAAATTGGCTGTAGTTTGCAAAACAGTTTGTAAAAAAATGTAGGCATAACTTATGACATGTGATACTATATATATACAGGGTGGCTCATTCAAATGGGTCAGTATGGGAAAGTCTGAAACTATAAGACATACGCAGATTTGTTCTTAGGAACCATATCACCGATTTTGATTAAAAAAAAACTGCATTCATACATTTGATAAAAAAAACTGTACTCAGCTAGGGAATCGAACCCGGTTGTTTTGAAAAAATAAACTTACACTATTTATATTCAGATATCGATTGTGTAGGTCTTAAACAGTTAATATTTCTAAGAAACATGTCTAAAATCCAAAAAATGCATTATTTTCACATAATTTTTATTTATTTTAATAGATGTTCGAAGTGACCTTGTTGAATATTGTAACGAATGCCTGAACTTGTTGAATATTGTAACGGTCGGATCGATTCCCCATTACCACTTTAGTACCATTTTAGTATCCAAAGTACCTAATGCGGTTGGTAAAATAACAATGTTTTATTAGCAGTACCCAGAAGGTTCAAAGTTAATCATCAATCCCTCACTACTCTAAAGTGGATATTTGAATCCTAGCTAAAATTGTACACCTAAATTTCGTGTTATCACAAGTGAATATTAGTTAGTGGGAATTATTTAAACTGTGTAAATTAATAACACTTCTATTGTCCTTCAATCATAATCTCACTATGCTAGGTAGCACTTAAAAGCGCTCCAAATTAAGATTCAGCGGACCACATATTTTACCAACTATACAAGGTTAATTTTTTTCATTTTTATTTGTGGTTTTTTAGGCACCATTGCGAGGTATAGACGTGCTCGTCGAAAATGAATTGTCAGCTTTTTAATGATCTTTTCGACCAATTGTTGAGTAAGATAATTATAATTTTTTCCTAATCTCATTTAACGTATTTTTGATATATTTTCACTAGATATAACGATTAAGGGATATAATGCACTTTTAGTTTAACAATATTTTGCATATTCTGATAAGATCTAACTATTATCAGGTGTAATAAACTTATAATATAACAACTATTTATGGAACAGTCAATGGTATAACGTACATGTGATATAACTGTGGTCGATATAACGTTCAGTGGGTATTATACCCACTGAACGTAGTAGTAGTATAATCTGGAATGCATAATTCAAATGAATTGATATCTATGACAAAAAGTATACCGACAAAAATACTTTTCTTTTTGCATTTATAACACATTATAATACTAATACTTATATCATACGTTCATTATATCTTATATAAAATATCTATTATACCTATTGAACATTATACACCATGAAAATATCTCCTTTATTTTTATATCAAAAGTTTATTATATCTCTTGAGTGATATTTCATGAAAATATATCAAAAGTTGTTATATCTAGTGAAAGTATATCAAAAATAAGTATATCGATCATTACACACCCCAATTCTGTTGCTGATAAGTATATTTATAACACTGATCTTAAACTTATCGCTATTGATTGACGAGTTTTACAATTCCTAACTCGATGAATTTACTTTAAACTTTTTTGGAGTTCCTATAGCCGCCTTCCGTCTCCATATTCATACCATCTTGAAAGTACGAGTATTATTTTGTATTGTCATCAATAACACTGCAAAGCCCCGTACGGACTCTATTTAGCATACAACGGAGAGTTCAAATGTTTCTACCGCGAGCAAACCTATTCAAGAACCAAGCAAACTGTTGTAAGCTAAACGGAGTTCGGGGCCCGTTCCGCAAGCAGTGAAAGGTGGGCAATAGTATGCATGCAAAATTTTAACTTCCTCAGGCCCACCATACAACGGAATTTGCCAGTGGAATATGAGCCTATTGTGAATATCATACAGTAAATTTTCTAACTCGATTGTCAGTCTTAAAAACAAAAGAAAATAAAATGTATTTCCTTTCCAATGGAGTTTTATTTCTGGAATTTCTTGCGGCGCTTCTTCTCCGCAATGATGGTCTTTTCCGAAGCGCTGATAGATTCACTCTATATTACCGACGTGTAAAAGAGCCCTCATGTGAACTATTTTGAATTTTTCAATTTGAATTTTGAGATTATGTACAATGTTTAACTACGAGGTTTAAATTAATCCAATAAATATAAGTAGGTTTAAATCGAATTCCCAATTTTTTAAATTTTGTTTTAGTTAGTTATACTAGTCACTAAACTAATAAAAGTGTGTTACATAAAACTAAAACAAAAGAACAATCAACTACAAATATATGTATCCACTGTCTACCTTATTGCATACTAATAAGGTCCATTTATGATACATTTTTTTGTAGTCGACTATTCCTACTCGAGACAAACAAGCAAACGTTTAGTTAATTAAAATTGTAACAAAAAGAAAAAAGTAATTTAACATCAGTCTCATTATACACTAACAGTATTTTATTACAGAACCTTTATAAAAGAGCTCGAGAAAAAATAGAGCAATTTAATGAATCGTTTTCTAGAGAGTTATTTTTTTATTACAAACTGTTTAATACCAGTAATTTTGAAGGAATTAGCGACTTTGTTTTGGAGTTTGAGAATTATTCAATGTTTACTAATTACCTAACACTTAGTAAGCTTGTTAAATTTTAGGGCTTTTATATCGTTGTTTATTCAATTAACTTAAGTTACGCTACATCAGAATTTACAATGTAGGTATAATATTGTATAAAACTCAAATCACAGTTTGAGGAATATTGTAAATGATACAATGAAATATCTACTAAAATGTGGAATTACCTCATTCAATTTAAACACTATATTGACTCATAATAAAATCGAAAACTTGTTCTCAGTACGAATTTAAACGGCTGTCAATAATTAAATGAAAAATGAAAAATACACTCAGGACCAAAAATAACGGATCAGAGTGCGTTTTTCATACTAAAGAGGCTATTTCGAAGCCTTGGTTCCTCGCCAGGGAATGCTTTTAGTGAAATCTGATGATGAATACCCCGAGAATCGATACAGGACTTCCAGAGTGCCTAGGATACTCAACTGAATGGATCTGCGGTTAACGCCGGAATAGTGCATGTTCAGAAAAACATCTAAAATGACAATAAAATGTAAGGAAATCCAAGCGCTGACCCAAACTATCCCGCTGTGGTGTTAACTGATTGTGCGATCAGTTAGATATCTTAAGAACTTTTGACCTCCTCTATTGAACCTCGCAGTCTCCACCATTAAAACTCACTCAAAACAACCCCTGCCGAGGAACCAAGGCTTCGAAATAGTCTCGTTTGTATGAAAAACGCACTCTGACCCGGTATTTTTGCTCCTGAGTGTAATTATTCGGCAAATACATAAAAAACAGTTTACAAGAAAAATGTCTCAACCAATTATTTTTTTAATGTGGCCAAAGTGGTCTCCGCTCAGCTTTATGCCTCTGAATGTTGGTAATACATCCACAGGCGCTGGTTTTCAGTGAGACCAGGGAGAGTAGATATGGCAATCGAAGGCGTTAAAATTTAAAAATAATAATATTATCAAATACCTAAAATAATATCGCTACTATTTTGAGATCATTTTAGAGAGATCAAAATTAAGCATACAATAACAAAAAATTAAATACATCTTGTATATCTGTGTGTATGTGTGTAAGTTTGAGTGTGTGTGCGTGTGTATGTGTGTGTGTGTGTGTGTTTGAGTGTGCTTGCGTGTGCATGTGCGTATGTAATTAAAAAAACCTTACTTTGTAATCTCTTAACCATATCACCAAAATGTTCTTAATATTCACAGCCTAGATCAATACCGTCTTTCGCTGATACCGATCTCTAGAGAAAAATTCAAGCATCCAAAAACCTCTTTTTATAAATCGTTGAAGACCTAGCTAACAATTTTACGGAGCTGCGCCCGACCCGTCATTCATTTCAACGCTGTTTGATAGATTGTCACTTTATGCGCTTATCGTCTTAAAACAATATTTATTTTCCAGTATTTCGAGATTAGCCTCAACCATTGCAAGAGACAGCATAGGTATTGTTGATACAGTAATGGAAACTTGGTAGGTTAGATTTGGTTTGTATTATATACCAATGTAGGAAAATTAAATGTATTAAAAAAATATGATTTTCTAACTAATGAAAATTCTGACAAACGAAACAGTTTGCAACTGAATTTTGACCTTGTGGTAGACAACCGGTAGTTATAAATTACACCGTTTTCCTAACTCCTAACGCAAATCAGAGGCGTTTTATAAATTAAGCGTGTGCATCTGTGAACGTTTATCTGTTCAAATCAAACTCATGTGTCAATTCGGAGTGGGAGTGGTTTATATTAAAACAGTTTGAATTGAGTGGTTTCTATCTTAGTTTGATGAATGTCGGTTAAACCATTTAAGAGTTAATAGCTCTCAAAGGTCACTATTATATGAAATTTTGATCTACGTATTTAATATTTTCAAACACTTCACACTCAGGGTCCTCCTTTAGGAAGTGTGACCCAAGAATATCATAAAAATCCGTAAGGTCAGAAGGATCCCAAGTGCTATGCCGATCTTTGAGAAAGACTCGACTCGTTTCTTTAAGATAGGCTGAGAGGCTAGCCAAGATGCATAACAATAACGTTAACGATTCTCGAAAACTTCCCAATTGTATGAAAGTCACATAAGCACTCAACCGTCTGGCATCTTACGTCAATCCTTTATACTTTCGATAGCAATAACATTCTCACAAGGCTCTTGTCTAGGGCCACTGAGTAGGTATCGGTTCAGATATACCCACGCTAAGAGGCAATTCCACAGACACTAAACGCGTGGGAAATGTTTTCATCAAAACGGTCATTATATTACGCACTAATGCCTATGTTAAGTAAAGTTATTTTTGCCAAAGAATACATTATTCTCAACAAAAGGTGATAACCTAAGGTCTAGACGCAAATAAACATAACTTATTATCATATCCAGATTATTTACTGTCACATTTTTGGGAAAAAGCCTCTCACAAAGAGCGATTATATTCTGTTATTTTGCTCACAAAAAATAATCGTCAGTGATACGTGTCGTGGTATCACAAACTTACATTTTATTTCTTTGTGACAGAATATTTTTGATTATTATTTTCTCCATTATTTATAGGAATTTGTATTTAAATTTTTGTATTTGATGGAATCAAGCATTTACGTTCCAAAGTATCACTTACTGAAGTAGAAGTTGTAGTAAAGACCACAAAGACAAATGGAACTCCACAATAATAAGCATTTCAGACAACGGTATTTTACGATAATATTTCCTTTTGCTCATCGAAATGCCAGTAAGTAGTCAGACAGGTGATGAAGTAGGTAACAGGTTTTATTCAACGATGAATGTCCCTATTTCTGGTTATGGCTTTTGACGTCGAGAGCTCGTCGTGTTGTCATTATAGTCATTATTTAATTCATAATTAATTTTACTTTGCTAGTTTTAAGAATTTATTATTAATTACTTTATTACCTTCGTATTCCTTAATGTAACTTGCTTTTTATAAATGAAAATTTAATGACCTTCTGCTGGAATTCTTCTCCGCAAAGATGTACTTGTCCGAAGCGTTGGTAGATTAACTCTATTATGTATTACCGACGTGTAAGAGCCCTCATGAGGCCAATTTACTGATTATTTATTTTTGCATAGATAAAATTCGTGCATAAATCAATGTCAATTGGCATTAAGGTATTGTTGTTTGATGAAGTAGATATGTGTTGTAGTCTCGCTAAGAAGTGAAACATAAACTGAGCTTTAAAAACAAACAGGTCCAAATTTTTCATATTTTTTTATAACATTCTATTCCGACCGACCGTTATAAACTTGCTCCACCATTCCGAATGCATTTTGCAGACATGTCCAAACTAGTGCCATTTTAAATAGCTGTCCATTATACTATACTAGTAATTTCAGTCTTGACACGCTGTTCAGTATTTCAAATTTCCTGTAATTCTCGCCATATAAGAAACCAGAACCAACAAAAATCTCCTGAATTTATGCAATCTCGTAAAATGTATCTAATGACGAATGTTATGCTATTCTTAAAGCAGAGTCTGAATCAAAATTCAAACCCGTTGGTACTCAAGTATGCCTCGTACGTGATCAGTACCTTTATTGGTAGAATTTTCAAATAACTTCTAAATCGGTTTATAGCAAACTCCGTACGATCGTCGAGGGGGTCATATTTGTAAACGTTTTGTTTGTTATTACTTTTTCGACCTATATGAGAGTAGTCCCCCAAGGATAGATCGTACGTGTTCACATAAAACCTTTACAGATTCTAAATCGATTCCAGATTTTGTTTAGTACGTTGCTATTTTATTGTTGTATGGTTTTGTTTTGTTCTGGGTTTTGAAGTTAATACCAATTAAGCATTTATATAATATTTTAATAAGGGTTAAATGATTACATTAATGGTTTACTTGTAAAGGTGGAGTGCTAAAGTTCAAAAAGTTTGGTACATTTAGCTTAAATATAATATTAATATGTCAATTATTTTGACTGAATAAATGTAAGTTTTTCCATCAAAAATAAATGAAACAGAACTATATGTATAATGGCTACTTTAACTCCGCCCTCCTGGGATTTGTCAGAATTTAAACAGATAAGCATTGTTCAAACGATTCTGTAAATAAACGTTATATTCGCTCATGTATTCGTACAGCAACAAAAAAAACTGATAAAGTGATCGTAAATCAATTTCCCTCAAATTTTGCAGTCGAGAAAATTCTCAAATTGTGAAATTTTATTATGAGAAATTCTAGGTAGCTTCCAAAACCTCAATGTTTTCAAAATTTTCCGAGATTTTTCTCTTCTCTAATATCTTGAGAGGATAGCCAAACTTCTGGGAATGATCTGCAACGTCTACATTGCTACAACTCAAGTTGAATTTTAAGTCAGTTATAACGACTTGAGATTACTTGCCGGGTCAAAAAAGGTCATCTCTAATTTAAAGCAATGACGGGCAGAACGAGAAACACGAGCAATAATTGAAACAAGTTTACTCCTTTGGGACTAAATTGACGTCGTCCGACAGATTAAGTTTTTAATGAAATTCCAACTGGAATCGTTGCTTCTGAATATTTTCGAGGGTCCAGTGGAAATAATTAATTTTAACAGTGCAAGATTATTAAAAGAACCCTATTGAAATTGGAGTTTGCAGTTTGAACTAAAAAATATTTCGATAGGTAACTAAATATTTACAGTCAAAAACCATGTATGAATTGTAAACTAGCAACATTTTACATTACACTAGTTCTAAAATCTATAAAAATATTTTTTTAAATACTAAGTTATTCAAACTCTATCATTGTTAGACGAGAATTGGGCGATAAATTTTCAACGAAATAAAAAAAAAATGTTACTCGATTTACGAATATCACTTATTTCTATCACCCTATTTTCAAATTGCAAGCAGTATTCTGATTAATAAAAGTGGTTTAACTCTTACTGACTATGAATACTTACAGACTTCCTCAAATCTTTAAGTACAGACTGTCCCCGTTTTTAACAGCATTAAAACTCGAAGTTCAAAACGTAATCCATAATTGTTTGTTCTTCATCCCGAATGGCGGAGAATTCCGCGATTCCACTGCTGTGCTTCAACTTTTTCATTTCCCATAGGCATTTGGCTTTGAATTAAGCAAAATTGCGGGTCACTGTTGGATTTCGGGAGAAAATTATTTGCCGACTGAACATTTAAGCTGCTCTGTGGTATCAAAATAAATGCGATGTCGATTTTTGTAATATATCTAAGTATATCGAGTTCAAACTATGACGCATGATTAAGCCAACTGTGACATTATGTCAAAAAGTTTCGTAGTTAAGTGCCTTTGTTGGATTTAATGTGCAATGTAATGATAGTTTTTATTATAGGAGGCGAGTCTTCTGGTCTAAGGTCCGAATAGGAGAGGTCCTTCACTGGGCACTTTATTCGATAAAAAGTATTGTATATGATATTTATTATCATATATATGTTGACAGATATTTATTATAAGATCAAAAAAAATTCAGTCCATTCCTCATTATGACTAAAATAAAAAGTTTTTTTTTTAAATTGCTTTTGGTTATTTAATAGACCAATCATCTTGTTTAATATACCAATTACACACTAATCGAAAGTATGAAGCCTATAGAATATGCAAACAAAAGGTTTAGTGCAAATGATTAGTACCGACTTACCTACCCTTACCTTACCCAATAGTTATGATGGGAAAAAATATTAAACCTAAGGTTCGTTTTAATTTTTTAGTCATATAAGAACTGGACTATAATTTTCCAGTCAATCTATTATAAATATGTTTCTTAGAATATTAAAATTGATATAAAATACTTTTTTATCGAATAAACCGCCTAGTAAAGGTCATCTCCTATTTGGATCCCCTACTATTGGTTGGTTGACTTATTCACGCCACCGCTGACAGGAAATGTGTCAATTATTACTTTATCAATCATTTATTAGTTTTCTGTCCTGAGGGCTATTATATTTATGCGGTTCAGTTTACACTGAAAGAGGAAAGACTATAATTACTGATATAGCTCTGTGCTTTACGCTTACAGTAAAATTAACTGCATAGCTATGTCATTTATTTATTTTATTTTAATAACTAATTAAGTGTTAATAAATCTCTTGTTCTTCCGTATTTTGAAATATTGCTTTCTGATTCTGATAGTGGGAGCACTTGTTACAGGACAAAATTACTCTGGCCCTCGGTGTAAATTATTTGGTTGACCTCCACAAAGTGTTACCATACAATTGCTTCATTAAATGCTCTTTGTGAAAATCTATAGATTGCGGTTTATATTTGAAATATAATTTTCTTAATTAAGTATGGTTGTTGTTCGTTGTCCATGTTTAAATGTGTATTCAATTTTTGGTTGTGTGTTTTATTTTGTTTTGTAGGTATTTTATATTGAATTGGATTTTTATTACAGACTAGTTAGAAAGGGATATACGAGTGATAAGTTGCGGAAAAATTGTGTTAGCCTTTCACAATAGCTTGTTTGAAGTTCATTGCGTCTTCATCGTTACAGTCGTTCATCGTTAATTCATAATTCATTTTACTTTGCTAATGTTAAGAATTTATTATTAATTACTTTATTACCATCGTATTCCTTAATGTAACTTGCTTTTTATTATTGAAAATTAAATGACCTTCTGCTGGAATTGCTTGCGGCGCTTCTTCTCCGCAACGATGGTCTTGTCCGAAGCGTTGGTAGATTAACTCTATTATTTATTACCGACGTGTAAGAGCCCTCATGAGGCCAATTTACTGATTATTTATTTTTGCATTGATAAAATTCGTGCATAAATCAATATCAATTGGCATTACGGTATTGTTGTTTGATAAAGTAAGTATGTGTTGTAGTCTCGCTAAGAAGTGAAACATAAACTGAGCCTTAAAAACAAACAGGTCCAAAATTTTCATATTTTTTTATAACATTCTATTCCGACCGACCGTTGTAACCTGAGCAAGGTACCATTCCGAATGCATTTGGCAGACATGTCCAAACTAGTGCCATTTTAAATTGCTGTCCATTATACTATGCTAGTAATTTCAGTCTTGACACGCTGTTCAGTATTTCAAATTTCCTGTAATTCTCGCCATAAAAGAAACCAGAACCAACAAAAATCTGCTGAAATTATGCAATCTCGTAAAATGTATCTAATGACGAATGTTATGCTATTCTGAAAGCAGAGTCTGAATGAAATTCGAACCCGTTGGTACTCAAGTATGCCTCGTACGTGATCAGTACCTTTATTGGTAGAATTTTCAAATAACTTCTAAATCGGTTTATAGCAAACTCCGTACGATCGTCGAGGGGGTCATATTTGTAAACGTTTTGTTTGTTATTACTTTTTCGACCTATATGAGAGTAGTCCCCCAAGGATAGATCGTACGTGTTCACATAAAACCTTTACAGATTCTAAATCGATTCCAGATTTTGTTTAGTACGTTGCTATTTTATTGTTGTATGGTTTGGTTTTGTTCTGGGTTTTGAAGTTAATACCAATTAAGCATTTATATAATATTTTAATAAGGGTTAAATGATTACATTAATGGTTTACTTGTAAAGGTGGAGTGCTAAAGTTCAAAAAGTTTGGTACATTTAGCTTAAATATAATATTAATATGTCAATTATTTTGACTGAATAAATGTAAGTTTTTCCATCAAAAATAAATGAAACAGAACTATATGTATAATGGCTACTTTAACTCCGCCCTCCTGGGATTTGTCAGAATTTAAACAGATAAGCATTGTTCAAACGATTCTGTAAATAAACGTTATATTCGCTCATGTATTCGTACAGCAACAAAAAAAACTGATAAAGTGATCGTAAATCAATTTCCCTCAAATTTTGCAGTCGAGAAAATTCTCAAATTGTGAAATTTTATTATGAGAAATTCTAGGTAGCTTCCAAAACCTCAATGTTTTCAAAATTTTCCGAGATTTTTCTCTTCTCTAATATCTTGAGAGGATAGCCAAACTTCTGGGAATGATCTGCAACGTCTACATTGCTACAACTCAAGTTGAATTTTAAGTCAGTTATAACGACTTGAGATTACTTGCCGGGTCAAAAAAGGTCATCTCTAATTTAAAGCAATGACGGGCAGAACGAGAAACACGAGCAATAATTGAAACAAGTTTACTCCTTTGGGACTAAATTGACGTCGTCCGACAGATTAAGTTTTTAATGAAATTCCAACTGGAATCGTTGCTTCTGAATATTTTCGAGGGTCCAGTGGAAATAATTAATTTTAACAGTGCAAGATTATTAAAAGAACCCTATTGAAATTGGAGTTTGCAGTTTGAACTAAAAAATATTTCGATAGGTAACTAAATATTTACAGTCAAAAACCATGTATGAATTGTAAACTAGCAACATTTTACATTACACTAGTTCTAAAATCTATAAAAATATTTTTTTAAATACTAAGTTATTCAAACTCTATCATTGTTAGACGAGAATTGGGCGATAAATTTTCAACGAAATAAAAAAAAAATGTTACTCGATTTACGAATATCACTTATTTCTATCACCCTATTTTCAAATTGCAAGCAGTATTCTGATTAATAAAAGTGGTTTAACTCTTACTGACTATGAATACTTACAGACTTCCTCAAATCTTTAAGTACAGACTGTTCCCGTTTTTAACAGCATTAAAACTCGAAGTTCAAAACGTAATCCATAATTGTTTGTTCTTCATCCCGAATGGCGGAGAATTCCGCGATTCCACTGCTGTGCTTCAACTTTTTCATTTCCCATAGGCATTTGGCTTTGAATTAAGCAAAATTGCGGGTCACTGTTGGATTTCGGGAGAAAATTATTTGCCGACTGAACATTTAAGCTGCTCTGTGGTATCAAAATAAATGCGATGTCGATTTTTGTAATATATCTAAGTATATCGAGTTCAAACTATTTATGACGCACGATTAAGCCAACTTGACATTATATCAAAAAGTTTCGTAATTAAGTGCCTTTGTTGGATTTAATGTGCGATGTAATGATAGTTTTTATTATAGGAGGTGAGTCTTCTGGTCTAAGATCTGAATAGGAGATGACCTTCACTGGGTACTTTATTGGATAAAAAGTATTGTATATGATATTTATTATCATATATAAGTTGACAGATATTTATTATAAGATCACTGAAAAAATTCACTCCATTCCTCATATGACTAAAATAAAAGTTTTTTTTTAAATTGCTTTTGGTTATTTAATAGACCAATCATCTTGTTTAATATACCAATTACACACTAATCGAAAGTATGAAGCCTATAGAATATGCAAACAAAAGGTTTAGTGCAAATGATTAGTACCGACTTACCTACCCTTACCTTACCCAATAGTTATGATGGGAAAAAATATTAAACCTAAGGTTCGTTTTAATTTTTTAGTCATATAAGAACTGGACTATAATTTTCCAGTCAATCTATTATAAATATATTTCTTAGAATATTAAAATTGATATAAAATACTTTTTTTATCGAATAAACCGCCTGGTGAAGGTCATCTCCTATTTGGATCCCCTACTATTGGTTGGTTGACTTATTCACGCCACCGCTGACAGGAAATGTGTCAATTATTACTTTATCAAGCATTTATTAGTTTTCTGTCCTGAGGGTTATTATATTTATGCGGTTCAGTTTACACTGAGAGAGGAAAGACTATAAAATTACTGATATAGCTCTGTACTTTACGCTTACAGTAAAATTAACTGTATAGCTATGTCATTTATTTATTTTATTTTATTTTATTAATTAATTAAGTCATAATAACCCTCTTGTTCTTCCGTATTTTGTAATGTGGCTTTCTGATTCTGATAGTGGGAGCACTTGTCACGGGACAAAATTACTCTGGCCCTCGGTGTAAATTATGTCGTTGACCTCCACAAAGTGTTACCATACAATTGCTTTATTAAATGATCTTTGTGAAAGTCTATAGATTGCGGTTTATATTTGAAATATAATTTTCTTAATTAAGTATGGTTGTTGTTCGTTGTCCATGTTTAAATGTGTATTAAATTTTTGGTTGTGTGTTTTATTTTGATTTGTATTACAGACTAGTTAGAAAGGGATATCCGAGTGTTAAGTTGCGGAAAACTTGTGTTATCCTTTCACAATAGCTTCTTGCTTGAAGTTCATTGCGTCTTCATCGTTACAGACTAGAGAATAAACGACGTGGAAGTTATGCATAAACGGTTTTCGAAAACTGACAAAATGTATGGAATTGACGTAGGCGATCGAAATTACCGTCTGGCAGCATACGCCAATCCTATTCATTTCAACAAGCGAAAACAAGTACCGAATACGTCATATTGTCTAGGGCCTCTGGTATTGATACGAGTAGACGGTTTTCTTGCAGGGCTAGGGAAGCTTACAAAAAAGGTGTATATTATGAAATTATAATTTGTAGATAGCTGAAAAAAGCTTACAAAGTAAGGTGTATATAATTATGATTTTTCATGTGTAAATACCTGGAAAGGTGCTTACGCTTAGAAGACTGCGAATTTCTATTTCTTTAGAATTTATTAAACATTCTATAGGTATTGCAACTATGGGAATAATTAAGATAGTTAAGACTTATAGTCCAACACTTTAGTAAACTATTGTATGATAAAGACAAATTACCAATTATTTAATGCTACTAGAAGACTGTTAGTTTGTTAAACTTTTATCTTATTTAAAACATAAGATCTTAATACTATTTAAAAAAAATATTCTCTTGTCGTTTTTATCATTCCGCTATCAGCAAAATACATAGTGTTATATTTCTGTACCAAATTGACCGAGAGTGAGGCTTTTTCGATAAAATATGTCTATAATTATGTAAAATTCAATATTATAATGGCTGAGGTTACAATTTATTAAAATAAAAAAAAAACCCTTAACCATTATATAGCAATAAGGGCCTTATAGTACTTTATTATATAGCTATATAAGAAGATATACAATTTGAGGCGAAAAATAGATAACATATTTATCTAAAAATAATGAAACTGCTAACGGCGTAATACAAAGATAAACTGAAAACCGAAGTAACACCTCAAAATATTTGTTATCACGATATTTCATTCCACATTCTCAAACAATGTCATGACTCACTGACCTTTTGCCTCCCTAAATTAACATAATTTCCTCACAAAAACGTTTTCCTTTGCGTTGTAATTATTGTGTATGCTTTATTAAACGTCAAGGAAACAGAATAAGTAAGTAATTCTTTTTGTTATCTTATATTTGAAACAGGCAAATCAACTTGTTCGTTTTTACATCGTAATTTATAACGTGAATTGAAAATTCAGTTGCAAATTCAAAATAGCCCAAAAAAGAAACTCAATCAAATTTTGTTAAATTAAATTTTATCTCCGGTACATCTATGATAATGCTTGTATTAACCAGACATAGCTCTTTATAAGGCAGGGAGACTAACGAGTAAGCGGGTTACTTAAAAATAAACTGGCCTATCATGTGCGTGCGTAAGAGACACGTTTACATTGTGGGTACCTATAAGACAACTGGTGAAATTCGGAGCACAGAGTCATTCCGTCTTAGTACTCAGGGTTGATAAAGTATTTTCAGTCTTAGGATAGTAGTCTTAAGATTGTACCACTTACCATAGGTGCTCGTTGTGCTTGTTACCCATATTTATGCCATAAAATAAAACTTAGAGCGGGTGCTGTGCGTTGATGCGTGTTCCGATAAGTACTAAAAACCGCTTCCGCTGCGCTTTTGGAATGCTTTATACTATGAAACGCTTAACAACGTGCTGCCTCCACTGCTGTGTTTCTGTGTCCAGGCCGCTACACAGGGGAATTTAGCAAAATGTTATACCAAGTGGAATGTTAGAAACATTACAACTAATTGTTCGTAACTGCGTTTGGGAGCTTAGTTTACAAACGATTTTAGAACATTTTAATGTTTGTTACGAGTCAGTTCCTGCAACAGTGCGTCGGTTTAGTAGTGAAATTGATAATAAAGCGGAAAGTTATGAGTTCCATTTCCGGTTGTTCTACATTTGTATGATTCAAAATGTTTAACAAACCGATTTACATGTTATTGCACTGAAACAAAATATTGATCGTTTCCAAAAACATTGTGATTGCTGTGCATAAGCATCTAGATTCCATATTACAAAACGATAGATGCATCAAGTAAGATGTTAATTGAATCACTAAGGAACTTGCTATTTTACTATCATCTTTGGTAAATATATCTAATATCATAAGTATTATTTTTTATCAATTGATAGAAAATGGAAACGAAATAACAAAACACATGCTTTCTGTTGGTAAGCGAGCTCTAAGGCCCAGTTGCCAAGCCCTAAAGAATATAATTAGATGCCTCTTCTCGTATACTAGCAATTAAGCCAGTTGCGATCTTTTCACCTAAACACAAGATTAGTGAGAAAAATATGTATATTTGAGTTACTAACAAACAAAACAAAGTAATAATTTGAGTACATAGCTAAAACACATTTTTAAACAAATAAGGAGCTTATACAGAAATAATTTACCGAAAAGTGTATTATTATAATTAGAAAAAAAACATACTTGAATTAATTATTTTCTAACGATAGCTGTTATACTTACATAATTATACGGTGGTCAATTAATATTCCATTAATATTCTTGGCTGGTGTTGAAATTTGTTACAATAATGATAAACGTAAAATAAAAGTAACGTTAAATTGATGGTTCATCATGTCAGCCGAAAGACGTCCACTGCTGGACATAGGCCTCCCCCAAGGCTTTCCACTCAGACCGGTCTTGTGCTTTACGCATCCACCGCGGTCCCGCGATCCTGACGAGGTCGTCACTCCATCTTGTTGGAGGCCTACCTACAGCTCCTCTTCCGGTCCGCGGACGCCACTCCAGAACCTTCTGACCCCATCGGCCATCAGTCCTGCGAGCAATGTGCCCCGTTCACTGCCACTTCAGTTTAGCTATTCTTAGGGCTATGTCGGTAACCTTAGTAAGAAACCCCGAACATAGCCCTCTCCATAGCCCTCTGAGTGACTTTGAGCTTCCTTATGAGGCCCATTGTTATAATTGATGATTCTATTGATGGTTAGAACACTAATTTCATCACATTTTAAATAAGGTTTACGACCTTATAAAACATAGGCCAAACAGTTTATAGACTGCAATCCCAAGTCTACAAATCAATGCGTTGTCCCCTCTAACACATATCCAAATAAATAATCCAAATTTTTAGTTTCCCTAAACTGATTTTCAGCTGAGTCAGTCAAATGTTTGATTGATACCTTTTTCGTCGTATTCCCGATTGGACATATTCTTCGTTTTCGGCATATTCTTGTTTCGGCACATTCCGTTTTCGGCATAAATCATTATTATACAACAAATTAAATCAATCCTAGGTATCGTTATTTTTTTGTTAGTTATTGATCAGTTAGTTATCCGATTATTTTATTCAGTGTAGGTACTGTTTGATTTTTGTATTTTATTTTAATTGATTATAATAAAAAAAAATGCAATAAAACATTTTTTTTAATACGCAAGTAAAGTCACAAGTTTTGCGTTGTATAATTTATTTACTAAAATGTGTCAAAACAAGAATATGCCAAAACAGGAATATGTCCAATCAGGAATATGACGAAAAAGGAATCAATTTTTAAGTTTTCCAATTATATCTGCGGTTTGGTTAGGTTAGGGTTGTATTATAACAACACTAACAAATTTTTAAATTATTGGAAATGCCATTAGGATAAATGAAAATTCGGACAAATGATGCATTAGGACATAGTAAATTGATAACCAAGGGTTGAAAGTGACCCATTTCACCCGAGATATTTCTGGCGCTCGAACGAAGTGAGAGCGCCAATAGTTCGAGGGGAAATGGGTAATTTCACCCGAGTTAGACACTCTACTTTTCATTTCGACTGTGAGGAAAAAAGACACGGTATACCTAAATATATTTAATCTCTTTTCCCGCTTTACCTATTGAAAACTTATTTTTTCTAGATTCATAAAAAAGTTAAAATACACATGCTGCCAACATTAGAAAAGTTAAATCGAGTTGGTCACGGCCAAGGAGCATGACTTCCATCTCATTCTTACCCTAACTAAAGAAAGAGATGGAATATATTCGTGACGTAATAAAGGTCAAATTTCTTGTTTCGAACGGATGTTCGGTGTTCAACCTCCTTGTTGTATAATAAGCTCCTTGGTCGTGACCAACTCGATTAAACTTTTCTAATGTTGGCAGTAGTGTATTTTCTAGATGGCCATGCCGAAACGTGAAAGAAAAAGTGTCCTGCTATGCTATCACGGCATTATGGCGGGCAGCAGAATAGAGGAATAATTTTAAATGTTGATTTTCTGGAATTGCGAAAAAAATAGACCAGTCTTAAAATGATTTTCATATGAACCTATAGGCCGTAATAAATACATCGTTTAACGTATAGCCGAGTTTAGATATATGAAAATCTTTTATGTTTATAATATGACGTATCTCAATTATCTTAGACTCCGTGGCCAATCGTAACTATTAAAAAAAAATTACTTTCCACCCTAGAGATGAAAACGCAATTTTCCACCCGGCTATCCACCCATTCAAATTAAACTTTCCGAACAGGAGAGATGAAAAATAATAATTCACCGACAACCGAGATTGTCTTGTTTTAAATTTGGGTAAAGAATTGAATGCTTGAGCAGACGTTCTATAGTTACGGTGAATTAATTAACGGCAGCATGTAAAGCGTTGTTTAAATGCAGGTACTTTTTTGTAAATTAGGTAACCTTGTGTCATTTGCATTGTTAAGTACAAAAATTATGTATGTTAAAAGTAGCTGTTACCCGCAACTCCGTCCACGCAGAAAAATAAAACATAACCTATATTACTCAGGAATAATGTAGCCTTCTAATGGCGAAAGAAGTTGAGTTTATTCGTTAGAAACATAAATAAATAAAAATGTTTCCTATTTGTAATTTTAGTGTAGATATATGTTAACATAATGACTTGTAATACTATTCATTTTACTACTAAAGATTATGATTATTACTAAGATGGAACGCCTCTATATGCTAGTAATTTTCCTGCTGTGTCTTGTACCAACGCTAAAGCACAACATTGTAAACCCAGTTGCTTGTTGGTAAGCTTAAGGTTACGATGGTGGTGGTGATCTGGACGGACATTGCACAAGGTCCTGTCACCAATAAACCCCCAACTATAGTCAATAGCAGTGAAAACGGGTCACTTTGATTTCAATCACCATAGAAAGTGACCCGTTTAGTTTATGTAAAACACTATTTAATACAATTTTCTCCTATTTAAGTCTTTAAGGACTATAAAATAAGCGCTAATAAAATTATCCTTCAAACTTCAAATATAGCGAACCCCGGTTCAATTTTTATTCGCGTCGACGAGGATTAAATTTCGGAATAACTTTAACTTTAGCCTTCAGGGGGAGAAAAATTCTTGAGTACACGACTCAATAAAAAAATTGAATAAGCTCGTAACTTTAGGCCCGAGGGACGGCAATGGGCACACGTTGGCTATCAAATTAAAACAGATTATGCTGAGAAAAATCCTACTTTTCCTGCATTACTGCCGGTTTTTATGAGTTCCTTGAGTTTTTACGCGGATCAAACTTCATCAGCTGGCCTTGATGAATAATTATGTTCAAGCTTTACTGCTTTTACGAATGAAAATGATGATTAAAGGGCCTATAATGGTTGCGTTTATCACG
The DNA here is from genome assembly GCA_923062465.1 of Acleris sparsana. Taxonomy (NCBI): domain Eukaryota; kingdom Metazoa; phylum Arthropoda; class Insecta; order Lepidoptera; family Tortricidae; genus Acleris; species Acleris sparsana. Next base: position 3,721,969 of record OV281289.1, read on the forward strand.
TGACAAAATGTGGATAAAATTGTATACACGCAACATTACATTAGATATACGCAACCATACAAGGCCCATAGCGAATTAATACTTTTAAGAAGAGCTTGTTTAAAAGTATTGAAATACTTTACCTGACGTAGCCTAATTTTATGGGACAGTAAACTCGTGATATTTGTAATTCATTGTTGAATTAGATAATTACACAAAAACATATATTTATACATTTAAAAAACAATTACAGGGTTTTTTTTTTAAATTGTGTATAAAATATCGACAATATAGAAATACTTTATCGTCATTAACTGCCTCTGAGTACGGCAGTTAGTATTTAATAAAATAATAATGGTCCATTGCTCGTAAAAAAAATGGTTAAAAGGACCGTATTGGGTAAGTTAGGTGTATGTATAGCCCAAAGACACCCTACGTTGCTACAAAAACCACGCTGTGCTTCTTGATTTCACCGTTCAGTTGAACAGAAAAATGTGAAACAAAACAGAATTAAATAATAAAAAATATACAAATTATACTAACCCTCGACGGTGCAAGACCACCATATAAAAAGTTTCGATACATTCTCCTACCAGAAACTGTTCCCTAGTCAATTTATATTGTTCATATATTTTTATGACTACATTATTATTAAGTTATTTAAGGGTTTAGTTCAGGCTAAGCATTCTTATCTGTTAGATAGTCCTCGACCCTATAGTAAGCTTTAGACATCAACGACTTTTTCAAATAAGGTTTAAGTACTGGAAATCGTAATTTATTAAAGATATGAATGCATTGACCTTCACATGATTTATAAACCTTACACATGTGTTAGACAATCCCTAAGGCATCTTTCCATTAAGATGATACCCTTACATTAGACTCATTGAACCACACAAATCTTACGTAACGTATACCTTAATACTTAGAAGTCGAATAAAACGGCTTATAAGTAATCTCAAATGTCTGGCTCAAGATGTAATTACAAAACCTAATTAGATCTCCTTGTTTCAGGTTTGGACGAAATCGCGCTATCCTAGAATGGAAAATGGAATAAAACCTGAAGAAATACTGAGAGATTAGCGAGTGTAAATAGGCTTATAGATAGGTAGATTATATACGCAATGTATAGAGTCAAGTGTGCTGGAAGGACTTTGATTGCTTTCCTCCTGTTGGCAGTTTCTTCGTCGCCGACGGCAACACAGAATTCTATTATTACAGGTAAGAAATATAAGATAAATATACCGAATTATGGTATCGTGTGCACTATGCCATAGTGTCAGAATCACTAATAGTGAGCGCACTCCTTTATTTCGGTGTTAAATACCGACCATTGGGATAAACAGGGAAAATATGCTTCGGTTGACACAAGAAAAAAACTGCAAGTAATTCGTTTGTTTTAACTAGGTGTCTAGAAAAATAAGCTCTATAAAGAACACAAAGTACAATGCAATTTTAAATTATGTTTATACAGTTAATAAAATGAAATAATTTGATTTTCAACGTGCAATCACTAACAAAAACTGCATATAATAAAACGTGGAGTATAAAAATACACAATCTTAAACTTCATTGCGGTTCATTTGTCGATGGTAGATTGTAAATCATTAAGTGAATGCCTGTGTTAATGTGACCAAATGCCAATTTCGATGCAGCGGAAAATTTTACGAGAGTGTATTAACGCTGTTCAATATAAGACGCATTTTCGTCGCTATAAACTGTGACCAGGCATGACGTAACATTTAAGTACGTAATTAGATTTATACATAAAGAAAATTGAAACATTTGTGAGTTCTATTTTTCAAACTCCACAAAAGCCCCTCATTTCTCGTATCGACGTTTGATGTCAAAAAATATTGTAATTTGAGCAATCAGCAAGATCGCGACTTTGACATCAAACGGGGCTATCGAAGTAACGGGAATTAAAACGATTTTCCTCCAATTTTGTAAGGTATGTAAATTAAGGGTGCTCTAACTCACGTTGGGTCTTATAATAATTTCCAAGAGCCGACCAATTTTGCAAAAGTTCATCCTCGGTTTTCTGCTTGACTAGCTTCTATAGATTTTAAAACATGTAAAAAACATGACAGTCAATTACCTGTCGTGTAGTGGGATCTTAAAATTGGCAGCCAGTCTAGTTTGAAAGGGCAGGGTGCAGTGTGAAGTGACCTTTACTGGCCGGGTGCGGCCTCGGCTCAATGTTTAAAATACACGTGTGGTTAGAAAACTGCCCATGTCATTATGAAGTTAATATGTCTAGCTATTTACAACTTTTATTTGTTTTTTGAAATGTCAAGGTACAAAATATAAAAGTGGTATTACCCTTGATAATAATATATCATTACAAAGATGGATTTTAAAAATCTGGCTTGATTACCGGGTAGTTTAACCCACCTATTCAATTAAATGTTTGCCTAGTTATTACACTCGATTTTAATGTATAGTCTGGTCATTTTGTTATTAGACCACTATAAAATTAGACTATTATTGAAATACAATTTTAATCACCATGAAATATAATGGTTACCGATTTAAAACCGGTTTAAGTAACCATTATTCGGTATTTATCTTTAAACTTACTGCTAAAATGTATTCAACAGTTTTAGCGTAAAAGCAAAGTTTGCCGCTACGGTTTCACTATTCGTAGCAGATTTTCGTCACGAAGCGGAAACACAGTGCTACGAGCTGCGGTCGTAGCGCGTAGCGATGTTTGTCAAATATTAGGTATTCGATTTGATATATTTACTCGTGGTAAAATGCTTTTCAGTTTGGTTTTCTCTACGTAACTTTTTCATTAAGCCTTTTTAATTTGTTTATGTGAAGGAGACCTTAAAATGTTAACGTAGACCAAAGGTAACTGATTTTTTATAACACATGTGGTGGTTTACATAGCCACTTAGGTAATTACGTGTTATTTATTTTTATTTTTAATGCAGATTTTTTATTTGGGTTCGTTACAACCAAATGATCAATTTCGATTTAGCCTAAAGTTTAACAAGATAATGTCCAAATGCAAGTATAGAGCCAGTTTCTTTTTTCCTGTAAGTGACATTTAGAATTTGTTATAAAAGTCAATATAACCCTAAAATTTATCTTTATCTTACATTTGCGTATTTTTTTTCTAATATTTTTCCTAAAATAATGTTCACTAACATTTACGCAATATGATACGAGTATCTAAAATCAAACAAAGAAAAATATTCAAATTAAACCCTTGAAAGCCTTTTCGGAATGAGGACGAGCCAAAGTGGGTAAAGCCGAAAATTGATTTGTAGGGGAAGGAGGTCCTTGTTCATTGATAGATGAATCCGACTGCGCCGAACCAACGGGCTTTGATTCATTACAAAGTTTTCACAAATTCATACGTAACAGTATTTATTCATGAGTAAAACATTGGGCTGCGGTTTTTGATGCTAGTAAAGCTTACACACATGTTTAATTCGTAACCAAATTTATATGCTGACGTATTTGATTTTAGTTTCAAAAGTCATTAATTAATTTATTATCACACACACAGACACACAATTGCAAATGTAACGATGCTTTGGCTATAGTGTTATAAAAAAAATACACATAAAAACATTTAATTTATGGCATTATTATATTATCTAAACTTCATTGACCACCTGATGGTAAGTAAAATCTGAAACTCAGACAAACATTCGCTTTTTGAAGGCTGCAATCCTAAAACTGCAAAATGTGCTGCCAACCTAGAGAAGTAAGATAGAATGCCTCTATGCTAGTATTTTTTTTTGGTTATTAAGACAAGAAGGGATAAGTGATATGCTAAGATATGCTGCTTTGCGATAGGTTAAGGGGCAATATAGACCGAGACGCGACGCGACGCGTTTTTATTGTGAGAATTCCGAATACGACATGAATTCTCACTATGAAATGTGTACCTTTTCGTGTAGTAAATAAACTATATTTTGAGTCGCATGTGCGCGCGCAGTGTCGCGTCGCGTCGCTTCTCGGTGTGAATTGACTCTTAATGATAAAGATAATGGTAGCGGTCCGTCTTACCACCTTTCTATGTTTTGCACTGACAAAAAAATCCGTACCTCCTTTAAATGTTTTATATTTGGTCGTTGTTATTAACCTTCTATTTTTTTTCGCTTATAGTCGCATTTAGGGCCTGATTCACAATCGACAAGTAAATTTTATCTGTAACATAAAACTGGCCCTCTCCTTGCCTATTGTCAAAGGTAGGACATAGAAAGGGCTTTTATCTCTTACTTGTCGATTGTGAAACCGGCGATTAATCACAGTCTACTTTAAAATACTTGGAAAAAATGTGAGTGTCCTTTTTTTTGCATGATGGTTTATCTTAATTTTAACATGTCGCTCTCATTAAATTTTAAATACGTAAATATTTTTGCTTTAAAGCGCAGTAATAAACATAATATAAAGTAGCAAGCCTCACCTCACCTCTCCCTTACAACTACTATATCACTAAATAAGCCCGGTGAGCTGACACTCGATCTGTCTTCAGAACCACAGCATTATTATCTAAGCACCTTAATATCTCAGCTGTACCCTCATGGTACTCATATATAACTCTTATATGACCATAACAAAAGGGAGGACAGATAAAAGCATGTTCTGAATTCAAAATGAACTGAATAAAGCACATTATTTGACTTCCGCGAACGGTTCGCGGACTCTGGAAAGTTTTATTAATGCTGTCAGCCTCCACTTTTTATTTTATGTGACAGTATTATGGCTGGTAATTATGATGTTTATTTTACGACGGCAAAAAAAAAATGTTTAATTATTTTTTTCACAATGATAACGTTTATTATAATATCCACATCACGAGATTTAAAATCGTGACATATTTAAATTTTAATATTAATCTCTTATTTTTAGTTAAATTAAATAGAAATGCTATCTTGTGCTGTTATATCTTCAGACACAGATCAAATCTTAGGCAAAACCCACATTTAAAAATTAAAACCTGATTTTAACGCATAAATACAAACCATAGGTAAGGTTGAATATACATCTATCTCGTTATACCAACCCGTCATTCGTTTTTATCGCATCAAGTTCTGTTTTTAAATTAAATATTTTAGAATATTTCGTTGCTAACGTACGTAAGTAAATGTCTCTTCTGGTACTTATCTACTATTTTTTTTTCTATGTGACTCGTAACCTTTTTTGGGTCTACGTTAAGCAGTAGCTACCTTCCAACTTCATCGTCAGGGGCCAGAAATCTACTTTTGTTTCTACACGTTTTGTTATCGTATTGTTTTAACTCGGCTATCATTACTGCTAAGTAAATAAGAGCCATTATAGCGTTAACAGTACTATAACGATAGCTGTAAAGTGAATTGCAAAGTTTGAGAAAGCATTGTTTTACTCAATAAAACCTTGTTATACAAAATCCATTGTATCGTGAATACATGATAAGGTTTCAAAATACTAACAAGGAAAGGTTTAGTCACTTTACAGTACTTTGAAGCTCAATTTCTCCCAACAGGTTGAGTTTGGGCCGCTAAAAAAAAATACGGGTCTGTTATTTTAAACTACTCTCTAACATATATCAAAATCAACAAAATCGGATCCGGACAGTAGGGTACCTTTGCTTGTAAGTTAATCCACAAAACATTGCCTATGAATGAAAATTTGGAATATACTGAACATTTCGTTACTCGTTTCCTCTAGCAATTCAGCGCTAGTGCCTGGCAATCGGTATATCGATCGTCGCATAGTAACGAGTATTTTACTATTATTGATTTTGAAATTTACGACATCTCATGCAAACATCTGTTTCCCTACCCGGGTGTTTATGAGTTCCTTCGTGCTTCGTTTTATGATACGGAATTTAGTTAGGCCAAAACAATGTCTGCGTTATACGACTTTGTTACAGTTATGGGTGTTGGATACTTCTGAAGTTGTCAAAAAGTAGTGATCCAAATACTAGAAGGAAATACTTGGTATTATTAAGTGAGACTTCCAAAGTACCTTCTGAATTGTAGGTTCTTCAGGCTGTTTTTTTTTTCAAAAGTGTTTTTTTTTGTGTCCTATTGAACATAAGTAATTAGCATGAATGCGATGAATATTTGAGGGAGGGGACAGGTTCTACACAAAAATCCCCATCATCCTTTTAAGTGTCATAGTTCCGCTAACCTAGCTATTTTATGTGGCATTCCTGTAAATAATACTTCTGCGTCTAACTATTCAAAACAATAAGGTATTTTATACCAAGTATGAGTAGTATACATAGCTAGGATAAGTATATCACAAGCATCACCCGCAACAGTAATGTCCAGAGACTCTTCGAGTTATGACGAACTTTCAAGGCCGACATAACGTTAGTGACGCGTCTGGCATCTTCGCAGATGGGATCATGAGACTAAGTTTATTAGATACTTTGCTGGCTCCCGTGGGCACAAAATATATTCGCGTCTTTATATTAGGCAGAATTAACAAATTGTTTCGTTAATTTTTTTATGGCTTTAAAACTAAACGTATGAAGCTAATATTTTTGTCGTTAATTTAAGAAATTGTTTTTAATTCTGTCTGAAACGAGCTGTTTTTTCTAACTTCGAGACGAAAAAATATATTGAAATGGTTTTAGTCAGTCGAAACTGAAATTCCAGGAATATAATTGTTTAGTTAGGTATTGTAATCTATCCAGAGCAATATTAAAAATTAGTTTTGTAGATATTGATTACCGTTATTCCCTCAGGAACTTTTTAATTTTCTAGGATAAAAAGTAGCCTAGATTTCAATCCATTGTATTAGCTACCACTTTTCCGAATTTCATCTAATACCGTCCAGCCGTTGCAGAGTGAAGGAGTAACAAACTAACACACAAACTTTCGAATAAAATAAAAATAAATATAAGTAGGATGTGCAATTAACTTCGTTTGTTATGTTTTCACATGTAAACCAGTCAACCGATTTCAATTATTTTTTTGTATGCAGATATTTTGAGACTTGAAAAAGGGATAAGGGCCCGTACTTTTTATCGCGAGCGAACGAACTCGCGGGCAATAAATAGTAGATTATAAAACTAGTGCTGCTTTCTAAGTTTAATTTACTTTTCTGTCCAATCTACAAAGTGGACTTTCCACTCTTTGTTTCGCTGTTAATCAAATTGAATTAAATTCGGGCACGGTTATAAAATCGATATCAACTGAGCTAATATCTTAAACGAACTTTTGTTGTGAACTATTTATTGCCTGCAGTAAAACCCAGCTACCCTTTTTATTAAATCAATCACTGAGTGCTGCAGCGAAACAAATTGTATTATGGATATTCAGACAACGTTTGATAGTGAATAGGGTGAAAAAACTTTATTTTGCGTGGAAAATTCGCGTGTATTGTTATGTTATGTTAAAAATGTATGATTTCAGAATAGGATAGAATATTTTAGAAATTGATGATGCTTGCTTTACGTAGGCTCTAATTAAAAGCGCAAATAGAAAATACATCCGAAAGCACCATATCAAATGTTGGGCCAAATAACGGGTCATCTTATGTTGCTGTGCCTTTGCAGGGCGTCACATGCAAACCTCCCACTATGTACCACCTATATTTATGTTAATGTGACATGCAATAAAAAAATTGAATTTGAATTTGAATTTGAATCCTAGAGATTTTCGTGTTTCAGTCTACAAATTGGTCACGTCATTATGTCTAAGACTGCGGTCACACTAAAGAAAGCGGCTAACTGCAATGTAATAGTTAAAACATTATATACTCTATTAGTAACCATATTTAATTTAAAATTATTTTACTAATACTACGCATTACGGCAGTAACTTAGCTGCTAGAGGTTTATTTTTGTTTCTAGCCTCTCATCTACATACTTCTTTTCAGTCCCTGATCAACCAATCCAAGTTGGTAGTCTGCCTGGTTTTTCTTAACTTTTTAGGTTACAGATCAGTCACTTACTAATAAAAGAGTTCCATTGAACATCGGGCGGGATATCGTTCCAATTTCTTAAGACATTCATCACCGCATAGTCTGCATACATCATACCACTTTTCTGTTTAAATTGATAGACTCAGCACCGTTGGTGTCGTTATCTGATCATGTACCAACAGAACTGCAGAACACAGTTCTCATTAGATAGAACCTTGTAGGTTTGAGACTAATTTAACTCAATAAGTATGGATAAAAAATTGTCTACCCTCAACTTGGCAGTTGGTCAGTCCGATTGATCTTAGGGTCGGCGGCGTATTTCATCTCGAGGGAAACATGAAACTTTTCACTGTGACCTATGTTATGTTTTATTCCTGAATAAAATCAGTGAAACAGCGAGAAATTTCTACATATAATTTTGGCTTAATGCGCGAAAAGAGTTTAAGTAGCAACCAGCAGTGGTCAGATTGTTAGACAGTCGGTAAAATTATTAGGGGTAATCTGTTTTAGTCCTCAGGGTTAGCAACGCTTTTTCTGTTTTAGAATTGCAGTCTTAAGATTGTAGTCTTGAAAATACACATGTGAATGTTGGCCTTCTCAATGCGATTTTTTTTTAAATTGAGAGATTAAGCAAATTAACTAAAATTCAATTTCAATATTAAATAGCATAGGTCTACACATAAATAATTCAATTGTGTACAAATTCTTCGTGTTATTAGCGAAACTAGTTTTCCTCCGCATAGTAGAATCCACTTATAAAGTTTCCGATAAGTACCAGCAGATTGATCAAAAAATCGATTCTAGCTTTAACAAGTTGTACATAATGACGTCAAACTATGTAGTTCACTAGCGTGTTTTATGCAGATTATTTCAGATTTTTCTATATATTTTTTTACAGAGCATCCGTTTTTCTACAAAATGCAAATGGTCTTGTGATATGTTTAGGGAAAAGGCTCCTGCCTCTGAATATACATTTCATGCATTTATTGCGCTCGCATTCATTTCGTTTTTATTTATGTGTGAATTACAAAGTCTATGATCTTTCATAGACATCATCATTTTGTTTAAGTGCTCTTTGTACATTTACTTTTTTTATACTTTAGTAGGACAAGAGTAGGTCAGTCACTCAGGCCACCTGATGGTAAATGGGATTTGAAACTTATAGAAATTAATTCTTAGGACCACTAATCTCAAGACTGTAATACTACGACCTCAAATTCGTTAGCAACTCTGAGAACATGTGAACCCTATATTTGATAGAATCGATTAAACTACACAATTTTCACAATTAACCTTATCTTTCACTTTCGTCAGCAGGCTATCCAGAATAGCCACAAAATAAGCCATTTGACGTGAAAAAATCACTTATTTCATTAATATTAATGGTCGTTTCCAGCGAGAACATAAAACCAAACGATCTTATCGCGATCCGGAACATAATAGAAATGATTGCCGACCGGTAAATCATAAGGCAATTGTTAAAGTTCCTAATACCTCCAATTAACGAGTCTCGAGAGGGTTCCCATCTGCCCATTTTGACCTCATTAACCGCCGGATTTCTGAGGAACTCTAAAAACAATCTCAGAGATGTTCTTGGATATTTTCGTTTTAAATAAAACTACTATTGATAAATTTCTATGTATTAACTAGATCCTTTAGAACAAGCCTAAGTTTGAGACTAAGTCAATCTGTGGGAGACTGTACCTAGAATTTTTTTTTATGTTGCCGGACGCACTGTTACTTTCACATGACATTTTTAGATAGAAAAGAAGTTTTAGTCTTGATTATTTAAATATAAGACCAGCTTATAAACAGAACCCAATGCCTTGGATGTAATTTTTATTGGAGATTTGTATAATTTATAATGACGTTTTTCAAAATTTAGGTTATATGCATTATTACCAAGGGTTTATGCTTGCTCTAATTATCATTTATTTGTATTCATTTTGGATTAATTACTTACTAAAATGTTGAAAACATGCGGAACGCCAGCAGATTCAATAAGCATTTATCTTGTAAAATCAAAAAAACTCGTCTTATCAGTATGATTTGTAGTAAGAACAAAGTCGTTCCATTTGTTCAATCGATATCTATTTCTATTTTCATCTTGACACGCAGCAAGCTATTTCATTTGTGATCGATTCTTTCCAGCTATCGCTTTAACATTGTATTCTATTTCATTTCATTCTCCATAATATGGTGGTCAATAAAAACCTCAGTATCCACAATGCTGTTGAACTGTTTTATCATTCTTTGAGTAATTTTAGCGTTAAGCTTTATTGTTTATATAATTAGTGTAAAACAATTACCTACACAAGATAAGTCATCATCATCATCATCATGTCAGCAGAAAGACGTCCACTGCTGGACATAGGCCTCCCCCAAGGCTTTCCACTCAGACCGGTCTTGTGCTTTTCGCATTCACCGCGGTCCCGCGATCCTGACGAGGCGCAAGATACAAGATAAGTACCAGGCGCAAATTTTAAAAGTTTCCTTAATCAAAAAGTATTCTCTTTTTATTTAACCTTACTCTTGTGATAATCAGCAGTTGGAATTAAAAGCGTGGTAAACGAGTCACATAATTATGCTAGTTATCTCGCTATTAAATAAAATTATCCGTTTGGGATCATCTAGAAATGACTGATATACTAGTACAATCTATTCTAAGCATCAAACCTATCTTCCGATTCCTAAATCTTCTTTTTTAAATTTTAACTGAATAAAATTTTGCTAGTTTTAGAACAAAAATATTTAGAAAAAAAGAACGTAATTGCCATACAAACGCGGAACATAATAAGATATTCTACATCCAAGGGCGTGTGCTTAGCGAATAAATAAGAACGACCCCTCTCTAAAATCCCATAGTCAACACAAGTTTTCCTTTTAGAGGAGGAAACACTTGGGAAAAGGGTGCTTTTACACGGTAACGTTTTGCTAGCGACGCCAAATACAAGTCTGACCTTTTCTTAAGACTTGTCAAGTTCGGGGGAAAAGTACGATACTAAAATGAATTCATAACAAAAGATTTTCACTACGGTTTATTCGTGCCCGTTAGCTATGGTTACGTTTAAAATTTAGTAGTCATACAACAAGTCATACAAAGGGCGATTTTTTTTAATAAGTCGTAACATTATTGATTGCTAGCTATACTAACTTTGAAATGTTGGAATATTAGTGGATAAAGTAAGAATATCATGCCATTTTGTCTGCAATGGGTAAGTCAAAACATTACAGTTGAAATGTTGAAATGTTGTTTTGCGGGTGGTAGAACCTTGTGCAGGGTCCGTCCGGATCGCTACCACCATCTTATCTATTAACCTACCGCCAAACAGCAGTGTTCGCATTTCTGTTCCAGTTTGGGGATGAGAAAACCGGTGTAATGACTAACATAGAGGCATTCCATCTTAGTCCTCAGGGTTGGCAACGCATTTGCAGTCTTGTGAATGCGAATGTCTATGGTTCACAGTTTGCCTTCTCTATGGCATAAAAAAAAACTTTTTCGCTTCATCGATACACAATAATATGTTACCTTTAGCAATTTTGATTAATCATTTGAGCAATAGTTTGCATCCAATGTGAAAATAGCCTTACCGTAGAACGCGGGTGTGCAAATAAATCTCTTAAAGACAGATAAGGGCCCGATCCGAAGAAAGGCCCCCTTCTAGAGCACAATAAAGCAAGCCAGATAAAAATAATAGAAACGAACAACAGAGATAGTTCTCATTCTTTATTTTTGCCGTCCCTTGCTGTTTTGTGCTCATTTTGCTTCGAGTCGGGATTCTTTTTGAAACTTTTCCCTCAAAGGATTGGCATTTGGTCTGTCGCAGTTGTTGTTTTGCATTATGAGCTGTTCTAGGCCATCTGGCTTTAGAAGTTCAGACTATTGTTAGTTTTGAAATAATTGTTATTGTAGTCTTTTTTATATTACTCATTTCTGGCCGCGTTTCTGCTCGCTTGAAATCAATTGTAGTATCCCTTTCTCAATGGCGCTATGTTCGGATAAAACAAGTCTAATAATAACTCGTTGAACTAACTCTTTCTTGCAAGAATACTATATTTCATTATATAGAATGTACCATGTAAAATCTATCAAACTTACATAAGCGATAACGATTCACAACAACCTATTCCTTTCACTCATTCTTTCAAGTGTAAACTTAAGTCTCTTAATGGGATAAGTTTGCTATTTAAATTTATTTTTGTGTTCATTATATTATTTTATTTTTTATCTTTCACAAAAGTGTTAGATTATAATACAAAAGCACACGGCATCGAGAATTGCTTACTTTTATTTTGTGTGACCAATCACATACTTTAAAGAAATATCTTAATTCAAATCACTAACAGCTCTCAGTTGAAATTTCTTCGCTATTTAACTAGTGCTTGAGCCAGATAAAGTAAATATGTACAAGTTTGAGTCATCTTGCAACTCGGTGCTAAGCCGCTAAGCTTCGGTAAGGCCGATAAACTTCGCTAAGTAGTCTGATTTCTCGCTCTTCAGGTCTGGTTATCTTAGTTTCCTGAACTCCACGGAAACTGTGATGTTTCTTGTCTTATTTGGATTAATACGTTTACAAGTTTTTTAAGTAAACTAATCGCTAGGTAGTTTCTTTTTACGAAACATTCACGAATATATTCTGCTGTGTGGTATCAAGTATCAAGGTTATCAGTGGCATGATAATATGACAAAAGTGGGTGGAAAAGGGAAGTATTTTTGTTTGCTTCTGTGAATTTAATGACGTAAAAGATTGTGTTAAATAATAAGGTTTTAATATCACGCTTGCAAAGATTTATTTTTGAACAGATTGGCTCTTAAGGATAGACAAATTGTTTTATAATTACTGTGATAAAAAAACTTTTGTTTGAATTGCTTGAGGCGCTTCTTCTCTGCAATTACGAACTTTTTCGAAACATTAGTAGGTACTTAATTTAAACGTAATTTACTAAATGCCGATGAACCAATCTAATGGAATTTCTTAGCGAGAACTTTAACAATGTATGCAATGTTTCTCACAACGTATGCAAGGTGTGCAAGCGTTTAATTTTTTTCCATACTGTAATAACATTTGGCTTCTAAAAAAAATAAGTTAAATCTTTCGTTTGTTATTGGAGAATAAAAGCACAATGCAACTCCTTATAAAAGGAGTCGTTATACTAAAAGCGAACAAATACACTCCAATTATATAACATTACTTGACACACTTTAGTAAATATTTTTCAATTCCGTAAGGACTTATTTTGATTTGTAAGTTTTAGTTTCAATCTTATGTTACTTCGTTTAAACTTTAGAATAGAATCGTGATTGAGATTTTAGTTAACTCGCTCCGTTGAGCATTTAATTTTAAAAGCCCGCAGCTCTTAACTGAACCAAAGAGTTGACCTTCCCGCATGAAATGTATTAAGAATAAATTAATCATCCATTTGTATTATGAAGAGTAACTTAAAACAATATTGAAAATAAAAGCATCACGTGACTTGATAAGTATAACCGAGGTATTTAAATAGATGTTTAGGCTCCATTAAAATAATAGGTACAGTCAAAGTTAAGTCATAAATATATATTGTTGTTCCCAAGGTGTCAAAAATATATATACGCCCCTACGCCACTGATAATCAGGTCATCATCATCATCATTATCAGCCGCAAGACGTCCACTGCTGGACAAAGGCCTTCCCCAAGGTTTTCCACAACGATCGGTCCTCTGCTGCTGTCATCCAGCGGTTTCCCGCGACCTTTATCAGATCGTCAGTCCACCTTTTGGAAGGTCTGCCAACACTTCGTCTCCCGGTTCGCGGTCGCCACTCTAGAACCTTTCCGCTCCAACGGCCATCAGTTCTACGAGCAATGTGCCCCGCCCACTGCCACTTAAGGTTTGCAATCCGGTGAGCTATATCGGTTACTTTAGTTCTCCTGCGAATCTCCTCATTCCTGATTCGATCTCGCAAAGAGACACCCAGCATAGCTCTTTCCATCGCCCTTTGAGTGACCTTGAGCCTTCTTATGAGGCCCATTGTAAGCGACCATGTCTCGGATCCATACGACATCACTGGCAACACACACTGATCAAAGACTTTTGTCTTGAGGCACTGTGGTATTTGGGACGAGAAGATAGTGCGTAGCTTACCGAACGCTGCCCATCCGAGTTGGATTCGACGATTGACCTCTTTTTCGAAGTTGGACTTACCTAACTGGATTTTTTGTCCTAGGTATACATAGTCGTCAACAACTTCGAGAGTAGAGTCACCAACTTTGACAGGAGTGGGTACGACATGGACATTTGACATGATTTTCGTCTTGTCCATGTTCATTTTAAGACCCACTTGTTGAGAGACTCTACTGAGGCCATCGAGCATTGTACCAAGGTCCTCCAGGGTCTCAGCCATGATGACAATATCGTCGGCGAATCGAAGGTGAGTGATGTATTCGCCATTTATGCTGATGCCAAAACTCCCCCAGTCCAGAAGCTTGAAAGCGTCTTCCAATGCAGCAGTAAACAGTTTCGGAGATATTACATCTCCCTGTCTTACTCCTCGCTGCAATTGGATAGGCTTCGAGTTCCGGTCCTGAAGGCGAACTGACATAGTGGCGTTTCTATACAAACACTTTAACACCTCGATGTACCGATAGTCGATTTGGCACCGCTGAAGAGACTGCAGCACAGCCCATGTTTCGATCGAATCGAAGGCCTTCTCATAGTCCACAAACGCTAAGCATAGTGGCTGATTATACTCCTCGGTCTTCTGTATAACCTGCCGCAGCGTGTGGATGTGGTCTATGGTGCTAAAGCCTTTTCGGAAACCGGCTTGTTCGGTAGGCTGAAAGTCGTCAAACCTGCGAGCGAGACGATTCGTAATGACTCTAGAGAACAGCTTATAAACATGACTCAGGAGCGTGATGGGTCTATAATTCTTCAGCTGGGTATTATCACCCTTTTTGAAGAAAAGAACCACCACGCCCGCGTGCCATGCTTGCGGTTTTTACCCTGGGCTATGACGGAATCAAATAGCTTCTGAAGAGCTTTTAAAACCGGTGATCCACCTGCTTTCAGAAGCTCAGCCGTAATTCCGTCATCACCCGGTGCCTTGCTGTTCTTAAGCTGTTTTAGAGCCACTCTAATCTCATACAGGCTAACGTCCGGGATATCTTCGGTGTAGTGTCGGGACAACCTAGCTCTTGGGTCTTCTGCTAGGTTGCTGACAGGTGGGCGTGTTGTCGTGTACAGCTGTCCGTAGAACTTCTCTATCTCTCCCAAAAGCTCAGGTTTAGACGATATGATCCTGCCGTCATCGGTCTTCAGCCTCATCAGCTGGCTCTGCCCAATAGACAAATCTTTTTTAAACACTTTAGAGCCTTTGTGTCGCTCAATAGCCTCTTCAATACTATTAGTATTAAATTGGCGTATGTCGCGGGTCAAAGACTTAGAGATCTGTCTATTGAGCTGCCTGTACTGAGAAGCATCTTGTGATGACTGCAGAACCATAGCACGTCTGTTCTCCATTAACTTTTGGGTAGAATCAGAGATTTTCTTGGTTCCTTTTGAACGGCGAGTCTTGAAAAACTTAGACCCGACCGTTTGGACAGTTTCCACAAACCTGTTGCAGTAATCATCCACGTCTACGCATTCACCTAGGCTTTCGAAGCGGTTTTTGAGTTCGAGCTGAAAGTTCTCGGGGTTTTGGATATGAATCGGTGCTGGACGGAGCGTTGATTTCATCAGGCGTGACCTTTCCAAGCGTACGTCGATATTCAATGTGCCTCTGACCATTCGATGATCGCTCCCGGTTTTGACCGCATTGATCACGGAGACATCATTGAATATTTGCCTTCTGGTTGACATGATGAAATCTATCTCATTTCTGGTCGCACCGTCGGGACTCACCCATGTCCATTTGCGGCATTCACTCTTCTTGAAGAAAGAGTTCATCATAAAGAGTCCCTCTTTCTCCATGAAGCCCGCCAGCAGCTGGCCACGGGAATTCCGACTTCCAATTCCAAATTGCCCCACTCTCAGCTCATTTCCGCTTCGTTTACCCAGCTTTGCGTTAAAGTCTCCCATGACAACGTTGTAGTGAGTTTTGGTGGAATGTATGGCTCTGGAAATATCCTCATACATTACCTCCACCTCATCATCGGAGTGCGTCGAAGTTGGAGCGTATACCTGTATGACCTTCAGCGAATACCGTTTGGTGATTCTGAGTATAAGGTAAGCTACTCTTGACGACACACTCTCGATCTTGACAACGTTGTTCACAAGAGACCTGTGGACGATAAACCCGACACCTCCCTGGGACAGTTTGTCACCTTCCCGGAAAAAGAACAGGTTACCCGACTTAAGAGTTATCGTGTCCTCCCCCTGTCTTCGGACTTCTGATAAACCCACTATGTCCCAGCGTAACCTGCTCAATTCTTCCTCAAGTTCCACGATCTTCTCGTCAGCCCTCAACGTGCGTGTGTTATAAGTTGCCAGGGCCAGGGGTCGTCGGTGGTGGTAGCCATATCTCTGCCGGAGATTCTTAGCACCCCCTGCCCCGCCGTTACCGTGACCGCTACCGTAGCCAGGAATAGCGGGGCCGCCGGGGACTGGGGGCCGATTTATTGGTTGTGTAATATCCATGGTTGTTTTTTGTTTTTTCTCTTGGGGAGAAAATTACCATAATCGCCACGCTTGGCAGGCGGGTTGGCGATCGCAGTATTTCACCGTGTTCTGAGAGGACGCTGCTGCCCATCCTCCGGTGGTTCTGGGCGTAGTTTAAGGACATACCCGGGTCCGGGGATAATCAGGTAGTATACTATATTTGACGCGAACGGCTGTATAGATATTAATGATTTAGACTGTACACCATTCACTTGTTTTTTGTTTCTTCATTCACGTGAACTTACTTTGTGCCTCTATTATTGAGGTGTCTACCCACTATACGAACGTGTCAGATTTTTTATTTATTTGTATTGACAAGTATGAGACCGTGCCCACTAGACCATTCCGTCATCGACCAATATTTTAATACTAATTACCTTCCGGGCTTAATACGTTCATAGTACCGTCGTGGTATGGCAGGGTGTAATGGGTAGAAACCTTAAATCTTTAATTAACAGATTATATGACAAACTCTTTTAAGAACGCCCACGTCAGTATCGCCGGTAATATCTGAAGGCCTTTTTTATATGACGAAATTCAGAATATATATTTTTTTGGCAAGTGTCTTATAATAGGGCGGTGGGTTTCCTCCTTAGCCTACGTTAAACGCCTACGTCTTCGTCCTACTTCTTTTAACTAATCATTTGAAAGTGCCCTTTTAGAAATCTCCGACACAAGACTCTTAGCATTATAATGACATAAGATCGTCTTGCGACTCACGGTTTTGATGCAAAACGACACAGACGAAAGACGCGACCGAAGTGACTACATAATAACTATTTACGGACCTTACCTTTCGACAGAACCAATTGTCAGCTTAACGGCACATTCGTTAAGCATGTTTTTGGGACTAAGTTTAACTTCATGAATCACATTCCTACAGTCACGGACTTTATTGTTATGCCACTATGGAACAATATCATAACGACAGCGTCAAGTGACGAGATAGAAATTACATGGGAATTAATCGTAGGTTTTATACGACAAGGTTTTATACTGGTATATCAATCAAAGTCCGTACCTACGTATCGATTCAATTATACATTATTTGTTAGATTATATTTAAAGGTATGCACCATTTGTGCTAAGCAATCATACTTGAACGGTTAGTTTCGCTCGAAATACTAATAACCGATATGGCTAAGCAGTTTTTAACTTTGTGGTCCTAATAATTTGGGTACAAAGTCAAAGAGAGAGTATGAACTTTACTTATACTCTGATTCACTTGAAGCTCTGAAGACTTATATCTTCTGGGTTTCAAGTTAATAAGGGTATAAGTTTTATCTACTCCGTATTTATGTTTTTTACTAGCTAAGTCAATTAATGTCCTTTTCACTAGCGCGACAGAATTATGGTCAAACACGTGAACGCACAAGTCAAACTTGTTCAGTTTAACAATTGAGAGGAGTCAATCGCTATGATATTATCGCTTTGCCGACAAAGATAGCGGTCCTGGGTTCAAATCCTGGTAAGAGAAGATATTTGTGTGATGAGCGCGAATACTTGTTTCTATTTATGTATATCTTTGTCTAGTACCCCTAGTACAAGCCTAGAGGGGACTAGGTCAATTGGTGTGACACTATCACCTGATACTTATTATTTATTTGATTTATTCTGTGACGCAGCAAAGGTCACGTCTGTGTAAAAAATAGTTCAACATGCATTATTGAATTTTGGATTTACTTCTCTGGAACACCATAACTAACGAAAGAGCTAGACTACAACACGTGTGTAGACAACAAGCACACCCCAATCCTAATAAACAGAACAGGAAAAACTCAAGTTCTCACTAAAAAAACGTTTCCGTAAACTCATGTCTCAAAATGGCTCGAACTCGTAGGGTCTCTGTTGACATTGAATTACATTTGGTCCGGCGGTTTGTGGAGCCATGCCCAGTTTGAGGACCCAGCAAATATTTACTCTAGGACGCGGAGGTATCTGTCTTGGTATTGTTACCCTCATTATTCTGTTCTTTATAGCATAATGGATGGCTACAACATAAAGAATGAGTGAATAATGTTGTTACAAGAAGGACACAGTGTAAAAGAGCAATTAAAATAAATAGTAAAAAATGCACACTTAAAGCTCATTTGACCCTATTAGTGTAACATTTTCCGACATTTTCCGAATCTAGCTGTTATAATGAATTCCCAGTAGGAAATGTTTAATACTTAAAAAGTGATGATTTAATAAGGCATTTATAAAAGCGTGCTTCATGTAGCGTAAAATCTATTTTATTCAATTAAAGTGATTTAGATAAGCGTGTAAACAAACCAAACTAAGACAGCGAAGATAAGTAGCTTCAATTAATTCTATGGGCATTTTTTTTCAAATTATATGTAATACGAGAGTATTAGTCCCATAGCTACATATAAAATGTCAAGTTTCTTGATTTCAAACTAGTAAGATTTTTTCATTACAGTAAAAAAATCTTCCAGTCATCATAAACCAAAGTGACTGTACCAGGGACCATCATGACAAGCAAAATTTAAGTTTTATTTATCAGATTGCGCTACCAGTTTCGTGCTTCTAAACAATAATCTAAAACTTTTAATTTACCTGGAATATAACGAAACACCTAATAACAGAACGTCGAATTTTCGTAACTTTCAAGAAGAAAAATAAAAGCAAGTTTTAATTAAAACAGAAGGCTTGAAACATTCTTAAAACGAAACGCAATTGTATTTTTCCCTCTGTTGATAATCGCAGGAGCGGGGCCCGGAGCTTGAAGGATTTCCTCATTAATTTAGAAGTGAATTGTGTAGCTAAAACGGCTATAAAAATCTGCAAAGGAATCCTCTTAAATGTCGTTTACAATGTTTTTAAGGACCATTGGCGGTGGCATCGTTCCCAAAGCTTCAAGCATTATTGTTTTAAAAGACTCATTTGGAAGTTTTTTTTCATAATTACTACCCAAAGCGAAGCTTGAGAAATCTAAAAAGGTTTACGTACCTTTTACAGTTGTATAAATGAAGCTTTTTTAAGGGACGCTAATATCAAGAGCGGACGTGATGTGGTTGGCTACAAAAACCTAAAATAAAGAATAATTGAATCCAAGTAAGTGGCATTCCAGACATAAGAGAACATTAAGTCTCGGTAAAAAGAAAGATCTCTTGAGAGAGTACATAAGTACAAGTACTTAGGCACGTGGCTCACGGAAAACTTGGATAGTGAGTTGGAAATAAGAACCCGCGTGGAGATTGCTCGTAGTGCCTTCAATACTATGAGATCCGTACTGTGCTGCAGAAGTTTAAAGATCATTTTGCATACTCGACTGTTGCACTGCTAGGTTTGGCCTTTAGTTCTGTACGGATGCGACCTCTGGACACTTAAAGAAGACCTTAGGCAACGTATCGAACCTTTTGAAATGTGGGCATACAGATGTTGAGAATAAGCTGGACGCACAAAGTCACAAATGAGGAGGTTCTGCGGCGAGCTAAGCAGAAACGAGAACTTTTGTCTGTCCTAGGAGGTGAAAGACTGCATGTCTTGGTCACGTGCTTAGGCAGGCTAGATATGACCTTTTGCAACTTATAATGATGGGAAGATTGCCAGTAAACAGCGGGTTGGTCGGAGAAAAAAGGACTGGAATAGCGAGCGCATCTGAATTGTTTCGACTCGGTAAGGGACAGACAACAATCTCGGAAGACCTTCACTTGTTGGAGAGGCACTTGAAGAAGAAGAGAACGAAAGAGTGTACAAGGGTTGATTAAGGTATTTGCGCATTCTCATTATTACCCATTATAAAGTTACTCTAATAAATATAATTAAACAATGTTTCCACTGAAAACAAGGAAATTTACTCGTTCATAATTAAAAGCAATACATGGTACAGTAGTTGTTGAATATTGGTAAAAAGGTGCAAAACTCATTTTTTGCGTGGTTTTTAGTCCTTTGACTTGACATTTGCGCTGCCATCAGCATCTCCCTCTATCGTGGCTTTGTCACTTCATAAATATTTCTTGTTTTTCATTGTCCCCTTTCTTTTCAAAAAACGTTTATGATTTTTTAATTAATTTGAAAAAGAAGCGTTTCACGAAGACGGACTTAGAACGTGTTTAATAATAAATTAACTCTCTAAATTATCATTTTTGTGAATGCTGTTTTAATTCTTTTTAAGAAAATACCTGGTAGCTTTTCTTAAATTATTATTTGTGGTGTTGTCTTCGTTCTGTTTTTGTATTGTATTCATAATTACTGCTTTTAGAATGATAAATATAAGAAAAAATACGTTAACTTACGGCAACTTTTGACCAGTGGTTGTTTTAATGTATGTTATAAACTACTCAATTTATGTTGTATACCTATATATACTTGTAGAGAAGGTCCGATTTCAAAGTCTTGTAAAATACCATCCCTCGAGTATATCCACCCGTCCAGAGCGACCTTACAATGCTCGCATGCTTTACAGTTTTTAGGGTTCCGTAGCCAAATGGCAAAAAACGGAACCCTTATAGATTCGTCATGTCTGTCCGTCCGTCTGTCCGTCCGTATGTCACAGCCACTTTATTCCGTAACTATAAGAGCTATACTATGGAAACTTTGTAAGTAGATGTATTCGTTGAACCGCATTAAGATTTTCATACAAAAATAGAAAAAAAACAATAAACTTTTGGGGTTCCCCATACTTAGAACTGAAACTCATTTTATTTTTTTCATCAAACCCATACGTGTGGGGTATCTATGGGTAGGTCTTCAAAAATGATATTGAGGTTTCTAATATATATTTTTTCTAAACTGAATAGTTTGCGCGAGAGACGCTTCCAAAGTGGAAAAATGTGTGCCCCCCCCCCGTAACTTCTAAAATAAGGGAATGATAAATGTAAAAATAATATATGATGTACATTACCATGCAAACTTCCACCGAAAATTGGTTTGAACGAGATCTAATAATTAGTTTTTTTTAATACGTTATAAATCGTAAACCGCATTTTACCTTTCATTCAATCAACTGCAATATAATTAAGAATAAAGAAAAACATTTATTTAGATGTATAGTGGTACGGAACCCTACGTGCGCGAGTCCGACTCGCACTTGGCCGGTTTTTTTTATTATGATGTTTTGTGAGTCACTATACTCAAAGTAAGCTTTATTGACTCGATTATCGTGAAAGAAATGTTTAGCATTTTTTTTCTTTAGGTGAAGGATAACCTTCATTTCGTTTTCGAAGCCACATAAAAAATCTTTTGCCTTGTCGACCATAAATTCAACGACGAATGAAACAAAAAGCTAAATAAGGATCTATCTTTTTAAATATTCCTAAGCCACTTATTATATTCATATTTACTGAATATAATATACTTAAACGTGCTGCGCCAAACAAAGGAAGGAAATATAATTTTACTTACACCGTTTGTTATGCCTATTGAGGTAAAAGCTTAATTTGGTTCTTATTGATAAAATATACCGAGCTTATTGTTTAGACGGTATTATAGGGATATAAATCTTTTGCCTGCGTCTCGAGCGGCCAGTGGACCTCTGTGCTTGGAAAACTATCGATGAATTTGGAACAAACAATAGGATAATAGGGTAAGTATTTTTCCCAAGTCTATTTAACTTAACCATATTAAAATACGTATAACTATACTACAGGCCGTCATGATCAATTTGTTTGTTCTTTAAATCGAAACATTATTTTATTCATAAAGTATTATATGTATATTTTTATCTCCATTTGTATGTAAAGGTCTATTTGATTATTTTGTCGACTTATAGAGAATGCCATTAGGCAATTAGGTCTGCTATTTGTACTTATATGCAATAAAGATTAAATTATTATTATTTTCTACGTATTCTTACTTTATAACATTTTTATTTTTATTTAGATCCTAAAATAAATATCTCAAAAATAAAAAAACAATTATAAGACTGCAAACGAACAAAATGTATAGAAAAAAAAATTAAGCAAACGTAACTCTGCTATCTTTTCGTATTAAAAATACGGATATCTTAACGGTCAAGACGTTGACACGGCATTTCCTCTAAAATAATCAACAGCAGCCACGTGACCGTCTCTTATCTACCCCCTAAAAGATTTATAACGGAGGCGTTACCGCGGTTTATCTTAATCTAAGCTGCGACCTCGTATTCCATTTTACGTCTCTATCAACCGATTCCCCATTTTGCTGATTTTCCCAGGCGATTTCTTGTCTAGGTGTTTCCGTGAATGACTGACTATGTGTTTGATGTTCGGTATTTTCTAACATTCCATAATATTTATGCGTAAAAAATACTTCCGTCTAAGGAATTTTCATAACACATTAATTTGACTGCAGCCTTGCTCTGAAATTTAATTTTCCATTCTTGAAGTTTTATTAAAAAGAACAAAACTTAAATCTTCTCTTTCAGTCTTCAACATATTTTTAATATTGCGAACGTTGAAAAAGTCATCCGCATATTTTGTATCAAGTAAACTGTTTCTTTTGTTTTGTATTAAAAGCTTGTTTTGTTTGCGTAGAAATACGAAAAACACTTATTTCAATAAAATTCTAAAAAGATTGAGACAATTCTGCTTTTCAAAAATAATACCAATAATAAAATAAAATAATCGCATCGAAAATATAACATTGTTTGAAATATTTTCACTATCCTTATAGGAGAAGTAGAATTTTATTGCAGTTTAAGATCTTAATGCCCTTTAACAAGGTACCGTCTGTTAGGCACTTTTCCAAAACGTATATGGACTAGTTTACTTGATTATAATCGTTTTCTGACGAATTTGGATATTGCAGTAAAGCGTATTCAGTATAATCTGTACTCATTCGAACATTTTGTTCGGTTGAGTACCTGGTAGTTAATTTAGCTTTGTATAGCACAGTTATGCAGAAGATGACTTAGCTACCCAAATACTATAAAATAAAAAACAAAAATCAGTAAGCGATAAAGCGAAGTGAACGAGCAAGATGGCTAGAGGCAGAAGCGACTAGAATAGTTTAGGTTAGAAACCTTAGCCTTCGATGTAAGGTCTTTTTTAAGGTGAAGCTTTTCATTATTTTGTCCTTTTCCCAACAATTTCGGATCAGCGCAGCTCGTTTTTTTCTTCCGAACATCCTTATCAGCCATCATCTCAATTTTCACTATCTTGTTTTTCAAATAGCTCTCGTATTTGTACTTAATCTGAACATTAAATCCTCTTAAAAAAATTCAAACCCTATTTTACAACCTTCTAAATCCAAAACAGCCCGATCAATTGTCATCAAACCAAGCCAAATACCACCATAGTTAAATAAACTTTATATGTAAAACAAACTACATGAAAAACCGTCCATGCGTTTGGGATCCATGAAGAAAGTCAGATACACATCGTATCGATAGATTAAAACAGTATAAACTTAAGAAACTTGCTTCACTATTGTTTCAAGTTCATAGAGGTTGTATTAAAGTTGTTTTTTGAATACAGTCGTATTTTAAATTGCTGCAAATTTGGTCTAGCAGTGCGACATACCTACATACGTTAAACTTACATCCTTAGTTTGCATCAAGGGTTAAATAACAAAATAATAATGACGATGTAACTAAACTCCATGAAAACCAAATAATTAATTAATTACCCAGCTAACGATGGAACAGGGAATGCTCAGGTAAGAATGAAATGCGTTTCTTGCGGTGAAACGAATGATTTTCCTTTTCACAGACTGTTTGCCAATTATTTCTGGGCAGATTAGCAAGGTGAAATCTGTCGAGAATGAACGGTGTTATGGGACATAATTTAAATAAAAGTTGTTAAGGGTTACGTTGGTGATACATTATGAAATGTATTTTTTTTTGGGTTATAATAATATTGCGGTTAGCTCCCGAAAAAAAGGGAGTTGTGGTCTGTATCTGTGTGTCTATCTATGGCGTCGTAGTGGTTCACTGTTGGATCGCATTTATTTTTAAAGCATAATGTATCTTTTCGCGTAAAATATTTTGGATGAAAACTGTTTTCACAATAGAAACAGTTTTTTTATTATTATAAAAAACTAACTAAATCACACGATAGATGTTTACTAAATTTTGGAATTTCATCGTAAAATTATATTATGCGAAAATATTTTATGTGAAAAGATACATTATACAAATATATTTTATACGGATCCCCAAACCAGTTCCAGGTTTTAGGTTTTAGGAAAATCGTTTGGACTGTTTAAGGGATATTTGCTAAAAAGGAGGGGTCACCGCTATAAAGGGGTTTTTTATCTAAAACATGGCAAAGAGAAGCCAATAAAGAGCAGAAAGTTGATGTTCCACGCGCTAAAACCATATTGTTTTTGATATGTTTCCATATCGTCAATGTTTTGATAGCTCGTATGCACTTCAGTCATCGCTGCCAAGTTAAAAGCAAAACCATTACAGGTCGAGTCACTATGGCTTTACAGAGTTGAATGCAGGCACTGGACTTCACTTCCCAGTAGTGGCCACTAATTAGTGGGCTCTGAATTCTACCGACATGTGCAGTTCAATTATTGATTGCATTGATTTGCGTTGTGCTTTACCAGTCAAGATTAATGTTTTGTAACGTTATAGAATTATAAAGTGGGTGTAGAAAATGGCAAATAATACGTGAGTTATTCAATTCATTGGAAAAATAGTTATATTTACAGCTCCTAACAAAAAAAAACTGTATGTGTCAAAAATAATTACCTACTTTTTATAGGATTTTAATCTTGGAATAAGTTTAGTTTTTTGAAATATAATACTGACTAGCTATTTCTCTCGATTCCTTCCGCGTAAAATTCGTTCATCAGTTAAGCAGTAAAAAGCGTAACAATCGGATAGACAAAGTAACTTTGATATTTATAATATTAGTATGAATTAAAAAAGTCTTCTTAAGCAATATCACAGATTAAAATAAACGTACTCTTTGAAATTCGTTTTGATGGTAATTATTTATTTTCAGTTTGTTCAAATGATACGGAATTTATTTGATAAGAATGTTCAAAAGAGGAGTCGCTCTTTGAGCTAAGATGGTCAGATTTCTTAAGATTTTCATAAAGATTTAATTAACATGAGTAAATTTGATGTTATTTTAAATGTACAAGTATTTACACTATAGGTATTCTACACGCAGTATGTAAAGAGAGAGGCATATTTATTGTTTATTAATAATTACATACCATAATTCGATTAATAATTTATATAAGGATTCCAAGTAGACATATTCGATAAAATATAACGTTTTTAGCCAAAAGGTTTTTAGGGTAGCGTAGCTAAAGGGTACCAAAGTGCCAAGAACCCCAAGCAGTTTACTAAGCTATCGATGTCTGTCTGTCTGTTCGTCCACAGACCTTATTACAACATTACAGTAATAGTTAAATGTATTATAACGGCAGATCATCTAGCAAAAAATAAGATTAATTCGAAAAAATATTCTACCACGTTTTTTTTATTTTTGTTTTATCGCATAAAACGGTATTACATACACGCATCAAACATGGTGTTAATATATTGCAAACCCCGGAAAATCAATAAATAAAAGAAGTGTTGTGGTGCGGCATCCTCATTTTGTCTTTTTTAAATACTAATTCGCAAAAAAACCGTTGTATTAGGTCACATTTCCTTTGATGCACCAACAGCTGCATGCGCTTGCGTTGCAATACGATTGTTTCTTCAAACAAATATTTATTCAGCAAAACCAATTCGAAATATGATTTTTAACATTGTCTTGTTATGCAAAGCTAAGCTTGGATGTTTGTAAAGTTTGTTTACAGTGCCAGAACCTGACCACAGGTTCGAAGCGAGCGCTGGCAATTTTACAAACTCCGTTGCGAATATTTAGATTTCTATTCAGAGGTTTTGTTCTGTAAATTGAATTGGCAGTTGCTTGTGTTAATGTTTTGATTTGTTGAGTGAATGTTTACCAGTTAATTGTAATACTTGTTATAAGTTTGAAAGACAATAACATTTACACTGATTTGCTGTTAATGATAAAGAACATGATGTTTGTAAAATAACCTGGTCTTGCACAAGCATTTATGTAACTCATGCCTTCATTCCCAGAGTGGGGAAAGCAGAGCTACAGAATAACCAACAACTCTTAAGATTTGTTATTCATTCTGTAACCAGATTTTGCACAGTATTATTAGGCTAAGATGTTGACCAGTGTATAATGACAGGATGCAAGCCCATCGCCTTAGTACTACAAGCCTTTATTCTCTTAGTCGCGTCTTTATGACATCGACGGGAAGACATGGAGTGGCACTATTCTAACCCGGCTACCACATGGGACTGGGCAAAACGTTCAAAAACCAAATTTGTATTTATTAAAGAATATTACGCAAGATTAGGATAAACTAATAAAAATTTCGGGGACAATCTCACACTATGTGTACTTTGGTTTTGCTATGAGTACTAGACAGCAATATAAATACTTACATAAGGAAATAACTACTTAAATACATAGAAAATATCCAACACTATCCCGTTAATCGAACCCAAGACCAATAGTTTCGTAGGCAGGGTCATTAATTACCAACAAGGATAACGTATCTTCATCGTCGTTAGAATATAATAACCTAGGCTGTTTTAATGTTTGCTTTTCATTAAAACAGCCAACATTAAAACAGCCTTATAAAAAAATACCTATTATTTTAATATGACATCTGGAGACTCTTTACATCTCCAAAATTGACCGTGGAGACTTTCTACATCTCCCTTATTTTTTATTTTTATTTTTTTATAATTGTATTTAATTTTAATTTGACATCTGGAGACTTTACATCTCCAAAATTGACCGTGGAGACACACTATCCTGCTCAAGCTACGCTTGAATATTTTTTATTTTTTGTTTTATGTTAAATTCATAGTTTTCTATAATGCTAGGTTAAGCTTTATAATTGTCATAAGTAGTATTTAAAAAAAAAACGACGTTCTGTTGAGTTTCTTGCGGCGTTTCTTCTCAGCAGTGGTCTCTTCCGAAGCGCTGGTAGATTTTTGACGTGTAAAAGTGCCCGTGCGGCCTATTTACTGAATAAACATCTTTTATCTTTTTTTTTTATTTTTATCAATTATTTGCAAAAAACATACAGTATAGTACATAAATATATTGTAGCTTTTTTTATGTAAGTGTTTTCCAAAGAAGAACACCTAAAATAAAGTTATTTGCTCAGAATGCTTGATTATAATGAAAAAAAGACATAAAACAACAGAAGACAAAGATAAGAAAAATGCTACGTTCACAGAAATTTACCGATAAAACTGAAACCGTTGGGGTGCTGCAATGGTTTGGTGAAACGGTCCATGTCATACAAGACAATCCACGTCGAGACAGAAATTCCCGCTGCAGTCCACACAAATTTCATGCTTGCGACTTCGAATTCAGTAAAGCGAATGCCAGCAGAATGTACTTACATACATTTTGTTCTCGCTGTAGTTTCTTATGTTTAAATACATCATAAATTGTGGTTTTTTCCATCTCCAACATGTGATGGTAATGCTTTTTGACATTCATAGGTGCATTATATTATGCCTAAATTGAAGAATAAAGAACTTTGACTTTGACTTTGACTTTGACTTTTGTGATAAGGTTGTTATTTGTTGGAAAAATATTTTTAATTACAATGCTGTTTTTCCTCGTAATTGTAAGAAATATTATTAATAGCTATAAAACTAAAACAGACACAATAATATTATAATCATCATACTAAATTATAATAATTTCTTAATACTTATTCCCATCATTATTACATTGGTTAATTAAAGCGTGTTTTACGTCTTCCGACATACAAACATTCAATTACTCGCTTAGCGTCTGACTGAGCAAACTGCTTGGTTCAAAATAAATAATTCAGCATTCGGTGCTCCGCGGCCAAACATTGTGTTTTACGTTCCAGATGTTTTCTCGTCTAATTTCCTTGATAGCTCACGTTGAATGTTTGATTTACGACTAAACAAAGTAGTTTTATTTGCCAGGTAAGCAGTTCTATGTGTTACATTTGGAAAGGAATTTGCATTACACTTTTTATTTGTATTAATAAGTGGTGGTAGAACCTTGTTCAAGTTCCGTCCTTATCACTATCACCATCTTATCCTTCAACCGACGTAAAGCAGCAGTGTTTCCATTGGTGTGTTCCGGTGTATGGATAAGACATCCGATGAAGTTAATAGCATAGAGGCACTTCATCTTATTCCTTAGTGTTGGCAACGCATTTGCGGTCTAAGCATTGCAGTCTTTAGACTAGTCTTGAGAATGCAAATGTCTATGGGTCTCAGTTCCCACTTACCATCAGGTGACCTGTGTGTTTGTTTATTCACCTTATTCATGCTAAAATAATTAATCTGTCACTTATTTTGTACATAATAGAACTACGAGTAGATATGGCCCATGATTCAGTCGGCTCAAAAGTATTTTTTTGCTGTTCCCTCGGAAGGTGTTCCATTTTTCGGAATTGATAGTAGTTACGGACTTAAATTGATTAACCACTATAGAACCTTGTCATATAAAACCAACGATTTATTGCAATGTAAATTGTACCTCGTCCCCTGAAGCTGTCATTATGACAAGGTTATATGGTGGATCAACATTTAAAGTAATTGGTCGTACCTTTTATCTATCACTGAGCTCTGCATCAAATATAACTTCAATTAGTTTATGCGTTGGATGGTGAAGGTGAAAAAAACAAACGTTACTAGTTCCTGCCCGCGACTTCGTGCGCGAAGATTTAGATTATGTATTTCCCAGGGTATGATCCATCCATCTCTCCATTTCAAATTACATCCAAATCTGTGCAGCCGTTGCAGGTTGAAACATTAACAAACTAAGACACACATACACACACAAACCTTCGCATTTATAATATTTGTAAGTAAGTAGGATTAGATAGTTAGAATGAAACACAACTAGTGAAATAACGTAATTCTTACTCTCATTTGCAATAACTCTTACTAACTAGTAGCTTACAAAACCGTTTCAGTGTTTCGATTTTTTTAAAGCGATAGCGTCATAATTGAAAAGCCTTGTAGTATATTAAAATATACCAATAGCTTGCAGGCAAAAACAGAAAGAAACGAACCAAAAAAAAATTAAAGTAAAAAACAATCAACTGCTGCAATGTAATGTAAAAATCCAGGCTCAGTTAATTCCAATGTAGGTTTTACCTCTTCGGGGTAACTAACGGTTGAATGCGCTCCGTATTTTCCTTTGAAAGAACGGCCATTGCTGTTCGAATGCTTTATATTGCAGTTTCATTATGTTTCTTCTTTGTTTCTAAAGGGGTTAGTGGAAAGATGGAAAGGTAAATTAGTGCAGGGGTTTAATCCAGAGTTAACGTTATTCAGTGTCGAAAAGTTTTGCTCTAAGTAACGCGTTATCTGAGATTAACTTAACTTTGCTACATCGAACACACATTGACGACACGCTGGCCTAGTTGGTAGTGACCCTGCCTACGAAGCTAGCGGTCCTGGGTTCAAATCCCGGTAAGTGCAGATGTTTGTGTGATGAGCGCGAATATTTGTTCCTGAGTCATGGATGTTTTCTATGTATTTAAGTATATATTTCTCTATATAAGTATTTATATCGTTGTCTAGTACCCATAGTACAAGCCTAGAGCTTAGTTTGGGACTAGGTCAATTGGTGTGACATTGTCCCCTGATATTTATTACATCGGCTGTCTTATCCCCAAACCGGAACGCATAAATGCGAATACTGCTATTTGGTGGCAGGTTAATGGAGAAGATGGTGGTAGCGATCCGGATAGACCCTGCACGAGGTCCTACCATCCGCAATTGAGATTGAATCGTCTATTATAATTCCAATATTTTTTTTTATAGTTGATAATGTCCGGTTATCCTAATCAGTCATTAATCCTAAGTGAACAAATTTGGAAGTATTAATCATTAAATTAAGTGGAAAAAAAAATTACTCCAGTAATTATTAATAATAAATTACTATTAGAACAGAATTCACCTCGCAAGAAATACAAAGAAAATGATCCGATAATTATATCAAATTCAAATTCCAGATATCTTTATAATATTGCGGTGTTAGAGCGACCAAAAGAACGACAATCTTTTTTTCAAGTTTACAGTGCGTTTTTTAAGTTATAGTTAACTAGCGTCCCGCCCTCGCTTAGGCCCAGTTTAAAAAAAAAAACTTTATGCTTATTTAGCATAATGTGCCTTTCTGATTGCGAAATATTTTTTCGGACAGGGGCCATGGTTACAGAGATTAATATCAAACATCAGATAGATAGGTAACTGCCAAAATTCACACACTCTTTTTCTTATTATTAGTAAAGATGTGTCCTCTCAAAAAGCAACCATAATTAAATATATTTGTGGACTTTAATTAAATTTCGCAAGCAACTTAAAGTTAACTTAATATTTGATCAATGTTCGATCGAAGATAAACTTGAATAGGTAACGCCATTTTCGATACCAATTTTCGAAGAATGACTTATTAATGTAAAACCAATCCGCAATATAAAAGACAAAGATTTTTTATCAACCTGAATGGCGCACAAAAGAATTTTAATCATTCCTGTAAAGGGTTTGAAATTCAAACGAGAGTCGCTGGCCATTGTTCT
The DNA here is from genome assembly GCA_923062465.1 of Acleris sparsana. NCBI lineage: Eukaryota > Metazoa > Arthropoda > Insecta > Lepidoptera > Tortricidae > Acleris > Acleris sparsana. The sequence goes on from OV281289.1 coordinate 3,752,960, forward strand.
AAAATTGTAGGTATAAGATCCAACAAAGTAAATTTACGCTTCGTCGATTTAGTCACACAGCGCCAATGAGAAGGTAAGGGTCTCTATACCTTCATGAATCCGAATGGATGAATACCGGTTAACTGGGGGTACTTTGATTTACGGGGTAACATTGACCGACCTTAAAACGATAACTATTTTAGTTGTTATCTTCTTAAATTGTTGAAGTCATTATATAACTGTATGAGTAGCTCAGTCCTGATGAAACATTTAATAGAATAATTAAATATTAAAGATAGTTTTTGGGGTGGCCAATGTTACCCCGTAAATCAAAGTACCCCCATTCTACGGTACATTAAAGTTACATTGACCAAAAGGAGGAATTATATATGGAAATGTGGAGGTTCTAACGGGCAGAGGCTGTGCCACTGCCGATAGACGTTTTGAAACTTACTCAGATATATTTGAGTATCTAAACTTCGTTGAATATGTATTTTGAATCCAATTACATATTCACAAATGACAGAATCAATCGTAAGGATCGCGGGAGCGCGGTGGATGCGAAAAGCACAAGACCGGTCTGAGTAGAGACCCTTGTGGGAGGCCTATGTCCAGCAGTGGACATCTTTCGGCTGACATGATGATGATGAGAATCATTCAATGAGAAAATGGGTAGATGGTAGTGATACTGTCACTTTCATGAAATAAATCCTAAATATAATTGACGTTAGTCTTAATTTGGTACAGTCACGGAGCTTGATTGATCAACCACTATAGAACCTTCTCGTATAAAACTAACGATAAATTCCTTTGTAATTTCTATCTGGTCACTTGACGCTATCATTATAACAAGGTTTTATGGTGGATCAAGGAATATTACAAGTAAAAGTCAACAACGAAGTTGATTCCTACGGGAAAGTAAACTTACAAATGATAATTTATACTTTGAATTGGTGTTTAAGGTTTTATGAAGGGTACGCCTTCATCTTAGTTTATTAATTATGTATTGTATGCTAAACCGTTCGATTCAGAATTATGTCGCCAGAGAAGTTTTCAGAAGTTTCGCCCGTGCCACCGGAAATTAATACCTCTAAGCTGTTAATTTCTAATCTGTTTTTAGGCTTTAACTCGAAAACGAATAAGTTTTTCTATTATTATTAGTAATTACGTCTACTGCTTTATTAGATATTATAATCAAATGATTAGAGGACGTATTATAAAATGTATGAGTAAAATCCTGCCGAATTCCAGTTAGTAAAGGATAGAGTAATAGAAGTCGTACGTCTTGATCCCTTTTACTGCCTGGAATTTGTCAAGTTTTGACAGCTCATAATAGAACAGTGTCGCGCATCCTCTAGCAGGGAACACCTTGAAATTCCGAATTACTTTTTTCCGAATGTTCATATTTCCGAAAGCTATGTTACGCTGGAGCAATTTTAGATTTAATGCATTCAATTGTCATATGTAGGTTAGGTTAGGTTTGATTTATAAGCGATAGCAAAAAGTTAAGTATTCTATCAAAAAATTGCGATAGAAATTATGAAAATTGGGAATATTGACCAATTTGAAATTATGACTCTTCAAAATTATGTAGTGTACCCTACATTATATGCGGTATATCCATCTACTGGGAATCCTACCCTCACTGCGGCTATACGCAAGTATACTTACGTACGTATATTTACAGCTATACGGTATACCATCACCTGCACGTATTGGTTCTGCATGCAGATTAAACCGCAATATCACAAGACTTAGCATTTGACCAGTTGGTTTGCCAGGCAAACGTTACTCGACTATCTGAGGAATTTATCATACTGTCAATCTGAAAAAATTATATGTACTAACGTCCTATTTACGTCAAAATTATTCATCAGAAGAGTACGGCGCACGCCTACTTGGTATTGACCTACATACAAAAAACCTGTATTGAAGTTACATGAACGACAAACGTAGATGAATACATACAAATAAACGTAGTGTAGGACGCCCTCCGGCAAGATGGAGGGATGATTTGCGAAACGCTGCTGGCAGATGTTAGATGCGACAGGCCAAGGACAGGGTATTATGGCGCACATTAGGGGACGCCTACGTCCAGCAGTGGACGATATAGGTCGATGATGATGATGAACTTACCTGTACTTATACGACAAAAGTTTCTACCTATTGATATTTTAGTAGTGATATCCGGATTGCTACCACCATCTTATCCTTCAACCTACCGCCTAGCAGCAGTGTAAGCCTAGTTTTGTTCTAGTGTGGAAATTAGACAACCAGTGAATCTTAGTCACTAAGTGGTCTGAGTCCCTTAAATCTGAATTTTAGTTTTGAGATTGTAGCCTTGAGAATTTATATATGTACGTCTCACATCCCACTTACCATTTATGATGGCCTGATTGCCCGTGTGCCTTCTCCTTTGCCAGAAAATATATTTTTAAATTTGAATCCTATGTCTACATTAAAGTATTCGTGACAAAGAAAATTAGATAGGTAGGTCGCAAAGCATGACCAAATCAATTTGATTGAATAAAATCAACGTTCGTGCACGAGAATACGTATTCAGGAACAAATTCGATCTATTGAGGTTGAATATTTATGTCAAATGCCTATGAAAGTCGAATAGTGAATAATTCAAATTTGTCAACAGAATTTTATTGATGGTCTAGCTAAAATTCTGTTGATTATTAAATCTTAAAGATGATTATTAAATCTTAAAGATGACCTTTCTTTATATCGATTCGATATGGCTTAACAACTTAACTATCTAAAATTAAGTTAGGTTTCATTGCACAAATATAATGCATCCGTATACAAAAGGCGAAGTTGATGTCGTTAACTTTTCTTAATAGTTTTATGGTCCATTAAAAGCAGTGATCCTAACTGTTGATAGTATAACTTCAAGCTAGATATTTAAAACCCAGTCCGGAGTTATATGTTTTTTCGTTCTCGTGTTTTAAGTCACTGAGTAACAACCAACGAACTTCTTTCTATTTATAAAGACCGCGTTTGAATCAGTCTACTCGTTTGAGAACTAGGATGGCACAGAGATGGACAGACACATACGAATCAAAGCATCGATAAATATATTTCAGTACTGTACAGTCAAGGTGCTGGTAAAAATTACCAAAATTGAGTTTACTGGTATTTTTTTTAATTTTTAAATTGCACACATTTCAAGTGATCTGGAGTTATATACGCAAAAAAAAAATCACTTTAAATAAAGCAAGCGTAATATTTCTAACGACAAAAACTCTTAAACGGAAAGGCTTAATCCAAAGTTGTTTAAAAATTCAAATCGTAAGTGAAATTTTAATTAATCGTTCACAGTAAACGAAATTAAAATGGGTTTCGGTTGGACATATCTGCCGAATGCATCCAGATCGAACAAAATTACAGTGGTTATACACATTAATAAATACAACCATAAATCCCAAGAACCAAGCCAAGAATAGTGGACAGTAGACAGTGGACAGTGGACAGTGGACAGTGGACAATGGACAGTGGACAGTGGACAGTGGACAGTGGACAGTGGACAGTGGTTAGAGGACAGAGAACAGTGGACAATGGACAGTGGACAGTGGACTGTGGACATTGGACAGTGGACAGTGGACAGTGGACTGTGGGCAGTGGACAGTGGACAGTGGATAGTGGACATTGGACAGTGGACAGTGCACCGTGGACAGTGGACAGTGGACAGTGGCCAGTGGACAGTGGACAGTAGACAGTGAACAGTGGACAGTAGAAAGTGGACAGTGGACAGTACAGTAGTGTAAACCGATCGGAAAAGTAGCGAGTCAAGTTGCCTTGCCAATGGATCTACATTGTAGCGTTTTAATTTTTTTCACTCCGCTGTGCTTGGCACTGTTCTTGCCACTGTCCTTGTAAATCGGATTCAATAGGCCCGGCCCACAGGTTGGCAAAGGTAAGTTAAATTTGGCGATGAGAGAAATAAGGATATTCCAATTAGATTTTTATGTGATGAAATCCTCACTATGTTCAGCATAATATAAACAATCCACGACCACGAGCACTTTATTATTTTGCTGAGCAGGCGTTTCCTCATCATAACAGCAGCTGTCGGCAGAATGGATAGATGAAAAAACTTTTCACATAAATGGTGAGATGTGCGGAGCCCCGGGTTTGGTTAAACATTGGCTAAATGCGTATAGCTTGGAGGCCGTATTGTGTGCCATGTGGCACATTAAATAAAAGGTTGCTTTTAACTAGATTGGGAGTGTCGTGAATGCCTGCGTAAACTTCTTGATTGTATACAAGTTTAATAAGGTATTAGATAGCTGCCCAGAGTATAACAGCTGTTCTTAATAAGCCGTAATAACGTATATTCTGATAAAGTATAACGCGTTAAACTATTACGGTTCAAAATATACATCTCTTTATATTTGGGACAGACGGACAGACAAGCAGCGTAGGCATATCAAATACGGTACTAGGTCCCGTTGGGTACGGAACGCTAAAAATCTAGGATAATCTACTGTATTTTGAGTAAATTAAATCTTTCACCGTACTCAGTGATACTTAAGGCACAATTATTTATGTATTTATTAGGACATTCAACAATAAGTACATTGTTAAGTAATGTTCGTGCACACTTACAAGCTAAGTATTAATTACGGGAGGTCACAGTCATTCGCAGTAATAAACGTAAAATGCATTTATTTAACTTCATCTGGTCCGTCCAGATCGCTACTGCCATCTTATCCATTAACCTACCGCCAAACAGCAGTGTTCGCAGTATTGTGTTCCGGTTTAGGGATAAGACGGCCGCTGTAATGACTAGCATAGAGGCATTCCATCTTAGTCCTCAGGGTTGGCAACGCATTTGCAGTCTTAGGCTTGCAGTCTTGTGAATGCGAATGTCTATGACACAGTTTCCACTTGCCATCAGGTGGCCTGTGTGCTCGTTTGCCTTCCCTTTTCCATAGAAAAAACTAAAAAAATCTTAGTTTGCTTATATTAAATACAATGGCGTAGAACTACTTAATATTAAGAAGTATTATTCTGAGATCAACTTCGTTTTCGATCAACAGCTTGTAAATATTATACATACATTATGAAATCGATATTATTATTCCAATTTTGAAAGTTTCAATCAATTTCAGAATAAAACTGGCAAAATAATTAATTTCAAGTATTATCACCGTCAGATTTGATTTTAATAATGCTAATGTGAAATTATACATATTCGGTTGCTAATTAATAATTCAATTGCCGTTTAATATGTTTTTGTTGATGAAGTGTTTGTGATTTGCATGTGTATTGATTTGTGTTTAGCCTATTTTAGCAAGGACCTCTATTCTTAAACTGAGTTACTTTAAATCGCTTAACCAGCAGTGTTTGCGTTGTGGTTTTTCGGTTTGGGAGTAAGACTGCCGCAAAATGACTAGATATATGATAGAGAATGATATAGGGGCAACACAGTCTATCTCATCAAGTTGTGTATTGTTTGCCTTTTCCAATCCATAAAATAGAGATTCGCTTCTATTCGTTTAAGTAGCAATAATGAGAGAGAGCAGAGCACAAAACCCGCCTTCTTAAATTAAAACGAGAATACTTAAAATAGGCATGTTTCTTCCATTTCTTCACGCCCACTTCAGACCTCTAAAAAGTTCAGCAACTTTTATCATGTGCGTCATTAAAAAATAGCAATCGAGGTAAGCACCGTAAAATATTAATCTGTTCATCTAAAAAAATGAACACACGGTTCGAATTTGGATTCTTCTGCTTCTTTCTGCAGGCAGTCATAGTCAATAAATTACTTTAAAATATGCACAGAAACACACACACATACATAACTATACAGACTATTTGGTGTCTCCTTGTTTCACCGACAGTCATTTCATAGAACGTAGCACTTTTTAGAATTACCTAGGTTAGGTTAGACTTGTAAACATTACAAGATATCGTAACCTGAAATCAACACGGGTTTCGCAGAAAATGGCTTCCAGGAAACGATAAATTCTGCGAAGTGATGTTCCATGAAATGAGTGTCGCTAAAACAAGGGTAAACCAGATTATTTGTTTATTTCTTTTTTACAAAATCATGTTAATTGTCATTATTTCAAGGTTTATAACTTTGAGTTCACCTTAAGTTTATAACTTTAAATGGATATCTGAGGGTTGGAGACCTAGTGTCCTGACATTCAGGTACCAGTCTCCATCGCACAAGGTCTTTACCTATTCTTAAGTTAGTAGTTTTAATCTACTGTATACTTTTTCTACTACTCTCTTACGATTTGATTGACTACGACACTTCAAATCGGTTAATTGTACGTTTACATTCTAAGGGGTTTTATTTGTCAATACTGCTTCACTTTGTACAGTCGACGCCAAAGATATGTTTACACTTTAGTACCTTGTCATTTTATCCGCTATGAAAATTTCATACGGCAACTTAAACGTGACGTTAAATAGACAAGGTACTAAATTGTCAACATAATTATTTATGACGTCGTCTGTACAAACTAGCTGGTAACAGGTGAAATTCCGCGGCCCCTAGTTAACCTAATATCTTCCTATCGGGACTAAATGAAAACAAGGGAAAAACCGTTTCGCCCTCAAAAGGGTTTGTCGAGGCGGAAATTTGTCCTACGTCACCTGGCCACCCTTCTGGGACCGAAGAGGTTGCCGTGTGTAAGTATTTTGAGAGACTCTTACCTTTTCCGTAAAATATATAAGGTTAGATTAAGTTACAAATTGCAGAGAGGAACTATTTGGGGAAGGGGAATAGGGATCCATATAGTTTCAAAAAGTTCTTAATAAAATAAAAAAATAACGAATTTTCAAATGAATCCCGGTCAGTGAAGTAAGTGATTTTAAATGAATTTCTCATTGTTGTGTTCCAATAAAAGGATAAGCCAACTGCTGAAACTTACTAGATAACATAGAGGCCATCCATCGTGGTCCTAAAGAGTTGGCAACGCATTTGAACTCTTAGATTTGTAGTTTTAAGATTCTAGTTTTGAAAACGCTAGTTTCTATGGGTCTCAGATCCCACTAACGATCAGGTGGCCTGATCTCGTTTGCTTTCTCTATCCTATAAAGTTTTATTTTATTGATGGCAGCCAGTTATATAATTATAGAAAAATGCCTCATCAAAACACTTCAACCCTGTTGAATCCTTTGTACAACCCCTATTACATACTTAACAGTTCGAATATAAATCCGTACCATGTTTTCCATCCTCGTTATAGCATCGGATGCCATTAAGTTAGAAAAGCTCAATGATACTAGACTACAGCTGGAGTTTAAACTAGGTTCTAGCACAAAACTGACCTCGTGGAAATCCTTGGGGAAGGTCTTTGTATGTCAGTGGACGTCACTCGGCTGATACTTATGATAATGACCCAAAACCAGTATGATATGGTCTTCTTCTTGATAATTTCTTGACAGAATAGTGTGGTCTTCAATCCTTATCATTCAGTTAGTTCATAAGCAATTCATGTTACCTTGAATAACTAAAACTAAGCAAACAATTTAGAAATAATTTCTCAAATAAATATTCAACGTAGGATACAAGTACAATTTGAAATGTCCATTATAGTTTTGTAAAATCAACTCGCTCGCGTAGTTAATGTGTCTGCGACAGGCAAGCACGTTACTTGATTGGTTAACCAAACTCATAAAATAATGTCGCATTAAGTATGGAATAATTATTAATAAAAAAGGTTTTAATGTGGGATTTTTAAATGGTTTTGCAAATAATTCTGTTATACAATTAGTTTGACTTGTGCTTAGTAAAGATTTACTTTATTATAATTATAACAATACTATTATTATTAGGTTGTCTGGAACTCCAGTGAAAGTTATGGAAAACGAATAGATGCGTATAGCACAAAACTGATCGTGTCGTGGAGATCGTTGGGGAATGTTTGTGTCAAGCAGTGGACGTCTTTTGGCTGATATGATGATGATGACACTTACTAATAACGATGGTGGTGGTGGGTATGATGATGGTGACAATTATGATGATACTGATAATGATGATGGTGCTGGTGATTTGGAATACTTCTATAACATACCGTTTGCTGCGTTATTCTTCCAAGAGTCATATCCATAATATCATTCTTAGTCATCATTATTCATATTAAACTGAGTTGTGAAGTGCTCAAGTGCATTGAGGCACCAAAAAACCTGTTTTCGATCTTTATTTCATACTATTACAATACAAGTTTATTGTCGTTTAACAAGATGCCGACCATTTTTGACCGAAAAAAATATTGTCAATGGTACTGCTTGAAAGACCTTTAGGCGCGTCGCGTCCTACTTACAGGACGTTTGTAACACATTTATGTAAACACACTTACGTTATAAAACGGGGAAAAAATGAAAAGGGTAATAATTTTCGTGCAGCAGAAGTAAAAAAGGGTGAATTTGCTAAATTATTTATGTTAAGGGCATGATACGTGTGGTTAATTCGGGTTTTACGCCTGTTTTGAATTTAAAGCGTTATTTTGTGAATTCTCATTTCAAACTTGGTGTTTTATGTCTAATTAAGTAGGTACGAGTACGTTTTCTTGTGCTAAAACAATGTAAATGATTCTGTTGAACTCGACCCTTACTTTGGTATTCAAGAGCCAAGTTCGTCAATGGAAAGATACAAATATTCTGAGGGTAATACCACCGTTTTGAAGAGAATAAACTTGAAATATACAAAAGAGAAACAGATATACAAGTTATTCAGTTTAAACATTAGCATAATAAATAGTGATGGATAAAAAAAACACTTAATAACATTTTGAAAAAAAAAAGACTGAAATATAGATGGACACAAACGAATAGGCAGTCATGCCATGACTTTAAGGGACCCTTATTTGACTACGGAACCCAACAACAATGTGTGCAACAATGTGCAACGAATTAATGTTTTTCAGAACACAAACATTTTTGGACTAAAAGCTGAACCGTCTATCGATTAACATGAAAATACATACGTCTTTCTAACTTGTTTAAACAAGTAAACCAGCAGTTCATTTCCACTTCATAAATATAGAACCAACGGTCCACGGTCGAAACCGTACCTTAATTGTTATATTCCTACGCGTAATTTCGTTGCACAACGTTCCATTTTTCATTAAACTCCAAATTGCTTTCGGTCCCGCCTTGCATCATCAATAATACCTTGTAAATGGACTTGGGGGTGTGTTTTGACAACGCATAAGCTACTTTTCATTAATTTCTGAGCGACATGCGATATGCGACTTTAGCTTGCGCGTTTCCGTTGTTTTGTTCGTTATTGCCGGTTGAATGGTTTGTTTACGTGTCAAATATATTAAACTGGAATGCTCACGTTACTTTTATGGTGCTGATAGACTTCAGCACATTCGCTAGAACGCTCGCTGAAACAAGCTTTCCGATTGGTTGCTCATTTCGAACGCGCAATGAAACGCGATGTTTCGCGAGCATTCTAATGAATGTTCGAGTAAATGCTCCAGTCTGTTAGCAACTTCACAGCTGCTGTAAAGTTAAACTTTATGTAACTAGCGGTTGGCCCTGGTTTTGCACGGATACAATATCCAGCAGTATCACAGTTTAGTTTCTGAATTTAGCCTGAACAGATAAAAAGTGACACTTCGCCACACACAGTTAAGGTTAGTTTTTTCGTTATATAATGACTTTTGTTTATTCCTTGCAACCATGATATCTACAAGATATTGCTTCTTATTTCTAACTGGTACAAGATGTTTCAAACGAGACATGAGACGTTAATAGTTTTTGAGCAAACTGACCGAATCAGTATTAGCTTTACAAATTGTAAATATATACAATATTTTCAACATGGCAAATGTGGTATTCACTGATAATTAATCTCGGTGAATAATATCGTTATAACGTGGAAACGCGTAACCACGTTGCGGAGTTTATTATCGCAACCTCGTTGTTTTGGTTACCAAAATATGATGACGATGTGGTTACAAAGCAATTGAGTTTTTGTATTTATAACGCAGAAAATATCAACATATATTTTTCATTAACGATCTAAATTACCCACGTTGACGCTAATTATTTATTTTGGGTTGCGAGTGTAGTTTTTAGTGTGGTGTTTTGTGTTTTGTGTTGTGTTTTGTGTTTTGTAAGTCAACTTTTGAAATCTTTGTACGGAATATTATACCAATCTTGTGAAGTCAATAAGATAATTCCCTGTATCACCATCTTACCTTTTACACTTACACGTGCCCCTAAACAGCAGTATCCGCATTGCTGTGTTCCAGTGTGGAAGTAAATAGCACAGAGGCGTTCCATCAAAGTCAAAAACTCAGGGTTGGCAACACATCTGAAGTCTTGATATTGTGATCTTAAGATTGTAAATGTGTATAAATTTTAGAGTTTATTTACTGTGTGCTCGTTTGCCTTCTTCAAGCCATTAAAAAACAGTGACCTAAACAAAAACACGTGAATATTTTTTAGGGTTGCGTACCCAAAGGGTAAAAACGGGAGCCTATTACTAATACTCCACTCTCCGTCTGTCTGTGTGTCACCAGGATGTATATCATGAACCGCGATAGATAGACAGTTGAAAATTTTATATATTTTATTATTTTATTTTATTTAGTCGGTGTTAATAAAGGCAACATGTAGACGTGGAAATATCCACAGAATATTTAGTTGTACATTTATTTAAAAATGGAAATATTAAGGGTACCCGGTACGAAACCCTTCGTACGCGAGTCCGACTCACACTTGGCCGGTTTTTTATTATTTGGCTGTATTATAATTATTAAAACATTAACACGCCATTCTAAAATACACGGTAATAAATAGCACGCTTACAAAGTCAACGACACTGCACAGTATTTGTCTGTTCTCTTTTGTTTGGCGTGTAAATTTGATGGGGTTGAACCCCTCAGAGACAAGTGGACACTTCGTCTTTACACAGTAGTATTTGTTAATAAATTATAAGCACAGCTTGTTGATTAAGACTATGACTGTGTGTACTCAATTTTACGGTACTTAAATTGCAGCACCTGTTACTTAGTAATGTTACCCTAACCTAGTTCTTTAAGAAATAACTAAAGTATGTTTAATAATGACAAAATATAAAAAAATACACCGTCATGGTACATTTTCTATTCATCATGTCAGCCGAAAGACGTCCACTGCTGGACATAGGCCTCCCCCAAGGCTCTCCACTTAGACCAGTCTTGTGCTTTTCGCATCCACCGCGCTCCCGCGATCCTTACAAGGTCGTCACTCCATCTTGTTGGAGGCCTACCTATACCTCGTCTCCCAGCTGGCTCTATTAGAGAGACCTTATCAGATTGGGGCCGTTCATCAGAGAATAACTAGAAATGTTTGTATGCATTCAGGTATGTTAGTATTATCAAGCAAATTCCTTATCACTTGTGGACTTTTGATGTCCTCAGAAACTACAGTTATAGTAGATGCAATCTCTTTATTGGGAGCACACGAGTAAAGCTTGAACGATTACAAGTGCGTACGGAAATGTGCCAGTTGGTTGTTTTTTCACCATCGCAAATCATAAAAACCGGCTGAAGGCCCACAGCTGCTGAAGGCCTTGAAGCAAAGTGCAGACAAAATGGGATGGGGAAGCTAAACTCGTAAAACTTTTAATAGGAAATTTAAAACTTTGCTCTTATGTTATGTAGATGATTCTACTGCTCCCAAACTCTTTTAAATACGCTGCTACCTCAAATGGGCCTTGTTTATGACGGTACCACTACAGATTTCACTGAACGTAGTGAAAAACGAATGTGATGATAAATAAATCAAAATATACCTAAATTTAAAAAAAAACACGGCATGACATGTGCTTTTGACACCCGCCTACATAGTAGGAAGGCAGTTCATCAAATTATAGATTCTTAATTCTTGCAGCACTCCTTCACAATGATGTTCTTGTCCGACGTGCTAGTAGATTCACTTCATATTACTGACATAAAAAGAGCCCTAATGTGGCCAATGCACTGAATAAAAAAAAAAGTTTTCAGCAAGTTTCAACTTTTTGATTTTGAAACGAATTCCAATCCTTCACGTCTGCAGTTTACGAACAAACGTTGTATCCTTTGTCATAATTATTAAAACAAACAAGCTCCATTATTTTTAACAAACGACTGTACATTAAAGCGGTATATTAGCGTTCTGAATCACGTCATATGCATAATGACGGAGTTGAAATTAGTTCCGTTTCAATTTAATATTGTTCACCGCAACTGAACTCTGCATCGATTCAAGCCCTAACGTTGGAGTTCTGCTTCTCAGATCGGTTGGTTTGAGTTTTCACTCTATTTGTGTTTTGAAATACATGATACATACTGTGTTTCTGTCTATGCATAGGCTGCGCGGTTATATCGGCGACATTTGGAGTGTTGTTACAGAAATTTATTCGAGGTAAAGTTCCTGCTACTAAATATACCTATGCTGCACTGTTACAATCGCGATAAAGTCGTAAAATAGCTACGGTGCAAGAGAATTTAAATTTGCTATGCCACTTTGTCTAATCAAGAGTTTGCAATGATGATACAAACGCACATTTTTAGGGTTCCGTAGTCAAAAAAGGAACCCTTGTAGTTTCGCTGTGCCTATCTGTCCGTCTGTCCATCTGTCCCCGATCTAGCTCAGAGACTCTAGTTACTAAAAATATTCAATTTGGCATAGTGATACATTTTAATTACGCCAACGGAGTTGAAAAATAAAATCTTGAAAAAATGTTTTTTTTTTATGGCATAGGGAAGGCTGACGAGCACAGACCACCTGATGGTAAGTGGAAACTGTGACCCATAGACATTCCCATTCACAAGACTGCAAGCCTAAGACTGCAAATGCGCTGCCAACCCTGAGGACTAAGATGGAATGCCTCAATGCTAGTCATTACACCGGCTGTCTTATCCCCAAACCGGAACACAACAATGCGAACACTGCTGTTTGGCGGTAGGTTAATGGATAAGATGGTGGTAGCGATCCGGACGGACCCCGCACAAGGTCCTACCACCCGCAAACACCCGATTATTTAAAACGGGGTGAGTAGGCATTGAGGGGTGAGAAAGGTCAACCTAAAACTAGTCATAACTTGTTACAAATAAGAACAAGTATTAAATGGACATTAACACATACATCTATTATTGGACATCTATTGGAAATAATTTCAGTTTTATAATTGAACAGACATATGCTTCATTTTAGGTTATGTCCAACTCACCCCGTTTTATGGTACCTCCAGTACAAGTACAGCAAATACTTTTTTACATTATGAAATTGGAAAGCTCTTAAAAAAATATTATGAATTTTAAGATCAAGTAATTTTAGCTAGAATTGCGTAAGCCTTACTACTTATCTGCAATTAAAAGGCAAAGCATGGCAAACGTAAAAGGTTGCTTATTGCATAAAACAAAGTCTACTTTGATCTTTTTACTTTCCAAATAGGTATCATTGCTGCCAATGAGCTCAATAGGTAAATATTTATAAAGGTAAGTACCTATTTCTGTTTCTCTTTTAGCTCACGAAACGAAACTCAAGCATAGACGTCGACATTATGAATTGAGCAGGCAAAAATCCCTCAAAACTTAGGTCAGTTATATACATAACCCCCCCTGTTCACGTAAAATACACTGTCATTTAAGCATACGGCACAGTCCTTTGAAGACATATACAAAACTGCCAGGCATTGTGACAAAATTGCGGTTTTTGCTCGGACAGGTGCGCGGTGTGTACGTGCGTCCGGCTTGTCTCGGAAACCTTCGTCCCACGGACAGCCATTTCCTTTTTCAACATACTCTCGGCTCAAGAGAAAAGAATTAGCGGAATATGAACGGACTTTTGTTTTTGCTAGACAGCGCGTCACTTTTGTTTACAAACTATCTATTGACCTACTAAAAGTTGCAAGGAAGTTTTGCTTGGGCTAGGAAATAATACTGCATAGTGCTGTATTAAGTTGTATTTCTCACCCGACTGCCGGAGGAGGGTTATGTTTATGGCCTTTAGATATGCATGTGTGTAGGTATGCATTTATGTTTTCATTTCCCACGTAGAGGCTGAGAGATGGCCTGGTGGATGGCGTGTTCTTTTTCATGTAATTGTACATTTAATTATGACGGCAATACTCGTATTAAACATGCAATCAGGTTTTATTAAAGCATGCTTTTGGTGAGACTATTTTAAAATTTGAAAGTACTTAGCAATAGTAGATTAGAAGCAAAAAAAAACTACTCGATGTAACGTTAAAAAGTACTTGATTTTTCTTAACAGTGGTAATTCTCAGGGCGTTAAATGTGTTTTTATTTATTTTCCCTTTTATTTAATGGCTGTCGTAATGTTTTACAACCAGCCAGCGCAACTTGACAGTTTGTGAAATAATAGCTAGCTAAGAGAAATTTGAGCGACGCATAAAAAATGAAAATACTTATAGACCAAGTTAATGGTGAACATTACTGGGAAAAATGGATCGTATTTTTAAGAAGTACAATATGTTAGCTGGACCCTAACGAGCCTTTTGGATCGTGTATACTAGGCCATAATTACCAGTCAAACTGCTTAACGGGATCCTATCGTTTAAGAGAATTATTATTTAATTTTGGTTCTTTGGATCATTTCGAAAAAATCAACACTAATTAAGTGATTTAAGGTCACCTGAATGTCTTTTATATTATTGTAACTTCTCCATTATACATATTTTATATACTACGAGGCTAAAATGGTTTTTTACGAGTGTTATATATTAAAAACTATAAAGATGAAGTAGCTAGTAACTTTATGCAGTGTTTCGTAATCAAGTACAATACAGTAAAGAAGCATTAACGTTCAAAGGACAAAATGCATTATTTCAAAACGTCTTTTTTGCAATCCGCTTTGCCTTCCCCTTTTATAAGTAGGTAATGCGAGCGTAGCGAGGGTTTTCTCTACAGGTATCACTGTCCCAGTAAAGGCTTTAAAGGATAAACACTGGGCTTTCGCATCCCGCCTTGAATGATACGACGTAATGTTTTTCTACATTAAGAGTTACTGAATCCGAGGTCCTATACTAAGCGTGAGTGATGGTCATTTTTTGAATCCTTGGGCATTTTACTTTGTGAATAATGAGTGTTTTGTTTTGTCGAGGTTTGGTTCAGTGTTTTGGGAAAATTGATCGCTCGGTGAAGTCTCGGCCAGACTGTTGACGTGGATAAATTAGTTTTCTCAAAGTTACTGTGAAGAGATCGTTAGTAGTAAACTTGAAAACTATGTTTTCTTTCGCTGCTTTTGACCTTTAAAAGAAAGGGATAAATGTATTGAGCACGCTTACGCTACATATGAATATAATGTGAAACTCTCTGTATTCGTCTGTTTGTTATGCTTTCACTGAATAAGCGCTGAACCGATTTCAGTGAAATTTGTGATTTCTATGAAACTTTCTTGAATATAAATGTATGTATGTATGCTCGAGTAGTATAATTAGAATGGTACATAATTTGCACATAAACACTGCGTACTAAGCTTATCTGGTATTTGAATTAGCCAGAAAATATTGGTATCTATTATTTTTTATATCTTATATTCATTGTGGTCCTGCTTTTACATTGCTACCAAAAGTGAGTCAAAAAATATAGTTAACTAGACAATTTCAAATACCCATAGTGATCGTTAATGACTGCATTATCAACTGATATTTTTTTATGGCAAGATGAACGCATAGAGCTTAAGTGGATGGTACGAGTAAGTAGGATCTTTGATCAATGACTGATGAACTGACTGAATGAATCTTCGAACATTATATAAGACTACAATCTCTCGACTTAATCCTTATACAGCAAATTTCAAATCTAATATAAATTAGTTTAAAGTGCCAACCCTAGCAGAAACAGTATATTACTTACGATATACTCAAGAAAGTAATTGGACGATTTGCCGCACTAACTTTTGGGAGCTATTTTTTATATTGTGTAATGCCAAACTTGCCTCGTAACGTAACATCAATTTATAAGAAAGCTGGTAAAAGTATCTCGATTACCCATAATAATACAACGCGGTTGTGACCCTGCCTACGAAGCTAGCGGTTCTGGGTTCAAATCCGGGTAAGGGGAGATATTTGTGTGATGTTTTCTATTTATTTACGTATATATTTCTCTATGTTTATATATCGTTGTTTAGTACCCATAGTGCAAGCCTAGAGCTTAGTTTGGGACTAAGCCAATTGGTGTACCATTTGTCCAATGAAAACAAAAAGGTTACCCGTGGATTAAACGTCGAAATGTAATTATGAGAGTGACTGATACTTTATCCACTGCGATTAAAGGGACCACAATACAATTACCGTAGCTACTCACTAGCGAATCGAATGCTCTGTCCCTCTCACTTTACGAGTATAAAAATACGGTAATTGTAACTCATGGTAAGCGTACTGAACTCATAGTTTTAGGTAGGTATCGATAAAGTAATCTTTAATTTTGAATAGATATATTAGCATTTACTTGTAACTTTAATAAAAGATAAAAAATAAAATTATTCAGTAAGTAGGCCACTCGGGCACTTTAACACGTCAAGATACTACCAGCGCTTCCCAAGAGGAGACCACTGCTGAGAAGAAACGCCGCAAGAAACTCAGCAGTCAGTCATTTTTTAAACATATTTCATATTACAATGGTACAACTTAGTCTAGTATTATATAAAGCTACAAGTATTAAACTAAATATAATATCAAATAACAGTAGTTCAGCAGGAAAACATGCCAAAAATCTTACGGGAATGTTGAATACTCTACTTACCTAATAACTCACTTAATACTCCTACTCGTAGTCAAACCGTGAATAAATACAATGCCAACGTATTATATCCTTAGACGATAAATATTTAAAAAAATACTAGACGATAAATATATAAATATATAATAGATGATGATGATAATTTGCGGGTGGTAGGACCTGTTGTGTTCGCATTGTTGTGTTCCGGTTTGGGGATAAGATAGCCTGTAATGACTAGCATTGAGGTATCCCATCTTAGTCCTTAGGTTGGCAACGCATTTGCAGTCTTAGGCTGGCAGTTTTGTGAATGCGAATGTCAATGGGTCACAATTTCCACTTACCATCAGGTGGTCTGTGTGCTCGTTTGCCTTCTCTATGCCATAAAAAAGAAAAAAGATAGATTTAAATAAACTGCACTATTTAGTTTATTAAAGCTTTTTCACGTGATAGATTCCGCATTTATCCTTATTCCCTCGAGAAAGGTCCAATTTTTCGGGATAAAAAGTAGCCTATGTTCTATTTCTGAATAAAGTGCATCTCTCTGCAAAATTTCATTCAGATCCGTTTAGCCGTTCTGGAGTTAATGATTAACAAACATCCTATATTTTCACGTGTATAATTTCTATAAGATTAGTAAGATTTATGTGTCTACTAACTTTTTGCCGGGACTTCGTCTGCGTAGATTTCTAATATCGTTATTCCCTTGGGAACTTTAAAATTTTCCGGGATAAAAACTATCCTATGTGCTATTTCCGGACGTAACCTAGGTCCATATTATGTGCGTCATTAAGTATGTATCTATTTTCCGTTTCTACGTATCTTTTACCAACTCCACCGTTAAGCTCAACCGTAACGTACGCGTAAACGTTACAACTGAACCCTCGTTTTATCTCCACATTTCAACTATAGCCCAGCTGTCAAATAAAATGACAGCTCGTGCAATTTGGGTAACGGAATAAGCCCTTTGCTATCCAAATACTGTCAGTTGTCACTGAACCTCGCTGTGAGAATTCGAATTCAATTGTTTGGTTTGGTTTTTTAGAGTTCCGACGTTAAGCAAGAAACCCTTTTAGTTTCTTCATGTTCATGTGAGACAAAGCTGTAATTTGGCAAAGTTATTTATCCAAATTTTGCCAACAAAGTCGTAAAATATAAACTCGTTTTTTCTGGTACCTCCTATACAATTGAAGCAAATCGAGTGCGTTCATTGGATATCTCTTAAAAATCACTGTGTACTTGTTATAAATTTCTAGATTTGGGAAACCGTTAAGGAAATATTGAACTAAAAAAATGAAAAATTCGCAAGAGTTCCATCACCCCTATACGCAAAACCTAGAAGTGATAAAAATCTGACAAATCCAGGCATTTCCATTTATCACGTTGTTGATATATTGGCTCCTATTTATTAACAGTAAGAGAAATACGGTTCAAAGCCTAAAACCAAATGGAACAGAGCTCCTGACCTACTTTTGTGTCTCTTGAGAGTCATGAAAGTTGACATCGCTCCTTTAAACTTATACCTAGAGGGTATATATACTGACGCCATCTTTTGACGCCAATCCTGATGAAAAGGCTTTTTTTTTAAAGAGGGAAGCATCGACGAATTCATTTACCTGATGACTGCAAAAACAACAAAGTTTTATTTTGAATAACCTAAAGATTCCAAAATCTATGGCTTTCACTTAAGTCCAGAGGAAATTCTGTTATCACCGCTATCTACAAATCAGTTTTGAGACGGCATAATATTAAATGGCCATGAATATACAGTCAGCATCAAAAATAGATTTCCTCTTATGCCTTGTCGTTACAGCCACGTAAAGTGGAGTAGACTGACAAGTATGTTAATTTAAAAAAGAACCTAACAATCCAATAAAGTACAGTTGTTTTAGTTTACGAAACAGGTTTGCTATACTTATGTGTGTGTAGATGCACGTGCACGTTGTCTATGCGTGCGTATCTGTCAGTCGCTAAGCGACGCCGTAGTGTGGGTGTCTACGTGTTACAACTACAATTATGGCAAACCCGCTTTCGTGACATAAAACCACCATTTTCTAATTTTGACGTATTATGTATAAAATACTTAGTGTTACTAAGTAAATTATATTATATATTAATACGTAAAGCTTATGATATAATAATAAAAAACATCTTCGACAGCTGGAGGTCCACTATCTTCGGTGACCGGGAAGGCGACGCCTGTCGCAGCGGTTGTCGGCGGCAACGTGGATTTGCCGTGCGACTCCAGTCCGCCCATGCGCAACGACAGTCTGCTGCTTGTCGTGTGGTATCGGGACGATGATCCCGTTTACAGGTATGTTTATATTGTAATATTGAATAAGAAGGAATAGCCTGTCGTTGCTGTTGTAAGCGGCAACGTGGATTTGCCGTGCGACTCCTGTCCACCGATGCGCAACGACAGTCTGCTGCTTGTCGTGTGGTATTGGGACGATGATTCTGCTTACAGCTGTTTTTTCTGTAATAATTAAAAATAGTGGATAAGAGTGAATAGTCTGTCACAACGATTGTTGGCGGCAACGTTGACTTATCGTGAAACTCTTGTTCGCTTATGCGCAACGACAGTCTGCTGCTTGTTATGTTGTATAATGATCAGGACAATGATCCTGTTTACAGAAAAATATATTCTGCATATGTGAATACACGTAAATAAGCATTACCCAAGTAAAAACATATTGTGTAGTGAATAACGATAAAATAAATTTTACATGTTTGATCGGAAAACTTCGTATTTTTGCTGCTTTCTCTGTCAGCTTTAGTATTAGTACCCATATTTAATTGAGTAATCAAGAACAGGTACATAGCCCACAAAATACTATATATTGTATGATTAAACGTTACATCAGTACTTAAGCATATTTCTTCTTTCACAACTTGCGCGTCATTTCGTTGTCATACAGTTTTTTTTTTTTTTTTTTTTCCTAGCCTGTATGAGTGTCCCACTGCTGGGCAAAGGCCTCTCCCCTTGATCTCCATGAGTCCCTATTTGGTGCCTCTTCCGGCCAGTTGTTGAGGAATGCGTCCAAGTCGTCCCGCCATCTCCGTCTAGGCCTGATTACAGATTATTTAAATAAAAAAATTCACTCAAATCTTCAACAAAATTATGTCAGTTTTTATATTAAGGGGTATGTATGTGATTTTTGACACATAGTACCACTTTTTTCGCAACTGGAATTGTGACTTACAAACCCAAACACAAAACGCATGTTAAAATCTCTCTCTATTTAAAAAAATCGTATTTATAAAAAAATACTTCTTAACAATTAACTGATTTAACAGCATCGGACTTCAACAACAGCATCCAGAAGTTAACTAAACTGGAATTGCGCGGCGCGATCACAATCGCTTAGCCTGTCAGGCCTCAACGCTACTTGGACTGTTTGACCGGCCGTTTACCTAACAAATCAGTAACTTAAGTAAACACAATGAATTGGGCAAGCACTTGCTATGATTTCGCCGTTATAGGTTTCGAGCTAGCAAATAATTAAATCAATTTACTATCGCGGGTAAAAGGAAAATAAATTAACTTATTTTTTTACCAATAAAAAGAATATAAAAAAAGTAGGGAGTCATGTTTTTGACTTCTGAGTATATTATGTATGTTGCTTTATTTCTTTTTAGCGGCTGGCCAGAAAGCACGATTTCAAAAAAAGAGGTGTTCTTAGATTCATCTTAGCGTTGTTACTTGCTTAGATATTTTCCAGCGGCATTTACATTATTTATTAAAACATGAAAATACATTAGGGATTTTAAATCTTAAGTTTTCTTAGTTAGTTTTGTTACAATGTTGACTCACAAACTAACGTGATTAAAAATATTCACATCGCAACAGTTTTCTCTGTGGAATCAATTAACTTTGATTGTAAATATAAACACTGTGTAAGTATAAACATAGACTAAAACTAAGCTACGCTGGAATAACCAATAAAATTGGCTGTTTATACGTTCAACAAACAAACATCAGCAGTGCATCAAATCGTTATGGCGTCAGCTGCAATATAGCAGCGCAAAATGTTGAAATTCTAAACCCGAAATGAATTATCTCATCACTCTCAGTAACGTATTACCGGTAAATGCTTGTAGTAAGTTCTTTACTAAGTTGGAATCTATAAAACTGGAGTCCATTTTAACTATTGTATGTACATAATAATTGAAACTAATCCCGAGATAAATTATCTCATCACTCTCAGTAACGTGTTGCCGCGGAATGCTTACCGAGTTCTTTACTCTGTTGGAAAATTTAAACTGGACTCCAGTTAATGTAATTAAAAATATTAATATTTCTGAATTTCCAATGGCACTTCATACTGCCATTATCTTTTTATTATCATCATTCTTGTTATATCAACCGATTATTAGAAATGAAATCACGTCTACAAATTTATTAGTTGCATCACCATAGAACTCTGTCATTATAACAGCGTTGTCAGAAAGAGAAAGTACTTCAAAATTATCATTACATTTCACGTCGAATAATATGGAGACAGTAAAACTTTCAAAAATATGTAAACACGTCTCTGCTGCAAGGGAATAAGGGTGTATATATATTTCTGAAACCTTTTTTATGTTTATATTCATGGACGTGTCCATCTTCCCAATTTTATTGCGGTTGTTGGCAGAAGTTCATTATTCGAAATTTAAATATTTACTATTCACCAATGTCAATTTTCCACTTTGTGTAAAATGCGTTTGAACCCAAATTACTTTAAAACACCGCTGCATTTACTGTTATTCAAATAAGAGCTGGCATGATAATGATGGGGCTATATCGGACTCTCTCTGAAGTATTTTGACCTACATTGTTTTATTCCCGTTTACCATGGGTCAAGAAAATATTTGTCCTTAAGCATACTTAGACCTAATTTCATTATATTAACATTGTTTTTACGAGTATTATTTACCATAATACACACATTAACTGATTACACTGACTGACTGACTTAAACCAATATGGTATTTAGATATTAATATGCAAAAACGTAATATTAGAAGGTAATTGGATATTTTCAAAGCATCCTCGCCCTCCTAACCGCTTTTTTTTGCCTCTTACCACTGTTACTTCGTTATTATTTAGCTTAATGCCTTATAACTAAATAGGTACATCACATTATGTCATTCATAATGAGTATATATCAGAAATATTATGATTATAAAATATATGCTTCTGGCTCTAGGACAAACGTTATTATGGATTGCGAGGGACACTCGATAAAATGTAATAATAATATTAACATTATAATAGCTTGTTATTACTATGTAAAGAGCAATATGCCATGGGCTTAAAATGTGGACCGTATTTGTAAATTAATGGAAACTACTTCTCTGAAACTATAAAAATAATAGCTAAATTGCCATTACTTATAAAAATATATTCCTAACATTAATAAAAAGGTCTTCATAACTGGTCGTGTTTATTTTGACGGATCGTTGAAAGAAATGTCCCCGTCCTTACCCAAACCCAGAACCAATAAAGTAATATCCATCATGTCATGTACATTAGATATTTATCCCTTTTCGATATAATGAAGGTTAGTCGAAATGTACGAGGAATCGATAGATAGGTCTGACCGGTCGGTGGCAGTTAGACTCGATATTATTTCCCCGCGCTATTTCTACGAAAAAAATGGCGACCTAAATTTGTATATGTTGCAAAATGGGTAAAAGCTTGTGCAGTAAGCGCGTTCTAATAGGTAATAATATTGTAATTTATACAACGGCTTGCTATATTTTTCAACTATTGTAAATTTTAATGCTGTTTCTTCATTTATTAAAAGCTAAGAGCAGTTCACACATAATGTTGTGTTGAAATGTTAACACGAATAAGTTCATCCGTTTGCTAGCAATGATATAAAAGAAACAAAATTCACTTGTTTAATCTTACAAAGCCAATCAGGGTTAAAAATGAAAAAAATAAGGTTTTATTATCGGTTCCGTAAATTGGATTTGTTACTTGTTTGGTCATAATAATAACCCACATGAAGGCACAGATAATGCCGTGTTTGCACACAGCACTCACAGCGAATTACAGGCTTAATCTACTGAAGGCACTCCATGAGACAGACAATACGGGCGGGATTACACTCGTAATAAATAAATCTAGAATACAATAAATTTTAATACACAGAACTGGATTTTATACTCGGCAACATGGCAACAAATCCTCATTAGGCAGAGATTTATGGATCCAAGTTCAATGGTGCTGCGGTAGGCGTTTTAACGAGACACATGCATAATACTGAACGTAAATCGCCTGCCTTGATATACGCTTAATGGCATTCGCTAGGCGACATAGCTCGTGATTCAAAATTCCGAGCAAATTTGCGCATAAACGCGTTTTAAGGAGCAGTTTGAGAGCCTTGTTCTCGTATTAGAGCCTGATCTAATTAAGCGCCTGGTGTCATGTCTGCCGAACGTTCTCGAGGATTGATTCTCGGAAATTACCTTGCTGATTAAACGAGTGCTTAAGGCTAGGGATATATTTTACTTGTATGTGTTGTTTTTTAAGTATTCTCTTTGTTCTGTTTAGTTTGAACACTCAGTTACTTTATCATAAAAAGACTTGACAAGCGTTTATACGTCAGTGTTCTTTAAACAGATAGGCCTTTCTCACCATACCTTCGGCCCTTAAGGATCTTTTGTGAATTTACCATCTTATACAGCTGTTTCCTCTTACGAGGCTATTAAACCTTCTTGTCTTACAACTTCTAGTATAAAAATGTTTACATAACAAACAGAAATAGTGAAAATAAGTTTCTGTCAAAAAGTATATTTTTAGGACAAGCTCAAGCTGTCATCTAATCAATCATCTCGAAACTAACGAGCCCCAATTCGGCGAGTACGTATTAAGTACAGCAAAGATCCCGCCACCACCTTCCGACTCCATCATTGGATCAGCTCGATGATACCATATAATTATAATGGTAATATACAATTGTCGTCGGGTGTACACATGTATTTCAAATTTCGGAAAATTCCTTTGAAGGGACAAGTAAAGTAAAATAAAAGCTTTTAATAAAATATAAAGCTTTTTTTTTGGTCGCAAAAGTTCGTATTTGTGGGTCATCTTTAGCACCTAACGATAAGCTCATTGAAAAAGCAAGTGGAATATGAACTTATTTGAAAAAATACGATGCCGTATGATTATGCACTATATCTGTACAATATTATAACTTCTATAGATAGCGTTGAGCTTTTCACTTTAATAAATTTCAACATTTTATCTAGCCTTCTGAGACTTTCAAGTAACAAGTTCTCTCAGTGGATGCAGCGGAATGTATTCATCACTATTGCATTTCCTGAAATAGAAACAAACGTTGCGACCTAGAATGAAGCAATTGCATAGAAAGTACTGCAATAAGTTTAGAAGCTAGTAAAAGAAGATTATCTGTTTAATAAACGATGCATTTATCATTTGTTTTTGTAGGATCAATTCTGCATTTTGTAAATCACTTAAAATAACTCATCAAATATGGAGCACTGCTAAGAAGAAACTGTAAAAATGTCTCTGGATCACTTTCTGTTTTGTACATGTCTACACCAATAGTGACACATAAAAACATAAATACAATGAACATGTTCACAAAATTGTCAACAGTCACGCAACCCTTGTTCTACGTTCGATAATTTGAAAAAATACGTGAAACATCAAATCGAAAGCAGTCGTGCTCCTGCCGTAATTCAATATCCAATTCTATCCGTGAAACAGCACAACCACCAAATTGACATATCAAGTTAGGCATGTTCATAGAAAATGAAATTTGCTTGCAAAAAGCCAGAAGGCTGCATCGGACGCAGTGAGGCCGAGCGAACGTTGTGTTTATTAGAATTTGAATTCAAACGACACTAGAGTTTTTGAAATTTCTGGAATAAACTCGACACCAAACGCCAAGCAGTTTCAGGCTAATCATTTGCCGCTTTGCCGCCAGTATTTTTTACTTGGATAACTTTTTGAATTAGCGTTTTGAAAGCGGCTATAACTACTTACTTTAAAAGTCTTTTTGTGCACGTAGCTCTCAAAATAAATTGCCTTTTTTATAAGGAAAACCATCCTTTTTCTCTAAACCGTTTTGACATTGAATTCACTTGAAATAAAGTTGACACTCCCAGTGTCAAAGTGAGGTTTAGCAAGAGTCCATTTTGTGTTAAGAATTGGGAGCTTAGCAAGTTAATAAAATAACTGTTTTACGAAAGCCGAATATAAATAACATAATTATATTTCAATTGTTTCGCTCCAGTTAAATTGAAATAAACTTGAACCTAACTCATTATAATTTCCAAGTTCGCAGTACTTGGCGATACGAATTTGAAGTTTTATTACTTATTCAGTAACTGTGAAGGAAACTTTTGAAATAGGCTCGTTAGCGTGAGAACTATTTTGCAACCTACTCGTGATTGCCAGGAAATCTAGAGTTATGAGAACATTTACTTCAGTTAATGAGGTAAGAGTATTCACGTATACAATTCTTTGTATCTTCTACATGGTTTGCAACTAAAAAGAGACAAAATTTCTCCGAAGACGAATTTGAGATTGTATTTATGTTTAATTTGGTTTTAAGATAATATGGGTAAAGAGAACACATTTTCTGAAATAGGTCTCTTAAACAAAATAATAATAATATACTGATAATCTATTTGTTTGTTAAAATTGCGCTCTTGGAATATGCTGTTTCCAAAAAAAAAACTTTAGGCTACTGGTAAATAGTAAATAAAATAATTGATTGCGATTTTTCTAAATCTTGATTTCCGGGTTTTTAATAGTTTTTTAAGAAATCAATATTTAAGTTGGCATATTTGGATAATAAGCCATTTTCATCAGTTAAATTTTGTTATATAACTTGAATTATTTTGTAGGACTTTAAATTTCATAAATAAATAACCAGTGCGGCTAGCACAAGTTGTCTGCGACTTGTTTTCGCTCAGATCTCCCTTTCTATGTAGTCAGTAACTATATAGAGACACACTGAGGGACAACCAAAAAATTCAACTTGTGCTACCCGCTCAATTCTTTTAAAAATATAGAGGTAATTTCTATCATCTACGTATTTCTGTCAAAATCGCTAAAACCTTATGAAATAAATGTAATAAGCGATAAACCTGAGTACCAAAGGAATCGATATTTTACAGAACA
The DNA here is from genome assembly GCA_923062465.1 of Acleris sparsana. Classification (NCBI taxonomy): domain Eukaryota; kingdom Metazoa; phylum Arthropoda; class Insecta; order Lepidoptera; family Tortricidae; genus Acleris; species Acleris sparsana. The sequence goes on from OV281289.1 coordinate 3,778,769, forward strand.
TTTCTAGCATTTTCATGCCCATATTAGGCAGCATTTCCTAAACACAAACAATGCCTATCACGCGTTGTGACGAACATCGCTTGTGACCTGAACAATGCTGCTCTCTAACTGATTAGTGTTCGTCAGGCCAATTCGCCAATCAACATGAAATTCAAGCTCATGTCATTGTGTGCTCGACGATGTGTACAAGAATTTGCTTGCATTAACTACCTACGCAGTAATTATATAGACTGGAATTAGTATTTCTGTTACATTCAAAACATGTCTGTTGTAAACATATTAACTATTCTATTAAACTACCATTTTCAATCGAAAACCGCCTTCCAATTACATCACAAAACAACATGAGTTCCGACTCGTATCACTGTCCGAATTACTATTCCCGTCTTGGTTTCAGATTGAAAATAACACTCATTTAATATTCCGTAAGTCTGCGGCAGCCTATTAGGTTCTGCATTTAGCTCAAATCGATGTGAAAAGTCTACCGTGTGCCATGTGCACAAATTTATTGACATTGCGCACATGGAAATTACAGCGTTGGCTTGCTGGGACGCAAGGCAGGTATAACTCGACTAATATAAAAAGGTTGTTCCTTATGGCAAAATGGTGCGCAGCAAATATCTTTTATGGTTTACCTATAATACCTAAGTCACACTGTGTTGTTAGTTATAAGAGTATAGATACGGGCTTTGTGTGATAGTATAGTGCGAGTTATTTACGATGCATGTTAACAAGAAGCTGGATGCAATTGGCGTAGAACCGGTCAGGCCACTTTTATGTTCAAGACAATAAATAGCTGTGTTAATGTTAGAAATACGGGTATACGAGTATATCGTCTACCATAATAAATTAAAGACAACGTTTTTTTTAAACTGCTAATTTTTCGCCTTTTTAAAAATCAAATCTAACCTAGCCTTGTATACAAGTTAAATATCTAAGAAATTCAAATGGTTTAGGGTTCTAGGGTATGACGATCAATAATTATATCAACAATAAAACTATTACCAGAGACAATTATGGGAAATAATTAACGATATTGCTGTTTATATGTTATCGTATTACTGTCAAGTAAATAAGATCTATTATAAGTTCATAATATGAGAACATGTTAAGAATATTGCTCTTAACATGTTCTCATATATTATGATATTGCCGTGTAGAATGGAGCTCTTTTGGGGCTCTATTCCAGTCCTGTATGTTGAACCCTGAGGTCGTGTTCTCTTGACTTTTCCTTAACGCGAGACATGATCCGAGTTGCCGTAGTTAAAGTAAGAAGGTGCAGTTCAAATTCTTGTGTAAGAGGAAAGCACATGCTATTTTATTTTATACCATCTTTTGCCCGCGACATTTATCGTTATTCTCTCAATAATTGTTCCATTTTGGACCTTAGCGCGTCTCTCTAAACTATGAACCAAAATTTTACAACAATGAGGCTATGAATGAACCGTCAAAATGGAACAAAGTTTGATAAAAATATATCACAAAAAAAAAACTACCACATATTTTCATCAAAATCGAATCGCCTCTTACAGGTAATATCGGAGTGGTTCTATTAGCTAGGCTGGTCAGTCAGGAATTGAGAACTCAAGGAATAAAATTCCCGTCACAGACTAAAAGGATTTAAGTCTTCTTAAACGATCTTCATATTGTGTTTTCGGTTCTTTAGGTTTGTAGCTATTGTTGAACAAAGGTATGAGCGGACCAGATCAAACGAAGAGCACACGGCACGGCGCTCGATGTGAACGATATAAATAGTACCTATATCACATCGTGTTCTGTTCTGACCTCCAAATTTGCTCCGGAGGTAAAGGACCTAAAGGAACTAAAAGACCGAACTAGTTGCTTTGACCGATTGACCGAGATCGGAGCACTCCTTTTAAAGAACGAGCAAGTGCAACTCTATTACTAGCGCTTTGGACAATTGCGGAGACGAAGCGCCGCAAGAAACTCTAGCATCGTAGTGTTAGGGTTGGCCACACATTTAGTGGTGGTAGGACCTTGTACATGGTCCGTCCGGATCGCTACCACCATCTTATCCATTAACCCACCGCCAAGCAGCAGTGTTCGCATTGATATGTTCCGGTGTGGGGATAAGACAATCGGTGAAATTATTAACATAGAGGCATTCCATGTTGTTCCTCAGGGTTGGCAAAGCATTTGAAGTTTTAGGATTGCAGTTTTGAGATTTCAAATGCCTGGGTCTCAGATCCCGCTTACCGTCAGGTGGCCTGTGTGCCTGCACTATGTTACCAAGTCTAACAAAAAGCAAGCTTTAAAAACCGAACTGCTGTTTGAATAATGTCGTCAATATGATATGAGTCATCATGTAAATGACGGCGCCGTCGTCATGATGTGTTAAAGTGGGGATATTTTACGTAGCAACTTGGTGAAAAGAGCACCTACAATGGTTTGAGTGCCTCACGCCACCCTGCACCTGCAAAACTTGTAAACAGCACCTGCAGCGATTCAGGTAGTCACGCCATGCCGCTACGCCCTGCTACGAAGTTATTCTGTGTGGATATAAAAGTCCAGTCTCTTTACGGGAGGGGGGCATTGGAGACTTAGGCACGAACCAATGCACATGCTGTGTGGCTCTTGAAATATCCTCCTAACTATCAGTACTGAGTGTACCTTTAAAATAACAATACGCTTTTCTCTCCCATGCTCGACCCCATCGTGATATAAATATTCCTTTTCCCCGCCAATTTCACATTTTTTAAGTACTTTGTAACACGCGCGAGGCTAAGACGAATCTAACGACAAATCGCGTGTGAAAATCGACCCATCCTTTTAGCCTTTACAAAGAACCATTACAATATATAATAACATACATGCATACAGGTCAAAAAGATTGCCCTTCATTTTCAGCAGTTGGGTAAAATAAGTATCCTATCGCATAATTGTAAGTTTTGTTTCCCGACTGTTTTTTTTTTTTAATCGTTCACTCTCCAAAATATTTAAAGAATTATACCGAGGTGAGGTTAGGTTTGTTATATAATAATTTACAAAACTGTTTCAAAAAAGACTCACCAATAGTTTTTGAAAATTCGGACAAGCAAAACAGTTGGCAATCGAAATCCGAGTCATAGCCGACCCATAAAAAAGTCCTGTAATTTCTGTTTATTGATATTTTAATACCAAAAAGTACGATATAAATGTTTTGCAATATCGTTTCTATGCCATGGCTTGCACGTTTCTCGTGCTTTCGTGTGACCAACCGAGTCTTCTCTCCTTGCAAATGGCAATACTTAATATGCATTATGCGGTCACGTGGTATGAATATTTGCATTACTGTATCTAAAATAAAATATAATTCGCTTTGTGTGATTCGAGTTTCAATGGATTGTCGATATAAGTGCTATTGTTATTTTGATCATTGACACGTTTGAATGGAACCTAATGCATATGACAGGATGGAATGGATATTGGTTAATAGAACTTTATTAAGAAATTATTTTTTATTTAGGAAATCTCTCTGGTGATATGAGATGATTCTCTGTAAAATCATCAATAAATTGTCACAAAGTTTTGTGCAGAATGTAGAGCAGCCTTTCAATTTAGCATAACTACAGTTACATTAAATTTGACATTATTCATTCATTGATTTTAGTTGTGGTATGACCATGAGCAGGGTCCGTATCTTTGAGTTTATCCTTATACCCACTGCCAAGCATTTTGTTCGCATTGCAAGACTTTCGATGAAATTACTAGCATAGAAGTATTCAGCCTTAGTCCTTATGGGTGGTCTCACCTAACCTATACTAACCTAACCTATCTCTTTAAACATTTTGAAAAGTTAATGCGCTCAAAGAAAAATATTTCCTGACAAAAAAAAAGGATAAAGTTTTTCGAAACAGCGAACCCACTTTACTCCTGCTGTTCCTTTACTTACCAGCTTTCTCCTTGCTATAAAAAAACGCTTCTCTGCCTTTTGGTAGAAATTTGTTAGGCCGAATGTATCGTTTCCCATTTTTTATAAAAACTTACCTAATCTCACCTATAGGATTCTACACGATGATACTGAACTAAATCCTGAAATATAAAAAAAAGCGTTTTGGCAAATGAAAGTATGCCTAATTGGCAGGATACCAAAAAAAAACACACATCTCTTTGAGTTTCAGCTTAGATCCCACTTGCCACCAGGAGGCCTAATATCGTTCGCCTTCTGCATTCCATAAATAGTGTTCTATAAATAAATTCCAAAGAAAAACTTCCACGATAACTTCAAAAATCTGGTTTAAAGACCAGTCGAAGTTATTTCACGGGAATTGAAGAGTAACGACGCTTGCATTACTATAAATTTGAAGCCGTGATTCTAAAGTTGAATTTTTAAAGTTTCTCTGTTCTTGCTAGTACTGAGCAAGTTTTATTGGTTCCTGTAACAGGATGTTCGTCCAGCTTAAGTAAGTGTGTTCTGTTTTTAAATGAGAATTACTTCGTTTTGTTTCTTGTTACTCTAATAATTCAATAACAACGTAACACACAATTATAATTTTTTTAAGTCGTGGTCATTTGCAGAAAAAAATTGAAACTTTTTCTTTGCTTCAACTACGCTACTATATTCGCTAATTCGTACTATCGTAACTTACTTTTATGAGATACCGCCTTATATCATTCGTTTAAATTCAAGTGTTGGGTGAAATTGCTTGTAACTATGTAATAACTTGAAAAATAAAACAATTTACATACATTTGAAAAATTACAAGCCAGCACATTTCAGTTTTCCACGTAACCTCGCATTCGTTGTTATTTAAAACAGACATTTAAATTCATACGCGATATGACATGCCCTTCAAACCCCAACAAACATAACGGATACCAAGCCCATAATAAAGTTGAAATGATGTCAGAATCCTAAAGTTCTACATAAAATAACAACGTAACTATGTCACAATTTTATCGAAAGCATTCACAATAAAAATATCATGCCTCCTGCGATGGTTATGTAACACATACGAAGGGAAATTGCGTAACATACCAAAAAGTGTTCGGAAAATGGGTCCTACTCACGTCAACATAAAATATCTCTCATGTGAGCATTTTTATTTGCTTTTCTATGCTGAAGCAGCGAAGACCTAACTGGTATTTAATGGTATGTTATGTTAAGGTTATATTGAGTTATATTCGAAATTCAAATAGCAACGGCACCCACAGACAATGAAGGTAGCTTAGTGTGAGAACGTAGGTATTAAGGCAATATCGAGTATTGCAGTGCCCGAAACGTGCGGAGTGCAGGATTAACAACGTAAATAGTCTTAGTGAACATAGGAATTTGTTCTTGTAAAATAATTAAATATTCCTTACTCGTTTGAAAAAAAGTCGTATGTGCGTTTGTTACGTCGTTTTTGCACATTTTTTATTTTTCAGTTAGTTCATTTCATAAGCATTCAACGAGATGACGTTATTATTATAATAATATATAATATAATAACAAAAAGTTTATTACTAAATATTTAAAAAACTTGAATTATATTCTCGCCTATTTATTACAATAGATGCAAATAAACCATTAAATATTTAATAGTATTTTGCTAAAATAAAAAGTGTATCTCTCGTTAACTTTATAATACGATATTATTAACACTCAAAATGCAACGAACATTTTAGCGCAATCTCTTTTTCAGCACTAAGTTATAATCACATGATAAATAAAATCCGTCTGTCCCAGTGTTCAACCAACTAATCCAACTACAAACATTTTAACAGCAACATTCCAAAAACCTAAAATTCTCTCACTCCCATCCACTCAAGTCCCAAACATTTGGGGCTCGGAATATTTTTGGGCCTTTGCGATGCGCAATGCGGCAGAAATATTGTGACAGAGGCGGTTCGCTGAGCGTTCGGAATTGAGCGTTGAGTTTCAGCTACCCCAGTGAGGAAGTTTTCTTAAGCATTAGATTATTTTAATTGGGGTTGTGGTGCAAAAACCGACTAAGTGTCATTTGCCAAGCTTATTGGCGCTCGGAATTAAGCATTTCAAAGTGAGAATATGGTTGACATTTTATTAGTTTAGACTCGTTGGGGATAGTGCAATATTAATTATACCGCGTTTTAAGTTTTCAGAGTTATTTTATTTTAAAAAATCGCATATAGGAGGCAAGCGAGCACACAGGCCACCTGATGCGACGTGGGACTTGAGACCTAGAGACTTTTTCATTCTTGTCTACAATCTTAAGACTGCAATCTAAAGACTGTACATTTTGAGAACGTGGATGGATTGCCTTTGAGGTAGTTATTTCACCAACTGTCTTATCCTCACACCGGAACACAAAAATGCGAACGCTTCTGCTGCTGCTAGTGTAGTTAACGCTAGTCAATTCAACTTTCTTGTTTTTTTGACTTTTGATTATTATTTTAAAGTGCACATTAGGCAAAACCTTTGAGAAAATAAAAAAAAACCTTCGAAATACATTACGAAAAGGCCGGCTCCGCGGTGCAAACATTGAGAATAGCCTGTTCTAGTCTCATCTTGTAAGATATCACAAAAATATCATGTGTTACCGGACTAATCTAGAAAAACTAAGGCCCTCATAACTAATGAATTAATGTAGGACAAATTTGCAAAATGTATTTAGAAATGTTTTTTTTTTGTAATACATTTGGGTACGTACAAGTAAAAAAAACTAAGTTTAGTAAATTCGTAAGATAACGTGAAGGGTTAACTTAGGTATAGTCACGATCAATAAATTGAACACAATAAAACTTTCAAAAATATGTGAACACGACTCAGCTGCAAGGGAATAAGGGTGTATATTTGTGAAACCTTGTTAATGTATATATTATATTTATGGACGTGACCGTGTACGTATTTAACATTTAAGCAACTAAAGTATATAAAAACATAGGATATAATTTTTTTTCTCGTAACATATGGTATTAGGTTTTAGTTGGACGTTCCATAAAATGTTTTGTATTGTATTGTACCTATACTCTTCAACATTAAATATTTTAGTGTCAAGGCTGGTTCACACGGTGTCAAGTAGTTAACAAAAATTGACTTAATTTGTACACCTATACTTAGTAAGTATTTAGGTGTTCGCATTAGTTATTAGCTGTTTTATTAGCCGGTAGTCCATCCACTTTGACATTTTCAATAAATATACGAAGGCAACCGCTCTGCCAAACTTATATTTAGTTAAATCATGCCTGTCAAAACGAATTATAATCCACGCCCACCATCTTAACTAAAATAGCCTAAACATATAATTTACTTGTTTACTTGCACGCTAAATTTGAACTATCATTTTAATTACTTTTTTTTTTTTCACGTTTTATTTTCCTTAAAATTAAGTGATCCTTTACATAACTACTAAAGTCTTCTTGATACACAGTGTGAACCAGCGTTAAGGTCAAGGGTGAGGTAATATATATAAGTGTATTCAGTTTTAATGATACATGTATTAAAAATTAAAACGTAAAATGGTGTTTAAGTACATTGTCACCTTAAAATAATAACTTATCACAGCATTTTCTTCAATTATTTAGTAGTTACAAGAATCAATAGGTTGGTATATATTAAGACCTGAATGAGTATGTCTACTTACTTTAACACAAGTAGTTATATCCATAGTTTATAGAACTCATGAGTTTTATTTGCATTTTTTAATAAAATAACTAAATTAACATCGCCATTGCTTTTAAAAACCTTATGAGTTTTTTATTAAGTGGTAACGCCATTATTTTTATATCACAATTAAACTATAAGATAGATAAAAGACCCGTTCTTTCAGAGCTGATATCTCAAATAGCGCATACGCCTTTCTTAAAACTTAGTTAAGAACCAATCGCTAAATAACCTGCTTTCAAATAAATCGCATTCAAATTGGTTCACCCGTTTAAAAGCTCTGGTACCACAGACAGAGACAAATAGCGGTCAATTTTTTTACTCCCCTTTTTTTGCGTCGGAGGTCTAAAAGAGACGGTCTTATCATTTTAGTATCTAACAGTCATAACCTCAAATTGTTGATTCACTATAATATAAAGAACCCTATCGCAAAAAGACCATGATTAATACCGACATCATTTATTCCCAGTGGTTTAAGACGTGCTCGGGATTTATCCAATTTCCAAGAATCCTCGGACAATTTATAATAGTTCACCATTTTCTAGTTTTTTTTACATACAATTATATCCTATCCATCCATTTAACCCACATAATACTCGCTGCAGGACATAAGCCTTCTCTCTTGTACGGTCGGCAAAAAACGTTGTTTACCAGTTTTGAAAAAAGTGTTGGTGAGATGTCACTGTCATAATATTATTGCAGGGGAATATAGAACTTGTTGTATCATGACGTGCAAACGAACTTCAACCGTAGGGCGGTAGACCAAATGTTTGGCCGATTGTACCATGCTGACCGGTTCTTGCCTTATTCAGGTCTATTCTGTTAACCAAACCAGATTATTTGGTCATCGAGCAGGTAGATGGCATAATGATCGCAAAAATATAAGTGAGATGTTATTTTTAAGTAGACAAAATAGTTCTAAGAATGAAATGCGTGTCGAAAAAGGTTACTATAATCCCTTAATAAATATCCTTGGCAGTTAATAAAACTTACCCTGAGCTTGTTTATTATAGGCACACATAAATGTACTGAAACGAAAGGCCTCAGTGCTCCCTCTTGGCCAATGCATCCTCGATGTAACGAGAAAACATCAAACTGAATTAGCGGTACCGTTATTTCGTAAATGTTTTGTTTACGGAACTTTGAGGAAGGTTCGTTTAATTGTTATAGCCTATACGATTAATAAAATGTGGATGAAAGTTAAGTACTCTTATTGGAGTATCCTTCATTAATTAAGATACCTTTGTATTTCGATGCTTTACACGTGAAATGCAATCAAAGCTGCCTCAGAGTACGAGGGGTTGGCAACACTTCCCGATACCGCTTAAATTATGGAATCCCTTGTTTATGTTCGTTTTAAAAATACAAAAGTAGATATTATGTTTGATGGTTTTTATATTTGCTTGTTGTTGTGTTCTTATAGTGTTTATAAATAATTACGGTTCAACTATAAGCGTGTAATTTGGTAATGAGAAATATTATTTTTATTGTATATAGGCAGCAATTAAGTCCTCTTTTGATATCACGGTATTAAACAATTTCAGAGTGAAAAACGTTAACCAACTGCTGAGCAATCGTAGTTTCAGGCAAAAACATAAATCAATTTTATGGTTATTATAACGTTATATAATTTTTTATTTGTTTGTGTTTTTAAACCAGGAAAGTCCGGAATAAGGACTTTGACACACACTTTTTATAGCAGAACATGCTAATCTACACAGTGAAACAACTTTACAAACACAACGTGTCGATAGCCAACAACAAAATGGCCGGCTACGTTTTTGGACCCCGGCAATTCCCACGTATGTAATGAAGCAAGTTCGCGGCCGACCATGCAAATATTGGTGCCGTCCCTTTGTGATCTTGTTTGACTTGAATTGACCCAACTGTAGGTATGTCCGGATCTTCGTTAACATCGCAACTCTGTAATTAAAATAGAACTTGAAGGGTTGTTTACTTCGCTTGTTAATTGGGATATAAAGGTTTAATCAAATACAAGGGTTTAGCTGAGCATTGTTTTGCGATGTGATAAATATTAACGGAGTTACTGACCTGACCAATATTGTAATAACCAAATTAATTATGTTTGAAAAGGACCACAATTTAAAAAAAAAACACGCGTTCCCAGGAACAAAGGAGGAAGTGGGAAATCATACGACGTTTGTATTTATATTGTTTTCTCGCTCATCCTCAGACTTATTTAGCAAAATGCAGTGTCGTTTGGTTATGCTTAAATGATCTTTAATTTGTCGTTAGTGTAATAACTTTTATAAATCTCAAATTACGGAGGCTCTCTCAAAAACATGTAAACATGTAAATTTTCATGTTAATAATAAGTTTTAGCGCAGAAAATACACTAGAGGTCTCTGCAGTTATTTTCATTACGACCGAGAGTGGGTCTCGTTCAAAGATGAAAGTAAATTTTTGCCGCAGTTCAGTCAACCGGATCTCATGAGCGTACATTTTGTATCGCATTAGTAAATTTTATATGGGAGTTGGAAGTTTGTTTTAGTTTTTTCAAGTTGTGAATGTGGAATTAAATCCTTTGAAAGTGTTTATGATGGCATTCAAAAAAGTCATTTTAACACATGCAAATATCGCAATGATGAAATGTAAAAACCAGTTATATTTTACCTAGTACTTAAAATAAAAATATACTTAACGAGGGTTGCGTGGTCAAACCCGATAAGTCGCTATAACTTGTTGTGTCAAAAAGAACATTATTGAATACATCAAAACAATTCAAATTTGATGAAACAATTATGTCGATTTATCGGGTTTGACCACTCAACCCTCATACATATTATGAGACAATGTCACACCAATTGACCTAGTCCCAAACTAAGCTCTAGGCTTGTACTATGGGTATTAGACAACGATATAAATACTTATGTAGAGAAATTGTTACGGTCAGGTCCGTATGGGTCCATGCAGTGGACTGTATTCGGGGCGTCAGCAGGAGGTCGTAGAAATAAAACTTGGTACGTGCACAAGAACGATGCTGAAGGTGAGTGGTGTTGTTAGCGGGAGATGTGACCAGTGAGGCGGTTGGGCAGCTAACTGGTTTTTTATGGCGGTGGCGGGGGTATTTATAACACCGCGCGTAGGCGGTGTTAGTCGCACAGCGGCTCAGGTGCGCCGTGTACGAGAGTGAGTGAGAAGGTGATATGTGTAAGTGGGATGGTGTCTGTAGGCGTGAAGCATCCTTTTATTAAACATCAATACAATAATACAATACAACATAAACACAAAACAAAACATAATACAATCAATAAAATCAATAAAGAGATCGGATTCATTACAATTTCTTATTCTACCTAACTATCTTAAATCTACCTAGCTATATAATACAGTCTCCCCCTCGTGCGCAAGCACTAATACTAACTTATGACAATGAGGCGGGAGGCTGGGCGGCGCATGAGACCAGATTTTGTTCGGATTTCTGTTACTCGTATCCGGCCGTCCGGGCCAGGAAAAACAGTAATCACTTCGCCTCTGGGCCATGTGCCTCTAGGCATGGTTTGATCCACAATAAGAATGATATCGCCGACTTTGATTGGGTGTTCGTCTCTGAGGTTACCTCTTCGTTCTTGCAATAGAGGTTTGTATTCCTTTACCCATCTTGTCCAAAATTCGTCGGCCATAGTTTGGGCCGCCTTCCAATTGTTTGTATGTGATCCAGTATCCTTAAATGCCCCGAATGGGGACATACCACATGACCTCCCTATGAGAAAATGATTGGGGGTCAGGGATTCCTTATCTATATCAGGATTTACTGGGGTCAACGGCCTTGAGTTGACTAAATGCTCCGCTTCGAGCAAGAGCGTGTGGAGCACTTCTTCGGTGGGGTACTTTTCCTTCAGTACGGTGTATAAGGCGGTTTTTATGGAGCGGACCAACCTTTCCCAAGCTCCCCCCATGTTTGGAGCTCCCGGTGGGATTTTCTTCCACGTAATGGATTTCTGACTGAGGTAAGAGTCCATTGCGTCTCTGTTCGTGGTGATCGCTTCCTCTATTTCACGTTCTGCGCCTTTGAAATTGGTACCGTTGTCGCTGTATATAACGGTAGGTGCGCCGCGGCGTGCCATCATTCTCCTTAGTGTAAGGATCATGGAGGAGGCCGAGAGCGAAGTGGCCAACTCCACGTGCACGGCACGTGTGGTGAGGCACGTGTAAAGTGCGCCCCACCTCTTCTCATGGCGGCGGCCTATTGCGACTTTCATCGGTCCGAAGTAATCTACCGCGATGGCTGTGAAAGGCGGCTGGTTGTGCATCAGCCTTTCCGGTGGTAGGTTTCCTACGGGAATTTTGTTAGGTGTCCCTTTGTAGGTGCGACACCATTGGCACCTGTTTCTTATGTATCTTAGGCAGCCTCGTAAACCAATTATGTGATATTTCTGTCTTAATTCGTTCAAAACGGTCTCCGTGTTGCCGTGTCCGAGGGTGCTGTGGGCGAATTGCACGATCATCTTTGTCAGTTGCTCTTTTGCGTGCAGCACCGGGATCCGTGTTGTTCTGTTCTGGGATACTCGGCTGTCTAGGTATATCACGCCTTTGCAAATATCAACAGCAAATTTGCCCAGCGGCGAGCTCTTCGGAATCGGACGCCCAGCCTCCTTGTGTTTTATCTCTTCGTGAAAGGATGAGCGTTGGCTTCTTTTGATCAATAGTAGCTCGGCCATCATCAACAGGTTAGGTCTTTTCTGAGTATTCTGGCTATTTTAAATACCTCAGCGGCGAGCAGGACGGTGGCAGTAGTGCGAAGTAATTTGTCGTAATTCGAAAATCGGTCTACTGACGGTAGGTACGTGTCTAAGGTTCTGTCGGCTGTCACGTGTAATACTGGCTTGATTACGCGCTCCTCCCCTGAAGGGGGTAGCGTCGCCGACACTGACTTTTCCTTTGGCCATGACTCGGGGTCGTTCCTAATAAACTCGGGGCCGTAAAACCATCTGTGATTCGCGTTAAAATTGGCCGGGATGCCTTTGGTCGCGTCGTCGGCGACGTTCAGTGCGGAAGGCACCCAATGCCAGTCGGCTGGCGACGTTACGCTCTCGATTTCGGCCAGTCGATGGGCCACGAATGATTTAAACGTCCTAGGGTCCGATTTGATCCAGGCTAGTACCGTTTTACTGTCCGACCAGTAATGACATTTGCTTATTTCGTAATCTGATTCTCATGTTACCGACTCGGCTAACCTACTTCCTAACACTGCGGCCTGTAACTCTAGTCGCGGGACTGATATTGGTTTGAGCGGTGCCACTTTGGCCTTACCCGCTACCAATTGCGACTTTCTACAGCCGTCGTCGCTCGTGTTTACGAAATATATTGCCGTCGAGTATACTTTTTCGCTCGCGTCGCAGAATACGTGCATTTCGGTTGTGCCCGTGGGCGCGAGTACATACCGGTTTGTTTCGATTTCTTTTAATGATTCTATCGCTGCGATGAAACCTAACCACGTCTGGTGGTGCTCGTGAGCTATGGGCTCGTCCCACTGAACTCCACTACGCCAGATGTCTTGTATTAGAGCTTTTCCTATCATCGTGATGGGTGATACCAGTCCTAACGGGTCGAAAACTGACATCACCGCGCTCGTCACCTGGCGTTTGGTCGGGGTAGCTTTGCCTTTCGACACTTCGTTCGGCAAGTTTCGCAGGTTAACGTTGAAACCTAACGTGTCGCGCTTATGGTTCCATATCATACCTAATGTTCTTTCGACGTCGCTTTTACCCAAGGTTGTTTGTTCGCACTTTTTCCTATCTGTGACGTTTTCGATGACTTCGGGCACGTTCGACGCCCACCCGCGGAGTTCAAAAGACGCGTTTAAGTGCACCTTGTGCATCGCGTTTATTATACGCTTCGCCTCCCCCTCGTCATTGAAAACGCCCAGATAGTCGTCCATATAAAAGTTTCGAACGGTCGCTCGCGCAACCTCGGGGTAACTTTTTTCATAATTTTCGGCGTTTTTGTTTTTAATATAGATTGCCGTACAGGGCGATGAGGCCGCTCCGAAAATGAGCGATCTCATCCTATACTCAATCGGCGGCCCCGTACGGTCCTTGCCCCTCCACAAAAAACGTACGCTGTCCCGGTCGTGCTCCGCTATCCTAATCTGAAGGAACATTTCTTTTATATCGGCAACGACCGCTATCCTACCCTCTCTAAATCTGATTAATATTCCGAACAATGATTGCAAAAGGTCCGGACCCGTCAACAAGGCGTCGTTCAAGCTTTTACCGTCTGATTTTGTCGCGGCGTCAAAGACTAATCGGATTTTTTTCTTTTGAGGGTGAACAACCGCGAAGTGTGGTAGGTACCACGTTCTAGGAGACGTGGGCGGGGCTTCGGCCCTTTCAGCATATCCCGAGTCTATCAAGTTTTGTACCTGCTTCTCATATTCTTCGCGCTGTTCTGGATTTCTATCTAACTTTCTCTCTAAATTGTACAGTCGGCTGAGGGCCTGGTTTCTATTGTCTGGCAACTCCTCTCCGTCGGAGCGCCATAGCAACCCGGCTTCGAATCTATTTTCGCCGTCGATACGTTTACATGTTTCATTTAACAATTTGAGCGCTCGATCCTCGGGATCGGTTCTAGGTTTTTTCGCCTCGATACCTAAACTTTCTATGCTAAAGAAATCCCGGATCATTTTGGTTGCGACTTCGTCGCTCTGTACCAAACGCGCGTGGTTCACGAAGGCTACTGTACCGCGCGACAACGAGTTCCTACCATGCAGTACCCATCCCAGCTTGGTGAGTGATGCTACGGGCTCGTGCTTACCGCCTACTTTCAACTGACGCGACGTTATCAAGTGCCAGTTGTCTTGGCCTACTTGTGGTCCCCTTCGCTAACCTCACCGTACCGGCGCAGACTGAGCGTACACCTGAGAGAGGTGGGTGGAGTTGCTCGTCATCCACCAGCTTCGAACGGTCGTTTAACACCGCAAGGTGACCCAGCTGCTGTTTTTAACGAGCCAATAACCGGGCTAAAGCGGAGCCCGGATTACGACTCGCACGTTCGTGTTTCTTTTTTCGTTACTTGCTGTGTTCTTGACCAAGTATACTTGATAAACGGTAAACCGTTTAACAAGAACTCGCATGTACTTGTTTCTTTCTTGCTGTTTCTTCCAATATTCGGCTTCTGAAGGACCACTGTTACGGTCAGGTCCGTATGGGTCCATGCAGTGGACTGTATTCGGGGCGTCAGCAGGAGGTCGTAGAAATAAAACTTGGTACGTGCACAAGAACGATGCTGAAGGTGAGTGGTGTTGTTAGCGGGAGATGTGACCAGTGAGGCGGTTGGGCAGCTAACTGGTTTTTTATTTTTTTTTTTTTTTTTTTTTTTTGTAATTGACTTACGTAGTTGGTGATTACACCGTGACTACTTTACTGTGGCTTTGGTAGCGCTACCTCGTCATAGAGGAGCGCTGAACCTTATGTGCTGTGCGGTGGTGACCGCACTCGAGGAGTCGTCTCCGTCGGGAAGAAGTTGGTTTTCTTGGATGCCGTCAGTGGCTTGATTGGTTCCGTCGAGTTGAGCTGGAGGGGGTCCCGATCTTGGGGGACGGCCACGACGTCGTTGGCGGCGATGCTTTCTGGCAACAAGCCGGCCTTCTTCCACGGCAAGCTGGATGGGATCTGTAGGATCTAGAAGGATATGCTTGGGGCGCCTGAGGGGTGCCCCCAGCGCAGCAAGGATATCGGGATCGGATGAAGGGATTTTTGGGGTGTAGGAGGTGGCACGGGCGATGAGTGGATTGGAATGGTGAGGGCCTCTATCAAAGAAGCGCCTAGACGCTTCTCTGATAGTGTGGTGTATTGATGGGACGCTGAGATCCCGATGGAGGTCCGCATTGCGAACAAACCACGGGGCCCCAGCGACCGATCTAAGAAGTTTGTTCTGGTGTGTTTGTAGAGTGTCTATGAGTGTTTTGTGTGCGTGTCCAAATACTACACTAGCGTAAGTGAACACTGGCCTGAGGCAAACTTTATACAATGTCAACTTGTTTGAAATGCTGAGCTGGCTCCGTCGACTTAGGAGAGGGCCAAGACGCCCCTTGAACATCTTGGCCCTGTCCAGGACCAGTTTGATGTGCCGTCTGAAGCTCAGGCGCCTGTCTAGGGTCACGCCGAGGTACTTGACCTCCGACGACCAAGGAATAGGCTGATCAAAAAGAACGATATTCTCGGGGTTGGAATGGGATAAGGAGGGGGAAAACCAGACGGCCGCACTCTTCTCGGGGTTAACCTCAATCCTCCAGAGCTTAAACCACCGACCTAGGTCAGTGATGGCCTCCTGGAGGTAACGCCTGATGATAGTGGCGGTGGTGTGGGTTGTAAAGAGTGCGGTGTCGTCTGCGAAGAGGGCAAGCTGTACTTTGGGATGGCGAGGGATGTCATTAGTGAATAATGAATAGAGGATGGGAGAGAGCACGGATCCTTGCGGGACACCGGCTCTAATAGGATGAGGAGGGGAGAGCGAACCTTCCACTCGGTAACAAAAGCTTCTGTTGCTGAGGAAGTCCCTCAGAGTTAGGACTAGTCTAATGGGCATACCCATAAGCTGTAGCTTATAGATGAGCCCATTATGCCAGACCTTATCAAAAGCCTTTGCTACGTCAAGGAAGATTGCGCCTGTAGGAATTCCTTTCCCGAAGGTGGAGAAGCCATCTAGGATGTGTTCCGTGATACGGTGCACCTGGTGGACACATGAGTGTCGGGCTCTGAAGCCGAATTGCTCGTCGATAAGAATCGAGCTGGAGCTAAGGAAGGAGTGGATGCGGGAGAGTAGGATACGTTCGTACAGCTTGCCCATAGAGCTGAGAAGGCTAATAGGACGGTAGCTGGAAGGAGCAGGACGGGGTTTCCCCGGTTTGTGGATACCGATTACGACTGCGGTTTTCCACGCATCGGGGAAGTGGCAGTTGGAGAGAGCTGAATTGAAGATGGCCACAAGGATGGTGAGCAAAGTTTGAGGAAGGAGTTTGAGAATATCGTTCGAGATGCCGTCAGCACCCGGCGCTTTCCTTGGTCGCAGACCCCTGACAAGATCCTGAACCTCCGACAGCGTAGCGGGAGGAAGAGGAAGATCAGAGGGAGAGGGAGAGAGGGAGGCACGTCTGCATACTTCAGAGTTGACCCATAAGATATGGGCTTCGTCCATATGCAGCGTGCTCGGGGAACACTGGGATTCAAGGCTGGATGCTAGGATCTCAGCCTTGTCGTCGTCCTCGAACGCGGGATCTGTGCTGTCAGGACGAATGAGAGGAGGCATAGGGGCCGAATTATCGGATTTAAAGGACCTAGCCAACTGCCAATAAGCAAGGTGGCTAGGTCTAATATCAGACAACAACTTATTCCAGGATTCATTTCTCAAACTGGAGACTCCAGATTTAACCTGGTTCTGGAGCGCGCGTAGCCTTGCTCTATTGTCTTCGGTCGGGTAAGAGTCGTAGTGTCTGGTTGCAGCGTTTTTAGCGCAACCTCGGGGTAACTTTTTTCATAATTTTCGGCGTTTTTGTTTTTAATATAGATTGCCGTACAGGGCGATGAGGCCGCTCCGAAAATGAGCGATCTCATCCTATACTCAATCGGCGGCCCCGTACGGTCCTTGCCCCTCCACAAAAAACGTACGCTGTCCCGGTCGTGCTCCGCTATCCTAATCTGAAGGAACATTTCTTTTATATCGGCAACGACCGCTATCCTACCCTCTCTAAATCTGATTAATATTCCGAACAATGATTGCAAAAGGTCCGGACCCGTCAACAAGGCGTCGTTCAAGCTTTTACCGTCTGATTTTGTCGCGGCGTCAAAGACTAATCGGATTTTTTTCTTTTGAGGGTGAACAACCGCGAAGTGTGGTAGGTACCACGTTCTAGGAGACGTGGGCGGGGCTTCGGCCCTTTCAGCATATCCCGAGTCTATCAAGTTTTGTACCTGCTTCTCATATTCTTCGCGCTGTTCTGGATTTCTATCTAACTTTCTCTCTAAATTGTACAGTCGGCTGAGGGCCTGGTTTCTATTGTCTGGCAACTCCTCTCCGTCGGAGCGCCATAGCAACCCGGCTTCGAATCTATTTTCGCCGTCGATACGTTTACATGTTTCATTTAACAATTTGAGCGCTCGATCCTCGGGATCGGTTCTAGGTTTTTTCGCCTCGATACCTAAACTTTCTATGCTAAAGAAATCCCGGATCATTTTGGTTGCGACTTCGTCGCTCTGTACCAAACGCGCGTGGTTCACGAAGGCTACTGTACCGCGCGACAACGAGTTCCTACCATGCAGTACCCATCCCAGCTTGGTGAGTGATGCTACGGGCTCGTGCTTACCGCCTACTTTCAACTGACGCGACGTTATCAAGTGCCAGTTGTCTTGGCCTACTTGTGGTCCCCTTCGCTAACCTCACCGTACCGGCGCAGACTGAGCGTACACCTGAGAGAGGTGGGTGGAGTTGCTCGTCATCCACCAGCTTCGAACGGTCGTTTAACACCGCAAGGTGACCCAGCTGCTGTTTTTAACGAGCCAATAACCGGGCTAAAGCGGAGCCCGGATTACGACTCGCACGTTCGTGTTTCTTTTTTCGTTACTTGCTGTGTTCTTGACCAAGTATACTTGATAAACGGTAAACCGTTTAACAAGAACTCGCATGTACTTGTTTCTTTCTTGCTGTTTCTTCCAATATTCGGCTTCTGAAGGACCACTGTTACGGTCAGGTCCGTATGGGTCCATGCAGTGGACTGTATTCGGGGCGTCAGCAGGAGGTCGTAGAAATAAAACTTGGTACGTGCACAAGAACGATGCTGAAGGTGAGTGGTGTTGTTAGCGGGAGATGTGACCAGTGAGGCGGTTGGGCAGCTAACTGGTTTTTTATGGCGGTGGCGGGGGTATTTATAACACCGCGCGTAGGCGGTGTTAGTCGCACAGCGGCTCAGGTGCGCCGTGTACGAGAGTGAGTGAGAAGGTGATATGTGTAAGTGGGATGGTGTCTGTAGGCGTGAAGCATCCTTTTATTAAACATCAATACAATAATACAATACAACATAAACACAAAACAAAACATAATACAATCAATAAAATCAATAAAGAGATCGGATTCATTACAATTTCTTATTCTACCTAACTATCTTAAATCTACCTAGCTATATAATACAGAAATATATACTTAAATACATAGAAAACATCCATGACTCAGAACACATATTCGCGCTCATCACACAAACATCTGCCTTTACCGGGATTTGAACCCATGACCGCTAGCTTCGTAGGCAGGGTCACTACCAACTAGGCCACCGCGTCGTCATTATAATCCTATATATAACTAATTCATTTGTTTTTTTTGAATCATGGATCTGTATATTATTTTATTTCGTACTTTTTCGAATCAAATCGGAGAAATACTGCAAAGGGGCCAAATCTAAAGTAGGTACCCGAAACCGACGTGCATGCATGACTCAATATATGAATGTGGAAGAAGCGAAAGAGATTTGTCAGGATCGCCAGATGAAAAGAATTGGTCTCTGCCTACCCCTCTGGGAAACATGCGTGATTTAATGTATGCATGTATGTATTATTTAGTTCTGCACACGTCAGCGTGTATCATGACACACTATAAATACTTAGGCAAGAGACTGACTACTGTGTGTTTTAATTAGTTATTTTCTTAAAATGGTATATACACGAACAGAAGCTCACGTAACAACCAATTATATTAGTACCTTTAAGTTAGATATTTCTTTTCTCATATTCACGTCTTTCCATAAAACAGTACTACGTAAGGGAATGTTTTACACGCTGAAAATCTCGGTGAATATTTAGCATTGGGGCAATTTTTCGCCGCCAAATATTCACATTTCTGATTACATGAGGGCTTACAGTCATGCTCTGTAGGCTTATGATGTTGCTACCTATAATTTCAGTTGAAATAAATGTGAAATTTGCTTCAGTTTTTATCCTTTATTATTTTTTAATTTATAACTTTAAGAATGTTCCAGTTTTATTTACGTTGAATTAACAGTCAAACCCCAAGTTCCAAGGCGTCGAAAATATTTATGCAACCTATGCTACTAATAATAAAGTCTTTACACATATTAAGAACTTTTTTTTAAATAAAAAAATGTATTTTATCATAAATTTAGTCTCAAATTTGGTTGAATTGGATTAAGTTTTGGTTTTGTTTGATGGTTTATTTCTGTTTGATTAGTTTGGTTTGTTTAGTTGGTTTCGGTTTATTTTGGTTTGGTTTAGTACTAAAGATTAAAAACTCAAACCATGGCAGATGTACAATTGATTGTACTAATGTACGTTACGGTGCGTTCTGAATCGTGCAAGATTAAATATCATACATAAAGCTAAAGTATATAACCAATTATTTAAGCCTAAGTACCACACAATACCTAAAAGAGAAGATATCATTAACGGTACCGCCCTGCTAGTGTGTGAAGCTAACTTTCGGCCATTTGACTGAATTAGGAACCACGTGATGTGGAAAACAAACTGCATTGACCTACCAGGCAGTCGATACCCTCACACTTTAGACGTAACTCCAGGTCACGACTCATGCAAAACACGGCTGATGTAAAAATTTATTACTACGGAATCAATTTCAAAACCCGAGTGGCATCCCAAACTCATTATTGCCTTTACGATTCCCTATAAAATGCGACATTTCTTTCGCCACATTGTCAAATTGTAATTATCATCATAATGAACTGGAGCATATAAAACAATATGAGCTCAGAATTACTTGTGTAATATGAAAATGTAGGGCTAATTGGGAGTTGAAGATGACGTCAGAATTGCTCTGGCGCGGTCGGTAGGATGTGACAGCTGCTTCCCGCGTAGTGAAAATGTTGCGTACTTGTTCAGATATTTCCGAAAATGTATGCGAATAAATACATACCATATTTGTGACAATAGGAGAATCGCACGAAAGCAATTTTGTAGGGATGTTGACGAAAATACAGTATAAATATCTAATTTGTGCTACTAAGGAAAAGCGGGAAATGTTTCATCTTTTTTATCTATTTTTAATTTAAGGAAACCAATGGTTACCACGCTCTTAAGACGAAAGGAATACATCAGAGAGATTGAGAAAAAAAATAAAAAACAGAAACATTATAATCACTTAATAGGTCTGTTAATTCCATTATTAACTCAACCTGATGACTGTTTTTGTTTAATTATTTTTTTATTGAACAAGAACGGTTGACACCAATTACACTTGCCAACATTCTAATAGTGGACTTTTATCGTTATATCATGTATTTAATATAAAACAATTAACCCACACATACGCTCTTTGTCACACATTAAACACTAATTTATTCACTAACATTTACGTACAAACCTTCTTACCGCATCTCACAGTACGCACGACTTTGAGACATTAACCTGGACCAGTGGTCAACAAAATTTGTTGAATGAATGGTAAAAAATAATAATCTTAAGTATCTTGTAAGGTTTGATTATCTTAACTTATAGTTTTAGACTGTTATCTGTATTATAATCAATATCTTTATAAACATACTGTAAAATTGTATGTCCATTTAACCTTCAATTTATTACACATTAGTAATATATTTCTTATCAAAAATGACACGTGTGTAGCAGTACCCACTTTAATCTTTCTCATGTTAAGTCTGGAACAGATGTATGAAATAAGCAAAAGTGCACCCACGTCTAGTTTCAGTTGAAATACTTATCACTACCGAACTTTACCAGCAAATTTCACCAGTCGCAAAGAGATTCCACATTTGCGGACCTGCAAACATAACTTGGGAATGAGCCCGACTGCTATTAAATTGGTTTTTGCTGCAATATGAACTCGGTGGATAGTTACTGGGATTGTCAAAATTATAGTTCAGATTACTTTTCAAAGTTTGCAGTTTGCGCAAATTCCGTCTACCTGTCTTTGTTATATAATTTAGAAAGCTGGTGTAAAGGCTTGTGAAGAATTAAATGTTTCAATGCATTGCAACATTTGCAATGCATTTGTTTTTTTATTTTTTATTATAAAGCTTCCATAGAGTAAAACTAGAAATTACTTCACGTACATAAGTACAACTCCAAATTCCACCTTATATAATAGTATATGTAAAACTGTACCGAGTATACTTTGTGAGCAAAAATAATGGTGACGAACGTGAAATCCTATACAAAACGTTCTATTGTATTGTTTGCTATAAAGTTTACCTTACCTCTTCTTGACATAGTCTTATTGTTAGTGAAATACCAACTTACTACTTTTTCACTACAAATTTTTAATTTAATCATTTTAACATAAGTGAACTGAAATAACCTTACACTAATTCGAACTATTAGCTAAACTGAAGTGGCAGTGGGGGGGGGCACATTGCTCGCAGGACTGATGGCCGATGGGGTCAGAAGGTTCTGGAGTGGCGTCCGCGGACCGGAAGACGAGCTGTAGGTAGGCCTCCAACAAGATGGAGTGACGACCTCGTCAGGTTTGCGGGACCGCGGTGGATGCGAAAAGCACAAGACTGGTCTGAGTGGAAAGCCTTGGGGGAGGCCTATGTCCAGCAGTGGACGTCTTTCGGCTGACATGATGATGATGATGAATTCGAACTAACACTAAACTTATCATTTATGCTCACTCGAGAGTAAAATAATGAAAACCGATCTTTCCTAGCATTCACAATACAGCCGGGAAGGACATTTACATTTGAATAGCAGCTTAAGACTTATGCGGAACTCATACCGGCAGGGTTATTGTGTAGCTCGAATTACTAATGTTGGGTAAACTTACTTAGCCAGCGATAATGAATCCATTTCAGTGACGTAGCGGTTGTTAAAATTCGATGTTTCTAAATAAGGTGCGGACGGGTTTATTGAAGTGTGTTGTAATGAAACTGTTTCGATACAAATTGACAGCTCTGATAAGGCACAGCTTAAATAATAAAAAATAAGGCGAAAACGAGCACTTTGATGTTAAGAGTTAGTTGTTGGTTTATTTAACAGACATGACACATTAAAACTGGTTAAGAAAAACATATCGATCAAATGCCAAGCGGTGACACAGCCATGACAAGCTAGCGCGTTAGTTTTCAGTAACTAAAATGTTGATTTTTAGTAGCTAAATGATACCCCAGTGCTAAACTTGGTAGGACATGTACAGAATCACGTAATACTTTATGAGGTACTAGAATTGCACTTTGTTCATATGGTTAAACTCAATGTAGGGCTTGAAAACTTAGCCAACCCCGCCCCGACTTGGCAGTTTGGTCTGTCTTACAGATTTTAGTATTCCATTTGAAGCGGTTTTATATTCGAGTGCCAGCAATACTAGAATGCAACTTGTTTTTATTTTGATCTTCAACAGTATTATAGGCATGTTAATAATTTGGATTGCTGAACGTTACACTAGCAGTTTTTTACGAAACGTTTTTTAAAAACATTGAGAAGATAAACACGCACACAGGCCGTCTGATGGTAAGTCGGGTCTGATACAATCTCAAGACTGCAATCCTAAGACCGCAAAAGCGTTACTGACCCAGAAGACCAAGAATGCCTATATGCTAATAATTTCACAGGTTAATTTCATGTCTGTACCTATATATTGACGATGTTATTATTTGACTTTCTTCGTATATAGGCTGTTGGGTTCGCCGACATCGCCATCTGGGGGGTTATTATGAGATAGCTTTGTAGATATACAGTGCAATTTACGCTGAGAGAAAAAGTCAGAGCTATATATCTTCTATAGCTCTGTCCTTTACGCTCACCGTATAAAATACTCCATAGCTATCTCTAAAAACTCTCTCACGGTCTGTCTCTGTGTGTGTATATCTGCTTACTCTTTTTTAAACCACGGAACTGACTTTCGTCATCATCAGTTAGATAATTTTTCACAACAGGTTTTTACATACACACAAAAAACTCATTAAAACCAAAGCGAAGCGCGAGGAGTAAGGTCATATTCGTGTTTATCGTTAGCTACTCGCCCCTCACCGTTTTAACTTAACTGTCGCTTCACAGAGCATGCTAATTAATGAAATGCAATTAACATTCCCAATGAGACGACCAACTTATGCAATTCATTGTAATTGAATTAAAATATTTGATCAGGCTGAGATGTGTCTGCAATTTTCGTGAGATACCGAACTTGGGCTGCAAAGGGCTGTTTTACATAATTGGCGGGAGTTACGCTTTCTCCGAGTGATGAATCCAGTAAACTTCTTTAGCAAGTTCTGGCTTTGCGCGCGTTCACAGTTTTTGGGTGACAACGATAATTCTATTATTAAGTACGAGTACGCAGCACTAATTATACTGAATCATTTGAGAAAAACACCATATTTAAACCTTTATACGTAAATTGGTAGGATCAGTAAATAACATATTAAATAGACCCTCGACGTAGGTACTAGAACTAAATTCAGAGGAGAGTTTCCCAATAGCAGGCTTGCTACAAGACACTGCACTGGAGAACACACCACAAGGCGGACTTGATAAACTTGGTCTAGCATTGGCCGTCTTTCGACTAATAATATCTGAAATAGCTTGTAGTGGAAAACATACGTCAAATGTTTAAGCTCGAGTTTTTCAAATAGTTTTGTCATCAGCATTACCATCATGTCTGCAAAAACACATCCACTGATGGATGTAATTTGCCCTTTCCCAAAGATCTCCACTACGTTGTTTTATGCTGTCAAATGCAACTGTTTTGCTCCAGTTTATCAGTCTTCTATTATGAACTTTACTACATTCGCATTTCGGTATTTTAGTTCGGTGTCCCTCGGAATGCGTACTAACGTTAGTCAAACGCAATTAGTTTTCAGCTGAGTCAAACAAATTAAGTTTTCAAAAAATACCTGAGATCAGGTTTGGGTTGTATTCTAACACCACTAAAAACAAGTGGAAATGGCTGTAGAATAAATGAAAATTTGGACAAATAACGATTAGAGATCCAAATATAGATATATCTTAGTTATTATTCTAGTAACGTATTTGTAATAACATTGCCAAGTAACATTTCACGCAAGCTAGAAGCTTCCACTAACACGTCCAAACTATAACGTTGTACGCCCCTCAAAACTATTTCGGATCCGCCGATTAAGTTCCTTCACGAGTAATCTCAATCACCAACAAATCTATTCGCATACCGTTCAGCCACAAAGGCCCACCCGAATTGATCATAGCCAAACTGAATGTTCCCGTATTGTGGTGAGGCCTAAGCTAATCTACATTGCAGTTTATAACGCACGAACCCGTATTGATCTGGTTAGCGACTGTTCATAATGTTAGAATTGGAGATTCACACGTGCCAACAAGGTTGGGGTTCGTAAACTGCCAATATTATTAATAAATCGAGATACTTCGTCTGATTGTCAGTTATTCGTTTGTTTTGTTTCTTCTTAGCCAATCTGGAAGATTATATGGACATGGCAAGAATTAGGTAAAAGACAAAATATATTTATTCAAGAATCTTAAAGCGCTTCCCAAGAGAAGACCACTGCTGAGAAGATAAAAACTCGGCATTCAGTCATTTTTACCCAACTACCGAAGGAGGAGGATGTGTTTTTCAGCCTTTATAATTCTGTATGTTTGTTCCTCTGTGGCGCTTTAGAAACGAAACGCGTGTGCTGATTTTGATGAGTCTTATGTCAATCGATTGTGTAAACTTTGTAAGTGTCACTAAAGATATGACAGTAATCAAACTTCAATATGGCGGCAGGCAGACGCCATATTGTAAAAAAAGAGAGAAATAAAACCTACGAACTAAGACAAGTAGGGTATCATTGAATAGATATTTAAAAATACTTTCTCTGATTTTTTCACAATTTTTATTTTCTAATGATTATTAAGAATTTATAACGGTTTAAAATTTGGTAAGGTACAGTCTGGTTTTTTAAGCCTTGCTTTTTGTGACTATTTTTTAACTATAGTTCATTCAAGCTGAAAGGTTTAAATATTATGCGTAGAATAATATTATGAACATTAAGGTACCAGACAATGACACCGGCTTACACAAGTAATTCACAAATTGTGAATGTTATTTTAGCGCAAAATAGTTTGAGGACATAAAATATATTATGCCTATGATTATTTGTTTGTTTCACACAGCGCAGCGGTAAAATATCTATATAAAATATTGAAAAAGCGTAATGCCATCCTTCCTAAGCAGCATTGGTGTGTCTGTTTTAGCAAAATATATCAGGACTCGTACAACGAAGAAGAACTTATGTTTACTATATGCATAAACAATTTTCTAACTAAAACTTACAGAATACCGAAAAACAATATTGCCGCGCATTTTGACTGTTGCTAAAGCTATTTCTTGTTTGAATTGTTCAACAAATATTGATTTAGCTTCACCTTGGTCAAATCTTAACAGAGCTTCAACCAACTTTTCGCTAACAGCGCTACAGTGGAGTTGAATCGTGGAGTTAAATGTATTTTGATGATCTCGTCTTGGTTCTATAACTGGAATAGTGTTGAAATTAATATATATTTCATATAAATATCTTAAAGTGAAAACAAGCACTCAGGCATGTTCCATCTTAGTCCTCAGGTTTGACAATGCATTTACAGTCAGAGTTTTGCAGAAGGTTGACAATGCCAATTTCTTTAGACCCTTTGTGGTATAGAATCGTTAGTATTGTCAAAGCAAAAACAAAAAACATGACTAACTCAAGAGGCTAGTTAATCAACTTGACCATTTCAATGTTAAACTACCGGACCCTAAATTTAAATAATTGATTTAATATAACAATTGTGAGAGATTGATATATATATTTTTTTACAACAAATATTCCATCCTAAAATCATGGTTTTGTCAGTACAAACAATAAAATCTTATAAGAAGTTTGTAGCTGATTACCTCATTTATCTGCAAAATAAATTGATTACGTCTAACCTAACAACCTCATCTAACCTAGCATCGGGTCGGTATTAGGTTTCAAACTTAAATCGTTCAATGCCCGTCTCGTTTTATCCCATACAAAACGTACCTAAAGTGTAGTTCTTGGCATTTGTGTTAAAGATCTTATCGCATGTAGGAAATGAACTTTGTTCGCCTTGTTTGTTTCGCATTGTTTAGTTCCGTAGCACAAGTTAATTAATTTCAGGTAAATAGCATTCGATTTACTTGACTCTAATTTCTGATTCTATAATTATCTTAGTATAGGAGGTTGGTTGTGGTTTGTAGGGTTCCGCACGTAAAGGTTGCCAAACGAAACCCTTTTAGTAATTATTTTAGTAATTAGTTTAAGTGTTGGTTTGGTTTAATCCAAGTCCTTTTCAATGTTTATTTTTTATTTTTAGTTTTGTTGTAGTTCATTTAACCTTATTAACGTGTTTATCTTTATATTATTTGATGTAAAAATTGAGCCACGGAATAACATGTTGTACGAGAAGTGTATAAACCCTACCGAAAATTAACATCGCTGGAATCACAGGAAAAAGCTAGTTCATTAACTAAAAGCTGCTGCATTCTAGCGTTTAGTTTTTTAAACTTGTTTCATGTAACAGCTGCTGCCAAACAATAAACAACGGTAACTTCAGTTCAGTCAATACTCTGGATCACCCATTCAATCTATCAAACAAACGAAGCCGACGCGACGAATACAATTTCACACATTGTGATGATTTTGCGCCTTCAATTCCACGTACGTGAATAATAAATATGGATCCATGCGCGTAAAATTTTATATTGCTCACAAGTGCAATGTTAATTGCATACGTAAGCTCCAAGCTCTCTAGGGTATGCCGTATGCATTACAACAGCCATAAATTAACTTGGGATGCGGAGTTTGACTATTGTTAATTGTCTAACCTAGCTCGAAATTTATATGCACCTGCAGTTTCCTAGGTAAATACGGATGCAGTGTAAACTGTAGAATTTGCCGACACTGAACTCGAAAATCGTCATGCTTGTTGCCGGTGCCGCGGCGCCGAAACTTGGGTTTTAGCATTATTGAGTCATATACGGAATTGGGGTTACTTACTTGTTGTAAGTGTTGGAACCAGATAATTTCAATTCACATTTACTGTTCATTATTATTTATCTTAATGATATTATTATTATTGATGTTGATCAACAAATTATTTATCGATTTCACGGTAATGAATCGGGTTATTTATGGTTCAGAAACCAGAGGAAGACCAGCAAAGAGACAAGAATGGAAGTGAAATGTTGATGAGAAGTTTTCACAACAAAATAAGCAAAGTCACTTTCATAAAAACTCTTTAAGGATGTTACTTTTCAGTCTTCAAATTACCTTTTTTTTCATAGATGCTAATTGAAAAGACAGATATCCTATTTTACTCAAGTATCATGTTACAAATATTTATTTTGTCCACAGCTATGACACCCGAGCAACTGACGACACGGGTCATTGGATGGAGGAAGCTTTCAAAGACCGTGCTCGATGGAACAGCATACATTCAGCGCTGCACATTCACAACGTCCAGGCTAGGGACCGAGCCACGTATCGCTGCAGAGTTGACTACCAGGTCTCGCCTACGAAGAACCATAGGGTTTCTCTTGATGTTGTGGGTGAGTACGAATCCTAGCTCGCTTCCACATGCATCGGTATGTATGTAAAATACATTCGGTATGAATTCTGCGTTTTGATTAATGGTTGCCTGGCAACCTTTACGGCATGCTTTCAGACTAAATCATCGATGATTATGTCTTGTCTTCGCAATTTTTAAACAATTAATAAAGGACAATAACATGATCGTACGAAATGCGGAGGTCATACCAAATGCAAGTTTTGCTGCATACGTACCGACCATGAGTTTCTTTAACCTGATTGATTTTTGTTCTAAGTAAATACTTGAAACTTGATAGTAAAACGTTACGAAATCATTAAGTTTACCAAGTAATAGCTTTAAAATCATGTTGCCTAAAGAAATTCAAATAAATTTGAATACAAAGTTGCTAAGCCAAAGAAAAGAACAGGATACAAATTGATCGCGTTAAGGAATATGTATTACTAGAGAGTGCCAACACAGTGGATCCTACTGCACAGAGATAACTTGCTTCGTGTCACGCCACGACCACTTTGAATTAAAGTAATACACATCTTGCTGCAGTCTCTTCAGTGTGTCTGGTTTAAAGTCTCTGCACACACCTTACATCACTTATAGCGCTAAAGTACGTACTTTATTGGTGACAGTTTAATAAATGAAAATGTTACGAAATCGTTGTAAATACATAAACATTTTTGCAAACGGTTAATCATTGTTTGCGTATATTTTTTTAGAGGCTTGACGTTGATTGACGGGTTATATGGCTGACAGTTTATTAAAAAGAATACGTTTGATATTTTACACACACTGCTTTAACTCGAACGAGGATTTTCTGTACTATGTTTGTAATTAAAACCGATATTAACGCGCATATATGTTTGATTTGGGTAGAAACATTCATAGTCAGTACGCAGAATTTGCCCCGAGCGTGTTGTTTTTTTGGGAATGTTTAGGCAAACGAGCATTTGGGTCGCCTGATGGTAGATAAGATCTGAGGACTCTCCACTATGTACATTATTTATGGCTTTCATAATCGCATAAAATGTTTATGAATATTGTATATTATTTGACCATCCTGAGAATAAGGATGGAATGCGTCTATGCGACACTTATAGGCATTAAGTTAGTAGGTACGATCATGATAACGATCCGAGAGACCCTGCACACGATCCTACCTATACCAGCAAGCCTTTCCACAGTAGGCAAATGGTTTAATAAACAAGTTTAGTTCATTGTTACTTTTTAAAAGCACTTAGCTTTTAGTGAATGTGCTTCACTAACCGTAGGTAGAAAACTTCGGCTTTTATCTTTCTCAAATCGTTGTCAATATCACGGTTGCTAGAATGATGGTAAAAACAAATAATTAAAGTAACTTTATCTTTATAATAATAACCACCTTAAAGTTTTTATAGCATTCTATCAGTAAAAAACAATATACGCATTACGCGTATCAAATAAATTAGAAAACAGAAATAATTTACTGTTAGATACGACACGTAAAACACGTTAACGTTAACATAAATGTTGAAAACAACCTGAAAACTAGTGAATTTTTAGTTCCATTTACTGCTCTTGTCTAAAGCAAATCATTACACGTTTACTTTGTTTTGAGTACATCGTGGTTGAAATCCCACCCTAACCCAATTAGACTACGATTCCATTCCATTTGTAATCAATCAAAATTAGACTGATAGGGAACAGCGTAAATGTACACGCGGTACATAATTATTGAATCAATATTGAAACAGTTACCAAATACCTAATTATATTGTAATGAATTGCTCTGAATATCTTCGATGCCGTGTCATTTATCAAATGAATATTACATTGGAATAAATTTGCTTCGTATTTCCGGGATCCCATTTATAAATGGGTACCGTTTTTGGGTCAGCCCTATAATACAACATAATGACATAATTTTCTCGTGACAAATTGTATTACGTTTACACTATTTACTAAGAGAAGGTATGAGGTATTTACAAGTAAGAGTTCAGCTTAGGTCCTAACAGATCAAAAGTAGCTGTGGCGTACGCTGGTAAATAAAAAACACCACATAAGCAGTAATATGGACTGTATTATAATATTTATTTAACGGGTTTACAATTTGACACGTCTTGCTACGAACGCTTTGATTTTGCGACTGGCCTCCTCTTACATTCTTGTGTGCCTTGTCTCGCACATAACTCCCAACACAGCTGGTTTAAGTTGCTGTGTAGAAAATCAAAACCTAAAATTACAACAAAAAAACATTAATATATTCTACAATAGCCAGAAGCATCTTCTATAAAAAAAAATGTGATACTCTGGAAAAAATATCAGTTTATGGTTTAAGAAAATCCAGATTTTACGTTTAAAAACGGATTATGGCGTCATGGCAACGGATGATGCGATCATCCTTATTATTATTATGTAAGACAATTTTGCGTATCGCTGGAACATTATTTCGTCATTTTATAAACTTATTCCGGATTTCCGCGAAAATAACAATTTCCGGAGGATCGCGAAAATACAAGATTAGCCGGACGACCACCTAACGAAATTGTCATAAATTTTCGCAAAATAAAATATTATACGATCATCCGGCAGCAGAGACTACTGATGAGAAAGAAGAAAGAAAGAAAACATTTATTGCCACACACAAAAATATTACACAAATAAAACGTGAAGAATAGAAAAGAGAAGTCGTCGAAGTCTCTCAATCTCAATAAATTTGAAAGTTTCATAATGACAAATTCTCGGTAACTTCTTGGTATACATATACCTAATTTTTGTATGAAAAGAACATTCTCTATGCGCATAAATGCAAACTTCTTGGAATTTTCTGCAATTTTACATTGCTCTTATACATACATCGCATTTATATGCCTATCTTTGCTTCGGGAATGTTATATTGCGCCC
This sequence comes from Acleris sparsana, assembly GCA_923062465.1. Lineage (NCBI taxonomy): Eukaryota > Metazoa > Arthropoda > Insecta > Lepidoptera > Tortricidae > Acleris > Acleris sparsana. The sequence goes on from OV281289.1 coordinate 3,809,717, forward strand.
CTGGCCTTAAGATTGGCTGCAGGGTTGTGCGTACTGCGGGCGAACATGTGCTCATTACTTATTCACTCCCTTGGAACGTGATAACCCTAATGTACCTAGTGTGCTAATTTAATACTGCCTTGCAAATATTCGAGGTGAAACTGCATTACCTAACCTAATTCCATTAATGTAATGTTACTGAAATTCAGAAGCTGCGTACTGAGACACGAATAAACTGATTGAATTATATAAACTGAATCAACTAGTAAAAGTTATGTTTAACAATTTTTTTAGCATTTTAGATTTTAACGCATCCTTTATAAGTTAAGAGCATAAAATTGGAGATAATTCAACAAATATTTTTTTAACAAATAACGCTTGTCTATGGATAACGCATATTATATGTCTATAGTTATATCTGGCGTATGCAGTGTGCACTCGTTCAGCTTCACTGTGCAATTTAAACGCCTCACAACTGCCTAAAAGATAAAAAAACAAAGTAACACGAAGAAAGATAAGACCCGAGTACATACAGCCACAGATATACAGAAGATAAAACAGAAGCATCTGTATTAACTTAAATGATATTGTAACATCGTAAAAAAGAAAAAAAAGAAACAAAGCTTAACACCAACCCCGCAGCCTTTAAATCTCTCGAAGTATCAGACAACAGTCGCGATAAAAAGACTAAATGCAATAAAACGAATATAAGACCCACTAAAAAAAGTTGAACAAAAACCCTATCGCAACACTGATCTGAAAAAAACCAAGGTGAAACTTTATATTCCCACCTAATCTCGAGCCGGTATCTGCTCTCCCCTTTTTGTGTTTTAATAAAATAATTCACCCCGAAACAGTGGGGTAACAAAAGCTATGAAAAGTCGTCGTCGTACTCGGCCAATCTCGATAAAACTCGGCCGATCGTAAACTTGACCCTCCCTTATCCGGCCGGCATCAGCACGAAAACTTTAAGGAACGTACGCGCCGGATGATTTACGTTCGGTCGCGCATTCTGACAGTAAAAATGTGGGTCAGATACCAAATTAAAATTTTACCGTACTCAGATCTGTTGGGTCGGAAAACTATGATCAGATTTGCTTTACGACCGAGCAACTAGTGTCTGTAGTAAACCTTATCATCGTTTCAAATAGTCTTATCGTAAAATACGTGCTTAAATTTTACAACGGTACCATGTCAAATTTTATGTTTAGTTATCTGAATCGGTTAGTATTTGGAATTCGTCTTCTTCCGTTTAAATAAACCAGTCATTGGCTGCAGTTTACATGTATAGGTTCAAAGGTTCAAAGGGTTATAGCACGCTAGTGTTCGCTTAACGATGTTCATCACGCACTTCAAGCAATTGATTAGTCTTTCTAGTGACGTTTCTGTGTAGATTATTTCTTTCAAAAAGCGTATCAGTACTTCGGCACAACCTTTATTTAACTTATATTATTTTGCTAGATATCACGTCTCAGTTTAATCAGAGAGAGTGTAATTACTCCATTAATCTGGAAACGTCCGTAAAGTAGTCTTTTCTACCTTTTTATCAGATTTATATAGCCATGAATGCTGCTAAGCCGCATCAAATCAAGCTTTCTTCAGCATTACACGTTAATATCATAACCAATTATATGTTATACCTAGTCTATGATATCCGCTTATGTTGCTTTCTCTATGATGCGTTACACTCAGACGGAGACTCCATTTTATCTAATATTATTCCGAACCTCTTTTCTATTTCTATTCCTACTCGTACTATCATAAATTGTATTAGGCACTATTTGAACACTGTGATATTTGCTTGTATTGAATTCAGTAAGGTAAAAAATTGTACATGAAACAGTCATATTCCATTTACCAGGCGGGTGGTAAGACCTTGTGCAGGGTCGTTACCACCATCTTATCCATTAACCTACCGCCAAACAGCAGTGTTCGCATTGTTGTGTTCCGGTTTGGGGATAAGACAGCCGGTGTAATGACTAGCATAGAGGCATTGCATCTTAGTCCTCAGGGTTGGCAACGCATTTGCAGTCTTAGGCTTGCAGTCTTGTGAATGCGAAGGTTTATGGGTCACAGTTTCCACTTAACATCAGTTTTCCTGTGTGCTCGTTTGCCTTCTCTATGCCATAAAAAAAAACCAGGTGTGACGACTGAGATTCAGATTAACCTTAAGTTTGAGAAAAATAATTTAAGTTCGATTTCAGGTGTAGAACTTGAAAAAGAACTCACAAAATACTCATACCTATTCGATTTCTAATCACAATGACATGATGTTAGCAGAGTAAGTAGAATACCTACTTAATTATAGTAATCATGATGGCCGAATGAGTAACACTAGGAATATGTATCCGTACATAATGAATGGCTTCCACTCATAATATAATTACATAGCGGATCACCTTTTTTATATCATTATGTCTATTATGTATTATTATGTAAAAAAAACACATCTGTGTAATTAATAGAGCCAGTCTTTATTTATTTAATCAATCCGATCGTTTTTGTTATGTTTGCAGTTCTAACCTAACCTACTGTCTGGTAGCAGTTAAGTTTGTAAATATTCCACGTTAGTGTCTTGGATCCTCAGAGGCGTCGATAAGCTTGGCAGACAGGGTCTTTATAAAAAGTCTCATGTCAGCAGACCAAGGCCCCAGAATCTCCACTGCAAGCGCCGCGAATTCGTAATCATTGATGAATGACGAATATTTGCGACGCTTGAGGGTCTGAGCCTGATCAGCTGCTGCGCCGGCCTGATTTCGGGTTGCTTGTATGTGTGATAGGTGATAGGGCAAAAGTATCGACACAAGTTGCGTCCCGCACCAGAGCCCTATCAGTAAGTTTTTTACAATCAATTATGCCGAATAAAAGTATGTTAAACAGAATTATGCAAAGAAATAATCGGTCATAATAACAGTATGCGAACGTATTTTCAGACTAACTTGTATTCGGGATGATACAAATTATGTCAAATAACGTTTCTACCGTATTACCATTCGGCGAAAACAGATAATGCGAAGACTTTTATGCTAAAATAATTTCGGACTATAAATGTTATGCCAAATAGAGGGTAGCCCAGCTGAAGGCGTTAAAGCGACAAGGTACAAAATTGTGCAGATACTTGTAGAGCCGACTGTACCATCAGTAGTTCAAGCAGTCAGGCTTTTATTGCCTATTGCACGAGTAACATAAAAACTGATTTAGTATTATGGAGGTTTTGTGAATGTGCTCAGTTCTTTCGCATCGTTTTAAATTGATGGCCATGGAAATTGTTTTTTTTAATGAAACATATTTATAATAGAGGAATAATGATCTCAAAAAACGACTGACTGTTGAGTTTCTTGCGGCGTTTCTTCTCAGCAGTGGTCTCTTGCGAAGCGCTGGTAGATTTTGACGTGTAAAAGTGCCCGTGCGGCCTAATTACTGAATAAACATCTTTTATCTTATTTTTCTTTTTAAAAATGTTCTCATTAACGATATTAAGGCATAAAAATATGTATTGTTACGAACAGAACATATCGAAATATTGATATAAACAGTCAGCTAGCGAAATTAATGATCGTTAGCGTATTAATTAACATCGTCGATAATTAGTTAAACACATGACAGTTCAGTTAAATCATTAATGACTACCATTAAATTGAACAGCTGATGACGTTGAAAAGAAAACATGCAATTTTTATATACATATTGAATAGTTGTTTGGGTTTTCTTCTTTAACTTTCTTGGTGAAGGACTAGCGTTCTCCCTCGCTTCCCTTCGGTTTAAGAAACAAATAACCTTTATCTACCCGGAATGGTGTGTTTTTTCAATTGTGACAGAATTCTTCTACTAAATTTCGTAATTTTGGGGATTAACTGTCGAGATACAAACTCACAAAATTCGCTGTCTCTTTATTATTATATTATTAGTTAAGTATTGACTAACGAGCTGCCCTCGCTTCGTTTCGGTTTAAATGTGAGTTGGAACCTGAAGCGATTACATAAAAACCTTTCGTGAAACAATTAACTGATGGTAAAAACCTTAAAAACATCCGTTGCACGGTTTACGTGGAGTTAGCGGATATACAGACATACAGACAGGCAGACAGACGCGGAAAGCGACTTTGTCTTAAATGTATAAAATTAAAAAAGAACATTATAGATACAGATAAATTTTGTATGACCAAAGCTGAAATATTAAAAAGGAAATACCCTAAAACCTCGAATTATTTAATTCCGAATTTGAAAATACCGATTTCACAATTCAGAATTGATACAATGCCGAAAACATATAAATTATCAAGGTCTCTAATTTTATATTACCGAGTATAAAAATAACGAAAGCGTTTTTCCGAATATTACTTCCAGATTTTCTCTTTTATGAAAATTATAATTGTGGCAATGCTGCCAGCCTTTTGGCAACAATGCCCACTGGTAGCGGTTTGTTAGATTAGGTGTAGTTTTAAGTTAGTTCTTTTATTTTTTTAAATAGATGAGTGTACTTTAACTTGTTAAATTCCGAATAAATTATAATTCCGAATATTTGAGTTCCAAAAATTCACGTACCAGATCGGTAATGTAAAGTTCGGAATTATTTAACTAATCACTTCAATTGAATTGAAACAAACTCTTCTACTTAAAACAAAAATTAGGTGAAATGACGAGCACATTACTAAATTAGGTCAATCTAACCTTGATAAAATAGGTTAGGTTAGTTAAGGGCGTGAGGCGCCTTAGCTACGCGGAACAGGAGCTCCGCGAAGCGGATCTCCCTCAACTTTGTCAGACATTTCTTACAGTATTTGAGCTTTATGCATGTTAAACATTATACAAGTTATTAAAAATCTTAACGAATTCGGGCTACCACAATTTTGGACTAATGAATATTCAGGATTCGGTTATCGGTATCCAATTTTCGGTAAGGGCAAATATTTGTGATGACAGCGAGTGTTTTTATCATGTCTATATCGCTTGCCGAATGCAATAAGGGCACAAATCAAAAAAGCAACATTTGGAGAAATTGGCTGTCAAAGTTTTCATGAATGGGTTTGTGTCCGCAAAAACAGATGTATTTTCCCTAAATTTGCAGTTATACATATTGTAATTGGTATTATCTATTCTGTAGAATATATTCCTACATATCATTTTTTTTTTTTAATAATAGTTGTATAATTTTGATATTTATATGCGATTAAATATGGGTACTTGGAGTTGAGCCCTTATAGCACAAAGAATGTGTGCTATTTTTGTTAACTGTGAGAAAAATGTATGACAAAATAAAATAAACTATCTTCAAATGTTTAAGTTAAATTAAGGGGGAAGGTTAATTAAATGAAAAACGGTAATCGTTACACCATATAATTTATAAGTATCATCCATGGCACAATGTATACCTACCTATTTACCAAATAGGTACTTTTACTTAACACTTATAATATAGGTAACCTTTTTTATAAAATACTTAACAAATAAATCAAATATTTAAAAATGAATACACTTATATCTCGTATCAAATTATCACATGTTTAACTGTGATGGTAAATCGTAATTCCTTTGCGAACATCTCGTTTACAGTTTAAAGTAAACTTCCCAAATCTTAAACGGGAAAAATATTAAGTTGCATAAAACTAAAACAATAATCATCAAAAAATAACTCGTCTCCATAAAAAAAAACAAAAAATAAAGCTTATCTACTAATTCTTTCACAACCATTTTTAAAGAAACACTTAAATCACTTATCTTTGAGATCAAGAATACAGTATACCTAATCAGTCATGACTGTTTAAGGTTTTCATTGGTTTTACATACTTAACACTTTTAATATTACCTATCTTTATTCGGAAGCTGCTACGCAATAATGTGTTAATCCACAACTATTTAGCAATAAAGTGTCAACCCTCAATACTATCGTCTTGGGTTGAAATTTTATTGCTAAATAATTGTGGGATGACACAATTTTGCATCCTTCATAAAATGCTTGACAAATATGTCAAATCTCAAAAAATAGGGTTAAACTATACTTTCTTTTATCACAAGTTTAAGTATCATGCTAAACCGTAACTTTCTAAGAAAAACTAAATTGCTAATAGGTAATAATATTCTAATATTGCGAACATCTCCTTTATAGTTTAAAGTAATTCTCACAAATGAAAAAAATAACTAGTCTCTTTTTAAAAAAAACGTTAGTAATAAAGTTAACTTTTCATAAATCTATAACAACTATTTATAAAGAATTACTTAAATCCCTTATCTTTGAGATCAATAATACAGTATAATCAGTCAAGTTTAAGGTTTTCATTGGTTTTACAATAACACTTTTCTTAATTATCATCTTTATTCATAAAATGCTTGACAAATGAGTCAATTTTCAAAAAACAGGGTTCACTTACATCTAATTGCTAAAAGGTAATAAAATATCCTTAATTATTTATTGCGGAAATCTCGTTTTTACAGTTTAATGTAAACCTCCAAAATAAAAAAAAACCTAGTCTCCTAAAAACTTTATTTCTATAAAACTAATTTCTAATAAATCTATATAAAAAATAATCTATTATCTTTGAGATAATCATTTGGTACGTATAATCATTCATGTTTCAGGTTTTCAAAAAAGGTAGCGTGGCAATGTGGGATCGTTTTAGATTTTACCAAAGACTGTAAATCTAAGTATTTTTTATGAGAAATGGGTAACGAGTCAGGGTAAGCTTTCTTCAATTGAACGTCGGTGAATTTAGTCAACTGTTTTCTTGTCCTGACTCGAGCAATGTGGACAGTTTTATATTCTTCGTCTTTATACGAGATCTTATACAAATATCTGTCAAGCTGCTCTTTTTCTACTCTCATGACACAAATATCATTGAAATTAATTTTTTCACCATCAGAATTTATGTTGAAGTTGGTTGTAGTAGCCTCAGCAAGATCTTTTAAGTCCAGAAAAAAGTCATGATCTAGTTCGTGTACTTTGAATGGCTCTCCAGACTTTCTTGCTGTGGCTATCAGGGTGACATACTGAGCTGGCACGTAAACTGGATTGGATTTCAGTGCTTTTTTAATATTTTTTTCAATAAGTGAATGGCAAACATCGCCCTCATTTTGTGTATGTCCAACTACTAAAAATTTGTGAGTTATGGCTTTAATATTTAGATTAGCAACAGCGTACAAATATGTTGTTATTATGAATTTGTTTTTATTCTGTCCACCGCAATTATCTGAGTAAAAGACAACTTCTATTTCTTCCGATGTTTCTGAGGCACACTTCTTTAGGTAGTCCAGTAGACTAGAGCCTATCTCATTTGCACCTTTATGGCCTTCGCCTTCGTGCCAAACGTAACAATTTACAGTCCCCAGCCCTTTATCGCTGGTTAAATCACAAAGTGTAAAATTGTATGTTGATAATTTGCTTTTGTAGTAAAATGTCGAAACTTCGCCTTTTGGAGTTGGCAAAGCGGCTTGCAAATCATAACACGTTACTATATTGTAGTATTTAACTGACGTCTGAAATGGACACACAATTAAGACAGTAAAACTCAAGAAGAAGAAAACAATAAGAAGTATGCTTTACTTTGTAGTTAAGCATACTTCTTATTGTTTATATTGTGTATATTTCGACGTACTGAGGAGAACGCTTGTGCGTTCTCCTCAGTACGTCGAAATGGAATTATGTAATTATGATGTCAAATTTTGTTTGTATAAGAATAATTAAATCGTATTATACAGGAACATAATAGGTGAAAAACTTGAGTAAATGGCCTCATGCATGTAGTAGTGTACAAAACTAATTACGGAATTGACGTCAAATTTCAATATACAATGTCGAACGGTCTCTTCTAATACTTACCTACAGACGTGTTATAACTTATAACTACATGCAAGAGGTCATTTACGTAAGTTTTTCACCTATACTTTCGTCCTATAAATAACTCTTAATTTAATATCACTTAATTCAATTATATTTTATGTAATTTACAAGTGCGGCCGACATTACGGATTTAATTTGCAATAATGTAGGTATAGAATAATAAGGCAGGTAAATACTTACTGTTGTGGTGTAATCAAACGTTTAGTTCCTTTTCATCACACTTGCTCGTAAATGGTGTTATTCCATGTCTGTATACAGAAGGACAATGGCCTAAATTGTTCCCGCGGGAATTATGACGAGTTTGTCATCCCTAGGGAGTAATGACTTTCTTTTTAAAATTTGCAACTCTTTCGTACATAATTTCTGACTAAGGAGGTTTAATTTTCAGCCAAAAATTAAATCGGTTTCTAATTTCATCTTTAAAAATTAGCTATAGACTAACTTACATTACACAAAACCTATATGCTTCATTAAACTTCATTATTTTTATACCTATTTCAAGTTTATATCAACATTTATCATTAATTTTAGTAATTATACATTTTTATCAAATTGGCTAAATCTGGCTCGAATCCAGGTCGAAACTAAACGCAGTGTCTGTGGTCACAAAAAAAAATCGTTTCCATTGACGTTCCCGTCCGTCAAAAGTTATTTCTTTATATTTTGCAGAGTTAAAGTGTTTTCTCTTTGTTTTTTTCCTCGCAAATGTGATGAAAACCATTGTGTGTATCACAGGCAGTAAGGGGATTACTAACTCGAGTCATTAAAAGCCCTCCGCCTTCGGCGTCGGGCTTCTAACACTCTCGTTAGTAATTCCCTTCACACTACCCTTGATGCACAATGTACTATTATATTTCCTTCGATTCATTGTGAAAGCACATGAATAAGTAGCGGGCACAACTTAAAAATGAACCTGAAAATTTATGCAATACGGGCACAACTAAGAAATGCCTCTATAGCACAATTTACCGCGTGCGTTTGCGACGAGTGCAAGCGGCCGACTGGTGATGGGCCGGTATAGCACGAAAGGGATAGATAGTTTCTCACAGTGCTATACCGGCCCGAATGCCATCTATGTTCTGTTACAGTAAACATTTGACTGAGGCCTTTAATGCATACGGTAAATTGAGCACTTTAGATCACGATTCCGCAATAATCTCAAAACTCGAAGATTTTGAGTTGTGCCCTTATTGCATTCGGCAAGCGATATATATATATATATATATATATATATATATATATATATATATATATATATATATATAATAGATATATCTAAGTATTTAGTACCCATAGTAAGTAGTGGTTTGGGAAATCGTGGAAATCGGTCATGGTATAGGCTTGTGATGCGGAGGAATGAGGAGAATATCGTCAGTAAAGTTTCGAGTATGAATGTGGATGGCTATACGAGTAGGGGAAGAGGAAAGAAACGATGGATAAACAGCGTGAAAGATGAGAATAATATTATGGCTCGAAAGGGAGTGGCTACCGAGATGACAATGTTGCGCCGACCCCAAAATATGTTGAGATGAGGGCAGGGGAATGAGTAAGTAGTGTTTTGGGACTTGGTTTATCCATGTAAAATTATCTGTTGATTTTTATTAAGTATCTACAAATAGTTATAGTGAATTAATAAACTAAAACTTACTAACGATAAACAAATGACTTTTACATACAATCATATTTCAAACACGAATACACTTACCTTTTCTTCTTAGCGTATAATCCTTTTTCCTCTTTATTTTCCATCTATACATAAACCATTGTTTGCTCATAAAAGCATTATATTAATGTAAGGTTGTAGTTGAGGAAAAATCAGAATCCCCAACGAATCAAATACCATTATTATAGATATTTCTCTGAATAGTCTTATGCTATTTATTTTGTCTGATTAATAATAGAAGAGTTTTAGTCGTGCTACCGTAGCCGTGGACCCTAGTACCGTCACCCTTCACTGTCGTCCCTCTGTTTGTCAGTGAACTATAATCTCATGAACTGTTATAAGTGAATTGATATTTTAAACATAAAAGAATAATAATAAAAAAAAAAATTACAATTGTTTTTTTTTTTTCAATAAAGTGTTTGTATTCTATTCTTATTATTGAATGAGTCCTACCCGCATCTTGGTATTTTTTTTTAAATTATTTTCTTCTTTGGAACTCCACATTTCAATTCTTAATTAAGGGCAGATTTTTAAACTCAACTCAATGTAAACCCTATCTGACAAATACATATTCACCAGTCCTTTACTTTCATATCACAAAGGAAAAGAAAGTGAAAACTTCAACTAGCAGATATTTTTATCAGGGATTTAAAAAAACGATTAAATAATGTTCTGTTCACTAAATTATGCTTAAAATTATTATATTTTAAAGTACTCCCTATAACCTCTGTTTTTACCTTCACTAGGTCACTTATTTTATAAACAGGTCACCTGGATATTAATCTTAATATTAGACATTTTAAATCTCCTTTAAAAGCGATACAGTCATGTTCATGTAGTATGTACATATACATTGGCTTTGTTCACCTGAAGGTAGTTAATTTTAATTATGTTGCTGGCAGGTTCTAGACGCTCTGAATGCAAATAAGCATCACGTATAATCCAATTTCTATACAGGGTGTGCAACTTTGATAAACGTAGCTTTTTAAGCGACTTGTTTTTGAGTTAAGTATTATAAAATAAATATAATAACGTGGAAAGATAGTTTTACTATTATTGAAAAAAAAATTGAGAAATATCTCGCTTCTATTAAGACACACGGTAATGTGTCGGGCCAAGTTCTAAGAAAAAGCCATTAACGTTTCCAACAGTCAACTTAAACGTTTGAATGTTGTAATGATTAACATTACTTGAACATTTTTATAAAAGTGGCTAAATTACATTATTAAATCTCTTTAGTTTTCGTCATACAATAAATATAGCAGGACAATCTTACACAAAGTGATCTAGCCCCAAACTAAGATCTCCCTCTCTTAATTAAAGAGCTATGCTCTTGTCGGTGGAGTAAATTCCAATCTTCTCTCCTCTCGGCCAGCTCCTTGACCTCTTTATACGACACGACATGCAGCATCTCCTTGATTTGGTCCATGCAGCTTAGTCTTGGTCTTTCTCTGTCTGAAGGAAGGAGACCTTCAAACTTTCCCTCGATGTTTTTGATCAGCATATAGTGCTTCAATTAATGGCCAATCATTCGTTCTCTTCTGTTCTATTACGAGTATATCCAGTATCTTTATTTCGTCCTTTACCCATGGTATACGTTATATAGAGAAATTAATACTTTTATACATAGAAAATACCAAATACCTAGAAACCTATGCTTGCGCTCATCACATCAATATATTATTTGCTCTTGTGACACGACGACCCTATCTGAGTCGTCTGATCTTCTTGTTCATTTCTTAGAAATTCATTAAATTTTAGATTGCCTCTTTATATTTGAGAGAAGATCGAGGTTGTGAAGACCCAATTCGGATCTCAACACAGTTGTTCTCCTGCTTGATTCTTCAGGGGGTTGGCTGTGACACGACGACCCTATCTGAGTCGTCTGTCCTTCTCACAAATATAAGTTGGACGATGTAGAAGTGTTTGATAGTGTAGTTGAGTGGTGTAACGACGACTTTAGGTTGTTTGAGACAAGAGGTTTCTCCTTGCAACACTAAGCTTGTGTAGCCGGCCTTAAAAGTCACGATAGTTAGATAGGAGCCGTTTGTCTCTTTCTCTAGATTTTAGGAATTTGTGAAACCAGCTTAAAATTCGAGACGACATTCTCAGAGTAGTTTGTCCTTTTCTTTAGTCGTAATAAAAAGGTACTTAGCTAATCCAAGGAGGTAGATGATAGAGGTTTAAACTAGAAAAATAAATAATTTTAAATATTGCAGCAAGGGATTCGAAACGTAAACAATCTAGGAAGAATCGGCAGACGAATCTAGACCAGTTTTAAAGTAGGAGGCAGTCGGAATCGGGAGATGAATCTAGACCAGCTTGGAAGTAGGAGGCAGTCAGTAAAGCCCTAACAAGAACCCTAAATTTATTACAATCTTTAATTTCTATAAAAAAGTCCGTAATATGTTCGAGTGTTAGATAATAAAAGTGAAGTATTGAAATTTAGTAACCTAGACTTGGTTACTGTCCGAGGTAATCTAGAACTCTGATAAGAGTTGAACCCTAACGTAAGTGTTTAAACAAAATGTCTAGGAAAGTCTCCAGAGCTTCGGAGCAACGTCTTCACAAATATATTAATAAAATTTATTCTCAGAATTGTTCTTCGGCCCGAGCTTCGGGAAGGACTTCGTCTTCTTAACAAAATTATACTACAAATAAAATGTTTTATTTTATTTCTAATCAACATTCGTTGCAGCTTCCACACTTTAAAACTTTGATGTGACTTATTTATACTATGTGATAATACTTATTTCTTCCACATCTGATACTCTTGTTGTTCACCCGATTGTAGTGCGTGACCTCCCAGTGCCATACCCGATTACCAATTTACTATTAACATAGAAAGTCCTAAGGTTGATGATTCTTCGAGTGGAGAGTTCTTAAGCACCGAATTATGCTTCGGAGTCCTGATGTAGACCAAGGTCTCGCTGGACGTTGCCTCTGAGTTCTTTCACAGACTCCACGGAGTCTAGCATATCATGCTCTAGTCTAAAACCTGGACTGAATCTTATAAAACCTTCTCATCTTATGGGATAGATAGTGAAAGAGGCGGATGAGAGCCCAAATTTAGGGAATAGCACTTGGAGATTCGTGCTAGGATCTGGAAGCAGGAATGGAACCCAAAGACTTCCTAGATCAGCTACTTCAGCATCTTTCATGACCTTCATTTCATGAATTTGTTTATTCTGTAAAAATCCCGCTAAGAGAGTCTTACGTAAATTCATATTTTATTTAAAGATGTAGGATAGGCTCTCTGTTTAGGGATCCCTCTTGTCCTCTAGTAGACATAGACTTGACTAACTTGCTGACTTTACCGAGGTAGATCATTCTTTTGCTTTCTTTAGAATCAATGTGCTAGAGTGCCGCCCCGTCAGGAGACGAAGCACATAGGATGTGGCGGTGGAGGTGCCACATCTCCTTTTCGAAGGGCACACTTAACTCATTACATTGCTAATCATTAGAACTTAGGTTACCTATGGGTACAACGTAGACCTACCAATTTTACTATACGATCTCGCAGGCCTTTGGATTCATTTGGAGAGACTAGATTTCTTGATTGGAAGATGTGTACCAGACTAGATAGACAGGTTCAGGTTAGGCTCGTGTCGTTTCGGTTTAGTTTAGGTTAGGCTGTATGTTTCACTCTGAAATTGCTGGCATAAGCTAGTTTAATTTAAACCTACTTACCTACTCCCGAAAATAACTTATTTTACAGCACTCAAAGGCGTCATAAAACGTTATAAGATTAACTAAAACTACCCCTAGTTTTATTGCTATTTAACGAAACAACCTATAAAATGTTGAGCAATAAATAACCTTAACGTTCGTACTTTCTCTTTAGCATTTAAATATTAAATTTTATCTTCTCACTGTGCCAATAAATTTAGCAGAAAATAACGCCCACTGAAGATACCATCCCCACATCACAAATAACCTCTTCCACTAATTACTTGTCTTCATTCGACCTAATAGAATTCAGGCACGTTTGTAGATATTTGCTTGAGAAGTGGGCCATTGGCTGACGACACGTTGCCACATAATACAGGGTAGCAATATACACTAGCAGAACATTTCCAGAAATTTGAAAATCCATCTGAGAACATTTTTTGGAAGCTTATGGGAGCATTTTGAATGTTTTCTTTTGTTACAAAATTGGGATCCTTCGTATACGAGTATGAACTATATGGTACCAAGTATTTTTTTGAGACTTTCAGTCTGACAAATTTCTCGTCATTATAAAGCTAATACTTATTAGCTAATCCTAACTAATATAAATAAAGTGAAAATAACTGTTTGTTTGTTACACTTTCATGGTGAAACCTACGCTTTAATTTCATTTGAATTTTATTTCTGAACATAAATTAACTGTCTTAGGGTCGTATTAATAAACTCATGTTGACTGTGAGGCCCGTCACAAGATACCTCAAAGTAAACGACAAACCATTGACCATTGTCATTTTTGACGCATCTCGAGACGAGCATTAGAGTTGAGATCAGTTTATTAATACGGGCCTTAGGATAGCAGTCTTGAGTTTATTGTCTTGAGAATATACTAACAGCCCATTGGACCCCCGACACACCAAAGAACGGTGTGATGACGTCACTGTGACACAGTCTATGGTGGGTCAGGGTTCCGATGGGCTATACTATGTCTATCCCACTTACCATCAGGTGACCTGTGTGCTCGTTTCTTCTTTTTGTCATTAAAAAACAGAGTAGCGAGCTACAGCCAGATCGATAATTGACAACATTTCATTTTGGTGACACCTGCAAATTTCTATACGAATCGAAAGGGTTTTGCCTCCTGAACACGGCAAAATATTTATTTAGATTTATTTTTTTTGATTTACAAAATTACAAGTATGTTCAAAAAAATATCGAGTTTTACCAATACTATGCCTGAATAGATATAAAACCATTGCCTTTTTCACGAGAAAAAAAGCTGTCATACTTCAAATTTGACATTGACACTAATTTTTTTAAAATACAGATTGGACTTACGTTATATGTCCATTGTGTCGTAGAAATGAAGTTACGCCCTTTTAGAATAAGTACATCTTAATAAATTATTAATAAAATAATTACTCATTTTAGAGAAAATTTAAAACTATTAGTGTCTTCCTCCTTCCAAACAGTATCTATAGAACGAATAAAATTAAAGTCTTGAAAATATGAAATCTTGTCAATTATGTATAGTATTTCCGTTTATATTTTAAACAGGTTCTAAAACGGTCTAAAACTCGCAGCCGAAAACGGATTTTGATCCCTTTCTCGATAATTATTGGGTATCGCACGGCGTACAAATCTGTTTTTTCAGCTTAGCGTGAACTAATTTGTTTCGAAATCCGCTCTATAAAGTAACAATTTCGAGATCGCCGTAACCATTCAAACGGCTCCAGTGATCTTGATAAGCGGACCCGTCAAACCCTCAAACTCTTAGTCTTTTATCCGCACGAAAATCAACACGGAACTTTTACGAATAACGGGCGGGCGAAACTTTTTTGTTAAGGAAACTTTTTTTATTGACAGGGAAAAAATGTAATACTGTGGCTGTCTGTTATACTCAAAAAAAAACCGATATTGTTCCCAAGAGATGGTGAGAGAAGAATGAAAACATTGAAAATATACATGGGATTTTTTTAATCGCATAAAAATTGAAAATACTGTGAAAGAGATCACCAAAAGTCAAATTTAAATTAAAATTGGCTAAAAAATAAGGATTTACAAGCATTTTTAACTGATAAATAGACAGCGATTAGATGGAGAGATCCGATACGCCGTGTGACGTCATGTAACACGTCGGCCGTATCAACTTTTAGCTATTGAAAAACATTTTTATTTTTCGACTTTTTCTTATCTGAGTCAGATTTTACTTTAGCTGTATCGCAAATTATTTTTAAAGACGCTTTTTAGGCGGCCAATTAATTTGAATACTTGAAAAAGTTGTGTTCTAGTTTAGATAAAAAGCATTCCATCTTATTCCTCAGGGTTAACAACGCATTTTGGAGTCTTAAACTGCACTCTATAGTTTTAAAATCATGATTAAGAATTTAAATTGAACAAGCGTTAGGCTCTTGTAAATTGACCACTATCGCAAAATACACTAAAACATTCCTACCTACTCGTAATTCAACCCATTCTCTTGTTTATTCATCAGGTCGTTGACAAATTTGATCGTTTATTCCACTTACCCTTTGACCCTTTCGGACTATTTACTTTACAGCTTAAGCTGAAAGAATAATGTTACTGGGCGTATTAGTCAAAAAAAAAACATAAAAAGAGCCTTTATAAATATGTATTAGTACAATTATTGCAGGGTTGGTTTTTTTAATTTGTCGGTTAGTTATAAAAAAGATAAAAGATAAAAGAAATTTATTCAGCAAGTAGGCCGCACGGGCACTTTTACACGTCAAGATACTACCAGCGCTTCCCAAGAGGAGACCACTGCTGAGAAGAAACGCCGCAAGAAACTCAGCAGTCAGTCATTTTTTAAACTTATTACATATTTCATATTACAATGGTATGTACAACTTAATCTAGCATTATATAAAGCTACAAGTATTAAATTAAATATAATATCAAATAACAGTAGTTCAGCAGGAAAACATGCCAAAAATCTTACGGGAGAGAAAGATAGAAAAGAATAAAATAAAATAACTACAACTACCTACTTATATATGTGTATATAAGATGGTGCAAGATGACCACATAAAAGTTTCGATATGTTTTCCTGCATCAACGGTGTCCCCCAGACAAGAAAAAGCAGGATAAAGCCTTTGCATTTGAACAAATTACTATTGACTAAGTTTCGGGTGTAGGCCATGCATTTTTGTCTGTTAGATAGTCCTCGACCCTATAATACGCTTTAGACATTAACGACCTTTTCAAATATTTTTTAAGTGCTGGAAAGGGTAACTTTAAAACTACTTCAGGTAATTTATTATAGAAATGAATGCATTGACCAACAAATGATTTATATACTTTACGGACACGGAATTTTCGAATAGCTATTTTATTTTTATTTCTAGTATTTAAATTATGTATATCTGAGTTTTTGGTGAACGAATCTAAATTCTTAATAACATAAATAATATTCTCGTAAATAAATTGAGACGCTACAGTTAAGATATCAATTTCTTTAAAAAGTTCTCTTAATGAGTCACGGGAATTTAAATTATAAATAGAACGAATGGCCCTTTTTTGTAACACAAATATAGTTTGTATGTCAGCTGCCTTACCCCAAACCAGAATACCATAAGACATAACACTATGAAAATAACTATAATAAACTAAGCGAGCTTTCTCAACATTAGTTAGTTGTCTAATTTTCCTAACGGCGTAAGCTGCCGAACTTAGTTTACCTGCCAGTGCAGCTATGTGGGGATTCCATTGCAAATTTTTATCTATTGTTATGCCTAGGAAAACCGCCCTATCTACCATTAGCAAACACTCGTTATTTAGAAAAATACTAGAATCTACCGGTTTAACATTAGGCAAAGCGAACCTAACACATTTAGTTTTCTTGGCATTTAGTAGCAAGTTGTTACTAATAAACCAATTATGTACTAGAGTGGCGTTTATCCTACTGTAGTCTACGGTTTTTCTATCTACCTTGACCTTATATTTAGTCAATCTGTGTTTTTATTTGTTTTGATGTTTAACCTCCATACCAAAAGGAGGGGCGTTATTTCAAAAAGTACTCAAAAGCTTTTACATTTTCTGTCATGAATTAGATCTTAAATTACTTCATTTATGCAGGGTTGGATAATTATTTATTTCCCAAAAGCAAAGATCTGAAGTCATATTTTTTTCTACATATTTTATTTGATGTTTAATGTCCAACCCAAAAAAGAGAGTTGTTATTTAACAAAGAACTTGAAAATTTCTAAAACCTCTTCTATTGTGCGTTAAATATTAAATTATTCTATCATATTCGTCAACATCAAATTCAGCGTTAAGCAATTTTCCACACGCCACTTCCAATATAACTTCTCAATGCAAATAAAAATCTGCTCGGCTGACAAAATAACTATTTTCAATATAATCAGAACGTGGCACATGCCACTTCGCAGTCCCGTTCGCATTTTTCGAACAGCGTAATACTCATTTTAGGCCGGCCCCACTTATGCGAGCGTACGAAACAATGAACGGGTGCCAGCTGTTCATTCCGGTAAGCGATAGCAACGTTGCGGGAATGGATATGAAAGCTCCGCATGATTGCAGAGATCCTCCTCTGAATACTCATATCGTGGAACCTTTTGTTTCGAGTCAACGAAAACATTTTCATTTCCTCGGCCACATTCAGCCCTGTTCGTAGTTTGTTTATCCTCAATTTGAGGATATTTGGGACGCCTTCGACGCCTTTTGCAATTCTACGAGTTCTGATTTCGAATCTGAATATTTTGCGGCGATATCGAAGCGTTGTTTGAATACGCTGGATTCTTTGAATTATTTGAAGAGGAATTGCGGCTATCCGCATTCAAAATTTGTTTTTCTTCTCTACATTGGCAAATCATCTTTGCATAGGTAGTAGCTACCTATATAATAATAATATACCATAGAATAAAAAGTAATAAATCGGTGAAAACAGGACAAGATTTTAAAAAAACATTGGAGAAAGGAATCATCTGGTCTCAGATAAATAGGGATCGAAGAGTCACTGTCACCAATAAAGCGCAAGCGATTCTCGTCTTTCCATCTCACCCGTCAATCGCCCGATAAGCCAGGGGCGACATTCATTGACAAGCTCTTTCATTCCGAATCATATAATAAAACTGTCGTTTTCTAATTCTCGTTCCTTTCAGAGCTCCCCAATAAGCCGGTGATCTTTGACGAATTCGGCAAAGAGATATCCGGTATAGCGGGCCCTTATAACGAAGGGGGAGATTTCAAGCTCATTTGCTCAGTGAACAGGGGTAAGTGTGTTTCAACACTTTTTTAAATAATAATACATGTTTGAACACGCCGAATAATCAGGGTTTGGCGGTGTTTGAAGTGTCACGTTTGGTGAAAGCAAACAACTGGCGCTGCTGCAGTTTCGCTATTGAAAGGGCGATATTTAAAGGGTTAACTTGTGAGTTTGGCATGCAAAAACCGGCCAAGGTGTTGTCGGATACGAAGGGTTTCGTATTTTTATCGTTTGTTGTTGTAGTGGCAATAGAATACCATATAATAAAACTGTCGTTTTATATTATATTTTATTTATTTATATCTAAGTTTTTTTTTTTTTTTATGACATAGATAAGGCAAACGAGCACACAGGCCACCTGATGGTAAGCGGAAACTGTGACCCATAGACATTCACATTCACAAGACTACAAGACTAAGACTGCAAATGCGTTGCCAACCCTGAGGACTAAGATGGAATGCTTCTATGCTAGTCATTACACCGGCTGTCTTATCCCCAAACCGGAACACAACAGTGCGAACACTGCTGTTTGGCGGTAGGTTAATGGATAAGATGGTGGTAGTGATCCGGACGGACTCTGCACAGAGTGCTACCACCCGCAAAATTCTACATATCGTGTAAAAAAAATCAACCTTAGGGAGCTCAGTAATAGGGACACGTTGGCACTTGTTGCGTACGGAACCCTAAACCCGGAACCCTTTTATGTCATAAAACTTCAGATTTAAAGCATGTTGTTTTAGGTTAGAAGGTTAAAAATAGAAGGTTAATTGTAGGTCTTCTCACAGATACGAGTTGAAAAATATTTTTAGGAAGATTTCATACAGCACTTTAATATACGCTCAATAACGCTTAACCCTTTTAAAGTCCACGCGTTTAAACTTGCTCGAATGAAAGTAAAAAAGTAAAAACGTCGAGCAAACTTGTACGTAAAGCGGAGAACCAGTTGATACAAATATTTTTAATAACACAAGTGTAACGTAGATCGATTTTACGTAAAAAAAACGTTACCTATATAATATTATCGATCCTAAACGACACTTTTTAGCTCTTGTGAATTAAAAACTGGATTCCTGGTCTCATTTTATTCACTTTCGTGATGAAAATTGGTTAAATTGGTTGTTTTCGCATATCAAATAAAGTCTTTAGTTGGATACAAGTATAAAAGCATTCCATGTCACCGGCGACGTCGTAAGATTTTATGCTAAGTGCTGATATGGGGGAGTTTTCTTTATGTCACGAGCAACTGAGGTAAAAGATGGCGTATAAATTTAAAACGACAAATAGAATGAAGGTACTAACGTAGCTTTTATTGAAGTAAATTCTGCTGTGTTTAAATGTGTCTCGTTTGTGTAAATGTTCATTCATTTATGTCACAGTCTTGAAAGTGAGCAATACCTAAGAGAAAATAATCTTATTTATTTAACATTCATGGTACCGACACTTTACAAACAAAACACCTCAAATGTTCATGGTGGTAGTAATGTGTTTGTTTGAATTTAATAAGGGCCTTATTTATCAAAAGATCTCGGCTAAGATGCCAGTCACACTGTAATTTCTGTGTCTCGAAACCATCTTCACAATCGAGATCAGTTATTTAGTTGGTTTTCAGTCTGGATAATTGAAATTTGAAATGTGATTAGGATCAAACGGGGCAAGAGCGCCATGGGATCAAGTGCCACAAATAATACATTTATTTAGGCGAGTGGTGTTGGTTTGACGCACTGTCTCCGTTGATGTTTTTGTCCCATCCGAAGTTTTGTTTTTTCGTCTAATTTTCAAAAAAAGGTACTTGCGTTGATAAATAATTACATGCTCGCCAAACTGTTATTCAGTTTGTTGGTGAGTAAAGCGCTCAAACTTATAGCTTATCATGCACCTGGGCATAGTAACTAGGTACAACAAGTATTATCAACTACTTACTAAATT
This sequence comes from Acleris sparsana, assembly GCA_923062465.1. Taxonomy (NCBI): domain Eukaryota; kingdom Metazoa; phylum Arthropoda; class Insecta; order Lepidoptera; family Tortricidae; genus Acleris; species Acleris sparsana. The sequence goes on from OV281289.1 coordinate 3,830,029, forward strand.
AAATAGATACTAAAAAATATATATAAAAAAACGCTCTGTTTAAACCTTTTTTTGAGGGCCGGTTTACTTAATTTTATGTGAACTGTGTTCAAACAAATAAATTTGTGTCTTATATTGAACATTATTAGACATATTAGACACAAACTTTGTTCAATTAAACATAAAACACAATTAGGCCATTAGAAGCAAATTAGGAGTTGTTTAAAAGTGTTTTTTTTTACAATATTATGTTATAATAATATGACATTACTTTTTAGGTTTCCGTCCCTTAAGGCCTTCGCTATCCGTTCATCCGTGCGTCTATCTGAGAGCGGGCTGTATCTCATTAAGAGATGAGGATGGGTCCACAGAGTCTATATGTATTTCTATTGCCGCTATAACAAAAGATTCCTAACAAAAAGTAAAAAAATATTTAAAAATGAATGAGGCTCATACAAGAATGGCACGGAACCCTTCGTGTGCGAGTCCAATTCGCACTCGACAGGTTTTATATCCTCTGACTTTTAACCAAAATTATAAATAATGTTTTTTTTGCAACAGGCAACCCAATTCCAAGACTGCGATGGCTTCAAGGAGACACGGTCCTTGAAACCTTAGACCCAAATATTCTTCAAGAATCTGGCCCAATAAGGTCATTGACCTTAGTGGTCAAGAATGCGACTCGCACGCACCTGTCATCGGTTTACACGTGCGCTGCAGATAACACGCTGTTATCAAAACCACAGACAACTACAGTCAAAGTTGACATTTATTGTAAGTACTGCATTGTTTTATCATTTTTAACCTCTGACGAAAAAGTGGAGTGTTATGTGTTTGTGTCTGGCACCGTAGCTCTGAAACGGGTTAACCGATTTGGATGCGGTTTTTTTCATTCACAAGAAGGTTTTTTAGCGGTGGTTTTCAGTTGAGTTTCATGATCGGTCGGGCTATTTAAAAGATATCATCTCTGAAAGAAGGGGACACCATTATATCGGGGGTTTTTATGTAAGTAATAACTATGTATGTCGTGACTCTGGGCAAAGGCCTACCCTCTCTTCTTTCACCTATCTCTCTCTCTCTACTGTGACTATCCCGCAAATGTTGTGTGTGGCTCTACTAAGGCGGAGACGAGCGGAACGGAGCTGTGCCAATATTAACCAACAGAATCTAAGCTAAAGCGCGCAAGGCGCGCTCGATGTGACCGCACGCGCCTTCTATTGGTTAATATTGGCACAGCTCCGCTCTGCTCCGCTCGTCTCCGCCTCAGTAGACCCGCACTCTAGTCTACCGGTCATTTGATATCTATTTATTTTCATGTATTCTTTTATTCAGAAAATGTATTGTCAACCAAGAAACTCGTTTACCACTTTTTTACTAAATTTGAAAGAAAAAGTGAGAAATAATATTTATTCACAACAACGTATAAATAAAGTAAAAAAAAAGAAAACAAGCTACACCAAGTTGGGCAGTTATTGTGTTATTTGTATTACGTAACGTCAAAAAATGGTAAAATTTCAGCTCAAGAGAGTTTTAAACAATTTGTAATGAATACATCTAACCTAAATTAACTTAGCGTAGGTAAAAACGTAATTATTAATTTTGCTAATACATATTTTATATCAAACAGAAGAAGGATTCTGTTACAACCAGAATATGATCTGCAGTAAAAAGGTATCCACATAAAAGTAAACCTATATTTAATCTAGTTTATACCTGTATTGTCTCACACACCCTACTCACAATGGATAACCCAAAAAAATATTTTACTAAACCCGTTCCATTCTAATTTATCTTAAACCGCATTTCCCAAATTTAATAAAACGAAACGTATTTCAAAACGTTAGTACCTACCCTTCGCATAAATTCGCGCAAGGATTGGTGGGAATCACTTTTTACGATCTCCAAACGCCTGTTCCACCTTGTGCTTAACTATAAATCGTCTCATACATATTTTTCAGATAGAACACAGCATTACTTACCTTCCATACCTTTCTGGAAGATGCTATCAGAATCTATATTGAAATACGTTTTCCATACGCTTACTTCCTCAGCAGCTCCTGTAAAAATCTGTCGGATCGGAAAAACGGAGTAAAGTTTGCTTTTCAGTGGCGATTTTACATAGTTAACAGGTTTTCTTGGTTAAAGTGTTTCTTCTAGTTACTGCGGCACTTAAACCTGCAACTATGCATATAATGTTCTTATGGTTTTTCCTCTATTACATTCTTCGACCTGCATAAAATAACAAAAGACTAGCCACGCTTATAATATTTGAGAATTACACGTTGACTTTATTGAGTAAGTTAATTTATGGTTCAATTGTTTTACCTATTGGTATAAAATTTATTGATAGTTTAATCAAAAAATGTACTTACATGATTTTTTATCATAATAATTTATTGATTGTTGATGGAAAAATCATAAATGACTAAATTCAGACACTATCTAAGCTGATGCTGATATTGATGTTTTTTTTACATCGAAAAAGGTACAGTAAATAAAATTAAATGAAGTAAATTACTGAAGTAAAAAGTATAACAAGGTAAATGTAAATGTACATGTAACCTGCAACTCAACACTAACAGTACTCAACATTTGCATAATACCTAAAAAGACGCAAAATAAAGACGCACTTATTATCTCATGGCGCAAGCAACTCACGACCATTATGTCACAAAAGCGTATTTTAATCACAGTTAATCACGGTTCTTTAAAATAAAGTAAATTTAAATATAACCTTTTCGTTCTCAATGTTATTGCTTTAAAACTAAAATGCAACTTTCTGGTGCAACTGCGATGCGCTTCGCACGAAAGCAGCGAAGGCTTCATGTCGTCAGAAATTGCATTTTCATGCTCAATCTTACTTACGACTGTCATGTCAAAGGAGTGCTCAATCACGGCTTCATTTTCGAGCAAATCTCGGCTTTAGTATGAATTCATTTTATGGAACTAAGAAGATTAAAAAGAATTCATGCGGTGTGTGGTTTTAGCATGTTATTTTAACGTAAAGTTATGCAGTGGGGTTCTAAGTGTGTATGAAAGATGTGAATACTGAGTTGACAGGTTGATAGAAGAGTGAGGAGATAGCACATCGAAAAAAATTGTGTTGGGCCGACCCATTTATGTCCGTTCCTAATATTCAACCAGCGGAAGAAGTTCAAGATTTTTTTGTTCTTGTATGGCTTGAGCATTTAATTTTGTACGTGAATAAATTCAGCCAGTATCAAGGTTGGAAGGTACAAGTGATCAGTGAAAATGGTAAAATGAAGTTACGTTAAGTAAAAATTTTACATTTCCCCACAATACATATTATGTCAAATTTTAACCTAACCTATCTGTGGTCAAAATATTGATATCAAGGCTGAAGTTGTACATAGTAAAACCTTTTTATATTTAATTGTTTCTGTGTTGGCAACATTTTGTTAGCTCTTATTTACATGGCAGTAAAGTAAGGTCAGGTTGAGTTAAAAACAATAGGATTACACGTCAAAGGCAATATAATTTCACAGAGTTGGAAAATGTGTAAAATTTAAGGTGATGTTATAAAAATCTACCTTGGGTTTGAATATTAAGAAAGATGGTAATATGTACTCGTAAGCTATCTACCTAATTACTTTGTCTATGGTTTTTATACTTTAGAAACACTGTGATACATTAGTGTAGTCTTAAAATGAAGGGTTCAATGTCGACGTGAAATGTAGCATACAGTTTCTATGTAAATGTGAACGTGGGAGACCACTGTCTCTTATTTATTTTATTCTCGGCGCCAAAAATATTGGATAGTTTCTCGCAAGGATACTAGTATATACTAGACTATGTTATGCAAGTACTTAATGTATTATTTTTGACAAACTAAGCTTACCTAAAAAATGGGGTTTGTTTTCAGACTAAGAAAAGATTTTATTGAGTCTGGTCAAAATCAATTTATTCTGTAAAAAATATCTTAAGTGTAATAAATAAATAAAAACAATCTTCGAAAATTTAGACAGCATTTTCATCTCTCATTCGTCATGTATATTACATAATATTATGTAAAAAAATCTTACTTATTTAGGCTGTTTAGGCTGCAGAGCGTGCCACATAAATAGACGTACATTACATACATAAACTTGAAAAACAGAACTCTCCTTCTGACGCAGTCAAATAAAAGTGACCAAGTTCCAAAAATCAATTTCTATAATTATTCATATTCATTTTTTCCCACAGTGCGACCTCTCACTGTAGAGATCCTATCCAGAGAGCAGCCATTGTCAGTCGGAAGGTTGACTGAGTTGTGGTGCAAGTCAACTGGAGCGCGGCCACCAGCCACAGTCACGTGGTGGCTTGGTGGGCGGCAGTTGAAGTCTATTACTAAGCAGAGTGTAAGTTTCATTATTTTAGTCTTTCACCACTATGGAAAACTACTTTTTCTTTGGCAAAGTAAGGCACACGAGCTTTCAGGCCACCTGATGCTAAGTAGAATCAGAGACCCATAGACATTTTGATTCTGAAGACTACAAACCTCAGGCCCGTATTAATAAACTGATCTCAACTCAAACGCTCGTCTCCAGATGCGTCAAAAATTACATTGTTCTATGTTTTGGCGTATCTTGTGACGGGCCTCACAGTCAAGACGAGTTTATTGATACGGTCCTAGGATCCTAAGATATATAGGATTAAGGAGGTTATTCAGCACATCCATTTTATTCTTGTTACTGTCATTCTCTAGGTACTTATTATTAATAATATTTACTTATCATTAGATCTAAGATCAGGGATAGGGATCAAGGATAGGGAGCATGACCGCTAAAGTCACGTGATAACCGAGTGGATGCTACCTGAAATCCATTGTCAAGTTAATATTAGAGTTTTTCTACCGCTTTTACTGTGCTATAAGTAATTGCTTTACTTATAGTTATCTAAAAATGCTTGAATCACAGGTTTTCGTTTGTATTATTTTCTCTACCGTTTTCACTGTGGTTAGGTATTTTTAAAGGGTTCTGTAACATACTAGGGGACGCCCGCGACTTCTGTAGTTTCCGGCTACTCGATTTTCGGGAAATTCTCTCTTAGTGCACCCCTAAACTTCATAAGAAACCTATGTACCAAATTTGGAATCTTTAGACTCAGCGGTTTGGGTATTTGCATTACACCAAGCTTATTTTATGTAAGTTCAACCTTTTTTCAATAAAATCGAATAAAGTTTTAAAACATGAGCCTAAATAAAGGTAATGTAAATCAAAAGCACTGAGGGATTTGATATCAACTTCGAAGCAAATCACCCCCAAAATAACTTTCTACCCCTTTTTTACCCCCTTAAGGGATGAATTCCAATAAAATACAAAACACGTCGGCCATCAATTCGGTTAAAGAATGTTTATCCAAAATCTGAAGTAGATTGGACCAAGGAATCACGTTGTCCCATACAAACTTTGCCCCCTTTTTCATCCCCCTAGGGGTAGAATTTCGGAAAATCCTTTCTTTTCACATACCTACGTCATACAAAGAACACACCCTCCAAGTTTCAGGTCTCTTCGATCAGCGGTTTAGGCTGTGCGTTGATCACTAACTGTACCTACCTACTAATCACATAATTTTCGAAACACAAAATTCGTTTGAGTTTAAGTATCCCCCAGGTTAAATGCACAAAAAAGAAATGTATGTATACATTCATTAGTACATAGAATACATAAAAAACGGAACGTGACGCATAAATTTGTGTGAGTAACAATATCGTTTGATAATTAAATTTGCTTTGATGGTTATCTGAAAATTGATAATAATAAATTTAATACTGAAACCGATAAGAATGCCAATTATTTCCCAAATGTCGATATTGAAAATGATTTAATATTTCAATAACGCAGACGTTGTTAGGCCTTGACTATGTAATACACAATTTAATTTAAATTAGATAATAATTATGGAGCCTTTACGTTTAAAAAAAGTTTATAATCAAACTACTGAATGAATCGCGATCGGTTTCAAAGCGGAACAATTGTTTTCGTTTCTTTTTGAGTTCGATTTTCAAAATGAAAACGATTCCGATTGCAAGTTAGGCAATAGCGACGCAATGGGTAGGTAACTAGCAATTCGTTTGAACAAATTCTCTACAGAATTTAATGGGTTTAGAGACTTTTCAGTATACTTTGGAGGACAATTTCTCCCCAACACTGGTTGAGATTTTACAGCAAAAAAACACGGGTCAGTTATTTTAGATTATAATTATGTTTGAGAACATGAAAAAATAATGAGCACGTGTGTCTTCAACGATGAGAAAAAGGCCTGTATACCTTAACATGAAACGGGTTATGGGTTTTTAAGTATTATGTAATCTTTCCGACCTAAGAACACCTATGTATCTGTAATTGTTAGCCTGTGACCCAATAACAAAATCTCTAATTTTCCAAGCACCAAACAATGAAAGAGTTAGATATAACAATTTTGTGGAAAAGTTTATTCTTGCTTATATGGTTGTTCTCTTGTTTTCTTGGTGCCGCGCGGCGTGTGTCTGCGTTGACTCTTATTGCTGCTATGTTTAAATACTGTGTCTCTATAGGTAAAAGCCTTTTTTTGGCTTTTTGTTATGTAATTTAATTTCTATCGTGTTTTGTAATAATTAAAAATATCTAAATGTTATAGATATAGGTTGATTTTGACGTCATAATATAGCCTCAGATTTGTGATCTCAACCTATCTCAATGCTTTGATCGTGAAGCGATTACACCTTGGGGCACTTGGTTTACTCCTACGTAACTTGCTCGAGCAATGTTTGTCACCCGGTAATCCCCTTCTACCTATTCTGTACTGAAAGAGATGCACTGAGCGATAAGCTAGGAAATCCAAATTGTTATAGTCGAACTGGGTTGGTATTGTCTTCTGAGTGCTTGTGAAAATGGCAAACATTTCCCAGAGAGATGTTCAAAGGACGCCTTTGATAGGCCTGGTCAACTATTGTAATTGTAGAAAATAGATATCATATAACTATCATATATTATTATCATAGAATATTATATCATATGATTTTACTTTATGCGTCACTTAGTTTGTTTAAAATTGCATCGTAAGCCATGATGAAAACATGCATTTTATAGAAATGTACCGTTTGAACATAGATGTAACTTTATTAATTTAATAGCTTTTGCGTGCGATTTCGGCCGCGTATAAGTCGTTTATGGCTATTCCCTTGAGAACTATCAAATTTTCAGGTATAAACAGTAGCCTTTGCCCAATCAAAAGGCTAAAATCTCTGCGAAATTTCATCCAGTTCCGTTTAGCCATTTTGACGTGATTGAGTAACAAACATTTAACCTTTTATAATTACATTTATAATTAGTAAGACAAGATAATATTTTCTGCAATACGTACGGTGGGAAAGTAATGAAATAACAACTAGTAACGGGTAATTTTGTGAACTTTATACAGTTCAGGAAATATAAATTGGCCGTCTGTAATCTTCACTGAGATCTTTTTGTTAATATCAAACAAAAGGTACTCGTAAAATTGCTCTCGTTCTTCAAACAGCACAGTGGGTTGGAAGGTCAGTCTAAACACAGAAAAACAGATCGCAAAGTAAATAACAGACGGTTAAATCATATTTCGCTGAACCATACTAAGATTTTTACCATTTTTTTTTGGTTGGAAAAATACCTACTCACTGTTTGATTTAGCTACAGGAGCCAACAATTTTATTTTATTTTTAAATTACAAACACCATGTGACACTTTACTGCCCATTTCTTAATTAATATTACGAATAATTTATCCAAAACTAATAAAATGGACACAACATACTCGAACATAGCTACTTAAAATAAATCATCGTAAACGCTTCTAAGTATGGCTAAATAGAAACTTCTATTTCAGGACGACGACGACAACGAGACGCAGTCACTGCTCCAATGGATGCCTCTCAAGGAGCATAATGGACAAGTTCTCACTTGTCGGGCGGAGCACCCCAAGTTCAACCGCTCAACTATTGAGAGCAAACTGCCTCTCAACATTTACTGTAAGTAACTCTTTGGTAACACTGTTGAGTAACGCTCTGACCACTTTGTTGTCGCTTGTAGCATGTTTCCATTCATGGCCAACCAACTGATTTTTTGCCAGAGGAATGTGTGTTATGTTGAAAAGTATACTTAAATAAAAATAAAAATAATGCAAATATTACCGCATGGCGGTAGCCTAAGCAGGACATTGTACAAAGACTTATTAACACTAATTACCTAAAGTAAACGCATTTATTAACTAGAAAAATTAACTAGTATAATAACACGTGAATCTTTAATGTTTTTATACTTATCGGTACACGTACGTACTCTAATAAATTTTTCCTGCTGCTAGAATGCAAACTGTCACAGTGAGGTATAGTTGCTTGCAAGCTCGTATATTAATTCACTGCAGCGCCCCCCGACGAACTGCAATCCGTGTTCATTACCATCTGCACCGAGTGCATACTAGGCACATTAATATCGCGGCTTATGTCATTCAAAACTTGGTCCTTACTTAACTTGGTCTTTAGAGAACTGATAAGCTGAATTTGCGTGGACGGTAAGAAACGGGGGAGGTAAAACTGTGTTTTTAACTTTACCTAAGATATGTTTTGTACATTGTTTCAATCATTTAATACAATAAAGAGGCCTGTAATAGACTGTTAATTATTCAAGAAAGAAACTAAACTAAACTTCCTATTAATATAACTAAACTAATAAAAATAAAAAGCATACTCAATTGCTTTAAGTGGTTTGGTATAGACTCAGGAGCAAAAATCGGAGGTCAGAGTGCGTTTTTCATATAAACGAGACTATTTCGAAGCCTTGGTTCCTCGCCAGGGGTTGTTTTGAATGAGGTTTAATGGTTGAAACTCCGAGGTTCAATAGAGGACGTCAAAAGTTCTTAAGATACCTAACTGATCGCACAATCAGTTAACACCACAGCGGGAGAGTTTGGGTCAGCACTTGGATTTCCTTACATTTTATTGCCATTTTAGATGTGTTTCTGAACATGCACAATTCCGGCGTTCACCGCAGATCCATTCAGTTGGGTATCCTAGGCACTCTGGGAGTCCTGTATCGATACTCGGGGTATTCATCATCAGATTTCACTAAAAGCATTCCCTGGCGAGGAACTAAGGCTTCGAAATAGCCTCTTTAGTATGAAAAACGCACTCTGACCCATTCTTTTTGCTCCTGAGTGTAGTTGTATATAAAAAAGCATTTTTATCTATCAACTCTAATTATATAAACCTTATATGAGTATTGAAAGAGCAGGCAAAGCATGATATTCATGTAATCATTTAAAACTAACCACGATCATTTAGTCGTTACCTTGACCGCTATTTTCGATGAATAAGTTATTATTTAAATAAATCATCCCGAGTTTCCTTTTTTAGTGTCGTGTGTAGAATTGAAATTTGACTTAGTGAATGATTGACTGGTTTATGATTACTTGACTGGCCTTGATACTTTTTTATAAGCCCCTGTTTCAATAAAGGAAGGCTACTAATTTTTTTATGCTTCGATAAATATTTTCTGTAACTTCACTTAGCGACATAAATTCCCAAAGGAAATGACACATAAAATAGCCTATCAGTACTTCCTCTCTATCGAAGAATTTTATTTCATCCTGAAAACAAATCATTTGAAACCTTACTACAGTAGCAATGAGCTCAAAGTTAGAGAGACTCATTTCTACCAGGACTTCATATCTCGAAAAGAGGCTCGGAACTTAGCAAAGTTGCATCGTTTGAAATTGAGTTGTATGTTAAAGGCAGTTGGGTTTACGAACGGTGTGTTTGCAGTTGTGCCTGTGGCGACAATGCATCTCGGTGCCAAGATAAACCCGAATGACATCGAAGAGGGGGACGACGTTTACTTCGGGTGTGAGGTCGACGCAAATCCACCAGCTTATAAAGTGGTGTGGGAACATGAAGTGAGTGCATTTTCTTTGTTGTTATTTTGGGTGCATAAAGCCAGCACGTGACTTGTTACTTACAGTGTCATGTTTGCCTAGTCGTGTTAGTTCGTGACAATAATATGATTTGATGAAATGGTTTTTTTTTAAAGCAAGGATTGCTGTTAACAGAAAGGGATTTTTAAATGTTTGTTTTGTTCAATTCAAAACTATTACGCTTAAATTTTGAAAAGTACATACTCGTGGGATATCGTATTTGTTCGAAAAAAACGTTTTTTTTTAATTTCTAAATTAATTTGTCGATGGGAACCAAAGCTGAGCCTGGATTCAACTCGGTAAATCCATATTGCATTTGACGTAATGTTTTTAACTTGCCGCCACTACTGTCAAATAATTAAGAGCTATCGTAACGTTGACAATTACAGCATAACACGTCAAAAGTAATAATGTTTTAATTACTTACTCAAAAAAGAAGCGCTGAAGGCTGTAAGGGAAAATATGAATACAAACTCTTTCGACCAAAAACGATGTCGGCTGTACAGTGTTGTAGTTTTAACTTTATCAGAATAATGTAAACAAACAATTTATTTTCAAATTTCGAGTTCGCGTTTCAATTTAGTTAAAAAAGTCTGTCAAAGCGATAGCGAAAAAAATAAGTCATAAGTCAGACCGTTTGTAACTGGCAGCTTGTCAATAAAGCCAGCATTTGATGTATTTGATGCATTCCGTATACAAACCACGTACGCTTATGAAAATTCCGTTAAAAACAAAACTATACGCGAATTTTAAAATGAGTGAACGTGAGTTTTTTTCAATGACTTTTCACAGACTTTTTTAGTGTTCGTTCAAAGGCCTGCATATTTAAAGCCAATGAAAAGGATGAGCTATATGAAAATGATACTTCAACTTTTGCGTTTCAATTAATATTGTGGTTTTCGTTCCAAAATAAACACATAATATTTCTAAATGGAAAGCCCGCACGCTGATTTTCAATTAATAATGAACGTTTTATTAAACTATGTGGAAAATTATTCCTAACTAAACCACAATTTTGACGTTTCAATTCCTAAATTGCTTTTTTAGATAAGTAGCTGTTGTATTTTACAAAATGAATATTATAGTTATTAAACGTTAATTATTTTATAATAAAATAATAATTATGCGTTTTGCAACATTATTAAAGAAATTACTACATTTAAATTTTTAAGTAAAGAACATAATTATTTATTTAACTACGTTTTTTTTTTGCATTTCATAAAAAAATTACGTTGTTTTTATAGTAAAATTATACATCAGAATAAATGATACTTAGGTGGAGTTAACATAAATCAACTATTTACTAAAATACTTACTTGTTTTCTTTAAAAAAAAAAAAATGACTTTTTTTTTCGTGTAAAATGCAATGCAAAATTTAATAAAAATTACGATTGTTTTAATCCCAGGGTACAATTCTACAACATAACGCAGCATCTGGCATTATCCTGACTGGGAACACGAACTTGGCTCTTCGAAACGTGTCCCGGTTTCAGGCTGGTCGGTACACGTGTACCGCTTCCAACGTGGAAGGCGACGGGCGGTCAGCGCCCTTGCTTATGCAAGTTGTTTGTAAGTATGATGCATTGTGGTAATGTTAGAGAGATTTGCAAAATTGGTACAAGTTGTAAAAAAAAATGGTATGTCGTTGATGCTTTGCTAAATGGTGGTGGGGATGAAGTACCAACATCAGTTATTAAAAATTAAAAGAAAGTGCATAAAAGTGATTCCATGTTTGTGTTATAAGTCGAAAGTTATACAAAAAAATAGGCATTTCAAAATAATAATGTGAATAATAAAAAAACTCTCTTGTTTTATTGTGTCACATTACCCAGATATTTTTTAAAATCAATAATGAGTTTGCGTTTGACCTCAGTCTCACCTGATGATAAGTGACGACGAGGTCAAAGGTGGTACACGCTTACGCAGAAAATAATAATTTCAATGTACTTTATTTGAATTGTAGCCTGTCATTGATAATTATTTATTATTTTCTACTACAACTTAGTATCTATCGTGCACAAAACAGTGTATAATTATCCAAGTTATTAATGTTTATTTTACATATAGAATTCTATGAAATGTATTGCTAACGTGTTTTCATGAATACAATCGTAATAACATTTGAATTCCTAAGGCTGTTTTTTTCAAGCCTTCTATACCTTTGGAATTGATAAAATTAAATTGACAAAAAGTAACCCTGACTGAAATATAACTCATTTGGGAATAGAACCGTAAATAACTTATTTCATCTTCAAATGTACTTGAGCACCAATCACTGTTTGTATTTTTGAATTAAATATCAATTACTTTATATTTTGGTGCCAAAATATAACAAAATGTATTTACGCTTTATCATTTTATGTCCTCAATTTATTTCTATGTTAATATCAATACCAAATTCAACCTGAACAGAAAGTGCTTTGGTTTCGTTTAAATAAATGATTGTTGGTCAAATATTAATGCGTTAACTATTCAATGCGAGTATAAATGAAAATCAAGCATCAAAATGAAAAGTAGAATTTATTACTCTCAGTCTCAACGTTAAGTGCTTTTGTAATATGAAATTTCAAGTACCCACTTTTACTACTACCACTTGACCTTTTGCCAATCTCTCTTTACATCTCAAGAGCAATATAATGCCTCTATAAACTTAAAGTATTTATGTTAATAATTTCTTTAGACAAGCCTTTGTGTCGCAAAAAGGAAGTAAAAACGATCGGAGCGGCACTTCAAGAACCGGCGAGTGTTGTGTGTGAGGTTGACGCATTTCCACCCCCTGGTACATTCGAGTGGACATTGAATAACTCCGCTGGTTTCATAAAAGTTGATCCGGTAAGTAACAGTCATTTTACAACTCGAATCGAATAACTGTAGCTCGAGCGTGAACATTCCATTCTTGCGTTCTATTTTCGAATCACCTTGATCATTCAAAAACATGTTCTGTGAGGCTAGACAAATTGATTAACAGTAACGTGAACGATTTTCGAAAACTGTTTGATATCTTTGATAGCTTACGTCAATCCAAAACAATTTTTGAATAATGATATCAATCGCCATACATGTTTTCTCGATGACAATACGGTAATGTTGCTTACTCGATGGGAGGTAAAAGTTCTTGCTTTGGGTAATGTAACTAAAGACCCACTTAGCGATGTTACTTATTAAAAAACATTCATGTTGATTTATACTAATTGAGGACTGGAAGTTGAGTATTATTTTTTGTAATATTACGTTTTGGTCTGTTACTTAATATCTCAAGCAGTAAGTTGGTTGTTGAGGTCACGTATTTTTTTAACCTTTTTCTTTCTTATCATGCACAAACTTTTCAAATGAAATGAATAATCATTCAGTAATAATAGAAACCAAATTGTTTGCTGAAGCCGAAGGAGATTCATATTTTTTACTGTATTATTAATATTTAATCTGTCTTCACGTCTATTGTAAAGCTCGAATAATATTAACAAAAAATTGAAACATTCCAAATGATTTCACAAAAATTTCTATAACAGATCTTGTTTGAATTGTCTACGAGTACTTACTACTTACATTGTTTAAACAGAAAAAACCTCTAAAGAAGGAAATCTGTGAGCTTAGCAAAGAATTGAAACCAACTCGATTTTATATTCTTTTCCTTTTTTCCTGACATGAATTTCGGAATAATGCTAAGAATATGTCGCCCGAGGACTACATCCCTCCTAGGAAGTTACAAAGATTTGCATGAGACGTTTTATGTTTTTTTCCTTTATACGAGATGGAAATGTCCTATGATAAAACAAGTTTTTTTTGGATGTTAGAAGATTATCAAATGATAGTGCGTTATTTATTATTACTGTTTTTTGTCGATTTAGTATATTGAATTTATTTAGTTTGCTTCCTTCAATATGAAGAGTCTTTATGAAGACAAATAATTTGTGCCGCAATATAGTCGGTATTTTATAATACATAAAAAAAACGAAAGTTTGGATGTTTGTTACTTAATCAGGACAGAACAGAACATAGGTTATTTTGGAAAATTTGACAGATTTCGAGGGAATAGCGATAAACGACTTTTACGCGGACGGAGTCGCTGGCACAAGCTAGTGTAAAATTACTGGGGTCATAGTGAAAAAAGGTACAAGTTGACTTAACTCGTAATAAAAAAGGGTATACATATACATGAACGGATTATACTAGACTTGAACCCTTTCTCACTTGATCTTTAGAAGAAATTATAACCTTTTTCAATTGATTTTCAGTAGATTTTTTCACTTGAAAGATCAAGAAAAAGAAGATCGATTGATAAAGGGTTTAATTGTCTTCTGTATTCAGAAGACTTAAACTCTTTTTCAATTGATCTTCTTTTCACTAGGACCCCACCTATTGCAGCTCTATCCTACTCCGTAAAACTTTGACATGTTTTCATTTTCAACGTTACGTTAGCTCTTATTTACTTAACAGTAATAACGGCGAATATAACGCAACGGTAACATGTTAAAAGCTATATGATTTTACTTTTGGTCAAGATCTATATTATATACTAAATACACAGAATTGAAACAATCCCGAATTATAACTTTGTTCACAGGCGCGATACACGGTCGAATCAAAGGAAGGAAAATCAGTTCTCACATACACTCCAGTTGCTGAAGTGGATTATGGCACATTGTTGTGTCGGGCATCAAACTTAGTGGGGCAACAGGTGTCGCCTTGTATGTACACTTTGCAGCCGGCGACGAGGCCGGAGGCACCGTACAACTGCACAGTTTACAACCTTACTGATGACTCTTTAGATTTAGTTTGTACCGCAGGTAAGCGTAATCAACAGTTATTTTAATAAAATGATGATTTTGTCGCATGTTCATTCACGCGTGAATGAATTATTATTATAAAACTTTAGATATTCATCTCTGTTTTATGGACCAGTGAATAGTTATGTTGTAATAAAAATATGGCTTACTTTGTTCTATTTTTTTCTATGAAATATAAGGGTGAATTAACGTGTGTTACTAACTGAAAAAATAAAACCAATTTAATTTGCTGCAACTCATATAATATTATATTGACGCGTGAATGAACAGGCTGGTTCGTAAAAATGAATTTACCTTGTAAGGTTTGTATTTTATTGACGCGTCTAGGTATTTTAGCTTTACATTTTCTGACCACAGATAATAATTATAGGTTTTATAATGTAATAAACTTCGTGTCTGATAAAATAAGAGTTGTGGGTTGCCCTCTCCTCGCCCACTTCCTTCCCAACTAAAGGGGGAAAGATTTAACTTACGCAGTTTAAGAATTTGGTACATCTACTCATTGAAAAAGTCATATTTTTTGTGAAAAAACGTGAACGTTACTGGTAACAGATTAAAAACAAAATATTTAAAAGGTTTTTGATTAGTTACGACAAGCTAAAGTGGCTGCGCTAAAATCATGTAGTATTTTGTTGATTACTAAAACAGACATGATAAAGTTAACAATTAGAAAATTGTATTTTACTTTGCGTATTATGAAAAGTTTCGAAATATGACCTCAGTTTTATTAAGCTTACCTACCGTAATTCTATTAAAACAAAACTGCTTTGATATTGGTATTGAAAATTTGACTTCTAACTTTAATAACAGTAAACCGTATTACGTTCATGAAAATAATTGCCGCGGTGATTTGCTCTCCACTCGTTAACCTTCGAGGGAACCCAAATTACTAAATTGACCTTTGAACAATGGTTTTTAAGCACGATACAATTTAACCTGAAATTCTTTACTGAACAATTAATCACGAGGGAAATACAATTAAAAAAATACTTTGAAAGCAGTATTTTCCGTGTTGTCAAAGCGTGCTCGAAAATTTATCACGTTTAATGTTATTATGTTGCTTTGTAATATTTATCTTGTTCTAGAGTATAAATCATTTTTAGGCTCGTTATTATTAGAATAATGATGTATATCTAAACAATCCAATTTTACGGCTCACGATCGTTTCGAAAATCTATAAAGTTAGTCCATTTTGGTGACTCTGAGTCACCGAATAAAAATTAAAATCCTTACTTTCACAAAATACAATATTTCATATTTTTTAGGCTACGAAGGCGGTCTCCAGTGTATATATATCGTAGAAGTCTGGGCTAGTGAAGGACTTGTAGTTAATACTACTAATGGTGTTGCCCTGTGGAACCTGCGAAGGTTAGGAGCTAAACGCCAGTTGCGTTTAGTTGTGTATGCTGTGAACGCTCGAGGCAGATCCGAACATAGCACGTTCACTGTGGAAACTGCTCCGAGACTATCACCTAGAACAGGTACCTAAGTTATAATGTATTATATGTAGAGTAGTTATTAAACTCTTCCGACTTTGGCTAAATGACTGACAGACAAAAGATACTTGAAATTTAAGGGGTATAAAATGTTCCTGAGGGACTAGCGTTGTACTGAGAAATGAATTCTGGAAACGTACCCCAACGGGAAGTAACAGTAGCAGAAAACGAATTCTGAGCGTATAAAGTCGTGGGCATCGTCTTGTTAAATAATTAGGAAAAGATCAGAAATATCGTAACATTGTTTTTGTCTCAAGGTATTAAACCATCGCCTTCGGGTTTGTACTTTTAATATTTTTCTCTTTAAGAATATGCTTTATGTGAGTAAAAGGACTTTAATTGAAACCGAAACTCGATTTACAAATTAATTCACTGTTGTGAAATAAAAGATAACTAAAGACATTGCCAGAAAATTTTCTTCTAATGTTTTGCAAGATAATAAATAATAATCTTACACATAATGTATGTTGTTTAATCACGTGTATTGTTTAATCATGTCAGGGTGAATGTATGGGTGGGTTTTTTGTATTAATAAATATCGCGCCGTGTGGTTGCCGGCTTAGACTAGGTGCCACTCCATACCTTCCTGTGGAAGTTGTAAGAGGCGACTAAGGGATTAAAGGCTTGTAGTATTGTTAGGCGATGGGTTTGCAACCTGTCACTAATATACACTGGTAAACATCTTGGCCTTTTTGTGCAAAATGTGGTTATAAAATTAACACAAGTTGTTAGAGTTGTTAGTGATGCTGTAGCCCTGCCTAACCCACTCTGGGATGAAGGCGTGACGATATGTATGTTCGTAATAAATGCGTTATGTTACCATTTAAAACCATGACTGTAAATTAGTCACTAACTTGCAAAACAAATGAGTACCTAATACCCAGGTATAAATAGAAAAGTAGGTCATCTCTGGCCCCTTTAAGAGTTTCTGTTACCTATTGCTGCTTGGGCACTATTGCTGTTTGCGTCGATGCGCTGTCCTCGATACTCATTGCAACCAAACGCGGTTAAGGCCCCAACTCGCTGCACGTACGGTTCAGGCACGCACACATGCACGCCGTGCGATATAGTTTTGTTTTAAGATGAACTTATACCATCAGAATTGTAAGCAGTTAAAATGTAGCTCAATGGAGGATGGTAGGAACAGTCAGACTGACAGGCCGAGAGGAACGCAGCTATTGGTTGGAATGACAAAAATATAACGTGTCTCATTAACTCGGTCCTCGTATCAACATATTTAAAAATGTAGTAATTTGGTGTTTATATATATTTTTTCTGGCAGAAGCCCAGGAGGCATGGGAAGTCAACTGGGCATTAGGAGGTGTACTCGGAGCCGCTATTACAGTTGCCATTGTTTTATGCCTTGCCCTTATTGCGACGAGGTTTCGGCAGCGGTCGCGGGATTATGAAGGTAATTTTTGTGATCGTCTTTTATCTACCTCAAAGCGTAATCCACGCAGCAAGTGATGCCACTCAAACAAGACCAAATTTGATCTACTCAGTAGGACATTACTTGTGCACTTGTGTGCGTATCGTTGCTCTTACATAAATATTACATCTGCATGCTTTCATTTGTGGCTTCTAGTTTGATGTTTTTATCGAGTTGAAGAAAGCTACTTCATTCCCCTAGGGGTGCCTACCTGATAACATACATAATACACTCAGGAGCAAAAATACCGGGTCAGAGTGCGTTTTTCATACAAACGGGACTATTTCGAAGCCTTGGTTCCTTGCCAGGGGTTGTTTCGAGTGAGGTTTGATGGTGGATACTCCGAGGTTCAATAGAGGAGATCAAAAGTTCTTAAGATACCTAACTGATCGCACAATCAGTTAACACCACAGCCGGACAGTTTGGGTCAGCATTTGGATTTACTTACATTTTATTGCCATTTTAGATGTTTTTCTAAACATGCATAATTCCGGCGTTAACCGCAGATTTATTCAGTTGGGTATCCTAGGCACTCTGGAAGTCATGTATCGATGCTCGCGGTATTCATCATCAGAATTCACTAAACGCATTCCCTGGCGAGGAACCAAGGCTTCGAAATAGCCTCTTTAGTGTGAAAAACGCACTCTGACCCATTATTTTTGCTTCTGAGTGTAGCACGCTTGTTTCAAAATGATCCCCACGGGCTGTATTACTGCTGCACTCGGTGGATGATGATTGTACTTTTGACCTTTCCCAAGAGCCGTTCGTCGGCGGGTTCAAAGAGCGTTTCTAGGACTTTTGGGTGTCGATGATGTTGAAATACGAACACTGTCTTGAGATTATAACATCGATTTAATCCATGACTTACAAATCTACATTTTTACTTGATTGAATATACGTGTGCGTCCACACGCTCCAGGTTGGCAGAAAAAAATGTTATTAACCCTAAAAAGCCAATTTCATTCTAGGTCTATTCATAAACTGGATGCCCTTAGTCTATGATGATTAGTTTGGCGACAGACAAAAACAAATTGTTGAGGTATTACAAAATGACGAATATATTATGAAACATGTTAATTTACCGTTAAAATAACATCCTTTATAATCTCTTACTCAATTACCGTTGAAGTTTTCTAGGAAATGCATCGAACCCATCGATCTAGTTCTTGGAAGCTATGATTCCCGCCAGCAGTATGTGATTACAAATTAATGAGACACTAATACCTAGGTATGGCCGGCGTTATAAGTAGCTTCAGACTTTAGTGCTTTGTCACATTAACGTCGTGTTTGAACTGTTATACTTATTAGCCAGGAGTTCAAGTGACAAGTTACATTTTTTTAAAGGATTCTTACAACCGGCTTTATAAGTAACTGCACACTTGTCAGTTTATCTTTTTAGACAGATTAATGTAGCGGTTTAAACATGACTTTAAAGTGACAAGGAATTTTATTAAAGTATGCAGATACACAAGACTGTCCGTACCTACCTGTAACGATAATGATAATTGTCTAGTAATAATGATAAAACAAAATTTTCTGTTGCGACATTGAATATTTATTTTTTCAATTCAATTAAAAACCATGTTTATAAATAAATAAAGCTATATTTTCCACGCTTTCTCTTGCCAAAAACTGACGCAAAATATAATACACCTCGATAAAATAAAAAAAACAGCACACCAATATGAACTTCGATCACGGTTAAACCTTCGCAAAATTGCCTGAACATTGTTCATACAGGCCGGTTTACACTCAAACAATCCATTTCCACGCTGGGATATAACTGTGGCGTTGTAAACATAACGCGACCACTAAAAAAAAGTTGTAACTTTTTAAAATCGCCGTACGACTATGATTCTTAAGTTAAAAGCGCTTACATTGGTAATCGTACAGGATGCTATTTTTAGTTACGTCAGTATTTTATATAGCGTGCGATTGGTTTTTATTCCATTCCAGTAGGACTGTGCTGAACAGTGTTTGCACAGTCACGTCAGCTCCTTTTTAAACTGCCGCTATTACCTAGTTCCACTTACAGAAATTGCTGACATTTTCTGCATAGTGTTTGTTTCGTTCGTTTTTCCTCTAATTATGGAACGTTCGTGGTAATAATGTTTATATGACACGCTTGTTATATTTATTACCAATCTGTTAACAAGGTAAGGCAAAGACAAAATAAAATAAAATAAAAAATTTAATACTCAAATAACTTTAGTTATACAATTTTGAGTAAAAGGTTTTATACGTTACAAGCTATTTCCAACAGGGCATGTTTAATTTAAAAAGCGATTCATCAATCAATTTAATTAGAAATGATATCGGAAGGGTCGCGACCCTTAGCCAAGAGAGATACAAGGACAAAGATAAGAAAAAGGGTTATTAAAGAAACCCTTTTCTGGAATTGCCGGATTCTTAATTGGATTGACCAGAGACATTATCAACCTATTGAATATAAAAGACACCCTGTAGCTTGTATTATATATGAAACGCCCTGGATTTAAACTCGATCAAAGTAATTAAAAATAAAATTTGTAACGATATTCGGAAGCATTTATGATAAAGTTTATACTATTAAAATTTGTTACAATTTCAAAAAAAATTAAACAAAATGAAAATGGTTTCCAGTGACATTAATTGCTCGGTTTCTATGTAACATTTATATCATAAACATTATTACTTATAAAAAAAAAAACCAACTATTCAATCAGGACGCACTCAGAAAGAACAAAATGTTTTAATGTTAGGCTTGCAGTCTTGTGGATGCGAATCTCTATGGGTCATAGTTTTCACCTACCATCAGGTGGCCTGTGTGCTCGTTTGCCTTCTCTATGCGATAAAAAAATAAACATTATTCTTCGGAAGATTTACAAAAAATATTACTAGGATCTTCAAAGGTAGAAGCGTGAAATAGTAAACAATTAATTTTAAGCCTTATTTTGATTGAGTATTTTTTTATCCTAGAGCGTGAAAACTGCTTTTCCAATCATGCGAGGCCACTTATGTTTCTTTTGTTCGTACTTTATTTTGAGACCCAGCTCTTTCATATCTCTCGACATTTTCATTAATAATTTTTAAAACTTCATCAACAATAAAGACAATTCAGTTTGAATAATTTATTTTAATCCAAAAAAATTAAGTTTTCTGAACACTTATAATCTTTTGCAGTAACAATACCATCGTCGAAGAATCAAAAAGCAACATTGGCGAAACGAGGCTCGCCACACGGACCAGATGATCGGAATCCAGACTTAATACCTCTAAGTAAAGGTAAATACCAATTTCTTACTTACCTATTTCCTCTGGCTCAGCCACCTGAAGTGGCGTTTGGGCTCCAATACAAGTTGGGCTCAGCTCACACTGTCTTGAGCAATATTCTAAAGATTTCTACATGCAGGGCGCGTAGGTCTTTCCCCATTTCATCCTTTTAGCGGTAGAGTGATGCCAATTGAGCGTAATTTTTTGAGTTATGATTCGCGTGTTTTCGGGTAATTTCTACTGCATAGAAAGGTTGAGCTAATTTTGCGTCACCATGTGAACCGAACGGGGGAAGCCAAACCATGACATATTAAGCAGTTCAGTTAAGGTTAAGAGAAAGGGACAGAGCTATAGCAGTTGTACAGTTGTCCCTTTCTCTCAACCTGAACTGAACTGCTTCATTATGTCATGGTAAACCCCTAGAACTTTTGTATGAAATCCAAAAACGCAAAAAAATCGCGACCAAAAATACGCGTCTCACGACTTTAAAAGTTACGCTCATTTGCCTTCACCCGTACTTGAGCCATCCAGTTTTTCTTTAATGATGTTGGGTTTAGATAGTTACCAGTACCCTTACCATGAGTAGCATGATTAACGTACTCGCTAGAGAGTGGAAGCTCTATCCCTCGCAGACCTCGCAAGTATTCTTATAGAGTGCGAGGGACAGAGCATTCGACTCTCCAGCGAGTAAGGTAATATTAACTCATGGCACGGATACTGATGTTTTAGCTCCTGTTTTTTTTGGATACTTTATCTGCCATCTTCCCTCCGCGTCAGTCCTCAGATTTTCTTTTCAGCAACTTGGAGTTTGTATTATTCCTTTTGAAAAATAAACATTTATTAATTTATGATGGGTGTGAATCTGTGAAGCTTGAATCCGAAAGGAAAAAATACCAATTACTATCAATTGTAAAAATCAGGGTGACCTAAAAATACGGTAGAAGCACCTGACCTTAGCTCATAAATTTGATAACTTATGGACATTAAGCTATAGTTCTATCAATTTGACTAACCTCATTCATTTTCTAAATCATTGCTTGGCTATGAAATGATAATAAATCTAATCGAAAAATGATGAATAGATTAGGAACCGTGAAAATCAAACACGTTGTCCATTATAAACAAAGCGCTGTATTAATAAAGGTTCGCTTACGCACTAAAATTTATATTGTTAGATTATTGTCTATCAGTATAAAATCTATTAAGTACCTCCTTAAAGATAAAGTTGGTCAACTTTAATGAATCTCACACATTTTGACTGCACATGTTCCCACCACACCACATAAAACTACTCCTGCACCGAGTTCTAAAATTTACCCTTCAATATACACTCTCGGGTTTATTTAAAATTTGACGTAGCTAGCGGTCAATATACGACGTGAGTTATTACGGCGGTTGTGTTCAACACATCGAGGCACGGAACAATGCAGTTTTAAGCTTGCTTTGGCAGTTTAAAGCGCACCTGTTCAAAAATAGAATCTCCCTGTTTCGGGAAGTTCATGTAGTTGTTAGGAGAAAGTGGTGAATTGTATATTGTGAGCGGGTGGAAATGAAATGCAATTGTGTCACGTTACGTTTGTGGCTTTTGAACGAATTTATTATAATTTATAATTCTGTTTGTTAAGGTGAAGATACAATGAAACATGTTTATTTAGAAAATGCAAATGAGTGCAGTTTTAATTCGTGGTCGACAGGCGTGTGCTTTTTTAACAATAGCTTGTTGCAGTTTACATAGGTATTAAAAAGAGAACGCATTGCCTCCTCTTACAAGGAATGCCATTATAAAATCATACGCCAGGTGTTCATTACGATAGTTTTAAGAGATCACTTTAATGAGATATGTGGAGACAAAGCGAAAATACGGTCAAATAAGAGTCGGAATCACGCACCGAGGGTTTTGTACCATCACATAGTAGGTATTATCCGATTTTTATTGTATTTCGAATCGAGTTAGCGCGAGTCCAACTCAGGATTGAGCTTTTCTTAGAATTTATTGTTTTTCTTCATGATATGTACTATCATATCATCATAGCATCATATAGATAATCTATAATCAGGGAAACGGATAGACAGACAGAGGGATAGACGGAGACACGGACATCGTAGACTTAATAATAGGGTCCCGTTGGGCACGGCAACCTGAAAAACGATATAATATTCAATATTACTCTATTAGATGTAAAATAATTTGTTAAACAAACTTATTTATCGTCATAACGTTATAAAAAAACAAAACTGAAATAGACAACGACCTTTCACTTATGCCATTACTCATTACACTATGTCAATAGTGTGACACATTTCTCATTAATTGATTACAACTACTTTCATTAAGCAAAGTGTTGACATAGAATTCCATCGCGTCTGTCAATCGATGAAATTGTTTTGCTTCTTGATGTGTGTGCATAATGGTTCAAGTTAATTCACTTAATGTGACAATACAGTGCAATAGGTATTAAAACTCTTCGGAGTTGTACCTCTCATTTATTATTCTGCTCTTATATGAGTTTTATTAACTAAACCGCAAAACTGTTAAGCATTGTAGTTTCTTCTTGTCCAGTCAACTATAGAACGATAATATTCAACCGGTTTCGTAGTCAAACTAGGAACCCTTATAGTTTCGCCATGTTCGTCCGTCCGTTCGTCCATCCGCAGCTTAGCTCAAAGACCCTCAGTACTAGAAAGCTGTAATTTTGTATGAATATACAAAATAAGTCACGCCAACAAAGTAATAAAAAAAAAAAAAAAAAAAAATTAAGTGTTCCTGCCCTACGCGTAACGTAGGTAAGTAATTTTTTCTCGTCTACCCCATAGTGTGGGGTGTCGTTGGATAGATCTTTAAAAAAAAATTGCGGATTTGTGAAAACAGTTTTTTAATTAAGGGATCCGTTTATGAAATATTAAGCCTAAAAGCGCCAATTTTTGTTAGTCTAGTGTCCCCAACAGCCAAAACTACAAATACTAAAAATCTGAAAAATATCTTTAATGGAAGCACTTACAATGAATTTTTCAGGAAAACAATAACAACTTAGTAGACTTCATTGGTTCTTGAGTTACAAACGTTTTAAATGTATATAATTACGAAAACTTATTTGCGGTGTTGGTAAACTGTGCCTCTATTCCCGACAGTAAAACACATACCTGGTATTGTTTTGACGTCATTCGCCATTACTGTCAAGTAAATAAGAGGTATCAAAACGGTGACGATACGGTAACAGATCAGAAACGATATTGTTTTTACCATGTTGAAAAGAGGCCCTGACCGCGACTTATGTCGATGTATGGGGATGACAGTTTTCCAACGGCATAGTTAAGTTTGTCGCGAAGTCTAATTTGTTTGTAGGAACGGCTTCGGAACCCTACACTGAGCATGGTCTAACATGCTTTTGCCCGGTTTGAGTGGAAATATATCGTCTTTCCTCTATATTTATTACAATTTTACTAAACGAAATTGTTTGTGTAGTATGAAAGTTACGTTGTCTTTTATTCGTATCTAGAGGTAGGTAACTATTATTATTTGTGTAAGCTTCTTCCTGTTATTAATATTCTTTGGAAGCGCTGGTAGATTATCACTGCGTAATTACCAAAAATCTTTATTTCAGTTTTTCTCTTTACCGTACTAAATAGTCTCAGTTTTATACTCGTAATGAATGATGAATTAATGTGATGAAAAGAACTATCATCACATTCACTATAAACAATTTAGAATGGCACCTTGCTTACTGAAAATAAACTACATTTTAAAAGTGAGACCTAACGCTAAACAGGATAAAAGCGTGCTTCACACGAAATTTCCAAGAACAATGTCCTATGCAACAAAACTTCTAACGTTGGTAGTAAGCCAGATGCTGCCAACTGCTGAATGCGAGAACTTAAAAGTACTGTTTAGTTAGACTGTTTCGCGACGTCAAGACTTCGACATGCCGACTTTAAAACTTTACTTATTAGCGAACTATCTTTTTGCTAGTCGAGAGCTTTTTCCTCTAAGAGGATTAGTGCTGCGAGTTCGTGTTTATTTTCTTGTATTTATGCTTTGCTTGGATCGATGCTTTGCCCAGCAACAGTCCACTGAATAATCAGATTACGAGCAGTAACAAGGAGCACTGTTGCTTTAAATGAGTTGGTTCCACGAGCAACCTCTTTATATGCAATTTCTTATTCAATTCTCAGTCTGCAGTTTATTTCACTCCTAGTTTAGTTTTTAACTGTGATGTTGGATTTGAGTTGTTGCTTGTTGAAGTGCATTTTGAATTTAAGTCTCAATCACTTTTGATGTTTCGTTTAATATTTACGTTGCATTTCTGTGTCCACCAAACAAATTGTTGTACACAGTACTTATATTTAAAAAAAACTACTTAGACATCAATAATTAAGGTCAAGTTGAAGTAGTAACACTTGACTGTTGACGTGACTACGAGTCCAGAAAAAACTTTTCTTTTAACCGATTATATTTAATATTAAGATAACGATTGTTATATTTATTGAAGTGATCACATGGATTGGCCTGATTACTTTTAATATTAATATGTTTTTTTTTGGATTGACATGTTTTATGTCTATTGACTAAAATATGTTATAAGTTGCCACTCAAAATTATCTAGGCGAAGATTCATTGTCTTTGAAATCCTACTTATACACATGAATATTTTCTACAACTATTATAGTTGTATTTCTTTTACTTACCTTACCGCAGATTACATATTGAAGTTCATTAAGTTTTTTGGAATATTGAGCCACAATAGTATATAATATTTTATCTGTAGTTGGCAGGGGTAATAAACTTAATTTGAACCAGCAAATCTGAGCAAGTTACGGAAAAGAAAATGCTCTCGGTACGAGCTAAGGTTACCCTTGCCGGTCGCTCCACGGTTACTCGTAATTATCTGCAATCTCTTTTCATGGTTGTTTTGCTTTGGATTTACACTCGAGATGTAGGTTGAAATACGCATTAGTCCACCATCTAATTAGTTCGTTTTATACCGCTTATTAAGCCACCTTTTAACCTAGTTTAGATGAATATAAGCAGCAATTACGTCTAAGAGTTTGTATTTTACAAAACCAGTCAAGTACAACTCGGTCTCGAGAATTTAACGAAAGAACTTGCAGAAAATATTAAAGATGTAAACTTCAAAAATTACATCATTATGCTATAAAATAAATTATACACTATGAAAACTCAAATTTTAATTACCACAGGTAAATGAAAAAAACAGAATATGGCAAATGCGAAATATGTTTAAAAATAAAAGTTGAAGATGTCACTGGCTTTTCATAAATAATGTAATGAGATCAAACAGGCCGAAGTTTACAATGGATCTTGTATTTTATACAAAAAAAAGACAAAGGTACGAAACCTTCGCAACTACAGTCAGCTTTGCAACTTAAAAAAAAAAACATATAAATTTTAAATGTATTCAATAGAAATAGTAACATCACAACGGAACCTGCCAAAGATAACATTATGACATGTTAAAAACATTCTAAAACGTAACAAAACCTTTCAAATCCTCGTTTACCTCTACAAAACCTTGTCAGTTCGTTGATTCTAAAATTACTTCCCACCTTAATGATGAGAACAGTGAAATTGTTCACAATTCTATGAGCGCACATTGTGATTTTGAGCTAGCGGCATTGTTCAATTAAGCTACGTTGTATCTAATTATAGGAGCTGAAGTTTGGACCTTACTAATTAACTCGTCTAGCATTTCAAACTAACGCTAAATTTCTCACTCCCCTGTTTTGTTATTTTTAAAGGACATCATTTTGCTTTCCGATTTGTAGGTAACTTGTAGCTAGTATATTAATTCAATGCTCTCAAGCATAAATATGAGTAAAACTAAAAAAGAAATAACAACATCAATTAAACAAAAACACAGTGAAATTTTATTGCTTGTACAGTCGTTCAAACAAGTGGTCTACCCCTTACGGTTGAAGTTAATTTGCATGTCATGATACAACAAGTTCTATTTTTCCTTGCAATAATATTATGACAGTGACAAGTGTCAACCTTAGCGATAATTAGATCTCACAGAAACTTTTGTCAAAACTGGTAGACCACTTTCTTGGCCGACCGTACAATACAGATGCTTTAATCTGTGCGCGCCAATATGAAAATTGGTCTCTGTCATTAAAAAGTCTATTATTTTTAATGGCCACCCCGCCTACGAGTCCACGTTTTCCGGCGTTAGACTTAGTTTGGGAAAGAAAAATAAAATCAGACCTCATTGATTTAAGAGATTCAACACCATTAAAATATTAATTTTCACCTCCACCGAGGCACGAGTTTGGCCGTTAATTTAAATCTCCCCCTCTCCGACTTTGTGCCACAACTTGCCTTTAACACCACTAACATATTTGTGCACTAGGTGTGTGTCCACCCGAGCCTCCATCGTACTCCGCCGCGGTGGCAACGCCAGAGTCGCGGCACTCCGCCAGCGCGCACAGC
This sequence comes from Acleris sparsana, assembly GCA_923062465.1. NCBI lineage: Eukaryota > Metazoa > Arthropoda > Insecta > Lepidoptera > Tortricidae > Acleris > Acleris sparsana. The sequence goes on from OV281289.1 coordinate 3,857,340, forward strand.
ATTGCCCACACCCAGTCACCCGGCACGCCTATATCACAGCACGCTGCTTACGCTGACTCACAGGTAGACAAAATTAACAAAACGTTAAGAAGAGATGATTGGGATACACCTAAAAGTTGCGACTAACTTGGAACATTTCGGTGTAATTAGTCAACATAAGAGCCGCAAATGATAGCATATTACACAGAAATGTTACAAATCAGTAGCTACTTGAAGATGTATCAATTATAATTTAAGCAAATACGATTTTTTTATGTTTTTTTATTTGGCATGTTATTTTATAGATGATTTCACAATTTTACATTTAAAAAAAACATTGAATCATCACCATGTTTTCTCAAGGGCAAACAAACATTTCGCAATCGCTCAAAGGTAAACTGAAAGGGAGAAGTTTGTCCTTGTACATACCTCTTGTGTTTCTGTCTGTTTAGTTGTTTGTTTTTTCCTTCCTGTTTCCTGTTTGGACAATAAAGTATTATATATACATACATACATATACCTCAGACCAAGAAGTGATTACTGACAGTCCCAAATTTGTAAAGGAAAGATGATACCTTAAGAGAATCTGATAGTCTGATTTCTAATGCAATAAAGTCTGACAGGATAGTATCGACCAGCAGACTGTTTGTATGTGTTGCCTGTTATGATTGATACTGAGTTTTATAGGCAAAAAAACGCGCCAAATCTAATTTTTAGAGATTCACGTAATGTGAACTCACTTTTTAAGACGCTATTAGAAAATCAATCGAAGGAAAATTAAGAAAGTTAATTTTACCAGATCAATAGACATTCCATGACAAAAGCTAATTGTCCAATGGGACAAAAGCAGCATCCCCATAACATAACAAAATATATTTTTTTATAAAATATATCGAAGTTAAAACTTTTGAAATAAATTGTTGCCAATAACGCGTCAAATAAAATCATTTCGTTTTAAACACATCACAAATATATCTGTAGTTTGTGCACGAGTGATTTTTTGAATTCCAAACGACAAATGGTCACCTTTATTCGTTATATTTCGTTCTGATAAATAGCATTTATTTAAAATTCGCATTCGCAGTTTATTTAAAAACTTTCAGCACCTTTGTTTAAAGCAAGATATCACTAGTTATTCAAATTCAAATACAATAAATATATATTCAAACAATATAAAAGTCCATCCATGTTATTATACATGTATATACATGTAGTTCTTTGAATAAATCACATCTACACTCGGGAGCAAAAATACCGGGTCAGATTGAGTTCTTCATACAAACGAGACTATTTCAAAGCCTTGGTTCCTTGCCAGGGGTTGTTTCGAGTGAGGTTTAATGGTGGATACTCCGAGGTTCAATAGAGGAGGTCAAAAGTTCTTAAGATACCTAACTGATCGCACAATCAGTTAACACCACAGCCGGATTGTTTGGGTCAGCATTTGGATTTCCTTACATTTTATTGCCATTTTAGATGTTTTTCTGAATATGCACAATAACCGCAGATTCATTCAGTTGGGTATCCTAGGCAGTCTGGAAGTCCTGTATCGATGCTCGCGGTATTCATCATCAGAATTCACTAAAAGCATTCCCTGGCGAGGAACCTAGTATCTAAGACTGTCATGTTATACAATTCACAAAAACTTGAAGATAAAAACTGTAAGTAATCGTGTGAATTCATACCCTTTTTAAATTTTACGAACCACTCTTCAATTTTTTACATCACAAGAAAGAGTTTTCCCAAGAAGGCAAGAATTTTCTATTCTTAGCTGTACAAAGGTTCTGATTGTACTTTCCTGTTTTCCTCGTGCGTAACGGAACGAGCAATCAATCATAACATAATTTACCTTCAGGAAACTTCATAAAAACAAACTTGAGAGTTTTCCTCTAATATAACCTTCTCGTACAGTTCTCAGTCAAAAGGTTCTTGAGTCTAAGGGACGACAACAATGTTTTGTTAGAATTCTAGACACTTCAATTTGATGTTACTCTTATTTGGGATTTAGGTTCCGGGAATGTAGGTTACATTGTGTGTAAGTTTCATAAACAGGTATCGACGTGGCTTTGAAGTTTTTTCGTAAGCTCAAAGAAATCGGCAAAAACATTTCTCAGACCAACGCAGTAATACAAAAACCCATCAAAACGGATATCCTTTTAGTTGGACGCATTTGTTAAAAGATTTAAGCCATTACTAATCTCGTGTAAGGGAATATAGGCTTGTAGTAGTGTTAGACGATGGGATAGCAACATGTCATTAATAATTATATTATTATACGCTGGTCTTATCTGCTGCTGCTAGTGGTGGACATCTCAGCCTATTTGTGCAAAGTGTGGTTACAGAATAATTATCAACAAGTTTTTAAAGTTGTAGGTTAATCTGTAGCTCTGCCTTCCTCCCTCTGGAATTACGAACGTGAAGGAATGTGTATGTGTGTAATATCGTGTATATCGCATATGCGCACTTGTATGTGTATCGTAAATGCGTTTTATATGCTCAGACAAATCGCATTCTGCCAACGTTATCGTTTTCGAAAATGTATAGAATTGATATTAACTGCCGAATAGTCCCGTCGAAAGTATTTACGTCAATTCCATACGTTGTGACAGTTCCTCATAATCGTTTACGTTAACATAATGCATCTGGTCGAGGGCCATAGAGAGCTGTTTTTACCTGTAAATAACACTTTGTAGGCAAATTTAGGCAAATTCTCTATACAATCCATTGTTTGTGCAACCCACTCCTCATCAATTCTGTGTGGACTGACATTAAAATTTACAACCTAACGACGTATTATGAAGTACGTATACAAATCCTGTAAATTTACAGGCAGTGAACAGAAAGGAAATTCTTTATTTTTGCAGTACCTTTTGCCCTATCTTTTTCCCGTATAGAATTTAGCAGGTTTTGACACTGCATAAAACAGCTCAAGTTATCAAAATAAAATTTGGCTAACGCTCACTGACACAGCTGTGTGATAAGGGTTTCTTCTAGTTTATTGAAAGCCAAGCAAGTTTATAGCCAAGGTACAATCAAAAGCATAAATAAGTGATCATTGGTGCACCTTGTCGCTTTCAATCGTTTCACAATTTTGTATGACAGACGTTAAAGTGACAAGGTACATAAATGATCACTTATTTATGCTGTTGACTGTACGACAAGACTGCCAGCGGTTGAAAAAATAACTTCGCAGCTATAACTAACAGCAATACTTAATCTCACACCGGCCTAAGTAGGTCACTAGGTTTAAAACGGTGACAGATAAATCGGTCAAGCACGCTTCGGAGATATATTATTATATACCAATAATACCAGTAACCCGATAAACGAAAATATTTTTTAATTAAATTTACTAAAAAATAAAGACATGGCTCATTTTTACGATGAATCCGTTTGGTCAAGTCTATCCTTTGTTAATTTTTTTAAATCTCATACGTTAACTACAGCTCACCAAAATAGTTACGTCTGAAGTTACGCCCTATGTTAATAACAGCGTAAATTATCTTTTACTTTACTCAGTTATAAACTGTTAAAACCGGCTCTATTCGACTGCTGGAACTTAATAACTACTATAGAATCTGAGTTCTAAAATAAATGGTTGATTTCAGAGTGATTCTGGGAGAAGTTGCGTGAACGGAGCCGTGCGGTCGCATCGAGAGGTCGTTACCACCCGGACGCCATTGCTTGCTGCCCATCAAGAAAGCTGCGTTTAGTACTATTCGATAGGTTTTTATTATTTCTAACCCCTTTGCTTGGTGATTGGCACGACCTATTATTATTAAAAAATGGATAATATAGAAACATTAGCATTGTTCTGCTGAAAGTACATAGACTTTTTTTCAAGTACAATAGCACAATTATTTTAATGTTATGCTTTGATATTGATCAAAAGTGACTTTTTAAATATTTTACTAATGATTTATGTATTTTATACTCAAACTAACATAAATTATTGAAGTTTATTGTATCCATAGGGTTTCAATGGGACTATATTACGAATTCTCTGTTGTGCGTCGGTCTGTCTGTCGGCGGCTCATCTGCTGCTATGACAACAAATCATAAAAAAATAAATTAAATTAAAACTTAAAAAGAAAAGTACAAAAACCTTAATTTTGTTTACGCTTTTTGCTTGCTCCTTACAAATGCTGTATCTCTAATTGTAACAGGTGAGTGAGCATTAATATTGCAGCCATAGTAACAAATAAAAATTAAAAAATAAAAGTCCCAGACAAGAATGGTACGGAATCCTTAGTGTGCAAGTCTGACTCGCACTCGGCCGGTTTTTATAATTATTAATTAACTGAGTTATCCTATGTTGTTGAACGTAAATTTGAATGAATACTTGATTATTTTTGTTGTGATACATGCTTCACGTGGGAGCATATTAAAAGTTGAAACATAAAAGGCTTGTAACTATGCAAAGGGGAATTCCAGTTTCATTATGGGTACGTTCCAGTTGCCGGCACTGCAATTTAAAATTAAAAAGGGTATTCCAGTAAAACCGTTAAGTGGAACGCACTTTTTTGTTACTCTATGTAAAGTATTTTAGATACATGCAATATGTTATTGTTTTTGTTTAATTTGTAGTCAAATAGCGAATGTTACAATATTTTTATTATTAGTAAAAATTGTGGCGAAAATGTCAAATTAACTGTTCTGTAATTAGAAAATGTTATATCAAAGCATCTAAATTTCAGTTTTATTCATGGGTAGGTTAAACTTTTAAGGCAATGACTGATATGAACTCAAAATGTAAATAGAGGCAAGTAGAAATTAAAGCCATTTCTTCGTAATTTCACTTGTTTACTAAGAGGGAACAAGTGAAGGAAGGCTCTAAGCTAATTTATAATTTATCTCCTAGAACTTGTAAGTCGATAATGTACTAATATTAAAATCATTCAATGACAGTCACAATTTTTTATTTCCACGCACTCATTAATAAATCAAATTGATGTTCTAAATTGTACAAAAATATCGGCGAATGAATATATTGTAAATATAGAATTATAAAAGTATTTTAATCGATTTGAAAGGAAATTAAACAGTATGTCAACTCAGTTGTTGAATAAAATGTAAAAAGTTTTTTTTTCATTGAACGTAGAAAAAGAAACTATAGTTAAATGAGAAATGTAAAAATCACATTCATTCTTATTGCACAGACTGGTTGTATCAATGAAATCAATTGCTCATAATACTGCCTGCCCTAGGAAAAAAAAGGGTTCAACTGTAATACAACTTTTCCTGTATAAGCTAACGAATCTGCTGTTTTTTAGGTACAGTTGCGCCCTTCTTTACTTTCAAGGGCATAATATTAGAAACAATAAAATTTAATTTTCGCACGATTGAAATGATTGTTAACCTAGCCGATTCATTAAAGAAGAACTATAATGAAGCGACGAACATTTTTTATTAAATGTGATTTAAAAATGTTAAAAGTATTATAACTCGCTGTTTTATTTAATTCCCTGTTCGGTTGAAACCTCGCAACATTGGTTTATACAAAACAATCAGTAATAAGATCATAAAGGGAGGTAGGTTTACGTTAGGTTTGGTGGAAGGGCCAAAACACTCAGAAATAGATGCTCCGCCATAGCGGAGCTCCGTTGACTCTGTTAAATTAGATTTTGAAATAAAAAATTGGATCAACAGGACTTAGTCAACCGAACCACGGGTGAAGAGGGACTCAATATGATTTCCACCTAACGGCTCGCTTCGCATCGTATCGGATCGGAAAGGATACGAACGGATCCAGTGACAGCCGATCGCATCTATTAAAATTATTATTGTCTATTTATGTCGGAGCCGATCGCGCGTCGCAGCATACTTTCGGCTACGATCACGTGTCGCGGAAGACGCGTGCGGTCAAGTTGCCATGCGCGGCTGGAAATGTAGACTTTAAATACTGTGAACAAGTTTTAATATCGTTTAAAGACCATAAAATTCTTTCCGTTCCGATCTGTTGCTTGCAGTTTGCAAAAAATAGTGCTTTACAGGTCTTGTAATCCCTCATTATTATTTTCTATACATGAAAACCAAAGGACAGCGCATTAAGAAGGAGATAAATAAATGACAGAAGGGGGTTCTATTTTTCGAGTGTATGAGTCTATTTATGTGGCATGCTCTGGGCTGTTATCCACTTAAAAACGGCGATCGATCGGTCGAACAAGTGAACGCGGCGCATCTTATATAAACCGGCGAGTTTAAGTTGTCCCATTACAGCGTACAAAACACATTTTAGCGCGTGCATTCTCCATTAGGCAGCGGGGCTTCTGATGAACGATTGAACGCAAAAAAACTGCCTAATTAACAATGAAGGAGGTGCCAGGATGATTTGGACATATTTCGAAGCTACTGGCGGGAGAATGCAATCAGTGGGGAAGAAAAGAAAAGAGGCCTTTGCCGTGCACTGGGAAACTAACAAAGACTAATCCTTTCCTCTTCATGTGCTTGTAAATCTGTTTTTTATCTTTTATAAAGTCTGTCTATAGATAGTCTGTCTCGAAATATCGAACATGTCCCTTAGGAAATGTTAACGACTAACACGCCAAGTCGCAGGCGAAAACTAGTCGACGTTGACCAACTCCTTCATGGAGTCATAATCCTGAAATTTCAGGATAATTTAGACTGAACAGTTCTGCCAAACATTTACTTGAATAACTAAAGTAGTTCGAGATGTTGAAGCTTGCTAACAGTTAGGGAAGGTTAATTCGTAATTGACTTTGCTAATCAAATAATAACTTATTAAGATGTTTCACATTTCGGGAACACTTAATGGAAGTTAGAAAACTGTTATATCATGGATCTAAATTACACCATCTTACCTAATTTACCCTGATAAGCAGCAGTGTTCGCTTAGTTGTGTTCTCGTGTAGAAGGTAAGACAGTCGATGATAATGATTTTATTGCTCTGTCAAGACAAACGAACAAGCACACATGCTACCTGATATTGAGTGGCATTTGAGACCCTTAGACATTTCCAATCTCAAGATTGAAATTCTAACACTGCTAATGCGTTGCCAAGTCAAAGAAAAGATGTAATACCTCAACTTACATAAATAATAAATATTAGGGGACTCCAGTCTAGATCCATGACTTAGAAACAAATATCACACAAATAATACACAAATATCTGCCCTTACCGGGATTTGAGCCCAGCACCGCTAGCTTTGTAGGCAGGGTCACTACCAACTAGGCCAGCGCGTCGTCACGCCCATAAAAAGCTTACAAAACAGATCAATGCTTAAATTATAGACGCATATCTCTTCCTAAAAAAAAGTATTCATTCACTAAATTGGCCGCAAAAGGGCTCTTTTATACGACGGTAATATGGAGTGAATCTAATACAGTATAGTAGGTAGATAAGAATTTTATTCCTACACCTAGCACAATCATAAAGTTTCAGAATATTGGTAACATTGATAGCAGTAAAACAATGCTAAACTTATTTGTGGCGTGTGAAGGATAGTAATAACAGGATTTTTAACAAGCTGTTACCCGCGACTGTATTCGCGTACAATTTGTTCAACGCTACTCGCAGACTAAAATTACCCTACGTCCTTCCTCGGGGTGAAAGCTATCTCAAAATCGGGTTAGCCCTAAAGCCATGAAGGCGTAAAAAACAGACATAATAAAGTTATTTTCGCATTCATAATATTATAATTTCTACACGCGACCTCGTCCACGTATAATTAATTATGCGCCCATCCCATGCAATGGGGGAATCTGATAATCATTATTCCCCTAGGTACTTTAAAAAATACCAGGACGTAAAGTAGCCTATTATGTTAATGGGTATTTAAGCTATCTCCATTCCAAAGTTCATCGAACGCTGTTCAGCCGTTGCAACGTAATAAAGAAACACACACCCAAACTTTTGCATTTATTATATTAATGAGATGGATAAACACAAAGAATGAAAATTACGAGAGTCTTAATTATTCTACAAGAACTTAAATTTCTTGCTTTGCCGGCTGATGCATGCCTTTAACCTATTAAGAAACCGAAAACCTCTTCAACATCCACGAAATGACCTAAAACATACTTTTATAATACCTTAATTTCTATCTTTTGCGCTGTACTGTACATACTTAATAAATAATTACTCAACACTCGACTTCAACGTAGTTACGTAAGCAGTTGACCTCAGGAAACAGTAGTAACTGGTTTGTATGGTTTTCTGCGAAATAACTTAAAATCACGTCGTGCTCCTAAAGGAGCGTCCCCACTGAGAGCATTCGCGTGTAATGAGCATTCAGCGTCGAACATTGAGTGGTAGCTTTGTAACGCTCGGCTCAGCGTCCACAACACTCGTATATTCGACGCCGATGCGCTCACTAGGGACGCTCCTTAATGCGAACCGGTGCTCTATTGCTACTCGGTAATACCATATTGATTTTGATAACGGTCGCCTAATACAGTCAAGTACGTAAATAAAGTTGACAATACAATGACATGTCAAAAGCGGTTACACCATAATTGTAATTTAATGTTTGTAAACACACATTCTCCGAATCATCGTTAATCTGAATTTCAGTTTCACGTAGTTTGAATTGCCTATGATTGTTTAGTTGCCAAGTTATCTTATTTCCGACTCATTGAAGTCCCGAAAAATATTATCCCGATATCAATTTTCCGAAAAGACGCAACGCAGTCTGTCCCAAATCCCGATTTGTCGTAATTCTGATTTTTTGGGTACCTACCCGATTCCTTAAAGTTAACTTATGCTAGAAATGTTAAAATGTTTTTTTTGTTCACACTGCCAGTTTATTCATCTAATTAAAACCAAAATAGTATAGTATAGTTTGTAGTTCTGGTGCTAACCGGCCGCTGCCGCGGCACGCTCGCTGCGTTCACTCGATTCACACGCTGTTGTGGTCACAAATTCAAAAAAAACTGTAACCGCGGCCAAGTCTAAAAAATACGATTATGTCATAGAGCCCATTATTCATTGTAAATAATCCTGTTTACGTAGACCCAACTTGCTCATGTAATGGCTCAGAACGCTACTGTGCCATCGTGTATGTAAGGACCATAATGATTATCATATCACTTTACCTTTAGCTAACTTTCAGACGACTACCTCCACAATATAATTAAATTTAACCCTCGGAAAAAAGAGAGGGGAGTTATTTATAAGTTTACCGTGTTTATCAGTGCATCTGTATGTTTACGTAACACTTGATACACAGACGCACAGATGCATACGTAATCCTTATAACATCACACTTTTTTTCTCGGAGACTAAAAATGCCCATTATAAACACATTTCTTTCCTTTGTACGTAATATTCTGACAATACTAGTTTTTTCTACGGAACCCGTGTAGTTTTGTTTTGCCCATCTAACTATTTGTTTGCTGTTAGAAAGAGACTTTTGGTTCTATAAAGTTGTTATTTAGCGTAGTTATTTAAAATTAAAATTTAATCGACAAAGTAGTCAACGAATATATTTTTTTGTTTTCTTTTCTTTTCATATACGTGTGATGTGAAGTAAATGATTTTATGTATAACATCAAGAGAGATTATATTGGATAGCTCTCAAACAAACATTTTTTACATGTTTTTATCTTTTTTTAGATTTAGGCGACTGTAAAGTAAATGGGTTACCTCTGTGTCGTCAAAATATTTTTGGTCAAATGTATAATTTCCCACATTTTCATTTGCCAAACCGCTTTGCTTTCTCTAACTAAATATTTCAAGATTTAAAAAAAACTAACCTAACCTAACCTTACCTACAAGATGGTACTAAAATTAATTCAGAAAAAAATATATAACAGTAGTTTGACAAATGAAAAATTGGGGAACTGATACAATTGACCAAAAATATTTTGACGAAACGGCAGGCTCTCTAAGTAAATATTTAACTGGAAAAGTGTCATTTTTGCTACAGTTGTGTTCCTACAGCCGAAATCAGAAGTAATGCTTAAAATCATAACCTAATTAACCAGGAAAATTATCACAACTAAGTAGACTTAATTAATTCCTGAGATACAGGCGGCCAAAGTGTTAATACCTACTAAAAATCATCAAAGATTTTCGAGATATATTTTTGTGTTTGTACTCAGCGTGAGGAAACACTGAGAATGATTCGCAATACTCCTGCCCGGTTTAATTATAAAACAGCTGTTGTTGTTATTGTATTCATAGAACGTCCGCAAAAGCAATCAAAAACGACTAAACAGCTCTGCTGCGCGTGCTATCCTTGTTGGATGGACGCCATAATCGAATAGCCTCCGGTTATCTTATCATATTTCATAGCTGCAGCCAACAGAAGTCGGTCAACGTTTTACATTGTTGTCTGGCACTTTATTGTCATACAGGGGATTTTTTATTGTAGCAAGAGTTTTGACTGTATTCGAATGTTGGTAAACTTTGAAGAGCGATGAAAATTAAGGTCAAAAGAAACAAATAATCAGCCGAGGCTCTAATTCAGGGCAAATTGACCGAGAAAAATAATTGTTAATAGATGAATTTTATATAAGCGAGCAAATATAAGAGATTTTTAATTAAATGCAGTTTAAATTAGTAAAAAAAAAGGTTACGCGTGTGTCTTATGGATTTATACTTGAAGAAAAATAAACTATTAAGAATTATTCCATTTTGGAATCCTAAAAAGCACATGCTACTTTTGCACAACAGATCCCATTCCTTATGATCCAACAATAATCGAAATGAAACCCCACAAAACTAGTATGAGTAAACTCATAAATTAAGCCCTGTATTTCTGAACATGAAACATAACTTTTAATCCCAGGGAAGAAATATTCACCCCATAAATAACAGGGAAGAAAGCTCGATGGCCGGCATTGTTCCGTTGATGCAGGTTGACGCACAAAACGTTTGTCCCGCGTCACAGGGCAGAAATAGAATAGGAAGAAGCAGTAGCGGTACTGGGGCCCGAGCTAAGATGCAAACGCTAGTAACGTTTGTCTTGACTATCGCTCAAAATTTATGGAGTAACAGTTGACCACGTGGGTTACCGAAACTTACGAGAATGTCATATATTTTAGTAATAGAAAAGAAACACGCTAGTAGCGTTTGTATTTTAGATAGGTTCCCTAGTTAGATAAGATTACCGTTGGTTACCTAACAAAGCCGAGATTCTAGGTGGTAAAAAACCATTTCATCTTTGACGTGTTATCGTATTGTTAAAGTTTTGATAGCTCTTATTTCCTTGACAGTAATGACGGAACAGTTGTAAACAATACCATAACAGGTAAAGACGATATGGATATGGATATATTTTACTACCCAGAATCGAGGTCCAGTATTCAATTGCTTTTGTGTGATCGTCTTGTTTTAAATTAGGCCTCCATGACTTTATTACCATCGTACACACTGTTAACTGTGTATCGGTAGACCTTATGCTTTTTGTAATAAGGTCAACCGATGTACAGTTAAGACTGTTGCTGTTTGTGCTGTTAAACCCTAGACGGAGATTCTACACGGTAAAACCTTATTGCTTTTGATGTGTTTCCGTAATCAACGTCTTGATAGCTATGAGACGGGGGTTACATGATGGGGGTTAGCCATCCAAGAAATTCATTTTAAGGCGAGTGTAAAGGACTGAGTAGTCTCTTTCTCTCACAGTAAACTGAACTGCGTAAATATGTCATGATAAGCCTCTTGACTCGTCATGTTTGGTTTACCGGTATTGAAAAGTAACAAGAGCATGTACAGAAACTACAAAAAAAAAACTATTCTAATGTTAAATCAAGATACTTCGCGTCTGGCGAGGCGTTACCACCATTTATTACGTATTTATTGTCTGTATTTGAGTACCTGCTGTATATCCAACTACTTATAGTGGTTTAGCAAAATAAATAACAGCGACATCTAGTGAAGCCCGAACAGAACTAAATTATACCCTTTAAATCAAAAGCCTCCACCTCTCGAAACTAAACTATTTGTTACGTATTCAATGCAGATTTTTTTTAATGCGTAACATTTAGCGTGTCAGTAAAGTACATCATTGTGACATCTAGCGAAGCATGATCCAAACATAATTATCAACTAAGAAACATGAAGGTACCTCCACTTTACAATGAAAATACTCCGTCTCTCGCGAGGCGTTACACATTTGTTACGTATTCAATGCTGATATTTTTTGCAGTGTATTGTACTTATAGTATCATAAACATCTATAATAACTCTGCCCTGATAATTGTACTTGCAGTAATCGACATTTTTGTGATTTTCACTTTTTTGCAAAAATGACATCCCAAGGGTATCTATACGTAAAAAATACATTTACCAGATTTTTTTTATTGGAAATATGTTTTTTACGTAACATGAAACGCAGTACTTGCACCTAAATGCTACGTAGGCTAAAAAGATCTGCAGCATTAAGCATGTGCTAGTAGATTATGCAGTACTTGCTACGTTTACTGCATTATTCATGGCATATAACTTTTTTGCAACGAATACTAACTAAAGCCAAACGCAGTACTCACCATTACTGCATTTTCGTGTAGCGAAAATAACAAAAATCTACCCTTGTGACGCTTAACCTAAACGCAGCATTCTACAGTACTGCATTTAAGAGAAGCAAGAGTGAGAGGAAGCTAGGCATGTACCGATGCCGCACGGTATAGTGCTGCGTTTCGCTCTAGCAAATCAGTGCGTCTACGTCAATCGCGGACGGGACACCTAGGTGGCTTTAGCAATAACAAAGTTATTTTATATTTCAAAAGAATGATAACTCGATGAGTACATAATAAAAAATGTTTCTGGAAAGAGTTTTATAGACTGATAATAAATACGAATAAAAAAATAAAAACAACATACCTACCTAAATTCTACTTTAATTCGTCACTTAGGTCGCTTAAATATCTGACAAAAGGCAAATTTACCAACATTTTAACTAGTACCAGGCATGAAAATAGAAAATGATTGCTAACTACAAACGCAGTATTGAGCACATGCTAGGTGATTTTGCAGTAATAAACACAAGTACTGCATTTAGTCTTAGTGATTACCGTAATGTCCGCAAGCCCAGAAAGTTGATAAAAATGCAGTACTAAACATTTTATCTAACTAAGGCAATAAATTAAAGAAAAAAATATGTCAATAGGAAGCTCAATTTTTTTACTATTTTTAGGTTACATTTTAAAAGTCATACAACAGAGATTTCTATAATAGATATCAAGAAATATGTTAACCGCGTTTATCTCAGAATTGCTATTTTGCAAGTACTGCGTTTGCAATAAGGAGGGCAGAACTACATCTAGCATGTCAGCCAAGAACATCACAGCGACATCTAGCCAAGCACGAACCAAACATAAATATCAACTAAGAAGTATGAAGGCAACTCTACTGTTCAATCAAAGCACTCCGCCTCTGGCGAGGCGTTACAACCATTTGTTACGTATTCAATGCCCAGCCAGCCCGCCTATTTATCCCGCTACCATTCACTGGCCGAGTCGTCCATCAATCCAAATCGTTTCTGTCGATTGATCAGACCTAGTTACATCAATGATTCCTATGGCTTAGCCGCAATTATGTTAATCGGAGGGTATTTTCTGGATAAGTAGAATTAGCTATTTTTGTGTCTATTGTTTTTGGTACGATTTCATTTAAGGGCCGGAACTTATTCCAGACTTCTTGTAACCAAGTCATTTGAAAGGAAAAAAAAAGTTTGTTACGTTATTGAAAACGTAACCAACGAAATTAATGTCCCAATGCTGGGGAGAAACCTCATTCCTATCTTTCCACATATCTCGGTTTTAGTAAATCTCCCGCCAATCTTGCCGTAAGTCTTCAAGCTCCATCTGCGCCATTTTGAGTTTTTTTTAGCACATAGGTTATCAGGCATGTCAAATGAGATGTTTAAACGCAAGATGTTATTGTTCAGAGTGGTCATAGATCAAAGTTCAATGAAATGTTTGTTTTTACAATCATTTTAAAGGATAATAATAATAGCTTGCTATCTCAGAGAATATCAAAAACAAAATAGGTACATTAGACCGATTTATATCGAGTTACTTAGCTGTACCGGACAAATATTTGACTGCCGTCACCTTTATTACTCCTTCTTAACATATACTGAGAGTATCATCAAGGAATATCGGGAGATTCAATAGGTATTGTGGAACTATCTAATTATATATAAATATCTAAAATATCTAACCCCAAAAAATACTAAAAGGTTAGCTTACCCTTAAATAGCGTGATGTAATGAAATTTCGGTAACAAAAACGAAACCTAACTCATAATCATGATCCGGATTAAATAGCTTTTAGTTTCGAGTGAAACTAAATTTGGTTCTAACGACTTGTGGTTTCATGGTAAAGTATTTGCATGGTAACTTACTAGAAACAAGTAAGGTCTGTAAAGTGGAATAACATTTTTTTTTAAACGTTCGTAAATCTAATTCATTCATTTTGTAAAAAGGTTCGTTTCCACAAAGTGCGTTTTAAAAATACCTCATCTCTTATACACTATCCCCAGCATCTAAAGCTTATGTGGTATCACAATCACGGTTGTACTCGCTTGACAATATATTTGTCACTCGTGTGTCATAGAAAAACGAAGATTGCCGTATAATAGCTATCTATAAAGAAAATGGTAGCACTGTACTTATTGTCATCTCATTCTAAATTTAACTGTCTTGTGAATTCCTAAGGGGCTTTTGCCTAATGCACTCGCAATAGCAATCGTTTTCATTTCGAAAATCGAAGGCTTGTCTGCATACAAAAAGAAACCAATTGTTCCGCTTTGAAGCCGATTGTGATGGCAAGTGCGTTAGGCAATAGCCCCTCAGGACCTCAGGCGACGCAAACAGCCAAATATAAAGCTCTAAAAATTTAAAACCTATTAAATTAACTTTTATAGCTGTCATATTTATTTCTACTCCAATAAAAATGTAAACTTCACCTTTATGTAAAACTAAAGTGTTCAGTGTATGCCTTTTTAATAGCAAATTTTATCTCTAAGAGCGCACCGTGCAGTCCCAAAGGGCACCTAGTGCTTTCAACCGAGACACTGTTATTTAGCCTGTCACTTATAAAAACAGGGTTAATTGTACTCACGTGGCCAGGTAAGGCTTTATGGGGAAACTGGAAGTAACGTTTTCTGCTTGAGTTTAAAGTTTAATCTACGAAGGACTCTGTATATCAGTTTAATAGTGGGTGTTATACTTTTGAATAAAAATTGTCTCTGACCACGTTGCGAGTGTTGACTCTCATAATATTTGTATTCAAATATGCTATCATTTTATACTTTATGTAAGATTTGATGACACTGTTACTATAATATTGTGTGCCAACATAGTTAGTATTTCGATTCTTCTGATGCAGCTGGTACCTACTTAAAATCTGATATCGAGATCGATATCCGGTCTGGTATTGAGACAAAATAAAATAAAAAAAACAGATTTAATATTACTTACATATTTCAATATATTTTTATCTATATTTGTTTTTTTATGGTATAGAGAAGGCAAACGAGCACACAGGAAACCTGATGGTAAGGCTCTATTAATTACACGGGGGTGAAAAAAATCTAGAAATACATAATAATAAAAGAAAGGTGATCCGCTATGTAATTATATTATGAGTGGAAGACATTCATTATGTACGGATACATATTCCGAGTGTTACTCATTCGGCCATCATGATTACTATAATTAAGTAGGTATTTTATTTACTCTGCCAACACCTGATTTCGTCACGATTAGATATCGAATAGGTATGAGTGTTTTGTGAGTTCTTTTTCAAGTTCTATATCTGATATCAAACTTAAGGTTTTTGTCTCAAACCTTTATCTGAATCTCAGTCGTCACACCTGGTTTTTTTTTATGGCGTAGTGAAGGCAAACGAGCATACAGGAAACCTGATGGTAAGAGTGGAAACTGTGACTTATAAATATTCGCATTCACAAGACTGCAAGGCTAAGACTGCAAATGCGTTGCCAACTAAGATGGAATGCCTCTATGCTAGTCATTACACCGGCTGTCTTATGCCCAAACCGAAACACATCAATGCGAACACTGCTGTTTGGCGGTAGGTTAATGGATAAGGTGGGTGTAGCGATCCGGACGGACCCTGCACAAGGTCCTACCACCCGCAAAATATGAATGTATATCGCGTATACTAGACTCCATATCAAGCCAAGAGCTCAGATACAAATTGAGCATTTATTTTTGTCATTTCGAAGAGTGACTTAATGTTACTTATTGATTGTGATCTTAATAGTGATTACCACCGTTTTTACTATTTCAATTAAGGATAAGTCAATTTATTTTTCCAGACAGATTAAAATCAACCGTTAATGCCTTTATACCTTAACGTTTATCGATAATGTCTAAATACATAACATTCTTTATTGGCCTCTGCCGGCCGCTGTTTACGACGCCATTTATAACGGTTAATGCGATATTGCCTTTTATATTTCAGTGTCATTTTTATTGAGTTTAAAACTCAAATGTCTCTGTTAAGGTAGTTTTATTTGAAACTAGTTTTTTCTCGCAATTTTTAAATATCTAAAAGATTATTAGTATCAGATGGTAGAAGTATTGACTCGTGATTGCAAGATACTAATTGTTAGTTTGATGTCAATGGCAAAGTCATTTTTTAGAAGTTAAGAACACTATGGAAGTGCCTTTTGTGGTAGTCAATGCTCCAATCACATGGTATTATTGTGCTTTATCTAAAATATTATCTGTATGCCAAATGTTATCGTGCTCTATTAATAGTCCATCTTTAAAGATTCAAAAATATTTACAATCTTACTACTAAACTATAGTGCTCAGCCAATAAGAAGTAAATTCTGACACATTGCACAACCACGAATTTTCTGAATATGGATAATATTTACAGCGCAGTCAAACAATGCTGTTATTACTATTCATTCACACGCATTGTTGTTGCTGTCAACAATTTCATTAGTCAGAAACTTCATGGTCGCGCAATGTGTCAGCATTGACTTCTTATCTGCCTAGTGCTGTAAGGAATGACGTAATGGTTATTATGTTCAAAGTCAGCTCTGAGGGCGGCCGTTATTCCCAAGCCTTAATCTTTTGAGCTCAGTAATTAAGTATTTAGACTTACTTCACAGCTCAATGGTGGTGACAGTGCACTCTTCACAGAATAACGTGACAAAACTAACGATTACCTCTGTTTTTTGATCTTACTTTTCGTTTATTTTAGGTCTGAAACGTTAGCTACCTTACTCACATTTTTACACACTGCAATGTGACTGATATTTAATAAGTTTATTTAGGCCGGATTCGACCAAACTGGAGTAAGTTTTTACTCGAGAGTAAACCATTGTTTAATCTGGAGTAAGTTGATTTTGCATTTTACCAAATCACAATCTCAGAATAAGGTACTACACGCAAGTAAATATTTACACGGCCGATTTTGGTGGAGTAAAGGAACAAACTGAGAGTAAGCTATTGTTGTCAAAGTCACTTGTCAAATGATAAACAAATTGTCAATATGATATGACATTTCTCCAACTGTATTTACCTACAAAATTAAATGGTTACTTCATTTAAAGTAAGGCCAGAAGAAACAATATGACACTATTCCTTGTCGGTTTATACATTCGTTCATCATTCACTCTTACTCCACAAATCAATAATACCGAGTTTAGCTTACTCCTCGAGTTCGTTGGAAAAACGTAATCCTAGTTAATCAGGAGTAAATTCCATGAGTAAAATTATTCCCGTAATAGTTAGACTAGTGTAATTACGTGTTTGGTCGAATCCAGTCTTAATGTTAGTCTACTACTATTTTCTGGAAAATAATTATGTAAGATTAGGTTTTCACTAACGAGGATGACAGGTGGAAGTTCTTAAGAAATCCTAGTAAGGGTAATGGGGGAGAGGATTCTGATAACTATGGCGGCTGCTGCGAATGGTTGTGGGAATAATGGTGTTGGGGAATATTGAAACACTTGCAATCGCAATCGTTTTCATTTTGGAAATAGAAGGCTTGTCTGCATACAAAATGAAAACAATTGTTCCGCTTTGAAGCCGATTGAACGAAGATACACACACTTTTACACCCAAATACGGAGTTTTACTACAAGACGTAGGTATTAAAGTATACCTCTCTGATTCAAAAACACTCGATTATTAGAATTTAAAATAATGTAATGGTAACACTAATTGTCTTTCCCTGATTCTGCATACAAAGTAGAACCATGTAATTTTTCGAGTGTTTACATTTAAATTACAAAAAGCCGTTGACCTATCCAAACACGGACCCCTAAAACGCCCGTGAAATAGCCGTAGCGTATCCCAAAATCATTACTGTTGAGTTTTATGCACAACAGTAAAACGGCAGTGCCAGAGACAATGCGAGTTCTCCCGGGAAAGGGCACTCTCCAGAGTTAAGGGCATGTAAAATTTTATCACGGTAAGGTTTGCATTGTCAATAAATAGGTTAACGTTGTGGGATTAACACCCTTAAAGTATTAAGGTGGGGAGGATAATATTTTATGCATTGCTGGTACACCTGAGGCTTGATTTGGCATTGGTTTAAGTGCCAGGAACTATAGAGGTGGCATGTGAAGTGGGTAGGTGAAGTTATTAGCGTAAAGGCGTTACAAATTCATAGGTTAAATAAATACGTAACTACACTCAGGAGCAAAAATACCGGGTCAGAGTGCGTTTTTCATACAAACGAGACTATTTCGAAGCCTTGGTTCCTCGCCAGGGGTTGTTTTGAGTGACTTTTAATGGTGGATACTGCGAGGTTCAATAGAGGAGGTCAAAAGTTCTTAAGATATCTAACTGATCGCACAATCAGTTAACACCACAGCGGGAGAGTTTGGGTCAGCACTTGGATTTCCTTCCATTTTATTGCCATTTTAGATGTTTTTCTGAACATGCACAATTCCGGCGTTAACCGCGGATTCATTCAGTTGGGTAGACTAGGCACTCTGGAAGTCCTGTATCGATGCTCGAAGTATTCATCATCAGATTTCACTAAAAGCATTCCCTGGCGAGGAACCAAGGCTTCGAAATAGCCTCTTTAGTATGAAAAACGCACAGCACTCTGACCCGTTATTTTTGCTCTTGATGATCCGCTGTGTATTTTTTAAATTTTAATCATCTATACTTTTTGAAATATGGGGAAGTTTTTTTGCGTTTCACTTTACCTAATAACGTATCGATTTAACTGATAAAATATGGATTTTTACTTAACAGCTGCGATCATTATACAGTCGAAAAATAAATAGTTGCCTCTCGTGTGGCCAAAAGTGGCTTGTGTGGATACAAGTGATGATTTTATTTGATAGGATTAAAGTACCTAGACCTGATGCCGTTTTATGCATATTTGGGTTCAGACAGAAGATTATAGGACTTGGAAACGTTAACTTTGGGTATGTCCACATACCCGAATAAATCTGTGTATGACTCCATATAAAAAAATAATGGGTTACTTACTCGATTTTTTAACTACAACATTTTTATATTTGAAATTTCCAATGATGATGCTTTGTTTGGACTACTAAACACTACAAACACTCCAAACAGCCCAATAACTATAGTCATCTTAGAAAAGAAGAGTCTTAACAAACAGACAACCCAAACGATGTACGGACTGACGGACAGACAGACAACTAAATCATCTTATAAGGGTTCCGGTTGTCAGTATTTGGTGTGAAACTCTAAACATAACTGCGTTTAAAGCAAAAAATAGTGTGTCCATAACTATACAGATTTGTTAGATAGTAGATTCAATCTAGTATATGTTACTTGTTTCTTTATTAGTTATCTACACGCAGAATTCAAACACAATAAACCTTAGCCAGTCTCGATATCTTAAAAAAACATTGCATGTTCCACCACAAGTTGCCAAGCTATAATTAAGAAGTTTGCCCTCGTCACTACGTAACCACGATATAACTACCTTGTAACTAGTCCAGCCGTTTTCCCTTTTAATTACAAGGAAATGAACCGAACGCTTGATAAGGACTCGAGACAGGTTAATTCTGGATCCTTCGGTATTTGTTGTTTGTCGTAATTGAGATGTGTTTTCATGGGAGAGAAAAGTTTTGTTATTGTCTTGGGTTTGGTAACTTGGTCGTAAGACAATATTATATTATTAGATATTGCTTTGGTACTTCGAATAAACACATTTCAGTAGACCTAAAAAGTACTTAGACTTGAATGTTAAATTCTATGGGGTTTTCCCTATTGTTACATAACGGACATACGGAGTAAATGCAAGTAAAAAAATAATAATAGGAATTTGACCGTTAGGGGTTACGATCCAGCAACGTCTTTGCCCGACAGTAACAGCGGTGTGAACGGCGAACGGCAACAAACAAATACATAGAAATGTATGAAACGTGCCACTAGTCGCCGCAGTAGCGATAAGGTAATTCCTATGCATTTGTTTCCACCGCCCACCGCTCATCCTACTCGTATAACACAAAGTCGTTGTCATGCCGTTAGTAAAACTATTTATTGCAATATTATGAAATTACAGGGCCTCATACGTTATTAGAAATAACTACTTAACAGATGAGAAGTCTTCATTATAATGGCGAAGGTTTTACGGCTATAAAAAAAGACCCCTTCTTTCAAATTTGATATCTCTAAAATTTTGACGACGCGTTTGGCCTAGTTGGTAGTGACCCAGCCTACAAAGCCCGGGTTCGATCCCCGGCATGGGCAAATATTTGTGTAATGAGCGCTGCGCAACTATTTGTTTCTGAATTTAAGTATTTATTTATTTACATAAGTATTTATATAGTTTTCTAGTATCCATAGTAAAAGCTTAGAGTTAAGTTTGGGACTAGGTCAATTAGTGTGGGATTGTCCCCTGATATTGATTTACATTTAAACCAATATTTATTAGACGTTAAACTGGTAACACCCTTTATTTGTCGGTTAAAAAGAACATTCCATTAATTTCGTTTTCCAAACATGTATTTTATCAAACAAATATTTACCTACATGCTTAAAACCTCGCAGACTGAGAAAAGAATATATACATAACAGCTCTAAAATAGTAGATTGTTCAACAAGGGACTAAAGTAAGCCATTATGACACGAGATATTTATCCACCCGAGCAAAGCGAGGGTGGATAAAGTTCGAGTGTCATTATGGCGTTTTAGTCTCGAGTTAAACACTCTACTTTTCACTTCGAATGCGAGAAAAAAAAAACTCTTTTTGTTTATTTTATTTTTTATTAAAAATTAAATCTAATTTAGTCTATCTTGGTTGCGCGGCTTTTTTCTTTTTATTTTATTTTTTACATTTTATCCCGAAACGAAAGGCAAAGGACATTGGTCAAAACAGCCAAGTTTATTTAAAATTAGTTCTCAATGACGACGAACGCTTTAGATGTAACCTAAACTAACGCATAAAGGTGGGCAAAATAGAGTTTATATTAGTAATCATTAATCGTGTTTCACGAAATTAAATCTTTTTGTAATAATTTTGCACCGTTGGCATTTTGAGGTTATTTCCACGGCCTAAAAATGGTCCATACACAATCTCTGAAAATGGCGATAATCCTCCATTCATTAACAACGTGATGTTTAAATGCTTGCATATTTAGCCAACAGATACAAACATGAAAATTATTTGGACCATGCCTAATAAAATAGAACTATCCCTAATATATTTAAATATATTTATATTAGTAATCATTAATCGTGTTTCACGAAATTAAATCTTTTTTTTTAATAATTTTGCACAGTTGGCATTTTGAGGTTATTTCCACGGCCTAAAAATGGTCCATACACAATCTCTGAAAATGGCGATAATCCTCCATTCATTAACACCGTGATGTTTAAATGCTTGCATATTTAGCCAACAGATACAAACTTGAAAACTATTTGGACCATGCCTAATAAAATAGATTTTATCCCTTATATATTTAAATAGATTCATATTTGTAATCATTAATCGTGAAATTAAATCGATTAATTTATATTTTTTGCAAGAAAAATTATCCATATACAATCACTGAAAAAGGCGATGATTGGCAGTTTAAGGGTTTCCAAAGTAAATTAAAAAGAAAAAGTACTTTAGTCCCTAGGGAGTAAAGTGTAGTTTTATTCCCTAGAGATTAAATACATCACTTTAGTCCGGCTATACAAGCCAATTGTGAGTCATTTTAGAGCCTGAGAAGTGAAAAAGAAGTTTATACTCGTATTACGCATTCTAGCGCATTCTTTACCGGTCCAGGATTTAATTTTAACTTTTCAATCTGTAAATTAGTTTAATCTTGAGCCACACCTTAGCCACAATTTGATAAAAATAGCATTATAATGCATAATTCAAAAACTTGGTCTCAAAGCCTTTATAACGTAACAATGCATTAACACATTCAAAATAAACCCCTTCCTTTAAAACCTCTCGTTCATTCGACATCATTGACTCTTTGTACTGGAAAAAAATGCATGTTTTTTCTAAGCTTGAAGCATTTAATTTTAAAATTTATTAATTG
This sequence comes from Acleris sparsana, assembly GCA_923062465.1. Classification (NCBI taxonomy): domain Eukaryota; kingdom Metazoa; phylum Arthropoda; class Insecta; order Lepidoptera; family Tortricidae; genus Acleris; species Acleris sparsana. The sequence goes on from OV281289.1 coordinate 3,879,730, forward strand.
CAACAAAGTTTTACCTAATATGCTTTTCTTTCACGTGACCTAATTATACCCATCCCAAAACTCTCTAGCTAGTAAAAAATAAAAATTTAGTGACATTAATTCAATTCATGATGGCATTGCACTTGTGGAAGATAAATTGATATAGCTTGTTAAAAAGAAGGAGTATTCACGTAATAAAATGTTAATAACGAAGTAAAACAGATCTACAAATTAATTATTCGGAACAAAGAGGAAGTAATTTCCAAATACAATTTAAAAAACGACTTTTTAACACCCAAAAATAACCAGTTAATCCAGTCATGCGCTTTGTGTAAACTGAGTCACATCTAATAGTCCTAATATATAAATATAGAATGCTTTGTCCTGAATGACTGACTGTCTGACTGATGGATCAACGCACAGCCTAAACCGCTGATCGAAGAGACCTGAAACTTGGAGGGTGTGTTCTTTGTATGACGTAAGCATCCGTTAAAAATGGATATTACGAAATTGTACCCCTAAAGGAGTGAAAACGGGGGCAAAGTTCGTATGGGACAACGTGATTCTTTGACCTATCTACTTCAAATTTTGCATATACATTCTTTAACAGAATTGATGGAAGACGTGTTTCATATTTTATTTTAAATTCATCCCCTAAAGGGTGAAAAACGGGTAGAAACATATTTTGGGGGTGATTTGCTTCGGTGTTGATATCAATACTCCTTAGTGCTTTTGATTTACATTACATTTATTTTGGCACATGTTTAAGAACTCAATCCTATTTTATTCAGAAAAGGTTAAACTCACATAAAAGTTGGTGCAATGCAAATATCCAAACCGCCGAGTCTAAAGATTCCAAATTTGGTACATAGGTTCCTTATGAGGTCTAGAGCTGCACTATAATTTAACACGGTTTTCAATAAAGCTGGTAATTTTTACCTAAGTTTTATGTAAACCGATTGGGCAGATTTAAAGATAATCAGCTCAGAAAGAACCATTATATCGGGGTTTTTTTATGTATTTAAAAGTTACAAATACCCACCATAAGCATGGCTGACTACCACGCTCTCTCACTGAATCCCAACTCCCGTAAAAAACATCTGTTATAAACCACTTAATCTCGTCACCAATCCGCAAACAAAACCAATACACGCAACCAATAACAGCTGTAAACATCGCTAGCACTCGGGTCGTAATAACGTGACAAAGTTTGTCATCGCCCTTTATTACAAACGTTAACGCGTCAGTGTAGGTACCGGACTTGTTTGTGGCGAGTTGCCATCGAGATAGTTGGCAACTTTTTATCGTTGAGCGATCGGGACGTGACAAAAAAGGTGTTTAGATTGTGACAGTTTTTAATGTTGCAGGGGAGATACAATTTGGACAGCTTTAATTTTATATGCTAAGTGTTCATAAAAAACCTTTAAAAAAACTATATTTCCATTAGAAGATTAAAGTAATTAACAAGATTTATTTAAATTTAGTCAAGGTTTTTGAAGAATGTGTACATTTTCCAATCACAAAGAGGCTTATCAAAATATTGCTAAATTACACCTCGCATGACTCGTAGTTTAACTAAAAGTCTCTTTTCAAATTTATTTACCTAAATATCAATAAAAACTAGTTTAACTTTAAACCTAAGGCTGCAAATCCTAAAGCCCAATACTACTAAAATAAATAGTTATTTTCATAATCGTGTTATAATAGAGAGCTTTTTAGTCGAGTACCGTGTTTAGGCCACGAAGCTTGCTGAGTGGCCTAAGTAAGGTACGAGATTAAAAAGCTTGATTATGACACTATTGTGAACAATACTTTTTGTACGAGTTCATTAAAATTAATAATTTAAGTCATTAATACAAACACCACCACATCGACATTTGTACCAAACCACGGCGTCCGTAATTGTTGTAGTACTGTGCTATTCTGTTGGCTAGAAACTAGCCAATCACAAACCGTAGTTTTTTTTTTTTATGCCCTGGATACAGAAGCAGGTTTAAATAGATTTTTGACAGATGGCGCGACGCTGCTACGTTCCGAAACGCCATAGATTGGCAATTTTGTATCGGATCGAGTCTCTTTAAACAAGGACACATAATTATTGAAAATACGAAGTTCTATTTTCAATTTTTTTTCAGTTGTCTTGAGCGTATCGAAATGGTCATTTCAGTTGTTTCGGAAGTGTCAACGATGAAAAGAGTGACGTTGCAGTATTCTCTATGAAATCTTAATAATCGACGAGTACAAAAATTATATATTGTCATTATTATGGTAAGGTAAAATTGGGTACAGAAATAGATTAAAGCCCGGAGACGTTCCAAGGGACTTAAGGTGTTTTAGAATTAAAAGATAAAACCCCTGGTTAGTAGTGACACCTTCTGTCAGAACTTAAATGCCGATTTTCATGATACCTGATAATTGTAAGAACCATCTCGATTGATTTAGCTTTCGTTTTATTACCTTTAAATTAGGAACTTTTAATATTTTTTGGTCCACAACTTCGGAGATGTACGGGCCGGATGGTCATCTTTTGCCCTTTATTGGCTATAAATCAAAAAGCAAGTCACAGGAAATTATATAAAAATGGTTTTGAAGGGTCGGTATCAAAACGACTGGATTCTTAAAACGACTAGAACCACATAAAGACTTGATCGCAAATCGACCACATCTGCAAAAAGCCTTTATCTCGTAATGACTTTCTAGTAAAACGACCACATAGCATAAAGTCTGAATATCAGAACGGCTTGCTATCAAAATTACTTGTTCGCAAAAAGACCACCTCGCAGAAGGTATACATCTTAAACTGCCCTAATAGCAAAATAACTAGATCTTAAAACAACTTCCTAGTGAAACGACTACAATTTATGGTAGCAAAACGACTAGTTATCAAAATAGCAACAATATCCATCCATAGAGTACTGTTAGATAAATATTTTATTCATTTATTATTAATTTATTATAAATATCGTGCTTCGTGAGCAGGGTCACTACCTCTAGCAGAGCTCTAGGCTGTGGGAACTATGTATAACTAAGTAAACTATGAATGAAAATGGCGTTCGAAACAAGTTTTTTTTCTCAATTGCTGGTTTTTCTAAACTTAGACAATAAAACACATTTATTTCAGATAGAAAAAAAACTTTATTATAACTTAAATTGCATAAAACAGGGAAATATGCATACTAACTAAAATAAAACTGTAGTACTTCCTGAACGTAAAATATTATTGGACTTATACACATTTACACACACACATACACACACACACACATTCACATTTTTTTAAGTTTCAGAAATGATGGTAAACAGCAGTCACTTTCATTCCAGGATTCCAGGCTCTTTTATAATGGAAAAACGAGACGTACGTACGTATGTACGACCGCGTATTACGATGGTATGATGCCGATGGAATGATTTTATGCTATTTTACTAACAAGACTAATTGCTACCATGCCATTCTGAGATTAAGTTCATTTGCGATCTAGTTATTTTGCTATTAGGGCATTTTAAGATGTATACCTTCTGCGAGGTGGTCTTTTTGCGAACAAGTAATTTTGATAGCAAGCCGTTCTGATATTCAGACTTTATACTATGTGGTCGTTTTACTAGAAAGTCATTACAAGATAAAGGCTTTTTGCAGATGTGGTCGTTTTGCGATCAAGTCTTTATGTGGTTCTAGTCGTTTTGAGAATCCAGTCGTTTTGATACCGACCCGTTTTGAAAATTGTAGATTTAGTCCTGTCATATGACACCCCGTTTGCTCTAGTCAAATCGTTTTCATATTAACTCCCCGTTCTATAAAATAAAAATATTTTCATCATGTTTTATACTAAAAACAGATGCAGGCAAACCAGTTATACAAATATGCCAAATTTTAAACTGATAGCTTTTATAGTTTCAGAGAAAAACTGCTGTGACATACAGACACCGAAGTCTCACAATAGGGTTCTTTTTTAAAATTTTGATGCGGAACCCTAAAAACAGCATATATACATGTGTTCATTTCTTTGGAGTCGATGTCGCCACGGAGAGACACAAAAATACTCACACACATACATAGATACACGGATATGATCGTAAACTTTGAACACCCCCTTTTTGTTAGGGGCTAAAATAAACACATTCACACGCTCGATAGATAATCATTTAATAGTGATCGATTTGAATAAGTAAATAACAACAGAACCGCATTAAAGATGGTACAAATGATACCTCTTTTTTTTTGTATAACTTGTTTCTGTTGGTAGTCTTTAATTAGCTTTCTTTTAATAAAGGAGAAGGCAAACTAGCGTGCAAACAATCTGATGGTGAGTGGGATCGGAGACCCATAGATATATTGCAATGCAATCATGATAGTGCAAATGCGTTGCCAACCCTAAAAACAAAGATGGAATGCTTAAAGGTCAATTTTGATAACATTATTAAGTCAAGACTACGCAGTGCAAACGTCGATATTCGTAACAGACTTTAATAACAATTACCCTTTTACATTTCCTTTTTACCGTTAAGTTGATAACTCGAAAGTCAATTGTTATTAAACTATGTGATATATCCTATAAGTTGTTTTTTCATTTGTTGTACAAAAAAGCACCGTCCGATTAAAAGAAAATGCTTTAGTTTATTAAAAACACAATAATAGTAAGAAGGGTGCCACTGGACATCCGGCGTACGCTCGGCGCAGTCTTAAACAAGTGAGTCAATACCACAGACAATCTGAGAAAAAAAATGTGTTTACACGATTCAAAAATGAGTTCCGAACACTTAGTAACACACATGTATTGGACGGTATACCTAAGGGTAAGCCACACGGTAATAACACAAACGAATAAGGAAAGAGTACATGGCTTCTAATTTTCCTAAATAGTGCTAGTTCCTTCTATTATGGGCCTAATCTCTGCGAAAATGTATCCTGCAAACGTGTTGGGAAAATACGGGGGTTCATTTAGTACTGTCAGGTGCGGTTAGTGGCTGATTAAAAACGAATTGGTCTGTTACCGTTGCTTGTTATTAATTTCGGGAAAAGCTCTTGAAGAAACTTGTTGTATGAAGTGACAATTAAGAGCATTGGTGGTCATGTGACTTAGAGCCGTGTTAATTAAGCAATCTCGGCTTATATGCGTGTCTCAAGTTACGTCAAAGTAAACGTCAAGTTAACAACCGAAATTGCGATAGTTTACGTCAATTCAAACTTCCATTTTCAAAGTTCTGTCATTTCTGACGTAACTTGTTACGGTCATTTTAACCAAGGTCAGTTTATTATTGCAACCCTAAGGCCCGTATTAATAAACTGATCTCAATTCTAATGCTCGTCTCGATATGCGTCAAAAATGACAGTGTTCTACGGCGTTTACTTTGACGTATCTTGTGACGGGCCTCACAGTCAAGATAAGTTAATAATACGGCCCTTAGGCTTGTATTAATAAATTGATCTCAACTCAAATGCTCGTCTCGAGATGCGTCAAAAATGACAGTGTTCTATGGCGTTTACTTTTACGTATCTTGTGACGGGCCTCACAGTCAAGATGAGTTTATTAATACGGCCCTTAGGCTTGCATTAATAAACTGATCTCAACTCAAGTGCTCGTCTCGAGATGCGTCAAAATGACAGTGTTCTATGGCGTTTACTTTGACGTATCTTGTGCCGGGCCTCACAGTCAAGATGAGTTTTTTAATACGGCCCTTATGCTTATATTAATAAATTGATCTCAACTCAAGTGCTCGTCACGAGATGCGTTAAAAATGTCAGTATTCTATGGTTTGGCGTTTACTTTGATGTATGTTGTGACGGGCCTCACAGTCAAGATGAGTTTATTAATACGGACCTTAGTATGTCGAATCGTGAACGTATGGTACCGAGTTCTAACCTATCATTTCAATGGAAGCTTGAAACAAGACAGAACTGTGTTACAGTGACGTAATGATTGAAGTCGTAAGAAGTGTCAAACAAAATGTTTTATAATGTCACCGTGACATCCTTCTATGGTGGGTGAGAGTTCCATTGCGCTGACAGTACATATAAGTTTTTTAACGTTCAAGTACATTTCTCAATTCTTTTAAGGACAAGGAAAAACGTCGTGAAAAAACCTGCATTATTTGAGCAGAATATATTGACCCATTTAAAAACAAATACAATTAGAGACTACTTCTTGTCCTTAAGTCAAAGAACAAGATACACATCAACGACAATACCTCAAGCCCCAGGTCTTCTTCTTCTACTTTTCCCTGCGGTGACTTCAACAGCTACCGCGCGGATATGGCGTTTCCACGATGAAGTGATTTCGCCAGTGTCAAGTATAGCAATAAAATACAATCCAATCTTCTCCAGAAAGTTTGGGGGCAACGTTGTACGGTGATATGTAGAACAGAGGTCAAGAGAGTTTTAACCTCTGCACCACTGCGAGTCCACTTTAAACCACTCCACTTTCCACTTTTGTCCGTTGTTTAACCACAGAGTAAAACTCAGTCAGCAATGTCAACATCATAAATATACACTTTATCACCTTGTTATTTAAAAGTCACGTGGAGAACTGCTACACAAAAATGTTGCAGCAGGGTAGGTGTTAAAACGACCATAGACTAAATATTATTAGTACAGCTATTCATAATACTGAATTGCTTGTCATACTCGCAAAATACATATTATTATGACTTATAAACTGGACTGAACTAGAAATTTCAATGTCTTATCCAATGGCGCATTTGAAAAGTTAGAGGTTAGACGTATTTACCTCAATAGGTTTTTGGAATTGGATTTGGCTTGGACAACCAAAGACACGATCTCTTCATATTACGCCAAAGCGTATCGAGTATTTTAGGCATATTAGGACGCCGGAAAATGTTCAGATCACAAAATAAAATACAATTTGTTATATATTTATATAAGTAGGTCTTATAGTATTATAATACATGTGCCTACTATCAAACGCAACACTAGCATAAACCCACCGGATATCAACGTCTGCGTACCGAGCCAAAACTCTTAATTCTGAGAGACTCGCAACTCGAAAAATACTCAACAAGCAGTCTTTTGTTCTAGTCTTTCCGTGGACGCGTATCTAGATACTCAAAATACTAAGTACCCACGCGATTTACCCTATACGTCCCACCTCTAATGAAAAGGTTTATAAAACACCCATAATTTCACCAGCACAACTGACGCATGCTGCCCTAAAACGCTCCGCCACCGCGGGGCTCACGTCAGCGTTTCCTCGACGGGCATCCTTCACTCACTTTGAACGTTTCTGAGTAATTACACTCGTGTCCGCCTCCATCCTGTTTGTGTGTTTCCTGGAACATCTCTTTGCTATCGGTCTGTTGCGTAATCAGAATATTCTGAGGTTATTTTGTGTTATGTTTGAGTTACTCACTTAGGCATTGGAACTTGGTGAGTTTTCTTCTTACAATAAATAATTGAAGAACTTAAAAAAACTTAGTAAATCTTTTTTTTTTACTAAGAGCTCTTACACATGCGCGCTTTAATATGACCGTTTCCGCAAACGCGCTTCCATACACGTTACATTACGTGCTACATAAAACCCGAACACGCGTACTCGCTTAAGGCTCAGTTTCATTTCGCGATAGCCCGCATGCTTTTCGTTATACATTGCGTCACTGCAATAGCTCTAGGTTGAAAAATGTTTAAAGAAACCCCTCAATGGATTGCTACAAGCATGCGGACTAATCGACCAATGAAACTTAGCCTTTTTTCCAGCGAAGAGGCGTTTTTCACGGCTCACGCGCTTACGAGCTTAAAACCGCGTCAACGTTCGTACGAGTTACGCGTGTAGCGAGAAGCACGCCTATTATACGCACCTAACTAAACTCAGGAGCAAAAATACCAGGTCAGAGTGCGTTTTTCATACAAACGAGACTATTTCGAAGCCTTGGTTCCTCGCCAGGGGTTGTTTTGAGCGAGTTTTAATGGTGGATACTGCGAGGTTCAATAGAGGAGGTCAAAAGTTCTTAAGATACCTAACTGATCGTACAATCAGCTTACACCACAGCGGGAGAGTTTGGGTCAACGTTTGGATTTCCTTACATTTTATTGCCATTTTAGATGTTTTTCTGAACATGCTCAATTCCGGCGTTAACCGCAGATTTATTCAGTTGGGTATCCTAGGCACTCTGGAAGTCCTGTATCGATGCTCGAGGTATTCATTATCAGATTTCACCAAAAGCATTCCCTGGCGAGGAACCAAGGCTTCGAAATAGCCTCTTTAGTATGAAAAAGGCACTCTGACCCGTTATTTTTGCTCCTGAGTGTATAATTTCGATTTAAAGCCCGCATTGGAATTGGTCCATTGGTTTGGCTACAAAATCACTGTCCGACATAGTTACAATAATTATAGTTCAACGCACCATTTTTTTATTTTTCCACAAAGTTATTTATTTACTAAGACTAAGGTGGAAAATGAGTAAGAAATAAAGAAATTAATTTATTCATAACATACACAACAAAGAATAGATTAATAACTACAAGAAGAAATAAAATAGTTCAACGCCACCGAGGTGGGTGCTACTTATTTACTACATTTATTTTATTTTGTAGATGAGTAACTTGTTTAATACTCGTAAGGCAAAGATTGAAAGTCATTCAATGTATTATACTTAATAGAATACACATTTTGAAGTCCATAAATGTTTTTCTTTTGCAATCTCTGTTCAAATATGATTACGTTCAAAGAATGTAATTCTAAGAAAATATATATACCTAAATAAAGTTGGTCTATAATTTAACAAAAGCAACAATGAACTAAAATTGTATTTTAAGAAAATAATTGAATGAGTTAGAGTTAGATTTATCAAATAAAAATAATGCTTACATAAATTCTTAGTTTTAACAATGAATCAAGTAACAAAAAACCGGGCATGCGCATTTCGGACCAAACTCAGTGGACTGTGCTCAACACTAAAACTATTTTGGAAAAAGAGCAACTATAAACAATTTTATAGGGTTCCATCCCAAAATAGTAAAAAAGCAACGCTTATGGTGAGACTTCAGTGTCTGTCTGAGTGTCACAGCAGTTTTTCCCAGAAACTATAAAAGGTATCCAGTTGAAATGTAGCATAGTTATATAACTAGTTTGCGCGCATGTGTTTTTATAAAAAAAAAAAACTAAATATTTGAAAAGGAGGAAGAGCCTGTTGACTTGGGCCTCCCTAGAATGAGGGTTGAAAAATTTAACTGATATGATTATAGCAAACGACATCAGGGCTCAGTCTGCACATTTCAAGACATATTTTTTTGAATTTTCCGTGACGTACTTTTTTATTTCTACCCAAATTGTACGAAAAAATACCGATGCCACAAATTGCCGATGGAAAAATTATCTCCATAGCTTAGGGACCAAAAATCAAAAAGTCCTGATTTGAAGATAATTATCCTTTACGGGAAAAATAAAACAAAGTTGTCAAACTTTAGAGTTTTGGAAGAAATATCAAAAAAAACTCTGTATCTGTATTAAAATTTAGGTTAGTCAAAATGACCTTACTGCGTAATAGGCTTGTACAATGGGTACTAAACAACGATATAAATACTTATATAGAGAAATACATACATAAATACAAAGAAAATACCAAAGAGTATGGAACAAATATTCGCGCGCAAAATATTTGCCCTTACTGGAACTTAAACTCAGGACCGCTGTAGCTTGTAGGCAGGGTCACTACCAACTAGGCCAACAATCAATCGATTTCTTGTTACCACAACTCTAGGGTTTTGTTTAGGACAATATCTATTAGTGTATAATCCCCTAAAACCTTTCGAAGATGGCCTGGATTGAATAAATAGGCATTGCAGACCGCATTCGTATTAGATAAGCTAAAACCAAGCTTTGACTTGTCATTGTTACTTTTTGTCCTAGAATCTAGAGCAGTTGGCAACTTTGTGGCACGATTAGTCGTCGCCATTGTGGTCTAGCTAAACAACTACAGGCGTATCTCGTATTTATCAGTTGACAAAGTAGGGCTTAGAATAACTTAAAGCCTTTCCTGTACCACAACTTATTCTTAAGCCGTACCTGGTAAAGACGCTTCCTCCTCGTTGACCTGGTGTAACGAATTTTATTTCAATATGGAATGAAGTAAAAATAGCTGCACTGGGCTTCCATTCAACACGGTAAAAATTATAAATATCGTATTGGTAAAAAAAATACTTTAGTGAACTAAATAAAAAAATGTCATAGGTCAAACTTTGAGGATAGTTTAGATAGTTTATTTTATTTATTCATCAATATAATATAACAACATAAATTGCATGGCATGTCAAAGAATACGAAATTATATTGAGATCGTCAAATATGAATTAATAATCAAAGAATACAAGAATAGTTAATAAATAAAACAACAACAATGATTAATAAATACATGACCACACAATAACAAATTTACATTTCCAGCTCTGGAGTATAATGAGTATAATGGATTATCCAATAAAATGTTTGTTTTTTGTTTGTATTTTAAAACATTTTTTTTTTACAGTTTTTTGTGATGATAATAAACTGTTATCTAGTCCCACTTCTTAGTTGATATGAAACTTTAAGACATTTCAAGCTCGCCGCAAACAACGCCACGAAAAAATCAGTCATTTTTAAACAATTAAATGTTCTCCGTTGTAGTCGCTCAACTATCTTAATCGAGATATCTTATCGCCACCCTTGAAATCAGTACCGTTGAAGAGTTCCGGTGGCCTTTGGTCTTCATCATCAGTTCCACTTCAGCAAATGATCCTTTTTTAATGCAAATGCTGGAGTTGTCACTAAAAATACTAAAATCGTTATATGTTTGCCTACAATATTTGAAAAGTTCTCTCAATTCCTCACTGTTCCTGGTTTCCTTATCATGGTACCATCCTTGGGATATTTTCTGTCTAACAAAAAACAATCATCAAACTCCTTCTGGCATGACAACTATTCACATTTAATGTGTTATGAAATTCAATTCTGAAGTTGCAAAATCTATCAATTCCATCACTCTCAGTGTACATTGTACACATGTTGCAACGTTTGCCCTAGGCACACAGTTTATATTACACTATCTGAAGCGGTAGAGTATGACCCAGTGCAGTGGGGCAACGTGGCCGACCGGCCATCAATCTTCGGTCGCTGTTTAGGCCATCGCTGATAGCAAATGGCCTGTTCTAGGAATGCTAGGTATTCCCGGTGTGGCTTAAGTAAGTTTAGTTTAAGGTGCTTGTTGTTTGGTTTGGTTATCTATTTTAGGATTAGGAGTTTTTACCTTAGATAAACACAAACTAAACTGCGGCAAAACTTTTTAGAATCATCCTGTATTTTTTATATTTTAGCAAAGTATGCAAACTGCCTCGATATAGTAACGTAGAAAGAGAACTATACTCAACGAAACGGAGGAAATAACTAGACAATTATTACGTAAAGTCTGTGTCAATTGGAAGTAGCAAAGATGTAAACAAAACCAAACGAACGAATTTACTACTATGACTCGATAGTTACGTCCGTTTAAAGATCAAGTTAAGTTTAATATTAAATAATTATTAATTCTACGTTACCTTACATAAAAACACACTTCGTGATTTTTTGAGGTTATGTGTCTAATAGTACTAATTTGTTTATATTTTTGCCAATATCAATTGACGAATTATGATTATGAAGATTTTTTTTATTGTATGCATAATAATTTTTTTTTGTGAAATCACTAGCAGAATTAGGAATAAATTCTTAAGATTGAAGTCTCGGAATGCAAATGTTTACGGGTCTTCAATCGCACTTATCATCGTATCGCGGGTGCGATAGTTTACCTTCTTCACACATTCAATTTTTTTTTAATTTACATACACGGAATTTGGGAGGATTTTTTATTTCTCATTTCATATCAATATTCGAGCATATTTTCTAATTCCCTATACCACAAAACCCCACGATTGTATATGTCCCAATATCCCAAGCTTAAACACAGAAACTAATCCAAGGCAGCCTACGTAGCCGACATTAGCAGCGGGATGCGCATATTGGCTAAGTTGGCGTCACGTGCGCCACATGTGCCGTTGAGGACTTATCGCCAACTCTCGTTATCGTCTTTGTTGGACGCCATCCGTATTCTGAATAGTGCAGTTTTGTTGAATAGTTTATATTACCGTGCAACTGAAGTTACGATTGTATAATCGATTTTAAATTACACTCAATGAAAACCGGGCTCTATGGCAATAGGGGTGTGTCCTGGGTGAAAATAGTAGTTTATGTGACGGTTGCGTAATGACAGGCAATACAACAAGAGTGTGGTTTATGAAACGAGCCGTAAGACGAGTTTAATAATAGATCACACGAGTGTTGTAATGCCAATAACGCAGAGACGCGTACAATACTTTATCTACACACATAAGTAATCTAAGATTAGTTCAAAAGCCGAAAGGCAAATTAATAGTATCACCTGTATTAGTCGGTGACAGCGATGACAGCTGTAATGTAATGAAATTACGTTATCAAATATTGTAAAGTAATGAGATCCAAATTTGGAACATCTTCCAAAATTAACAGCTGTCATCGCTTTCACCTACTACCACAGGTAATGCTGCTCATTGCCTACGGATTTTGAACGTGTTATTCAGGGTTTATGATATGTGTGTAGATAAAATAATAATTCTAATTAGTCCGTCGGTAAGGTAATCAAAAAATATTGAACACGTATTTTTTGCTTTTTCAAATCAAGGGTTCGTCACGCGAAACTTCAAAATTAGTAATTTTTTGTTTAATAATAATTGAAAATCGAAATTATGTGTTCAATATTTTTTATAATGTAAATGACGAACTAATTCGTTTTTTAGGACACTAGCCTATCCTATACAAAGTGACCCGCTCTTATAGCTCTTGACTCTTGTAAAGTTTAAGGTGCCTAAAAGTGTTAAGTCGATTGTAAAAGACGTTAGAGCGTGAGCAGATATTATTTATTACCTTATTAGTATGTTCGGATTTTCGCTATTTTCTGTTACAAAGAGATATTTTACCCAGTTAAGAGAAATTAAAAGAAAGTTGTAGTCTGTTCCTATTCATTCCGACACTCTAATAAACAAATCAATTTACTATTGTAACTCCATATTCGCGTGCTTTTGAAGGTTGAGCATAGTCATATTATTTATTTATTCACTTAATTTTTTTTTATGTTTATTTTGAGGTAGTAATGTCTATTGAACGTTGTATTTTTTGATGAAAAGCGCTTTTGGTAAAATACGATGACACGACGACTGATTTTGTTTTTTCGAAATATATTTGATATGAAAATGTTTTGATAGATTTGATTGATAAGAGAGGTTTTCGTCTCTCGCGCACCCAGCATAATAATACGATGATAATGAGGAATATATATTTAACCTTTTTAATAACTAATTAGAGGTAACAATATTTTCATCATTATTTCATCCTCTATACTTGTTATTTTAATTGGCGCAATCTGAATAGGAACAGACTTTAATAAGTTTGGCTGTCACTCTAATTCCTGAACTATTGAAAGTTTTTTTTAAAATAATTAAGTGTCATAATAAATTGATCCGTCAAGAATGTATTATAGTTACGAAGTCAACCTTGACACCTGTCATCACAGTATAATTTATAACCTATTCTTGGGTTTGAGGTTATAATTTGTACCGGAATGACAGCTGTCAGGATTGACTTCTTAACGGTGGGGCAATATCACATACCCTTGATGTGATATGTCTAGACTTCCACTTGTCTTCCAGGGATAACCTATGTTATGATAAAATTAAATAAATATAACGCATATTAGTCCCTAATAGGAATTAAGTTTCAAACTTTCAATCCTTATAAATATGTAATCGCTATGCGAGTAAAATAAAACTCATAACTAGAAGTACTGAACTCGTTGTAGCGAGAAATAACTAGCAACAAAGTAAAAATGAAAAATCGGCGACCCGTTTGTCGCCCAATCAATAGACTTCAGGTTGGCATTCACATTTTCCAGTTTGCTCATTTTGTTCTGAGAGTTTTGTGCTTTTCTTATCGCTCCATTATAGCCTCTTTAGGTATACAATAAAGAGAGAAATGCACAAGTTTGATGGTAGTATAAATATAAAATTAAACGGCCTATGCCATATGCAAACCTTGTTGTGGTAATATTATAACGCTGAAACTTTAACAGACCTACTGCCGCACACACTTTTAAGCTATAATGAAAGAAGAAGAAGAAGCAGAAAAAGAAGAAAAAGAAAGAAGAAGAAAAAAATAAGAAGACGAAGATAGAGATTTGCCAGAAACGTACGTGATTTAATGTACGTATGGACGCAATGTGTGTATGTATGTATGTGTTTGGTTTAATGTATGTTGGTATTTACATTTTCCAGTTTGCTCTTTTCATTCTGAGAGTTTTATGCTTTTCCTATGGCATTATAGCCCCTTTACATACACAATAAAAAGAGAAATGCACAAGTTAGATGCTAGTATAAATAGAAAATTAGACGGCCTATGCCATATGCCGCAATTGTTGTGGTAATATTACAACGCTGAAACTTTAAGAGTTTACACACCTACTGCCACCTACACTTTTCAGCTACTATGTATTTGCGAAAGAAGAAGAAGAAGACTAAGAAAGTGATTTGTCAGCATCGTAGCAGGCGGATAAAAGTGGTCTCTTTTTACCCTTCTGGGAAACTTGTTTTATTTAATGTATGTATGTATGTACTTATGGTACTCCAAAGAAAAGCAGTTATGCACTTTAGGGAGTGTGTTTTGATATTAAACGTCAATTTTTTTTTGGCAATGATTAGGTACACCTTATGGGAATTAGAATATGAGGCCCATATTTTGAATTTTCAACAATATAGAGATTTTGCTGATGAAACTGCAATAATAAAAACCGGTGAAATTACTAGTGTAGAGGCATTCCATCTTACTCTTAAGGGTTGGCAACGCATTTGAAGTCTTAGGATTGCAGTTTTGAGATTGTAGTCTTGAGATTTCAAATGTCTTTGGGTCTCAGATCCCACTTACCATCAGGTAGCCTGAGTGCTCGCGTGCCTTCAGATTGCCATAAAAAAAATAAGAACCAAATACTATGGTGCCTACACTGGAAAGTAATATGGAACGCATCTACGCTGGTGATGTTACTGATTATCTTATCACCAAACCGGAACACAACAATGCAAACACTAATGCTTAGTAGCGGTAGTTTTTTTGGCTAACTATAGACACGACAGACGGCCGGATTGATTTTGAGCACGACAATAATGAAGTTAAATTGCAGATTTAGTTTCGTTTTCGTATCAGAATACTCCTGTCCGAGCCACTAGTGGACAGCGCGGTAATTTCTCTAGAACTACTGCCTTCGCAAAGTTCGTTACAAGTTGTCACGACACCGATATTTGCTGTTATAGACTTGTGTATCGATATTTAAGTTGTTTACTTTAGGAAGAAATATTATGACTGGTTATAAGTTTTGTTTTGTGTTGTTTTTATTCGGTAATTAAGCAATAAGCTATTAATTACCTCTTATTTATTAGTGAGTCACAGAGATACGTTAACACATTCATTGCTAGCAACCCGCTAGTCAGGTTCTCTGTTCGTAGGCTGTTTTCATAACAAAGGCATAAGAATGCTGGATTAGGTAACGAGAGTAGGTATTACATAGCGTTACGTAGTAGCGAATGTGTATGTATGTATGTAAACTCTTTTTTTGTATAAAATAAAAACAAGAACAATACAATAAGTTTAATGGACAAAGGCGAACTTATCCCTTTAAGGCATCTATTCCAGATAACCTTTGAGAGAAAATTATGGATATGACATCTAATTAATTACTAAAATAATACTTAGGATAATTAATATTGTACGAAAGTATGCAGCTACTTTTAAGTTCGACTGTACCTGCACTTTGACTGTTATAATAATAACCTAAACCAAGCAGTGGGTGGGTTTTACGTTTTAAACCACAATTTACTTACCCTTTTTAATCCTTCACCGTATCTCGGTAGCTTTGCCGTATCCAGCTAAGCGTGGCACCTTCGATAAACCTCCGCAGATTATCGGAGATGGCTCAAAATCACATCAGCGCCGCTTCGATCGATAGCCACTACCACGCTCGGGTGCGCGGGGGCTGATTACCATGCCATCCCAATATCGAAATTGTCACCGATCTATAAAAGTATAGGGCATTTAAAAAAAACAGGGGACCATGTCACACCAATTGACCTAGTTCTAAACTAAGCTCTAGGCTTGTACTGTGAGTAATAGACAACGATTTTGTTTTAATTCATATAAAACTTGTCTCTGGAACAAAATTATACGCGATCATGACACAAATAGCTGCCCTTACCAGTATTTGAACCCGTTCCATGATCTAAAAAAAAACCTTGATGCAATAGCTCTTAAAAGGTGCTTCAGGTTTGTACATTGGTAAAGTGCTCAAAGAATGAACCAATGTCAGTTTTAGATTTTGTATTGTCGTTACCTACTAGACAACGCCGACATGACTTAAACCATACATACAACATTCACTCACACATCCATGGACGGTTCAGGACTTTAATTGATGAACCACTAGAGAACTTTGTCGCACAAAACCAACGATTAATTCCTATACGTAATTTCTATCTCGTCACTTGACGCTGTCATTATGACAAGGTTCTGTGGTGGATCAGCAATTAAAGACCTTGATGGTATATACCTACCTAAATACATTATTCATAAACGCACAGGAAATTTATTTTAGTTAAAGTATCCTTTGACTCCTCTCAAATTCAAATGACACAATGAAAGATAAAGATAAAGTGTATAATATTTTAAGCATACTTATCTATCGTTGGATAAAATAATGAGTCTCTTTATCTTTAAATAGTAATGGTGAAAACATTATGTAACCGAAAATCTTCTTTATTTACTTTATAAAGCTATACGTAGACCGACGGACCAAAAAAAATCAATATTCACCTTACAATTTTAGTAGGGGTTTGCCCCCCTAATTTCATAATGTACATAGAACCTAGGTATTAATTCGAAACTACCTGGGTTAATAACAAATTCTCAGGCTCCAGCGTAATGAAAGACTTATGACTAGAGTTCCGATGAATAACTTATGAACTCTAGGAGGTTAGGCGAAACAGAAGTAATACACACAATTATACCAAATTATGCTTATTATTCATTCTGAGCCTATTAGCGAGTAAGGTTAGTAAAACTAGTGACAATAAAGTTAAAAATAGTATTAGAATGAGTTAGCTTTAGACAAAATAGAAGAGGGAAAGTATTCAATAAATAATAACACGTTCATAATCATTTTATTAACTGAGGTACTAAAATGGTTTTGTAAGATTTACCAATTAATTGGGTAGAAGTACCCTAATGTGGCTTTTTGGCCACTTTACTGTAAAATTAAAAATATTGTTCATAAATAGTTAAGACTGAAGATTAAAATTGATATAAAATTTAAAAATACTTGTGTAATTTCATAATTCTTAACATATTACCTAGAATTTACAGTAGTCTAAAACGGTACTTTACCCTACGGCAAAAGCGTTCTACTCGTTCAAAATGTATACAGCACGAGAAATCGTGACTGAGGAATTTAAAACGAACGAATTCCTTAAAACTGCGGTATCTATCGAGCGGTATGTAAATACGTGTGATATGGTTGGATGGGAAACACGCAGAGCGAGTCCAATTCGAATTCGGGCGATCGTTGAAGTAATTGTTCGCAAACATCGAGTTAGGCTTCTACACTGCGGAACGTTAAGGCTACAACACTAATGGCTCTTATTTGCTAACTTTACCAGATTTCAATCTTGCAGTTTGAATCTGGAGTTGATTTTTAAATTGATCCTACTAATATAAATGCGCAGTTTGTGTTTGTTTGTTTGTTACTCCTTCACGCTACAACGGCCGTACCGATTTAAACAGAATTTGAAATTAAGGTAGCTTATTATCAGGATAAACACAGAGTAGGTATACTTTTTATTCCAGAAATTTAAAAGTTCCTGGGGGTAATAACGATAATCGAAATTTATGTGGACGAAGTCGCGGGCAGAAGCTATTTCAATATAAAAACGATATTTTTTCTACACGCGTACTTTAAACTGCTAATATTGATATCGTTACCTTAAAAGTATTTGAAACTAGCAAGCAAAATAATTACAAGAAGATAAGACGAAAAGATACTGCCGTATAATGGAAATTTTAAATCTTTATTGCAAATAAACAATAAGAATACGTTTGCATCGATCGATATACAGTGTGCATAAGGGCTTTCCTTGATATAGAGTAACAATGGGCAACTCCTAAATGTACCTATAGGTACATGTTTGTTTTAATTAAAATAAGAAAAAATACTACACACTTGTTTTCTAACATAAAATAAATTGCGAGCAATGTACCCTGTGCAATACTGTGCATTAAAGTTAATTACAATTAGTAAGGTCGCGTGACCAAACTAAGACTTGTTTAAAACGGACCATAATGCAGCAGCCCCATTTAACGTCTGACCAAAATCGAGGATCGAATATAATTATTAGTTGTGTCCTTTTCTCTAGCTTTGGTTACAAATCATTAGAGAGATTGTGACTTTCAATGCGTTACGTTTCACGGCTCCTGCGCTTTGACATTATGGTCTATGGCTCGGATCATTCAATACTTTTTGGCATGTAAAATTATTTAGTTTTAGAACTCATAAAGTATCTTTTGAACTATCTTTGGGATTGTCTAAGACCTGATTTGATTTCAAAATTTTTAAAACAGGGAACGAGCGTTACCGACAAATCTAACATCAAATCTGTCGCTATGTACCAAGTAATAAATTTACGAAGTTTAATTGCAGCGTTAGGTTAGTTAACTTCGACTAGTTATATCTGCAAACAATTAGCTATACAACCTATTATCGTTAGTTAAAGCAGAAGCCCTCATGCCAGTAACACACTGTAGATATTGTAACGAAACTCACTCTACAGCACTCAAAAGAGCCGATAAAGAGCTAAATAAATATATAAAAACATATAAACAATAATTGGCCATCGTGATCGTCTAGTTCTAGTAAAGGTAGGACCCTAAGTTGTACCCGATTGTAACCGATTCTTTTAAGGAATACTCGAGTGTGCTGGATAGGTACTTTAAAGAAACATTAACTTTCATTGATTTTATACTGATTGCTAAACATTTTGGAATTTATATTTACTACCTAATATCTTTTTAATTAGATTAAATGATATTAAACTTATTAAATTCTCATATTACCTTCCTACTTAACTAAATCATACTGCGAGATTTTATCTATAACCCTTAGTTCCAATTTCACCATCCAGTGTTAACTGTTAATAATACACCGTCAGTAAAGTCATTGGCGACATTCGACAATAATGTCAAAATTCCTAAACACCTAGATATGACATTAGTACGATACCTTAACAAATCCTCCAGATAGTTTAATCAAGTCTTGCTCAGTAGACCAATAAGTAACCCCTAACCAGCCTTTTAGCCTGAATTATTATCAGTTTTATATGTAATTTAGATTCGACTATTAATAACCTTCCTATACCTATCTGAAATTATAAATATAGCTCTCAAGCAACCCAATTTTATACTCCTTCATTTCGATAATGATGAGAGGTAGTGTGCGAATTAAATTAGCTTGCAAGTACTTTAAGTAGAAGTTATTGTTCATTACTACTAAATTCCCTAATGGTCCCTCTTGTCAAAAGATGTAGAGGGAGAGACGTGCCCCTCCACGCCTCAACTTAGGCATCCGCACGTCTCTGTGCGACTCGTCACCAGACATGGGCATCGCTCCACCAAAAGCAAAAGTTGCTATCCCAATTAAAGTGTCCTTATGGTCAATGTTTGTTAGTTGTGTCAACCCGAGAGAAGATTTTACCCATAATACCCCAATAAAAGTCGCGTTATAGACTAAATTTAATTAATCTCCACTTAAAATGTCTAAATTCATAGCATAATGCGAGGACAAGGTTTTTCTGGAGATATAACCAGGTAGCCATCTCGAGCCTCGTTTCCACATCAGCTCTGGTATCATGTAACGTCTACTATCCACAACGAAATACATGTGAGAGCGCCTCCTAGAATCTCCAGTCCACCAGGTAAGCATTCCTACTAGATCTAGTATCTTCAAGGGGAGATTTTCATAAACTCCACTTAAAGTCACCCTCAAGGAGAGACCTCAAGGTTCCCGCACCGGGAATCGAACCCGAGCCTCCTGACTACAAGCCAGGTATCCTTACCACTGGACCATACGGGAATCTCTACCCCGAAGGTATCCTCAAGGGGAGTTTTTCATTATACCCACGCTCACAGCGAAACGATCCAGCCCAATCAATCGGTATAGCTTGCGCTATCACCCATGCACGCATGAGCATCTAGACACAAGCCAAAAGCCAATGCACCGTGACTAGACCGTCGCACCGTTAACGGGTGAATTATTTATCCAATTACATTTGTTTTCTTATTTATATAATGTCGAAAAGATAGTTGCAAATATTTAGTAATTGAACAAATAACCCATTTAAACAAACAAGCGACTTGTAAAGTTGCTTCAATAGCATATTTATTTAATTAACCCAACCCCGGGATTTAACTTTATCAAAAATGTAATGTAGGGAATTATTAATTAAAATAATTGTTAGTTTACAAATTTTCACTTCCAACTCTCATCATACATCATAGCATTTTAGATCTAGGTATTCCATTACTCCATTAAGCCATTGGTCCTAATTTTATCTATTTAGCTAAACTAAAACACGTGTAGGGTGTATTTAATGTATATTAAACAGGAAAATTTCATAGAGCTTATCGATAACCTATCCTTACGATCTGCCTATCAACCGACTATTAAGTAATCATAATGACATGACATATCCTTTTCCCATATTCCAAAAGGTCGCACTGAACTAAAATTTTATTAATCTCCACTTAAAATGCCCAAATTCATAGCATAATGCGAGGACAAGGTTTTTCTGGAGATATAACCAGGTAGCCATCTCGAGCCTCGTTTCCACATCAGCTCTGGTATCATGTAACGTCTACTATCCACAACGAAATACATGTGAGAGCGCCTCCTAGAATCTCCAGTCCACCAGGTAAGCATTCCTACTAGATCTAGTACTTTCGAGGGGAGATTTTCATTGTACCCACGTTCACAGCGAAACGACTCTTTCCAATTAGTCGGAATAGATTTGATGCTGTCACCTCGAGGGGCCTAAAACAGATCAACCAAATCCAAGAGCCGATATATTGAATCTGACTCGTTTCCCATAAACGGGTGAATTATTAATCCAATTACTTTTACTTTTCTCATTTAAGTAAAGTCAAACAGGTATCAACAAATATTATTTATTAATTGGAACAATAATCCATTTAAACAAACAAGCGACTTGCTAAATATGCTTCAATAGCAACATTTAGCACATTAACCCAACCCCGGATATGCATCCTAATTTCTAGCGTTTCCTAATTAATACGTTAACTCGGCCTATCTTATTAATGATTAGTCGGATCTCTAATGAAAAGTCGAATACCTTCTTATTTCCATTTATTAATGTTATGGTGTCTAGGCCCTTTCTAATCTAAGACAACAATCTTGTCTGTATCCGTGTCTCGTATTGACACAGCATAACCTAATTCAGGAAGTCAGCGTGGAACAACCAGCGTCACGGTGCCTATGATTGAGGATAAAGTCACAAAGTTTTGGGTCAAAACTCAGATGCTAGCAAATGTACGAATTCACAATCCAATTTCATGATTTAATTGGACCATAAAGCTACGGTTTTATAATATTGTAGTACCGTGAATAGTACGCTTTATAAATCTGACTGCAATGTAATCTACATTATCTTATCTATATTTTTACAAAACAACCATAACTAACACAGACCAAAATTTCATCGTTGATATTGAAAACTTCATTTTGATAATGCCCTGATTTAGTTTAATTATATCTCAGAGTTACAACATAAAATATCATGTTTTTTAGGTAAGTGTCTTATTTTCCTATCTTATTTTACATTCTTAGATTATCCGTTCCTTAATAAACTTGTTACTTGTAACAAGTTTTTTATTTATATACCTTTTGCCCTTTTTGAAATCACCTTAGAAATTCTTTTGTCTTTATTTAAATAAAGATACCTTTTCATCATCTATCGTACAGTGGTGTTTACATTTTATTTTTGTGATGTTTCAGATTTATCAATGAGATGGTTTTCTAAACCTCTTATTTGCTCACAACTACTCATTCTAAAACGTTCCTGGTACACCAAATAAGAACCTTACGTTGTAATCTACTTGATCCTGGTTTACACAAAGAGGATATAAAGAAGAATTTTATTAATTTCCCGCAGGAACTACCTAAGTATGAAGATGTTAACTTACTAATGGTAATTTTTAAATGTAATATCTCATTCCCTACAAGAACTACAACGTAACCTTGATCTTCCCTCCCCCCGCACCAAGTGAATAAATAATCCCTAAAATCATGGTTCTATAAATTATTCTATATTTACAGTCCCATTTTATTACTAACATTCATAATTATAAACCAACTTCCACTTAATAAAAGCTAAATAACAATCATTGTAGTGTTTTCCAAATAATATACCAACCTAACTAAATACTGTTTTATTTCAAGTTACTGCTAGCATGCTAAAATTACTTAGCACTGCTGATGAACTATTAACAATGAAGAAAATCAAATCATAAATGACTCAACGCCTTCCCTTCACAATAATATCTACATTAGCTGAATTTATTGAATCGTAAAGGTGTGCCTTTTATTTACCTCTACCCTCCTCCGCCTTTAATTTAGTTTATTATAGTCGGTAATGTAAGAATATATAGTTAGGGTATAGGGTTTATGTGCAAATAGTTAAAGTACCTGTAAGTCAAAAGTCACGTAGATAACATCCTCAGAACATTCTTTGTCTTATTTCGGGTTAACCATTAATAGCTTCGGTTGAGTTCTACCTTCAATATCTTTTTGTCCCTATAAAACCAATTGCTACCTTTCGCTGATACTCCAACAATTAAATGTGAGTTAGATTGTATGGCCTTAGATTTAATTAATAGACCTAATTTAATTGAAGTACCGCATAAGACAAAGAAAGTTTGTACAGGGTTTACATTATATAAAATTTATAAAACCCAATTGGGATTATTCAATCAAAATAGTCACTTACCTGCCTGCTAACTATACAAATATTATTTCCTGTAAAGTTATTGGATATATGCACGAAGTTAAATTTCACAATTTACTTCTTAATAGTGTAATAATCAATGAACAAACTAGTTTTGGTTCCTTTTATATCTCACTATCTATCTGTCTATAAGATTGTAGATGAATGTATAAAGATTTGTATATTTAAAGCAAGTTTTGAATTTACTTTGAGGGGCCAAATCTTATAACCTCATGAAAGTTTCCCCGTTACTTATATATTTTAAAGCAATAATAACTAATTCATTCCATTTTAACAATATGAATTCGTGCATATGATCCCTTAACAACACACAAACTAGACACGCACAAAATAAAATAAAACACGTCATGAAACAAAAAAACACAGTGAATAACCAAATAAATGAGGTAGAATACTTCTACCAGATTCCCAATAGGTCTCTGCAATCCTGGTTCTAATAAAGACAATTATACAGTCAACTAAAAGCGCTGGTGTGATATCAATAATCAGCAGAACCCCATTAAGAAGCTGAAAGTACAGTAATAAATTTCATGCACATCCTATTTTATCAATCACCTAGAAGATAAATTAAACACATTCTACCTACCCGAGCCTAGAGACTTCCTACCAACCTGAAACAGGTTCCTACAGTCGGAGTTTAAATACAATGGTAAAGCAGCATGCACATCCTACCTACCCGTTCCTAATGACACCCTGTCTGCCTGAACCAGGTTCCTACAGTCGGTGCCGGTTCAAGAATAGGATTAAGGATTGAGGAAGGGGGGCCCTCCCAGCATTGAAGTGCACGCCTCCGTTCTTGGACAGAGATCTGTTGGAATCCCCTTGACGGGACAGCCTCGCCGCATGTGCCAACCTGTGGCCCCTTCAGCGTGCACCGTACCGGCGAAAGGACAAGCATTTCAACAACCCGAAAGTCATTGGTGGACCCGCTTGAAGATCACACACCGCCTTTCGGCGTTAGCCAAACATATAGACTACCACATTGCTGCAATAGCCACACGCTTGTATGTAGGTGTTGGGATCAAATTACATGCACTAATTATAGGATAACCCCGTTGCCCGCAAACCGGACTCAGCTTGCAGCCTGGTACGTAACCCAGGTGTTAAAGGGGTCCTGACAACAACGGGAAGGAGACTAGAATGCGCTGATGCATTCTTAAAGTCACGTTGAATAAATTCAACGTCCTACGGGTTAGGATTTATGCTCACCAATTAGGTTCCGATTCTCCGTCCAGACACTAAATTACTTAATTAATATTTTTGGGTTCACCTGGCAGCGCTCCGTCCCTCGTTCTGTCTCGTTCAAAAAAAGCCCCGAACCCACCGCGTTTCACCTTTTATACCCTCAGCCATTTCCCCTTCCACTTTATCAAAATGGACGCTCTCGACCAGCAACGAAAACATAGTATGGACTAGCCAGATTTAATTCTTCATAAAATTAAATCATTTAAGTAGATATACATTGTTCTTTTTAAATTATCTTTTCCATTACCTATTCAAACTACCCAAATCTGAGTCAAAGTTCAATCTTTAATTGAACTAAATTCCCCTTTTACCTAGTTTATTATTAATAGCTCAATTAGTTTCCAACAAACATAACCTAACAATGGAAAAGACTAAATACGAAACAGTGTGATATATTTAATTTATCTATCTATGATTAGTTACATGTATTCGTCACTATTAGGCCATGTGCGGGACGTCCAAAATGCAAAATGCCCATCCAAAAGAAAGTCCAAAAAGCAAGTCACCCGGCTAGTTGAATTCCTTTCAATCAATTTAAAACTAAGTCGGAAAAGATAGGTAGATTTAAATTATGTTTATTCTGCAACGAGCCCGAAAAGCCTCCAGAATCCAGAAATGGTAGCTCCGCGAAGCGGGGCTCCGTCGATATTCCGCTAATAAGAGATAACAACTTTAGAAAATTGATATAACAAATAATTATAC
Organism: Acleris sparsana; assembly: GCA_923062465.1. Taxonomy (NCBI): domain Eukaryota; kingdom Metazoa; phylum Arthropoda; class Insecta; order Lepidoptera; family Tortricidae; genus Acleris; species Acleris sparsana. Next base: position 3,904,811 of record OV281289.1, read on the forward strand.
ATTTCAGGCATCTTTAATTTTAGGCAACTCGCTTGGTAGTCATTATACTTCCTAAACATTATGCTTGTCAACCATTCCGCTCCGAGGCAAGTCATCTTGCAGGTATAATACTTTTCCATTCCACTCTGATAGGTGTCACGCCCTGTAGGCAAATCGCTCAAAATCGGTACCAATCATTTATATTTTGTATTAATAATTATTTACATACATTACATATTTATATTAAATGTTGTTGTTGCACGACTATTCAAACTTTCAAATTGTTATAAATGAATTCCAGTCCAAAACATATTATATATATAAAACAAATAATTATCAAAGCATATCCATGTTACTAACGTTAATCGGACAAGTACCCTCACTTTTCAATCTACCTTACTTGTTCTCACTAAAAATAATTATGTTAAATGCGGTAACTCTTTGATTCATTCCGTTTAGCATCTATATACACAATAATATCCTTTTAGATATTATTATTGATGTCTTGCTTCTATAATCAATCTCAATATAACCCAAATACGGTCACGGATCCAAGTCGTCAAACCACTATAGAACCGTATCGCATGAAATCAACGATTAACTTGCATGTAATTCCCATCTCATCACACGATGCTATCACTGTGACAAAGTCCCACGACGGACCCACATTTAAAGTTTCTAATCATTTGTTACTGATGTTTTGTTCTTGCCTCCCCTTTGCTACTACATTTTTATAGGCGTTATAATTTATGTATGAGTTAAATTAAATTCCCAAATTGGGTTTGCATTCAAGTTCACATATTTATTAAATCATTGGTAGGAAATCCAGTATTGCCACTGATGAACAAAATTTCCTACTGATAATCCAGCGGGGCTAAGCTTCCTACTCTTAATTATGTATAGATTAAGAAAAACGATTATTATTATGTTCTAGACGAAAGAAAAATCGAAAAAATTAATATACATATATACCCATACATATATACGTTATGCCCGCTGACTTGGGATCAGTACATCACCCCCCTTTGGCCTTAATAATTGTCCAAATTCGTTGAAATCGGACAATGAATAAGACCAAATCTATAGGAAAACCTTATTCCCACCTGAAAATCATGCACCGAGTCTATATAACATAGCTCTTTCGTTTCCTTTTTGTCTTTAACAAACTTTTAATACTTTAGTGTACCAACGATTAATCTAGCAAAATAAACATACTTAATCTCTTTTTACTATTGATACGTCATGTTAATTCACATGATCATTTTAATGAATCCTTAATACATGTTACAAAACATACAGGTGGACCTTCATCGAGCGGAACGGTATTTTAATATAATGCTTACCTAAACATGATATGCTTTAACTGTCACTTGGTTTATCGCTTTAACCCATCGACTCTTAACATTTAGATAACATATTATAACCTTTGCCTATAAATTCAGATGTACAAAACTTAAATAATGCAACTTGCGAACTATCATAATTACATTCATGTTTATAAAATATTAAAATGTAATTCTGCCGAATACCTCCAAATTTTCATACATATCTACCCACACACATGTATACACATACATATAATTCCCTATTCGTACGTACAACTACACTCCTTTAAAATACTGCGCTATTCAGACGCTTTCAAAAGGTAGGTATAATAATCATCTAACCTTTTATCTTATCCAAAATATATATATATATACATATACATACATATATATATATATATATATACATATATATATATATACATATACATACATATACACATACACACATACACACACATATACATACATACATATACATATACGAATCTCTTCATACATGCCAACACAGATGTGTATACACACAAACATACAACTATACCATTTATATAATGCCCTATACGTTCATACCACTACACGCGCTACCTAGACCGTACTCTTCAAAATATAGGTACCTAGTACCTATATTCTTTTTCTAACTTTTTCGTTATCTTTAAAACTTTAAAGAAAAGTATAATTAAAAAAACGTTACCTACTTTAAAAAGGATAAATGTTTGATATAAATCTAGTTTCCTAAATAGCACGAATGCCCCGCTGCTGGGCAATGGCCGTTCCCATTTTCCGTTTATAATTTTTAAATTAAATTCTTATAATATAATCTCAATCTGTAATACAATAAATTCTTGTCTTATACGTGGTAATAAAAAGGAATTAGAATGAGTCAACAGTGGAATTTTGTGATAAGGTAAGTGACTCCACATTAAAAAAAAAAACGTGATTTTGTAAGCGAACACCGAATCCTACCTTTATATAATAAAAAAAATTCATTCACACGATGAGTAATTCATTTTATTTATAATTAAGTACCTATATTTGGGGAATCTCAGTATTAACGTACACCCCCCCGATTCTGTAATGTTTAGCTTACAAATCTCCTACAAAACGTTAAGTAACTTATATACGATAATTATGTTACCTCTGTACTTAACTGACTAAAATCAAATTCACCCCCCAAACCATATAACTAATATAATTCCTTAACCATCAACCACCAACCTCCTTTATAAGGAAAATCTAACCTCCGCCCACTACCTAGTTTCCTAGGGAATATCGTACTCTAAGTCACTCCCTGAAACCCAAACCATCTCCTCACCAAGTATCACTAAATCGGCTCAACGGTACCGCTGCAAAAGCGTAACCACCAGAAAACAATAAGTTACCCCCTCATTTAAAATTTCAATATAATAGTATGGATTTATAACCTAGACCTTCTACTGTAGTAACTTAAATAATAATGCTCATATTCATCTCACCCCCCAAATCTATTAACTCATTAATTCCTAAACCCCACGTTGGTACTTTATTCATAACGCACCCTTAAAAATAGGTAAATAAGTAAAAAGATTTCTTCTACAATCTATTCCCTACTTTGTTTAAATTGTATTATTGATAAACAAACCACTCAATCACTGCGCCCTATCAGGGTCCTTAAATATCTCGTACCTTATAAATAGTTATAATTTACCTAATACCTGTATATTAATATGTATAACTTATAGAAGAAATAAATAATTGAGAATTGAGAATATTTTAAATAATAGTGGCCATTGGGAACATTGTCATGTAACTTAATCTTTAGGTACGCCATCTAGTGACGAGCGGCTAAGTATACATTAAAATCATTATATTCGTATTTCAACTATTGGACGGAAGGTGTCGCCAATGTAAGGCATTTCATCTATTGGACACTAGATGTCGTCAAGTTAAAGCCCGTGTCAGGAATGTAACCAAACCGATATAGGGATCCTAAAGAGTATAATCAATAGTATATTACTAAAATCGCACAGTAGTAATTAATATAGGTATATTTAACAGCGTGTAACCCGGTGTGTTAAAAAAACTGAAATTAATATAAAGTTATTTTTCCTTTATTTCAAATAATATAATCAACCAAAGAGAATTAAGCGGAGTACGTAATTCTACCTTTTAAACAAATAGGTAACTCGATTCAAAGATAAATATTTGTGGAAAACCTAACATTTGCCCTTTTTTATTGACTATTTACGCCATCTAGCGACACGCTGAAGAAGCAAGGATAATGGTTAGTTCACTTTATTAGTTTCTTCGGATTATAGTTTATTTTTATTTTTATATAAGTATCAATAAAGTATAATACTTATGTAATAATAAATCAATCTACTGAGATTAACAATTATGTTCCAAACAATTCTCACTTTACCTAGGTATAAAATTCATCATATTGGCTACTTAAATAGAATTGAAACTTCACTTTGTGTAATGCAGTAACGCGGTTGCAACCGTAAGCAATAAATAAATAAGTAGGTACCTAGCATTACACAGATATACTTTGAGAGGGTCTTAACAAATGCTAGCATATATTTTAGATAGATTTAAAGCTCATTATGTTTGACTTAGTATTACAGAAAAAAAACTGTATAATAAATAGGTACATTGAAGATTACAATGCATAGGTATTTATCTAATACCTAAGGTCTGTGTTATTTAACCAGATAATGTATAATAATAAATATTGATCAGACACGTTAAACATTAGATATACCTACATACGTATTCTATTTCCTCAGAATATTATTAAACTTTACGAGATTATTTAACTTATAAATTATTTAGGTATTAACCGTTCAACGCTTCAATAATATATTACCCAAACTAATCACAACAATCCTACTAAACAACCAAATTATAATAAAGGAAATAAATCTTTTATCACGAATTTAACGAAAATAAGGAAAATATAAATAATTAATTAAGAACCTAACCTATCCAGCACACTCTTTCGACCCATTCCATTTTCACAGACATCAAATGTAGGCCGAGGCCGAGCTCTATAGGGTCCCGTCAAAGACACATGGTCTTACGGATCCCCACAAAACCCGGCCCCAGCCCAATAAATATTAGCCGTAGTAACCCAGAACACAATTTAATCCTGGTCCTGCGGCACCAAATGTAACGAAACTCACTCTACAGCACTCAAAAGAGCCGATAAAGAGCTAAATAAATATATAAAAACATATAAACAATAATTGGCCATCGTGATCGTCTAGTTCTAGTAAAGGTAGGACCCTAAGTTGTACCCGATTGTAACCGATTCTTTTAAGGAATACTCGAGTGTGCTGGATAGGTACTTTAAAGAAACATTAACTTTCATTGATTTTATACTGATTGCTAAACATTTTGGAATTTATATTTACTACCTAATATCTTTTTAATTAGATTAAATGATATTAAACTTATTAAATTCTCATATTACCTTCCTACTTAACTAAATCATACTGCGAGATTTTATCTATAACCCATAGTTCCAATTTCACCATCCAGTGTTAACTGTTAATAATACACCGTCAGTAAAGTCATTGGCGACATTCGACAATAATGTCAAAATTCCTAAACACCTAGATATGACATTAGTACGATACCTTAACAAATCCTCCAGATAGTTTAATCAAGTCTTGCTCAGTAGACCAATAAGTAACCCCTAACCAGCCTTTTAGCCTGAATTATTATCAGTTTTATATGTAATTTAGATTCGACTATTAATAACCTTCCTATACCTATCTGAAATTATAAATATAGCTCTCAAGCAACCCAATTTTATACTCCTTCATTTCGATAATGATGAGAGGTAGTGTGCGAATTAAATTAGCTTGCAAGTACTTTAAGTAGAAGTTATTGTTCATTACTACTAAATTCCCTAATGGTCCCTCTTGTCAAAAGATGTAGAGGGAGAGACGTGCCCCTCCACGCCTCAACTTAGGCATCCGCACGTCTCTGTGCGACTCGTCACCAGACATGGGCATCGCTCCACCAAAAGCAAAAGTTGCTATCCCAATTAAAGTGTCCTTATGGTCAATGTTTGTTAGTTGTGTCAACCCGAGAGAAGATTTTACCCATAATACCCCAATAAAAGTCGCGTTATAGACTAAATTTAATTAATCTCCACTTAAAATGTCTAAATTCATAGCATAATGCGAGGACAAGGTTTTTCTGGAGATATAACCAGGTAGCCATCTCGAGCCTCGTTTCCACATCAGCTCTGGTATCATGTAACGTCTACTATCCACAACGAAATACATGTGAGAGCGCCTCCTAGAATCTCCAGTCCACCAGGTAAGCATTCCTACTAGATCTAGTATCTTCAAGGGGAGATTTTCATAAACTCCACTTAAAGTCACCCTCAAGGAGAGACCTCAAGGTTCCCGCACCGGGAATCGAACCCGAGCCTCCTGACTACAAGCCAGGTATCCTTACCACTGGACCATACGGGAATCTCTACCCCGAAGGTATCCTCAAGGGGAGTTTTTCATTATACCCACGCTCACAGCGAAACGATCCAGCCCAATCAATCGGTATAGCTTGCGCTATCACCCATGCACGCATGAGCATCTAGACACAAGCCAAAAGCCAATGCACCGTGACTAGACCGTCGCACCGTTAACGGGTGAATTATTTATCCAATTACATTTGTTTTCTTATTTATATAATGTCGAAAAGATAGTTGCAAATATTTAGTAATTGAACAAATAACCCATTTAAACAAACAAGCGACTTGTAAAGTTGCTTCAATAGCATATTTATTTAATTAACCCAACCCCGGGATTTAACTTTATCAAAAATGTAATGTAGGGAATTATTAATTAAAATAATTGTTAGTTTACAAATTTTCACTTCCAACTCTCATCATACATCATAGCATTTTAGATCTAGGTATTCCATTACTCCATTAAGCCATTGGTCCTAATTTTATCTATTTAGCTAAACTAAAACACGTGTAGGGTGTATTTAATGTATATTAAACAGGAAAATTTCATAGAGCTTATCGATAACCTATCCTTACGATCTGCCTATCAACCGACTATTAAGTAATCATAATGACATGACATATCCTTTTCCCATATTCCAAAAGGTCGCACTGAACTAAAATTTTATTAATCTCCACTTAAAATGCCCAAATTCATAGCATAATGCGAGGACAAGGTTTTTCTGGAGATATAACCAGGTAGCCATCTCGAGCCTCGTTTCCACATCAGCTCTGGTATCATGTAACGTCTACTATCCACAACGAAATACATGTGAGAGCGCCTCCTAGAATCTCCAGTCCACCAGGTAAGCATTCCTACTAGATCTAGTACTTTCGAGGGGAGATTTTCATTGTACCCACGTTCACAGCGAAACGACTCTTTCCAATTAGTCGGAATAGATTTGATGCTGTCACCTCGAGGGGCCTAAAACAGATCAACCAAATCCAAGAGCCGATATATTGAATCTGACTCGTTTCCCATAAACGGGTGAATTATTAATCCAATTACTTTTACTTTTCTCATTTAAGTAAAGTCAAACAGGTATCAACAAATATTATTTATTAATTGGAACAATAATCCATTTAAACAAACAAGCGACTTGCTAAATATGCTTCAATAGCAACATTTAGCACATTAACCCAACCCCGGATATGCATCCTAATTTCTAGCGTTTCCTAATTAATACGTTAACTCGGCCTATCTTATTAATGATTAGTCGGATCTCTAATGAAAAGTCGAATACCTTCTTATTTCCATTTATTAATGTTATGGTGTCTAGGCCCTTTCTAATCTAAGACAACAATCTTGTCTGTATCCGTGTCTCGTATTGACACAGCATAACCTAATTCAGGAAGTCAGCGTGGAACAACCAGCGTCACGGTGCCTATGATTGAGGATAAAGTCACAAAGTTTTGGGTCAAAACTCAGATGCTAGCAAATGTACGAATTCACAATCCAATTTCATGATTTAATTGGACCATAAAGCTACGGTTTTATAATATTGTAGTACCGTGAATAGTACGCTTTATAAATCTGACTGCAATGTAATCTACATTATCTTATCTATATTTTTACAAAACAACCATAACTAACACAGACCAAAATTTCATCGTTGATATTGAAAACTTCATTTTGATAATGCCCTGATTTAGTTTAATTATATCTCAGAGTTACAACATAAAATATCATGTTTTTTAGGTAAGTGTCTTATTTTCCTATCTTATTTTACATTCTTAGATTATCCGTTCTTTAATAAACTTGTTACTTGTAACAAGTTTTTTATTTATATACCTTTTGCCCTTTTTGAAATCACCTTAGAAATTCTTTTGTCTTTATTTAAATAAAGATACCTTTTCATCATCTATCGTACAGTGGTGTTTACATTTTATTTTTGTGATGTTTCAGATTTATCAATGAGATGGTTTTCTAAACCTCTTATTTGCTCACAACTACTCATTCTAAAACGTTCCTGGTACACCAAATAAGAACCTTACGTTGTAATCTACTTGATCCTGGTTTACACAAAGAGGATATAAAGAAGAATTTTATTAATTTCCCGCAGGAACTACCTAAGTATGAAGATGTTAACTTACTAATGGTAATTTTTAAATGTAATATCTCATTCCCTACAAGAACTACAACGTAACCTTGATCTTCCCTCCCCCCGCACCAAGTGAATAAATAATCCCTAAAATCATGGTTCTATAAATTATTCTATATTTACAGTCCCATTTTATTACTAACATTCATAATTATAAACCAACTTCCACTTAATAAAAGCTAAATAACAATCATTGTAGTGTTTTCCAAATAATATACCAACCTAACTAAATACTGTTTTATTTCAAGTTACTGCTAGCATGCTAAAATTACTTAGCACTGCTGATGAACTATTAACAATGAAGAAAATCAAATCATAAATGACTCAACGCCTTCCCTTCACAATAATATCTACATTAGCTGAATTTATTGAATCGTAAAGGTGTGCCTTTTATTTACCTCTACCCTCCTCCGCCTTTAATTTAGTTTATTATAGTCGGTAATGTAAGAATATATAGTTAGGGTATAGGGTTTATGTGCAAATAGTTAAAGTACCTGTAAGTCAAAAGTCACGTAGATAACATCCTCAGAACATTCTTTGTCTTATTTCGGGTTAACCATTAATAGCTTCGGTTGAGTTCTACCTTCAATATCTTTTTGTCCCTATAAAACCAATTGCTACCTTTCGCTGATACTCCAACAATTAAATGTGAGTTAGATTGTATGGCCTTAGATTTAATTAATAGACCTAATTTAATTGAAGTACCGCATAAGACAAAGAAAGTTTGTACAGGGTTTACATTATATAAAATTTATAAAACCCAATTGGGATTATTCAATCAAAATAGTCACTTACCTGCCTGCTAACTATACAAATATTATTTCCTGTAAAGTTATTGGATATATGCACGAAGTTAAATTTCACAATTTACTTCTTAATAGTGTAATAATCAATGAACAAACTAGTTTTGGTTCCTTTTATATCTCACTATCTATCTGTCTATAAGATTGTAGATGAATGTATAAAGATTTGTATATTTAAAGCAAGTTTTGAATTTACTTTGAGGGGCCAAATCTTATAACCTCATGAAAGTTTCCCCGTTACTTATATATTTTAAAGCAATAATAACTAATTCATTCCATTTTAACAATATGAATTCGTGCATATGATCCCTTAACAACACACAAACTAGACACGCACAAAATAAAATAAAACACGTCATGAAACAAAAAAACACAGTGAATAACCAAATAAATGAGGTAGAATACTTCTACCAGATTCCCAATAGGTCTCTGCAATCCTGGTTCTAATAAAGACAATTATACAGTCAACTAAAAGCGCTGGTGTGATATCAATAATCAGCAGAACCCCATTAAGAAGCTGAAAGTACAGTAATAAATTTCATGCACATCCTATTTTATCAATCACCTAGAAGATAAATTAAACACATTCTACCTACCCGAGCCTAGAGACTTCCTACCAACCTGAAACAGGTTCCTACAGTCGGAGTTTAAATACAATGGTAAAGCAGCATGCACATCCTACCTACCCGTTCCTAATGACACCCTGTCTGCCTGAACCAGGTTCCTACAGTCGGTGCCGGTTCAAGAATAGGATTAAGGATTGAGGAAGGGGGGCCCTCCCAGCATTGAAGTGCACGCCTCCGTTCTTGGACAGAGATCTGTTGGAATCCCCTTGACGGGACAGCCTCGCCGCATGTGCCAACCTGTGGCCCCTTCAGCGTGCACCGTACCGGCGAAAGGACAAGCATTTCAACAACCCGAAAGTCATTGGTGGACCCGCTTGAAGATCACACACCGCCTTTCGGCGTTAGCCAAACATATAGACTACCACATTGCTGCAATAGCCACACGCTTGTATATAGGTGTTGGGATCAAATTACATGCACTAATTATAGGATAACCCCGTTGCCCGCAAACCGGACTCAGCTTGCAGCCTGGTAGGTAACCCAGGTGTTAAAGGGGTCCTGACAACAACGGGAAGGAGACTAGAATGCGCTGATGCATTCTTAAAGTCACGTTGAATAAATTCAACGTCCTACGGGTTAGGATTTATGCTCACCAATTAGGTTCCGATTCTCCGTCCAGACACTAAATTACTTAATTAATATTTTTGGGTTCACCTGGCAGCGCTCCGTCCCTCGTTCTGTCTCGTTCAAAAAAAGCCCCGAACCCACCGCGTTTCACCTTTTATACCCTCAGCCATTTCCCCTTCCACTTTATCAAAATGGACGCTCTCGACCAGCAACGAAAACATAGTATGGACTAGCCAGATTTAATTCTTCATAAAATTAAATCATTTAAGTAGATATACATTGTTCTTTTTAAATTATCTTTTCCATTACCTATTCAAACTACCCAAATCTGAGTCAAAGTTCAATCTTTAATTGAACTAAATTCCCCTTTTACCTAGTTTATTATTAATAGCTCAATTAGTTTCCAACAAACATAACCTAACAATGGAAAAGACTAAATACGAAACAGTGTGATATATTTAATTTATCTATCTATGATTAGTTACATGTATTCGTCACTATTAGGCCATGTGCGGGACGTCCAAAATGCAAAATGCCCATCCAAAAGAAAGTCCAAAAAGCAAGTCACCCGGCTAGTTGAATTCCTTTCAATCAATTTAAAACTAAGTCGGAAAAGATAGGTAGATTTAAATTATGTTTATTCTGCAACGAGCCCGAAAAGCCTCCAGAATCCAGAAATGGTAGCTCCGCGAAGCGGGGCTCCGTCGATATTCCGCTAATAAGAGATAACAACTTTAGAAAATTGATATAACAAATAATTATACATTTCAGGCATCTTTAATTTTAGGCAACTCGCTTGGTAGTCATTATACTTCCTAAACATTATGCTTGTCAACCATTCCGCTCCGAGGCAAGTCATCTTGCAGGTATAATACTTTTCCATTCCACTCTGATAGGTGTCACGCCCTGTAGGCAAATCGCTCAAAATCGGTACCAATCATTTATATTTTGTATTAATAATTATTTACATACATTACATATTTATATTAAATGTTGTTGTTGCACGACTATTCAAACTTTCAAATTGTTATAAATGAATTCCAGTCCAAAACATATTATATATATAAAACAAATAATTATCAAAGCATATCCATGTTACTAACGTTAATCGGACAAGTACCCTCACTTTTCAATCTACCTTACTTGTTCTCACTAAAAATAATTATGTTAAATGCGGTAACTCTTTGATTCATTCCGTTTAGCATCTATATACACAATAATATCCTTTTAGATATTATTATTGATGTCTTGCTTCTATAATCAATCTCAATATAACCCAAATACGGTCACGGATCCAAGTCGTCAAACCACTATAGAACCGTATCGCATGAAATCAACGATTAACTTGCATGTAATTCCCATCTCATCACACGATGCTATCACTGTGACAAAGTCCCACGACGGACCCACATTTAAAGTTTCTAATCATTTGTTACTGATGTTTTGTTCTTGCCTCCCCTTTGCTACTACATTTTTATAGGCGTTATAATTTATGTATGAGTTAAATTAAATTCCCAAATTGGGTTTGCATTCAAGTTCACATATTTATTAAATCATTGGTAGGAAATCCAGTATTGCCACTGATGAACAAAATTTCCTACTGATAATCCAGCGGGGCTAAGCTTCCTACTCTTAATTATGTATAGATTAAGAAAAACGATTATTATTATGTTCTAGACGAAAGAAAAATCGAAAAAATTAATATACATATATACCCATACATATATACGTTATGCCCGCTGACTTGGGATCAGTACAATATAGGCAAAATAATCCTATCTAGATCTCTTTCAGTTAAAGTATAATAAATAAGAACAATGCAAGAGGATAGACACATTAACATATCAACAGAAAGTAACAAATGATACGACACGAACTGCTTATAATAAAATACATACAATAATAACTATTTATACTACCACATACTGCCATAAATTAAAACCTACAACAGAGCTAAGGATTAATAGACTCAGCCTCATTTTGTTGATGTAGCAACTATTTATTACACCTAACCTACAAAACTAGATTACCTCAAACCCGGTGGAAGCCCATTCCACATTGATAATATAAAATAGTCAAGTATGTATGAAAAAAATGTTTAAGAAAACAACTGAATACAACCACTTGGGAACAACACGTCAAATACGTCAATGACATTTTACAACGTTGGGTCAGTTAATTCGGGAACTTTTCTACACAAACAAAGTCAACGTTCGCGTTGAAACGTTCCAGGGGAAGTTACTTAGAAAAAGGGTTTTTAAGGCCCCATAAAGATGTTTTTCGTCCCCTTAAGGGGTTAGAATAGGGCAGTAAATAAAACTAAATCCTCGGACGACACCTTAACCCAAGAAGCTAATAAAACCTTGAAAGCATACCGTCGGCTTGCCTTCGTGGAATCACGTACCAAGGGACAGGATATCTAGGTTAGTATTATTATAACATTAAAGGCTCTATTGTACTCTATAGAATCATATAGCTGAACACGCTATCATATCGTCATTAAAAAGGACATACATGACTTCACGCTTGTAATCTCGGAGTGGGCTAGAGAATTACCAACAATTATAAAAACTAAATTATTCAGTTACCACATTTTGCAGGAAACATGTTTACCATCGTATTAGTGACATTTGCAAGTCTATCGCTGAGCAGTAATTACTACAAGCCCATATTCCCTTAGTCGCCTCTTGCAAAATCAATGGGATATGGAGTATCACTATTCTAACTCAGCAACCACACAAGGGGGGCATAGAATATTAAACACATTTATTCAGTAAATAGGCCGCACAGGCACTTTTACGGGTCAAAAATTTACCAGCGCTTCTAAAGAAGACAACACTGCTGAGAAGAAATGCCGCAAGAAACTAAAACAAAAATATATTGTTATTAAATTTATATCGTTACGAGTAATAACATCGTTGTGGCTGTTTGGAGCTAAACCTATGTATAGTACTGGATTAATAGATTCATTCAACTTGTGCCAACATTTCGTTACCCTACTTTAAATTTCTAACTATGATCCCTGACACGAAATTGAATTTTCGACGTGGGTCCGCCCTTTGTTCTGATACTGATTTTAATTAATATTTTAATTAATAAACTAGATGACATTGTGTTAAGACTGTTAAACTACAAAATGGAAGTAAGACGTTTTAAATAATTAGTAATTAATAAAGTTCTAACGCGTTACAGATACATCTATAATATTATAAAAATAATATTATGAGTTATTATTTGAAGGCGCTGTTAATTTCATATTATCAGGAATCACACAAATGATTCCTAAGTCATGGATGTTTTCTATATATTAGGTAGCCATAGTTTATGACTCTGCAAATTGTGGTAGATTGTTGCGGGTGGTAGGACCTCGTGCAGAGTCCGTCCGGATCGCTACCACCATCTAATCCATTAAGCTACCGCCAAACAGCAGTGTTCGCATTGTTGTGTTCCGGTTTGGGGATAAGTCAGCCGGTGTAATTAACGACTAGCATAGAGGCATTCCATCTTAGTCCTCGGGGTTGGCAACGCATTTGCAGTCTTAGGCTTGCAGTCTTGTGAATGCGAATGTCTATGGGTCACAGTTTCCACTTACCATCAGGTGGCCTGTGTGCTCGTTTGCCTACTCTATGCCATAAAAAAAACTCCTGGTATTTATTATTTCACTGTTAAATATTTCACAATTACCAGTGAAATAATACATACCATTCATGCATTACATGCATACATGTTTATGACTAAATAAAAATACACATTTTTTTAAATATTTACTTGAAATATATTTAGATATTATAATAAAAGGTCAATATTGAACAACTTCTCAAAACTCCTATTTATTACTTTGATGAACATTATGATTGCCTGCAATGAATAATGAAAAATCCGCTGGTAAATTTTTTTGCAATCTCCGTTATTAAAATGTCTATTAGAATTTCTGTTTTTAACTTAACCCGGTTTTTTGCTATGCAAAGCTAACTGAAACTGCCAGTTGAAGTTTAGTTTTCGAGAACAATGGGAGTGCTGTCCCACCAAGTATGATATGTTATATGCATCCTGTAAAATAAGCCTGAAAATTATTACAAAGAGATTTAACTGACCGATACGTTTCAAAAATGAAGCGTCAGATTACAAAGCGGTAATTCATTGTATTTAAATTTGACTAGGTCAATCACGGGATTTTTTAGCTACCTGCAAGTTCGTATTTTGGCCGTGTAATGCAAATTACGATTATTCGGATCATAATCGTATTTCCAATGTATTTACTCGGCTAAATTTTGTCTTAGGATTTTAGTCTTGAGATTGCAATGTCTATGGATCACAGATCACAGATCCCCACTTATCATCAGATGGCCTGTCTTCCTATGTCTCGGTTGTCTTCTCCATACCAAAATAAACATTCACAAAATCGAATGTAACAGATAGGTACTGTCACATATTAATAATCATAGTATAAGTTGACAAAGAAATATAGGGTCTATTCTACGACGTAAAACAATATAGTCTTTGACCTGTTACATATTGTCAACGTTTCTATAGCTCTTTACTTGCGAGAAATGGCTGCCGAGTTAATGGTACATTATTGCTTAGGCTCGAGAAGTAGGAGAATCGCCTAACGAGGAAGTTGGCGGGCCGAGCATTGGCGAGGCCTCCTAAAATCTGTGTAAGGCAATCTCCATTTTCACAAATAAATAATGATTGTCTCAAACAATGCGAGAAAATGATGCAAATGACTGCAAAAATATTTCGGTAAATTCGGAGATAATGAAGCACTTCGCGTCTTCGTTTTTCAAAAGATTTTTTTTCCGGTCATGTTTGAGAAAAAACAATACCATAAAAATATGGGTTTACTTTGTAGAACAGAGTCCCTGATCATGTCACCTCCAGTATTTATCCTCTCCAGAACCATTCTCACCTTTGGTAGAATCCCTCCCTCCCGAATGATATACGGTTTGTTTGGAATATTTTTCCTGCAATTGTTCTGAAAGCCATTGCTGAATTTATTCCGTACTCCGCATTGAGGGTCTCTTTGCACAAGACCACTTGATCTATCCGCACTTGATGGTAACAGGGTAGGAATGCAGTATTGTTACTCGAATGCATAAGGATTATAAATATTTATATTGTTATTTGAAAGGGAGGATTTAATATAAGTTTTTTTTTTATATTTGTCGATATTTGCTTTACTCAGATGTTAATATAACTTGCTAGTTAAGTAAATTAATACATTTAAAGTTGTAGTTGCATGGTTTAGGAGGAGTAAGCGGATATAAAGACAGACAAACGCGAAAAACGAGATTTTTATCCCAAAAAATATATATAAGGGGACTATCTAACATCTAGCAAAAGATAATGTTACGCTAAAACTGACTCGCTATTTATACCCATAATATAATAGAATAAAATACTGTCTTGTATTGTCGGTTTAGAACTCGACACCGTCAGCGGAATTAATGAATAAATTTTTAATTTGATCATGTATAAATTTAACTTTAAATTGCAAAAACAATTGCAATTTAAAAATAGAAATATAATTATTTTTTCATCCAAAACACATGCATCAACAACATTATATCCATGAAATATTAATGCGTTAATGATAATTAATGAATGATTCGCTAATAAATATTTAAAGCTAGTCACTGCAACCATTTAATTTATTCAAAATACGTATCATTGTCAAAATTTTAATTAAATCCATCAGATGTTGAAATATTCGAATCACATTATAAATATTATTTTAATGGATATTTTATATAATTATTCAAAGTTATGCTTGCTGATTATTTAATGAAGACATTTTCTATTACTTGATGTAAATAACAAAGCACACACGTTTTTAGCTGTTGCCCACTATAACATCTATGTAGAAGTTGATTATCGCTTTTCCGTCTGGAACTGTTCAATTTAAAACAACCAAAAAACACCCTATGTTCGAAAGATAGAAAAAAAAATATTCCTTACAAACAACAATAAAAGATAGAAATACGCACAAAAATAACGTAGTAACGTAATGGTCCAAATCAGCGTACTGCTAACATTTCAGTCAGCGCTGGTCTTCCGTTGGAATAATACCATACTTTACATTTCAATTAATATTATATAAATATAGATCGTACCTATAATCATATGGATCGTATAGATGGATGACAAAAATGTTTCTTCTTCATTTCGAACAGTTTCCAGCCGAACTCGTTGAATTTAAATAATCATTTTGATGACTTGCTAAAATATTCGTGTTTGTCCTTAATGATCATGTCGTCTGATTATTCACAAGGAATCTAATATTCATTAAAATGCCCATATTCAATGATTTTAAAACTTATCTGAGTATGTCTTAATACTTCTTACATCAAGTGAGACGTAATTCCGTTACTTCAATTTCCCATTACGTTATATTTTTTTTAGTAATGTCACATAATGGTATTAAAATTTCATATATTATAATAAAAATCTATTATGCATTATACTTTTTTAAAGATGGAAAATTTAAAACATTTTTTCCCAATATTTTTTAAACCTGGTAACGAAATAGGAAAAATTAACGACTGATAATGAAATTTCTTAATTACTTACTTGCTTTTCTACGTCTTAATAATTCCTATACTGTTCGCTCAACCCTATGTCTCAGCACGCCACGTTATACACAGCTGTCTGATATTACCGCAGTATCGCTAATTTAATCTTCCGAATAATTAGCGAGGCATTCCATTATCAGATCTGCTTCTGTCTTACCCTGTAGTTTTGGATACGCGCCAGGAATGTTATTAATTTATGATAATAAAAAGTTCCCGTTTTTATGGCTATGGAGATTTCGAAGCTGGGAGAGTAATATGATAATGGGGTAAAGAGGTAAGTTTGGTTTAATATTATCAAGGTTGTTTTTTATCAAATGTGTAATACTGTTTTAGTGTTATAAAAGTCTCATAAAAGAAATGTAGACCGATAGATAAACTCAATAATTATTATAATTATTTTATGTATTGGCTTATATTAAGATTCATTTCAAAATATGAACTAAGGCTTTTATTCTATGACATTAAATAATATTGTTTTTAATTAGTTATCGTATTCTCAACGTTTTGATACCGATTATTTACTTAACCGTAATGGCGGTGGCGGAATGTTTATCGTGAAGTGATAAAGAAACCAAAAAGAAAGAATATTATTTAATTATAATTTTTATTCTCAACTTTTTTTTTCATCTTGAATACGGTAAAACATACAAGCGTAAAGTTTTGTACGATTAGAACAAAAACTGAAGAAAAAAAAATGAAAAAAAATGGTCAAGTGTGAGCAGGGCTCGCGCTGATTCGTTTTGAAATCGAATTCAAATCATAATATAATAATATCTACTGTTAGCTTTTGTATTATGGAAAACTTTCTTTCATATTATTTTCTAGATACATGAATTACTAACAAGGAGTTCCAATATTCAATCCCTATTTTCTATAATAAAGTAAAAAGCTACAGTAAAATTCGTTATTTTACTGTAGCTATTTACTTTATTATAGAAAATAGGGATAAGACTAGTATTTTTACACTTTAACTAAAGACCTGAATAAAAATAATTAAACATAATATTGCTGGGGAGAGATATAAAAAGTCAGATAAACACAACAAAACGTAATGAAAGATATTTGAAAACTAAAAATAGATAATGGTTCAACAGAATTATCATTAAAAACTATAATAGTTAATCGGTGTAACCATAAAGTTTTTGAAATGCTATCGTATCGTATTTAAGTTGCTCGCCACGGCGATCAACAGTACGGTACTGTTTATTAAATAAGACCTAAAATAACTCAACAATACGATAGCATGTCAAAAAGAATACGATGTTATTGAGTAGGTAGAGTCCCTGGTGCCTTATTTTACATTGTCTTTATACAGTTATGGTCATCGTTTAATTATTAACTAGGTCGCTATTACAATTTGGATAAAAATAGTGAAACGTTCAAGAAAAAAAATATGATTCCAATAAGAATAAGGCCCCGTAACGCGTAGTAGTAAAAAAAAAACAATTTGTGAAATGAAATTTACTTGTGCCCTTATCTGTAGCTGTCACTGTGCCATTTGAATTTGACAGATAAATACATGTATTAACAACTCCACGGTTACGCCACGTGTAATAATACATTTAAATATTTTTAATGTAACAATTATTAATGAAAAGATAATAATTACTTACGATCATGCTTATGGTGTGGGATAAAAACCGTATCATTCGTCTTATTTTAATGCACAGTTGAAATGTTTACCATGCTGGTTTAAACATACGATTCAGATTACAAAATAGGTACTTTTTCATTGGCAGTGATCCAAAACTAGTAAAAATACAAACACCTTTATTGTTAAACCGTAGCAGCTCCGTAGCATGCTTCATCGCACTTACATAGCATGCCTCGTAGCACTTTAGTAAACCCTAGCGTAGCACATGTTTCGCTTAGCAACCAATTAGGAAACGTTCAAAGTAATGACTCCTAGAACTGCTTTGTTTCGCAAACCAATTAAAAGAACGTTAATCTTTCCCTCGGCGGTTCATTTATCCCTAGTTTCAATGAAAAGCTTTTAGCTTTCACAAAACGTGACTCATACCTCTATCTATAGAGCGTAGTGTACAATATCTCTATACAACTCCGCTCTGCAAACATGAAGCTAGCCCGGTTACAAAGCTTGCTTAGAAGTTCACCCGTTTCAGCACAGATGGCGCTGGCGATAGAATTTTCTTCGTGTGATTACTACGGTGGGCTACGCACTAAGTACTTTAACATTATACTTTCAGAAAAAATGCATGCCCAATGTTGTTTAGATATTTTACGCATTTTCATTATATTTCACGTTATAACGATGTATTTTATGACTTTCATTATTGCTCCCCTAAAGCATGTTTTTTTTCAACAACACATTTTTTTACAAAAAAAGAGGTTTATTACAATATTTATCCTCAAATCTCTGTATTTAATAAAGAAAAAAAATGTATTTATAAAAACCTAAAAAACTAAACGAAGATAACAGAATAATTACTTACTACTAACGCCATCTAGCGAAATGATTTCGACTTATTATTTCATAACGAGACATGCATAATTTTCTAACAGCCATAAATTCATAAGCGAGGACGGTTTAAAAACTATTCTTAAAAGTGAAAAGGAATTAAAATGAATGTTTGACTAGATAAAAGATGGCACTAAATTATAATAATATAGTACATTTGGACTATCAAGTTATATATTCTGTATTATAATCAAAATATGTTTCAGCTAGGTGCCTGATGATTCAATGACTATTATTTATTGATACAATATCAAGTTTTGTTGGTTTATGGCCAATTTTGACGTGTGGTTCAAAGCTTGATGTTTGCTGTTATTATAAAAAAAAACCTTCCACTTGAATAGAAAACAAAAAATCGGAACGCTGCGCGATTTTTTTTGGCCTTGTACAAGACTCGTTACGTTTTAAAACGCTGCGCCTATTTTAACAAAACTTGGTAAGTAGATAGTTGAAACTTAGTTGAGGGGCAAAGAAAAAGGATATACTTGACATTATGATGATAATATTTAAAAGTAATTAAATAAATAAATAAATAAATAAATATCAGGGGACAATGTCACACCAATTGACCTAGTCCCAAACTAAGCTCTAGGCTTGTACTATGGGAACTAGACAACGATATAAATACTTATATAGAGAAATATATACTTAAATACATAGAAAACATCCATGACTCAGGAACAAATATTCTTGCTCATCACACAAATATCTGCCCTTACCGGGATTTGAACCCAGAACCGCTAGCTTCGTAGGCAGGGTCACTACCAACTAGGCCAGCGCGTCGTCCACGAACAATTAACAATTTCTAATTGAACGAACTCAGAAAAACTGAAGTACGAAATATATGAAGTGTTTGAATACACTGTCATGATACGCAGTTATAATTTGATACTTGATACGCTGCGATCCATATCGAGTCGGTTTAACCCCGATCATCAAAGGATACGGCGTTATGATTCGATGTGCTGCTACGCTACAGCTAGTATGGACGTTTTTTTTTTAACGCTACGGTGTCATAATTAAGATACGCTAGCTCGATACGATACGCACAATCGTGATCACCAAAATGATATGGATGCGGACCCAGTTGCCACAGTCGCTTTTTAACGATCTTGATTTGTTACTACGAGTATCTTAATAGCTGCGTCAATGAAGGACCAACGTTCAAGACACTCACTAACATTCAATTGAAACTCACTGAAAGATCAACTTACGCTGGCCATTATCTTTTTATCAAAGACCTCGACTGTGAACTATTTTAGAGAATAAACCGTTCAAATATTCCAACCGCAAACCCTAAATCACTATGACAAATAGTAAAATCAATATTCCGCAGCCGTATTTTACCGAGCCAGATAAACAGCTAATTCGCTAGATTAGCAATGACTCTTGTATTTATAATGGTCATTTTGTTAATGGAATTTATTAATGAGTTTGTGATCGTGTTACTCGTGAAACGAGAGTTATTAGTGGGAATTGTAAATGATATATCTATGGTGGTTGGGTGGTTTTGAGCCTGTCAAGAAAAATACATGTTGAATAGTGAAACTCCATTGGTGATTATGACCCCTACTCACCCCTAACTCAAAAATATGAACATAGACCATATTACTTTAGCAATAAATTTTATGCGTACGGAGTTTTACACCTTTGTGCTAATATTTATTGTTAACTTTGACTGTAATTTTTTGAAAGTAACCCGTGATTTCACTTCATTGATTGCATTATTTCAACAAATTTCATTTAATTATGCTATTTCCTGCTTAAACCATAACATTTTAGGATATGTTAAGCATTAATTAGTTTATTGGGTCAAACTTAACTCATGCGGCAAGAAAATGCCTTCGGTGAATTAAAAATTATGCCTAAAATTATTTAGGAAAACATCTTTAATTATATTTTTTATAGCCTAATGATAGTTACGCTTGTTGAAAGCAGCCGATAAAAAAAGGTACTTCTTTTAAGAAAATAACATATTTAAATGTATTTTCAATTATGTTCACAAAAAGGTTGTGTCTTATCACGTTGTTAGTCCAAGATCTTAAAGCCAGTGTCAGGTTAACACCTTTCTTTCGACGAAATTATCCAATTTAAATTTTAGTCAAAGTTATAACGGTTTCCACTGAAGGTGTTTAACCCTATCAAATGATATCTCAACAGAAATTTACACCGCTGCCACTTTGCCCCGATCCTTAACTGCTTTGAAAGTGAACGCATAGTTTGTTCGAGGTCGCAACTACCTCGCTATTGTATCACATTCTTGCTTCAAACATAGCTCGAGCATACTTCGGCACCGTGATGTATAACATTTTAATAAACCTTTGAAAACTGTAATAGGCTTGTATTTGACATTCAAAGAGTTCACCTAAATGTAACAGAATTAGTACTTGTTATATGTTATTCTGTATTAAATTAAGACAACATTCATAGAAAGACATTCAAAACTGTTATATAGGATTTAAATAATGAGATTGAACAGACATCTTCATATTTTTTATAAAGCAATACAGGACCAGACCATAATGATTAATAATGGACTATTTATTATTCCCTTTAGCGACCCAATTCTAGTACAAAGTAAGCCCTTAGGGCACCATTAGAAGCCCTTACCTATTCAAATAATTAAATCGTCAATATACAACACAAAATCGATCAAATATAAAAACTGCCTGGGATTGTATTCTACTGGGAAAACAATATTACTGACGTAATATCACACATTTTTGTCTAGTAAATAAGAGTTATCATAACGTTAACAATACGATAACTTTGCAATGTGAAAGGAAATATTGTTTTACCGCGTAGTATAGATACCCTCAAGGAAGAGATCACCAACAGTGAAATTTAAATTTAAATCAGCCAAGAAATACGGATGATACGATCATTTTAACCTGCTTAGTAGACAGAGAGATCCGATACGCCGTGTTACGTCATGTCAACACGTCGGCCATATAATATAATAGTTTAAAATCCAAATAGGAGAGGATTTGCACCGGGCTGTTTATTCGATGAAAAGTATTTTAAATCAAATTTAATACGCTAAATAATATGTGACGAATAGGTAGGCTGAAAAAATTCAGTCCAGTACAAATAACATTTAAAAAAAACTTTAATTTTAAATTGCAAATGCTTGTTTAATAGACAAATAGCATACTAATCGAAATTATGAAGCCTATAGAATAATTATGTAAGCGATAGGTTTGGTGCAAACCATTAGTAGGTACCAACTTACCTTTTTAAACCAGCCTACCCAATAGTTTGCCGGGAAAAAAATAGTCAACCTAACGTTTGCATGTTCTATAGGCTTCATACTTTCGATTGGTATGTAATTTGTGTAATAAATAGGAATTAGAAATAGATAGGATAGATAGGAATAGATTAGATAGGAGTAAGAAAAGTTCTCGAGTGGCGGCCCCGCACCGGTGGACGGAGTGGTGGACGGCCTCCCACCCGGTGGTCTGACGACCTGGTTAGGATCGCGGGGAGCCGCTGGATGCAAGCGGCTCAAGACCGTGACTTGTGGCGCTCTTTGGGGGAGGCCTTTGTCCAGCAGTGGACGCCCCCGGGCTGATGATGATGATGATGATGAAATAGGAAATGCATTTTTTCTAACTAAAGTTTTTTTTATTCATTATATACTGAACCTAAATTTTTCAGCCTACCTGTTCGCCATATATTACTTAGCATAATTAAATTTGACTTCGACTATCGTGTAATGTGTCCGTTCTGTATTCACCGTTGCCTAACCGTGTACAGTCACAGCACACGTGTTTCTATGTGAACAATTTGTACCTTTATAAATATAAGTACGGAGTCAATTACGTAGGTACATAATTACCATAAATCGACCGTTTACTAATAACCATTACGCCTAATGTTGGGATCTGTGTAAATTGTTCGGTGTAAACTGAGCGCCTTGGGTAAAATTTTAATTTCAGTGTTTTATTCAGTTAAATGCTTTTGTAACTGGGTGGGTAATGTAGCTGTTTTAATATAAATAAAGTGTTTACATACATTTATTACAGGCTTTTGATCTTGTTTAAGATCTGAAAAAAGGCACTTCTTTAGTTGAAATAAATTGTTAAGTAAATACAAGTTAATTGAAAAATAATGTGTCAAATAATATCCAATTGAAATGACCAGACAATGGTTCACAGTTTAATTTTTAACCCTAAATCCTTTTGGTTAAGCTATTTGTTGAGTGAAACCCAAAAAGCACAAGGCAGCATGAAAGGCCTTTTTAATAATACTGAATGGATTGGCTCTTGCCTTCAATCGAAATCAAAGTCAGGATGACAATTCTTAATAAAAAGAAAATTGAAATATTATGACCAAGAATTAAAGCAAAATTTCCACGAATATGCAGCTGTTTCATTAACACGACATTTTTTCTGTTAAAATATGACAACAATAAAATACCGATTACATTATTATGACCTCAGCACTGTCAAACCACTTCACTGACATCCAACGGTTTTGCTATAGTAAAACTGGCACATACATACGGACAGACGGATAGATATGACGAAACTTTAAGGGTTCCATTTCATGCTATTTTGGATACGGAACCCTGAAAACCAACGTCGGATATCTGTTGATAGTGTTGATACCTACCTCGTTATTAATCCGACTCGATTTTGATAGATTCTACCCAACGATAACATCTCCACATAAGTTGTTTCTTTTTTCAAACCAGATTGAAGCGGTGGATTTGAAGTACTCGAGCAATACAGGCACCGCACAGATGGTCAGCGTAAATATTTACGTAAATTGAAATTTCAAATGGATACAGTTATGGGCTGGATATTGCTAACTGAATTTCGGACGTATTTCTGCATCTTTTATATTAAAGAGGGTTTTTTTTTCTTCACCAGTCAAGTGGCATTTTCCAGTCAAATGTGTTTTTGCGAGATGTTTTAAGAAGTCAATTATAATGTCCATATTATTGGAAACATTCTTATTTAATTTTAATTAACGGCTTTCACTCATGTAAAAGAAGGTTTTCTTCATCATCATCACTTTCAAGACGTCCACCTGCTAGAGAAAGGCTGTCCCCAAGGTTTTCCTCAACGATCGGTCCTCTGCTGCTGTCATCCAGTGGTTTCCCGCGACCTTTATCAGATCGTCGGTCCACCTAGTGGAAGGCCTGCTGAAACCTTCGTCTCCCGGTTCGCGGTCGCCACTCTTGAACCTTCTCGCTCCAACGGCCATCGGTTCTTTTAGCAATATGCCCCGCCCACTGCTACTTAGGTTTTCTTCTATGTCAAGTTATTTGTAGATACTCCCATTCACTTATTAGGAAAATCGTTCGGTAAAAGAGTATTTTCTCTCAATGTCAAGTTATTTGTAGATACTCCCATTCACTTATTAGGAAAATCGTTCGGTAAAAGAGTATTTTCTCTTTTGGACTAAACACCACATGGGAATTATTCCACGCGCTTCTGTCAATTCCATTGTAAACATAACGAAAGCTCTTATTATGTTGACAGTAATGGCGGCCGAATTGTCAATAATAACTAATAATGAAATAGGCGTAAACACGAATGGAACTCCAGCTTATAAAACAAATTAAATAACCCAAATAGTATTTATTTTCATAAATTACTAAACACAGAATAATATACTCGTAGGAACTACACTTAAAAGTTAAAACTAAACATGTTTAAATGCAAATGAAACTAAGGTACTCAAATATTAAAGATGTAAATTATAATCACCACTATGGAAAGACACCCCCTCTAGCAGGTCGGCTCGCGGCATGGTCCCTACGACACTGGCTGTATTACCTCTCTGGATAGCTAGCCCAATCAAACAATGGTTTTACCAATTTAGAATAGAGGTTGTACGCCTCTAGTTTAGGCGGCAAAATCGAAATCATATTTAATCTGTTACGGTATTGTTTTTAAGGCTGCCGCCATTACTGTCAAGCAAATAAGAACTATAAAAACGTTCACAATACGATAACAATTCAAAAACGACATTGTTTTTACCGGGTTGAATAGAGGCCCTGCGTCGCCATTGCTTAACGTGCTCGCCATCACAATCGGCTTCAAAGTATAACCATTGTTTTAATTTTGTATGCAGACATGCCTTCGATTTTCAAAATGAAAACCATCGTGATTGTGAATGCGTTAGACCCTCTGGTTTGTTTCCTTTCTGTACGCATCTTGTAATAGGGAATATGCTTGTATTTTTTAATCGCATTTCTTAACAAAATATAAAATACCGCGAAAGTGATCACCAAAAGTGATCGGCCAAGAAACATTTGTTCAATACGTGATTTTTCTCAACTGTTTGAACATTAATCAATTTTTTTTGAAGCTGTGAAAAAAAATCATGAATATTCCCTATTATAAAGTCGCAAGGTTTCAAAAGTAGGTAGAATTAAAGATAATCTGATCTCTTAAATTCCCAGAACAGTAAGGACTAACACCGGATGTACTATTTGTCGCCGCACCCCAGTTTCCGGCGCACTTCCGGTCTCGGCTTATCACAATGTCTTTTATTGTATAAAATGAAAATGTTCAAAGGATTTAAAAGTATTATTTTTGTAGAAGCTGCTCAGTGCGAAATATTTAACATTATGAAATTTTAATTATTTGTTTTTAAGATATTTTTTAAGCTTGAGATTAAATCGTTTTAATTTTATAACCATTTATCGTTTTTCCTCCGGAAGGAAAAGGATTTTTTTATTTACTGTACACTCGTATAAACACAACTAAAAACAAAACAAACTAATTCTCGAAAATAAAATGTGCTAAATATTAATCATAATAATTAATCTAAAACAACCCCAGCGCTCATTGTCTCGATGATACTCATCGTTCCTTGTTGAATTGCTAAACTACTTAATTCGTTGAGCAAATAAACTTTCAACTCTATAATCTCACAAGACTTTAAAAAAAAAACAAATGTATGTCACCTTGCTTGATGGTTACCTTCTCACGACAAAATTGCAAACCATATCCTCATGACTTTTGACAATATGTTAGATTTAATCAGGTAGAAGACCATAGCATTAGGTACTTTTATTTTGAAACTTTTTACCTGCGTTTTCCAAGAGAATCATGGTAAACGTATTTTATGAGAAAAAAAAACACTTTCTTCATAATTTAGCCGAGTAATACGTACTAGACATTCGAGCATAACCGACTGCATTATACGGCCAATATACGAACAGGGTAAATCCCGTGTCATGATTGTACCACAAAATCTCAGTAAACTCCAAACACCCAAAAATGACACTACACCGAACGTCCCAATCAAAGCCCAACCATGCATTATTCAGCGGTCGACGTTAATTGAAATGCACCGGCCCTCTTCGATGCTAATCTCATTGGCACCTCACATAAATCATTTACCCTATGCTACCTATAAAGCTAAAACGACGCATCTGTTATTTAAAACCCAAGGGAAATGTAACCCTTTTATTGTAATCATAGAGTCGTGTAGAGTTAAGAGTTTTATAAAAGTAAATCTCTTTTGTTTTTTGAGGGTGTGGTATAGTGAGAGGTTCTTGGTTTATGTGATTGCGGTGGTTTTGTATAAATTGAGGGATAATGTTATTTGAAATTTACAAAAATTAAACATGACACATGTTTTTTTTTTTTTTTTGAGTAGCATGCATAGGATATTGAACACGAAGTCTGTTTTTTCAACTTGTATTTAAAATTAAATAACAAAAAACTTAAATGTAACTGCTCAAGTCTTCATCAATTGCATTTAAATATTGGGTCACCGCTTCTAAATACAACCTAAAATTATATACTCGTAAAATTAACAATTTTCTAATATTAAAATTAGTTTTCGCCGCTCTTGTAACTATATTGTAAAACATATCGCACGAGACTTTGCAGCCGCTATGCAGCGCGGATTTCCGATATATTGCTTTCGTAATTAGCTTCAGTATGTTAAAATACGTTTTTTTATTCGCAAAGTAAGACTGAACCTAAAAATATATGTATTAAAGGTCGTATTTTCCCCGAAAGAAAAAACAAATTTTTTCACTTTTGAAAAATGTATCAGTTTTCGGCGCTTCCAAGACACCAGATTCTCAATATAATTGAATCCGAAAACTTAACAAATATTTCGAATCTGAAGCCCTAAACATCTTGGCATCTTGCATAACGTTAACGTAAATGGCTAACGATAACTATGGGGCAATGTCTATGGGTCTCGGATCCCACTTACCATCAGGTGGCCTGAGTGCTCGCGTTCCTTCTCATTGCCATAAAAAAAAACATCCGTCGAATGCATCTTGTCTAGTACTACCTGTTGTTTTAGAAATCCAGCAATACTTTAATATTTCAGTAACTCTCCCTGCTATAGTGTGTCTGTTTATCTAGCTTGTTGTAATGTTATCGTTCCTATAATAAAAATTGGACAATCGTTCTGAGGTCACCCTAAACTAAAATCCAGCATAAATTAAGCCTTACGACAAAGTTCCGTAGATCGGGCGTTAAATTTGTTATTCAGATATTCCTCTGCTAATGAAGATTTATATCCCACTTATTATTTTGCCAAGCAAATTCAATTTTGTATCTCATTTATATTCAACTCACCAACTTAGTTTAACTTTGTGTGGAATTAAATGGAGGTTCCAATTTGTACACAGAGTGCTTTTTAAGTGATTAGTTAGACGGTAAGTGAAAGTTTAGTTTCTTATAAGTAATCATTAAGAATTGTTCTAAAGCTATTATAAAAACAGCTGCTCCCTTGCTAAAGCAACGGCATGTCCTGCAAAGTATTTGCATTATATGCAACCTCACGTCATTGATACCGACGGTTTTACACGTCAAAAATCTACTAGCGTTACCTGAGACTGCACTGCTAAGGGCCGTATTAAAAAACTCATTTTGACTGTGAGGCCCGACACAAGATACGTCAAAGTAAACGCCAAACCATAGAACACTGTCATTTTTTGACGCATCTCCAGACGAGCATTAGAGTTGAGATCAGTTTATTAATACGGGCCTAAGTAAAAGACGCAAGAAACTCAACAAGATGCATTATGGTAACTGGCGTTTATATTATTTTCGTTTAAAAACCAATTGCGTCACTGGGAGATGACGTGATACAAAGAGTCACGTGATCTATCAGTAACGCGATTGGTTTAAAAAGGAAACCAATAGAATCGCTAGTTAGTTTAGATAATTTATGACACTGATAATTCTTATCATTATCGAGAAATAATTATAACTTATATGATTTTTGTAACGGCGTAAGCAGCCAAACTTAATTCACCTGCTAGTATACGGAGTCACCATTGGAAGTATTCGTGTATAGTTATCCCTAATCAAAAATATTTTCAGATATTGTAATAGACACAAGGTATGTCCCAGCTTGTCTTAAATAATGTATGTTATTATGTCTCTTTATTGCACAAACAGAAAATATCAAGCTTAAAAAAATGGCAATTAAAAAGCAAAGTCAGGGAAGTAATTTTATTGATTTCCGAAGCTATTTTTTTTTTTAACAAATATTCTTTCGATATTATCGTTTAAAAAATCAATTAAAATATTACAGGAAGACAACAAGCTATACAGATAAACAACAACTTACAATTGGTTTAGTTAAAATGCAAATCCAACACAATCAATAACTTGTACTTTATTAGACTACGGTAACACAATCAAGAATGAAACGAAAGCAAATTCATTAAGATGGTAAATAAAACTGATGAAAATTCCATCGAATAACTATCGAGTCGTGCAAATTATTCGCAACGTTTCCGTAAACAATATCCGTGTAACGATCGTCGAAACATTCGTTATTGCGAAATTCCGACACTTAATACGATAAACGTTCCTCAGATGGGTGTAAATTGTAAATCTCTCAAATATTTACTGAATACTCGACCGGACTCGAGCAAGAGTGGAAATGTACGGAGCCTTCAGTTCGAGCGCTTTCATCTGACATCAGGCAGGAAGCCATTAAAGCAAAGATTGGTAGAAAGCTGTATAGTTGCCTTATTAAAAACATATAGTAGTTTAGGATACTTTATTGTGTTTAGATTCATTATAGATTTAATAAGAGAGTAGAGACTGCTCGATCCCACAGTCAAACTGTGCAAACGGTTTTGTGGGACATTATGTTCCTATATAATAATATGTTGTAATTTCATCTTTTTAATAAATAAATAAAATTAAAAAAAATACATGAAGGGTTGAAAAATGTGTCAGATTTATTAACAAGAAAAATAATATAAGTGAACTTAAAAATAATTACGTCACCGCTAGTTACCTCAGTATAAAATATTTTGCTATGACTAATAAAAAACTGTTTAAGCTTATATTTACAATAAGGCAAGGCAATAAAAATAGGTGCGGAAACAAGGTTAGTTTTAAATCATGTTTAATCAACTTGCAGAAAACTGAAGCTACGACAGCAAAGTAATTACAATGTCAAACCAAGATGGAAAGAAGTAATAACAAGGGCTTTAAATGTTGATCCACCATAGAACCTTGTCATGATGATAGCGTCTAGTGACGAGATAGAGATTACATAGGAAATAATTGTTGGTTTTATGCGACATGGATCTACAGTGGTTCGTCAATTAAACTTCGTGACCGTACCAGTTAAAGCTTTTACATGTCATCAATTTCTACTTATATCTGTCTTTTTCGGGTACCATCTCCTCTCGGTTAGAAATTGCGAAGGCTACCTTGATATTATATAGACCTCATATTATTGTCTGGGAGAATATATAGAAAGGGTACCAGTCAACCAATATCAATCATGGACCACTATGGAACTAAGTATTGATTCAAATCGTAAGAGACTTCTAAAATGTTACTTTGACATAAGTCCATAGTGGCCTATGAATCTTTGTTAAGTTTAGGTACATTGTAGCTAATATGCGAGAAGTGTTTAATTGGGTCATCTGGATCAGAAAAAACCCGGGCGCCCCAATTATATATACTGTTCCAGAAGTAATCTGAATCAATTTCAACTGAATTATTGATCTATTCGAGAACTATCTCGAATCGATTCAGCTGAATTAATTAATTTGAATCAAATCAACTGAATTACACACGCGGACTAATAAAACGGGTCAGAGTGCGTTTTTCATACTAAAGAGGTTATTTCGAAGCCTTGGTTCCTCGCCAGGGAATGCTTTTAGTGAAATGTGATGATGAATACCTCGAGCATCGATACAGGACTTCCAGAGTGCCTAGGATACCTAACTGAATGAATCTGCGGTTAACGCCGGAATAGTGCATGTTCAGAAAAACATCTAAAATGGCAATAAAATATAAGGAAATCCAAGTGCTGACCCAAACTCTCCCACTGTGGTGTTAGCTGTTTGTGCGATCAGTTAGGTATCTTAAGAACTTTTGACCTCCTCTATTGAACCTCGCAGTATCCACCATTAAAACTCACTCAAAACAACCCCTGGCGATTAACCAAGGCGTCGAAATACCCTCGTTTGTATGAAAAACGCACTTTGACCCGTATTATTAGTCCGCGAGTGTATTTACCTATTCGAGAGCTGACCTAAAGAAGTAATCTGAATCAATTCAACTGGATAGTTGACTTGTTGCATAGGTGTCCTGTCTTGCATAGCTGTCTTATATGATAAAAAAAACACAGTGTGCTCTTGTTATCAGCGAATCACGTCTACAAATTGACGTTAGGTATCGAGTACTCGAGTAGAAGATAATAATACGTTGCTTTAATACAAAAGCGACGCAAAACAAAATGTGTCTGTGTTGCATTTGAAATCGGAATGCTATATACTTTCAGTTTTAAATCAAACTATATTTGTTTTTGATTTGTGGCGGTTTTGTATTTAAGCAGCGAATATGTATATTCATTCTTAAACAAGTTATTAGAAATAACGCTAGGAGCTTAGGAGAATATGAGATGCAGCCTAGAGAAATGTAGTGCATTAAGATTCTTTTAGGTATTTTTAGGTTCGCAGTATAATGAAAAGATATAAAATACTGCTTACATTTGTAGTTTTATTTATTTAGAGAGTACACATTAAAAAGGATGATTATGTTTATTTATAATTGAGAGTATTAACATTAATTTACTTTAATTAATTTACACGTTTTTATAATATTGTGTAACCACGCGGAATCGTCGCCAAAATGCTGCCCTCTATTTTATCTATAACTCTTCGTGTTGCATCGTACACATCGTCTAGTATACCATTTCTCACAACAAATTGCGTACACAGTTCAGCGTTACATTTGCATACATGGTCATAATTTAAGTCTAATTTTTCACCATCATAAACAATTTTGATTATTTTTGTGACACCTTCCCGGTGCGGTTTATTTACAAACAAGTAGACAGGTGGGTTCTGCTTTCCTCATTTGGTTTGCAAACTGATAGAAAATTGAGCAAAACTAAAAGTTCAGCTCTGTTTGTCCATTGTAACATAACAAACGCGAAGTTGTTTTTAAATTCACAGTACTTTCCTAATCACTTGAAATAAAATTTAATAAAGACAAGTACAGTATATTATATAAGATGTTTGCCAATTTTCGTCAGTCGTATTACAACAACAGTATTGCATAAGTTACATAGGGAAAAAAAAATACACTTTTTGTCATTGACTGTTCGAGATAAAACGATACACTGAAAATGGGGCCAGTCGGCGTGCGATTAGAAATCGAGTCGGCAGAAGAGATACCTGAGAAATACAGCGGCTTAATGTTTGACCTTAAATGATCGTGTTATCGAGTACAAGCCTTTGAGTAAAATAGTTCGAAAAATATCATGATCGTAATTATGGACGTTCAAGGCTTTAAAGATGAGCACAATAAATTTATCCCGATATAAATAGCAATGATCTACAAGAATAGTTTTCTTGTAATGTTGATAAAACCACCATATTATGAATTAACAAAGACAGAAAAATTACAGGTTTGCTTGGATAGAAACAAACAGAGGAATTTTATAGAATGAGGGGTTATGTACCTACCGTATTTTAAATATAATAGAGAGATATGTTTTTTTTTAAATAAACATATTTATACAAAAGGTTGTGCAAAAGTGGGATGGTTAAAAGAGATATTAGAAAATGATAATGTTCATAATTTTAAAGAATTTATTGACCGTTATTTATTTAGAAACGCTTCATGAAAAATATGCAACATCATCAGATATTCAAAATTATATTTATCATTGTAATACAAATGTGCATTCAAAAATGCAACTTGTTTTGTTTTGTTTTTGTTTCAATGATGCATAAATATGTCTTTGATTTTTCTATACTTTTAATAATAATTCTTGACTATTCAGCGATCTGAAATTATAAACAATCAGCGAAAGGAGCAAATATATACGACAGCTATAGAAGCTGTAATTTACCAATGATGTAGCATTTAATAAAGTATGTAATACAAACTTTTTAAATTTAGTTTCAAGTGTATCTATCTATTAGATCTGTTAGTAGTATTTAATCAAACGATTTTAATTATAATTCTATTACGCCGTGTTTGTAATTATTAATTAATTTGTACCTATAAACAATTTAGTTCTTATTTTGTTATCCCTATTTAATTTAATATAATCTACAACAACGCGCTCAAGCTTTAAATTTGATGATAGTTTTAGTTGATTCGATTTAAATTACTTTTTGACTAGACAGATAATTCAATTTTTTTCTTCTGAAACGATTCAAGATATTTCTCGAATAGATCAATAATTCAGTTGAATTGATTCAGATTACTTCTCGAACAGTATAATTGGGGTCAGGATCTTTTTTGATCCAGATGCCTCAATTAAACGCTACTAATGCGAATATTGAGATGGATGTGAATTGTAACAAGAATGGATAGGACGACGAATGAATATGTAAGAGGAAGTTTAAAGAAATGTAATTATGTTATGTGGATGGTAATGAGTGGGGGAGGGGTGAAAGTCATGTGACGGGGTAAGAGTTTTAAGTATGATTGTGTTGGGTTATAGAGTAGAAGTGGGGTCTCACTTCAAGGACGGAATAAGTAAGAAAGGAATGATTAAGGTTTCTGACATATTGTAGAATACTTGTAATAAGCATGTAGATAAAGCTGTGTATGCGAGACTGTAGACATAATTGGGCATTAAAACACTCGTATGATCTTATTATGAAACTCGCCTTTTGGCTCGTTTCATAAAACCACACTCGTATATTATTGCTTCTCATTAAGCACATAAAGTAATATTAAAACACGTAATAAAATAAGGATTTTATAAGTGTCTGACAATTTCAATCAATTCAGACTCCTAGTGTTACGCTTTCTCGTTAGTATTTTAATGACCTTTTTAATTAAATCTGGCTTAATGGTGCTTCGGATCGAGATATTTTAATGACGATTTCAAAAGGTTTATGTGTGAGTCAGGGTATAATTTATAAATACAAACAAAGTACCTATTCCATGTGATTATAGAAGCTTAAATAAAATGTTGCTGTAGATATTTGAAAAGTTATCCTTCGTGTTGCAGTGTGTCAGTTTAAAAAACAACAAAATAATAACACAGTTTGAATTGTTTTAATAACATTTATATTGTAATTAATATGCAGGATATCACTAACACCCCGATTTTTTTTACCGTTTACTGCATTTTCAATTGTTTCTTTGAAACTGTTTAGTATTCTGAAATGAAAACAACAACAATTTTTTTTAATTTTATTTACAATGTTTTTAAGAAAAAAATTTTTTTACCTTCAATTGGTTTAAATTTTTATTTTGCCGTAGATAATTAAATCACTTTCAGGATTAACAATGGAATATTTTCTTCTGTGAAAGTTCTATCATTATCATTTCAATAACACAGGAACGCACCACACAATAAGCTAAAAATAATAATCGACATAATTCGACATATCCACCGAACAAGCAACAATCTTAAACAAGCCAAATATGACCATAAATTCATGTATGTAAATGCGTTTATCATATACACAAAGGGTATCTTTCGATAAACCGATACAAAACATCTCTGCAAACAAAATTATGACGCTCACGGACACTCCTCCTGTATTTCACACCCGTTCAATGTACTCGGGTTATCCCTGAATCAGCAAGCCAAGCAATTTTACCCGTTCGACCGTCGTAAAAACGGAATTGAACGTTCATATTCGCGTGTACCATATACCAGGGTCGTGAGTTGCGTTAACGTAAGTTCTTCGTCATATTTTTCTTACAATATCGATACATATTTTTATGAGGGATCAGCTATGTCGTGATAGTACCAATAAAGTTGCTCCGCCAATAAGTTTTCCTTGTATTTTACGACGATGTCCGGCTGATCGTATTTCCTTTTGGCAGTATAATAATGTAGGGCTAATAGTTGTCTTATAGTATTTTGTTGTATCAACCGTTATACGGGATGTTGTTTTAAATGTTTGTGATACATGACGTGTCACGCATCATCATTTATAAATTCCAACTTAACTGTCAAAAAAATAATGTTAACATACGCTTTTTATTTCAGTTATTTTATAACTCCTTATCTATATTATCATAACCTTATGTCATTTACAATCCCCTAAGCTCCATTAACTGCATGGAACAATAAAGAATTGCCGTTGAAAAAGCATTATACCTAATCTATAATCAGGTTCAACTTGCAACGTAAAAACGATAAAAATCCGTCATATTTCAAAAACTATTCCTTACTAACCTGTCATTAAATCCACACATAAAGGTTCATAATCGTCGTGGTAATGTTCCGCTTAGAAAATTTATGCTAACGATAGGCACGAGTAATTTACGCTTGTCACGGGGAAATGTCACTGAAAGCATTCGCAGTTCTTTTGTTTTGTTGCTGTGAGCCAGTGTTGGGCAAAAATTAACTTGAATGAGAATAAGAATAAAACAGAAAAGTTATTCTCATTCAAATCGATTTCAATAAGAATAATTCTTGTCCCTCGTTAGTTGAAATGGAATACTAGTGAATAAATCATGGTACTTTTATTTTAAATGAAAATAAAATTTGAAATAACTATTTTGGAAATGGGATTATTCTAACTAACGTTTTATTCAACTAATATGTTATTTGGAATAAAAATAATTTTGTAGTACAATAAATATTGGTTTAGGCACATTTTTTCAATGTACTTACGTGTAAGTAAGTTTTATGACGTTTTTTTTGGTACCTTTGATACGATGGTGATGAAGTGAATCCCGGAATTATCATGGCTAAATGAACCCTTCGCATTAATATATCTTAAGTTTAATATGTTTTGTTTGTTTATATGAGTCGAATACATTTGATGTCATTGGTTTACTGCAAAAAAACTCCATAAATATGTATACATACTTTATGGCTACAGCATGGTTACACTGGTTCTCAATGTAAAAATAATACGAGGACCAAAGCATATAACGTTCGATTTACAAGATTTAATTAAGATAGCATAGTGGGTATAAATTAGACCAGAGTACTGAGTTTCTACCTGTACTGTACGTAAATATTACGTAAGTTACATTTACCTACTGTATTCTTATTCAGATACTTTTATTCAAAATAAAAAAATCATGAATAAATGTAATTGACTAAGAATAAGTTATTTTTATTAAATTTTCCCTCGTACAAATTATTCCCGACGAAATTATTTGAATAACTTTGACAGGAATAAAATCGAAATGATTTTATTCTTACGAATCTTCATTCAAATAATGATTTTATTCATGAGTGCCCAACACTGCTGTGAGCCATAGGTAGTTTAAAGTGTTGAGCTCATAATTATAAATGCTTTGCTTGCGTTTTTTATAGTACCCTTATGGAGAAGACCACCCGATGGTCTTTGGATTATGAACAGTGATCGGGGAAAACGGTGCAAAACTTTATCAAAACTTGTAAAGCTGACATAAAGGAGAACTTGCAACCAAGAAAAACAACAATATTATTAAAAAATAAGAATAATATTGGTAGATTAGTGTTCAATTTAACTTTATATTAGAGTCTCTGGTTTGGTATAAGGATTATTAATAGTTTCATGGCTCTAATGTACATTTTGTTAAGTTTTGTTAAAGTTTTGCATCGTTTTCCCCGATCACTGATTACGAAGCTTATAGAAATAAGAAATCTTTGTATTTTTACGATGACAAGCTCAAATGCTTGTCAATCCTGAGGAGTAAAGGAATGCTTGTGTGCTATTTATTTCAACGGTCATTTCATCGCAACATGGTTTCTCGACCGCGTCATCACCGGTTATGTGGATGATATTTGTCATACTACGACATACTGTGACTATGTGACCCATCCAGCGCATGATTTATACTGTCCATTTAGTGTAACAGGTCCTGTAGATGCCACGCAATCCGATCCGATGGAGTCACCTTTACACCCGCATTGTAACATAACAATTCGGACGATCTCGTTTGATGACAGGTTAAAGGTAGTGACCCGGACGGACCCTTCAAAAGATCCGTTCACCACTATTTCTATCACTTAATTCCCCAATTTTGTTTAGCATTCTTTCCTTGAAAACAATCAAACTATCTATAACAAATACCATATTAAATCCAAATCTCTGTAACATCCTATATAATCTTTTATTATTTATTATACCTATTAGTAAAAAGAGAAGGCCAGTGACTTGTACGCAGAAATTTGTAACCGGTGTTAGTGATTTCAATTAATTATTTAGCTAGTGCCCACCCAAATTTATTAGAGAGCAAAATAAAATGTCATAGTACAAGTCCGTTTTATTCAATATATATTTTGAATACATTATTGGAGAACAAAAAGAGTCAATAATCGGATGGTAATCCTTATGCTATAGTTTCCGGGTGGTAGGACCTTGTGCAGGGTCCGTCCGGATCGCTACCACCATCTTAATCATTAACCTACCGCCAAACTGCAGTGTTCGCATTGTTGTGTTCCGGTTTGGGAGTAAGACAGCCGATATAATGACTAGCAAAGAGGTATTCCATCTTAGTCCTCAGGGCAACGCATTTGCAGTCTTAGGCTTGCAGTCTTGTTAATGCGAATATCTACCTCTATGGGTCACAGTTTCCACTTACCATCAGGTGGCTCGTGTGCTCGTTTGCCTCATCTATGCCATAAAAATAAAGGTTGTGTCAGAACGACAGCAATATTTTTGATGTTTGTTCCAAAAGTATTTTCAATCACATTTCTTTACATCGGGTGGGTATCTATAATTTTATCGAAGCATCTTTTGACAAACGTATCAATACGCAGTACTTTCATTTTATTGAAAGGCATTTCCTGCCGCATGTGTTTTTTTTTGATAACATCAAGGTTTGTGTTCGATAAAATTAAATTGTATGAAACGTTACGATCAATCAAATTAAATTCTATAAATGACCCAACAAACATCTAACTTTTACCCAAACATCTCATACCTACACGCTTTTCAATCAATAATTGCAGAATAAAGTCCATTTTTCCGACCGCCTCGTATCTCGAGCACCATCCACTGATGGAGAGTCAAGGATCACTCTTGGCGAGGGCTTTCATGCCTACATACATATAGACCTATACGTTGATTTACGTTAGTTAAACGAAAGTAGATATAGATGTGTAGAGCTTGGAGAAACATTATATTAGTTTCAGGGAGATATTTGCTTAAACGATATCGTTTTGAATCGGATTTTGTTTTATTTTTTAATTCTTTTTTCTCTCGGTTTGAATTATTTAAAGAGTCTACAAAAAAGGGGTATTGTTTTAAGTGTAAATGTGTATCTGTATACATATAATAATCATATTTGTGTCTGAATCACTGGACGCAGTATTTTTTTAAGATAGGCAATTTAATTAGAATGGTTTTGTTGTGTGCAGATTCTATCACTACATTCACAATATTAATTAATATAATTAAAAACTATTAAGTACCTAAAAATCAATTTCTGAGTTATTTAAGTGCAATTTTATTGAAACCATTAAAGCCCACGCGACTCCTACTGCTTTATTGTTGACTAAATATTTCAAAATATGTAAGATATTTCGAATTGTTTTCACAACATTTCAACCCTCCCGTTTCCATTATAATACCCCCACAATTGACGAAAGCAATGACTAGCCAGCTTTTAATACTATAGCTGTGTAAATTAATAGAAAGCCCGGGATAAGGAGGGTGCACGGGTGGGGGGGGGAGTCCGACACGCCTCCCAACCTTCCGTGTATGCCGCCACTCTATTATTTCATTATTACTCAAGATATTTTAGGGTAGTCTTACGACAGCTTTGCAATGCTATGCAAAGCTATGTTATTTATATTGTATTTCAATGTGTGTAATACTAGTTATTTATGAGACTGGAGTATAATGAGAGGCATTAACACACGAGTGTGGTTTTATGATACGAGCCGAAAGGCGAGTTTCATAATAAGATCAAACGAGTGTTTTAATGCCTAATTATGCATACAAAACTTTATCTACATGCATTTCATAAGTTTTCTACGACATGTACAATATAGGCCTACATTTTCATAACTTTATTTTCTGTTCTCCGGAACTATTCGGAAGTTTGAAACAAATAATTAACATTTAATGTAGGCATAATATAATGCACCTATGAATGTTAAAAAGCATTAGGTACCTACCAGAATTATTCGATAATCACAACCAAATATGATTCCTTATTTTTAAAAAGATGTTCGGTATTTGAATGTGATTAAAGTTTTGGCTACTTATACTGTAATTTAAACATAACGATGCCACCACAGGTACAGGTTTACTAATATAGGCCATTTACTAATCGTTTCTAAACATATTATAGGGAAGTTATGCCATGGACATAGATAAACTGTTTTATATTCTTACCATTTAATAGACAATCTACAGTGTGTGGCCCAAAACCGGGGATAATATTAAAAACAGGGGCTCTATAGATCACCGGTAATTACATTATAATGGTCTTACCTAATTAAAATCAAAACTTAACTTTCAGTTTTTTTCTAACAAACTTAATCGCAAATTCAATGTAATGCAAACACCGCTAAATCTACCGCGTGTTGTCAATGGCACCCTGTACTCAGACATACCGCGTACCAAGTGACCAAGCGACGATATCGCGACGGGAAAATACATTACCTACGATTTTTAACTTTGTAGGCTGTTTTCTCCAAAATTATAGACTTTGTAATACTAGATTCTTGTGATAGTTAATTGAAATTTTCTAAAGAATCCCCATTTACTTTTTTCGCCCCGGTTTTGGGCCACACACTGTATAAGCCACATAATGAAAAACATTTTATTAAACTTATATGTATGATATTTTAAAAATACACCATTTACACTCAGAAAGTAGATTGAGAAGTGTTAGCTCTCCTTTGTAAGAGTTATTTTCAGTCGGGACTTCTAATGAACTGTTTTAGGGCAACAGGGCATATAGAACAACAGAAATGGCTCACTGAGTTACTTATTATATTTCTCATTAACCTTAAGACTGCGAACAATCCGTTTGGTCAACAAACACCCCTATTAGCGTTCAGATGTTTTTTGACCTTGAAACAATAATCTAATCGAATAAGCAACACATTCGCTTCAACCATCGATTTGTAATAAAAAAACTGTCTTACTCATAAACAAAGCATCTCATATTAATAACAATATTAATAAACAGAGTACAACAAAGCTTGATAGTTTACCAGACCATACACAAATACTCTTCGCCTGAGCAAGGTACTGTGTGCCTTGGTAAGTTTTACAGAAGTGGCTGAGCTAGTGTTTGCAGAGAGACCAAGTGGCCTGACTACAACTTATACGCAAACTTCTGCCGCAAGCTAGAAGCGTATAGCGATTAACAATAATAATACTACCATTATTGGGAAATCGTGCTGGTTGATTGTTATTAACTAGTTATGCAAACTGTTATCTCTTTCAATGTTGAAACTATAATTTGCTTGCCACTTGTGCACGGATTATCCGGATTACTAGAATAGTTTTACTTTTTTGATATTACATTGGTACCTCTAATTATCAGAGCTCATGAGACCTTTGATCATCGTATTGTTTTTAAACCGGCCACTCTTATTTATCAAGTAAATAGGAGGTATGACGTTGACAATACGGTAACATTTGGAAGGCAATATGGTTTTACCAAATATAATAGAGCAGGTGGTTCGTATGTTAGTGCCAAGGAAATGGGCCCTGTGGCCACTTTCTTAATTATGTCTGCGTTTACCAACTCTTTCCAAGACCAATGTTAAGAAGAAGCGCTGCATAAACAGATACCACAATAAAACATGAAATTGAACATACACACATCATTCAAAATACATACATTGATAGCTTTTTAGCTGCTCTATCAGCCTGAGGCGGGTTGATGTCAGTTTATGGGATACCTGGTATAATGTAGTGGAAAATACGTTATTTTGGCCCATGAGCAAGTATTAATTAATCCAAAAATCAAATAAATGAGGTAAATCAGGAAAATGATGTTCGTAATTACAGTACGCGGTATCACAATACAAGTAAATAACCGGCCAAGTGCGGGTTGAACTCATACGGAGAGCTCCATGCCATTATTGTGGTTTACCCTTGAAATATCGACCAACGTTTAATCGAATTTCGGTTCAAAGTCAACGTTTCGCTTATTTTCATTTGATCGAATATGCTTTACATCGAACAATGAAATGATGTATTTTTAAAACAACGATTTTTAATGTTTATAAATATTATTAACTAGATACTTTATGTGACAGATTTTTATTTCATACTTTATTATCCAATAAATTATTTTGGAATAAAACAAATCGGTTCTGACGCTTGCTTGCCGCTGCCGCGGCACGCTCGCTTCGCTCGCTCGGCTTCGCGCGCTGTTAGGTCGCAGTTCACCTAACACACTCCTCCTCGCTTCGCTCGTCGTCGCACCTATTTGTACTCTGTCGCATAACAAACTTCTGTTTACATATCAATGTGTTGCAATTCAATCTAGTTTTTAGTAATAGTAATTATATTAAGTTGTTCTGTCTCTTGAATAGTTTATGAAATGTATTTTTAAGCATTTAAAAATCCTTGTACCTTTTTTTTAATAATTGTTTTAATTTATAATCAATAGTCGATGAAGCTATAATACTATAAGAGATAATATTTATACTAAATATTCTATGAATCGTTTTCGATGAAATGAAATTCGATGAAAAGTTTGTCGAGATTTCAAGGGGCACCTCATTATTGTATTGTATTTTTGATTCTTTTTTTGATTTATGAGCACTACATGCCACCATGTCTCTACTAAGGTCTTCTGGATGAGATCGCTAATCAGCTATAAGACCGCCTATTGTTTACCTGTCTTATTTATAATTAATTGTGCTGTTTTCCTGTAATGTTTTTGTGTGGTGTACAATAAAGTGTTTTATATTTTACTCGTACACTCACTTTTTGAAAGTTTCATGTGAAGCTATTACGGTTCATGAGATACAGCCCGCTGATAGACAGACAGACAAATAGACAGCGGAGGCTTAGTAATAGGGTCAAGTTAGAACCATTTGGGCATGGAAATCTAAAAAAAGTCTGTCTTCTGATCTTCATAAAAACGTTTTTTTTGCCTAAATAACAATTATTAGTAAATATACCTAAAATGCGCGTTTAAGTAGTTATTATTTCGCACCCACGCGACTACCTTTATAATAGGGTTATATATCGTCGGTGATAGTACAATGGCAAATGTACCTTACTGACTTACTTCCTAAGGTGTATTGTGCACCTTATTGAATTTGTTAGTTAAGCTGTATTAGACAGTCATCGACGATATTTAAGCCTCGTATTCACTAAGGGACAAGTGTCCTGACACAGTTACGGATACGTATGATATAGTGGCGCAACGCCAAATTCCGCTCAACGTACTAACGTACGTATACGTACGTAACAACGTACTGATACTGACAAATCTCGGGTCCTAGTTTAAAACGGTATAAATCCTGTATAGATATAGTGTAAAAGGGTTTAAGTCTACTCCGTTTAAGAATAACCGTTTATCATTGAGAGTTGCGTTGACTTACACCCTTTTTCAATAGGTCCCGAGATTTGTCAGTCGCGATGCCCGGTATAGAATCGCAATGTTACCAAACTCCGCTAGAGATATCTGGCAATATATGGCCATGTGTCAAAACGGTAGGCTGCCAGTGTTGCCCTAGACAAGATGCATTCAGTAAATGATTAACCGTTGGAAGTCGGATCGTTATCAAAAATTAGGATCAACTTGAGCTGATGGAAAAAGGCCCCATCTCACGTGTATGTCAATTCCGTACATCATTGTGACAGTTTTCCATCATCATGTTACAGTTAATCATCTTGTCTCTTATCAATAGGCCTCATAAGAAGGCTCAAGTCACTCATTAGGCGATGGCAAGAGCTATGCTGGGTCACTGGGTGTCTCCTTGCGCAATCGAATGAGGAGATCCGCAGGAGAACTAAAGTAACTGATACAGGTAAGCGAATGGTAAACCTAAAGTGGCAGTGGGTGGGGCACATTGCTCGTAAAACCGATGGCTGTTGGAGCGGGAAGTTTCTAGAGTGGCGCCCGCGAACCGGGAGAGGAAGTGTCGGCAAGACTTCCTCCAGGTGGACCGTCGATCTGATAAAGGTCGCGGGAAACCGCAGCAGAGGACCAATCGTTGTGGAAAACCTTGGGGAAACGTAAAGTCACCTTCCACCGTCTGTCCCTCTGTATGTACGCTTAAATCTTTCAAAGTACGTAACGGATTTTAATGTGATCTTTAGCAATCGTTAGAGTGCTTCAAATTATGTACCTATATTCAGTTCTGGTTCAGGTTACGGATATTACAGTAAACTTACATAAACTGAAACGAAGCGAGGGTGGGTCGCTATTAACTTATAAATTAACCCGCGCCTTGCTGGGGCCTTGTCCGGGTCTATTTGCCAAGGGCCACAGGGGTATCTTTATTGTATCTAATGCATAGGTATTGTTATGAACGCAACATACGTTCAGAGAGGGGCACACATAAATTGTTACTAAGTCCACCAGCCTAAGGTATTACTTCCAGTAACACGCGTAAGCTAGAGTAGGTACTCGTAAGGTAGTGAGGTACGCATCCTTCCTCAGATTTTATGAGATATTTTTATTAGTCGGTTTGCTTGAGTTGTGGTTTCATGACTATACTGATATGGTTTAGTAATAAACTGGAAAGAAAGTGGAAAAGAGTTTTAAAGGAACAATAAAGAAGTTGGTAAAAGTAAAAAAAAACATTTTACGCTAACCAAGACGTGGGCGCTAACAATGGTTAGCGCCCACGACCCCACGTCTTGGTCTTGGAGGCCCATTGGCCTCATAAGGAAGCTCAAAGTCACTCAGAGGGCTATGGAGAGGACTATGCTCGGGGTTTCTCTGCGTGATAGAATCAGAAATAATGATATCCGCAGTAGAACTAAGGTTACCGACATAGCCCTAAGAATAGCTAAACTGAAGTGGCAGTGGGCGGGGCACATTGCTCGCAGGACTGATGGCCGATGGGGTCAGAAGGTTCTGGAGTGGCGTCCGCGGACCGGAAGACGAGCTGTAGGTAGGCCTCCAACAAGATGGAGTGACGACCTCGTCAGGATCGCGGGACCGCGGTGGATGCGAAAAGCACAAGACCGGTCTGAGTGGAAAGCCTTGGGGAAGGCCTATGTCCAGCAGTGGACGTCTTTCGGCTGACTGAAAATGGTTAAAAATTAACCCTTATGGTGAGACTTCGTTGTCTGTCTGTCTGTACTTTTTGATTTATAGCCGAAATGTACGAAAAATGACCGCTCCCCACTTTAAGTTCATTAATCGAAAAATCGGAAAAATTCTTCACGTATAGATTAGTTTAATCATAATCATAATCATAATCATATTTTATTCATAATTTTTTATATTACATGTCAGCTTATTTGTATAATCGTAATTTTTTTTTATATATTATTACTTAAAAGAAAAACAATAGTAGTTAATAGGTAATAAAGTTCCATAATTTTGGATACTTAATAATAATGTAATTACTCAATTTGAGCATTCTAAAAATTGTGATAATTTAATAAATATAATATAATATGTCAGTCTTGAGCTATAATCGCCATTATTCGTATTTAAATGTAAGGAACTCACTAAAATTGTAAAAAGTGTGCTCGAGAAGCCAAACTTTGAGTACTTTGAGTGGTGTGAGTTTGCTTTGTTTTGACTTTTATTTATGTGACTGGAGCATCATGAGGCTCCCCTTTTGGCTCGTTTCTTAAAACCACACTCGTGTTTTAATACCTAATTATGCATACAGTCGCATACAAAATGTTATCTACATGCATATCATACGTTTTCTACATCATGTACAATATGGCCTACATTTATTATTTTCTGTTTTTCGGAACTATACGAAAGTTCGAAACAAATGACTGTGCGGCGCAGCGGCGGGCGGCCGGATGCACTCGACACAGCGCGGACGACTCACACGTTACACTGTAGGTTAGGTAGGCACTTCTAATGTTTATGCAGTCCTAGTATTAGTCGCCAATTTTTTTGTTTTGTTTATTTGATTGTGTGAATCAATTGTAATATTCGAGATTTTTTCTTTTACTAAACAAGAATTTCTCACTAAATAAAATAACAAATCGACTAATTCGATAATCACAACCAAATATGATTTCTTTTCTTTAAGGGT
Organism: Acleris sparsana; assembly: GCA_923062465.1. Classification (NCBI taxonomy): domain Eukaryota; kingdom Metazoa; phylum Arthropoda; class Insecta; order Lepidoptera; family Tortricidae; genus Acleris; species Acleris sparsana. Next base: position 3,949,304 of record OV281289.1, read on the forward strand.
ATGTTCGAAATTTGAATGTGATTCAAGTTTTGGCTACCTATACTGTAATTTAAACATTACGATGCAAACAGATACAGGTTTACTAATATATGTCATTTGCTTATCGTTTCTGAACATGTTATAGGGAAGTTATGCCATGGATGTAGATAAAATGAAATGTTTTATGGGAAAAATAAAATAATAATGTTCATTATTTACAGTTTTTGAGATGTAACAAAAAAACTTTAAAAATATGTATTAAAATTCAGGCTCGTCAAAATAAAGTTCATAAAAAAATTGTATTTTCTTTTGCGGTTAACAATCACATTATCTCAAATACGAAACCCTCGAAGCGCAAGTCCGCACCTGACCGGTTTTTTTTTACCGCAATAAATTGCAATGGCTGCTATTTTATTATAGTGTATTTTGACGTCACCTTGTATTATAAGATATAAAAACTTTCCGTGACTGACTGACTGATAGACAAAACACGGCCTTATCCACTGATCCTAGGGACTGAAAATTGAAAAGGAATTATTTCCTAGGTATCTCGGTAGCACCAAGAAAGGATTTTCAAATATCGAACCTCAAATGGAAGAAATAAGAGGACCAGCATAAAACTAAATGTAAATACGAGTACGTGTACAAAATCGCAAGTGTCCTTTAATTCACTACAAATGTCTCGTTCTAGTTACTTTGAATATTTTTGAAACTTAAAAAAAAGTAACGGTCGTACATAAAGTCAGTACCTACGGACGATTAATCCGTTCCACAGTGACAATATTTATCATTCTCAAGTTTGAGGAAGGAACAAGTAAATTAATTATCAATTTATCACTAAAATACTATTTAATACGGCGGTATGTTATATTACGTCAATAACTTTACTCAAAGCATGATACTTAACACAAAAAGTTTTAATGAAATAATCCGGAAGCCATATTGAAAATTAAATGTAAATTAAATCTTTGCCATGTTATTAAATCTGGCCGCGAATTGTGGTGACGTATCACTAACAATATTGGCTTACAAGTAACCGAATATAATGTAATTGGAGAGTGGAAGGCGAATGCCGACGCAACAATAATATCATTAATTTTGATTATTGGAGAGTTATTGAGAGCTGCTTTGAAATTGATTCCCTTATGAACCTCCAGACATTAATGTGTAATTACGTTATTATGAAATGTAACTCAGGATTACGGGGATTCAAATGTCGAATATTAATTTCGGAATTTGGTGAGTTTTTGATTAATGATTTGATATGTGAACCCTTGTGAATTTGGCAGGATGAAGTAGAACTGTTAAACTCTTGAAGAGCCAAGATCCTACAACGACACAGGGTCTCTATTCAGTGATTAAACCCATATTAATTCTGACATTCTATCGTTTTTTCAACGTTATGATAGCTCTAATAATTTACTTGACAGTAATGGTGGCATGTAAAATGCAATAATATTTTACCGAGCTGAATAGAGACTTCGGTCTTTGCTTAATGTCAATTCTATACAATGTAACAATCATTGTCATTGTATTGTTGTAATCTTTGTTTAAGTGGTGGGAGGACCTTGTGCAGGATCCGCCCGGATCGCAACCATCATCTTATCCATTACCCCACTTCTAGGCAGCAGTGTTCGTATTGCTATGTTCCAGTGTTGGGATAAGACAATCGATCAAAATACCGATAATAGACGCATTTCATCTCAGTCCTCAGGATTGGCAACGCATTTGACGTCTTAGGATTGCAGGTTTGAGATTGTAGTCTTTAGATTACAAATGTCTATGGAGATCAGATCCCACTTACTATCAGGCAGCCAGAGTGCTCGCGTGTCTTCTAATTGTCATAAAAATAACGTGTTCAGCCTAGCTATTTGCGACCTTGCATACAAGGTTAGCGGTTCCGAGAAAATCATTCTCAAGACTACAGTCAAGACTGTGTACCTAAGACCACTAATGCGTTAACAACCTTGAGTACTATTTGTAAAATGGAAAGACTAATGCTTATAATTTCAGCGATCGTCTTATCCTCATATCGGAACACAGCAATGCGAACACTGCTACTTTTACGTAAGTAATAGGATAAGATGGTGACAGAGATATGGTCGAAGCCTGCATAAAATTCTTGACAGCAACCATTGCATGTCTGCACGAAATGTTAAATACAAGCGTTTTAAATAATCTAAGCTTACAATACTGGTTTCGTACTCAAGCTGACGTACTAGATTTAATAATATTTTACCAAACTCGTGCATAAAAATGAAATCTCAGCAACGGTGCCCTAAAACTACAAAGTTGTACAAAGGGTACGACGGGAGGAAATGAAGGAATCGTCAGTCGCCGCGACTCCCACTGAAATGAGCAATGTAATTTCCTTTAGGATCATCTGAAGAGAAAAAAACTTAGGTCATTTTTTTACGGCCGAGTTTTAATGGAATATTTTGCGGAATGTTTATGTTTAATTGTAAATGGTGAGCTGGGGTTTTGTAGAGGTTTTGTGAAACGTTTATATAACCGTTTTATGATAGTCTTGTTTATGAACGATTGATATTGAAACGCTTAATAAACATGGTATTGTGAGTTTTCGTATGTTGCGTTGCAGATAATGCACGAAAATTAGGAAACCTTGTAATATTTTTAATTTTCAGATTATTTTACCTACTGAAATACCAAAACCTATTTTGTGTTATCATGTTTATATTCTTAAAAAGGAGGAGGTAACAAATACACTATCCTGGCTCGATAAATTCATTACAACATTCTCTCCAAAAATTAAGCAACTTGTTAATATGGTTATTTTTTTAAGTTTTCGCTGTTTTTTGGTATCCTGGATTTGGTCCAAGAAGGCAAAAGAGCATTCAGTCGACGTTTTAATGAAAGTTATAAACTAATTCAACAAAATACAAGAATCATATTATATCTATAAATTCACGTATATTTTATTTAGTCATTGGTTTTATTTCGACACTATCGTCACAGGTGTTTTTTTGTATAATATTATAACATAAAATAGGTACATAAGAAAAAAAACTCGTAATTAAATTTATTACGTTTTACGTATACAAATGCTTCAATTTGTTTTGCGATTTCAATTGAATCATTAGTCATTACTTCATTAGCCTATAAATAAAATACGCGTATTTAAATGAGATTCACGAAACATAAACACGCGTATAAAAAAGTCCACTCCACCTTAGTCCCAACGAATTGCGTCACTACCGGCGCTTAAACAAAATGTTTATAATTATTTTGTATTAATTTGTTTTGCGTTTCAAATACAAAATATACTAGCACGTATTTAAATGAGGTTTACGAAACAAAAGTCCACTCCACTTAGTCCCATCGAATTGCTTCACTACCGGCGCGTCAACAAAATGTTTATATTCTGATTCGCATTTGTCACTGAGCCCGCTGCCAATTATTTATCCCTGGCTCAATAAACTCATTATATTTATTAAAAAAAAACCCCAAACGTTAAGACACAGGGTAATTAGACTGCTTTTAAGTTATAGCTATTTTTTAACCATCCCATTTTGGGTCCAAAAAGGCAAATGAATATCCAGACGATGTTTAACTGGAAATTAATAACTAATTTAACAAAAAAAAAGTATACTTAATGGTGTTTTGACGACTCAAATTTTATTTAGTCATCAGTCTAATTTCGACACTATAGTCACAAGAAAACAATTTTGTATAAATTGTGATATAAAGTAATCAATCGTAATAGAATTTCATTATGCTTGACGTATACGTACGCATCAATTTGTTTTGCGTTTTTAATTAAATCTGTATTTTTCATAACCCTTTATCATCAATACAAAATATACTCGTACGTATTTAAATGAGATTTACGAAACAAAAGTCCACTCCACTTTGTCCCATCGAATTGCGTCACTACCGGGGCGTAAACAAAATGTTTATATTCTGATTCGCATTTGTCACTGATCCCGCTGCCAACTCTTTATCCCTGGCTCGATAAAGTCATTACATTTCACTCATTATCCGCTCCGGCTTCGCCCGCAAATCCGTCGAATTAAGCACTTGGCACAGATATTAGCTGCGAGCATGGATTTTACGATGGCTGTTGCAATTTATTACAATGAGATTATGGTTTCGCTGTTTATTTACTTTGTTTTAACAATATTTTGAAAGCAAAAATGCTAATTGTTCACGGATTATGTTGTTATAGCGTGTAGGAAAATTAAACATGCAAATTTTAATAGACAGTAAAAATAAAACCAAATATCGAGATCTATTGTCTCGTGTGCAGTAGCTAATTCAATTTTATTTTACCGTTAGATTTTTTGCTATTATTTATAATAATTATAAGACACTTGTTTTTGTAAAAAATATAATTTGTGAATGGCTATAGGCATGTCTCGGCGCCATAAACATTATTGTTGATTTTGGGAAGTAATTTAAATTTAATGCACTATTAATGAACGATTTTCGCACCTTTTACAATTCAACAATCTTTTACTAGATTATTTAGTTACTTAACTAAATTTCCAGTTTAAAATCAACTTAATAATAAGCCATCCTATTCAGTCATCCCTACCGTTTTTTTCAGGCGCGGAGAAGGCTATCAAGCACACAGGGCATCCGGGAAGTGAGATCTGCAGATAATCTTAAGACCCCAAAAGCGTTGCCAACCCTAAGGACTAAGATGGCTCTCCTCTGCTAGTACCTAATTGCACCAGTTAACTTATTCCCTGACCGGGGCACAACACTGGCTGCTTGGCTCTTGGTTGAAGGATTGGATTGCACTCAAACATATTGAGTATCTTTACATTGTATAAAACAAAGTCGTTTCTCCGCTGTCTGTCCCTTTGTATATACGCTTAGATAACATTAACTACGAATTTAATTGCAATTTTCATAAATAGCTAGAGGAATTCAAGCGGAAGGTTTTTATGTAAAATCAATTCTTGACTGTGTACCGACGGGTGTTAGAAGAAACTCATATATACCGAAGCAAAGCGAGTGCGGGTCGCTAGTACAGTCACCAGCAATAAAATATTTTCCAACATTAGGCACAAAAACATCTGACACGTCTTTATTACTAATAGCGGCCGATAAGAAGAGAATCCGTACATATTGCACGATCATGAATTTCTGAATATGGATAATGTTGCACAAATGCTCTTATTAATAATCCTATACACGCAAAAAATAAGTTTAGCATTATTTTACTGCTGTCGACAATGTCAATAGTCAGTAACTTCATGGACGTGCAATGTGTCAGGATTGACATTTTTTTTCTTTTTTTTTTCTTTGCCCCGCGGCGACTTGAACAGCTACTACCGCGGGAATATGGCGTTTCCACTATGAATTGATTTCGCCAGTGTCAAGTATATATAAGTATAAATCAATAAAGTAATAAAACACACAATCCAATCTTCTCTAGGAAGATTGGTGGCAACGTTGTACGGTGATATGTAGGACAGAGGCCAAGATAGTTTTAACCTCTGTACCACTGCGAGTCCACTTGAAACGAGAAGTAAGATGCCAGGATACACGAAGTAAGTCCAAGTCTTCTATCACTGTGCAACACAAAGGCATTAAAAGTACAAATCACTAACAAAAAAGAACTTTGAACACCTAAATACACAAAAATAAAACTAAAACAAATTATACATCCGCCATCTTTTGACGTTGCAAATGCCCCCCCAGGATTGACTTCATATCTGCCTAGTACTGTAGAGGTAGAAGAGCGTGAAGAGCGAAGCGAGCGTGTCAGATATGTTTGCGCCCAGTGTAAGATAATAATTATATTATTGCTGGTGACTACAATATTAAAGCAACGTAACGTCGCATCTTTATATTAGATGTGTCAATGCTCAGATCGAAATTTCTTCCACAATTCTAAATGGGATTTGCAACATACACTGACCCGATATTAATAAAAGTTTGCGATCGCTAGCTCGTTGTTGCTGCAGAGCACGTTTTGATTGTTGAAGTCGTAAGTTGAAGAAAACTATTTATTAATATTGTTTTACGAAGGCGTCGGATATTTCTTGCTATGAAAATATATAATCTAAAAGAAGTGTTACAGACGACGGAATAAATCGCGTCAAAATCCATTGAAAAGTTCTTTTTTTCCAGACCAGGTAGTCTAACAGAAGATCTATTTCTAAACGGTGAAACCTTATTGACTTTATTGTCGTAATGTTTCTAACTCAGCCACCATCTGTTAATAGAAGATTTTATAACGTTACCAATACGATAACTTAATTTTCAAGAGCAATTAGGTTTTGCCGATTAAACATACTGATTTAAAAAACCGGCTCAATTTATGTGTTTAGTAAGTAGTTGATACAAAGGTAGCCACAGAAATTATTTTTGACGTAATCATTAAATAGTTTCTGAGTGAAAAGCAATTAACGACTCCTACGCAAATAGAATCGCAGACAAAAGCTTGTCCTAAAATAAGATAACCCTAAAATGTCACAAAAATAAATATGGATCGGAATTCTGCAAATACTTACAAGAGATTTGCGAATATGTCACTTAGCAAAAGGACGAGGGAAAACCGGTCTTGAATAATTTTAGAATAATACCGAGGTGGGGTTATCATTTTTTGCTAATCCAACATAAAATCTACAGAAAGGAGGATTATTTTTGTCAACGTGTTGTTTTGTCTATGGCAGCATCTACTTATAGACTTCATCCCCGGTGCAACAGCGACCCCTTCTTCCAAAGCTGGTGGTTACCATGGCATGACTAAGCAATTAAATTTAGGATGTTTTCGAGTTTCTGTTTCTTTTTAAGTATTTTTTTTTTTTTTTGCAATAATGAGTTTATATACATACATACATACTTACACGAGTGTAAGGGACAGAGCTGTAGCGGTCACGGTAAAGTTAATTTCTTAGCCATGTCATCGTAACCCTTTTGATATATCATCAATGGCCAAACTGATTGTTATAAAACCAGGCTAAGAACCACACAAAAACTAGCATTCTTAGAAAAAAAACCGCGTCTAAATCAGTTTATCCGCTTATGATCCACCCGCCCGGCATTGGGCCGTGTTAGAGAGATATCAGCTTTTGAACTAGAAATAACCCCAATTTACAGGGTTTCTTATGTATTTAAAATTAGATGGAATTAAAAAAAACCTTTTTAATATAATAAAATTAAAACAATGTGCTCAGTAAAGTTTGTTCAAAACAAACCCGCTTAATATTTTTTCCAGTGCTTAAAAACATTTTTGAAAATAAAACGTAAATTCAACCTTATTTTCAACTGTAGTTGTTGCGTGGTATAAATTGTATCGTACACATGCGTTACATTTGTAATTATAATGAACCGCCGCCGTGGCAGCTTAGATTGTCCCGACATTTACATCACCACTACTACGGAAACTCGTTATGACCTTCTTAAAATACGGTCGTCGTGGAAAATAGATTATAAACTGCATGTTTAGCGACTCCACTCAACCATAGTACAATATATCATCATGTCAGCCGAAAGACGTCCACTGCTGGACATCGGCCTCCCCCAAGGTTTTCCACTCAGACCGGTCTTGTGCTTTTCGCATCCACCGCGGTCCCGCGATCCTGACGAGGTCGTCACTACATCTTGTTGGAGGCCATAGTACAATATATAGCCTAGTAGGCTATATATTGTACTATGGCCTCCAACACTGTGTCTCCAGTACTGTGGAGAAGTACTTCTCACTAGAATTTGACTTAAAGTGTGAAATATTTGGTTATTAATGTTATTTTACACCATATAAGTCAATGTCGAGTTGCTTGATTTCGGTATTATAACTACTACAGTAAATTCAAGATAAGGTCATCGCGGTAGAATAAATTACCTACATATTTTTTGGTTAAAATTCCTAGTGGAATGACACCCGTCAGGATTTATTTCCGCTCATTCATGGAATACCATATGTTCAAAATACTATATTTTAATTTACACATTAAATCCGATCCAATTTTATTCGAAAAAGTACGCCTAGGACGGACCCTTCCGACCCTTCTACTCACTTTCGCTCTGTCTGTATAACTCAATCAATTCTTTTTTTTATTTTACTCGAATTTAAAAACCTAACCATCGAATTAAATTAATGTTTATAATGGTAAAAAGTGTATTGCCATTCTAGTATTTTTGGACTGCGTGAATAAAAGGTCAATTTTTGAAACACATGTCAACTCACTCAATAATCGATTTATTCTGTGAGTTATATTATTATTATGCACAGTTAGCTAAGTCTCATAAACAATTCAGTTATTGATTTGCTGTCGAGTTATTAAGCGGTGAGTCAAAATAGCCTCGGCAGGTCATTATTAACAAGTTTGTACTCATGTGCATCTTTAATTAAATAGCAGATCTCGTTACGAAGCAGCTCGGCTAAAGCTTAGTTGCTATCCAGAAATTTGGATGATTGACATAATATCTAAATTCCATATTTTATTAATCGTATCACTTAGGGAAATTTATGACACAGCTAATTAATGTATAACTCACAACTGCCTTACCGGCTTACGAGTGCGCCGACAATTTAAGTTAGCAGGATAATACTTTGTTTGGTGAAGTGTTTAAGCAAGCCGTCCAAGTTTTTGAAACAGGTGGTAGGGGATTGTTGTCACCGACGCCAAAATTCAATTTGGTTCAGGTTTAGTATTACCATGCGAAATTTTTGGCTCCTATCCAGTAATTGTGTGAGCCTCAAGTCATCAATAGGATTATCGTCTATTACTTAATTTAATAACTGAACGTATAAGGGTGAATATAAAATATGACGTGCTTTTGTTATAGGTTGAATGAAGTGAATTAGGTAATAAAGAGTTTCTTCATAATGTCCGTTGTGTATTTAAAAGTTGAGAACCCCTGAGACTAAATGCGATCCATTTTTTAACACCTCATAGCTCTTCTCAAACTCACCAATGTAGTCCACCCGTTTGGGAGTGACGATAACACAGGTACACAGATACGCACTTGGAACTTATAACACCCCTTTTTTTGTAGGGGTTTTAAAAAAATAAGGAATAATGAAATACTAACTAAACTGTGGTTAAAATATTGTAATAATAGTGGGTGAATTCCAGGTGGTGACCTAGCGACATCTAGTGACAACTTACAACAACCAACTCGATATCAACATCATTGTTAAACAGGGCTGTCAGTTGACAAATACAATTTCCAACGTTCATCGCAATGGACTTCAGTCCCCAGGTATAACGCCCGCCAGGAGAGAGATCTCCCTATTATCCTCTCTTTCTACAGAGTTTTTCGTAACATGCGAATGTATTAAAAGCAATAAATCAAAAAAAAATAGATCCGTTCTAGCGACATGAAGCTATTGTGGCACACAAATGCATTTTCACCACAGCACCTCAAAAAGGCAGGTTTTGCTTTTTAAAGACAGTAAGCCAAATAGCGAGCAGAAGAGAAGAAGCAAAATTCGATTTCGCTGCGAGCGTGAAACAAAGTACCTTTTTAATTAAAGAAGTCTGGGTGAGTTAACGTTAATATGGTTTATTTTTTACCATGTGGTTTTTCACCTGTAGATACGTATTATGTTTTCGCAGCTGAGTTGAAAAGTTGTATGTGTTAAACGAGACCAAAGTCATTTGGGTATTTGAATGCCTAGGTGGTCGCTCGCTTTCTGATTCAATTGTAAAATTCTTCACTTACTCGGGATTTAAAGTAAACACTCGTAGCAAAAACCAACTTTGCTCTTTTGTTGTTGCATAAATAACTCTTTCTCAACTGAGGACTGGTAATTAAAATTTTATTTCAGGTTTGAAGGTGTTGTTAGCGAAATGTTTTACTTTTATCAGTCCCATAATTTTCATAACGCAACAACACTAACTTTACTTCAACGAAAGTGCACCACAAGCAACTTTTAATTTAATCTAAATGCAGAAGTAATTATTTTTGCATGGTCCGCCAGGCCGCGGCCGGATCTACAAAATATTATATTGCCAACAGAGAAAATTTGAAATACAAAAACTTTTGCGGGCAACGCTCAAAAGTTATTAAAAGTTTTCACGATTTTAAGGTTCGTTTGTAGTCACGATGTTTGGAATGTGTTTTTTCTATTTGGGATTCGCTTCATATTTCTCATTAGAGGAGCTTTTTAAAAACATTAGAAAAGTCTCGCATTTAGTTTTTAACTCTTTTAAGTCTGAAAAGAACTGGTTTCGAGATGGTTTTTAAGTGTCCACATAATGATAAAGTTTATAGTGGTCCGCGTTCTAAATCTCAATAATCAGACGTCTGTATGTCTGTTCTTTGGATAGGTAAAATTTTATCATATTTCCTTGAGACCGTTAAACGTGAAAACGCGACAAAAAATTAAATCCACGTTAGTTTTATTTTTCAAACATGGTACTTTTTTTGCTTGTGTTTGGTTGAATCTTCAAAACCGAACTATCCTTAACAATGATTTTTGTTTCAATATTTAAATATTTATAACTTCTTAGATCTCGTAAAAAAAATGTTTAAATGAAGGTATTGGTTTTAATGTAAACAGCAATTATTTGAATTTGACGCTGTCTTCAAGGCGCGCGCAAACTATTTCCATCTCCGTCCGTTCTTCGCGCTGAATCTATGAATCTATCCCTTTTTAACCAACTTCAAAAAAAAGATTTTATGTATGTTCCACGATTACTCGAAGACCACTGAACCGATTTGAATTTTATTTTTGTTGTTTAAATGGGTACACTTTCTAGTTGGTCCCATTGTCAACAGGTCAGGATCTGATGATGGGATCTTGGAGAAATGAAGGGAACTCCTCAAATATTATAGGCACACCTATAGCGATTTCGGTATTTTTCACTGTAACTCGTGATGAAGTGGAACTGATGATGAAAACCACAGATGGCCACCTGAACTCCTTAACGGCCCCTATTTGAAGGCTTGGGATAAGATATCTCGATTAAGATAGTTGAGTGACTATGATTTGTCATAGTACCCGTACCCGCGGAGTTGCTTGCGGCGATATTGAAATGTTTTATAGTTTCTTATTGATTCAGAAGTGGAACTACATAACAGCACAAATAAATAAGATCACTAAAAAGTATAAAATAAAATAAATGTTCAAATAAGTCTAACAAAAAGCAAGCTTTAAAAAAACCCAACTGCTGTTTGGATAATGTCGTCAAATTAATGTTACTAATCATGTATTTATTTATTATTTTTCCAATTTCTCTCCACGTATAATTTATTAAAATCGTTTTAGCCGTTTAGTAGTTACGAGCGGCCATTGAGTCGGACATATATTCAAAACAAACACATATCCCTCCTTTTCGGGTTAGCCGCAGTCAGGTAAAAACAAAAAACCGCCTTCAAAAATGGAAAAAATAACTTCTTATAAAATCGTTTGTTACAATATTTTAAACCAAGAGCCGAATAGACCGTAAGACGCCGACTTCAGTTGGACTGACCTACCTACCGATTTTATAAGAAGTTAATTTTTCAATTTTTGAAGGCGGCTTTTTGTTTTTGATACTTTTATTTTTCACTCTAGTGTGGGCGTGTCAGCAAATATTGCCTCTTAAAATAGAAATATTATTTACAACCTACGATTGCCGTCAGCATGACCTGAGGTTAGGTTAGGTTAGGGCTGCAATGTAACAACACTAAAAACCTTTAAAATATTAAGCGGGACTTGCTTTAGGATAAATGAAAGTTCGAACAGACGATACATTAGGACAAATGACGATTACGGATCCCATAGGGGACCCAAAAATAAACTTTGTTTCATATTTTATTTTAAATATAAGAACTGAGAGGTTTTGAAATATGAAGAATATTTTTACCACAAAAAATACCTCAAAAAGTAGAATATTGGGTTGGAAATTGTCATTCTTCAAATTCTTTGTTTCTGTACTTCACTATGAATAAGCATAATATCTATGAGAATTATCTTAAATAGTTTCAGGTGACATTTACGTAGATAACAGATCAAATTAATTAGTGGGAAATCAGACCTCTAACAGAAATTACGTATCAATCAGCTACCATCTATAGCCATAGAATTTGATGCACCGGCCTATTAATAATCCAGGGAACATATTAATCTACGAAAGTGCTAAACCCATCAATGATAATAATTACATACGTCCCTGTCGTTCTCGTCTAGTGTGCAAGGGATAGATGATTTCTAATATCACCACAAACGTGAAGCGTCACTGACGTAAGTAATTACGTCGAAACATAATGCACACACTTACGTAGTTACGGCAGCTTAATTAAGAGAGATTGGTCATCTGATTAATTAATTTAATTTAAATAATTATAATTGACGTGATACAATGAACTGCATACAATTTGCGCTGAACAGAAGGCATCATGCTGCTGGAGGGTTTCAGGGACACTGTCCAAAATAGGGATTCGTGTAAGAAATGGATGGAGGCTTTTATCTAGCAGTGGGACATTACAGGCCGTTAAATAATAATAATATTTTGATTAAATGCCTTATATTTTCAGAACATATCTAAATGAAAAATGAAATACTGGGAAAACTTTTTTTTTCTATGACATCTAAGCTATTATTTTTTAAGTTAGCTGAGTAAACAATTTAGCTCCAGTAATAATATTTCTAAACATTGTAGTTATTTTAAGAAGTAAACATTGTTTAGATCAAAGTGCTTTTATGATAAGCAGATTAAGGACGCAGCGAAAAAAATAAAAGTTTAAAAAAAATAAAAGATAAGTACCAACTCGGAACGTAAAAACTTAAAAGAACAAGTTCCACTGAATTTAACATTTAACGTAAACATCACTCCAACCATTGAAATAATTAAGTAAACGTATATTCAAAACACAATTACTGAAAAACAGGCTACCTTTTAGCTGTGCGCTTTTTTTTGTGGAGTGGACACAATAGATTACACAGGCCACTAAATGGTAAATAGTATCTATCAGACTTTTGTTCTTTCCCTTTCTTTCTTACTTTTCGACATTAGTTTCGTCTCTTTATCAAACTGATCTCCTTTGTTCTACAACTTTGATAAATACTTTATTTTAATGAGTTATAAAGTACTAAAACTTTGCTTAAGAAAGTTGTTTGAAGAAGCGAGTTCATAGATACCCAGTAAACATCACAGATTTTTAAATTATGTTTAAATTATCGGTTAAGCTTTTTTTTTAAGTACTTATTTCTCTGTATAACTTGTCTGTTTAACCTTTTCATATTTAGACAGCCATATATGAATTGTCACAGCGATTAAAGTGACAAGGTAATAAAGTGTACTACATATTTATGAACTTGACTGTAAAAGCATAGAGCTTAGTTTGGGACTAAGTCAATTTATGAGATTTTGTCCCCCAAGTATTTATCATTTGTTATTAATCACATATTTTATTTTATTATATTTAAATTAATTATTACTATTGTTAATTTATTTTGTTATTGTTACTCATAATGTCACAATGTTTTGCGATGGTAAAATACAAAATTTTTAATAACATGACACAATTTTTTAATTAATTATAAATTCTTATTTATTTTATCAACCTTAATAAAAATATTCGAATATCTATCTATATCTGAATCCTACCTCACCCTACAATACCTAACTCATTGTGCCTATAACAGAGAAATATAAGGTTAGATAAATTGCTTTTTTATTTTATTGCGTAAATGTACAAACATTCTTACCGTAGCAAAATGGCGCATTGCAGATTTTTACAAACCACGATAGATACTGCTTTCGTCATTTTTCTACTACATGGGTGTCTACATACTTCTCTCGCTTATGGAAAAATTACCGATTTGCATTTGCTGCGGTAGACACACTGAATAAAAACAGAGCATGGCCCTTAAATTCAAAATATTTGTGAAATTTTGACACTTAGGTATTGTTGTTGACATTTAAGATCAACCTGCGTAGCTCAATATTGTTATTTATTACTGCTACTTGCCTGCTACCTGCCTAGTATCATTTTCGCTGGAGTTAACCCCCACTCCCTATTGCCAAAATAATTATTTTAAATCTGAAACAATATCTTACTTTTTAAGGAATTTAAAAGAAAAACGATCATTGTTAGAGTTCCATACTTGACTTCTTATGTTCTAACGAAGTACTTATTGGATAAGTTATTAATAGTATATTACACCTTTATTATCGTTTTTTGCAGATAGTTGGTTGTGTTTTTAGTAATAATAACTAAACCTGATACCTACTTAAGATGCTCTAGTCCGGTTTAAATAATATTATTAACATTTCATGGCTTTATAATTATTGGAAGCTTAGTAAGAAAAAAAATCGAACGTTACAAGCAATTGAATATATTACTCGTAACATAAGAATACTTACTTATTATTTTTAGGCAAGCCCTGTAAAATGTAATTATTCAGTAATATTATTAAATAGTACAAAACAATAAAGTGTTTACATGCACACATAAATGCATAAACTTTCAAAAGAAATTCAGTTTTGTTTAAAATATCTATGTACCTATGTATTTTATTTTACAAAACACTGAAATTAAAATACAATAACAAAATATTAAATAACTTTTATTTTATGATGAATATTTTGAATTTGAAATTCCTCGTACATCAATTTTAATAACTGATTCCACTGTGTTTTTTCCGCACCGACATAATTATAACGTTTCATAGCTTATCAAAATAATTTCCAAATTTAAATACAGGTTGTTCTGTGAATAAACCAAATGAAAATCATTTCCGAAATACAGAAGTGTAGGAACAAAGGCTTGTATTTCAGATTTTCGCCGGCTTTCATAATTTTCTTATTTGCCGTCGTTTTTTTTCCTGTTTTCAATGCCATCTGCAAAGCGAGGGCCGAACATAATGCCCGGTGGTATTTACATTTAAATAGGGAAATTTCCTTTTATAAACACGTTTTAATTTGTAAATTACATTTATTTGAATACCTCCGTTAGGGCTGTTAACGTAGAGACGTAACGTAATATACTTATTTATTTCCTTCAAATACGAAAATACGTAAGGTCTTATTTACAAATACATAACGTGAAAATGAAGAGTTATTTAAAATAACGAATGGATTAGCTTTCTCTTGTTACTTTTTTTTGTAATATTTATTTATGTGACTAGTGCATAATGCCTAATTATGCGTACAAATTTATTTACATGCATAATATATTATATAGTGATAACCGATACTTTAATAACATGTAATACTTTAAAGTTAACATTAAAGTACAACCACATATAAAGGTTATTTAATATAGGGCATTTGCTTATCGTTTCTACACATATTATATTGATGTAGATATAAATTTATTTAAAACTAGCGATTAAAAAAAACGCTGTTAAATACATTAGCATTTACAACGCTTGTTACCTTCTTAGTATGAATAGAACCAAAACATCAACTCCATTTAAACAGACGTGGATGTCGCTCTAGCTAGACCACTGGTTGTCACGAGTGTATTTCTCTAAAATAAATCCGGTTCGTATCTCCCTGCTATCCTGGCAATACCAAAATGGACCGAGCAAATAGAAGAACCAACGAAATTGAATTTGTACTCTGGCGGTCGGGAGTAGCGACGTTGCACGATCTCCCTCGGGATACTTCGGGGCCGAACCTACCCGATTCTCAATTCAAACCATTTGACGGAATAAACCAGTGATGGCGGTTGAAGATTTGTTCTTAATTCAAATATTTCACGGGGCAGCGCACTGTTAAATGAGTCGCTGAGAATCTGAGTAATTGAAGAGAAATCGACTAAAGTTCGGATATTGTTTGTTAAGCGTTTAAACGGTTTGATGTATATTTTATTGCGCTACAGTCCATGAAAACGTATTTTCTTAATTGCTCACTATAATAGATTTTGAAGTTGTATATTTATGTTTTTATTTAATCCTTTCTCATACACGCTCCGAAATGTTAACTTTACTGTTATAGTTCCAGGGCCCGGCCAAATAAAAATATTAGTTAATATGGCGCTTTTTTACTTTTTATAACCATGTTTGTACTAGGATAGATAACGCCAAACAATCAAAGTTCTTTCATGTTTACTTTCCTTTTTTAAATGTCATAGACCTTCACAAACGGCGTTTAAGGCGTATTTAATGAGTTTATTAAATAGTTTTACTTTTTTTTTACAGTTTTACGTTCTTAAACAAAATGAAATAATACAATATAAACCCCGATTTATTCAAATTAGATTTAATACGTTTATTTTATTTTGTGAGTATATTTAATGGTATATTTCAGTTTCATACTTAGTCGTACTTGCTCTCACATTGTAAGAGAGCAGTATACAAGTTGTGCTGTGTCTCAGCCGCTCTAACTCATACTAGTCCCGAAACAGCCCCTTTCCCGGTCTCTGCAGTAATGTAGTATTTATGCACAAAAACAAAAACTGATAATAATAAAAGGTTGACTTGAGCTTCACGAATGCTTAATGGCACTAAGTTTGTGTGGAAGCCAATATAGTAACCATTTTCGCACACAAGTCGCGGTATTACATACTTACCAAATAAAAATACATGGAATTGAATGTCAAATGTCAGGTATCAATATGATGCCTGACATAATACTCAATTTAATATTACATTTTTCCTCTTTCTTTTCTGTCGTTGATATAAGAATGTATATATAGATAAACGAGGACATTCCTCGTTTGTAAAACATGAAATCAAAGCATTTACGAATATAACTTCGTTTCAAATTCGTTTTAAAACATCAATACGATTTAAAGTACCAATTAACTATTTGACATCAACCAAAACCAATTCTCGTTATTTTTAAATTTCATTACCCATATGAATTTATAACTGAGCAGAAGTTTTAAGACCTCAGGCTACGACTATTATACAGCCTACATAAATGATTAATATTGAAAAATGTATGAATTATGTTAGTAAAGTGGATTTTAAAACAATGGAGTGTTAGCAAGCCATTAAAATAATATAATGTTTCCTTAACTATTACTACAAATTATGGTCACCTAACATTTTCATGTTAAAACCTATTTAAAAATCAACTGATGATCAGACAAGTAAGAAATTGAGTATGTAGGGTGGACATGATTCTGAATAAAAGTATTTCATTTATTTTTTATAAAACCACGTAATTATCACAATGTGAGTTTAAGTTTACTATGTTGCTACAAGACCCCGCCGCGTTATACAGGGCGATTGTATAACTAAAATCCTACCTTTGTCCAAACATAACGATTGGTTATAGTTGTTATTTGTCTTGTTTTTATTGCTTTTGCCGCTCGTTACCGCAGTGTTTGTCAAATTGTGGCAAAAACCATGCCAGCGGTGATGAAGTGTTTTTGTTAGGCCGTGCGAATGTGGTACACGCCGATTTTATTGCTCAGCAGGCGTGTTATTGTACACGCAGTTAATAGTTTCGCTATCATGAAAATTTACGAGGAATTTTTAATAAAACTCTGTTTTATAAACTCATATTCAAACGATTCTTAGTCCATATATATATACCTTTTTGAGTATTATTAGTGGACTTACGTTTTTGTGAACGTATAAAAATCAGTAAAAAAAATGTTAATATTAAAACCTAACCATCGGTCCACTGAAATGTACTGGTGCTATATTATGCCTTATTGTTTTTACATGTAACCTATGCTATGTTTATGAGCTATCATAACGTTGACAAAATGATAACCTCAAAAGCAATGTGGTTTTACCGCGTAGAATGGAGCCCCGGAACATAATAATTATAGCTAAAATAAGCAACACTTGTGCTGTAAATTAAGTTTTAATGCAACATAAGCCAGTGTCCGGATAACTAGCCGAGCCACTTATGTTTAGTGCTTAGTTTGGGCACTTGCACAGTGTACATCAAAAAACAGTAGAGACATTATGTCAACGTAGGATATTGCACAAAAGAAAAGATATTTCACTTTTTTATATTTCTTCTGTGAAAACAGATATGGGTGGTTTAATAAAAATGTTTCATGAATGCAGCGGTTGGATGAGGGAGACCCAGGATCGAGCCAATTGGCCTTTGTCCAGCAGTGGACTGCTATAGACTGATTGATGATGATGATGTTAAGTTACACAAGAAAAAAAAAGCAGATTGACAGATCTACATTTTGACTAAATTGTGTCCAAGACTAAAACTAGATTTTTATTTTCCTGAAGGTATTTAATATATTATGTGAAGCAATAAATAAGATTAAAGACTTAAACATACCGCCGGAAAACCTATTTATTCCTTATTACTATGCAAAATCATAAAAGTCATATATTACTTAAATTTTAATTTTTTTTTTTTTTTTTTTTTTTTATTTACACATTATTTAGACTGTGGTGAATAACTGCATTGTATGAATATTTCCATTTAAACCACTGGTAAGTATTAATTGCACGTAGCTTACTGTTTTTTCAATGTTAACTATTGATGGGTTTATTACGTTGAGCCAAGGGGTTGTTAGCTAGAGAGATTAACTCTATAGTCTTCCGAGGAAGAGCAAAAATACGCTCATGGCCAGGTGGAGATTGTTACTTAAAGCTGTAAGTAAACAGAACCGTACAGAGACACGGTAATATCTTAGATTAAAGAAAAGTAGTGGCCTGCCTGCATTGTATAAGGAACATAACGGCGAGGTGTTGTTACTTTATTTTATTAGTAGTAGTAATATGAAAGTGGATTGGTTTAAATCTCTTTATGGTTTGATGTACTAATCGATATCAAATCATACAGAAATAGTAGTTTTTTTTTCAGAAATATTGGTCGTTCCAGAGAAAATAGCGAAATAAATTCTGGGACCGTAGCCAAGAGGCAAACGCTACAAAAGTGGTACGTGGTTCATAGGACGAGAATGTCATCACATCACATACATTTTGAGTTATACTCGTAGAAAATAAAATCATTAGTAGCGTATGCCTCTTGGCTTGGGCATCTAAGCAGGCAGATGCTTGTAGAATTTAAAAATGTCAAGCCTAGCCTATTCATGGAAAATATTTGTTAAACAATAGTTGATCAACATTGACTATGAGCAACTAAACGTTCTCCTTCACCGAGCGAAAACTTGTCAACTTGCAGTGATCAAGTCTGCAATATGTTGCGTGCAACAAATGTTTACCGTGAATACGCGGTTTTGTTGTCGATGTTTTAAATAACATACTTTACATGTCAATACAGCCATGACCAAGAGAAAAGGAAAATAGAAAATGGGTTCTTCTGTTTTTCGTCCGAACTATTAGTTAGTTTTGATTATTTTGAATTAAATAGTCAAATATTATTTGACATCTTGAGAAAAGACAGACGCCGTAATTTAAACTAAAACTGTTTATTTATTATCATAAATCACACAAATATCACACAGATACTCACGCCTTCATTCAATATCATTTAATTTACAAACTTTACAAGGGCACTGGTAGGGAATAACATTCAAATAGAAATGTCATAAAATAATATAAAATAATTAACAAAAAACCGACTGAACTTTGGTCGAAAATAATAACGCAATCTATTTAATTTTTTTCACCAAATGATAATTTATTTTACTCTGGCTATATTGATACAAAAGAAATATTAACTATAATACAAAGTAAAAATAACAAAATAAAACTTAAACTAATATTAATGAAATATTTTTTAAACCCATAGATATTCGTTCAAATATTATATTTCAAAGGATTAATTCAATTCCCAATGCGCAAATAATTATGTTGAAATTACTTTCATATATTTGAAGATTCCCGGTAAAATATGGCTGAAAAGTATTAACGGTAAATTAAAACGTTAAGTGGACTAGAATGATGAAATCCAATAAATATTTAATGCCTAGATATTTCAATTCAAGCACTGGATAATGGATTCATTCTATTACACAGAGTAATATTTGCGTCTTTTCATCAAAAACTTCTGATTTCACAAAACCTTCTGATTTTGATCAAAAGAAAAAAAATGCTACATAGATTAAATTAATTAAGGCATCATTGTTTTGCAATATCCTAAACTCTTACCATATTTTATTTATAACTAATGACACGTAACAGCTAGTAAACGTATATACATTATCTGAGCAAATATGTATGCTGAATGTTTGGAGAGAGTCATGTTCAACTAATTTAAACTTGAAAATAGGTATTGGGTATTGACTTTGTTTGAGTATTTTGTAGAATAAACGGCAAACTGTTCACTGGTTTGATGCAGTATAATATACGCCGCGAACTAGTCAGTAACTTTTTGTTTTTAATGATGAATAAATTATAGAGTTAGTTTATATTTAGGTAAGTTGATTAATTGTAAATACACATTTTACAGAAATAAAGCCGTAATCATGCGTTCTCATAGTTATTTTTTTAAGCAAAAATGTTGAACCATATTGGAATGACCTACTTAAAGGCAATGGCGAGTGCAAGCCATATTTATGGAGGTCCGCACGTCGATTCCCCTGGTGATAACGTGTAATTCCACCGTATTGTCCGCTCACGGGGTAAGATACGCACTATTAATGGTTATTTATTTTTTGTTGATTCACCCTGAGTGTTTATAACTATTAGAGGATCTAAAAATAAATAATGGTTGAACATTTTGTAGAGGTAGGGAAAACTCTTTTAAACAATGTTATGTACTTTGAAGTTGGGTATCGCTATTTCTTAGGGAAAAACCAGTTGAGTACACAAATATAGTGTTTTTATGATACCTACTAGGTCAACGGAGAGTACCATAATAGGTTATGATTCCCTTGCGAGTAGTGTCAAAATAAGAGGCATAAACGACGTTATGATTTAGTTGCGTTGACTTGGAATAAATATCAGGGGACAATGTCAGGCCAATTGATCTATTCCCAAACTAAGCTCTAGGCCTGTACTGTGAGTGCTGGACTATATATAGAAATATATACTCAAATATATATAAAATATTCATGACTCAGAAACAAATATTCGCGCTCATCACAAAAATATCTGCTCGTACCGCTGGATTTGAACCCAGGATCGCTAGCTTCGTAGGCAGGGTCACTACCAACTAGGCCAACGTATCGTCAGAAGTTCGATTATTTCACAGCACGTGCCCGCTCAGCTTGCTTGCACACCAATTGCAAACTTGAATATTTGATTATGAATTTTACATTGATTCCTCTACGCGTTCTTGGGAAAAAAGGTGTTAACAAACAGGCCGACGGACAAGAAAGTGATCCTGTAAGAGTTTTTTTTCCCGTTATATATTCATCATCATCATCTCTTTGCCCATTATTCCAATCATCTTTTTGTTCTTAAATATATATATTTTTTTATATTCCCCCTCACTTATTATCATTAAAACATTACCGCCTATGTTACTACCGTGACAAAGCCGATTTTTTACCCTCGAACAAAGAGATGAAAGGATCCAAATTAAAAAAAAAAACATTACCCATTGGTTTACAATGCTTGATTTATTTATTATTCACTAAACAAACCATTGATTGGTTTAATGAAAAACTAAAACATACCAAAGACGTCAAAATTATTTTGTTTATGACTTTATGAGAAACAACTAGGTATTTGGTCGTTTTTGTGTTTCTGCAGCTGAATTTCATTGGTTTGATATACAAAAAAGGGACAAAAGCTACTTACCTTTTATATTATTTTTCGCTCTCAACATCATGTCGGTGAACTCACTAACCAAGCGACAACACTATTTAAAGTAGCACTGCCAGCACTATAGCGGTGAAACGCAACTTTGCGTATTTCGGTATGTTATTTCCCTCTGTGGGCTCTTTTAATTACAGTCCGACCTCCATGTATCATAAATTTTAATGGACCACGAACCTCGTGTGCCATCTAGTCACCGGAGCAAATTGCATTTTAGAATTTAAACGTAAACAGAAACGTTAAAATGTGTTCAAAAATTGAATTATTAAAATTAAAATATAACGTCAACTGTCTGCGAGAATAAATATCAAAAAGTACGAATAAGTAACGACAGAATTTCACAATAACTTGATCTTTAATTAGACTAAATTCCAAATTGTCTCTTACTTAAAATACTTGAAATTGTATACTGACTCATTCCAAAACGTCTTGATTCCCAAATTATCAGAATTTTGAAACGTTTGAATCGTAGAATAATTCAAATCCAAAACATCTGAATGCCAAAATGATGGAATCGATCAACGCTAATACAAAACCGCTGGACCTTAGACACTTGAAATTAAGAGAGGACACTAAGATAGGATTTCCCAAAAATCGAAACCCCAACGGGAAGAAATAGGGAGTGTAGGGAGAAACAAATGCTTCGCGTATGACATCACGGGCATCAACTATTAAAATATAAAAGAAGAAATTGACTGACTGATCGATCAACGCACAGCCAAAATCTAGGGACTTGAAATTTGAAGAAAGTATTCCATGGATACTCCGCACTAAGAAAAGATTTCCCGAAAATCAACCCCCACCGGAAATAATACAGGAGTAGCAGGAAACAAATGCTATGCGTACTAAGTCGCAGGCGTCCTTTATTGTAAAATATAACAATCAATATAATGACAGGAAAAACTTGTTTCAATTTCAGATAATTTGGGATAAGGTAATTTTGGGATAAAGGTGTAATGAATTCCAGTCACATTAGGAATCCGGTATTTTAATAATTAAATTTCGATATTGACTACAAAATCATTTTTTTTAAATCTTTATCAAGTCATTATGATTCATGATACAAAGTCGCATAATGATCAGTCGCTTCAGTTTAACTGTAATAGATCCTAAGTTTGGGATATTTAGTATGTATGTATGTATGCAAGTACGTTAAACCGACAATATCTCCTAAAAATATATGGTTTGTCGCACTTACCCCATTGACGCTCTTGCCTCACCTTGGGTTAAGTGCGTCTACGGGGCTAGTGCGTTAAACCAACAATATCTCCTAAAAATATATGGTTTGTCGCACTTACCCCGCTGACGCTCTTGCCCCACCATGGGGTAAGTGCGTCTACGGGGCAAGTACGTTAAACCAACAATATCTCCTAAAAAATATATGGTTTGTCGCATTATCCCGCTGATGCTCTTGCCCCACCATGGGGTAAGTGCGTCTACGGGGCAAGTACGTTAAACCAACAATATCTCCTAAAAAATATATGGTTTGTCGCACTATCCCGCTGATGCTCTTGCCCCACCATGGGGTAAGTAAGTCTACGGGGCAAGTACGTCAATCCAACAATATCTCATAAAAAATATATCGTTTGTCGCACTTACCCCGTTGATGCTCTTGCCCCACCTGGCTTTATGCTTAGGAGAATCACATTCCTGTTTACATGTAGGTATATTACGAATGGTACGACGTCACGGTAACAATTTCTTATATACGATAGCCATCAGGAGATTTATAAGTAAAATTTGTAAAAATACATTGCATCGAATCTCGTACAGCGGAATATAATCATCAGATTGGGTCGCCATCTTCCCGAACACGTGGTTAAGGGATGCGATGGCTGAGATACGCGTCATACTCGTGAACGAGTGCTGTCTGTGGGGTCAGGTTGTTTACGCTTGCAAGGATCTGTTTTCCAGTTAGTTAATTTAATTATCGTTCTTGACATAGAGACCCTCATCGTTTTGTTCTCTCAGCACTTGTTTATTGTTAGAGCACTGTAAACCGCTATTGCAATCTTTTAAAATATTTAATTGCGCATTGTTTTTAATCCGTCAATAAATACTTAAACAAATGTAAATTGTGATGTTAAAATACGAATTTGAAATTGTATTGGTATTAAAGACTAAAGTAAAATATTTTTACGCCAGCCTTGGCAAAACAAAATACGATCTAAAATAATAATTATTGTAACACCTTTTATATACGCTTGTTTTATGCATATAAACTATTCATTCATTCATTCATTCATTCATTCATTTACTATCAATAAGATACTTACATTATAATTTAAACATTAAATTTAATGTTCCGACATTTTTTTGATGCTCAACAAAACTTTCACTTACTTCTTTTTTATTAATTTATTTTAATGTGTGTGATTTAATTTTTTTTAAATATTGCCTTATGATATTACTAACTTTTGTATAAATAGTTACATTATATTTAATTAAATTGTAAAAAATAACTGAAAATAACTAATATTAAATAAGACTCAATCTATATATACACTAAAATATTAAATCTTGTTAGATTTAATTTGTGGTTAAAAAATCTCCCGACGGTTTTGTCGGAAGCGGTGGGATTTTTACTCCATACATACATACATAATCGACTTGAAAAAGGAGCCCTGATGTGGCCAATTTATTAATTATATATAAAACAATATAAAACAAATAATTTTCATATAATTTCATCAATCACAGATAATCGAAGGAAAATAATCACAAATGTTTTCTTAAATCTTAAAACCTGGTCCATTGTTCAGTAAGACGCTGGAGGAATCTCGTTTTCCCACAGTATTTCCACACGCAATTAAAATCTTTTATAGCAGTCGTATGGCGTTTTATTACTAAGCGTTTAAATAATTTTGCGTTGAGATTGCGTTCTCGAAATTACCCCATTTTCTTTTTAAACAACCTTACTTTGCATTTCAGTTTACGCTTATGAGGATTTGGTTCGGATTTTTAAGAAATAGGGTGTTTGATGTATATGAGTATGAGATTAAACATTAGGTACATAAGGTTTTTGGTTAAAAGAATAAGGTCCAAAAACTGTTCCAAGGAACCGCCTATAACTAGTATCTCTCTTAAAAGAGTAACACCTTATTGTCAATTTTTTTTTTTTTAAAGACTAAATTAGATCATAAAACGAATAATCTATCTAGTACATTTACGCTGGGTTTTATAAAGACCCGTTAGATCAAATATGGGTCAGGAATGTCGAAGCTTGTATGAAGTTACTAAAATTTGATTTGACATATACTAACAATTCGAGCAATCTCGGAAACGGCTCCAACGATTTCCATGAATTTTAGTATGTAGGTGGTTTCATTTTACGTAAACTTACCAAATAAAAACCAAGAAAAGCTCGGTCTTACAGATACATACGAAATATTAACAATTAACATGAAAATACGTATTTAAAACGGTCTTAGTACTTGCGAAAATCAAACGCCATTTCAACCTAGTTTTGCCAATGACCAACCCAACGTCCCCACTGTAATAGCAGTTAAATCAAAATAATACGAAGTCATAAATACACAAATCGAGCTACCGGCTGGTCGACTTACAACGGAGTTAGACGAAGCAGAAAGAAAATTGGGAGAGAAGGGTCGTGCGAAATATTTCAATATGCCATTCACATTTTTTACGACCGCCATGTGCGGCGCCTTACGATTGTACGGAACCGCAATATTGGCCGATTCCAACGGTTTCTCCACTTTTTCGATAGGTTATCAGTAGGTTGAATAGTGCGTACGGTAACAAAGGTTGTGATTTTATTTGCGTTATAAAGATTTGGGCTGGGTTGGATTAAAACTGTTACTATTATTATGTGTTTGGCTATGTAAAATATATATATAGATGCAAACATTGTAACTCTGTAATTTTATATGCATAATAAAGATATTACATGAATACAATTAATTATTTGTCGCATATGCGTTGTTAACTTTGAAAGTATTTGGATAAGTCCAATAAAAAAGTAGACCAATAAAAAGAACTCACGGTTTTTACATTCTAATTCGAAAGAATAGGTCATTTTAAGAGACCAATTTCATAAATTTTGTATTTAACCCAATAGTTTTGTTTTAATATCTTTTTTATTTAGCATACATTTTATGGACGACATGATTGTTTTAAATTTGGGTTTGCTTTTTCTAATAATTTACAATAATTAAATGATATTATAATCATAAAAAGCGATTGTCATAGTGTTTTAAAACATACTATTTCAAGCGGTTTTCGCCTCACCCGTAAGAAAACGAAAGTCAAACGAAGGTTAAATATAATTTTGTCGAAATATCCGAAATAAATAAATATTTTGAAAACGTATTAATGCAGACGGCATTAAAACCCTATTACTCGAAATGGTTTTGGAATAAGAGTAATTGTAAAAATATGAACAATCCCAATTATACTTATTTTATTTTAACCTCATCTAAATAAAATAAATCAATAAAATGGGCCAATTCGTGTTAGGCCTTTAACATGAATCATTTTGAACATCTTGAGAATAGATAAATTTTATCATTCAGTAATATGATGTATAACTAAGTTAATATTCAAAATTATTGCCCTATATCAATTTTATCCTGTATCTCAAAAATTTTCGAAACACTAGTACATTCCCGTCTTTACGAATTCGTTAAAAAATCGATACTAGCTGAGCAGCATGGCTTCGTTAAAGGTAGGTCGACCGCCACTAATCTCATACTTTTTACTGATTTCATCTTTCGATCGCTTGATGAGACACAGCAAGTGGATACAATATATACGGACTTCCAAAAAGCTTTCGATAAAGTGGATCACCTGATGCTTTTGAGAAAGCTGTCCTATAATGGAATTAAGGGAAGCCTTCTCCGATGGTTTGCCTCATACTTACGTAATCGCACCCAATTCGTAGTAGTCAACGGGTTTACATCGTTACCCACAGTTGCAACATCGGGCGTTCCCCAGGGCTCAATATTAGGACCGTTGCTATTTGTTATATTTATTAATGATAATTCCACCTGTTTCAAGAATAGTACCATCTTATTGTATGCTGACGATCTCAAAATATATAAAAGAGTGCAATGTATTGAGGATGCGTCCTTACTTCAGGAGGACTTGAATAGATTTAACGATTATTGTCTAAGAAACAAATTGTCTCTAGCCTACAACAAATGTAAACACATAGTGTTCACAAAAAAAAAACAATGTTGAGATAATATTATTAATATTATCTCTAACTCATATCACCTAAATCAACACCATCTGGAAACCACTAACAGTATTCGTGACTTAGGGGTGCACCTCGACTCTAAATTGACTCTTGATATACATGTGGATAATGTAGTGAGGAAAGCATACAAAATGCTTGGCTTTATAATACGCACCACCAAACCGTTCAAGAAGCAAAACACTTTCATCCTACTTTATCAATCCTTGGTGAGATCGTATCTTGAATATGCCTCAATAGCATGGAACCCGTACTATAATATTTACGTAGATAAAGTAGAGATGTTGCAGAAGAAATTTCTGCGTTTCCTTAATTATAAGATGAGGCAACCACGTTGTTGCTACACCGGTCTCTTGGCCAAATATAATATGCTGTCTTTGAAGGACCGACGAGCCGTTGCTGACGCAGTAATGCTGCGCAACATTTGCGTAGCCGACATTGATTGCCCACAGTTGCTCGCAGCATTTCGGTTTCGCACTCCACGAAGATCGACCAGGTCTAAACATTTATTCGCTTTGCCAAACATACAATCCAATGCAGGTAAACGCGCTCCTATATATAGACTTTGCGACCACCACAACCGATTTCTTTCTGATATAGACTTATTTTTCCGCTCCCGCGCCTCATTCAAGGCTGCTGTTATAAAACTATACAAAACAAAAAAGATATAATAAATTATTGTTAATGCTAACTACTTAATGAAAGTGTAGTCAAAAATGTGCATTTGTAAGTTGTATTTCTTTTTTTTCTTAATAAGAAAATATGTTCTCAGTGAGATATGTTCAGGGGAACATCATAAACTATTCTGTATGAGTTACGCATATTCTACCTGTATTGTTACTTCACTTGTATGTTTCTGTTTTTATCTCCGAATAAATAAATAAATAAATAAATAAATAAACTAGAAGTTTGAAAAAATATCTGGTTTATGCCATTCCGAACAGAAATAAGCTTTAATTTACAAATTTTGATTAATATTACAATTATATTTTTCTGATCCACTACCCACAAAAGAAAATGGAAAAGGCACTATAGCGTGACGTTCTTGAAAACCCAAAGAAGAAAAAACAAAAGAAAGAAAACGCATGCGAAATAACAAGAATATTTTTTTAAGCTAATAATGGAGTAAATTAGGGTCGTGTTGCATCGTAACACTAGGCGCACTCAGATATCCCATTTTAACAAGTCCGTAACGATAGAGTAGACGCCAGACTAAGCAACGAGCTAAAAAAATACAAAATATACAGAATGAAAAGCAGAACCAAGTAGTTGGCGATTGTTCCACTGACAAGAACGTTAGTATTACTTAGAGAGTGAGAAGTAGATACTACTACCGCCTTGACAAAACCTCACCAAACTTCATAATTAAGAAGTATGTAAAAGAGTCAAGAGTATATAATTGGAAAAATAAAAGTCATTTTTTTGTGTACAGTCGAGTTCATAAATATGACGTGTACACAAGGTATTAAATACCTTGTCACTGTCACAGGGCCCGTATTTTTCATGCCGATGACATCAAAATGACGTCAGGCTACATAGAGTATGATTCCATGAATGGTTTTATTGTAATTATTAACCATTAGTCGTCGATCATTTAATCATGTAAAAATAAGTTAAGTAATCTGTTGACTACTTAGTACCTAAAACGTAAATAAAACTATTTGATTGAGAAGGACAGTGGCAAAAATCATCGAGTAACGTTGTCATTCAAAAAAATAGATTTAATGGTTGTAATTAAAATAAATATGATTAAAATAGTCGTAAATACAATTATGAGTAATGAAAACAATAATGCTGCCGTGATCCGTATTTTCATTGCGATTAAGCTGTATAAAACTTTGCTTTATCGCTTCTTATTTTTCATACCTAAACATCCTGCCAAATAAAAACAGCACCCTGTGTGTAAAATAACGTCATTTTGACGTCATTGGCATGAAAAGTACGGGCCCTGCTTATGACATTAAATAGACTAAGTACTAAAGTATACAAATATTTATGGACTCGACTGTAATTGGTAGTGAAAAAAATATTGCTTTTTTATCTGTTCGTAGCCCTGTAATTACAATGGTACTCTTTCGTGTTTCATTTTTAAAGACTATTTGCACTTATTGCATTGTTAAAATACGTAGATAATAACGCAAATTAGACAGGCCAAAAAACAACAACAATCATAAATTAATAAGATACAGAATCAATGTTTCTTGCTTACCAGAGGTTGGGTGTTCGCCGTAGATAGAGCATTTAATGGGCGGACGGCGGCAAAAACGGCCCGCGGAAGCACACAGATTATAATATTGGAGTTTCAATTGCATAAGTTGGTACAATTTGCTGGTTCACACTATTACCGCCGCGCTTGCGGTGCTGACTCTTTAGTTGATACTGTTACTTTAATTACTGTTTGCTTTAATTTAGCGTAATGAATGAGCTGTTGTTATGTTGTATGTTGAGTTGTGGTTTTGGTGTGGTGGTAGTTAATAGCTTGTAAAAAGTTTGATTTTAAAAAACAGTTTTTGTCTTCTTCACATATTAAATGTTTACTGCTTTAGGAAATAATCTAGAGCAGATGCAAATAGTGTTGATAGTTTTTTATTGATATCAATCATACGGAAGAGGCCTATGTCTAGAAGAGGACAAAATATAGCTTGATGATGACAAGGGGCCACGTGCACGAAAATGATTTATTTAGTTTTAAGTGCAGTTTCAAAAAAAAATAATCGAAAAGTCGGTAAATGGAGGATATTGTATTTTAGAACGAAATTATTTTCATTTCCATTTAGCTCTCTAAACATATACAATACGCAGTTTTTAATTATGTTTACACTGTTCGGCAATTATGTTTGAGGAAATTAATATTATCGTGTCTAATCCAAATTCATTAACGTAATTATAGTGGCGGTCTCAGAGTCGGGAAGTTTGACAAATTAGTCTGTGTTTTACTACTCAATGAGAACTTCGTTTGGGCATAGTTATGTGAAGTGAGTTTGTCTGGAAGCGCCTCAAATGGCTGTAGGAAGTGGTAGCGTCTGGGAGTTGTAATCATAAAACTAAGGTTTTTGGTACTGTTTTTAGGGATGGTGATTTTTATGGTAACTATGGCACAGATTTAGACATTTTGGATGCCGCATCCCTTTCACATCAATGTGACCAAATCGAGGGATAATGATAGAGAAAACCTTACTTTAGGACGATTTTTGAAGTAGAATGCACTATGTTAGCCGCGGACTGCATGCTGTGTAATGAGGTGTAAGTAAATTTTACACCTTGTTGAATAAAACTTTCTGCTAATTGTTCTTTCTGGCATGTTTATTTAAAAAAAAAACTGAGTTCATTAGTATCGTAACGAAAAATAAATGAATATCAAAAGACAATTAACCTAACCCTAAACTAAGCTCTAAGCTAGTACTATCGGTACTAGATAGCAATTAACATACGTTTATAGAGAATTACATAGGGTAAAGTCACCATTGGTCAGCTAGAGACATGTAGTCGGCCTCTGCCTTATACTTTGTATGAGTGGGAAGAGTACGAAAGAATATTTCCTTCTCTTCAATACAAAAAAAAAACAGCAACTAAATAAATTCGGTCACGGAGATACACCGCAGCAGCTTTTAGAATACTTTCTTGTTCGGGTAAAGTGGTTTAAACTAACGTAAGAATGTATGACAGTGAGTGAGATTCAAACTCTTTGGTGGTTTTTTCACTGATTTTCAAGTTTCACGTTGGATAACTAAGGCTACGCCTTGCTGTCAATCAGCCAGTCAGTACCAGAATAGTTTTATAAAATACATGTGTAGGTAGCGTTGAAATACATCGACGTTCGAGGATTTCGTTATCGCTATAAATTCGGGTACTAACGTAAGCCCCTCAAATATTCATATTCCAATATCGACGAAGCAACGAACAAACGGTGAGATATTTTTAAAATGCCCGGGGTCTTTTTCGATATGAAACAAGCATCACATTAACCGTCAACAGCATTGCTTGTTTTATTTGTGAACAAAGAAATACATTTACATAATATTATAATTCCACAAAGAGCAGAAATAGAAGAATATCGTATTCCTGGCCCTTGTTTCGTCTCATAAAACGAAGATAATTTGAATACTTTGCAAAAATTAAATGAGACATCGAGTATTGAGATCAAAAGGTTTTCAGATGAGCAAGTTCGGAGTTCGTAGGTACGTTTAATTTGTCAAACGAATGATGGATAAGAGAAACAAAAATATTGTGTAGCTCGTTAGATGTTTTTATATTGATCCGCTCGGCGTCTAGCACACTTGAAACTTCTGTCGTAATACAAAAGGCGACGTCTAACTGCAATGTTGTAGTCAAACCATTTTAAATTCTATTAGTAACCAGTTTAAATATAAAATGCTTATACTATTACTTTGTAGTTATACACTTTCTTCAGTGTGATTACAGACTTTTATAAGGCTCATTATTATGAAATTGCATATTGTCCTTATGTTTTCTCTATACCTCTTTGTTGTATAAATAATCAATTGCACGAACATTCGTTTGGGATGCTTATTGTTTTTTTTACTCGCGTACTAAAAACCGCTAATATTGATATCGTTTGCGGTATCGGAATACCACTTATTATGTAACCGAAGCGGGAAAACAATTCAATAATGAGCGTTGGCATGGTAATAACAGTTCTATAATAATTACTATAGATTTTTTATTACCATGGTCACGGATATTGCGGATATCATTGTTGGCGTTTAGTGAAGACTTGGAATCCTAATTTGTATAATAAAGTATTTTAAAAACAACATTAATTTTGAAAGTAATTGCGTGTTTAGAATTACATTTTTATTATGTTACTAAAAATCGATGTTTACTATCCATCGATTTGTTATTCGTTACCATGGTTACGTTAAATATGGATATCAACAAAATGGCTTTAGTTTGGCATTCTAACTTTTATACTTTTAAAAATAGTCGCGAAAGTATACGAGAAAAGTTAGCGATTGTTTATTTTGTCATTATCATTTTAAGCTTGTAGAAAAAGTTATTTATGCAACGATACATAATTAGCTCTTATGGTACTCGTACCTGTAATTAGATCAGCACTCGTACCTTAAGAAGCTTCCTATCTATTGCATTATTGTATAAAACAAAATATTTTAAAATATTTAAAACAATAGTAATACAGTGGACTTATTTCACCGGAGGCTGCATTTTGAATTGTTAAATAATGACGATCAGAGGCAGGGGGCATCGCACACGATAATGTCTGTATCCCGGACTTGTCCTTTGTGTACAAATGTATATTTGTATTTATGTGTGTTTGTAACGAATAAACTCAAAACTAATAAACCGATCATAGGTTATTTATTTTTCTATGCGGACGAAGTCGCCAGCCAGTATTATAATATACCTACCAATTTTTCATCGCATGACACGTTTCAGTCTTGTTTGACTTTTTCAAAAAGACGAAAGATTGAAGCTAGACGTTGACGAAACACATATTTTAAAGGAATAAACAGCGACGTTTAGCGGCCATTTTGGCTCTTACCTATGCCAGTTCAGAAAAGGCTTAAGGCAAAACGAGTTCTTCCAAAAAAAAAACATAGGTATTCGCTGCAATCCATTTAAAAAGCCTTATAATGACGCAGTTTGCCTGTTTGGTAGTGACCCTACAAAGCTAGGGGTCCCGGGTTTGATTCCCGGTCAGGGCAAATATTTGTGTGATGAGCGCTAGTTTCTGAGTATATAAGTTTTGATACCTACCTTATATCTACTTAGTTAGTACTCGTACAAGCTTAGTTTTGGACTAGATCGGATTTTGTGGATTGTCCTCCGTTTTATTATATTTATCATCACTAACCGTTCCTCTAAAAATCCAGTGTTTTGTAAATACATAATAAACAAGAACCATTTTACGAAAATCAACTAAACAAATTCGTGAATGTTACTCACCTTGCATTCTAATTGACAATGTGCGTAGAACACGCTATATCCTATTTACCATGTAACAAAATTTGAAACTCTAGTCTTCTCTCTCTTCCCTCAGCGTGTGACAAATCGAGTGAAAGGGTAAAGCAGTTTAAAATTTCATAGTGCAAAGTAAGCCCTTTGAAGCGGTGAAGTCAAATCTCTGACTGTTTAATGGCGCCCACGTCTCTTATGTAAATTTTCAGTAAATGTGCCACCGTGTCTTGTTTACGCCAAATTGTAGGATTACCTCCGCCGACTTAAACTTTGTTAATTTTGGCAGAATGTGTTATGGATTAGGCATCTTAATTATTCTTGTGTTTTGTTGACGTTCCGTTCAGGGATTATTAAAATAAGTTACGTGTGCGGTTTCAATTTTAATATTCGTTGTGTTCGTAAACTCTTTAAAATACGAATACAGGGTGATACTTAATATTAATTGAAAAGCAAGTAATGATCACCCTGAACAAACCAATGGACTTTGTAAACAAAAGCCAAACGCAATAACACTTTTCATCATTTCTCCTAAAAACGTAAACCGAGTCCCGAATGCACACTAATCGGTACTTAGTGCCGACACTAAGCTTCACCGACACACGGACTCACATTGGTGCATTACTGAACATTGTGTTATTCTTTACCGGTTTTGCCACGACTTAGGGTCTTATATAGATCTTATCATATTATCTTGTAAGCAATCACCCTTACACACTAAACTGTTAGGATTTACAGGTTTCCTCACGATGTTTTTCACTGCGGAGCATCGGGATATGTTTTTTGATTGAAAAACACATCGGTAAAGTCAGCGTAAAAAGCAGCAAACCACTTTTGTGCTTTAACGCATTAACATATTTGACAATCTTGTGTGACTTTGCTTAAGTCACTAAGTGACAAGACATAAAAAATCGTGTCTAATTTAGATGCTGACTATACATTTCAACCACTGGGACTCCTTCCTTAATCGATATTCCTTTTTTTCACTACCCATCATGAATGAGAAGTTTGCTCGATTGAACGTCAGTAACCGAGGGTCAGGACAGTAGTAACTTTGTACCGTGATGCGTATCTGCAAT
Source organism: Acleris sparsana (assembly GCA_923062465.1). Classification (NCBI taxonomy): domain Eukaryota; kingdom Metazoa; phylum Arthropoda; class Insecta; order Lepidoptera; family Tortricidae; genus Acleris; species Acleris sparsana. Next base: position 3,983,019 of record OV281289.1, read on the forward strand.
GTTAGTCCAGTAGACATAAGAACCTTGGGGTGCAATTTTGACATAGGTGGTGCTTTAATAAAATAAGCCTAACGAGACATCAATTGTTACTAACTTGAGGGCAAAGTAAAGATGAAATCAGAGCCCATTGTTATTCGTAACCTAGATGAAACGTACTGTATCCAAGGATCAACTTAAGCCAGTTCGTGCAAGTGAACCTAGTTATTTCTGCGTAATGGAATAACACCAGTGTTAGGCGTAGATCAACAGCGGCCGTACTAGGGATTTGTGAAATTTATTCGCTCGCGTCGAGAACGACCCTGTCCCTGTGATGCGATGTGTAAACTGTGGAAGTGGCTTAGCCCTCTCAATTTGGATTTAACATGAACGGCTGCTTTCAACGACTTCGGTCTTTAGTCGGCAATGTTGATGACGTTATTTATTCCTTGGAAAATGTTTTTCATGAGGAATGTAGAATTAAATTAAATTAACACAAACGATGTTTGAACTTGAAATAGGTTGCAGTTAAAATAGCGAATTCTATATTCTGCTAAAATTTGCTTTTACATCCCACAAGTAAATTAAAAACAAACAAGATACATTCAAGAATTTTTTTGCGGCTTAGTACGTTTAGAAAAAATCTTTTTTACTATTATTTTTTGCCTTTTATTCATCATTGGTTGTCAAGATATATAATATTTTTTTATTTTCATAAACATCAATCTTTAAATCTGTTTGTCAAGAGCAACCTTATCTATCAAAGTATATTTGTCCATTGTTTCAATATAAAATACAATTTTGCATAAAAATCAGCCAATCTCAAATCTTTGTAATGTTATTAAAACAAACCTGAGCACACAATAGACTCCAAAAAAATACAAAACTTGACACCAAAACCAAATATACCAATTTTGCAACACCCTGTTTCACTTCCATCCACTCTCACTCCCCAAGGTCCCCCGGCGCCCATTCACCGTCGTATGTACCCGTTTCGATTACATTGACGTCACGGTTTCGCTACAAAAAGATAAGTATTGGCTCCTAATGTAAGGGTTAGGGGAGACTGGGGACGCGCGTAACTTATTCACGGATAATAAAAATGTACACTTTCGATTTTAAGGTAAGGCTGGGGCGTTAAGAGGTAATTACGTTTGTAAAATATCGATTTGGAACGCAGAATAATGTTTTTTTTCGTAGAATTGGTCCTTTTTAGTAAATGAATCTTATTTTATATAAGTATTACCTTGACTAGTACCTAAGGAACACGCTTGAAGCTTAATTAATGACTAAGTCAGTTATAGCGTGAAGTCGCCCCAGATAAAATTGATTTAATTAAAAATGCAAAAAAAACTGTGGTTTTATTTTCAACACTGCCTAAATACAGGGTGCGTCAGTAAATTCGCCGACAATTTACGCTGTTGTGTCGGATTACACTACAGAAAAGCCTATTCCTAAAGCGAACTAACTGCAGTCAACATACTATCGAGCATCGGAACCGACACGAGCGGGGAACGAGTTTCAGAACTAATAAAATGCGAAGCAAAGCGTTTCACGTAAATCAGTACAATCGATTTTCGGATAGTAATCAGGGCAGAAGTTGCAGTTCTGAGTTTGGCTTTGAAGGAGAACTGAATTTATAGAGTTGACTTCTTCAGAGAAAAAAAAGGATGTCATAAGTTTAACTGTGTGTCTGTGTATTTGGATGCGGGTTGGTTTTGAAAGACAGCTAGTGTAATCAGGAACCTAGCTCAGGTTTTATCTATTTCATTGTTATTTATGGTATAATAAGGATGTTAGCAAAAATCAGAACCATGAGTAAGATAGAATACTTCTTAAATTGCCATTTTACGGACTGTCTTACCTGCAAACTAAAATCAATGATCATTTTTAATAAAGAAAAAATATTAATCCAACGTGATTACGAATAAAACATGTGATTTTCATTTTTTAAACACGTTATCTAACATTTCTGTAAAATTTCCGTATGTTAGCCCAACAAAATATACGCTTCATGACCTAAATTACAAAATTAAGTGCAGTAGAATCAGATTCGTAACAGTTTTTACTGCCTGCTCCGTTCGTTCCCAAGTCTCCAGGGCTTCCCGCAAATTACTGCACTCCCGGCATCGGCAAAAACGGACAACACGACTTGCTGGAGATTAATTTTGATTGCAAAACTTTGTAGCGGGGCGAAGTGTAAATCTAAAGTCGTCAGTCGGTTTGTATAGTTAACGTTCAACGATTTCCAATTGGTAGAGACAGGATATGAGAAAAGCTGAATGAAAAATTCAGCAGGTAATTAAACTTGTATAATAAATAAATGTCAGGGCGATGTAACACAAATTGACTTAGTCAAATAGTGAGCTGAGCTTGATCTATGACTACATAGATAACGGTAAATAAATGTATTAATAGAGAAATACATTTAAATACATAAAAAACATCTAAAACTCACTAAGAAATTCTTAAGCTCATTACACAAATATTTCACCGATAAAATCAATAGTTATCCTTCTCGGTCTACTTTTATGTTTTGTAAATTTGCTGATTTAATGGAACGTTTTATTTGATTCTGAAGCTCATTATGTAGAAAAAGCCAGGAAAAGTCGAGTTTTACGTTATACATTGTGCGTCAACAAAAAATCCTGGGAGACATCTACTGAATTTAAGTCGGACTACCGTTTCAATTGTTAATAGACCGCGGTAAGGGATCAGCCTGCATATTCGTATTTAGTTTACGAAGATTTAACGTTGAAGGACTGCTTAAATGAAGAAAGGTACCTATATTAAAAATAATTGTATTTTTTTTAAATTTTGGGACAAGCTGATTTTGCCGATCACATCCATCTCTTAGACCATACCAATTTATAATATTATTTCAAATTCCTATTCATGCCAATAATAGGAACTGGTTCTTAATTCCTAGCAAGGTTTAAGCAAATCATTAAATATCAACAAACAAATAATGAGACCTGTAAAGTTAAGTAAAATCTTGCAAATATAGAAGTAGGGCATGAATAAATATTTGAATGGGTTCAATCTACCTTTTGGGCCGCATTAAAATTTATGTTTTGTAAGATACGCGTGGAAGTCAATTTAATAAGCTATAATTCTTAACGAGTCTTGAGATTAAAAATAAAGTCAAAATAAAAAAAGAATAAGTCCTTTTGAGAATGAATTGTAATGTAGGTAAGTATAGATAGAGGTTGAAAAAAAGGGTTATTTTAAACAAAAAAAAGTGAGCGTTGAAAAAACATTGCATTTAAACATTCTCTAAACCTAAACCGAATCCTAATAATAAACTACTTTTGTTAATTTAAGATCCTGTTATTCTTTGATCCAATGCAGATAGGCTAACAAGCTTTAATCCCATTACGTTACTTTTGTCCATTAAAACATTAAGTATTAGGTACCTTACATATGAAATAGGCGTTTTATATGGCAAAAATGTACCCATTATATACCAATTTTTCGAGCTTTTTCACCTTTCCAATTTGTTTCAGGTGATTTAAAACTGTTTTATTACTCACACCGAAGCCTGCCGCTAACTCTGACGTAGTTTGCGATGGATTCGCTTCCACAATCACTTTATTCTTCGTTATTAACTTGAGTCTCCGGTCATTCACGGAACGTGTTTCGCAGGTCAAAATTTCCAGAACGAAAATATTGGAACCAAAAACGAACCGTGTTTTCTTTTACCGAAAGACGTCCACTGCTGCACATAGGCCTCCCCCAACGCTTTCCACTCATACCGGTCTTGTGCTTTTCGCATCCACCGCGGTCCCGCGATCCTGACGAGGTCGTCACTCCATCTTGTGCCATCAGCTGCCTCATACACATAATTAATCCTTCGAGCCGTTTCGTCAGCACTGGTGTGACGGTGGAAATCTTATTCGTAAATAACGCGATATTTTAAGTTCTCCATATTGTGAACAGAATGATGTCAAAGACAAAACAAATGACGCGATAACAAATGAATCGCCATTAGGCACAAATACATGAGCTCAAATTCGAAATAAATTTGAATTTACAATTCTTAGCCAAACACCAGATATTTTAAACCAAAGTGGCCAGTTCAACAATACGCCAATAGGGTATTTGCCTAGTTTGTGAAAAGTACTTATACTTAATTAGTGATCCATTTTATGATAGTAAAAAAAAACTCGCACGGATATTAACCCGATAACAATAATAAAACAATAAATAAATAATTGCCTTAACTCTTTACAGCCAAAACGACATCTTTCTGTATAATCTGTGTTATGACGTCATATTACACTTGTCAAATGTCATTCAACCCAACGGACAATTTAAAACTTCAAAAAGTGGGGTTATATTTGTGTTTACCTACTATGTATGCTATCCATTCAATGCAGTATTGTAAATTATGATATGATACATCAATATGAGTTTAAAATCTTATTACCAGTATTGTATAGTGCCTAGCACAATGTACTTTTGTGAGGATCATTTTGATGTAAGTACTACATTACATACTGTTTAACAAAGTAGTTAACAACATTACATATTGTTTAACAACGGTTCAAAGTTTGACAAATTGACACTGTCTGCTTTGGTAAATGTGTTCACCAAAGACGCCATAGCTGGATCTTTGTTTATTGCAATGTATTTGCTAACGGCTAACCCAGTAGGTATGAGATAATGTAAGTTTTTTCGCCAGTAGACTCAAATTCAAATCTTTGTTTACAGTAAACGTAGACAGAATGAATCTTGTCATGTCACAGTTGTCACCACAGATATAGGATATGTCTAAAGCACAGATTATAAGAGTTGTCACTGTCTCGAGTTGATGACACAGATAGTATGATAAAAAAAAACATTAAGTAAGATGACGTCACGCAATCTCATTGGTGTTTCAATATAGATTAAAAATCTTTATTTTATTATAAGATATATAATAAAATAACGACTTTATTGAATTAAATAAAAACTATAATCATAATCCTCGACATTAAAACTAGCTATATGCAAAGCATCTTTGTTTATTATAACCACAGGCAAGTACCCTATTTCATATATGTAAGGACCCAATTAATGCATAAAGCATAAAATGAAACGATTCCATTCGATTTATTCCAATTATTTATTTAAACGAACGTTTATGCCCAATGTTTTTCTTAATGAACCTGAAAATACTTGACATAAAAGTAAACAAAACTGTAATTAATTAATTTTAATTATAAGCGGCTGCCGGCAAAGAAGCCTTGGAATAAAAGCGGTACATTCAACAAGAGATAATTGGGACAGTCTGATATTTCAGTATGATTAATAACATTGTAAATCAGCCCCAAATCCGAGCCTTAATTTGAAAATAAAAATGACAGAGTATATGATAAGGATGTATAAATACCTACTAGTCTATAATACTCTTGTGCTAGCAGTAATTGGAAAAGATATCGAGTTATATTTTGCTCAAAATAATTGTTAGGGTGCTCTTTTTTAATCATTAATTTATTACAAAACATTGCTTTAATCAAATTAGATAATTTGAAGCTGCATGTATTAGTGACAAGACGTGTCTTGCGTTATACATTAGTAAGCTTAAAATAAAAATACATAGTTTGATACTTGAGCATTTCTTAAGAAGTAGGTAATTCAACAGTAAAGTAAGACATTTTTTCAGTCGTTATTTTTTTCTGTAATTTAAATATTATGATAGTTATTTACATTTTTAATAAATTATATAACTACGCCTAATAGAACTTTTACTCAAATGTATATGTGTCACATTAATACCTCTTTGCTCCGCTTATTGCGTTGCAATGACTTTTAAAGCAGCAATTAAAGCCACTTTAGTCAAATAAAAGCTAAAAATTAATGATGGTAAAGCACTGAAACATGAGAGCCCTGCTTAGTTCCGAATAAAACCGGCTTTTACCGTAGCAAGGTAGCTTCACACAAGGAGCGTTTAAGTTTTCAAAGTAAAGAATTAGCTGCAAGCTCTTGAATGTCAGTGTCGACGTTCGAAATTGTTTCCAAATGCAGGCAAATACCAGCGTAATTACAAAATGCTGGGTTGCTACAGTTTCTAGGCTCTTAACACCGTTCTTTAAGGACGGTTTTGGCGCGGTACAGCAAAATAAATGGGGCGTAAAGCAGACTGTGATGTAAAATGCAGTCCAAAGATTTTATTATGGTCTGGCGGGAAAAGCATTTTTCCTTGTTAGAAATGAAGGTTCTTTGTGAGTTTTGTTTGGATTTCCCTAGATAGTGACAAATCATCGTTACTTTTGGTGATAAAACGGAGTTTTTCAACTTCTTTATCATAAAAAAATCTAGCTAACTTAGAAATCTATGAATGGTTTCTATCTAAAAAACGACACCTATGGATATTTTTTTTGTCTATAACGTGTCTAAATGTTTACTGGTCAGTGCAGTTAGTGTTCAAGCAAAACGGAATTAAACATGGAGTTTGTATCGCCGACCTGTATCATGACGTCACAGTGCGTATCGGATCTTTCCATCTAATCGCTGTCTAATTAGTTTAAATGCTTGTATCGTCCGTATATCTTGGCCGATTTTAACTTTAATTTCACTTTTGGGGATCTTTTTAACAGTTTATTTATTTTTTCTTGAGAAATGAGATTTAAAAACCCATGTCTTTTCCCTATTGGTTTCCAAGTCTTGGATGTTTTGTGGCATCTCTCTATTTCCAATAGTTCATGCCTAAAGTTTAGTTTATAACTAGATTTGTTTAAGTGAGATTGTTCCTTGATATATTATAATTATATATTTATTAGCCTGACGTTGATTCACGTCCCAAGATCCGATATCAAAACTATTCTAGATATTTATTTCATTTTCTGTATATTAGGTTTTTTATAACAATACTAATACAAAAAATAACGTTATAAAAACCTAACCTACGAGTACCGCCGGCAGCGGGGCAGGGCTCAAGCTACCGGTGGTTAGGGCTGCAGAGAGAGGAACCTCCTCACAATGCGTGCCGTGTCAAGTACTTCTGTATCTGGCCCTTGATCCAGCCATCTAGCGAGAATCTCTTGAGGTGTTGGTCGAGACTCTTCGCAATAAGACCCTTGGCCGAAACAACTATCGGGACAATGATCGTCGACGTCACCATCGCACATGGCGGTCACCTCGTGAGCCAAGTCAAGGTACTTGCTGAGGTTGTATTCTCGGCCTTTACGAGGTTCAAAACTATTATTATTATCAATAGTAATCAAGACTTGTTTGTTACTAAGAAACACTTAAGCGTTGTTAGTTGAATTATTACAGTTTCGCAGTACTGTTTATTACATTAAACAAAGCTATGTCTTCAGTACTTGACAAATCAAGTGTCTTTTCATAAAAGTGAAGCTTTTCTTTGAATATTCAGTAGCTAATCTTAATAGTGAGTGTAAGAAGTTCTGTGAATTCATCTTCGTGTCAGTAGGTTACCTTAAGAGGCTATCATGGGAAGATGACCTTTGATCTGAAGCTCTAAACTTTCAGTTGTTAAAACCAGCATTGACCAAAATAAATAAGTCACGGTTTTTACATTCTAATTCAAACGAATATGTAATTTTAAGAGAACAACTTCGTTAATTTTGTGTTTGACCCAATAGTTTTGTTTTAATATCTTTATTTATTTAGCAGACATTTTATGGATGACATGATTATTTTAAATTTGGGATGGCATTTTCTAGTAAATACCATACAAGTAAATGATATCTAATGATAAAAAGTGATTGTAATAGTGCATTAAAACAAATTATTTCAAGCTGATTTCGCCTAATCCGTAAGATACACCTAGGAGGGCTTCAAGCGAAAACGAAAGTCAAACAAAGTTTAAATATACTTTTGTCGAAATATCCAAAATAGATAAGTATTTCAAAAACTTAATAATGCAGAACGTACGGCTTTAAAACCTTATTCCTCGAAATGGTTTTCGAATTAGAGTAATTGTAAAAATATGAACAATCCCAATTTGCGTTAACACTGCTGTTCTATGCTCTAGCTGCCATCTCATTTTTTTCGTCACAGATAAAGTTTGACATTTTTACTCCAAAAAAGTAGTATTTTGGCCTTTATTTCCATATTTTTCACTTTACAAAAAAACCATCGATGATTTATTAGATATATTATTAAGATGTAGTTTTCATATCAATTGACGTCAAGATGGAAAAGTTATATCACTTATATCCAATATTGTATTTTTATAGTCATATTTTTAAAAAATATAAAAAAACCATGGGTTATTTTGAAATTCTGCTCGACAGAATCAAAGATGAATGGATAATTATAATATACTAGAGGACGTCTGCGACTTCGTACACGTAGAATTAGTTTCCCGCTACTCCCCTTCCTACGCCATTTTGACCCCTTAGGGGGTGAATTTACAAAAATCCTTTCTTAGTGCTCACTTATATCATGAAATAAACCCCTGTACAAAATTGCAAGTTTCTAGGTACAGTAGCTCCGGCTGTGCGTTGATATATACGTCAGTCAGGTTTGCGTTTTATATATATGTATATAGGTTTTTTATAAATTAACATTCCGTTTTTAATGAGTTATAAGAAACTAAACTTCATCAAAAACGTCTGTTATGGGCATGGTAGCACATTAATAGGCAGTTTTATTAAGATTTGGAAATATGCCAATTTCTTTTCATACATTGCTAATTTAAGGATTATAATACAATGCGAGTTTGTTTTTCGACTGGGTGCTGCTGACCTCGTTTTTAGTGACCCTGCCTACGAAACTAGCGGTCCTAGGTTCAAATCCGGTAAGGGCAGATGTTTGTGTGATGAGCGCGAATATTTGTTTCAAAGTCATGGATGGTTCTATGTATTTCAGATTTTTTTTTCCATATAAGTATTTACATCATTGTCTAGTACCCATAGTACGAGCCTTGAGCTTAGGTTTGGACTTGGTTAATGGGTGTGACATTGTGCCCTGATATTTACTTTAGGGTTCTGAAACCGAAGGAAGTCAAACGGAACCCTATAAATATGGCTCCGCTGTCCGTCTGCTCGTCCGTTTGTCCGTCCTAACTGTCTTCAGCTGTCCCTTTTGAACTGATACAGATAGTAGGTTGTTTTTTTAATTGAACCAAAAATAATAACAATTATCCAAATTTATATTTTTTGTTAACGAAGTAAAATAATAAAGTTAATTCCGTGGGATACAAGGAGCAAGAAACTTATTTTTCTACGTATTTTATTTCTGTTGTATCGTAAAAGCGGTAACCTAGCCTTATCACATTTACCAGCTAGATATTTCAAAAATGTGAAATAAGTAACCATATGACTTGCGATGATTATGAATAACAAAAACAAAGCGCTCCCGCATAAAGTATTAAAATTTAAAAAAAAACCCTCTATCGATCGTTTCTTATATAATTATTAACTACATTGTCACCACACCGTGACACAGTCGAATTATTGCAGTCTTGAGATTGCAAATCTAATGACTCTGACATTCCACGTACTCGTGACGTACCATCGGGGGGCCTGTGTGTTTATAAAATGTCCTATTTGAAATCGTCGCCAATCGTATCAATTAATCAAAAACCGAAATATTGTTTGAATAACGAAACCTATCTATATAAACAGCTGAAATACGCTTAATTTCAACAACAACGACGTCAGCGCGTTAATCAACAACAATCAACAAAACATTTAAATCCACTTCCAACTCACTGTTAAATAAATAAGCCCTCTGAAGAAGTAAGATAACAAAACTTAAGAGTTAAGTGGGCACAAACTTAGTTAGGGACTTAAATTGACGTCTTCCTGAAAGAAACTCGGTCTTAATATTTGGTGTGGACAGGCCAATGTTTGTTGGTCACGATTGATATTTGCTTCGGGGCTCAATCAGATTAAAACTGCACATCGCGAACTCTGGATATTTCTGAATGGATTTTTAATTATTATTTTTCCGCTTTGGATGGGTTTATTTTTTAACCCACGACAAAATAGAAGAGTGTTGTATTCTTAACGTGTATCTGAATATATGTGTATTGTCTGTGACATCGGAGCTCCGATCGACCAGATCGACAGATTGTGATGCGGTTTTTAAATTAACGTTAGTTCAATCGGAATAGTTTCTTAGCTAGGTCTTATATAAATTGGGCAGTACCTACCTCAAGTACAATTTTTTATCTTCTATCGAGAAATAGAGAAAACGTAGGCGAAAAAAAAAGTGTCATACAACTCCTAAGATAAACTCTATGTGGACAAGTTTAGAACACGTTTTGAAAATGGAATTGCTATTTAAAAACTTGACATATATATGATTGAAATGGTCCTAGTTGGAGAACAGGGCGTTTTATTTATCCATTCATAGTCCATTTTATAGGGGTGTTTATGGTTCCGTTGTCAAATTAGGAACCCTTATAGTTTCGCCATATCCGTTCGTCGGTCCGTGCGCAGCTTAGCTCAGACTAGACTTAGACTCTAATTCTATTATATTTGGCATGAATAATATATAAGTATTATGAATAATATATAACATATTAGTCACACCGACAAAGTCGTGAAACATAATCTAATTTTTGTGTATGTGATGATTAGAAAGTAACAGGAAAATTGGACTTCAAAGGAAAGCTCAAGGTCACTCAAAAACGGATGAAGAAGTCTATTCTCGGAATTTATTTGGGAGATTGTATCAGAAATTACAGAGAAAGAAGAAAGGATATGAAGGAGAATTGCTAGACTTAAGTGACAGTAGGCGGAGCACATAGTTTGAATAACAGATGCTCGTTGGGTCGAAGATTTCTCGAGTGGCGTCCGCGTACTGCGTAAATGCAGTGAGGGTTAGCCTTCAACAAGGTGACTGAAGACGTGGCTTAGGTTGCGGGAAACCAATGGCTGCATGCGGTGCATCTATCCGAGGTGTATTTCCACAAGTGCACTTCTTACGGCTGAAATTATGATGATGATGAAGAATAAAAATAAAATCACGACAAAATCTTGTTTACTAATGGTTAACTCGTACACCAAGCCAGCGGCAATTAAACAATAGAAATATTAATTTGGGTTGTTTGTTTCAATGAAATATCCAATCTATATTGAGACATTGTTTAATTTTATTAATTGCATGTACATTTTAGTAAGGCTTGTTTAGGCCACTCCGCGAAGAACTATTTCTGCGCTTCATATCGCTTTCCCACGCTACTCGACTGCTGACTAAGGTGGATGTAATTTCGCTACAATTAGTAGTTTAAATAAGTTTAATCCTACAAACAATAACTACTACAGGAATCTGACAAATGTATGACATAGGTGACTGACGTAACCAAACGGCAAGTGACGTGAACGTTACATCCCATCTCACTTACGAATCTTGAAACAACAATATCAGCAACAACCGCACAACATTCCAAACTTACCCATACGATAAATTGTTTACATGTTTGGTTCTGAATAAACTGAAACACCGAGATATTCCAAGTTCGATTAACTATCGAACTAAACTAAATGTTTAGCTGTAAATACCGCCCGGCGTGCCATAGTTCAGTTATTGGTATAGAATATTTTACCCAGCATTCAGATTATTTTGAACTATTTGTGCATAACAGAATGCTTCTGAATAAAAAGCGATGTTTTATTAAAAAGCCACCAAGATTTCAAACCGCAAATTACGATCGAGCTGATTTACTAAAAATCAATTTGAGGATAGATGCATCTGGAATCAGTCCTTATGAATAGAATGAATGATAACTAATACTACATTCATCATCATCATGTCAGCCGAAAGACGTCCACTGCTGGACATAGGCCTCCCCCAAGGCTTTCCACTCAGACCAGTCTTGTGCTTTTCGGATCCACCGCGGTCCCGCGATCCTGACGAGGTCGTCACTCCATCTTGTTGAAGGCCTACCTACAGCTCGTCTTCCGGTCCGCGGACGCCACTCCAGAACCTTCTGACCCCATCCGCCATCAGTCCTGCGAGCAATGTGCCCCGCCCACTGCCACTTCAGTTTAGCTATTCTTAGGGCTATGTCGGGTAATACTACATTATTTAGAGTGAATAGTTTATTTGGGTCCCCACGTTATCATTTTATAAAAATGTATCTGTACACAAAAATAGATTTAAATTACATATCACAATTTTACCTAGTTGTAATAGTTTTCTAGGGCCTCTATTGTATAAAAACATATCGTCTATGACTTATTTTGGTATTATTTTGACGTCAACCGCCATTAATGTTAAGTAAATAAGAGCTATCAAAACGATGACAATACGATACGATAACAGATCAAACACGATATTGTTTTTACCATGTTGAATAGAGGTACAAGGTATGTAAATATACTATGTTATTATCATTGTGTATAGGTAACTTAGTATAAGGCCGTAGTAATAACCGACTCACCATAACCGTTACATGGAACAGTTGTTCCATGAAAAACAAAATATATTTCCAACAAAAACCAACTAGAAACTGAAAACAATGCTTAAAACTGCAATTAAAGTTCGTAAACGCAAAAAACAACGTGGATTCTATTCATGTTCTCCTGCTCCTCCTTCGTTGTCGGTAAAAGTAATTAACTTTGAAACGTTACTCAAATAAATTCCTCCGTCCTTCTCAACCGGACTGCACTAATTGTGCACACAGCTGCATTCGCAGGATTCCGGATCCCGTCAGTCAACATTCATTTAGCCGAGAGATCGTTTAACAGCCCACAGTAATTCTGGTAATAGTCCCATAAATTGCTAAGCAAACTTCTCTTTGCGGAAAGTTGGTATATTAGATCCTGAGAATTGTGAGCTTCATTTGAGTTCTTCAAATTTACTAAATTTCGCTGCCTATTAGTGCTTATGCTGTTAATTTCTCAGGCTCGCGTAGGTAGGCAAGTAATTTGATGAGCCCGCGGCGTCTATTCTATCAATTAAAAGCTTTTTATTACCTTTGACTTGATATGTTATTGCATTATTATAGTTACATTAGCATTTATTCCCTTGATAGCAATGGTGGTTGAGTTAACAACATGTTAACATGTCAAATTCAATATGGTTTTACCCAATATACTAAAATTGTTTAGATTTTTTTAAAGTATTTTTTGTTGATTCCAAATAGTATATTTAAAGCAACAAATTCCGCAACAGGTAGCCCAGAATATAAACAAGGCAAGATTTGACATCGCTGATATATTGTGTAGCCAGTGGAGTATAGACGACAATTTATTATTTATTATGTGAATTTACTTATTATGCATTCCAACCAATTTTTTTTTTCTTTGCTTCGCGGCGACTTGAACAGCTACTATCGCGGAGATATGGCGTTTCCACAATGATGTGATTTCACCAGTGTCAAGTATGTATAAGTATAAATAAATATAGCAATAAAACACAATCCAATCTTCGATTAGGGGCACGATTGGGGGCAGCGACAGAGCCCTAGATAGTTTTAACCTCTGTACCACTGCGAGTGCACTTGAAACGAGAAGTAAGATGCCAGATACACGAAATAAATCCAAGTCTTCTATCACTGTGCAACACAAAGGCATTAAAAGTACAAATCACTAACAGGAAAGAACTTTGAACACCTAAATACACAAAAATAAAAACTAAAACAAATTACACATCCGCCATCTTTTGACGTTGCAAATGGCCCTTCCAACCAATTGTAATCCAGCAGCAGTCAGTAATTGTCAACGTTATGTAAGATTTTATTCAATTGACAGTAATGGCGGCCAATTTAAGAATTATACGACAGCTATACATGTAGAGAAGGCTATTGTACGCAGGCAGGGAATAGTAATAATACATTTAACGAATCACATGACAATACAAAACGAGCATTTATCTATCTACCCCGAATCGAGAATACCTGACAAACGAACACGCGAATTATGCATTATGCAATAGCCAGCAGCAAATTAACAAGCTTTAATCAGGATACGTTCCAATACACGCAGCTTTCGCCTGGATGGCGTTCCGTTTCATTACTATCGATGCGTATGCGACGTCTATGACCCTGCAATATGGCGGCTAAGCCTCACTTGAGTTTGGGGTAATTAGCGGTAACCTATGCTTCATTAAATTTAATTTGAGACCAATGTCGCCATTGGTTCTACATTTGATTTCAAGAACTCGATATAAAGTGGATTTTGTAGGAGAATTAGGAAGCGTGGTAAGAATAATTTAATTCGTTCCTACCGGGATTTAAAATACAAGTTTAGATACAGTGAAGTGGATATCTTTATGCCATTAATACTGTATATGATTTTAAACTAGATAATTTATCGCATTCTCTCTTTTACCGTCGGAACTTTAAAGCCATTGCTGGGTATACCATCCACACTTACCTCCGTAGCTGCTCGCCTTTTTAAATGCGTACAGAGAAGATGTGGAACTTTTTACCGCCGTCCGTAATTCCAGGTGCTTATGAAACGGACATTTAATTAGGTACCTTCTTGGTACTTTTTCTTCTTCCTCTCGACTCTTTGGTCTCTATTAAGGTGTAGAACAAATCAATTTAATAAAAAAGACTAAACTTCTGCAAAATGCTAAATCGTTAGTGGAATGTTCACGTTTGTATTTTACCTATTAAGGTATCTCATAATCATGTAACAATATCATTATGTATGAACAATAAAATTTAAAATTTGCTTTGAAAAAGTAGCCTGACTTTTATAGGGTATTTAGAATATTTCTATATATCTAATAGTTACTGAAATACATTACTTAATAACTTTCTGTAGGTATTAACTTTTTCTTAACTTAGTAATATTTTATTTTCTTAGCTTGTTTGAGTTTCCTTGGCCTCCTCGGCCCCAGACCTACCCTCTTTTCCATTCGTCCCTAGGCACTCAACATGCTTCCGCTCCTCTTTTTAGAACGCGTCCGAGTGTCGTCCCGTAATATGAATGCGCTACAATTTAATAACATGTTTGAAATGGATAAAAGATACCACAGAGACATTTATTGCAAAGGGGACTTTAAATTTCTTAGTGTTTTTCTATTAAATTTATTAATCGTGCGAAAAAAAACACTGTCATATTTAACATGAATCTCTATGATCCATAGTTCATACTGATATTACCTCTAGGTAAAAATGTGAAATTAACTCTGTTTGCTTGCTACGCTTTCGGACCTAAATTATAATTCCGTTTTTTTCGGATATTGCTTGAAGATTTTTAAGGACATAAATAACTTTTTACTTCGCAAAATCTGTGGAGGAAATAGCGATAAAAATCTTCTACACTTATGAACTCGCGGGCGTAAAACCAGTTAGGCAGTATTCAACACTAATTCTGAACTATTATCAACGATGAACAAAGTCGCACCAAACCGTACTAAATTTGCAAGCCACCCACGGACCTAACAACGGCAGGAATCCCCGCTGTAGACTAAAGCTGCGTTCTAATTATGCACAAAACGCGTCGACGCATACGAAGCGTTCCGTTTCACGTTCACACCCGCGCCCCGATTCTCTACCGAATAGAGATATTTGTCGATCAGGAAAATGGGTACTTATAATCTGTTTTACACTTTCTGGGATCCCTTCCTGGTGTTGCAAACTGCAACATCTCAGATGGGCAATTATTGGCTATTATAGCAAAAACAATTTAAAGAAAATCGTTAGTTAATAAAACGTATTGTTTTATTTATATTCTGTTTCATAATTTAATTATCAACTAAGAAAACTCCACTGTATTTTGCATTTGATTATTTTATCATAGCCTTGTTAGTCATTTAACGCCTAGAACACGGTCATGTATAAAGTTTAAAAAAATGTGTGTCGTGTTTGCTTCTGTACAAAAAAGGGCTTAATTCGAGTTGGGAATACGTACCTATCTAATTATATCTAACTATGGCAAAATAAGAGAAAAGATTGATTTCAATTCAATAAGAAGTAATTTAAACTTTTCTCAATTCAAAATTGCGACGTACACTAAATGTTTCCAAAATTGTGTTATCTCGTCCGTAAACCCAACTTTAGAATGGACTCCCTGGTTCGGTGACAGAACAAAACCGCTCAAGCGCAGTGCACTACCAAACGTTGTACAGGCACAACAGAGGCATCAAGTCAATATCCGTTGTTTTAATCAATCGTCATTTTAAATTCTTTATTAGCTGCGCTCGTAGTGTAGTAAGCAAATCAGTCATATCAGTTTGAACATTTCTAAAATATTTTTTACACTTTCATTGAGTCACAGTTTATTTTTGGCAATGAGAAGGCACGCGAGCACTCAGGCCACCTGATGGTAAGTGAGACCTGAGATAGACATTTGAAATCTAAAGACAAAAATCTCAAAGCTGCAGTCCTGAGAATTCAAATGCATTGCCAACCCTGAAAACTGAGATGGAATGCCTCTATGCTTGCAATTTCACCGGTAGTATTATCCCCACACCGGAACACAGCAATGCGAAAAATGCTGCTTGGCGGTGGGTTGATGGAAAAGATAATTTTAGCTATCCGGACGGACCCTGCACAAGGTAGGCCACCGCTAGATTACATACATCCTAATTTAAACTTGTTTTATTTCAAAATCACGTTTAATTCAAGACTGTATATTTTAATATGACCAGTGTGTGTTGCCGGTGCCGGTGATGACTTACGGATCTGAGACGTGGGCGCTAACAATGGGCCTCAGGAAGCTCAAAGTCACTCAGAGGGCTATGGAGAGGGCTATGCTGATAGAATCAGAAATTATGATATCCCCAGTAGAACTAAGGTTACCGACATAGCCCTTAGAATAGCTAAACTGAAGTGGCAGTGGGCGGGGCACATTGCTCGCAGGACTGATGGCCGATGGGGTCAGAAGGTTCTGGAGTGGCGTCCGCGGACCGGAAGACGAGCTGTAGGTAGGTCTCCAACAAGATGGAGTCAAGTGACGACCTCGTCAGGATCGCGGGACCGCGGCGGATGCGAAAAGCACAAGACCGGTCTGAGTGGAAAGCCTTGGGGGAGGCCTATGTCCAGCAGTGGACATCTTTCGGCTGACATGATGATGATGATGATGATATTTTAATATAACTATGTATCAAAAACATTATTTAAGTACAATAAAATAACAGTTTTTTTAGAGTTGGACGCATTTATCGTCAAAAGTAGATTCATTTTAATTTTTAAAAGGGATGCGTCAAAATCGTTAAAATCGCAACTTAAGAATAAACCCCCCCGTGCGGTTACGGAATAAGCCCGCCCGAGCGCAGTGCACTGTGGAACGTTGTACACCAGAGTTACCTAGTCAATATCTGTTGTCCTGATCAGTCGTGGTTCGTCATTTTAATTACGCTCTTATTAGCTTGCGCTCGTAGTTTTGTAAGCAAGTCCAGTAATACCAGTTTTACTATTTCTTAAATGTTTTTTGAAGCAAATTAAACATGATTTTAGTGTATTAAAAATTCAGTAATTACAGTTTTTATGAAAGCCAAACCGACTATGAGAAAAGATTGGTTTTTTAACCCTTGTTGGTTGGTTTTTTCTGAATGAATACGGAGCTTGCAAACAAAAACAAAAAAAAACATCAAACGAACAAAAAAACTCTGCGTGGTTGTATTTTAAACCTCCAAAATGTAATTAAATAAATCATTGACGTACTTAAAAAAATTGCCCGACTCCATCCATAGGAATATGAAGCGTTAATAAGGTTTAATTTTGAACTTCACTTCACATTAGGCTCGTGTGTAAAAACGGATTATAAACATCGCAACTCGAATACACCCCTAGTGCGGTCACAGAATGAACCACCCGAGCGCTACTATGAAACGTACAACAGAGGTATCTAGTCAGTATCCGTTGTTCTGGTCAGTCATGGTTAGTCAATGTATGAATGAAGACTCGATGTACGAAGGTGGAAGAGGCGAAAGAGATCTGTCAGGATCGTAACAGGTGGAAAGAGCTGGTCTCTGCCTACCCCTCTGGAAAACAGGCGTGATTATGTAAATGTTTTATTTAAAAAAACTTTGCAAATTTACGAAGGTTTTAATAATAACACAGTATGAAAGAGTAAAGTATGATTTGTAGATATTGTTAGAGACTTATCAATCATTAGATAAAAGTTTTTTTTTAGCTAAGGAGCAAGCAAACGATGACACACGCTACTTGATAGTAAGTGCGATCTGATCTATAAAATTAGCTTAGTTAGATCCTACTTAGGTATTAAACAGGATAGCATTTTCTTAAGACTTCTAAAACAAATTGCATTTTTAAAAACACTTAATCTTAAACCTTTATTTATAATAAACAACATGATGATATCAATACGCCTTAAGCCGAAGAAACCAAATAAGAAGTTTGTCACCTAACGCCTGGTTAAATCTCTTTTTCACTGCATTGGTACTTTGTGGGGTCTCCTTTCATAATGTCCAGAAAGCTTGTTTGTTTGTTCCGTCTTCATGACCCAACTCCTCAACCTAGTTTATAGCTTGGTGACAGACACAGGTTACTTTTAATCCCAGAACAATAAACAGTTTCTGAGGAAACACTAATATAGGGACGGATTCACGGGCAAAAGCTAGTTATGCCATACAAATCAATCCTATTTAAAGCGAAACAAAGCTTTACATACTGATATTACGCGCTGGACCTACCATTGATAAGAACTACAATGCCGCGTTGCAAACAAAAACAACAGCAGGCATTGTTCAAAGTGAACAATGAGAAAAGTGAAAAAGCTTGAAATGACAGCTTTGAAGAAGAATCTAGTGGACTTGTGAAGACACATTGCTACACGGCTGTTATGAAACGTGAGATTCTATAGAGGTATGTAACTTTACCTGCATGTACAGGGTGATTGTTGTTTTTTTTTATAAGGAGCTCCTTACAGCAAAAAAGTTATGGTACCTACCCTCCTATGAATTGAAATTGCTGAGAAAGTCCACCCTTCAAGTTTATAGATAGATATATGACGTGCAAATGGAATTTAAATTTCACTGGTCACATATTTTGGCCGACTTAAGTTTTCCGGCGTAGAGTATGCTTGGTGCCGGTTAAAATATGCGAAAATAAACTAGTATTTTAATTTAATACCACCTAATACCTAAACATTTTTGGTAAGCACTTAAAACGAACGAATTCCATCAACATGATTAAGTATTTGTAATCTTTTAAAAACCAAAGCTCTATTTTGTTTAATTATTTAAGTGACGAAAGCATTAAACTTGATTAATTCTGAAAACACTTAACTTTAAACACTAAGCAAGGTAAGTTAGGCCAGTCAAAATAAGAGTCCTAAATAAATATCAGGCGACATTTAGTAAGTACCTACTTAAACAAGGTACAATTTTATTTAAGTAGGTACTTACATAAATATTGCCTGTAATTAATAGCAAAGACAGACAAGTAAAGGTGTAACAGAAATTTCAAACTAAGTAGCTTAAACAGTAAAAAAACTGATTACGTAGTTGATTTGGCATGATCCTTTTTAATGCTGCTGATTCTGGCCCTATAAAAGTATTAATTCATAAATATCATCATTACATGGCATTAACAGTTGGTGGACTAATGCACCATGAAACAAAATTAACAAAATTAACAAAATTAACAAAGTTAAGTAAAATTATTAGACTATATTGGGATACTCGATTACCTCACAAAATCTCATGCAGTCACAACTGTCAGTTGAAGTTAACACTGTCTCTTTCTTTGTCATTGTGAAGAGAAGGTTAGAGCTATTATTTATATGTCAGATACCGTTTTCAAGGTTTGGATCAATCAGCCTTTAATAATTTAATGTAGTTGTTTTCAAGTGAGATTATTTTAACTTAACTTCACTTATCACTTCGTCAAACCCTTTCCATCAAGCTTTACTAAATGTTTTTTTTTTATACTTTTGAATGCTTTCCATCGTGTCAGATGCACGTAAAGGCGTCTGCAACGCGCATCTCATTTCAAATCCAAAGCAAACTCGATTTGGAGCTTGCCAATCGCCGCATATTCTTTTGATTGCGAGTGCAGTGTAAACGTGGACCATCCACAAATTGACGGGGCGTACGTATCAATTACCTAAATGGATCTCACGGGGTTTTCGCTCTACCGCCCGGCCCGCGGAGATAACGCGTCAAATGGCAAATTGCGTTTCAAAATTGCGCCTAAAACTAGTTTCGGACGGTTTAAAGTTGTCACGTGTCATGGGAAATCCAATGTTTTTATGGAGCTCGGTTTTGTCCTATTTGTAGAATGTAAATGTAGGCTTTTAAAATGATGTGATATTTTTTACATTGTATGAAAATATTATTCTTTACCTAGAACGAGTCTGTTGTCGTATTAATGTGTGTCAATAATTAAAAAAATACTTTTGTAATTAGCTCAAAGTTTGTTTTACTTATCTTGTAGATATTCTATATCCTTGCACTTATTGTAAGTGCTATATGTAATCTTACACAAAATAAAATGCCGTCTTAAAAAGTAAAGGCAGAAATATATATTTTTTATGCAGCTGTCATATAGCGCATCACAACACTTCAACTTCAAACATAACATAATTTCACACGCACGCAAACCATGCACTAACGCACTAACGCACAGACGTTTAACGTTTCCACGCAGTGCTAAATTGAAGGGAAGCTCACATCAATTACATATGCACACATGCCCAAAGGTCGAAGCACGCAACGCTCGCAACGCTCGAGCTCTTCGCTAATTTGAGCAAAACTGGTTTGAACCAGATATAGCAGGTCAGAACCGGTACGGTACAGTTATTACAAGATCGAACCGATCTGCCCGAGTATTTGGCTCGTTTTGCATTTGAACGATTTGAGAATGAATGGGGCTTGAATATGGATTTAGTAGCTTTTTGTTGAGATTTGTGGGTTTGTTGGAAATATTCATCATAGACTAAGTAGAGTTACCTGTTAGTTAAAATTATTAAAATTAACAATACTGATATAGCTAATAGGTATCATCAAATCATCGACCAATTTGTTATCTATGGTTAAACTAAGAAACACATACCATAATAAATCCATGAGAAGTTTGAGAGAAAAGAAAATAAATACAGAGAAAGATCATAAGTTTTAACATGTACCCTAATAACATGCTAAAATCGTAAATCTGCGAAACTTAAATAAAAATAAATTAATATTCTTTGAATTTAACCAGATGTAGATTCATACGAATACGATGCAACTGAGCGCCATTATTATATTTTCAGCTTACAAATATTTGCATGGATGATGTTTGTAGGATTTTATATCTCGTATTATCCGACCCGCATTTTCGTTACTCGCAACTATAAACGGTAACACAGACTAAAGGCACACACAAACAGTCAGACTGAGACGCTGACAGGCAATACAATACAATTCAAAACACTTGAAAAGTTAGTTATAATATGACTCTCTCAATAGAATAGCAGTTGCATGCCTTCCGGCCTGTCAGTCCGTATGTTGGACCGCGGGAGTCTTAACTATCCGCTGGCCGACGTTATCCTGGAAGTTCATCGTATTAGAACACAGACTAGTTTTGGTTGAAATAAATAAATGATAAATATCAGGGGACAATATCAAATAAATTGACCTAGTCCCAAACTAAGCTCTAAGCTTGTACTATTGTTACTAAATAACGATAAAGTTACTTATAATTATAAATACATACTTAAATACATAGAAAACACTCAAGACTCAGAAACAAAAACTCGCGCTGGTAACACAAATATTTGCCTATACCTGGGTATCAACCAGGTTACTGCGTATTCGTGTCGTTCCATTTATTTTTTCAGACTTCGGACTGTCAGGCGACCTAACTGCATGTAAACTGTTATTTTATGGTGTTTTGTTACACAGTCTATATTTAATTCAAGTAAATCGAGGACAGTTACGTGTCAGGCGTGCTAGTAAACAGTCCGGAAACCTGGCATTGTTCGCCCACGAGCGATAATTTTACATCACGCAATGCCAACACAATGCGCGACACAGAAATGAAAGAAACGCGCCTTTCTATTGTCCGTCGTAAACCATTATAAATAGCACTTACCTTCAAAAAGGTTCATTTTTGGTGTAATTGAAGTAAATTACCATTTGTAAATGGTGTTGAGATGTTTTTAGCAGTCTGAAGAAAGTGTACAAGTAAAGAATCGAAATCACTGAAGTATAATATCATTTAAATCAATGTTAAAAAGAATTATAATGTTAATTATTCTATTAATATTATAAATCATTTGTGTTGTTGTTACTTTGATCACTTTTATCCCGGATACTTTCACTAAAGTTGTAATAATTTTTGTTTTTAACCTGCCCTGCCTTTTTAGATTGTACCCGCTTATAAAAATGGCTCACAGTATAAAAAACTGTGAATTCATGTGAAGGCAAATAACTTTCTAAGTAAAACCCCCGAGGCACTTCAGACAGTGCAAACATAGACAAACCGCAAGCGCTCATACATGCTTAACAGGTTGCCTCTACCTCGTTTCCGTCACCTCAAAGCCTTTGGCATAGCCGCTGAATAGAGATCCTCAAACAATAACTCAGATAGCATTTGCCGCCGAAAAAACACAAAGAGACGCGGCCCAATTCAGTTGCATTAATCCCAAAGCGTCATTGTCTTTTAGATTACGGTTCGTGTAACCAAAGCCGTAAACAAGGGAACTCATCAAAGACTATGATGTCCCTGCTTTAAATTTGCCACCTTTAGCTTCCCAACAAAGGGGATAAAAATTCTTATCACGGACAACAATAGGCGTTGGTAAACAATCACTGACCTTTTTCGGCTTTCTTTTAAGATCTGACTTTTGGACTTTATTATGGTGTTTGTCTCCTTCCTTTATCCCTTGGATTTGTTGATTGTTTTCATTTTCGCAACACTGGGGTAATTTTAGATGTTTATTGCCACGTACTTTTATAATGATTATTATGTAACAAAAATTGCTTTTATTTACTGTCGGTAAACAACGTGGGGTATTTTCAACCGAAGATTATCGATTGATTGATCGTGATCGTGTGTTGTTTACTTAATGTTAAGTTCCGGATATGGTTTTGATGTAAGTATCCTGGTTAATTTATTTACTAGACTACTAAAAGATCTGTAACAGTGAAATATATTACGATTTGATTAATTACGTTACGTGTTTACGACTAGCCTGAAAAAATACGGGGTGGTTATAAATTAATATTATACTATAACAGCTCTGCTCATTAATGTTGGCCTAACAGATGCCTAGCCTAATGTGAGCCACAGAAAAGTTAATAACTTAAATATATAAATTCTTAAATATGTAATTTATTTTTGGATTTGTAGAATTTGTTTTCTTATTTAAACGCCACGACTGTCGCCATGTTTTGAATTTTTACTCAATCCATACTTACTTACGTTCACTATTAACTTATCTTGAGATAGAAACCTCAGCCGGCCATTTGCAACGTTAAAAGATGGCGGATGTGTAATTTGTTTTAGTTTTGTATTTTTGTGTATTTAGGTGTTCAAAGTTATTTTCTGTTAGTGATTTGTGCTTTTTATGCCTATGTGTTGCACAGTGATAGAAGACTTGGACTTATTTCGTGTATCTGGCATCTTACTTCTCGTTTCAAGTGGACTCGCAGTGGTACAGAGGTTAAAACTATCTTGGCCTCTGTCCTACATATCACCGTACAACGTTGCCCCCAATCTTCCTAGAGAAGATTGGATTGTGTTGTATTACTATATTGATTTATACTTATATATACTTGACACTGGCGAAATCACTTCATTGTGGAAACGCCATATTCCTGCGGTAGTAGCTGTTGAAGTCGCCGCGGGGCAAAAAAGAAGAAGAAATCTCAGCCAATGTTAGTTTATTAACATGGCCCTTCCTCTAGCTTACTTTTTCTTTGAACTGTTGTTTGAAAGTACAAATTAAAAGCTATACATTTTAAGTACCTTGTCACAGTAATGTAAATAAAGAAAAGTGGTTTGAACTTAGTATATCAAAATTGCGACAACGAATTAATGAGCTACTTTTGAGTTCGAACAAATTATCTGTTAAAATAGAATTGAAAAGTCTATCTTGTCACTGCGATGCTGAAGGGGTAATCTCCGATAGTCTCTAAGGGCAATCCAACGAGGTAATGCCGTCAAAATTAAAAGCACATGCGACGAGCCGGCGAGACTATCGCGATATTAGTATTTTTTACTCAGCTGCTGTAACACTGGGTTTTCTGAATTTTCAGCTAAGCTCTGAGTAGCGTGTGTTGTGTGTTGTCGGAGGGTTAAAACCTTAGTTGGCAATTGATTTTATTAAGTTGGAAAAAAAGGTGTTCTAATTTAACTCAAAAAATTGGTCTATTATTTTAATGCTAACGTGTTATATACCTTGCAAATACTTTTGAACTTGAATCATGTAAACACACAAGAATTTGTACCTACATGTCTTTGACTCCTCGGCGGCGTATAATATTATAATGTACACATTTAACACCTTTGCGGCACTGTGATAAAATAAATTCAGAAATATTATTATTTTAAAATGCAGAGGGTAAGATTCGTAGGTTATAAAAGCAGCCGGGTTTTCAAAGCCTGCTTTTTGTTTCATTTGTTTAATCCCTACTGTACGAAAAACCTGGTTTTTCGGATAGTGAATCCTCTGTACGCTTAGTTGTAGAGGCTCTGTCGCTTTAATAAAGGGAATAGACTTCCTTTGTGGAGCTTTACTAGCACCACGTCATCTACAGGCTGAAGCTTTTATTTTAACTGAGTCTTTTTTTTGGAAAGTGTTAACCATACTCCGTGAGATAAACTTGACAAGTAAGTGACCGATAAAGGGTTACCAGGGCTAGACGAAATATAAATAGTGATGTGGCTGATATCGATGATCTACTCGACTAATTTTTTTGCCTATGTTACATTCCTTGGTACTGCAATAAATCTCACATGCATATGAATTCGTTTCCTTATCCAATAACGCCGAGGCAGTAATTTCTATTTTATATGCACGGCCGGCTGATAATTTTATGTATGATGCATATTTTAATTTGGGAACGATGAAGTAATGTCCCGTTACAAATAGTTAAATACCATTAGTAACCAGAGCCGCAATTTTTAACATCGATTTGAACAGCACTACTCTAACTGTAGCATCACTAGTGCAAAATGAATTGTCTAAGTTGTCTCACGGATCATAGTTTAGACTTTAGGTCGCATTAAAAGGGTAGGAATCAAACATCACATGTTACATATTTTGCTAATAAGCAAATTTATTATTTCAAGAAACTTTACACGTATGCATTTTAGATTTACGATATGTCAAGAAGTCTTTAAAAAGTCACCGAATACAATATTTTAGCAACAATAAGTTTTTTCTCAAAGCAACGCAATGTGGAAACAGTGTTTTTGTCTTATGATAGCGTGAATTACTTTATTGTTGTGAATTTTAAATAAAAATTGACAAATAGTGTTAAATTCACAAAAAACATATTTCAACGAAATTAGTGCAAAATATTAATAAATAAATATTCTCATTAAACATTTGTTTTACATTTATACTTATTAACATCATACTTATTTTTATATACATATATACAAAAATCTTTAAAATATTTTCCTAATATAATTTAATAATATTATTTTAGAATTCGTAATTCATAAAGATTATTTACAAATTATGTTAAGTGTAACACTTCAAATTAAGTACAAAGTACAATAATATTTTTTATAGCATCACAGTGAATTCATTTTTTAATTAAAAAAAAATACAAAGTCTCTGAAATTAATAATTACTTAACGAGAATCAACTAACTAAGACTTAGTTTAGTAAGACTTATTTTGTATTGAATATTCTCGGATAGTGTTATTATGTCGTCCCTGAAATTTTAAATGTTTCCATTTACTTTTATAGTTAACTTGTTTGAAGACATACTTTTATATCCATCAGTGATTTTAACCAACTATAAAACACGTAGGTTTTTGACAGTAAAATTAAGTGGTAATAAAATAAAATAATAACAATAATAGTAACAAAAATGCAATTTTTCTGTTAGGCAATATTTTTATATTTATATGGATTTATTGTCCTATGTTTCTTGCGAAACCGATATTTTAAAAGCTATTACTGAATTAATAATATGAACCAAAATTCGGACAATGATAAACTTCTAAAACACACAATACTTGCACATAGACCTAGCTTTTATGCACACAAAAACCAATACATGAAGTATAAAAGTTAATTTATTAACATTATTGAGCCAAGAATCTAATTAATTTTTCAATGTGCAATAGATGAAAATTTATTTTACAGTCTCAACCAGTTTTTCAAAATCTGACTGCCGAAACCAATTTTCAAATGAACCAATTGTTCTAATGCATCGAATAGGTATTTAAAAAGGACACTTCGATTTATAAAGAAAGACCACCACTTTTAAAGACGCTACTACCAAGAAATATACCGTTTGGAAAAAAAAGGACTTTTGATATCCTATTTTATGTCAAAGGAAACAGGAGACAGTCTTCAAATTCAACTTCGATGTCGCAACAATTGCCTAACCTAAACCATTCTGTCTTAAAATTAATTCAAAAATAGAATAGGCCTGTTTCCTTTAAATAAACTGGAAAAACGCTAGTGTAAATTCGTATTTTTAAATTTTCTTTCGAATTCCCCAAGCGTTTGTCACAGAGTAGTTGGGAACAGACTAGACACAGCTCTCGCGCGTGTTGGCGAGAAGTGGCGTCCTTGTAGTCACGACCTCTCTCCGCCTCGACAAAGTGCCGCTTGTTACGCTGCGGCGATCGTCTGCGATGGTCCCAATGCTCTGTGAAAAAAAATATGATGAGAACAGAACTCTAAACTCTTTGTTGTAAAATAATTATGAGAACGAGAAAAGAACAAAAGAACCAGTTTAAATTTTCTTCCGTTTAAGGTAGAAGCCGTAGTAGTTTTTTGTCACGTTACCGGCAAGGTAGGGATTGATATTATATCTGGGATATCAAATTAATCTGGTAAGTGACGGAGGGACTTGTGGAAATTTGTGAATAAATGTGACATATTTCATAAAACCATGCTTTGGTTTTTTTTCTCTATAATTTGACGAGTGTCAAAATCAACCAGATAACAATAAAAAAAAATGTTTTGTTATTAGGAGTGCTTAGAAAATTGGACAAGCTAAAATAACTATTCCTATTTCAATTACCTGCTTATGCTGGCAACTCCATAAGTCCACTTTCCAAAATATCCTGTCTGACTATTCTGAATATTATCTAATCGTTTGAAAAACAAAAAGTCAAACTTTACATTTTACCCAACTGGCTTCCCAATGTCTAAAATCAAATCGTTACCTTCAAACTAGACCTTACCACTCCAAAGGACGAGCTTGATTAATCCTACCTTCAGGATGATCAAATGTTGGTCAATTATCGGTTCACTATTAGGGAAATGTTATTAATAGAATGATCTGGCACCCGTGTCTGAAGACGTCATTACCGAGCTTACACATTACGGCCAATCCAATTAGGAATACGCTGTAGAGCGGTTGGAGGTGGAATTTAATGCAGACATTATTATAAAGGATGATATCACAAGTTATTTCAGTGACGAGACTTATGCAGCTTCATTTGCATGTGTGTGTAAACAGTATTTTAAAGTAAATGAAGAATTAGAAAAATAATGTAGAAAGATCTGACTAACTAATTAAAATATGTATACTTAAAATATCAAACTCTGTTTCTGTTCTCAAATTGTTTTTTTGTAAGTAAGTAAACTCTTTATTATACAAAAAGAAATCGTTTCAGAAAAAACACCTAACTGAAAATAAATTATATGCAAAATTGAACTTATTCCTTTAAGGGATCTCTTCCAGATAACTTGTTTATTACTGAGTGAGGACAACGCATGAGGATTTTGTAATTAAAAATTACAGGAAAAAGAATACTTTAGTCAGATCTATTTTAGGACGAAGTAAAAAGTAAACAAAACTTGTTGAAATAACCCTGTTTCAATACATTTGAAATAATTACAAAAGTCGACATATTTGTTTGTAGAATTAAAATAGATTTATTAAAATAAACTATGCATCGTAAGTTTACTTCATCCGTTAAAAAAATACAAACTTAGTCATATTGAGCTTAAGGCCTTCGCTCTTTGGGTTTTTTTATAACGCTCAACATACTCAGGCTGCGGCTCCACTGAGGCGGAGACGAGCGGAGCGGAGAGGCGACGTGTAGGAATCGACAAATCATATTAG
Source organism: Acleris sparsana (assembly GCA_923062465.1). Lineage (NCBI taxonomy): Eukaryota > Metazoa > Arthropoda > Insecta > Lepidoptera > Tortricidae > Acleris > Acleris sparsana. The sequence goes on from OV281289.1 coordinate 4,011,063, forward strand.
TTGAAATCCACATCTCGTCTCCGCTCCGCTTCAGAGGAAACAGTCAAGCGGAGTCTTGGGACGCCATGTCGGCTGCTTAAGGCTGCGGCGACACTCAGCTCTGCTCTTCTTCGCCTCAGTGGAGTCACTTAACTCTTTTCACAGCTCAGCTCCACTCGTCTCCAACTCCGTGGAGCTGCAGCCTTAAAAACGTATATACGTACAATTCGCGTCCCAGAGTAGGCTCCAGGTATAGCCGGATGTACGAGAATTTAATATTTCTCTACTTGCTCTGCATAAACTAAAGCCTACTTTAAGATCCGAATCATAATTTTACGAGCCAGAAATCTTTATTGTTTTAAGGTTATCTTAAGCATGGGTTACGTATGGAAGGTAAGGTTAGATCTGTGACCGCAAAATGTAACTCCTGCACGTATAAATGAAAACTCTTTTCGATGACATTCGGCGAGGTAAAACATTCTACCTATATAGATGATTATCGCGGGTAAACCCGGAAAATTAGTCAGTTTTACGCGGAGGGAGTAGCTATCAGCTAGTAATGTTTATTATAATAAATTTCACCCCAATGAAATGTTACCTGTTAACGACCAGAAAACGTGAGCAAGATCATTAAAGCTTGGTTTAATACCTATTCGTCCATTAAAATGTCTCGTAAAATATTGGTAAATGGATATTGATTTGAAAGTTACTTTGATTATGTGAATGTATGACTTGATGTATGAATGTAGAATGTAAAAGAAGCAAAAAAGATTTGTCAGGAACGTAGCAGGTGGAAAGAAGTGGTCTCTGCCTAACCTATGTGTGTATGATTTAATTTTGTACAGTTATAGTTTTTTAAATGGACAATACAAAATGTACAGTCGATATGCAGTATTATTGCACTATTTATACTAGTACTTTCATATATATTAATCAGCTACTAAAATTCAGATAATAGTTATGTTTAATTAATTAATACGGTATATTAAGAGTGAGAAAATTTCAAAAGTTAAAAAGTTACAACCACTTTTGTAAAAATATGCATTTGAAAGCCCTCCGTCAAGTAGGTAATAAGAAAACCTTCAGATTCTGGTAAAATCGCTGCACAAAAATATATATTATGAAGTACCAAGGGTTCGCAGAAGTCAGAACGTCAATTCATTAACAACCACTCACCTGAACATCAGACGCTGGTGTGTTTGGCGTGTGGGGGGTATTAGACCGCACTTCCTGGTGCAAGCTGTGGGCGCTCCTTGAGGACCCAACAGGAGGGGAGACCACCGCGCCGTAGGGGGGAGGCTCTGGGGGGCGCTCCAAGTCACGCGTGCAATTAAAATCTAGATGAAAACATTTAATTAATCGTTAATCTGTGTGTAAATGACTGTTATTGAATTGTTTGTTCTTTCATCTGCTTTTAAGTCTGCGGGATAAAGAGCCTCACTGAAAAGCAGATCCATATCGTGAATGGGAATCTTAGGTTGCGTATTAACAAGAACTGTACGATGTAGGAAATAAATCCACCAATAGGAGAGCTGTGCTAAGCGATGCTAAAAAAAATTGGGTCATGCTATTGGTGGATTTTTCTTCTTGCACCGCTCACGTAGATATGGAGCTTTATTGGACTAAAATAGTTACAACACGAAAAGGCCCATAAGGTACTTAATAGAAAAAGAGGAAGACCCTACGGTAGATGGAAGACGAAATTATAAGCAAAGCTGGACCCAACTGGTTTCAAACAGTGCAATCCAGAGAAGACTGGCTAACTTTGAGGGAGGACTTTACCCGAAGAGGGATTGTTATAGATAGAGATAAAATTAATGTTTTTCTTAATTTTTTATTGTATCTATATCGTTTAAATTTTTGTCTTTAAAGAACCTACTTCTATGACAATGAAAAGACACGCGAGCACTCAGGCCACCTGATGGTAAGTGGGATCTGAAACCTATAGACTATATTTCCTTCTATCTATTCTATTTTCATCTATTTCTTTCTTTTCCTATTTCCTTTCAATAATTCAAGAGTGAAAAAGCTGTCACTATAAACCAGTAAGTACACTAAACTTACTTCAAACTAACGTACCATCACGGACTTTTCATGTTGATCCACCATAGAACCTTGTTATAATGACAGCGTCAAGTGACGAGATAGAAATTACATAGGAAAAATATAATTGGTTTTATATCACAAGGTTCTATTAGTGGTTCATCATTTAAAGTCCATGACCATTAGTTCAGATGGTGGTTTTGTCACTATTATTATTTAAGATAATGATTATACATTTTTTATTACGGTTGGTTTTTATACAGTCTTTTTAATATTAAATTTTATAAACAGTTAGTACGTAATACTCAGTTTCAAGTGGAACTAATTTAAAAACCACCGAAAAATAAAAATGCCTGCACATATATTTTTTGGCTGATGTTTTTGTAACAGATGCGAAAATATAAGCCTAACACTATTAACCAAATGTCAGTAAAGCCGACAGTGATAGGGGCAGTAATCTAAATTAATTGTCTATTTTGCAGTAATTGTAATTAAACTTCATATCATGACCAACTTTAATTTATAAAGAGATTAAATTGGCGTTGTGGTTTTACTAAATAATTAATTTTATAATGTATTGGATGCATAACCTCAATTTTGTTTATCCCTGAACATAACTAGCTTTACCGGGAAAACGCACAACCTGAACAGCCAACTTGAAATTTGGAAGGTTTTCTTGGGTACCGCAGGGGCGCAGTAAAAACCATTTGAAATGGACCCCCAGTGGGAAGAAGTAGGGATTAGGTCCAGATTTGCTAGATTTTTTGAACTATTAATGGTTCTATTCGAGACTGTTTGCGATTGTACAAGCATTTTCAATTAAATGTGGCCAGCAATATACAAAATCCTTCTTTTTTACTTAATAAGTAACATGTTTTCAAGAAAACTTACTTTTAAACTTTACCACTCTACCATTTTTTCACTTGACAAACCTGTCAGAACATTAGTGATTAAGTGCATGTTTTTTTAAAATGTAATACTAGGTTTCGAAGACGGGACAGTTCAGCTGAAGCTGTAGGTAACCTAACTCAGAATAACAAGCTTACGAACTCGCGCGCCATCTTCAGTTCGTCGGTCAATTTTTCGAAGTAGATTTGTGAATTATAAAGAAAATAACACCCCCCCATTCATAGCTTTTGCAAAGAGGCTTCTTGAGACTTCCACTACTTTGTTAATGCATAGTATTTTGTTTTTAATCAGGGGACAGTCACTCAATAATTGACCTAGTCCCAAACTAAGCTCTAGGCTTGTACTATATGGGTATCAAACAGCCAAAAACATACATACGCTTGACGCTTGCGTTTTTCCCATACAATTATCTCTAATTTTGACTTTTCTCTTTACATTTTTTTTAACATTTTATTTAAAATAATAAACTAAGATTTAAATAAATATATATATAATTTATCTCTGTTAAAAACCATTCTTTCACTTAATAAGATATGGGTTAAAAAAGAAATGTTCGGCGAGTCAGCACACAGTTTAAATCACTAGTAGTTCACTGTACTCCTACATTCGTTTAAACCTTAGTTAATGATCTAAAGTAATTTATAACTAACTAAAATATTGGTGAAGAAATTGTTAATTGGCCGTCAAGTTATATTTTCAGGCAAACGTGTGGGAAAAGCGCAAGCGTCCCTAATTATGTGACCATTGTATATGTATGGAGAAATATATAGAAATAGAAAATAGAAGCCATTCAAGATTTAGCAGCTTAAACCAAAACCTACCTTTTCCAAGCGGCACAACGTCTGGATTCTTGTCGTCAGGCTGAATTGGGGAATGATTGGTGCTCTGAATTGATCCGATGTACGCCTTTACCGTCTGAATTGGGGCTGCAAAACAAAATAATAGAAGTAATTTTTGTTCATCAGTTAGCCAATAAGACAAAGGTAAAAAAAACCGACCATTTGTATTTAGCTAACTGCCGCACGAGGAGGGTAATGTGTTTAACAGCCTATAAATAATTGTATGTATGTCTGTTCCTTTGGGCGGTTTAGAAACTAAACTGATTTTGATGTTTCTTATGTCCATTGATTTGTCTTAATCTTGTGACCAGGCGCCATATTGAACAGGAAAAAAAGAGAGTCGTCGAATTATGACAAATTTTATTAAGTAAGTATTTGAAAATATTATTTTTAAAAGTTAAAAGTTTCTTTCATCATTTTTCATTTTGAATGATTATTCAGGATTTAAAACGATTTATAGTTGGTTCACAATAGCCAGGTTTTTTAAAGCTGACAGCGTTTTCTTTATTCGATTTTGTCATCGATATAATATGTTAATAAAAATACCATGCGCTCTCTACTTTCTTTCATTACTAGGTTTAGGTTAGAAGACTTATGGTGGCATACAGTGGTTCTAGAATCCATGGAGTCGCCATTTTCAAATCACCACATCGAATTTGGCCGTGTAGTTGCTGGCTTAGGTACAATAGTAGTACCATTCCATCTCTTCTCGTGGAAGTCGTAAGAGGCGACTAAGGGAATAAAGGCTTGTAGTATTGTTAGGCGATGGGCTTGAAACCTATCACTAATATATACTGGTAAACATCTTAGCCTGTTTGTGCAAAATGTGGTTACAGAGTTAACAATAAGTTTTTAGAAATATTGGTTATTCCGTAGCTCTGCCTACCTCTGTCTGGAAATGAATTCGTGGAGGTATGTATGTCGGTGTGAGAATTTTAGTTACTGGTGAGTTTCAAACATCGACCCCCAGGTCAAAAGAAAACTTTTTGATTCGGGAACCACAGGGAAGATGGCCCATTAAAAAAAAAACTGGCTTTTACTTTCGATTCCTTTTAAAGATAATTACACACTGACATTTATGTTTCATAAAACCTTGTATCTATAATTTTTACGCGTTTGGAAATTTATAACATATTTTTATTAGCATTAAGATTTAAAAAATCATCATTTATTGTCATAGTGACCTTTCTTTACACAATGGCGGAGTTTAATTTTAAATCAGATCGTTCACAAACCTTCGTGTTTGATGTACAACTTGTTCATACGATCTTGAACATTGCCGCTGAACGTGTTTAAATCTAAATCGTTTCCCAATCTTTTACGAGTATATTTTTCGTGGTTTCACCACGCCGCGCCAGAGCCTGGCACTAGGCTGGTACTAAAATCAGTCAATACTAAGACTGATACGTCATTCACCTTCAAAAGATTTACAATCGCTCAACCACTGGTAACGAGATTTTCATCGAGCATCCTATTATTTTATATTCAATTCCCAAAAGCTTTTTTCCTTTACTGTAATTTTACTTTTCCTGAGAAAATATATTCATTTACCGTTTGGTTTTTGTGGTTATAAAGCGCAAGGAAACATTTGTCTTGGTCGGCCTCTAATGTAAGTTCTTTCGAGGATTCAGCCATTATCTCAAAGTGAATAAACAATGAATAGTGTGTAGACAATGGCTTTGTTATTTGTGATTTTTATATATTTTACTGCCTTTTACCCACGACTTTATGTGTATTCTAATCAATCCACACTTTTAAAAAAATCGATGTGAAAAAACTACTTACTTTTTTTAACTGTATTCACTAAAAATACATTACATCATTCCCTTTTGTGAAGAGCCATCTTTACGCGAATGGAAAATTGAAAATAAAAACTTCGTCAAATATGACATGGGAATGAAGCATTATACCCATTGTTGCAGCACTGGATTGAAGCTCAATAACTTTATGTTATTATTTATCCATTCCTATAATAGGTACCTAATCAAACGAGCACAATTTAGTTGGCTCGAATTCACTTAAAACATAACTTCGAACTTGAGGCATCAAATAGTACTGGTTTAAAAGTAATGGTCTTTGTATGAATCTTGATAAAACACATTATGTAACATTCCAAAGACATACAAATAGTTTATCTTACTCTCTCCCTCTGCCAATATCTAAAGTGGAAAGCGTGCGATTTCTGGGCATTGAATTGGATACACAGCTCCGTTGGTCTAGTCATATACAGCAGACACGGAAGAAACTTGCTAGTGCATGCTATGCCTTGAAAACCTTGTCTAAATTACTAGATTCCTCTACATTAAAAATGGTCTACTTTGCCTACTTTGAAAGTATCGGAAGATATGGTCTGGAGGTATGGGGAAATAATGTACAAATTAATAAAATATTATTAATGCAAAAAAAAGCCATACGCTACATAAGCAAATCAAAACCGCTAGCCCACTGCCGCCCATTATTTATAAAGCATGAAATTTTAACAGTGACATCTCTGTATATATACTTAGTATGCATATTTGTTTTCAGAAATAAGACTAGGTTTAAGTTAAAAAGTGAACTAGAAACAAGAAGGCACGCCTTTAGAAATAATTTTGACATACAATTACCAATACACAATAATTATGTACATTATAGGAATAGTTTAGAATATAATGCAATTAAAATCTATAATTTATTAAGCAATGTAATAATTTAAATGAATTTTCGAAAAAGGTTAAATTATTTTTATTGACAAGGCCATTTTACAAATTGGAAGAATACTTTGGTAAAATGTTTGACCAGGCTTGTCACTACTAGTGTAATAAATGTATATGCATATTTTTAATTTCTATAATTTATTGTTGCAAGAGATTTTCTTATTTTTTATGTTTATATTCTCTTGCTAAGTAAAATGTTATTTTGCATGCCAATCTTGGTTTTACATAATTGTTCCTTACCACCCTGTAACATTATGTTTCTTAGCAAATAAATGATTTGATATATCCTAAATTCATTCTGTATTCAGCAACCAATCTGTGTACAGTTATTTATGGCTGGAGACGATAAAATCTACTAATGAATATGCAGATTCTGCTTAAAACTGATGGGAATTCAAAATAGGCGGAAGGGTCCTTAGAACTTGCTACCTACTAAAAGCGTTTCAAATCATTTAGGCTTGGTTAAGCCCCCTAAACTACTAATTGACTATTGTATATATAGCCTACGCAACAGATTGTAGAGGTATTTATAAGTAAAAGGTCAAGTGATGTTTTAGTAGCACCCTGTAGCTTTATTTTATGTCATCTATTAGAATGAAATGGATTAAATTAAGTGGTTTATTTTGAACTTATATGATCGCTATCTGCAATTTAATAAAAAAAATAAGCTAACGCAAAAATTGAAATAATTATATGAATATTGGAAGCTTGATCAATTTATTCATAATCATAATAACAAACATAACCGCATAAGTACCAAAATCAGCCAATATGTCAGCAAAAACAATACAACAACGAACAAAAGTATCACTATCCGACAGGCTTTAAAGGAGTATTATTACCCACTTCAAAACTTCACAGAAAACAATTTTACAGCTCTATTGAAAATATGATCGCACTCAAGTCTCGGAGTTGTTATACTTAATCAAGCCCTCTAACAATACAAAGTCGAGTTCCCTAACCTCTTGTAACTCACACTAGGATGAAAACGTTTTCTGCACTCACTTAAACATCTCATACGTTACTTGAAGGGGCAGAAACTAAATAAAACTGTCGCAAGCAAGTGACGAAACATCTGCAATTTCAGTAGAAATGCAGTAGGACATAAATCACATTTGAAATGCAGTGAACGCGGAACGGGCGTTCAAAAATGCTGGGCACGCGACGGAATCTGCTCCAATTCTCGCTCAAGTTCCCCACCGAAGCAATTCCGACTTATTTGTGGTCTGACAGAATATACATTGGGTTTGATCCACCATGTAAATCTTGAACGATAGGGGTATAACTCAAACTCTCAACAGCGTGTTCTCATAGTTACTATGTAACTATAAACACGCTGTATATTTCAGGTCTTTGACTTTTAGAAACAAGTTTTTAATAATACAAACGACAAACATTAAAACACAAACCTAAAAATATGTTAACTTCTAAAATTTGCTATTTAATTTAGCCTTTGAAGCGGACGTAGACAAACCACTAACGAGGTTTGTGTTCACGACAGGACAATACAACGTTACAAAAGGACAAGCATTTGTTGAGGTTAAAGTGGAAACGACTAGTGTTTTCGCGTCCTAAAAAAAGGAAAAATCATACATGTTTTTTTAAAAAAAAATCTGTCAAGCTTTTATACGGACAAAATATCAGCAAAGTTACGGACTATTACATAAAGGGTGTTATTTTGATCAATAAAATAACGCCTTCATAAATTCAACTCCGTCCTTTTAGGTCTCCCTATTGGTATTTCTCACGCGATATTGCAAAGGTGCACTGTTGACTAACGTTGTTTCTGGTAAGAGAACAAAGTTTTCCCACTGGGCTTTAAAATCGTTCCACGAAATTTTTATACAGGTTGTATTTATTTGAGCAGTATTTTTATTGGAAAACCTTTGTACGGTTAAAAAGTGTGACTGCGTTTTTTTATTTACACACACCTATAAAATAAAATAAATGTAAAAGGAATCTGTGTGTACTGCAAAGCTGACAATAGAATACCCATTTCTTTTTTGAGTTCTGTACTCAAATTGAATGAATGAATGAATGATATTTATTTTCCTAAGTCAGGCGCAATATTCATTGCAAGTTATGTTTTAACATAACTTGTACTTTAGTACAAGAAATTACATTAAAATCGTCAAAAATATACACTAATTTTAACATAATCAAAAATTAAAATAATAAGTCAGGATATCAAATAATAACAATAACAAGACAAAACTACGGAATGATCACCGGTAAAGATCGTCTTAAAAGTAACATGCAACCAAACTAATCAATTGTTTAAAATAAATGAAATAAAAAGTCAAAAACTCAAATATAATAAAAACAACAATACATATTCAACCATACCATTTTAAATATTTAATATAATTAGGTATTACTTAAGGTACACAAACTCTTTGACTGATTATAATAATTAAAAAAAATAGGTACTAAAAATATTCACTAAAAAATCTTAACTTAAAGCATATCAATTGTTATGGATCCTGCACTAGGATTCCCTGTGTTGCTGGGCCTAAATGGGATTCGAAATAAAAGGTTTCTTAACAATTAAGTTCGTAAATGGTGGGATCAATCACGCACGGGTTCTGGAAACCTTTTTAGTTTCCCCCTGTCTGTCTTTATGTATCATAAATATGCCTCAATCACTTTTTTAGAAAGTATAGAAGCGGATATTTCAAATTTCTAAACGTCTTTATTATTTATAGTATATCGCACACGAACGCCAATATATTTTTTTCTAAGTCTACCCAGCTGGCATCTACAGTTGGTAAAAAGTACACTAGAACTCGGATAACCGTACGATATATAAATGATCCTATTATTATTTTACGAGTATACACGTAATAATATTAACATTAAAATTTCAGTTAAAACCAGTTCAGTTATCATATTGTGGCATATTTTTTGTATCTACAGAGTGTTTTTTATTAGATTTTCGACTTCATTACAATATAAAATTATAACCGCTTAAGCCTCCCCTTGCGCTGGCAATATTATATATACAGTGTGTGGCCCAAAACCGGGGATAATATTTAAAACAGGGGCTCTATAGATCACCGGTAATTACATTATAATGGTCTTACCTAATTAAAATCAAAACTTAACTTTCAGTTTTTTTCTAACAAACTTAATCGCAAATTCAATGTAATGCAAACACCGCTAAATCTACCGCGTGTTGTCAATGGCACCCTGTACTCAGACACACCGCGTACCAAGTGACCAAGCGACGATATCGCGACGGGAAAATACATTACCTACGATTTTTAACTTTGTAGGCTGTTTTCTCCAAAATTATAGACTTTGTAATATTAGATTCTTGTGATAGTTAATTGAAATGTTCTAAAGAATCCCCATTTACTTTTTTCGCCCCGGTTTTGGGCCACACACTGTATATGCTTGAAGTGTACCCGTTACATAAAGTATTATTATAGACGTGCTGGGTGCTTTGCCTTTGACGTGCCGTTAAAATTGTAAAACGGGTAAAATCCTCAAGGACCAACGTTAATCTACAGTATTTGAGTTTCGAACTTTAAGGAGCATTTGAACATGCAATATTGACGTAGCTGTTAACTTAAGGCGCCTTGCTCTAACGTATGCAATAGTAAAAAAAAAACATACATCATTATTATCTGCTTACATTATTTTGTACATTAATAACATACTTAGAGAGTAAAACAGAAGCTAAGTAAACGATGTCTACTAATGTAATCTGTATCACGGTGGCTCAGGATTCACAGTCCTTATTAAACATGTTTTATAACTGGTACCAATTCCAGAAATATAAAAATTAAAGTAGGTTGTTAGAAGGTTAAATCAACTTTTTTACCCACACAAGTTTCACATCAATGTATGCTCAGTGCGTGAAAATCCATCAAATGAAACAGTTTATAAGTGGAACTCTAAAGTTAATCAAAATTTTATATAAACGTTTGGTAGGTGACAATTTATGATTTCTTCTCTCCTGTATTGTATTATCGGACTAAATCATGTTGGTTAAACAGTTGTTTTAACCAGAAAACCGAAACAAAAGTACACAATAGCCAACAACAACAATAATTGCTAAGCACAAATTACCATGGAAAATTATTCTACCAGCAGCTTTAATTTTTTATTGCTTACCTTCATATTGCATCGGCCGATGATGCCGCCGCCTGGCTAGAAGAGCAATGATGGTGACCACAACTAGGGTCCCCAGGGTTCCAGCAACAATGCCCAGCGCCCAGCCTGCCTCTACTCCGTTGGTGTTTGCGGTTTTCGCCTCTGTTTTGGACAAAGACATTCATGAATGAACCGAATTATGGTCACTATCTATTCGTGCTTTGCCTTGATCAAGGCAGCCGAATATGGAGTGAATACAGGATTTTCAATCCAAGTGGATTAATTCGTCACTTAGAATCTGTTTTAAGAGATGGGGAACTTTGATCTTCGGAACTGTGTCTTTGCTTTAGGAAATTAAAGATTCAAAATTCTTTCTTGGTTTAATAATCACAATCAAAAAATGAAGTTGGTTTTTTAAAGCTTGCTTTTCATTTAGTTATTTGGAAAAAAAAAACACATTCCGGTTGCCAGTTATTGAGAATTTGATTAACAATAAATGAATTTGTTCTTCGATTAAATTAATATCATTGTTCCAAAAATACAACCGATTTCTCTATTCAAGTTTCACTGCTTCGTGATTGATTGATCACACTGTTTCGTAGTTCGGTATTCAGTGCTTTATTACAAAGGAGAATGGGCGGCCAGAGGACTGTATGGCAAACGTTCTAGCTTTTACAGTAGTTACTGTATTGAGGTAGTATGAAGCATTAATACCTGCCAAGTTCCATGCAGTGAGCGTGACTGAGTTATCTTATTGCTATATCATTGTCTCTTTAAATTTTTAAGGTTATGTCATACGGTACGGTAAACGTTTGGCGGTTCGGCTGGTAGCGAAGTGATATCAAACAGCTCAAATTAAATTAAATTAAAATGATTTTATTTCGACCAACAAAGCATCAAAGTATTAGTTATACAGGATAATAGATTCTTATTCTAGTGTTAAAAATAATAGTGCAGATATAAAGCTTAAGCCAATTTACTTATTGGCCCGCTCGCAAAACTGGCAACAGTAGCCTATGTACGGACAAACAAGCCTGCTCGCGATATGTATCTACGGAAATAATTAAGAAATTTAAAGTAGCTGTTCAAGTTGCATTTAAAAGAAAATATTTATAGGGCCTGCGTTATTTTAAAAAATAATCAGCCAAATGTTACAATAATGTGAACTGTATAAAGTAATCGCACCATATTGTTATCATTTTTTGACTCATTCGTATGAATTAAGTAATTAAGTATTTAATTTATTAACATGGTTTCAGAACGCAATACGTATTTTTGGTATGTCATTGTATGCCTTTTGAGATTAAATTTTAAAAGGTAAATACACTTTAATGATGTAATGATATTACCCTTTATATCCTAGTGTAGTAACGTAGGCTAGCATGACATACGAATATTTTAATAAATTACATTACGAACAAAAATGCGTCTGCAAGGCTAGCCTAACATTAGCCCTAAAAAAACAATCCCATAGAAAAAAACGGAAAAGAATAGAAGTTAATAAAAATATACAGTAAATAAATAAAAATGTTGCCAATCGAAGATAAAATACACAAATTTAACTACTTCAAATGATGTCCTATGGACTTATCTTGTCCTATCTTACACATACGCTCTTTCGGATACACTTTGACCCTTTAGGATCTTTTGTGCAATTACCCTCTTAGACACTTAGCTGTTCGAATGAGCAGGTTTCCTCACGATGTTTTTTCTTCATCGTAAGAGCATCGGCCAATTTACTTTAGTTAGAAAAGCTCATTGGCCGAGTTCATAAATATGTGTACACTTTAATACTTTGTCTATTCAATGTCATTTTTAGACTATTATGAATTGTCACAGCGATTAAAGTGGCAAGGTACTAAATATAAAGGTACTAATTATGGATTGATTTATCTAAATTAAATGTTATTTTAATGTAAACATAATTATGAACTCGGTACCTTACGATCACAAATTGACTCCCTTAGGCCACCGACGCTTAAAAACTCCCTTATTTAGACTAGATACTAACCAGTATGCAACGCAAGCCTTGACAGCGTTAATACTCTAAGAACGGAAGTCTCCGATCGTCCTCTCGCGTTGTGAGCATAGAAGACCAACTTCACCGTCTTCCCAGAGCCAAGACCTCGTAGTTTCCAGAGAGGATTGGCTGACGAGGCGTTTGCTATGAGCACGCCGTGCTCCCAGGCTTCCACGAAGTAAATTGTGTGGAGGCCGCCATCGTACCCTAGTCAAAAAAAACGTTTATTGTAACTCCACAAAGAAAGAAACAGTTTTCAGATTGTTTAAACGGTTTTAGGTTTTGAATTAGCGTTTATCCTAGTAAAATGATTATAATAAACTGGAATACATTGAATAAACATGAATAGATAGAATAAGCCTGAATATATTGAATAAACTTGACGACGCGATGGCCTAGAGCTAGCGGTATATGACTCATGGATGTTTTCTATGTATTTAATTATATATTCCTCTATATAAGTATTTACACCCTGTTCTGACTTACTTGTCTTTAGTTGTACCTAAAAATATTCTAACCTCAAAATACAACTGTTTTTGTATGAAACATCTATTTTAAATAAAATAAAGCAATCGCGGACAATACATTGGCCAAATGATTTCCAAAATGTTTTCTATGTTTACTTTATTTACTATAAAAGAGCTGGTTTGGCCAAGTTTAATTTTGAGGTTAGATAATTGTTTACCATATAAGTCAAGTAAGTCTAAACAGTGTATAATTATATCATTGTCTAGTACCTACAAGCCCTGAGCTTTTTTTGGGACTAAGTGAATTGGTGTGACATTGGCCCCTGATTATTTATTAATAAACAAAAAAAAAACAAACACCCAAAGTAATTTTGATTCGCATTCATCATTCATTTTCATCACACCTTGGTATAGAATCACCACATCTAAAGATGTTTTCAACTGCAAAAAATAAACCATTTTAAATATAATTGAAAGGTACAAACCACCAACAAGTCGAAAATTAGGCGTCAAACTTTAAACACACTCAGCGCCAGCAACCCGCTGGTTCGGGTCTTTGTTTGCATGCAGTTTTTGCTACAAAGCGGTATAACGCTGGGATCGGTGACAAGCGTAGCGCTTAGCGTTCCGTAACAGCAAATGTGTTGAAACACTGGGTGATTTTATCATAGTTGTAGTGTTTACAATCTACAAAGTTGCGCCCTACTACATAAATTGACATTGCATAGTTGCGTATACCATCAAGGAATTTGTATATTTATCAGTTAATTAGCTGTGTCAGACATCACACGACTAACGAAACGTGGAAATATACAACCCGGCAAACATGCGCACCACATTATCGTATCAACCTGCTAAACATTTAATTTCCTCGGTACTACGTAAAATTAAGGACCTAGTAGGGAGCGACTTCTTCGATTAAAAACACTATAAGATGCAATGTATAAAATACTAGAGGACACCCGCGACTTCTTACGCATAGTATAAATTTCCCGCTACTCCCCTATTTTAACCCCTATTTTTACCCCTTAGGGGGTGGAGTTTGAAAAATCCTTTCTTATTGCTCAGCATCTCGAGATGAGCATTAGACTTGAGATCAGTTTATTAATACGGGCCTAAGTAACTGAGCCTTGGGGGAGGCCTATGTCCAGCAGTGGACGTGTTTTGGCTGACATGATAAGTCACTAAATCAGGTTTGTCTTTTATATGTATAGATAATTTTGCGTCTTATTCCTATTTTTTCTCAGGGCATAATTATAATCGACAGTATCATAAAACAATTGCCTTCATTATTTTTATGATCCTCCTCCGAAATTTGTTAAGCTTATTATCATTTCTTGAGAAACGAGTTAGTGTAAAGTGTAAAGAATTTTTCCTTTTTTTGTTATAATTAAGTTTTTTCGTACACTAAAATTTAACCGTTTGCAAAAGATTCAACGTAACAGCGCTTTAACTTCTCTCAAATCCATTTCATAGATTCCTTTCGACATTGTTCCTATTGAATCCGATCGGGTTCCCGCTCCAGCAAACTGTAGTTAACTTCCCGCGGTGCAGCGTCACAGGCCAACTTTTATCTAGTTTCTTTACTCAAGCACCATATCTGGTTTAATTAGATCTGATATGAACGCGGTCAGTTCTATTTCAAATTGTGTTCGTATTTTCCAATAAGCTTGCGTTGTGTTTTTGATATTATATTTGTCTTGATTATTGTTTCATACCAAAATGGTAACAATTAGGTATGTTTTTTTTTTGTTTTTTTCTCCAATTAAAACATGTAAATAATTGTATAGATATTAGCAACAAGGGAGGAATGGGGGTTTGAAAATGAAACTGAGTTTTTAGTGAGTGTCATATTCAGAAACACATTATTAAATCATTTTTAATATTAGTTAAAAAAAAAAAAAAACCGTTGCGTCTACAAGCAATCTATTAATATTCTCCAACCCATTCTTAAAAAAACGCTAACATTATTTTTTGTTGATTTACATCAACGTTATTAAGTTACACAAATACCTATATAAGTTATGATCAAAGTCAATTTAAAAACACAGAAATATGGCTTTAATTTGTAACTACCATTAGAAATTTCCTTCAACCCAGACGTCGGAGATAACGACTTTTCGATATTTCATAATAAAGGTTAAGACTAAAACATCAAAATGTTCTAGGGATTAAGATCTAAATTACTACTCACCTGGCATACATCGCAGCTCTACTGAATCATCGGTAAGATTCATCGAAGAACAATTAAAAGGTGGATCTGGCCGCACCGCAGGCAGCAAGGTATAACGACATGGCTCTATTTGCTGCCCCGCCATGTTCGAAGCTCTGCAAGACAGACTCCCGTAGTCCCCTTCCAAAGTAGGGGTGTACGTGAGAATCGACTGGCCGTTGTTTACAGAGAATTTTGCCTGTGAAATAAGTATTAGTGTAAGAGGGAAATAGAGTTCACTAGTTCGTAAAACGGCGTTTGATTAAATACTTCTTAAGTCTGTAGGGGTAAATGCTTTAAAATAGGTAGAGCATAGAAGTTTTCGATCTACGAGTTTGTTGTTAAGTAATAAAAAAAACAAGGTTTCGATCTTGAGTAAGGTGCAACAAACGTTATGAGAAGTACTTATAAACAAGACAATATTTTCACAAGACATTTACTCGTTCCACATTTTCCGTTGCGAGGAAAGAAAACAGCATGCAGCTTCATGAATTTTATTCTGTGACGTTACGTCTACAGTCGTATTTTTACAAGTTTTACTTCATTTGTATGTTTTGGGTCAAATCTCACCAATTAATTTAACCAGTTATAAACCAGTAAAAAAATATACTTACCTATGACAGTGCAAGACAAGTTAGAAGGATAAGACCACGAATGATCACCTTAACGTGTATTACTCGAACCCGAAAAACTCTTAAGATGCACTGTAATTTATGCGCAATATGCAAACGTGGTGTGCTTGTTGGATATAACGTAACTTGTGCAAATTACTTGAGTATTATAGCACGAATGCATGCAAATGATAAGAGGGTTTAATATTGGCAAAATGTTAAACAAAATACTTTACATTCGTCAGCCATGTAATGTCCACAAACAGAACACGTTGAATTTTGCACGAGTAGCAGGGATTTTAGTATTCTGTTTAATTAAATACCTTTTTAAGTTGTTACGAAGGCATACCTACCTAAAATGGCTCAGGTTTAGTAAATGGACACACTCTTTATAAAATAATTGGGTGCTTAATGTGTGTAACTTCATGAAAAA
Organism: Acleris sparsana; assembly: GCA_923062465.1. NCBI lineage: Eukaryota > Metazoa > Arthropoda > Insecta > Lepidoptera > Tortricidae > Acleris > Acleris sparsana. The sequence continues at coordinate 4,027,370 of OV281289.1, forward strand.
TAGAGATTTCATATTACTTTACTCATGGATGAAAATGAGCTTCTCAGAATGGTCATAATAATTATACGGCAGTATTTGAACTGTGTTATCTTAAACACATGCATCAATCTTCTAATTACGCACCCTGCCACTAAACTAAAAATCAACTTGAGTAGAGGGCGTTCCGTCGTTGATTTAAAAACTACATCTCATAGAGAAATCGATGTTATGCCACAATGCTTTTACAGTATTAATATTTGCTCTCAAGAACTCATAGTTTATTAAAATAACACTGTTTCCAGCATGAAACCCTCTCAAATTGCACGCTCCACACGACGTATCAACACAATTCCACAAGCAAACATACCGATTCCAGTTCCACAGTCCCCAGAGAGTTATTCAGGGTCCACTGGAAATTCTTTGGAGGGGGGAACGCGTCCACTTCGCACGTTACTCTGGCCGCTTCGTTCAAAGCTGCGCCGACGATGGCCGGCGCTCTGTTCTTGCATACTGGCTTATCTGTGACATAATGGAAATAAATGCCGGTTGTATTTTTTGAAAGGTTCCTTTTTACGCGTTTATAAAAGCGTATTCAAAAGAGTGGGAGGAAAAATTATTGAAGTTTCAATGAAAGGGCGGTATTTAGAATTTATTAATTAATGATTGCAATCCTAAGACCACATGCGTTGCCAACCCTAAGGAGTAAGAAAAAATCAAAGTTCAAGTGAAATGTCTTTATTCTTCAATTTAGGCATAATTATAATGCACCTATGAATGTCCTAGAGCATTAGCACCGGTACGAAAAATAAAACATAATTATGCCCCAAGAAGAACCAGCGTAAGAAACTCAATGCCTCTGTTTTAGTAATTTTATCGGATGTCTTATCTCCACACCAGAACTGAACAATGTGAACACTGCTGCTTGGCGGTAGGTTAAAGGATAAGGGGATGGTAACGATCCGGACGGGCATTGCACGAGGTCCTATTACCACTAGGATGTTTAAACGAACTGTAAGGAAATTAGTCTTTGTGCTACAAAATCAAATTAATATTTCTCATAAACAATTATTGTTTTCCCTCTTCTATGCTTTCCTCATTTTGTAGCGTACAATATAATCAAATTAAAAGGAAATATCCTTACCTACAGTGTATTTTTTCGTTTCGTTTCGTTCTTTGCTCGACCTTAATAATAATTGTACCTCTTGAACAGTAATAGGCAGAAACAATTTTTTTTTTAAAGTGCGTAGGTATTCATTCTATTGCCTAATCAAAATAAATGGGGCCCGCATACAAGAGTGGCACTTGGCCAGTTTTTACCCGACTGGCAACGCAAACGAGGTAATATGTTTATCAGCCTTTGTATGTATGTATGTTTGTAAACGCGTGGGCTGATTTACATGATTCTTAATATGTCAATCGATGTGTCCTAATCGTGTGTCACCTTAAGAATGACAGTAATATAAATTCAACATGGCGGCAACCAGACGCCATATTACGAAATCAAAATTATGTCATGAATTATAATTATAATTGAATAGGTATTTAAAAATCATATTTAGTGTTATTGACATTATTCATTTTGAATGATTATTTAGGATTTTGAACGATTTAAAGATCTTAATAATATTATCCTGGGGTGGGGTGGGGTGTATGTGTATAATCTGTACCAAGATGGTGGGTCCATTAACCTACAGCCAAACATCAGTAGTCGCATTGTTGTATTCCGGTTTGGGGATAAGACAGCCGGTGTAATGACTAGCATAGAGGCATTCCATCTTAGCCCTCAGGGTTGGCAACGCATTTGCAGTCTTGTGAATGCGAATGTCTATGGGTCACAGTTTCCGCTTACCATCAGGTGGCCTGTGTGCTCGTTTGCCTTCTCTATGCCATAAAACAAAAGTGGTTTAAATAGTATCAAAGGCACACCCCATTTAAACGCCTCTACTCAACACGCTAAAAACCATTTGGTGTTTGAAATGTTAACGTATTGTTTACGTTTTGATAGCTCTTATTTCCTTGACAGTAATGGCGGCCGAGTGAAAAATGATTCCATAACAGGTCAAATACTATATTGTTTTTACTGCCTAGAATAGGCGCTGTTAGTCACTTGTTACTAGATCTCACAACAGACATAGCTGTCATATAGCTCACGGCTTCACACTTCACACGCCATTGCTGTAGTAAATTGAATGCACATGCAACCAACGCATGACTTGCAAATTGAATCAAATGCAGTCGAGATACACTTTGATTGTCAATACAATCCGCCTTGAATCGCAAACAAGTACGCGTAACTATGGAACTTTGATGCTTAGTTCATAAAATATATACTTTTCTTTAATAGTATATACATTTCTAAGCACTTGCTTAGATATAACGAGTAATAGGTCTTTAAAATGTAGGTCTAGTATCAAGAAATATTTTTGCTTTAAAATGTTTTCATAGTATTTTATTTTGACTCTAGATTTATTAATTTTATTACAAATTTATGGTAAACTAGGTTTCCCGCAACTCCATCCAAGAAGAAGGGATTTATTTTGAGAATTACTATTCTAGACTACTCTTTCTCTATGCAAAATTTCATCCAGATCCATTTAGCCGTTCTGGCGTGATTGAATGATAAACCTCCAAACTTTCGCATTTATAATATTAGTAAGATAAGATAAGATTAACGGCCAAACCCTATTTTCAAACCACGGACAAATAAGACTTATTGCTGCTTAAAATTTTACATTTGCACATACAAGAGGTGTCAATTTTTTATCGTAAGTAAGCTTATCTATCCTATATAAAAGTAGAACAAAACATATCTGTAGTATGTATTTTAAATTGTTGAAGCGATGACCAATATATGACGTTGTCTGATTGTGTTAAAGTAAATATAATTGTGTAAATTATCAACCAAAGAGAAGCTTTAAAAGTACACTGACGCAACGTTTATACAATGATGCGTCACGTTTTTGACGCGTTTTTTTACGCCGACCAAAAAAACGTAATTTATTTTTTTGCCAATTAGTTGGTGTGGTCGATCCTTAATGGAACGCGTCAACGTGGTTTTAAAATACTTTAATAATGATACACAGCAATGTCATTGTTAAAAAAGCCTCCTCACTGAGAGCATTCGCGAGTAATGAGCATTCGGCGCGAACATCGAGTGGTGTGTAACGGTTGTGACGCTCGGCTTAACTTCCACACCACTCGAATATTCACGCGAATGCTCTCAGTAAGGACGCTCCTTAAAGCAAATGTCTAGAAAGTATACTCGTAAATAAGCGACCCCGGGGCGCTATTTTACTGGAGAAAAAAAAAAATGTTTTTGAAATATTATTGTCTTGTTTTTACTTTGATAGCCATTATTTTCAAGTAAATAAGAGTTGGAAGAGAGAAGGTCAACATAGAATGGATCAAGATGATGATGATGACATAAGAGTTATCCTATCGTTAACGACACGATAACATGTCAAAGCGATCTTGTTTTATCAAGAAAAACAGAGCCCCTAGAGCCGCAGTACGAGTATTTCCCGAATTATGGTAGAAACCTTATACATAGTTGAACGAAAGGAAGCAAATTGAAAATTTATAGGTTCACAATGGACCTTCACTGTACACTATGAAAATTTGATGAACCTTTCTATTGTGTACATACTACGTACTGTTTCAGGTGTTGATGTGAAAATTCTATTCATATTTACCAATAAAAATATGTTTATGACACAAATAACACCTTTTTACCCGTCCAAAGTATAAACACGAATTAACTGTACTAAATTCTCTTGATAGGACCTTTTTTCTTATCATGCAAGATTGGCTCGTGAGCGAACCACTTTGCATTCGTATGTGTTTATAATTAGGTATTTGTGTTGTTTGTTTGTGCGTAAACAAATGTGCATGTCAGGAAAAGGGATCTTTTGACCCAGTAATCGCTAATACGATCTTGTTTGTTGTTCATTGAAGCCTCAATTTCAACACAAATAGCCTTGCTTTAACAGTGTTTCAATGTACTTTAAACCACCGGAATAGAATACAAGCGGAAAATGTTATTCCTATAAAACTCTTTGGTTTCTTTTTCATCATTAATACCCATAGTGGCAGGTGAGAATTTTACTGTTTTATTTACATTTCATTTCATGTAAATACAATATGTCTGGGAACATGCATCCATCGGCTGGCCGTACAAACAGGCATATAGGTGCCCACATGATGAGCACAATCATGTTTTATTAGTTTTATTTCTCAGTGAATCAAGTAACTTTACTATCTGAGCCACACTGACAGCTACTTTGTCAAGGGACGCAATAATTCAATCGTAAAGTATCTTTGAAATTGATTGATGACGTAACTTTGACATAGTTTCATAGTGTCACAGAAGTTCATTTTGACTGACATAGTTTCGTTTGAAAAATATCAAAGCGAGTAAAAAAGGCACAACACACCCCTTTGTTTATAAATGAATGCCGTTCTAATTAAATTATTTGGGTGAGCACTCCAAAATTACCTACTGAAGGGATTATAAACGTTGTAGAACAGAGGTGATAAAATATAATTTCCCAAGGGCCGTTAAATACTGTTTCTCGCAGTTTCAGTGGACGCTCGCCTTAAATATTTATCGTAATATTTTACTTTTGGGAAACGACTTCAATAAATAAGGCTTAAAATCTGCGCTTTATTCATGACCGTCGCTATTGATAACTGGTATCGAAAAAAGGTTTTCGCTGTGAAATATTGCTTTAAATATGATTACCTACTGGAAATGTACGATCATTAAATCACAAATCGAGTGTCGTGTTCGTATCCAATTTTCGTTCTGAATTAACGTTGGGACATATCGAAATTAATACCATTCGTGGAAATCCATTGATGAAATAAGTTAAGCAGCTCTTTCTGACTTAACAATAGATGGGTATTTATACAGATTTGGAATTATAACAAACTTAAAATTTCGCAATTAATACAGGATTTAAAACTAGGTAGTTGCATTCTAACCTCCCGTTCTATGAACTGGTGTCCTTATTTAATGCATACTTTTTAATGTGGGAAACAAGACTTGTTGATGCTAATCTAATTATAAAGTGGTGGAAAACCATAACTTGATTTCACCACGCATTCACAAGTTTAGCGGCAGAAACTTGACCTAAACCGACTGCTGCATATCAAGCACGAACTGGATATTTTCATGCATTCACTAAACTCGGATGCACTCTCAAGTTGAGGATCGATCACGGATCCAGCATCTGCAACCAACTTAATTCTCAATAGAGTCAAGTTTGTACAATTTAGTTTCGCGGCTAACTTCCGCGCTAACTTTCTTTTGGAACCGGTTTAGTTGAAAAATGCAGTGTTAAAGTTCGTTGGATGTTTTTAATGTTAAATTTAGAAGTTGGGACTATTTAAATCAAGTAGCGACTAAACTACTAACTTTTCTTACGCACTATATAGGCTGTGAGCAAACCATTGACGAGTTGTTTTGACATTATTGAGCCGGGAGCTATTGCAGCAATGCAATGTATCACAAAAATCATGCGTATGCGTAAAACTGAGACTTTAACAAGGTGTAATCCTCATCGTTATCGTTACTAATATTATAACTGCGAAATATCTAAAACATTTTATACGTGAAGACGGACAATAAGCTATTTCATATATTATTGTAAAAATAACGATTAACGTTTTCTAGGGCATCGTGTTTCACTTCATCGATTTTATTATTTGATTGAATTTCATTTCATATAAAGCTATTTTCTGGTGAAATCATGATGACAAACATAATTAACAGATGCGGCGAGAAATACCTTTCGTTGAAATTACGATTATGCGTAATGATCAGTTCGTTGAAAGATGTTTCGATAAAATTATAGGTACCCATTTTTTAGACTAGTTTAAAGCTAGTATCGTCAAAGTATATATACACACTATTGTACAATATATTGTTTAATATTAACTATATTCCTTTACAATTGCTTACATGGCTGTAAAGCTGGAATATACAGCGACGCACACTTCACACACGTGAGCCACGTGAGTCAATTGTTTTAGGCGTGTGTCATTGACGTCATTTTGTGTGTGAGCCGGTATACTAGTTCTCTACAGTCTGTGAGCACTTAGGGAGCGATTCGGGGTTGTACCTCTCTCACTCGCGCGAACGAGAGTGAGAGACTTGTACAAACCCGAAGAGCTATAACACTGTACTGTAGAATGGCATGAAGAGAATTTACCGCCGTTTGCGTGTGTAGCATATAGCGGTACATAAGATAAAGTCGTTAGTGTTCCGCGATCTGGATCTCAGTAACCATTAGAGCTACATGTTTGTTCTTTGGATATATAAATCTTGGTCATATTTCCTTGAAACTGTTAAACATGAAAACACGATTAAAAAATAAATTAAATAAATTCCTTATCTTTGTTTTTCAAACACGGTCATTAATGTTGATTTTTAATTTAATAGTTGAGTACTTATTTGTAAAGTCTTAATCATTGTAAACTTTTTTATAAATGTAGTAGCTTTAAAGCAAACAGTAATTATTTTAAATTTGCCGCTGCAATCAAGGCGCGTTCAAACTATGTTCATCTCACATTCTATGCGCGGAAGTACATTAAGCCATCCCATTTTACTCTTGTGTAGGCGTGGCAGCATATGTGGCCTTTTACTTCAGGCCACAGTCATATACCTACATGTAAACTATTGATACTGGTTATTTAGCAATGCACTCACATATGACTTGCAGGTTGACCGGCGCAGACCGCCCGTCCCCCTCTACGTTGGATGCGGTGCATACGTATTTCCCTGCATTCTCCCGGGACACATGCTGCACAGCTAGATGCGCTGAGCCGGCGATCACGCCTGTTCTTTGGTTGTGCGTTATTATTTGACCCTGAGAAAAAACACCCTTTATAGTCAAGTCTGTGGGGACATTTACAGAACGTACATTAAGGTTATACGTAGTTTCGGTATGAGGTTGTTACAACCGAACGTCTTCAACGAATAATATCGTTCATTTATTTAGTTATTGTGACAAACATAGGATTTCAATTATTTTTGCGAATAAAGAAAAAACGAGTGACCGAGGCGTATTTTATGCGCTAAAGTAATTTAATAAACTTTCACTTACGTTATGTTCCCACACAACCTTGTAGGCTTGTGGGTGTGCGCGTACAACGCAATCGAAGTAGACATCGTCTCCCTCTTCTATGTCATTTGGGTTCAATTTAGAACCCAACTGCAGAACGACTATTGGCATATCTGTAGAAATAACGTTATAGATAAAATATGTTTTAATAGAATTAATCCATAAAAAAGGGAACCTTTATTGCCTATAATTAATATATTTAATTCATTGACTTTTTCATGTCGCTATGCGAGCGTGCTGGTAAGATCATTCTTCGCGAATGACAGGAACAAGTTATGGAAGGTCAATGTACGATATTGTTTGTTTTGTGCCCGCGCTTTCGGAAGAGAGGACGTTATAATTATGACACTGGAAAATACCAATGTAACGATAGGTACCCCTTACTGCAAGATTTGTCAAGGTGTGTAGACCCAAGGGGTCTAAAAACAATACCCTCAATCTTAGGTAGTCTAATAAAAACCATCAACTTGCTCATACGTTTTTACATTTTGTACGTGTCAGGGTCATATAAATACAGTGTGTATTTGGAAGTGTGGATCAAACGAAGCAGGTCGGCAGAGGACGTCGAGACCTATCCAATTCACCCCCATGTATGTTCAGCGATATTTAATCATTTTAATCTTAATTTTTGTAATTTGCCCTTAATTTTTCGTGACATGGACATAAGGAAAAATTTAAAAAACTCAGAATTTTATAATCAATATCTCCGAAATTAGTAAAAATCGCTGAACATACATGGGGGTGAGTTCGATAGGTCTAGACGTCCTCTATCGACCTGCTTCGTTTGATCCACACTTCTAAATACATCCTGTATATTTCTGGACCGTCTTGAGACGGGCATATCTAGACTTTGATCACTATTACCTAGCTTAAAAAATACTCACAATGCAAGGTGAGCGATTTAGTAGTTTCTATAGTGACGTGGTCTAAGGTGGAGTGGGTCGCCCTGCACGTCAGAACCCTTCCGTCATGCTCCATTCGAGGTGTCCAACGCAAGACTGATACCGTCTCGTTTCCATCCTCGGAGTTCTAGAACAAAGGTACAGAAATGTATCCAATAGACGTAATTTACCATCGAAGCATCATTCGTTTTCACAAAATCTAGGAGTGGCATACGTACCATCAATGACTTTAAATGGTGATCCACCATGCCATAATGACAGCGGCAAGTGATGAAATAGAAATTACATAGAAATTAATCGTTGGTTTAATGCGACATGGTACTAAAGTGGCTCACCAATTAAAGTCCGTGACCGTACACGTTTTTTGTATTTCAGCAACACAACTGGGGTTATTGTTAGGAATAATAGTGAATGGCCTGTTACTGAACCAGCTAATTTCATAATCGATTTCATCGGCACTGTCACCGAATAGAAAAACCAATTAAAATTAAATTTAAAGGAAAGGCAACTAATTACATTAGAAATCGAATAGTCATTTTTTATAATTTGTACACAGCTTGCTGATAAAAATAAAATACGCTCTTTTAGACGATGGTGTCGCGAGGTAGAATGGAAAAGAAATAACAACAAAGTGATTGTACAACTGAAAGAGTTTCCAAGTTATGTATTTATTTGTAAAAAAACTTTTGTATTCAATAAATGTTGGAAATCATTGAACTTTTTTAACAAGAGATCCATCAGGCTGTTCTAAATCCAATAATTGCGCAGAGCCACTCTTAAAGAACCTCAAACAGGTTAATATTTGGAAGAATGCCTTGGAAAAAGTTGTAAAAAAAATGACGAACGTGTATTTAACCAGGTCAAGTTAGATTCGAAGTGTCACCATAATAATTGGGCAAGAGTGGCCTAAAAATTGGCTAGAAGGGACTCTTGTTTTAGTAGGTTACAATTTATTTCTGGCTTCAACATTGATATTACATCCGGATTTTAATGATGATAATTGTACCAAATATATCTTATATCAGTTACATGAAATAAAATTATTACAATTCAACGTTATACCAAAGGGCTAGAAATTAGACGTAATACCTAAACATTACTATATTATACCATTTCTTATTACATCAAATGTTATATTTTTTGAGTGACATCTAACTATGGTATCTTCAAAACTTAGTACTGTTGTACACAAAACCACACAGTTCATATTCAACTATTCAGAAGTTAACTAACAACGATGAACTTACAATGCAACGACGTACATAAACACGCAAGCAGCCTTTACTCCGCCATCCAGACAGTTCGGATTAGCAACAGTTTTCAGCTTACTTCAGCTATTTCGTGTGTTTTGAATATAAACTAGTACATGTCTTAGCAAACCTAACCTAACTTAACCTTTTATACTACTAATATTATAATTGCGTGTCTGTGTTGCCCCAACAACGGCTGCATGGATTTGGATGAGATTTGAAATAGAGATAGCTTATAGGTATACCCTGGATGTCACATACACTGATAAAAATATTAGTCTAATTGTTAAAAATGTAGTTGTTTTAAATTTGTTGCTCTGCCTACCCCGCTCTGGGAATGAAAGCGTGAGTTTATCTCTGTGTAATGTATGTAACACGTAGAGTACGTTTCACCCCGAAAAATTGAAATTTCCCGATGGAATCTACGGAGAGATAGTCGCGGGAAATCTACTATATATATGTAAGAAATAGAGCAAAAATAAACTAAGGTAAATAAAATTATTATTTGTTAAAGAAACGTTAAATGCGGAATATGCTTGAAATAATATTTATATTGGAAACATATATTTTTTTGAGAATGTAAATTTACATCCACGCCACGGTAAATATGGTATCTGAGATCGAAATTAAAAAAAAAAAACTGTCGACGGCAAGGGCCGCGAAAATGTATGAAATTTCATTACGTACACGGTGCTTTACTGTTGAAAACCATGTTTGGACTAGGATAACTAACTCGATACAGCCAAACACTCGTACAATCGTATTTACATCATATTAATTTTACTTTTTAAATGTCATAGACTAAAAAAGACAAACCTATTCAAACAGCGTTTACAGCGTATTTAAAAGTGTATCAAATAGTTAGACAGTTTTTTTAAATAAGTTGCGTTCATAAACAAAATAAATTGCCGAAAAACCTAACATAAACGCGTAATAAATATTAAAATTTAAACTTAAACAATTTGAATAAAATATTTATTCAAATTGTATTTATTACGTTTTAATTTGTGATTTTATTTAATGATTTATTTCAGTTTCGTACTAAATCGTACCTTTCGAATGTAAATAAAATTGTGAGTAGGTAATATTTGCAGGGAAATTGGGGCTGTGTTTAATATTATAAACAATTGTGTTATATTTACTCGCATTGTTGGAGAAAAGAGATTGTTGGCGGTTACTGGACTAATACATAGAGAGGCCTCGACTGCGTCTCGGCCACGCTAACTCACACTCGTCCCGCAACAGCCCATTTCCCGGCCTCTGCAGTAATATACTATTACTCATTGTATTCTTATTGTTTCCAATATATGCAAATTGTCTTTCACACATCGCTTTTTTTTTTTGTGGTTTAATAAATAAAGCTAGTAAAATATGTCTTTTGATAAAATAACTAGCTGGCTGGCTGGGTGGATGACATCAGACGGCACGCCGGCCGTGACTGGATGCAGAAGGCCGTCAGGAATGGAAGAGAAAGGAGGAGCCGTTTGTCCAGTAATGAGACTATTAAGGGCGAATATGATGATGATGATGAACTAGCAACTTGCCTTCGGTTTGCTTCGGTTTACGTGAGCTTTGTATGCCTGTACGCAAACCAGAATTAAATAATCATAGAATCCATAAAAAATCTTCACTGATGGTAAAAACCGCATGCAAATCCGTTCACTAGGCTTTTAGATCGTCGACATACGCGGTGGAGACTTTGTTTTATAACAATGTAAGGATATTTTTTCGTTTTGATATACTAGTAGGTACTTTGATAACACACTATACTCTGGTTATTCTAAGATGGTGTCTGTGACAGTTCATATAACTTTACATAAATACTACATCGTTACAAACTTAGTGACGTCATTCAAGAATTTGAGTAATTAATCGCCTATTTTTAAACACACCGCTTGTACAGTCAACGGCATAAATAAGTAATCATTTATGTACCTTGTCGCTTTCAATCGTTTGTCAATTTTGTATGACATTTCAAGCACGACGTTAAAGTGACAAGGTACATAAATGATCACTTATTTATACCGTTGACTGTACCTTAGTAGGTATAGTAAGTGATTGAAATTACGAAATACGGCTATCATGGGGCATCTTAGAATAATCAGAGAATAAATAAATAAAAAAAGAAGAATTATGAACAATTTGAATTACCTTCTGTGGCTCTGCAGCAGTCACATGTTTTCCATCCAGCCACCAAGTAATGATGGCAGGTGGCCGTGACCCCACTGCCTTGCAAGCCAATTCCGCCTCCTGGCCCACTGAAAGGGGCTGCTCTCTCGACAAGATCTCCACCAGGAGAGGTCGCACTGTGGGTCAAGAAAATATAGGTTATGTTATTTGGTGAAATAAACATAAGGATATTTCCACGACTGGAGCTAAACCTACAGGTTTAGTTAGTCGATTGCCCGCATGAACGTTAGAATAGCTATTATAACGGCGTTTGAGAATAGTTCCTGGTCGCATTGGACTTGCGGCTAAGAACTCACGTGTCATCCGTTCCACATATTATTGATATGTAGGTTTAAAAACGAAGCATTTAAACATAAGCTTAGAAACCTTTTTTTGGGAAATCCATTACACTCCGTGGATGAATACATGAAACTTTAAGAGTTAAATTATAATTGTATTTACATTTTATTAATCGTTGTTTATTGAAATCGGATAAGTGTCCATTTATTAATTGTTTAATTGTTGTTGCTTTAAATTATTTGATTTAAGAATAAGTTTAAATTAGTTTAACTGTTATTGCTGTGCCCTAACAGGGTTTATGTTGGAACCATGTTTAGCCTTAATACCTTGTAAAACCCATAAATGCAATAAATGAATTATGAATTATTATGATTGTTTTTTGTATGCTTTGATAATCAGTTTTAGTAGTTTAAGTTGACCATCTAAATATAATTTCGTATTTTTTGACAAACAATGCTTTTTATATAATCATATTACATTGATGAATAAAATTACTAAACTAAACTAAAATATTTACATTACAGTAACGGTGGCTGAGTTAAAAACAATACGATAAGAATACGTGTAGAGACCAAATAAAATAAAGTCGCTGTTCAGTATTGATTTTTATAAAACGAAAAGTAAAAGTTGAGTGCTCACCTTATAAAGACGCATGAACAAGGAAGACCACAACCAGAGAATATACAATAGTACCTACAAGTACAGAAGGCTCTCTTCCTATGTGACTTTCTTTCCCTCGCGTAAACGTTCACACGTTCGAATTCATGCACACGTAACCCAGCCCACACAAAAGTTATACCCAGTGATGCAAGCCAATGTACAGTAAGGGAATCTGAAAGACGTACCTTTTTATGTCTTATTTACATTATGAGACGAGCGAAAAGGTACGACTTTCTCAAGTAATAATTTTGAACTTGATATAATTTTCTAGCCTAATAAATAGACCTAATATTCGTATACCTCATTTACAGTACAATAATTATATTTTGCACGTATACTTATAGCACATAGGCAAATAAGAAGTCAATCCTGACATTGCACCACCATGAAGAATATGAAGATTCTGACTAATGATGATAATGATGATGATGTTGTCAGCAGTAAACCAGTGGTAAACGTATTTATTGCGTGTGAAGAAATAGTCATAACAGTATTGTTTTACTGCTATTAACATTATCAATAGTCAGAAACATCATGGTAGTTCAATTTGAGTGTGAGATTATATAAAAATGAAGACACTCTTACGCAATTCACTGTCAAAAGTGTAAGTTAAAATCTAAAAGATAAAATACCTCGCGTTTTTATCTCCAATTAGGGTAAACAATAAAGAACCTTTACAAAAATAGTAAAATACAAAAACAATATCCCTTAATACATTTGGATTAAAGAGTTGCTAAGTTAAAGTTCGCGCCTCACTAAACTAGCGAACTAAAACCAAACAATGTGAAACTAAAGCCTTCCTTTAATTAAACGCTCAGATTAAAATCATAACATTTTAGCTCAAAAGCCAACCCTGGAGAAAATGGATGGTGTTATGTATTATAATGGAAAATAATTTCCTATCTGTGGAATGGTGTTAGGTCGGGGGACAATGCGGGCAAATAAAAACTAATGGTTGCTCGGGTCGCGAACTTGGTGGCACAAAAGAATTGTGTAACCACGGTCCCTAGCCGTCATATCAGAGGTAAGCCGCGCAGGCTGCGTGATCTATGTTAATCGCTGGGTTTTATGTGGACTCAGTTTTGCAATAACACTGAATGAGCGGTTGTCGGCAGGTTAAGCAGACTTTATGAGAGTTTCCCCTTGCGGAACTGGGGGAAACTATTTTTGGGTTTGGGATTTTGGCCCGATACTGAGTTAACTCTTGTGATGTGAACGTTGCTTTGATTGTAAGGTTGCAAAGTTTTGGGTTTGGTTCGTTGTTTATTTACCCTTTCCACGAATGATAAAAGCAATTTTGGGAATTGAATATATCTTACTATTGTAAAAATGTTAACGTTTAAAATAATGATATCCGGTTTTAAAGAAAATTACGAGGCTATTTACACGTAATAGATAGCGCTTTTGTTGTGTTAGAAGCTAACTTGTTTTAAAAAAAATATATGTTTATATTCCTCCAGATGTTACAACCTCATATAATGTACCAGAAATTTGAGAAATAAAACCCTTTCTATAAAATACATTATACAATATACATTAACTCTTCTTTCAGTATTTTATACATTACTTATTTTAACATCTAAATGATACTGACCGAATTCCCGAAATTAATAAGCGCCTATAAATAATTAATATCATTCCCTACCGAATAACTACTGATCATCTACGACACGATAACTAATAAAAACCTCTCCCTCTATCATATTCCGGCTCCATCGCATATCTCATAGCAAGCACGTATTGGATGACGAAGTGCTCTGTCAGGGCTGTCACCGCTTATTATGTCCCGCGCGGTTAGTTAGACAAATGCCCTAATATCAGGGATGTGTCACGGCTATGTGCTTAGTGTGGCACCTGGAGAGATTGAAGCTTGCTAGGAATATGCGAGGCGGGTCTGGTGGGTAAGCTTAAGAGGATTTTCTTTTATCATCCTGTTTGGATGATACAAAACAAAAAAATTAATAAAACCATTAATGGCTTTTTAATGTTAGGGATTTGTGCGTTTTAAAAGATAAAGGAAATTATAGTTTTAAGCCATTGTTTTTGAAAGTTTTTGGAAATAATGATTTATTAGGTGCTATATTATTTATTAACAGCTTATGGCACTGATTCCCATAAATCAATAAATAATACCTTCACGCCTGTCATTACCCATTACCTACAACTTTAAAAACTTGTTGATAATTTAGTAACCACATTATGCACGAATAGAATTCCTATTTTTTTGATGACATGACCGTAAATACACTGCCCCTATCAATTTCCGAGCAAAAACTTACTCACAGTGATGTATGTTGATGACTTCACAGAAGGACGAATCCAGTGCGAAACTGTACTTATAAATATAATAACGGCTATTTTGGGCCGGATTCAGATTGGACTCATTATTACCTTTTATACAATGTCCGATATGACACGCAAATAAAGTTAAATTTATCTGAAGTTATTAACAAGTTAAGTGGCTGTTTGCGTAAAACTTATCAACCCATAAGGCCCAGCTAAGATGCACTAGGCTAAATAGCGTTTTTAAACCAATCAAATCGCTGGTAGATGACGTGATATGAAAGTTCACGTGATCTACCAGTGAGGCTATTGGTTAAAAACGAAACGAGTAGAAACGCTAATTAGCGTAGTGCAGCTTAGCAGGGCCCTCAGATTTCATTGAGAACTAAAAAGTTTTCTAAAATAAAAAGCAATTCAAGGTCACTTCATTCTATTGCAAAATTGTATGTATGTCTACTTTATAATTAATTAATTTAAATTCACACGTGTCTAAAAAACCACATACAATCTTTAAAAAAAAAACAATCATCGTGTTTTCCAGTTCTATCTAAAACCTAACCTATTAATTCACTAAAAGCCATGCCTTAGGCAAGTTTTTAAGTCCGCACCCCAAGGGAAATTTTACTGTGTGAAAACCAACGCCCAAACAACGTTACCCTGAATAACTCCAGTCACAACAAGTTAACATTTTAAGTACCTACTGTGCCCGGGTTATTAGTACGGAATATAATTAATGGGCTGGTCATAACTCGTATGTCTAAATAGGCTCAGGCGAAAGGTCAACACGTATTACTGGCCGAGCCGTAGCATTTGACCTCATAGCCCAAGGACTCATTATGTCGGGAATAGTTATTAGGTTTATACTGGCAGGATTCTTATAGGAATAGAAATTATAATTAAGACATTGTTGACAATGCAATTCTTGCACATACTATAACTTTGAATCGCGACTTTATTGCGTAATCTCGAATGTGTTACAACGACCGTGGTCACGAGCAGATAGAAGTGGAGGGTGTTCGTTAGTTTGTTGTGCGAGCTTTTCGGCCAACCCGCATTTAGTCTTGTGGCCTTAACACGAATTGTCATCATAAATATTCGACGATTGATCCAAATACACGCTCGAACGTCAAGAGATATGTTTATGTATTAGCCATAAAGTCCCTATTTACTTGTATAGTTTTGGTTCGATGTTAAGAAATTGCTTGTCTATGAATATTTTCAACACATCACGACAATAGGCGAGATATTCTTACAAGAGATGTCAGGATCCGTGCATGAATGCACGAGAAGAATAGAGAGATAAGTCTACTTCGCAGGTCCGCACTACATCCTTGCACCTTGAATTACAGCTGACGTATTGCTAAAGCAAAGTTTAGGTCTTTCCCTGTAATAGTTTTTTTTTAATAGTATTTCAGGGAACGATGAAAATAAGGTCGATGGTTTGGTATGTATGAAAAACAAGCAAGTATACTTATAGTTATTTTTCTCAAAAATCATCGGAAAAGTTGACATTACAATCTACATACTTATTGAGTCCCGAAGTACCTACATAGTTTACTGACAGAACTAAAATTTAAAAAATTAAAACATTGCATACAAATTTCATTACTAAATACCTAGTTTGCCGTTTGACGTGTGGTTGCCGGCTTAGAATAGTGCCACTCCATGCCTTCCTGTGGAAGTCGTAAGAGGCTCGCAACCTGTCACTAACATACACTGGTAAAAATCTTGGCCTGTATGTTCAAAATGTGGTTATAAAATAAACAACAAGTTGTTAGAGTTGGATGAAGGCGTGACGTTATGTATTTATGTATGGATATCTAGTTTGTAACTGTTTTAGAAGTGAAAAGGGACATAATAAAAAGAGGGCACAAGTCTTATACATCCATATTTTTTTCGAAACATATTTTTTTATCTGTGTCTGGAATAGCTTGTTTTTTAAAATAAAAAAAGAGATAAACAAAAAAGCGGTTTACGTTAGCGGTCTTTAGAGTGATGGTTTTTTCACGAAAAAAATCTGTTTGTATGCAATTCAAAAAATAGCTCAAGCGATGAAGATTTTACTCCAGCACATATTTTTTTACAAACTCCTGCGCCGCTCTGCGAGCTAAACTGTCAAGTGGGTAGTATTTAAAATGAATTCGTATGTGTGTGTGTTTTCTGCTTAGCTGTAACTATGCTACAGATTTTTAGCGGTAAACTTAAATGTTTTACTATTCTTAATAACAATAGTAAATAAATAATAAAATAATTTATTTCGGACATTTCCATATTAGGTAGTAGCGATACAATTTTAAACCTATGATAGAATCAATAAAAAAAATCTCACACTCGCTTCACAACCTGTTATGAGAATTGTATGAGTTAAACAAATTAGTGTGGATTTTTTTGGAAACATTATTAATATTTGACTCTTTAAATTATAGAAATTTACTGTAGAAATAAAGTTAATAAATTCCATTTCATTTAACGAAAATTGATGACAGTAATCCTATTTATTTTAGAATGTAATTGACGGTTTATTATAATTCCAGAAATCGGCATTCAACTGAAATACATATTGTGATAATTTCGCTAGAAATGATTAACTACAGGACTAACTATTCTGTAAGCATAATTTTTTACCTACTCTTTTAATTATTTATTGGCTAAAATATGAAATTATACAACCTAACTAAATTAAAACCCATCCGTGCAAAACCTGGGGAAGGTTTATTTTCCGATGGGGACTTACACATAAAGAAACATTTTTATTTCTTCAATAAATAATTTAAAACCACCACTGCCAACTGTTGCTGTGCCCAGTTCAATGCTTTCCATGTATAGTCAAGACACGTGGGCTCGTGTCGCCGTTCCTCACTTTCTTTTAGTGTGAACAACCCTTGAAAGTATATTAATTAAAATAGAAAAAATACTTACAATAAAGCTGTATTTGCACGTTGACTCTCAAAGGTGGCACCATCAGCGTGTTATCAGCTGTACACGTGTAAACAGCTTCTAGATAGTCCCTGGTGAGCCTGGGGATCTTTAGCTCAAGGACACTAAGGCGTGAACCATCCTCGATTGGCTCTAACGTTTGTATTGGCTTGTCCTCCCGCCACCAGCGGAGACGAGGCATTGGTTTACCTGCGAAATGAGTAGTAAGTTAATAGTGATGTGTTACTAGTAGTTCATGGTGACTACATGCATATCATAAGTTTTCTACAATTTTATGTGAGAAACCTTTATCTGTGGTTGCTCTCTACCTTAATGTACCTACATGTATCTTAATGTTAACATTAAAGAATGTCTTTTGGAAGGTGAATGAATAGACATAAATACAAGAACGACTTTTTTTTCTGTTCCGTCTTAATCACGGTTATGGAATTTGGTAAAATTAGTAAAATATAATAGTATTTGTATCAATAGCGATACACACTTTTTAGCAGACTTTTATCCTTAACCCCTTATTTACAATCACACAATAAACCTATTTTAGTTAAAGTATTATTTGTTACCTTCTGTCAAATTTAAATGTTACAATGAACAATACAGCATATTGTCAGTATATTTTTGCTAGTGCGTTTATGAATAATATTAGGTTTAGTTTTTAGTTTAGTTCTATTAGAAGTTTATTACTATCAAAAACCGTGGTTATTAATTAGGTATAATTCAAAGGCTAGCTGCGTTTAAAATGTCTTGCCGAAATACTTTTTCGTTTATAAACCAATGAAAAAAAGTTTCAGCAAGTATTTTTATACTCGCCACAAAACTTAACACTTAATATAACTGTCAGTAAAAACGGAGGGTAGTATATCAAATTTGTTATAGAAGGGTGAATATATTGACTTGCAGCAGATTGGCTGAGATGGTTCGAATGAAAAATGGGGGTATTTTTCATAGTGACCTCTTTTGTAGCCGAATACGGGGTGTTCGCAACTGACCTATTTTGTTGTTCAGGATAGCAAATAATCAATGATAGAAAATTAAGATGATTTAGTCGATTACTTTTTAAAGCTAGGCCAAATTGAAAATTTAGTTTATAATGAGTGTTGTTTCGGCGTCCGAATAATTTCAGATTGGTTAAGAGGATAAGAGGTTCGGTGTCTGTTTTTTTTTTCGTCCGTCTATTATGTCACAAGCGGTAACCCATCAGTTTACAGAATTTCATCTCATCGATTGTACTTTTTCAGCGTATTTCATTTCATCGGGTTACCTTTGTTTCGGCGAAATACGTTTGCCAAATGTAGATATCGTTTCCCAACCGATTCATTTGAAAACCCGCCTTGTTTTCTGTAACCGTAAATATTTCAAGAGTTGGTAAAAACTAACCTAACCTTACTTATAGATTTCTATACGATAGTACTGAAATAAATCCTGAAATATTTACAGTTACAGGACCATAAATTGGTTTGGAAAATGACACGGTTGGGGAACGATACATTTGGCAAACATATTACGGCAATGGGAGGCTCCCGATTTTATTAAACTCTGTTTCCTGCTGAAACCACGTTGTTTTCAAGATATTTTAAAAGTAGGTTAGGTCAGGTCAGACTTGAGACTAAAAAAACTCATGGTGCGAGAAATGAATTTCGATGAAATGAAAATTCTGCGTAATGATACGTGTGTTGTTAGATGTTAAGATGGTATAATAGGTTCCCACAGTCAAAGAGGTAAAGTCCCAGTGACTAAATAATTCGACTTAGAAATTTTTGATGGTTATGTATCAACTCGTACTGAGAATCACCCTAAAGTAACAGCAAATATTTAGAGAATTAGCAAAGTTAATTTTTGCTTCTAAACAGTTTTTTGTGCATATAGTAACAACAACCAAACCCTACACTGATCATGTCCCGATACGTTGCAGACCAGTATTTTACTCTCTATTTCTAACTGCATTTACAAGAAACTAGAGGAACAACACTACTTTGAAAGTACATTATTAGTTTCTCGCAACACCCTCTATTTTCTACCCGTTGGGGCTCTAGTTTTGGAGAATCCATTCTTACTACTCCCCTAGAATATACAAAGAATATTCCCTCCAAATTTCGGGTCTATCAAGTGCGTTGTATGTCACGAAAAAGTAATATAAAAAATAGTTGCATATTTTATCACTTTAAATGTCATGTTTGGACTACTGCAGTCATCTGTCAAATGTCTTATAGCGACAAGGCACAAAAGTGTTCAGTTACTTACAAGGCCAACTGGGTTCAGGTAGAGGTAGATCTTTTTTACTTTAACAGTGTAAAACAAAGTCGCTTTCCGCGTCTGTCTGTCTGTGTGTATATCAGATAACTCTCCCTAAACCACATTTTTCACGGAATGTTTTTCTGTGTAATAAACTGGCAGAAACCGAAGCGAAGCCACGTCATTTTACTAGTTAACGATAAACAATAAACACAATACCACCAATAATGATGTCTACTAGTTTTACCTCCACTTACAACACAGGTAAGTTTGAGACTGGTGTCTTCTATGTAGGGACCGGCCACGCCGATTACTTCTTTGTCTAGTTCATCGAATATCTTCGGCTTTTCTGGTAATTCTGTGGACAAACACATCTTATAATATAAATCATATAGAGGACATACAGAGGACAATTTAAGACAAATATGCCAAGTAGACAACAATAAATACATTCTTAGAAACAAATACTCGTGCTTTTCACGCAAAAATTTTAACTTGAAACAGAACCTAAAATAGCTAGCTGTGTAGGCAGAGCTAGCTAACTAGGTCAACCTCGTCTTCAAGATGTCCAAATAGTCTAAGATACAAACAAGTTAGGTCAGTAAAATGGTGTAGCAATCTGAAAGAACGACTTTTACTATTCTGCAAAACCCATTTTCCCATTTAACCAAAACAAACATCATGAATAGAATTCAACTAGTTGACCATAGTAAAAAGAAAATATGAAAATATCTATAGGTTGCATCGAGTCTTTTCTTAGTGACAATGTTTTTTTTACAGAAGTTTGAAAAAGGAACATGTTATTTGTCTCAAAAAAAATCTGATTACGGTTATAAAAACACCTAACAACAAGCACTACTCGTATTCACGCTTTAGAATAAATTGCGTATTGGCTGCATCTTCTCCGTACATTTTTAGTAACGGCATGTTACAATAATGCCCAAAATGATTGAAGCATTTCTCATTTAAACCAAAATCAAAAATAAGTAGTCAAAACAATGAAGTCAATTCCGATCTGTCATTACAGTGCAATTTCTAAACTATTCTTAGGTTTGAGGTTATAATTTGGAATAACAGGTTTCAGGTTTGGCTTCTTATCTTCCTTTCACTATAAATTTTTAGTGTTCTAAAACTAAAAATATTAATGTCAATCGAAAATTATCATTCTGTTGTTTATCTACTGCTCAACACCATAGATTAATAATGTCCAGTGATATTGCCTACCGATCTGTCATTGAATCGATGTCTTGCTTCATGTCATAAAGCCGCGTGGGAACATATTCAATTATTGTATTCTCTCACTAGTATAGATGTTAATGTTATATCGATGTGATAACCACAGTGTTCAATTCAAATCATGAACTGTCAGCAGTATTACAAGCACTATTAGCCCAGAACTGTGTCACAGTGACGTTATGATTCAAGTCCTAAGAAGTGACAAACAAGTTTTATAATTATTACTGTGACACCGTCGTAAGGTAGGTTTGGGTTCAATTTGGCTGAACTAAGAAATGCAAGCTCATTTACAACTGTTGACAACGTTAAACGGCCAACCTAAAATAACCTCTCTGCAGGCTAATCATCAACCACAAGAGCTTCAGGTAACTTTAAATTTATATCTACTTAAAAGTTTCAAAGAATAAGGTATCGCTTCTCAAACTCCGGAGAGGTATAAGGTTTCATACTTAAAAGTATCTGGCAATTTTTTGACTACTAACAACTAAGAATAAATTGGTCCTAGAAAGTTTTTATTTTATCGTCTGAGAGGTAAAGTTTATTCTTATTATAAGTTTTAAGATCTTTACATAATTCAGTGTGATAAATATTTTTTATTTTTAACATATTACTAATGCAAGCATTAATATTATGCATGAAACTTAAACCTTCATTGATGAATTCACATACAACACTCTTAAGTGCATTCTAATCGTGATTACACATTCAAATGTCATTTATATTTTTATCCAGCTACCCAAGAATGAGGGTAATGTAATCTTACTTTTTACCTCAGTTAATTGTGTAAAGCAAAAAAAAAAATACACAAAAAAAAAGATCATACAATGCAACAGTAAGTACACGCTGATGAAATAAATAAAAGTTTTTTCAAAATCGTGTTTTTAACTCCTTAAGTACCATCAAATAATTTCAATAAAATTTATTAACAATTAATACACCAAAACGTTGAACGAGATCATTTTTAAAACTCCCTTTTTGTCCGCACTCCGTTCCAGGAACTATTCTTCCACAGATAAAGTATCCCAGCAGCTCCACCATGATAAATGTAAGGCACGCACGGGGCTCCCATAATTGAGTTACCCTACATTAAACTTTTTCCACGGACCGTATATTGGCTAAAATAAAAAGGCTTCTAGCCCCGACGCAAATTACTCTGGGCCCGAATCTTATCATCGTTATAATGATTTTTAAAATGTTTTTGGCAATCCTATTAAACGAGGGCTATAATGTAACCTTAGCGTAATATAAATTTAAAATCAGCGTCGTTTGTATTCGACTTAGTACTTTAAATATAGTAAAGACAGGTGAATAACTAGATTTTGAATAAATCAAAACCTGAAATGTTTCCGGATCATCTGAGAAATTTTTTTTCTCATGTAGCCATTTGAATGCTTTATTTTTAAACTTGTACGAAACATTTTACTCTTCACAAATGAAAGAAAAAATAATAATACTTAAAACGACAATTTAAATTCACAAAACTAAACTAAACCAACAACCGTAACCACACGCATGACTTTACGTTCAATTTACTCTGTTACAACATTAATTTAATTATTTTGCCCATTATTTTAGTTTCCCGATCAATTTCCGAGTAGGTAATAGGGAATATAATCGCTTGCTATTTGTTTCCACGAACACGATATAGGTCACCTCGTTAAAATTGTGATAGTCAATCATTCGTTGACCTCTAATCAGGTTTGGATGAAAATGGACATTATGCGTCGTTAATGTCCATTGGGAGTTAGTTATAATAATAATAAAATTCCAAAATATTAATGTAGCTGAGTTTTTCGTTAAATTATGTTATTCTGCTGGCCTACTATGGTTTATTATGGTTTAGTTTATTAGGAAAACTAAAGTAACTAATATAGCTCAACAAATTGCAAGCCTTAAGTGGCAGTGGCCGGGGCACATTGCTCGTAGAACCGATGGCTGTTGAAGCGGGAAGATTCTAAAGTGGCGACCGCAAACCGGGAGAGGAACTGTCGGCCGGCCGTCCACAAGGTGGACCGACGATTTGATAAAGGTCACGGGAAACCGCTGGATGACAGCAGCAAAGGACCGATCGTTGTGGAAAACCTTGGGCAAGGCCTTTGTCCAGCAGTGGACAATTTTGGCTGATGATGATGTTGATGATTATGGTTTTTATCTAGATATTTAGATAAATGTGATAAAACGTCTGAGGCAAGATACTTGACACTTACGTGAACGATTTTCGAAAACTGACAAAATGTATGAAATTGAAATAAGCGCTAACGCTTATCTTACACAATGACATTTTCAATAACGAAAACGTTCTCACGAGGCACCTTGGCCTCTATTCAACACGGTAAACACAGTTATCGTTTTTGATTTATTATCGTATTGTTATCGTTTTGATAGCTCTTATTTTCTTCACAGTAATGGCGGACGAATTAAGAACAATAGCGTAACAGGTCAAATACGATTTGGATTTTACCGCCTCGACTAGAGGCGCTTGTCAAGTGCAGCTGTCATTTTCTGTGCAAGAGTGATGAAGGCTTTATCCACATTCATCCACCACTATAGAGGCAGCCATAAACACAGACCTTAGACGGGGGCTGGACCTTTTTTGATCTGACTGCATAATTTAATTGCTAAACGTAGGCAAGAACTATGATTGGTCGTAGTCTAATGCGCAAGCAGAACCTGCAACCCTCGCCAAAAGCGGCCCGGACGGAGCATCGGTTTTTTGTGGGTATTCCGGCCACTTTCGGTCGGCTAGTCCCACAATACCATCCCGCATCCCCTTGACCTTTGGGTAGTATGCGGTAATGCATATTCCTTGTGTAAGAAAGGTTGAAATGTTGAGCAATATTTATGTAAGTTAAAAAAAAAATGTTCAGAATCAAGATAATTCCGGATTTCTACCAATTATACCCAAAACGCTTCGGGTTTGTGTACCTATAGAGAACACTTTGAAGGTACTTTTTTTTTAATCAAGCTGTTTATCGGGTTTTTTATGATTATAACAATTACTATAATTATGTAAATTTATTCTTATTAATTATTATGTCCATTCATATTTTTTTTGCGTTAAGTGATACTTATTTCAGATTTGTATTAGGTATTTGTCGTAGTTTGATGCCGTTGACGAACATTATTTCAAATTACAACTTACAGGTATTAAAACTAGCTTGCGCACGAGAACAGTAAAGTTTGAAACTTGGAACTGGCGATATAGTTAGTATTCTTGAAAAAATATCTAGATAGAAACGACAATTTATTTTGAAATTTAACATTCATTCATTTATTGCAAGTATTTGTGTAGGTACAGTCGACTACAAATAAATTAATAGTGGATACATCTATTTGTTGTCGACTGTACTTACTGAAGTAAATAAGTGAGTCACTTCACTCTGATAAATAGGCAATCGGAACTGTTCTGTCAACCTTTGATGGGTCTATATTCCACTTCTATCGGCTAAGTAACTATACCACGTGGTTAAGTTTGTTTACATTAAATACTTAACTAAACTGATTGAAAACAAAAAACTGATCCTGGTTAAATAAGGGTTGATACGTAAACGACTCGCGTTTTATAGGACCACAGATTTTTTTTGTTTACTTATCTACAACATTTAAAGAATAATTTTCAAGTAGCATAAGAATCGTCATATTTTATAGATAATGTGTATAGCCAAAGGATAACAAAGTTTTATAGAGAACATTAAACTAAAAGAGTTATTATGCCAATAAAGTTTAAATTGGCTTAACGCCAAAATGCAGAATGTGGATACTGTCAAATGAATAGGAACATTTATTTCAGGTCGCGGCCGAATGGGCACCTTTTTGCATGCATACGTTGACCAAATTAGGGTAGAGTTATAGATCAAAGTTATACCTTAAGTTAACTGTGCAGAAAGTTTAGTTTAGTAATGGATTCACTTTGAAACTGTATTATAATTATGGTAAATTTATCAATGGTCAGCCAGAGACCAGTTTTTTTTTTTATGGCATAGGGAAGGCTGACGAGTACACAGGCCACCTGATGGTAAGTGGAAACTGTGACCCATAGACATTCGCATTCACAAGACTGCAAGCCTAAGACTGCAAATGCGCTGCCAACCCTGAGGACTAAGATGGAATGCCTCTATGCTAGTCATTACACCGGCTGTCTTATCCCCAAACCGGAACACAACAATGCGAACACTGCTGCTTGGCGGTAGGTTAATGGATAAGATGTACCAGTAGACCAGAGATCTTATATTAAGTGCGAAGAGTGGGAAATTTTATCTTTTGTGCAACTAATACAATTTATAAACCGAGGCCGACCACAGATCTCTGGCTGACCACTGGTGACTTTACCCTACTATACAGCATTTTTGACGTCATAATTTAGAAAATACAGTTAATAAAACGCATTCTCTTTCATTTTTCGCAATTTGTATGCTTTTCTTGTATTGTATCAAATTTGAAATTCAAAGTTGTATTACGGTAGAACTTATAAAGATAAAATACTTTGCTCAAAGTTTCAACCCTAACTGAATATGAAGTTATTCAAATAGTATTAAACTGTTCTTTTAAACTAAACGGGGACTTTAGTCCGTCAACTACGGTACTGTTAAAGTTATATTATGTTGTTTTGTAAAACCTTGATCAAAGTAATTTATCATATGAATCTATCACAAAGTTGTTTTGATGTAATTTTGTTCAAATTTTACTACGACACAATTTTTTTTTTTTTGCTTTTGCAATAATAACTATGGGCCAAGATTCTTGGCGATAAAAGCCATATCGTCTTTGACATAATTATTATCGTATTGTCAAAATTTTTATAGCTATTATTTACTTGAGAGTAATGGCAGCCAAGTTAAAAATTATTCCACAATAAGTCAAAGACGATACGGTTTTTACTGCCAAGAATAGACCCCCGGGCCACAGATAAGCAAGTAAAATCTATGAATCCTAAAATTGTTAATGCTTTGCCAACGCTAAGGACAAAATATCAGCCATTTTATTTTACGTTTGAAATGTCATATAAAAAACCATATAGAGCTTTTAACAAAGCTAAAATGCCATAATGATAACCGCAACCGAGCCGTGTTGAGACGCTGGCAAGACTCGTGGCGGCCATTTGGCTCTGTTCCGATACAACCCAATAAATAACCTACATAACGCTGTTACAGGTGACCGTCTCATGATATATTGACAGTTTACAGTACCTACTTACCACGATAAATACGTTCTTTAAAAAATCTCAAGGGAATTTACAATGCATGCATATTAGGATGCAATATTACACAAGTACAAGCGGTAGAAAACGTGAATTTTCAAAATTAAAAATTAATTTGCCATCATCGTGCTTGTCACAAATTCGGTATTCATTAAAAAAAACACATATTAATAAATCTTTCGCATAAAATTTATTTATTTGAGAATGACAGCAGATAATTCTGGGGTCCTAACGAAATAGTTATTTTCATAATCGTGTTATAATAGAGAGCTTTTTAGTCGAGTACCGTGTTTAGGCCACGAAGCTGCTGAGTGGCCTAAGATTAAAAAGCTTGATTATGACACTATTGTGAACAATACTTTTTGTACAAGTTCATTAGAATTAATAATTTAAGTCATTAATACAATCACCACCACATCGACATTTGTATCAAAGCACGGCGTCCGTAATTGTTGCAGTACTGTGCTGTTCTGTTGGCTAAAAACTAGCCAATCACAAACCGTATTTTTTTTTTTATGCCCTGGATTCAGATGCAAGTTTAAATAGATTTTTGACAGATGACGCGACGCTGCTACGTTCCGAAACGCCATAGATTGGCAATTTTGTATCGGATCGAGTCTCCTTAAACAAGGACACATAAATATTATTGAAATACGAAGTTCTATTTTCAAAAAAAAAACAGTTATCTTGAGCGTATCGAAATGGTTATTTCGGTTGTTTCGGAAGTGTCAACGATGAAAAGAGTGACGTTGCAGTATTCTCTATGAAATCTTAATACACAGATTTTAATCGACGAGTACAAAAAAGGGTATAAAGCTCCTGAAGATCAAGTGAAAAAGGGTTTAAGTCTAGTATACTTGTTTTTACGAGTTACGTCAACTTGTACCTTATTAAAATTTACAATAAAATACCAAACTAGATAAAAATATAGAAGCATACCCAATTTAAGAAGCAGTTGACAACATACTTATTAAAAAAAAAAGTCTAACAATGATTTTTTTGACGAAATTTAGGAAATTGTATTTGACATTAAGTATTTTCTATTGATGTAATGTATTGAAATAGTTTTGGTTAATTTTACGAACATTTGTACGCCAACAGGCAAAACACAGAGATCTGTATTCCTAGATTTAAGACCTAGTTTAATACCTTCTATTCTATTCTATTCTACCCTTTTTCACTAGTACACCAAACTTGTTTAATTCGTGCTTTAACAAAAAAACAGTTATCAAATTCCCGATTTCCCGTATTAATATTGGAAACAAATTTCCGCGGTCAACGTTCCGAGTAGAAATCAAAAAAAATATATTTTATTTTAGTTTAATTTTATTATTTTATGTACCTACCTCTTCTTACCAAATAATAATTAACATATGTTTGTTTGTGACGTGTATTTTCAGCGCCAAAGCCGGCAAATACACGACATCGGAAATCGAACGCCAAACGTCGGCAAATTGCCGTCAAACTTCATACACCACACGACTCTGTGGCGTCTAAGACACGTAGCATTATTTTGCTGCTTGGCGTTCAAAGGGTTAATTCTCATTGAGGATATAATAATATATCGTACCACTTAAATCTCTATCCCGTTAATTAAGTGGTGGTAGAACTCAATTTAGGGCATGTCCGGGTCGATTCCCACCATCCTATTCTTTTAACTACTGCTAAACAGTAGAAGTGTTCACTCTGTTACAAAATCAGTAAATTGGCTAGCATAGCACCATCTCAGTCTTCAAGGTTTTTTTTTGTTGGCGATACATTTAATTTTGCAGTCTCAAAATGGCAAATATCTTTGTGTCTCAAAATCCAGTTACCAATACGTAATATGCTGTAAAGAAAAAACTGTATTACCAACAAAATAGTCATCATCATCATCATTTCAGCCGAAAGACGTCCACTGCCTGTACATAGGCCTCCCCAAGGCTTTTCACTCAGACCGGTCTTGTGCTTTTCGCATCCACCGCGGTCCCGCGATCCTAACGAGGTCGTCACTCCATCTTGTTGGAGGCCTACCTACAGCTCGTCTTCCGGTCCGCGGACGCCACTCCAGAACCTTCTGACCCCATCGGCCATCAGAGGGCTATGCTCGGGGTTTCTCTGCGTGATAAAATCAGAAATGATATCTGCGGTAGAACTAAGTTTACCGACATAGCCCGAAGAATAGCTAAACAAAATAGTAGGAAGGTAAAAGCCACAGTCACTTTTACAACACCTTTTATAAGGTTCTATCACTTTCCGATTAATCAAAACCCCCACACAACAATTCGCAACCCATAACAAGAAGAACGTTTCAATATCCACAAATTGCTGACTGCATTATTCAAGCACCGTCCTGAGTGCAATGGAAGTTTGCATTCAAATGCGAACTCGAAATTGTTGCCTATAAATTTTATATCCAACGAGACTTAGACGGTGGGAACGACAGTACTGGCAGCTAATAATTCCTGTACATTACAACTATTCCTTTCAGAGGCTGAATGGAGTCAAAACTGGGTGCTAACTAGCAAGTTTTGAAAATAACTTTCTCAATTGATTATTTGTCAAACTACTGCTATGTTATAGCTGTTTTAGTAGTTAAAACGTCAAGTTACAGTTTAGCTCAATATTATATTAAATTTAAGTGACTGCTAGAATTAACTGCTGTTTTTAAATTAGTGGTTGCTAATTATGCCTTAATAAGAGAAAGTCCAAATTTTACGAGTAGTCTATCTATTTGACAGGTTATCTTCAGAACCACGGGATCGATTCAAATAAATGTTTTACTTTTTGAAAGGTACAGTCAAAGTCATAAATAAGTGATCATTTATGTACCTTGTCACATTAACGTCATGTTAGAAATGTCATACAAAATTGTGAATCGATTGAAAGCGACAAGGTACATAAATGATCACTTATTTATGACGTTGACTGTACATGTAGGTTTTTCGGATGAACATAGGCAATTTTAAATTAGTTTTAAGTGAGGGTGGGACGCTGTTTTAAATATAAAGGGATAAAAAAATCACGTTGCCTTCACTTATCTGAATTTGTTTAAAGTTTAACACTTAAAATTAGCTTAGATACAGTAGAACTTTCAAAAAATATTTTGAGCAACTATGTCAGATTAATTTAGTGTATACCGTCCTTGCTTAAAGTTTGATTTAGTAAATAGTAAATAATTCGCTTACCGAATTACTGACTCAATCTTTTTTAACCCTCAAATGACGCAAATTCAATGATTGTACGATTTATAGTGGATGACTACTTGAATTCGGTACAGTATCTGTATTAGAGTTTATCAAGTTTGCAGAAAAAGATGCCGTCAAAATATTTACGCCAAGATACTTCTTACTCATTCCATTATGGGCTGTTTTATTATTGATATTTTTTTCGCATTTTTCGCGAAAGTATTTAATACGTAAGTTTAATAGAACCTGTTTATTCCCGAATATTCCTGCTTTTCTACGACTTATTGAAGGTCCCTAAGTCTCAAAACCTTAATACTCTTTTCTTGAAGACCGGCAACGCACCTGCGATTTCTTTCCTGCGTGTCATTAAGTGACCGACTGGCCTTGCCTCTCCTAGCGTGAAATAACCGTTTTTACTTACCGATGACGTCTAAAGCGATCTTATGGTTCTTGGTGGGCGACACTTTGAAGTCAACCCGGCATCTGTACTGGGCCCGGTCAGAGGCCGCCACTCTGTTCAGCCTCAGGGCTGAGGGAGAGCTGGGTATCCACGTGGCTCGACCACTCAGTGAGTTATCAGCCCAGTGCGCGGTAGGTCCTTTGACCCGTCCGTCGAAGCTGTTGAAGGAAAGATAAATTAATACAATATTTAACGAATGAACATTATCGCACGTTTTCAAACAGTGATATCATGCAAAAAAGGTATTTATACAAAAGTTTTTCTTTACCGCAATATTGACACTATTAAAAAAGTTTTTTCGGAATTTAATGTCACTGTTTGATTTACCATGCGATATCTACTTATTTATTAATATACAATTAGACAACGACCTCGATTTCATAGGCGTAGAGGATTTTTTTTTGTTACTCAGTCATTAATTACCCCTAAAGTAGTACTTAAGGAAAATTTCCTCCAAATTTCAAG
This sequence comes from Acleris sparsana, assembly GCA_923062465.1. Taxonomy (NCBI): domain Eukaryota; kingdom Metazoa; phylum Arthropoda; class Insecta; order Lepidoptera; family Tortricidae; genus Acleris; species Acleris sparsana. The sequence continues at coordinate 4,057,728 of OV281289.1, forward strand.
TACTAAGGTCCAGTAGTTTAAGCTGTGTATCGTCTGTCAGCCAGTGAGTTAGTCTCGATCTTTAAAATAATGAGGATAAAGTCGAAGTTCGATTAATCCTATAAAAGAAAAGAATCCTACCCAAACACATAAAAGGGCGTAAACACCCAGAATAACAGACAGCTGGCTTGGCATTCCACATCTTGGCTGAGCGCGTCAAAAAAGTTGACGCGAAGTAAAACCAAGTGGCACTTAATGAAAATACAAACATTACACTTTCGAAACACGCATGTAGTAAGATCTGCGCGATCATGCGTTACCAATTTGTACACAGCCTGTTTAACATACATAATTATTATCATCTTCTGCCTAGACTAGTCTCTGTTGAACACAGGCCTCTACCGTTGTTCGCCACTGTGCACGATCTGTATATACGATGAGAGATTCAGCTCTTGCCACCTGGCCACTTTGCGAAAATCGTCACTCAATTTCATCTGAGGGCATCCTACACTGCGATGTATATAATGATTATACTACTGTTTAACATAGGTACATGTCGCGATAACTCACGACAAGCACTGCTATGAAATAAAAAAATGCTTCAGAATATAATTTATTCCTCAAAAAAATCTTTTAAACATTCCAAATGCCTTACTCAACGATTTCCCAAGCATTACATCAAAAATTCAACGCACGAAAAATGCCTCAATTCACCGTAATGGGGTCATTTCATTTACACAGCTAGACGCCATACAGGCAATCTAAAGTAATTGTGGCTAACCCTTCCACTGCGGACACCCTAGCCTTGAGCCTCGGCCATTTTATTATGAGGATTATGTTCAGAATCATAATAATATCGTACACGGCTTTCGTTTTAACGGTACGCTTATTTATTACACGCGGTCACGCTTATTACTGCCCTATTTTGTTAGGCCTTGCAACAGCAAAGATTTTTTGTTGAAATAAAAACGTTTGTGGTATTTTCATTACTGAAATGAGAGGTTTTTGTTTTTTTTAATGGTTTAATTAAAGGTGGTAGGAAGATGAAAATGCGGACAAGGTCTCACATACTAACACGATGCAAATACTAGCCATGGATGAGAGGGAATGCGGGCAGAGGTCTACCAAAATTAAGTTTATTTATCTATTCTAATCTGTCTACTTGGAAATATGGGTTTCGCTGCCTGAAAGAAAGGTTGTGATTTTTGAATATTTTAAGTATGACCATTATTCTTATAGGTACTTAAGTAATAATAAATACAGGGCTTTATTTCGACTAGTTGTATCCCAATCTGCTTCTATATCGTTATAACGTAGAAAACAAATGGTTAACTTCCGGGTATGGAAGCAAGTTTTTTTTTAGAATTATTTATATACCTCTTTGTGGATTCTAAACTCTTTTTTTTGTATCTTCATCAATCTTGAAGTTATAATTTGATTATTTTCCGCCGAAAACGTAATATTTAGCCTTAAGTGATGGTAAATTACGGTGAAGTTAAAGATAAAGCATGATTACTAAGAAACGGCCTTGATTGGGTCGCGACTTGAAAAGGCTCAAGTTAAAAAGTCTTCGAAAGATGTCTGATGAGGTTTTGTGACGGGTTAAATTAAAAAGCGGATAAATCGTCATCAACTGGAACGGACGTGAAAAGGAAATGACAGAATTCAAAGGCGTAAAGTGGGATAAAAAGAAAGAGACATCTTTTTATCCTTTCTTTTTTTCCTCTCTAATATTGTAAAATCTACTAAATGCAGGTTTGTTTGTCTGTGTGCTGTCTTCACAGTTAATTTTTTTTACTAAAATAATTAATCGCTTTAAGGTAAAAATGGTATTTATAGTCCGAAGATACGCACTGCTAGACCAAAACAGTATTAATTCAAAATACAACTCTATTTTAAAATCAATTTTAGCGCAACTTCTATGGACTTGAAATAAAACTAGCAAGGATTTTGAGTTTATACTGTTTTGATCTAGCAGTGCGAATTAGATATAGGATTCGATATTATGCGTCTTTATGCGTCCTTCAGGGTGAGGCACGAACCTGGTTTCAACATAAAAGTATTGAACTTTCATTTTTTATCAAGATTCGTGCCTCACCCTGTCAGTTGAATTGTTATTCGTCTATTATTGGTCAGCGTACAAGCTTACAGGGTCTTTATTCTAATTTAAAACCATATTGCTTTTGAGATGCTATCGTATTGTAAACGTTTTGTTAGCTATTATTTACAGTAATGGCGGCGGACCTAAAAACAATACGATGATATGTCAAAAGCAACATAGTTTAACCGAAAAGAGTCCTAGATATAACTATGCAAAAGCATATTCAATGCCAATAGGTTAGGCACTGGTTGGTCGACGTATATACGATTAAACAATAAAATCCGTCATTTTTATGATTTGATTTCTGCAATAAATGCTTGAAATAGGCCAAGTAAGCGCCAAAAGAGGCAATTACCCACTCAACAAAATTAGCCCCCACCATTCCTACGTCGTTAACATCTACCTGCTGAAATTATAATTTATTGTTACCCATTTATTTTCCACTGCGGGACAGTCTTGCGAGAATTCAACGTGGTTTAAAGACGGCAATTGTTTTTGCTTAAAAGCAAGAAAATTTAAATGTTAATGGTTGAGAGACTGCCGGTTGAACTCTGTACCCGTTAATCAGAGTTGTGTTTAAGGAAAGGTTTTTGTTATAGCTTGAATCGTTAGTGTTTTTGTGTAAAAAAGTGGCTTATTTAGATAAAGATAAAGATAAAGATATTAGATAAGAGACATTTATTCGCAACAAAACAAAACCACATTACACAGATAAAACAAAATCAAGACACAGAAAAATTGTTACGAAACGGTCCCAACTCAGCATTCGCTAGCCGTAAAGCCAGCACTGGTCTTCCGTTGGAACCGCTATTTCTGAACTGAACTCTAAGATTGCACTAACAGGCCACACTCTGCCGCACTGAGGCCTAAATATGGCTGCGTTTATCGCGCGACAAAATGTGTATAAAATATCCGTTACTTTCTGACCCGTATATATATATATATCGAGAGTGTCGGATGCTTTCTCCACATTTTGTCACGCGACAAACCGACAACCATAATAGGCCCGTAGAGTGTGTTATCGACGATTACGTCGTTCTTGTGTGACGATTTTTTATACATACGTTTAAAAAGAAACGAGTGAATTGTGTCCAGATGTGTGTACACACTAGTTCTACTGTAGATAGACTCAAGATAATGGTCTGACAATTCGTCGTATTAACGTAGACAACACATTTATTTTCAGATCTTGGACTGTCAAACTGCCTGACAGACTTGAAACTGAAAGTTAGCTGGTTAGAGGTGTCGGAAAGTACCCAACAACATACTGACTTATACAGATAAACTAACGACCCGCCCTCGCTTTGCTTCCGCTGATGTGAGTTTTCTGTAACATATATATACATAAACCTAACCCTAAACTTTCTATAGAGAACTCTTTTTGATTATTATTTTTATTACTTTATTACCTTATTATTACTTCATGTAAATTACTTTTAAGTATTATTATGTTTTTATGAATGAAAAAATGACTTTTTGCTGGAGTTTCTTGCGGCGATTCTTTTCCGCTATGATGGTCTTGCCCGAAGCGCTGTTAGATTCACTCCATAATACCGATGTGTAAAAGAGCCCACATGTGGACTATTTACTGATTAAATATTTTAAATTTTGAATTTTTATAGTAAACTATCTAACTAGTGGTCTAAACCGCCCAAATCCGTTGCGTTGGTTTAAGAGCAGTTAGCGGATATACAAACAGAAGGACGGACAATTAACAGACAGACGCGGGAAGCAACTCTATTTTATACAATGTAAAAAAAAAGATAGAAAAGTTAGCATTTATAATCTTTCATAACAAAATCCGCAGTGAAAAACACAAAAACATTCCTTCTTTGATATTAATTTCAATCCTGTATAATAAACTCCTAACACAACCGCTTGAAGTTGTAACTTGTAAGCTGCTTTAAACTTTAATGTTAACTTAAACCCAGCTTGAAATTCTTAAGAGCGCTCGAATGAAAACGTTACACATAAATATTTCATATCCGACCGTTGGGCTTAACATGGGCACTTACTAAGCTGATATCATCAATCAATTTCGAGAGCCGGGGGCAATAGAATGTATATAAATTCATCATAATCGCTCATACCCAGGATCAGGGTTAGCGACAAAGATGATAGTTAAAGGATTTAAGGTTATATAACGTTTATGAGCCGTGGAAACCCACAGGAATTCAGACGAAGGTAGACATATTTAAGTCGCCATTGTAATTTTATGTTTACCCAGAGGCATTGAAAACGGGTCACTTGCTATGGTAATTTGGTATAAAGTGACCCGTTTACATGCTTTTGACTATAGAGTTACTTCACGATGAAGTGATTGTACGAATAAGGGTGTCCTAGAAAATAGAGGCAATTTCAAGGAACTCAATTTTGTTAAATGAGCCTAGAGTTTAGTCATGATATCGGTATTCGCCTATTCAATAATATTTTAATAATCACAAAAAGACTGTTTTACGAGAATACACTAGCACTTGCCTCTGTTGGTTTTTCAACCATTCTTAAGCATAGTCCAATTATTTTTCCTTTTATTTTTAATTGGCCAATTGGTTTGGTAAGTTATTTAAACCCTGAGTCTAGTTATCTATAAATTAAGTTATATTTAATGAACTCGCTACTATGACAAGGTAACAATAACTATAAATATATTATTATATAATTATTACAAAATCTTTTTATAAGGCCTATTCCTCTAAATTGATTTCGATTCAACTTATTATGCACATTTTTTTTTTAGGTCAACCCCAATATATAAAATGACTGCTTGATGAGAATTTGTTGTGACATTATGCCCTTAGTCTTTTTAAAAAAAAAATATCATCGACTTTGATGTTTGCGAAAATATTTCCTTAACAGGGGTTTTTGTATTAAAACCAACCATTCGTTAACATAAATCATGCTTTATACAAACATAATACTCTGAAACATTTTTTCCACCTAAAAACGGTGATAAAAACGGGTTTCACAGAATACGTTATAATATTAGGAAACCTATTGTGTACTGAAGAAAGGAAATGTTTTATAAAACATATTTTTGGTTTTATAAGTCTCGCTTACAAATTCTGTGGAGTTGGTAATTTTTTTTACGCAACAGGTTAAATACTTTGCGAAGTAAGTGTAAATAAATCGCTTCTCTTATCACATGGATCCAGGCACCAAATTGAAGAAATTGCCATTATAAAAATGGGAAGAAAATTATTTGGTCTGTAAACATTGGTTGATGGAACTTTTTCAATTTCCGAAAATCTTTTATTAATCAACAATCATGACTGTAATATTGTATCAATCTTGTTTTCTCAGCTTCTATTTCATCGACAGAGCAAATTCTCAATTTATACCGATTTAGCTTTCGTTTCTTGGCAACTGTCACCCACATTATTAAAATTGACTTCAGTTAATAATCAAACTTCTGTTATATTACTTTCACTTCAACATTTTTCATCGTCTACTTAAAATTGTAATAAGAAGGATACCTCATCACTCCGAACACGTTCAAGATTGAATGGGAAAACTGTCAAAGTTACGCTGACAGTTAATTAATTCCATGACAAATGATCCTTAAGACCTTAAAGAGAGGCCTATTTACTGCGAAAAAATGTAAACCGTTTTAAACCATCGGTTACAATAGAATTTCAACTCTATGTTGAAAGTAAAATATTCGTTTAGTACAACTTTCAACAATCGATTGCTTTAGTTATTTTTAATTAAGTGAAGTTTCATTACAGGGTGTTGTTTTTACCAAAAGCATGAGTGAAATATCATCTAATCCAACATATCCAACGCTTACTGTATTTATGTTTTACAAACAGAAACGTATTTATAAACTGTGACAAACAACGTGTCATTTTGCAAACGTAACCCCGGGCACAAAAAAGTCGTTTCATCTGATCAAACATTTTGCTCTACCAGCATTTGTGCCCAAACTAATTTGGCACTCGCATGGGTCGGTCATGCATAACAAATGTGCGCCTGAGCGATTTATAAAATATTCACACATTGCCAGACGGCGATTTAGCTATGAATCTTGGCTGAAGAACACGATATGTGGTTATTACAGTGCATCAGCGTAGAAGACGATAACTCGCTAACAAATGCACTCGTTATATGCAAATAGGTACTATCTTTTGTATTCGCAACAGTGTGATGAATTTTTTTAATCTCGCATATTACTATGTATTTTTCTTCATAGATCTTTAATATTTCTTCCAAAATCATATTCTTTGTCAAGAGGTATAAGTTTCAAACCAAAAAGCGAAAACAAAATCATCTGAAAATATTGTAACTTGATGGTAGTACGTTACGTACGTACGTTAAAAACACAAACAATCAAGCGAGTCACTTGTCTTGATGATAAGCAAATCACTAATAAAACCTACTGAACATCTCTTCAAACGGGTATCATACCGAAGAACTCACAAGATGTTTAAGTACTTTAACTAACCAAACAAAACATAGAGGGTGATAATATTTCCTTCAACACCTTTCTATAAGGGGGAGGGAATAGGGATGTTATCGCGTTCGAACCGGCCCACTTGACGTAATTACCTACCACTAATTATTTACTAATAACCCTAATGTCCTAAAAAACTTCAAAACAAATCGTTGAATCGACCGCATTGTCGCAGACAATACATTGTAGGGGCGTTTCAGGTCGTTGTTCACCGCACGCGACCGGGCTTATTACGTGAAAAAAAGTATAAAAATAAGAGCACGTGCTTGAATACGGCCACCCATTTACGTCTGCGAGGTTGGCTGTGTTATTATTTAACTTTATCCCGCTGTAGAATTAACCGTCGAAACGTCTTATTTATAGATTTGCACATTACTTATGACTTGGATTGAAAATGAGAGTTTACCGATAACTTTTAATTCGCAAAATATATTATAATATGCTTTATTTTAGGAAAATCATAAATACTTATCACTTATCACTTACCATAGGCATTGTGTGATAAATTATACAAAGAAGTTGATATTTCCCCACAGGTAAAAAAAAACCTGGTATTTCGACAATGTATAGGGTGTTTTGTTTAAGAATAACACCACTGGCGTAATAAGAGCTTAAGATGGCTTGTTTTGCATCGCGGAGCAAACTGACGCAGTAAACATAATGTTCGCACATGAATATGTTCGCATATTTTGAGTTGCACGTTTAAAATGAGTGGATCTCGGGGAATTTTACATGGATTTTTACTCTGTGTTTGTGGGTTTATTATTCATAATAATTATTGCTTTACTTACTGGTTACAATGAGTTTTCAAATTGGCTGTCGAATTTTAATTAGTTTTAACGTAAACTTATTATAATATCGCACGTTAGTAATAATAATATTACTACTAACGAATTGGTTTTCATAATTGGTTTCCATAATTTTAAATTTGAATATTGTTTACAATAACGACCGTTTTTTGAAGAACTGGCAGGATTTTGCCACTATTTATCCTTATGCATTGTTCCTACTTTTCTTTTACAACTAACTAAATTAAATATATATGATCTCTATTCAAGTATTAAGCATCTCACAGAACAATAGATTGACTGATAGGCCACATTTTATACCGAAATAATCTTAAGCCTTCACTAGAACAAAAAATATAATTACTTTGTCATATTCCTGTTAGTAAATATTTTAAATTAGTACTAACATAAGAACCAACGACGCGATATGCCAGGGTGCAATTTTGTGTTATCTTTATATTTTTTAATTGCCTTAATTGTACCCATGTAAGGATTTCATTGCAAAAGAAATACACAATACAATGAAGGCACAAAAATATGATTATTAAGAAAATATCTATCGGCTGACTTTAAGTGACCTAAGTGAGCTTAAAATATATATTCCACACTTTTTCTCGAACCAAATGGTTTTAAATATAACTCACCTGTATATAGGCACGTCGTCTTTATACCAGACGACAAGTAGCAACGCGTCCGGCGGCTGCGGCGACCGGGTGTCGCACGGCAACGACGCCTCGCCGCCCGACACGGCCATCACTTTCACGACGTCCACGGATTCCGCACGGACACTTGACGACGGCCGCAAACCTGTTGACAACGCTGCTGTGAATATTTGCTATTGCTGTGTATAACTGTGTAACTAGGTTTGACGGGTTGGCTAAGGCTCCGTCCACTGGAGCGGAGCGAGGCAGCGGAGTGGTGAGCTAGATAAACATCCACCAATAGGACTATTTATACTTCATTTTCCCCAGAATTATCGTTGTAGGTTTAAGTAAGACTAAGATTGTTTTTGGTTTGGGGTTTTTTTAGGTTTAAATAATTATTTACTGACGTGACTGTCTATTTTATCATTCACGCAGTGGCGGCCTATTTATATTTTTACGAAACATCTCAAAACGCATTTCAAGGCGAGAGTAAGATTGTGGTAAAATGCCTCGTACGCATTTCACCACAATCTTTGATATAGTCAATACCTTTATTATGTAGTCGACTACAAATAAATATTATATTTATACTTTAAATATTTTAAGCTTATGGACCTTATTGTAAAGAAATAGGGTGAAATATACAATATCTTTTAGTCGTCTGTACATTGTAGTAATAAACGTGATGGTAGGTGCTACAAGGGGTTTGGGTATTTTTTTTGTAAAATTCATTATTTTTTTAAGTGAGCGGCCACTCGTAGTAGTATATTGTAAATTGATCAATTCAAAATAAACATATTTTTCTGTATAAATACTCATAAGAGCATAGGAGCCGAGACATATAATGTTGATACTTGAGCGTACTTTCAATACCAAAAACTTAATACTTAATATCCCGGCTCCGATACTATGTAACTCATTTAATTTATATTTTATGCGGTTTTAGAGCTTACTAAACCATTATAGGAAAAATCATCAATGGCCGCTGAAACAAAAAATGACAATAATCTTCATACAAATTTACCAATGCCCTTTGTAAGATAAATAATAATACGCTAAAGCTACTTTAAGTAATTTGTAATGTGTTAGTTTTTTGTATGTATGTTAGTCTGTAAAGTATTCGTAACTATGGGCCTTATGGCCTATTCTGACAGGGAATATGTTATAATTTATTTTAAATCAATAATATTAGTTCCAAGCTTTGCTTAATTTACTTAAGTATTTTTCAGAATAAACATATTCTTCTTCTCTTCTTCTTCTTCTTAGCATATACTCCTCCACTGCTGAACATATGCCTCTTCCATGGATTTCCATAAAGTCCTTGCGTCGATCCTGGTCCAGGTCGGCCCTGCCGTTTTCTGGATATAGTCCGACCATCTGCTGGTGGTCTTCCTCTGTTTCGGCTTCCGGTTCGAAGTTTCCAGTTCAGCTTTCTTTGCCTCCATCTGTCATCATCTACGCGGCAAACATGGCCAGCCCATTGCCATTTAAGTTTCGCAACTCTTTTACCAATGTCGGTGACAAATAACATCCTAGTCAATAATATCACTAGGTTTTTTTTTCAAAATGTAAACTGACAATAATTACTAAATTTATATACCCCATTTACCCCAATAAAATTGATACTCCAAAATCACATCTCTCCTATGATTAACCTCCCCGTTTTTATTAAAGTCCGGGATATATTTTATACCCCGGCAACTCGTTTGCGCACTCGAACGCCCTAAGAACACGGGGCGCGATCGTGACAAATTACCCGATTAACAATTCGCGTCCCGCCAAGGAGATGGCGCGAATAACGATCCAATATATCAAAGGATTTTTCCACTGACGAGACTGTTACTACGTGTTTATTAAGATGATGAAAATGGCAGTGTGAGGGAATTTTGAGGGGAATACTAAGTATGCGGTAAGGAAAACTTGATTGCTGTAACAAACTTTACTATTTTAAGGAGAAAAAAATCTTCAGACTTAGGTAAAAAAAAAAACGATAAAAAATGTTTATTCGGTAAGTAGGCCTCACGGGTACTTTTACACGTCAAAAATCTGCCAGCGCTTCGCAAGAGACCACTGCTGAGAAGAAACGGCGCAAACACAATTATAAAGCTTAACCTAGCATCAACTAAAACAATGAATCTAACAAAAAATATAAGAATAAAAATATTCTAGCGTAGCTTGGTAGGATTCGGACCTACATCTCCTCTGACTATCCGGGCCGATGAAGGCGCATTACCACTTATACCACCAAGACCCTACGTAAGATCCACGAAATTAGTGATCGCTTGCTTTTTCATGGAGGCTATGCTGACGCCATCTATCGTTGTTTATTAACAACGACACTCATGTTTCAAATTGAATTATTCTAACAAAGTTTAATTTATTTTATTACCTATGACACGTTATCGTTAATGTGAAGAGATAGATATTATTTGTAGAGTAGAGAGAAGAACAAGAGCATATCATAAGGTTGATAATACGATAATAGATCAAATGCAATATGGTTTACCTAGAAGAATAGAGACCCAGGTCTAGCTCCCTTTTCAAGATTTAATGCTTATGAGCATACAAAATACATAAATATAAAAATATCAGTTAAAAAACAAAAACGGTATTTTTATGACATGACTGTGACTAAGTTTCAATACATGATAGAAAAACTTAAATATTTCTAAGTTAATTAGGTTATATCACTTATGTATTTTTTAATCTCGTTTACTACATAATACATACTAAATATATTTTTTCTAGCTTGATATTTTTAGAAATAACATTCCATTTATCAAGTCCTGAGTAAGTCACATATTGATACGCCGAAACTCCTTTTGCTCGATTAACAACTTTATTTGTATCCTTGTGAAGAGATGGAGCGAATAACGATCCAATATATCAAAGGATTTTTATACTGACGACGACTGTTACAACGTTTTTATTATGATGATAAACGCAATGTTAGGGAATTTTCTTGAAATAGAAAGAGATATAAGCAAGTCCACAAGTTAATTTTTAGGTAAGTTTAGCGTCATTATTATTAAAAACGTAACATGTTCGTCAATCATTTGCATCCTTTGTGCATTGCCGAGAATTATGCTTCGCTTTTCGTGAATTTGGAATAAAACGTACGTATTATACGAAACACTCTGTTAATAAAATTTGAACTTCGAGTGGAATTTCAACCTAAAAAACATTATTAAACTAAGGGCACACTGTTGTCAAAGTCATGAAAATCATTAGTCAGTAGTAAAATTAATTCTAACAGCCTGGCGCTACGGCAAATATGGCCGCCATGAGGAGCAAGTTTCGGATACAAATGTACAGAAATCTCTTTATCATCGTCATGCTGAATCATGGCATGGTTCCTACATTTATATGCATTTGTTTGACGCCGCTTATTATTCGCCGCCGCTGCCGCTATCGCGTGAGGTTGTGGCCAGGGGACCCTTCATGGAAAAATTATGCTTGCAGTTTCATTAGCTCTTTCCTTTCTCTATTTTTATAGATTTAATCAAGAATGACGACTCAAAAGTATTATACGTCCTAAGTTTCAAATATAATGTAGCAATCTTCAAAAAAGACAAACGTCAGTTTTATTACACAAGTGCTAAAACCAACGACAATAGCATTAACTAATTGATTGTAAATAGAGTTACGTAAAACAAAGCAACTTTACCGAAACTACCCGCCACATCTAAAGTTATTGAGACAAGTCCCCCGTAATCACATTATGTACTGCGTCCCAGTTACTCGACACAAAAAGACGGAACCGTCTTCTCGTATTACCAAACTAAGAGACTCGAGAAAGATCGCATGAAGACTTGGAGCAAGACTAGCCTTTAACCCTATTGAAATGTATTAGCATAAGGCTGGAATTGCAATCTAGCGTTAACGATTTGGGTGTGTGCCAAAGTCAGAAGGAAGTCAGCAAGTCAAAAACAAGCAAGGCTACCTGTAATGGGATATCGCAGCCGGTTCCATTTGAAGAAGTTTTCGGCGAGTTTAACGGCATCCAATGGAAATTGGATTTTATATTCATTGTGTGACTATTTTCAATATCAAATAAGCTGGTATAATTTAATGGTCCAAAAACTACTTATTTTAATAGAAAAATAAGTTATATCTTCTGATCAGTTTGCGAAAAGAAGCAGTTAAGCGTTACGTCCAACAAAATGTACTGAAATTTAATATAGAAAAAAACGGCCAAACTCAATATGTGATCAAAACTTAATTCAAAATAAGAACAAAACGTTTTTAGATACTGAATCCATTTAAAGGACTGGAACAAACAAGGTTTTAAATTTCAAGTGTCTGTTGCAATTACGTTCAATCCGTTTTACAGTTAAGTTTCTGGTATTTTAATAGCATTGTTATAGTATCTATATTTTTACTCTTTTAAGTTTTATATTTTCGATCCACAAATAGAGTGTAACGACAGGTGGCAACTACTTTATTAAAAGCTGTAATTTTTTTAGAACAATATTGATTATGCGACCGCTTCACTCCGAATATTTAGTGCCCTATTTTTTCCAAACTATGTTTTCCGGCTGCATATTGCCGTTAAAAGTCGATTATTTTAACAATTATTTGAATGGTTACGTACGTAGACAAAATAAATAGTTCAAAAAGAAATCTTTCCTCTTAACCGTTTGAGTAAAGCAGAGATTTAAGAAACCATCTGCCGCCAAAAACTCAGTATTATTTAGTTACTCTATTTTTATTCTTTATTATTCACTGCCGATGACAACCACGTAGCATCGTTTATCTAAAGAAATACAATGAAGGCACAATCTTCTTTAAATATAAAACAAAGACGCTTCCCGCCGTCGGTGCCTCTGTATGTAAGCTTAGATCTTCCAAACTACTTAATTTTTTTTACAGGTTTTAATCAATATTAAATTCTGGTTCGGGTGGGTTGCTAGAGTTGTAAGAAAACTACAAATTTGCAATAATGTTTTTTTGTATTTTTCATAAAATCTAAAGGCTTGAGGTGAGGCTCAGGTAGCAATGACTGGCTTTGACTGAATTTTTATTTGTGCTTATAGTGGTTGGTCCCATACATACATTTGATCTTCACAATATAGGATCGATTGGCTTCATATAAAATCGAGTGCCTAATGGCGACTAGGGCGCCGAATGAACGGGGCGGGATGGTAATCGCGCCATTTGTCACAACAACAATTGGATTGTTTCCGTTAAGTTCCAAAGAAACAAATTGTTGGGACCGTTTTAAATTGAGAATTGTTCAACAGCTATTTTTAGAGGACTGGGGAATTCCGTTTTATGCCTTTGGGTATAAACGTCTTATTTTCGATTGTTTTGAGTTAGTAAAAGGGAAACATGTTCTCTTTAAGTTGTGAAAACATGGGTTTGTACTCCAATGTAATTTTTACTTAAAGACAAAATGCTCTTATACTGTAGAAAAAATATCCTTAAGGAACCTGTGACCTTAGACAAGATGCATATCCCTAATAGAGACGATTTTCGAAAACTTGTACTCTATTCTAAGCGATATATTTTTGTTTTTGCAATGTTATTATGCTGTTACCTCGCCGCCATTCAAAGCGCAAGTCAAAGAGAAAGTTAAGGTCGGGTCGTATCAAGATTTAAAAACCTAGGAACTAATAGAGAGGAATGGCGGACACTCCACCGACAAGAGCATAGCTCTGAAGTTATGAAGAAGAAGAAAATAAGAGGTAAAGTTGACAATACGATACAATTTCAAAAGCGATAAGGTTGACAAAGTAGTATCCTCTGTCAAAATGTATAGAATTGACATAAGAGACGTCAATCCCATACATTAACGATAACGTTCGCCGAATGCATCTTGGTTGCAACTGCACATTACAATAGTTAAGGTGTGTAATTCCACAAACTATCGTAAAGTGCCTAAATGTATTCAAAATGGCCCCGTGTTTAACGATAAGACAAAAATAAAGGAAAATACTTTAAAAAGATACAAAAGATGTTTGTTCAGTAAGCAGGCCGCACAGACACTTTTACAAAAATCTACCTTTTAAAAGGAGAACTTTTTACATTTAAAATTAAAAATATACCTACACAATTTTACTACCTACGACCGTGCATAAATGCAAAAGTTTTGCTTAAGCTTTTAAAAATATTATGAACGTAATTTTAACATAATTGTATTAGTAAAATATATGCCTTATTTTATACCTTATACATATTTCATTCAACAATTATTCAAAATTGTACAGTTAAATTTGCAGGTAGATTTTTTATAGAAAAATCTTTTTTAGGCCCTCTCGGGATCGTTGTATCTGACTGACCTTTGCTCGACTTCATTTCAATCTCACAATGTTAAGTTTCCCAATTCAATTTATGTTTTATTTAAGTGAAGTAACTTAAAGAAAAGCTTAGATATTATATTCTTCACTACTACGAAAGTAGTTTAGTCAGGAAGTTCCTACAAACCACACTTACATTTCAAGTCTAACTTGAGTGTTTTTTAAACATAACAATTTACTTATCTGTAAATCCCCCATTTATAAGAAAGTGATCACCAGGGCAAACGACTCAGGCTTCCTAATCGTAGATAGCTGTGACATGGTCGGGGTTGCCAAGTTACAGAAAGTATATTGCTAATTATAATGACTATTTAACTATAACCGTTGCTGGTAATCGATTATTTATCAGAGGCCATTACATTTTTAAATATAAAATTGATATACCTATGGAACATGTGTCTGGGGCTCTATTATAGTTAGTATAGTTCACGTTCCGTATGCGAAAATAATAGCATAGATATTACAGTACCGTATAAAACTCTGTCGATGGCTAAGTGACACTGAAGTTTTGAAGTTATCGACAACCCTACCGGCTCGATGCTAATCGTATCGTTTGTCACGGAACGACGCGGATTACTCGTGTGCGTCGGATAATATTGTCCCGCCGTTGAATATGCACCCGCATCGGATAAAGAACGATTAAACTCGCAATGGTATGGAAACATCCGGTCTAGTGCGAGGCCGGCTCGCGCACTGAGGGTGCTGTTCTGTACGACTCACACCTGGCAGGTTTTTTAAATGGTCTTTTTTTTAAGGTTGTCTACCATTATAATAAAATATACTTTGGTAATAAAAACAACCTGATATCTTAATAGATATCAGGTTGTTTTTATTACCAAAGTATATTAAGAACTCTAATCAGTTCAAAGGATACAACTTTTCAAAGCTATCACAGACGAATGGACGGATATCGAGAGCTCAGGTTTTATAGTACCACTAGAGTGAATCGATTTCTAAAATAATAGCTATTTTTTGCTAACCAAACCTGACCAATCTGCAAACTGCTTAACGTTACTTTGGTTAGGGTGTGTCTGTCATTCGTCGTCCTCGGAGTCCTTTTTTGATGTTTGCAACTGGTTTTCCTTTTTTTCAATCACGTCCTCTGTTATTAATTTCATCACCATACAAAACAACTAATTTTATTTATTAACCTAGACGCCGTACAGAATAATAAATTCCTTTTGATAAGTATTTTAATCAATATATAATAAGTGGGTTATTTTAAATTTATAACTAAGTATAGACTACGCAATCGCAGTGGATGTTAGTAAAAGTTGAACACAAATTGCCACGATAAGTCTCATCATTAATTTGATTACAGCGTTAAATTATTAAAGGCAAAAAAGAGAATTCCTGAAATAATTAGTTAACTTTATTTCAACCTAGTATTAGTGAAACTGACAATCAAAAAGTCATTGTCTACAAAATAGATCAAAAGACAAAATGGAGTTATTACACGCATCGGTATTTCAATTCAAAACCAATTTATTTCAAGCGTCGTAGAACCAACCGATAACAATATACAGCCACTACAAATCTATGCCCGACATCGATTCGCCAAATTGTTGGCATCTTCGCAAAAAAGTACCGGAACAACCAATAAAACAGTAGTTTATCAGACGTTTCGAAAAATAATTCGTTGGGGGTAGAAAAGTAAAATTTCCCCGTCCGTGTACGTACAAGTTTTACGAGCTAACATTGGAAACAACTGTTCCCTTGGGCCGTGACGCCGCTGTAGATAGATAGAGGATTGTCTCAGATGAGGATAGATGCCGTGTTGACTGGGTAGGCTTCTTTTTACCCGTTTGACGAAGGAGGAGGGTAATGTTTTGACCTGTATGTACGTAAGGTTGTTTGTTACTTTGTACAAGCTGAGCAGATGGAGAGATTTCGACAAACAAGGTGTCGTTAGACTCGTCTTATAGTATATGATCCGAATAGGAGAGTATTCTATGTCAAAGTAATTAAATTTATGGAAGTTACATAATAATGACGAATAGGTAGGCTGAAAAAATTCAGTCCAGTATATAATGAATTGATTAAAAATTAAAAAAAGAACGTTCTTTTTTTAAATGCTACTGCTTGTTTAATATACAAATTACATACCTACCAATAGCAATCGTTTTCAAATTGAAAATCGAAGGCTTGTCTGCATACAACATGAAACAATAAAATTGTTCCGCTTTGAAGCCGATTGTGATTGCGAATGCGTTAGGCAATAGGCCAGCCGGTTGGGCTGTTAAAGGGTAATCAGCTCCGAATAGTATGCAATTAACCTGGGGTTTTTTTTAACTATTAAAAGGTTGTTGTGGATGCATAATTAAAGAAGAAATAGGTAAATCAACCAATAATATCGAAAATGGTAAGGTAGTTGACGACGCGCTGGCCTAGTTGGTAGTGATCCTGCCTACGAAGCTAGCAGTCCTGGGTTCAGATCCCGGTAAGGGCAGATATCAGGTTATCTAGTACCCATAGTACAAGCCTAGAGCTTAGTTTGGAACTAGGTCAATTGGTGTGATATTGTCCCCTGATTTATTTATTTATTTAGTTATTAAATTATGCTTAGGCGTAGTATCTTGGATGAAGACTAAATTTTTCGAGTAGATAGAGTAATAATTTAAAAAAAAAATGTTTAAGGAGAAGGAGAAATAGGAAAAGACTGTCTTATTCATATGAAGAGTAAAAATGGTACGTCTTTCAATTTCCCTCACAGTACCTAAGAACTTTTTTGCTGCAAATAATATCTACTAGATCCACCTAAAAGGGATATGTCGAAAAACCAAGGTTAAATAACAAAAACACAAGTTCCAAAAACCAAACTGCGTGTTTTAGTTGTGTCTATAATTTAAATTTCACTGTCATATTTAAAATAAGAAATTATTTTTCGAAAAAAAAAAACAGCGTTAACCAAGTTTGTACCACGAACATCAGTTTTTAAACTAGTGTAAAAGGGCCCTAATATGGCGTGAGGGCAGAAGCGAGCTTTTTCTTACGACTACGATACGTGACCGGAGCGAGACAGCGAGTTTGAGCAAGACACGTAGCGCCTGAATTGTGCTCTGACATCGATAGCAAGGTAAACGTGTTTTGTTATGAATATTTTTAGCCAGGTAACAATAACATTGAAATTGTGGCTCTCGTCTCAAAGTTTCAGTGATCAATATGTTTGAGCAGAAAAAAGTGAAATTCGAGGCAAATCAAAACATATTTTACGAATATTATATTGATTTTACGAAACAAAAGCATTAAGAGAAAGAAAAAGGATAAAGGAAAGGACGGACGAATAAATCAAACAATTTTTATTAAAATACTACTACTCTTTGTCCTCTGAAATTTATTTATAATTCATTACTTCAATTGACCAAGAAGTCTTCAACATACAAAAATACAGAAAGAAGTAATATAAAACCGATTAGAAAGAAAAATCCTCGAGAACTCAGATGAGACGTTAAACCAAAATATTTTTAAAATACTAATTGTGTTCCAGTGTAAGAATAAAGAAAATCGGTGACTAGCAAAGAGGCAATCTTTTTTTTGTTTTTTTTTCATTACTTTGAACAAGTGCACATTATGTTAGTAACAATAAAACTTAAACTTACTTACTGAATAAATTTCTTTTATCTTTTTTTTTTTTAAACCTGTGTTAGCGTCAATAAATCATCATATTCAAGTCCTTAGGATTGGCAAGGCATTTGCAGTCTTCTGCAGCAGCTAAAAGTCTCCAAAAAAAACCCAAAAATGTTTCTCTCCCCTTAAATAGTTTCTCTCATCTCTTTTTGCTATTTTTGTGCAAAACTTGTATGTGTCCAACCCTATGCATTGTCCTTACTCATCTACTTCAGGGTTAGCTGGAAGAGATCCCATTTAGGGATAAGTTCGCCTTTGTACATTAGTTTAGTAACAATATTGTAATATTTATATTTTTGTACAATAAAGAGTTTACATACATACATAAACCTCGTCTTATTTTTACGATTTTTTAGTAAGCTATAGATATCATGAAAAACTATGTCTGTACTTTTCCTTTGCAAGAAAATATTTCTTAGCACAAAACTAATTAAATAAACAAAAAACAGAACCGTACAGACCCAGTTTAAAAATCGTGAAAGTCGGAATTGATTAAGAGGGTGAGAAACATTTTCGCCTTCAGCTAAAGGACGATGGGTAAAAATGTCCCCACCCACCAACAGTGATGAAACATGTGCCAGTTTATAGATCTTGGCAATATGATGTATTTTTTCTATGGCGACGATCACCATATGTATGGGGTTTTCTTGAAAAATCATAATCTTATCGTATAGAACTATGGAATTTGTTTGAAAATGAACACGTATGTAGATGATTTGCCTTGCCTGGCCCTTTGTTTTCATTAAAAAAATCCCATTGATTTTGCTACGAAGATAAGTATTTTGTCTTTTATTGGGTCCTAATGAACATATAGACCTGCAGCCCGTTACTGTTGGAGAGGGGGGACGGGGTCCATACAAAATTGCCAATCACCCTTTATGATTTTTTTTGACGGCTACATGATTTAAGCGGCGCTTCACAGCACTCTTAAGATCGTAGTCAATTGGTTTTTATTTTAAAATTGCATTTCTCTGCTCTCCCACTGCGCACCATGTTTCAATTTCTAACTATTTCTACTATTTTTGTTTATGGACACGGGTTTTTTATATTTAGAGGGTTTTTTATATTTAAGGAACTATGAGGTCACCTGATGTGAAGTGATCACCGCCGCCCATGTACCCAATAAACATTTTGAGCATACTTAGAACCTTGTAATTGCGAATACAATTCTTATTGTCATACTTGTCATTTGATGTTCAGTTTGGAGCTTATTACGACAGTGCATTAAAGTGCTTAACATTTTCGTTGGTACACCTGCAACACCTGGAGAGGTGTTAAAAAGATAATGTGTTTTTTGTCAAATAAAAGGTTTTTAAGTTATATTTTAATGATGGCAATACTTTAATATAAGTAATTCGTTTAGAATCCCCATAAAATTACTAATTTCAATCTTTATCAAGTTAAATAAATTATTTACTTATGCTATTTTTGCAGAGCGTTAAATAATTAAAAATTCAGTTTCCGACGAAGTTTAGGATTTTCTAAGAGATTTTCGTAAGTATGGTATAATGTAAATATACTTTACTTCCAAAATTACGTGAATCTGGGGCTTAACTTCTTAATTAGTTGACTTTGTGTTCTGAATATTTGATTAGTTTCTGTTTCCTTAGTTTAAAAATTACGGATTCTTATTAATTACCTACCTTTATACTTATACACAAGAGCTTTTCTTTGGCTAATTCAACTAAGATGTTCTATTAAAAAATGTTTACTTTTGTTTAGTGACGTTCTTGCATTGTTTGCATTTTTTTCTCTTTACATCTCTAAATTCGATTCACATCTAAAGCGGGCTACACACCATCAGTTTTAACAGACCAGTTTCAACTGCACGTTAAAACGTATGTGTGTAGGCACTGCGAAATGTGCAGTTAAAATGACAATCGAACAAATATCTAATCAAATTTTCATTAGATACCTGTACAGTTGAAACTCTGCAGTTAAAACTGATGGTATGTAGCCCGCTTTACCTGTATGTTTTGGCATTCCCTAACTTTTTTAATATATTATTATTACCCAAATAAACCTAAGAAAAAATGAATTAATTATTCAAGCATTCCTGTAAACGTCTCTGCATTCAACATTCAGCGTGATACCGTACGCCGGGGCACGTCGCCTTTGCACCGACAGTTGCGAAGCGCTCACAATGTCTTGCTGCGCGGGTAAACTGTCCTCCGAGATTCTTTGAGAGACATAAATCGGTGTAGATTACGTTCCGGCACAATACGCTGACCGTTCCGGGAATTTTCTGTCTCTTAGTTTGCCCAGCCAGCTGTTATGTATAGGTTGACTAACATTTTTAAACTCTGGTATATTTTCTGTACACTCATATTATTAATTTAACAGGTAATAGTGATACAATGACGGATTTTGCATAAAGTTAAGGACAGATATAAATAACTAGCCGGCCACCACCGTTTACATTTTTAAGTTTTCTGTAACCTGAAACACCCGTTCATAAAACAGAATAAAAACCTTTAGTGAAAGATTATTTCATTGATGGTCAAAACACCATTAAACCTGCGTAGCTATAGCGGATATACAGACAGTTAGACAAACGCGGAAAGCGACTTTGTTTTTACTATGTACCTAATTATAAGAAAGATAAAGAACTAACATGTAATTTTTTAGCCAAGTGTGACTAGGGTAAAAGTGTAAACAGAAAAGTTGATCGTCTCCAGCGCTAGAGGTACGTTGGTGCGCGTCGCTCAATACTTAATACGCACACAGACAAACGCGGCGCCAGCGCAGTCCGTTTGGTTTGCTTGTGGAGGCTCGCGGCGCGAAGGTCAAACCACGCACACATGCAAGCGGCGCGGTATATATTTTATGGAAGATGAACTACTTTTATACTGTGCTAAGGTACCTGGGTACTTGGGTACCTGGGTACTTAGGTACCTGGGTACTTGGGTACTTAGGTACCTGGGTACTTGGGTACCTGGGTACTTGGGTACCTATTCTACTGATTAAGAGCATCTTACTTGGGTACCTGTATCAAAAACCTGTAATATATTCAGCAGAAGGCTTTTTATATAGAAGCTATAGGGGCCACTAATAATGAGGAGAGACCCTTTTTTTACAAGACCCTGCTAGAAGTAGCGTTATGTTATTGGAATGTACGCACGTATGTATGTATATTATATTCATTTAGCGAGCTCTGCAGCCTAAATGACTTGGTGAACTTTAACATAATGAGTTATCGTTACATTCGTCTTGGTTGTGAGAGTGACATAGACTTAAATATTTTAATCCAATTTATGAGAGGAGTTACACTGTAAACATTAAATATATGACGAGTTTATAAAAAAAAAATAGTCAGGCTTTTTTAAACTTCGGTTTATTATTAAAATAAACATTATGAACCATTATTTGATTTCTCTTCACCCAAACCTATCAAGACCAAAATTCCCCGTTAGTTTATCGACGTCTATCCCGCAACCGACATGTTTCCCGTTTGTAATAAAAGCCTATAAAAGGTCAAATCCCATCCAGAATTGGGTTTCAATTCTATATAACGTTTAATTCAGTTTGCTCCTCAGGTAAAAAGGCAGTGCTTGAGCCATTCAGCTGCGCTCCCTATTCGCGAATAAAAATATGTTAACCGAGTATTTATGTCGGTATCGTCAGCATTCAATGGTTAGAAGGTATTTGCAGATAATAAGTTATCATAAAATGATTGAAAAGGAAATCCAATTACGAATGGTTCATCGAATTATTCAAATTCGTTTCTATATTATTTATTGATGGTAGGACCTTGTGAAGGATCCGGAACGCTATCATCCTTCGACCTACTGCCCAGCATTTTTATTGTTGCGTTCCGGTGTGGGGATAGGACAACTGGTGAACTGACTAGCATAGTAACACTCTGACTATTGTCTCCGCAGACCTATCGGAGGAATCAGCTTGACCCGGTAAGAGAAAGTAAGAGGGAAAAAGGCGTCGCTTGGCTTGGTTCGGCTCGATTCGGTGTCGCGAACGGAACGACGTCGTTTTCGTCTTGGCAAGTTTTTTTCAGGCTTGAGATTGTAGTTATTATATTTTTATTGCAAAGAGTCTTAGGATTGCAATCTTTAGATTAATCTTTGAAAATGCATATGTCTATGGGTCACAGTTCCTACTTACCATCAGGTGACTTGTGTGCACATTTGCTTTCCCCATGCCATTAAAAAAGGTATACCTAATAATTAGGTATTACACGAGTTAGGTATTAAAACCTCATTATATTGCGTGTTGAAAATATGCTTTATTATTGAACACCTACGCACTTATTAGGGTTCCGTACCTAAAGGGTAAAAACGGGACCCTATTACTAAGACTTCGCTGTCCGTCTGTCTGTCTGTCACCAGTCTGTATATCATGAACCCTGATAGCTAGATAGTTGAAATTTTCACAGATGATGTTTTTCTGTTGCCCCTATAATAACATATATGTATACTAATAACAGAATAAAACAAATATTTAAGTGGGGCTCCCATACAGATAATGGTACGGAACCCTTCGTGCGCGAGCCCGACTCGCACGAGGCCGATCTTGTTTTCTTGTGAATTTGAGAGTCTAACCGTCTGTTTAACAAACGTCAACTAAAGCATATTAGACAAATAAATTTAGCCTTTTCTCTTTCTTAGACTTGAAAATAGACAAGAAGAGAGCCAATTTTAAATGGCAGATAAATTTCCTCGGCGATTGTGAAGCTGGCCCTAAATACAACTTTTGTGCGACAAATTTATTCATTACCATTTTATTTACGCGTTAAAGTTAATAGAAGTCTTCATTTTTAGGGTTCCTTAGTTTATATATGGCATAGATGTATGGCTGAAGTGTTTACGGGACATCTGTTGGTAAATGGGATTTGAAAGCCATACCAATTTTTAATCTCGAGACTTCCTAAGACTGAAAATCCAGAGGAAATATGTATTTTCTAGGTAATTCCTCAGTTATCTTATCCCTACCGTAAGATTATTATCGTATAAAAGTGTATCAAAGACAAATTGACATCATATTTTTACTTTTAACGATGCGTTATGATAAATTGGGTGTATGACGTGACAGTCACAAATCACATGACAATAAAAGATACCGTTACATTTATCTGGAAAATTGAATACACGTGTACAATATCGTTTGCAGATAATTGAGAAGCTTGGCACGGCAAGTATTGAAATGAAGTATTGGAGTTTTCCTAATAGGCAGTCATCATTAAATTTGAGCCAAGGATAAAATTACAAAGAACGGGAAATATTTAAGAGTTGCCAGCACGTATACCCATATATAAAAGTAATTTAATATCAAAGTTTAAACTTGAAAGAAGAATAAAATCTAAGTCCGCTGTTACTTTTGTCTAAGAAACGTAAAATATACCTAAAACATTCAAACACGCTAATATTAACTATAGTAGTATCACTACAATTAGCTTCTTAAAGTCCATATTAATACTATCCTTCTATATAGTTTTACTTGATATAAACGTGGAATGATGTGGAACGGAAAATGTCTGCTAATTACAGTAGTTTTTTTTTTAAATAGGCATTAACTGATGTTTTAAATTGATTGACGAGCAAATAAACCGGGCCTCATATGGAAGCTCAAAGTCACTCAGAGGGCTATGCTCGGGGTTTCTCTGCGTGATAGAATCAGAAATGATTATATCCGCAGTAGAACTAAGGTTACCGACATAGCCTGAAGAATAGCTAAACTTAAGTAGCAGTGGGCGGGGCACATTGCTCGCAGGACTGATGGCCAGAAGGTTCTTGAGTGGCGTCCGCGAACCGGGAGACGAGCTGTAGGTAGGCCTCCAACAAGATGGAGAGACTACCTTGTAAGGATCGAGGGAGCGCGGTGGATGCGAAAACCACAAGACCGGTCTGAGTGGAGAGCCTTGGGGGGAGGCCTATGTCCAGCAGTGGACGTCTTTCGGCTGACATGATGTAATAAACCGGGCTGCTTTCTACATATTAGTGCAAAATGACCCCGATTTTTTAACTCGTAAGTATCTTTATGCTATTAGTATATGCAAAAACAAATCCAACGATACTCCATTACATAAAATAGCAACGCTTCTCTTAATCTATCCCTATCTAGTTAGCAGAGTTTAAGCAAGGTATGTTAAATTTATATCTTTCTAACAGGCTGAAATTTTCTAATGACATAAAACTCTAGCTAACAAAGCCGTTATTGTTTACAATAACTTTTTAAAACCCTCACTACCGTGTGGTTGCCGGCTTAGAATAGTGCCACTTCATTTCTTCCCGTGGAGGTCGGAAGAAGCGACGAACGAGTACTGTTGAGCGAGGGGCTTGGAACTTGTCATTAATACACTGGTAAACATCGTAGCCTGATTGTGCAGAATGTGGTTACAGAATTATCCACAAGTTTTTAGAGTTGTTGGTAATTCTGTGGCACTGCCTACCCTACTCTGGAAATGGAAGCGAAATATATGTAACTTTTTTAATATATTAACAAACAAAATAATAATGATAATAGTAAATATAATGTCGACCTCTTCCTTCTGAATTATTTTAGTGAAACCAAGCTAAGAACTAATCCAAATTAAAACTACCTTTTGTTTTAAAGTGCGTCCAATTCAGTTCATCCACTTGGGAGCTACAAAACAAACAAACAGATTCATAGACATACAGATAAATAGACACACATACACATACACACCGAAACCGATGTTACTTGAGGTCTTTATTACATTTTCAATGCTTTATTTATTTTACAAATTAAACTTAGCAAGGATCTTCATTTCAATTATTAAAACCAATCAAGTGGATTAATTACCAAGATATTAAGTCAATAATCGTTCCTAATCTCATTTATAATTAATGTACTATTGGTTTGTAATATTAATTAATGCTTTAGTAGGTATATTCTACTATATGTCGTTGATTAAAATAATTAATATAGTTTAATATAGCTTAACCTAGATTTAAGTAATTATTGTGTTTTGACTTTAAAATAGTTTTAAGTTAACTTCAACAAAAATAATCGTTTGTATTAAAATAAATTGTCTGTAATTAATGAAGAATATTGACAATGATTTCAGGCACAACATTAAGAGGAAATATTCATAACTATAGAATACAAATGTGTACACCAGCCTGTTCCCGCAACTTCGTCTACGTTAAATTTAGTCATCGCTATTTCCTCAGAATCTGACAACTTTTTCGGATTGAAAGTAGCCTCTTTGAAGTAAAATTCAGGTTGATAGGTTGAAGCTTTGTAAAAAAGGTGGAAAAAATAAACTCACATTTACATTTATAATATAGTAGGTTTAGCGCGCTACTCCATCTGATTAGTTGTTTCTCGCTATTCGCTGGAAACTGTCCAATTTTAGCGGGGTAAAAAGAAACCTTTTCGCTATTCTAGACTATAGATAATCTATCTCTGTGTCCAAATTTAATCCAGACCTGATGGCTATTGTCTAACGCAGTCGCAATCGCAATCTTTTCATTTTGAAAATCGAAGGCTTGTCTGCATACAAAATGAAAACCATTGTTCCGCTTTGAAGCCGATTGCGATTGCGAGTGCGTTAGGCAATAGGCCAGCCGTTCAGTCGTTCTAGAGTGATTGAGTAACAAACATCCAAGTCAGGTCTAAAAATACCTACCTACTCATTCGTTAAAAAATAAAAAATAAATATTAGGGGACAATTTCACACAAATTTATCTAATCGTAAATTAAGTTTTAGGCAACGATAGCCTTATTTATAGATAAATACATATATTAACACAATTATATACCATCAAAGATTTGGTCACGAATGTTTTGTTATTGCTAATGGCAATAAAGAGTTTACATATATACATACAAACCCAGGACCACTACCAACTAAACCAAACACGTCGCCATTTAATATAAAAAGGGAATAAAACGTCTTAAAAATGAAATATTTATGGTCTTAATAAACAGTATAAACAATGCTACCTTTTCACATGTGCCGGCGACCTAAATAAAAACTTCGTTATCCACTGCTCGCTTGAGCAAAAAGATAACGGATTCCGCTTAACCAAAGCCGCACCCTAACCGGATTACTTTCGTCGCAACCCATACGTAAAAAGGTATAACGGGAAATCCCACCGCCCGACGAATTGTCACTTTTTATCCTGGACAGTGGTGCAATCACTCGGTCCAGCGAGCGGGTTAATTAATGAAATCTATTAACTTCCTCCTAAGGGACGAATCGGTAGGATTTTTGCTAGAAAAATGCTTTTTTTTGCTAAAAAATGAGAAGGGGTTGAATGAGTGGTTAACGATTGGGTCGTTAATTTATCGGGAAAGTTTTGTTTTAATAAAAATGGTTTAAGGTATTCCGGATCTTGACTTAGTGGAAAAGTGAATCTTTCATTCTTACTTAGGTATAATCAAATTAAATTCAGAGCAGGACAGTATTTATTCGTTTCTTTTGCCTATGGTTTAAGACACTAATCGATTGACGCGAAATTTAGTGCAGAGATATCCTGGTTGAGCATAGGCTTCATTTATCCCAGAGGGCCAAAACTCGCAGGAAAAATCCGGTAAAAATAATATTCAACGTTGAGTCAAAACCTGGAGCCTTCCTACACCTATTGCTATTTATTATCGGCTGCTATTAATAACAAGTTGATAAGAGCTAGCACGCTGGCAGTACGATAGGAAGAAGTTTAAAGTCACTGAAAAATAAGACCTTGTATCCTTTTTAAATCGTTTAAAACAATTTATAAGGGAAACAGGGGCCTTATTCTACAGTTCTGCCCAGCTTTAACAAATGGCGACATCTCAGGAAAAACTCCTGTAGCAAATTTTACTATTACTAACAGGAGAATATTGAGTTTGATTAGGCTATGGAATTTGAGATACCACCCATTGGCTTCTGAGGGCAGAATAACTCAAAGAATAAGTGTTTTTTAAATAATCTAATCTACACTATTTTGTCTTGAATTCTCGACGTTTTTAGTAACGCGATTGATTGTGAACGGCCACATTCCAAATCTATTCTAAATTAACTTACTTGTTTACTTATTGTAGCGCAGTGACCCAAAGTGGATCTTGGCTACTGTCTGGCTCTTGGCAATCCTCAATAACCAAGCTCTTGAGGTCTCTCTGAGGGTGTCTTTTTAAATCCTTAATAACGCTTAACTTCATCATAATCATCAGCCGTTAAACGTCCACTGCTGGACAAAGGCCTTCCTCAAGGTTTTCCACAACGATCGGTCCTCTGCTGCTGTCATCCAGCGGTTTCCCGGGACCTTTATCAGATCGTCGGTCCACCTTGTGGATGTCCAGCCGACACTTAGTCCCCGAGTTTGCGGTATCCACTCTAGAACCTCCTGCTCTAACGTTTAACCCAACGCATAGAAAACACTAATTATCATTTGTACTAAACTGGTTTTCAGATGAGTCAAACAACTTTTAAGTTTTCCCAAAGTAGCGGTTAGGTTAGGTTAGGGTAGAGTTATAACAACACTTAAAAGTTTCGTTATACTAAAACCTTAAGAGGATTATGAATAATTATGTTGTAAGGTAAAAAAATTGAAAAATTTGATCTGTATGTTTTCCTTTCCAAGAAAATATTTCTTGAATAGAAACAAATAGAAATAATGAAAACAAACCAAGTTTTTCATAATTAAGTACTACAATATATCCAAAAAACGTGAAATACGGACTTGATTTTGAGTGTGACAATTGTTATTGCCCGGAGATAAATTTGCATGTTTTTTTTTGACAGCTACGAAATTAGAGCATCCCTTCAACAGTAAAAAACATATCGTCTTTGACCCTGTGTGGTTTTGTTTTGACGTCATCCGCCATTACTGACAAGTCAATAAGAGCTATCAAAACGGTGACAGTACGATAACAGTTAAAAAAAGAAAGGCATTTAGAATTAACGAAAATTGAGACAAAATATGTAATAGGAAACACGACGATGAGGGTTTCTGGTATAGACCCCACAATAGATATAATATTTTTGTAAATTTAGTAATAAGCTAAACATAATCTGTTCTTTTAATTGTTTTAGGACTACCTAACAACCCTAACTTTCAATTCCACGAGTACTTTAACTGTGCTACTAAAAAAACCCGTGCACAGTCATGAATGGCCCTATTTCGGCTTGCACCCGCGTTGCAGCGAGAGTGCACCGAGATTGCACGGGGATTGATTGCGGATTTTCCTGCAACTGTAATTTACCAAAAATCGGAACCTTCACTGCAGTTGACATTTAATTTGGCTTTTAGATACAACATTTTTTCTTTTTTCTTTTTGTATTTAATTTTAAGATTGCATTGTAGCGGCGCTTTTATAACTGTTATTGTATTTACAAATACCTATAATAGTCTTGGAATCAAAGGACGATTTATTATTGTTAGCGTTAAGAAGTAACAAGTTGCAAAAATACACACACTCAAACCGTGATACCAATCACAATAATAAATGGTGTTTTATTTTTCAAACTTCAAAAGTTTTTTCAAAAGAAATGATTCAGGCATTACAAATTCGTGAATGTGATTACATAAAATCTCGTAAATCAATTACTCGTACAAACAAACTATGATCCAAATACATACTGGGGTAATAGTGAAAAATGTATGTCTTCTGAAGATCAAGTGAAAAAGGGTTTGTCGAGGCATAAGTAAAAGGACAATGAAACGGCTATTGAAAGTAAGTTTTGGAATGTCTATAACTTTGTTAAGACAACACAATACCATAATTGAAGTAAAATTACTAGCAAAGACGTTTAATCTTATTCCTCATTGTTGGCAACGCAATTGAAGGCTTGAGATTTAATATGTCTGTGGGTCTCACCTCCCACTTAACATCGTGTTTCTTCTCGGTGCCACATTTTTTTTTAAATATAACGCGCCCGTAAATATCTCTAACTACTATATTTTTATAATCATTCCTTACCGGTCTTTGCTTCAAGTAATCGGTGGTAAACAAATAGCTGTGGCAAAATTAAAATATATAAAATATATTACTCCACATATTTTTATGTGACAAAGCGTCAAGTATTAACCCGAAGGAACCAAATGTATCCACGGTAAAAATATTGGAACCAAAATGAGACAAGTAAAAGTATCTACTCGGTAAAACAGTATCGCTTTTGACAAGTTATCGTATAGTCAACGTTACTAGCTGTTACTTTCTTGACATTAATGATAGCCCAGTCAAAACCAGGCGGGAACATATCAAATCAATATGATTCTACCACGTAGAATTATGCCCAAGGGCAGCAATTTAAAGACCCATGTTTCATTATTCATATCATGACATGTGTGACACATAACTTGTGGTGTTTTATAAAAATGAAACTATTAAAGTATGCCACGTGAACGACGGGGTATTTCACAGTACATTGATGCGGGGATGATATAAATATTCATGCTAGAGTAAGAGAAAACGCGGCGCAGCGGCATGTTAATGTCGCGGCTTAACACTGCGTTTTGGTACAAATTATAAGCAATTAGAGGTTTTCTGTCTTCAGACGCATATTTGCCGTTATTCTGTAATTTGTTTAAGATGGAGTTAGAATATTTAAAAAAAACTTGTTCGTTTTTTTGTTTGTTTATTTATCAACAATTTGACTTCAAATAGTTACTAATTTTTTTTGAGTCAATTGATATTAAGGGTTTCTTTTAACGATTACCAGCGCTGTAAGAGCGCGATCCTGCCAAGCCAGCAAATGCCAAGTCTGATCCTTTGCCACATATATCCTTTTTTGTTCTGTATTAGCTTTATTTTATACTATAATTTAAGACTATTAGTTAAGTAAAAGCTGCATGTTTTTCTTTGTGTTATATATTTCGTGCGGCAGTAAATATTTTCTTTTCTATTATTTTCTATTCCATTACTAGTAGAAGAGCGTATTAGAAAATCTTATGCACCGAAGACGGAAAGTCTTTTTTGTAGGTAGAAAATATAATATATAAGTGTACAAGATACACACTTTTTTATATAGATTTTTTTATTCTTTTTTATTGATATTTAGTATAATCAAATGTTTTAATAAAAAAAATAAAAAAAAATGTTTATATGAATAACAATCTATTAACATCTTGCAATTATTAATCACTGGTTAACATTGTATGTTAACCAGTGTTGTGGTTGTTGGTATGGTATGTTGATATTTTTTTATCTAATTCAATGTTTTAAGTTAAGCTACCAAACTATTTGAACTTTCCAAATCGCTTCAGCACCCGCTCACACGTCCGCTACCACTTACAACTTGTCCCAAACCGTAATAAGGGCGGGGTAATTCGGCGTGTACTCCACTCGTGCGGCGCCGGCTGCTCCATACTAGTCGATTTACTAGTTACGCGAGCGCAAATCTCAATCTAAATATGCATTTAAAGGGGTTTAGCGTATGTTATTATAGAGTGCAAGAGCGGAATGAAATATTAATTATATCTAGTGCAATTTAGGTTTAAAATAACACCATTTGTGTGTTTCTGTGCTATAATAACACACTTACTCACGAAGGTTTTGTTATAATACTATTATAACACATTCAATAATACGTAGCGCGACGAGCGCTACGCCGTAGCCCGTAGCGACGCTCTTCTGCTATGAAGCATAAATCTGCTACAAGTAGTTTTCCAGCGTCGTATTAGCAATAATGTAAAATAAATTCAATATGTTTTTTAATTATAATTTATGTTTTATTACATATAAGTTAAAAAGGTAGAGACGTTGATTAGATTTCACATGTCAACATTATGAATAGACTGTATCAAATGACTGTCCGTCATTGTGTATTTTTTTATTATTAAAGTCTGTATTGATAATCGGTTGACGTGCTTTTTTGCAATCAGAGTTGCGAGTGATAGCCTTATTTGCAAATAAATAAGGTCTATCTTTGCATGGGCACTCCAGTGGCTAAAGTGTTACTTCTATTATATTTTATACATTGACGCAACCATGCACCGTCAATTAGAGTGGAGGGGGAGGAGCGTACCGTCGTGGATTAAAAACACATTTTTTTTGGCTGCAGAAGTTCTTAAAGTGCTGGTAAGTCTTAACAAGTAGTGACAATTTACAGCGTAAAACTACTAAAATAACGCATTACCAAAAAGTCCATCGAGAAAAAGCAATCTACATTCAGCTTAGTTTTACATTCGCAAACTTTCCAAATCATAAAACGCAAGAATCACCTCAAATTCTCGGAAACTATTAAACTGTCCGGTGCCAAAAAAACCTCGCTCCAAGCCCACATTCCCGTAGAATTTCCCACAATTTTCCGTGACAATGCACCTCGCGTGTCTCACGTACAAAAGAGAAAGCGTGAGCGTCATTTCGCCCCGTTATCCCCTTGAACGTGTCTGATAAACAAAACAACATCGTTGTACCAGTCTTGCTAATTTTAATTCTACGATAAAACGTTCGGTGCCCGTAACACGTCTGACGAGTTAAAAATTAAACAGTTACGAATTAGTGGTACGGAACGCGGTAAGTGTTGTTATTATTGTCGAGTTCTATCGGTGTGTGTCTAACCCGTAACCACATTTGTGGTGTAATTTTATTATTTTCACCTATTTTGTATAAAACTTTTTTCGTCGTATATCGTATTCAAAACGCATTTTAATTATACGATGCTTTTGTTGCGTTTTATTGTAACATTTGTATTAAAAAGCTTTTTTCGTTAGTATATAATTTAATAAACGTACAGCACAAGACTTTTTTTGCACTTCACAAAACATTACAATTGAAGCAAATACAATTTAATTCGCCACGGTAAACGATTGACGGCCTTATCAACTCACAGCAAACACCTGCCACCTACCACACACCACATAACTTTAACAAGAGGGAAAAAAAAAGTTTGTAATGAATTGCAGGGGGGGTCTAAAAAACCTCACATTCACCATAATTAATAAAATTAATAACCATATAACCATATTTAACCATATAACCATATATGTTATATAACCATAATAACCATAACATTCACAAGAATCACTTCCGAATTTGTCTTCGTAGAATTTATTAATTTATTGTTCCTAGAGGACCATCATAATTCCTTAAACAATAACTAAATGAAACGCAAGCTTTAAAAACACGACTGTATTTTTTATACTGTCATCAATGTACCTACCTATGTTAATAATTGACATTTTGACATTATTTTTATTTCAATTATAACAGTTTAGGTATTCTATGTTACCCAGGATGGTAAAAGGATTCTAGCGATACCACAAATATCTATATCGGCTAAAGTGCTTAGAAGTAAAGGTGGAATAAAATAATCGTACATTCATACATACACACATGAACCCTGATAACATAACACTTCTTTTTTTTGGGCAGTAATGTAAAAAGTATTATTTCTTAATCCAAAATATAGACTGCGTGCCAAATGGTGTAACGAACATACTAAATAACCTACACAAACTTTTGCATTTATAATACCTAGTTTAGGATTAAACATTCACTTGAAATAAAGAGTTTACGATGCAGAATTGCGGACGACGGTATCTGGACCGCGAGAGGACGAAGTGGTTACGTTCTTGGTAATTTATGTGTTGTAGCATTTTAGATCCACAAATTGTATATTTAAATTGTTTCTACAAGAAATGTTTAAAATATATTTGGTTAACTCAACGTGTAAGTACCTACTTTATAAGGGTTAACTCTTGCTTTGTTTACACTCATTTCATAGGACGTTACGTATCACTTCGCAAAGTTGTTATTCCATCGATTGGCTTTTCTATATTTATAGCATGATTTATTGGGGATTTAAGGTAGCCTTTGTGTCCCGTTATTCCTTCGACAATTTTTTCATCGACACACTCGATGACTTCGCAAAATTTTCATTCAATTGACAAGCTTTTCTTGGCGCAATGGTTAACTTGTGATGGCCACAATAACCTAACCTACGTTGATTATTATTTAAGACTATCTGAAAATGACAAGGTTTCAGCAGATAATAGTTTTCAATTAAGTTAAATACGGTAAAATATAAAAGATAAAAGTCACTTATTCAGTAAGGAGGCCGCACGGGCACTTTTACACGTCAAGAATTTACCAGCGCTTCCCAAGAGGAGACCGCTGCTGCTGAGAAGAAACCCCGTAAGAAACTCAGCAGTAAGTCATTTTTTAAACATTTTCATATTACAATGAACTACTTATTGTTATTCTAAGCATTATATAAAGCTTTAAATATTGAATTAAATATAATTTCTGTAGTTCAGCAGGAAAACATGCCAAAAATCTTGGGAGAGAGATAGAGGGAGACCAAAAAACCATAGACTTGTGTATATAAGACGGTGCAAGAAGATTAAATAAAAGTTTCAATATGTTTTCCTACATCCACGGTGTCTGTTAGACAAGATAAAATATTTTTGCATTTGAACAAATTATTATTGACTTAAGTTTCTGGTTTAGGCCATGCATTTTTGTGTGTTAGATAATCCTCGACCCTATAATACGCTTTAGACATTAACGACGGTGAACTGGTACGTTCGACGAAAAAACAGTCGGTAGCAAAACGGGACACCGCTTTATAAGAGTTTCGTCTAGCAATTCTGACCAACATCCAAAGGTGGACCGACGATGTGGCTATGGTGGCGAACTGATGGATGCAAGCAGAGCTGGAACAGTCCTTGTGGCAAACCTTGAAACGATGATGATAATGATGATAGTGATGATGATGATGACTTTTTTTTTCTATATTGACTGTCAAGTCTAAATGCTACAATATTACCGATGGTTATAAACGTACAGTTAACAATAGGTAATATTTATGTCTAATCTAAAAAAGTCAAGTTGCCAGACATTCTCACTTAAGCTTTAGCCTAAAAGTATTATGTCTCTGCTAGCTCAGAACAAGTTTTATACACGTATCACATACTCCGCTAAAAGAATGGCTGCTGCCGTTATAGCCGACATCAGGTTCGTGTTTCGTTTTGCTGTTTTATTTCAAGGCATTAAAAAGTTATTCCTCAGACAATCAACACTTAAAAATATTAGTATAGATACAGTTTTAGATTAAATAAGCAGTTTCACTGAGCATTGACTCCAATCAGATTTTTTTCAAAAATATCCGGGAAATTTGACAATACTATTTACATGTTTGGACGCGAACTGTATAGTTTACGGACAGTTCTCAAATTTAAAAAAATATATTGCGTGCTCGCTACACAAGACCAAAATGTTGCATACAAATTTCATTTACAATAATGAAATTGGAACTTTATAAAAAGTGAAACAGCTATAATAAAATGAGGGCTTAATTCTTATTCAAAACATAACGTTTCTGTGTCCGGAATGATTTGTGTTTTTTTTTTGTCTAAAAAGCTTGCGTTTCTTCTTGTTATAAACAAAAAGGCGGTAAAGAGTAAATAATATTCTCACATGATGTTTCTGTTTGTATGCAATTCAAAAAATGAGTTGAAGAGTTGAAGCTTTAAATTGTACGCCAAAAAATTGAAAGAGGAAGCTAATTTAACTCCGACGCAATTTTTTTTCTTGCGATTTTTGAGTATAGCACTATATTCGCCTTGGCAGGAACAACAATTGCGGGCTTCGTATTTTCTATACCCGGCCCGCAATGGCGTACTTCCCTGCCTAGGCAATAATGTAATTATAAAACCATAATAGCTTTCAAGAAAATTAATGATAAATGTTTCAAATCCGTTTGATACAATATTAGACGTTAGCCGTTCTTATTAGACCTTGTTAAACAGGTCTATTGTGTTTCGTATTTCAGTACTTTGGGGTAATACCAAATATGTATTGTTGTAAAAAGCGGCGGTTACAAAGGCTGTTTTTATCAAGTCCTGCGCCTCTATTCCCAACGGTAAAAAACATATCGTCTTTGATCTATTATTGTATTGTTTTGACGTCAGCCGCCAGAGAATAAGAGGTATCAAAACATTGACAATACGATAACAGATCAAAAACGGTATTGTTTTACCGTGTTGAATAGAGGCCCTTATAGCTTTTAAACCTGATTGATTGCAACAGCCCTCCTCGTAAGATGCCTCTTACTAAACTTCTGAACTAAGGAAAGATGTATAAACAAAAAAAACAGCTCCTGATGTTTTTGTTTTAAGTAATAAATATACAGCGTTAGTCAGAAAAACAATAAACACACACTTGAACAACATCCTCGCAACTTTCCCCGAAAATATCGTATTAAATCCGTAAATAAGTCGGAAGGAAACTTAGCGAAATAAACAAACAAGTAAAGTAAATACTTAATATGTAAACATGTTCATATCGGGAACGCAGGTATAACTCTGACTAATACAGCGCGCATCGCACTTAGATGTAAGGCGATTTCAGACACGTGACTTGCATAGCATGAGAGGTCGTTACGGTATCAGATTTTGGGGGAAAATTCATACGTGGGGGGAAACACTTGGTGAAATTGAGATATATTGTCATGCTCAAGATTACGGGGATACTGAGACATGGTGATAAAATGAAGCTAAATGACTTCATGAGATGTATGTTCGGGATTTAATGTGAAGTTTTCGTTGTTTACCGAGCAAGCTTGCAAATTGTTCGGGTAAAATTATAGTTAACTAGCTTTTGCACGCGGCTCCATCCGAGTTGAAATTGTTTTTCGCTATTCCCTCGAGAACTCTCCAATTTTTCGGGATAAAAAGTAGGGTATGTGCTATTCCAAAGAAAACTCTATATATTTGCCAAATTTAATCTAGATCTGTTAGCCGTTCAGGCGTGATTGAGTAACAAACATCCAAACTTTCGCATCGATAATATTACTAAGATAAGATTTAAATATTTTATACATTTAAAGATAAAGATAAAGATAAAAAAAAGATAAAGAGAAATTTATTCACAACAATACAAAAAATTACATTACATAGATACAAAAAGAACAAGACACAGAGAAATTGTTGCGAAACGTAACAAAAGTACGTTGCGTACGTAAAATAACGTAATTTAAGTTTAAAATCAGCCAACAATAAGAAACAGAGTTCTTAAATTTTTAGCTAATTATTCCGTATTTTTACAAAGTATACTCGTATATTTAAGTGCCTATTTATGTCTCACCCTTGCGCAAAGCCCCACTTATTCCACGTTCTGTTCTGAGCAGTCTCTGGTCAGTCCTTTAAAAAGGAATCCAACTCACCCCGCCATCGCCCATGAGGTCTGCCGCGTTTCTGTCTTGAGTTGTTGGGTTTTCCTTTGGAGGCTTAGGCCCACAGCTCGATTGAGTTGCGGCAGACGTGATGACGTTGGCAGCTCAGACTGATACCAACTTCCGACGCTTCCTAAACGATGTCGATGGTGTTGCGGATATGATACGTTAGTTTAACACCTAAAATACCACGGTCCATAGCTCGTTAACTAATTCCTGGTCTGGTTTTTTATGAAGCAGGATATTATTTAACAGTTCAAACATTTATTTCAAGTTACAATTTTGGACACGTCATCGGCTTCAATAAACAAAATCACAGATTAGTCAAGTTACAGTAAGGAATGAAAAGAAATACGACATTTGAATTCACACTTTCCTTTTTTTCTCTTTCTATCAAGGGGTCTAAGAGATATACATGCTTAAATTACATAGGGTCACGAATATTTGTGACGAACCTTTAGTTTACTCTATCTTGAAAGACGGAAAAGTTACAAAAGGAAGCTCAAAAAGGATTAGTAGGTTGTTATTATACAGTTGTACGTAACTTGAGTGCCTTATGATTTCAATGTTAGGGTTCATTTTTATGATTGTTTCATAATATGATATGGTGCTTTTATAATGTTTTAAACATGTGATCGGCTTCTTTTTTTTGGAAAAATATGACGTAAAATGTTATTATTTTCGAATAAAGGGAAATATAATAGGTAGAATGCAATAAAAAAAATTACAAACTTGCTTTGCGAATATCACAATATAAAATGAAACCCTCACGAAATAAATAGTGTATGTATGTGTGTGAGATCTGATGTGATTAAACTAGGAGTCTTCAAGTTAATTTTCTGGGATAAACAGAATCTTTGCTGTGTTTGCTTCCAAGTTAAACATAAGGAGCGGATTAAAACCAGATCAGGATGTTCCGAGTTTTCGCAAAAATCTTGTTTGATGTTATTTTTGGTTATATTTTTAGAAAAGGGTTACCTTTCGTTAGGATACTTGTAATGCACTTGATCTTAGCTATTTATGGAGATACACTCAGGAGCAAAAAAACCGGGTCAGAGTGCGTTTTTCATACTAAAGAGACTATTTCGAAGCCTTGGTTCCTCGCCAGAAAATGCTTTTAGTGAAATCTGATGCTGAATACCCCGAGCATCGATACGGGACTTCCAGAGTGCCTAGGATACCCAACTGAATGAATCTGCGGTTAACGCCGGAATAGTGCCTGTTCAGAAAAACATCTAAAATGGCAATATAATGTAAGGAAATCCAAATGTTGACCCAAACTCTCCCGCTGTGGTATAAACTGATTGTGCGATCAGTTATGTATCTTAAGAACTTTTGACCTCTATTGAACCTTGGTCTATCTACCATTAAACCTCACTCAAAACAACCCCTGGCGAGAAACCAAGGCTTCGAATTAGTCTCGTTTGTATGAAAAACGCACTCTGACCCGGTATTTTTGCTCCTGAGTGTATTTTTAAACCACACTTTCGAAAGGCACATTTTGAGGATTCAGGCCCGAAGGTGGTCAAAGCCCAACCCTCAAACTTAAGCCTACGCTCTCCAGCCATCCGTCTGTCCCAACTGTAATGAGGTGCCTTTTCTGATACGTAAGAGACGTGGTATTTTCTCAATTTATTTTTGTTAATATTGTGTCGTAAATACGGTGAAACTTCAAAAAAAAAACACAAATATTAAAAACTTGGCCAAGTCTGAATCACGGACTTAGTAAACTAAAAAATTCAATTCGAAATGGAATTCAAACTGGAATATAATTTAATACCTACTGTGTGATACGGAGTCTTCAGTGCGCGAGTCCGACTCACACTTGGCTGGTTTTTGTTAGTTACACAGCATTTATGGCGTTTTAAAAAATTAACTTCAACTTTTATTAGGATGACTAAATAGATCTGTAATTAACTTACCAACTTTTTTGCTTACATTAAACGATCAGTTACTAACTTTTTGAATTTGGAATTTTGAACTGCGCAGCTGCGGAACAAGAAACCTGCCCTTAGTTAATTCTTCTAATTTATTTGCTCTCAGATATTTTTGTTGTGTGTTCAGTGGGTCTCAAATGCTGTGGATGCTGGCTTCCAAACAATGTAAAAAAGTTGATGTAGAAGAAGAGTTAACCTTGTACTATTCAATATTTCTTTAACCTTGGTGTACCTTTAACTTGTGCTTTTTTAGGGTGGAATAGTGAAAACGCAAAATAAATATAATTAAAAACGAAGAACATTTATTATTTAGTTACTTAACTCATTAAGAGCTAAATTTAAGTTTTAAAAATCTGAATTTTCAGTATTTTTGTCTCCCTATCAGAGCATTGCATACCTGGTAAAATGTTTTATTTGAATTTTTAACACTGTTATCCTAAGACTCTAAATGCACTTCTAACCCTAAGGACCAAGATGGAATACCTCTGTGCGAGTAACTTCACCAGTGGTCTTAAGGCACACAATACGAATAACGTTGCTTAGCGAATCCACCTAATCGATTATTTAGATAATAATTAGATAGAAGTATTCCTTAACATCATGACAATTTCGGTGGCTAAATTTATTCAAGGGACCACCCAAATTAGCATCCGCGACGCACCGACCTCTTTATAATTGCCGTCGGTGTTTACTCGACGTTCTCTTAACGTTTGTCGGATGTTGCTATTGAATAATGGATTAGATTTGCAAGTTGGCAATCGGACTTTAAAATTTAACCTTTTTGGGAGCAACAAACGGGTTACCCTTTTTGTTTTTTTTACGCTGTCAAAAAAAGAGGAGTGTCATGCGTTTAACGTATATATCAATTTGTGTGTGAATCTGTGTGTCAATCTGTGGCATCGTAGGTACTTAACGGGTGGACCGATTTGTATACGGTTCGGAAGAAAGCTGGTGTAATTGGGATGGTTTTTAGTAATGTTTTGTGAAGTTCCGGTGGAATGTTTCCGAGATTATATCAGCTCTGAACGAAGGGGTCGCCATTACATTGAGAAGTTTTATCTTCTTATTAGTTATTGGCGTTTTACTCGGTGACATTATGCGTACATAACAGACGTAGTGAATAACCCAGTCCCATCGTTTTTGGCCGCATAGCTTCGTATTTATCTTTCCTTTTCAGTTGGCTCATTGATGAGTACTGAAACTAATTGAGAAAGCAAGATAAATACGACCTTATCCGACCAACACCGATGGGAAAGGTTTATTCACTACATCTCTCTTGCCTGGAGTGCTCACATCGAAGAGCTCTGTTCTAAGCTCGGGCGATCGTGTTTTGCATTAGGAAAGCTGGCGACTACTGTGTCGCGCGAAGTGGTACGCTCCTGCTACTTTGCTACAGTCCACAGTATCCTGACATATGGCACAGAGCTTTAGGGCTGCGATGGCGATGCCCAACGCGCGTTCCTAATGCAGAAACGAGCCGTGCGAGCCATAGCCGGCGTGCCGAGCAACGTAAGAGACGTAGGGACCTATTTAAGAGTTACAAATTCTAACGCTTCCCGGCGAGTTAATATATCAAGTAGCCGTGTTTACATATGATAATATTCATTTATTTAAATGCCACGGCATAAACACGACCACGCACTCCGCAGTAATAAGTACACGAAACGTCTCGCCAGACCACAGTACAAACTTACAAAATCTGCAAAGTCCGTTTACATCTTGGGCCCGTATACAAAAGGCTACCCGAAAAAGTCAGAGATGCAGCTTCCACCACCATTTTCAGGCGTGGCCTCCGCAAGTGGCTCTTAGAGCTGACCATTTATAATGTAGAAGCATTTTTTAATCTACCGATGCTTAAATTGTTTTAAATGATATTATGCGAAATTATTAATTTTAAATGTTATATTATAATGCAATCTACTTTTTCTGTCGGGCTATTCCCAGTAGTCCGCACCCCGTAGTTCGCACCACTTGCCGGAGGTGCGGACTAGTGGGAATTTTTATTCCCAGTAGTTCGCACTGCGGACAAATAGGAAAATCAAAATCCCAGTAGTTCGCAATGTGTTAAATTAAAATTACTTTTTTATATTCTTGCTCCTATAATACCATATGAAATTGAACACAGTTATGTTGAATTAAACCGTGCGAACTACTGGGATTTTGATTTTCCCATTTGTCCGCAGTGCAAACTACTGGGAATAAAAATTCCCAGTAGTTCGCACCACTTGCCGGAGGTAAAAATTCCCAGTAGTTCGCAGTGCGAACTACGGGGTGCGGACTACTGGGAAACAGCCCTTTTTGTTTATTTTTTATTGACTCTTATGTAATAATTGATATTTTTGTATCATCTGATCTATAACTATGGAGTTATGAATAAACTCTTGTATTGTATTGTATTGTCTGTAACAAATTATTTTACTTCTCTATAGTTTCAAAAGGCTGTAACAAGTTGCATTCTACAATGTTATAGACCCGTGACACTCTTGTCAGTATTTGCAAAAATATTTGAAAAATTTATTCACAAGGAATTGTATACATATTTGGAAAGTAAATGTTTACTGTCAAGAGAACAACAAGGATTTCGTAAAAATAGGTCAACAACTATGGCCATATTCAATCTTCTTAATGTTGTCATGGCAAACATGGATAAAAGAAATCCAGTCTGTAGTATATACATGGACATGACCCAGGCCTTTGACTTTGTAGACCATAAACTCCTCTTAGTGAAGCTTAATGCTTATGGAGTAAGGGGAAATG
This sequence comes from Acleris sparsana, assembly GCA_923062465.1. NCBI lineage: Eukaryota > Metazoa > Arthropoda > Insecta > Lepidoptera > Tortricidae > Acleris > Acleris sparsana. The sequence continues at coordinate 4,098,389 of OV281289.1, forward strand.
TTCTTCAATTGATGGAATCTTATTTAAGCAACAGACACCAACATGTACAGATATGTACTCTAAATTTAAAAACCAAAAAAGAAACTGCGTTCCTCTCTGAGGGTCGCATTATTAAGTATGGAGTACCGCAAGGATCTGTGCTGGGCCCACTTTGCTTTATCATCTATATTAATGACTTACCGAGAGCGGTAGACCACCCAATGACTTTGTTTGCAGACGACTGTACAGTAGTAATAGAATGTAAAGATAGTTTGAAATACGAATTTGACATTAATTCATCTGTAAATCGGATTATTTCCTGGCTAAAAAGAAACAACCTTAAAGTTAACCTTACGAAAACCAACTCAATGCAATTTAGCCAACGCAAGATTGCACCTCAGATTAGCATCGAATATCAAGGGCATTTACTAAAAGAGGCAGACACATTTAACTTTTTGGGGGTACAAATTGATAAAAGCCTTAATTGGAAAAGTCACGTAGAAGTTATTTGTTCTAAACTGGCAACATCAGCATATGCACTTCATAAGCTAAGACAGGTAGTGGATGTGGAAATCGTTTTGTCAGCTTACCACGCGCTAGTAGCATCTATTCTTAGATATGGAGTAATTTTTTGGGGAAATTGCACAAATAGAGAACATGTTTTAATAGCACAAAAAAAATGTATTAAAGCTATGTTCGGTCTCAAACCGTTAGATAGTAGTAGACCATATTTTATTAAATATAAGTTGTTGACATTTCCTTCAATCTATATCTATGAATTAGCAGTATTCGTTAAAAATAACCCGGACCGATTTCAGCGTCATAGTGTGACATGTAGCTATCTTAGACCTCGCGATAATGACAGGATAATACGGCAAATCACCAATACTGCCCTATTTAATAAGAGTATATTTGGTCTAACGCCGAAAATCTACAATAAGATACCATTAGAAATTAGAAATTGTACTATTGACATGTTTAAGAAAGGGATGATAGAATTATTGCTGGGAAAATGTTACTATAATATTAATGACTTTTTAAATGATAATAGTTTTTAAGCGATTAATGTAGTTGATTATGTAATTGAATTATTATTCTATTATATTATTATTGTTAATTTGAATTTGTACGCCGAAAGGCAAAACATGACGGATATTAATATAGATTTATGACCATTATGTAAACTTACTCATGTTTTACAAATAAATTATCTCTTATCTCTTATCTCACAATACGATTTTTGAAATCTGTCAAAAAGTATGGAATTTTCATAAGCGCCCGAGGCGACCGTACCACGAATTACGTCAATAATATAAGTTTTCTTTAATTAAGATTTTTACATATTAGTTTAAAAATAATTAAAATAACTACTTAAACACGTTTCGTTTCAAAAACTAGTATTTTTTCCATGTAGAACCTTGAAACTAAACGTGATGTAGGTATGCATAGTTGAAATAAAACCATTTCCACGGATACAACACGAGAACCCAAACACGCGTGGCAATGATGTCACAGGCCAGTTATTTATGACGCTATTCATTATGTAAAAGGTTCAGCAATCGATACAGTCATAGCTATTTTGTATTGTGGGTCACTGTGGCTCATGTCTGTAAGAAATACAATAGGAAATTATATTACTGGATCAAAACAGTATTAACTCAAAATCCTTATTAGTTTTGTTTCAAGTTCATAGAAGTTGTATTAAAGTTGATTTTATAATTTACTTGTATTTTGAATTACCTTGTTTTGATCTAGGAGTCCGAAATATCAAAAGACAATCTTTCACGATATGGCACAGTCCTAAACTTAGTTTTACGTATTGACTACCTTTAAATGAATACTAAAACACACAATAAGTACATCAAAAACTCGATAATTATTCAAGCTTATAACACGTATTTGTCAAATACACACTTGTAATAGTAAATAGTACAAAAGAGAAAGATTAGACAAATTCTAACATTGCGCAAATGGAACTCAGCTCCGAGGGCCATGCCAAGATGCACCACGCTAACTCGTTTTTAACCAATCGCGTCACTGGTAGACCACGTGACATTTCGGATCAAGTCATCTACCAGTGTCGGGATTCGTTTAAAAACGAAACGAATAGAAACGCTCGTTTGCGTAATGCATCTTTGCAGGGCCCACAGGTGCTGCAGCCTGAGTGACAGCGTTAGTTTTCAGCTGAACCTTGGTACGTACTTCTTAGGTGAATACGAACGTATGATGAGAGAAAAATATAGAAATATATTCGAGCTTATTACATAGTTATTTGGCCTTACTGGGAATCGTACACGGGACCGATAGTTCGTACGAGTACACACGGTCACTGCCGACTAGGTAAACAACCGTGACTTCTCCAAAATATGGCACTTACAGATCATATTCACTTAACTAACTTTACTCGTTCGTGCGCTATTATAACGCAACGATCTGTGTCTATGCTTGATTAGCCACAGCTGTGCTGAGCCATGGTACGTTAATTAGTTTCTGGTAAAATCTTTAAGACTCAAATCGAGCAAAAATCAAGCAAGAAAAAGAAACGCATCAGTTTTTTTGGTAAAGAAGAGGCAAACAAGCACACAGGCCACCTGATAGTAAGTAGGATCTGAGACCCATATACATTTCCATTCACAAGACTACAATCTTAAGACTTCATTTCTAAGACCGCTATAGGTGTCTTCCTACAACACCGTATCATAACATGATCGTAATAGGAGCGTGTCAGACAAAAAAAGATTTTTCCGTTCTATTGTTCCGTCACCGAGCAACATTTTAATACTAAAGGCCGAGAGGCCTTATGGTATGGTACGGTGTAGTAGGGAGATCTACTACACCGTACCATACCATGACCGTACTATGAACGTATCAGGCCCGGAAGGTATTTAGTATTAAAATGATCACATACCAACAGGTGGCTCGCTAGCTCGTCTGCCTCGTTTTTCACAAAAAAAAATTGGTCGGTGACGGAACGGGCATACTCTCATACTTTTCAATACAAATAAGATTTTTTTGCCTGACACGTTCCTACTACGATCATGGTATGAAACGGTGTAGTGGGCAGAAAGCTTAATTACCTTCCAGGCCTGATACGTTCAAAGTACGATCATAGTGTAGTACAATGTAGTGGGAAGACACCTTAATGCGTTGCCAACCCCGAGGAATAAAATATTATAACTTTTATTTAGTTTACTTGAAAAAGAGGCTGGACTCAGCTGGAAAGATCTTGAAGCTACCTCACAAGCTCGTGGAAATTATAAAATCCTTCTACAAACCCTATGTCCCGTATAAAGAAAGTCATCATGATCGTCTTAAGTCTGACTTTGTAAAACAAAAAGGAATATAATAATATGCATGCCGTGACCTAAACCTTTGTCCCTGGTCCTATTTCAGGTGAGAAAGGTTCAGACGCGACGAATATGAGTCGCGATTCGCAAAATAATACAACCCAATCTACAAATGTAAATTTTGGGGATTTTGCACGAGCACCAACGAAATCAAGCGACAGGGTTTTCTAACTTGTACACTATTCTGTTTGTGAATTCCGTAATATTGGTTTATGTTGTAGTTTGATGGAAAATAAAAACAATATGGATTAACAGCATTGTTTTTTATTGATCATCAAGTAAAATATTTTGACAAGTTATTATTAATTGAAAAACGGTTAACTGGGATAATCTGACCCGTAATATGAGTTTTTTTTGACTTGTAGTTAACAATACCCTTTTTTTTATAGTAATTTTCAGACCCCAGAGGAAGATAAGCTCATATCTATAATATTTTTATTTTACTCCAATTAAAAACCTTTTACTTTATGAATTTCTTAAAAATTTAGATGTGTAAAACACATCCACATTCATATGACTATACGAAGTTTTTGTATTACGTAATTCATAAATAGGAAACTTGTTTTGTTAAAGTAATTATTATGCACAATAAAATAAACAAAAAAAATATTTGACATTAACTTCATCATTATCATCATCATCATCATCAGCCTATATTAGTCCACTGCTGGACATAGGCCTCCCCTAATTAGCACCATAGCGCCCTGTCTTCAGCTTGCCGCATCCAGCATCTGTCGCAGTCTTTCATAAACTTACTGCAATACAACAACACAGTAAAAGATTTTGACTGAATAATAAATCTGATCTTTACGAAATGCAGCAGTAGTCAAGTAATATAAAAAAAATGAAAAATATGAACTGTCCAGAGACTTACGGAGTAATGAAGGATGGTCTTTGTGCGGTTTTTGAAATAAAATTGTATGTTTGCCTCGTTCTAACTGTGTCTTTGCGGGAAAAAAGGTACGATTAACCCAGCGTTGTTAGCCTAAGATTCTATGTCACTCAAAGTTTCCCGTGATCTGACGCCTCGAAGTACTCAAGAGCGTGCACAACTTGGTTTGGCAGCATATCGGACAAGTTTCAATTATGGCACGCAAAGAAAGTTCGAATAGTTGGTCTTGCACGTCGAACATGACTTCGCGGCTTTGTGTTTGAATGGTTCGATCAAGTTAGTTAAACTACTAATTCTTGTTAAAGTTAAAAGCATGAACGATGCATATAACAGGTGGCATGCATATCTTGAAGATGGTTTATGACAACTATAGAATTGGGACTATACTTTAAGACTATTAAGAAAGAAATGAGAAAATAAAAATTAAGAATTTAAATTTAAAAAAAAAAAAAATTATGATAGTGGACCTTGAAGCATGTCATAGTGTTTTTGACGTTTTACCAAAACAAAATACTACTATGAGTAGGTAACTTTTTATTGACACCTAAAAAAATTGATTAATTTATTTTACGAATTTTAATATTGGTATTAATATATCGCCTACCTAGGTAGGTATTAAGTCGGGAATAGAATAAATACATACGCTATCCTGTCTAAAACATATAACAACAATACAGTACAATATACAATTTTATATTCTACATACACGCGGCATTAAGAAAGATCCTGAAATACAAATATTAATGTGGTACAATTATAACTCGTTAACAATATAACAATGATAAACAAGTTAAACCAATATGTACCGAGGTATACATCAATAACATTCCAATTCAAAATACAAACAACGCTTGCTGAGCTCGAACATTTGCTGAATGAAGCACAATATTGACTAAACATGCTTTACATTCATGGTTTAAACAGATAACTAGGGCTTGTTGAACAAGCAAAAGCATATCGGTAGCTAACCCGTACTATTATTAGACGATACTTGAAAATCATACCATTCCAGATTTCCAGAACAATTCACACACATATTTAGTCCTCAGGATTGGCAACACATTTGAAGTCTTAGGATAGCAGTTTTGAGAATATAGTCTTGAGATTTCAAATATCATTGGGTCTCAGATCCTACTTACCATCAAGTAACCTGATTGCTCGCGTGCCTTCTCGTTGCCATCAAAAAAAGACAACTGGTGAACTGACAAGTACAGAGGCATTCTGTCTAGGTCCTCAGGTTTGTCATTAAGTGTCTTAAGCTTGCATGGGTCCAAGAACGCACCCATCATCGGGTGGCATGTGTGGTTCTTTTTTTTCATGCCATAAGAAAAAAAAACCGTTAATTTTGCAACTGCTAGCTTCAAAAAGATGCGAGTTGAAAAAGTTTCAGCGAGAATTTAAATACAGTCACGAACATTTTGACGTTGGATTTGTAAGTTTCCAATTTTAACAGCCGAGGTAAGTTTCGAGACCGTCTTTGTCCCTGAGCTCGATTTTGGAGCTGTACTGAATATATTACCGGAGTTGTAAAACCGTGGACTGGAAGGTACATGTCTCTGACTTGTGTTCGAGAAAAGTTTGGCGTGTTTTGCGATTTTCGTATGAATATTGTGGAAATTGTGAGGCTGTTAAAAGGTAAGGACGTTGTTATCGACTATTTCTATAAAGTAAGTTTTTATTTATCAATACACATCGGTAACTCGTGGCACTGAGGTAGCACTTAAAAGATTAGCGATGAGACACGTTTTCTAAGTGTCTTTTCAGATAAGATAAAATAGTTAATTAATATTACCTACATGGTTTTAACATATAACGAAGTAGGTTTGATCACTAGTTTAAAACATCAATGTCAATGATATTATCATTCATTTCCTTGTAATAATTATTACGAGTCGCAAGATATTTTCAATAATGGAGGAAAACTAAAAGAATCTATGGAAATCGTAGTATTTAAAATTGAAAAGTCACTTTCATTACTGAGACTGAGCCACAAAGGTAGACTTGTACATCAAAAGCTGAAAATTGTGTTATCAAAAATCCAGGATATCTTACAACAACAAGAAGAACATTGTCACATCACTAGTCTGTTAGAAACTGTCAAGTACTACTAAATGCCACGAGTTACCGATGTATGTTTATCAACTCTGAAGCTAAATGCACATATTAACATGGAAGTGACGCAATTTGAATTCAGTTAAAAGGATATGATATGAACATAATTTTTGACATTAGTGAAATTGATATCTATAAAGGGGCCTAGTCATGATGCATAACGCTGCTAGCGATTTTCGAAAATCGCCAAAATGTATAGAATTGACGTAAGCCGATGACAGATCACGTGAAATGCTTATGTCGATTCCATACGTTTATAGCCGATAGAAAACAGAAACGTTAGTAGCTTTTGCATCTTGGATAGATCTATAGGTATTTAAATGGCCCGATTGTTAACTTTGAACTACATGTTACTTCCTACCACATATATAAACATACATTAAATCACGCCTGTTTCCCAGAGGGGTACCTGGAGACCAGATCTTTCCACCTGCTACGATCCTGACTAATCTATTTCACTTTTTTCCACATTCATACATGGAGTCGTGCATCTCGTCGGTTTCGGATACTTAAGATTCGCCTCTTTTCCAGCATTTCTCCGATTTGAATTGAAAAAGTTCGCCTAGGGCTCATAACGGGTGATAGGACCCTGTGCAGGGTCCGTCCGGATCGCTACCACCATCAGATCTTATCCATTAACCTACCGCCAAACAGCAGTGTTCGCATTGTTGTGTTCCGGTTTGGGGATAAGACAGCCGGTGTAATGACTAGCATAGAGGCATTCCATCTTAGTCCTCAGGGTTGGCAACGCATTTGCAGTCTTATGCTAATGTCTATGGGTCACAGTTTCCACTTACCATCAGGTGGCCTGTGTGCTCGGTTGCCTTCTCTATGCCATAAAAAAAAAAAACACAACACAAGAAATTCTTTACGGAAAAGACACCAACAAACTTAAGTCCGTATGCCTCAAAGTTTGCAACTCATTGCATAACTCATTAACATCCCCATGCTCTTAAAAACAACTCATTTATATGTGGATTAATTCAAATGTCATTATTCAAAATAAGGAGGCATTCGGTAGCTGTTCAGTTATCTTGTTAGAGAATTCTCTAAGACAGGCGCTTTATTCCCACTTTAGTTAGAGCTGTCTCGTTAACGATTTATGGGTGGGAGTGAGATGCAAATAGACGGTGTTGGTTCGATTTCAACTTTGGTCGAGCTCGGCTTTTGAATTTAAATATGCATTGGTAAAGTGGAACTATTTGCAGGAACAGGAGGATTCTAGAATATGTGATCTGAAAATGAAACGATATAGAACTGTAGAATCGTGGTGTCGACTACTATAACTGCTCAACAATTAACTGTCACGGCCTAAAGTAACCGCCAGTTTATTAAATAAAAAAAATCTAAAATCTAGGTTTTTAAATTTCTGGCAATAATCCGATGATATCCTGTAATTAAGTCTAGATGTCACAAAGACTTAGACATACTCATACATAGGCGACTGAGCATCACTTGAATTAAAATCACGTTTCTCCGGATTTGTTCTTGACTGGTCCATATCTTGACACGGAATATCTACATTTTCATTTCAATTAGAGCCGTTTTTGAGGACTTGCAAATTAGCTTACTTAAAGTGTTAGATAGATATACTTTCAACTTTAACCAAAAAAAACATTACCTTTCTTTGAATAACGGAATATTTTACATGTCTAAAGCGCTTAAATGGATGGATATAATTCTTCAAAACTTCATAACTCATGTTGAATGGAAAACAAATTACTTAGATATATTTTTTTCGAACGTAACTTAAGATTCATTATTCACGTAACGTGACTGTACTGATTTATATTACGAACAAGTGTAGCAACTTGTGAAATATAACTCAAAAGCAGTTGAGACAGCTTTGAAACTAATACGTACAAAGGTAATCTTTCCGTGAAATTTAACAATCCTTTGAAATCTTTCACGAATACGTATAAACGCGATATTTTTAAGAGGCCGTCTATGCTTAATCTGGATCTCGATAACCATAACGCCTTTGTATCTGTTCTTTGGATATATTAAATTTGATCATATTTACTTGAGACTGGCAAACCTGAAAATACGATTTGAAATAAAATCCTTGATAGTTTTATTTTTCAAACATGACATCTTTTTTGCATGTTTTTGGTTGAATATTCGAAATGCTATAATCTTTAACGACGATTTTCAATTCAATAGTTGAGTATATGTGTATAATTTATTATTCCTGGCAAATTGAATTTGATGCAGGCATCAAGGCGCGCGAGAACTATCTCCATCTCACATTCTTCGCGCGCAAGCACATAAAGCCATCCCTTTCATTCTTGTGGGGGCGTGGCACCATAGGTGGCCTTTTAAACGAAGGTCAAAAGACGTCCGTTTTATCAGCATACCTAGCATTTCTTGCCAGGATCACATAATCGTATAAGGAATTAAACATTGTGAATAATAAAAAAAAGATGACTAAATATACGCAAGTAAACTAAACAAAGGTCCTCTAAAATCAAGTCTTGCAAACATATTTAATAGCAGTGAGTGTTTGTTTTTGTATACACCAAGGCAACAGGGGACTTACCTACATATTATTTTCACATTCGTACAAGTCTGAAGCAGAATTCAATTTATTTTCCATTACAGAATTAACCATTAGTGGTTGATCTGCAACAATACATCAAACTCTATTTCGATAAGCCGCTTGACAGCGAAGAGGGAGGTCAAATAAATCGGTCAGTGAGTCGGTAAGGCACTGGATACGTTCCATTCTAGTCACGTACCGACCAAATATTTCCCGATTTCTCGCGGCTGGCCGTCTAACAACTTTAACAGGTGATTTTCTACCCATATTTTATTTACTACAAGGAGTTTTTGGGCTTTTCAATTTTCTCTAATGTTTCGAATACGTTTTGTGCATACTAAACGTAACGTGTTTCTTTTTAAATTTATGTTTACGACGACCGGTTGGACTAGAGTTATTTATTGGTGCAAGGAAACCTGAGCCGGAATGTTCTCGTTTATTTAAAACGAAACGTTACACTTACACGACTTTTACCGCAAAGTGAGACTTTGTTTAAACGCCTGCTAAATGTTTAATAGTTTTAAGGATTAAAACTTTGACACCTTTCTTGAAAATGGTGGTGGGTGGTAGTGGTGGTGGGAACTTCTGCGGGGTCTGTCTGGATCGCTACCATCGTGATATCTTTATACCTACCACCTATCGTCAGTGATCGCATAATTGATTCTCAGATTGGAGATAAAATAACCAGTCTATTACTAACATAATCTTATAAATAGCCATTCAAACTCCGACCTTAGGGTTGCCAACCCATTTAGTCTTGATTTGGTAGTCTTGCACATGTACATGGGCCACATGTACCAACGAAGCGGCTTGTATTGCCTTCGCCTTTCCATATAATACACAAAAAAAAATGCAGTAAAAATTACAAATCACTTTTATGTTCAGGCACATGCTAAATAATCACAAATGCATGACGTTTCTGAATTAAAATTACTAACATAATCTTATAAATAGCCATTCAAACTCCGACCTTAGGATTGCCAACCCATTTAGTCTTGATTTGGTAGTCTTGCACATGTACATGGGCCACATGTACCAACGAGGCGGCTTGTATTGCCTTCGCCTTTCCATATAATACACAAAAAAAAATGCAGTAAAAATTACAAATCACTTTTATGTTCAGGCACATGCTAAGTAATCACAAATTCATGACGTTTCTGAATTAAAACGCAGTATAGTAATATGCAGTGCATATCGTGACATTCAACATGGAACTGCTCATAAAAATATATGAATGGTGCCATAAAACCTGCAAATAGAACCGTATCAAAAGTTCTGTAGCCTATTCCAACTGCCAAATTATGCACAAACGACGTACAGCAATAGAGTTATGTTAGATAGATGAAAGCTATAGTTTTTGAATTGCTCTTGGTTCAGATATTTCGTATTTAAAAAATATATATATATAAAGAAAATAGGTAACCGTTTTGTTTGCCTTTTTTAAAGTTTCTAAGTCTAACTAGAAACCCTTATAGTTTTCCCATGTCCGTCCGTCCTATTTATCAGAAACTATCAAAGTTTCAATGCTAAATTCTACGCAAGTTGATACTTATACCGTGCACTAAGATCAATAAGTAACAATTGAAGTTTTTTTTAGGGTACCTCTATTTGGTAAAGCTAGGGTAAAAATATTTTTGGATTTATTGAATTCTAATTCCCTTACTTATTATTATTTAAGGGTGGGGACACGTAACTCTAGCGAAATTGCCACTTCTATGCCCTTACTTATAAACGTGGAATAACCATGGGTTAGCTAAACCATGCTTGTTCCATATCTGTCATTGTGACATTCGAATTTGACAGATAAGGACAAAGCATGGTTTAGCTAACCCATGGTTATTCCACGTTTATAAGTAAGGGCATAGAAGTGGCAATTTCGCTAGAGTTACGTGTCCCCACCCTTAAAGTCGAAACTAAAAATACTAAAAAACTATCACGATTACTTAAGAAGATTTGATCGGTCCTTGAAATACAGGCAACTGAAGTATTTATACGTAATAAAATCATGTACCTATAATATTTCATCACAAAATAATAGAATATTTGTTAATACTTATTGTTTTTTGAGATTGTTCTTTGGTGGTTCGATACGATGACAATTCAAATGTTAAGGATCATATGTAAAGAATCTCGACGATTTTACTATTTTTACTCATTATTACTTCCTGAATGTTAAAACTTCAATTATTTTCATCTGCACTATATTTTAGTTTTTTTTTGCGAAACCCAATTCCCCGCCGTACTCCATAGCATTGACTCACTCATAATTTCCACTCGTGCGCCACACGCAACCTACTTGGCGGTTTAATTGCCACTTACTTTATCAAGGTTATTAATGTGGATTGGATAGTGATAGCCTTAATTGGTTTGGCGTGCTATTATGTTAATCTTCAGTTTGGAAGCTCGCATAGAAAGTTTCCCTTCTTTATTGGGTAATCATGTAAAGCTCTTGCCTTTGTAACATCCGGCATAAGTTTAATGTCTATCTATATATGTGTGTGTCTGTGTATATAAGTGTATATCTTTGTCTACCCACTAATTTAAGTCTACCTTATAGTAAATTAAAATTAAAAATCTTATATTTATGTTAACATTATGTAATTAGTTTTAAGTTTCGTACTAACTATTATTATTTTGTATGAATGTAAATACGCACGCTTAAATACGCTCACCTAAGTAATGTAAACTTACTCTTAATTCTCATGTAAGTGAATTGTAAATATTCTTATGAGAAATAAATTCTTTAAACCTATATACTGGATACAACTATCAGATACTAATAAAAACTCAACCATAAAAAACACCAATACAAAAAATATATATCAAACCGTATTCTTAACTCCTTTGACCTGTAACGAATTGATTAACATAATACGATCACTCAAAAACACTAATTCTACAGGATATGATGGAATAAACACAAAGATTTTGAAATCATGCATTGATGAATTAGTACCGGTTTTAACTCATCTAATAAATCTATCATTCGAATTAGGTTGCTTTCCTGATGCATTAAAAAAGTCTGTTATTACTCCATTGCTTAAAAAAGGTGATAAGTCACTAATGTGTAATTATAGACCAATAACGCTTATTCCAATTATGTCTAAGTTGTTCGAAAAGGGATTACATAAACGAATCATGTCTTTTTGGAAAAACATAATGTACTTAAAAGAGAACAAAATGGTTTCCAAAAAAAAAAAGCACTACACTTGCCACCTTTAGCTTGATCAACAGTGTAATAAGAAGTATAGATAACAAGAAACCAACAGTTGTAATATTTTTTGACATGTCAAAGGCATTTGACTTTGTATCGCATAACCTATTGCTTCAAAAACTTCATAATTACGGAATAAGGGGTCCAGCTCTAGAATGGATAAAGTCATACATAGCAAACAGACGACAATGTGTTGAGATCAGGAGTTCCCAGAGTTCAACAATTACTTGCCACAGGTCTTCATACATGCTAAATAACCATGGAGTACCACAAGGTAGTGTACTAGGGCCACTCCTATTTTTATTGTACATTAACGACCTGCCTGATATAACTACACACCAATGTACTCTTTTTGCGGATGACATATCAATTTTAGTAAAGTGTAACAGTATCAATGATTATAATAATGATATAAATAACACAATTAAATTAGTAATAGAATGGCTTGAATTTAATAATTTATCAATTAATCTTAATAAAACACAATTTATTCAATTTTGTAACATAAGAAATAAAGGTATGCCTCTAGATATACGATATAATAATACACAAATCAGTGAAGTGAATGCTGCAAAATTTTTAGGAATAAGTAACTTTAGATAAGAACTGTAATTGGAAAAATCAAGTTGATCAAGTCTGTAATAAGGTTCTGAGATTTGTATATGTTTTGAGAAGACTTCGCAATATTTCCGCTTGGAATACAGTTTTGATGGCGTATCATGGATATGTTGCGTCACTATTACGATATGGCCTCCTGATATGGGGCAATTCTACCGATATAAACAGGGTTTTTATAGCGCAAAAAAAGTGTTTAAGGACTATGTGTGGGATATCTCCACGAGAATCATGTAAACCCTTGTTTAAAGAACATGGAATATTAACTTTACCTTCTATGTATATTTTTGAGGCAGCTGTTTTTGTAAAGAAACACCCTGAAATATTTAAACGGGCAAAGGATTTATATCCCAGAAATACTAGACATCCAAATAGACTAGTGCTAGACACAGTTCCCAATAGTGCTTTATTTATGAAAAATTGTTACGTAATGTCAGTAAAGATTTATAACGCCATCCCTGAGGATTTGAAGTCCCTTCCCTTAAAACAGTTTAAAACAAAATTGCATCAATGGCTTAAATTTAACCTGTTTTATTCCACAAATGAACTATTTAACATATAAAATTACCTCTATATAACTATACAGAAAAGATATCCGGGTTGTAGACCGTGTACTATTAGAGTTTGATTTTAATAATGTTATGTGCATTATTAACAATAATGTTACTTAAAACCAAATTTGCATGCTAGTATCTAGCAAGATATGTTATTGTACAGGAATAACAAACAACACCTAATTGTACCATATTTTATAGAATAAATTAATTTTAATTTGAATTTAAGCTGTAGGAGCTGCCGTACGCGTACTCTACTCTTCTATCAATAACAAGACCAATGCTTATATCCTCTTTCCTCGTATTCCCACCACATAACACTATTAGTAGGACATCAGTTGACTATCTATCTAAAACAAAGACCCTTATTTCAAAGAACATTTCCGTTTAAATATGTGTATATGTGTGTCTGTGTAGATGTTATAGGAGCTCTCGTACAGATACTCTTCTCTTCTATCAATAATAAGGCCAACGGTTGGATTCTCCTTCCTCGTATACCCACTGCATAATACTATTAGTAGGGTATCACTTCACTGACCATCTTCTAAAATAAAACCCTTATGCCAAAGATCAATTTCCTTCCAAATATTGCTGACGTAATAATCAGCCAGTAAGACTAAGATGCAGCTAGCACGCTACCAAGCAGCGAACCTTCACAATACACCCCGTCCATGTGGAAACAAAGACTCATAGTAACTTGCTGGTTCTCTTTGGTATTATTTTATTGATTCTGTTTCCTTTGTGTTGCCAGTTTTACCAGGCCATACATTTTATGGTCATTTGAGACGTTCGAGATAATCTCGAACAAATTATTGTGTTTGATCCTTGATGTTTTTCTTTTAGCGTTGTTTTGTGTTAAATGTGTCACTTTCCGTTTTTTCACCAAACGGAAGACCAGTGCTGGCTTTACGGCTAGCGAATGCTGAGTTGGGACCGTTTCGTAACAATTTTTCTGTGTCTTGATATTGTTTAATCTGTGTAATATGGTTTTGTTTTGTTGCGAATAAATGTCTCTTTATCTTTATCTTTATCAAAGGCGTCAAAAAGAAGATAAAACACGCCAAGTTTTAAGTTTCGGACAGTAAGTTAGTCCGATTTACTACTTTGATAACTACAAGGTACTCATCAACATTTTGCCGCATAAAAAGTATCCCTCATTCACGTAGGTGTGAGTCCCTAAACTTTATAAATAAAAACCTCACCATGAAAACGTTTATTGAACCTTACCACGGAATATTCCAAATTAAATTGCCTAATATCAACCAAACTGTCACAACTAATGGGGTGGAACTTCTAAACGCACCCAAACAAATTGAGCAATACAATTTGGATGCGTCAATCTAATTCAGTCTTTATGTTTCTGTAATAAAGCTTCACGGGTTTATGAGAAACAACGTATGGTTATGTATAGTGACACCAATTTTAAAAGATGTCATGTAAGCATGGTATTCCGTGGTATTAATATTTCGGAATAGCGTTCTTAATAACGACTCACTTTACATGAATTGCTACACGATGCCCTGTTTCACTTATTTGATATATCCTGTCATTCAATCGATATACGAAAAGCCGTACTGGACTAGCCTTATTATTGAGGAGTTTTTAATTTAATGAGCGTAGTTTCCTTTGATATTTGGATCGTCATTTTCATCTTTATAATTATCATAATTTCAGCTGAAAATCGTCAACTTCTGGACAAATGCCTCCTCCAAGGTCAACTACCATTCCTACTAGATTTTACGGTTTCTCGCAATCTCAGCCACGTTTTCGGTCCATCTTGTTGGAGGATTACCCATTCTGTTTTCCGGTAGCGGACGCCACTCTAAAAGTATTGGACCCCATCGGCCATCTGTTCTTTTAGCTGTGTCCAGCCCACTGCCAATTAAGTCAAGCTATTTAATTCGTACGGCTATGTCGGTGACTTTGGGTTTCAGAATGTCCGACTACTCTATTTACGAAAACAGCTTTTCGTTCCCACGTTCATAAATTATTAAGTTATCAATACCCGACTCAAAAAAAGTCCTTTAGCTGTGACATTTATTTTTTAATTAAACTTACGCACGTCTTTGAGCGAGAGTTTCTTTCACGATTTTCCATGAAGGTTTGAATGTAACTCAAATCTGCTTATTATAATAGGTTTGTTCGTCTACAGGGACTGTTTTTCAATTGTCGGCTAACAAAGCGTTAACAGTAGCCTTTGTTATAATAGACTGATTGTTATCGGGGATTTGATTGATTACAAAATATTTCCTACCTGCTGCTACTAACTGCCTACTGGTCGTAATGGTGTTTTGTGTATTATTCTATAATAGAACCGACAATTTAATACTTTTACGAGTATGTTCATGAGAAGAAAGCCTTACGGGACCCTATTCATATATTTTGCGGGTGGTAGGACCTTGTGCAGTGTCCGTCCGGATCGCTACCACCATCTTATCCATTAACCCACCGCCAAACAGCAGTGTTCGCATTGTTGTATTCCGGTTTGGGGATAAGACAGCCGGTGTAATGACTAGCATAGAGGCATTCCATCTTAGTCCTCAGGGTTGGCAACGCATTTGGGTATATGGGTCACAGTTTCCACTTACCATCCAGGTGGCCTGTGTGCTCGTTTGCCTTCTCTATGCCATAAAAAAAAAAAACATATTCCTAAATATGCTGTCTGTGCGACCTAACTTTAAAGAGCTGTATCTTTTAAACCGTAAAAGATATCGGATTGTTTTTATTATAATAATTTATTACGGCGGCTTTACTAACAAATAATAAAAAAGTGAAATAACAAAGGAGTCCCTATACAAGAAATGTTTTCTTAACGTATTTTATTAATATTATTGTTGACGCTTAAAAACGGTTCAACATAGAAGTGTCGAATTTGGTATGATCAGTGAGAGATCCTTGAGAAAAAAACAACAAACCTAAAAAAACTGTCAAATGTGAGTTTTGCTCGCGCTAATTGGATTCGATAAAGCCTACGACGCGGCAGTACGGTACCCTCGGTACGCGAGTCTGACTTGCACTTGACCGGTTATTTTATTTTATAATATGCTTAAATAACTAGCGTCTAATTTAGGCTGTATCTCTCAAACAGATGTGAACCGACTCAGACGCGGTTTTTTATAATATAATAATTGTTTTACTAGGTGGTGTTTTTTAGTACCATAAGTTCAAAAAAATCCGTTAAGTTGTTTAAAAGTTTAAGCTCTTAACTAGCGGATTAGTGTATAAAGGTGCGGCTCCACTGAGGTGGAGACGAGCGGAGCTGTGCCAATATTAACCAATAGAATCTAAGCTAACGTGCGCGCTCGGCGTGATTGCACGCGCCTTCTAATTGGTTAATATTGGCAAAGCTCCGCTCGTCTCCACCTCAGTGGAGACGCACCCTTAGCTTTGCCATGTACACTGAAATGTCTCCTGTCACCTGTCATTGTCAGGATGGTGAAATAGGAGGCTGATATCCTGTATGCTTTTGCCTTCTCAATTACATAAAAAGGCGAAGTGCCTCACAAACTTTGTATAAAATACAAGAAACATGTAAAATTACAAACACGATCATGCAAGTGACGCCACGATTCCGTCACACCTCTTTCACCTCCTCCATATTCATCATTCGTCTCGAGCTTACACGTCAAAATACGAAACTGAAAATACGTGGGAGAAATTCAGAATAGACGCCCGTGTCTTTTGTAAGTAAACATTTGGAATCGACACCTTGGATGTTTGAATTAATTGGGAAAAAAACCAAAAGAGATGAGTAAATGGTTCTGGTGAAACCAAGTCGTCACCAAAATTGCTCTTATTTACTTAGGAGCAATCGTAGGCCCGAAGGCCGTATGTCAAAAATAAAATAAGTAAATAAATCATGTCACACCAATTGACCTAGTCCCAAACTAAACTCTAGGCTTCTACTATAGTTACTTGACAATGTTATAAATAGTTATATAGAGAAATATAATATTTAAATACATATAAAACATCCATGAGTCAGAAACAAATATTCGCGCTCATCACACAAATTAATATCTGCCCTTACCGGGATTTGAACCCACGACTGCTAGCCTCGTAGGCAGAGACACTACCAACTAGGCCTACGTGTCTCGTCGTGACGTGTCGTCAAAAAGGTTAGGTTGGGTTATAATAAATTATCACTGTTAATAATTATTAATTATTATTGTTAATAGACAAATCCATCGACATTGAAAGCGCCGTTTCTTTAATATCAGATTTCAATTAATAAGAGATGTGGACTGTTTGTAGTGGGTAGGTGTAGGTACCCAATAGTTCCTCAACTTTGAAACTTACTTGTCAGCAAAATGGCGACCGCCGCGCTAAGTGAACTAAGTACATACGTGTGATCACGAAACTAGGCCGCTGATAAATAAATATTTAATAAAGAATACTAACCAAGGAATCAAATAAAAAAGTAATAAGCTATATTTAACAATAATGAATTCCCAGAAACAGTCCTTGATACCTTATTTGAATTCCGTAGCTTACATTAAATTATTCAACCAGCAACATAAAACAAAAGACACGGCTCATATCCCACTCATTTCACACAAGAGCGATTTTTAAATAATTTCTTGGCCCATTCAAATTTTCTATGTGATACCCTCAATTCTCAGAGGCAATTTCGACATTTTCAGCAATCGTGCGTGCTGGGACGAAGGCAATTGGAAACCGTTTGTCCGTGATGAGTCCGCCTGACACTATTGAACGTGTAATTGCCTTGTTTTTGACGTACCTTCAGCTTTCACGTCCACTACCCCGGATCAAATAAAGGTAGTTATATGGTACCCAATCATTATTACTTTCGCCTGCGCCATTGTTGTTTCCGTTGTAATAAGAATTCGTGTCAGATTCATGAACGTGAATCGACACAAGTGGCGTTTATTTATTATTTATTTGATTGCTTAATGTTCCATTGTTCAATAGGAGTTTTGATTTGAGTGAAGCGTGGGCTTGAAGATGGATGACGAGAAAAGACAAATTAAATTGAACGTTATTGTGTTTCTTAAAACATATTATTAATAAATCCATGTTACAGCGGCCTTTAAATCAGTTTTTATCAAATATTTTCATTGCATATCTTTCATTCGGTATGTAAAATGTATGAAATGTAACACCAGGTAGCTTGAGTATTTGAGTGAAGCGTGGGTTTGAAGATGGATGACGATAAATTACAAATTAAACTGTACCTTTTTGTGTTTCTAAAAACGTATTATTAATGGTTCTATCCATTAACGGTAATCCATGTTACGGGGCCGTTCGAATAGGTTTTTATTGAATCATTTATTTATTAAAATATATTCGTTGCATCTATTTGGTTCAGTATAAAAAATATAATAAATGTAACACGAACCTTGAACAAAAACAATTTAATAATCTAAAATAAACTCACGTTTCATACATTTATTTCACGTAAAGTTCACCTTGACTACGGCATGACGATACAAAAATTAACGTCAATGTCAATTTGCTATTAAATTTATGTACTAAATACATAATAGAGGGCGCTGATATCAATTGCCAAACATTTTCTCTATGACAATGCGTTAATGTTACTTACAGTGCCATAGCTCTTAGAAGGTGCTTCGGGTTTGTACATGTCCCTCCATCTCTCTCATACGCTTTTATTAAGAGCGAGTGAGAAAGAATTGTATACCTGAAGCACTTACTAAGTATTCACAGACTGTCCTCGATGGAAGGAAGTTTGACCTTGGGGTATTTTGAAAATACTGACCAGTAAACGGTCGCCTTTTCAATTTTTCTACGAAAAACACAACTCAATTAAATTTCACAAAAACACCGTCCAGTGGCGTTATCAAACAAAACTTATTACACACTAGAGCAATAAATAACCCGGTATATCCGACAAAGATCACGCACCTTTTTACCGCTCGCCCCGAGCAAGTGGCTCTTTTTCATGCAAAATACATATAGAACGACGCACGCAACCCTTACTGCCGATTTATTTTGAAAAGGAACAATGGGGGACAATAAAAAAGTGGGGTACGTGTGAACGCGGGTTTATATGACCTTCAGATGCAAAGTACAAGGTCACACTCATTTGTCATCACGTCATTTTAAAACACGCCCGTTAAAAAATAAAAGAAGTTGAATTTCGAACTAAACCTAACCAGACAATTAAATATAATGGTTAAAGAAACAATTCAAGCATCTATGCATAATGCATAGTTTCAATGGATGCTATATTGCTTGTATTTTTCTTGTTTTCTAAAGCAAGAACGCTTAAACTTTAAGCATCGAAATTTACTTGGAAAGAAAAACAGAATGTGTTTTTGTAAATATCATTATTAGTGTCATACTGTTTTAGTAGGTACATATTTAATTTGACAATTCAATAGGTATTGTTTTGTTACATTATAGTGATCAAAATTTATGCAAAACATAATTATATTGTACCAAGCTTAATAAAATATAATACATTATATCTATCATGTCTATTAAAATAATGATTGCTTATTTGAGCAAATCTCCTAATGTTTCTTATATATAATCGTTTAGATCATGA
The DNA here is from genome assembly GCA_923062465.1 of Acleris sparsana. Lineage (NCBI taxonomy): Eukaryota > Metazoa > Arthropoda > Insecta > Lepidoptera > Tortricidae > Acleris > Acleris sparsana. The sequence goes on from OV281289.1 coordinate 4,118,173, forward strand.
GGAAAAAAGAATTTGTAGCAAATTGCCCAACATCCCTTAAGGAATTCATGAAAGGAAATATTTATCTAAATGATGTACAAAATTTAACTATGTTCAGACATAAACAAAGACATTCCTTAGAAAATTACATTCTTGATTAAACTACGCTTTACTACCTAAGTATAGACACAGCGACGACATATTAGCTATGCTTGCTCATTATATTGTTCAAAGTCTGCTAAAGTGCTTGAGGCTCAAACATATTCTAATAGGTACCTATACTCTGAGACACAGTGAGTATACGCCTTTATCATGTTATTTTATTGTTATGGGTGAAACGATTTTATTATGAAGAACATTACAGTGTGGCAAAGGCGCACCATCGTCTAAGCCAAGTGATTTAGCCTGTGGTCTGAATTTGGATCATGTCCTGCAAATACACATGCTTGTGGCAGGGATTATTGATATGATAATGCGTGATCTTAACTTTTCCATTACTAAGCTTAACGATCTGTCTCATCGATCAACACTAGCTTCCCCGAGGTGTTTGACGAATGCAGACATTTGTGGTGCGAAGACGGTGACGGAGTCCACTGAAGCTACGAGTGTAAGGGGAGTAAAAGTTGCATGTCGCATTTCAAAGGCATTATAATGTTTTGTTTGTTTCTCACTAAAAAAAAGATAAAAGTCATTTATTCATTAAGTAAGCCACACGGGCACTTTTACACGTCAATAATTTACCAGCGCTTCCGAAGAGGAGATTACTGCTGAGAAGAAACTCAGCAATCAGTCAGTTTTTAAACATATTTCAGATTACAATGGCACTAATTAGTTTAAGCATAGAGAGAGATAGAGGGAGAAAAGGAAAAAAAACACCGTCTTGTGTATATAAGACGGTGCAAGACGACCAAATAAAAGTTTCGGTATGTTTTCCTAAATCAACGGTGTCCCCATAGACAAGACAAGATAAAGATTTGCATTTGAACAAATTATTTCTGACTAAGTTTTGGGTTTAGGCCATGCATTTTTGTCTGTTAGATAATCCTCGACCCTATTCCTATTCCTCTTTTCATTTTATGTAATTTAATTGTTTGTGTTACTGTTTACTTTATGAACAGTGTTTTAAATATCTTTTTAAAAACTTTGTCCCGTAAGCCAGAGGCCCTAGCCATTGATGCAAACGCTGTTAACGTTTTTCTTTACTATCACTTGAAATGACGTATAGATGACATTCTCGTTTGTTACGATAAACCGACTGATGAGAGTCGGGAGAATTGAGTGGAGATCTGAGACACATAAATATTTGCAATGTTCTACATTCACTCTCATTGTTATACTTTTTTTTTCAATACGTTTACTATTCATAACAGTCAATTTTTAAAAGTAGCTATATCAGTGGCTTCATAAGGGTTTGGTTATAAAATCTACCTAAAATACTGTTATGTTCAATATCTATTTTCCTGTCAATAAGAAACCTACAGGGTTGTTTTAAAAGAATTCCATCTCTTAAAAGTTCAGCATATTCGTAAATATTTTTTTATCACGAGCTATCAAAGTTCTTTCTAACTAAAAATTAAATGCAATCATAGTCTACTCAATTCAATTTACGTACATTAAAACCTCGAGTATTTATTTTAAAACACAAACATTAGTTTGCGAGTATTCAAAATATAGTTCTCGCGTATTTTTAGTTCAAAAGTATTCGCGGTGCAATATAGGGGAAGTGCATTTAAAAAGTATTAAAGTTGAGTCGTTGGTAGTAAACCGCGATACGAACTGATTTCATAACAAATATTTATAGCAAGCCGTGGAACTTATATTTGAACAATAAAGAGTATTATTGTACTCGCCTTTGGACTTTATTAGATAAAGTTTCAGATTTTATAGCACTGCTAGGAGAAGGTAAAAAATTAATATGCAACGTCTGTGTTACCTTGAAGATAAACAATGAAAATGAATAAAAACTTGATCTATTTTGTGGAAAAGTGTAAAAGATACTGTGAAACAAAGCCGTTTTACTGTTTGCCTCAAATCATATCAAAATGATCTCAAAAAATAGCTAACAGCCCAATTAATAAAATATAATCAATTATAATCGTTATACTATTCCTAAGTATACTAGAACATACAAAATTAACATTAATAAATAAAGTTATTTGTTAAAATCTTTTAATGATAGAACTGCCTACTACATTGTAATGACATTATTGCTTGAAGCATTAATCACTTGTAGGATATTCTATTCAGTAAGGAATGATTCATATCAAAATAGGTTTTATTGATGACTAACATTATTAATACCAAAGGTTTTTGTAATTCCATACAACTGCTATGAGTCAAGACAGAGAATAGAAATGTTCATCGTTTAATTCACCAAATAATAACACACAGAAAAATACCATGAAATGTTAATGCAAATTCGCCCCTAAAGATTACCGCTCTATAAAATGCAAGTCCAAGTTGAAGAGACTTAGCATTTTAAGCTAGCAAAGAAATATGAGTTCATTCATTTCACTTAGCAACCCGAAACTAAGTAGTACTTACATTCAACACTTACTGCCGTTGCAAAAATGGGTTGAAGCAATCACGCTAATGAAAACAAGCCATACAGCCGGCTAGTAAATATTCAACGGATATTCTGTAACGACTACAGTACACGGGGCTAGGGACTGGCTAAACTGAATTATGCATATTGAGTTTAGTTATAATTACGATTACTTATTAACAAAATGCAATTGAAAACAAAAAACTATAAGCTTCGGAAACACGTGAAATATGCCTTAGGTAATTCTAGGAAAGCGTTGTTAAAATTCATCAATTATGACATGGAGGAGTAGTCACCGTTTAGGCTTATCATTTATTTATTAAATTTTATCAGTAATTCTCCAAACCAATTCTGCTAAACAAGTGGTTCACCTCCTTGTGTGTGGGCATTTCCTTAGACCTGGGTAAGGCCTTTGTCATTGTGTTTGTTCCCATATTTTTCTCCCTGCTTGAATTAGTCGGAATAAGGGAATCCAGTCTCAACTAGTTCAGAAATTTCTTTCAAAGTCAGAAACAATGTGTCCATGCGGGTCGTGTTTGTAGTGAGCCCTGCAATGTTGACTGGCGTGCCTCAAGGGAGTGTGCTCGGGGCCACTCTTTTCCTTATCTATATAAACGGGCTGTGTAAACTCGCCCTACCTAGTACAACCATTATAACCTTAACTGATGATAAGAGTTTATCAGTACATGGAATAAGTTGGGCTGGAATACAAGCATAAGCAGAACAGATCACCGTAGTAGCTAATTGGCTTAAGTCTTATCTTTTTCTTTATTGAATCCACGTTTTCTTCTCTTTTAACTCTAGAGGCAATATAAAGTGCAAAGTACTCAAATACTCGCCCGCCATCCTCCCTTTGCGTGTGTACCACACTTACACTCACACGATAGCATCTATACTAAACACATAAAGTTAAGTAGTGTTCGCGAGGTTAAATGGTAATTTTTCAATTGCTTAAAGTATGTGCTGCTTTTATTTTTTAATGTTGTGTATTGTAAAACTAATAATGCATTCGTTGTGAACGAAGCAGAAATATTAACAAGTAAATTATTTGAACTGCCACAAATATATTAAACACTATGCGTAAAAGCGGAAAACTTAAACGAGATAAAGTTCTGCTCTTATTTGATTTATAAATGCATCCATAAATAAGGCTGAACGCGGTTGACACCGACTAGTAACTTGTTTATGCGTCTTGTTATTCGATTGTCCTTTTTACTTTTTCCTAAGTATACAGGGTGGCTCATTTAATTCGGTCAGTATGGGAAAGTCTGAAACTATAAGACATACGAAGATTTGTTCTTAGGAACCATGTCACCGATTTTGATAAAAAGAAAAACTGCATTCATACATTTGAAAAAAAAAACCTGTACCCAGCTAGGGGAATCGATCCGACCATTACAATATTCAACAAGTTCAGGCATTCGTTACAATATTCAACAAGGTCACTTCGAACATCTATTAAAATAAATAAAAAATATGTGAAAACAATGCATTTTCTGGAAACATTAACTGCTTAAGATCTACACAATCGATATCTGAATAGAAATAGTGTAAGTTTATTTTTTCAAAACAACCAGGTTCGATTCCCTAGCTGGGTACAGTTTTTTTTTCAAATGTATGAATGTAGTTATTCTTTTTATCAAAATCGGTGACATGGTTCCTAAGAACAAATCTTCGTATGTCTTATAGTTTCAGACTTTCCCATACTGACCGATTTGAATGAGCCACCCTGTATATAGGACTGTTGCCTGGTTGCGTCGATGCGCGTTGCTCGATACTTAATACGTACGAAACTAAACGAAGCAATAACCGCCCGGCCTTGACTAAACCGGCTTGATTCGTCATTTTGAGTTTGCTTGTGGTGTCTCGCGGCCCGTTCGGTCCAGGCACGCACACATGCAAGCCGCGCGATATACCTTTGTTTGACGATGAATTACTGTTTATAATGCGCTTTTATCAATACAAGTGTAATAGGTTGGTGTTGGCTCTGAGACTGCAAATAAATAAACAGTAAACTTGATGCCCGTAGTCGTGTCAGGCTCGGAGCTCCATTAACAATTTGAACTTATATTACTCTATGAGAAACGTTGTCTCATATGGTTGATTAAATACTTCATTCAGCATATTATATTTTGTAGTTTGTAAACAAAAACTGCCATAAACCAGAAATAAAGTAGTTTTATTATTTAAGTAGGTATTGCTGCCTTGAACGCCAAGAATTATTGGTGCTACTTTTTACTAACCTTACATTCAGATCCTACCAATGTTTAAGTTGGGAGTTAAAAAGGGTTAACAATTTATTATTGCATGCGTGAATATCCTTGCAAGGTATTTTTTTTTTGGAAATTATGTTCTAAAATCAAAACTGCGATAGTAACGTAGCAGGCCATGCACTCTGCGCTTTTGACGCGAATCTACGAGTACGTCATCCGAACTCACTCGTTCTGTTTTTTGCACGGGTTGAATGGCGTGCAAATGAATATGAATTAAGGGAAGCTTTGAGTAGGCACGTTTGACCTATCTAAATACTTCGTTACGGAGAGCGCCTGAGCTATTCTATATTGTATTCTGTAGTATTAGGTAAGCAATTGTTTTTCTAAAACCAAAATAAAAAAACACAAGAGTGAAATTGTTTTGTTTAATAAATGCTTTTTCTATACCTATTAGGTATAGATATATTATTAATAGAGTAATCTCTGGATCTACTGAACCGATTTTGAAAATTCTTTTACCAATAGGAAGCCATGATATGCTTTATGATTAAATAGACAAGGTACTAAATTGTACATATATTTATGAACTCGACTGTACAGAGACTCATAAACTTAAGCACATTCGTGATTTTAAGATTACAAATGCGTTGTTTTTCCTGTTTTTTTTTAACTCGTCGCAGTTCATATAAAGCAGCAAGTTTAAGTCCCGTCAAAGCGTATGAATCTCATTTTAGCGCGTGCATTCTCAGGTTTGTACAACATTAACAAAAAAGCTGACTTTTCATTTTTTTGAGCACTTCTATAAATTGCCTCTATTAGTAATTTTAGTCTTACATCTGTCTTCACTAAGAAAAAATCACTTCTTGAACGAATATTGCAAAATTTTGTACATCTAAGACAAAATAAGTGAACACTTCTGCTTAGCGGCAGTAGGTAACATTACATTCATTTTAATAATAACCCACGTCAAAACCAATATAAACATGGGTAACGAATAAATAAAGGATATTTCGTAACCACTGTTATTAAATTACGTGAGGCGTGAACGAAATCAATAAATCACCTGGGAAAGGCTTGTGCCGTAAATATGAAAGGCAATCTCTACGGGTATGTATTTAATTAACAGAAATAACGCTGGGTTGTCACTTTATCATATTATAAGCCTTTATGAAGTGAACGTGGTTACATAACAGGTATTTTATGAAACGCTTTTGCAGAAAAGATGTTTAGGGGCCACCTATGATGCCACGCGAGTCGGACTCCCGCACTAAGGGTTCCGTACCATTATCTATACAACATTAGCAAAAAACGGCAAAAAGGTGTTGTATGGGAGCCCCCTTATATCCTCGCCATTAGTAACAATTTGTTGTTATAGCGGCAACAGATATATATCTCCTGTGAAAATTTCAAGTTTCTAGTTATCACGGTTCATGAGATACAGCTTGGTGACAAATAGACGAACTGTAGAGACCCGTTTTTACCCTTTGTGTACGGAACCCCAAAAAGGATGGCTTTATGTGCTTCCGCGCGAATAATGTGAGATGGATATAGTTCGCGCGTGCCTTAAAGCGTTAAATTAATTTAATTACTGGTCACTTTAAAACCGCAACATTTATTGAAAAAATGGTTTGCAAGAGTTGAGAAGTTACAAACTCAACTATTGACTCGAAAATCATCGTAAAAATTATGGAGGTTTCGAAGATTCAACCAAAAACATGCAGAAAAGGTGTCATGGTTAAAAAATATTACTATCGAGGAATTTATTTCTATTCGTATTTCGTCGGTGATACTGCAATACCGCGTAACTAACAAATTTAATAGGATGCAAAATAAACCTTATTTTCAAGTACTTAAGGTACATTTTGCGACTTATAGAATTTGTTACTTACGCGTTATTGCAGTATTACTGACGATTTTCACGTTTGTCGGTCTCAAGCAAATATTATCAAGTTTAATATATCCAAAGAACAGATACAAAGGCGTGATGGTTGTTGAGATCCAGATCGTGGAATACTACAGACTTTCCCGATTCGGATTTTCCTTTGTCCCCATACTCCTCCCAAGCTATTAGAGATATCAGGATTTAATTTAGCCCGTATTACATCTAGCCATAGATGAGTCGTTTTCAAAAAAGGTGTACTTTTTCTTATATTTTTTTGTCCTCACTGAAAAATATTATATTATAAAGGTCACATAGCCAGTAAAGTTTACTTGGTATGTTAATTACGTTGTTCATACTATATTTAAATCCTTTTTTAAGTTGGATTATATATAATTTATAGAAAAAATAGCAAAAAAGCATGATACGACTAAAAAGTATTTTTATGTTTCATACAAAATTACGTTGTCCCACTCCTACTCTCGCAAGTTCTAGTGTCCTTATGCCTATATAACTTACAAATATTCATACATTTGTTACGGGTTATATCAGCTGAGATAGTATTTGAGTTAAATACGAGTATTATTAATAAAATAATAATAATTATACTCAATAAAAACGAATTTAATTATATGTCCACTTTTCTATCAATTTGTGTAACACCTATGTGTAACGACAATAACACGGATATTCGATCTAATTCTGAACGCGACTTTCATTTATTTTAGTCTGGCAATACTTTACTGTACTACCAACTTAAGAAGTGACCGCTCGGCCATGTTGTTTTCACTCGTAATGATCCAAACCGGTTGTGCTTGAGTTTTGTCGCTAAAATTATTGTCCTGTATAACGTGAATTTCACAGGTAAGTAATTTTGATTAACACGAAATCTTTATTGAACATAGTAGTTTAGTTTAATAATAAGGTAATACAAAAGAAATTATAAATCAATCTAGTAAGATTTTTCTGTAACTTGTTTGAGGTTATGTTAACGCCACGAAATAATGGCTCTTTTGTGTAACGATCAGTGTTACACAAAAAATTGTGTAACACTGTGTAACGTTACACAAAGGATAAAGCTGTATGTATACTGCACAAAGCTGTGTTAAATACATTTGCAGAACTTTAAAAAAAATAAGTCACTAGTCTTTATAAAGGTATGTATGTAATAAATTGTGCATTTTGTCGATAGATGATGAAAAATGACTCCAATGACTTCAGCAGAACGTCAACGAAAATATAGGGAAAAATTAAAAAAAGAAAATGCTGAAAGAACCAAGAAGAACTATAAAAAAATTAACGAATTACCAGATAATGTGCAAAAAGAAAAACGAAAACAATGGCGAGCGAAACAAAAAAAGAAGATAGAGAAAGATACATCTGTCTTTGAAGTTTCCGAAGTTTTGATAATTAAAAAAGGATTTAATAAATATGATGATAATAAAATGCTTTTTCTTTACATATATCAAGGGTAAAAAAAATCAATGGTGAACTGGCCTTTATGTACTCCATTGTGTAACAAATTTTAATTTGTGTAACGAAAACAGAGAAATCCTTTGTGTTTATTTTTGTGTTACGTACACCTATTTTGAAAACGGCTCAGATGGTTAAGAAAAAATAAAATTCAAAATCGGACATACCACGGCGGGATAATCACCAGAAATCTGTTCCCATAGACTTTCAATGGGAAAAATGGGGAAATTGCTTCGCTCCATTTAGACTTGGACGGGGACGGCAAGTGCACCTAGTCATAGGTGGCCTTATGAATTCACGGCTTTTTTTTTACTGCTGTCAATATTATCAATATTCAGAATTTTCATGGTTGTGAAATGTGTCAGGGCTGAGATTTTTCAAGGTAAAAACCTCTTTGTTTTTTACGTGTTTTCATTATGTCAACGTTTTGATAGCTCTAATCGTATTTCGAATTGTCGAAGTCAATATGGTATTAATTTAACGAGTAAAAAGAGGCCCTCAATTGACTTCTTATCTGGGCCTCTTTACCCGACGGTAAAAAACATATCGTCTTGGATCTGTTATGGTAGTGTTTTAACATCAGTCGCCATTACTGCCAAGTGAATATGAGCTATCAAAACGGTGACAATACGATAATAGCTCAAACACGATATGGTTTTTACCGTGTTGAATAAAGGCGAAGTACTACATAGATTTATTTTAAATAATTTTAAACATAGTTTTAATAATATAGGTAATAATAATAAGGCGTAATTATTCAAATTAAATCAGAGAAATACTGGAAAAAGGTGGAAAAAGGTGGAAAAAGGTGGAAAAAGGTGGTATCTACCGACCACTCTGGGAAACAGGAGTGATTTAATGTATGTATGTATGTTAAATATTTAATAGATAAAACCCTTGGTTCACCCTAACCTAGCTATGAACTATTGAATAAATTAACTTTTAATTAAAAAAGCATTCGCGTTCAAATCGCGTACGATTAAAAACCATTTCATAACGTTTTTTTTCGGGTTATGTCTCATATCTGAAGTCAAATATCGATTATGTTACTGCAGTTCCTGAAGTATCTATTTAATAGCTATATTATAATGCAACTCAAAAGTCGTATATTTCACTGTAGTCCATAGTATGAAGTCAACCTCGGATATTTCACTTCATACATAGATTATAATCTTTAGTCCACTGTTAAACTGATCATCTTTCTTTCGGCTTTGCTGAGTCGGGCAGCAAGTCATTAATTTTAATTGTTGATCCCTTTTCATCTCAATTCAATCAAGTTAAGGCCCAAAATAAGGAACCTTTTCACACCGCAACTATTATTAGAGTACACGGTTTACTTCTCTGTACCCTTACCATGCGTTACAATGAACGTACTCGCTCACAGACTCGGGACAGAGCAGTCGACTCGCAACGAGTACGGTAATGGTAACTCATGGTAAGGGTAGTTTAACCCTGCGCCTAAACTAGCCTAGCGGTCCGGGGTTGATCCTTTGATCTTTGTTTCATATTTGCGTGGTGAATCGTTGTCCAATAATGTCCGACAGACTTGTAGTTTAGAGCTTAGTTTGCGAGTAAGGCTACGTGTGTTCCCTGATGTATACTCGTATTTATATCTATTATGAGACTTGTTTTTGTTAATGTAGTAACTCTTTTAATTATTATTATAGTAGTAATATATGTGTAGTTATTAGAGCTCTAGTACTATTATTTATTCTGTGGTTCTAGGGTGTGTGACAAGTATTTCAAATTAAACACAAAATTCCAGTCAAATGTTAATAATAATAAATCATTTATTAAAAAAAACAGGCATTGTTACATTAATAATTCACAATCAGTTTGTAGGCGAAAACTGGGTGCTTTTAGACTTATCGCGTTTTCTGCTACAAATTAGTTAATTAATATTTACATGTTATTTTGTATGTAGAAATGGCAGTAGTTTCATTTGAATTTGCAACTACATAAAGAAGGAGAGCGAAATACTTTAAATTTTACCTATTAACACGCCCGCGACTCCTTATATCATTTTTTTTGGGATAAAGACCTTCCTTGGTTCATACTTTCAGAAATTCAAGAGTGATTAAGTGACACACATCAAAAGACGCCGCACTTTCGAATTATAAGCAGGAAATCTTAATACCCGTTGAGTTTAAAGTGTCCCGTCAGAGCGTACAAACAACATTTTAACGCCTTGAATTCCCAATTAACTAGGCAGCTTCACCGTCGAATGAGCCGGCTCATATTACTCCACTTACTAGATCAATCGTTCCACAGAGAGAATATTAACACCTCAATAATATCTCAAATGCAATTGACTACTCATATCCCTCAGTTAACAATCTAAATTCAATTACAACAGTATCAAATTGATAGATATGTACGTACACTTGTTACAACATGAAAGGTTTATTCTAATACTAAATTCAGCGTAACCAGATACTCCAAACTAGCGGTTTTCAACTGTACACTGTATTTTTTTGTGTCTATCTTTTTTTAATGCACTTGGTTTCTGTTTTTTTGTTTTTATTTGACGTTATATTGGAAATAACTGCTGCGCCTGTGTCAGTTTAACTTTGCTAGTTCGAATTTTTTAATTGCCTTTTTCTCAATCATATTTTTTATTATTCATACAAGCGTATTTTTTATGATATAACTAGCTAGCTGTTCATGCCCGGTGGCTCCCAGGTATAGTCGAGAACTTAAATTTGGGACCCACCTTCGGTACAAAAGTCAATCTGATATACTACAACGATAAGGTTGAGTTTCCTAAAAGTTACAAAATTAATTGACATGATATCTCTAACGACATTGACGACTTAACGCATATTTTTCTTAAAATGGGTCACAAATTAAAGTTCGTGATAGTAATTTATTTTTTCTTTTAAACCTTTTCCTAAAAACTCTGTTGGCGTACACTTGTTTACTAATTAATATTGAAAAAAAATTGGTACAATTTAAATGTAAGTCTGACTCACTCTTGCCCAGTTTCTCATTTTCTAAAGCACTTTAGACCGTTTTAGGCGTCCCCGTTAAAATAATCGACGTAACTACGTTAATTGTTTTCATCGAGAATATTGGCTGAACTGTGGAGCTTAGTTTGGCTCTATCATTTGTACAGGCTAATTAGATTAATTCGCCAGTGAATTCCAAATTACGTTAACAGCTCCGTTCCAGTTTTGTTAAAGTGAAAACCAATTTATAAATAACTAGTGGTTTTGCGTGGTTTAATTGTTATTTGGCTAACAAGTCTTTATGGTACATTTTTCTTAACCTATTCCAATAGGGAATATGTTATTTATTCGTTCAAGTTACATGACCTCACAGTCCATATTGGATAAGCTTTCTGATCGCTGTGTAGTTAGCAGTTTAAAATGCTATCATCCGTATATCTTGGCCGATTTCACTTTTGGTTATCTCTTTTGAAATGAAATGAAATGAAATGAAAATATTTATTTCGGACAATGAGTATCCATAATTACATCACATAATGTTAGTAACAACATAGACTTATAAACAAGAATTAGTAAAATTTAAAAAGTTCGTTAGGGTTTACATGGATGGACATCCAAAGTTTGAGGATAGGACTGTCCATCCTTTCAGCGACCATCTTCAGGAGAGTGTTGGTGCTGCCCCGCACGCGCATCCACAGGGACGCCACGCGCTTGCGCAGTACGGCCTGGAAGCCGTCAGTGCTGCTCGCAGCGAACATCCCCGAGGCGCTGCAGCGCCAGGGCAGCCCCAGCAGCCCCCTGAAGGCGTTGTTGTATTGGACTCGCAGAGCACTATAGGCCCTTTTGGTGTAATCGCTCCACAGATTGCACGTGTACAACGTTTGGCAGTAGGTTTTAAAGAGTGTTATCTTCACCTCTCGAGAACAACGTGCAAATCTGCGTGAAAGCATATTACCCCTGACCGACAGTGCTCTGCGTTCCCTTTCCAAGTCCATATCATCTTTTAGAGTGTCTGTGACCCAGTGACCCAAATATTTAAATTTTGTTACTGTCTGAAGAGGAGAACCACTAAGAGTTATTGGCGGAACTGGGTATGTTTTGGTGCCAGATTTGAACACTAATATCTCGCTCTTCTTGACATTATATTTCAGTCCATGGGCCACAACAAACCTTTCACATATTGACAACATTAACTTCAGTGCGTTGACTGAGGGGCTCAGCAGCACCATGTCGTCAGCATAGCTGATGTTATTGACACAACATCCATCCACCGAACAGCCCACCCCGGCGCTGCTGAGCTCCTCAATCAACCCATTCACATATGCATTAAATAATGTTGGTGATGTTAGTCCCCCCTGTCTGACTCCACATTCCATCTTGTAAGGCTCCGAGAACCCTCCTGCCCATCGAACCGTGTTCGTTTGATTGTCATACCAATATTTAAACATATTTGTAACTTCAACAGGTAAATTCTTAACACTACTCAACTTGTTCCATAGTACATTGTATGACACCAAGTCAAATGCCTTCGACAAGTCCAAGAAGCAAGCGTATACCGGCGTATTCCTATCAGTGTAATATCGAACAGTGTGCTTAAGACACAGTACTGCTGACTCGGTTGATAGCCCAGGTCGAAAACCGAACTGGGCGTCATGCAGGTTTATATGTCTGTTTAGATACGAATTAAGCACACTGTCCAATACCTTCGCCAGGATAGTGGCCAGAGAGATTGGCCTGTAGTTGGACTTGTCGGAAGCATCACCCGTCTTGTTTTTTATAATTGGTACAACTATTGTTCTCATGAGGTCAGCTGGTAGGTAGTTGTGACGAATGCAGAATGTATAAAACATAGCAAGAACCCTGGGAAGATGAACACCAGCATGTTGCAGGTGCTCGATACTGAGACCGTCGTGACCGGGTGACTTTCCTCTCGTCATTAGACGAACAGCTTTAGCTATTTCTGCTGATGTTATGCTGATTGAGTTGTCACCCACACGGCTCCCAGCGTCGAACACCGGCTCCCGCCCGTCCACCGCCAGAGGTTCCACTTTGAAATAGTTCATAAAGAGGTTGGCAATGTCTCTAGGCTCACTAACACCCTCTACACTTGCTGGTAGGCTCACTTTCGGGTTAATCTTATTTGTCGCTTTCCAAAACTGTACAAAGTTCTTAGACCTATGGTGCGAGGCAATTATATCCATCTTAATTTGATCTTTGTTGTTTTGACAATATTTGAGTTTAGCTTTGAATTCTTTTCTGGAGCGGGACATTTCCTCATATAGTCGGCCTGACTTATGCTTACCGAACAAGCACCATTCCTGAAAGCAAAACCTAGCCCTCTGGTGAGCCCCCCTCACGTGTCTGTTCCAGCCCGTCACATATCCAACCCCCTTGTGTTGTTTTTTGTCACAACTGTCAATAGACGCCTCCCTGAGTACCGTCACAATTGAGTTATACATGCTATCAATAATTTTCCTATGGTCAGCATTGTTACATAAATTATTAAAAAAATTAAATTAAAATTTATTTATTTCATTAACAATTGGTTGTTGTTTACAATGTTGTTGAGACCTCCTAGTAGGTACTAAGACCTGTGACAGGAGACCTCGCTCTTCCAAATATAGAACATTTAAGTAGATACTAATTGTTATTCAAGGCCTAAAAATTATTACTATTATTACTACTTATTACTTAACATAACATAATGTGTGTGTGTGTGTGTGTGTGTGTGTGTGTGTGTGTGTGTGTGTGTGTGTGTGTGTGTGTGTGTGTGTGTGTGTGTGTGTGTGTGTGTGCTTGTGTGCGTGTGTGTGGGTGTGTGGGTGTGTGTGTGCGTGTGTGCGTGTGTGTGGGTGTGTGTGTGTGTGCATATGACATTATCTAGTTGAAGATAGTAGTCCCTCTGTTTCTTCATAGCTAAGTCCCTTTAACCATTCAATAATATTACTCCTACAATCATGAAGTTTTAGATTATAAATATTTAATTCCTTATTGATTTTGTTATATAATATTGCAGATTGAACATCGAATTGCCTTCTTGCGAAAACAGTTTTACTTGAAGGCACTGGTGCAACCACACTAACCTTCCTACGATTGAGCAGCGCTGGGTTATATTTTAATGATTTGTGAAGTTTTGTCACCACAGCAGAGATGTACAGTTTTCGGATACTTAATACTTTGCACTCTTTGTACAGTTCCGATGTAGAATAGATAAATGGCTTAAAAAACATAGTTTTCAGTAAGTATCTTTGTCCTCTCTCCACCTCAAGAAATTTCGTTTTAGATGAGCCTCCCCATACCGAAATACAATAAGTCATAACCGATTGCGCAAGTGCACTGTACACTTTCAGTAACAAGGTGGTTGTGGTAACTTGTCTAAGAATTTTAAATATCCAGGTGAGTTTGCGAATTCTGTTGTTTATGTATTCCACGTGCTGGTGCCAGGAAAGACGCTGATCAATGATAATTCCAAGATATTTAGTTGTGGTAACCCTTACTAGTTCTGTACAGGTGCAAGGCATGTTTTCAGTGTGGTAACAATTATGAAGCTTGAGTTTTAAATTATTTGAGGGTTGAGATTTGTTGTTTATAGAGAAGCACATGTAATTGGTTTTGCTAATGTTTAGAGTTAGGATATTGGAAGTAAGCCAAGCATTAATTTTATGTAGTCCCAGTTCGGCATCTCTGAACACCAAATCCCAGGTCGAGCCGCTAAAAACGACTGCAGTATCATCGGCGTATGATGTGACATGACCATTTTTCATGCTTAAGTCAGTAAGGTCGTTAATGTAGACCAGGAAGAGAGTGGGTCCGAGAACACTGCCCTGGGGGACTCCAACAGTGACCACAGAGTCATCACTAATATATCTGCCAATCTTGACTCTTTGCCTGCGGTCCCGAAGATAGTCACCCAACAAATCCAGTGGCTTGCCCCTGATACCAATACGTTCAAGTTTGTTTACAAGAGTTGGTAGGGAAACCGTATCACAACATACTTCTAACTCACTCGGAAAATCAATATCTCTTAATTTCCTATTACATATATTTAAATATTCTTTTATCTGTGGTTTTTCCCTCTCACCCCAAATTACTCCCTTCCCTATGCTACTATTTGTATTTTTGCTATTATTAGTTAAATTTTTAGGTACACTATTACTTAGATTACATACAATTTCTATGGGTAAGTGGTCAGACCAATACACATCGTAATGTATTTTGGCAGTGACAACTGTTTGTCTGGCCGCCGACGTAGTGACACAGTGATCAAGCCACCGTCTACACCCATGACTATCGCTAACATAAGTATACGACTCCGCTGGTAAAAGCTCAGCGTCTACTATACATAATTGAAACTCAAGACAGAAAAAAATCAGTTCATTATAGAAGGGTGTATCGGGGTGAGCATTAAAATCTCCCAACAAATATATTAGATCCACTTCT
The DNA here is from genome assembly GCA_923062465.1 of Acleris sparsana. NCBI lineage: Eukaryota > Metazoa > Arthropoda > Insecta > Lepidoptera > Tortricidae > Acleris > Acleris sparsana. The sequence goes on from OV281289.1 coordinate 4,133,650, forward strand.
TCACTATCTATGATCGCATACATTTCACTTAAACATTCCGTAAACTCGATTAGGTTCTCGCGTTCATCATTAGGCATATATACTGAAAATATTATCATGGATCTATCGCTCATAACAACCTTAATAGCTACAAGTCTGACACTGTTACACTGTATAATCGAAACACACGGAAACCGGTTCTTACGCCACAGGAGCGCGACACCCCCGTGCGGACGACCACGTAACACTCCCGCCGTCAAGTCCACGGCTGTATTGCCGTAGTACCCAAAGTTAGGGTCGACTGTTCCCAGTAACGGTATGTCGTGCTGCAACAACCAAGTTTCTTGAAGTGCGACGATATCTGCAGATTTACACAGTGACTTGACACATTCCACTGATCTAGAGAAACCCTTACAATTAAATGATATAAACCTGCTGTTATTTGTTGATTGCGTACTATCCATTGAGTCGATCATCAAGTCATCCTTCGTTGTTATTCAATGGGGCTCTCGAGAAGTTCACAAAACGCCTAAAAAGTACCCCCTCCGGCCAAAAGTTCTCGTTAAGAAAAACGTTTAACTTACTTTTGGGCACTAGTACTTTGTATGCATCATAACCTCTGTCATTTTTCAAATTAATTTTTTGCAGAGTGACATTAATTTGAGTCTTACTGTACACATGCGCAGTTATGTCACTCTCGATAGTAGACTTGTTTACATTGTATATAAACAGCGGTATCTTGATGTCGGCCGCTTTAAAATTCCCACTTAATTCAGAGGCCGCCGCTGTTCCCATCTTTCCTACAATCTTATTTCTTTGTCTTTTTCGCTGCACCAATGTCCACCTCTCAGAAGGACTTTCTGTTTTCCAACGCCCCGGCTCCTTAAGTTTGTCTGCTGCAGATGTTCGTGGTTCTTGAGCGCACATTCGTGGACTTGATTGCGCAGCGTTGAGGTATGGCTGCAACATAATTGATTTTGCGTGCGCTACAGATGATTGCGCCTCTTGAGCGCACATTCGCGGATTTAGTTGCGCAGCATCCATGTCTGTGTGTAACATCGTTGTGTTTGCGTGCGCACTGGTCTTATGCGACATAGGTGATTTTTCTTGCACAACAGCTGCTGCATTAGTCATCGCGGTTACTGCGCCGGACACCCGATTCGACATACGCGGTATTGATGCCCCATCCGAGTCGTTAGCGCCAGTTTGTCCGTTATTATGACTCACATTGACGGTAGATATTTGTCGATATGAATTTACCACGTCTGCAATCGGCTGTTCAGGGCTATTTAATGATGAGCTACTGTTATTTATATGTTTCATTCCCATAGGCCCACTGTCGTAATTGCAGTTTCTGCGCTGATAATAGTTCCCTCTTCGCATGTTTACATTGTGGTCGTCGCTTTGATAAGCAATCGACGAGAATTTTAGATCGTCTACATCTTTCTTTAACAACTGAAAAGTATCCACAGTGATGCATTGCTCCTGTACTGCCTTCAAACCCTCTTTTAAAATCAAGATATCCTTGAGGAGACGGGTAACATCAACATGATCGAATGTGATCGGAGGCAGTTTATTGAGATCTCGAGCCACAAATATGGGAACAAATTCTGGATCCGTATGTTTCAGGAGCGAGATTATGTCATCAATGTCTCGGTGAGTCTTTCGGTCGCCTTTACGAATCACAATTCGCTTATCCGTCTGAATGGAGTCATACAGTAGTTTCTTCGCACAAATTATTTCTTCCGGCGTAAAAGCCGTAACACATATTCGACTTAGGCTGTCTTCGTCCATCACATCGAGTTTATTTCTCACGAAGGTTAAAACTTCACTGATCACTAAATTACAACTATTACATTTAATAACGTTAGAAGCCATTGCCGCAAAGTTTAGCGACGTAGGACCGCAGCAGTCTAACACACCCGACACCTACGATGCGCGCGCGCTGACTGACTTTTACGGTATTTTATTTTGCTAAGAAATTCGATTTCAAAAATCCATGCATATTCCTTATTGCTATAATTGTGCAAAATACAAAGAAAAAATCATGTTGTTTCTAAGGGACCCCCTTTAATTTTACAATTATTAGGTATTTGTTAGCGGCAAAAAAAAAACGCGTGTGTCTCGGGACGCCCGAAATAAGTGATAACTTAAACTAATCTAATATAAACTATTTACTATTGTAATTGTTTAACTGACAGCAAACATTCGCACACTAAAATACAGAGTGACACACACTAACAAACCTAAAAAGTGGTACACTGTTGAAAGAGAGCATAATATATATATACTTCTCTTTTTAACGAGGGGCATTTGTAACAGGTGCTAAGAGTACTATTCTATTAGATGTTTTTATACTGCCTCTATGCTTTCCTGTCTCTGGTGCCGTAACGCGTTACATAATGGTTTACCCTCCCATAAGAAGTTATCACTTATATACAGCCTCCTGACGGACCAATATAGACGGACAACAGATACTTAGTAATGGCTTTAATTCGCAATCCGTAATTTCGTTTGTCCTAAATTCATATCCTGTAGCTCGTCTAAATACCTAATCTTGTTTGCACTAATTATAAAATTCATCATCCACGTTTATTTTAATTAATAAATAGTCAGAGCAGAAGAGGGGGGTTTATGATGAACTCTATTAGGGCTATTACATATTTTATTATAATATGCTTTTCGCATAAAATTAAGTACATACAATATTGAAATGAAATGAAATGAAATGAAATGAAATGAAATGAAATGTATTTAATCAATCTCACACACAGCACCATCACCAACTTAAACATAATTATGTATAATTTAATCTCTAATTAATTAATCTTAACATTTAAAGGTGCGGTAGTGTGACATTAATATGGGTCTTCACTCAGCATTGTGTTGCGACACTAAAGTTGTCAGTGCTGCAACGCTGGTATTCTGTGAAACCCAGATCGTGTGCGACAGCAACCGATATGTAACGCCTATTCCTAGAAAATACAATTAGTAGATAAAAAATGATAATAATCTTACAACCTATACTACAGTCTAAGTCTAAATTCCTCCATTTATGCCTTTATAATAATAACATACAACACTGATATATATAATTTCATATATTTAATAAATTTTATACTTATCACTAGATCCTCATTTATATAATACACAATATTATTAATAGCATATATATTGCCACTGTTCGGACTGTCAAGGTTTTTCCTTCTGAATTTGCAGTAGGTATTTTTTAAAATTATGTTTGAAAGTGCCAATCGTGCGGGCATTTCTAATTGGTGGTGGTATATTATTCCAACATTTCGTGGCAGCGTACCGAAAGCTGCCACGAAAAGCAGCCGAACAGTGTCTCGGGCAGAGTAGTCTGGTTGCAATTCGAACACCACGCTGGGAAAACGTGAGCTTCTCGTATAAATATGGCGGTTGGCGACTATTGACCACTCCAAAGAGAAGGGTTGCGAAATGCAACGAGCGTCTCGCATCCATCCTCATCAAGTTACTACGATTAAGGTAGGGAGTAACGTGTGTCCGTGGAGGGATTGGAAAGCAGAATCGAGCGCAGGCATTTTGTACACGCTGAATAAGAGTCATTGAACGAGCCAGCAAACAGCCGCCGATGACAGTGTCGGCGTAGTTAAGCTTTGAGAGAATTAACGATTCGCAGAGTTTAATCCTTAGGTCAATACTTATATAATTACGTACTCTGTACAGAACTCTTAAACGATAAAAGCATTGCCTCACAGCGTCTAATACGTGTTTCTCGAAACGCAGCTCATCATCCATGAGTAAACCAAGATTTCGCACAACCATAACCCTCTCCAAAGGTTCCCGGTCTAGCATTACCTCAAAGTTGAAATTACGCATATCGCTGTTTTGACGTTTAGTGCCAATAAAAAGAATTTTAGATTTAGTTGGGTTAAGGAACAAACCATTAAGCATAGACCAAGAAGACACACGCTTAAGATCCTCATTGATTAGATCAACTGCATGTGAAACATCAACGGGCTTAAAGGGTTTGTAGATCTGTAGATCATCTGCGTACATATGATACTTGCAGTGTTGCAAGCTGTTTGTGAGATCGGCAGTGTACAGAATAAAAAGAATTGGTCCTAAAATAGAGCCCTGAGGTACTCCGCGTCTTAACAAAGCTAGTTCAGAAAAATGAGAGGCTCCAGAAGCACTCACCAAACTTACACGTTGAGATCGATCACACAGATAACTTGCGAACCATTTTATTGTATTACAATCGAATCCATAAAATGCCATTTTGGCTAGTAGAAGAGGAATGTCAATTGTATCAAACGCACGAGAAAAGTCCAAGAGTACAAGAAGAGTTACTTCACCCTCATCTTTAGTGGTTAAAATGTTGTCTATAACATCCAATAACGCAGTTGCTGTGCTTCGCGCCTTCCGAAATCCCGACTGCCTCATTGGCAGGATGTTGTTATCCTCGAGATACTTTGTCATCTGTCTACACACAACTTTTTCAAGGATTTTTGATAAACAACATAAAATGCTGATCGGTCTCAAATCCTTGAAGCCTGTCGGATTCGAGATTTTGGGTATCGGGTTGACAATAGCTGATTTCCAGGCGTCGGGAAAAGTACTGGTTATTATAGACTGATTGACTAGAGAAGTGATTATACTTAAAGTTTGAGGCAGCGTCAGCATCACCATATGAAGCGAAATTCCATCAGTTCCCACCGCATTACTTGTGAAAGATTTAATGATATTCAGCACAGATAGTTCATCAACTGGTTTCAAAGCAAACGCGGTAGCACCAAATCTATGTTGCTCAAAGTAAGTAAGATTGGACAAAGGAATATCAGGACCAGATGGGGCATTCATGAAATGAGCGTTGATTTGGTTAGGATTTTTAAGATCTACTGGCAGCCCCTCAATTTTATTGAAGTCAGCTACATTTCGTTTTATATACATACCACCATATTAGTATACATACCACCTTTAGGGAAAACAATATTCGAGCAAATAATGTCAGGACAATCGCATTAGGGCTAATGTGCGTTCGGATAAACAATCATTATGACTAACGATATTACGGAATTCAAGTATAGGACAAAAAATATTATGGATTTCATTATAGACCCCTTTGTAATAGGGGACTCCATTAATTACTAAGCCTCTGTTGACACCATTCTGAAACGCAATCCTAAATACTTTTAACACATTCACCGCCAGCCAATGCTACGAGTGCTACGCTGTAGCCTGTAGCTGCATTTTTTGCTACGAACAGTGTACCCGACTAACAAGTCGCTGGCACTGAACGTGAAACATTACATTGGTTTCCTGCAAATATCGTTAAACGAGTTGTGTGCGGACAAGCGTTATTATGTATATAATTTTCGAACTACTTCACATTACTGCTGTCGTTAGCCGTTCTCGTTCAATGTCGGGATGTATATAGATAACGAATTAATGTAATCAACATTATTTCACAAGATTAGTCATAAGGTTATGAAGGTTTTTCCATCATTTAAATCTTCATGAAAGTCATTCACGCGTTAAAATTATTTTTTACAGTGAAATAAAAATGAAATTAATGGGCATTTTTCCATGTATATTAATTATACCCACTTTTAAACATTTTATATAGAATAACAATATCTATATTGTATGCCTTTTTAACAATAATAAACCATGAAACAAGACTTTTGTCACTTTCGGTAGCCAATTAATTCCGGTTGTAACATCAATGCATTAAGTTCTAGTCGTAAAACTAAGCTCTAGAAAAGGTCAAAATCTCTACCAAAATCACTGGCTGGAATTTGTCAGGTTTAAACACTTCATAAAACAGCCTCCTCACAATGTCGATGTCAACGATACAATCGTCCACTTCAATAACTCTCAACGGTATAAAGCCCTAAATATTCAAGCGAACGCCCTCTCGTATTGCGTAACAAAACCTTTTCCGTGTAGGCTTCAGCCGTATCAGATAACGCGGATAAGATCTGTTTTTTCCGGACATCCGATTCCGCTCTTCGCGTTTCTCTTTGGTTCGTGACACGTACTTATCTACTCGGAGCCAATCGGGGAGGGACGAGATTCGAGAGATCGTGGAGTTTGATTAATTTAGTACTAATACTGATTTCAGAAGGCCCAGATTGTAAGATGGTGTTATTTGAGTTCGGTTCCAAAAAACTGAAGCTGTTGTCCGTCTGTAAATCTATCTGTGCGTTCATCTGTCTGACTCTCCGTTTGTTAATCTGTCCATCTGTCCGTCTTTCCATCTGTCCGTCTAGTCGTCTGTCTCTCTGGTCACCTGTCGGTCCGACCTCTTTGCTCCTATCTGTCCATATTTCTGTCTGTCAAGTCTGCCAATCGAGTAGGAAAGAGATTCAAGAGATCCTGGAGTTTGATTAATTTAACCAATACTGATTTAGGGCGGCCTAGATCGTAAGTTTGACTCGAGATAACATTAAAGAGATGTTATTCTCTGACCCAACTTGATAAAGTTAGCTCAAGCCGAACTAAACAGTGGCCCTATACAAGATGCGTGGCAAGATTGTTATCGTTACCATTATCGAAAATGTATACGATTGACGTAAATTGCCAGGTGGTCATGTCTTGCGCTTATGTCAGTTCCATACTCCATGACAGTTTTTGAAAATGGACGATAGCGTTAAACATCTCATCTAGGGTCTCAGCTCGGGTAAAATCGATAAGTTTGTCGATTTTAATTTGAGGATCAATATTCTCATGCGTATCAGCAAAAGTTAAAACGAATTCAAATGGGAGAGGATCTATACAAGTTTCTGCAAGAACGAGGCCCAGCGGGAGCAAGTGCTACTTGTATGTACGATATAATATATAAGTTGTTGCACTTAGATATTCAAAAATATCTTAATAATAACTAAAATTAAAAATAAAGATCATTTTAGTTATTTGTGTTATTTTTCTAAAAACATTAAAAATATATTGTATGTCTCAAAATATACCTATGCGCATCCGTCATGCGGGTGTCAAAACTGAGTCCACAACATCTCTGGTAGGTTCCTAAATCTTCCTTACTCCTACAATCACGTGAGACAAGTTAAGCGAGCGCACAGTTTATGAAAACTAACAACCTGATATCAAACTTTAAATTTACGCTTGTACCATATCGTTGTAAAACAAGTTCGCGGGCTTGGCGGCAAGTGGTTATTGTAACATAATGATTTAGAAAGCCGAATAGTTACTTTTGCCAAGCCGAGATACAAAACAGGAGTCCTAATCTGAACTGAAAAGAGTAAAACCATAATAATATTTCCTTTGTCGTATTATGGTTTTATGCATGTGTAATGGTTTTATCAAGAAGGTAAGACCGGGATCAATAGTAGCCACAGGTCAAATAGTACCATCGCAACTCTGCAACTACATCGAAATATGCATGCTTGTCTCGACAGAGCCCTGCCTAGATGTACTACGCTAACTAGCGTTTCTATTCGTTCCGTTTTTACACCAATCGCGTCACTGGTTGATCACGTGACTTTTCGTATCACGTCATCTACCTAGTTAGCGTTACATCTTGGCAGGGCTCACTAGATAGCCACTCGCTGCGACCATTTTGCGTTTAACGCATTGTCATATTGTTATTCACTCAGATGCCATTATTGTCAACTAATTATTTTGTTTGATCCTTGATGTTTTTCTTTTAGCGTTGTTTTGTGTTAAATGTGTCACTTTCCGTTTTTTCACCAAGCGGTTCCAACGGAAGACCAGTGCTGGCTTTACGGCTAGCGAATGCTGAGTTGGGACCGTTTCGTAACAATTTTTCTGTGTCTTGATATTGTTTTATTTGTGTAATGTGGTTTTGTTTTGTTGCGAATAAATGTCTCTTTATCTTTATCTTTATCTTTATCAACTAAATAAGAGTTATCGTAACGTTGAAGATACCAAAACATGTCAATGGTGATATGGTTTTCCTTAGTAGAATAGTGCCCTGTATACAGTTAATCAGCTCTTAAAACAACCTTTGGGTTTGTACTTCTCTGATACTATCTCTTATTAATATACCTTTAAACGAGCAATTCTTGTATTTACGAGGATATACCTATATGTATCTCGGAAACGGATGCAACGATTTTCATGAAATTTAGTATGCAGGGGTTTCGGGGGCGGTAAATCGATCTAGCTAGGTTTCATTTTTAGAAAACTTTCAAAAAATATATACCGAGCAAAGCTCGATCATCCAGGCACTGGTCTTATGCAAGTTAAACCTTTATCTGAACCCGAAAGATATCTACTTAAGCTCTCTTACGTAAATGGAAGAAGAGAAGGAAGCGTAAAAAAAATAATGTTTTGTTAACACGAATAATAAAACCTGATCTTCCTGTCAAAAAATATAACCTAATTCGTAACGTATCGAAAAAATACCAAATGGATTACTCAAATCTACTCATTTCTAAACAGGATAGTTTTTTTTTTAATTTGACTAATGTGTTCATCGTACAAATGACAAAATGCTCACTTATCGATGTGATCATTTAATATAGTGTTTTTGGGGTTAAATCAACAGCATTATCAATGTTTTTATGATCATATTGTTACATTAACGTCTAAATACATACGATTCAACTAATTAATTAACAAACTCATTTTTGGTAACATAAACGTAAAAAGAAAGTTATCTGTCATGTGTAATTCAGGCATCCCATCCTATAACTTTAAACGAGCAATATATATATACACCGTGGGCCCGAATAACCCGACCAATTTTAACAATCGATACTAGAGCCTATTTGTAGAATATAATGGGTATAATATGTAGTCCAATAACGCATAATTTCCGAGATTTTCATTATTTAAAAAACAATTCCATAGTTAATTTAATTTGAACTCTGTCACCTTAACCTAAAGCATTATTTAATAAGAAATTGATTAATTAATTTATGTTGTATGTGGATGATATTGCTACTTACAACATGAATCTTTCTTAGTAAATAATGCTTTAGGTTAAGGTGACAGAGTTCAAATTAAATTAACTATGGAATTGTTTTTTAAATAATGAAAATCTCGGAAATTATGCGTTATTGGACTACATATTATACCCATTATATTCTACAAATAGGCTCTAGTATCGATTGTTAAAATTGGTCGGGTTATTCGGGCCCACGGTGTATATATATATATATATATATATATATATATATATATATATATATATATATGTAATCGCGTTCTCAAAAAAAGGTGCTCTAAGGATTTGACGAAAAGTGTGGAATATTTTGGGCTAAGAAATCAATCTGTAAATAGAAGGAGATCCGAATAGGAGACGATTGGGACCGGGCTGTTTATTCGATTAAAAGTATTTATATCAAATTTAATCAAATTGAATATACTCAGTAATATATGGCGAATAGGTAGGCTGAAAATGACAGTCCAGTATATAATTAATAAAAAAATATATAATTAACTTAATTTAAAAATTGCAATTGCTTACCAGATAATTACACATTGCTTACCACATACCAATCAAAAGTGTGAAGCCTATAGAATATGCAAACGTTAGGTTGACTATTTTTTTCCAGTCAAACTATTAGGTAGGCAGGTATAAAGTATAAACAGGTAAGTCGGTACTAATAATTTGCACCAAACCTAACGTTTACGTATTCTACAGGCTTAATACTTTAGATTAGTATGTGATTTGTCTATTGAATAAGATTTTGCAATTTAAAAAATAATACATTTTCAATTATTTTTTTAATGATCCTCGTATAAGTACTGGACTGAAATTTTTCAGCCTAACTATTCGCCACATATTATTTAGCGTATTATTTTTGATATAAAATACTTTTCATCGAATAAACAGCCGGTGCAAATCCTCTCCTATTCGGATCATAGACCAAAAGATACTCCAGGTACTTATATTAAAGTCTGAATTAAAACTTTGTACTTACAATAATAACAAATCTGAGTAACACCCATTAGTTATATTTCATCATTACTTTCCTACAAAAAAACTGTCTGAAAGCTCAATATTTTTTCATATTAACTGAAATATTATTATAAATTACATTTACAACCCTATCACTTAAGACTTACAGCTGATCCATTCTCTTCATTACCTAAACAAATTTATTTCCAAACCGTTTTCTACATCACTATTTAAATAGAGATGTAGAAAACGGTTATTCTTGGCTGAGACAGAGTAGGAAAAAATGTATCCTACTCTGTCTCAGCCAAGAAACTTACAAAGGGAAGAACGAAAACAAAACAAAACACGATCGAGAGATGGCGTGGCGTATAAGTTAATTCGGTTGGCCCCACTAGCAGCTGTTGCGTACCCTTCGATTTATTAATAACATAATCGCAAAGGAGTGGCTTCATTACGGCTGATGGCCTTCCGTGTCGCTCTGATGGATCGATTAATATTAACACGTACATATTTTATAGTGAATGATGATCGATATTTTAACCTCTTTTGTTTTTTGATCCGTTGAAACGTGATATGCTGCGTGCGTGGAGTAAGCTGAGCGTTATTAGGGTTGCTCTCCACGATGGACGTAGGCCAACGTAGGGACGGAGTAATGCGTCAGAGTGAGAAACAAGAATATACGAATCGCTTTAAGGTGATGAGCCTTTAGGGTTCCTTACTCGAAGGGATCCCAATGGAACACTATTAATATGCCTACACTGTCCGTCCGTCCGTCCTAAATTTAAAGAGCTGTATCTTTTGAACCGTAATAGACAGCGGGTTGTTTTTTCTATTGTATGTGTTATTTAATTACGGCCGATTCACTAATAAAAAAGGGGGGAAAACAAGAAACTTTTTTAACCTACGTTTTGAACCTATCGTTAAGACGGTAATAAATACATAGAAACGTCAAATTTAATACCTACATTAATAGTAAAAACCCTGAAGAAAAATAACATATCGACGGTTCTGTGACGCAACCTCGTATGTAGAATATTGTCCGGTATAAACTTACACTCACTAAGTGCGCGAGTGCATACTTAGTGCGTGTCAATTTATACTGGACATTATTCAATATACGATGTTGCTTCACAGAGCCGTCGAAATATTAAAAATGGTCAAGTGTTCGTTTGCGTCGCGACGATTCGAAATCGAATTCAAATTGGTATATAATAATACCTACCTACTGCGCACGGATGTGCAACTAAAGATATATAATTTTGCTTGCTCATCCGAGCAGAATGTGGCGAAATACCAGATAAAAAATATATGTAAAAACCTATCATAACCCATGTTCAGCAAATAAACGATTTTGATTTGATTTTGATTTTGATACGGAACTCTCGGTGCGCGAGTCCGACTCGCACTTGACCGGTTCCTATGTAAATCGGGCATTGCTTAAATCACTAGGACTTAATAAGTTAGTGAAGGGATGGAGCTTTACGAGTCATATTTCTACGTGTCGTCATTTTTACTGATTACATAATAGGATTTGGCAGTTGTAGTACGGCCAACAGTTCGAAACACGCATTCAATATAGTTTAAGCCCTCGACCCAGAAATTGGCCGAGCCTGGTAAAGGTCGCCGGTAACCGCAAAAAGCGGTCAACGCATAAGCGATTGTTTTCTGTATTATTGTTTTGTGATCCTTTGTTTATTCCAAGAAAGGGAAGAAAGGGACTAAAAATAGCAATGTGAATAGAAATCTACTAGGTATTAAGGACATGTCCAATATTTTCGTGACCTTTGTAATTGAGGTTTATAATAAGTAGTACAATGAAGGAGCATCCTCACTGAGAGCATTTGCGTGCAATGAGCATTCGGCGCAAACATCGAATGGTGTGGTTTGTAACGCTCGGCTCAACGTCCACACCATTCGAATATCGATGAAAATGCTCTCAGCTAGGACGCTCCTTAAAGAGTATATCGATGTTTTTTTTAATTATATTAAACTGGCATAGAAACGATGGAGAACTAAAGATATTCGAAGGAAATTAAAAAAAAACTTTTTAACGTCACACAAATTGGCCTAGCCTTGTACTAAGGTCAGTAGACAAGATAAACATAAACACTTATGTAAAGAAATACATACTTCAATACATAGAAAACCAATAAGACTCAGGAACAAATCTTCTATGATATTACATACTTCAAAAAAAACGGTTGAATACTTTAGGTGGTACAGTGGAAAATACATCAAGTCAATAGCTCAAATCATTACTCTTATATGATAAATACATGTAAAGGTAAATAGACTTAATTATTATAACCTACAGGTTATAATCATAAAATGTACTTTAATTCATAAAATTAAATGTTATTTTATGGTTATATTTATACTATTTAAGTGACCTCTATATCTGGCGCGGACATTTATTTACCGTCACGGGACTGTCATCTTTATTGTAATAGGTAAAACGTATATTTGGGCCTGAGGCATTTATGTAATTGGGTAGGTAAAAGCCCACTTTTGCCCTTAGAAGGGAAGTCTAAAAACGTTTTACTGTAGGCCGTGGGTAATTGTCTGACTTACTAATCCTTACCTAAGTGTTCATTTGTAAATTTGGGACAACTGTGTTTGTAACCCTACATAGGGATGTTTTTGGAAATTTAGTTTGAGCTCTATTGTGTTAAAATGTAAGTTTTTTAAATTTATATTACTCTTTCATCTCTCTTGTTCGGAAAGTTTAATTTGAATGGGTAGATAGCCGGTGGAAAATTGCGTTTTCATCTCTAGGGTGGAAAGTATTTTTTTATAGTTACGATTTGCCACGAAGTCTAAGATAATTGAGCTACGTCATATTATTAAAATCAAAGCTTTTCATATATCTAAACTCGGCTAAACGTTAAATACGACTGGTCTATTTTTTTCGCAATTATAGAAAATCAACATTTAAAATGATTCCTCTATTCTGCTGCCCGCCATAATGCCATGATAGCATAGCATGTCACTTCTTTTTTCACGTTTCAGCATTGCCATCTAGAAAATACACATACGGCCAACATAAGAAAAGTTTAACCGAGGTGGTCATGGCCAAGTAGCTTATATACAACACTGGAAGTTGAACGCCGAACATCTTTTATAAAATGTGCGTGTAGTATTTTACTTTCTGTACAGTCGATATGAAAGTAGAGTGTCTAACTCGGGTGAAATTACCCATTTCCCCTCGAACTATTGGCGTGCGTGATATTGAGTATAAAGCAAAAATACACTGTTATTTTACCTGGAGTTTACGTAGCTCCTAGATATGATTATTTTTCGCAGTATTGCTTTTTTACGTAGAAGACGCAGCGTGGGTGAACTTCGAAAAGGTGAACCACCGACGTGGCTACGGTTGCGGAAAACAAGGAAGCGGAGCAGGACTGGTGTTTGTAGAAAACCTTGTTGGCGGCCGAATTCCAGCAGTGGACGTCTTTCGGCTAAAATTATGATGATTATGACTTTCTTTTTGGTAGAAAAATATTTTCAAAACATAATTAATTGTAATGGTAATTTTTGCTGCGAAGCAGCCAAGTGGTATTCACACCGTTGTGCTTCGATGTTGAGTTGAGACAACTAGAAAAACCAGCAGGCTAGAAGCATTTCATATTATCTTCAGGCCACAAATCCATCTTCCCATTAAGTGGCCTTTTTGCCTTTCTTATGGTAAAAAAAAATATTAAAGAAAACTGTGCTGAAAAAATTGTTGTTTTTACATTTATTTCCAACGTTAAATGGGTTTATTTCGGGGGCTTTTTCCTGTATTTGTGTTTAATAAATGATCCAACCCTCAGTTTAATGGCAGGAAATATTTGAGCCGAATCTAATCGCTCACGCAAGAGAAACGCCAAAACAAACGAACGCTACCGAAATCTTGATAAAGTAGATACTATTAAAATAAACATCTGTTTTAACCGAGGGAGGCTTAAATAAAGCAATGGATGAAATGATGTTAAATGATGATCAACTCTAAGGCAAATAGACATATTTATCGTCTAACACACATAGTACAATCTTACAAACGCTAAGATCTCACATCGTTCAATCGATTAAACTCTCCTCAACTTGTTAGCAGCTTTTTAAATAATTCTTAACACGCAACAATCATAATTTGCAGGATAATAATCCATAACGGCAATGCACGAACGTCAATTTCATTGCGCCGTTTCCTAGAGTTGAGCCACATTGCTAGTAAATTGCCTGAACAAAGCAAGCTATGCAAACTACGTTCTAAGCTAGCACTCACTGACCTAGAAAAATAGTTTGTACCAGATTAAACCAGTTCAAAGTCTACCGTATAAAGAACGTGGGAAATGTTAACCTAGAAATACAAAGTTACGTCGTTACGGAACTTAATAACAAATCTCCCAAACAATTTAACAAGTGACCGTGATCAACGGACAGTCGTTTGAGCTGATTTGGTTGTTACTTTTCACCTCACTTATTTCCTTTTACATCGCAATAGTAAGCGAAACCGCTGTGTCTTTTAACCATCTTGTTTTTATGCCATAACTATTCTGTTGACATTTTGACAGCTACAGTCAAGTGTATAAGAGTTCTTAAAACATTAACAATATTTTTTCGATATCAAAGCAATAGGATAATTAAATATGAAGTTTAACTTAGCAATTAGTAGCTTTATTTGCTGTTTAAAAATTCCTATCATCCGTCTATAATGTTAGTTGTTGCTAAAAGACATAACTCTTCACAAACTTAAATTTTTCAGCAACCATATAACGTTGTCCAAATTTAATAACGTCTAGTTATAACACGAATTCAACCAGAGCGTTAACATAAAAAATCTGTTACAAGGTTCTAGATTACTTAATACAAGTACGTAGTCAAACAAATGAATTTCTTGGCCTTTATTGGAACAATGTCAAAGTGACGTAATCAATCAAATTCTATAAGACAAAGATGTAAACAAATTAATACTGTTTGAGACCTAACTTCAAATGATGTATAGATCTGTAATCTTAGACTTAATATTGATAGTTGTGAAAAAAGTGTATAAATCTTTGCAAAGTCCTAACTTGATCTTTAAAAGCATGTGATTATGAAGTAATAAAGTTCAATTGCTTTATTTGGTTTTTACATCTTTCCCAATTCCAATTAACAAAGGCTATACGACTTTTTTTCGGACTTGAATACCTGCGTCATTTTGACGTAATTCTGCTACACAACTATGGAATCACAAAAACATCGTTAGTAGTGTCATGTTTGAAAAATAAAATTGTTTCTAATCGTGTATTCACATGTACAGTCAACGTTATAAATAAGTGATCATTTATGTACCTCGTCACTTTAACATCATGATTGAAATGTCATACAAAATTGTGAAACGATTTAAAGCGACAAGGTACATAAATGATCACTTATTTTTGACGTTGACCGTACCAGTCTTAAAAATATGACCAAGTTTAATATACCCAAAGATCAGACACAGGCATTATGGTTATTGAGATCCAGATCGCTGAACACTCTGACTTTATCATACTCTTATATGACCTGTAAATGTGTTGCATTTAGCACTTACCTGCGATGTTGAAGCTTCCAAGTAGTAAGGTCCACAGGGACAGAGCTCTCGCCGGGCTCGGTCTGAACCACTCCATCTTATCCCGCAAACAGTTTACAAAATAAATATTTTAGACACTTCCCAAATCCCCAAGATTACATTTTCACTGGGCTCGTTGTTTATTCGTCCTCCTCCTGAAACAACGGAGTCAAATTGATAATTTGCCCAAATTCTTCTTGGCTTGCTTGCCAATTTGGAACAAGGTTGGAATAACAGCTGCTGTATACTCTTGTAATTGTCACTTTGAATGGTGCTTTAGGGCGTTTATAATATAAGAATTGCGGACAAGCTTTTTAATACTACAGTTAAAAAACCGTACAAATTCAGATTTTGAGTATCTAGTTTTGAAACGGCTTCATTCAAATTCATTTTGTTGATAGTGGAGGTGAAATTATACCCACAAATAATGTCTGTCTAAGGATCAAAGAAAATTGTTTGATGTGTACATTTGTTATGAAATATAACTAGGAGGACTTGGTTCTTACGCCCACAATAGACTTGATTCGTCGGCTAATGCTCAAAAATAGGTCGGCTGTTTTTGGTCTGATTCACTACATTTCATCTCAGCTATACTAAGAACCATGATAATGATGAATAAAATATATATTTTGATCATTAGTAGTGTAAGCAATTTCATTATAATTTTGAACTGTATCAAAACTTAAATAGCTGTAACAAAACGTTACTTAATTGCATAAAATTTGTTAACAGTTTCACTGCTCCTAAAACTTCAAAATTTTATTTATTCAACTCTGTTGTTTTTCAAACTTCAAATTTGTAGAAACAAAGTAAATTTGCACAGCAGATGTTAATTTTAAAGTACAGAAACAATGTCGAATGGGTAAAATATGAGTTCTTACTTATTCAGATGTGTACCTTTAAGTTATAAGGTAACGGCTTAGTTTGAATGTCATACATAATTACAAGTTAGGTGAGTTACTGTAACATTAAATTAGAAACTTCGCGCACCCTATCCCTCTCACTCTTCATTAGTGACAAAGTCGAGAGAAAGAGTCAGGGTGAACGTAAATGGTAAACGTTAATGCTATGTACCTACTAAAATGAAGGTGTTCTTACTGATCCTAATTAAGAAATCTTAGAATAGTTTACGTATACGTTTATTATGAATTTAACTATGCACAGTCAAAAGCATAAAGAGCTATCGCGTCACATATATAGTCAAAACGGGTCACTTTGTATTGAATAACCATAGAAAGTGACCCGTTTTTATTGCTTCTAAGTGTATTTGTAGGTACGTGGACCTTATAGTTAATCATTTAGGTATTAGATATTTTTAATATCTTGGGAACGTGTATTATATTTATGACTCTTACTACTTCAAAGATTCTTCAACCCGATTTTAAATATTAATGCTCCCTAGCAAAATAGTTCACAATGCTTATTTTTTGTTTTTTTTTTTACTTTAAATTTATTGACAAAATTTAAAATTTCGTCATTAAATTGGTATTTTACTAAAGATAAAACTTGCGGATATACTTTAACTATTTAAGCAATGATTTTCTGAAACATTTTCAGCTAGCCCTTCTTCAAAAGCACAAAAGATAAAAGAAACCCGATTTAGACAGATCTTTACTCGTCCTATATTATACGCGGTAAAACCTTTTCTTTGGGATTATTCATATTTTTTAAATTAGTCTGATTCGATAACCATTTTGAGGAACAGGGTTTTAAAGCCATTCTGCATTATTAAGTGTTTGAAATATTTATCTATTTCGGATATTTCGACAAAAGTCCTTTTGTTTGACTTTCGTTTTACAAGTATATGTAACCTTTGTTTAACTTTCGTCTCCTGGTTGTATCTTACGGGTTATGCGAAGACCGCTTAAAATAGTATGTTTTGATAAACTATTACAATCACTCATTATCATTAGATATCATTTAATTGGTTCAATTTATTAGGAAATGCCAACCCAAATTTAAAATGACACCCATAAAATGTCGGCTAAATAAACAAAGATATTTAAATAAAACTATTGCATCAAATACAAAATTAATAAAATTGGTCTATTTAAATTACCTATTCTTTCGAATAATATCTATAATATCTATAATTTCGAATTAATTAAAAACGGTGAGTTTTTTTTTTGGACTGATCCCAATTACTGTTTTGACGTTTTATCGTATCAATACAATACAATACAAAAAACTCTTTATCGAACGCGAAAAAAACAACACACGGAACATTACATTATAACTATAGGTATACAAACGGCGGTCTTACCTCTAAATAGCGATGTCTTTCTGGCAACCTTATCATGTATCATGAAGAGTCAAAGTAAAATAAGACCGGGAACTGGCTGACAGACAGACTTGATATTTGTAGGAAACATTCCCTGCGAAAACATTGCTCTAAGAAATGAGTTTTCTAAAATCTACCCCCAACAAGAATAAATAGGGGGAGTCGCGGGAGAATCTGTCTACGCGTACGCAGGCGTCGTCTAGTTCTATTTATTCACTACTCTGTGACGAAGGCAAGGTTTAATAATGTCACTGCCAAACTATATAAACACACTGATATTTCATTATAGCATTATTAAAAGGACATCATGGCGGGTCACGATAAGGCGTCTCAGGACATCAATCTTCATATTTCCTAAACAGTCTGCGACGACGATCCATCTTACTAAATTGGTGTCTATGTTAATCTAGTAGCGGATTTGTTTAGTAAGCGTTTTGGAGTTAAGAACTTTACTGTTATTTAGTTTTAGGACTAAGTTAGCAAATTTATGTAATTACTGACGGATCTCAAGGCATTAATTAAGGTTTATCTGAATCTTAGACTGATTACACGGTTCACATAATTGCTACATGTTAATAAAATCGGTAGAAGTCAAGATGAGACTTTTAATTAAAACCGTAATCTTTTTCCATTTAGTAAATAAACAATCACATTTTTCTGAGATTTTTATGGCATTGAGAAGACAAGTGAGATACAATCTTAATACTATTATCCAAAGACTGCTAAGGCGTTGAAAATCCTGAGGACTTATAAATTTTACTAGTTGTCTTATCCCGACACCGGAGCTTACACCATAAATAGAGTTGTCTTTGAAACATTTAAAGCATTCAATTGTGACCTGATTGGGGTGTTAAGAAAAAACGCGTAGCATATTAGCCAACTAGCTTCAATTAACTCTTTTATCTACCTATTTCTTGCGTCAAAATAGTAATTATCATTTAAATATACCTATGCATTTTTTTAACAAACATATATAGTAAAACAAAATTATCTCTCAAGATGTTATCATCATTGATTTTCTAAATGCTAATCTCATCGATTTCGTGCACATAAAAAATCTACAGAAAATCTCTTAACAAATAAAAAACTCCACATAACAGTAACTCCGACTCCACTTAAAACTGGGTATTTTTTCAGAAAGTAATCTAATAAGAACGGCGAAAACATTTCCTGCAGTCCCAGCTTCAGGACACGTACTACCCAGTGGTCCATTTTCACCGCAGTGGCAAATCATAACAGCTTCGTCTTCGCTCCATTATCCGACCAACTAAGTGGATAGGAGCACCTCAAGTTGCTTGGTGTTACAATTTATAAACTAAAGCGACTTCTCGCAACTTAATAACAGTATATAAAAGAGTATATACTTTTACAATCTTATATTTTATAGGGGTAAATAATACGACATATAAGAACTGATAATATAAGTCACTTTATATAAACCTGTTTACTATAACGGTCACAGGAAATAATGACCGAAAGATAGAATTTCGAAATTGCTATTTCCATAAAGTATAACGTTAATAATATTATATAACACCACTCAATATAACTATTAAAGCGTATAATGTACGTGACACCTAAGACATTAAACATAATTATAAAGCAATGAATCTAACATCCAAAAACATAATGCACGTATAATATAAACAAAAAAAAACCTCGGATGCTAGGGCGGGAGCTATGCCTTGTAAGGTATTCTTCGATCTTAGAATACCCTACAAATGTTTCCTTTTCTGGTTTCCGATCCTTTCAGTACCTATTGAGGCATACGATATTAGATCTTATATAATCTTTATACTAAAAAAAATATGTATTTATGATCGTTTTAAGTCATGTATGTTACGAGTATACGAACTGAAATGAGACAATGTGAGTGTTGCTAACGTTTATTATATCTTGTAACGTTATTAAATATTGATTATGTAGTTATATCTCGTGAGACGCACCCATTTTACAGCCATAGTATAAATATTATAAGCCTTCTAACCAAAGAAACAGTAAGGACCGGCCGCAGCCGCCGCTGCCGAGGCGACCCTTGGGTATTGATAACAAATCTTTCTTTTTTCGTGTGATACCTGCCAATACCATTAAGGTATCAAGTAAATGTTTTCTATCAAAACTTTATTCCCTTCTTTTGTTTATTTGTGAGAAATAAGGCATTATATAATACGACGTTTGATTGACTAAAATGATGTTATATGTAAACTAGCTACCAGAATAGGCGTAGCTAAGATGCAATAGCCGCTATAGTTTCTGTTTTCCATCAACTCGAAATGTATGGAGTTGACCCTAGCGGTCGACGTGATCTGCCATCAGCTTAGGTCAATTCTACGGGGTCCGTTCATTTGACCGAAATACGTTTGGTCGAACGTATCGTTTCGCAACTTTTTCATTTGGCAACCAACTTTTATTTCGGTAACTGTAAATATTTCAGGATTTATTTCTGTACCTTCGCGAAGACCCAGGTTAGGTTAGGTTAGTTTTTATAAAAATCCTGAAATATTTAAAGTTACAGAAATAAACGTGGGTTGCCAAATGAAACGGTTGCGAAACGATATATTCGACCAAATGTTGTTCGGTGAAACATTGGTGAACCCAATTCTACACATATTGTCGATTTTCTAAAATTAGGGTAAACTAAGGGTTAAGACGTTTGTCACCTTGAACCCAAAAATAACGGTCGTTTATTAAAATAAATAGTACATAACCATTCAAAAACGCCATTATAACTTTAAAAAAGAGTTCTATTTTTAAACAGTTTTTTGACCACCTCTAAACTTAGACAATAAAACGTCCAACTTTACGTGAAACCGCGACGCCATCTTTAAAAGTCTCACGTGCACTCTGCCCTCGAGAGTTTGAGACACTCAGCCTGCCTCTTATAACTTTCACCGAAGCATTAGGGTGACGTTAAAAATTCAAGAAAAAGCGGAATCGCAACTGCGTCCCTCTAGGGTACACTTAGTGGGACGCCAAAGTGATGTAATGAAAATTCTTAATGACACAAGAAACAACCGCGTAAAGAGGTTCAAGTTAGTTTTCTTGAGAACAGAAGCATTAAAAGACGGAACATGGAGTATCCGATCGAAAAAGTTTTAAAGTGATGCGCGTGATAGATGTTTCATTCCATAATGGCGCGCCCCACTATAATATTATACACTATATTTATTGATGGAGCTAACTGTGTGACAACTATTTGTATGGAGGGGCGCGTCGTCGTGGATTGAAATTACTATACATTGTTTATTTAAAAAAAAACTTATTATATTATTATTATGTGAACAACAGTGGATTTTTATTAGACAGCATTTGTAAGCTTCTTTTTAGTTCGTTCCTTGACGTATACTGTATTTTTTCTAATATATTTTGCCTTGAAATGATTCCTAAACAAGTCCGGCCAAAAACCGAATGTATAAGCATTATAAACCATTGGGGGCAATAACGATGAAAGTCGGTGGGGAAACATAAAGACCATAATAAGAACCAGTAAAAGATTACAAATCCAAAAGTCCTTTTAAGAGCTACTGCAGTGTACCTTAGCCGTTGAATTGTGATTCACAAATAAAAAGACGCAATGTATTATATTTGCACATAATTTCCGAACACCAGTAGTTTTTCCCCAATCATTTTGAATTAATTAATTGTACCTAACATTTATCTCAATTAAGTTTCCAATCTTATCTCGAGACAATACGTTTTAACCGGATCCTAGTGCTTCTAATCACGCAAACGCGTAAGCACGAACTTACAAGAACCTCTGAAAACCGACGCAACGCTTAATACGTCCCGTGGAGCTCAATCAAGCCACCTCGTAATGGAATGCCATTGTCGTGTACGTTTTCATTAACAGCAGAGATGTGACGATAATTGTGTAACGTGTTTCAAAAAAAAAACGTGACGTTTTCAAAGATTCTAGTGTTGTTGAAAATGTCAAGGAGTGCTTTTGCAAGGTTTTATCAACATTAAAAAAATGAGGGCTGTTGTAAGAATAACGTTTGTATATGTGTATGGTTTGTCTGTGTGTCTTTGTATAAGTGTGTTTGTCTGTTGCATTTTAGCTTCTACACGAGTAGACTAATATAGACACGTTTTTTTTTAAGAAAGTAAGTTTAAGTTGTTGGAACAAAGTAGGTTTGATGTAATCGGTTGGTTTTTATCCCCGATTCCGTCTAAAGTTGTAAACAACACGAACCCATTTATCACTGTTACTCCATAATAACAAACTTCTAAAAATCAAGAGATTTTTTAATGATTTTTTCACTTGGTCTTTAATTACTATATTCTTACTATATGAAGTGGTACTTTCTTCGTAAAAAACGATTAAAAAAGAATTGAAGTTAAGTTTGAAACGTTACTTACCTAACCTAACCCAATAAAAATGGATAATTAAGTAATTATAATTTTGAGAAATTTTATTCTAAAACGCGTGAAAACCTTTTTTTTTGCACATTTAAATAAATTTAGGCATTTTTATACTACATTAATTACTAAGGTGGTATTTTAATAAGAAGCAAACTGGGTGGACCTGCTTTAGTCAATCAAAACAGTTCTGAATGACTGTTTTGTCAAACTACGTATAAGTGATGTGTTAAATAAATTTCTAAACATATTTTTAAGAGAATAACAGCGAAAAAATACAATGTAACTTTACATTGATCTAAAACATGTCAGTATTTAAAACACACATGGTAACTGATAACACTAGATAATTTTTCATATACTGGTAACATTTATTTGAGCTCTTCTAAAAGCCCCACCACCTTACAAGGCTAAAGCAAGTAAAATTGAACTAAAACAAAAAGACAAATCAATTTTTCCATATATCAGCATCCCAAGATAGTGCAAACCCAGAAGTGCATACCAAGTTCTACGCGGCGAACTGCATTTCAAAGACAAATAATTGCATTGGAATTTCTAGAGGGAATACGGAATTTAATGCTTGCTCCGCAAAAATAACGACGACGACAAATTTACGAACAATGGAAATTCGAAAATAATATTCTGCAAACTTAAATTTGTTCGAGCACTCTACCGCATTCGGCGACGGCGACGCGCCGCAGAATTAGTTTCGTATTGACAAATAAGTGAATGCTCCACAAATATTGGAAAGAAAATATTCTATTAATACGACGGACTGCTCACTTTTGTTATTCATTGTACTAGGACCTCGTCCTTCGTAATTGAATTGAAATAAGAAATTATTATACGAGTGAACAATGTTGATTTATATTTATAAGTTATGCTGCTAGCGAAATAAAAAATAAGTTATTCAAATTCGTTTTGAAGATGTTCCTTTTTATTAGAAGAGAGTGATTTTGAACAGATCATATTGTCAATTGATTGACGCACTATTAACAATAAAGGAAAAACCACCAAATTTAAACTCACTAAATTAACCCGAGTATTTCAACTGAAACGTAAAAAAGCGACAGAAGAAATTTCATCTATACAATGAAATTTATCTTAATAGCCACCTGCATAAAAATACACTGGAGCAAAACCTTTTTCCAGATAGCAAACACGGAGAGCTCCTCATTCTTCCCCCCTGGATTATCTCCAAGTAGAATCTCTTTATGGGTGACGGCTATCTATGCATTTAATCCACTTTCTCTTTTTATCTTAAGACAAGAAAAAGGGCAAAAAGGTTTGTCTTTTGTCCGCTCAGGGTGACCTTTCCGTTCCAACGTTTATTAAACAAAATACCTTCACCTGTGTTAGTCGTCAGCTGAAATTATTTTTTCTAATTTCAATGAGAGGCCGAGTAATTTATTCTTTTAGGATTCTGTTGAAACGGCATACGGAGTGTTCTCATTTTTAATTAAATATTTTTTATTCATTATTTAAATTTCGAATGGCGTCGCAATTTGAATCGAAATAGGATATTTTAGCTATTTGCAATCATCAACAAAATTGGAAATTATTATGATATTCCGTTTTAAATTGCCAAGTTTAATTTGACTTGTTTTTCCCTTTGTCCTGTTAATTGTTGGTTAGATGTTGATTCTAATCCTCGATCAAACTAATTTTGACAGCTACGTCAGTGCTGTGAACACACACAATCACTTATGACGAGCGCTTGTACCTTCCGGGAATGTACAACACTTATGAATGAAATATTAAATGCGCCATTACCACGGTATATCCTAATTAAATTTCAGCAAACGCACATGTTTACGTGTACGAGCCGTGGAGGTGAAAGGCAAGTAGCTGTTGGTATTAATTTTACGGGCGCACCCGCCCTCGATTTCGAAATTCAACATTCTCCTCCGTTTCCTTTCGTTAATTCTGTTATAAACTAAGAGCAAGTAGGATAGAGATAAGGTTTAAAACTTCACGTAGCAGGGCCCAAAGTCGAGTTCGTCAGCAAAACGTTGGGCTGTCAATTAAGTTGCCCCGGTAACGTGGATAATGAAGGTGCGACGCGGAAGTGAATATAATTTTCGAGCAGTACTCTTGTTAAGATGCTCACAACGCCCGTTTTCATGATATTAGCATTGTTCTTAGTTTCATAACAGCTTGTTATAGTACAGACATGAAGTAATTAAATTTTGATGGCAGAAGTTGGTGGCCTCTTATCTAATATGAATAGTTTGTATCAAAATTAATGGTTAAAAAGGTAAACTTCTTACAACACTGTAGCATTTGAATTAAGCAATCTTAATGTATACGACTGGTGTTCAAAAGAACACGTATTTTTTCAAGACTAATTGTTGAAACTTAACCATTTATTATAAATTTCTGGTTATAGTTTTATAAGTTAAAATTATCACAATTCCTTACGTTTCGACAATGAATTGATAAATTATATTTTAATTTAAATGTGGGAAGAAAACTCAATTGTATTCGATGCAACAAATAGGAGATATTTTCATCGACTGGGATGCTGTTAGCAATGTGGTAAACATTATTAATATTTCACTTTATTGTAAAACGTAATATTAGACAGCTTTCCCAAAAAAATAAATTCATTACCTAATATTAAAGCAAAAGGAGTTACGAATATTAGTTACCAAGCGTCAACGTTGCGTGACACACCTGTGGTTGACGCGCCATTTGTTCGAGAGGTGAGGACGCGCCGACCATGTTTCTTATACGACCACGCTCAACCAAAACACCCTATATACATTTGAAAATACAAAAACATACGACCTTCCGCTTTTGATGCTTGACGTGACACGGTACGCTTGCGAGTCGCATGACATACGGATGTTTTGTGTTAAGTCAAAGGGTGAGCCAATTCGCGATGTTGATGGAATGTTTTATTTTTGTTACCGTAAAGCCTCTTTTAGATGTAGGCGTGTGGCTTTTGTTTTCAGCCTGTCGGCATTCTGACGGAATTGAACTTCGTAGTAACCGTAATCTAACCAAATCTAACCTGCGTTAGATGTGCGTGTCTCTTGAACAGTGTAGGTGGAATAATAGCACTCCACTTTGCTGCTCTAATAACATGAAGTAAGTCTCAAAGACATGTTTGTTTAACTCAGTAGGTACGTTGTTTTGAGCAATATATAGGTTTAGAGCATAACTTAGATGAAACCAGTTTTCTAATCAATACTTTTACTGATTGACTCTTTAATTACAGTTTTACCAACTCATTGAGACTAACGAATTTGTGTATAATATATTTTGGTCGAATACACAATACAATTGTGAAATCACCCTTTACCCATTTCACCCCACTAATAATCGTTAATATGAAAGTTTGTGAGTGTGTGTTAGTTTGTTACTCTTTCACTCTCCAACGGCTGCAGGATTTAGTTGAAATTTGGAGATAGCTTTTATACCCTGAAAATATAAAAATTCCCAAAAGGAATAACGATTATTTAAATCATAAGATACTAGTAAAATACAAATTTAAAACAATTGCAACAACTCAATAATAGTAAAGATGAAGGCAATATAATTCTTGCGTATTCTTGCCCTTTTAGCATTGCAGTGAAAATGGCTATGGGCAAACATGCTTATTTGCAAAACAGCAACACTCACTGAAGCACTACTTAGTATTCAAACACTGCATAAAGAACAAGGCTTGAATGTTGAAACGAGAGTAATAAAGTCTGCAAAACCCCACACAAATGCAACTGTCTCCGGTTCATTTTTATTAAAAAGAAAATCTACAGGGGGAAGCAATTTATTAAACACGCACTAAGGCGATTATCTTGTTGTACGAGAGACTGTCAAGGGAGTTGAAAGATAAAGGAAGCAATATTAGTGCCTGGTATGCGATTTGTGTCATTAGTGCTGGGTTTGATCTTTTTTGTAGAAGTTGATCACTTTTTATTGACTCGAGGTTTTATTTTAATGGTACGGAATATTCAAGCCATTTTAATAGGTGGTGACTAAGATTATCAATCGTCGATTCAAAGTTAATTCGTTTTGTTTTAAATAAATATCTTAGTTTTGGTTGGGATCTAGGCTTGTATCAGACAACAATAAACATACTTATTTGATTTGATTTGATTTGTTTTTTTTAATGTAATAGTCACAGACGTAAACCATTTCGTATCTTAGGAACAAACAAGATTAAATACAGGATGATGTATTCGTATAATGCAAGCGTAACGTAGTATACACGAGGCTGCATTGCTTTAGAGATACATTGTCCCAGTGTTTTGTGTCTTTCACATGAATATCACGAATGCAGCCGTAAGAGCTCAAATATTCATCTTCGTGCCTTTGTATTCAGACACCAAGCATATATATGGGTTTGCTTAAAGTTAGCAGCTAAAATATGATATATTATACGATAGAGATAAATCTGCAGTTACCCAAATTTGAATGAGTATACTCAAAAATTAACTCTATCACTCACAACAAAGAAATACTTCTACTGTTGCATAATTCATAACACTTTTCATCGTTTACGTCTACAGCAAAATAGTTTTCTATTTCCACACGTTGTCCGCTTTTTATAAAAAATACCTGAAACAGTAATTCAGGGTACATACAGGGGGATTACAAAAGCTGTGTGTGACTGGCAATTTGTCTAACTTACCTATCCGTCACTGGGCGAGACCGATCGGCGCGGTTGAGTATTTCCCGCGGTCTTTTTTTGGGTCAAACGAGGCGAGTGACTGGTAAAAATAGGCGTGTAGTCGGTCTTAACTTTAGAAATGTGGGGTTGGGAATCGATTATGATAGATGTATCGAATTCAATTATGATCAAATAACATATACTTTTACCGTTGATATAGTACTACTAACATAAGCCAAATTTGTAAAGATTCCACATCTCCACATAATTTATTTGCTGTATAGCAATTATAATTTGTCTGTCTTTTTTTACTGACTGCGCAACAGGTGACAAAGTTATATTTTACGAAATATTAAATACAATAAATCTACTAATATATATATATATTATATGTACTATATTTATTCATACATAATTGCAATAACCAGATTTCAGTCATTTTCCTGCACGTGTTGCGAGTAAGTCAAACTAGTTCATATGCCAAACGACCTTTGATAGTTTTTTTTATTAGATTTCGCAATTATCAGATAATGGTTCCACAGACTGTTATTTACGAAAAAGTACAAACTTATAATGCATACATAATCCTAAACTCAGGAACAAATATCTACTCGTGCTAATTACAAATATTTGACTTTACCAGAGACCAACCCCGTTACTGGTGAACCACAATAGAACCTTACCGCATTATACTAACGATTAGATCCTATCTAAGTTCTGACTTGTCACTTGACGCTGTCATTAGGACAAGGTTCTACGGTGGATCAACATTTAGAGTCCTTGATGTTACCAACTAAGGTGACGGCACTAACGTTGGACACTTAGCTGAAGGCACCAAAAAATTGACGCTTATTTCTTAATTCAAAGATATAACTCTTATCTTCTATACCATAAGAACCAAGTGTCCATTATTGGCACTTGTTAATTACTGGTTCTATCCCCTTAGCGTAACTGCGTCGTCAATCACGGAATTCTAACTGAATTCGTGTTCCACCACACGTGACCGAATCCACAAGCTCACCTAACCCGGTAAAGCTACGTCTACGGTTCTTATCCGACACAATAGCTAACGTTCGGTCGCTACTCAAGACAAATGGGATGTCAGCCGCAGCGCAGTTCGTTGACGAGCGAAAATTGCTTTGATTTTCTAACAAATCCTATCCTACTGTTGCATTGTTATGGAATACGATTAGCACAATAGCACCCTGTATTGATATAGAGGGGGGGTATACGTACAATATCATTAATATTTATTTATAATCTATAATCTTCGTAGAATTAGATTCCTGGTACTGCTCCTATTAAAACCCCTAAGGGGATGAATTATCAAAAATCCCCTCTTAGTCCACCCAGGAATATAAAAAAAAAAAATGTTCCAAATTCCAAGACCCTAAGTCCAGCGCTTTTGGGTGTGCGTTGATCGATTATCTGGTCAGTTTCTTTATAGAGGATTATAAATGCTAGTTTGTATGGATGGATTTTTGTTACTCAATCAAGCCAAACGGCTGAACGGATGTGGATGAAATTTGGCACAGAGATTCTCAATTGAATTGAACAGTTTCTGAGGGAATAGACATACATTAAAATTAACACAATACGAAGGGATGAATAAATTTAATGACTGACTGACTAATTCCATCTCTTGTTGCTTGGATATAAAAGGTCAATGGTATACTAATATACGAGTTTTTTTTTTTTTATGGCATAGGGAAGGCTGACGAGCACACAGACCACCTGATGGTTAGTGGAAACTGTGACCCATAGACATTCCCATTCACAAGACTGCAAGCCTAAGACTGAAAATGCGCTGCCAACCCTGAGGACTAAGATGGAATGCCTCAATGCTAGTCATTACACCGGCTGTCTTATCCCCAAACCGGAACACAACAATGCGAACACTGCTGTTTGGCGGTAGGTTAATGGATAAGATGGTGGTAGCGATCCGGACGGACCCCGCACAAGTAGAAATATAGTAGTAGTAGTAGTAGTAGAGTAAGTAAAAAAAGTAAAATATGTAATTCGTTTCATTTAACTAGTAATAATCCGGTGAGTGGTTCTTAAATAATTCTCAATATTCAATTGTGATTCTACAGGATGATCAAAAATTAGCATTGTTTTATCTAACAGTAGGCCGGTCACCTTCAAAGCGCCGACGTTTCACAATACAAGCAAACGCCTGTCCCTTACCTACTGATGCGAGAGGGACAAGTCCCTTTAACAACGTCTGCGAATAAGACTACAGTGTGTCCTTGTACCCGGAAAAATAAATATACGACACGTATGAGGAAAAACATGGTTATTTTGACATGGGTCCAGTGAATATTTTTGTAAATTGTATTAACTGATTAACTAAGTGACTGGGTGGATAAGACTGCATTAATATAATCATTATAGATCAAGTTTAGGAATAAGCGAGAGTCAAAATTTGTGTTTAACACAACTTAAAACTTATACAATAATATCGCGATAAAAAAGAGAATTCGTTTGAAACAGAAATCGTCTAGTAATTTTTTTGTGGGTGATAATTGAATTAAAAGATAGTCATTAGTAAAATTAATCCTGTATTAATTAACGACTTACTTATCAATTCAATCAATTCAATTATTTATAATCTTTCTAAAGTTTCGTCCAGAGCACTTTGTAGACATTCCAGATACTCGTACTCGCTATTAAAATATATTTTTATATTTTCGCACTCACTAAAGAAACACACTGTATTGTATAGGGCTTGAAGGTCGAACGGGACTAAGAACAGTAAGCCCTTAATATTGCAAACATTTGTGGCCATGAATAAGTAAATGCAGAGTAATTTTCTCTCGTGTATTAATTATTTACTTATTGACACTGATAATGAGGAAGACTAAGATCTAAGACGATAATGTACTGGTAATACATAAAGTACGTAGATTAGATTAGTAGTGCTAATTTTGAGCAAATATACAGGCTGTCCCAAAATATAGTGAAACAATATTACAATTAAAATCCATTCAATCAGTCTGCAAAATTGTACACGTTTTTAACTTCTTCATAGTAATGTCTATCAGTTTAGGGGTTTTTAATTTTGGAAAAATCTGTCAACTAATATACATTGTTTATTGAGTAGTTAAATTGACGATTTACTCGTAAATGGTCGTAGTGGTGATTCTGCTAGTAAGTGCAAATATGTAAAACAATGTCAATAAGTAATACACATTAAAATAATTAAGAATTAATTAGCACCTAACGCCTTGAAGACTTTTTATGTACTGAAAAGGTCGTGTGTGAACTAAGGCACGCCAAGCGTACCACACAAAGGTGAGCCAAGGAAATTGCAGAAATCAGGTCAAGATAAATCGATTGCGATTTTAAACTTTACCGGCACACCGAACTTCGACAACAACCGTGTACTTTTAATACACTTAAAACTTGTTAGTCTTTCTACGAGTTGTAATATTAATAAATATGTCGCTACTTCTGTTTGTTCACTTGCGCTCTTTATTTTTTAACTACACATCGCTGCGTTATGAATTTTGATGCGGTTTTTACCGCTATGTGAAGAATTTAATTTGAAAGCTTTATTTGCATACGTAAATAGCTACACAGGCGAAGCCGGGGCGTGGCAGTGATAGCGACGAGTGGCGAGCGGTAACAAAGAAACTCAAAGAGTTGTATGAAGCATGCATTATACCTTGGCATAGCCATTGAATGAATTCTTACATGATGTCGAAATGTCATATGACTTGACGTTACTTACTGGTGCTATCCTCTACTAGATATATATTGCCAAAGATATCGTATTGTCAAAGATACGATAGCTTTCATTTACTTGCCTAGCATCATTTGCCATAATTTTATATTCCATAACGATACATATGCGGTAATTTGATACTTTAACAAAGTTACGTGCCATATTATCATTTGCCATAATTTTAAGTGCCATAACGATACGTTCGCCATACATTTAATTACCCTAATTATCAAAAGTGTTCTAAAATCGTATTAATAATAATTCATTTTATATTTTATGTGTATTTTTTTTTAATCTGTTCTGGCACTTCTTTGGGCGATCCCGCGGCACGCTCGCGTCGCTCGCTCGGGACGCGCGCTGTAGGGCTGCAGTTCTACCTAACACTCCTCCTGGCTTCATTTTTTCATTTGATCTTTAGAAGACATACCCTTTTTCACTAGGACCCCAGAATTAATGAAACACGTTTGACTGCGGTACCAAAACCTTATTACCCTAACAAAGCGTACGGAGCTTGCTTAACACGCTATACAGGGTGGAAAAAACGAACGCCACGGCGGTAACTACCTTAAATATTGGAAAGCGGAAGTGAAAAATTACTTTATTTTAAAAACAATAAAATTTATGGATTTTCTTTAATTCGTGTGTTAAAATCTGGAATATGACAAAGAATAAAATCGTGTTTATGATACGAATCAAAAAAGGGTCAACGATAGTGGTCATGTTTATCTACAATGGATACACCACCTTTAGACTGAATAATACCTGTAAAAAAGCACTACTTTATTATGTTGTCATATTCGACCAGTTCAATTCCCGGTTAACCAAGACAAATTTTCCAAAATCCATAAACGCTGTGCATTTTATTTAAAAAAAAAAATCACTCATCTTTGCTTAAAAATTGTTATTTCCAATATTTAAAGTGCGACTAGTTGCTGTGCATGCGTCGTTCGTTTCTCCACCCTGTATACGAGATATACTGTATACCTGTATATCTGGCAACTTTTAATAACGCCTGTGGCACGAAACTACTACGTAATTCTCAACACCTTATTAAACCATAAACCATGGCGGATGACTTAGTATCTACGTGAGTAATGTATGAAATGGAAGCTCGGGCTAGCTTATTTTATATTTAATACGCTTGCAACACGTGGAATGGATTATTAGCAGTGTTTGAAATTACCGTTATAAAACCTTCGTTAGTTTTGGCTTGCTTTATGGATTTTTAAGTATATTCTCTGGTCTTTTTTACAATAAGTTTAATATGAAGCGCGTTTTGTACGGTGTCTTTATACGTTTTAGTATCGTAATGATAGCTCTTATTAACTTGACAGTAAAACGCGACAATCCGATTGCGATAGGGGTGACAGCAAAGTAGAACAGAGGTGCAGATTAAGCTATTCTGCAATTATGATGGCTTCAGATTTTGAAAGAAAGCGATTTATTTGTAGCGCGGAATATCCCTTTCAGTTGTTTGTTATGATAGAGACATGACACCTTTACATGTATTTTCTCGCATGTTGAT
This sequence comes from Acleris sparsana, assembly GCA_923062465.1. NCBI lineage: Eukaryota > Metazoa > Arthropoda > Insecta > Lepidoptera > Tortricidae > Acleris > Acleris sparsana. The sequence continues at coordinate 4,165,579 of OV281289.1, forward strand.
CAACTAGCCGTTTAGTTTAGTTGGACTATGCAGGTAAATTAAATACAATCCTGCTGTTTTTTTAATTGAAAAAATGTTTTTATAAGTAACCTTAATTTACAGCGACAGCACGGCGAAGAAATAAAGATATCTATATATATATATTCAAAGTACCGCTGGCTTTAGGGCTTCCAAGCGTGACATCTACACTACACCATGTAGCTCGGTTCTTGAGTGGTGTCTGCGTCCTGGAAAACGCAACGTGCCCACGTTGCCCCTGAGGTTAACTAACGATGTGGTAATGCTGCCGGAATCCAATTAATTGTGGTAAGGCAAACGTACGTACCACGACTTTAAGATAATTGAAACCAAAAGTTGAATGACGGGCTAAAACAATTAATTACCGAGGCTATTGTTTAATCGATCGAATTATTTTGCATGTGAACAGATCGTCGATATGCTTGATATTCTGGCGAGTAAAGCATTTAAAACATCCTGTAACTAAAAATATTTAGAAAGTTGAACTGGCAGTCTTAAATACCAGGGTTCTTTTCATCATAATTATAACTGTGTACTTATAATATAGACAGCACTGTCGTTTGTTTCATTATCCTTTGTATATATTTTAAGTGTATGTATGTTTTTATACATGTTTTGTTATTATTTATTCTAAAAAAGTAATTTGCTGGGTAAAGGTTAGCTGAAACAGATCCCTTAAAGGGATAAGTGCGTCTTTGTACGTTCCTTTACTGTAAATATTTTATTTTAATTTCTGTGTTTTTGTACAATAAAGAGTTTACATACTTACGTACATTATGCCCGCATCAGACCTTTACTGGACACCTCAATACCTAGTCTATGCAACTGACGATACACGCAGCTCTGTCGGGTATTTTTACACGTGGATAATATTGCGGATACTATGCTAACGGTATCAAAGATGGACACATTTAGCTGACAGCCACCAGTAATGGAGGCTGCACTCTTAATTAAAATTTCATACGGTCCTAAATTTATTGTTGTAAAACAAAAGAATAACCCTTATCTTCTGTAAAATAAGAATCAAGTGTCCATTATTGGTGCCTTGTCCATTACTGGTTCCATGGGAATAAGCAGAAAATCATTGTCATAATGGAAAAACATTTTTTTATCAGTTAAGGATGTGACTTATTAAGATACATACATACATACATAAACTCACGCCTTCATTCCCAGAGTGGGGTAGGCAGAGCTACAGAATTACCAACAACCCTAAAAACTTGTTGATAATTCTGTAACCACACTTTGCACAATCAGGCTAAGATGTTTACCAGTGTATTAGTGACAGGTTGCAAGCCCATCGCCTAACAGTACTACAAGCCTTTATTCCCTTAGTCGTCTCTTACGACATCCGCGGGAAGACACGGAGTGGCACTATTCTAACCCGGCAACCACACAGGCACATTAAGATAATCCCTACGTTTCTCAAGACTCTTTCAGAATTCATGGAAAGACTGATCGATATACATTTATATACTTAGTTTTACTCAGATTACAATAACTGATCGTTACTTAGCACACGTTTTCGCTGTAAACTAAGTCGAAATTAGGAATTGAATATACTGGGAATCAAGCCCAGCATATTGTTCTCTTTTTGCAAAATCTCGAGTGTTTCAATGCATCCTTGTTTCGGGAACAATTACAAAGCTCGATTCTTGGTTAGTACCTATATTTTTTTCATTATTTGTTTTTTTTTATTTTTCCAAATTGGATGCTATAGTTCCTGATAACAGAGTACCCTAACTTTTATTGTTTCTGAATTGACCCATTTAGATAATTACTCCTGTATAATAATAACTATTAAGATGATGACTTACTACGGCCGAACTCTATATTTAAACCACAAACAGATAAGGCTTACTTTGGGTTAAAATTTGACATTTGCCCGACATGCCACATTTTAATCCTAAGTAAGCCGATCTATCTGCGGTTTGAATATAGGGTTCGGCCATAAAAAGTGTCATTCATCAAAGCTTTAAATGAATCCGTTTGTTTAAATATAAAAATATTCTAAGTTAAGCGATTTAAATAGCAATAAAAAGGGTAGATAGACGCAATTTTGTGGCGTGTTCCAGTAAATCATTCAGCATACCGCGACGATCCCCGAACCCCAGGAAGGGTACCGATGAGTTATAACCATTGTAAAGTCAGCATAGGTTTAAGAAGTAAATTGGTAACGGAATCTCATCCTTAATTCGTTTAAAAAAACCATTTGTGATCAATTAAATTTCATAAAATAATCACGGTGTTTAAAATTTATTAATATGGAAATAAAAAGTATAAAAAATTATTATAATGTTGTGAGGTCTGTACAAAAATGCTCTAGGCACAGTACGGTACCTACTTACTACCTAAGGATCGTCTCGAACGTTCAAAGCGCGGCCGTTAGTATTTATTATTAATAAAAAATAATGTCGTATGTAAAAAAAACACCTTTAATGTTTTTTTTTTCAATATTTAAGAGATAATTAACACAAGAACGTCTCAATCGCCATTCTGATTAAAAGTGAGGCCGTTATTATTGACTATTTATTGAAAAAAAAATGGCATTAAAAATTTAATATCTTTTTTTACGAACTACATAGTGCTTAAATTATCAAGGACCTTGTGCTTAAATGAAGTTACAGATAAGGACATTGATAAATTTGTACATCTTTCTGCTAGTTAATCCATATACGTAACGTTTTGAAAACGCTATAAACTTGACAGTAAAGGCGACCGAGGCACAAACGACACCATTCCAATAGGTGTAAAATCGAACTAGACTTTGTTATACGCAATCTTAAGATCAACCTGTATTTCGTTGTTAATTGTCATCTAAAAATGAGTTCGGAGACGAAACACAATCTTACAGCCCGTAACGAAAATAACAAAGTTTTTAATTTGTCTAAATGCATCGCCGTTTCTTCAGAAACAGGTCAAAGCGGGAGCGGCAAGAAACAAAACAGAAAATTTGATTAGCCCGTAATTAAGTTGAGATCTGGATAAGACAGAAATGACTCTGCAAAATAGAAGGACAAACAAATTAGTGCGCACTGAAGTTGATTGATCTTGTGATGTTATTTATTTTACAAGTTACTTCGGATTTAATTTAGTTAAGATTATTTTTTTCTACAAAAAAATACAATTTTAAGAATTTGAATTTAAATTTCCATTGGATATCTTATCTTATTCGGTGGGGTCTTTATGGATACACTTTGACCCTATGAGATATTTTGTGTAATTACCCCTCTTTTTATATTTTAGAGCTTAGCTACCTCCACATGCTGCCTCCACCCGTTCCAGAAAGCGCATGCACTCCACATTGGCAGTACGTTGAAAGAGTTTGGTTCTGGGTAGCCACCGCCAAGGATTTTCATTCACACATTATGTGATTCATTGTCTTCACCTCTTCCCCGCACATTCTACAATCTGTGTTGTCATACAGACCCCTCATTGCTAATATATGTTAAGTCAGTGTGGGTTAAGGTTCTCGTGCTCTGCCGGCTATTGGCTACTTTTACCGAAGCGGCTGGGGCGGGTGTGCCGCCGCTAGCCTAAACTGACACCTCCTCTCCATGGCAGTCAGCGCGTACGGGTCCTTGCTGCAGAACTGCTGGCTGGAAGTGTCACCAGAACAGAACAGAATCGCAAAGTGTGCTATTAACACTCCGATAATGCACCGGAATTATCTTCTGCTGAGTTTCCAAACTTTATTGTTCCACCTTTGGTCTACTCTTTATTATAAAGAGCTATACATGCTAATCTGTCGTTTTCATGAAATCCCAATTAAGTTACTAGAATTAAAGGATTGAATCGTAGGCCTCAAGGTTGGAAGCATTTTTCTGTCTCAAGAAACGTCGGATATGACAGTTTTCTATGAGGTTAACTTTAACCTAGCTTGAGATGGGAATCTTAGCTTAGATCAGTTTATTAATACGGCCCTTCGTAATGCACTAGAAATAGCCTTGATTGCAAATGTACTTGGATCTCAGAACCGACTTAGCATTAAGTGGCCTATATACTCGCGTGCTTTTCGATGCCATAAAAAAATGTTGAAAAAACTTTACACCTTTTTTTTTCAAATTAAAATGTTTTATGTTTTATCTTTTTGAACATATTCAAGGCATAGAAAATTATTTATTAATCTAGTTATATTCGATTGGCTTGCGAGCATTAGCAATTTAGTGGCGACGTGAAGCGGCGCAGCGGCGCGGAGGTGGTTAAGTAATGTTCAAATTTGTATGAAACACACCGTCCTAAATCCAGTCGATAAATAATCGACCCTTTGCGCGTTGCTGGTGCTGTGCCGTACCGCAACTTTATTTCTAAAAGCAGGAATGGTCCCTTAAAAAGACAACAAAGTAGTCTGTGGTAGATGGTAAAAAATAAAAGACCATGGAACATCTGATCCGGCACGACATTTTCTTTTGAGCATTTTTAAGAGCAAAGTTAAAGAAAAAAAGGAACAGGAAGACCTAGGCTTATTTTAGCCTAAGCTAACAGTGAATAGGAACAAGTGGCTTTTACTCGACAAGAGCATAGCAGAGCATCTTGAGTTAAATGGTGAGCGTATGAAGACCACAGGTAATTTTTCTTTGCATTTTTATGGCTGTTTAAAGAGATCTCTTTAATATAACATTTGTAGACAATGTTGTAATTTTGGTGTGCAACGCTACATGGCAATTCTGATAGTAATTTCAAGAGCCATAGTTTTCATAAGACTGATTTCCTAACGTTAATCGTTACAAAAAAAACAATACAGCAAACTAGTTAGCAACGCTAATATTCTGCCAGGCCCTAATGAGCTTAAACCTAATTTACCTAAACCAGTGGTACGAGATGAAGGACCTACGATAAAGGGCACGGATGTATGAGTCAAGGTTAATAAACTAAGGGGTAACAAGTGAATGTCCTGACTTCGCTCTGATCAAAAAGTATCTATACTTAATATAAACGTAAACAGGCAATTATAATATAAAAATAATATGGAGATGAGCGAAGTGGAGCGGAGCTGTGGCAATATTAACCAATAGAATCCTAACTAACGTGCGCAAGGACCGCTCGACGTGACCGCACGCGCCTTCTATTGGTTATTATTGGCACAGCTCCGCTCGTCTCCACCTCAGTGAAGTGGCAGCCTTACGATGCAATAAAAATGAAAATACGTTGGAAAAAACGTTTCTTGTACGGGGACTTTATTGTTTCACTTTCTTTATTTTTATTTTTTAATTCAGTGTAAAAAGAAATATTCTGAAAGAAAAATCAACCCGCTATCTATTGCAGTTTAAAAGATACAGCGGTTTGAAGTTAGGACGGACGGACGAACGGGCGGGATGGACAGCGGGGGCATATTAATAGGTTCCGTTGGGCTCACTACGGGCACGGAACCCTAATAAAATGTCCACTATTTCAAATGATGTAATAATTTTTCAATAGGTGCTGCGGTTCCGGCTACCATTCACATGTAAATAAACTTACAAATTTCACTCCCCTCTCTCAAATACCACAGTTTAATATAGTTTATAGTAAGGATAATTGGTTGGCAACGGATTTGCACTCTTCGAATTGTAGTCTTGAAAATACAAGTGTGTATGGTTCTCAGATCCTACTTTTCTTGTGCCTGTGCGTTAGCTGGCTTTCTACTTGCAATTATAAACATCCTAAAACTGTTAAGGCCTCCTCTGTAGATGTCCGTAACTTTATATCCATTACAAACTCCACCTAATCAAAATCACTTTAAAAAACACACCAAAGACTGTTCAGTATCTAATTCCTCATAGGCATATTTGTCCGATTTGAAAAATAAACACACGTGTTTCTAAACGGGCGAATTCATTTAAAGCTCCTAATGTACGCAGTTCGTGTACATTCGGATTTTAACGGGGTCAGCCCAATCATGCTAATGAAAACGAGCCATGCGATCCTGCTGTGTTTGGCTTCTGAATATTCAGGGGCTATTTTCTTAACGGCGATCGAGATTGTTGCCGCAGTCTAAAATTATTATCCACAACATCAGCGTTCGGCGGCCGTACCGTAAAATTTAACGGTGATTGGTTATATTTAAAAACTTCTATGGATGATTTTTTTTAAATTGTTACAAAATACAAGCCGTAAAAAACTGCATGTATATTTTTATACTGTGGTCTAATATAAATTGTCATAACCACGGCTTTGTGATGTATAATTTGATTTATGATTTTAAAACAAAATGACCGAATCGCTATTTGGTAATGTAGCAATTCGGCCATTCTGTACATTCTCACTAGGTATTAGTATTTTTTGCAGCCGTAAACAATATTTTACAGTACGATATTTACAAGTAGTGTATAACGTAAAGAAAACAAATAAATTTAATTTTTGGGTCGTTTTAACTATTTTACTTTAGCCTCTAACATAAACAACATCATAAGAAGACCATTGTTAGTTTTGCACTCCAACCTCCATTCAATCAGTATTCAGATCTAACTGGACTTTCTAATTTCCCATTAAAAAATAAGGTTTCAAACTGTGCCTTGCATATAACGATATGTTTTCATCATCATCATGTCAGCCGAAAGACGTCTACTGCTGGACATAGGCCTCCCCCAAGGCTCTCAAGGGTCTTGGGCTTTCCGCATCCACCGCGCTCCCGCGATCCTTACGAGTTCATCACTCCATCTTGTTGGAGGCCTACCTACAGCTGTTCTCCCGGTCAGCGGACGCCACTCCAGCACCTTCTGACGCCATCGGCTATCAGTCCTGCGAGCAATGTGCCCCGCCCACTGCCACTTAAGCTTAGCTATTCTTCGGGCTATATCGGTAACCTTAGTTCTACTGCGGATATCATCATTTCTGATTCTATCAGGCAGACAAACCCCGAGCATAGCCCTCTCCATAACCCTCTGAGTGACTTTGATTTTCCTTAGGCCCATTGTTAGCGCCCACGTCTCAGATCCGTAAGTCATCACTGGCAACACACAATGGTCAAAGACTTTTGACTTCAACTTGACTATATATGTTTTAATCATGTTTATTATTTACATTATGGATTTTGTTTTCGTGGTTAAGTGTAAATAAAAAGCCTGACAACATCACCATAGAGTATGGTATTTACACATCGCACCTTTCCACGGCGTACAGCGCCCTAAAACTTGCGATGCTTAAACGAAACTAACTTAGCGTCGTTCGTCACCATCAGAGCATGCGTTAAGCCTTTACGAACTCTTAACTTCATTTTACGTCTCCAACAAGTACGTGCACATAAGGTATGGAAGTGTATACATACATAGGTACATATAGGTCAAATACATTACCCTCCTTTTTCGGTTTTCGAGTAAAATACCCGGCGAAGGATCGCTTTCATTGCGTTTAGCGTTATGGCTCGTAACGTAGCATCATAAAATTCTTTCGAGTTGCATGTGTCGTTAAAAATATACGTCAGTTTAATTTCTAACTAATAAAGCTGTTAGCGAAACACGAATTGTTGGAATTAAAGTCGAATTGGGTTTTGATGAATCTTCATTTACTCATGAATCATACTTTATATCGTCGGCTTAGTGCAAGAAGTCATCAAAGGCATAAAGTTACTAAGTACAGATACAAACACAGGCGGATTCGCCACGACTTACTCTTTCTAACGCACTGACCCGTTTCTTTTTACGTTAAGTAATTTCGATGTTACAGCAATGACATTAAGTCATTAATTTCAATTTTTGCTTTATTGATTTACGGAAATGGTTTATGACCATTAGTTACTTTAATCAAAACATCTTTTTTTATTTTTACACATTTTATTACGTTTGAATATTCACTAATGTTACTTATTAACTTTAAAAAATAAAATAATATGAATATCGCTCTGAAAGTATTTGAGCTAGAATTCATTATATGCATATAGTTACTTTTAGCAAACAGTAAAACGAAAAAAAATGTTATTATAACGCTTTAATGATTTTTAACAAAATAAGCATTGGATGCATATTACTACTTTTACTTAAGTATAAAATAACTAAAGTACATTATACAGTTCAAAAAAAATAGGAAACAGCATTAATGGCAGCCAGAATTATTTTTTAAAGTAATCAATGATAGTTATCGATTTTAGTTGTGTCCAAAGATGCGTAATTCAAGTGATTAAATTATGGTTAATGACTTTTGACAAATAAGTTGTTTCAATTCAAATTGAAACCTCACCTTTAGTGAAATTATTCTTGCTCTGATAAGTTCATATTTCAACTCTTTTATGCCTACCTACGAGTACGTCTTGCTCTCACGGTAACCCGCCACTCGTTCGGCCATCGCGATCGAAGTCATACCGTTGCAGCTGCGACCAGGGATGGACGTTATGCGAGATGGTAGTGACTTCTTACGAAATGAAGCGAAATAATATTAACATTAAGGCAGGACGAGGATCTTTGATGCTAGAAAAGATTCTAAATAAAGCGAATGAAGAGCGTTTGTACCTATTGTCATTAAATTATAATAAGATACGTTCAAATTGCTTATGCTGTTAAGTTATAGTGTAGGTAAGTAAGTACTTAGTTAAGTATTTCATTTGCAAAAGACTGATTTTACACGATGGGCGAGATTTTGTATAGGTACCTAGGTTTTGTTTTGACCATCACCTGAGGCGAATAGTGTTTATTTATATCTCATAATAAAGATCACAAATGCGGATTTAATTACTTAAAAAATATGTCCTCTAAATGTCGTCCCCCTACACGTGCACATTCATCAAAACGGAGCCTCGCGTTTTGTACCACTCGCAGCATATTCTGCGTAATGTTGTTGATTTCGATAGCAATATTTTTTTGGAAATCACCTATATTTAGACCGTGGGTTGTTATTAAAAGCTCTGGTTTTGAGATACCCCCATCGAAACAAATCCATAGGGGTCAAACCGGGCAATCTCAGCGGCCACGGATTTCTACAAAGCGGTTTATCAATTTTCGAGGGAAATGTTCGCGAAGCACGTTCATCGACACTGTGGCCATGTGTGGTGTAGCACCATCCTGCTGAAGCTAGGCGTGTGATGAATAGGACGGATGTACAAGCAATTTAGGCAAAAATTAATCAGCTATCATTTTCCTATAGTTTTCACTACCTATTTACATTTTACTGCTAGGCATTTTCAAAAAAATAACCCCCAATAATTCTATTCAAGGATGAGGTAGACCAAACAGTAACTGTTAGACAATGCAAAGGTCTTTGGCGTTTTAACCGTGGATTAGACGATCGCGGGCCCCAGTAGCGACAATTTTGCTTTACTACATGCTTGTTGACATGAGTACTCATGTGAAAATGGGCCTTGTCACTACAAAAAATGCAATTTATGGTACGAAATCTGTGCAACATTGTGTCACAAAAAACTTTGTGTTTGGTTAAATCACTTTCATTAATTTGTTGAACCAGTTGAATCCTATAGAGATGAAACTTCAATTATTTTTTCAATATTTCATGCACTGAGAACTTTAGGAGTCTTAAAGAGAGCTGCTCTCTTCCGCACTGAAAGTCGTGGATTTTCCTGTAAACTTCGTTGCACACTCAATATGTGTTCCGGCGTCCGTGTGTGCTGGGGCCTGATCTCGGTATATTATGTGCCGAAGAAGTTTCTCGGACCCTTTGCACCCATGACCGAATAAATTGTACACTCGGCCCGTCTCTTTACGAAATTATATAGCGTGCAAACGCTTCAACTGCATAAGAATGACGGCGTTCTGACCATTGAAACAAGATGAAAATAAAATTCGCAATATTAAACCGTGTAATCCCGCCAAATGCCAAAACCCATTTTTTTTAATTATAAAAGTGACTTTTTGAAAATATAAAAAACCTGGCACCGGCCACCCTGTATAAAATGTATTTTACTTTTGATCTTAATGGGTGACAATCAGAATGCTGATTTGAAACTACAGTCTTTGTCGGATATTAAAAATGGCTTAGAGTCACCTAGACACATTCAAGCACAGAAAGATACGCCGCCAGTCCTTCTTACGAATATTAAGGAAGTAGAACAGTTTACGGTTTGCTAAAAATGTGCAATGAAAAAATAATACCCTCGGAACTTCACCACTGGTACCGGAACTTGCCAGCCAAAGAGTGTCGTGATTATGTCCCTGAAGAAATGTCTTCTAACTCAGAAGACGTAGAGTAAAAAAGATGGACGTCAAGGGTTTTTTTTTTACTCTTTTTCGTACCTACTGTATTAGTTCAATCAAAAGCTGATGTCTTTATTAAAATTTTTAGAAGTTTTCACGTTTTACCTATACTAATAGTTCTTGCTGTTGTCTGGAATTATTATAATATTAAGTTCGTCTATCAACAATGAATATTTCATTATTATTTTAGTTTGAAGTTAAAAATAACGTCATTACGAGAATTTTGTGTTATTTTTGTGGTCTTGCAGACTTTATAATCTGTGAAGTAGAATTAAATAAATCTGTTTATTCGTTGTTGATTAATAAGTAATATTTATAATGCTTCTAAGTTAGTAATTACGACTGATTAAATCAATTTTGTTATAGAAAACTATGTTTCCCGATTTATTTGTAATGAAAATAAAAAATAACTAATTGTAAGTTCCCTTAAGAGCGAGAAAGACCAAAAGTCACAAACTACATATTTAGGCTTTTAAAAAAGTTATTTGACTTTATTGTACAAAGTTTTTAATTGGATTTAATAGTAAATACATTTAGCTAACCATTGATGTTTAATTTTTAAATCTAGAACCGAACCTATTACAATTATGGTCATTTGACTGTGTCAAAACTTTGAGCCCGTTTTTCTCCGACTTGACTTTTTGTTAGTTAATGACTTCTTGCACTAAGCCGACGATATAATATTTCATGTTTTTTATGCATACCAGTAAATATTTCACTGTATACTTTTTTTTTTCTAGTATCCGGAAGAAAAAATGTAGCCATTAGTCAACTGACAAGAACCCAGCTCTTAAGTTGAATGAAATCCGTAGATAAAGTCTCATGTTTAGTTTGGGACTCGGTAATATTTGCGTGATTTTCTCCAGATCTTTCGTTCTTCATATAATTATTTGAGTTTTAATTGCTTTGTAATATGAACACGTTGAATATGTCGAAGTTATTGAACATAATATTATAAGGTTAAGAGTTAAACTTCGATGGTGCCTTGTCTTCGAAGAATTTATGTATTATATTATTGGGAATTGGAAAAATAATCTTGGATGAGTACGGTCCCATGTTTATTCTCAGTAACGCCACTACATATTCTTTACTCCCGGCTGATTTTTGTCGAGGACTTTTACCACACAATATTGAGATTTCGTTGAGTACCTTCACCTCGCAAATTTCTAATTAAAAAAAAATCAATTCTACGTTAACGTGCAGAAAGAAAAGCAGAACTTAGCGTTCTTGCACATGCTTATAATTGTGAAGGTAAAAGTTTAAATGGAAACGTAGAGGTGGTTTGCAAAGTAAAGAAACCCAATGTATGAACTGCAAACCATTCAGAAGAGGAAAGTGGTCTATCTAGGCGACTTTCTCAGAAACAAGCGAACCGACTGCTTGGAACAATCGTCACGGGTAAAGTTGAGAGGAGAACAGGCGGTGACAAACCCAATATGGCATAGCTCCGGAACAAAAAAAACTGGACAGGCATCGAAAAGGTTAAAGAGCTATTATATTGTAATAGGCAGGATGTGAAGCTGACTGACAACCTATACTTTAAGTATGATTTTTAGTAAAAGATATAGTAGTCCCAAAGAAATATTTTAAACAAGTTTAACGTAAAAAAAATGCAAGCAACAGTTTTAGTTTTAATATACAATGAGATACATACTTTGTACTGCAAATACACAGACAACATCATAGAATTAGATAATCATTACTCCCAGTCATAACACAATAGTTAACTCGCCAACAAACTGTCTTGTCAGTTTGGCGAGTTAATTTGTACTGATAACTTTTTATGTAAGCTTTGAAATAATAAAAAAAAAAAAAAAAAAGTTTGCCCTTTTCGAAAACAGGACCTTTACTTTTGTTGGCAAGGTAACTCTATCAACTATGCTAACAACATCATCAAAAATACACCATAATTGTTTATAAAAACTACATTTAAATTAGGATTGATTATCAATAACAATCATGCTATCTCATGATATCTCATGTCTATCAGCCAGAAATGAACAGAATATATTATCGAGTTTATCAATGCCTCATGCCTGAAAACATCACAAAGCGACAAAAGAAACTAAAATGGACGGCGTCATACCCGTCAATAAATCAGCTGCGATTGGAGATATCAATAGGAAGGTGAAACGGGTATTTTACGGTACATCCAAGGTGCTATACGTCATCTTGTCAAACAGTACAAAGCGGAATTCTAACCCGTCTCTGCCAACCTTTGTCTGTCACTGTCAAACACGTCTTACAAAACTTCAAGGGATTATTAATAATTCATTAACATTTTCCAAGTATATCCTCTTATTAATTTATCTAAATTTAGAGTGTGAACGGGACGGAGACATGTAACTTTGACGTTGTCAATTTCACTATTTAGAACGTGATAGATTTTTTCGTCTTATAATTGTTTAAACAAAGTTGGATATCGGTCCAGAATCGAAATATTTGTAGGTAATATCGATTCTGTAACTAAAGCCTAACTAACATGGCAAAACATTAATTACAAGCTTTAGTTAATAGCTTTTGTAACTACCAGTGCAACTGCTTCAGAACAATTAAATAGTTTGGAAAAATTGACTACCCACTGCCGTAATGTCCTTTTCAGTGTAAGTGTTGAGTCTAGTGCAACATTTTATCACATTTTCCAACACCTTTAAATTAATTTTATAAGGAGCAGCAGTTGACACAAAACCTCCTCAAAAAGCAACTACACAAAAACCAAAAATCTTTTAAAATGTTGCCATAAAACCTCATATTGTTGGACGCAAAAATGGTTTATTAGCGTACAAAGGAAGTAGACATAATAAAAATAATGCTCCAAACGGCGCTACGGCGTGTTTCCTTCTGCGTTTCTTTTTTGCCTTCCATTTTCAAAGCGAATTTATAACCGAAATAAATCTAAAACTGTTGATAGAGCATTTTTTCGAAGCGGGGCGTGCATATCGTTAAAATGCTCGGAGACCACTTTAAAAACTGGTTTAGATGGAATGTTTGTATTGTTTAAAAATCTGGATGCATCTGCGGATATTTAACTTCGTGTGCTTACTTTTACGAGTATGTTGTATTTTTTGGTTTCATAACGTATATTAAACGCCACATGAGCACTAACATTGGCTTAAAGAGCTTATTACTTACTCTTTTAACTATTTCGAGTGTGTTAGCGTAATCAATCAGAGAGAGATAATTAGGCCCACGCAAGCACGTTAGTCGTTTGTGTCTATTTGGTTTAGATTAGATACAGTCAAAGCCACCAATATTTATACTCCACAAAGTCTCAAAAATATGTACACAGACCATGATACTTTGGATATGTGTACATATTTTTGCACCTTTGTGCGGATATTTATTTATACCCTTGAGTGTACAGCTCTGTTGTTTTGTCCACGAAAGCGAATTTCCATACTTGTATTTGTAACACGTTTAGACACTACGGCGTTAATTATTTACCACAGCTACGTACTCAGAGACAACGTGCACATGCATCTACACACAGAAGTATGGCAAACTCGCTTTAAAACAAATGTTAAGAGGGATTAGTGGTACTAGCCGCCTACCTACCTTTAAGGGCTATCAATATTTATTAAAAGGATTAGCCATGTATCAAGCATCATGTCTGTATTTGTGTTTATACATTTCGCTGACATGCCATTTATAGTAAAAAAAATATGCTTAACATTGGACTTTGATTTTGTCTTGTAACAAGGTCCCACTGACGACGAGTGTAACTACAGAACTTAATATATTGTCGCAATACATACATACATACATTAAATCACGCCTGTTTCCCAGAGGGGTAGGCAGAGATAATTTTTTCCACCCTACGATCCTGACAAAGATTTAATATGTTTCGCCATTTCCACATTCATACATCGAGTCATGCATACACGTCGGTTTCGGGTACTTAGGATTCTCACAATATTTATAGCAAATGCGAGTTAAATCTTCTTCGCACTAAAATTAAGACAAAACATAGCCATAATAAACCGTCAGTTAAAATATCGTTTAGACTATATTGATTACAAACTCCGACGTATTTCACAAATTTTCGAACAACTCCTAAATTGCTTATCCGGCCAACGTGACGGTAACTTTTATTAATATAAGAAGTCGGCGGCGACGATGGCTTCAAATATTGCAGCTCAACATGGGAATAATAAAAGAGTAAAGGAAATTGATGAGGGAAGCGTGGCGCCCCCTGGCGCTAAATCTCCGAATCCAATATTACACCTTAGTCCTAAATAAAAATCCGCGAAGAAAGGTGCAAACAATGTTCGTGCTTGCAAAGTAGCTATTGAAGCCGGCGCATTGCGCTCTAGCAACCTTATTAAGTCCTGGTATCTAGAATTTTATAAGTTTAAAAATATGTGGAATAACGCTGCCAGTTTTTTGCTTAAATGTATACGTTATTGAATATCGTATGCTTGTGTTAACTTGAGTAGTTTTTTTATTAATATTGTTCAGTATTCGACATTATGATGTTGTTATTTACATACTTTGACACTTTGGTTTTTTATATAAATACTTTTTTTTTTCTTTGCCCCGCGGCGACTTGAACAGCTACTACCGCGGGAATATGGCGTTTCCACTGTGAAGTGATTTCGCCAGTGTCAAGTATATATAAGTATAAATCAGTATAGTAATTAAACACAATCCAATCTTCTCTAGAAAGATTGGTGGCAACGTTCTACGGTGATATGTAGGACAGAGGCCGAGATAGTTTTAACCTCTGTACCACTGCGAATCCACTTGAAACGAGAAGTAAGCTGCCAGGATACACGAAATAAGTCCAAGTCTTCTATCACTGTGCAACACAAAGGCATTAAAAGTACAAATCACTAACAAAAAAGAACTTTGAACACCTAAATACACAAAAATAAAAACTAAAACAAATTACACATCCGCCATCTTTAGACGTAGCAAATGGACTGTATAAATACTTAATGTTATTGTATTATTCTATCAAAAGTGACTGTCTATTAGCTTAGCTTCTAAATCAGCTTAAGTCATACAGCCTTTTGGCTTCATCATAAGATCAGGTCTATACAAAATAAAAATCCATTGCTATCGGATTTAAATTGTTTCTTCGAAATTTTAACCATTCTTGTAATGAGAAATGGTACAAAATTGAATGGCAAAATGTTAACTTTGCATACTTTAATAAAATCATGTAAAAACGTAGCAATTTCAGACTACTACAAGTCTTACTTCGTCACTCACTTGTCTCCGCGAAAGAGATATCGCTGTCCCTTTCCTTATACGACCTCCTCGACTCACTTAGAGCAAACGTATTTATGATTAATGTATTTCCCTTTTAAAAGATACTTAAGGGTCCTTTAAGGGAACTCGCACGCCATAGTTAGGATGGGAAGCATTTTTCGAAAAATAAGTGCCGAATGTTGAAGATAATATAACAAAGTGAGCAATTATTTCGAAGCAAGAGGAAGAAAATTAAAACGAAAAACTTTCGCAATTTCAGACTTTTCAATATCTTAAGTAATGTTTAATTTTCATTTGAAGCGAAAATAAATGAAAAGAATAGTCAATTCGGCATAACGGAATTTGTACAACGCCGGGATTTTGAACGGATTTTTGTGTCAAATCTCGAAATCTATATCTTGATTGTGTATCTTTTATTGTGGGAATCTGCAATTCAGATTTATGATAAATACAATATTTCTTGGGACAGAATTTTTCTTCAAGAATTTTAAATTCCCTTAAGCTACTAAGCTGCGCGCAGACAATGCTAAGTAGTGAGCACTAGCCACTGCCTTACTCATCATGCATATTTAATCTGTAGTAAAACTTTCTTTTATAATACCAGTGCCTATATTCTACTGGATAAAGTCATGTTGCCTTTGACAAGTGTCGTATTATTAGGGTTCCATACCGAAAGGTTAAAAACGGGACCCTATTACTAATATCCACTGTCCGTCTGTCTCACGCCAGGTTGTATGTCATGAACCGTGATGGCTAGACAGTTGAAATTTTCGCCGATGATGTATTTCTGTTGCCGCTATAACAACTAACGTTTTTTTTGCCGTTTTTTGCTGAATATTAACAACGGTAACAGGTAGACGCTTAAAATATTTAGAATATTTAGGTGACTAATGTTGTAAAGATATAGGTACTGGGCTCCGACTCGCACTTGGCAATTATTTTTTTTAACTCGGCCGCCGTGGCTATCGGTGTTGTATTGTTAATTGGTTTTTCTTTTTTACAATCAAGTGTTTACATACATACTTACATAAATAAGAGCTAACGTTACACTCAATTAAAGATAACATGTAAAAGGCAATATGGTTTTACAAAGTAGAATGGAGGCAATTAGCGTCAAATATTTAGGACATCAATAGGTACGTAATTGCAATGATTACTTTAAAAACCAGTGCATTTATTTAATACTGTCATCGATATTATATTAAAACAATTAAATACAAAAAAAAAATGAAAAATGTTTTTTTAAATATTTTATTGGTTGATCTGTTGAGTAGTTACGAGGGGACATACATACTCGTACATACAGGTCAAACACTTCTTTTGGGCTATGCAGCAGTCAGGTAAAAACCCTCATCTTGGCCTTCGCCGCAGTCAGTTAAAAACTTAATTCAGTGTTTATCATTATCATAAACTTCACGCTCTTATTGAAATCATAAAATGACAGCGCATATTTTGTTCAAACATCCCATCACAAAAAGGTTCACGATAATGTAAAGTAAAAATAAATAACGGCATTTTCAGAACTACCGCTCTCGTGGGTTGCTAATGGGTAAAATGTCTAACGTCACTACCGCCACAGATTAAACTAAAGACGACATTTTGACGCAAACCCTGGTAACGTCTACTAGGAGCATTAGTAGTTTTATATGAGAGTGCCGCGTTCATGCTAGGGACATATTTTCTGGCCGAAGAAAAACGTTACAACTTCAGATTTTTTACCGAGCAAAACTATATTTTGGTATGTGGGGACACCTATAGCTAAAAGCACTAATAATGGACACTAACTCTTAATTCAAAGAGCAAAAGGTTATAAATTGAATGTCTTAAAATAAATGAATAACCTTCTTCTGTAACATAGGTATCAAGTGTCCCCCATTGGTCCTTGTTCATTAGTGGTTCCTTCACCATATTGTTACCAATTATTAAAATCCAGATGTAAAAAAATCTAACACAGTCAAAGGAAAAACTATGAAGGCAAACAAGTCCTACCATGTAGATTTTGATTTTGGTCCATCCTTTCATATTAACTTCATCTTATCTTATTTTATCTAACTATTTCTCCTCAGGCCTCTCCACGATTTCTCACACAGTGACTCCTGAATCCAGTATTTACAGAACTGGTCCATGTCGTTCTCTTTTTGATCTGTGATTTTCTTCTCTTGAGGCGTGGTTTCTAGTGGGTGAAAATTCGAGAACAAAGATCACCTTGGCATGCGGCAGACATGACCAGCCCAATTTTATTTAAGCTTGTCTGTTGCGAGCCTTAATATTACAACGGTCATCTTTTTTTGGAGCGTATTCTTGTTCATAATACCTTAACTTATTACTTACTATTAGAACTTAAAGGGGGCATCAACATCGATTTATGCAGTTTTATGATACATCTAAAAAAATTGATTCTTCAAATTAATTCTTCAATTTTAGATTTGTTAATGTTGAAGTTGGGTTGATCGGTAAAAACATTTTTCAGTAATTTATTCACTATCTTTGAAGCTGTACTAAATTAAATTTAAAATTTTAATCACTTAGGGCTTCGTAAAACCTAGATTGTTGAACTAAAGCAGTCTGTAAACAGCAGAATCACTAAAATACTCTTTAAAGACCGTCTTGCTATCCCTCTTGATGAGATCTTCACATTCTGTGAATGCCAAGCCTAATTCGATTAAAAAACGTTGTAATTTTAGGCGATAATTTAGTTTTGAATTACGAAAATTTAGTTTCACCGAAGAAAATCTTAAATTAAAAGTGCGCTTCTAAATTGAAAAAAAAAAACGATTAAAAATGCTTTCATGTCTTAAAACGAATTGAGGTTATTAAATTTAGTTAATAACCGTTTCAAGAGTAAGTTTAGAAGAGGTATTATTTAATGGTTTAAATTGCATCAAATTCAAGCAGCTTCCAGTACCGGAGAAAAGGGAGCACAGAGCGAAGTTCTCGTATTCCCTATCGTCGGCTTAGTGCAAGAAGTCATTAAAGGCATAAAGTTACTAAGTACAGGTACACCCACAGGCGGATTCGCCACGACTTACTCTTTCTAACGCACTGACCCATTTCTTTTTACGTTTAGTAATTTCGATGTTACAGCAATGACATTAAGTCATTAATTTCAATTTTTGCTTTATTGATTTGACGGAAATGGTTTATGACCATTAGTTACTTTAATCAAAACATCTTTTTTTATTTTTACACATTTTATTACGTTTGAATATTCACTAATGTTACTTATTAACTTTAAAAAATAAAATAATATGAATATCGCTCTGAAAGTATTTGAGCTAGAATTCATTATATGCATATAGTTACTTTTAGCAAACAGTAAAACGAAAAAAAATGTTATTATAACGCTTTAATGATTTTTAACAAAATAAGCATTGGATGCATATTACTACTTTTACTTAAGTATAAAATAACTAAAGTACATTATACAGTTTAAAAAAAATAGGAAACAGCATTAATGGCAGCCAGAATGACTTTTTAAAGTAATCAATGATAGTTATCGATTTTAGTTGTGTCCAAAGATGCGTAATTCAAGTGATTAAATTATGGTTAATGACTTTTGACAAATAAGTTGTTTCAATTTGAACACCTCTAGTGAAATTATTCTTGCTCTGATAAGTTCATATTTCAACTCTTTTATGCCTACCTACGAGTACGTCTTGCTCTCGCGGTAACCCGCCACTCGTTCGGTCATCGTGATCGAAATCATACCGTTGCAGCTGCGACCAGGGATGGACGTTATGCGAGATGGTAGTGACTTGTTACAAAATGAAGCGAAATAATATTAACATTAAGGCAGGACGAGGATCTTTGATGCTAGAAAAGATTCTAAATAAAGCGAATGAAGAGCGTTTGTACCTATTGTCATTAAATTATAATAAGATACGTTCAAATTGCTTATGCTGTTAAGTTATAGTGTAGGTAAGTAAGTAAGTACTTAGTTAAGTATTTCATTTGCAAAATACTGATTTTACACGATGGGCGAGATTTTGTATAGGTACCTAGGTTTTGTTTTGACCATCACCTGATGCGAATAGTGTTTATTTATATCTCATAATAAAGATCACAAATGCGGATTTAATTACTTAAAAAATATGTCCTCTAAATGTCGTCCCCCTACACGTGCACATTCATCAAAACGGAGCCTCGCGTTTTGTACCACTCGCAGCATATTCTGCGTAATGTTGTTGATTTCAATAGCAATATTTTTTTGGAAATCACCTATAATTAGACCGTGGGTTGTTATTAAAAGCTCTGGTTTTGAGATACCCCCATCGAAACAAATCCATAGGGGTCAAACCGGGCAATCTCAGCGGCCACGGATTTCTCCAAAGCGGTTTATCAATTTTCGAGGGAAATGTTCGCGAAGCACGTTCATCGACACTGTGGCCATATGTGGTGTAGCACCATCCTGCTGAAGCCAGGCGTGTGATGAATAGGACGGATGTACAAGCCATTTAGGCAAAAATTAATCAGCTATCATTATCCTATAGTTTTCACTACCTATTTACATTTTACAGCTAGGCATTTTCAAAAAAATAACCCCCAATAATTCTATTCAAGTATGAGGTAGACCAAACAGTAACTGTAAGACAATGCAAAGGTCTTTGGTGTTTTAACCGTGGATTAGACGATCGCGGGCCCCAGTAGCGACAATTTTGCTTTACTACATGCTTGTTGACATGAGTACTCAACTCATGTGAAAATGGGCCTTGTCACTACAAGAAATGCAATTTATGGTACGAAATCTGTGCAACATTGTGTCACAAAAAACTTTGTGTTTGGTTAAATCACTTTCATTAATTTCTTGAACCAGTTGAATCCTATAGAGATGAAACTTCAATTATTTTTTCAATATTTCATGTACTGAGAACTTTAGGAGTCTTAAAGAGAGCTGCTCTCTTCCGCACTGAAAGTCGTGGATTTTCCTGTAAACTCCGTTGCACACTCAATATGTGTTCCGGCGTCCGTGTGTGCTGGGGCCTGATCTCGGTATATTATGTGCCGAAGAAGTTTCTCGGAACCTTTGCACCCATGACCGAATAAATTGTACACTCGGCCCGTCTCTTTACGAAATTATATAGCGTGCAAACGCTTCAACTGCATGAGAATGACGGCGTTCTGACCATTGAAACAAGATGAAAATAAATTGAACCGTGTAATCCCGCCAAATGTCAAAACCCATTTTTTTTAATTATAAAAATGACTTTTTGAAAATATAAAAAATCTGGCACCGGCCACCCTGTATAAAATGTATTTTACTTTTGATCTTAAGGGGTGACAATCAGAATGCTGATTTGAAACTACAGTCTTTGTCGGATATTAAAAATGGCTTAGAGTCACCTAGACACATTCAAGCACAGAAAGATACGCCGCCAGTCCTTCTTACGAATATTAAGGAAGTAGAACAGTTTACGGTTTGCTAAAAATGTGCAATGAAAAAATAATACCCGCGGAACTTCACCACTGGTACCGGAACTTGCCAGCCAAAGAGTGTCGTGATTATGTCCCTGAAGAAATGTCTTCTAACTCAGAAGACGTAGAGTAAAAAAGATGGACGTCAAGGGTTTTTTTTTACTCTTTTTCGTACCTACTGTATTAGTTCAATCAAAAGCTGATGTCTTTATTTAAATTTTTAGAAGTTTTCACGTTTTACCTATACTAATAGTTCTTGTTGTTGTCTGGAATTATTATAATATTAAGTTCGTCTATCAACAATGAATATTTCATCATTATTTTAGTTTGAAGTTAAAAATAACGTCATTACGAGAATTTTGTGTTATTTTTGTGGTCTTGCAGACTTTATAATCTGTGAAGTAGAATTAAATAAATCTGTTTATTCGTTGTTGATTAATAAGTAATATTTATAATGCTTCTAAGTTAATAATTACGACTGATTAAACCAATTTTGTTATAGAAAACTATGTTTCCCGATTTATTTGTAATGAAAATAAAAAATAACTAATTGTAAGTTCCCTTAAGAGCGAGAAAGACCAAAAGTCACTAACTACATATTTAGGCTTTTAAAAAAGTTATTTGACTTTATTGTACAAAGTTTTTAATTGGATTTAATAGTAAATACATTTAGCTAACCATTGATGTTAAATTTTTAAATCTAGAACCGAACCTATTACAATTATGGTCATTTGACTGTGTCAAAACTTTGAGCCCGTTTTTCTCCGACTTGACTTTTTGTTAGTTAATGACTTCTTGCACTAAGCCGACGCTATAGTAGTTAGCTACTTCAACTAAATCATTTATACTATTCTACTAATATTATAAATGCTTTTGTGTCGTGATGCAACGGGTGGAAGTACATATTTGGATGACATTTGAAAATACTTTTCCAGAAAATTTAATAGTTCCAGAGCGAATAATATTCGCGGGCAGAAACAATAATAATATTTCCCTTTTTAGGGACATAATTATAAGAATAATAGAATGTTCTTTTTTCGGGTTCCGTGCCCAAAGGGTAAAAACGGGACCCTATTACTAAAACTCCGCTGTCCGTCTGTCTATCCGTATGTCTGTCACTAGGCTGTATTTCATAAATCGCGATAGCTAGGCAGTTGAAATTTTCACAGAAGATCTATTTCTGTTGCCGCTATAACAATAAGTACTAAAAACAGAATAAATTATATATTTAAGGGGGCTCCCATACAACAAACGTGATTTTTCTGCCGCTTTTTTACTAATCTTGTATAGATAACGGTACGGAACCCGTCGTGCGCGAGTCCGGCTCGCACTTGGCCGGTTTTTTTTACTCGGGAATGGTATACAACGTCAGACATCAAACCCAAAGCATTTCCACTGCTAAATACAGGCTTTACGAAACTGTCTTCACCACAATCCGCCACGTGCCACTCGCATTAAGTAGTTTACCGAGACGTTTATCACGTTTTCTGAGAAAAATACCCAATCAATATTCAGCCTTTCGGTACGTGATTACCACTTCAGAAACTTTTCCCCAAATGGCCGACGATGTTTAATATTAATCAATGTTAATCGACTGTTAGTTCATACATTTTGACAGCTGTTAACACTCTAATCGTCTGTTGTTGTTAACATCGTACGGTGAAAATGGTACTTTATCTGTCGCTTATTGCTAACAACCACTTTAAAACTATGACAGTTACCCAAACTCTGCACTTTACTCACAAATCTCCACCCCCCCCCCCCCCCACACAATTCTAACGTAACCTAACCTACGTGAATTATATTTAAGATAAAATCAACATGGATTGAGCAGAAAATAAATTTCTATGAAACGAAAATGAGTGTCGGTGAAACACGGAGATACTGGTTAGGTTAGGTTGATTGGGAACCTTTATTTGTTAATAATTAAAAAGAGACACAATTACGACGGTGGTTTAGTTATAACCAAGAAAATAGAAACTTAGCAGTGTACTTGTTACTTCAGAACTGATTTTACAAACTATTTAACTATTCCTGTACTTAATAAATAATTGAAAAAAACTAAAGAGTTGCTTCTTCTTCACTCATCGTAATACTTTGTAGGGCATCGTAGCTCTCCCAGTGACCTCCGAACAGTTTTTCACATCACAAACTAACGCGAAAGCTTTTCACAGTTCAAACGAGCTTTGTCAGTAACTAACTTTAACGTCAGTACTGTACAATGCTTTTAACGTTTTCACATTAATTTCGGACAAAAAAATACAGCGTGCTTCTGTTCTGTTTCGAAAACAAATTTTCAATTATTGTTATGGAACCTAGTTTTATAATTTGCTAGCTTCTCCCCGTGACTGCATCTTCCCATAAATCGCTACCACTTCCATTTCGTTTGTATTTTCTGTTTTTCCATTTTTATTTCTATGGCCGTTTCAGCGTGAAGGCGTTACAAACATACTTCCTCATACACACACAATTTTTCTTATATGTAATAATAGTGTGGAGTGTTACGAGTTGCATATTATACACAAGCGAGCGGTTGATTGCCAAAAAAATAAACAACATTAGCGTTTATAATTGGAAATATAATTATTAGTGCACAAATTGTTTTAATGTTAATTTTGTACATTATTACATGAAATGTTGCATTTTTATTTATTTTATTTCTAAAGTATAATACGAACTACATATAGCGGAAGTTTTCAGGTCTTACAATAAAACAATATAATATATCAAGTTTTAGTATTACAAAGTATGGATTTTATTAGCCATGAGAGCTAAGGTAGGTTCTTTTCCAGTTAGATTAAAATTATGACAACTTGAATTTATTTAATATTGTATTGAAAATTTAATAATGCAATATTATCATACACCGTTTCGATACATTTTTATGCTATAATATTTACAATACTTACATTCTGGGAAACGCTGTGTCATAAAATAGTATCCGCTACTCAGAAAATCACTGGCTAGGGGAGAAACCTGATTGCAAAAGCATCGCTGTGACAATTGGCTCATAGTTTCAAGAAATTTGCATGAAACGAGCTATCCACGATACGGATTCGAAATCTCACATCTCACACATGCAAATGGGCAGCCATTGATTGAGCATCGAACCGATTAAAGACAATTGAAATACTATATGGTGCTGTATTTACCATTGCGCTATATGCTTGTCTATTATAGACCATTGACTTGTTTATTTATATATAAAACTTCAGAATATAAAATACTGGAACGCAACAGCGTGAGCAGGGCCACGACTATAAATAAATTATAATTACAATAATTATGACTTGTGAAAAAAAAAAACTTTTTTACCCCACTACCAAAAAAGAGTAATATTTTTTTTTACTGTTTATGTACATATGTTTTTTTGCTTTTCTCTTAGAAAACGAATAAGCCAGTTTTGATGAAGCGTCATTAGACTTAGTTTCTTTTCGTAAGCGTCATTAACGTTTTTATAGTTTGTTTTTATCCAACATTTGTAATCTCAAACGTTAGATAAATACTGTTCTACTTTAAGCTCTTCCTTGAAGTATAAATATGTAATTTAAACAATCCAACAGCATTAAATATAACCCAATCGCATCCTCAGCGTAAATATTAAATGTCGTTTCGAACCAGAGCCCCCTGTGTGTGACGTGTAGTAATGACATTTCACGTGAGGACTCCACTTTCGGAGATTTGAGCGCCACTCTAGACCCTTGACGCTTCACGACGTTTTGACTCCCAGTAAGAAATTTAATCTGAGAAGGGACAAGAGCTGGTAAACTGATAATGTTCTGACTCTGATTCTGAGTGATTGGGTCAGGGTTTGAGTCATAAATCTTGAGAGCGTTCGTTCCGTTTGATTTTTTCAAGATGGATACGTCCGTCAAAATCATCTCGGTCAATATATAGGATGATGTCTGGGACAGCCGTATTTCGTACACACCTGCTATACTCTGACGCAAGGTATATAATTTCACGTTATGTCTGAAATTGTTGTCGTAAAGTTTGTAGTTTGTGTCTACGTGATCAAGATTTTTCTATCTATTTAATACCGAAAATGAATAATTTATTCAAGCTTTCTGTCAAATAATTACCTAAAACATAATATTGCATCAGATTCTAATTTGGCTTTTAGTCGCAAAACCGCAGCAAGGATCGCATTATCATTTAGATGAATTGAATAGCGTTATTTATTTAATAGTAAAAGGTGTTCATTTTTTGTAAATAATATAGTTTGAACCTTATTAAATGAACGGCTTAATGAAGTAATATAATCGTTTTAACTACACTTAAGAATCAGGATATAGGATTAATTGTTTTTGGCTATGGTTCGTGTGAATTTGTGCTACATAGATGCGTCGCAACCCACTGGAACTAGTTTGCAAATGCATTTCCTTAAGCTTTAGTACGTTTCACAGATGCAGTGGATTCACAGATTTACAATCTACTTGCAATCTCCTTGCGTATGCAAGCCGTATAAGTATTTGGATATACCAAATGCTTATTACCGTTATAATCTGGAATGGTACCACCATCTTTTATATCATTTAGAGTTTGGCCATGTTGTCATTTGCTGTCTCAGGGTCTAAGACCTTTACCACCACAAAAAAAAAACGAAGATGAGGCGTGACTACAACAAAACGGGAACTTAACTATATTCAATTTTTGTTTGCCTATTTTGATTTTGGTTTGTAAACACATTTTTTTTTCATTAGTTTATAGCTTTTATTTCTTTTAAAATACGGTGTATTTTGCCTATGTTGGGTTTTATCACACGCGAGGACCACTGTTCGGTTAAAGAGTATATTTACTCTGGTGGACTGCTGTTGGTCGAGGACACGAGATTTGCTCCACACGTTCTTGTCAAGTCCAATCATACTGTTATAGTTATCAACACTCGGTCAGCGAATGAAATGTAGAATTGAGGCCCTATAACGTAATTAATTTGAATTCTGAATTCTGCCGTAGAGACAATTGAGAGACAATTAACTCGTTTATTTTTAACTTGTATGTCAAAAAATTACACTTAAGAACGACTTAATCGTTATCTGAAGCTGTCTTTAATATCTAATTAAAACTACTAAATAAAATACTTGAAAAATCTTTTAATTAAGAAAACGACTAAATGAATAAATCCAAAAAGGGTTTTAAGGAATATAGTCACAAAATATTAAATTTGTTAACGAATCATTTGTAAACATTCAAAATTAAATAACAAAGCCGGGAAGCCGCTTTGACCTGATTTGATTATTTAAGTGGGCAATATTTCATTTTGAAGAATCCCGGTGTTCAACTAGTAATTAGGGTAGCCCCCTCAAATTCCCAAGGCCGTTAGTACGTCTTGATATTATAATAAAATATGCCAAATCCATTTCAGCGCAGTTTTTCCTTCCAGCTTACTGGCCCGAAAATATTGTTATGGCTCAACGTTGGAGGGAATTTTAATAATAGCTCCCTACTTTGGCCGAGCATTGCTTTTTATACTTTTTATACTTAATAAAGTTTTGACGAAACACCGGCTTTGGTGTAATGTTTTGAAAAACCGCCTTTGCTTTGTTAATACGTGACTTTTGTTTTCTTTGTTAACTTTTGTTATGGCTAAGCGTGGTAATATGGATTGAGTTAAAATAGGATAAAGGTGGATGGCTGTTAGCCAAGATTTAATGTTTGTTGAATATATAATGCAAAGTTAATAAATCTCTGAGTCCGGTATTCAACCGAAAAAAAAAAAAATTATAACACTTTTACTTTTGCTTTAGTGAAGGATATGAGTTAAAAATATATTATCGTTTTTTTTTCAAGTTTTTTATGGACTTACTTTTTCTTGGGTTCGTTTTTTAATATTTATTTGCCCAGATTAATTCCTATCTCTGCAAATAACATGTTTTTGTAACCAATTAAGATTTTAACGAATAAACGAAGCTGTATTATACACACACACACACACACATATATGTATGTGTGTGTATAATACGTGGCCGTAAAACCGTTGAGTGGTTTTGGTTACTTATAATAATAACAAGTATAACGTTAACTCCATTTTATAAATTTTGAAAAATGTAAAACCAATAAGACGCTGCAAAATAATACTTTAGCATTTTCACAGGCAAAATGTTTATTAAGTAAAATATCCAACTACAACTACTACAAAAAATGCTTTATAAAGAGTAAATTTAAGCAGTTTCCTTTGTTTTGTTACAGATCTGCTATCAGAGCACACTGTATATCATTAGCGGGCTATTAGAACCCTCTGTATATACGAGCGCATCCGCGCGTGACAAACAACTTCGTCCCAATATCCGACCAACGACCGCTTATTACGCTAAGTGTTTTTGATACATCGTGTTCAAGTTTTAAGCTTAAGATTGTTCCAAGTTCGTGGAAGTAAACAAGATCAATTTAAAGAAAGTTTTTATTCACTTAAAGTAACTAAAGGTGTTTTTTATTTATTTACGAATTGCTATTTTTTCCTTGGCTCGAGGTATTTTGGTTAACATAAAAAATACCACACATGAATATTGTCTGTTCGATATTTGAAGATATTTATAGAAAAAGGAAAGCTTTGTAAAACAAAAAATTTCAAAACTACAGCAGGAATACTGTAATTTGTACTCTATGTTGCTTTATCTCGGTAAGTCAGAGCAGTTTAGGTTTATATTTGAATCAGCCCTCTTTGATTCATACATGGAGATTGCCATATCACTCTAATAGTCACATACAACGATTACAAGAACGTTTTCACGCTCTAGAATACGTTTTAATTGCACATCGGTTCGACAAGTATATTCGTTTCAGCGGGCGTAACAAATAAACATAAATGTTAATTATACCTCGCGTCTCTTTCTCTAATTAATCGTTTGCATCTAGTGTACCTTTAACTTAAAAGTACACGCAAGTCAACACCATGTATTTAAGAATCCATCAAGCCGTGATGTCTACAGGAGGTTTAGAAAACAGTCATGAATATAAATACACAAAACATTATTATTTTTGCGCTTTCTGGTTAAAGAAAAATGGCAGTCTAATTACAATTGCGTTAGTTCCTGATTCAAACAGACGGCGCAATTAAAAACATCAGCTAGAATTGTTACATTCCTAAAACAAAGCATCTCGTTAACATCGTTTTTTACCCTTTGGCATAAAAAATAATTTACTTACTGAACATTTTAAATTGTTAACACAGTCTTTCTGCTTTTTCTACTTAAAGATGAAACAAGGTTATATGGATTCTGATTGACAAAATTGAATCCTTGAAAAGAGTCAAACTAAAGTAACGGTTTTTAAAGCCCTTGTTCCATTTCGAATTGAATTTTAGTTTTATCGTTGTTTGATTACTATCTTACTAGTGGTTTGTTAGAAGTTAGTTACAAAAGGACAGAGATATAAAACTACTATAGCTCTGTCCTTTACGCTCGCCGTAAAATGATACTGAATAGCCATGTCATAATAACCCGCAGGACTGAAATTTAATTTTGACTGACGAGTAAAGATTAGATTTTAATTTGTGATATAACCAGTCTTTGTATTAATACTATTAAAATGATACGGGCATATCCTACTAAATTTACAAACGAGAAAGATTTTCTATGTGTTAGTTAGTAACTTCTTCACGCGGATTGCATGTTTGGAATGGAGAGGGCTTATACCTTGAATTAACAACATAGGCTTCTTTTTATCCCGAAAAAATTTAAATTTCCCGAGGGAATATCGATATTCGAAATCATCAATCAATCGGTAATAAATTATAAAAAATTGTAACTATCGCAAACGTTTTAATTTTGTATCATGTTATCGTTTTTTACAGCATAGATAGAGAATACAAAGGAGCACACAGGCCACCTGATCTTAAGACTGCAATCCTGAGATCGCAAAAGCGTTACTAACCCTCAGGACTAAGATAGAATGCCTCAATGCTAGTAATTTCGCCAGCTGATTTTCTTACAACGGAACCCAACTATGCAAACACTACTAGCGGTAGGTTAAAGGAAAAGATGGTTGTAACGATCCGGCTGAACCCTGCATATGATTCTACCACCAGTCTTTAACTATATTGCCTAATTAAATTTACTATTTGAAAACATAGAATACACTTTATAAAACCTATCCGTAGCAGTCCTAAAACAAACGTACGTTTCCATACATTATTTTAAGTCTATAGAAATAGAAATAGAAACACTTATTCGACGAGCACAAAAACAGAGAAAAACATAATCAACAAAGAATGGCAACACAGAAATCAAAATAAAAACAATAAAAGACAGAAAATCTGCAATTGTGGGATGTGTTACCATGGGTGATTTTGTTACGTCGAAATTGACACCACTCAGCTAAGTCACGGGGCGCTCACAATGACTACTCGATGGCGATACGAAAGTTATTTCAATGTTAATGTCAAAGCTTTAATACTAAATACGGAAACAAGGCGTGGATTGCAGTTTTCGCAATGAAATTACGGTTACGTTATTTACTCGATAGAAGATTAAAGTTCTTGCTCGAAGGTACAGTCACGTCCAATAATATGGACACAGTAAAACTTTCAAAAATATGTAAACACGACTCTGATGCCAGGGAATAAGGGTGTATATATATATTTCTGAAACCTTGTTAATGTATATATATTTATGACGCTGACTGTACCATGAGATACAATTACCGTACTCGCTAGCGAGTCAAATGCTCTGTCCTTTACACTATACCGGGTGTACAATCCAAATGGGTCAGTATGGTGAAGCCGGAAACTATGAGAGATAGCGAGATCTGTTCTGAGGAACCATGACGTCGATTTTAGATTTAATAATAATTACATTCAAACTTTTTTATTAACTCTCATACCTACATAAGATTATTATTATTATTATTCCATGAGTGTTGTGCTTCTTGCGACTTGCAGAATTTATACACATTGATTTTGACCAGGTTCGATTCCCGGTTATGTATGAGAGTTAATAAAAAAGTTTGAATGTAATTATTATTAAATCTAAAATCGACGTCATGGTTCCTAAGAACAGATCTCGCTATCTCTCATAGTTTCCGACTTCTCCATACTGACCCATTTGGATTGTACACCCTGTATAACAATATTAGTTTAATAGTTCAATATCCACGGTTTGAATTACTTAAATTTAAGCCTTTTTTTATGTTTTATGTATGTGTGTTATGTTTTGTTGTGTTTTCTTTTTATCTTTGTCATATTTTGAATAGCAAAATTTTACTTTATGTACGGTTACTTAGTGCTTAGTGGTAGTACTTACACTGTTAAGTGTGTTGGTAGTGTGTTATTGGGTTTTTACGAAAGTTGAGTTTGCCTATAATTGGGTAAACACCCTGGCACTCTTCTCTACTTATATAACTTTAAATCTAAGTTGATGGTGTTATATCTGCTGGTGAACCTAATAAATAAACGGTAGGAGGTAGGAGTACGGTAGTTGTAACTCATGGTAAGGGTGCTGGAATCAAAATAACGGGAGGCAATGAGGAAAACTTAATATCCAAAATAATGCCCTGTCTAAACTTTTAAATTATTCAAAGTAAACAAAAGAAAATACCTTATAACTTCGACATTATCTGCCTTTATTACAACTTCCCTTAACAAGTCGCACAATAAGAGTTACTTTGATATTCTCGTAATGGCCAGTTTAAAGTTAGAGTCGTGAAAGCGCAAAGTGCAGTTATTAACTTACTTAATACTTTATATCGGCAAAAGTAATAGTATTCTAACGTGAACTAATAACTCCGGGCGTGTTGAAACACGTGTACTCGTACACTTCAATGCCACTGACACGAATTCCGTGTGACAATTATATAGAGTTTCCAGATGACGGTCGCGAACGTCTAAGGCGGTATCAGACTAAACTTTTATTAATTAAATATATATCTGTATAAAACTGCCGTTTTAAAATTTATACTTGTATAAGTTGTAACCAGCCGAAATATTTCTTATCCTTCACACGTTAAAGGCTAAAATACGAGCATAAGGCACATTTTTCTTATCAAATTAATGTCGAGAAATAATAGAGCATTTCTGTGCGAGGGCCGGCGCGTTGAAAATGGAACGTGAACTCTTTAACGATAAGGTGGTTTTTTATGTGTAGATTAAAAGTAAGTTAGTATATCATTTTCGTGGAGGGGTATAGTTTGGAGTAAGGAGTAGTTAAGATGGTGCGATAACGGTTTTAATACGAGCCGGAAGTACCGCCTAGCCTCTGGCGGTTACTGAAAATAGTGCAATTTGTTCTCGATATTGTAATGAAAGCTGTTAGAGGCTTAATAAGAGTGATTATGCCGCAGCTCGCGTAAATAATGTATTATCAAATATACATACATTGGATCATTTAAAATATAATTGATGTTATAATTTGTACTGTAAACAGGCAGAGTGAGATATTTTCTAGTACCTATAAGATATTAATGATTAGAATTTTATGGTTTTGGGATCATATCTTTTACATTTTTTTTTTCTTTTGTTCTCTTGTATTGCTTTGTAGTGATTAAGGGAACATTATGGTGGTGAATACCTTTAGAGGAGGCCTATGTCCAGCAGGAGTATGTAATATGAAATAAAAAAAATGATGTATCATATGAGCCATTATGTGTTTTGAACTTAATATATTATGATACGGCGTAATA
Organism: Acleris sparsana; assembly: GCA_923062465.1. NCBI lineage: Eukaryota > Metazoa > Arthropoda > Insecta > Lepidoptera > Tortricidae > Acleris > Acleris sparsana. The sequence continues at coordinate 4,196,955 of OV281289.1, forward strand.
ATGATGATACGGCGATGTGGTTAGTCTAGTTGTTATTAACCCTGCTTATGAAGCTAGCGGCCCCCAGTTTGATTTCCGGTTAGGACACTTTTTTTGAGATTAGCGGAACTTATTTTTCTGGTTCTTGAATTCTTTCTATGTATTTAAGTACGAATTTCTCAACATAAGAACATTTTTATCATTGTTAAGTACCCATAATTCAAGCAATAGGCTTGCTGTGTAACATTCTTCCTTGGTGTTTTATCTAATATGTTCATAATAATTATGATTTCAATGATAACCTATTCGTATTCTTTGACTTAATTACTTAATGCAATCTATACTTAATGCAAAAATCGAAATCTTGAATCATAATAAAAATCATCATAAAATAAAATAAACCCAGCTTTTTCCATTTCACTAATGGCACAAAAACATAACAAATGTAGTCTCACATAAAGAGTGTTGTTTTAAAAAAATGGTGAAACATATACAGACAGTAAGAATCACCCCACTCGCTACACCCTCGAGTCGATTTTTCATTCGCAAATTACATTCGTACTCAACCAAATAATACAGTGTTATTTACGTGGCGAAATGATTCCTTTTTTGTCTCTAACGAGTGGAACACGGTCTTTTGTAGTCAATAATAATGAAGGTAATACGTTCGGACAGTAAGTCTGTTTGTTATTGATGGCGTTCGAATTTCGTTTTTATATTTTATATGGAACAGAAAAACTTGAGGATTACTGTTCATTTATTATGCCAAGTAGTTACTAAAGTTTTTTTTAGACTTATTTGTTTGACAACTTACAGGGTATTAATGTTGCTGATACATATGGATATTCGTAAGAAATAAAAAGTTTTATCTGCTTGTAACCATAAATGATAAACTTAGAGGAACGCAAAGAGAATGATTAAAATGCTAATAAATTGTTTTTATTTGATAGTATTTTTAATTATAATACCTCAAAATGTTCCCAAAATCCTACATGCATACGCACTAAATCTCCATTTTTAATGCCCTAAGGACCACATTTTTCACTACACATTTGGTACAACCCTTCAGCCAAGTTTAAAAAGTTGTATCCAAACGTATATATGTCAAGTACGACAAGTTATTGTGTCCCTTCCCATGGGAATGCTAGTTTGCGACCTCTTTTTGTTACGCGCCAGTTTGAACAGCGGTAAAACTCCATGTTCGGTTGTTATGTATTCATGTTTGCATAAGTTTTGTGTGTTGTAGGGACGTGGGTTAGTTTAAACTTATTGTTAAGTCAACAAATACATAAATACAACAATGACACTATGTTAAAAAGGAATAGGGAATATTGAATTCCCGAAATATAAAGTACCGTAAAATAGATAACCATAAGTTTAATTAAAATTGAAATCGGCCATGAAAAACGGATTGATCCCAACTGCTATATAGACAGCGATTAGACAGAGATATTAAATATGCACTAAATTTTGTTTTGCGAGAAAGAGATAGGATCAAAAACCTTTGTTGGCTTATACCATGGTTATTTTTGTAGATATTCAAAAAATAAAACTCAACTTTTTACATGAATCACCTTTAATTGAAGCTGTGAAAAAATTCATGACTATTCCCTATTCATACGAAAGTTAATTATTTTTAATCGCAATAATGTCATTATTAAAGATGATTTTTAATAATTTAGTGTCACTGTTGGATTTTACTTCCGAACGCCGACCATAAAGTCACGCACTGTAATCATTTTTGTGTTCTCTATAATTAAGTATTGTCTTGATATTGAAGTATGGATTTTTGTTGTTCAAATTAATATATACTGTGTATACATACTTAATACTATGCAAAATTATGCAGAAATACGACTGTACACATTAGGTCACAGAATAACATTCGTGATGCTGCTGTTTTCTTTCCTTGTTAAGGCGGAAAATGAGGAATGTGATGTATTGTTTCTAAAAATGTTATATTCCGCCGCTTATAAGTTTTAATCTGAAAGACATACAGAAATATTTTTATCGTCGCCGTCGCTTCAAATAAAATTATAGACAAAGATGTATGTAGATGTTTCACAATTATAATTAAATATGTTCGCGTTCCTATAACTGCATAAAACTTAAAAAACTCTATCTTTCTTAGTTATCAGTTGTTGTTCAAACACGGGTGTGTGCATTTTCACAAAGTTGCACACATAAATAAAATAGCAGCGTTACATTTTCATGACCGTCCCCGCTGCACCGCGCCATCTTTTTTTTGCTCAAAGCACTACGCCTGATCCGATTTTAATGAAACTTGCAGTAGTATTAAAAATGGGTTAATCACAAAAATCGGTAGTGGATTTATTAATGTTCTCATTTATCGGGAAATATTTTCGTATCAGATTTTAAAAGCTTGCCTTACTCGAACCACAGACTTGAAAAGAGGTTTGGGTAAAAGTGTTGTCATTCGTAAAAATCTTGAATTTTCAAGGTGAGCGGTCATTTGTATAAGTGGTAAATTATGGTACATTTATTAAAATTAAACATATTTTGTTATGTAATATGTGTGTCTGAATAGCATCGAAGCCGAGATATTTAAATATTTATACCTTCGTCTACTTTTTAGTACCAGAAACTGAATACTTAGGCCTTTGATTTATGTAACGCATTATATATTATAAATTTATGTGTATTTAAAGGTCCTCTATACCATTTTAACAACATCATCCAAGACCGCTGAAAAAAAGATAATGTTCTTACAAACTTACCCAATGGCCTTTATAACTCTAAGCAAATCATGACTGCTATACTGCCCTTTTAAACTAATACAAATTATATCAGATTCGATTGCCTAGGTATTTTTAATCCTCTCATATTAATGAGGTCGTGATTGCTACAAGAGTTTTATTTGACTTGTATTTAGACGCTGTATGATGGTTTCACAGTTCCTGGGGGTTATTGTGACATAGGTATACAGTTCATTTTACGGCGAGTGTAAAAGACAGAGTTATAAATGCTTCATAGCTCTACCCTTTCTCTGGGCGTTAACTGAACTAGTGGGTTTATTAGTTCAGCTTTTAATATCAGTTGACAGGGGACGTTTTTACACAAATTGACCAGAGGCCTAGTGCCAGCCGACTTTTGTCAGTAACTTCAAGACATCCATCCATATCTCTTACCATACTAATCCAAATAAATAATATAAATGCAGAAGTAACTCTGTGTGTTTGTTTGTAACGTTTTCTTTACTAAACCGCTGAACCGATTGAAAAGTATGGATATAGTTTGAAAGGACATAGAGTACTTTTTATTCTCAAAAAAAATGGTTGTCTGTAAAGTCGGTTACGGACAATAATTTTACGTGATAACATCATAAGAAAACATACAAGCCGAACACTTACGCCAATCGTGCCTCTCTATCGCTTGCTCCGCGCTCTCGCTTGCCCGCTCGGCTCAGGCGGAACGTGACAATGCGGCGAAACGTGACAATGAGTTACGCTTTTTCATGCGTATAGCGTGAGTTTATCGATTTAGAAGACGTTATCACGTCAAAAAAAGACAGTTCCCGGAGGAATTGCAATAGTACGACTTTTACGTGGACGTGTATGGAGGACGCCCGCAACTTCGTACGCGTAGAATTGGTTTCCCACTACTCTCCCTATTTTAACCCCATTAGGGGGTGAATTTCCAAAAATACTTACTTAGTGCTCATTAACATCATGAAAGGAACCCATATACCAAATTCCAAGTTTCTAGGTACAGTATTTTCGGCTGTGCGTTGATATATATAACAGTCAGTTTTGTCTCTTATATATATACTCGTATAGATAAGATGAATCTAATAACGTAATGTAACTATTATCAACAATATTATTTTTATTCAATGTTTAAAACAAAGTCCGCATTAACCCAGTTTCAGTTCCGATCTCATATCTACTATAACGAATACCGTTCTCTATGGATGAGTATGACCTAGATTGACCAGTTGCTGTGCCATATAATTTTAAAGCTTTAGAGTAGCTATAAATCGATAAAATATTTTTGAGTTTTGACGCGTTTTCTGCTCCACGCATGTTTTTTTTATATCCATTGTTTTCTACAATGCTAGGTTAAGTATTATTATTTTCAGAAATAGTTTCATTTGTAACCTGCACACGATACATCCACATACAAACAGTCACGCCTTCATTTCCAAAAGGGTAGGTAGAGCTACAAAATTACCAACAACTCTAAAAACTTGTTGTTATTTCTGTAACCGCATTTTGCTAAATCTGGCTAAGATGTTTACCATGTGTATATTAGTGACCGGTTGCAAGTCCATCGCCTAACAATTCAACAATTTATTTACTTATTCGCGTTTATTCTCTTATTTGTAGCCTATTAATTAAAAATGAAAATTTGACTTTGTTATACGCTACTGTTATCTGATACTTACTTTACAAGCATAGGTTGATATGGGTCTAAAATAAATAATCTTATATTATATCCTTAGTAATTATTATTTACTTTATAACTATTAATGTGTATTATAAGCGGTATTTTTTAATTTCAATTTAAACAAACAACCTTATCTTTAATTATTTCGCCTATTACTTTAAAAAATAACTAATATTACCCGTCCCACCGTTATTGTTTGGCTCAAGTACCTTTTTTATCTAACACGCTAAATCTGACCCTTGAAAATATTCAGCAGGTTGAGTTTTGTTTAAAACGTAAAATTTACATACATTTGCATTTTTTTATGAATCCTATTTTTTACTCAGAATAACAGCGGCAAGGTGAAAGGGTGGAATGAAATGAGTGGACGTTTTCTATTATTGAAATGTTAAAGGAAAAAACTATGGGCATATTGCAAAAACCGGGAACTAAGGGCCTCATACATTTCATAAATTTAAAGCATAAAACCATAGTGCCTTTTAGAAGTTACGTTACGTTACGTTCCAAAGTAATGGAAGTTCTTTTTTACCACATTCAGCGTCAACGACCCGATAGTCAGGTACACTATTCGTAGCAGATTATCGCTACATAGCGAAAAACGCTGCTACGGGATACAGCGTAGCACTCGTAGCAGTGGCTGGTAGTGAATGTGATGTTTGACAGCAATGGCGGCCGAGTTATAACCAATACGATGAAACGTCAAAATCAATAAAGTGTAGAATAAATAAATAAAATAAATAAATATCAAGGGACGATCAGTCTTAGGGTGGCAACCCTGCAATGGATTTAGAGTCTCAGGATTTAGTCTTGAAAATTCATAATAATATGTATATGGGTCTCAGATCCCACTAACTTATTAATTCGATACATTTTTTTACACTTGACTGTACACCATTTACCTTATCTTTAAACATGTCGTTATTATTAACGTCTATAAATTATACTCAAACCAATTTGATCTTTATTACTTGAATGCTTTTATACTATTATTATACTCGGCATTAAAATGAACACTGACTGGGAAATTCTCGGAACCAATAACGATTACTCGATGTCCGTTATCAAAACATAACAAATTTATCGAGTATTGGCAATAAGGATATTATTTCTCCACGTTTATAATATTTAAAAATCATCGACACAAAAATGTTTGCATTTTGTAACTTAATCGTATTGATTATTTAGGCAACGACATATTATTCTCAATTCTGCCCTCATTTGCCAAAAGTCGATATCTCAAACACAATAGCCAACGCAGATACAATCCTCTCTTGTTAATAATAAGGTTGCACTTGCTATAAGAGTTTTGTCAGAGATACCACCATTTGTCTTAGCAGTGCAGTGTTCTGTTCTATTTTGGTTCTATTCCACTCGGACTAAACGTAATTGTTTTTGACTTATTATGTCGTATCGTAATGTCGTTATGATAGCTCTTATTTAATTAACCAATACGATAACAAGTCAAAAGCAATAAGGTAAGGTCAATGATGATATTTAGAATGTCATTAGCCTTAGGTGACGCCGTACTGACAAATATTTATTATTTTTGGGATACACCAAAGAAATCTCAACATTTTTAATTCCTAATTCGAAAAAGTAGGCAATTTTAAGAGACCAATTTCTTTTATTATTTATTTGACCCATTAGTTTCTTTTAGTTAAATATCTTTATTTATTAAATGTTTATTTAAATTTTGTGATGGCATTTTCTTATTAATTACAATATTAAAATGACATACCTTAATTATAAAAAAGTATACCTTATTTATTTTAAATTGATTGATTGATTGTGTATTAAAACATACGCACTTACCATGCTGGCCTGTGTGCTTGTGTGCCTTCGCATCACCATAAAAAACACACAAACATTTATCCATTGGTGCGAAGTGAATGCAGTATCAGTCAAAACTGTGGCATAATTCAGTTTGCGTAGTTCGAAGGTTGCAGTGAAACGGCGCAGGAAATAACGAATTTATTTTGATTGGCTGTCTGCTCCCGGTCTGTTAGGTTCCAGTAAATTATTCAAGCTATATTCATTCGCGATTAACGATAAAAACAGTTTGTCGTAATTAAATATGACAAGAATACATTGCAGTTTTTATAACAGGTGACAAAATTACGGCATATTTGAGCAATGAATTGAGTTCTTCGGAAAGCATTTAGATTCTATTTTAGAAAAGTTAATCAATATGTTATCCGTCACTTAAAGTGTTGTATCCCACAAATATTATACGAGTAAGTGTGTAAGTTTGTGTATGTGTGTGTGTGTGTTACTTTGTTGCTCCTTCACGCTGCAACGGCTGGACGGATTTAAGTGAAATTATAAATGGAGATATTTTATACTCTGGTTTAACACATAGGCTAATTTTCATCTCGAAAAAAGTTTTCAATGGAATAACGACAATCGAAATCCACGCAGACAAAATCACGGGCAGAAGCAAGTTGTTTATAAAACAGGCATTAGGTAGCCTTAATCAACCAATCATATAAATGCTACGTATTTTAAAACACGCAGTTATGATTTGATGTACACAGTCAAATTGATATACTAACGAAGCGGTTATTCATCTAATTGAATATAAATGCCACAAATGTTACTGATAACATCGCTTAAAGCTATTTAAAGACGTTACAATAACAAAACGTTTATAATAATGGAACGTTCTGAATTAATGTTCAGTTTGAGCACTTATTTGGAATATATACCTGAAATTAAACTGCACCGACGAATATTACAAATTTACAAAGTGAAATGTGAAATGAATATTATGTATTTTTAATTTTCATCCTCGATTTTGTTTCCGAACATACATCAAAAACACCACAAACAACAACATAACTATACAGCAGAGCTGATTCAATTATCTGTGTATCTTCAGTGCTCAGTGTTCAAATCATGGCTTAAATACTGGCTTATCGAGCACACTTTCTATACCTATAATGAATTTCTACTGTGTACCAAATAGGTATTATTAAATATGTTAATGTACAAATATTAATTATTGGTATTTACAATCCCTTCTTATTGACATTGTCTAAGTGATATATTTGTTTTGTTTTCATTTGTGACATGTAATACGAATTATTATGAATAAAATGAATATGAATATGAATATGAATATGAATATGAATATACAGAGGCGTTTCCATATTTTAAATATCTTTGTTATTTCAGCAGTTCTAGTTGTTTTTAAATCCGCCGCCATTATTGTCTAGTAGATAAGAGCTATCAAAACAAAGACAATACGATAACAGGGAAAGACGATATGGATTTCGCCGTCTAGAATATCGGCCCAGACTTGATGTTATTGATAGAAACTTATGTAATGAACGCCCTTAATCCATTCTTATTTAACCTAGAAATACCAAGATCGATTTGTAAAATACACAAACAAAAACTGTTATAATTCCTTTGCTTCCTTTGTTTATCTATGTAGTGTAGCTTTGTGAAGATTTTACCTTAATAAGTTTCATATTTATCCGGACAGAAAAAAGGCTTTACCAGAAACAAAACTGTGGGTGGATTGGGGCTGAAATTGATTGATTGATTCATCATCCATCGAGTAATTCATTATTTCTTATCATACTGCCGTTTGAAAGCTTGTGAGCCTAAAAATATTTTCAATTGTAATAATATTATACTTGCGATGTTTGATAATTTCATTTCGACATATTTCTGGCTCGAGACATTCAAATTTGGACGCATTCCGTTTAGACGCCTTTCGTTGTGGCCATGTTAACGTAGGAATGTCAAAGTGATATTTATCAATACATACTTCTGTGCTTATAATTATTATAATAATAAAAAAGTATTTATGTATCAATACTCTCAGTTACTTAAAAATATATTTATTATTAAATTTTTGGGCAAAAAGCTAATGTGTCAAAACAAGAATCTTTCAACAACAAAAAAAATGTTAAAAAAGAAAAAGAATTCTAGCAAAAAAGGAATCAATCATCGCATATTATTATAAGATGTGTGAGTATAAGTAGGGATGTAACTAAAAATATTATTGGGATTGTAAATACCTACTTAAACTTTTCAAACATTTTAAGTTGTACCAGCGCTTTTAAACGATTTAATGCATGTACTTTCATAGTTTTTTTGCAGCGAAACTTTACCACGGATAAGTTAAATTAACATATTTGTCGATACGATTAATAAAATTAGATTAACTTTTTAAAATTATTTCGTCTATCTTTGGGTTATAATGAGGTTAGTAAAATAACATCATAACACTATAATATAAACTCTTGTTAGGATTGGTGTCACTAAGCCTGTTATATTATCACGTTTTGATTTACGCGCTTTCTAGTTTCCCAGCTAGCAACGGAAAATATGAAAACATATATATTCAATAGAGATAAGCCTCCGATAATATTGTGACCCTTTATTTCAAATCTGATAAGAAAAAGCACAATTTAACTAGCTTTCTTAAAAAAAAGCGTCTAAATCGGTCCCTTTAGCTACGGTACCACACACAGAGAGCTTTTAGATACACAGATACGGCAGATACACAGACACACATATACCCAGTAACACACGTTAAACTTTTGAACATAGAATTATAATGAATATGCTTGTAACGTCCCTATTTTTGTCGAAAATAGAACATGCTGTATATGAATGTTGTTCACATACTGAGTCGATTAGTAAAAAAAACAACTGAGGTGTCAATCGATATTACAAAAGGTATAATTTTCTATAGCTATATCAATCTGTATGCTAGCCGCTACAATAATAAGGGTGTAGACAAATTACATTGTATCAATCATTTAATAGCTTTGATGGGGAAAATATATTTATGATTTATTGTGATATGATAATTTAGTTTTTAAGGCATTGGCATAAGGTTCATCGTTTTATTTGACTCGAATGATAATTATGTCAGGATTCTTTTTAAGTTGATTAATATAGGAGGTTCTCTTTCATTCATATATTAAAAATAAAAAATAAAATATAATTTCTGATGAGTCAAAGTACTTTTACAGATATGGTTGTTGTATAGATAATTAACGAAAATTATAGTAAATTGCGTCTGACTATATATTTTTATTTTTAACTTAGATTTATTTAATATAAAAAGTAGAAATGACAGCAATAGCTGTTAAAAAAAACGGTAAATTTTTCTACCTTTTGTCACTCGCTTGACACTGCCCTAATATTCAGCACAGTCAAATGAAGCCGGTTATTAAGAATTTAACATTCGAACAGCGCCGTGCGTGCGGCGGTGGTTCGACACGCACCACGTGTGGTCTAGGCGGGCCCAAGGGCGGCGGAATAATGATGTTGGCGGGCCACTCGTACAGTATAAAAGGTGTTTTTTTTCCGACAACCCAAAAATTAATGATGTTTTTGACTAAGTTAAGCCTCTGGCTACAGTAGCAAATTACCATTAAGTCAACAGAAAAGAAACAGTTACATAATAAAATTCCCGGGAAAATCAGATGATTCACTCTAGTTCCTATCAATTAGACCGAGTTTAATTAATGGTGTGTCATAATGGTTCGTAAAGAACGTGTGACGCCTGGTTTCGTCGCACTTTTATTATTCCGTGTAATAACCAAGCTACAAGCAGCTTTGCATGCGCAAAATCTTCGCTTTTCAATGAATTTGTATTTAATAACAAATAATCTTACTTTTTCTGTATGTGATGGTAGCATTTATATGTAAATACATCGTGTCCCCGAACGTGAATGAGTAAGAAAATTCCTTCTATACCGGTCGAGATTTAGTTGTAACTATCCGATATATTAATTAGTTCAAAAGTTATTAAGGTTTTAATGATACCGATAAAGATACGGTACACCGTTGCCTCCCTGGGCTTTATTTACCAGGATCATTAAAACCGTAGGAACTCCTGAACTAATTATCATATTGGTAAGTTGACACTATATCCTGGACCAGTATAAAAGGAGCATTCTTGTGGCGTGATATTTACGTCAAGTTCTGGGGCAACCTGTATATTTCTGATTCATCATAAATGCTTATAATCTTAGCCAAATTATGAAACTCGAGGTTATGATTGTCTTCATTTTTAATGACCAAGAATGTTTAATTTCTATAATTACTATTAATTATATGTAAAAAGCTTTAAGAACCATTAAATTAATTGCTTAACTAAAAGCGGCTTTTACAACTAACGTAGTTACAAGTTTTTTTCACGTCGTTCCACTCGAAACCTTGACTTGAATGTTCAGGTAATTGCTATTGTTTTAAAAGCATTGTTAGTTCAAGGATAGAACCATTTTTATTTAATATGTAAATGACCACAAAACAAAACTACATCTAAAAAGTAATGTTAGGGAACATTAATATAAAACTGGCATTTCAAGTTTAAAGAGATGTAGTTTTAAATTTTTGTTAGCATTAAGCTACAAAATTAACTGAAAGCTTGATAACTATGTACAGGGTGGACCCATAATTATAGTTAATTTTTAAGTGATTTTACCCTTGAACCCAGTAGAGACTTGAGCTATGGGTATTGAATATAGCTAGATTAAAATATTATTTGCCCGTTAGATAACATGACTCTATTTACTTAACGACAGCGAACATCAAAGTATTTTGTCTTGTGATTTATATATTTGTATTGTATTCATAGACGTTTGGTGAACCATTGCTAAACAATTATTTACTCGTTTCTTCTAAATTAAGTTTTTCGCGTTAAGAATAAATGACAAATTTAAGACAAGTTACGTTATTTTAAGTCTATAAAGCAGTTTATTACGTTCCTGATGACATGCCATGTGCTCAACATAAGGTGTTTAACTGACTTGTATTTGACTTTTGAATATAGAATATGTCTTTTTTTATATATATACTCCTACAAGTTGTTGTTAACGTTGACATTAACAACTGCACCAGTGGGTCCCTTACAATGGTTTAAAACACAGTCATTATCTAAAACCGAGTTTCAAAACCATGGATCGTAACCATTTGCACGAAACACATGTTCCGCTGATTCATTATCTGAACACAACACTACGCATCTGAGTGCCAAATACAATATGCTTCTAATTCCCGAACACACAAACAAATACCTTCGCGCATACAAATAGATATTTGTCCCGGCAACCCTTCGGTTTGCGCGACTTATGTATCCCAATACACAGGATGTTTGGTAATTTAGCGTGTTTCTTGAAGGGCGAGGCTAATTTAGGTAGGTATTATGAATGTCCTTAATATGAGAACACATAAACGTAAATAAATAAACAACCTTGAAAAGTAATGTATCCTTTTTCACTCATCATGTCATAGTTGTTATAGTCATAGTTATCATGTCATAGTCATAGTTGATTCTATTTTATTTTGTTTTATTCTTTTCTATCTTTCTATTTTTGGCACGTTTTCCTGCTGAACTACTGTTATTTGATATAATATTTAATTTAATACTTGTAGCTTTATATAATGCTAGACTAAGTTCTGTGCCTCCTGTGACAAGTGATACAACTCGAAAAACACGATTTTACAGGAGAGCGAAAACAAGTTTAAAAAAAATACTGCTCTTAAATGAATATATTTTTTTATGTAATGTTGTATATACTTATCGAGTTATTCCTTGGTCTTATTACGAAAAAACTTGTGTCAAATAATACAAGTATTTAAAACAAACGATTGCAATCATGATAACTTTATTTTTTTATATACTATGGAATAAAGGAACTAAACATGAAATTGACGGGTAAATAGAACAACGGTCTTTGTGATTTAAGGACGAAAGCGTTTTTATTGTATTTTTTATTTCCGAAAGCCGAAAGACGTCCACTGCTGGACATAGGCCTCCCCCAAGGCTCTCCACTCAGACCGGTCTTGTGCTTTTCGCATCCACCGCATTCCCACGATCCTTACAAGGTCGTCACTCCATCTTATTGGAAGCGTACCTACAGCTCGTCTTCCGGTCCGCGGACGCCACTCAAGAACCTTCTGACCCCATCGGCCAGCAGTCCTGTGGGCAATGTGCCCCGTTCGGGCTATATCGGTAACCTTAGTTCTACCTGCGGATATCATCATTCCTGATTCTATCACGCAGATAAACCCCGAGCATAGCCCTCTCCTTAGTCTTCTGAGAGACTTTGAGCTTTCTTATGAGGGCCATTGTTAGCGCCCACGTCTCAGATCCGTAAGTCATCACTGGCAACACACACTGGTTAAAGACTTTTGACTTCAAACACTGCTGTAATTTGGACGAAAAGGTGCTGCGAAGCTTCCCGAACGCTGCCCAGCCGAGTCGGATACGACGAGTGACCTCTTTCTCAAAGTTAGACCTACCTAGCTGGACCCTTTGTCCCAGGTATACTTATATTGTCAACAACTTCAAGCGCTGAGCCTCCGACTATCACGGGAAGAAGTGTGGTGGTTCTCTTCTTCAAGAAAGGTGATAAAACCTTGCTGAAGAATTATAGACCCATCTCACTTCTGAGCCATGTTTACAAATTGTTTCCGAGGTTTATAACATTTCATCTCGCACGCAGGTTTGACGATTTCCAGCCTCCCGAACAAGCCGGTTTCCGAAAAGGTTATAGTACCGTAGAACACATACATGCGCTGCGGCAGGTTATACAGAAGACCGAAGAGTATACTCTTCGGTCTTCCCGCTCCTCCTTTGCCTTGCATTTCTGGACTACGAGAAAGCCTTTGATTCGAACGAGACCTGGGCTGTGCTGCAGTCTCTCCAGCGGAGCCAAGTTGACTAACGATATATCAAAGTGTTGAAGTGCCTGTACGAAAGCAAGAGCCCGCAAGAGGGTTGCCTGTCACCACTCATGGTGTCTCCTACTAGATTCGCTCATTAAAGAAACCAACAGGAGAGGTATACACAAGCAAGCTTACTCATATGACGGGGTACTGCTAGTTTGGGTAATACCCTAAAGGCCGAACCCTATATTCAAAACGAGGACAGATAGGCTATTTGGATATTTTGGATTAAAAATAGACACGTTTTGTATAAGCAAATATCAAGCCTTATCTAACTTCCCCTCGCACTTTATACCTCAGCACCCGACCAGAGACAAACCATTTTATTCTGAACCTTTACAAAACTCTGTCACAACAAAGTAATATTATTAGACCTTACTAAATATTAATACATAAATATTACACTCTATTATGACACGTTTCTTTCTATAGAAAGTATCAATAGATTTGTTTGGATAGTAATTGTATCACTATGCATCAAACTTTACAGGTTCTAAATGTTCGTAATATTCTTACATTTTTGATACAACTGACTTGTGCCATAAGACATAATTGCAAAAATTAGGAAATATTTGGTGACATTTGATATAAATCGAGTTGTATCACTTAACACAAACCAAAAAAGCAAATATAGGTTTAATTTTTGGTCTAACTCAATTTGTAACTTTCGAAATACGCAAAACTCTGGTGATAAATGATACAACTCAAGTTATATCAAAAAACACGACTTTTTAAAGGTAAATTAAAATCGTGATTAATAATACAATTTTAGATATATCACCAGGCACGAAGTTTTTTTTTATTTTTTGTTTTTTGGAGTGTTTTAACTAGAGAAATAGCATTGATCACTCAAAATTGGAAAAAAAATGGTTAATTGTATCATTTTACACGAAAGTATCTTGGGAACTAGAAGGCCTAGGAACACGGGAGTTGGAGCAAAAGATGCGTAATTTTTTTTCAAGTTGATTCATGAAAAAAACCGCAAATTGCTACAACTCGAGTTGTATCACTTGTCACAGGAGGCACAGAGTTGTACCATTGTAATATGAAATATGAAATATGTTTAAAAAATTACTGACTGCTGAGTTTCTTGCGGCGTTTCTTCTCAGCAGTGGTCTCCTCTTGGGAAGCGCTGGTAGTATCTTGACGTGTAAAAGTGCCCGAGCGGCCTACTTACTGCATACATTTCTTTTAGCTTTTATCTTTTTATGTTTTTTTATGTCAGATTGTTTTGGGTTCATAGAAATTTACATAAAATCCAATGAAACATTTGGACAATTGCTGTGATTTTCTTATTTCCGCGCATAACTCACGTGCATATCATGAAAGAAATGCCGATATATTCTTTCCACTCACATAATATATAACATCTTGGTGCCATATTAGTTATTAAATAATATCCTCACAATTTATAACCTCCTTATACGTTTTCCTAAATACCGCACTAATTTCCCAAACATCCTGTACACATCATACGTGTATGTGTGCGCGTAGCTCGTTACGTCTAATAATATTAGACGGCCATTGTCAACGTGACAGCCGTCGGTGGCAAGGATCGGTTGACATATGGAGATGCTTAGGTATTTAAATAACTGATTAGTATGGTAATTATAAATCATATTCACTTTAATTTTGTTGGAATATAAGGGTAGAGAAAGAGATGGTTAGATTGAAGAAGATTGTGAGGAAAAAAGAGGTGAATATTGTAATGACGGCTGATATACATGGAGTGGAAAAATCTCGTAGTAGAAAGATAATCGCGGTATTTTAGATTGTTAGTTTTGAAACATACTAAGCTTAAAAAGCACGATCCATTACTCAATACGTAATGAGTATCCATCATTTAGAATACATAATAGCGTTAATTACCGTTGAAATCGCTCATATTATCGTAACGTCGCGTTTCGATACTTTTGACATATTTAGGTCACCGAGGATAATATTCGTTGTAATTGACTCTTTTTCACCTGTTTCGTTCGAAAATAAATACGTATAAGTATTTTATCGCGGCAACGTCTCCTCAAAAAAAGGAATTTATCTTACATTTTACAATAGAATCCGTAATGTAGTTCTACAAACTTAAAACCACGTAAACTTGTATGAACTGTATCCTCGGCCTTATCGAAGGTGTGAACAAGATTTTTTTTTCTTAATTAAAAAATATGCGATGGGCGTTTTTGAAAGCTTGAAATTGGCTGCCGAGACGTAATTCAGGCATGTTGTGTTCAATCATAAAAAAACATCGTGAGGTACCCATTTCTCATACGTTTCATTATAATCGTGTTATTGGTGTTTTTTTAAATAATTATTTATTACTTTATTACCTTGTAATGTTACTTTTAGGTAATATTGTATTTTATTATGGGAAAAAATGACCTTCTGCTGGAGTTTCTTGCGGCGCTTCTTCTCCGCAATGATGGTCTTGTCCGAAGCGCTAGTAGATTCACTCTATATTACCGACTTGTAAAGGAGCCCTCATGTGGCCAATTTATTGAATAAAATATTTTGAATTTTGAATTTTGAATTAAAACAGATTTTTGATGATTAATGTTAAGACATTAAATTTGGCCGTTAAGTCTTATACGAGCAAAAACACGTTATAACTTTAGTCTTGATTTTATCTATCTATAATAAAATTCCCTGTATTTCCGGTCCGTAGCGTAGAAGATTTTTTCTATCCAACTGATTTCATCTTTGTTTAAGCATTAGGTTATAACGGGCTCGTTTTTCGCAACTCGACAACTTAAATATGGGTACATTTTGCGTCAAAAGTGTGTTCTTTTGATAGTCGGGAAGCTTCGTATTTCTTTGTGGATCAAAGTTCCTTTATTTTGCGTGATTATCTATCTATCTCTAGGTTTAATACGGCTGCCTTTACTATAAAGTTAATGAGAGCCATCATTATCTTGAGCAGAGCAATTATTAATGGTATCGTGTGCATGTTAAATAATGGTTCCATCCATTTAACATCGTTCAATCTTGAAGCATCTCCCTGAGCTGGTCGCCTTTTAGGTGCTCGTATACCTTTATTACTATCCTATTAATGCTACTTATATCATAAATGCGAAACTTTGTGTTAATTTTTTACTCCTTCAGGCTGCAACGGAAGGACAGATTTGGATTAAAATTGAAATGGAGATATTTAGCTTACACACTCGATTACCACAGAGGCTACTTTTTATCCCGGAAAATTTAAAGTTCCCGAGGGAATAACGATAATCGAAATCGGACGAAGTCGCGGCCAGAAGCTAGTTTGAATATAATTATATTCTTATATTATATGTGCAATGATGATTGAGATAATGAGTATTATTGAATATGTTATCTTACACTTTAGTTTATGATATTTGCGGGGATCTTGATTACGATTTTTTCAAGATGTAGATGGTGCTTATCTTGATGTATTTACTATATCGGTTAAATAACGTTTATAATAACTGTGTTAACTTTATAGTATTTTATTTACCCTAAGTTGTTTTTTTTGGGAAATGAACATGATATTATTATGTTTTCACAAGAAGTATTAATACTTTTTTTAAAAGCTACTTACTCCGACAGTTTTTTTTTTTACTGAGATCTCAAATTTCTTATTTTCGAATCTTATTGTCAATATTGAGACATTGTCTATAATAAACTTTAAGAAGTGAATGTTCTACGTAATTAAATACTCCCAGATCTTTAAATTCCTATTCATGTTAAGGTTTCATTTTCCTTAACTTTAAATCTTGAGACAGCCTGTATTATTCAAACTCATTTTTAAGTGAAATAAGCTCGGAACTTTAGAACTAGCATCTTAAAGTGACATTTACAAATTTCACATTATACAAGGCTCTCGAAACTTTACGTAAAGGTCAAAAATTTGCATTAAAACAATGATTTATCCTTAACTAATATTACTATTTTCGATCCAGAACTATTGCTAGATTTTGAGGGCTTTTACGCTGGTACGTTAAGCGTCACGAGTACAAAACCGTGTCTTATTCGTAGAGAAATTTAAGCGCTGGGCGCTGATTACTTAAATAATTAAAACGCCGATGACCTAACGCGTCATAAACCTATGCAAATTGCATTTATGGGCGCTGATCAAGAAAAATAACTTACATGGCTCTGTTAAAAAGAATGGCATAGCGATTTTACTTATATTTGCACCTTAGCAATGAGCCAGACCAGAATCGCCGCATCAATAACGTCATGGAAATCTATGGAAGAACCATAAAAAAGATATATGTTTACACGTGAAACACGTCATATGTTCAGCAGTGGACGATTAGAATAGTGCCACTCCGTGTCTTCCCGCGGATGTCGTAAGAGAGTAAAGGGAATAAAGGCTTGTAGTACTGTTAGGCGATGGGCTTGCAACCTGTCACTAATACGCTGGTAAACATCTTAGCCTGATTGTGCAAAATGTGGTTACAGAATTATCAACAAGTTTTTAGGGTTGTTGGAAATTCTGTAGCTCTGCCTACCCCACTCTGGGAATGAAGGCGTGAGTTTATGTATGTATGTAAGTATGGACGATTATTATGCTGAGAAGAAGTAGAAGAATGAGAGTTACGGACATTCTTTTAAAGTCGTATTATATTCGATGCCAATTTGCAAAACTGATGGAATGCTATTCTTGTTGGCAGTCATATTCTTTACACTATACTAAAACTGATGAAACGAATGATTGGTGACAGAGGTTGATCCGTCGTCCAGTTTAATTAAGAACCGGTAGAAATATAATGTTAAAATTATCTCGTTGTTTTTAAATGAAACGTAGGTTGTATCTTAACTTACAAAAAAAAGGTAAGAGGTAAGTAATTCAAAGAAACCCGTCACAGCAACAGGTAAAAATTACAAAAACCTTCTGATTACAGAGACCGGGGAAATAAATAGGAGTTTTTACCGTAATCTTTGCTTTAACCCAGACAAATCGCAAAATGAAGGAACAGAAGAAATAACTTCACCATTTTATTCCAAACATGACGTTACACGGCCCGAAATTATCGTTCTATTTCTTACTTAACTGCGCAAAAGAGGGGTAATCCACATTAATTTGTGAAAGCTAAAACGTTTTTAATAATATCACCGCCATTTTAATGTATAATTTTCTGTTAAATTAATAAAGTGCTCTCTAGTATATATATATAGTACTACTGTTCCCAAAAAAAAACTCGAGTCTTTGCATTTTACAATTCAAATTAGAGGAAAAAAATATTTATTTTTATTTTAAGTAAATATAGGCACCTATATAAACATATAAAGATTTTTCACTTATCACTTATGTATGCATTTCATTTTAACTAGTACAAAATAATGCATACATATTAACCCGGTTTGGAAAGTGAGTTACAAAATAATTTTGATGAATAAAATATGCTTACTTTCACTTCCTCATTAATAAAATTTTACACCCTCGATTCACGACTTAAAGTATTTCATTTGCTCATTAATAAAGTCTGTTCTTTTTCATGAATAATCAATACCTGCGTATTTTTTATGATTGAAATTCAGACTCAGAATGGCCGTGTTAGCATAACTTCTCATTAAAAATACTAAAACCCATTAAACTCATTAAGCCCGCAACACATTAATGGTACACATGCAAGCAGTCATTAATAACGTTCGTGCCAACTAATCCGCCAGCTTTTTACGTCCTAAAACGTCGCAAATATTCCAGCCGTACCGGTCGCCGCAGATTTAACAGTTGACTATGTTTTTTAATGCATTCGTTTCAGTTTTAGTCCAACTTCAAGCCTGTCGATATTCACTATACATGGTTTTTATTTTTGAATAAAAGTTTCATTTTTTATCTGTATAGTCTGATTTTAATAAAACAAAAGCTATCACATCTTTTTTACGGCGTTTTAAAAAATATATTTAACTAAGATAATGGATCCATTTGCGACATCCATTTGTTTGCTTTTAAAGAAATTATACTCTTTATAGGCTATAAAACTTTTACGCGAACCTCGTTCCACTTAACTGCGAACTATAAACTCACCTGCATTTCAAAAATCCATTGCACACTTCACATAACACTATATTTACAAAACTTTAAATACTCTTAAAAGTTTAACTTTTGAACTTATTCTAAACTTCGCTAACACTCACTAAGTTTAGGCATATATAACATAAGACGTAATAAAAATATGTACAGTATGTATTGGGTCATAATTGGTGCTTTGACAGGTGAAACTCGCGCGGGAATTCTGGCTAGAACTGGTACGAACCGGTCGGAGCAGGTCGGAACTGGTCGGCGACCGGCCAATTACTGAAGAGAACACGCAAGCCCGCGTCTAAGGTGCCAGTGCGCATGCCTCGATACGATTGACACTCGACGAGCTTATATGTAATACTATAGTGAAATTCGTAAGTTTCGGAGGTTTTTAATAACTTTTGTTAATGAAAAATATGTTGACCGTATACATTCAATTCCAAAGGGGCTTTCGTGAGGTTTGGGTTCGTCATGAAGAAATTATAATTTTAGTTCTACCCTTTTTTATTACCGTGTTGCCTTTTTAGGTAAATAATAATATGTGAGCTTGTTGATATGGCATTCTGCTTATGTAATGAAATGTAATATTGTGATAGTTACGGAAATACATTTTCAAGTGCTGAAAAAAATGTACCAATCTTTTTATTTTTGTAGCATCAAATGAAAATACATGAACTCGATTAGTTGCAAAATTATTTTACTATTAAGGTTCTTTTTTATCTGTTTTAAAATAAAAAGAAATTGAATTTCATTATTATACGTGTTTTTCGTCAATAAACTGCTAACGAAATTTGCAAAGTAAAATACCAACTTTAGGAAATAATTAGTTAATTAAAAGCCATCCGGAAAACGCAATTATTTGAACATTTTACTTTTCCGGGACCCAATTAAAATAACGTGGACGTCCTTGCGGGTCTTTTAATTATCCATCTCACCAGAAATCGTTGGCAGAAACTTATTTAAAGCTATGTTTTGACTTGTTTGGCTTCGGAAGGTAGAAAGTTTCAGGGGAACAAAATTGATCTTATGAGGGCAAACGAAATGAGAGCGTATAAATTTCAATTACCGTTTTTTTAATGTCTGCAGTAAATGAAGTGGTGGTAGAACCTTTTGCAGTATCTGTCCGGTCTTTATCCATTAACCCACCGCTAAGCAGCAGTGTTCGCATTGTTCTGTTCCGGTGTGGGGATAAGGCAACCGGTGAAATTACGTAGTTCTCAGGGTTGGCAGTTGAAGTCTTAAGTCTTAAGATTGCAGTTTTGGGAATTATCCCACTTACCATCAGGTGGCCCGAATGCTTGTATACCTTTTCTTTGCCAAGAAACAAAGTATTGTTTAATGTTTTTTTTAAACTTCAATTTGATTTTATTTATTATTGTCACATTATATCTATCATACAAGAGAAAAAAGGCAAAGGAAAAATTATACTTTGAACAAATAAAAGAGAATGTCAAGGTCGTGGTCATACCATAAAGTCAAGTAGTTAACAGTAGAACGGAGGGGTTGGCGAACACTCCACTGACAAGCTTGGTGCTTAAATAAAAAGAGAAAGTTATCTTGGTTAGCCCCACATAGACACCCTGTAGGGGACTGAGTAGGGGCCCTAGCCAAGATGAATTACGCTAACAAGCGTTTCTATTCGTTTCGTTTTTGAACCAATCTCGTCACTGGTAGTTAACGTGATAAGAAAGCACTCTGTCTTGAATACTACATTGTTTTCACAATTGTGAAAATATACATAATACTAGCTTTTGCGGGCAACTCCGTTAGAAGAGAAGTCATTTATCGCTATTCCGAATATTCCGAATATAATATTCAGAAAGGTTGACAATTCCGAATTTTCTTTTTTACGAAAATTATAATACCGAATATTTGAATTACGAAAATTCACAAACCGGATCAGTAATGTTAAATTCTGAATTATGCAACTAACCACTTTAATTGAATTGAAGTATTCTACTTAAAACAAAAGTTAGATGAGATGACTGATGCATGTTAAAAATTATACACGGTATAATACATTATTTTACCAGAATAAAAAATCTTAGATAATGCGGGCTGCTAAAATTTCGGACAATGAATAATTGGAATTGTAATATCCGGAAAAATATTTTTCGCTATTTTAATAATTCAGAAATGTGAATATTCGGAATTTAACAAAATCGTGATTGTGATGCTTCGTTCTATAATTCATGTTTATCAAATTTTATCTAATTCGGAAAAAAAAATCGAGCTTATTTAGTGTACCCATGTTTTATGTATATAAACTTTGGTTTCTAGGTTTTATTTTCAACAGTATGTTAATATTCTACATCCTGCGTGGTTTTTTTACACTTCTCAAACTTCAACTAGCTACTAGTTGAAGTTTAAGAAGTGCATTCATGTCATCTTTTTGGAGTTGACTATTACGGACCAAGTGAATGCGTTCTCGACACACACTCGGTTTAAATTCCCACTGAGTCTTCAAGTAAATAACAAATTAAATTCAGATCCTAGCAACCCCAACGTCGTAGGTCATGCCCGCAAAAAGAAGTTAATAAGCGTCCCATCCACAGGTACAAAGACAAACGCAGTGACGAATAAACCAACGCCATTGGTCCGTTGACGCCGAAATTAATCCACTGGTGTGGGGCATCTTTTAAATCGCTAAAAGCTTTAACACCATCCCTTTTTATCAGAACGATTGTACAAAACCACTCAACCCTTTTAAACCCCAATCCGAAGTGCGTCCGGTCGTTAGCAGACATTAATGGAATCCACCCGGTTACTCTGCCGTGAAAATAACAAGGAGCAAGGATTTCGACTCAATCTGTTGTTTCAAACAAAAACATTGTTCGCGTCGCTGGAAACGTATTAGAAACTTGTTGAGGCATGTTTACCTACATTAATTATACCTCGCACATCACCGCGGACCGAAGGCACGCGTGCGAGCGGGTGTGCAGTCAGACGCTGTGAGAGGCTTTTTCTGTTGCGTAAGGACAAGGAAGCACGATACTCAAAGGGGAACTGCAATTTAAGTTTTATGCTTTAAATGCTTATGAAAAGAAGCCTTAAATGAGTAAAGGTTCAGGTTAAGCCTTTTGCATGTTTGAATTGAGTTTTGTACTGTTGGATTTGATGCTTGCGGCATGTTTTCTTAGTAAGGAAAAGCCTTGCCTCTGCAAATACAAGTAGGCACAGGTTGTGAGACAGAAAATTTATTGTTTGTCTCAATTCAAAGCGTCCTATCGAAAGAACCAAAAATTAAAAATGACAAGTTATTATCACTGTGTCAACCCTACTTGTTCTAAGTACGCTCACTGTTGCCAACAGCGTCAAAATGGCGATAATCAAATTGCTATCACGTCGTCAATAGCCCGTCCATAGAGGTCAGTGGAGGTACCCCATTACCATGACGTCGCCTGACCCATTATTTGATATTGCGTTAGAAAAATTTCGATCATTTTCAACGTTTTATACGTTGTAATTTTTTCTGACTTTTTATTAAAGCAAAAAAATAAAACAAAGCAGTGATAAAAAAAAGATTAAAATCAATATTTTAAAGGTAAGTTTAAGAATTAAATATTTTTTCATCATTAAATTAGATAAACCGACAGTAACACAAACAAAATACATGGATAATGAGGCACAATATTAAAAATAACCCTGCTTATGCAACAATTACAGGTATTGGTACAGTCCGGAATAAATGAATAAAAACAGTATATTTATCACATTACAGAATAATTATAAAGGACATATAATTAACAAATGTTTTAAAAACAGCTTAAGTACCAATTTCACCAAACGATTTCAAACGCTAATCGTCTATTAGTTCGTACACTTTGAGTTGTTACCCTAAAATCTTTTGTTAAGTGGTTGGTTGACTAGTAACAAATGAGAGTTCAGTATACATTGCGTAGGTTTCATGGAGCTTAGTGAATAAAGAGTAGTTAGCTCCGTAATGTATGTATGTGTATATAAGTCGCCTTTCACTGGAAATAGTATAACGATCGTGAAGGAGCTTGATTCTGTCAGGGATTACGGTTTTAAAACTAGTTTCAAATATAAAAATCGTTGCCAGCGTTGCCAGCGTTTAGGCATATTCCGTCTTAGTCCTATTTGTATGTATCTTGATGATTAATTAGCAACTAGAAATACGAATAAAACTGTCTCAAAGTACAGTTGGCCAAAGAAATGTTCTGCCACCCTAAAATAACCCCTTGGTGCGCGAGTCAAACAAAACTTGTCCGGCTTTTTATATATGTATACTATACACACGTATGTATGTTAACTCTTTATTGCACATTAACAATTACAAAATATTTTTGCATCAAAGATAATTAACATAGGCGAACTTATCTCATATGGGATCTGTTCCAGTTAATCTTGGAGTAGAATAAGCAAGCAGAATGCAAGAGGATAGGCAAACGGTAGCTTATTATTATCGAGGATAAATACATAACTTTGCTCTCAACTGTACCTACTACTTATGACTTACATCCCCTTGCAAAGAAACCGTGTTGTTCGATTTTGTCATTCTGAAGTATAAATAAATGGGATCTGATACCCATAAACATTTGCATTCTCAAGACTGCTTAGACCGTAAATACGTTGCCAACCCTGAGGACGAAGATGGAATGCATCTATGCACACTGCTGTAGTAGTTTAACCAGACAACATTTTATAAAACGAAAAAGTATTACTACTCAAAATAATCGTAAGTACCTATTTTATTTCAAAGAGGTTCAACGGTCTCTAAACATTGTATGATTGGAGGGAAAAGTTTGCTTTTAATGTGTACCTGAGGTTAACCATCATCTATATAGTAAACACACGTTTTCAATCATAAAAAATGCAACGTATGTTTCTTTGTTAGCATACCGAAACACAGTTACTTTGTATGTTCCTTCACATTTCACGCTGGAACAAATTTTGCTACGGGCAACGCTAAAATTTCGTACATATTTGGAATGCAGGTCCAAGTACGCTAGGTTTCTACGTAACGTGTTTCTAGGTAAAATGAAAAATGACGATGAATCTCTGAGCTGAAATATGAAAAATGGTAAATGACGGAAATTATTTCGTACTGTTTTTTTTCCTGTAATTTCGTCCGCGTAGAATTCGTTTATTACTTAAAATTATTCAATAAGCCGAAGTAAAAAGTACCTAATGTCCATTACGTTGATCAATTGAGTCAATAAAACAAAAACGGGGAACAACCTCTTACAAATTGACCTAGTCCCAAAAGATACTATAGTAAACGATATTAATACTTACATATATAAATAAATACTTACATACATATAAAAATAGTCACGAGTCAGATACAAATACTTGTGCTTGTCACACAAAATATTTGCTCACACTGGAAATTGAACCCAGGACCACTAACTTCATAGGCAGGATCACTACCAACTACGCTAAAGCATCGTCATAATCATTAAGTGAAAAGATACATAAGTACTTATACTGTTTATAGTTCAACGTATATGCTCACATTCATCTCGTATGTAGTTCGCTCATTAGGCGAGTGCTTAAGCACTTAGCGTGCATTCGTCATGTCTCCAAAACTAAGCATTAGCACAGGTCCTAGCAAATCCTATTAAATTAACGTCGCTTGTACGTTCACAAGGATCTAAATGCCAGGTGTCTTATGATGTTAGAATACACTAGTAACCAGCAGAATTATTATTCTTTGGTTGGAAAAGGCTATCACACAGGCCTATGTTGATATGATTAGCTTGTCACTTCCTTGGGTTTGGGTAAAATGTCGTCACTAGTAAAATTCATATATTTTTAAGGTGACCGGCCATTCGTAAAATTATTATAGATCCGTTCGTAATGTGTGTGTCTTAATTTCATTATATTACCTGGGCGCACTTTCACTACCAAAAACTTAATACTTTAATCTTAAATATTTCGGCTCCGATATTATTAAACGCTATAAATTATATATATCTATGTGTATTTAGATGTTGGCCCTCTAAATAACTATGTAAAAAATTATCAGTGGCCGCTGAAAAAAGACATTATTCTTCATTAAACTTACCCTTATGCCCTTTAAGTCATCCCTTAAGGAGCCTTCCCTTTGCTGTTAATTACTCCTGTTGTTTTACCCACTTTTCCTTTATAAATAATAACACTTTTTTAAATACAGCCTTGGTCAAAGGTCAAAATTTTACACGAGAATTTATATCATTTTTATAGAAAATTGTATTGAAAATTGAAAATTGTATTGTAATCGGAAAGATTAGTCATATTTATTGTCGTTAAGGAAAATTCTGTAAAAAAACTCGATCAGCCAATTATTTATTTTATTTTATTTTTTATTTATTTTACTGTACAACCCAACTTTTTCTACCTTCAATTTTCACACGCAAATAGCTAATTCGAAACGATACCTACTAATGATTTGCACATGTTCAAATAGGTTTTAAAAACAAAATTACGTCTCTGTGTATTTTTTAAATTAAAAATAACACTTAAAATATAAGTCACAAAGGAAAACGTGCGGTGCTCTATACAATTGGCTAATAATAATAATAATAAGCAGCTAGTGGCGAGGTGAGTGGCGACACCACGGACCTGAGTGCTCCCGAGGGTAGGTCCTGTTCCTCACCTCACGCTTGCCTTCACCGGCCGGCTGCGGTGTGCAATGACGAGGAACAGACCCTCACCTCTGGCTTGCCTTTATTGGCCGGTGAGAGTGGAGTCGCAAGAGCTATATGCTCGAAGGGTGGATGTGTTGCATAAGTGGTGAGTTGGCACCTTATGGTCGTTTAAAGTCCAGAAGCACCTCTCCACCCTTAGCCCCTCTGGAACTGTTGCCTCCCTGCTGCTATATATATGTGGCTATTTCGGGAGGTCCATTCCATTGAGTTGGCGAGTCACCGCCTGCCATTTAAACCAAAGTAATTAGCATTGGCCAGGCAGGCGCCGTAGTTTCATCAATAGCCTAGTTCACCAATCCATATCAGTTCATTCATAGAACCTATTATTAGTATTCCCATCCTTCTTAAATAGTCTTTACACTGACCGGTGGTTGTCCGTGGGAGCATACTTCTTTAGTTTGAACTCAGGGACAATCGCCGGTTGGTGTCCCATAACTTTACTAAATTAAACTTGTCTAAAGGGCCTCTGCGTGTTGGCTTCGGCTCCATGTACGCCTTCCAAAGGTCCGGGACTCCCATAGTCCCGTGATTGGTAAAGACATACAAATAATAATAATAATGCATGGCTACGAGTTTCTGCAAGTTCGTAGCGCTACGAAACGCTACGACAGCTACGACGTTCTGCATAGTGCACTCAGTCAATTCCACTGGGCTTTAGTTCAACACAGTAAAACCATATTGGTTTTGACACGTTATGGTATTGTTTTTCACTCGACTGCCTTAACTGTCAAAATTAAAATTATGAGCGATAATTACTATTCCAATACGATAACGATAGGGGAAAAAATCTTAGAGAATAATTTGAAAGTACGAAGCAATTTTCTGTCGAACCTATCTTGTGATGGTTACAACTCTAACCTAACGTAGCCTACGTGAATCATATAGATAACCAGAAATCAACACCGGTTCTGTAGAAAATAGCTTTCTATGAAACGAAAATTCTGCGAAGTGATACGTTCTCTGTTGTCAGTGAAACAAGGAGACATCGGCATTAGGGCCTATAGGGGTATAGCTTTTACCTTAACAGTGAAGGCAATCATGTAAAAATAATAGTTTAGCAATAAGGGAAAAGACAATGTACATAAAATTATGCCTTGTTATATATTTGTCATCGTTGCCATAATGTCACCTTTACTGTGAAAGTACTTATCTAAGTGACATTTAAGTGACATTTATCGCATCTTACAGAGCAACATGGTATCAAAAACAAGCTATCATCGAGTAATTAACGCTATATTTATTATTATTCCTTACAATAAAGATTACCAAATAAAACTTCGTTGTTTTCATTCATCTAAAGTCAACGTCGTCGTCAACATCTAAAAATCTAAATCTGCTAAAACTACAGGCGTGTAATTTTATTTTCGCCTCTCGATTGTTTTTCACAGGCCAGGAATAGTCTTTTTGTTGGTGATTTGTCTTCGGACTGAGCCCCGTTCATCCGCTGGGCTTACACGGCTCAATTTCGAGTGTAAGGCGATATTTTGTTTAAGTTTTGTGAAATGCATCAGAATAAAAAATAACATTATGCAACTACCACGTAATGGAGAGTTTCACAAAACGAGAGCCGATTTTAATAAAAACGAAGCGTTCTCGAGTATTTAGGACGCAAGAAGAGAAATGACACACAGAAATTATGTATGTATATCACTGTACTATTGTGTACGGTATTGTTTTATTCATTTCAATAATTATTATTAAATAATGAGACTATTGGGTTTCGCCCAGTCGGTAAGGGGAATGGAATTTTGTAACGTTTAAAAAGTTTACATCATAATAAGACCTCTTGTTCATTTGCTCTTTTCTTTTACAAAAAAAAACATCACAAATTACTGGTATCATAGAATACTGTTAAGCATATCTGTCAATAATTATTATTTAGTTAGCCTTTTAGCTATAAGATAAAAAAATAAGATAAAAGATGTTTGTTCAGTAAGTAGACCGTACGGTCACCTTTACACGTCAAAAATCTACCAGCGCTTCGCAAAAGACCACTGCTGAGAAGAAACGCCGCAAGAACTCAAACATTAGTCATTTTTAGAGTTCCGTACCCCAAGGGTAAAAACGAGACCCTATTTGCTAAGACTCCGTTGTCCGTCCGTCCGTCTGTCTGTCACCAGGCTGTATCTCATGAACCGTTATAGCTTGACCGTTCAAAATGTTCACAGAAGATGAATTTCTGTCGTAGCTATAACAGCAAATAATAAAAATAGAATAATTTAAATATCTAGGGTATATTACTAATATCAACGAGTAGACACTTGAAATATTCACACAAGTATTACGAGGGCTCCCATACAACAAACGTGTTTTTTTTGCCGTTTTTTTGCTAATGTTGCGTTGTATAGATAATGATACGCAACCTTTCGTGCGCAAGTCCGACCCGCATTTGGCCGGTTTTTTTATATATTGCTTATGATATTATACAATAATAAAACTGAACTTAGCATTAAATAAAACAATGAATCTAATATAAAATTAAAATAAATATATTAATGCGTAGTTGAGCAAATGTGTCAAAATTCAGAACTTTCACAAAGAATAATAAGATGTCGTTATAAAAAAAATTATACCTATAACGGTGCAAGACAACCACATAAAAAGTTTCAATACATTCTCCTACAGAAACCGTGTCACCTAGCCAATATACAATGTTTACATATTTTTTATCAAAAAGCACGAGTATCTTAAATATTGGGTGCATTACATAAATACGCACAAAAAAAAACATTACAGTCATCTAAATATATGTTCTCAGAAGAATAACTATAATACAAAATCCATATTTTCATCAACACAAAATCCACACTGTATAACGTCATTGTAATCCAAACTAAAATTACTTCCAAAAATACAAACCCTTTCATGGGTACGACGCCGGAAAAGTTTAAGTACCTATCACGGGTCACGAAATTCAATTTTCACGTACAACGTGAATTTAACCGAGCGAAGCCTAAAATAACACATCTTGTTGCTTTTACACATACTGCGATAATATACCTGAGCGTTATTATAATTAAAACTAAGCGTAACAGGTTATTTCGCGCATTTTCTGATTAACGTTAAACCGAAAAACATAAAACGAGTAATCGCGAACGATAAAACATTTTTGTCTCTCACATGCTCGGAAATGTTAACCTTACTGTTGTAAAATCAGCCCGCTAAGCTCTGAGTTCCAGGTACAGTGGGTGGTTGGCAGCGGCCGCGAAAATGTATGAAATTCTAGGAATTGAAATTTTCCTTTCTATGTTTGGACTATGATAACGAACTCCAAACCGCCAAATACTCGACCAATCAATTTTTATCCTTAAAAGTGTACCAAATAGTTTGACTTTTTTATAGAAATTGCGTTCATAAACAAAATAAATGATCGAAATAACACAAACGCGTAATAAATGTTATAATTTGATCTTTATTTCAATTTTCTTACATATTTTACCATGTTTTTACGTTAAAAAGACACACTCAAATTGTTTGTTGTTGTTTCTGTTTTCACTTTTTTCTGTGTGTCTTGTGTGTGTAGTAACAAATTTTTTTTTCTTTTATTTCTTTTTTATTTAAAAAGTAGTCGTCTTTCTCAGTCTACATCATATTATATTTTATCTTGGAAACGGGAGAGACATCGACCTTTGTAGTAAAAAAGTTAGTGCCGGTCCCACCGGTGGGCGGACCTGCAAGGCACGGACTTTCCTATTACTTACGAATTTTTCCATAACGCTTTTGATTTATAGACCAGTGAGATTAAATTCGAGGAGTGCCTCTTAGAGAGTAAGTGCACTTTATTCATATTGACATTGAAGTTACATTTAACCTTTGACAAAAAAGAGGCGTGATAAGTTTAACGTGTGTATAATATGTATCTGTGTTTCTATTTGATGATGATGGACCGGTATGGATATAGTTTTGTTTAAAACAAAGCATGTGCAATGGGGGTGGTTCTCAGCTATGTTTCATGAAAATTGGTTTAGCCGTTTCTAATCAGGTCAAAGAAGAGATCAGCATTATATCGGAAGCTTTATTTTTAATTTGTGAACCGATAAAGTCCATTGTCCATTGTGGTAACGTGTTTTAAGTAAAATGTTTCATCCAAAGATTTATTTCCACGAGTTTTTTTGTGGAAAGGTGATTGCAAACGAGCACACAGGCCACCTGATGGTAGGGTATCCTTTGTGGCCGCTGTACCCTTTTTAGCTGGACCCTGTAGAAATAAAAAAAAAACATAAATAGTTAAGACTGAAGTTGAATTTAAATATAAAATACAATAAACTTCTACGTAATTTCACAATTCTTTAGATATTCGTTAAAATTGAGAGTGGCTAAAAACGATGTAAAGATGGCAAAATCCGGTACTTTTGTATCTGTTTGTGTATGTGTTTGTGTTTATCTGTCTGTGGCATCGTTGCTCCTAAACGGGTGAACCGATATGGATGCGGTTTTTTATCTAAAAGCAGGTTTTCTAGTTTGGTTCTGAGCTAGGTTTCATGAAAATTGGTTAAGCATAAGTGTAACATTCGGTTCGTAACCAATAATTTAAAAAATCGTCCTTATAACGAAAGTTTTTATCTATCTAATAGTTATGTCAAATAATAATATCATAATCATCATGTCGAGCACCTATTTGTCCAGTATTGAATATATGCCTCCACTTCCTCCATTTATTCCTAGATGAGGTCTCCCATCCACTTTCTACCGGCTGTTCCCACTATGTCGCCGGACCTTCTAGCTTTAGGTCTACCAGGTCTTCGGCTGCCTGTTCTAGGCCTCCACTCTGTAACCTTCCGGCTTCACCGATCGTCCGAACTTCGCAGGAGATGCGCTCCCCACTGCCAATTGAGACGGGAAATCCGGTTACCAACATCTGTCAATCTCATCTTTCCGCGGATAACCTCATTTCGGATCTTATCTCGATGAGTGATCCGGAGCATCGCTCTCTCCATTGCTTTTCGGGCAGCTTTCACCTTCCTCATAACGAAGTCGGTAATTGTCCAGGTTACACACCCATAGGTCAGCTTCGGTAGTATGCATTGGTTAAATGGTTGCCGCTTTAGGTGTATTGGCATGTCTGACTTAAAGATGGATAGTATACGTAATGCATTATAACAATATTTTTTTTTTACCTTTTTTACAATAAATCTTAACTCTTACCATTAATATAAACGAAAACAAAGGCTAAGTTTGTTACATACTAACCCCATTATTCTTAAACGCATAATAAACCAATTTTAGCTAAAGCATGTTTTTTTATTATATTTCTGACAAGTTCAGATGTTACAAAGAGAATTAAGTCTGCATCACCTATGGTGTAAAGTATTTTCATTTGACACTATATCCCTGCTAGGGTTGTCTGGAAGAAATCGTTAAGAAGACCGCCTGTTTTTTACTTGTGTTTTGTTTTTTAAATTGCCCTGTATCTCTTTAATGTTTTAGTTTAATAAAAAATAACAGGTGTACATAAATTATATTGTATTGTATTCCTTTGTGTGGCAAGCAGCCATGCAATGGCTGCTGTCAAAAAATAATTAAACCTTTATGACATTCATTCTTAATTTAAATTTAAAGTAATGTTCGTTTTCTTGCGACGTGAAGGAGTAAACAGCTAAAGCATATTTTAAGCATACGTTTCAGCTATTACGCTTCTATGAATAAGAGGGAAAGCCTTTTAAGTAAAAACAACCCTCCTTTGGCCGAAGAAAAAACAAAAGAGGATCACGTTCTAAATTCCGTTGACACATTTCCACCATTTTGAAAACAGAAACGCGTCAACTTTCAACGCACCAGTCCGATAGGGATGAAGGGATAATCGCGTAAATCTGAGCCGAAGCCGCTTAGCCGCGTTGTACGACTTCTATGATTACGTTGGCACGCGTATACCACGGAATATGCCTGTCACAAATCCAGAAACACTACTGAAGCAAGTTGACTGCAGTGACTTCATAAACGGACCATAAGAGTTGAACGTATGTAAGAGTCCGTATGATTCGTATATATGACAACGTTGACATGCATCACTTTCAACCCTCTTCTAAGACAAACAATGGCCTACTTTCAGAGTATGAGACATGAAAAGTCTATTTACCTCTTAGATGTTTGCTTATTTTTTACTGTTGAATCATCATCATCATCATCATCATCATGTCAGCCGAAAGACGTCCACTGATGGACATAGGCCTCCCCCAAGGCTTTCCACTCAGACCGGTCTTGTGCTTTTCGCATCCACCGCGGTCCCGCAATCCTGACGAGGTCGTCAGTCCATCTTGTTGGAGGCCTACCTACAGCTCGTCTTCCGGTCCGCGGACGCCACTTCAGAACCTTCTGACCCCATCGGCCATCGGTCCTGTGAATGTACTGTTGAATGTCTTAGTAATATAATCAATGAGAAAATCGTGATAATGTATAAGAGGAGTAGTGGTAGGGCGCTGTGCAGAGACTGTCCGGATCGCTACCACTATCTTACGATAAGTAGCAATGTTTTCATTGCTGTATGGGATTAGATATCTGTTGAGTTATACAACGACAGAGGTATGCTACATTAGTACCAAGTAAAATGTGCGTTTGTTTCCCTTCTCCAACGGTTTTTTAGTAATATAATAAACATTAGGCATAAGAATACGC
Source organism: Acleris sparsana (assembly GCA_923062465.1). Taxonomy (NCBI): domain Eukaryota; kingdom Metazoa; phylum Arthropoda; class Insecta; order Lepidoptera; family Tortricidae; genus Acleris; species Acleris sparsana. The sequence goes on from OV281289.1 coordinate 4,229,283, forward strand.
CGTCTCAAATTATATCATAAGATATAACCGCCATGATACGACAAAGAAGATCAATATAAAAAGCAAAAATAATGTTAACTATTTATAAAATATAATAACATAATCGTACAGGATTCGGTCGCTCTGCCTAGTTTACCATCTTCAGAGAAAACACTCGACTCGGTTCGTGTTTTGATAGGACCATTCTCACATTATGGCGACTTGTGATGAAGCACTTATCAAAATGTTGTCTTTGCCGCCTGCGGAAACGTATCATACATTCATAACAATGTAACTGGAAATGTAATATGGTGTTAAATGGGGTTACCTTTGTTTCAGCGAAATATGTTTGCCAAATGTATCGTGTCTTAACCGTTTCATTTGCCAACCCGCTTTGTTTTCCGTAAATGAAATATTGCGGGATTTTCTAAAAATTTACCTAACCTAACCTAATTCTTTACGACGGTACTGAAATAATGCTAAAAAATTAATATAACATTGGGATGGCAAATGTAGAAGTTGGGACACGATATACATATTTGGCAAACATATTTTTGCCAAACGGCCGGCTCCCTGTTAAATGAACCCAGAGTACGCTGAACTCAATTTGTAGCTGTACATTTTCGTACTTTGTCGCATATACTAATGTACTAAATACAAACCATTCTGACTTAATACGTTACTGTGACATTGCATTTTTTCAATAGCCGTTCGAGCACTCAGGCCATCTGATGGTAAGTGGGATCCGACATCCATAGGCATGGTTCTCTATCGTTTGCCCGAATTTCAAATGCCATAATTGTATCGCTTGCCAGAATATTCATTGGGCATAAAATCTTTTTTTCTAAAACCTTGAACTACTCAAAACTGTTATAAAATTAACGTAACCTAACCTATTGGGTTCAATACGATAGCATATAAAAAATACCTGAAAGTTTTACGGTTTCAGAAAAAAATCTTTGGCAAGTAATAAAATTATGGCAATTGAAATTCGGGCAAATGAAGTAATACGTCAAAGGCAGTCACATTTTGAAGACGCACAAGACATCAAATACGCTGCTAATCCTGAGATACTTAGAGTTTGCCTATACATTTCAATCTACTTGAGTTTGTGACTTTAAGTGGAGATGGGCGGGATACTTGAGGCGGAATGATGACAGATGGACAAAGTTGGTTACTGTATGGTTACCACGAAGCGATATTCGAAACTTCGGGTGCACCATCTCTTTCTCTCATCATGGATGGAGCTAAAGTAACTTCGATTTTCGACTTTCAAAGAAGGGACTGAATGGTGACCAAGGAATTCAAAATGATTTGTGGGTAGACCGCTCGATGGGTGGGCTATATCCGTACATGGATTCGATTAGCGCAAGACAGAGGAGAGTAACCCGATAAGGAGGCTTACCCAACAGTGGGTGTATACAGGCTGATTGGATGGATGGATGGGCGATACTTCAGTATATATAAGACATATTCATCACTGATCCTTATTTAGTTAAATAATATTGAACAGTTTTTTTTTCTAATCTGTGCCCTGTTCTGTAGATACAAAATACAAATCATATATTTCCCATATTCTTGTTATTACTTTACTAACCCTAGTACTTACTAATATCATAGATTCGAAAGTGTTTCTATTTGTTGGTTTGTTTTAATGTTCCACGCCTAAATCCTTGCATGGTTTTTGTTACTTTTGTTTGGTTACTGTTTATAGCAAATAAAGAAATAAATTAACTAATGCAAAAAATACTTTTATAAAACTTTGCCGTTAGTTACTTTATATGCCAAAGCCGAAAGGCAATAAACGGCGGGTGGAGTCACTGGCAAAAACTAGTATTTTTATTTTTGTGTTTGGTAAAGGGACATTGCTAAAATTTTCAAATACTTTAACCTAAAAATATCCGTTAACAGCACATTATCAGAGAATTATTAGAAGCAAATATGAAAAGTTGCAAAATAAGGTAGGGATACCACTAATGTCCATCATTAGTTACTTTAAATTGAAGGCACCAGTACTGGACACTTAACTCTTAATTCAAAAATTATACAGTTTTAAATGGATTGTTGTAAAACAAATGAATAACCCGTATCTTCTGCAAAATAATAGTCACGGCTCCATCATTGGTCCCTGTCCATTACTGACCCCATTGAACCTATTACGTTAATAAAAATGAGACAATTTTATTTTTAATCTGTCTAAAGACAACCATTATTATATTATCATAAGCATTAAATCGTTAAGTAGTCCAATCGTCATTAATTGCTTAACATGATTGCGATAACGTAACATAATAAAACAAACCAAAATCAGATTTATTCGCGTGCGAGATAAAGCGAAAATGTTTCCAGTAATTTTGTAGGAAACAATTTTATTTAATTAGATTTTAAATGTTGTTTGCTTTACCCGCATGGAGTCGGGGTAATTAGATTTTTAAAACAAGCTCGCGTGTTTAGTTGACCTAATGAAATGTATTATTCTAATGAAGGGCTTATGCTATTTTTGTTTTTTTGAATAGAACCGAAATGAGTGATGAACAAAGCTGGACAGGGCGTAATTAGTAAATGGAATAATTTATTTTACCGCATTTTGGGGTTGAATTAAAAGGTAATGAGCCAAGTGTCTGTCACGTCTGTAACGCTCATGTACAGCCACCATGAACTGTAAATATAGAGTTCCTTTGACCTCCCCCTTTTTTTCATATATGAACAATAGCTAAACTGCGCTTTAAATATGCTTCGTCATCTGTCATTGTTACTACATACTTGTTAACAGACTAAGAATGCTTTAACTAAAATAGGTTTATTGTGCGTTTATGAATAAAACCGTTACGCTTTAAATGTTATCATCGATTCTTTTCGTCAAGTAGAAGATTTTTTTTTTCCAATTGGTCCGTTTCACAGGTATAATAAAACCCAATTTGAATTCTATAGCGATGAATGCTAAACTAGTAGAAACAATCCTGGCAGCAGACGTCAGTTCTGCTGACTCATCAGATGGCTCAAAAAAAAATGAAGGGCCACAATATCGAGAATAGGCTCAAACAAAAAGGTCCCGGGTCGTACAAACGGATTCCGATTCCCCCAACAGAAAATGTTAATGGAAATCCAACCATTATTGTGTTGGTGCAAAAACAACAAGATGCCGTTTTTGCCGGCCTAATCTGCTCTCGGCTAATAAAGAGGGAACGGCATAATCCATTGCCATTATTTACAGTCTTGCGGAGATCGATCATGGCGGGTACGAATATTTTGCAGATTGGCATGTTTTTCTTAATTTTTAAATTTGTTTTAGTTTTGTACCCGACTGTTGAAGGAGGAGGGTAATGTAACGTGTTTATCAGCCTACACTCAGGAGCCAAAATACCGGGTCAGGGTGCGTTTTTCATACAATCGAAACTATTTCGAAGCCTTGGTTCCTCGGCAGGGGTTGTTTTGAGTGAGGTTTAATGGTAGATAGTCCGAGGTTCAATAGAGGAGGTCAATCATTCTAAAGATACCTAACTGATCGCACAATCAGTTTACACCACAGCGAGAAAGTTTGGGTCGACATTTGAATTTCCTTACATTTTATGGCCATTTTAGATGTTTTTCTGAACAGGAACTATTCCGGCGTTAGCCGCAGATTCATTCAGTTGGGTTTCTAGGCACTCTGGAAGTCCTGTATGGATGCTCGGGATATTCAGCATCAGATTTCACTAAAAGCATTCCCTGTCGAGGAACCAAGGCTTCGAAATAGCCTCTTTAGTATGAAAAACGCACTCTGACCCGGTATTTTTGCCTGAGTGTATACATGTATGTATGTAGTGTTTATTCCTTAATGGCGCTCGAGAAACTAAACCGTGGACCAATTTTGGTGATTTCTATTTCAATCGGTTTGTATTAATCTTCTATGTGTCACTAAAGATAAGAAACGACGACGGCGGCGGCGTTCGGTAGTATAGTGGCAAGTATCCCCGCCTGTCACGCGGGAGACTTGGGTTCGATTCCCCGCCGAAGAGCCACTTCTGACAGTATAGTTTAAGTATCTCACAGACCCACCACCGCGATTACGGCGATGACGTTGGGACAACGAGTTGTTGTGTAGTTGTGAATAAATAAATCTCTTATACAACTTTATCGTATTTTTAATTATTTATGCAAATAACAGTATGTTAACAGACAAATAAATTAGATAATAAATAATAAGTTGGTAGCATGAAAGCCGAGATCCCTGTCATCATGTTTTTTTAAATAATTTATAATAATTTTGAATGTTGAAGGATTTAGATCAATAAAAAAAGTAAGAACGCAGCTAGGAACGAAATCAAAAAAAAGTTGAAACAACCTTATAATCAAAATTCAATATGGCGGCATTCAGACGCCTTAATTTAAAAATAAAAACTAAAACAAGTGGGATTTCATTAAATGGGTATTCAAAATTCATCTATAGTATATGTTTTTAACGTAAATTTCCTTCACTGCAACAATGACACGCGCAAATAATATTGTTTGCATTTTCTTATTTAATAAGCATAAAAGAGCGGAAAGGTTCTAGAGTGGCGACCGCGAACCGGGAGACGAAGTGTTGGCAGACCTTCCACAAGGTGGACTGACGATCTGATAAAGGTCGCGGGAAACCGCTGGATGATTGCAGCAGAGGACCGATCGCTGTGGAAAACCTTGGGGAAGGCCTTTGTCCAGCAGTGGACGTCTTGCGGCTGATAATGATGATGATGATATGTTTATTTCATTTGTAATTAATGTTTCACATTTTGCATAATCTTTTAGGATTTACGACGATTTAAAGTTGGTTAGCAACCAGTCGAGTTTTTCTAAGCTTGCTTTTTGTTATTATTGCCCAAGTTACAATACAAAGTTATTTATTGGTAGGTATCTATTAAGAGTGCAACGCAAACTCTAGAATATCATTAAGCTCAGAAAAGCCAACAGGCTCTTGTAGTCGTTGGGGTGCAGGTACCATCCTGGTACAGTCGAGTTAATAAATATGTGTACACTTTAGTACCTTGTCACTTTAATCGCTGTGACAATTCATGGAGTTAAGTAGACAAGGTACTAAAGTGTACACATATTTACTAACTCGACTGTAAGAGAATGGATAGGAGTTGTGAGTGCTACCCAAATGGGCTGCTGTTCAACTCGGTAAAACAATAGTCCAGTTTATATAATAGTTTCCAGTTTATAAAATACAAAATTAATCTTACATGTAATTAAATTACCAAATTATTTTCTTCCATGTCCCATATAGTTTCTAATAAAAACCGATCCATTTTCACTTCCCGGGTTCTTAATAACTTGGGCGACTGCATCGGAAGCCCATTTTAATGAGAATGACTTGACTGAATTCAGTTTCACAGTAACGCGCGTTTAATAAGAGATTGTGATCGTTCAAAAACATTACCGTTTAGTTTTACGTGTTTATATTGATGAGTAATACGCTCTTAGTAATAATTAGAAGGGCATGTCATTGTTAATTTATTAATTATTTTTCGACTTAAACAAAATAAAGCGAAAAAAAATAATCGGTCTTAGGTAGGATTCGAACCGACATTCTCCTCTGGGTATACAGGCCAATGCGGGCGCATTACCACTTTTGCCGTAGTATCTAGTACATACAAGTAAGCATTTACACATACACGCTAACTCAATCACCAAAAATATTACTATCAATAATCACTGCCACTAAAAATCATTAAATCGTCAATCATCAGTGAAATTAAATCATTAATCAAACAGCTTCCAGGCAATGATTAATGCGCGCCACGCCCCCAGGTAGCGCGGCTAATTAACTGTTATTTGTGCAAACAATAAAAGAATGTCCACTAAATCCGCTATAAGAACAAACTTAACTCAGAATGTGAGTCACTGTAACTTAAAACCAATTGGATTGAAATTAGAATTGTAATTGCAGCTCGAGTTTGCAAAACATAGTTCAGTTTGGGTCACTACTTTTTATTGAAGGAAGAAATACAGCGCGGGAAATGCCTTGACTCAGTAAGACGCAAATCGTTATTAACGGGAATGACCCGCCACATTTGTTAATGTTTGCGAAAACTTAACTTAACTTTTTGGACTGATTAATTCTAAACAAATGCGCGAAATAAAGTGGTGTTAAAAAGGTTCTTCTATTTAAATGTAAAAGAGGTATTCTAAAAAGCAAGGATTAAAAGCTTACTGCGTTATGGTTCTGTCGTTTATATTTTTAAAAGTTAATTGTGCAATAAAAGTGACGCTAAGACTAATCAGGAAATCCATTCAGCTTCTAGAGGTATTTGTGAAACAGAGTCAAAATTTAAACTTAATAGAATAGAAGATAATATAGATGGAATATCAATATGTATGAATGTATCAACAGGACTATCTTACACAATTTGCCTTACAATAGCAACGAATACAAAAGAAAGCATTTGCAGTCTTAGGCTTGCAGTCTTGTGAATGTGAATGTCTATGGGTCACAGTTTCCACTTACACACTTAAAAAAAAACAAATCATTGGATTATATGTTTGACAAGGAACTTCTTAGGAGATGATATACAAATTTGGCAAAACGCATCGTCCACAAGTGTTTTCCTTTAAAATTCAAACCATCTTTAATTGAGATTACAAAAAAACTAAGAGAACTTAATTACACATACATCGTTCATCAAATTCAACTACAAAACGATGACACAGATAAAAATAAAAATATTTTTTCATACTCGCACCAAACGCGCGAACGTCTTGCAAGGCAGTACTTGTAAACATCTGCCACGTCTAAAACTGAGGGTAGGAGCAGTGGCAATTACAGTGGAGACATCTGCGTCGGGTTAGCTTATATGCAATAAAGTGGACGCCACGGATCTAATCGCCCCAGTCAGCTCTGGCACGGCACACCTAACTGAATAGTTCTGCGGTTTCTATTATTAGGTGAGTGGGTTTATGTTCATTGCCTAATCGACTGTTCATCAGTTGATTTTACTATATTTATCTTGGTGTATTTTTCACACTCTTTGTAGTAAGTGTATTTTAAGCCACTGCAAATCCAATGATAATACGATAGTAATGGTACAGTCAACATCATAAATAAGTCATCATTTATGTACCTTGTCGCTTTCAATCGTTTCACAATTTTGTATGGCATTCCAAACACGACGTTAAAGTGACAAGGTACATAAATTATCACTTATGCTGTTGACTGTACCATCTAGCTAGTATGATGATAATGACGGAAGGTGGTAATATGAACTCTTTAATGGCTCATAGTAGATCAGCCGATTGTGGACTCATTTGACTCGTCTTGCTTTGATAGTGAGTTTATCAGTACAGTCTGTGTATCAGTGAATTTTGACATAGATCGCGTTGTTTTTACTTTCCATTAATACAGTTTTATGTACCTGTTGATTATTTGAAATGTAGTTTAGCATATATTGTCAGTTACATACATTGCAAGGGTAAACTTGTAGAGAATGTCTGAAGTATTAAGTTCGCCGTTTGTATTTTAGGTTTATTCTTTTGTGCAATAAAATAGATAAATAAATACTTGTAGGAAATATAAATCTAAAAGATTTAGTTTTAACCACAATTTAGTTGTGTGTTGACTGACTGACTGATTGATAGACAACGTACAGCCTAAACCACCGACCCTATATAGGGTCCTTTAATTTGAAAATAGCATTTCTTGGATACCATAGGGGTTCTATGAAAGGTTATTTGGGAAATGGACCCACAAAGGACCAAAGGAAAAAAAAAAGAGACTTGATGTTGAACCTGCCCACAGTTCTAAGTTATGAAATCCAGCAAGAGAAGTTCGACCACAAAGATGAACCTACACCTACAATTACCTTCATTAAATCTAAGCTACAATAAAATATCCTAAACGTTGAAGAAATACTCAATATTGTAATTGCATGTTACATGCCACGAACATAATTTACTGTTTTCGATAGAATACTGTACAAGGGATCGTCAGTTTGCCGTCCAGAATTAATTTATTGATAGTGACTGCTAGAGTAAGTTTGTGAAAGGTTATTTTGACAGTTCTGATGTGGGTGTGTAAAGGTTATGTTCCTATATTAATCTCTTGTTGGTTTGGAACGAGGGGTTAATTTTTTTTCTTTTACTATGTTTATACCATTACTTTCATTATTTTATTTGTACTAGCTTTTGTTTGCGTGTATAATTTGTGCTAGCTTTCGTAGGCAATTTTTAAATTTCTTAGAATATTATGTGATGCTTTCTCCTAATCCAGAACATTAACTTTATCTGTGATTTTCATCCAAATACGTTTAACCATTCATGCCTACAAACATTCTCATGAAGTTTCACATATTATTTTTATATAATTAGTTATATTCGTGCGTGCATGACTCGATGTAGGAATGTGGAAGAAGCGTAAAAACTGCCAAAATCGTAGCAGGTGGAAAGAAGGTCTACCCGTCTACCCGTCAATGATACAGGCACGCTTTTATACGCTCCGCGATTTAAAATAGTTTTCTTTAGAAAATGCCGTCCGGAGTGCGTGAAACCGATAGTGCCATTATCAAAAGAAGCTTAACTAGTGTGGACAACAAACTTAGTGCCCAAAATGAAGAGATTTGTGCCCTAAAACTGCAAATATCCGAGCTGACCTCGTTAGTCACTTTATTATTTGAGGGTAAAAGCAAGTGCGGCAAGTGTCACGCTAGCAGTATTGACGAGTCTAACTTCGCGAGTGCGAACGAAAAGGAAGATACCCTAACCATGTCTGGAGGGACAGAGACGAAACGAAAACAAACTAGAAACCGGAAAAATAAAGCGAATAAAGGACAAAATTCAAAATCAACTGAGTTAATTAAAACATCGACACCAAAAAAACGACGGTCGAGGAAATCCAAATCCAAGGCAGTTAATAAGGTACCGGTTCTGCCGTTAGCACAAGCTCAATTACGACCTGAGTTACACAATAATAAGCGTAATGAAGACGACAACGAAGGGTGGTCAACAGTGGGATCGCGCAAGCGGCGTAATTACCAAAACCTGCATAAGCGAGTAGTTCGCGGCAGCGGAGCATCGAGCGATTTATTATGCGCAGCTGATATTACGAAGTACCTACACGTATGGGGCGCACATCCCGACTCCACGGAGGCCAACGTTATAAGTTATCTCAACGATAAAACGAAGTGTACTACCTGCTCCGCCGTTAAGATGTTATCGAAGCGACCATCTGACTATGCATCGTTTAAAGTTGGTGTGCCCGAAAATATATTTGACGAGTGCGTGACACCACAGTTTTGGCCTAAAGGATTCTATGCCGAGCGCTGGCTTTTTCGCCTCGAACGACCGTCGACATCGACAGAAACAAAGTAAACCTAAACAACTATGTAAAACGCTGTCATTAACAGTTTACTATCAAAACGTAAGGTGGTTGAAAACGAAACTCTTACAATGGCGAAATAACATCTTAACCTCCGATGACCTACAACTTGTATCAGCGACGGAAACCAATATGGACGAGTCGGTGAGTGACGCCGAGCTATGCGGCGCGGGCGGAGACTGGGCTGTGCTCCGCCGGGACCGGCGCGCGCGGACCGGCGGCGGCGTGCTGCTGGCTGCCCGTGCGCCCCTGCGGCTTGAACGTCTACCTAATTACGAAACTGCTAATGGTGAAGATTTATGGGCGAAGTTTCTATTCCACGGACAGACTATATGCGTGTGCGTCGTGTATATACCGCCTAGTTCGAGTGATAACGTTTATTTGGACTGGTTTACTAGTGTGGAAAAAGTATGTGCCGTCCACCCATCATCAAAAATATTAGTATTCGGTGACTTAAATTTATATAGCGCTAGTAGCATCATTAATGATTATTTTAAATATTTCAGTACTCTTTGTGATATGAAACAATACAATTGTGTGGATAACGTGAATGGTAGAATGCTAGACGTGGTGCTGACGAGTGCGGAGCTGAGCGAGAATGAGTCCGTCTCCGTGCGCGCTGCCGAGCCTGATGAGCAGCTTGTCAATGTGGATGATCAACATCCCCCGTTGCTTGTGAGCATTGGGTACAGGTTTTCTAAACAGGTAACAAGACTTGACCCTTCTAACATCCCGTCAAATTATGACTGGAATTTCGCTAAAGGTGATTTTCTTACCTTATACAATATGATTAAAAAATTTGATTGGAACCATATAAATAACTTTAAGAAAGCAGAAGATGCGTTACGCTATTTCTATCAAGAAATTTATAAAATGTTTGACTGTTGTATACCGAAAAAAATTCGAAAGTCGTCGTGTAGTCGTACCTACCCGGTCTACTATACCTCAAGTATAATTCATGACATACGAAGCAAGGCCGAATTCCATCGTGCTTGGAAATCCAGCGGTGATAGCAGATGTCGGGATGAGTTTAAACGTTTGCGAAGCAAAATAAAAGAGGATGTAGAATTAGCCCATTCAAACTATACAAAACTTGTCTCTAAAAACTTATGTCACAATCCTAAAGAGTTCTGGCAATATGTCAACAGTCTTCGAAGCACAGGCGGGCTAGAATCCAAGGTGACACGGGAAGACGTTGAATACACGGGGTCCGACATGGCGGACGCGTTCGCGGATCACTTTAGCTCGGTGTTCTTGCCGCACCAGCCCGCGCTGGATCCCGCCACCGCCGCCGCCGCGCCGCCCGCCGACTGCCGTCGCGTGCACATACATGCTCTCAGTACTGCTGATTTACGCGCTGCGGTCAGAAAGCTGAAACCTGGTACGTCACCTGGGCCTGACGGTCTACCGGCTTATATTATTAAAGGTTGCCTCGATGAACTAGCTGAACCGATAACTTATATTTTTAACCTAATACTTGACACTGGTCATTACCCGTTAATGTGGAAAAAATCAAGAGTTACGCCGATACCTAAGTCAGGCTCCAGGTCTAAGGTCGAAAATTACCGCCCCATCGCAATATTGTGTGCACTAGCTAAGGTGTTTGAGACAGCCCTACACAGCCGCCTGCTACCGCAGTGCCTGCCGTATATTACAGGTGCACAGCACGCTTTTTTGCCGCGGCGCTCTGTTGCTACAAACTTGGTGACACTGGTAGATGGAATATCCCTCGAAATGGACTCCGGGAATCAGGTAGACGTTGTTTACCTCGATTTCCAAAAAGCTTTCGATAGGGTCGATAATGACATTCTACTTATAAAGTTAAGTAATATGGGCTTTACTCCTAAACTTTTAAAACTCTTTGCTAATTATCTATCTGACAGGGAGCAATATGTAAAGTATGGTACGCATATATCCGATTATTATCCTACCCGCTCGGGCGTTAGTCAGGGTTCGAATCTTGGGCCTCTTCTCTTCGTGCTTCTTATTAACGACCTGCCCGATGTTGTTTCTCAGTCGACAATTCTAATGTTTGCTGATGACGTCAAACTGGTGAAGGCTTGCAATACGCCTGCAGATCATGACGCGCTTCAGCGTGACATTGACGCTGTCTTTGAGTGGAGTATGACTAACCGGCTCCATTTCAATCCCAGTAAATGCGAGACGATGACCTACACGCGAGGCCACAACCCTCGACAGCACCAATACCTAGTGGGCGGCACGCCTGTGGCTCGCGTGGAGCGCGTGCGCGATCTGGGAGTGTGGTTCGACCCGGAGCTGACGATGCGCGAGCATGCTCAGCGCGTGACAGACGCGGCGCACCGCCGGCTCGGCTTCCTGCTGCGCAACGCGGCCCCGCTGTCTGCACCAGCGACTCGAGCACTGTATGCCGCACTCGTGCGCAGCGTCCTCGAAACGAACTCAGCAGTCTGGAGCCCACATGAGGATAAATATATTCTCATGCTGGAGCGGATCCAAAAGAAGTTTTTACGGAATCTTTACAGGAAGATGTTTGCGTACTACCCCTACCTGTATCCTACTTTGTACATTCAGGGTCAACTAGGATACCAAACGTTAGAAGTTAGGAGGTCTCTCGCGCTGAGTAAATTTACGCTAGGAATAATTAGGAATAAGATTGACTGCACAGCGCTTGTGGAAGTGTTTCTAAGACTATCTGTACCCAATGCATACACTACATCCAGACTTCGTCCCCGCGCTCAGTGCGTGCTGTCCCCTGCTGAGGGGCATACGGTGCACCGCCGGCAGAGCCCGGTGGAGCGCGCGCGCGACCTGCTCGGCTCGGTGCTCGCGCAAGCGCCACAGTGTGACTTGTTCGTGAGTGGGATAGCGTGTCTGATGAATGAGTGTAAGAGAATGTATGAGATGAATGCCAGAGAAACTAGTGTGCCATTATGATAATGGAATATAAATAAATTGACATTGTTATTATTTACATAATATTTATTTAACTTTTTGTTATAATAATAATGAAATGACTAAATTTGTACATTTATATTTATAAATGCAAATTATTTTAAGTTAATATTAATGACTGTGTTTGTAACGATTTGGTTATGTTACTGTTATGTTGCAAATTTTATGAATAAATAAATAAATAAATAAATAAATAAATAAAAGTGGTCTTTGCCAACCCCACTGAGAAACAGAGTAGGTACTTTATTCATGTTGTTATTAATCAAATTCATTCCTTATCTTTAAAATGCATAAAATTAGTAGGATAAGATCGAGTTTAGTGATGTCTTATGTTGGCTTTTGCATGAAGACAAATCGTCAGCGCGATTGGTTCCCTTACTACGTACAGAGACGCGCGTACCATCGGTAGTGAATTAGAATAAATTCCCTGCCGTTGGCAACACTTCCTGCCTGACAATCGGATGGAACAATGAGCTGTGATGGCGGTCGGTCGGTAGGTCGCGGGGTGAGCGTGTGTGGCAAACCCAATACGGTGGTTTTATTACCTATCCTAACCTGCTTGATCCTAAACGAAAGGACGTTACATTGGCGACGAGGTAAATAATGTGCGTAAATGTATAAATAATTAATACCTGAAAGAGAAAAAAAAAACGTAGGACATTACACCATCAATTACACGCAGGTTGAAACGTTTCTATGCCATTTTAAGTGGTAGCCGCGACCACTGCCTACAGTCTGATGCCTGGCGCTCACCCTCGCCACACTCCGCCGCATAAAGTTGTGGCGATGACATTTCAGTCGGTGCTAGTAAGCCCTAAGTAGCATCTCTTGACATGAAAATTGAAGAGCCCTAGAAAAACAAGTATCACTATAGCTTAATCGAAATAAGAGGCTTTGACAATACCCATCTGGTTAGCTACCACCACTACCACCATACCCACTCAGTTGCCGCCAAACAACCGTATTCGCATTATTCCGGTGGTGAGTAAGATAGCCGGAAAATACTTTTCTACATTACATTACATTTAAAAACGTTTATTGATTTTTTAACGCGAAAACCTCTTTTTCGAGGTTTTTAAGTAATATGTATGGGGTTATTTGTAAGACATCAATGAAAAATGAAAAAATAAACATAAAGTAATTGCTAAGCTAAAGGAATAAGATTCCTAGTGCAAGGCAAAACTATACGATTACGTTCCTACTCCTTCAAGTTATAACAATAGTATCGAGGACTTTTATAACTTTGATTTTCACAGTTAAATCTGATAATCCCTCCAATTTAGCTGTTAAAGCAAGGCAGGGAATTACCAATCCAATCCGAGTCGACTCAAATCTGTAGATACAAGCTCTGCAGGCTTAAGTGAAACTAACTACAGAGGCGATAAAGGCTTCCCTGGTGTGTGTACAAGCTCCAAGATTGGACTGAGTCCAAGCTCTCGATAATGGACTTTAAGCAAACGCCGTTTTATACAAGTCAAAGAGACTACAAAAATAGTCCCCAGTGTAAAGTAACTTAGAAATTCTAAGATCCTAAGCTGAAAAGTCATGCCTCATCCATCCGTTGTTCCCTCGGTAGCTTTGATGAATAAATAAAGCAGGCTGAAAAAAGAGATTAAGCCGACGGCGTTGGAGCTTAATTAAAGTGCAACGATTAAAATACCTTTTGTGGCTTGATTAAAAGTGTGAAGTCCACACTTTACGTCACTGGCCGTAACACTGTAATAGCTCTTTGTCTAACTTGTCCAACAAAGAACGAGTGTTCTGACTGTATTGTGTTAATGTGAACAAAAAAAAACTTATGGCTGCAATGTATTTTTGCCACAAAAAGGCACACGCCACTGCCATTCAACAAAATTAGTTCTGAGTTAGTTTAGCGCTTATGATGAAAACTGTCGACTGATCCTTTCTGATTCGCTTTATTTTTGTTCGTACGCTAAAACTCTGTCATATTGGAGTTAGATTATTTTAAATGAAGAGTGATCTAGAAGTTTAAAAATATCTTTATTCGACTGTTTTGTATCATATTTTTACTGACGTTCGTCTATTGAAGAGGTTGAGAATAGAGGAATACACATTGGTCAGATTCCTTTTTCGTCAGAATAAATTATAGCCTGTTTTTTTCGGACGAAAACGGAATTATTTTTTGGACAGAAAAAACTTTGGTTAATTTTTATAATTTATTTATTTGTTACATTATATTATTTAATATTAGGCAGTGTCCTATTTCTGGATGGTTTGGCCCTCCGGGCCCGCTGCAAAACTAACATAACCTAAACCTACCTACGTATTCTATGGTCATCCCCGTATCAGGTAATATGTGTTGCTGGCACTATGCGTCGGAAGCGAAAAAACAGCCTACATTTTATTCTGACGATAGCGGAATCTGCTCGAAAGTCCGTTTTCTTCCGAAGAAAAACAGGCTATAATTTATTCTGACGAAAAAGGAATCTGACGAATGTGTACTAGAAGGAGGAATATCTTATTAGGAAGGAAAAGTTATACATATGAATAGACCGGTACAGCCGGCGTTCCATAGACTCTGCCTACCGCATTGGGAGACAGTCGTGAAGGTATGTACGGTGTACTTATGTACTGCATAATTGTTTCTGATACATGTTACCTACTGATTCGTTGTGCCGTAACCATTTCCGTGTACCTTATTAAAATCATAGTTATCTACTAAATAAGCACCTATTATAAATCTGATAGTTTGTGAGAATGTCTGAATTTTTATGTTTAGATCTCTTATCTATTTCCTGGCTTAGATCATATCTTATGTTGGATATATATACCTTTATAAAGTGACACCTATCTTCAAATATAAATAAATAAATATCAAGGACCCCTGTCTCTCACAAATTGACCTAGTTCAAAACTAGTCTCCAGGCTTATACTATGGATACTAGACAGCGAGATACGACTCATTACACAAATATTTAACTTTTCTGGGGATTGAACCCGGGATTCTAGCTTCGTAGGTAGGGTCACTACCAACTAAATAGGCCAACGCGTCGTCGTACTAACCTTATCGTTATTGCATGGTGAGCTAACTAAATCAACACATCAATGACAAATTTGTTTGTTGTTTCCATATTCACGACATAAACAAGCTGTTTATTTAAGTCTAAAACGAACGCAAAAACATAGTTCACCTGTGGCCTGGCGAAGGTATGCAAACTATGGCAATTTCGACATGAGCCCGACGGGCAGAATGCTCGAGCACCGCAGTCCGTTCCGGGAAGGTAACGGAATGGACCAAGCACAAATACCCTAAATTTTATCGTTGCTAAGGTATCCATGTCGTGTCAATTTTAAACACACTCGTAACTCACAATGTTCAAACAAATCTTTGAAATCAATTTTAACTTACATTTAACTGTCGGAATGACTTAAAATTTGCCGTGCGTATGCAATTCTTGGCCTCTATTCAACACGGTAAAAACCACTTCTTTTTGATCTGTTATCGTATCGATAGCTCTTATTTCATCATGTCAGCCGAAAGACGTCCACTGCTGGACATAGGCCTCCGCCCCGGCTTCCACTCAGACCGGTCTTGTGCTTTTCGCATCCACCGCGGTCCCGCGATCCTGACGAGGTCGTCACTCCATCTTGTTGGAGGCCTACCTACAGCTCGTCTTCCGGTCCGCGGACGCCACTCCAGAACCTTCTGACCCCATCGGCCATCTGCCACTTCAGTTTAGCTATTCTTCGGGCTATGTCGGTAACCTTACCTCTTATTTACTTGACAATAATGGCGGCCTAGTTACAAGCAATATAATAACCGGTCAAATACGATTTGGATTTTATCGCATAGAATAGAGGTGCTCATGACAGTACTAATTTGACTCTTCTTATAAAACAGCTAGAACTACAGTTGCTGTACTAGCAAGAGCAGGAGGCATTTTCTTTAAAAATAAAAGTTATATATACAATCCTTTTTCATATTAGGGCCAGTGCAAACCGGCGGACGGCAGAGGATTTTTCCCTATAAAGGGTCTGGCCGGTCTGCTATAGTAAAATCGCCCCTGGCTGAATATGAAAACTGAATATGCACGTTTATTTGCCTCATTGTCAAATCAAAGAAATCAAAAGCTAGCGGACTGATTTCAAAGAGGTTTTCACGGAGTTTCAAAGGAAGTTTTGTGAAGTAGGTTTCCATTTCTAGAGCGATTGTTTAGATCCCGTTTCTCTAATCCAAACTAATATTTTTGAAAATAAAAAATGTAATGGAATATTAAATTGTGTATATTATATCAAAATATGGTAGGTGTCGCTAATTTGCAAGTAAAAAAAAAAAGAAAAAACTAAAACAGACAAAAATGTTGACTTCAAAAAAGCTAGGTCTTTTTTATTTTTTTATAAATATATCTTAAATACATGTATACAATATTCGAAGGACGTGACAATCGATAAAGTAGTTATGCCAATATTATTTAAAAACGGTTTTTTTTTTATATTTCGCCAATCGTAAGTATTTAAGTCTTAATATTCAGTAAAATTATATTTGACAATGAGGCAAATAAACGTGCATATTCAGTTTTCGTATTCAGCCATGGGCGATTTTACTATAGCAGACCGGCCAGACCCTTTCCTCCGCCGCAATCCGCTGCGATGCTCCAAGGTCGGTCTCAAAGCATTGAAATGTATACTTTATTACAATTAAAATAGCATTCAATATACATTTTCAAATTTAATATCCTCTGCCGTCCCATCCGCCGGTTTGCACAGTCCACTAGGGTAGGCCATAAGATCTATCTTCCATCTCTGTGCTAAATTTAAATGCTTCTGGTATAAGAAATTCCAACGAGTCCCACACTTCAAAATCCCTCAAGTCGTCTAGACTACTGGCAAAGAAAAAATTGCATAACCACATTAGTATTTAAAAAAAATAACCGAACACTATATGTATATCTTTAGCAGTTACGTAAAAAGACTCACTATCGTATATTCATCACCACATTCCAAAAGTTAAAATGTTACAACTTACATTCCTCATGGAAACCCAAAATTCTAACTTTTGAAATTGTTTGCATTTCCAGAGAATTGTTGCACCCGCATCACACCTTTTGAGAAAAGAACGTAACATCTTTATAAAATTATTTTTCTATAAAAGCGAATAAATTAATTCTTATTAAAAATCATGTATGCAGTTGTAAAGTAATGCAAATCATAAATAGGGGGCTTTAACGTTTTAGTTTTCATTCGTAAAACGTTTATATAACGTTAAAACACTATATCATGTAACTTATAATTTGAATCTCAATAAATAATTATAATTGTATTTTCATAGCTCCTAGTGATAAGGATTATAGAGTCTGGCAAATGAAACATGAGAATGAAAAAATGGCAACACTGTAGTGTCGTCCCTTTTTTCTTAGATTGATTTGAAAGGGACGACACTACAGTGTTGCCATTTTTTCATTCTCATGTTTCATTTGCCAGACTCTAAGGATTATATCTTCTGAAGATCACGCGAAAAAGAGATTAAGTCTAGTATACTCCGTTCATGTATATACCCTTTTTTATTACATGTTAAGTCGACTGGTATCCTTTTTCACTAGGACCCGAGTTATACATCTTTCTTCCGCGAATTGCGTACAACGTTCCATGTCAAACTTGCTATGTATTCTCAGGCACGACAAGAAATAACTCAAAGTTTGTCTCCAGGGAACTTAATAGATAATTTCTAAGTCGAACAAACTTCGCAACTTCTGAGCTTGCTTCTAAAGTTACTATTCTTAAATTCACAAAGGTACTTACTGTATTCAAAATGAAGCTGCGTTAGCGGAGTTTGAACCTTAAGGTTCTCCGTTTCTAGTCGGGGTTTGGGTTGGCGATGTCCCCCCTTTTCTATTGACCGTTGCAAGGGGGCAAGTGTGACTACGGAACCGTGAAAAGTTAAAAAAGCACCGTCTGTGCTTCCGCGTCAGCACAAGCAAACTGCTCAATTTCCGGATTTCAAAGGCCAAAGGAGCTCTAAATGCCGGCTTCGTGTAGGAAATAATATTATCTTTGGATCAATAGAAGACCGTTTGAGTTTGGGAAAAGAGATGTTTGATCGATGCATGACTATGTCAATACGCGGGCGAGTGTTTGAGCCGATAACGACCGAAAATACTGGTTCAATAAGAATAGGGTATAGGACATTTTCAGTGGCAAAGTAACAACGTTAGAAAATATTTTGCGTGAATCATTATTAGATCATTAGCAGTTGTATTATTATGTATTTGTTTTTACGCATTCTAGGCCATGGTTCTATTGCCAATTTTGATAAAAGTGGGAGTTACCGAGTGTGAAAAAAACCTTATTACAAAATAGTATTAAAGGTATTTAAAATACTTTTTAAACTTAAAAAATCAAGCTAACTATTTTTAAAAAACTTTTTTTTTATTGTACAAATAAATACTCAAGTAATTTTTTATCTATTTTCCCACACCTTAATCGTTAGAAAAATATTTTCATCAATCCCCACCACGCTCACAATTCTAACTTAATCAAAATCAAAACGTGTAATGTCATTGACATTCACATTATTATTATGACTCACACCCTGTGTATGACAGTACACCGGTTGTAAAAATGCTTCTAAATAAATGAATAGCTACTGATTACCGACAGCACGGCTCCTCGAGGAGCCACCGGCATGGTAGTAAAAGGATATCGGAGAATCGAGTAAAATGCCCCACGTACATGGTGATTTAAGGCACCCCCACCTGACAGTCACGCTCCAGGTACTTAATTAATAGAAGGGGAGGTATTTACTTAACGTTCCGGTTTAGGATAGGTATACATTGCGAGAAAAAGGTACCATTTAGCGAAGTAGAACGCTTACTTAGATAACAAGGGTGTCGGACAGTATTTACCTACTTAGAATTTTGTAGATATGGGATATGATCATTGGTAGTTATTTTATATTGTGTCAGCCGGGCCTCAATTCCATTGCCTTGTAACTCTAATTGCACGAATGATTGATTTAAATAAATAAGTATATCAGTATTATTATTTTTTTCTACTCGCGTATTATAAACCACTAATACTGATACCACCACCACAATACCACCTATATCGTAACCGAAAAGTGAAAACTATTCTATAATGAGCATTGCCATGGTAATAATAGTTTTGTAATAATTATTATAGCGTTGTTATTACCATAATCACGGTCATTCCGGATACCTTCGGTCTTCGCGTTTAGTGAACCTTAACATCCTAATTTGTATAATAAATAGTAAAAGCCAATCAAAATACTGAAAATGACTTTTCTGACAAGCAGGTAATTTGTTAGAAGAAAAATAGAGGAAAGTATACCTACAATAAAAGTTAGCGATTGTTTATTTTTGTCATTCTCATTTTAAGCTTGTAGAAAACATTATGTATTCACCGGTACATAATTAGCTCTTAAGGTACTCGTGCCTGTATAGAGCGCTCTCAAGCTTGCGCTCTAACCTCGGCACTCGTTCCTTAAGAAACTTCATTATGTCCTAGTTACATAAATAACTATTACAAGCTTATCTTTCAAATAACACTAGTGCACTATCACGAAGTAATAATAGGAAATCGGTTTGAAGAATCTTTATTTCTCAAACGAAATTTACAGATGAGAATTATTACTTAACTAAGAAATTTACTTAGCGAGCAATTTAAAACAAGAATACAGACAAAAGATCCGCGTAAGGGTTAAAAAATACATCACAATTATATCTATTGTCATAACGACTTGGTACCTATACCACTTACACTTCGAAATCGGTTCCTTTATGTGTATTACTAGTGATTTATAGACACAGTCAGCTGCACATAGATCTAACCGATAAACTACTTCTGGCTCTAAATTTCATTTAATACACAACGATGAAATTGTAAAAAAATATCTAGAACCTTTTCTATCCTATACCACGAGACGTAAAGGGTCGCGTTCTTGTTGTTGACTTACCCACTCTTACGCTGCTTTTTGTCTACGGTTCTATCTTACGCACTCTTTACTCGGCCTTTCAACTGGGATGTTTTCCAGGTTGAGATTGAATAGGTACTGTCTAAGTAAGCACGGTTAGTCTGAGAGCTTGACTTCACTTAGCATCCAATGCTTTCGAATGAAAGGGGCATCGTCATATAAAATGTGTTTTTTTTTTAAATGAATGTGTTAGAAATTCACCTTTAGGTCTAATATAAATATACTTTTTTACTTCTAAAAAGTTAATAGCCAAAATAAAACAGCACATTAGCGGTTTAACACAGAGGTCATAAGATAAATAAGATAAGGTCAATGGGTAGAATATGCCATCAGTTCTCCTTTCGTACTCTTGAGCAATAAAGATTATTAAAAAAAAAGGTGTCTATGAATTATAAACATACAGGGTGTCTGTCATAACTTGGCGTAAATGTGCAGCGATAAAAAAGTTGTTAAATGCCGGTTCAAAATATAGACTATTACTACTGCTTAGTAAACTAATTAACATATTGGAAACTTAACCCTTTTTTTGTCAAAAAAGAAAACAGGGATTTTAGCGTCTTCGGATTTTAATCCAGAGAAAAAATATAATATATCAATAAACATATAAAAAGATAATGTTATGGTATGTATATTACAATATACATCGCTCGGTAAGAAACGGGCTTTATATTTCTGCGTAAACAGTATTTTTTTGTGGTTGTTATTTTTACGATTAAAGGTGGCTTAACCGATTTTTGTAAATTTTGGTACTGATAGTTGTAGCCTAATAAAACAGTTTCAAAGGAGAACAGCGGTAAACAACAACTCTGGGTGGAGTAATATTATTAACGCTAAAGTGTATTTGGTTTATTGGTTTCTTGTATATATATACACGGTGGGGCCTGTAACTAAAGCATAAAATTAAAATGTACATTCTTCTCCTCAAACTACGCAACGTTTGTTAGACAACTTTTAAAAAAAACTTGCGGTTTGAATTTTATTACATTATAAAGTTAATTCAAACACGCAATGTACTATGAAATTGGTTATGTCTGTAGAGTGACTAGACTGACAGGCGATGTCAATTAGACGGAGTTTTAAGTACATTTAAAATACTATTTACTTTGTTAGAAAAATGAACAATCTAAAAACTTTATGATTTTAAAAAGTTGCTAAACAAAAGTTGTCTAGTTTGAGGAGTAGAATCTACGTTTTATTTTTTTGCTTTAGTTACAGGCCCCACCCTGTATAAAGAAAGGAAGCAATATAATAAATTTATTGACACAAAAATGACAGTTCTAAACCGGTTAAACGTATCAACCGAAAATTTGGTACAGTTGGTATATTTATTTAGGGACGAACATAGGAAACTATTGTCCCGCAAAATCGAGCAGACAGTTGCGTGCATACGCTAATAGTAAATATTTGCAAAGCATCGTGTCAAGTAGCATTTTAAAGACATTGCACGTCTGCAGTACGTGGAACATTGCAGGAGCATTTTAGAGGTAAAATTTATTTGGGGGAACTAAATAAAAATACCGAGGCACTCTGTCGATTTGTTTCGTTTAATATCGACTATGGAACCCGTTCGGCTGCGGCCACAGTACGCAAAGGCGTTTACGGGTAATAAAAAAAGTTACGCCTCTATTTTTAAAAGTCGACCGACGTCAAAAAATCGAATGGTTGTAATAATACTGGTTTACTCGTAAAAGTAATATAAAAGCTGCCATTTTGCAGAAAAAATAGAAACTAGTGAAGGGTTCTGTCACCATTACCACAGTATATAATTAATAGTGCTGCAATTGATTTATAAGATGGTCGAATTTGTTTTTTATTCTTATAACACCTAACTAAATGGAAGAGAAGAGTTAAAAATAATTTCATTTTACGTGTATCAAAAAAATATTTCAAAATATTGTGGCCTGATTAGTATCTATTATACACATGCCAATAAGCATGAGCTTTACAAAGCTAAACCGGAAGAAATTTATATTGAGCACATAAAAATTCTTAACATCTAAGCAAAGAAACAGACACACAGACAGGAATAGAAACATTTTCAGAGGTTGAATTATTCGTAAGAACAGAAAGCAAACGCAGCAAGACAGTGTTTTAAGATAATGAAAAGGTTTCAAAAACCTTCCAAAATTCTCCATTACTTTTTGGATATGCGGAAAAGCAAGAAGAACAAGGAGTAGATATTTTAAAATCCGTATTTCGAAATGTTCAAAGCCTAAAATAACGGTACGTGTAAAGGCTAAAGCAGCGGCAGCACATATGCCGTAGTATCGCAGTCATCGCTTTTTCGGACTCTTTTAGGGCGGTTTCACCTCGAGCGTTTAGTCCGGCATGGAGCTCGCTTCGAATTATTCTTTTTCCTGCAACATCCAATACTCTAATGCCTCCGCCTGCAATAAAGTCGCGACTTTATCGGCCGGGTTATAAATTGAGGGTTTCAAAGAACGTTTTTAAAAGAGAAATAGGGTATTTTATAAATAAAACAGCACTTCTGGGGAATTGCTAATAGTGGTGACTGCGTTAGTCCTTTGAACCGTCAACAAGCTTGTTAATAAATTGTTAACAACATTCATTGGAAAGGAAACGCGTACATTTTTGGAGTTATGCTACTTTTTAGGCAGTTAATGTTGGTCTAATAAAGATCCGGTGAGGGTAGTCATCGAATACGCTGGTGGATCCGTTGGCCGATACCTAAGACGGCGTAGAGGGAAAATCGCTGGGTCTTTAGTGCATATTCAGGCTACTCTCGGTTGGTGTGTCTCACTTAAAACCACCTTACGCTCCCCCAGGCCAAGGTGGACTTTTTGGCTCCCTATTGGATCGCATTTATTTTTTTACGTATCTTCTTCTCTGTCTTCTTTACACATAAAATCGTTTGAGCTGAAACGGTTTTTACAATAGAAATGGTTTTATTTTAATTAGTATAAAAAACTAACCTAACCTAATGTAAACTATAGACGTTTATTACATTCTGCAATGTTAACCTAAAATGTTATGCGAAAAGTTAATATGCGTAAAATGATGCGTTCTAAAGGGATCCCGACTTTTTTTTGTGAAGCGATATATCTTTTCGCATTCGCAAAAAAAGGTCTAGTTAAGCTGCACACGCTTCTAACGTTTCTGTTTTCTATCTCAAAATGTATGGAGTTGACATAAGCGGTTGATGCTAGTCATCACGCCAATCATTTTATCGATTTTCTAAAAGTGCTTACTTGGAGTTTTGCATCATGAATAGGTGCTAGTAGCTGTATAAATGGTTCGTGATGGAATTTCTCCTATATAAGCACTTTAATTGGTTGTTTTTCATCAAATAACTTTGTAGCATCTGTTTTAATTTGTTTATTATTGAATTCAATAACTATTTGCAAGTAAAGTGCTACCATTTACGCGATATCACGACTTGTCCACGACTTGCGCGTAACAAATGCGGTCGGTCGCAACAATGCACAGATAAAGCCCCTTCTGTGAGGCGAAGTTTGACAGCAAAACGTGTTGTTTAAGCTTGTTTTATTTACCATAGGAAAGAGAACCTTTTGGCGATCTACCTCTGGCTGGTATTTAGCAACAATTTTGATTTTTCAGCAGCATCTAGTGTATAAATAATTGGAAAGACTTCACTTTGATCATTAAAATTACGTGATTATCGAGTAATCATGGTGATATTGGTTCGTTTGCAGTTGTTTACATCTTTTGCAAGTTCTATTGACGGCGACTTTAGCACTAGGGATATTATATAATTATTAAATAGTTGTTGTGTTGTATATTAAATAGTTATTGTGTTGTCTTACACACGTTCACTTGTGATTTAATCGTTTTCGACGGCTGCAATGTTTACTGAACATAACTTGTCAGGTTTATTTGTATAGCTTCCTTATTATATATTTTATTACCTTATGTTTCTGTATGCTAGAGGAGATAAACGAGTAGGTCCCCTGATGGCAAGAGATCGCCGTATTCCACGAACACCAGTAACACCAGAAGAGGAAAGAGGCCCTAATATTCCATTATTTAGTTAAATTATCTATGATCTTGCATTGTGTTTGCTTAACTGGCCAAGATTACCTGGACCTATGTAAATTATCTGTATTGATGCAAACAAGTCTTGTAATTGTTTATGTGCAGTAAAAACTACACAATACACACATAATCTAAAAATTGGAAATGCTCTGACAAACCTGGTAAGATGTTCTTAAACTATTCGTTCTTTAACATGTACAGGCGGGTTGAAGTTGTCCCGTCAGACTGGAAAACCACATTTAAGGTCGTGGCTTCCCAACTTACCTGCTATGCCCGTCGAGTAAGCGAATCCCGTGTGGTTGCCGGGTTAGAATAGTGCCACTCCATGTCTTCCCGTGGAACTCGTAAGAGGCGACTAAGGGAATAAAGGCTTGTAGTACTGTTAGGCGACGGGCTTGCAACTTGTCACTACACTGCTAAACATCATAGGCATCATAGCCTAACTGTGCAAAATGTGGTTACAGAATTGTCAACAAATTTTTAGACTAGTTGGTAATTTTGTAGCTCTGCCTACCCCACTCTGGAAATGAAAGCGTGAATTTATGAATGTATGTATGTATTTCTGTAAGCGAGCTCGTGTGACTTCACTGACTCGCTCGACCGTTCGATAGAGAGCCGTTTGAAGAGCACCTTTGAGGATTGAGTTCAAATGCCTGTACGCGCGCATATATTTGCCATTTCACCGGTTGCAGTTGCCATACACACAACGAAATGCCTACGCGTCAAATCCGGCAACGCAAGTGCATACAGCCCGTTCCTAACATTCAAACCGCTGATTTTGGCTGGGTTCGGTTATATTTGGTTTAGGCGACGCGGTAGCCTTGTTGGCAGTGATTACGAAGCTAGCGAGTTCGATTCCAGGTATGGGCAAATATTTTTGCGCTGAGTATGAATATTCGTTTCTGTGACTTGGGTGTTTTCTATATATTTAAGTATATATTATCTCTAATAAAAGTGAGAATATCGTTGTTTAGTACCTATATTACAACCCTAGAGCTTAATTTGAGACTAGGCCAATTTTTCATACAATACGTATGAAATGTAATTTTTAAACTAAATTAACCAAATCTTTCCTATTTTTAAACATAAATCAGGCAATTTAACTTCAAAACACTCAAACATATAACACAATAAAAACCCAGTAACAAAATTAAGTTCTGATCAAACCGACTGTAAGTCGGAATATTAACACCAGCATAATACGTCCAACCCTTCCCGGCGGGTTGGGGCAAATTAGATTATCTGAGTTATACACAACCTTATTGCCCCGGACTGCGGGGCCAGTTGATTAATGCCGCCATAGTTTCCGTTACCTAGTTATCTGTTACCTAGATATTATATTTGCGATATTCACGTTTCATTAGTTTTATAGTCGATGCTTTGACCTTGCGTTGGTGTAGGATAAAAACCTCATTTCTGACCTTTAAAATACCAGTTATTGGAACCTAGTGATTGTTGAATTTTCGTCTACTAACCATGTTAAAGTTCATGGGGCCAATGATTGGTATTTGTAAACTGTAAAAAAAGATAAAAAGTCAATGCAGCGGGCACATTATTGTTATCTTTATCAATGTAGATATAACATCTGTCACCCTCTGACCATTATGTAAGTGCGAGAGTGACAGATGCGTTATCCACCCTGACAAAATGGGATTGAATAACCCGTTAATAAACCAAATAGCACAGCAGGGTGACATTCTATGGAGCTATTTGCTTTAAACATTTAAAGGTTTTAAAGCAAATGCGTTATATGGTATAAATAGTACAGGGCAATGAGGTCTGCTTTACAAACTAAAACCTTATGTACTACCTCTTTTTACACGTCTTTCACAGTAGGATTGTAGAAATTAGGTCAAGTTTGAACAGGCGTAGTCGGTATGATAAGTAATAAAAAAATATTTTTATATTGTTTACTTGGCTATGGTTATTTTAAGACCTGCTGGCCTATTGCCTAACGCACTCGCAATCGCAGTCGACTTCAAAGTGGAATAATTGTTTTCATTTTGAAAGAAGACTGACGTTCGGACTGTCAAAGTGAAAACAATAGCGATTGCAAGTGCGTTAAGTCCTCAGATTGAAAATTATAATCTGTAGTGTGGTGTAGAAAAATTATGACAGAGAGTCCTGAGCTACCCATTTTAAATAGGCTAGATTAGGAAATTGTGTCTTGCCATCTATTTAATTAGTGATTTGCACAAAAACTCTTTTTTAATAATAATAATAAACCGCTTTAACCGCTGAAACGGTAAATAACAACAAACAATGCAACTCGGAAACAAATAACAAAAACATTTAACGCTCTAACTCCCCGCTCTCTCAGTATCCAAACCGCTGGCATCTTTAATATTCAAAGATAATTTGCACGCCACTGTACCTCGCACAAAAACCGTACTCCTTGAACTAATTAACTGGCATCAAAAGCCCTTTCCTACCCTTACATGGCCCGCCAGTGTATAAGCCGAAAGGTTTCGGAACAATTTGCTAATTAATTTTGTTCTTTATTACGCAGTTCTGAAGGCGGCGGAGTGACAAGTCGGACGGAAAACTTCGCGTGTTTGGGGTCTGACGGGAGTTTCTTTGACTTCCGTGGCGTATGCGGCATACGTATGTAGCAGTTTAACCTCTTCAATTGGTCCTCGCAATACATGAAAATGACGTCCCACGCAAGTACTCGGTGGTTTTGAGATGTTTCCGCAGGCATGATCCCTTTACACTGTTATAAGGGGTTGGGACTAACTAATTAAGTAGGAAAAACATGTTTTGGCGTCTTCAAATTTCTTATTCAGTACATTTTACGGCGAGCATAAAAGACAGAGCTAATAGCAGTTATATAGCTTTGTCCTCTTCTCTCACCATAAACTGAAATGCATAGCTATGTCATAATGACCCCACTGGGCCTGTATTCTACACGATGTAACCAAATTGCCTTTTACATGCTATCGTATTGTTTTTAACTTGGCGCTTGAAGAGTAACTGTAACGTTACCAATACGATAACATGCCAAAAGAAAATAGATTTCGTTATTACTTTGGAAAAAGCTCGTATCTCAAATTTTGTGATATACGGTTTATAACTTAAACATGAAGAGAATTAAGTTCAAACTCATACATCTCAAAATGTCAGATACGAGTTTTTTCTAAAGTAGTAACAATTTACCAACTCTTAACTTCATATTTTTTAATGTTAGTTTGATAATGTGTTTAGTTCAAGTCATGTAATTCATATTGGAACCACTTCCTATTGTCATATGGAGCATATAATTATGTATCTCATTCTAACAGAAAGTAGCATCCCTCGCCGCCTGTCATTAGAAGTCTTGGTCTAAAAGATCCTGCTAATACAAAACAGCAATTCTCAAATATGACGAAACACAAAAATACAGGCTGACTCCATTACATATGTTTACCGTTCAAACGTTCCAACGAATTTTATTTACAGCATATTAAAGGAAAATATATTGTAATATTTTGCTTAGCTGTTCAAAGGAAGTTTCATAGATAGCTGCTGTAACACGTGTGTAAACAAGATATTAAAACAGATATAATACAGTATAAGCCAGGCCCGTCGAAACACTAACCACAGTACACTTAACGTATTAGTAGATACTAGGTACTTTAAAAAAATTACGAGTTCAGACTAGTTGGTATTGACCCTGCTTACGAAGCTAGCAATCTCGGGTTCGATTCCTGGTGTTAAAATTGGGTCATAATAACCAATACTAGCTCTCTCCGTCTTCCCATTGACTCCAATTTGGTAGGTAGACAAGACACATAACACTGAAAAAAAGAACAGTATACAAAACCAGAATAAACCAGACTTTCACTGCTTTGCACCTATATGAGCCTAACGTTCGAAACGGTAATTGATACTGTTACAAAAACAGCTAAAGCTTAAGACCAGACTTTACTGTCTTGACAGTTACATATTTTTGTTTTTTTTTTTTTCATTTATTATGCCAAGGATACACTTTGAAAATATTAAGAATACTTTCGCCAAAGTGCAAAGCAGTTCGTTGGCAAAGACAGCACTCTTTTTTACATTTTACCATTTATATTATTATTCGTAAGCACTAAATTATAATAACTAATTTATACCTACTCGCGTTAAGTGACCCACTGCCTCTCAACGTCCCAATAGGCATTTACTCTTTGTGACCATTGGTTGGTGAAAATTCGACATTAACTACTTTCACTTTCTTTAAGGAAGGTATCCATCATGCACGCCTTCTCTTTAGATTTAAATATATTTTTAGTTTCACATTCGTTATCTGATATGATAGTAATGTTCAATCAGTAATCGTGAATATTTTGTGTTTTACTGTTTTTCAAGAGCTTGATCATACTTTTCGTGATCAGGCTGCTCTGAGTGCTTTTAGCTCTACTGTGTGTTGTATGAAAACATTATTTCAATGTATTATCATGACCAATTGTCTGGGACAAGGTGTTCTTCAACAATGATCAGTGCTTTCCTGGGGCAAGTCTGTAGTACTAATCTAAATACCAAACTTCATCGAAATCAATTAAGTCGAAGGTATCACAAAAAAACCGCTATACACAAACATGGCATCTTTACATAGTATAAAACAAGGTCACTCGCGCTGTCTGTTCGTTTAGATCTTTTGAAATACGCACCGAATTTTGATGCGGTTATCATTAATAGATAGAATGAATCGAGATTAAGGTTTTTATGCATAAATTATTTATTTAATTTATCTACAGGTGATACAGAAAATTCACATATACTGGAGCGAAGGGAGCCGAAGCGGGACGCTAGTTCATGATAAAAGACGGATAAATTCTATTTTCAAATCGTTATCCAAAATTTAAACCTAAAAAGCAATTTGAAATTGAATCTAGTAAATATTGCCTCCATAAAAACGACAAAATTGAACAATATGAACATTCCTTTACCTCGTGTATGACATGACCTTTATCATTGGAACTAAATAAGCCCACTTGCTCATAACTGCGGACTGTGACCAGCCAATAACGCAATCAACTGACAGATGTCGCGTTATAATCCTATAGTCCGTGTACCTACGAATATTGGCTGGGTATATTGCACATTATCGCCGTCTCCCGAACTTGCTCACGTAGTAATCTGAGAATTGAGCTGAGGTCAGCGAAGGTTTCTGATTCCAATATTGGTTGGCTAACTTTATTATTAATGTTTATGACATACAGAGACGGGTTTTAGTCGAATTAAGAAGGTTTTAGTTCGTAATATTTTTTTTTTTTAATTTTTTTTTTATGGCATAGGGAAGGCTGACGAGCACACAGGCCACCTGATGGTAAGTGGAAACTGTGACCCATAGACATTTGCATTCACAAGACTGGAAGCCTAAGACTGCAAATGCGCTGCCAACCCTGAGGACTAAGATGGAATGCCTCTATGCTAGTCATTACACCGGCTGTCTAATCCCCAAACCGGAACACAACAATGCGAACACTGCTGTTTGGCGGTAGGTTAATGGATAAGATGGTGGTAGCGATCCGGACGGACCCCGCACAAGGTCCTACCACCCGCAAAAAATAATAATAGCTTAAAAAAGTTTTAAAGGCGATTTAACAGTTACTAGGAAGCTCTAACTATAGCGTTTATTCGATTTACTTTGGTGTTCCAGGGCCGCCATTCTGCTGGGTAAAACCTTGCCTTAAACGTGTTATCGTGTTATACATGGAAAGTATATTAATTTTAACTCGATTTGACGTTTGATCGTGTATTCAAGCATTCAATTGTTCATATTTACTTTACAGTAATGGCGGCCACGTTAAAAACACCTCAAAAGCAATATTGTTTTACGGTGTAGTACCTATCAAAAATTTCTTCAATTAATTATCCAAAATTCTACCCGTAGAATCGTTTATGCAACAATCCAACTATTAACACCAACAGAAAACAATAACTACTAAGTTGTTTAAACTTGTTCAAAGTTCTTCATATAAAGGTAAACGTTTCAGTCATGATCAAAAGTTAAGCTGCAAAGTTTTACAAACAACAAAATTCTTACATAAATGCTGGAACTTTGTTGCTTTCGTTTTTTGCAGTGTACAAAACGCACACACGCGTAAACATTCAAGTCCAGTAAAGCAGCTTATAAAATGATAATACGACGCGAATGACATCCAAAGACTTTCGTATTTAACACTTTAATAATACATTTCTGCGGCTTTCAGGTTTGCGGCGTCCAAGTGCTGGAATGATCTCCCTTCTCCTATCCAGGGAGTGTCTAGCAGGTACACCTTTAAGCGCAAGCTTAAGGGCTATTTATTGACACTCCAGAAATCCTAGCCTCCACCCAGCACCACACATTAATATTTCAACCTGTGGCTTTTAAAATTACCCTTTAATTTATTTTTAGTTTTATCAACGCTCATATCGGTATTTATGCATGCGTTTCATTATTATTTTTCTGTTTTATTTTTCCGCTATAAGTATTATGTCAGTAGTTTACACGTATAGTATAGTATGTTTGTACAGCGTTCCGTGAGTCACTGCCGGTACTGGCTGAAAATCAGCGCTGTAGGTGTCTGACACCGCAGCATTTTGCTGAGCCAGTGTCCGCTTCACCACCGCTAGGACACACTGCGTGCTATGTCTGTTACCTTCACTGTTTTCTTTAATCATTTGTGTAATGTGTGTCTTATGGTTGGTATTTTGTTGGTATTTATTGTTGGTATTTCTTCTTCTTTTTCTTCATTTCAGTGCAATAAGCCTTCAAAAGACTTTTGGGTTTTTGGGATATCTGGTGTGTTGATAAATAAAGTGCTCAGATCAGAATGGAACATTTAATCCTCTTAAGGGTTCATATTTAATACAAACAGAGTAGCACACTTAGTTGCTAGAGCAGCCAGGTAATTCCATATTAATTAAATAGGTCTTAAATACTAATACGCAAGTGGGTAGATGGAAACGTTGATTTTACTGACTACCCCAGCGCACTGCATAGGCGCTCGGCCTGCGCCCACACAACGATATATAAACGGGCTCCAACCGCGCGCGCTCCTTTCGCCGCCGGACGCCGACCAGTAAACATCGCCGCTGCTACTGCACCGCACGAACCAACTGCTCTTCTCAGGGCAACCATCTTCGTTTCCTCGTCAACGTCAATCATGTCCTTATCAGGACAGCTTCGTGGTTTCCTTTAATCAACGTCAATCAATCAATGTTTTCACAGCTGCAGATGGCGGCTACAGGTTCGAGTTAAGTGAGCTAGACTCGTAAAACAACAAATAATTATGAGTGGTTGCCGGGTTAGAATAGTGCCACGCCATACCTTCCCGGGGATGTCGTTAGAGGCGACTAAGGGCATGAAGGTTTGTTGTATTTTTAGGCGATGGGCTTGCAACCTGTCACTATTACACTGGTACAAATCTTAGTCTAATTTAGGAAAGTGCGGTTACAGAATTATCAACATTTTATTAGACTTCTTGGTAATTCTGTAGGTCTGCCTACCGCTCTGGGAATGATAACGAGAATATATGTATGTATGCAATCATACATAAATTGACCTAGTATTTAAACTAATCTCTATTCTTGTATGTTCAGCCTTTTAAATAGCTACACACGTTAGTGCTTTGTCACTTTAGCATCATTTCTGAACTGCTGTTCTAATCCATGTAAGGCGTTAAAGCGACTTGGTAGAAAAAAGTGTGTACTTAATTATAACGCTGACTACGGGTACTACACAAAAGTTGAATTCTATAACCACATTTTGCACATACAGGCCAAGAGGTTTACCAGTGTATATTAGTCACAGGTTGCAAGCCCATCGACTAACAATACTACAAGCCTTTAATCCCTTAGTCGCCTCTTACGACTTCCACAGGAAGGCATGGAGTTGCACTATTCTAAGCCGGCAACCACACGGCAATATTTTACATAATGAAATTCTCTATAGTATATATACAATATGAAAGTATATGGGGATATTTTCATATGTTGTAATAATTATAAAGAACTATGTCCGAACGTTTCTGTTTTCTTTTTAATTAGTTTCTAGTTAGTATGGTATCTACAAAATATTCAAAAATCGTAAAAATCGAAGTAGGTTTAAGGGAAGAGAAACTTTATCGCATTTCGTATGGTCATTATTAGCTTCACCATCCTCTTAACATGTTATCGTATAGTTTTTAACTGGCATCACTGGCAAGTAAATAAGTGCTATCAAAACGTTGAAAATACGAAAACTCCTGAACGCTTCAAAAGCGCGTTAACTTTATTGCAGTTTGTGAAATGCAATATTTTTCGTCACAAAAAAACAATAAAAGAGCTCTGGTTTCTGCTAAAAACGGAATATTTAAAATTATTTAACCAAAGTCATTTCAAAACCAACGATGTCATTTAATGACGTTTTGCTGCGGCCTACTATTTTAAGGTAGCAATTTCGTATAGTAATTGAATCGTTACAAAGAAGTCCCCTCCAGTATCGTTAAATACCAGTGTATTTAGCCGCAATAACGATGGTTATCCGATTTACAAGCCCTGCTTGTTCGCTCAACAAAGTTGCCCACATTACCTGATTAAACCATAATTTTAAACAAAAATAGGAATCGATGTGCAGCTGGTTCAATGATCATTTGACCACATTATTATCATCATTTCTACCAAAAAAACATCACCTGCCGGACTAAGGCATTCCCTAAAATATCCACATCAGTTTTGTGCTTCCATCAGGGAACCCGTCGTTTCCTATTTATTTTTTGATCATAATGGCTTAGCTTACCTAATTTTTGTGAGTCATAATTTGTATATCATTGGTACCGTAAAATTTTCACTTTTTTTTAAATATCTAACGTCTCAGATATGACCAGGTTAGGTTAGGCTTGATTTATAAAAAACAAGAACAGATAACTTCTTAAAATAATGCATTATGACTTGAGATAATTATGGCAGACCCTTCCATCAATCACATAATAGTAGTACAGTACTGCAGAGGCCGTGAAGTAAGGGATTCAAGGGTGAGTTTGGGGTAGACTTCCAAGTCGTAGACGAGGCCGGATAGAACGAGTCCTTCAATCCCTGTTCCGGCCGAGGATTGTACAGTGCTTTTCTCAAGCAGTGTAAGGAAATATCAAAAGTACATTACTGCAATCTTACGATGGCAATCTCAAGACTGCAATGTTACGATGGAAATCTCAAGACTGTGCAGTCTTATGATCGCAATCTCAAGACTGCAATCGTAAGATGGCAATCTCATGACTGCAATCTTAACGATAGCTATCTCAAAACGGTGCAATCTTACGATGGCAATCTCAAGACAGTGCAATCTTACGATGGCAATCTCAAGACTGCTAAACTTACGATGGCAATCTCAAGACTGCAATCTTACGATGGCAATTTAAAGACTGTGCAGTCTTAGGATGGCAATCTCAAGACTGCACTCTTACGATGATGGCAATCTCCAAACTTCACATAAAATCATAGTACCGATTTTGATTGCCAGTTTGTAAATTTTCCTTTGACAGTTTAGTTAGTAAAACAAAATTAAAAAGTTAGAGCAGCGGCCAAAAATGTTTTTTCAAACATTACTTCTTCTCGTGACATTAATGCATACATTTCCGAGCATATTTGAGAAAAAACTGTTTTGTTACTGGTTGATTGATTATTCGTTTCTTATTTCATAGTCGAAATAAAAATCAACGATTTTCTCACAGTAATAAGTTAAGAGCCGTCCGTTATGTCTATTATAAAAATTACATCTCGCTAAAAGACTTCTTAAGAGTCCGAAATTCGTTACACAGACGATTGCCTACAAATTTAATTCATCAAAAAGTAGTCGACCAATTTTTTTGTTAACGGTTTTTAATTCCTTATTAATAAAAGCTTCTTTTTCACTTTTTCATAAGAGATGAATTTGCAAAAAAAATTAAACCTAAGTTAAAAAAAACTCGAGAAAACTTTTTCATTTGTTGTCATTATTTGTCATAATTATAGGTAATTTATGGAAAACATGCAAGCGTTTCTATGTGACTACAAATGTGTATAGATTGGTAACCACTTAAAATATCGTTTTCTATTTAGTATAATAATTTTCCCTTATTTTATTTTTTCCAAGAGTTATGTTGCTGGAGCTATTTAAGATAAAACACAAAATTTAATTACTATACGTAGGTCAGGTGTAAATTATAAGCGATATAATTTCTATCAAAACATTGCCATCTGAATTTTGATCAAATTGGAATTATGTACTGTATCCATAAAAAATATACTATGCATGGTTTAACACCGAACGTTAATTTTGATTCGGTTTAAGCAAAAAGTTTTATATTTAAGACAGAGTCCAAACTTGCATCAATTTTTTATGTATTTTCTTGATCTTATTGCCGACTGATCTCACAATAGATATAATCAATCCAAAGACACGTAACGAATAATCGGCCCACCACACAACGATCCAAATACTAACCTGTATCAAATCCTAAATTGGAATACTAATAAAGGAAGCGGCATCTCATAAAGGGCCATTATACCCGCCAAACTAATCAAGGGGACCAAATTGAATTTAATTTTGCAAGCGAGCGTACGTCCGCCGAGAGCGGGCGACATGCCGTGTAGATTATGATTTATGGACTGCTACCCAATGTTTTGGAGCAGACTCCTCGATTTACCTTCCTCGATTATTCAGTTCGAAGAACGCATGAACTCGCGATCCGGGTAGGTTTTTGATTCGGTAGCTACTTGTCTAGTCCGTCTAGTTTAGTCTGGGAAACCCTAAAAACCAATTTTTAGATTGATTGCGAATAAGAATGTTTCTAGCCTATTTGGGTGTCCCACTCTCTTTTCCGCCATTCGTCCCGGTTGAGTGCATGCTCCCGCCATTTGCTTTGAAACGCGTCTAAGTCACCCCGCCATCTCATTTTTGGTCTGCCCCTGCTCCAGCGCCATCTTGCGGGGTTCATTCTGTACGTGGCAACCTTGGCCCACCGTTCCGGATACATTCGGCAGACGTGACCAGCCCAGTCCCACTTAAACTTAGCGGTCTTGGCACGCACATCCGCAATACCATTTTTAGAGCGCAATCCTGTGTTCAGTCAATGACCAAGTTTGGGCACCGCATGTTAGGATGGGACACGAGTCTGCAGTGTCGACGAGTTTGCGCTTATGTGAGAGTGGAAGGTTACTCTTCAAGAATGTTATTATCTAAAAATAATCGATTAATCGAACAAAGATTTGTAGCGTAATAATTATTACATGTATGGATCCGTTGCGTTCCGACAATGACTCAGCAGGACCGAGAAAGACTGGACGCCTTCAAAATGTGGTGCTGGAGGTGGATGGAAAAAAATAGCTGTATAGAAAAAAAGACAGTGAGGAAGTACTTAGCATAGTGAAGGAAAAGAGAAGTCTATGGCCGTCAATAGACGAGGAAAGATGTTTAGTCACCTTTTATGGCACGAGGAGTACCTACATTAAGATGATAATTGAAGGAAAATAGAAAAGAGGGAGACCAAAAAGAACTTACAATTAAAAGAAAAAGTAGGCATCGTGTCGTATCAGTATGTTCAAGAGAAGGCTCGGAATAGGAATGAATATAAATTATTCCAGCGACAAGAGCTCTGAAGTAAAATGATGACTCATTACGTTTATGTCATTCCACAATGACAGTTTCAGGATGTTAGGTTATATTTATTTTTATTATTTTTATTTTTGGAAATATACGTTTTATTTATTTAGTATTATAATAAACTTAGTCTAAGATTATTGCTTTAAATAGAACTGGAATCACAACTCAGTTTTGATATTCTGTACCTAACGCTAATTAAGATAACGGTCGTCGATGTAGCAATTACGGACACGACGTTTCTACGGACGTGATGTATAATAGATGTAGGGTTCTAGTATATATAGCATACAATTAAAACGTCACAGTACGGCAAACCTAATTTCGGAAATTGTATTTGTCGTTTCACTATTAGGTAAGTACATACAGTCAAGTGTAATGATTTGCTAATTAATTCACTAAAACTATGTACTAATTTTAATTTGGCATAATTCAAGTTGCATAATTTGAAAAACTATAATAAATTGTATTATAAGAATGATCTAGAGCTTAGTTTGGGACTATAGGTCAATTTGGGTACACTACATAACTCTGAGAGTCATAATTCCGAAATGATCAATATTAATTCCGAATGCAATGTTTTGATAGAAGACTTCAAATCAAACCTAAACTAATCTACGTGTACAATTCTTATATTTTGGTAAAAATAAATTCGGACAAATAAATATTTGGAATTAAATATTTTGGAGTATTTGGGTGTTCCCAGATAATGGGAACATACACTACATAACTCCGAAGGTTATTTTTTGTGTGATATTTTCTCCAGATTTTTATATTTAATATTTATTAAGAGTGGATGAATTAACCATTGTCACACAACACATTGAACATAAGCCACTACAAAGTACAAACGTATGAACATAAAACTGGGAGCGGCCACAACCACCCCGGCGGGCCACAAAACGTAGTTAATTACCCCACTTGGATAAATTTTAATTACGTTTGTTTTCGCAGACCACGTGCTTATTAAATGAATGAGCATTTTTTTGAGTGCGTTCTGATTTTTAAATTATGGTTGAGATATTTTATTTTAGTCTGTTGCGTATATTTCGTGTAAAGAAAAAAGTACTTTTTATTATTTCACTGACCTAGTCCCAAACTAAGCTCTGGGCTTGTACAGTCGAAAGCATTAATATCTGTACAGGCATCGCGTCAAATATAATTATGACGTATACATAGATCTTATTGTCAGTGTCCTAGAGACGCAAATATATTTTTACCGTCTTCGGAAAGTGCAATATTAACGACTTTGACTGTACTATGGATTCTAGGCAAGAAATATTACTCTGATTGGAAATTGAACTTGGGAGCGCTAGTTTCGAAGGCAGGATC
This sequence comes from Acleris sparsana, assembly GCA_923062465.1. Lineage (NCBI taxonomy): Eukaryota > Metazoa > Arthropoda > Insecta > Lepidoptera > Tortricidae > Acleris > Acleris sparsana. Next base: position 4,266,384 of record OV281289.1, read on the forward strand.
AATACCAACTCGGCCTACCGTCTCGTGAAACATGTCAAATACGCCACAATTGTTTTAATAACTAAAGAAACTCTGTTAAGCACAAACAATATTTTTTTCATCACACTTGCTCGTAAATGGTGTTATTCCATGCCTGTATACAGAAGGACAATGGCCTAAATTGTTCCCGCGGGAATTATGGCGAGTTTGTCATCCCTAGGGAGTAATGACTTTCTTTTTAAAATTTGCAACTCTTTCGTACTTAATTTCTGACTAAGGAGGTTTAATTTTCAGCCAAAAATTAAATCGGTTTCTAATTTCATCTTTAAAAATTAGCTATAAACTAACTTACATTACACAAAACCTATATGCTTCATTAAACTTCATTATTTTTATACCTATTTCAAGTTTATATCAACATTTATCATTAATTTTAGTAATTATACATTTTTATCAAATTGGCTAAATCTGGCTCGAATCCAGGTCGAAACTAAACGCAGTGTCTGTGGTCACAAAAAAAAAATCGTTTCCATTGACGTTCCCGTCCGTCAAAAGTTATTTCTTTATATTTTGCAGAGTTAAAGTGTTTTCTCTTTGTTTTTTTCCTCGCAAATGTGATGAAAACCATTGTGTGTATCACAGGCAGTAAGGGGATTACTAACTCGAGTCATTAAAAGCCCTCCGCCTTCGGCGTCGGGCTTCTAACACTCTCGTTAGTAATTCCCTTCATACTACCCTTGATGCACAATGTACTATTATTATTTATAAACGCTTTAGTTCCTATATGATAATCTAAAAGCTATCGTTAAATGACTACATCCTCGTTGATTTGTTTTGTCCGCCAAGTCACTTTTTTTTTAATGTCATATAGAAGGCAAACGAGCACACAAATCAAATTTTTCCACTATTTTAATGGGTTTTATATTGTTATTTGTCCGTAGCTGGCTGTAGCAATTGACATTTTTGAAAGGGAGCTGAAAAAAGCGCTGTTACTTATAGTCGCAGCATATTATTATTGCTGAACTGATCGCATTACATATTTTATCTAAATCCATATTATCCTAACTTCCCTACAACATGTTCAGAAACAAATAAGCAAATGGCCTATATTAAGAAACCTGTATCGGTAGTTGTATTTTAATGTTACCATTAAAATATTGCATGTCATTAAAGTATCGGTTATCTATGTGGTTGTATCATAATGTTCACATGAAAGTATCGGCCGATATTTTAGTGTAATCATTAAGATAGGTACAGGACAACGACAGATACAGGTTTCTCACATGTGAATGTGATTTAGATGTGTATGCGACTGTACACATAATAAGGCATTAAAACACTTGTGTGATATTAATATGATGTATTAATGGTTCTCATTATGCACCAGTCACATAAACTACTATTAAGTTAACTATGTAAACTGTATTAAAGCTATGTAAATGTTCCTGTTCATCTTAACTGGATAATTCATTACAAGTAGCGATGCGCAAGTTACAGAACATTCCTAGAACTTAGGATATCTCCTCAAAAATGTATTGGAAACATTCGAGAACAGAGTAAATATTATCTTTCCAAGGAAAATTCAAAAGTATTCTTAAAAGGCACTGAGAATATATATTATATGAAACTTTTATAGTTGGTGTAATTTACTACACAATGCAAATTACAAGTGAATATTTTTCCCTAAGGTGTTCACTAAATGACGAAGTTACATGACATGATTAAAATTCAGTTCAAACTAAAACTAATCAGCCATTCTGTAGTTAGTAAGATTCTCTCGTTCCGCATTTAGATTGTGTCTAGCTACACTTCCAAAATAAAAGTCGTAACCGACAAAATACGGAGGTTCATAATCTAGTTTATTTGTTTGAAGATAAGTCAATCTATTTTAAACGTAAACGGTTTTGCGATGTATAAATTAAGTCGCTTATTCCCTTTTGCATTTGATTGTGAGTTAAATTGCACCGTAGTCTGGTGCTTGGAATGCAAACAGCGTTTCTCTGGTGCGGGCGAAACGCTTCTGATTCGACTTACGCTTGATTAGGTACGTACTTCAAATTACTGTCATTGTTTTTACTTTAACGGGGATAAAGCAAGTGACATTAAAAAACTGAAGTAGTGATTTCAATAATAATAAATAGTTTATTTATAATAGTATTGGACCTACATAGTTTTATATTATTTTATTGTTTGTTCAGAAGGTATTAAAAACAATTATTCTAATAATTATTTAATTATAAATACAATCTAATATTGCTTATTAAAGATGATTTTTTACCTGATATTTAACCTAATATTTACACACAAAAGTCATCGGTGTGCGCCTCGGCAAACATACCTGATGCACTACAGTGTTGCGGCAGTTTCAACAGCATCCAGAAAATGTTATTGTACTGGACCCGAAGCGCATTGTAAACACACTGCGTATGCTTCATCCACAGACTAGTCGAAAATAGTCACTGACAATAAGCTTCTTTTTTTTTTCCTTGCCCCCAAGGCGACTTGAACAGCTACTACCGCGGGAATATGGCATTTCCACAATGAAGTGATTTCGCCAGTGTCAAGTATATTATAAGTATAAATCAATATAGCAATAAAACACAATCCAATCTTCTCTAGGAAGATTGGTGGCAACGTTGTACGGTGATATGTAGGACAGAGGCCAAGATAGTTTTAACCTCTGTACCACTGCGAGTCCACTTGAAACGAGAAGTAGATGCCAGGATACACGAAATAAGTCCAAGTTTTGTATCACTGTGCAACACAAAGGTATTAAAAGTATAAATCACTAACAAAAAAAACTTTGATCACCTAAATACACAAAAATAAAAACTAAAACAAATTACACATCCGCCATCTTTTGACGTTGCAAATGGCCCCCGACAATAAGCTTTAAAAGCGTGATCTTGACTGGAACAATTGCAGTAAGGAACAGTAGAAAAAAAAAACAAGTTATAATATCAAACGGCATGTTTCCTTTCCTTGTCATGCTAAGGCCTTTTGGAATAATCTGTGAAGAGTTTTTATTCTTTTATTTTGCCGCTACAACCGCATCATGTTTCACATTTCCTTGGAAACATACAAAAACAGATGTGAGAATTACTTAAATTTTCACTCGTAACCTCACAACACTGACCCTGGGTATGAAAAACCACGAGTTTTATTAAAGTGACATTACTTTGAACGATACTTTATTCTTTAATAAGCTTAAAATTACTTTCTGTTCGCTCTTGAACCAACCTATCTAATCAGCCACTTTCGTTTCATCATTGGTTTTTGAAATACCTTATAAATTCATTGGCAGACGGCACCAATAATGGACACTACTCCTGATCCAAAGATCATAAGGTTATAATTTGGTGGTTTCAAAATAGTTGAATAGCCCTTATCTTCTGTAATATAAGAATCAATTGTCTATTATTGGTTCTTGTTAATGACTGGTTCCATCACCCTACAAAGATAAGAACTTTGAAATCGTCAGTTTGCGCCGTCGCTTTTCAACCCACGGTTCCGTGTGTGCAATCATTGCAACCCTAATTGGATCGGCACGAGTAGGGCGTTTGAGGTTTCACAAGTCGCTCTACTTACATAACGTGTGCGAGCTGACAAGGCAAGTTACATGTCTCGGTTATGCAACATAAGTGACGAAACTAATTAATTAAAATTAAATAGTATTTTCCGAGCACCATTCCCTTTGAGTGTCTTTGAGCTTTCTTATGAGGCCCGGGTCATTCACAGATTTAGTTTAGCGTCTTTCGTGTGGACATGCCAGAAGTAAATAAGTTTCAGATCATATTTTTCAAAAAAAAACGTTACGAATTAAAAAGCTTGGCTCTTTTTTTTGTCCACAATCGGACAAATAAACCGCTAACAACTCATATGTATAATGTTAACTATCATATGTCATATTAACCAACAATGGAGAGAAGACGCTTCAATAGATTTCAAACAATCTGATTTAGGGTGGATTCTGGATACCTGCGGTCCGTCCGGAATGATTCCGAACATGACTCCAAACTAAATGCCGCAGCGGCGAGCCGAACAATTAACTTTGTATGTCGACGAACAGCCGGCCATAATGTGAACTTTTGAAAACTGCCAAGTTGCAGTAAGTAAAAATGTGAATATTTCATAGGGGTCATGTACATGTCTCTTTCTGCCTGAATATCTGGGCTTTGAAAGTTTACCTGCTCGAAATTAATAGAAGATTTCATTCGCTGTGAAATGAATACTTGTACTTTTAGGTTTTGGTTTTGGCTGTGCGTTGATTGGTCAGTCCGCCAGTTTTTTCTTAAGTATACCCTCTCATTCATAAACACGCAATAACAAAAGTGTGCTAGAAATATACTCTGTTCTTATCTGACTTTATGAAATTTGGATTCGACAGAAAGGGACAAAGAATACTTTAACTAAAATATGTTTATAGTGAGTCTATGAATAAGGGGGTTATACAATTATCTTTAGGTATAAATAAAAGGCAAACCTCACTCATTTACTTAAATATCAACGCACAGCCGAAACTACTGTACCTAGAAACTTGAAATTCGGTTCCTTTCATGATGTAAGTGAGCACTAAGAATAGATTTTCGGGAATTCACCCCCTAAGGGATTAAAATAGGGGGAGTAGCGGTTAACTAATTCTACGCCTACGAAGTCGCGTCCTCTAGTGAACCTTTATTTATCAGCTTTTTGTGCTAAGTTTTTTTTTATGGCATAGAGAAGAACAAAAATTCGAACACTGCTGTTCGTCGGTAGGTTAATGGATAAGATGGTGGTAGCGATCCGGACGGACCCTGCACAAGGTCATACCAACCGCCACCCTTGAACAAAAAACCCATACCATACAAAAACATTACAGGAAAATTTGGAAACCCTGATTCACTGCAGAACCTCAAACCTGAAAAACCAGACCACATCGCAACCAGCATTACTCGTTGTAATTAAATTTACATGTACGCGGAAAAGGTTGGTCCGGGCCTGGGCTATTATTTAAAATGAAATAACATGGTTATGCTTTACCTTGTAATTATAGACCAAGCTACGAGTAATTAAAATCTACCGCAAAAAAATGCTGTAATAAATCACGCAATTGTTATAATTGTGAATATTTCATTTAAATTGTAATTGAAGATTTTGTTTGTTAATTGTTTCATATTCAAGGAACGTGGAAATCTAAACGTTACACATACCCGTTCCATATTGTAATCGAAATGCTGTCATGGTAATAACAGTTTTATTTTGTGAGTGCATAATGACACTACGCCGCGTATCCTAAATTCGCCATTCATAACAAAAGATCCATCATTATGTTACACGTGCATAAATAACTATATCACAAAAAGGATTTTTTTATATTCGGTTGAATTAAGGTCACTAAAGCGTATGTTAAATAAACAGTCGCTCGGCTTTTTATTTGACAAGATAGCTACCTCGTTTGATTGCATGATATATTTTTTTATCTATCAATTAAATAATTAAGTTCGATTAAGTCATTAAAACCAATGATTATATGTATATTCCATTAATATATTTGTATATAAATCTAAGATAAGATAAGATCGGTCGTCCGTTGTTTGTCCATGATATGGCTTGCTCACTCGAGCAGAAGGTCAAATTGATCACATTAAGGTACCGAGTACTGGTGTGTGAAGATACAACAAGCTGATCAATAATGATAAATCATACTGGCTATTGTGGTCGAACCATTCGGTAAGTAAATAAATTTTATTATAGACATAATTTACTGAGTATTTATGAATTATCAATTGGAAGTCTTACTTTTGAGGAGGCTTTTGCAGTCATATCAACTGCTTAAAGACAGTAAACTTACGATTATTTTTTTATTGGTTTAGAAAGGCAAAACTTCATTACTGACCACTAGGATTTCAATACAACACTGAAGACAATATTGCTTTTATGGTTTTTTCTTTAACTCGGGCGCCATTACTGTAATAAGGGCTATCAAAACGTCAAAAGCAATGTTATTTTACCGATTTTAATATTATAGAGGGCCTGATGGTAATTAGTGGGATTTAAAATATGAAGACTGTAATCCAAAAATAGTAAATGTGTTACCAACCGTGAGGACGAATGTTTGTGCCTCTGTTTCTTTAGTGTAGTCATTTCACACTGAAACAATAGTCAAAATTAGGACACACAAAACCTTGCAAATAAGAAAATTAAAATCATTAATAAAAGCAGACTGTAGAATTGAGCTTTTTTTATTACAGCTTTGTTTCTGTCTACTTATAAAAAATACGATTTAAAATCAAACGAGATTGTAAGCTTAATTAAAAAATGTAAAGCAACTTTAAAAAAAGAACGAATATTTTTTGATAAACGCTGTAACAGTCCATTATGCAACACAAATATCTTTCCTCGAAATAAGTTACTAACAAGCCAAAGATCACAATTTCCTTGTCGGATGATAAAAATATTTCTATTGACAAAAAATTAAGTGCGCCCGGCTAATGGAATGGCGATCAAGCTTGATTTGTGGGATGTTAGGGGTTCCGTCGTTAGGACTAAAGTTGACTACGCAACAGGCTGTTAGGGTAAATAATGTATTATATGTTTATATAATTTAGTCTTGCACAAAAAAAAATTGGTTGGAAGTTGCCTTTAATTACTATAGACTTGTGAATTATAATTATTGTCAAGAAGTGCTATGGTCAATTTACTTTTCCGGTTCATTTTTATTTTGTGCGATTTCTCAAATCTTTCTTCTATCATATGTGATTGTAAACTTTTATGTTTTATATCAAACGTGATACCGCATTCTGAGATGTTAAATCCTCTCAAACCGCGGTCTTAGTATAGCTGTGTCCTTTGAACTGTGTGTTGCGTTGAGATTGCAGTCTTGAGATTGCTAAAATTGATGTCGTTTGCTTTCTTCAAGCCATAAAAAACCCAAACAAATCATTGTTAACTTTGGAACAATCTTTAGAACGTGTATTTCATTTCAACCAGGAAGCATCTGAAATAATTGAGAATGCAAGGAACTCAACAGGTTTAATATTTTTGCTACCCAATTCCTTATTGGCAAAAAAGAGGGGAGGTTTTTGTCCAGCGGTGGGACACAAAAACTGGCCAACAAAACAAAACCTAGTCTTGAGAATGCAAATTTTGTATGGGTTTACTTACCATTAGATGACCTTTTGCCATCCCCATGGCAAAAAAATTAAAAAAATCATGGCATCTAATACACTCGTTGGTTGTAAAATTATTCTTATAACTAAGGCTAATGTATGAAGCCCTCCAACTGAACCCCACAAAGGACTCTGAATACTTCATAATTAATTATCTCCTCAATTATAACATAAGTATTCAAAGTGCCGCCGCCCTGTTTCCTCTGTACCATAATCTTGTAAAATCAGCTTCTAATTAGCATAATTGGTTTCCGACATAAAAACTTCCGTAGGTATCTGTAAAAGGCAAATTTTGCTACGAGCTTTGTTTTATGCTCACGATTTATGGGGAGTGTTATCAAGATGTGAGAAAGGATAGGGTTCGTTTTCGGTTTTTTGCGAGAATTTACGGTTTTTATTGAAGTACCTATTGAGATTTAATTACGACGGATTTTGACGACGTTTTGCCCTAGTTGGTAGTGACTCTGCCTACGAAGCTAACGGTCTCGGTATAGGCAAATATATTGCACAAATTTTGGGTGATAAGCACGAGTATTTGTTTCTGAGTCTTGGATGTTTTCTATGTAGATAAGTATTTTTTTCTCTACATACATAGGTTCGTATATATACGTATATAGAACAACTTCTAGAAACAAGGTGAATCTAACTACTTAGTTACTTTTTCTCTTGTACTTTACACACATATAAGCACATAAACATTCACACTCACAGCTAACATTGCGTTCACCTTTGTACTCAACTCCAGCAGATTCTGGCACCGGCATCAACAAGCCTTTTGCTTATGTTAGATAAATATTAGTTACATTAATAGTAGTTTTAAATTAGTTTATTTTGTTTGCTATCTCAACCAACGCAAGCGCATAGGTCATTTTGTAATTGGTAACCGTGAGTCACCCCACGAGACGGGCGTCGCCTAGTGTAGTGGTCATAAGCAATGTATTTCCAAATGTAACAGCGTTTGGTAAATAAACAATTTTACACATATATATTTTTTATAGCCTAATGCTTAGTTTGGGACTATGTCAAGTGGTGTGATATTTTCTCCTGCTATTTATTATTTTATGATATTGAAAAGTTTGTGTGATTTCTAACAGTTAAAATTTAACTTGATTAGTTTTAAAGACATTTAACGTGGTTTTTCTAGGATTCTTTCTTAGTTATTTCGGATGCTACCTAGAGTATTGTTTTGTGTATTTAAATTATTCACGCCACATGTTTTGGAATCCTTTCCAAATGTGTTAGTCGGTATTGAATTAAAAAATATCCGTTTTTTTTTTCCGTTCCACGTTTGATAGTATGGGAGAAGCTTTCGTTGACGACTGTTTCTTTTTAAAATATTTATTTGCTTATAAAGACCAAACTATTGAGTCCTAACAATATGGTGGGTCTACGTTAAGAATAGGGGAGATGCTGTCGCTACCTTCATCGTCAGATCACATCTTGGATACCGTAATACTGTCATCAAGTTTACATATATTATTACCCATACATGCATACATATACAGGGTGTCTTGAAACTCTTGTGATTAATTTTAACAGTAGATAGGGTGGATTATTTGGATCATCCCTACATTGGTAATTTTTTTTTAAGTTAATATTTGACCGAGTTACAGACTGATTTATCATCGCCTTTCCTGACGATGCTCTCAGTGTGCCCCATCTTAACTAATTCATTCATAATTATGTGTCACAACGTATTGTAAATAAACAAACTGTTCCCTCTGAAAAATGATTGTGATCATGGTCAAAGCTTCCATGGGGTTCATAAAACTAAGACTTTATTCTGTAGTATGAACGAAAAGAGGGTCTCTCTCTATTAAGGATAAGGGCCTAATATGTAAATAATTTAAATATGAAACTTACGATTGCGATTTTTAATCACACTCACACAGCTAAAATAGCACTTCAACTTTAAACTTCTTTTACGAGATCACGAATCATGGATTTATTTTATGCATTTGTACCACTATCAGGGATAATTACGAATAAAAAACAGAACAATTAAAACGAATCACTACGTTGAGACTGTGGTTTGACAATTTGACATAGTATTTTTTTAAATCTTGTACCATTAAAACTCTTTATGAAAAGAGGTTTAGGTTTATTTTATTAAAATAAAATTGTCCCTACACGTAACGTTTTATCAGAATTACATTTAAAGCTGGTGTCATATACGTTGTTGAAAGATATTCGGATCCCAGAAAAAAGAGAAAACATAAAATTGCTTCGTAAGAAGAGGTCGACGTGGTGACACTACAGTATTCTTAAGAAGCAATCATCATTTAATGGTGGTCATTTAGTTGGGAGTAATAGACACCCTCATTTTTTACAAACCTAAGTTACCGACTTGCTATACCTTTGCCACCAGTGCTTGATGATCTACATTGTCTGATGCTATTGCTGACATGCAAGGCCCCTCTACTCAACTGGCATGTCTGGCATCAAGTTCAGCCCGTGCCTGATTAGCGCAGCTATTATGCTGCTGGGTTTTGTCCCTTTGTGTAAACATTTAAGCATATTGATGGCTTCCTCTACCTTGCTTATAACTGCATAACGTTGGGCCAAGTCCTAACGTTTAACGTTAACGGTAACGTTTTTTAAACCGAATATAATAAATAAAACCGGGTTAAAAGGTATGACTTTTTAGTCAAGGTGTGAGTATTTTTCTTATTAACCTTTTTCGATCCACATTGACTGCCCTACAATTTTTAGTGACAGACATAAAAATAGTTGCTCTATGGTGAAAAATAAATGTCATAAAATCGTGGTTCGTTAAATAAAATTCTATGAAGTATTGAAATAATAAATGCAGTAAGTATGTTGCACTTTTTGATCTGCCAAAAATGTATTCTAAGTACTTAACAATTATTTAAATAAGTATTGCCGTTATTGTTTTAGCATAAAGGCGGCTTGCATGCCGTTGACGAAGGAAGGTGAATGAGATGTTGAGGAATATAATTTACAGCAGTACCCGAGGTATCTTACTTAATAATATTATCCTACTATAATATTGTGTGTGCGTGTGTTAGTTTGTTACTCCTTGACACTACATCGGCTCGACAGATTTGGATGAAAATCAGGATGCACATAAGTTATACCTTGGATAAGTTAAACATTCCCGTGGGAATTTCGATAACCGTATTTGACCCCGACGAAGTCGCGGGCAGAAGCTAGTAAATTATAAAGTTGGTATGTTTGCATGTTTGGGTGTATGTATGTTACTCAATCAGGTTTCAACCACTGAACTGATCGGGGAGAAACTGGGCACACAAATTATACTTCAATAAAGGTGGAGGTTCCATTGTATGTTCACCGGTTTCGCCATCAATTATGGACCGATAAAAATAAAATAAAAAATTGATGCAGTAGGTATACTTACGAGGTGGTCCCATTGTCACGAAATCTGAATCTAATGAGGGGATCCCACAAGAATTGAGGGAAATGGTCAAATATTATAGGCTTACATATGGCGATTTTAGTATTTTTAGTTACTAATGCAGCATTATTTGCATTCAGAAAGTGTCATTTAGTGAAGTGGAACTGATGATGAAGACCACAGATTCCTCAACGGTACCTATTTTATGGCTGGCGATAAGATATCTCTATTAAGATAGTTGAGCGACTATAGCGAAGAACGTTTAATATGACTATGTTCCCGCGGCGTTGCTTGCTTGGAGCTTGAATGTCTTACAGTTTCATATTAACTAAGAAGTAGGAGTACATAATATCTTATTATGATCACTAAAAAGTATAATAAGTGTTTAAAAAAAAACTGCCTTCAACCAGAAAAAATAAATTAAAAAATTGTATGTATAGGTAAGTCCAACTGAAGTCGGCTTTTGGTTAATATTGTGAGTCGACTTCAGCTGGACTGACCTATACATACATACCATTTTAAAAGACGTAATTTTTTGTCTTTTGTAGGCGGTTTTTAATACCTAGGTAATTGCGATAATTAATTCTACGCGTTCGGACTTGCGTGCAGAAGCTAATTCAGAACAGTCTGCATGCCAAAGCCTTTGCTTTACAAAATGTGGAGCATAGGTAGTTAATTTTGATCCATGTTCATAAGCTATGGGGTCCTAATAAATCCAAACTTTCGACTGTTGAAGCGCGAGCCGTCATCTTGAGTTGATGGGCCTAAATTAGTTCGTTTTCTAATAATTCCTCAACAGTTGCTCCTACGAAAAAAATGTGTAAGTATATGAGAAGAATAAAGAAAAGGAAATCGTGCACAGTTTGTGAATATATGTTTTTTTATATTCAGATACTAGCGTCGGAAGAAAATTTTGTTTACAAAAGCGCAAAGGCAAGAGAAAACAAAACGGTAGCATGATGAATTTTATGCTGGGCTTTACGTTAATATGTGTAGCTACAGTCGTTATAGTATTTTATAAGCTGCACGCAAAATAGGCGCATACCTAAGTCGTCAAGTTGCGGAAAAGAGCCCGCCACAACCTATTTTATAAGCTTTATTTTACTTTTTTTATTTGTTCATATGTATGATTGGGTCGCATCTAGCATGCCAATTTTAAACCAGTTACGGTTATTAAAAAAAGCGCTAATAAGTCGTAAAATATAAAATGTTTTTACTCTGTATCTGTAAGAAAACATAATGTGCAGCCGATAACATGCAACGTTTAACAGCTGGTCTGATGATGAAGTTGAATGGTGGCCAATATTACGTACGTTGTGGCATTTTATTATACAGATGCAGATAATAGTAATATTTTCTTTTTTTAGGTAAATTAAGGTGTGCAACACGACTTTTATATTTTAAAAAGGAAACAGAAGAACGAAAACAATTATTGAAGGAAACGGAAGCTAAATCTCAAAATTCAAGAGAAGAGAATAGTAACATTAAGTTCTTATTTCATACTAACATTATAAATACGTAGCTCAGAATCCGAAAGTTTGCTTTTTTCAGCTTTTATTTTAACTTGCATTGTTGTTATGTATGTAAGTTGTCCGTTAAAATTTGCAAGTCAATTTTGAGCCAGTTCCCGTTAATGGAATGGGCTGAAACTTGGACCTCATATGTAAACCCGATGACAATGCAATATTATGGTATCTAAGAGCTGATCTGATGATGGAGTCGGAAATTGGCGAAAGGATTTCCGCTATATTTAACGTAGATCCACCGTGTTGGGACTTTTAGTATAATATGATGATGATGATGATGATGACGATGATGATAATGATGATGATGATGACGATGATGATGATGATGATGATGATGATGATGATGATGATGATGATGATGATGATGATGATGATGATGATGATGATGATGGGTAGGAACGAGACGCCCGGCCGGAGAAGGCGGAGGGGGCGGAAAATATCAGATTTAAATCGCTTAACCGCTCCCGTGTTTATTTATTACATGTTAACCAGTTGACAATGTAACAATTACCTAATAATAATTATTGAGGCTAATCTGATGACTGATGATGGAGTCAGAAGGTGGGTGCAGAATATACAAGGTTCTTTATGGTAGGTAGCTCACTGAGTTTGAAGTAGCGTGAACTTCTTTTAATATGTTCGTTAGTTTCTTTAATCCACCATAATTTCAACAAGCAAGCAAGCAGAGATGTTTGCAAACTCGCTTTCTAGTTTGGTCCTTATTTATATAATGTTTCTGTTCCAGGCAGCTACGTCGGTGTATGTAACAAACGAACTCTACCATTGGAAATGTATCATATTTTACTTCCACAATGCTGAACTGACAGAGATATTTAGACATACTGTAGATAGCATGATGTAAAGCCCGTTTAACGCACAAAAGTTAGGTTAGGTTAGGTTTTACGTCGTACCCCAGATTCAATAATAGTTACTACGTCGTACCAAGTGGTCGTCTGAACACGCAAGGAACGTAAAGCGGCCAGACTTCGGCTGATGATAACGCTACGTGAGATTCTTCGGTATCCGTAGATGGATAGTTCCCGAGGGAATAGCGATACACGACTTGAATGCGGACGGAGTCGAAAAGCTAGTTGTTCATAAGTTTCTATCAACGTAGACAAACTATTCCATTCAGCGTCACACCCTGTGATAGTACGAGTCTGATTTGGTTTGGTTGGCAATATGTTTATGACTTTCTACAACCTCTGTTATCTATAAGTGTACTGTGTATTACTAAGCATACTATTCTTTATTTTATCTAAACGAGCGTCCCCATCCCCACTGAGAGCATTCGCATGCAATGAGCATTCGGCGCGAACTTTGAGTGGTGTGTAAGCTTTTTAACGGTCGGCTCAACGTCCATACCACTCGAATATTCACGCGAATGCTCTCAATGGGGATGCTCCTTTATAAATATTCTTATTCTTATATTTTTTACTGGGGCTGCATACAACACTGTATAACAACATTTCTTTACACGTGTTATCGTAGGATGCCATCTATTTGGCATAATTTTTAATGTCCGAAACGTATTAGGAATAACAAGTTTTGCATAATTTATTTACGCCGAATCTTAAATTTGTTGAAATTTTATTTGGCATAAATCTATATTATTCGAATGATTGTTTACGCGGATGATATGTTCGCATAATATTGGTACGCAAGAATTTCATTATGCATAATGTTGTTTAGCATATCTGTAATTTAGCGGAACTTTGATAGCCCGAAATCTTGTCCGAATTTATGTCCGAAACAACACTATTTCTTGATTATTGTTAAAGTAAAATAACTGAATTTTGTGGTTACGTGTACGTTAAGTAGGTGTAGGTTAGGTCAATTTGAAAAGAAAATAGGTTAGAGTTGTCTCCAGACGCGAAGCGCCAAACTACGCGGAATAGGGTCGACACCGCCCCAGGCAGCGGGACATATGGTGAATCTCCTCAATTAGGTCATTATTAGGTTATGTTAATATTAAATAATATTAATAAGTAAATAAAAAAAAACTTATCATCTATTATTTGTTATATTACACACCACTCAAAGTCGCTCCTTTAGATAAAATAAAGTATAGGATGCTTAGTAATAACATACACAATACGTATCCATTTTCTACATACTTACAAAGAAATGTACCAGTTTGGGGTTGCTGTTGACTCTCCCTATCAAACCCAAAGATTAATTTAAGAATTTGTTATTTGTTAAAACATAAAAACCCTGTAGGACCGAATTTAGGTTAGGTACTATAACCAACATGGAAAAAGTCGAATTTATTCTGTCGATATGTTGAGCAAAAGCTTTATTCTCTTGATAAAGTACAGCATACGCTCCCAAAACAATAAAATGCACAAGTGTTTTAGTTCATTTGTGCTCTCGAGCTACGGAGGTACATTTAAAACGAAGTGTGTACTAATTCAGTACATGTTGGATACAACAACGTAATATTTTAATTAATCATAATTTCTTAAATTCAAGGTTGCTGGGGAGATTGTCCACGGAAACCCCAAATTCAGATCATTTGTAGTCTCGATCTATGGAGGTACATTTAAATATAGTGCGTATATTCAGTAAATATTGGGTACAACAGCGTGACGTATTAATAAATAACAAATTCTTAAATTAATATTTGTAGCTGCTGGGGACATGCTCCACAGCAATCCCAAACTCAAACAATGTGTACTCTCGCATGATCTACTTGATCAAACTTCTGCTACTGAAAAGTAGCACTAGTTTGGTCAACCGGACTAACAACCGGACTACTGCAATTAGACCCGTTTTTATATCAGGCCCGAAGGTCTAAAAACACTCAAAAACAGGAGCTCCGTCGACGCTCGGGCTCGGGCTCTGTTCCCGTGAGTTTGATTTTGAAAGAGAATTAATTATACGCAAAATCAGTCTTGGTGTGAATACGGGTGAATAAAATGAACCATAGTCACACCGGCGTGGTAAATTGGTGGGACTACGGATCAGACAAGGATCTATTGAAGTACATTTCTTTTTAATAAGTACAAGTTTCATTACATATTGTGTACATTAGCGTTATGCTTTAAAATAATTTATAACAGACGGTAGGGTGTCCAAGAAGCATGACATATCTATAGTTCCTTCGAAGGAACATTCAAAGGAACTACCGCGAATAATCTGACCCTTTTTAGTTTCCTGGCCGTACTAATGAGTTCAAGATATTGTGCTTAAGATGTTCTTAAGGCATTTATTTGTGATGATCAGTCCACAGATTAGAACACAAGGTGCTACAGAATAAGTGCTATTAAACTATTAAAAGACTTATGTTTGGCCTTTTTATTTATGAAATTCATAATAGAGATATATGGCGTAAGAATGAAAGAATACCATAAGGGCATCTATGGTATTCTTTCATTCTTACGCCATACGTAGGACGTCATAAGGTTTGGATAGATTGTCTTTGGTCTGTGTCTGTAAAGCCCAAAGACTTCCAACAGGTCCATTCTAGACCTTCAATTTGACGTTGTGACCGTGACATTTGAAGGAGAAAAAACAGCGTAGTTTCTCTTTCATTTCCTCTTCAGAATCCGTAATCTAAAACGCAGAGAAAGATAATTATAACTAAGGGCCGGTACAGACGGACTGCAAACTGTCAGTTCGAGGGCAGTTCTGATGCAGATGACGTAACTGCATCAAAACGTACGTACGTCAACTGCACTTGAACTGCCATTTTGCAGCTAGGTTGCAGTTCAATGCTGTCCATCTGTACCGGTTCTTATAGTCCAGGTTCTATGTTAGTAGGTACTAATTCTATGGGGTATGTACCTACCACGTTGATTTAAGTCTATCAGAAAAGTAGGGTTTACAATGGGAGTCTTTAATGACATAAGCACATCAAGTTCGCAAAAAAAAAGTTGGATTTTTGAACACACACGGCTGGCTATGGTTATAGCAAGACATTTTTTTCTTCTTGTCAGTTTATTTATTGATTTATGAGGATTTTATTTGTAAATGTGTAAGGGCCGTATTAATAAACTCGTCTCAATACGTGAACTGAGAGCTTCTCAGATGATACCGTCTCGATTCGTAATCCTGGAGCTAAGATCGTCGCTTATTAATAAACTCATCTTGAGAAGCTCTCGGATGATATGCACACAGATTAGATATGCATGATCTAATATTATAAACACATCCCAACCCCAACAATGACAGTTTTGAACAAAACGGAGAAACGTTTAGACTATGCATGGTTTTAAAAAACGTGATTTTTCGTTTAGACGTGACACGTAAAATACGTAAACCATCATATATATTTTCAAATTCATGTGCAAAAGCAAGTAATTATTTTAAAAACATTATTTTAAGCTAGTTTTCCTTTGTTATCATTCAAGCTGATCAGGTGCGTATAATGTTACGTTTTAAAATCTCTGTAATATTGAAAAAACGAAACGCACATAGCGCGAATTTCTTTGGTTCTTTCCTTCATATTTACAGTAGTTTACAGGTTACGAATTTGTTTTTAAAGTGAACTTCAGTGTCTTTAAGTATTAAATAAAGGTGAAGAAGTGCAGCTTCTCGAATCCAACTTGGCGGCAACCTGGCTGAGGATCTATTTTAAAAATAAATGTGTCCTACGAAGGCCGACCCCTACAGCAAGCATCGCGGGGACTGGAGCCTGGAATAGGTTCCTTCTGCATAAGATGAAAGATGAAAGGCAAATCAGGCCAAGCCAAATGCTTACTTTGTACCGTTTCCAAAAGGTGTCTTATTTTACCTATAGGTAATAAATTATCCTTGAGTTATTACATACCTTAGGATATCACTACCAACATAGGAATCTATTATAAATCAAAGTCCTCAGATGCCTCAGTGTATCGGCATAAAGATATTATATTAGGTATGATCACCAAGATGTAATTGACAAATTCTTATTTGAATGTAGTTTAGTGGTAGTTTATAAATATGAAAGATAGTTTCGACATTGGCAGGCAATTTATAAGCAATATTCTTTCCGTAATTTATTGTCAAGCTTTTAGTGAATGTAAATTAAAAGAACAAACTATGGAACTGTTAAAGTGTGTAAAACAGGTAGGAATAGGTAGGTAACATTATACTTTTTGTTTTTGTTATTTCCAGATGATTTAAACTATGTACAGCCGACCCCTGCCCCTGGAAAACTGGTGTTTAATTTGATTTTGATTTCTTTACTATTGTGGTTTAAAGTGTGTACCAAATGGGTCTCATGGGATAGAATTCGGCGTCGCGACAGACCAAGGCGGCGTTCGCGAGATGAGCTTATGCCTTCAATCAAGACTGGTGGGAGGCTGGCCAAGATAGGGCTAAATGGAAGGAAGGGAGAGAGGCCTTTGCCCAGCAGTGGGACATTATAGGCTGCTTAATAATGAATAATTCCTTTATTATTTTTTAATACATTTATTAAAATTCAGATGCAATTTACCTTAATGTTTTATTTTTTCATGTTTTATTAGAGTAGTTCGCACAAGTTGTGTTTTCTCAGTTTTCACTCATTGCTTTGGTTTATTTATAGACTATAACTACTGCTACTACTACTACTATAACTTGTGCTAACTGTTCAGTAAATTAAACTATATTTCTGTCATTGCGCACATGGATGTGACATAAAACTTAACTAACACCTAATTGTACAAACATTTGTTAGCACCTTTCACAATTATAATACACATATGTTAGCACTGGAAGGAATCGTTCCAATATTTTTGTCTATACATACATACACTTTATCCTATTAGTACACTTGTGATTTTCCAATTACAAGTAACTTATGGTAACATTTAATTTAATTAAAGAATGTGTGCCACTGGACTTCGTCGTCTCTTCTTAAAAGTTAGTGGAAGTATTTACGACTCAGTTGGGCCTATTCAGATCAGAGTTAGTAAATTTTAAATATCTTTAAACCTAAATTTATAATGTCCTACTAGATAGAGATTGATATTTATATATAAATTTAAGTTAACAGATATTTTAAATCGGAATCAAGTTTGATTTTATTTTAAAGTACCTAGGTCTTCAGATATTAAAAATCAGAGAACACTGATCAAAGTTAGCTGCAGTATTCATTAAAAATATAAACATTCATAAATACAATATAAACACCAAAACACACCAACATCCAATAACATTACCACATATCCTTGTTGACTTGGTGTTTATAAAAGTAATTTATTTATAAATGTGAGAACTAAATAACATTGTTTTATTACATATTCAGCGCAGGCTTTCTGAATTCCATAGCCACTAGGAGGTTGCTAGAAGAGTTACAGAGTTCAGAGAGCTTGTTGTTATGTTATGTTATGTTATGCCTCTGAATCTTGGATCCAAATACTTTCCTTTTCCTCATTTAAATAGTGTAGGAGTACCTACGCATATTTATGAATTAACTTTCAAGCTTAAAAGGACCCTGCATGTCTGTTCACCAATAAATAAAACTACTATTAGCATGTAGCAAGTTTATTTTATTAAAGTCTCTCAGTTATAGGTACATATTAACAGGTTTCAAAATAAACTCAATACCTAATATTATTTGTAAATATCTGATTCATCATTAAACCATCCATACTTATAGTCTTTATTGAAAAAACTATTAACCATCTTGTTTCATAGCTGCAAAAGATATTATATTTATTCTAATTCATCCTTATAAAATGGTACTAAATAGAAAGTAGGTAGGTAATTTTACAATGAATATATTGCACATAGCCCCTCATAGCACACACCTGACTCTGCTAACTTGTTACTCGATGAAGCTATTCTATTACCTGCGTAAGGCCCAAGTAATAAACTGTGTTTATCCTCTTTTACAATTATCATGTAGCGCTATTCTCCAACAAAATTAGACCAAGATGTTTGTCGACTAGACATTATACAAAAAAAAACAAATTATATATTGAACTTCTGAATTACAAAACTTATTACACCAGGGCTTTTAGAAAACTAGGTAATAAAATTACATGTCTAATATTTCTCATATTAATGATTTGCATCATGGAAGTAATCAACACACTTAACTTTACTTATAGTACCTAGGTACCTCTTTTATGTAGAACAAGACATGACATCCTGAACAGTATCATCATAATGCAAATAACTTAACCTATCTATAGTAAGTTTGGGTACACAGTATGAATGCACAGTAGCATGAAAATAGCAATGAAACAACTATTATCTTTACAATGAAGTACTTACCTATCTTAGAACAAAACAAAATTGAGTAGGTATTCTTTTGCCTGACTTATACCTATCTGAAGTTACTTTATTCATTGTTTTATAAGGATAATTTCGAACAGGTAAAGTAGGTACATTAAAAACTAAATCTTTGACTGGTTAACATTGTAAACAATTTTATTATACCTGATGGACATATTGTTTGGCAATTGGCAAGCGAATTGAACTCGTCAACTGCGTGGGGCCGGCTGTTGAGATTCGTGAACACTGGCTTCTCAAAATATCCATTTTTACCGTTTTTGGCGTCTTTATTATTTCCGACGAACCTTGCAATGTTAACCAAGTTCCACATTATTGGTCTGACGACAACCTACAAAACGACATAAAGTTATAAACACTATCTAATCACTTCACTTCAAAATGATTGAAACATTCTACGGGTGGTTTGCGAATCGCAAATTGCGATTCGTTTTCACAATTAGGTAAGTATACTTTTTGCACCACATTTATGTCAGGCTCAGGACCCGAAATTGTATATATCTCACTGCTATTAAGTACCTACTAGTTGATTGTGTGTATAAGTTTTTAAACAAATCACTCAGTTTTCATTTAAGTACCAAACAATAACAAAATTAACTGCCTGCCTCGGCCGGCCTTGTTTTGTCTTGCTTGTCTGTAAATTCTGTAATGTCAACAAAAACACTCCCCTCCTCTTACTTTGGCAACACGTTTCACGAAGTGTTTCGCCGCGTTATACTTTAATTTCAATAATTAACAAAATATTTTAATAAGGTTTTAATGGTTTGGTAAACTGCAGTAAAGTAAAATATTAGGCACATTGTGGTTGTGATGCAAATCGGGTTTAAATTGTTGGATGGCTAGGTTAGGTTAGGGTACCTACTGATCCAAATAGCAGGTTTTTACTTTTAATATCTCTTACATATTATCTACTAGAAATGCATTGGCTTAATATTTGACAGATTTATGATCAGATGATTTTTATTTACACATTAATGAACATAAAATAACTAGGTAGGTACTTAATTAATGTCAATTGTCGGTATATTTACTTACCTATGAGAAATGAGTCCGTGTGGAGGTAATTCTTTCATGTCGCAGGGTTACCCTTATGTGTTGTTAAACCAACATATCGGGCTATTATTTTGTTCTCTTTCGTAATCACTATACGTAATATTAATTATCTAGCACCCACAATAATTTCACATACCTAAACACAACACAAAGCACACAATTTTTGAAAGCAATTGTACCTATTTAGCGGCAAAATGAAACCTAACATTTAGGTATTACTATTATTGAAAACGTTTTAGGTATAAATATTAGCCTCTGAGAATTTAAAAATAACACTTTATTGTATTTAAACCGATTTAACTGATAAAAAGAACTCATATGTTCGACTATGTTGCACATATGTTTTAGTATGTCCGCCATTTTTTCATGTTTTGAGATGGTCTCAAGTCACCTATTGACCATAATCAGGATCAGGATTAGTTCCTCATACAAATGACCGCCTCATTTGATACGAGGATTACATTTCACGTGTCGAGATAGGTTTATTAATTAAAGCTCAGTCTTGTGACGCATCTTGTGACTGGTATCTGTTTTGAGACGAGTTTATTAATACGGCCCTAAGATAATTTAGTTTTGATCGTATACTTCGGCACAGGGGAAAGTTTGTGTAAGGCTTCTTACAGACAAGCGGCATTTAGGCCGACGGGTGGTGACGGCTGCAGTAGCCTCTGCCGTTGGCAACATGCCGCTCGTCTGTAAGAAGCCTAAGGCGACTAACAAGCGACTAGGCGGCTGGTAACTGTTATTTATTGCTCTAAGCCTGTAACATGGATAGATTGAATATGTACTACTTACGCATATCGGTTCCATGGCCTGGGATCACATACAAATTATAATCAAATATGCGACGGCCTTTATATCCCGACTGTTAGCTATGTAACGCCATGAATGACCATAGAGATCAATACGGACGGCGGACGGCAATAAACGGATCGTTTATTTCATGTCCATCCGAACTTTTTGAAGTATATGACAGTAGCTATTTATCAAAGAGTTGAACTTGAACTTGGCCATGAAGTCTATGAATTTATGGTTGTCATTTCATCAGATGTCATGTTAAACTAAATTTCAGATTTCCAAGTCTGAATTATTTTTGTTTAAAAACAATTATGTGGTATATTTTAGAGTTGAAAGAAATGGTAAATGTTCAGATCTCAACATCCCTATGAAACGAATGATACAATCAGGTCTCGGCAGTGCATACCTATTCCAAGAGATCTAGTGATCATTTCATAACCCGCTAAAATGTTCAGTTGCAAAAACGAAAATACAGTTGGTAAGTTGCATTTAAATTAATCTTTTTTTATAATGTTAACTTAATTTTAATTTACATGGACCGAACTGTTTACATAGGTACCATGTAAACAACGAATGGTCTCAGGTCATTGACCTCGAACTTGGAATTTTGACGTTAGTTACTACGAACGTTTGGAGTAGTATAGTATCAACGTCAAAATGTCAAGGTCAAGATATCGGCTGCGACACATCAAGAAACAAATTGAACATAATGAATTTTTTTTTTTTTTTTTTACTAACAGAAACAAAAATGAACCATACCCCCGTGATCAGAATCGTGCGAACTATTACCCCGCCAAATTTCTCACAAGAGTTTCAAGACACCCTGTATACATACATTGCAAGTTAGTTAAGAAAATCTGAAAA
This sequence comes from Acleris sparsana, assembly GCA_923062465.1. Classification (NCBI taxonomy): domain Eukaryota; kingdom Metazoa; phylum Arthropoda; class Insecta; order Lepidoptera; family Tortricidae; genus Acleris; species Acleris sparsana. Next base: position 4,288,331 of record OV281289.1, read on the forward strand.
CCACGTCAGTTGCAGGGTTTTAATAGATTAGTAGCATGTATGATATTATGAAATTGTACATTTTACAAACAGGAAAAGTTGAGTATTGATAACTACTTCAAACTCTTTTTTTTGTGATAAACTGCAAAATCAAACAATGAACGTTGCAAAACTTATTATTGCATTAATTCGCAAAAACATTAATTCTAAAAAAAACAAGACATTTATTGACCCAAAGACGATAAAGTTTGCAATAAGACAAATGAAATAGAAGTATTACGATTACATAATAATTCAGTAACCCGTAACACGGCAGTAAAACACAAAAAGCAATAAAACTGCAGTTGCAACCAGACGTCAATTACCCGGACGCCATATTTATAAATTAGATATTTTATCGTTCCGCGTTTGCCAGGTCACAGTCGCAGAGATATTGCCAGGTCAATAAAATTGTAAAGGTAGCGTGTTACATTTCTCCTGCTTCCTTCCCTTGCTAACAAGGTAACAGACACTGGATCGTTTATCACGCCGTGCTGTAGCGGCGACCCGATAAACACACTACATTTCTCACCCTTACCACACTGACACGATAAAATACTTCTCGAAATGATTAAAGTTTTAATTGTTTGCGGACATCATTTGCAGTTTCTCGTGTTTTGGACGGAGGAAAATTAAAAATGTTTTATTCGATGCCGTTTTTAGTAGTAGTTTTAAAATGAGTTAATAAAGCAAAATTATCTGCAAAAAATCTCACAAATTGGCCTACTTCCAAAATAAAGTTTAGGCTTGATCTTTGGATACTAGGCTTTTCCTAACAACAAGCCTAGACTTTAGTTTGGAAGTAGGCCAATTGGTGAGTTTGTTCCCTGATATTTATTACTTAATATCTCTATCTCAACATAGCCTAATTTTGTTAGTATCCCACTGCTGGGCAAAACCTGCCCCTCATTTCTCCAGTCATCTTTTGGTCTGGCTATTCCTTGCGAATCTGAGTCAAATGTATTCAAATCGTCCAGCCATCTTCTTTTGGTCGACTCTAATCTTGCTCCATTGGTCCGGATGCTTACGGCAGACATGTCCAGTCCAGTATTACTTAAATAAAATTAAAAATACATACGTAAATAAATACATAGAAAACGACTAAAATTCAGGAACAAATACTCCCACCCATCAAACAAAGCTACCTAGCTTGCTTTGTAGGTAAGGCCACTTAATAACCAAACACGCTAGTCTCGCCATCATAGTCACTTTTTTTACTTTAAAATTGTAAGTTTCCATGGGAATAACGTTATAGCACTCCCTTAAACGGATTATGTCCGTTTTAAAGGACACATCAATTAAAAACTGCTTATTTTCAACGAACTGTCGCAAAGATTCAGCACCAAGTGACATTAATTAGTTTATCTCTTTCCCACTAATGCATTAAGAACGACTATGCATGAGACGAGAACAAGAGGCGAGCAAACAAAAAAAAACAATTTAATCATTTGAAAATTTACATGATATTTGTCTTTTTCAACCTTTATTTCTTACAGTAGTAATACTTTAAAAAAAACAACCACAGAGATCATTTAAGCGTAAGCGCAGTCTGAGTTGCAAGCAAAGTATTACCTAATTACTGTGTTAAAAATATTTATCATACATTTTAGTAAGTTCCCTAGGATAATATTTTCGTATTTTCAATAGCAATCAAGCCGTTTCACTTCTGATTAACATAGTTTCCACAAACTTCCTCGATGAAACTTCGAACCGAAACTTATTCCAAGCCCATTCCTTTTTGCTAATTTGTTGGATTCAACCATAAAATTCCTGCAGTATGAAACAAGAGTTTGAGAATTTAAAATTGCTTATTTCGTAAAGTCGAGTTTTAGTTGTGTAATTTACAGGGTTTGTTTTGAATATACTTGCAAATGGATACGATTTGTTACGTGTTCTATTTCAAATAATCATCCTTTTTGTACTTTTATTTTTAATTTAAAAAAAAAACTCTTACTATTAAAAATATATAAAACCACCGATATGACCTCTATTTCCAGTAAATACATAATATTTCAGAACATTTATCTATTTTCTATACTGATTACATAGTAGGTTGTGATAATGAAATGGGCGTGAGCACAGCTTAGCTGAATTTGACCTTTAGGACCGTTTAAGAAATATATAACACTAAAAGTGAATTTTTTGCTAGAGTTGCGTGGCCACCCTTAAAGTATCAAAAATATATTAAATGAAAGTACATAAATAACGAATTTAAAAGAAAAACTAAGTAGACTTGATGGGTAGAGTTTTTCACTTTCACTTTATTGTATGGAAAAAAAAAGTAATATTTCTGGCAAACTTCGGTTACGCCCTCTTTTAATATAAAAAATGTCTATGTCTGATTTCAGCATTTAGAGGTTACACGAATTTTATTGACCACTTAACGTAATAGGTATTATTATATTTTAATATTTTAAATGTTTTTTTTTTACAAAAACAACAGTAACTAACTTTCCTGTCATTTATATCAAACACTAATGATATCGACCATCATGACCATTCTTCCGCCCCTTACGGCTTCGGTGAGTTGCATAATCATGTTTTTTTTTCAAAAAGATGTGCAATCCCTAAATACCAACTAATTTTATTACAAATTTGAATACTGTTTTTGAGATAAGTCGGATCAAGAATTAGAGCGAATTCATTAAAAATTGTAAAGTGTGAAAAATTAAACACGTTTTCGATGGGTTCCTGAGATACAGCTTAGACGACTAAAGTTATATTTTAATATGAAGCTTTATGACAGTATTTCACAGTATTTAAATATTTCTCACTTAATAAACATTTTACGGTAAATTAAACAAGCCGTTTAACAGGTACACTGTTTAATTCGGCAAGATTCTACGTATTTATGTAAGTTAGCCCGGTGCTTCAGGCAAGTTACTTAACTCGCAAAGGTACCTTTGTATCTTCGAATAATTAACGGCCAGACCAGGGTCAAACTAACAATTTAACTATTATGATTAACGATCTTACTGATTCAATTTGGGAAAGTACTTCGTAACTATTTCGTGGAAATGCTTATTAAGTACAATTTCAATAGAAAATAATAATAATTGACTTTTTTGTTAACGTTCAATGGTAGTGTTCATGAAAGGCCCCTTTATTGCGTTATGATACTAGCGAATAATATTAGCAGGATGACTAATATTATAAATGCGAAAGTTTGTGTGTGTGTGTCTACGTTTGTTACTTCGTCACGCTGTAATGGTTGAATGGTTTTGGATGAAATTTGAAATGGTGATAGCTTATACCATGGATTAACACATTACCTTAAATCTCGAAATATCAGTGTTCTCGTGGGATCGTAAAATTACTAATTCTACAGGGACGAAGTCGCGGGCAGAAGCTAGTTCATGCTAAATGATTAAAAAACATGTTTATTCAGTAAGTAGGCCGCACAGGCACTTTTACACGTCAAAAATCTAACAGCGCTTCGCAAGAGACCACTGCTGAGAAGAAACTCAACATTCAGTCGTTTTTTTTAATACTATTTATCATATTATACAATTATAAAGCTTAACCTAGCAAATCAGCAAATAGCACAATATCACAAAGATTATCTACCGTGGGTAACCAAAAATAAGAAAGGACTTAATATGGAGCCCTAAGGCACACCTAGTTTAACAGCTGCTCCCATGGACTGTGTTTTGTTTACCACAATCGTTTGTGTTCTATTACTAAGATATGAACACTTGAGATTAAGAGAATTATTTGACAGACCATAATGTTCTAATTTTAATATAAGAGTCGCATGATCTACGCGATCGAAAGCTTTGGAAAGGTCACAAAAAAATCCTATTGCATCAAAGATTTCTCCCAAATATTGTACATATATATTTAATGAGTACAGATGGTGCGTCAGTTGTGGATCGTCCTCTGGTGACGCCGAACTAATTACCGGTAAGCAGTTTATTTCTATTGTAGTGACCTAACATATCTTTAAACATTAACTTCTCAAAAACTTTACTTAAAACAGGTAGAATAGAAATGGGACGGAAATTCGTTAAATCACTCATCGCGCCCGATTTAAATAATTGTATGACTTTGTTTTATTTCATAAGATTTGGAAAGACCCCCTCTGAAATGCAATTATTGTAGATTAAAGCTAAGCGAGGTACAAATATATCTATGATAATGATGGATGACTTTAACTGACGTTCCCCATAAATCCTCAGGTTTTTTTAAACTGAGGATTACCTTACAACAGAAACTGAATTTACGTGGCTAAAATCAAACCTTAAATTACATTTAGTATTTAACATTAGCACAAAGTAATGTTTGAGCTCCAATTGCAGATGATTGAAGACATTTGGTGGTATCATATGGCTATGGTGAAGAAATACTCTTCGAACGCTAAGGCCACGTCTTTGTTTGATGTGATTTGTTCGTCACCTTTGTTTATGTGATTGTTGATTGTGATTTGAGGGGTGATTTGATTATTTATCACGAGTTTTAGATTTACCCGTTTCTCTATTTATTATTTTCCACACAGTTTTTACCTTATTGTCAGAAGCTTGAAGCTTGTAGTTTAGACCTAAAAAGTTTGACTTAGCAGTGAAGGAAACATGTTTGAAGGTCCTAAATAATTCTTAACGTAAATTAAGAAGTCAGCGCCCTTGTTCTCCTCTGTAGCTTTATCATACCGATCGAAAGGCTTCATCATAAGGATTATTTTTTGTTAAATAACATAGTGTCAGAAATAAAGGAACACCATGAATTTTATCATTTGATGTGAAATTTTGTTCAGAAAAATGTCAAGCTGACATTGCCGTTAGGACATACAACTGACATTATAAATACATATATTACTAATAAATTTACCCACTTGAGAAGTACGCATAATTTCCCTATTATAATTTAAGTGCATGATAAAATGATAAAGAGATACGTAATTAATAGGTACCTGGTTGTATGCAACAAATCGAGCCGCATCCTGAGCCGAAAGACGCGTAAATTATTTTGTCCATCGAAATTCGGCTGGCTGATTATAAAGAAATAATAAAATTCGTAAATGTGTTCCATTTTCAAACTTTTATTCTTTTGTTTCTGTGATTTTTATTGTACGATTTTTGCATTGTGTTGTGATTTTTTTACATAACCATTGCGTATCAAAATAACCACAAAATTATAACATTAGCCTTACAATGGCACCGCGAAAGATATCCTGATAGAAATACACCATCTCGATTTATTTTGAAACGGTTGGTGGATAATTTGCTAAATTTGGGACGTTTCTCACCACAACCGCGGCACCAAATGTTATCATTTGGTGCCGCATTTGACGACGAACTCTAAATACGTATTATTCTAAATATCCACCACAACAAGATCAAAAAATCGACAGGGAGCGAAATAATCAAGAGTGCGACTTTGTATTCAACAGGAAGGGACTAATTTCGCATTTGATTAATTGATTAATTTTGTATTAAAAATGTTAAAATTCATGGTCTTTCTTTTATTTCTGACACTATGTTATTTAGCAAAAAATAATCCTTATGATGAAGCCTTTCGATCGGTATGATAAAGCTACAGGGTAATTATTTTTCTCGGGTAACGGGTTCGATTCCCGGTTCAACCAAGTAATTATTTAAATATCTATGAATGCAGTTTAAATTGTTTTTTAAATTCAAATAATGTCTTCTTTCAGTAAAATGTTCCATCTAAAATATTTAAGGTGGTTCCTTCCATGTGGCATGGCCGTGGGACGCCCTGTATAGCATGCATCGGCGTTGTTATGCTCTATTAAAGTTAACAAAATCTTTAACGCTATAAAAACAGTGTTCCTGTAGCCATGCAGTCAACTTAGCCCTGAGCACCCTACCATGTAACACCCACAACTCATTGGGAAGGTTATTAAATAATACTACGCACATCCTTCAGGCGTTTCTTTTAAAGATGTCAGACCTACAATATGGTTGATGGAGCAGATATTGATGCTGACTTTTTGATTTTCCAGTGAACAGTTTTTCACGTTTTTTTTTAAATATTCTAGATGGCTATCAGTGAAGAGACATGCTTTCAATATATATTTTAAACTTATGGAAAAGTGGTCTACATGTATCATCAAACCGACCACAACCTATTGCACGTAGATATTTTTTCTGCATTATAAATGTCCTCTCTACATCAACAGAGTTGCCCCATACCAAAGTCCTAATTAAGGGTAGATGCCACATAACCATGGTAGGCAGTTAGCGATGCCCCAGTAGAAACTGATTTTCTAAGTTCTCTTAAAGCAAAAACAAACCTCGCTAATTTAGAACAGATTGAATTAATATGACGTGTAAACGTGACGTTTGACGTGTAAAAGTGCCCGTGCGGCCTACTTACTGAATAAATTTCTTTTATCTTTTATCTTTTTATCTTTTATGGAGCTTCCAATACAAATGTTTATCAATAAATAAACCTAAGTATTTTACACTGTTAGCTTCATTGACGGGAATGCAATTATGAATAATAATCAAATTTATCGGGCTTGATTTATAAGGATGAAATTGTATAAATGAACTTTTATCAAGATTAATATTAAGAATTATTATTACATGTCCAAGTATTGATACCTGCTAATGTTTTATTTATATTTGTTTCATACACATTTTTGTCAATTCCCCTTACTATTAAGGTAGTATCGTCAGCAAACAGTGTACACTTTTTCACAGTAGCTTGGGGAAGGTCATTTATATATAATATAAACAATAGAGGTCCCAAATTACTTCCCTGAGGTACCCTGGACGCATTGACACAATAAAGTGACCTGTACTTCACTTTTACATTGTTAGTCCTCTCTGTAACCAGTCTAGACCTTTCTGTGCATTGTTGTCGGTTGGCTAAATAGCTTGTCATCCAATCGAGAACGGTACCCCTTATGCCATACGTCTCAAGTTTCAACAGAAGTTTCGAATGGTTAATAAAGACGAAGGCTTTACTCATGTCAAGGAAAATTGTCATAACTTGCAAATTGTTATTTTTAGTTTCTGACACACAATAAAAGCAAAACATGCCAATTCTGTTGAGTGATCCTTCCGAAAACCAAATTGTTCTCTCACAAACATAGCTTTCTCCATAATCTTAGACAAAGAAGGAACAATGGTAATGGGCCTGTAGTTATTTGGGTTACAACGATTTCCTTTTTTAAATAATGGTTTTATAACCGAAAGCTTTAAGTAACTGTTCGGGAAAGATGCCTTGACCAAAAGAAAGATTGATCAAATGTGCCATCGGACGGCACAAGTATTTAGCGTTACGTTTAAGTGCAATGGTTGATATATCATCATGGCCACAGGACCTGCTGTTCCTCAAGGACATTATTATTTTGAAAACTTCACTGTTGTTAACAGGTCTACCAAACATAGATAGAGCCTGATTATTTCGTTCGTTTGAACTATTATTATGTGAACAATTGTTTGGTATATGATTATTAATAATGTCAATAAAGAAGTCGTTAAAATTATTACAAATGCCCTGAGGATCACTATAAATTACATTTTTACTGGTCAGCGAATTATTGTCATTTCTATGTACATTGTATGAGCAACACAGCACAGTATGTCGAACAGATGTTCCAGCTGGCTGCGGATAGGGACAAGTACAAGAAGCTGACGGCCAACCTTCACGATTAAAGATGCCCTGGAAGAAGAAGAGAATAGAGTTGAATGGCACGGAGAGCAGGTCATGGAGATGCATTCTCAAGGCTACAATCTTTAGATTGCAATGATGCCAAAACTGAGGACTAAGATGGAATGCCACAATGCTAGTTATTTCACCGGTTGTCTTATCGTCACACCGGAACAAAACAACGCGAACACTGTTGCTTCCCGGAAGGTCAAACCCATAGATACCCGAGTAACACTCGACTAGTAGAATTTGCAAGCACGTCAACACTCAAATAGCTTCCTGTAAAGGTTTGCATTTAGATTCGTATAATTTTCGATGCAAATCCAACCAGAAATGGGCTAATACATTCAGGAATGGCGGTAATACATTCCTGAACGAGTTAATCTAAGGCTTGGCGAAGGTTTTGGCATGTTTTGGAAGCTATTATGCTGCACAATATATTGGTTATACGACGCAGATGGCCACTGATGGCATAATACGTCCGAGTAACTTATGATGAAGTTTGCAAAATGTAAGCCTATTGTGGATGGTAGCTAATATTTGAACAATTAACAACAAAAAGGTGTTCTGAAAAAGACTTTATTTTTTAATTTTGATTGATTATCATTTACAAGTTGCATTTGTTATTGTTCGAAAGACGTTTTACATTAAAGGACGTAGGATATTAAAAATGCATGTTTTAACAAATTGATTAAACGCCTTATAACACGGAAATTAACCTACCTTTATTTTGTCTTCGCGTATTTCTCTACTTTAGTAAAAAGTAAGATATCCCTTGATCTTTAAGTCTTAAAAGCTAGCGGTCTTATCCTTAGCAAATCTTTGCATTGTATTCGATTATTTTCATAACCTTATTAATCATTAGTGAGAAATTTAACCCCATTCCCCACCAAACCAAGATATTCAAATAAGTTTATATTGTGAAAATAAACAAGTGACCTCAACCAGAGCGACAGGAGTTACCAGTTCCCCGGCAATCAAACTCAGTTGGCTGATTAACATAGTTTCCGCGTCACGACAACTTTGGCGGAATGTTCTAGGTATTCTATGGGCAGGGGCGAGTTTATAGCAGCTTTAAATTTGATAAACTTTATAATTCAGCAGATTTTTATCAAATCTTTCGCTAGGCAGATAAATGACAATCATGTGTGGACACATTATACAACCACCAGGAAGTTTCTGAATTATTTACCTATATGTTGACGCCAGTGAAACAATCCTGTTATTACTATTATAATAGTGTTATTCCGAAAGACGTCCACTGCTAGACATAGGCCTCTCCCAAGGCTTTCCACTCAGACCGGTCTTGTGCTTTTTGCATCCACCGCGGTCCCGCGATCCTGACGAGCTGAAATGAGTGTTATTCATAAAAATACAAGGTTCGGTTCGGTCCGTTGTGATGGTTTACAAGTGAATCTATGGGTCCTCCTCGCTCTGCTCGTCGTGGTACTTAAGTAGTTACCATTTATTTACACAATATCTATTAAACAAGCATTGTACCGACCAACAATAAGGTAACGTGATCATTCGGTACAAAAATTGTACAAAAAGTAAAATATTAAATGTTCTACGCTTAAATGGTTCGATAAATGATAAAGTAAAAATTACGAAAAATTATATTCGACTAATGGTTCATAATTAATTTAAAAATAAACAATAAAAATTATAATGTAAAATTAGAAAATAAATATTATAAACATTAAAGCTATTATTTGTAAATAATATGTCAAATTTAAATACGAGTACCTACCTACTTAATTATTAATTAGTAATTTAACTTAACGTTCCTAGACAAAAAGGAATCGGGGATAAAGTTGTATAGTCAACCAACGGAATACCATTAATAACATTAACAAAAATACTGTTCCTCTATTTGCGACCGTTAAAATCCGGACGTTGTTCAGGTCATCAACCTGTAAAAGTAAGTTGAGACACTTCCACGTGTATCTACAGAGTACTGACACTTTAAATAGCTTTAATATAATTAGAACTTTGCTCCCAACTTCGCCCTTTATTTTGTTATTACCTAGAGCTTCTTTGTGAGCGCGTGTAACCAATTAATTAGTAAGTAGTTAACGATACACTACCAATTTAATACCAATGTTCCACGAAATGGTTAGTGATTCGCTCCAATAACTATCAGATCTTATAATCGAAATACTATCGCTTCAGTTTGTGTCCCAAAAAATATTCATACATATATGCATTTATTTAATTAATTAACTAGATCGTTGCAAATTAACATACTTAACATAACTATTAGATTAAAAAACCCCTATAAATGGCCAGTCTTTCTTAGTCTCATAATCGGCTTAACCGATTTTTATGATAATTATCTCAATTTAAACAAGCTTTTTGCAACACTAGCTTCTGCCCGCGACTTCGTCCGCGTAGATTTCGAGTATTGTGTGTGTACACGATTATGATGATGATGGCATCATCATCATGTCAGCCGAAAGACGTCCAATGCTGGACATAGACCTCCCCCAAGGCTCTCCACTCAGACCGGTCTTGTGTTTTTCGCATCCACCGCACTCCCGCGATCCTTACGCGGTCGTCACTCCATCTTGTTGGACCTACAGCTCGTCTTCCGGTCCACGGACGCCACTCCAGAACCTTCTGGCCCCATCGGACATCAGTCCTGCCAGCAATGTGCCCCGCCCACTGCCACTTCAGTTTAGCTATTCTTCGGGCTATGTCGGTAACCTTAGTTCTACTGCAGATATCATCATTTCTATCACGCAGAGAAACCCCGAGCCCTAGCGCATGGCCCGAGTATTGTTATTCCCACGGAATTTAGAGAAAAAACGGGATAAAATAAATAATTTTATTCTTTTGACCTAACCTAGATGTCTGCTAAATTTCATCCCGTTCCGTTCAGTGGTTGAAGCGTGATTGAGTAACGAACATCCAAACATTTAAACATCCAATCTTTCTCATTCATAATTTCGTATTAGTAAAAAATAAATAAGGTACGTAATTAACTTTCGAGAAATTCTGTTAAAACCTTTGATCAACTTAGATTTAGTTTTAAAACCCCTACAAAAAGAAGTATCTGTGACTATCTCTAGCATCGTAGATAAACCAATTGAACTGAACTAAACTGAACCGAGAAAACTAGTTTGATCCGGATGTTTTAGCTAAATGTTATCGAAATCGGTGAGGCCATTAAAGATATATCAGCTTTGAAAGAAAGGATAGCCATTATATTGTGGTTTTTGTATCAATTAGATAGTTACATGAAATGGTATTCCGATGTATTAATTAGTCTCTACTTATTTTATTTCCTAACACGGGATGGACGGCTTAGCCGTTTTCTGAATTGAAAATACTCTAGACAGTTTAAAAGCGCAATGCTAAAATTAAAGAAATTAACATGAATAGCTTTGCAACGCTAAGCCGTCCCTAGCAAGAATAATCCTACCTAATAAATGCATAGACATATCAAATGGGGCTTTACGACTAATGAGGCAAATGGAGCTTGCTCAAAGAATATTTGTTTCTTGTTTCTCTTCTTTGGAAAGTCAATATTTTGGAAAGGTAATCGAAAATGTAATCCCTTACACCTAATAGCATACTGTCACAAAACTGAAAAGATACCGGACCGAAACTGGAACACTACATTGCAACTAAGTTCAAATTGGATTAAAATATCTGGTTTCGGTTCAGTTCCGTTTCGGTTTCGTGGCCAGTCAGTGTGCGTCAGGCGTTAGGTTGATATTGTTATAGGTATTATTTTTGCATGCTCACACAGTACAGCAAGGCATATTGCTGGAGCTCCATACTTCTCGAAAACTATATTGATAATGTCAGGTTATTGACAATTGGTCGAACCCTACATTCAAACAGCGGACACATAAGCTTACTTCGGTTTAAAATTTGACACATTTTGTATGGGTTAATGACAAATTTTAAACCAAATTAAGCCATATCCATCCGAGGTTTCATTATAGGTTTCAGCCGTTAGACTCGGTAGGTTTGTTTTTGTAACTACGCAATATCGTATGGCAGAACGGAAAAGTCTGTGTTAGGGTTCTCCCGGAATATAGATGTATATACGCTTTCGTGAAAAGTGAACTCTTTCTCTTCATAGATTTAAAGAAAAAAAAAATTTATTCAGACATCTAACAAAATGACAAACCAAGTACTAAACAAAATAAATTTTATATGGCTGACCACAAAAAGCGCCCTACGGAATTGTGTTTTTTAAACCACGTTAGTAACAAACATGCGTGCATATTGTAAAAGTTACAGGGTAATGCAAGTTAGGGTAGTCAGTTATTTCAATAGTATAAACATACTTTGTTCGTCCGTTGTCGATATTCAAATCGCGGATAGGTCCGGTAGCCAGACACCGGTTAACATATAACTTTGACTTTTTTCACATAAAAAATGAAAAATATTTTTATGGGAAATAGCCTACGTTTATTTTAAATTCCAATAAAACTTTATGACATAATTTAAATTGATGGTATAATAAACTCGAGCACCAAAACCAAAATGACTCGTAAATTACAGTACCAGGAACACAGAGTGTAAAGAAGGGTTAAATCGAGACAAACAAGTTCATTACTCTCGCGGTCAGTGGGGGCGGCTGCTGTATTACGGGAATACTCGTATCAGCCGGCTCGAACACACCTTGTAATTTATAGCGCCTAGTACAATTTTATTTTAAATAAATTATTTCTTTTTTATTTGCAAAGGGAAACGGGAAAATACAAAACAATTTTGAATTACTTTTAAACAAGAAACAAAATGAATTAATTAGGCTTTTTATTTAAGGCATAGAGAAGGCAAGCGAGCACACAGGCCACCTGATGGTAAGTGGAAATTGTGACCCATAGACATTCGCATTCACAAGACTGCAAGCCTAAGACTGCAAATGCGTTGTCAACCCTGAAGACTAAGATGGAATGCCTCTATGCTAGTCATTACACCGGCTGTCTTATCCCCAAACCGGAACACAACAATGCGAGCACTGCTTTTTGGCGGTAGGTTAATGGATTAGATGGTGGTAGCGATCCGGACGGGCCCTGCACAAGGTCCTACCACCCGCAAAATATATTTAAATAAATAAATTTATTTATTTAAATTTATTTTAGTGCGTTAAAATTACTCGTATTACTACGCAATTTTAAGAAGAATGACAATTTTCTTACAAATTATGTACATAAGTTGACTTCTGATTATTTTCACTGTCTAGAACTCACGTTACAAAGAGGACCAAAATCGTTTTGTATATCACAAATGTTGCGTCTAATCATTAATTACTTTTTGTATAACCTAGAAACAGAGAAAAAATATATCCACGAAATATGAGCATAATAACAACACGGTTTTGTTTGGTTTATTCGCAAGTCAAAGGAATCGGGAACATTCAAGAACGTTACAATCAACGTTCTTTTTATGAATAAGCTTCATTTGATCTTTGGGTGTATCATCACAATTTGCTTTTTGCTCGAAAGCCGATAAACATACTTATATAGAAAAATACATACTGAAATAAATGTAGATAAAAATCAAGACTCAGGAACAAAATACGCACTAAACAATATTTGACCTAATCGAGCATCAAACCTGGACCGCTAGCTTGGTAGACATGGACACTATCTACTAGGCTTACAAAAGACGCATGAGCGTTTTAGTTATAATATAACGTCAGAGGGGTAATTACACAAAAGAGACACAGAAAGAGAAGTGTCTAAGTGTATCCGCCCCTGCGCCTGTTATCTACCGTATAATAACTTTTTTATATGGAAATGAGAAGGCACGCTAGCACGAAGGCCACCTGATGGCAAGTGAGACCTTTGACCCATAGACATTTAAAATCTCAAGACTTCGATCTACCTGCAATACTAAGACTTCAAATGCGTTGCCAACCCTGAGGACTGCGATGAAATGCCTCTATACTAGTTATTTCACTGGTTGTCTTATCCCCACACCGAACCACAGCAAAACGAACACTAGTGCCGGTGGGTTAATAGATAAGATGGTGGTAGTGATCCGAACGGACTCTGCACAAGGCCCTACCCCCACTAAACTTAAATATAAATACCATAGATAACTTTATGTTTTGGTCTTTCTTTGTTCACTTATGTGGTGTTTAATAAAACGTTGTAATGTGTTCTATAATACACCAAGGTAATTTATACTTTTATTTCTAAGGTGGTCAAAGATCTTTGGATTGAACAATAGGGATAACTGTATCAAAGAAATCTTTTGAATAAAGTTTTGAATGGATTCTGTTGAGAAGTTTTTTCTTCTCGTATTCTGTGTTCACTTGTTACTTATTCTTCAAAGCAACAATGACGAGCTTGGTCGAGAGTTCAATGACGTAGGTCTCCAACTTTTGTACTAGTTTCCTTGATCCGATGAAACTGGTCTAAATCTCAGGTTATTATAGATTTTATTACAAGACCTTTTGGTTTTTTTTTACGGCGTAGAGGAAAAGACATTCTTAAGAATCTACAATCCTAAAACTTAAAATAGATTGGCATCCCGGAGGACTAAAATGGAATGCCCCTCATACCAGAATACAACAATGAGAACACTGTCGCTTGGCGGTAAGTGAAACGTAACTTAAGGGTTATAGGTACTGTGGAGTAATTGCTAATTTTTTCTATGCTCTGCCATCTATTTAACCTCATTGGCCTTGTCTTATTTGGCTTAAGGATGAAATCCTAGATCTCTCTCTTCTCCTTTTTCCTTCGACTCTGTTTGAGGTCACAAGGTCCTACCAACACAAAAAACAACAACTCAACGTCAAAATGATCAAATTACACTCTGTAGATGAGCAGAGTGGTCACTGCAAACCATTAAATTTGAAATTTCTGATGCCCGATCCCTATCACTCTTCATTCGTTTTCAAAACGAGAGAAATGGACAAAGCTACAGTAATTTAGAGTTTAAATTTCTGAAGTATGGCCCCTGCCTCTAAAATCAAAATACCTAAAGTAAAAAATGCCGATACCCGATATACCGAAGCTTGAAATATCTATTTTCAAGTAACCGATTGTTTAAAATCCCGAAAGAACGTTTGACCGAAGATTTATTATTAAACCTACATTTGATACCGGCTGTACACACTCGTCGAAAGCCTCTGGTCGAGAGTCTTGAGCCGAATCTATCACGGAAACGAATCTGTCAACCCCGATTCTACGTGGTCTTGTCTGCCCTACCCCTAGACTGTATGAGCCTTTCGCTTAGGTCTTATGAAATTCGGTCTTTTGAACTTCGGTATATCCTAATAATACTCATAGTTGCGGTCCATATTTATTACCTATTCGTTATGCAAACATCGAGTAGGCTGGCTTGAATTATAAGTACTAAACAGCGATATATACACACTTATAAAGAGAAAGTAATATCACACACAAATAAAACAACCAAGACTATGAATTAAAAAAACCTGCAAAAATATGGGAAGTAGTTAAATTATACCGTAAGAAAGAGATTTTATGCTCAGAATGAAGAATTGAATTGAAAAGATTTAAATGTACGTATCAATTCCACAACGCAAAACCGAACTCCTTTAACAATACAACGCAAAATACTCTTTATTGAACACGGTGTTACCCCTTAAAAGCGATCTCTTCCATACAACCTTGAAATAGTAGGAAAAGAAAAAGAAATAGCTTAAGACACAAATACATGGCAGGCGGTGTAAACTAAATTGCTTTGGAAGTCAAACTGAACAAACTAAACTAAAAGAAACACTTAAAGTATTACTTTAGTTCGGAAACTTTTACAGTTTCATACGAAATAAATAGTATTTTCTATGCAAGACGCCCGTTGTGCTACACTCGTTACATCACAACAAAAGACAGGTTCAAGTACCGAAAAACACGGTATATGCTACGAGATTTAATTAAATGATTCTGTAAACTTTAATCACGTTAAACTTACTCAAGTTATTTTCAAAGTCATAGAACAAAAAATACGAGTATCATTATGAGGAGTTAAGTCGCGAGCATATTATAGGCAACCTTTATATAAATAGATTCAATTTAATTTTGTAGCATTTAATTCCATGTACTTACACTATCATTTAACTACTCAAAGTAACCTTATCCTTGTGTAATGTGGTATAACTGCGGTCGCCAACCCGCCTGCCAAGCGTGGCGACTACGGCATTTTTCCCCCCAACGGTTCTAGCCAAGTTTGACGAGTATATTTACCTGAGACAAACGTTAGGTCCAACTTTGAGAAAGAGGTCACTCGTCAAATCCGACTTGGCTGGGCAGCGTTCGGGATGCTTCGCAGCACCTTTTCGTCCAAATTACCGCAGTGTTTGAAGTCAAAAGTCTTTGACCAGTGTGTGTTGCCAGTGATGACTTACGGATCTGAGACGTGGGCACTAACAATGGGCCTCAGAAGAAAGCTCAAAGTCACTCAGAGGGCTATGGTGAGGGCTATGCTCGGGGTTTCTCTGCGTGATAGAATCAGAAATTATGATATCCGCAGTAGAACTAAGGTTACCGACATAGCCCGAAGAATAGCTAAACTGAAGTGGCAGTGGGCGGGGCACATTGCTCGCAGGACTGATGGCCGATGGGGTCAGAAGGTTCTGGAGTGGCGTCCGCGGACCGGAAGACGAGCTGTAGGTAGGCCTCCAACAAGATGGAGTGACGACCTCGTCAGGATAGCGGGACCGCGGTGGATGCGAAAAGCACAAGACTGGTCTGAGTGGAAAGCCTTGGGGGAGGCCTATGTCCAGCAATGGACGTCTTTCGGCTGACATGATGATGATGATGTGTAATGTGGTTGTCTTGCACCGTCACCGATTTTTTCTTGTGTTAATTCTGAGGTGTGCCACGTTTTCCTGGTCAAGTACACATGATATTTTTATTTTTTACTAGCTTACCTATATACCCGCGACTTCGTCCACATAGATTTCGATTATTGAAATTACCTCGGTAACTTTTAAATCTTCTAGATTAAAAAGTAGCCTATGTGTTATCCCAGTGTAAAAGCTATCTCATTCCAAATTTTTTCACCCATATCCGTCCAGCCGTTGCAGCGTGAAGGAGTAACAAACACACACACATACCTTGATATTTATAATATTAGTAGGATTGATTCTTTTGTAGCTATAACTATAATGTTAGGTTAAGTATTATCATTGTCATAAGACATATTAAAGTGTTATAGGTATAGGTATAGGTTATGGCGGGCTCTTTTCCGCAACTCGACGACTTGAAAACTGCGCCTATTTTGCGTGAGGGGTTGGTGGTACGAGTATTACTCCTGCCAACCCAGTTCTACCAGGAAGCCTAGCAGACCCTTGACGTTGCCTACGGCGTCTGGTAGCGATCTCGGTGTTCCGAGATGACGTGCCCGGTATGTTGCCACCCCCGGGCATTCCATGATGACGTGGGCTGCGGTTTCCATATTAAAGTGTTTTACTCAATAAAAAACATTTATGTTATCAGTTATCTTTAATCGTAAGCGCCGTTTTTTTGGCAGCAGAGTTATTCGTCATGCAAGTTGGCACTGTAAAGCAGTCACTAGATGGAACTCTTTGATACCGTATCGTATTCCTTGCCATTTGTATACGTCGCCCACGTACACATATGGCTGATTTCACGTACTTTATTGTGTTTGAAGTGTCGGGGCTGATCTATTGTCATTCCGGACCCGGACCGAGCCGCACGTTCTGCCAATTGGAAATTCCGGCTACGAAATATCAATACGTAGAGTATATTTATTGCAAGAATTTTATTAGTTAAGTGTTGTGAATGGTAGAAACTGTTTTATTTTTAGGTGGTGCTAAAACAGTGCCAACAGTGCATATATATATATATATATATATATATATATATGTAATAGTGTGGGGTAACAGAATTCTTTAGTTTTAAATATCTGTAAACGTAGATTTATAAACACCAGACTCGATTCTAGTATATTTTTTTTTTTCTTTGCCCCGCGGCAGCTTCAACAGCTACTACCGCCGCGGGGATATGGCGTTTCCACAATTAAGTGATTTCGCCAGTGTCAAGTATATATAAGTATAAATCAATATAGTAATAAAACACTATCCAATCTTCTCTAGGAAGATTGGGGGCAACGTTGTACGGTGATATGTAGGACAGAGGTCAAGATAGTTTTAACATCTGTCCCACTGCGAGTCCACTTGAAACGAGAACTAACATGCCAGATACACGAAATTAGTCCAAAACTTCCTCACTGTGCAACACAAAGGCATAAAAAGTACTAATCACTAACAGAAAAGAACGTTAAACACCTAAATACACAAAATTACAAAACTAAAACAAATTACACATCCGCCATCTTATGACGTTGCAAATGGCCTCCATGAATTTAAGTTAACGGGGGGGTTATCATGACACGTCTATGGCTATCCTTTGACTGCTTTATAGCAGTTATATAGCTATGTCCTTTTATCTTAGCGTAAACTGAACTGCGTTATTTAAAGTAGAACAACACTGATCCGAATTGGCCCCAATATCTGACTAAAATGCGGCATGTCTGTAATTTGAAATATTTTAAATATCACGTGGTAGAAGCAAATCTACCAAACCATCTGGCAGGTGAGCCCTGAAGGTTTGGAATCGCAAATGTTGCCAACCCTAATGACTCAGATGTTTTAGGGTTGTCCCTTACACATGGGGCATTATGACAATGTCACACAAATTGACCTATTCCCAAACTAAGCTCTAGGCTTGTTCGAGTAGGTAGGTACTGTACTACTGTAGCTACTTACCATAATTTAACTTAAGAGCTAGGCTCTTGTCAGTGCAGTAATTGCCACTTTTCTTTGTTCTCTGCCAGCTTTTAACCTCCTTAATGACACGACATTTACCTTCTGTCTTATTTGGCTGAAGTAAGTAAGCCGAGGTCTTAGGAACTACAGGTACTAGACAATGAAAAACGCTCTGCGACTCAATTTGCACAGAAATTGTTCTTATTCTGTTTAATAAGCTTTTGTTGCAGACTGTACCTTTTTTTGCAGAGTCATTATCTGCTTATCAAGACCAAACATATGAGCCCCAACACGGTGGGTCTACGTTGAGTATAGCAGAAATTCTGTTGCCACCTTCTGACTCCATTATCAGATCAGTTCAGCTTCATCGGGAACCGGGAAGTGCGTAAAATGTAACTTGCAAGATTGGACCCTTACATACATACATAAATACATACATTGCAAATTAAATAAAAGCTTGTATAGGGTAAATCTCCAATAACTGGCCACCCTCCCATAACTGGCCACCTCATACTAAAAAAAATAAATGAACTCTGTTACCTACAAACAGAATTCAATTTAGTATAACGTGGCCAGTTATTGAAGAGTGGCCAGTAATTAACACCTTATACTAAAATGCATTCTATTCTAGGTAAATAAAGTTCATTTTTAGTGTGAGGTGGCCAGTTATTGAAAAGTGGCCAGTTATTGGCGATTTACCCTAAATACTCTACGTCATTGTTACCCTATGTTGGTACGAGTTACTACTTCTGTACTAAATTTTATATCGATCGTTTCAGGAATTGAACCATCAAGATGGAACAAGGAGGAACAAACACAATCTACTTCGCGTTTGCAAAACGTCATTGGCCCTATTCTACTCCGTAAAACCATATGGTTTTTGACTTATCGTATTGTTTTTAACTTGACCGCCATTTAAAGTGAATAAAAGCTATCATTACGTTAGTAATAAGATAGAATATAACCTCAGTAAAGGCAGTACAGTGCGATACCTCTTAGAACATGCTTCGCGTTTGTACTTGTACTTGTACTTGTACTACTCTCTTAAGAGCAAGTGCGAGAGAAGTACAAACCCGAAGCGACTTCTAATCACTTAAGACTGTATGACTGTTTACATAATGCTTAGAGTGCTTAAAACACGTACCCATTATCAGGACATAAATCAGAGCCGCCATTTTGTTTACAAACACAAAATTGCATGTCTTATTAAAGTGTAGAATCATTTAGCGCCCCGAAATTCTGACAACGAACCCGTGAAAATACGGTTAGATGCATCGAGAAAATTACGTGGTTTTGCCTTAATACTTGCACGGAGGGACAGTACCTGATGTAAGGCCCCGTCGCTGCGCTGTGGAATGCCAAATTACGCCGCAGTGGGAGCGGGGTGCTTTCTGCAACATTACTCGCGTCTGCTTTATGTTAGACGGTAGTGATGTGCCGTGGAAATTTACTTGTTACCAGTAAATTTGGTATTATATTTAGTAAATTATTAATGCTAACGGTAACATTCCTATGGTTGGAAACATTTAACCTAAAATATTTGATTAATTTAAATGATTATTATTTATATAATTCTATTTTTAGCTTTACTTTTATCTTACAGTAACTAAGTACTTTTGTGAAATTTGAAACTTTCGCAGTTGTTATAATAGTGTGATTTACGTGAGTTACTATACGTAACTTATATTTTTTTGTCAACCTCGCACCAAGTCGCATTTGTGGTCTTAAGATTACAGTGTTGGGATTGGTAGTCTTGAATTAAAATGTCTATGAGTGTCACATTCCACCTAGGATCAATTCACACCGAGACGTGACGCGATACGAAAAGGTACACATTTCATTGTGAGAATCATGCTGCGTAGTGCAACGTATTCTGAAATCTCAGAATGAAATGTGTATCTTTTTGTGTAGTAAATAAAGTATCTTTTGAGTCGCGTGTGCGCGCTGTGTCTCGTCGAGTCGTGTATCGGTGTGAGTTGACCCTTACTATCCAATAGCCCGTATGCTCATTTACCTTCACCTTGCCATAAAAAAGGAACAAAATACAATTATATTATGCTTGTTTATTTGGAAATCACCTAAAATAAGAAATCTTACTTATAGTAGAGGCTTTGCTAAAATACCCGCTTTAAGTAAGTTGCTGATAGTGGCACATCACTACTAGACAGTGAATGTTGTTGATAAGTTTGTGCTTTAACGAAGAGTTTCTAAGGCTATTGTTTGAAAGATTTCGATTAAGGTTAGGTCATGAAAAACAATGTAGTAAAAGGATCGAGGTTAATAAATAAATAGTGGTTAACTTCACTGAGGCGATCTCATTAAAAAAAAACGAGAAATGAAGACTTTAGAAATGAGAGCATTGTGATGTTTCTCGCCTGACAGTTACTTTTGACTTATGACTTTTTGTCTGGCAGTTTGAGCTTGTCATGCTCACTCAAAGGTCTTTGCTTACGGCAGCGTCGTTGAACGTGTCGCTACCTTCCCGGACACATGGTTGAGCAAGGCGTTGACTGAGACACGCGTCATACTCGTGAACAGATACTGTCTGTGGGGTGCGGTTTGTTCACGCTTGCAAGGTGTATTCCAGTTAGTTATTTTAGTTATCTTTCCTGACGTAGAGACCTCGTCTTGACGTTCTCCTTGTCACTATTTATATGTAATGTTATTGTCCTTACATTTGTAATGATTTTATGTGTGCTAGTTTTATTAATTATTTTTTAATCATTTTCTACTTAACTTACTTTTAAGCATTATTGTATTTTATGATTGATAAAATGTTCTGCTGGAAGTTCTTGCGGCGCTTCTTCTCCGCAATCATGGTCTTGACCGCGCTAGTACATTTACTCCATATTACCGACGAGTAAAAGAGCCGTATGGTGACCAATTTACTGAACGAATATTTTGAATTTTAAACATAGATTAAATTTACTTTTGTCTTAGTATCCGCACTGTTCGATATTTCCATAGCGTTAGTTGTGACAAAATTGCAATAATGAGAACTGGGCACTCGGAATAAAAATATATAGGAAATGAAAAAGTTTAGGATTAAGTAAGAGATGTTTAGTTATGCTTCGTGATGATCAGAGGGCCTAGTATGGTTGCATTTATCGCGTGACGAAATGTGGATAAAGCATCCGTCACTTTCGAACTTATAATACGTGTCAGAAAGTGACGGATGTTTTATCAACATTTTCTAAAACTCTTGCACAGAACATGTTACTTACTTCACATCAATTATACGCTCCACTGTATTATACTGTCTAAAGCAAGAGCCAAATAAATAACAAATAAAGCGCAAAATTATCCACCATTAGAACACACATCATGTTTTCAAATGCTACGTGCAATCGGAAACCGATTCGAGTTATGTCCATACGTCTAAAAATGTCATGGCGTCCTTGCAGCCGAGGCGGCAATATCGAGGGGTACCGGCGTGTGAAATTGGGTGCCCATCGGCTGGTGTTAGGCCAAACGGCCTCGATAGAGCTAGGAGCATTTGCATTAAATCTAGCTTTGTTAGGCTCATAACCTCTTCGGAATTGTGTTTGTTTGCAGATTTTGCAGTAATCCTTTTCAACCAAAGCAACTACGATGGCGTGGCATTTGTATTTTTAAGCCTCAAACGCAGTGCGAGTGCCGGCGGCGCGTTCCAGTGCGTTCTTATAATAAAATACGCCTTTGCCACGAATTCAAAACGTTATTTGGGACCGATGGGGGTAATGCTAAACTCAGAGTGTTGGTGGCCTAGTGGCTTAGATGGTCGACTCGTGAGGTACCGAGTTCGAACTCCCGCAGTCACCATGTGGCAATGAGTTTTTCTAACTAAAGTACGTACCCGTACGTGAAGGAAAATATCGTGAGGAAACCTCCAAGTTCGAACAGCTGAATGTGTAAGTGGGTAATTGTACAAAATATGCTAAAAGAGTCAAAGGGTATCCGAAAGGGCCTATGTGTAAGATACGATAAGATCAGAATGGTAAGGTCTCGAGAAAAGATAGCCCTTAGTTGACCGAACGAAGATAAATCTTATAGTCAACTAAGACGGCGGGGTGTCTATTTATTTAACAACATCTTAGGGTGAAGTCACACGGGCGTAATTTTGTGAGTTCTGAGCCGCGTAATTTCCGCTGATTATGCGTCGCCGTGTGACCCAACAAATAATTTCTATGAAACCGAATGCACCAGAAATTAGGTGGCTCACAATTCATAAAATTAAGCTCGTGTGGCTAAACATTTAAATATTAATAATGAGCTCTTTATAAAATTTGTTACGAAAGTAGCTGAGGTAAATGAAACGATTAAGTTATAAGGTTTGGTCAGAGGGTGACAGAGTTAAGAAGGAAATGGTGAGGTCTCTGTTTGGGGAGGACTTCTGGTTTAAATGTATTAATAAATCTGCGCATCCACTTCGTCGAATACAAGCATGCTAGTGTACGTATAAAAAAACCATTGTGCTTGGGTAACAACAAAAACATATTTTAAAATCCACCGCCGAGTCTAAAGAGTCCAAATTAGGTGCATGGGTTCCTTATAAGGTCTAGGGGTGCAGTAAGAAAGGATTTCCCGAAAATCGACCCCCAACGGGAAGAAGTAGGGGGAGTAGCGGGAAACTAATTCTACCAGTACGATGTCGCGGGCGTCCTCTAGTAGTCTATAAAATTTCAAGCGACTTAATAGCTATGAAACCTTTTTATAAAAAAACTATTTTAGTGTCTAATTGGGTATCTGGTACATGCGCTGTTTCAAAAGAGGAGTAAAAATTAAACCAAAATGAAACTTCATCTGGTGTGTCCAAGGTAAATATATTATCGATTATATGTATCGAATATTAGTGCATAATTAATTAAACTTAATGTACTATAAAGGAATTAAAATCTTAATCACTTTCTGATAAATACGTAAGCTAGCCGGATAATATGACATTGTGGAAATAGCCCGGAAATTTTACGTATTATGTCAAACTGCTAAGTATTCAAATTCATCGATGGTACATAATGATTCGTTCATTCATTCTACAATGGGCTCGAAAACATATTTTTTTAAGCCTCCTTTTCAGATTTGCCGTCGATTTCCAAAAGAGTACCTTCAATTCGATTCCGTCCGAATAGAATCGATATACAGCTTCGATCAATGAGCAAAATAAAACTGTTCCTAATCGAAATAACGCTTAATTTCGCTTGCTAATTTGTTAGTAGTATTGCCTTACCTAATAGCAAGCTCTCTAGCTGTAGTTTTACTATCTCAATGTAAATTCAAGCAGGCTTTATTATTTTAAAACACCAATGATGCCATGCTATGCAAAAGGATCAAAAACAAAACAAACGGTTAATACCATAGTTAAACGGTATTTTTCGAACCGTTCCCAAGCCTTGATTCTACAAACAATACGCATCATTGTGATATACTGCTAAATGACGACTGCCTTATAATTGCTGTCTTTGTAGAAGTACATGGTCCATAACACGATCATTTCATTGACATATTCGTTTAACGTAAAAGCCTATTCCATTCAAGGCGCCGCCAATATCTAGAGGATCTATCTAGTATCTCCCTTCTCCACATATCCCGGATATTCCTTAAATGCCATCGTACTAACTAGCTTTAGCCTTTTGGTCATAAATTGACAATTGTAGTGCATGAAATTCTGCGAATCTCGCTCAATCTAGAACGGTGATTTGCTCAGACAAACGTTTTCCCTGTATTTCACTGGATACAGTCAGTGTGGCTATATTTATGTAAATATCGTTATACAGACGGGGATTTGTTGTAAGGCCGCACACTGAAGTTCGATTTTCATCTGGACGTGCAGTTGTGCTACATTTTCCGTGATGTTAGTATTAGCACAGAGCAAGAGGTATTTGTTAAGTAGTGCAAACAACGCTGCTTGCGTGTGTGAGTTTACTCGTAAAGCTACACACGCACGCTACACACGCTATTCAAGCTGTGAAAAAAGAAAGAATATTTCCTATTGATCCACGTGTGTGACGTGTGCGTGCGTGGCGTGCGCCGAAATGGTATCCCGGTTTTAACCTATTCAACGCCTTACGTCAAATACAAACACGCCAATTTTTTTTTCTATGCTTTGCAACAATTGGAATAGACCAAAAAAATAAGTAACTGTTTTTTCATTCTAATTCAAAGGAATAGGTAATTATAACAGACCAATTTCATTAATTTCGTATTCGACCCAGTTTTGTTTTAATATCTGTTTTTATTTAGCTGACATTTTACGGATACACATTTTTTTTTAAATATTTAAATTACAATAATTAAAATGATATCTCATTATAAAATGTGATTGTTATAGTGTATTAAAACATACCATTCCAAGCGGCTTTCGACTAACCCGTAAGAGTGCTTCAAGCCGAAAACGAAATTCGAACAAAGGTTAAATATTCGTTTGTTATACTTATGTCGAAATATTCGAAAGAGATTAATATTTCAAAAACTTATTAACGCAGAACGGCTTTAAATCCCTTTTCCTCGAAATGGTTTTCGATTTAATTTGATTGTAAAAATATTAGCCATCCCAATTAAATTGATATGAAAGGTCTCTTTAATCTCGGACCTGTGATGGCTGTAGCCATCACGTGGCGTATTAATAATGAATACCTAATACTTAACTAAATAGCTTACGAAATTTGGCTACCCACATTCATCATCATCATCATGTCAGCCGAAAGATGTCCACTGCTGGACATAGGCCTCCCCCAAGGCTCTCCACTCAGACCGGTCTTGTGCTTTTCGACGAGATCGTCACTCCATCTTGTTGGAGGCCTACCTACAGCTCGTTTTCCGGTCCGCGGATGCCACTCCAGAACCTTCTGACCCCGTCGGCCATCAGTCCTGCGAGCAATGTGCCCCGCCCACTGCCACTTCAGTTTAGCTATTCTTCTACCCACATTAAAGCTAATATAACAAAAGATACTTAACAATAATATTAAGCTATTTGCCTTATTCAAAAAGTTAGCATGTCAACAATTTAATATGTTTTATTAGCAATTAATATACCTGTAATGCTGTAATCACTGACAAGTAAAGTATAAATTATCAATAAATATTTTGAATTTGGATTTGTCTAGCCTTATAGTTTTCTAATATAACTGTCAGTCAACAAAACAAGTGAAACTCCACTTTATTGCCTTTGCAATGGATTTTTGTTTCAATGCCGTATTATTTACAATTTTCCGTGGTACCAGGATAGATAAAAACAAAAACATTCACGACTCAGGAACATAATTTGATATTCATGCTCCTGAAAATCATTTCACACAAATAAAACAAATATTTTCATTGAACGGGGATCGTATCCGTGACCACTCTCTTTTTTATTTGCTAATGTACGATATATTTAACAATTGCAAATTGAATTTCATCATATGAGAACCGAAATATGAGAGCAGTCACAAACAATAAAATATTATACTACATTGCGCTTCAAAATATGTGACATAGCTGTTAATAATAAAGACATCAGATATTTTGAGCACAAAGTCGAAGAACGTAATTATTAATAATGGTAAATAGGGTATAATTGGACCAGAGAGGCTCTAGACAAGATGCAGTGGCCGTTCGTTATAGTTATCAATATTGTATAGGGTTGTCGTAAGCTGTCAGACGACCGCGTCAATCGCTTACGTCAATTCCATACATTTTGACAGTTTTCGAAAATACCTTTACGTTAACGTTAAGCATATTGGCAAGGGTCACAGTCTAGCCAACTCGGATTACCGTTCTCTAATTTAAAATATCAGTAAACTTACATTTTTATAAACGCCAAACTCTCTAAAATTACAAAACACGATTCAAACTGGCAACAAATATACGTCAATATGTGCTGAATGTGTAATAATTACTATGTGTATATCCCATCTCCAAGGTGATCAACCTGTGCTATAAACAGAACAACGGAGAGTTCCAGCTAATCCGAGCTCATAACGAGCGATCCAGTTCACAGCGTCCGTAATGACGCCATTTCTCGACCACAATAATTTATATACCGACTATTTTCTCGCAATTAGCGCATTGTTTCCCGCAAGTACAACCCAATTGCAAGCACTTAGTTATGCGGAATGGGGAAGACACAGAAATCAAGTGGTTACGTCTCTCGACAACAATCTATTTCAGCTTGGAACTCTTGTTAGTGCTAACAACGAGCGGAAGCGAGCGACGGAGGACTTAGCTTGGATTGTGAATTCTCCGCTGTAACTTGGCACTTTTTTCCCCCGTCCCCTTTTGTCTGTTCGTGTTGCTTTTAAATGACATTATTACGTGTTACGGAGTTCCCGAGTTTGTTGTTTGGCGTTATTGAAAAGACACGTAACAAACGCGTTTGGGTGTTGGCCCGTAATGGGTGGCGTGGTGATTCACAATGCATATAAATTGAGTTTATGGGTGACAATGTTTTAAGGTGACTGGCTTTGTATTGACAAGTAACCGTAGGATGTCAGCGGTTTGTCTTTACATGTATTTTGCAAAAAAACGTGTGGTAAAGACGCCGTAGCCGTACATTTTCGGGCGGTAGCTAAATTATCTGCTTCTGCTGCCCTTCCGAGTAGTCTTGCGAAATATCTGTAGTATTCTAGTAAGTCCCCGCGTACTAAGTTGAAATATCTGAAAATGAACGGCAATTAACTATAGTTTATTTGACAAGGGTACAATTATATATTTAGATATGTATTTAGTTTGGGAAGACTGAAAAAACTTTTTCACTTAAAAATGCTGTTCGAGTATCCAGGTGCCGGTGAAACCTTGCTTTTTCACTGTTGTTACATTGCTGTCATGTGCTAAAAATTGCTTTGGGTTTTTTAACAAATATTTATCAGAGTATGATAATAACGGAGGTTCGAAATGGTACATATGGTACTCAACGGGTTTAGCGTTTCAAAGCACTGGGAAAATGATTTCGAGAAATATCGGAAACATTGGTTGTTATAATAAAAAGCAACAAAAAAAATACGAGTGGCTTTAAACGTTTTCTATTTCAAGTTATGCATAAAAGTTTTGTTTTAAAAAGAGCTCTTCACTTCTCGTAAAATAAACCCGTGGCTGACTGACTGTTTGAAACATAACGTAGAGCCACTACTTTTGTAAATTGAATCTCGGATATGTTATTTAGTTCATTCTTAGTGCGTTTGCGGTCTAAATGCGAAATGAAATTTTCTAATTTGGTCACATGTAACGTCATTGAAGAGCTCACCTAAGTGGTAGGATGGTACCTAACTTTGTTTAATATGCCTACGAGCGCGCGGGACAGCTGGTTAATTACTTAAGTAATTATGTTCATATTTTTTATTGTTAGTGTTTTCATGTAAGTATATTATATTAGATCTTTAATTTAGTTCACGTAGTTTCTGTGAACTTTGTTTTTGTACTTATGTCTACTAGTTGCCACTTTTTTCTTATTTTCCTCAATCGCCCAAAGTTTAGCTAGAGAAGATCCCTTAAAGGGACAAGTTTGTCTTTGTACATTTCTAATCTGTAAATGTAGTATTTGTATTCTGTACACACAACTTCTAACTTCATCAACGAATTGAAAGGCGAGTTATTTAAAACAATAACAGAACGTAAACGTTTTGTTCAGCTAAGACAATACTTAATCTCGTTTGTTGACTATTAAAATATTTTCCTAAAAAACATCTTCTAGAAACGCTGCAACCATTATTTGTCCAAACAATAAGCCTTGCTCAAGGAACTGTTATAATAATATAAAAAATGCACAGTTTAGCATAAAAGCAACAAGTAACGTTTTTTCCAAAGGGATCTTGGAAGTTTCATTTAACTTATCCATAAACTTGGCCCGGTGGCGCTACACTTCCAACTTGGCTTATCTTAACTATAGTTTAAAGCTCCGCATCTTTTATTTTTAATCCCCAACCAACGACAAACGCTATCGGAGTTGAAATTACTTTGTTCTAAAGCAAAGATCGAATATCTGCGTTCATTTTTCAATACTTTGTAAGCGAGCGGCGAACTTTACTAGTTATCTACTTAAAGTTAGCGTTCTGGCCACTAATGCGGGTACCGTGCGAGATTAAAATAAACCCGCCTTTAAGGTTTTTTAAATTAGTTATGAGTCGTCGTCGTCGTGAAGTTGAAAAGTATTCCAATCTTATCTAGAGATTTGAAAGTAGTATTGGACTCTACTTAATGATTGGGTCTGTATTGGAAATCATATTTTTATTAGTAATAATTGTCAGTTGTCAGTTCGAATCATCGTTTTTCCTAAACGTTTCTTGTCCTAATTAAATTATAAAACTTAGTACTTTAACATAGCGTTATCTTGGTTTCTTTTTAGCTGACTGACTACTAAAAACTTATAGATTCTTGCATACCAACATTTAGATACAAATTAAAAAAGTGTAGGAATCAAAGGTCATATGTTATTATTTGCAATTACTTTAACAGCATTGCCGCAGTGTTCAATGAGTAAACAACGAGCACACTCTTTTTTTTTAAACCCACAACTCATCAACGATACCTTTCCCTGTATTACTGGTAATTGAACATGTGGTATTGAGTAATTAAATATACTGTGCGAGGTGGGGGGAACGTCAGTCGTCATCTGTACTGGCAGAGGGCAGACGTTCCCTTTCTCCAAGCTCGAACCAAAACACTTGTTTATTAATACCTATCCTTTCGATAATCCGTGGGTGTACAGGACACCACAAGTGGCGACGAGGTAAAAATGTAAGTAAACAAGTTTACGGTAAATACCAGATAGTAAAAAAAAAAAAGAAAGAAAAGAAGGTAGGCATGCGTGCGTAAAACATTGTGTAAATGGCATAATTAAGGTATTGTATTTGGAATTAGTTTATGGTAACATAGAAATATATTGATTGATTGACCTTGCGAAATAATAAATACTTGCTGTGTTGGTTACTTTCAATAAGCATATATGTAGTACTAGCTTTTGCCCTCTTGAGAACTGACAAATTTTCGGAATAAAAAGCAGCCTATGTGTTAATTTAGGGTATAAGCTTCATTCCGATCCATCCAGCCGTTGCAGCGTGAAGGAGTAACCAACATACACACACAAACTTTCGCATTTATAATATTAGTAGGTAGTAGGATTTATCAGTAATATCTTTTCTTATGTTTATGTATAAATTAAGTTATTTACACATCCTAAAAATACATTATTATACGTTGCATTATAAATGTTGTATTTGCACGCACACAAATGTGTTGTTTGGCAAATTGATTTAGCATTTTAAGATAATCATTACGGAATGAAAATTGACCACTCCCTAAAGACATTAACACATATCTATCGCAAAGCTATTCCTAATTTTACATTCGCCTAGTAAACAATGTGCTATTTACACAATGTTACGATGCATTTATTTCCTACCTACATAAAATGAAAAATCTTATTCTGGTTGCTCAATACTCGAATTATAGGAAAAAACGAACTATTAATTGGCAGTTGTTCTTTTGTGCATAAAATAACTTGTAATATGCATTGAGTTAAAAGTTCAACTGATAACCACTCAGTAGCAGGGGCGCGATAGTTACTGGCGTGCACAAATGGATAACTATCGGCCGGTGCTAAAAATAAACGTTATTTATTTTCTTTCTCAGTTCATTACGGTATAATGCTATAAAGTAGGTGACACGGAATAGAACAAATAGGTAGGCAAGCGGCGTTCATACTTGCACTACCTAACACTAGTGCACATTCTATTCCAAAGCTTTCAATCAATAAATACTATTAGTAAATACTTAGTAAATATAATATATCCATGAATATATTGCTTTCATAAATATAATAAAAGTTATTCATTCAGTACATTGGTTTTCAATTAAATAATTCGTTTTAACTAATTAAGGTATAAATACAAATAATAAATAATTATGTAAAAGTTGTTTCGTATTTTCTTTTTTTTATTATTATATTATTATAGAATTAATAATCTCTTAGTCAAAACCTGATCTTAGTCTATAATTTCAGAGCGTCCCAAAATGTCCCAACTGGCCCCCTTGGAGTCATTTGACTGTGAAGGCGATTCCGCTTCTGTTGGTATTCGGTGGGAAAAATGGAAGAGAGGATTAGAAATCTATTTACAAGCTACTAATATTGACAATCACGTAAAAAGACGAGCGACTTTGCTCCATGTCGGAGGTCTAGCATTACAAGAGATATTTCATAATATACCCGGAGCGCTCGTCGAGCCTACAGAATTAAACGACGTGTATAAAATCGCAATTCAAAAGCTTGATGAGTTTTTCACTCCGAGACAAAACCGTTATTATGAAAGACACATATTCCGATCGATTAAACAAGAATCTAATGAAAATTTCGATAAATTTTTAGTAAGACTGCGACAACAGAGCGCTAAGTGCAAGTTTTCTTCCGAAGAGGATCAAATAATCGACCAAATTATAGAAAAGTGCTCATCTTCTGAACTGAGAAAGAAACTATTGACGTTAGGAGATACAGTTAAATTAGAAAAAATAATTTTAGAAGCTAATGCTTTTGAAAGTGTCGAAAGGCAACTAAATGATTTTAAACCAAGCACTAATATCAATAAAATTGATACTCAAGGACCCAAGTCTATACCACCTGTATGCACCAGGTGTGGTAAAACAAATCACAAGGCTGATAGCCAAAATTGTCCTGCAAAAGATAAACCCTAAAAAATGCGGGTACATTGGACATTTCTCGGCTCAGTGTAGAACACGGGCGAGTAAGCGTAAAAATAACCAATATAATCAAAATATACCAACGAAAAAGAGGAAATTTCAAGAAAAAAATAAAACACAAATTAAAGACACGAACAAAGAATCTGAGATAGACTACATATTTCATATTGATGACGATTCCACCATAAGTTGTCAAATTGGTGGAGTAAATGTAGACATGCTTATTGACTCTGGAAGTAAGCATAACATAATTAATGAAGAGACATGGAGTTATTTAAAAGGAAACAAAGTTGTCATAACAAATCAAGTAAAATCTCCCAATAAAACTTTTATGGCATATGGTTCCAAAAAGTCCTTAACAGTACTAGGAGCATTTAACGCAAATATTACAATAGGTGCCGAAAACCAAACTGTTACATTCTACGTAGTAAAAGATGGCTCTAGGAACTTATTGGGCAAAGACACCGCAATATCCCTTAACGTTCTTAGAATCGGTTTGGGGATAAATGCTGTTGAAGAGAAACCATTTCCGAAATTTAAAGACGTGGAATTAGAAATAACTATTGATGATTCTGTGAAACCGGTGAGTCAGCCATATCGTAGAATTCCTATACCCCTTGAAAATAAAGTGAATGAAAAGATCAATGAATTAGTAAGATTGGACATTATAGAACCAGTTAATAAACCTTCGTCCTGGGTATCGCCAATGGTTCCAATCTTAAAAAGTGATGGAGACATTCGTATATGTGTTGATATGAGGTGTGCCAATAAGGCAATTAAAAGAGAACAACACCCGTTACCCACAATGGAGCAACTTCTTCCAAAATTTCGCAAAGCCAAAGTATTTTCGAAACTTGATATCAAAAATGCTTTTCACCAGATTGAAATCAAGGAAGATTGTCGACATATCACCACGTTCATCACAAATAAAGGGTTATTTCGCTACAAGCGACTCATGTTCGGAATTTCAAATGCTCCGGAGCACTTTCAAAAAATACTCGAAAATCTGCTTCTGACGTGTGATGGCGTCGTCAATTTCATTGATGACATTCTGGTGTTTGGATGTGATGAGGAAGAACATAATTCAAGGCTTAAACGAGTACTAGACATTCTAAAACAAAATGATGTGCTCCTCAATCACGGGAAATGTACTTTTAATGCGAAAAGGATTCAATTTCTGGGTCACGAAATGTCTCCCGTAGGTGTTAAACCATTAAACAAATATATGCAAGTTATTGAATCATTTCGCGAACCAAGAACCATTGACGAGATCCAAAGCTTTCTCGGTTTGGTAAATTTTGTTAATAAATGGATTCCGAATCTTGCTACCCTTACGGAACCAATTAGAGAAATTTTAAGGAAAAAACTTCACAAATCGGCCGACATTGCCCCGTTCTGGAACAATCAGCAAAAAACTGCTTTTCAGAAATTGAAACAATGTCTAACCAATGTTCGTACTCTGGGATTTTATGACCCCAATGACAGAACCCAATTGTTTGCCGATGCAAGCCCAGTAGGACTTGGAGCGGTTATGGTTCAGATTGACACACATGGCCCGCGAATTATCGCATTCGCTAATAAAAGTTTGACAGAAGTTGAGAAAAGATACTGTCAAACAGAGAAGGAGGCTTTGGCCCTGGTTTGGGCAATAGAACATTTTAAAATGTATCTTTTTGGAAAAAAATTCGAACTCGTGACTGACCACAAACCGCTCGAAGTCATATTTGGCCCAAAATCAAAACCTTGTGCCAGGATTGAGAGGTGGGTGTTACGATTACAAGCTTATGACTACAGTGTGGTGTACCGCCCAGGGAAAAATAACATCGCGGACCCACTATCTCGATTGTGCACAAGTAAAAGCGCTGTACCTTTTGATGATGAGTACCATGTCAACCAAATCTCTCAATACGCACGGCCTATTGCAGTATCATTAAAAGATCTAACTGAGGCATCATTAATTGACAATGAGATTCGAATTGTAAAGGAGGGCCTGATGAACAATAAATGGGACTCAAGTGCTAACAAATACAAAATATTTGAGTCAGAGTTGTGGCTACATGAAGATATTTTGCTCAGAGGAAATAAAATTATTATACCAGAGAAACTACGAAATCGCGTTTTAGAAGCTGCTCATGAGGGTCACCCTGGCATTGTGGCCATGAAGTCCAGGTTGCGAACAAAGGTTTGGTGGCCTAAAATCGATTCAGATGCGGAAAATATTGTAAAAAAATGTAAAAGTTGTATATTGGTTTCAGGACCTAATCCGCCAGTCCCTATGAAACGGCGAGAATTGCCCACACAGGCATGGCTGGATGTTGCAATTGATTACTTAGGGCCACTCCCTAGTGGTCATTATTTGTTTGTCGTAATTGATTATTTTAGTAGGTATAAGGAAATTAAAATCATGAATTCAATAACGGCAAAAGACACAATCAGCATTATGAAAGAAATTTTTTCACGACTCGGAAGTCCTATGAGCATCACTTGTGACAACGGAAGGCAATTTGTTTCTGAAGATTTTAAGTCTTTCTGTTTAGAGCAAGGCATTAGATTGTTTCACACAGTCCCCTACTGGCCCCAACAAAATGGGGAAGTAGAAAGACAAAATAGAAGCATTTTGAAAAGGTTAAAGATTAGTCAAGTACAGAAAAGCGACTGGAAAGACAGCTTATTGCAATATTTAACTATGTACAATAGTACACCACATAGTACTACTGGAAAAACTCCATCAGAGTTATTTTTTAACAGAATGTTCAGGGACAAATTGCCCTCATTGACATATATAGGAAACGAGGAGGAAAATTCGGAAACAAGGGACAGAGATAAAGAACGGAAAGAGAAAGGAAAAATAAATGAAAATAGAAAAAGGAAAGCTAAAGAATCAGATATAGTGATTGGAGACAAGGTTTATGTAAAAAATCTAACAAAAGAAAATAAATTAACTCCCGAGTTCGACCCCACTCCGCACACGGTTATAAGATCAAAGGAAAATGAAGCTGATGTAAGAAATGACACAACAGGAAAGGAATATAGACGTAATATTATACACTTAAAAAAGACTGAAGGTCAATGGAAAGTTTATGGAAATTTAAATGAAGAATCAGACGAACATGATCAACCTGATGAACACGAAGTGGTAGTGGATAATATAGATTAATATAGATTTAGTTTGATTTTATATAAATCGGTATTAATTCATGTTTCAGGTTTTGTTGACTTATTTTGTTGATAAAAGGAAAATGATGTGGTATTGAGTAATTAAATATACTGTGCGAGGTGGGGGGAACGTCAGTCGTCATCTGTACTGGCAGAGGGCAGACGTTCCCTTTCTCCAAGCTCGAACCAAAACACTTGTTTATTAATACCTATCCTTTCGATAATCCGTGGGTGTACAGGACACCACAGAACACTACGTCAAATATTCTTAATTTTTATGCTCAAATTTTTCAATTACATTTATGTAATTATCGAGCGAGACAAACTCCGCCGAATGATTTGGGAAGCACGGTAATGATCTCAATCGATTTATCTAACAAAAGAAGATTAGCCTCTGGTAGCACGCCAATCTTAAATTTTACAGCGTTCCGAAAGTGACCGTCTTCTCAATTGTTCAGATAACAGGCTTCGGGGATCCAATTTCGTTAACTTTGGAACAAGAATATCATGTTTTTTAGCGAAAGCGTATTTCGCTTATTCATAGAATGTGTTTGTCACATCATTGGTTGTTTTTTATTATTAACAGTTATGGTTTATGGTTTTAGAGCTTTATCCTCATAAGGAATTTACAAAATCAAAATCACAAACACATGAACACATCGCAAAACAACACTGTTTATCACAATTTCAAATACCTATAATGTTGAATTACTTATTTGATACATTTTAAACTTGGTATCATTTACAATCTTTTATTTAACGTTATTTTTAAATTAAGCAAATAAACTGTGAGGATTATTAGAGGTGGGTAGTAAGTTACTTTGCAACGTTAACAATTAAAAGGACAGGCGATAACAAATATGTAGTTCAAGATTCATTAAGAATGTTGCAATTTATTTGTTTATGATATTTCAAGACTAGTGTTTTGTGTGTTAAGCCGTTATTATTAATAATTAATAGGTATAAATTAACTTTCAAATAGTTATATTAACATAACAATGCCTAAAAAAAATTTTTTTATTTTTTATACTTAATACATTTATTTTAGTTTGTTTTAGTTTTATTATTCATTTAATATTTTCATATTATCTGATAGAACATTTTTTTTTTTACAAGACCTTAACGCAGATGTAAAATAATCCATCTTGCATGGTTGGTTTTTCTATACATCATTTAATATTAAAGTATATATTTCGCTGTTTAAATATTAAAAAGTAGAATAGTGCCGCGTCAATGTGCATCTTCTCAACCCCTCACCTAGCACTTCTATTCGATTCGTTTTTAACCCAATCTCGTCACTGGTAGATGACGTCATACCAAGTCACTGATTCTTGAGGTGTTGAGATGGTTCACTTGTTATTATATTTACCATGCACAGAAATAATGTTACATAACTTAATTAGATTACCAGTTCGTTCCAAGATTGTTTTTTAATTACACGCGGCACTTTAGTCTTGAGTACCGGTTAACTGGGGGTACTTTGATTTACGGGGTAACATTGACCGACCTTAAAACGATAACTATTTTAGTTGTTATCTTCTTAAATTGTTGAAGTCATTATATAACTGTATGAGTAGCTCAGTCCTGATGAAACATTTAATAGAATAATTAAATATTAAAGATAGTTTTTGGGGTGGCCAATGTTACCCCGTAAATCAAAGTACCCCCATTTTACGTATTCGTGTTTGCAGATGATACATTTTGTCGAGGAGCCAACGATAGGTAAGTAATGCGTAGCAATTTAAGCCATGCGATACTATAGACACACCTAGGGTTAGGTACAAAGAATGCAGTATCGAATCTGGTATTTTATATTGAATTATTTTTGACGTAATTGGCTTTTGCCTACGAAGGTAGCAAGGGGCATTGTTCGTGTGATGAATGATGATCATTATTTGTGATTCATGTTTTTTTTAATGAATCACTGTATATCCTATAAAATATAAAACATATAAAAATTGCTTATGAATCAAAAAACATGAACATTTACGGAAACAATTGGTCCCACACTAGGCTATGCCTGCCCTGTGGTGATTAATTT
This sequence comes from Acleris sparsana, assembly GCA_923062465.1. Lineage (NCBI taxonomy): Eukaryota > Metazoa > Arthropoda > Insecta > Lepidoptera > Tortricidae > Acleris > Acleris sparsana. Next base: position 4,324,531 of record OV281289.1, read on the forward strand.
CTCAACATCAATAAACAGTAAACTTAGTCATCCTCTGCGAGCGCAGTACAGCTTAACAAATACTCGTATTCTAAATAATCGTAACTATAGCGTGAGTGTGTGTGTGTGTGTGTGTGTGCGCGTGTGTGCGTGTGTGTGCGTGTGTGTGCGTGTATGTCCGTGTATGTGCGTGTATGTGTGTGTGTGTGTTCGTGTATGTCTGTGTATGTGTTTCTAAGTGTTAGCACATTCACCGCCAGCCACTGCTACGCTACACTGTAGCCTAGGACGATTAAGCCACACAGGCTTCGGTAAGCATTGAAAATTATATATTAGAATACTAAAAAATAAACGAAAAAAAATGTTGCCAAAATCTTCTACGAACAGTGAACCGGACTCTTGGGTCGTTGGCACTGAATGCGTTAAAGAATGCTTAGGCTAAGCATATCCTGAGACGTAGGCGACAGAGTTCCTTACAGTGCAGGCAGAGTAGAAATCTGTGCCGGCACTACAACGAGCTGCAGAACAGGACAGACACGTATCTGCGGTTCACGTGTTACGAGGAACTGCGTCGCCTGCGCATACACTTACCGTTTTAGTAATATAGCGCAATATAAGCTAGTTACAAACATCCCTGTCTCACTGATAATAAGGTCTATGTATACATATATTTGGCGCGGTGTCCGTGTAGATATTAGGCCTTTTGACTGTACAAGCCTAGAGCTTGGTTTGGGAATTGGTATTTTTTTTTACGTTCAATTCAAAGTTTTTTATGCTTATAATAATTATTAGCAAAGAACTTCTTATTGTTAATGTTTAAAGACTGTCAAACAAAAGGAATTAGACAAATAAATCACGAAAAACTTTTGATAGGCACGAAAACGCGGTAATTACATACCGAAACCCTAATAATTAAAATACTCTGATTGTTCTCGACAAGACTAGAAAGAAGTCGTTCACTCAAAACTTGGTAGCACTTAATTATATTCAGCGAAGATATCTGTAAAAAAAGGGAGTTTCGGTAAACAGGGTCGTAACTTTAAATTGGTTTTCCGAGAACAATGGCAAGGTAGCAATAGCGGCAGCATCTCATTCGTTCAAGGATTTATGAAAAACGAAAAATGTATTTGCATTTCGTCTGTGAGGACTATTACGAACTGGGGAATTGACTTGTGGCAGACTTGGCGCGGCGTATTTCAATTGGGACTCATTGTAAGTATGATGCTTGTTCTAGTACCTTTATAAGTAACCTTGTACGGTCACGGAAGTTAATTTGCTACCGATTTCAAAGAAAATCTGCTTGAAGATGTCATTGTCATTAGCGGAGTCGTAATTTTAATGCCGATGACGTCAAAATGACGTAATTTTACATACAGGGTGCTTTCATTTGGCAGGTGTTAAGGTATGCATTAACTGCTACAAAATAATAATAATAAGAAGCGGCAAAGTGATTATAGTTAAATACAGCTTAATCCAAATTAAAATACGGATCACGGCATCATCATATTTTTTTCACCATTTATTACTAAAAATGGCAAATTGAGACAATTATCTTTTATGAATGTCTATGCGATAATTGTATGTATGACTATTTAATCGCAGAAATTTTTATTACAACATAAAACCTATTTTTTTTAATGATAATGTTACTCGATGATTTTAGCCACGGTCCGTCTCAATCAAATAGTTTGATTTACGTGTTAGATATAAAGCAGATATTTATTTTTCTACGCGTCAATAGATTGAACTCATTTGTACATTATTAAATTATTGACGACTAATGGTTAATAATTACAATAAAACCATTTGGAATCATACTCTATGTAACGTGACGTAATTTTTGGGTCAACGGCATGAAAATATCGGGCCCTGGTCATTAGAGATACCAAGTCATTTGTAATTGATAGGAAACTCAACCTTATTGCTGTAGAATGTCAGATTGACTTTGGAACTAAGGTGGGTGACAAATGTAATTCCTTGACTGTACTAACACTCGTAGTTTAGAAGTAAGTAGGTAAGTTTGAGTCGCTATAGGTCTATGTTGTAACAAGTCTAAAAAGCCAGCAAAAACCCAACTGTTGAATGGATTATATCTTCAATATCATGTTAGTTATCACATATATATTTTTTCGAATTTAATAACAATATGTTTGATATCCAAAATAAATTCGATATTAATCCTTAATACCTACCTACCTATTCAATGATACCCCTCTTGTCGTGTCGTGTGTGTCGTGTTGGTCGACTTTTTTTTTTCATTTTTATTAAATGGCGTCTGGTTGAATTTTTATTAATGTCATATCTTAAGTGCCACAAGATTAAGACAAACCAATTGACATAAGAATCATCAATATCTAAAAAAAAAAAAAGTTTATTTCTTACACAAAAAACAAATATTATTAATTTATTTTAACTTGTAATCTTAAATTAATCAAAGATCTGCCCACACGTTTAGTTTTCAGAGCGCCACAAAAGAACAAATGTACAGTCACCCAATAAAAATGTTGAGCATACTTAAAACCTTGTCATTGTGAATGGCATTGTCATTGTCATGTGTGTCATTTGATGTTCTGTTTGAAGTTTACTATCACAACGCACTGAACTGCGTAATAATTTCGTTTGGGTACTGTTGTGTACAGTACATACATATATACATTATATAGCTTGATATGTATATAATAACAAATGTCCATAGGCGGCGGTGACCTGACCACTTCCCGTCAGGTGGGCTGCCTGTCTGTTTGCCCCAATAAGAAAAAGCACACATTTACCGTCGTCCTTCGGCAGTCAAGTCATAAAATGTCGTCGAATCGCAAAAAAAGTTGATGTACTTATTACAATTTTAGTCCTTCGCAATCTGGCCGTACACATAACCAGTAAAAATTTATACATTTCAATAGACTTTTTATTATTTATAGTATTTTAGTCGTTGCGTCGACCAAAACGAAAACGGTCACTGACGGATAGACAAACACTACAGTTATCACTATAAACTTAACTTTAGTTTCTTTAAGCTACAGAACACTAAAACTATAAGTTCCGGATCGTTTGGAAAAATCTGCATGATGAAAATTGTCCGTGTATCCGTATTTTTTTTAAAGTACGGTCACCACGTGTTTATCATAAACTGGATTTTGAGTCACGGTTTATTAGATTTACAACTGTAATGTTACAAGTCAGACTTGTCCCGACCCTCTGCACTTCAATTGAGATACCGACACCTCACTTTTACATTTCTAACTAATGACGTTATCAACTGGCTTCTCTTTTCTCTTAAATTAAGGAGATGAATAGGTATATTTCAGATGAAAAAGTTTTATAAGAAACTACTTAAAATACTGTTTAGGGTTATTCTTCCAAAATTGTTACTTTATGGATAACCGTAATGATGATCAAATAGCCCATATCAAATGAAATTAAGAAGAAGTAAATTGGTTTTAGCTTATAAACGCTATATTTAGAAAAACTATTGACTAAAATGCAAATTCTTTCAATGTGTATTTTCTTACATCTTTTTATATTATTTCAGATGTATTTTGTCTTAAGTACTAAAATATATTATAAAATTATAATATATCCATAAAGCACGCGATACATAATCGAAGTAGTTTAAAAATGTATAAAACGATGTTTTTTACGTTTATCCTCTTAGTTTTAAAGATAAGTAACATTAAATCAACTCAATCAGCACATGAAATGGGGTCACCGTGCGTACAAATTTGTATGTTCATTGCACTCGAATATCGACGCTACTATTCCTATTCCCTCCCAAACCTCATTTAGGCGTTCGCTTGCCACATCTTCAGCCGCTTACCCCTCCCACTCATGGGGGTTAAAATCGTGAGTATAATTCCGTTTTACCTCTTGTCTAACCTGCAGAATGCATTTCCCTTAATGAACGGGCTCCGGCCTGCCTCTGACGTCATTATAATGACTTCTATTGTCAAGCACTTGTAAAGGAAAAGCCAACGTTTAATTACTCGTTTAGTATTAAAAGTTGCAGTGACATGAATTTAAAATCTTGTTAGATCACATTTCACATATACGAACAAAGGGAACAAGGAGAACTGGTCTTATTAAAACGTATATCTTGCATCGTAGGGTTAGTTATAAGAAAAGGTTTTAAACAGATGTTTTAACACTCTTCTGTTCTGGAGTAGGGAGAAGGCAACTGGGTTAATGCTAACATAAAGGCATCCATAGTCTTTAGGGTTGTCAGTACGTTTCCAGTTTTAGGGTTGAGGTCTTAAGATTTGGCTTGTGTGTTTATCAAACTGATTGTTAACTTTGAATCAATATTAAGAACGTTCTTGTGATTATTTCAGCCTGGCAAAATTTTACACAGAAAATCTGTCACAGTATTATTTTGTTTGAAACTTTCCTCATTAATAATTTACCACTAAACGTGCCTCACGTAGAGAACTCATCATGTGGTTCTCCTAGTCACTATTTTTAATTTAATGTTATATAGGTTATATTTGTAACGGTATTATTTGTGTTAGCTTAAAAGAAATAAAAAATAATAATGAATATTTTGAATACTGAATTTTGAATAACGCATTACATAAAACTAAATATGAAACAAGACGCGTAGTCTCCCAGGAAGTCATTTTTAAATTGATAAACTACTTTTAATATTTGCTATGTCTTCGCACCTCGTTTTTAATACAACTTTGCAATAAGATAAAAACCTTGACAATAATCCTGTGGTGAAAATTCCGAAGTGGCACTTTTCATTTCAATATTCCGCCGCCGTCCGAACGATTCCCAACAAAATATTGACAAGCTTGTGACCCGGGGAAAATTAAGTTTTTCCCGTCACGTCAGGGAGAATTTTACGCGATAGTTGATCACGTCAAATCAATATTTGATACGTGCTGGGGTTTTATTCGGAGATTGATGTTTCATTGAGCATGATTTTTACATATTTTGATGGTTCTCACAGTAAAATCGTCGAAACAATTATGCAACAACAAAAAGCAAGCTTTGAAAACGTTATTGCATAGTTTGATTGTGTTCTGTTATAATGTATATGTTTTTGATTGTGACGTTTGAAAATAAATAACCTAGTAACACTCGTGACTTTAAAGTTTATAGTTCAGAAAATATGAATTGGCCGTCTGTAATCTTCACTAAGATCTTTTTGTTAATATCAAACTAATGGTAATCGTAACCCTGCCCTCGTTCTTCAAACAGCACAGTGTGGGTTGAAAGGTTTTGATACTTGAGTCAAACACACATTTTGGATATTATGAATGTAAGAAAAAAATATCGCAACGTAGATAATAGACGGCCAAATTATATTTCCTGAACTATACAAACCCCGCGGCGAGACGATAATTTAAATTTGTAAAAAAAAAACTATTCAGGCGCACCTTCGGTGGAAATGGTTTTATAATACAAGTTAAGTTCTTTGCACTGCCTCGTTTTACTTCGCCTGGCTGGCGGAAAAATTAAGATATAACATCCAATCGCTTGTTAAAACCTTCTATTGTTAGTCAGACTCGCGCACTGAGGGTTCCATACTTAAACTGTAATAAAACACTCTTCGATTATAACAATACTTTAGTTTAATATATAACACAATAGCAGCAATGAGGGCGCCACTGAACTCTCGGAGTAGTGTTAGGTTAGGTTAGGTTAGGTTAGGTTAGGTTAGGTTAGGTTAGGTTAGGTTAGCATACTCTAAATTATTGTGCTGGCTTTCCAACCAAACACCGCATCCTTTATGTTCAGCTGCGGCCAGTTACTCCCCCGACGGTCTTAGCAACTACTGATCATCGCTTTATAATCATCAACAACGTCAGAATGAGGCAGGCTAAGTTCAGTGCATACTGTAAATAATTTACCCCCACGCCAAGTTACTTGACTAGTCTACGTCTGAATTCAAGGTATTCCGGTTAAAGCCCGGATGTCTTGTTATTAATTTAGAACTGTATATTTTTAGATTGATAGAGGGTAAAGACTGCAGTCGACTGGTTGGATTGGAGGTTGGCACGTGTAAGTTTTGTAACTTTTTATATGATGGAGAATAGGTTAATTTATGGTACCTACGCGAGAACTGAAACCCATAAATATTTGCAATTTAAAACTACAAATCTACCACTGCAAATTAGATGCCAATCCTGAGGAAAAACATAAAATGCCTCTATTCTAGTAATTTCAAAACCATAATGAGTTATTAAGGTCACATTCTTTATAATCGTAAGTGTAAAATGATCCTATCTTGCTAGAGATAAGTATCTGAAACGAAGACGAAATAAATATGATAATAAGTGAAACACGTGCATTTATATTGCTTTACACTCTTAGAGGAATTGGTCGTTTTTCAAAGGAAAGTACCTAATAGGTAGCCATAAACTGAACCAAAATCTTTATCTACTCTTATGTACAAAATAGTACATAAACTATTTTTTTAATTTTAGCCACGATAGCAATTTAAGGAAAATCACAACTAAAAACTAAACATCGTACCTTTTAAAACAAAAACATAAATAAAGTCAAAACAACCATCAGCCGTCGCATAAAACTCGTATCACAATCAGATTCATAAATTGTACACGTTTGTCTACAAATTAAACGTACAGATGAGAGCGCGTCAGAGCGCTTCCGCTTCAAAACAATTCATTGTACGCCGCCATTGTGGAACGAAATCAACGAATAAACTTTTCAATACGCTGACAAATTCGAGAGGTGAGACCGGAATGGACCTGCGCAGACGTCCGGTCAGCCGCGTGAATAATAACGGTGGTCGGACGTGTAGTGTACACCCGCCTTTAGTTATTCACATGTGCTAACTTAGTTTCAATGCTTTTTGTGAATCGGTGAACATTTTCAACTAGATTTTTTTTATTAATAGCTTCTTCCCGTGACTTCGTCCTCAACGATTTCGTAGACGTTATTCCTTTGGAAACTTAGCCTATGTGTTAATGCAGCTATCGCCATTTCAAATTTTATCAAGATTCCGACCAACCGTTGCAGCGGGAAGGAATAACAAACAAACACATGAACTTTCGCATTTGTAATATTAAAAGGAGCACTCGCTTCAAATTCAAATTCAAATTTATTTATTTCGAAAGTCTTAGATTCATATTTGTTAGTAACATACATTCTTATACTCTAATTTTTAGTACACGCTTTAATTAATATTTGTGATAAGGGGAATGCAAACGACAACAATGTCTCATGTAGGGACAGTCAAACCTGTCCGCGATCATTGCGAGGATACTGTTGGAGCTGGCCCGCACTCTGCGCACCAGAGAAGTACATCGCTTGCGGAGTGTTGCGTAAAAGCAGTCAACCCTTGCCTCCTCCAAAATTCCCGACGCACTACAGAAGCTAGGCAGACCCAACAGTACCCTGAACGCATTATTGCGTTATTCGTTTCGGTTTATGTGAGCCTTTTACAAAAGGCTCACATAAACCGTTTTCTGGTTACAACCAGAAACCAGAATTTGTTATACATACATGAAAAAAATATGAAAATATCTGATTGATGGTAAAAACCACATCAAAATCAAAGTTTTAGGAGTAGTAAGCGGATGTACAGAAAGACAGGGAAATAGTTAAACACGAAAAGCGACTTTGTTTTAAACTATGTTAGGATGTTGATTTTAATATCTTACGGTGTTTTTATCCTATCTTACAGATGGGCCCTTTCGGATACACTTGGATCCGTTTAAGATTATTTGTGTGCTGCCTGTCCACAGGAGGAAAAGATCCACCAATAGGAATACTTTATTTTCCTAGCGTCACCCAGCGCAGTTATCCTAATGGTAGATTTTTTCCCCGCTCGCCGCTCCGCTGCCTCGCTCCGCTTCAGTGGACAGGCAGCGGATTAGATATTCAAAGAAGTAAATTTTATAAACTGTTTTTATTTGTTATACATTATAATTATAAGACGCAACCAAAAAATCATTTTTTTTTTATTTACTTAAAACGCTTATTACCTACAAACCAAAACATATACAAGCATTTTGGTGAAGTTCATGCTAACCGAATTGATTAATAACGTCAATTTGGCATAGTTCCATTGTGGCCTATGAATCAATTTGGTTGACTATACAGGGGCGGGACGTCGTTGATTCAAAACATTTTAAACACATAATAATAACTTTCCTAAAATGTAACTTATCTATTTCTAGTGTTTATTCTACTTATTTCCTTTTACGATAAACATTACGTCTCGTTTGACGCGCAGTTGGCAACATGGCTGCAATTTACGACGGGTCTTAAAAATGATCGACGTATTTCTGTATTTACCCTTATCAATCATAACTGACTTTATAGTGGTCGACAGGGACACGCCACCAATTTCAACCGTCGCAAAACGTAATAAGGAATAGACTTGAGTGACTGTGGTGCAAAATATATGCAGACTTTGTTGAATTTGAATAGTGACGTGAAATTTGAAGCGATGGATATATGATAAGATGAAGTAAGTTTTAGAATGGACAGTTAAACCCACATTGGGTATGATTTGTATGACAATCGCAAAAAAATGCGGCTTAGATTGTACGAAAAAACAATATTTTCTAAAGGTGTCATTCCATTTGTGGCGGCAATGCCGCTTGAGTTCGCGGGACTGACTACAGTTACTGTCCCTCGAGTTTAAGTTGCTCTTCACGCGGCAAACAATCTCGAACGCGAAAGTGACCATGTTATTCATACGAGAAACGCAAACGTGATCGATACGTTTTGTGTATGTAAAAATACACTAGAGACTCTGGTTTGTATGATTTTCTATTAAATTCGTTCCGAGCGCGCCGACAGTGCCGCTTTTCATAGAAAACATACAAATCATAAGGCCCTGCCGAGATGCACTACGCTAACTAGCGTTTCTAATCGTTTCGTTTTTAAACCAATCCCGTCACTGGATGATGACGTGATACGAAAAGTCACGTGATCTACCAGTGACGAGATTGGTTAAGAACAAAATGAATAGAAACGCCAGTTAGCGTAGTGCGTCTTGGCAGGGGCCCTCAGAGTGGTGATGCGTTCGGCCGAAGGCGACATTACCGCCTCAAATGACACCTTTAGAAAAATAATAGTTTTTCTTATATTATCTAAGACGCTTTGCAATTGTCCTACAAATCGTGCCCCAATAGTAAAAAAACCGGCCAAGTGCGAGTCGGACTCGCGCACGTAGGGTTCCGTACCACTATACATCTAAATAAATGTTTTTCTTTATTCTTTATTATATTGGAGTTGATTAAATGAAAGGTAAAATGCGGTTTACGATTTATAACGTATTAAAAAAAACTAATTATTAGATCTCGTTCAAACCAATTTTCGGTGGAAGTTTGCATGGTAATGTACATCATATATTATTTTTATATTTATCATTCCCTTATTTTAGAAGTTACGGGGGGGGCACAAATTATTCAAGGTATTTTCGTTCCCAATAAAATAGGATACGCATTTGCTAACAAATATTTAATAATTTATTTTGTTCTAAATATATTTTTGACTGTTGTTGACTCTAAGTCGATAAGCTTGTAAAGAGCCGAAAAACCTCTTTTAAAGGAAGCAGGTAAAACACATCAGAATGAAGTAAAATCATCCTTTTAGAACATAAGCTTGCCGAGCGTGAAATGACTTAAGGTTGTTGGAGGTTAATTACTAAGTATGTGTTTAAAAAAAACAACAATCAAAAGCTATAATTACTGTTACTGAAAGTCGTAGTTTTTTAGCAGCTGAAAGTGAAAAAAATCTCTTTAAATATTTTTTACGACTAGGTAAAGCTATGAGCTAGTAACTAAATAGTAATAAAAGAATCCTAAAAAAAAATTGTCAATGAACGAAAATATTATATAGGATGGACCTAAGCTACCGGATACACATACATACGTTTTCGATAATCGTTTACGTTAGCATTATACAACTTATCTAGAGCCTCTGTTATTTTGTATGCCACAGCCTAACCAGCGTTCTTGTTCGTACGGTCACGGACGTTAATTTGCTACCCATTTCAGAGGAAATCTGCTTGAAGATGTCAATGTCATTAGAGATGCCAAGTCATTTGTAATTGATAGTAAACTCAACCTTATTGCTGTAGAATGTCAGATTGACTTTGGAACTATGGTGGGTGACAAATTTAATTCCTTGACTGTACAACGCATTAGTACAGGGTAGTGGTCGAAATAATGTAAAAATACACGCCTAACCGTTGAGCTTTAGAAAGAGCTAGAATAAAATGTAATATAGCTAAGTAAAAATAATGCCATATGGCAAGACGTTGAACCAAAAAGAGCAGAAAATAAAAGGTAAACATCGTTCGTATTTACGCAAATGTGGCTTTCACACACGCACTTGAAATATCGGCTCAGTTTCATCCAATCAGTGGCCGTCTGTCGCGCGATGTTAGCTTAGGCTCCAAATCACATCATTTAAGCTATACGCTTGCGTATGTGTGTGTGTGTAATCATGTTGAAATAGACGACCATTGTGACTGATATTCAATAACGTTGAGGTTGCATCAATTTTGTTCTGAATAATCTCTGTGTTGGACTTACCGCTACAAACAGCGTACCATCTTTTTAGCGATGAACATTAAGGTTAGGGATAAAGAGATTTAACGAGGAAATGAAATATGAGCACCTGATCGCAAGATTTGCAAGCGTTCTGCTGAAATAACGAGCGGTGTTCTAATGCCCGGAACTCCGTTTTGGGTCTATATTGTACTAAAAAGAATGTGCTTGGCATTGTATGTGGGTACAGTGGATTATCAACGCTCCATGTATAGAAACAACTTTATTTATATGTATAGTTAGCTTTTTTTATTTTTGAAGCTAATTAATGTAGTCAGTATAGATTTTTGAAAATGTATATTGAGCGAAAGTGAATGGAAGGATCGGAAGAGGCCGCCCTAGGCGTACTATTTCGAATCAAATCGGAGAAATACTGGAAAAGGGCTGAATCTTAAGTACCCGAAACCGACGTGCGTGCATGACTCGATGTATGAATGTGGAAGAAGCGAAAGACATTTGTCAGGATCGTAGCAGAAGTCGTCTCTGCCTACCCCTCTGGGAAACAGGCGTGATTTTATGTATGTATGTATATTGTATGAAAATTAAAAAAAACATATTTCATAGCCTGGAACGTTGTGTCGTGTACATAAATAAAATATGTTATTATCAATCTTAGTTCTTTCTTAGTGAGTTCCAAATTCAAATAATTTTGTAGACTAGTCAGCCTATAGGAAGCGTGACGAGCTTAGCCTAAAAAGAACCTTTTAAAGCTTTTCAAACGCTTACAATACCGCAACCTATTTTTATTAAAATTATACCTTGATGAAGAAGCAAAAACTGATAATACTGGCCATTTATATACTGGTGAAACATTTCGTGAAATTTCTATAGCGGTGAGATTATAACGCAACAAAAGGCCCGTCCACATTATATACGCATTCATCCATATTTTATTCCAACCAATCAATCTTTGCTGCTATTTTCCGATCGCCAGCTCTACGAAAGAAAATAAATCTTTTGTAAAAGTTTTCTCAACAGGATAGGTATTATTCATGAGCTTGCCAACGGTTTGATTGATCGCGCTGTTTGTTTTAATGCAAGTCACAGGAGGAGAAACAAAGAGGGACTGAGGGTTACTTAAGTTTAATTAATCTCGCTAAATGCTCTCAGTTCAATGCAGTCAGCAGGGTGTGAGGCGTCCGTACTATTCAATTTTAAATAAAACCACAGGTTCCAATTAGGTCGAATTTTAGTCACCAACTGGTTGTAGTGTGTATTAGGATGTAAGTATATATAAGGCTTCAGGTATTCCAAATGCGTGGTAGCTTGACTTTGCTCTATGCTGTTTTTATATCCTATCTGGGTGTTGTAATTATCAGCCTTATGCGGTTGTTGCACTGATGGTTGCGAATTACACATTGTGCTCACAATAATAAAAAATGTACTAACCGTAAAAAAAAACTTGAACAATTAATAATCCCGAATAATTAATTCTCCCGACTAGCGCTGAACGGCACGCGCCTCTCCAAATTAGGCAGGGTAACCATCTAAGGAGTGATGCAGGCGAGACAATGAAACAAGTCAATGATATGATATACACTGATTTATTAAGACCTGAAGCCCCTTATATATATACTTACATCCTAATACACACTACAGGTTGGTGTCCAAAGTTTTATAAATTAGAAAATCATTTTTATTTAACTTTCTCAGTTTGCTATAAAAAAAAAAACCTTAACTAACCTACAGGTTCTGTAGCTTTACACGTTAAACGTTTTGTAAAGGTAATAGGTTCAGAAAAAAGGGTTCCTAAGTTATGAATTTTCAGACACATGACAACAGAACAGTTGGGATACAAAACCTCGGGCTTACAGTAGCATACCACTCCGAATACCTAAAAAGTTTTAAAGAGCCTATTGGTTATTACTTTTTTCTCTCTTTCATGATGCTCTTGGGTAAGTGTTACCTACTTCAGCTAAACCCGAAATACTTTTTCGCAACAGTTCTTCGCGCCCTTTAAACAGTTGTTGCACTGGTAAAACCAGAGTATTTCGATAGTACTCTTTCGACGTTAAACTCTCTCTGGCCTGTGTCAATATTTTTATTACAATATTATAATTGGTTCTCTGCCTTTTGGCAAAAATATGCCTGCCTCGATTTTTTTTGAATAACCTAACCTAATCTTTTGTGTTCTACATGATGGTACCGAAATAAATCCTGAAATATTGACAGTTACAAAAAAGCGGGTTGGCAAATGAAACAGTTGGGAAACGACACATTTTGCCAAATGATTTTCGGCCAAAAGCGGCAGGATACCATATTTGTTATACCAGAGAGAGTGTGAAAGCAATAAACAACCAAGTGATGTTACACTCTGGTACTGTATCTATTCAAGATGAGCTTTGAACCTTAAAATATCAATATTCTGAGTATGCTTGACTTATATGATGCACATAAGTATTTGCATGATATTTGCGGAAACTTAATTCATTAACTGGTTTATAACATAAAGAGATAAGCAAATTGTATGTCGGTTCACAAACTGATTCTATTTGTTATACTTGGAATAACTCCTACGTGGATTTACCCCCAGACATTTCTTCAGTATAGAGCTTACCTATCATACCCAGAATTCCTCTAAAGAAGTTCCACGCGACGGATAAATCCTGTATTTACAGAAATATAAAAAACATTTCGCGGAACGTGACATCAAAGAGTATGAGAATACACTCATGTGTAGTGTGTAGATCTGTACGTAGATCTTAGTTAGAGGAAATTGCAGTCTTTCTTTAGAATTGCTTTCATTTATTTTCATGCTGAATATTAGCTCTAATGGTCAATCAAATATCATTTACTGAAGAGCTATGCTCTTGTTCCTGGATTAATGCCCATTCTACCTTATTTCGGACCATAAACATCATTGAAACGTTGTTATAGTCTTTTATTTTTAGTTTTGCTCCATCCACTTAATAAGTACACTCTTGTTGTGTGGCGCGTGCTGCAATACAAACCAAACGTATATTGTTTTCGTTAAGTGAATCCGGCGAATACACAAAAACGAGTACGTACCTGAATGAATTAATGAATGAATGAGACGTTTATTACTTCAAGTACTTTACTTTTGAATTGGTACAATATTTACATAACTTGTGTAAATTATAATAAATATCGAGATCGATAAATATCAATTTCAATAAACCCTAAAAAAAAATTTCACTAAACGGTATATAATTTTACTAATTTTTTTATTGCTGAGGATAATTATGCTTGTAAATTATGCTTGCATGGCCACCGAACGTGTATGTATTAGGTAAGTAGTTATAAAATACATCCACGTAGACATATTTTATCATCATATCTCTGAGAAGTCATCTCTGGGATAAAAAATACCTTGTGTCTATCTCCGATAACATATATCTATACCAAGTTTCTCGTCAATATTGAGGTGTTGAAGTGGAGGTTAGGTAAACAAACATGCTTATACTAGGGAAAGAAAATGATTAAGAGAGATAACTAATTTTAAACACAAACAAGCCGATCTCCCCAAACTTGCACCACCGCTAACGTGGAGCTTCAAAATCTACTGTAATACCAAAGAAAGCGGCTAACTACATAGTAACAGTATAAGCATTTTAAATTTAGTACGGTTAAAAATAGAGTATACAATGCTTCGACTACATCATTGCATTTAGGCTTTCTTTGGAATTACGATAGAAATGTTCTTAACGCTTACATTCTGTAAGCTAATGTTTTACAATGGGATAGAAACGCCAGGGAAAAGTTTGCCCAGGTGATGTATCATCGGGCCCGCGTTAACAGCTATTTTACATAAATCCCTGGATTAGGTGTTCGCTTGATGGGTGAGAGACAATTTATTATAGTATGTTTTATTAAAGGAATATTTAAGCTAATTTTTAATAGAGACGTTTCCAGCTTGGTACTCAAAGTTGGCAACGCATTTGCAGTCTTAAGATTGCAGTCTTTAGATTGTAGTCTCGAGAATGCAAACGTCTACGGGCCTCAAATCCTACTGACCATCAAGTGGCCCGTGGGTTCATTTGAATTTTAATAGCCATCAATAGAAATAAATAGAATTCACGTGAATAAACAATTAAAATGCAAAACTGCCCACATAACAAAAACTCCCTTGGAGGCGACATATCTCTAGCAGTTGACGTCATTTGACTGACTTAATTAATTTTAAATAAAATGAATTTGTTAATCTTCTCGTTAATTGAACTAAAAGCTTTCCTTTTTGTTGGCGTGGCTGACCTATGTCTTATTTTAAAGAAGCATAATCTGATGAATTTACTGACAACCCAAACAATTCCGGCAACTCTTAAACAAAGCCTCTCGGCTCCAACATAACAAAATCAAGCAACCTACTTTATTTACAAATTACACAACTTTGCGCGGAACAAAAAAAACATCTTAAGAAGGTTCGGATAAAAAAAATTGTTCTCCATTTGGGGAATATGAAAATTTGCGAGCTCATCAACGCTGAGCCGCATAATTTTGGTCCTCGCGACAGAAATGAGGAACCTCCAAACAGATAATGACGTCATTTATAAGGATCAAAAATTATATCGCCCTGTTTACAACTGCGAGGTTCGTGTGAAGTGCCCGAGTGCTTGACGAGATGCGTCAGAAGAGAAATGAGGTGAGAACTTTTTCTGAACGCTAACAAACTCTGTGTTGGTTTTATGCGTCTTTGATGTGGGTTCTTGTGTTAGATATTTTCACCTGTCATCCTAATTAAAACCACTACAATTTGGAGAGGAACTTTTCTTGTTGAAGTTAAATATCATGTTCCTTTGTGTTTCGACATGAATCATATTTAACCCTACTGCCAAGGAAATCTAGCCGCTCTTTGTCAAACGCCGTCAGCATTTTCGGTACCCAAAGTGCACTGACCTTAGTCATGTGTAAATGCGTGTGAAGGATTCCTCCAACCGTTTCCTTGCTAATGCCCAAGGTTTCAGCTATTTGGCACATTTTAATCCTTCAGTCCTCCAATACCAATTTATTGACTATTGCTCCGTTTCGTTCGGTGACCGACAATCTGGTCGTATACGTAATAACTAGAGGCTGCCCGCGACTTTGTAATCGTAAAATTAGTTTCCCGCTACTCCGCTATTTTACCCCTTAGGAAGTGAATTTCCAAAAATCCTTTCTTAGTACTCACTTAAATCGTGAAAGGAACACCTGTACCAAATTTCAAGTTTTTATGTACAGTAGTTTCGGCTGTGCGTTAGTATATAAGTCAGGTTTGCCTTTTATATATATAGATTTTACAAATGTAGAACTATAACTTTTGTCACAAAACCTTTTACCTTTATACGAGTATATCATAAAACAAGCCTCGGTCCTTTTTCTGGTTATTTATTTTTCAATAGGTCTACCTAAGTCGTGGACGTATTTTTCTTATTATTACAAAAACCTAAACGCATAGGACACAACACATGTCACACATGTCTGTGTAGATTACACAGATGTCAAAACAAATATACATACACGAAGGTTTGTATAGGATTGGAAATAAATCAAATTGAGTTTAGAGGATCCTCTTGTGAAGTAGAACCCGCCTTTCCACTCAGATGAATTAAATACGATAAGAGAGCGTATGAGGCACACGATTTTAAAGATCTTGTCAAAGATGAAAAGCGTGGTAAGAAGACAACACGTTTAGGCACCTACATTATTTTGACTATAGGCAAAGTATAATTCTACTACATTTTATAACTTTAAAAAGCTCTTATGGCCGGCCAGTTTGGTAATTACTGGTCATTGAAACAAATCTAACAAAGAGCTTTAAAATACCCGACTGTTGCTAACGAACTTTACATTGTTATAAATCCTAAATGTTCAATCAAAACGAAAAATTATGAAAGAAACCGAAATATATTTTTAAATACCTATTCAACGATAACCCCTTGTCATAATTCGTTGACTTTTTTTTTTTAATAATGTGACTTGTAGCTGCTTTATTGAATTTTGATAACTATCATATAAGGTAAAAGCATCTTATATGGACGATGCTTCAGTGAAGAACATTAACATTTTTTTATGACAGCTAAATAATTCCTAATAATGTCATATAATCTAATTGTAACACAAAAACATATCAATCTCAGAAACTTATATTTATGGGATTGTTCATAACTGGAGCACTGTTCATAATAGGAGCTTTTACCTTATTTAGTGACACTCACAACATTAAGACAAATTGATTGGCATAAAACTCATCAAAATCTATCGACCGTTTAGTTCCTAAAGCGCCACAAAGGAACCAACATACAAACAAAGGCTGATAAAAACATTACTCTTCTCGGCGTCGCGCAATCGGATAAAAATATAAGAGTTATATGAGTCATTAATGTCAAATTCAAATGGTTTATTGCATGTCACATTACAAGTATTCAAAGATGGAATCACAAAAGGGTATTCATGTGACGCCCTGCAAGGGCATAGGAACATGAGACAGTAGGGCTTATTGTTAACACGATACATTACAATTATACTTAACTTAAATATTGCACATGTCTTCCCTTTACTGACTGAACTTTAGCTGGCTTGGACAGTTCAAAGCCTCAAAGGCGTATTTCAAAGTCTCAAGGTAAGTATTTCATCAATAAATCTCAAAAAAAAACTCCAAAGTAATAATTTCTGTTGCAGATTAAACCATAAATTGCTACTTTCAGCTTTTACTGGGTTAAATATGCAGTTAATTATCAATTATTATACATTTAACTCTATTTTTTAATCTCATAAGAATGTTTGGATTTATTTTTCTTTTTCAGTCAGTTTCAGACATCTAAAAATAACCGGCTAATTTCGCGAGTGAAACGGTTCTTGTAATTTACGTCGGAAGAACCCTATGTCTATTTTCCCTACAATCTATGGAAGGGGTTCCCCATGTTTTTTTAATAATTGTATATTAGGATATCCGAATAGGAGACTAGTTGCAGCGGGCCGTTTATTCGATAAAAAGTAATTTATATCAAGTATAATATG
This sequence comes from Acleris sparsana, assembly GCA_923062465.1. NCBI lineage: Eukaryota > Metazoa > Arthropoda > Insecta > Lepidoptera > Tortricidae > Acleris > Acleris sparsana. The sequence continues at coordinate 4,341,993 of OV281289.1, forward strand.
CTAAGTAATTTATGGCGAATAGGTGAATACAGGATGAAAAATTTCAGTCCTGTATATAGTTAATAAAAAAAATAAAAAATAAGTTGGTTTTAATAAATTGCAATTGCTTGTTTATTATACAAATTACATACCAATCGAAAGTATGAAGCCTTAGAATATGCAAACGTTAGGTTGACTATTTTTTTCCCGTCAAACTATTGGGTAGGCAGATATAAACAGGTAAGTCGGTACTAATAATTTGTACCAAAACTAACGTTACATATTTTATAGGCTTCATACTTTTGATTAGTATGTAATTTGTCCATTAAACAAGCATTTGCAATTTTAAAAAAAGTTTTTTTTTTAATGATTTAAGTACTGGACTGACATTTTTCGCCCTACCTATTACTTACTAAATACTTTTCTTCGACTTAACAGCCCGGTGCAAATCGTCTCCTTTTCGGATCATAGACCTTTAAGTATTATTGTTATTGCGGCCATAGTATATACACGTCATTTATCAAGTGAAGGAGCAACAAACAAGTACACAAACTTTCACATAATTATAATATTAGTAGGATATTATAAGTAATAAGTAAACAACTAGGTATATAAAGTTTCTAAAAACACAGTGTTTCCCCAATCACGTGTCAGTACAAAGTTTTGCTCCCTAGGTAATACAATACAATATTAAATAACAATGAGTTTCAATTTTTTCGAGGTGGCTCATTTCTGCCTCGACTATACAAATTTAAAATTAATGCAGCCCCGCGTTTTTTACGCCGCAAATTTATACCTGCTAAGTGAAACTGACATATTTATTTTACTTTGTATTAGCATTTCATGCTTCGATGTCGTAATTATGTGGTTACGTTGTGACAAGGGAGTTATTATACTTTGCATCTACACTTATTGGTGTCGTACTTTCAACGTTATGAGCTCTTAATTTGCTGCAGCTTTTTAACACGTCAGCATGTGTCCGAATCACTGCCGCGAAGACATACTCACTAGGTACTTGTTTAGTTATTGTTGTTTATGTTCTCACTTTTTTTTCTCAGTTACTTGTGTGTGTAGTGAATAAATTTATACTCCTGTCGAATCGAACCCTCGTATGTTGGTTTACCAGGCTCATTGCATCATCAATATCGGACGGGTTCCCGGCGCACATGCGGAAGAAAGCAGCGTCACTGCTTCAACGCATCCGTGGCAGCCACAACAGCATTCTGAACATGGTTGCTGAACGGCCTGACTGCCCCATGGTGCGACATTGGGTAGCAGTAGCCATAGGAATAAAATAATATATTACATAATTTGTTAATATTTCTTAATTACTAATATAGAATAAGAATTGATGTTACTAACAACATATGGAACTTGTTCTGAAATAAATTTGAAAATAAATAAATATAATAATATCTTAAGAGGCCACATTATTATGCTACCATGCCCACACTAGAATCAAATGTTCTTCCGCTCGAAGAACGTGAGATGGAGATCGTTTGCGCGCGCCTTGAATGTTAGAAATCACCGTTAAATACCATAGGGCTTCGCAGATTCAACCAAAAGCCTGTGAAAAATATGTCATGTTCAAAACGTAAAAATCTCGAGGTTTTCGTTTCTGTCTTGTTTTTACGTTTATCAATTCCAAGGCAGTATGATAATGCATTGATTTATATTGAAGTCATGGGAAATTATGTTCTTAAAATGTTACGATTACGACCGAGCAGCAGGTGGTCCGATATTTAATGTTTTGTGGCTCACATTTCTTTTTTTTTATTATTGGTAAACAGGATAGTGATTTTGGGGGCCAGAGGGCCCTGCCAAGACGCACTACGCTAACTAGCGTTTCTATTCGTTTCGTGTTTAAACCAATCGCGTCACTGGTAGATGACGTGTACGAAGAGTCACGTGATCGACCAGTGACGCGATTGGTTAAAAACGCCCTCTGAACGACACGAGTTGGCAGTCTTAAACGAGAAACTGTTTATGTTAGTGTTACGTGTCTAAAAGATAGTGTGAACTGGATACAGAACAAAAAAATAATAATACTATAACTATTAATTACTATGTAGAAAATGAAATTTGTCGAATTTTATTTTTAAAGGTCGACATACTTTCTGCAAATAGATCAGCTTACCTAAGCCATTTATTTTAATTTTATAACCAAACACTTTAACTTCTCTTTCATACCTTCCCCTTCGACCCTACATGAATGCGCTTGCGTTACAATTCAGCTTCCGCCTAAGCACCGGTATATGAGTGCCCATTTAGAGGCGAGGGGTCTTTTTGTCCCTGACCGACATTTGTAATAGAATAATGCAATGCTTTGTGTCGACGTTTAAGGTGTAATTCGGGGTATATTTCCTATAGTCACATTGTTGTCTGTTTGTAACTTCGTTTTGTGGTAATGGCGCCGTTGTGCAAAGTTGCGATTAGCGTTATGTTAAATACGATATGTGAACAAAAAGATTAGATAAATATCAAACAAGCTACTACTTCTAAATATCATCTTCTTTATATATTACATACATAGTTTCACGATTCGTGCCTCACTTTATATAAACTCTTCCATGACAGACTGAATGAATCCCAAACTACGCACATCCTAAACCGTTGGACTCTGGGACTTGGAATTCGAAGGAAATATTCCTTGGGTACCCTAAAGATGTATTGTAGAGTTTGTGTCCGCTTATTTTTTCTATCTTTTATTATGAAAGTAGCTTATTTTACAAAGTTTAGTTTTAACATTTAATTGTAATTATTTTACTTTCAATGGCAGATGGCCGCCGCTGGGGTTCCAACTCGGTAGCTCAGGATCACAATGATTGACGACGCGTTTGCCTAGTTGGTAGTGGCCCTGCCTAGAAAGCTAGCAGTCCTGGGTTCACATCCCGGTAAGGGCAAATATGTGTGTGTTGAACGAAAATATTTGTTCCTCATGGATGTTTTCTATATACATATTTAAGTATATATTTCTCTATAAGTATTTTCATCGTTTTCTAGTACCCATAACACAAGGCTAGAGCTTAGTTTGGGACTAGGCCAAGTGGTGTGGCAGTGTCCCGTGATATTTATTTATTATTTATATATATAATAACTCACCTTAAGCGTATATTTTTACCCAAATTATAAAATACGGTTAATAATCTAATCCAAATCGGATCAGATAAAGCGAAGCGAATTCCAAAATGGCGCGGACCGAAGCGCGGAGGTTTAAAGAGGTCAGTTGAACTTGGAAGTTTCGACTTTTTGTTCATGCGGGCATTCAGAATCGGAAACGTACCCGTTAATTACCGGGCTTGCCTACAAAAGGGCGTCCTGAGTGCCTCCCAGAGGCTTTTGTCGTCTGTTTTATCTTAATTGCTTTAAGAAACTCAATATCGTTTGACGACAAGATGCTTTTTATTCCCGCGCCCGTCCGCAAACAATGACGGAACTTTGAATTAGTTTTCGGTTAGATAACGCCGCGGTTGTTCTTTTTACCGATTTTTTTCTCCCGAATCCTCTGCCACGCCATTGAAGTTTTATAGTTTTTTCATTTCACTTTCGACGAGTGTTAAATCCACCGAACTTTTTGTATTTGCTTGGCAAATTAAGTTTTAAATTAGTTTCGGCGGTAAATGTAATTGAATGTCACAGGCAAGTCTCTTTAATCTGTTTTAGTTGGATTTAAATTTTGGCTGAGGCTGATCTGGTCGGGCCCGGGCATATTGGAAACCTTTTTGTTAATACCTTTAGTACTTACTGTAAGTATCTAATGATGGATTACACAATGTTTTCGGCCTAAAAGTTATAAGTCTCCCAACTGCGGATTATAATAATTCAAAGCTAACTCTACCTTTCCCCTGTAATCCTTTAGGATTTTCTGTAGTTTTAATACGAACCAAAATTATCTTGTTTACTCGTATGTTCATATTTAACTTGTAAGCTCTTTGCTCTAATGTTTCACTGTGAAAACAAAATTTAAAGTAACTTTTTGGCGCGCATCCAAATCGCTAGCAGAGGTCATAGGTCACCCGGCCTTAATGTGCGGACATACGTTTTTGTGCCAGCCTAACATTGGACCACATGCCAGTTTTTTACTGAGGTGCTAGTTATCAGACTGGAAGTTTGGTTACTCTTTGTGTATATTATATAATTTGTCTGTGGCTTAGGGTTGTCGAATTATGCGCATATAGTGATTAAGTCGGCAGCTAAAGCTATATACTTCGGCGCGGCGAGGTGAGACAGCCCAATTATTTCACTTCTATTACAAATACTTGAATGAGATTACACGTCGGCATAGTAAAAACAGTTAAACTCACGTATTCTTTAACCCGAGGGGTATTAAAAGTTCAACGTGTGTGTGTGTCTGTCTTTAGCAACGTGGCTCCCGAAAGGATATTGAAGAGGTTTTTAGCTAGGGTTCTTTAAAGAGTTTATCAGATCTGAAACTAGGAGTAGGTATTACATGGTAGGTTTTTTTTACCATGGAGAAGGCAAACGAGTACACAGGCCACCTGATGGTAAGTGGGATCTGTGAGACATTTGCATTCTCAAGACTGCAATCTTAAGACTGCAATCCTAAGGCTGAAAATGCGTTGCCAACCCTAACAACTAATGGAATGCCTCTATGCCCGTTGTTTCACCGGTTGTCTTTTCCCCACATTGGAACACTACAATGCGAACACTGCTAAAAATCTATCACTGCTTAAAAGTTTTGATTTGGTTCAAATATACCCACTAAGTTTGTCAGGAAGAAATCGCTAATCAGCGATAAGACCCTGTGTTATTTTTAATTGTGCTGAGATTCTCTGTAATTATTTTGTTTGTTGTACATTATTTTTGTACTGCATCTTATTGTATTAATATATCAGAAAAAAAAGGCTGCCTGTCCACTCGAGCTGAGCGAGACAGCGGAGTGGTGTGAGGGAAAAATAACCAATAGGAGAACTGCGCTGAGCGAGGCCAGGAAAATTAAGTATTCCTATTGGTGGATTTTTATCTCGCCCACCGTTCCGCAGCTTCGATCCGATGCAGTGGACCAGCAGCCTAACTCCTTTCATGGTGGTGACTGCCAATTATTAACTTAAGCTAAACTCTTAAATCTTACGCCGCTTACGTTTTCAGTGCGTTTGAGGCGTAAAAATTATCCGCGTGAACCGTGACGAGGAGCGGGAAGCTTGTAGAGCCAGCGATCAACTATTAATTCATGTAGCTCTTTTATTAACACGGGATCTATATCTTTTGTTTCGACAAATTAGTGTAGAGAGTTCTCGCTGGCAGTGTGAACAGCCAGCGATCAACTTTTATATATGTCTCCTTAATTCACATGGGATCTACTCGTATATCTTTTGTTCGTTTCTTGAGCGGGAAAATACTCAATAGTTAATCGCTTCCTTGCCGGCAGTGGGACAAGTGCCTGTATCTGGCATTCTATGTCGCTTGATCTGGCTTTGAGGTAAGTCAATCGACAACTCGAATATCCTTGGAATAAAGCTAGCGATCCCGATTTTACATCTTGGTATGGGAAAATATTGGTATACGCTGTCTATGTACTTACATATGTATGTAATATAATATACATACGTATGTTTATTGTTGCTCAGTACAGTCAAGGAATTTAATTCCTATACCACTTTGGACCATGTCAAAGTGACACTATAAATAAAATCATGAGAAGTCTCTTGCGTTTAAAATAACAAACATTAAAAGAATGAAAAGAGACTACATGTATTTTTACAAATAATTACTTGGTATTTTTTAATATGCCATTTATCTTTTCATCGCATGTGCACGCAGATTGGCATGACATACTTTTACCAAATTATTGCACAGCAGATGATTACTATCCTCATTCAGTAAGAAATAAGATACAAATTAAGCTCCGATTAAAACATTCTTTGCGGAGCTCCTTTTTTGTGTAGATGAGCTGCTACGCGCCTAGCACAAATATAATCTAACCTAACTTAGCAACTGGTTTCAAGGGCCTTAACATGGCTGCGTTTATTGCGTGACAAAGTCTGGATAAGGCATCCGTCACCTTCTGACGTAAATAAGTACGACAGTGAAAGATGCTTTATCCACATTTGCCAAATTATTATGATGAATAATATTTTGGCAAATGATAATCGACCAAACGAAAATGCAAAATAATAACGTGTTGAAGATAGTTTTGCCAAATAAAATAACTGGTTAGTTGGGTAATGGTATTATACGAAATTTATTTCGACCAAACGGCATTACGCCTTGAAAAAGAAACCCGTGTCTAATGGCGGATTCAACTACAACTAAACAGATGAAGACAGAGAATGAACAGTCGTCAAAATGTATTGACTAAGTATAAGATACAATAAGACTTATGTCCGATTACCAATATTCCCTCAAATCGGTAAGTGATATCCAACATAAGGCTCTATTAACTTGCAACACTCTGTTTAGGCTGGTATCACTGAAAATGCTCATGGAGGCGGTTAAGTGGTGTCGAGTGGGAATCGGGTTAATTTCCGTGCAAACTCCACGCTAATGCCAGGCCGCGTGGTCCGATAGGTACTGATTTTATCTGTCCGAACTTTGTTAAAACCGACCAATTCGACGTAAACCTCCCCTATGCTCTGTTTATTTAGGTACTCAAATAAATGTAAACAAAGTTAACTAAGTGATTCTGTTCAGCAGCCCATGAAAACTGGGTATTTATTTCATGTTGGTTAAGCCTATATGTTGGTCTGTTGGTCTTCACATCGTAATCAGAGTGGCAATAGATAAGATGCATTACGAGAAGGTCATCGTTATAAAATTTATAGGAAATTTGTAAGCTGCCGGACGGTCGCGTCCAGAGCTTATGTCAATCGCATACATTTTGACAAATTTCGAAAATCGTTAATGTTAGAGATATGCGTTTCTAGGGTTTCAGACTGTTGATGTTTGACAGCGTTTATTGTCAAATCAAGTAAATGAAAATGCATTAACTGTGTGGAACAGAGGCCCAGTTGAAATAACATTTTTTTAGCATTTTACTTGATCGTTAAAATCAAATAAAAAGTTGACAAACAAGTTGGCAAACCACTTGGCAAACTGTTTGATCCAAGTCTAAAATACTAATTTCATGTTAACCGGTTAAATTACTAGCATTAAGGCATCGCATTTGAGGTCTCAGGGTGTTGAGAATTCATATGTCTATGGACCTTATATCCTACTTTCCATCAGTTTGCCTAAATCCTCGTGTGCCTCCTCCTTACCATAAAAAGCTCGCTTAGGCCAACCTGTGTATTTGGGGCATTTTCGCACCGATTCCGAACAGCCGTGTCCTTTTCAACTCACTTTTTGATAGACGAATTATAATAATTATAACCCGAGTGCTTACGTTGACCCGGCGGACCGTACAGACAAGGAATTAAATTTGTCACCCACCTTAGTTCCAAAGTCAATCTGACATTCTACAATAATAAGGTTGAGTTTCCTATCAAATATAAATGACTTGGCATCTCTAATGATAATGACATCTTCAAGCAGATTTTCTTTGAAATGGGTAGCAAATTAACGTCCGCGACCATACAAGCAGTTAGCGTTACGAGCTCGCTCAAGCGTCTCTAAGGGAGTAATGCCCTATGGGTACTTTTTACCACGAGAGAGAGACTACTAAACAAATGCAGCCACGGCCAATAGCTGATAAAATTGATACAATGAATCATATCTTTAAATTCGTGTAAACTTGGTAAGAAAACAATATATAAGGCATTTTTTCTACCTAAGCAAACAAGTATGGGTTAGTCAATGAAAACGTGAAGACCTTTAACGTTGTCGATAGTCATAATCAGCTATACAAAAGACAGCCACGCCCCTACCTTTCATTGGACGGACAGTCTGTATAATTAAGCTACGTAGAGAGGACATGCCATGTTGTTCAAGGTATTTTTTTTTTTAATGAAAAGCTATGCATTGTACGTCTTTGTAAGGTTTTATTTCAATTGAATTCGTGTGTTTTTTCCATTTAAAATGTATAAACCGTAAGCCATTTGCTGTTTGTTGCCCACTTATACCCTAACTATGTGAAAAATGAGGCAGTCGAGCAAGCGAGCCACCTGATGATATACCACCATAAACACCCGCAACACCGGAGGAATCGCAGGTGCGCTGCCGGCCTTTTAGAAGAGAGTAGCCTTGGGACTCTATTCCAAAAAACCAAATCGTTTTTGACCTGCTATCGTATTGTCAACGTTGTGATAGCCAGGGCTCGGACAAGTCATCGCAAAACAATCGCAAGACGGCAATAGAACAAGATCAATAGAATCGCATTATGTACAATATTATTTAATTATATTTTTCAATGACATCTATTACTGCAACCCAAAATTCACCATAAATGTGTGAAGGTATTTCCATTAACTTTTTTTTTAATGCTGATGGTTACATTGCACATACGCAACCATTAACTTCTGCATTATCTAGAACAAACCGATGACAGACATATGCGACTAAAGAGGTCAAATGCTTTAGATAATAATAAATAATAATCTTAAGTCGCGACTCTATAATAGTCTTGTCCCATGTCCATATCAGTTTCTGCGATGACTTGTCCGAGCCCTGGTGATAGCTCTTATTTACTTGACAGTAATGGCAGCCGAGGTAAAGAACATCATAACAGGTCAAATAATATTTGGATTCTACCGCCTAGAATACAGGCGCTGGCTGGGTCAACTGTAATACAGTGATTCTATTTTCGTAATGAAGTTCGGCAATGTTCGTTTTTGTATGAAACACGAGTGACAGATATACTGTCAGATGCGAGTGCAAGGATGATAGCGATAGCCAGCCGAACTCTATCAAGAAGCTGGGAGCACTGTAATTATCGAATGACTCACCAAGTTTTTACTCCATTAGTCATTGTGACCGCAAAAAAAACAACAATCACCAAAAAATTACACATGAGTATTTTTACGCAGACTTATTTTACTGCAGTAACATTTTATTTAGGACAACCTGTAGAAAAATAGTCCATTATACTTGATCGCTGGCCAAACAAGTCTCGCTGGAGAGCTCGGTCCAACAAAAGTCCCTTTACTTACAGCCTTTATTGCCGCTATTTGTAATACACAGTTTCCTTAGGAACCTCTCTTAAAGCCATTTAGATGAATTCAGCCTTTTGCCATTGTAAGGTCTAGACAAATGATGGTTAAGTACGCAGAAAAAAGGTTTTTACCAAGAAATCGTAGTTATTAACACACCTACGTTTTTAACAGGGGCTATATTTTTTCCTTTTTAGAATGAAAATTAGACTAATGATGGATGGTATGACTAATTTTCAATATACAATGAAAGACAGTTAACTTTGTCTTGATTAAGGCCTTGAGTAGGGTAAAGGCCAGACCAGCTGTCAGCCAGAGACCAGTAGTCAACCTTATATGAGTGCGAAGAGTGGAAATATATCTTGCGTACTCTTACCACTCATACAATTATAGGCAGAGGCTGACAACAGGTCTCTGGCTGACCACTGGTGACTTTACCCTACCTAAAAATTTGAAAACCCAGGAGTTAATGGCATAATACTTACCTACCTGTTTGCACTTACTAAATGAGTACAGAAAATATCAAATAGCTTTTAGTACATTTAAAACCAAATGGATGGACGCTGAAAAAGATGAATTGTCAAAAAAAATATAGCGAATTGCAATTCTGTATAAAGATTAAATTTTGAATATCGAATAGAGTGCCTGCCTGTTCTAGGAATGTAAATTCATTATTCTTCATTTGGGACACGACGTAAATGAGCAAGATGTACAGCAGATATCTTTAATTGTTAATTAAGTGATTACAGCATTAACTTAAAATAGTTTTCTTCTATCCGCATCGGGTAGAAATATCGGAATAACCAAAAACAATCTTATTCTACGCATGCTTCCCTAAAATCGCTACTGCAACGACTAGTGCTATTCGTCTTAATCTTTTGTGTTTGTTTCCTGCTGCTGCCGCTAGGGCGCTTAAGTTATTTTTGACTGAGGCGAGGAGACGATCAGCTTAGACTTATTTAAATTTGTATGAGAAAAATTTAACTCTCTTCTATTGCATCTCCGTTTCGCCTCCCGACATTGTTTTTCCTAATTTTATTAACTGCGAGCTCGCGACGTTTTGTGATGGAATTTTCTGGTAAAAATGGATTGTTAAAGCACCTTTAAACTAGCTTCCATGCCAATTCCGTGTCATATGATCAATACTAACTCACCTACTGTTATTGTGCAATTGTTCGATCGGGTGAGGGTGGTAAGAAAGTTTTCGGGCGGCCTTGTTGCCAGAATTATTCATGACTCGTTCGAAAATTTCGATTGATTATACCGTTAAGCACAAATTAACTCGGCGATAAGGCCCGGGAGAGTTGCGCAAAGTTAGCGGGACAAATGGAAACTTTATACGTTTTAATGTATTGTTTAGGAATTTACTGTATAACGTTTAACTGTTTACAAACGAAAAATTTTGGAATAAAAAAAAACTGGAACGTTCTGGAAAATTATTTACCTACAGTGTGATGTTAAAGCATCTCGACGCTTACACAGACGCTCTTGAACCAGAATAATTGCACAAATATCAATTTAAAACGCCATAAATTTTACAGTTTTTGAATTCTTAGAAATAGAAACATAAGAGGAGCGCCGCGGGAGGCAGCGGCCGCAGTTAATTTAAACATTTGCCGGAGCCGGCTGTTCGCCAATTAACAGGTCAACTCATTAAATTACTTCGCACCGGCTTGCCCGCTTGGTACTCCTGTCTTAAGTATTCATACTTCAATTAGTAGAAAGGCCTTTTTTTAGGGCGCGTCTGATTATAGAGACCCTGAAGTAATTAAAAAACACCCTTTACCAGTATTTCGCAAATATTAGAAATAATTATAATAATTATCTGCAACATTCAAATATCCTGAATTTTTGTACGCGTCGTAATACTTACAATGGTAAGAAATATTCCCAATACCTTTGGAAAATGTTATTCGAAATATGCTGCCTCGCGTCATATGGCAAAATAATCAAAGCTCATGGATATTTTCAACACATAATATTATAGATATTGTCTGCCTTTGTTACGGTTATTAATTAATCGTCCTAATTATGTCACCAAGTAGTAAATTAATAATCTATTTTAGGCTTTCCTTTGATCTAAGCTAGGTCTTTAGTGATCGATAAAATTCGCAAGACCAAAGAGGGAGAAGGAAAATTTAAATTGTAATAAACAGTTTATCGAAGAAATCAGAGAAATTCCCTCGAGACAAAGGAATTAAGGACCCACTAATGAGATGTTGATTGCATCCCGCGCCCCGTTTGTCGCTTCTTTTGCATTAAATTCCTTTTTTTAGTTGCCCCGGGCAACAGTTAAAATGCAGAATGCGTCTTCAACGGTTTTGTTGTGCCGGAGGTCTTATGCAGATTTCATTAAGCGTTGTTCTCCACTTAGAGTTACAATTTAAGAGAATGAGGGTCTTAAGTTGGGACACGCTGTTAATTGATGGCGCGAGATTTTTATTCATCCCACTAATTGGTTTCGTTTGTTACAAAATAACTTCGACGTTATTTATTTTGCAGTTTTCCGAGCGTTAAATTTACTCAAGCGTTGTGTACCTACGATACCGTCAAGGAGTGATTTTGATGCGGTGGCTTCCAACAGAATGTCAAACTTTGGCGAACATTTTATAAAATAAACGTCGCATTTTACAGGGGTCGGGTATCGTAAAAATGATCGCTAAAATGCAGTATAAAATAGTTCCGGTAAGCAACACCTGGCAGAACAATCTAGGTAGTTCTGGCGCCTAATTCCACCGGTGCAGGGCCTCGCATGACGGAACCCAATAAACTCAGCTGCACTGGGAAATATTCCGATACACAGGCTAAAATGTTGGATAAGGAAATAGCTATTAATCTGTCCTTTCAAACGTAAAACAGCTTAATTTGAATATAACGCAGCCAGACCGCTTGGCTCGGACGTACAATGTTCGTTTTTCTTTTTCATTTAAGCTTTTGTAGCGTACTTAACAAAGAAACAGAACTTGCCATAATATTTTTTTAATTCTGTTTGATTAATAGATGAGTTCTTTACCGCAAAGTTTTATTGTAAACGACATTATTTTGACATTTAATTACAATCTTCATTTTTACTCAGTGACTAAGCAAACAACAATAACAAAAAAAAACGCATTTTCTGTTTTTAACTTGATTTTTTTTTAGCCAACTTGAATGTTGGCAAAGTTTACAATCATGTTTCCAAAATCACAACAAAACAGAAACCCCGGCCATCCATAATGCAGAGCGTGGCTGTATAGTGCAGTTATTTTAGACAGCACTCCCGGAATACAGGGCGATCTAAAACTGTTACAGCTGGAGTCAAGCCGAGGCCGAACGCCGACGACTAGCGACTGGGCATTCGGCGCACGTAGCGCGGCCATCTTGGCTGTTGTGGAAACACGTCTCGGGTCTGCTAGATTCTTTTACCATACTTAAGTTTTTCTTTTGTTTGACGCTAAATAAGTCTGGTTGTTTTAATTTGATATTATTTGTACAATAGAACCTTTAAATGTATTAAATCGGCTTTACTTTTTAGGACATACGGAAAACGATGAGTGATTTTGGTCCGTCTACGTAAACCTATTAACGTATCTCGTTTTGAAATTAGAAACAGAACAAATATTATGTAACCATTGGCTTACCCTTCTCAGCGGGCCTAGTATGGTTCCGTCACTGTCGTACTTATGTACGTGTCAAAAAGTGACGGATGTTTTATCCACATTTTTTCACGTGATAAACACAGCCATATTAAGCCCCCTGATTGTTACATAGTTCAGTATTTTATAACTAAACAACGTGAATCTAAAAACCAAGTTGAATAAAAAAATTCGTCATCTTCATACATCTAAACTCAATCAAAACAGCTTTAAATAATAACAAATTCAATCATGCACCCTATTCTCTCATAATGTACCATTCCGGTGTGCTTAATATTCAATAACGGCGTTTTATCTACAACTATCGAGGGCAAGGGGTTCTAAACTGCGGCCGCTCCTATTCAGATCACGTCCCGCGCTGTCTTAACATCTGGATTGTTTCGGAACACGCTGTAGCGTCTCGGTTTGTTTTTAAACTGGCATCTGTCGGGCTGGCTTGGACTTTACGTGTCCTCCACTCGGGACAAGTTAAACGTACCAGGTACCTTTGTAAGTGCGCAATAATAGTTTGTTTTATTTAAATTTATTATGAGTGTTCTATGTTTTAGTGCTGTTTTGAATAATCTCCTGAGGGTTATGATTACGGAATATGAGTTGTTCTTAAAAATACAGATAAAAATTAAACAACACATATAAAAAGTCTTCTTAATGATGATACCGCTTCTGAAAGAGAGCATCTTCTATCACAAGTACCTATTTATACATAACTATGTCATCATCATCAATATGATTCCTATATAGAAGTAACATGGGCTTACCAATGGAATAGACAGCACATTGCTTTTGGTAATAAAGTCTAGATTCAATTTCAAGAAGGGTGGCCAATAAATACCAAACTATGCCTAATTAAGCTCAAAATTGCTATTACAAACGCGTGATCATACTACTTTATTAGTAGTTATCCTAAACAAATCGTTTTAACGTGTCTTGTTTTAGCGTTATAGACCTACGTAGTTCACAAATGAAAATAAAAATGTTTCGAATGAAGTTTATCAATTCGTGTAACTCTTTCAATCTTTGCATAGTCCATTAGCATTTTAATCAAATATGTTTCGTAGTTCACATCTTTCACGATAGCTGGTAGTGTCAGCTTTTTTTTTCTTTGCCCCGCGACTACTTGAACAGCTACTACCGCGGGGATATAGCGTTTCCACAATGAAGTGATTTCGCCAGTGTCAAGTATATATAAGTATAAATCAATATAGCAAAAAAACACAATCCAATCTTCTCTAGGAAGATTGGTGGCAACGTTGTACGGTGATATGTAGGACAGAGGCCAAGATAGTTTTAACCTCTGTACCACTGCGAGTCCACTTGAAACGAGAAGTAAGATGCCAGGATACACGAAATAAGTCCAAGTCTTCTATCACTGTGCAACACAAAGGCGTTAAAAGTACAAATCACTAACAAAAAAGAACTTTGAACACCTAAATACACAAAAATAAGAACTAAAACAAATTACACATCCGCCATCTTTTGACGTTGCAAATGGACTTCTAGTGTCAGTATTATCACTGATTCAATCAATGAGTGACTGAAAAACAAACGAAGTATCAATATTCAATTATGACACGTTGAAGTGCGCCTAAATGGTGAACTGCCGCACTCAGTCAGTGACGGATTAGTCGTAATTAAAAGTCAATTTTCTTACACACGTTTGAAAAAGCAACAAGTTAATAGTCTTTAAAATGTCTCTGATTACGTCGGTTAGAATAAGTTAATAGTTCGATGAATGAGTGAATAAAAAGGAAACGTCTCATATCCAAATTAATCTTTATGACACGTTGAAGTGAGCTAAACTAGTGAACTAAACTAGATTAAGTCGTTAATTGCTGACTATTTACCATACACAAGTTTGAAAAAGGAACAAGTTGATTGTGTCTAAAATGTCTCTCAGTACGGCGGTTAGAATCACTCAATAATTCGATGAATGAGTCAATGTAAATCAAACGGTATATCCATATTCTTCTTATGACACGTTGAAGTGAGCTAAATTGGTGAACTAACCGCCGCACTCAGAATCAGTGACGAATTGACGATTAAGTGGCAGTAATCTTAGTAACGATGTTTATATTTATACACAAATTTGAAAATGGAACGAGTTAATAGTGTCTTAAATGTCATTAATTACGGCAGTTATAATAACTTCAAAGTTTGATTAATTAATGAATGAATGAAAAACAAATATCATACCCAAATTCATTTTATGACACGTTCAAGTGAGCCTAAATGCTAATACTAACTAATAGGCTAACTACCGCACTCAGTCAGTGACGGATAAGTCGTTCTTAAGTGGCAATTTTTATACAGACGTTTGAAAAGGATTATTCTTTTTTCAAACGTCTGTATATAAATTTACACCTTGTGATAATCGTCTTATGTCTCTTATTTAATACGTCGGTTAGAATCAATTAATCAAACGTCATAATGATCAAAGTTATTTTTATAACACGTTTAAGTTAGCTAACTAGTGAACTAACCGCCGCACTCTGTAACATTTTCGTCGTTCCTTAGTGACAATATTTCAGACACAAGTTTGAAAACGGAACGAGTTAACTGTCTCTAAAATGATATGTCACGTTGAAGTGAGCTAAAATAGTGAATAAACCACCGCAGAGTCAGTGACGATTAACTCGTTATTTCGTGCGGTTTTTTCACACACAAGTTTGAAAAAGGAACGATTTATTTATGTCTAATGTTTTACTGAGTACGGCGGTTAGAATCACTCAATAGTAGGTATATTGACGATTAAGTAGTACCTTAGTGACTACTTTTAACGGCCGCACACAGAGTTAATAGTAATTGTGTCTAAAATGTCTCTGAGTACAACAATTAATGACTTATAATGCTTCGTCAGCTTACCAAAGGGTAGTCCAAAGTGAGCTAAAGCCGCATTATCTTTTTTTTCTAAAGTTATACATGTTTTGCGCGGGTCTAAAACATTAGAGCGGTGGAATAGTAGAAGTTTTTGCATGGCGACCCTGCAAATTGCCGGTGGGAAGTACGTAACAAAGTGACGATGGAAGTTAGGCCTGTTAGGGGCACCCATCCAGGCACCGCTCAGGAGGCAGTCGAGCGGCCCGGACTTTTTAATTTCGTTCCGCAGCTCGCGGTAAACCTCGTTACAAGTTTAAATTGGCATTTCTCAGAGTAATGGTTAGACGCCAGTCCAACTTCCTTTAGGTGTCTCCTTCACTTGGTCGGGTAATTCTTATTTAAAATGTATGAGATCGGTGTTTGGTGTTGCCGCAGGCCCTTGTAGTCGAATAAACGGTTAGCTTAAATAAAAATCTGCAAAAAATGTTGAAATTAGTAAAAACAAACGCACGATGCGCTGATGTTTGTAGCTGTCGGAATAGTGCATGAAAACTAATAATAAGAAAACTGTGGTTTAACGGTGCAGTTATTATCGTGAATATCTGTTTGAACTACTTTAAATAGGAATAATAAATAAGCTCGCAAGGCTCTATACATTTCTTAAGTCCCGACAAAAAAGTGAAGAGTTAAAATTTTTACATGAGTGTCTTTGTATATATGTCTGTGTATCTAAATAAATAAAATAATATATAAATATCAGGGGACAATGTCACACCAAATGACATAGGCTTTTGTACTAGGTATGGGTACTAGACAACGATATAAATACTTACATAGAGAAATATATACTTAAATACATAGAAAACATCCATGACTCAGGAACAAATATTCGCTCTCATCACACAAATATCTGCCCTTACCGGGATTTGAACCCAGGACCGCTAGCTTCGTAGGCAGGGTTACCAACTAGCCTAGCGCGTCGTCAAAACCGAAGGGTATCTGTGTGTTAATATGATATAATCGTTCCAAACGGATAGAACCATTTGGACGCAGTTTTTTTTAGCCGATTTAGAGGTATCAGCTTGACGACGCGATAGCCTAGTTGGTAACCCTGCCTACAAAACTATCGGTCCCGTGTTCGATTTCCGGTATGGACAAATATTTGTGTGGTAAGCACGAGTATTTGTTTCTCTGTCTTGGATGTTTTCTATGTATTTAAGTATTTATTTCTAGATATAAGTTTTAATACCCATAGTACAAGCCTGGAGCTTAGTTTAGGCCTAGGTGAGATCATCATGTCATCATGTCAGCTGGAAGACGTCCACTGCAGGACATAGGCCTCCCCCGAGGCTCTCCACTCAGACCGGTCTTGTGCTTTTCGCATCCACCGCTCTCCCGCGATCCTTACAAGATCGTCACTACATCTTTTTGAAGACCTACCTACAGCTCGTCTTCCGGTCCGCGGACGCCACTCCAGAACCTTCTGACCTCATCGGCCATCAGTCCTGCGAGCAATGTGCCCCGCCCACAGCTCACTTCAGTGAGATCGTCCCCTGATATTTATTATTATTTATATATAAACGTGGAGTTGCCATTTAACCAGGGTTCTTTATCAATTTAATAATTATAATAATAAAATAATAAATATAAAATTCAGTTAAGTAATGCTCATCTCTGCTCTAGGTTTGTACTATTATAACCTAGAAAATCACACTTTTTTGTATTGTCGGCCAACATGTGATCTACCACCCTACGGTTGAAGTTAAATTGCACGTCATGAAACAAATTGTTAGATTTTCCCTTGCAATAATATTTTTACAGATAAGTAACCTTAGCGATAATTATATCTCACAGAAACTTTTGTCAAAACTGGTAGACCACTTGGCCGATCAAACATGTAAGTGTAAGTTAACGGTATAATTTTTCTTAGATCATTTAAAGGATATATTTACCACCGTCTGTCCCTCTGTATGTACGCTTAGATCTTTAAAAATATTAAAAGACAATACAATACGGAGGCTTTTATGTTTAATAAACTTTAGTTTATGTATGGGTGTTTCAGACAACATACATAAACCTAAAAGAAGCGAGGGCGGGTCACTAGTACCAAATCATACATACTAACATACATCGTAATTCAACCTTGAACCTTAGACTTACATAAACTTTGTCTAAGAGAACACTAATAAGACTCGTTAAGGTTCAGTTTCCTACGTAATTGAGTTAGTAACTCAGTAAAAGATCCCAGCAGACAATGAGGTCGAGAGTTACTAAGTCACTCCTCTTAATTTAGAACGTGACGGTAAAAAGGCACGCAAAAGGTATGGAATTTTGCGAATACCCGGTAACCGTTTAGAGCCAGCCCTAACCGCCCAAGTGACTTGAGACAACCCTAAATACGTACAGATACCAACACAAGTACCAAACCCAGCAGATGAGGTGTAAACAACAAATATTACTATTTTGATCTGTGTATTGTCGAGTTTATTGATTGATTAGCATAATAATACGTAAATTAGCATGTTTTCCTGGGAAAACAGCAGTGTTAAAATATTTTGAATGATCTTAACCGCTTGTACTTTCACCGCTGACTGTACCATGACGATGTCTTATTTTTACCTATAACCTCGCAATGGAGGTTGGCGCATTCATCCGTGTAGGTTTATTACTTTTTAGTACATACAATAAAATATACATGGTTCTATATTGTGCAATTCCTGCAAATACAGGGTACTTTTGTTAGAGGCATTCCATCTCAGTCCTCAGGGTTATCAAAGCATTTGAGGTCTTCGAATTGCAGTTTTGAGATTTCACATGTCTATGGGTCTCAGATCCCACATACCTGAGCGTGCCTGCAGGTGGCCTGAGTGCCCGCGTGCCTTCTCAATGCCATAAAAAAAAACATATTGTCAACGTTATGATAGCTCTTACTTAATTGACAGTAAAGGCGGCCGCCTTAATAATAATACGATTACCTGTAAAATCAAGGTTTTATGGTTAAGCAGTTAAGTTATAAACAATCACAAATAATTGTTACGTATTCTACCTTTACGGTCGAACTCAGTACTATGACAAAGTACTAAAATGTAAACCTACTTCAGACTAGCTGTATCATGTTTAATTTCATGCATGATTTTCAAGTTTTCTTTAACTGTTGAATTATCTCACTCAACTTTGTTCTTTATAACTAGGGCAGTAAAGTGTAAGCACTCGTTCTGCCCCGCGGCCACGCTCGGCTGCCCGGACTGGCGATTAATTATTATCGAGTGAAATAATCTCCCAACTTCCCGGCCGTTTCCGATATCGGAGTAAAGTGGGGATCATGAACTGGAATGTTACTTAATAAACTGCGTTTTATTGGACGGTCTTGAAAGTATTGTAAGGTATTTCAACCCTTGCTACAAAGATTAATCTTATTTATTATTGAGATAGTAAGTTTGCCGGTTGGTTATTTCTTTACAGCTGTTCTTTTATGATATCAGATGCAACATTAATATATACTAAAATTGCTAATCTTAATCATCCTGTATGTATACTGCAGCTTGGAATTGACCCTCTCGTAAGCTGCAATTCCACAGCGTAAAAGTTAGATCCTCCTACAGTAGCATTCGCACCGACGTCAGTAAGAAAGGCCTTGTTTAAGTCATGCTGCGAGAAACGAAAATTCGGCCTTCTACGTTCGTTAAAAGGTGTTTCGATAATTAAATAGGTACTCATCATTCGGTTCTTAAGGACTTATGTGTGCTTATTTATTTCAAAATATAAAACATGACAAGCGACATTGACTTCTCAGCACCCTATAATTCGTTTCAGAGGTGTATATATATATATATATAACTCTCGATCGGACCGCTGATTTCCAAGCTTTTACATAAAAGAAGTACACAGCACACTAAAACTTATACACATAACAGCGCTATTTTTTAAACTGAACTTTTAAATGTTTTTGTTACAACATTAACAAAAGAAAAGACTTTATACATTGTAAATTGCTCTTTTACTGTAAAGTGTGTTTTTTTTCACGACTACTCAAAAGCGTATTTTTTTACAACTAATAGTACATTTTTGATCGAATGAAAATTCATACAATGCTGGCTTGTAACAACGCATTTCCCTCGTCGCATAAAAGAAAAATCTAAAAATACTTTGAAGGGTATATCTTGTTACTCACTCGAACTTCACTTGTGAACCAGGTGGCTCTAGACTCTTTGGAGTGTCATCGTGTTAGAATAGGACCCTGAATAGGAGGGGAGCCTTTATTACTGCATTTTACGCGCACGAGATGCAACTATGTGGTTATAAAGTGAGGATATAAAATAATGTGCTTTTAAGTGAGCGGGAGCAGGAGCAAACATTATAGCAATTATTTAGAGGAAACCTTATTAGTAATCATTTAGTACCAGTAATCGGGTGCATGTAACTACGGTAAAATATTGAGTCACAACTATTAGATAAATAAAACCCACCATACAATTTGGACCGCTACTTTCAAAACTGATCACTATTAAACGGACCAAAATGTAACACAAACTTTGCCAAGAACCAACCTAGTAATGCCACAGATACAATATCAAAGTTAAAAAAACCCTGCACCAGAGCTAAAAATAAACTGTTACAACGTCCATTATAATGTTTAAAAACGTAACAAAAACAATTTTAAACCATTATGAATACGCACAAAAAGACATTATTTTCTCATAAGTCGCATGTGTCGTGAGATATTTCTTTTAAAATACTTTAAGTTTTGCCAAGAAGATAGCATCCATCATAGAATCCACATAACGCACAATGCAAGAAACTTCCCATCACTTATTACTAAGTCCTCTACCGCTCAATTCCTCCCGCCATTTCAAAATCATCAACATTGTAACTTAGAAATTAAATATTAATATAGTTAACGTTTACGTTCAAAAGCTAGCAAGTCTCCAACTATTCAAACACCAGTGAAAAACAATCATATCCACGCGTAAGCACAGTAACGAACAACGGGCAAAAGTCAAACATGCACAACTCAGTGCAAACAATTTCCTGCTTCAATAAGTCCATGATGAATGGCATACAAATGTACAAACTAGAGTACGGGTGGATAAATTTTATTCAACGGTGTAGAAAAACACCTAAACGTTGTGTTCCGAGAGCTGTGTGACTTTATGCCTCTTTATTTTAAATTATAATTGGTATTTTTTTTGTTGCAACGTGGATTAATCCGAAGTGGAATGTACCTCACACTTGGAACTTTATCTCACTTTGGTTAAGCCTTACTTGCGAGTATGACAACTCTTACTGTCTAGTGGAAAGATGCGTCATTTATAATATTCTGATTACGATAATGAAGCAAGATACGCTAAAACAATGTAGGATGAAAAGCCTAGGTAACGAATTTTGTTATGATAGTAACCTAACCTAACGGTAGGTAAACTTTGTTGCAACCATATTTTTTAACGGACTGGCTATTTTGGTAAACTTATTTTATGGCCTCGCACTTAGTACATCATATTTCAATATTTATAAATAAACATGCGAAAAACACAGTATTGTTTATGCAAAACTCTGCACGCCCAGTATTGATACCGCAAATGCCACAAAATACTGAATCATATTTTTTCTAAAATATAAAAATTAATTGCAAATTGCAATTTTTGTAGTTTTAGTATGTATCAGGGAAAATTTTATGTACAAATAAACATCACGAAAAGCTATTTTTAATAATTTTAAATACACTCTCCACATTCGTCACCAGCTCCCGAGCTAGAGCGTTTTGAATGTACGTCCGGCGAACGTGTGGTGACCCTAATGCTGCTCGTTTGTTTTGCTGACACAACTACTTGCGCGAATTACTTACGTTTCTAACACATTTTGTTAAATGTATGGTTTTATAAGATGTGTACGTGTTTTATAATGATTATTATTATAATACATTTTTGCGTGGTACATGACGTTTTTATAACATCGTATTATAACAAGGAATTATGGGTCTGTAATATTGTCTGGCATAATTATTTTTTGTACTAAGTATTGTTATTTTTTAAGATTTTACAAATCAAACCCAATCTTAGATATTTAAGAAATTGTTTAAAGTTTAAAGTTTACAGTTTCATCGATATAAAAATTAACTCAATAAATAATATGTACAACCACATTGTGACTAAAAATATACACAGGAAAGAAAAAATGTATTATCGCAAAAAGAAAAAGAAAATGTGGTAATGCAATATAACTAGAAAGAGTTTAATATTAGTAAGTTAATTTTATTTAAAGTTGATTGTTGATGTAATTGTGTAATCATTAATCAATCACCTTATCCTACAAATTTCTATGGTATAGTTATTAAAAAAGCAATGGACTTAATTATCAATGTTGTTAAGTTTTATTTATACACGTGCCGTAATTTAGTCTAACATAAGTTTAATTATTCTCGAAACATTATACCGAAAACAAATTATGCGATGATGATTATGCAAACATCCCCAACAAAAATTATTATGTGAAGCAACGTGCTCCTTTACCCGTTTATTAATAAAAATGCTTTATTGCAAATAATGCCTTCAAAATGAGAAATTGCATGACATTTATTTCTTAAGCCGAGAATGGATTTTCGTAAAACGGAACACGTTTTGTGCAGCCGGCAAATTCCAAGAGCTGTTAACACCTGAACCTATTTAGGCAATTACCTCAGCTTCATTACCTTCTTAAATAGCCCGAATAGTACTCACAATAATTCGTGCCAGATTAATCTGAGCTCCGCCAATCGTGAAACTAGCGTCATTAAGTACTGAATCGGTGTTCCGGGGAGACCTTGTTACGATTGCTAGCTTAGTACTAAGGGTGTTTGGTTAATATACCGCCTTATTACAAATGGGTGAGTTTAACGGTTTCCCCGAAAATTGTTAGAATTGGATTTCAGTGTAATGTAGGCGAAGTGGAGGCGAAGCTTATTTTACTACTCGAATGATTTTAATAAGTCGCTGATATGTTTCAAATAACGGAATTAACCAGATAAGATGTAAAATTTATATCATTTGTATATTTATTTGAAATAAATAAATGGAAAAGGTATCGCCATAGCAATAATTAAATTCGTGATACAGTGGGAAATTACATTTA
This sequence comes from Acleris sparsana, assembly GCA_923062465.1. Lineage (NCBI taxonomy): Eukaryota > Metazoa > Arthropoda > Insecta > Lepidoptera > Tortricidae > Acleris > Acleris sparsana. The sequence continues at coordinate 4,364,572 of OV281289.1, forward strand.
TGGGGCAAATTCATTTAAGAAGAATTTGCTTCATTCAAATTGTCACTTAGTTTTTACAATAAATCACGACTGCATTTGTTGCGTTATGTACAGTCTGCCACGAAAGGGGTCTACCAGTTTTGACACTTATCACTGTCATAACATTATTGCAAGGGAAAATCGAACTTGTTGTATCATGACTTGCACATGAACTTCAACCGTAGGGTAGACCACCTTTTTTTCCGACTGTACAATGAACCACTTTACTATTTATAAATCCATTAAACTGTCATAATGACAGCGTCGAGTCACTAGAAACAAAAATTACATCAAAGTTCAATATTCTATTTCTGCGACAGGGTTCTATAGTATAAATATATAGTTGACTGACTACAATGCCCATGATTAAAAGGCAGTATGCGCACATGGTCTTCATACTCATTTGCTACTTTTTGCTTTTGGGCGGTATTACCGCAAAACACCTACAAGGAATGTACCTTTCCTATCTTCGACTTCAAAAACGACGATGTTCTCAATTTTTTTTTTCCTAATCAAATTCACAAAATGAGAAGTTTTCAAATCTTCTGTATTTTTTTGTGTAGGTACGAGTACCAATGTGATTAGATTTAGATTTAGATTTAGAATGGTCAACAGTAGTCAGTAGAGTATATCTTAAGGGTGGTCTTATTTAATTTTCGTCAAGATTTGGTCAAGACAAAGGTGGAAAGTCAATGGTTTAACGTATATATTGGTATTACGTTCATAATGCTATGTAGATATAAATATGTGGGTGTCGTCCCACCATCGATGTTACCTTAGTCTTATCCCGTTCGCTCGATTCTGTTACAAATTAAGATTGAGTAGGACAGGGGATCCCGAGTTTCAAATTTAGTGTTACAGAATTACCAAACAGTATGTCAAGTGTAAGGCCGGTGTGTAATTAAATGATCCCGTAAATTCTTAAATAAAAAGTCACTTGATACTTGAGAATTGAATTGATGGTTCGTCATTGAATACGTATTGTCCGAGCTTCAAACTATTGACACAGTTAAGCTTTAAAAGCATCCCTTCGTTATTTTGATATTTCGTAATGAATCCCAATGCAGAACGTTGCAAAATTGCATTTTTATGTATGTTTTTTTTATGGCATAGAGAAGGCAAACGAACACACAGGCCACTTGATGGTAAGTAGAAACTGTGACCCATAGACATTAGCATTCACAAGACTGCAAGCCTAAGACTGCAAATGCGTTGCCAACCCTAAGGACTAAGATGCCTCTATGCTAGTCATTACACCGGCTGTCTTATCCCCAAGCCGGAACAGAACAACGCGAACACTGCTCTTTGGCGGTAGGTTAATGGATAAAATGGTGGTAGCGATCCGGACGGACCCTGCACAAGGTCCTACCACCCGCAACTCTTAAATGTAGTTTGAACTTCAGACAATGCATATTCAAACTAAAACCAATCTTTCAAAACGTTATATTTCCCAAACATTGAAACAAACCATATATGACTCGTATTGCTCTATTTCACGGGCTGTAACTTGGCAGGTTTAAACTGTTCACACGGCTCCTATGTTGAAACACTAATTTTCATCCAAGCTCACAGAACACTATTACAGTAACGTCGTCCACATAAGCGCAACATAACGTTAACGCGCGCGGTTACGTTCGGATGCACGTCCCCACAAAACGTCCAGGCCGGTAAACCCACGTTAAGTAATACAGACTTAAGTGATGTGGTTTCTTGAGGTTCTCGTAAAGGTTTAGTTGCGGCGCTGACGCTTGATTTTCTGCTGTATTTAGGTGCTTTGTTACATCCTAAAAACAGATACAAAATAAAATAAAATGCGTAAAATGTATTTTAAATAAATATAGGCTTTTAACATGGGTACTAGACAACGGTTAACATGCTTAAACATATTGATGTATTACATACATAGAAATCATCCAGAACACAGGAACAAATACACGCGCTTATGGCATAAATCTACAATACAACCTAAGCTAACCATGGCCGGGCTTTTTCTTCATTGAGAGTTTGGACATACGTATATTCTTTGATTCCAGTTTAAGTAGACGCCCATACTTTTAGACACATATCCTCTCATAACTTGTCCAGCTCTTTAAAGTCTTCTTCAAAATGATATTATATCTTATGTGTTCTTGTGGCGTATAGAATGTATCAACAAAATCGGAAATATATGTTATTAGCAGGTAAATCATTTAATTTAATATCTACGCAACAAAAACGATAGTACTGGTTCAAATTGTATCGACGTAATACATAAACAAATAAGAGATATCACATGTTAATGTTTTTTGGCCTTAAGTTACATACAATTTCTTTATAAAAGTAATGTTTATTTAAAGTAACTTAAACTATACTAACTAAAACATGAATTACCTAACAACTGGGAACTGTGTAAATTAGACCGACGTGATACACTATGCTTTGAAACTCTTGCATCTCTTTATGTTGATGGCATGGCGTTGTGACGTCGCAACGCCCCGTTAACGCTCGTGTGACATCCCTATAACAGAACAAAATAAGAAATTAAATTGAGTAATTATTATTATTTAAAAAGGTTTGAAATATAAACTGTAAGCGCTGTAAGCTGTCTTTACGGTTTCCGGAGATTGAAGATATGAGTTGGCGGAATTAAAGTGAATAAACGGAAGCGAAATTGTCGGAGAATTATTTTTAAATGTAAGAAACTTAATTCCTTGTTATGGAAATTGCCTTTGTAGAGCTTCACAGATGTTTATATCACACTCTGTTTTGGTAATGTTGTGAATATATACTTAGCAAGACCGTGACTTGTGGCGCTCTTTGGGGGAGGCCTTTGTCCAGCAGTGGACGCCCCCGGGCTGATGATGATGATGATGATATACTTAGCTTAATTATGATCGCATAAACAAAGTACATATTTACTTTTAGCTACGCAATGTCTGTACAAAAATAGTATGTTGATATGTTAAGAATTATTTCTGGCACCGCAATGCGGGGTAGCAATCTGCCAGATTTTCGTGACACTGAATGAAGTCATCAAACAATACGAGAAAGCTTTATCAAAATTAAACTCTTAAAGTGACGTATCTACAGATCACAACCAAGATTGCTTGATGCGAAATACTTTTAAATAAAATCTATAGAAAAGAAGGTCGATCTAATCGTAGATAAGTCAAGGCAATCGGAACAGTAATTTCACAATGAACAAGACAATCGGCAATTCAAAATGGAGGAGTTAATTCCGAAGACTGCGATTAACGCTCAGATCCGTTCCCAGCGGTGGCGCTAAAATGTACCAATAAATTAGGATTTCCTTTAAGATAATTCTGGCTTGATTTAGCGTTGAAATTTTAGGATTAGATACATCACGTACGAGTAGTTACAGAGTTTATTTTACAACTCGACAAAATTACTTAATTTTGTTTTTTTTCGTCCAACAGTTTTAAAACGAATTACTAGTAAGTAAGCGTAGTTTTGAGTAGTGTTATCATGTAACAATCACCTTGACATATGTATCTTAATATCGGAATTAAATAATACATATCAATATTTATTAAAAATAAAAACAAGATTTCGGCGAATCATCTACGTAAATGGTATTTTGAACTACGACCTTAATTATCCCTCTCATGAGGTCCTTGTATCTCTAAGCAACAAATCACTATAAATCCCCTGGTCTAACACACAGATGTTCTTTGGAAATTCAAATACAAGCTTGGATCGCATGTATTGCGGCAGTAAAAAAAGATCTGTGACCCATTTTTCATCAAAAATTAATTTGACACAGTTTAGAACTATAAAACACAAGTAAGTAGACATTTGATTTTTATAACAACCCAGTTTAATTGTCTTTTTAGAAAACTGTTCTTTGAATTAATTTTTAAAAGAGTTTTTGTATAAAGTTACGTCGTTAACTGAAACTATTTAAAAAGTGACAGCTGTCACACTTCTCACCTTTGTCATCACATTTGGCATGGATTTTTAATCGGTAAATTGATGTCGGCTGACAAACTATTTAAGCCATCTTGTATTGTGAAAATACGAGCGAAAATGTCCAGGTTAGATTTAAGGCTGCATTTGAAAAATATGAAATCGGTCAGTCGCTTTGGTACGAGAAGAGGTTGCGATTACTTACTTAGAAGTATGTTATGTGGTTTGCATTACATATTACGTATAATAGGATTTTTACTGGCAACACCAACTATATTTTTTGTTCCTTAGTAAATAACTACTTTTTGAACTTTCTTGCGTTGCAATTTCAGTAAAGTGAGTGCAAGTTTGAGGATTTAATCAATCAGTCTAGAGAAAACCTTCATAAACCACACTCACAACAGCGCGCTCTTTGAATGTTATATTAAAGCTTACGTTATGAAACAGCATAGGCTCTCCTAACTTTCGTAAGATATACTACAGCTGCAATTTTTATCCCTTTGTACAATCCCACACACGTATGAAACCTTTTCCTTCAAATAATGTGCAACGGAATTGGTTAACCGGAAGTGAAAAGATTTTTCGCAGAACATCGCCAGGAAAAAGGCTCCGATTCCCCAGGGCTGGCAACACCGTGGGCCAATAGCAGTCGATGCTTTGTGACAACCCTAACGTTCCCTAACGCTGCTACTGAGTGACATTTTAATGGCTCCCCGAAACATAGCGGCAAGCCGGGATCCTGATAAGCCATTTTCCTGTCAAGCTTTTCAGTTGCTTATGTTCTTTGGATTACGCATAAGAATATTGTAGCGGGTTTCTAATGATCAGATTATCTTATTTATGGAAATGAATTCGTTGCTCTTGTGCTTCTGTAAATACATGTTCATTGTCTTCTGGAGCCTTAGATCTCTGTATTCCTGGTACTTCGTGTGCCGAATTTCATCTTGAATCTATTTAAAGTTACGTATGAAGTCTCCTCCTCGTATGACTAGACTTGTTTCTATTTATATTATTCGTTCGTTTTCAAGCATTCGCTGGTCAATCAGAGTGCAAAATACATATTTGTAGGTACGTGTCTCGACCTACAGCTGCGTGGAATGGAACTTTGAAGCAGCTTGACCAAGATGCAAGACACGAAAGAGAATGTAATTGGTACAACATGACGGGTCAACCAGTGTGTCTTTAGCCAATGGACGGAATCTATTAGACGGATTATATTTAACTTTCAACCTTTTCAACTCGCATGGAAGGCCTTTTTTGTAAGTGTAAACCACGCGAGGCTAAATAAATGAAATAACGATATTTATACCCGTCCGCTGCTAGCCGGTTAGCCCACATAGTTTATGTGCTGGATTAACATGTACTTACATTTTATCCCAACAAAATAAATGGACCCCGCGGGGATACTAAAAGTCGACGGTAATGCTAGACAGAGGTACTATTCGATAATTTCCAATGCGACATCAGATATCTTGGTAATCTAATTTATCTAATTTGGTATCCAAATACATATTAATATTATTTGTTGAATACTTCTTTAATGCTGTATTTTCTTGGTAAAACGTGTTTTTAACTTTTTTCCTTATCACGGTAAGTTTTCTGAGAAGCACGAGCAAATTAATGTTACTCGCTTAATATAAAATTACTTCTGTACATAGTAATAATATTATGTAGAGCAAGTTATTAGATTTTTTTTTCAAACTAAGTATAAATTATTTTTACCCGACTGCGGCAAAGCCCAAAAGCAGGGTTATGTGTTCAACCTGTATATATGTCCAATTCTATGTCCCCTCGTACCTACTAAACGGTTTAACTGATTTTAATAAATTATTAAAATCATCGATTCGTCTTAACCACTAGACTGTCAAAGGTTATATTAAAATTATTTAAATATGAAATTGGCGAAATAAAAAATATACACCTACCTACATATAAGGAACATTATTTCGACGACATCATCAGTACAGCAGTTGGATTTTTTTAAAGCTTGCTTTTAATAAGACTTGTTTCATAAATTAACAAAGACAAGCCCTTTACAACGAGGTACCACTAAGGGTTTACAAACCTACTACTAAAATAAAGTAAAATGGCGCCAGTACCAACGTCTCTCATTAGCATTATAGTTACCAACATAAGAAAATAAGGAAAAACTTAAACGACTGAACAAATCTCAATGGCGATAGTATCACTTTACGCCAATGTTTGCAAAATATTGACGTGTCAAATTGCTTTCTTCACTAAATAAGCATTAACAATTAAACCAAAAACTTTTTTTCTGACATTCATTCAAAAATAGTAAGTTGTTCGACAAAGTAACTAAAACAAGCCATCATGACACGAGATGTTTAGCCACCCAAGCCAGTTCGAGTGCCATTATGGTTGTTTAGTCTCGCGTTAAACACTTTAATTTACACTCCAAATGCGAGGAAAAAAACGATGTTCTATAGAAAATTACAATATTGTTTATAACAAAGTGTCTAACAAATTTGTTCCGCAGCTTTTTATCACTAAAAATGGCGATAATCCTTTGTTCATAAACATTGTGATTGGATGTTTAGGCGTTTGAAAGAAAAGAAAAAAAATACTTTAATCCCTAGACATTAATGAGGAGCTTTAGTTCCGATATGCAGAGACTAAAGTAAAACTTTAAGAACATGACAAGTGAAAACATATTAACTATTCGACTACAGCGAACTACTAAAAATTATAATAAACCACACTGACACAACATTCCTGACTCGCTGTTTATATCCAAACCCATTTAAAACCAGCGTTAGAATTCGCTCCAGGTAAAGAAAACAGTAACACGGTGTTGTACATTTAGGCGGTACTTCGCGCGAAATATTACATTATGCAGATGAGGAATATATTAAGCATACGGGACATGTGAATATTTAAAACTCCGACAAATTGTGTCGGTCGAGGCACGCGCGAATGTCGGAATAAAATTCCGCCACACGCACAGTAACCGGAGATCATAATTTTTGAAAAGGTCTCTTCGGTTTGTTACGTGTCGGGTGTGCAAATAAGCGGCCCAGCTTACCGGCTATTGATTGGCCGCATCGATGCCGCTTTTTTTCCGATTAGTGTCGATTTCAATTTTAACAAACGTGGGACATTTTTTATATTCGAATTTCAAAAGCGGTTCTAAATAATGTCGCATAATTTCGTTTATTTATTAGAATATAATACAATAAAGTACTATTTTATTCCACGCCGCAGAGAGTTGCTAGTTTTTTTGTTACTTTTGTGTATAGTAAGACTGTGTTATCTCTAGATTTTAAATTGATCAAAATTCCCAACTGTGACCTGTTATTTTTGTATTTATATGTAACAATTCGTATTAGTTGGTTGTTTTTTCAAACAATTTCAACTTTTAAAAATATTTTGCGTAAAATTCAAACAAGCCATGACAAATTATTGCTTTACGGGCATTTTAAATACACCAAATGCAAGAAAAGAAATATGCAGCGTTGTCACCTTCTCTTAGTAAGAATAAATTGATAAGAAGCTACTCCAAAGCTGACTTTGACCTATTTTAGGTACCAAGTCAGACCAAGGATAATTTAAAAACAATTATTTCTATGACTTATCTAAGCGTTTTTCCAGTTCCAAATAAGAAAACGCAACAGTAATCTAGCGCGTCAATCGCTAAAGTCACTCGTCGCCGTACCATACATCATCTTGTCACCGTTTCCGTCTCTCCGCGCGGGACTTTAAAAAAAACCAAAGTAAATCTCTTTAAAAACTCCTTTAGCTGAGTAAGGCTTTATTCGCGGACGTTCGCCGAGGCAGCGTTGTATAATATCGCCCGATATCAGGCGCCGGCAAAATGAACGTAATACAAATTGCAATTTGTGCGGCGATGCCGTTCCCAGCTATCAAAGCACTCTTTCAGTGTTTGCAATTTCAATAACTGGGGCTGATGTAGGGTGGCCATTGAGCGGGCTATGGCTGTGAATAATACGCAATCTGCGTCACAAAATTATAAATAAATATTTCGGTTCCGATCATTCGAATCGAATCGAATTTAAAGTCGTTTTTGGGCTTTTGGTTTGATTTTGAGGCTGAGGTTGCGATGTTGGTTCGAAATAGTCTCCTTAAAAACGCCTTTCATGACTTAATTTGACGTCACACGATTGGGTAAGCTTACATTAGATTGAGATGTGAGCGCGACTTTGTGAATTTTTATAGTTTAACTATGATAAACCATCAACAGATATTATGGTCAATGACATTCTTTATTATTTCAAAATACGTTGTACAATTTATAATATTTTATTCACTTATCAATGGTTGTAAGAGCTTGCTTTTGACATGAACACAATATGAACTGCCTAATACAACTCTGCGGTGCATCTACAGTCATTGGTAATTAGACGTCCTAAATATTTAAATTTGTATACAGATGTAGTGCATAATTGTTTTCCTTCGTATTTTCACGGAAACGTACGAACGCCTCTTGCTATTTCAGTCGGTCACAGTACAAAAAGTACTGAGTTTGACTGAAGTAGCATGACACGTTCGTACGTTTCCGTGAAAATACGAAGGAAAGCAATTATGCACTACACCTGTACCTTTTTTTTTTTATGGCATAGGGAAGGCTGACGAGCACACAGGCCACCTGATGGTAAGTGGAAACTGTGACCCATAGACATTCGCATTCACAAGACTGCAAGCCTAAGACTGCAAATGCGCTGCCAACCCTGAGGACTAAGATGGAATGCCTCTATGCTAGTCATTACACCGGCTGTCTTATCCCCAAACCGGAACACAGCAATGCGAACACTGCTGTTTGGCGGTAGGTTAATGGATAAGATGGTGGTAGCGATCCGGACGGACCCCGAACAAGGTCCTACCACGCGCAAAACCTGTTCTATAGCTCTATTTAAAAAATGATTGGATTGTGTTCTACCGTATGTTTAGATGTTATAAGTATTTTAGTTTTACTGATATTCATTTTAAGTCCAAATTGATTAAAGTTGTCGTATCAGGAGGTGAAAAAGCTGGCAGAGACCCAAGAAAAGTGGCAAATACTCCACCGACAAGAGCCTAAGTCTTAAGTTAAATGATGAATAAAAATCCACTCAAAAACAAATAAACTAGCCACGCTGTTAGTAAATTTACCCAAAATGTCAAGACCCATTGCTTGATTGGCAAACACACACATTTCATTTCCACTTTTCAACGCTATTGCAACAGCCTCCCTACACTTCAGTATAAGTGAGACCAACCGTATCGGTCTCGTTCAAACTGAAGTGAGGAGAGTTCTTCAGCCAGCTGTGCTTGTTTTACACGTTACCTGTACTTAGTTTTATATTTCAGCAGAACAGTACTTCAATCTACAAATGTAAGAAACATAAACAGTTTAGTTCGTTCGGTATACGGTGTCTATGAGCTTGAGCCTTTTAGTATCTTTTTTATCCATAAAAAGAAATTAATTTATGTTTTATGTTTTTGTGTTATACAATATGGATGGTATTTTCTATTTTCCTTCATAACAATTCTTATTGACAGGATGTGAAATGCCACTCCACATGTCGTCGACTTTGTGGATCTAAAGCCAAAACCAAAAATGTAATTGCTTTCAGAATTACTGAATAGAATTGCTGGCTTGTTGTGATCCGGTTTGGGGATAAGACAGTCGGTGTAATGACAAGCATAGAGGCATTCCATCTTAGTCCTCAGGGTTGGCAACGCATTTTGAGTCTTAGGCTTGCAGTCTTATGAATGCGAATGTCTATGGGAAAATTCCCACTTACCATCAGGTGTCCTGTGTGCTCGTTTGCCTTCTCTATGCCATAAAAAAATATGGTTGTATGCCATTACACAGTAGCCCAATAAAAAGGAAAGAGTGAAGTTGAAATAAATATTAAAAAACAAGGTATAAAGTTTCATTCCATATTTTGTAGCCGCTTCACATTAATTGCGATTAAAATAAGAATTATTATTTCCTCTATAGATAGATAAAACGTTCATTTGATGCTTCAATCACACACATGCAATTGTCATATTTAAAGGTAAAAAAAAAATCGAACTAGTTTAACTTTTTCTATGCACACCTTTAGAGTAATTCTCTGCATCATGGTTACCGTTGCTGATCATAGTGTGAGTTTTTCGATGCATCGAAAATGAAGTGAAGTCTTGTTATTGCAACATGAATACACAAGAACCTTACACGGGAAGCTTAATCATTTTAAAATCAATTTTGCTGTATCTAGATTAAAAATCATGGTACTTTCACCGAGTTTAGTTTTTGAGCCACCATATTACTTTAATAAAGACGTAAAAATTACGGCTTTCTGTGAAATGGTTCAATAAAGGCATAACATATAAAGACTTTTTTTTTCTTTTAAGACGGACGAGCTGACGGGCCACCTGATGGTAAGCAGTCACCGTCGCCCATGAACATCAGGGGCACAGCGAAGTTGTTGCCTTTCAGTGAATACTCTTTAAGCCGCGTTTAAAGGAGGACATGTCGTAGTGCTGAGGAAACACCGTGGAGGGAAGCTCATTCCATAGTTTCAAGATGCGAGGAAGAAAGGATCTTTGGAAACGGACTATAGTCGATTTTTATGGTTCCACGTAGTATGGATGAACTTTTCTTTCTTCTTTCTTTGGTCTATAAATCAAGAAACTACAGTTTTTTTTTTACCGACCCTCTAATATGTTTATTATTGCTTATGACAGTTCTCTTAGTTCTCTGGGCTTAACAGCTCCCTAAGCGTTTCCTTAGCCCAAAGGATTATTAAAAAAAGGAATATGCCAGCTCTTTGTTTGTCGTCAAACTTGTTTGTATGACTGTAAACTCTTTATTGCACATAAACAATTACAAAATATTTTTGCATCACTATAGATAATGCACAAAGGCGATTGTCAAACGAATAACGGTTTCACTTTACCCAATTTAAATAAATTATCATATTTCATTTTAAAAATACTGAGTAGTCGTCGGTAATTAGAGAATACGAAAAACAAACGAAAACGTACATGCAACATTTTCGACTGTCATGCCATCGCTACGCCAAAACTAATTTAAAAAAATATCTTTTCATTCCCCTGTGTATAGAAATGGCATCACCCCGAATGCATCAGACCGTCAGGTGTCTAGACAACATCAAAGGAATTGTACACGAAAGAATATTTTAAACCGTGATTATACTAACGATGGTTAAAACAAAACTGTAAGAATGTCTGGTAAGTTTTGATAAAATCCGAGCTCTCGAAAACATTTAATTTTAAAATCATTGCTGGACGTCAAACATACCGTGCTACTTTCATTTTCTAGAACGTCGATGGCCTATTGACTTGAGGTATGGGCTCGTGATTGACCAATGAGTTTTAACTTAATGTTAAAACTCATTGGTCAATCAAAAGGTTGGTCAAATCAATTGGTCAAAAAAAATAATCAAAGGGTTAGGATATTGGTGGCATACCGTGGTTCTAGAATCCATAGAGTCGCTATTTCCTAGTTATTAAATACGTCATCATCATCATCATATTTTTTAATACGGATTATCCATATCCTGCCTTTTTTTTACTGCAAATTTTTGTATTGTAACCTTCTGTGTGTGTTATTTCTCATTCTATTCTCTTCCATACCTAATCATACAATTTTTTCCCATTACAAATCTAGAGCTTAGTTGGGACTAGGTCAATTGGTGTGACATTGTCCCGACGCGAATAGCAACTAGCGGCTGAATAGCGATTCCATGGACTCTAGAACCACGGTATACCCCGAAAAGTCCTTACCCTATTAATGATACCTAACTGTGACCAAAACGAAAGACATTTTTTGGAAGAAAACAATGCATTCCGCTAATTAACAGTTAACATAACAAGTTGAACGCGTTACCAATTGTTAAGTTAACATAATTCCGACCATCTTTAAGACGTAATAGGAAGCAAGTCCAGCTATCGCTTCATACGCGATATGTATAAGAACCCCACCGCATGCAGTGACTGATGCGTCACACCATAGGATAATCAACTTCGGCGCAGGAAGAATTAGCGCAAATTGCTATAATGTAATTTATATACTAGAAAACATTTATTGAAAGATGCAAACAAACTTAATCAGCCCCTAAAAGTAAGCTCAGCAATAAATATTGCAAAGGGAACGTAGGCGAAATAATTCAGCGGAGTGACAATGTAGGCCGGACCTTTGTTAAGAATCTTTTCCACCGTCAAAGTGAAATATCTCTTTGTAATCTCCCGGAATATCGGATTAACAAGCGGTTGTTACTGATCCATTTCCCGGAGCCAAATCCCCTTTATCTCGTTTTAACTTAAAATTTAACTAAGAGTTTTTATTTTACGTTGTTATGTTATAAGGAAAATAATGGCGTTATTATTGAACTTCAAACGCGTAATTATAAATCCAGTTTTAAAATTTAAAATTCTTACGTTTTGCTCAAAATCATTATTTTTTTTCAATTTTAACTATCATCATTCGTGCAAACACATATGCGTATGAGCAATTGAGCATGGACCAAAGAGATACCATTTTAATATTTTACGAGCTTCACGACTGTGGCGTGTGTCCATCAATTTTGTTCTCGCATTTCGCCCTTGCTTCGCTCCAGTTTAAATAAATAAATAACGCCATGTCCATCCGGAATAATGAACCTTTCAAATGATTAAAGAATTGTTCTAATGTGATCCGTGCATTACCTGTCGGATAGATAAAAACTCACAAAATTTGCACTCTCTCTATTAAATTATCTTAAATAGAAGTTACAAAAACCGCAATAAATACCCTAGTAAATAGTTAGGGTAGAAGTACCCTTTGTGGCCACTTTAGGTTGTAATGAGTATCAAAAATACTGTAAAATTAAAAATATAATTCAGAAATAGTTAAGACTGAAGATAAATATATAGATAAAATTTTATACAAAGACACTTGGGTAATTTCATAATTCTTTAGATATTAGATAAAAATTCGAGTGGCCAAAGACGGTGTAAAGAGGGCCAAAACTGGTATATGTACCCTTACACGCAATACGCTTAAAGCTTTATTGACAAACTATTTAACGAGAGTTTATCATACAAAGAAACATGCAAAAAAACATGTGATGATACCTGCTGATACCAAATAATGATGGTATTATAAACAAACATAAATATTATTCCATGTTTTTGTTCAAGGACCTTTAAACATCAAAGAAAAGACAGCTAATAAACGAACATTGAACAAAAAGCTAAACACCGTGGAGCCCGTTTAATAAATAAGTTGGGAATTAGCTGAAGAGGAAGAAGAAAAACTAAAAGGAGAAAGGGGATTCTAGCTTGGTACTAGTTCCCTACATTGATTCCCAAAAATTTGTAGGTAGAGGTTTTGCATTCACATCCACAGATTGATTTTTTATTTACAAATATCATAAATACGCTGCAACGACTAGTCGGATTGGGATGTTTGAAATGGAGATGACTTATAAGTACCCTGGATTAACACATAAGCATATATTTCAGAATGAATAACGAGAATTGAAATCTGGCTGCAATCGCGAGCAGAAGCTAGTAAGAAATATGGATTGACCAATGTTTTCCTAAGCCCTTAGACATATTTAATAATTTTCCTAAGCTTCCTAAATATTATAAATATAAATGCCATATCAATCAGTTAATTTTGTTTCATAATTTTCCCTTGATGTCTCCTATCAGTTAGTTAACTTCCGTATCATTTTAAAGTAATATAAAATAGTACCTACTATTTGTCATGTTTTGAGCCAACTGCACTTGGAAGAGCGATGTTCTCTTAACACAAGAATATTTTTTACTTAAAAAGAGGCATCTACCATTATTGTAACCTAGTTTTTAGTTACTGAATAAAGCATTATTATTATTATTATTTGTATGTCTTTACCATTCACGGGACTATGGGAGTCCCGGACCTTTGGAAGGCGTACATGGAGCCGAAGCCAACACGCAGAGGCCCTTTAGACAAGTTTAATTTAGTAAAGTTATGGGACACCAACCGGCGATTGTCCCTGAGTTCAAACTAAAGTATGCTCCCACGGACAACCACCGGTCAGTGTAAGACTATTTAAGAAGGATGGGAATACTAATAATAGGTTCTATGAATGAACTGATATGGATTGGTGAACTAGGCTATTGATGAAACTACGGCGCCTGCCTGGCCAATGCTAATTACTTTGGTTTAAATGGCAGGCAGTGACTCGCCAACTCAATGGAATGGACCTCCCAAAATAGCCACATATATATAGCAGCAGGGAGGCAACAGTTCCAGAGGGGCTAAGGGTGGAGAGGTGCTTCTGGACTTTAAACGACCATAAGGTGCCCACTCACCACTTATGCAACACATCCACCCTTCGAGCATATAGCTCTTGCGACTCCACTCTGACCAGCCAATAAAGGCAAGCCAGAGGTGAGGGTATGTTCCTCGTCATTGCACACCGCAGCCGGCCGGTGAAGGCAAGCGTGAGGTGAGGAACAGGACCTACCCTCGGGAGCACTCAGGTCCATGGTGTCGCCACTCACCACAGCTCGCCACTAGCTGCCCTGCGGCCTTTATTATTATTATTATTATTATTATTTTAAATAACCGCAGCTTTCCAGCAATCAAACATACATAAATTATTTAATTACTTTGAAAAATCCTGCCATGCCTGGGGGCCGCGAACATACAAGCCAGAATTTGACTGAAAAATTAAAAACTTTATCGAGAATTTTATATTTGGGACGCTTTGTGAAAGTTTATTGCTTTGTCGCTCGGACGGCAGATTTTGTCGGTGTATTTACCTCCCAAATAAAAACTAACTCCTTTAATGTTTTGTAATACAAATTCTAAAATTTAACATTGGTAGCTCGTAGTAGTTTAAAATTGTCTACCGGAATTGTTGTCCAGAGTATTTTAACTATATTTTGTAAAGTAAAAGCTTGTACATGTGTCATTATCCATAGTAAAATTACCGACGAATAATGTAGTTTTCCTAATACTAGTTATGTGTTTTATAACTTAATCTTTGAAATAATTTAAACAGCTTTAGCGGATTATCATCAGCCAATCACGTCCAACTGCATTTTTCCAGTACAAGGTCGTTAAAGTGCGGGTGGTAGGACTATGTGCTGGGTCCGTCCGGATCGCTACCACCATCTTATCCATTAACCTACCGCCAAACAGCAGTGTTTGCATTGTTGTATTCCGGTTTGGGGATAAGACAGCCGGTGTAATGACTAACATAGAGGCACTCCATCTTAGTCCTCAGGGTTGGCAACGCATTTGCAGTCTTAGGCTTTCAGTCTTGTGAATGCGAATGTCTATGGGCCACAGTTTCCACTTACCATCAGGTGACCTGTGTGTTCGTTTGCCTTCTCGATGCCATAAAAAAAAAAGTAAATGGAGTATAATCATTCCACCCATAGTCTTGCACCAGTGCTGACGAGTGGTAGCCCATGTTATTTTAAACACTGTGACACATTGCTACACTCGCTAGTTTTTTTAGAATACAAAGTGGCCTAGTTTTTAAATGCCGGTGAAGGGACACGAGCTATGGGGTCACCTGATGCTGCTTTTGAGAAGCGGCCAGTCTCATCAAAAGACCTAGCTTCTCAGCAGGCACATGTTGAGTTGAGGCCGTTTCGCAACATCTGTCCTTCTTGACGTTAAGTATCTTGTTCTATTAGTTTTTACACTGGCTGTTGTTGAGTTTTCTATGTTTCTTGAAGATCCCTATAACAAGATTCCTTTAATCGCCGACACTCATTTTCTATAATAATTTACTTGGCCGTATTTTCATTTTCATGCCCCCTGAAGCACTCAGAAATAAATTCTTGACACAAGATTTTATTTTAGCATTCCTGTTAATTCTTGATGTCACTACAACAAAACGCCAAGAAAAGGAAAAAGGGAGATTTCACTGAAGCGAACGTCAGATATCTTTTGTCTTACTCGACAAAGCGTGAATGCAGTTGGCATGGGAAATCTCAAGAACTTATTGTATGCATTGGAGGCTGCAGTGGATGCAAAGTAAAGTTTGCCTCGGGCTGTCCGGTTCTGTGACAAAGGAACAATGGCTGACCCGGATATTTGAAGGGAAGTAAAGGGAGTGTTTTTTGGCGAGAACGATCGTATTACAGTGTAACACGGGTTAATAAAAGTAAAGGTTTCTTAATAATATTCATACATACTCTTTATGTGTTATGATACCAAAAAATAGGGGCACAGGAATGTACTGTCAAGTCATGTAATATCTTACTTTGACAATATTAGGCTTTAAAATTTCTGCCTCGTTGCTGATGCCTATCTTGTTTGTTGCTGAATAACGCCATCTTACTTCTTCTAATATTATAAATGCGAAAGTTTGGAGGTTTGTTACTCAATCACAACAAAACGGCTAAACGGAACTGGATGAAATTTAGGACAGAGATAGATTATAGTCTAGAATAGCGTTTTGGATACGTCTCATACCGGGAAGTATGAGAGTTCTTGATGGAATAGCGATAAACGGCTTTTATGTGGACGCCCAGAGGCGCGCACAAAAGCTTCGTTAAATTATATTGGCCACTAGCTTTTGCCCGTGTAGGAATCATTTATTGGTATCCCTTCGAGAATTATCCAATTTTCAGGCATAGAAACTACAATTTGTCTGTCTCTGGCCAATAAACTATCTCTGTACCAAATTTTACGTCAATCTATCCGGGCGCTGCACGAACATTCCATCATAAGTCACGTTTCCGAATCGCCTTTACTGCTCGAAAACGTGTACTTTTACCTTTACGGAATCTATCGTTGCACAACCCCGAAAACATACGATGTTATTCTAAATAAATTTTCCACTGTATTTCATTTTATGATTATTGTTTTGTGTTTTGCACCGAATAAAACATTTTCTTCTTATTCTCCTTCTATTAAGAATAAGGATGGTACAGTCACCAGCAAAAAAATGTAATCTCAAAAATAACCTGACACGCTCTTATACCTCTAGCAATAATATGCCTACATTAACATAAATACGAAAGTACAACGTTCCTGGCATGTCCCGCGTGAGTCGAGGCGTGATCGTCCGCGCGACACGCGCGTGGCGCGGTGTCCGCTGTCAGAGATTTATTCACTAGCGGCCGGACGACGCATGCCGTGGCCTGGAACACAGTGGAATAAATCACGTTTTCATTTCACAGGCTCTGCTAAAGCCAATGCTAAAAGGAAAAACTATTTATTTGATGTCTTATTATTTGCAGCATGATTAGAACGACCAAAGTGAAGGCAACTTAAAGGTAGTCATGATGCAAACGCTATTAACGTAACTTTTTCTATCACTCAAAAGGAATGGCATGATAGTTGACCACGTGGTTTGTCTGGTTTGTCGTGATCTTGGCTAGGGCTTCTGATCGACTGATATTATTCGTAATTTCCTGGAATATAAACTTACAAGTAAGTTAACGCTCTTATGACAAAAAATGTGCGTATTTACATACATACATTAAATCACGCCTGTTTTCCAGAGGGGTAGAGGCCACTTCTTTCCACCTGCTACGATCCTGACAAATCTCTTTCGCTTCTTCCACATTCATACATCGAGTTATGCACGCAAGTCGTTTTCGGGTCCTTAAGATGCGTATGCGTGCGAATGTGCGTATTTATTGTCTCACTTTTCGATTTGGGATCACTAGTGGCAAATTACCGCAGTGTTTGAAGTCAAAAGTCTTTGACCAGTGTGTGTCGCCAGTGATGACTTACGGATCTGAGATGTGGGCGCTAACAATGGGCCTCATAAGGAAGCTCAAAATCACTCAGATATTAGAGAGGTCTACTCTGAGATACCTCTACCGCAAACTACACGTAGTAACTTCATATCAGTTGAGCACCTGGAGATGACATAAAACTGGGTACATGAAGAATATAAAACATCTCACTCTTCATTAAGGAATGTTATACTTCCTCCGCTCACGACCTTTTGCACAATTTAATGCCACTACCGACTACATTGTAACTACAAACGAAGGTGATTCTATTAAAGAATACGTTTTTTAACTCGACGGACCAATTTTTAACCGGTGAGTTGAAGTTGTGTCGTCAGAGCTTTAACACAACATTTAAAGGCGTGCATTCTCACCTTACCCGCTTTACCCATTGAGTGAGTCCGCTCGTATGACTTCATTCACTCGATCAATCGTTCGGTAGAGAGCTAAGAGAACACATCAATGCCAAATAAATACGTGATAAAAGATAATGGCACCAGTAATGGGTGAGGACGAATAATTAACAATGTGATTATGTTAAAGAGGAAAAGCCTCATCAATTTATAACTGTATGATCTATGAATGTAGTGTCAAATGTCCACTACTGGAGCCACTCAGTTAAAACTGTCCGACACTGTTGTCTTTACCTTACCAACATACAGCCTCGTACCTGCCAAGGTAAACACTAAATTTTCGGGTAAATACCTAGGCATGAGTAGGAGCGACGATAATTTTGAGTTCCTCGCTGAAAACTAAAATTGCTAAAAAATCGCTTAAAACCGCCTTAAAGGCATAAGTTCGCCTTTGTTGATCTTTTTTTAGTAACATTATTTGATCTTCTTTTATACCGCCATGTTGTTACTCATACAAGCTTGCATTGTTCGCATTATTTTGTTCCGGTTTGGGCATGGAACTGCACTTTTCCAGTACAAGGTCGTTAAAGTGCGGGTGGTAGGACTTTGTGCTGGGTCCATCCGGATCGCTACCACCATCTTATCCATTAACCTACCGCCAAACAGCAGTGTTTGCATTGTTGTGTTCCGGTTTGGGAATAAGACAGCCGGTGTAATGACTAGCATTGAGGCATTCCACCTTAGTCCTAAGGTTTGGCAACGCTTTTGGAGCCTTAGGCTTGTAGTCTTGTGAATGCGAATGTCTATGGGTCACAGTTTCCACTTAACATCAGATGGCCTGTGTGCTTGTTTGCCTTCTCTATGCCATAAAAAAAACATTATTCTCTATACATAAATACATACATTAAATCACGCCTGTTTCCCAGAAGGGTAGGCAAAGACCAGTTCTTTCCACCTGCTACGATCCTCACAAATCCTTTTCGCTTCTTCCACATTCATGCATCGAGTCATGCACGCACGTCGATTTCGGGTACTTAAGATTCTTCCCTTTTCCAATATTTCTCCGATTTGATTCACTTTAGCTCTGTATATCTCTTTTGTCAATCTTCTTTAATCCATTATTTCCAAATGACCGAACCATCGCAGCATGCCCTTTTCAATCTTAGTCACTATATCATCTTTTAGTCCACATGTTTCTCTTACTCTTTCATTCCTTACTCTATCAATCAGTTTCACACCACACATACTACGCAAAGAGCGCATTTTAATTGCATTTAAACGACTTTAACGCTTCATGCTTTTGACATTATTCTCTATTTGGGTAAATATTCGGTAAATATTCGGTAAATACTAGTTTTTTGGCAACTTACCCTTCTAATTATAACCTGGCAAAATATAAGCAACCTAATATTTCCCATTACCTTAATTTAATCACATCAGTTGCCTCGTAAATTTAGCTCGTCGGAACGTCAGATATTTAAGGAAACAACTCTGTAGGAGGAATGATCCCCGAGGAAATAAACCCAGCTAACGCGGCACTCTTTAAGGCGTCATTGTATTCATTTCGGTAACGACCAGCTTTATTTTTAGAGACACTCGTGAAATTAAGAGCGCACCGGACCTTAACGTTGTGAAGGAATGGGAAGTACGTTAAGGGGACGTGCGGACGGACGGTCGTGATGTTTGTTCTGTAGTTTATTTAGTAAGGATAAGATTCAGTAGAACTAGAAGTTTTTTTTTAATGTCATGGGAAGGCGAGTGATCACACAGGCCACCTTATGGTAATGCGATCTGCGACTTATAGACATTCGCATTCTCAAGACTACAATCTTAAGACTGCAGTTCTAAGACCGCAAATGTGCTGCCAACCCTGAGGACTAAGATCGAATGCCTCTCTGCTAGTAATATAACCGGTTGTCTTACACTGCTGCTTGGCGGTAAGACCACTTACTAACCACCTTATAATTGTAATGAACTTTATGGCACTAAATGATTCTATGATTCTAAGATAGTGGTAGTAATCCGGACGGAACTTTTTTATGGCAATGAGAAGGCACGCGAGCACTCAGGCCACCTGATGGTAAGTGGGATCTGAGACCCGTAGACATTTTAAATTTCAAGACTACAATCTCAAAACTGCAATCCTAAGACTTCAAATGCGTTGCCAACCCTGAGGACTAAGGTGGAATGCCTCTATGCTAGTAATTTCACCGGTCTTATCCCCACACTGGAACACAGCAATGCGAACACTGCTGCTTGGCGTCGGGTTAATGAATATAAAGAGGTGGTAGCGGATGACGACACGAAAAGTCGCAAAAATCAATTAAAGATCATGTTACTTCGTATTCATCACTTAAATAAAATAATCAATTAATCATTTTTAGGGGTTAGTAGGTAACTTCCATTTTCGAATTGTATAACTGCCATAATACCCATAACTGCCATAATTGTATACTGTCACTTTTTTGACGTTAAATGCTTAAGCACGGCAACAATTTAGTAGGTACCTATGTTTTTTTTTGTTCCATTTAATTTAATTTCCACTCTTTTGTCGCATTATATGCAGCCAGCCTTTCTTGTTATTGTGTGCACACATCCGATTATTTAAGTTATGTTGTGTTCATTAAACACTAGTTTCTTTCTTGCCCCATATTTTCCTCATAAACTTGTTTACGCCCTCGAGCAAATAAACCGTTTATTAAGCTTTCAAAGTTAACACAGACGCTTTGAGTAGTTTTGTGAACACTTCGTATGTTAATTGATATAAACCACATCAAAGTTGTGGTATATATCAACCGCAAATTAGTACAATGTTTTGATATAAACGTAGTATTTTGATATTTCAACCACTTCAACTTAATTTTCGAATTTTGAATTTCGAATTTCGAAATGGTTTATTTATTTATTTTATTTATTTGGAAAGCAAACAGAAATAAGTGAGCAGGAAATAAGGTTTCTGATTCATATTATAAACATTCACTTATTCCCTTAACAGCTCTCACTGAAACATACAAAGAAATTCATTATACTACACTTACCTAATTTATCTAAATAACAAGAATAACAAAGTGAAAAATAAGTACCTACTAGACTAGAAACACAGTCTAGTGAGTTGATATCGTCCATTGTTGATTGTAAACATATTATTAAACATTATTAGTAGCCAAATCCAGTATTTCCTTTTTAAATTGCTGTTTGGTGACATTAAATATGTCGACCGAAATCCAGGACTTATTATATGCATCGCAAATACGGTGCAAGGGTGCGCGAACCCCGGCGTGGGTGGAGGAGAGCGGCACGGCGAACGAGGCCCGGGACTGCAGGGAGCGCGCACTGCGAGTAGGGACTCTAAAGCGGAGTTGGCCAAGAAGTTCGGAGCTTTTATAGTTGCCTCTACAGATATCAAATAGGGTGGTTGCATCGGTCATTTTACGTCGATCTTCAAGAGAGGGCAAATGGTACTTTTTGAGGAGATCGATGTATGATACTTTTTTACCCGTTAATCTCCGATGCAAAGACCTCAGGAACCTTTTTTGTACCATTTCAATGGCCTTGGTATATTTACTATACTTAGGGTTCCAAATCACCGATGCATACTCAAGGAATGGTCTTACAAGAGCCTTAAAGAGCAGTAAATATGACTTAGCAGTTTTAAAAGGCTTTGCTGATCGTATTACAAATCCCAACATTCGCATAGCTTTGGAGATAATGTTATCAATATGATCATTGAAATGCAACTTTTCATCAAATACAACTCCTAGATCACGACAGCTGTTGACCTTGTTTATAGTGCCGTTACCAATGCTATAATCATATTTGACAATATTTATTCGGTTCTTTGTAAATGTTAGTTGCATACATTTGTCTACAGCAAGTTGCAGTTTGTTGAGTTGACAGTAGTTATAAAACAAATCCAAATCTCGTTGAAACATATTGCAATCATCAACAGTTTTTATAGTTTTATAAATTTTGAGATCATCCGCATACATCACAAAATTACAGTTCGGAAAACAATGCTTGATATCATTAATAAAAATAATGTACAGCAGTGGACCCAATATTGAGCCCTGAATTACACCGGATGTGACCTCGGTTTCCGTAGACTTATGACCATTGACTACAATTATTTGGGTTCTGTTAGTTAAGTAAGAAATAAACCAACGAAGGAGGTTTCCACGAATACCATTGAACGCTAATTTCTTAAGTAGAAGCAGGTGGTCCACCTTATCGAATGCCTTCCGGAAATCAGTAAAAATTACGTCTACTTGCTCCCTCGCATCCATAGACTCAAACAAATAATTAGTGTAAAGCAACAGATTAGTAACAGTGGACTTATTTTTCATAAATCCGTGCTGCTCAGGAGCAAGGTTTCCTTCAACGGACGGATAGACGATGTCATGTATGAGTCCCTCGAATATTTTTGGGATACATGATTGGACCGAAATGGGTCTATAATTTAACGTCTGTCCTTTAGAACCAGACTTATGAATGGGAGTTACATGGGACACTTTCCAGCGATGGGGAAAGACACCCGTAGACAGACATTTATTAAAAATTATATGAAGTGGAGTCAGTAGAGCTTCAGCCGTGTTTTTAATAAAATATGGGCTAATTTTATCTGGTCCAGCACCTTTATTGACGTCAATGGCCTTGATTTTTTTGAAAATGACAGATTTACATAAAGTGATATCAGCTAGATTTGCAACTGTTTCAGTAGAAGTTAAATTTTCAAGGTCACTGTAATCAATTGTTTGGCGTGGTTCAAATACTGATACAAAAAAGTCAGAGAACATATTAACCATTTCTTCAGGTGAGTTTGAAGACTTATCATTGTAGTGCATCTGGGCTGGGTAATCTGATGTCTGTTTATTGAGAGTTTTCACGTAAGACCAGAATGACTTTATGTTGTTACGTAAGGAATTTTCAGTGTCCATAGTATAAGCGTTAAAACAATTCAACATTAGGACCTTACAGCGTGTTCTTAGGAGAGAATATTCTGCATAATCAGCTAATGAGCCATACACTTTCCACCTGTGCCAAATTTTAATTTTTTTCTTAAGCGTCCTTCGTAATGCCGGAGAAAACCATGTGGGATATTTAGATGAAACTTGTTTTACTAATGGTACATTATTTTCGATTACAGTAGATAAAAGGAAGTAGAAGTGATCCGTAGCGTCATCTGGACTTAAATGGGAAAGTTCTATTTCCCAGTTTATTTTATTGATTTCGTTGGAAATGGCAACGTAGTCGGCTTTTCGGTAATTATATTTCGGCACTTGTGCCCTTGGCAATGTGGTTGGGGGTGATAAGTCCATTGTACATTGGAAAGGGGGATGGTGCCTGTCTACGTTTGATAACTCAATTTCGGGTTCGGACACATGGCAATTAATATTACAGAGTAAAAGATCTAGTACATTATTATTCACGCTTTTAAATTTATTATATTGGTTTAATCCTAAAAATGTGGCCGCGTCAAGCACCGTTCTTTCGCGTAGGCCCAGACTGTCGTTGGCTAATAGAAACTCTGATCCATTTACCGACTGGGTCCAACAAATGTCGGGCAAATTAAAGTCACCTACTAGACACAGGTCGCAATCATGATTTATAAAATTGGATTCCAGGAGTTTATTAACATATGAATTGTATATATGGTGATTTGAGTTCGGAGGAATATATATCCCATTCAGTACAAGTTTCCGGCCGGCTGTCGATATTTCTATGAAGATATTTTCTATGCTCACAGATTCCCAATCTGGTCTACGAGTTACTTGCAGGCACTTTTTGGCAGCTATGAGTACTCCTCCCCCGTCCTTTTTCGCCGTAGC
Organism: Acleris sparsana; assembly: GCA_923062465.1. NCBI lineage: Eukaryota > Metazoa > Arthropoda > Insecta > Lepidoptera > Tortricidae > Acleris > Acleris sparsana. The sequence goes on from OV281289.1 coordinate 4,388,375, forward strand.
CGTTAAATCCCTATCACGCCGATATACGTTATATGAATCGTTAAATATTTCAGAGTCATTTATATCAGGTTTAAGCCATGTTTCGGTCAACACAATAATGTCATAGTTACATTGTAGTATATTTAATCGTATATCTATAATTTTCGACCTAAGTCCGCCACAATTTTGATAATATAGCGTTATTTTATTACACGTCATTTTTTAAAATTATAAATATAACTTTGTGAACAATAATATTTATGTGTATGGGAGCGAACTTGTTTTGGCGGTGTAAGGTGAGAGGATATATATACGATATTTAATAATTGAATTATATAAAATAAAGCAGTGTGGACTATAAGTAGTGAGTACATAATGCACTTGTTAAGGCTATGAGAAATACAGAATAAGTAAAAAGAAACAGTTGATACAGCAATTATGTGCAGAGAACATAGGGCATACCATCACAGTTTAGCTAGGTCCGCCTCACAACGAATAATGAACGCACGAGAGTTATCGTCTTTGCGGGCGAGAATGGTGGCATTTTTAATCCAAACGTATTTGTAGTTTTTATTCTTCGCCTCCTGGCGAGTTTGAGAATAGAGTATCTTATTTTTTAACGTCAGGTGTTCGTTAATGTAGATCCGTGTATTACCTTGGGCGTCGTCAAGGCGCGCACCGCCCGCGCCCGCCGCGGCGTCCAGCAGCTGGCCCGCGGTGAGGCCGCGGCGCGCGCGCATCGCCGCGATCACGTCATCCCGCAGGCGGCGGGAACACAGCTCCACTACCACGTTCTTGGTACGGCCGCTAGTGGTGTTATGGGCCACCCTATGTACCGTCTTAATGGTGTCTTTAGACATTGGCACGCCGAGTACTTGTCCGATCGCTGTAGCGACGTGGAGCAAGTTCTCAGACTTACGTTCCGGTAAATTTTGAATTTCTAAATTACATTGGCGGGACTTTTGATCAAGGTTATTTTGCGCCTCCTGTACCGCATTTATTTGACAACGTAGCGCCGCATTCTCTTCCTTTATTACGTTTAGGTCCGATTGTGCATTGAACTGTGTATTAAGTTGACCACGGAGTGCCGCGTTTTCCTGTTTTAATGTGTCCAGGTCCAATGTTATGGTACTGACTTTATTTTCCATTTCAATACATTTGTTAGACCAGGTTCGTACAGACGCAGCCAGTGACTCGAATTCGTTTTTGAAGCTGTTTTTTAAGTCTGATATTTCTTGAAACAGCTGGTCAAATTTTCCATTCATGCTTCTCATTAGGGCCTCTAGGTCAATACTGACAATTGAAGGCATATCGGTAGTGGCTCCGGGGGTCTGCACATTTAGAGCAATAATTGGTGTCGGTGTTTTCGGGGAGCTAACGGGTGCTGAAGCTGGCTTTTTCACGGCTTTGCATTTTGAACACTTCCATTTCTTGAGGTTCATAGGCAGAATCCTGTCAAAATCTGTTTTAGTCAGCCCAGCACATTTGTAGTGTTGGCTCTCGTGACATGCTGCACATTTAATATTGTCACTGGGGTCCAAGAACACATTGCATATATTGCAGATCATATTTGCTTACTCAATTTTGACGAACAACTAAACTGAAAAAAGTGTCCCTCTCAGAGGCTTAAGCGAGTGCAGTGAAGCAGCGTCGCTTCTGCGCTTATTAGATCTAGCGCCCGCGCGTTATCAGCAAACCGACCGTCGCTTGGTGTGCGCGCGCGCGCGCTATTTACGCCTCTACGCACTGCACCCAGCGTGCACTATCACGTGCATCACTCCGCGGTAATGAGATTTTTTAAGAAACGGGTAAGCAAGCAAGTTGCAATTGTACGAGCACTTTTGTTGGTAATATAGTTTTATTTGCGATGTCTTATTCACACACTGATTAAATTCCCATTGTATATTGCACTATTTAACTGTACACTAACTTTGGTACTAAACTTTAACGTATTTCCAATATTAAATAATTGTTAAAAGTGGGACGAACAGACTGCGGTGTTAAGTGTAGTAGCGTCAAAGACTATTAGACTCATTTAATTAGTGATATCTCTTAATTTAAATATGTACTGTTGGTTAATAGTAGATTGTTGATCAAGGGACTAAAACAAGCCATAATGACACGAGATGCTTAGCTACCCAAGCGAAGCGCGGGTGCCTATATGTGGAGTGTCGTGATGGTTGTTTAGTCTCGCGTTAAACACTCTACTTTTTACTTAGAATGCGACGAAAAATAACGAGCATTTATCCAATGTTTTTTTTTAATATTTAGATACGTTATGCTCATACGAAACGCATTCAAAACAATCAAAACCCGTCGCCAATTAGTATCAGTCGCTACGTTACCATGTTTTTACGTAGATAAAGAATGCAATCCGTAGCGAACGCTATTGTTAGAAAGAGATAAATATAGTTATTTCAAATTGCGTACCCGAATGACGTAGCTTGCCTAGATACAGGTGCTCCGCATTCCCGCTAATACGCTACCCGTCTTTATCGCACCCATGCGATATGTCATTGTGTATCTCATGTTTCACAGGTAACCGTGACGGCGGTGCCAATTAAACAAAGTATGGCATGGCGATGTATATAAACAAAATGTAAAATAATATTTACGGTAGGTAATTGCGAATGAAATGAGACATCATTTCTTTATTTTATAGTTACAGCATAATTTCGGCAGCCTCAAAAAACATAAGGGGAGATTATTATAAAATATATTTGCGTGTCAGCGGTCGCGGTGTAACTGAACGGTAGTAAGGCAATTTACCTTCCTTATTGAGAAACGCTTTTGCGCGCAGATGACGTATCTAAATATAAAATATAATTTGTTCTATTTATACAAAACTACAATATTTAATATAAAAAAGTTCCATACAATTTTATTCCGCGGCTTTTTCCTTTCCTTTGCTTGCATATTTAGCCAACAGGTTAAAACTTCAAAACCATTTTAATACTAATTGTACCATAATAATAAAATAAACATCCTTAATATAATTACATTGATTCATACTCCTAATTATTAATAGTGTTTCACAAAATTAAATAATACATTTTACATTTTTGCGCAGTTGTCATTTTTAGGTTATATCCATGCCTTAAAAATTGTCTATACGCAATCACTGAAAATGGCGATAATCTTCCATTCACAAACACCGTGATTGGCTGTTTAGGGATCTCCAGGGTAAATTAAAAAAAATACCTTAATCCTTAGGGCTTAATAAGGAGCTTTACTCCCGATGTGCAGAGTAAAGTAACATTTTCAGAGCATGAGAAGTGAATATAAGTTTATTAGATTTAGAGATGACTTCCTTTTCAATAGATGTCGCTTAAGATTACACTTTATATTATTGACAATAGGTATCTCAATAGATGTTATTATAATTACATATACTTTTGTTTTATTCCGTGCAAGCGCAACTACTTTATGGCCCACTCACTGATTATCAAAAAATACAAAAAAAATAATGTTTTTAACTATAGCTTTGAATTCATTCAAGCAGCCAAATCTTACACACTTATACACATTTATATGTATTTTCTTGTAATAATTTAGTTTTTTAAATAGCAACATTGTAGCACGACAAATATTTCGGCAGCGCCGGCCCTCAAACGGCCGACAGCATTAGCATTCCTTGTTATCTCGCTGAAGCGTATTTAGGACGTCAAAAACAGAAAATTGTACATTTTCCGTCGTCCCGCACCGAAATGCGGGCGACGGACGGCTCTCTATAAACGTTGGCATTCCGCACGTTCTTCGTATGAAAACATTTTAGTCCAAATGCTGGCAGCTTTGACAGTATTGCTGGCTATGTTGCCAAAAAAGCTAAATGAAGCGAGAATAAAACGGTGTTATTAGGGGTCCGTTGCATTTAAAACGGTTTTTGCGAAAGTACCCGGAAAACGAATTCCAGTAATAATGCGTTTGTTCATCTACATTGCTGTCTATGCGTTTGCTTGAATTTTGTAGATTATGTTATCAGTCCGTATTCAGAGTGGGAATTCCAAAGAAAGCTCAAACGTCAATTGAATTTTTATTTTTGTTTTGGTCATTGTTTTTTTGTTCTGTTTTTTTTGTGCTCGTCGAATGAATGTTTCTATTTCTATAAATAACAAAGGTTAAAGCACCGAATTTCGTTTTAAAACTACATTCTTCAGGCTGTTAACCGCTGCACGCTTGCGTGCGTCAATGAACAAATAACGTGTTTTTGGTTGGTAGTTATTTTTCACGTCATAAAAACGTCTGCGAACAAATGAAAACGAAATAACAATTTAATGGCGAATAGATAATGGAGTAGGCGGGTTACAACCTTATTCGTTTTTTAGGGTTTCGTGGCTCGAAAGAAAATACGGAACCCTTATAGGATTACAATACAAAACACTTTATTGTACACAAAGTATAAAAATTGCGCTAATCACAAAAATATTTACCCGTACAGGGAATCGAACCCAGGTCCACTAGCTTCCTCAGCAAGATTACAACCAACGGGGCTAACTGCGTTGTCGATATAATCAGTTTTTTTTAAACTCGCCTTTGTCGTTAAAGTGTCATTCCATATAAAAACGTCTGAAATTAATTATTTTGTGTAGCCGCCTGGACATGGATGTCAAAAAAAAAATGTGAATGTAATATGAGGTGTTTAATAACAAAACAGGTCGTCGTTATTTTTTTTTAATACTTCGTCTTTGATCAGTACCCATCGGAAGTTCGCAACGGTGTAATTTTCCTACTCTCACAAACTGTGATGAAACTTTGCTTAAAAGTTATATACAGAATTGGTGTTTAATTACGTCATAGACGACGGTTTTTGTTATTAAACACCTCATAGAACACCCTCTTTTTTATATTGAAATGCATGACCGTGCGGATGCACAAAATAATTCATTTCAGACGTTTTCATGTGGAATGACTCCAAACACAAAACATGGATTTAATGAAACTACATACATGTATTTTTATTTCTCAAAAAGACTCACAAATGATGGACTTAATACCTCATGACATTCTACCAGTGAACGAAATAATCAATCGAAGATTAATAAAGTTGAAGCACATAAAAAGAAACAATTCAAAACAGAAACCTACTCGTATAAGGTTTCTAAGTAATGTGAGTTATACTCTTTTTATTTTAAAATAACTCTAGCCTTTTGAAGAGGTTTTGGAATATTGATAATTGATAATTTTTCCACACAAAGGATTTATACCAAGACTAATTAAGTAATGAACACGTTTACGAGAGACTAGGTCTAGGGATAGACCTGTATTACCCGTACAGAAAAAAATAACAACTTACGTTATCTCCATCCTTTTTTTCCCGACTGCGTCTCGAATCACGAGTGAATGAGATGAGACATCGGCAGTTTCGATTTTACTGCTTCATAGTAACCCCCCAGATCTTTACCTACCGGGTAACCTCACATTATTTTATGTTGTTTTTAATGAATATTTCTCATTTCACAACCCATTTTCATTAAAGTCGTATAGCTTTGTCGGGTTTTTATAATGCCGTGTTCATTGAATAGTGACAATGTTTAATATTCAGGTAAGGATAATTCGAGCAGAATTAATTGGAAAGTGTGGCACTCTAATTAAATACCTTGCCATATTAAAACGTAGTAAATTATTATTTATATGTGTAAAGCAAAGTCGCTACCCGCCGTCAGTAGTTTTGTATATAAACGTAAATATTTCAAACAACGCAAAGGATTTTTATGCGGTTTTCACCAATGAATAGATTGATTCAAATGGAAGGTTTTTATGTATTATAAATGTTGGATTATGTACGGGTCTTACAGAAAGCTGACATACAGCAAAGCGACAGGGCGGGTCGCTAGTAAGGAATAAATCTATAAAATTATAAAACTTTGAAAATGAATAATAAGAATGCTTTGTTAAGCACTATGTACTCTATCTAAAAAAGTGACAAACGTCAATTTACATCTGGTTAATTAACAAAAACCGGTCAAGAGAGTCTAACTCACACTTGATCATTTTTTAGTCAGTTTTTTATTTGCGGTTCATAAGATGCATCGTTAGGACGGACGGACGGATGGACGGACGGACAACGTAGGCATATTAATAAGGCCCCGTTGAGCTGTTGGGCTGTTGGACGGAACCCTGAAACAAAGGATTTAAAAACCTGACTGCATGTTTTGATAATGTATAATTTTATTATGTTGACTTCTTACCGTTAAATAGTGGACATACTTCTAAAACCACCATTTTTTTCGGAGATTTTTAACTGTCATGGCATATTTACACTGAAACACCTAAAAACCTACGAATTTAATTCCTTTACCACTTTGGACTATGTCAGACGTAATTAATCAAAACGTAAGAGACTTCTTATAATTTTATTAACAGTGTCACTTTGACATACATATAGGAGCAAAAATACCGGGTCAGAGTGCATTTTTCATACAAACGAGACTTTTTTGAAGCCTTGGTTCCTCGCCAGGTTCAATAGAGGAGGTCAAAATCTCTTAAGATTCCTAACTGATCGCACAATCAGCGGCGGAAGAATTAGGGTCAGCTCCTTCCTTCCTTACATTTTATTGCCATTTTAGATGTTTTTATGAACATGCACAATTCCAGCGTTAACCGCAGATTCATTCAGTTGGGTATCCTAGGCACTCTGGAAGCCCTGTATCGATGCTCGGGGTATTCACTAAAAGCATTCCCTGGCGAGGAACCAAGGCTTCGAAATAGCCTCTTTAGCATGAAAAACGCACTCTGACCCGTTATTTTTGCTCCTGAGTGTAGTCCAAAGTGATATAGGAATTAAATTCCTTGACTGTACTTCACTCGCCTGAAATAAAAAACAATGTAGGCATTACAGTGCCTCAGCCATAAAAAAACTCTAAGTACTTAATTAAAGGGAATGAAAGTGTTTACGGACCAGAAATAATTGCTCACTGTAAAGTTGGTTGCAACAACGCTGTGGAAGGCTTGCTCCTTCTTGTAACTAACTCTGAGAGTGAGTACGCCCTTCAGTGAAAACTGCAATTTTGAGATCGCCATTTTTAAAACAATAAGGTGTTAATTACAATACAAAAGGAGGTTGTAAGTTTGTATGCTTATATCATCACGATTATCGATCGATTTGGTTTGTTGTATTACTACGACTTTCTCGCGGCGTTGTTGCTTGCGGTGAGCTTATAATATTATACAATTGCTTGTTCTTTGAGATATTTTAACACAAAATAGTCAGTGTATTAATAAGACGCTAAAGAGTACAAAATTAACATTACATTAATGTTGTGAAAACAAACCCTAATCTGAAGTCAGCGTCATGAAATAATTGAAACCTAAAACGGACTTCAGTTAAACCTTTTCTAGTATCAAACTCAAGCAGCTAGAAGGTATTGCGTTTAGTCCGCAAAACAAATATGAAATTACAAATGCCATACAATGAAAAGTAAACCTAGAAAACCACCAAAATCATAAATACTCCCTTGACAAAGTCACGAGTTTTGTCCGTCGCAACCTCTTTTCATTTAGCCTTTATACACTTAACTTCCCGGCGTCCAGTTGCTTGTGTTCAAGTACATGACAGCTGTCATAAATCGCAGGAAGGTCGCCGTTTGTTGCGGGCGAGGATCTATTTATCTATTAGATATTGACAGGGTTAGAATTGACTAGGGCTTATGGTTCAGGGCTGGAGGTTTCAAGTGCCTAAGGGTAAAAGGAAATTGCAGTTTTGTTTCAGGAGCAGAGACGAGTATTAATATAACCTGTAAAGGGTTAAAATGTAAGGACAGGTTGTTGACATCACATTTATAATTTTTGGTTAAAATATGGTGTCGTAATTTTTGATCATAAATATACAACTTTAACTGTTAATTTATGGTTAAAGAACATAAAATATATAACAGTTTAAATATAGTTTTTCAGTCTTGATAACTTTTCTCCTCCTTTATTTTTGCTTTGCTCATTTAAAACAAGTTAATATTCCATTTTAAACGAGGATTTGAATAGCAATAAAAATAATAAAAGTTTTCTAACTAAAGTTAAAGTAAGACAGCACTCAACTTCTGCAATTTTTATTGTGTCGCATTTGCGCTTTAAAGTTAGTTTGATTAGTTTTCGTTTACTAACGTTTAGTTTTTTCCAAGATGATACCTAAGTTATATTTACGAAAAGCCTAAAAAATACACCTTTCATCCTTCCACAGAATCTTTGGGCTCGCGGTTGGAAACTTATGGTCATAATTAACACCAGGTCATTAACGTACACTATCCGATTCAACATTCTTTTTTTTTTTGCTATATAAATTTGGGTGGCAATATTTACAGCATGGTTTTTGCGCTGTCCCAAATAATATCTTTGACGTTATGCAATTTCCCAACAAAAAGAAGCAAGTGGTGGAAGGACCTTGTGCAGGGTAAGATGCCGTTTATGCCTTAACCTGTCACCAAGCAATAGTGCTCGCATTGTTCTGTCCCGGCGTAAGAATAAGACAATCGGTAAAATTACTAGCATAGAAGTTTCCTTGGTCCTCAGGGTTGGCAACGCATTTGTAGTCTTGAAATCGTCATCATAAGGTGGTAATCTTGGAATTGGAAATATCTATGAGCTTCACAGTTGACTTATTATTAGTTGGCTCGTGTGCTCGTTTGCCTTCTTTATTCCATAAAAATAACCTAAACTAACCACATCAAAGAACTATAAAACACTGCACCAGAACCTTGGTCGCACGCGTCCCATCACTCATGCCCAAACGAAAAGACCCGCAAAAAGTATAAGCACAACTTACACAAACAAATCGCAACACTTTACGTGTCTCAACTTAAACCCGCACGTACAAATGGAATCCCAGATAATGGCGCCATTCGTCTTGCCGTAACACGATATTATATATTATATATAATCCAGCCAAATGTTATGTCTGTACGTTCAGTCGATCATATTCTCCTCTACATGCTCAGTATATGCTCGGAACAGAGCCGATTAACCGTGTATTTTCTATTAAGGACCTCGGTGTGGTGTTCGATGCGCGCTTTTCTTTCCGAGAGCATATCTCAAAACTTGCTGTTGACTGCTTTCGGAGATTAGGCTTTGTAATACGTAACGTTAGAGACTTCTATGACACTAGCGCCATACAATTGGTTTATAATGCTATAGTGAGAAGCAAGATGGAAGCATCTTCACTTGTATGGCATCCGCACGAAATAACATACTCCTTACTTTTAGAAAGGGTGCAAAAAGCCTTTCTAAGGTTTTTATATAAAAAAAAGTATGGGTACTATCCGTTTTTATTTCCTACTAAATATCTCCTTGGGTCTCTTGGATTTAATTCTCTCGAGGTGAGGCGCAATTATAGCTTGTTGGTTTCAACTTGCCGCGTTTTGCGCGGCGAATCGGATTGTCCTGAGATGGTGACTCAATTGATGAGACTGCGTGTTCCGGATGTGCCCAGGATAGTCCTCAGGGCGCGGCACCGCGAGCTGTTCGCGGTGCCGCCTTCGCGTACCGTGACGCGCAGGACCTCGCCGCTCCCCCGCGCGCTTGCGCTGCTCAATGAGCTCTTATCATCTGCGCCGGAGTGCGACCTGCTTGCAGGCCGATGGTCGGCTGTGTGTTATGAATGCATAAAATTTTGTGAGATGAAGGATGCTAGGCAATCGAGTGTCCCAGTGTAGGTAGTTTAATAATTTTAAATATTTTTTACTTAGCTTAATTTGTTAATTTTGTTTCATGGTGCATTAGTCTACCAACTGTAATACCATGTAAATATACTTATAAATAAATATATAAATTATATTGTCCTTTCCGAAAACTCGTTGTTACTTAGATGTGAATTGATTGTGGCGGAATCTAAATATGATGTGTTTAGAATTGCGTTTTTAGTTTGCTCTGAGTTGATAAAATGTATTTCATGTATTTATTGTCATTTGGTGAAAGAGGATTATAATAAACTGAACCTGGTGGCTTGGAGAACATGTACCTACAATGTTAACGTAAGCGGTTTGCGAAAACTTTGCAAAAAGAGTTTTTTAAATTAAGATATCGATATTTTGTTAATTTTAACGTATTATTTAATAATAATTTCAGTAATATATAACAATAGTAACTAGGGTTGCCAACCGTACCATAATACATCGTATTGTATTTATATTTTGATTATGTGCACTATACACTGTTGAAGAAGTATATAGTACGCAAAAATACTATATTTCGGTCAGTCCTTTATTATGCATTTTGGGTTGGCCGTTTCAACCTGATTTTAAACACGAAGGCTTTTATAGCTCAGATAGTTGCCCCAATAGCAGTCTGAATGTTAGTAAGTAGTAAATATTGTGCATTATATTTAATTAATAAATTTACATACTTTAAAAAAAGTTTTTTTTAAAGTACTATACCTATTACTACAATTTTTATCCCTTGGGCAGGAAAATACTATATTTGTCCAAGAAAAAGTTGGCAACCCTGATAGTACCTGTAACAATTGTTACGAATAAAGTATTTCATTTCATTTGTATTGAACTGACGTAAGCTGACGATTTACTACCGGTCGCTTCAATTCAACTTCAATTGCTAGTTTTCGAAAACCACTTACGTTAGCGTCTTGTATATTAGACGAATTTAATAAATCTGTACCCTCACCATCATCATTGCGTATGTCACTTATCCTGCACGGATCAAATGTCGATATGCAACTGTTCCAGCCAGTCTGCTGCGGCAGGCGAAAATTCATGCATTTCCTCCATGCCACCCGGGAACACCGAAGTGGGCAATCATTTACCACGTGGGAGAGGGTCTGGTCGGGTGCTCCGCAGTCCCATTCTGGTGACTCCCTCAATCCCCACTTGTGTAGGTGATGGTTAGCTTCCCGTGGTCAGATCGAAACCGATTTAAGCGGGTCCAGGGTTTTCGGTCGGCGCAGAAGCCCGGTAATTCCTTCGACCTTTACCATGAGTTACAATTTATCTACTCGCTAACGAGTGAATGCTCCTGTCCTTCGCAGACCTCGCAGTATTCTTATAGAGTGCGAGGGACAGAGCATTCAACGCGCTAGCAAGTCCGATAATTCTAACTCATGGTAAGGGTACAGAGGTCTGGGAAAAACGTGAGAGTATCATCATACTCGTAGGCGGTAGGTACATAAATCATAGGGGCGCATCAGTCATCGGTTTTATTTCCACTTGACTGTTCAAGAGGCGAATAGTGCTTAAATATGTATGTATGTGTGTGTTTCTACATATGTTTCTTTGTGCCTTCTTCTACACCGAATGTCCTAGCGGATCTTAAGTCTCAAACAAACACCTCTATTTTTATACTTAATCAGGTTTAAAAATACATTTCTAACAAAAACCTCAATTTTCCTCATAGCTTCATTGCACTTCACTTAATGATATCTTCTAGTCCATTAAAAACAAGTTCTTAAACGTATTAAAAAGAAAATCGTTTACACGTAATCACAATAACGAGCACTCGTAAAAAGTTTCCATAAAATGAGTCGGGAGATGTGACATTGGAGAACGATACACCCGGCGAACAGTCTAAATATTCCAACAGTAAGTTTAGATCTTATTTATTTAATCTCTATTGCACTTTATTGACTTAATTCCTAACCACACTATCTACCAGTAAACCATTATAATCACACAGAAACTAATAAGCGGTGCACAGAGAAAGAAAGACAAAAATAAAGCCCAAGATCATTTTACAAAACAATAATACTTAATGCAAAAAGTACTAATAATTGCGTAAATCAATAAATATAAATAATGGAAATACCTACATAAAAGATAAGTAAAAAACTAACATCAAAGACTAAAACCCTGTCCCCTATACGTGGGATATGAGTGAATAGCTCTTCAAGGGATTTCATTTGACCCAATACGACTTACGGACCTTCAAAAACGGATCTTCCCTTTCTGGGAACTGCGATGATCATTTACCGTTAGGTGACCCGCCTTTTTATATATTAGTTGTTTTGTTTAATAAAAACTTTGAATTCCCAACAATGCAAACTCTGTAAGCAAAAGTGACTGCACAGAAATACAGTGTGTAAATGGTATACGGGCGTTTATTAAGACTCTACTAATCATTAACAGAAAGAATTATTTTGATTACGCTAACGTATACACCGTTATTAATTTTTGAACATACTGTCGACCCGCAATGTACATCGAAGTCCATCTGTCAGGTAAGTACGTAATGTTTAATTAATTGCATTTTTCGTCATACTTTACGTGTTTAATTATTTTGTATGTTTTTTTTATTTTATTTAATTTTAACAAAAGCTGCCTAAATGTGCTCAGTGGGGGTTATACTAACCACAGTTAAAAGGAACGCCCGTATATCATTTACACACTATATAGTATTATGGCCTTTACCAAAGTCTACAGTAACCAACGCTGACATTGAACGTCACATTTAGAATCTTTACGTCGTACTAGTGTATAAAACAAAGTATCTGTCCGCGTCTGTCGCGGTCTGTTTATCCGCTAATTTCTCCGAAACCACGCAACGGAATTTGATGCGGTTATCACCATTCGATATTTTTTCACCGATGGTTGTATGTATAATAAATTCTGGTTAATGTACGGGTATTACAACTCACATGAACCGAAGCGAAGCGAGGGCGGGTCGCTAGTAGTGGATAAAACTAAATCGGGAGCATGCCATTTGGCCGAATGTATCATTTCCCAAAAAGCTGGTTTTTTATTTGTTTTTGTTTACAATACGTCTATTATGTGAAACTTGTAATAATAAACATTTTGGTAAACAAAAATTTGGGAAATGATAAGGCAAAAACATTTCACCCAAACGCAATAGACCAACAAAACTTGGTGATCTAGCCCGTAGGGCTGATATAACGTGTTTCAAAACTCAATTATTGATTTTCTTATAAAAGCAGACTTTATAAGCAACATGTTGGAATACTGATAAGTTTTAAACTTGTAAAATAACCCTAAATAAAGCTCCTTAAGAAAAGAAAGGGTAATAAAAGAATCCCTGTAATGGCGCGCGAGGAATAATATATGTAGATTGCAGTATTTCTCAAAGGGAACATTGGGTGGTATACTAAGATTTTACACTTCACCGATGGCTGCCAATCCCTCTAATATTATTATGGTAATGTGGCCAATTTCAATAAAAGCGTTCGCTGAAGACATTTTCTTTTAGGCGGTATAAATCCACGGACATGTGGCGGTCTTGAGACATGGGTTGCGATTTGTAGCTCATATCTTTTCATAGGGAATTTTCTCCAATTGAAATTTACAGGCAAATTGAATAACCGTGTATGATTTTATTGTAACGAGTTCCACATTTTTTTACGTTACGCCAGCTTCGTTGCGCGGATGTAATGTGATGAATGTTGAAAATCCGTGTTTGATTTTTTGACGTGTCGAAATATTTGACGACGCAGGTTGCAGGCGTTTTGCACTTTGATCTGTATCTTTTTGTCTATTTTTGTTGTTATAAAGTAAAATTCAGAATATTTGGGATGGCTGGACATTTTATTGTTTATACCTTTAACTTTTATGATTATGCTTAAACGCCCAAATATTGTTATATTGAGGGGTAACTTGCTTAATTTGCATGCGGTAGCCACTTTTTTTATGACGTGAAGAAGCCAAACGAGCACACAAGCCACCTAATGGTAGTCGTAAGTGGGATCTGTGACCTATCAACCGCTATGCTAGTAATTTCACCGGTTGTCTTAACCCCACACTCAATCGCAGCAATGATAACACTGCAGTTCTGCTTGTAAGAGATCAAAAGATAAAAATGGCAATGGTAGCAGACGGTCCAGATGGACCCAGCACAAGGTCCACCACTAACGTAAATATTATTTTTTAAGTCCAAATAAAAAAAAAACAAATTAAATTAATATCTGAAAAAGGAGGCAGACGAGCAAGCGAGCTACCTGGCGGTAAGTGATCATCGCGACCTATAAACACCGGCCGCAACACCAGAGGAATCGCAGGTGCGCTGCCCTTTGAGAAAAGAGGAGTCTCATTTTTTGAAGGGCCCCAGGTCGTATTTGTTCGGAAATATAGACGCCGAGAGATGATTCCACACGGATACGGTGCGTGGCAAGAACGCCCTCAAAAACAGAAATATGACCTAATGTTTTATGAATATGAGCATCCTACTCTTTTTCTTCTCAAGGGAAGTCCATCATAGCTTTTCCCAGCATTGGGAAATTGAATACGTTTTTTTTATAGTCACGTGTACAATTCAAATTCTTGCTCTTGTTCCTATGAACACTTATGATCCCTCAAAGATAAATCGATCATTTGCGAATGCAATAATTCCCTAACCTTCACCCATTCTCGAGTGGGCTTCCCAACTCGTGCACATGTAAAATGTGATGTTTGGAAATTCAGGTCTAATTTGAAGCAACCGTGAGCGCCGTGCATGAATGCACGAGATTGCGAGGTTACCAGATACTGGTAACCTATTGGAGAGCGATGAATAGGCTTGCCCGTTCGATGGATAATTTGCGAATTGACTGATATCGAACATGTATTGTCTCAAGGTGAATTCACTTGTTACCTCGCTTTTATGCAAATTTTTAAGACTTGTAATTTTGATGTACCTACTCTTTTTTTAAACTCAAAATGACGATAATTATTTTAAGTTTAATGTATGTATTGTTATGGCTGTACTATTATAGCTCCCAAACGGAAGCACCTAATCGTTTTTTGTTTGATCGAGATAGTTCTTAGATTACTTTCATGAAAATCAGTTTGGACGTATAAGAGACAGTAGCTCTGAAAAATTTGGACGCCATTTTATTTATTACGATTATTTTTTCATTCAAACCAATTGAAAGCTTTAAGGTTTTCGGACAGAAGCAGGTTCAACAGTTCTTGAGTTAATAGTTTATTCTTACTAGTTTACGGATTAAAGTCAAATGGAGATTCCACTTTTTGCCATGCTCTTGTTACATACTCAAATTAAAAAAAAACCGGTTAAGTGCTATTCGGAATCGCGGAACGAAGGTTTTTCGTAACGGCTTAATTACACTTCATATTTATTTATATTTGTTTTTTCTGTTGGGTTTACACTAAAATTAGACCAAATGTTTGTAAGTATGACGTACTACAAGTTTCTTGTTACAAAAAACTTCTCTTGTACTTTTTTGTCGTATAAGGAAATACTTCGTTATAATACATATTCTTTATAAAATATCCAGTATTCTATTCCGGTTCAAAAGATACAGCTCCTTAAGGTATGTAGTCCTTTAATACTTTCAGTGCCAGCAACCCACCCGGCGTCGGCGAGTTCTCTGTTCGTAGGCAGTTAACGCTACAAAACGGGAAAAACGCTAGAATCGACTACGAGCGGTGCGATACGCGCTACGTGGTAGTGAGAGTATCAAAGAGGTAGATGGACTGACGGAGGGTCGCTTTGAAGCCGTTTGGGTCCGGAATTCTAAAAACGTTTACAGATTATCACGTCAAGAAAATTTCTAAGATATATTTGAAGCCATATAAACACAACTTAATTACGTTTTCATTAATAATGTTGAAAGTACCTAGGTTTAAACACTTGGCTATATTGATAAAAAAGAGGCCATGATGGTTTAAATTCAATAACTTTTAATTAGTTAATATGGTATGTTTTTTGTAGTGCTTTAAAATATGCATGTAAAGATAAGATTTTGAATATAAGTTTCACGCACGCAGTATCCACCATAAACCCGCGAACAGCCCTGTTATTCCATCGCGTTTAGGACTCCGAAAATGTCTACGTCGAACCAGATTAACGATATGTAAGGAAAAGGTGAATACTAGCTAGAATAACAGTTATTTAGTTCAGAAAAAAGGTAGATTTTATGCTGTAATCCAGGTATAAACGTAATATTATTATTAAAAAAATTATTCAAATACATCCAGCCTTTTTCAACGAGAAGAATGCGTGCAACGTGCGTTGGTATTTAGGCGTTTCTCAGAAAGGTTGTACCTAGTTAAGTACTAAAATTAAAAAACGTTAACTTTTCCGCTGCGTTACGAAATTCAGCTATACTGCTATAAGACGAATGGTGGTATCTCAGACAAAACTCCTGTAGCAAGTGCAAGCATATTACTAACGGGTGAGGATTGAATCTGTTTCATTTATTGAAATTGAGATATTGCCAATTGGAGTTGATGCCAATTGGGTATACATGTAATACTAATTTACGTAACGCAACAGAAAAGTTAACGTTTCTTAATTGTAGTCCTTAACTAGGTTCTAATCTTTCTAAGAATTACCATCTCCAAATCTGGACCGCTATATTGGTTATGTGGGAGTCACCAACCCAGACTAAAAAAACCCACTGATGCTTTCCCCAGGCTGTTGTTGGCGAGGGTCATAAGGTCACCCTCACCGGACCTGAAGACGAGTACAATAGCCTGATCCGACGTAATTCTCCTCAATGAACTCTCTAATAGCTGTTAAAGAATACCACCGCGTAGTCGTATAGTGTGTACGACCGGCGCCTAGATGGAGCGTGTCACTGCATAAAAAGCTTCTATACCCACCCCTCTTTTACTGCATCGCTGCCGGCTCCAATATTTGCATTCCATTTCTGGTTACAATTTCAGCGAGCGGAGGCAATTCTTGCCAACTTCCTTATTGTCCTCGAATTTTTATGATAGATTTCGAAATGGTTTTAATTACTTTTGGCGGTGAAATATTGGATAAATTACGAGGGTTTCCTATTTTAGTCGGATCAAATTAATTAAATTGTTTTTCCTCCTGCTTAAATTTATAAAGTTTTCTTCTAGTTGTATTGTGAGTACAACTTTCCACTTTTCTTCAACTAAAAGTTCGCTTTTAAAATAGAGATACATGTCCAACAAGAAAGGACCGTTTAACGGACAAACAAACAACATTACATGTACCCGTGACTTACGAAATATTTGATATCTAAGCGAATTAATCGGTCTAGATATTGTTATGTACAGTCACGTCTAATAATATGGACACAGTTAAACTTTCAAAAATATATAATTACAATTCTGCTGCAAGGGAATGAGGTTGTCCATATATATATTTGTGAGATCTTGTTAATGTATACATATTTATGATGCTGACTGTACAAAATGATGATAACATTTTTTTATACTTTTCTTTTGTCAGATTATTATTTTGCATGAAATCCTTGGAAATGAATATTAAAGCCAGTAAAGAAAATCCTTTCCATTTCCAAAACGAATATTTGCAAATCTACTGCAATAAGTTCTGCTATCACGGCATTGCAAACGAGGAAATTACTGTTTAAATTCTATGTTATTTGAAGTTTGATTGAAATCTACCGCATTTCCAGTTGGGCGTTGAAACTTTTTCCACTTAAATGCATAACCAAGGGCCGAAAGCATAGCCTTATCGTGCAGCAAATATGCATTAAGAATAATAGGTTCATTCTAACAAGATAAAAAAGCATATAGAATTGTTCTGTGACTGACTGATAGACACACAATGTAGGTACAGCCAAACCGCTACAATTATTTTATTCTAGAACTGACTTAAAACAGAAAAAAGTAGGGGGAGAAACGGGAAACTATTTTTTATGTAATAAACATCAACGAAGATGTATTTTAAATCACATAAGAACTGGCTGCAGTTACCAGCTTTGGTTAATATAACTAATGTCATAGCCGTTTTATGTCACCAGGGGAGTAGTTTATTCATTTAGGAGATAATACAGAAACATACCGGTGCGTAAAACCGATGGATGCAAACGACGCAGGACCGGTCCTTAGGGCAAACCATGCGGGAGGCCTACGTACAGCAGTGGACGTCTTGCGACAGTTGCGACTGAACTGATGACGATACGTAGGGTAGAGGTACCGTTTTTGGTCATCTTTACGCCGTTTTTGGCCACTCTAAAATTTATTTATTATGTAAAGTATTATGAAATTACAAAAAATAAAAACCTTATCTATATAAATCTTCAGTATTAACTATTTATGAATATTGTTTTAAATTTCACAGTATTTTTGATAAAAAGGATACAGTGGCTACAACCGGTACATCTACCCTTTAGTGTAAAATAATTTGTAAATAATTACTATAGACTCAGATGCTTCCCTAAATGTACCAACAAATATGGACAAAAATACACGATACAAAGCGCCTTAGTAAGACTTAATAGAAGCATAATAATAAATGAACTGGGAGAAAATTTCTTTCGGTGGGCTCTCGTTTTTATGGCAATCGTTAGGGGATGTATTTACCTTGATCCCGCGAGCTATAAAAATTATCATTAATTATGCCTTCAACGTTAAAATACAAGTTATTAATTACTATACACATCACGAATACTACAAACATAAATAATTATACTGGGATAAAAAATATCCTTACATTATTATTTTAAACTTTTCATACGCAACGCAGTAAGTATATTACAAATACCAAAAAAATAAGGATATTTCTGGTGAAAGTCGTTTCAATATAAATACTAGTAAGTCTACATAGTTACACCTGTGACCTCCTTCCTTTTAAATACCACGAGAATTTACCTAACAAACCTGCCAGCCCGCCAACGTGAAAAATGACGGATAATTAATTAATAAAAAGAGAAAACCAATTTAATTACGGTACCGTTTCGAATGTAACGGAATGTTTCGAATAAATTAATAGCAACAATGATGCTAATTAAATACGGGGCGAAGATATTTTGGCAGGTGAACACTGCCGGAATGTTGAGTAATAATGTTTATTACTTTAAACCTTAATCAAATTTTACTTATAGCTATGGTGAGTGCTTTATAGCATTACGTAATATAGTGCCTTTATGATAATATGTCTAATAAACTTGTGTGAGTTTTTATGAGTCCGTATCTATAGGTAGAATACTCGTTTGATTACACTATAACTGTATTTTTTTTTTATAGTGAGTAGGTTATTTAAACTTTAACTATATTTACACATGTCTTATTGATTTGAACCGTTTTTGGCCACTGTAACGTTTTTGGCCATTTAAGATTGAAATGGGTTTCAAACATTTTGTAAAATTAAAAACTTTTTCATAAATAGTCTGAAGTCTGAAGATAAATAAATATAAAGATAAAACATGAAAAAAAAATTAATTTTATAATGCTTTACATATTACTTAAAATTTAGAGTGGCGAAAAACGGTGTAAAATTGGCCAAAACTGGTACTTCTACCCTTTTTACAAAGCAAGCGGACCATTGCCGAGAGGATTAAAGAATATGTCATAGCATTGGGCCTATTATGGTTGTGATTAACGAAGTGGACAACCGTGGAGACAACATATGTCACTATCTGACCAGAGGACCCTGCCAAGACGCACTACGCTAACTAGCGTTTCTATTCGTTTCGCTTTTAAACCAATCGCGTCACTGGTAGATGACGTGTTACGAAGAGTAACGTGATCTACCAATATGTTAGTGCGAGAGTGACGGGGTGCTTTATCGACTGCGATAAAGTCGACTGTAGGTTTTACCGGTCCAGCAGTCAACAGCCGTCGTTGAAATACGATGGAAAGGTCAAGGTAAATAATAAGGTTATTAATAACTGGGAATCAAAAGTACCCTAAGTTTAAATTGTCACTCATTTTAGCCAATGAATTAACGAGTTAAAGTATTTTATCGACAGCCCACAGGCTATTTCAACAAAAAACAATTGTTTAAGCAGCGAAGCATTAATAAATGATAATTAACTTCACCGCCTATCAGCTCGTTACACAATGTTATTAAATTTATAATTAGATAGTCTCAATATAAGCATGTGGCCGATGGTAACGGGAACTTTTTAATGGCCTCCCCCGACGAACACTACTGCGGCCGCGGGACAGAACTCGTTAATGTTCACCCCTTTTTATGGACACGAACACATTCATATTTAACTACAAGCGTTGCAAAAAGATTTTAATGGCCAAAACGGACCTTTCTTTTGTTCAGGTAAAGGAGATTTTATACGATGTACTTTACAAAGGAATGTGGCGATATTATTGTTTTCGACTATTCACATGCTGCCTAAAATCCAACGTAGCCCAACCGAGTTTGAACTCTTTAAAATTTAAATAATTATTAGTTCGATGACAAAGCAAACAAAAAAGTACCTCAAGCTACCTCTATCTCTCTCCAGCCTACAAAAACACAACCGAGTAATACGACTTACATATTTTTAAGAAAGTCGCGAAGAAACGTGAACACTTACACCTGGAATCGTAAACGTAAGGTTCTTATATAACAAAATTGTAAACTTACCAAACTAACCCAACAAACGGGTGTCAAGCCATAAAGTACCCGGTCGTCATAGAAAAGAGTCAAGTTTGAAGAGCCAGAAGCGAGTAAGTAAAACTAACTAAAGTGATAACGATGTTTAGCCCGCAACGGGCAAACCTTCGACCGACGTGTGAAGCCCCACATAAAAGTAATTAGAAAAGTTCGTTTACGAACCTACCCGTTCGCACCTCGGAACATGGCGGCAACTTGCCGTGTAATCCCGCGAATGTCTGTTCAACATTTAATTAGTGTAGACACTGTTGTAAGAGCGACTTCCCTAAAACTGTCGGGTTACGTAGGACCTTTTCGTTAACCGTTCAATAACAACTTAAACGCCAAGTGGTAACACTTGAAATTTCAACGTTGCTCCTTGAGCTCTTGAGTTTGTTTCGCGTTAATGATTTTTTTAGCAGGGATATGAAAAGTGAAGTCATTCATCAAATGGTAGTCGCAATCACGGCGGGTGACGAGGTATCCGAGCGCGCGTAAGCTCGCGGAGGTCAGAGGGATTTGTTACTCGATGGAGTTATTTTTTAAAGATTCCCGGGCAACTGCTAAATATTAAGTCTTTGTTTTATAAAATGTAAGAATCGTTTCTTGAGAAACCTCTTAATCGTATATATTTTAACAATGACGAAGTAGAAAATATGGTATCCTGCCTTTTGGCCGAAATACGTTTGGTCGAATGTATCGTTTCCCAACTGTTTCATTTGCCAACTCACTTTTATTTCTGTAACTGTAAATATTTCAGGATTTATTTCTGTACCTTCGTGTAGACCCTATAGGTTAGGTTTGGTTAGTTTTTATACAAAACTTGAAATATACACAGTTACAGAAATAAAAGTGGGTTGGCAAATGAAACTGTTGGGAAACGATACATTCGACCAAACGTATTTCGGCCAAAAGGCAGAGAACCATAAAATATGAATACTATTTTAATTACAGTACGCAAAAGCTTCAGCTTCATTATTTTTATATATTTGATGCAGTGCACTGTAAAATATCAAAATAATATGAGAATGCTATTTATTCCTGAGGTTTTGTACTCTTAAAAACGATTATCGATCGATCGAGCAAACAAGCTGATTTAATCGATTTTAAGCTAACGAATTGAAAATGTACGCTCTAAAATCTTGTTTCTACCCTCTGAACGGATAACTTCAACTCACCAGTTAATAATTAACCAGTCAAGTTGAAAAATGAATTCGTAAGAGAATAACACGACTGGATATTTTTGTTGTGTGTATAAAACAGCTCTTAGGGTGAATGACATGACGAAATACAGAGTAAAGTCCATCTAATAATTAAAAAGGTCACTAACAAGTTTTATCCCAACCACAGATACTGTAGTCCCCGAAGGTTAATTAATAACTTTGCGTCGGAATATTTCAGAATTAATGCGTGGCGAGTCGCACAATAATACCTTGCCAAAGCATTCACATATCTACTTACGCTGAAAGCTCGTTAGCGGCATGCTGACGAGACGGCAAATGTGAACATGGTTCTAACTAATACAGGAATGGAGGACGAATATAAGGACAGCAATATGAGAATGTGATATTGATGTTAAATTTCATTAATTTATAATTTGTGCGATATGTAGGTAAATATACCACGTAAATGTTTAAAAAATGCACGTAATACTTATGTTATTCAGTCTATTACATAGGAATGGAAATGGATACTCTTTATCGCGTTCTCCACAAGGATTTTCAGATCTTTTTATGCACTGAAAATATTAGAAATGCTACTAGACGGTAGATGGCGCTGTCTTTTACCCAGCGATCCGTTAGATGTCGCTATTTAAACTGACAACGATTTCTTCGCGTAGATTTTATAGTCTAATCAAACCTATAGTAAGTTAGTGTTTACCATTGATGAATCTGAATTTGACAGAAAGTAAAAAGGATACTATTACTTAAATAAGTTTAATAGCGTTTATGAACAAGCCTTAAGGCTTAATTCTCGGTAGTTGGTCCTATTTCAGGTGCGTTCGTAATTAATAGTAGGTACAGCTTGTAGGCGCTTTAATCAAACATTTACCTACCTTCCCAAGATCACCTCAGATAACCCAAACGTGCAGCAATATTCCAAAGGGTAATTTCAGTGACAAATGAATAGGTCCGTCCTAAATTTCATTTTATTAGGACATAGGTTTTTCATTGGAACAATAGAACCTTCGCAGGGCTATCACATCGTGGAATTTATTGTAATTTGCCGATAGGAAACCGGGTGAGGAATATTTACGATGTCAATCTGGATACGTCTGGTGTCCCGTCTTCGGGATTTATGGTCTCGGTGAATAAGCGTAGATTTGTTCCGAGGCAGCACTTATTGAAATTGGCTGATTTACTTAAATCACATTATCGACAAGCGTAAAAGGATTGGGACGGCGCTCGCGAAACCTCATGCTTTTTACGCTTTATTTTTATTACGCTTATTTTGTTGAAAGCCTACGCGTGTACCAAAAAAGTAACTTCGTCTTTTAAATATCACCAGTTTCTAGTCTGCCCTTAGAATGTTCGCAAAACCGGGCAAGGGCATGTCGGACCTTGCTCAGTGTAGGGTTCCGTGGCCGTTACTACAAACAGCAAGTATCAATTTAGTTTTCTATGTAAAGTTATATGGTGCTGTCCTAGGTGACATTTAGTGGGTATGTACAGTCGAGTTCATAAATATGTGTACACTTTGGTACCTAGTCTATATAATATCATGTTTAAATGGCTATAGAGGAATAGAGGAATTGACACAGCGATTAAAATGACAAGGTACTAAAGTGTAGATATTTATGAACTTGACATACAAACACTGAAGCCGTGTGCATTTCAGGAACAAATCAAGTTTACATAGGCCGTCGTGTTAGATTTTATTTTACATACATACATCATACATACATAATCACGCCTGTTTCCCAGAGGGGTAGGCAGAGACGACTTCTTTCCACCTGCTACGATCCTGACAAATGTCTTTCGCTTCTTCCACATTCATACATCGAGTCATTTTATTTTAAGTGCGTTATAATGTGCTTTTACTTAAGATATTTGTAACATTTAGTTTTGGCTGTTTTTGGGACACCCAACTCTATCGTAAAATACACTTTCGAGTTCAATATTTCCTAAACAGTAACCCAAAACTATAACTTGATAGTAGGTAACATGAACATAATGATCTATCCAATCATACCTCACTCGATGTCATAATATTAAAAAATAAAATGCTTTGCTTGTATGGGAAGTACCCGAAAAGCTTTTTTTACAATCGTGTTATAATAGAGAGCTTTTTAAGTAAGGTACGAGATTAATAAGCTTGATTATGACACTGTTTTGGACTTTGTACGAGTTCATTAAAATTCATAATTTAAGTCAGTAATACGAGTATACAGGGTGTCCCAAAAGTACCACGCCACAGTGACACTGGAGGTAAGTCAGCTCAAGAGGAACCTAACCAGCCTAACATGACCTCAGTAAAAGTTGCACGGTTTTCGAGTTATTAGCGAAATGAAGATTTTTAAGAATTTTCCCCTTTGCTTTTACATTTTTAGTACCAGCATCGACTTAGACAGCTTTTAATAACAGTTTTTTATGTGTATCAAATCACGAATAGCTAATTTAGAAGTCTAAAGTGTTATTTTGTCAATAATTACTACAAGAAAGTTCGATTTATCTCGATTTAAATTGTCTCAAAAACATTAATTTCAACTTTGATCATCTGCCACAAAAAAAAACAATTAGAAACGAAACAAACAAGTAACGCCAATAAATTAGATACATAATGCAGATTCAGAAATGGTATAACACATGTTATCTTACTGCGAAAAGATAGGCATTTTTGTAACCTTCCTGATGCTGCACGCCATCACTGCTCACACTCCCGCACAAGTTGTCTGCTACCTGGACACTTATTAGTGTTATTACAAACTCTGTACTTTTGTCTCGTCTCTGTACGTTTGTCTGTACTTTTGTTTTGTTTTTATTTTCATTGCCATTTTATCCGGCCCATTGAAATTAAAATAAGTTAACGTTCAAAAGAGTGACAAATTAACCCTCATGATATTTTGCAAAACCGCTGTCCACAACATTTTTGTAGCACTTAGTGACTGCTTTCGAAGCTCAAGTTTTAGGTTAGTTCCATGAGGCATCACTAAAATGACAAAAATGCTTATCGTTTTCGTAGTAAGATACATGTGTTATACCATTTTTGAATCTGAATAATGAATCTAATTTATTGTTTGTTTCCTTTCTAATTGTTTTTTTTGTGGCAGATGATCAAAGTTGAAATTAATGTTTTTGTGACAATTTAAATCGAGATAAATCGAACTTTTTTTAGATTCTTGTAGTAGTTATTGACAAAATAACACTTCAGACTTCTAAATTAGCTATTCGTGATTTCATACACATAAAAAACTGTTATTAAAAGCTGTCCAAGTCGATACTGGTACTAAAAATGTAAAAGCAAAGGGGAAAATTCTTAAAAATCTTCATTTCGCTAATAACTCGAAAACCGTGCAACTTTTACTGAGGTCATGTTAGGCTGGTTAGATTCCTCTTGAGCTGACCTACCTCCGGTGTCACTGTGGCGTGGTACTTTTGGGACACCCTGTATAAGAAAACTAAATATCGTAAGTACTATATTGTCAAGTTCTACTATACGACTTACTTTCCACAAGATAATTTAAAAAAAAATATGTGTGATACTACTAGTTTCATTGGTAGCCTGCAGCGGGGTAACCTAATACAATACTGGTTCCACTAGTGAAAAAAAAAACACTCAATCTCAGTATTTTATTGTTCATATTCAATTCATACTGCAACATTATTATGGCCGGCCAATCACAAAACAGCACTGCAACATTACACCGGCGTCCGTAATGTTGCAGTACTGTGCTGTGATTGGCTAAATGCTAGTTAATCACAAAGCGTAGTCCTTTTTTAATGCCCTGGATACAACAGTAAATTTAAGTAGATTTTTGACAGATGACGCGACGCTGCTACGTTTCGAAACGCCATAGATTGGCAATTTTGTATCGGGTCGAGTCTCCTTAAATAAGGACACATATAATTGAATAACGAAGTTCTATTTTCAATTTTTTTTCGGCTGTTTCGGAAGTAACATATACTATTCAACGATGAAAAGAGTGACGTTGC
This sequence comes from Acleris sparsana, assembly GCA_923062465.1. Taxonomy (NCBI): domain Eukaryota; kingdom Metazoa; phylum Arthropoda; class Insecta; order Lepidoptera; family Tortricidae; genus Acleris; species Acleris sparsana. The sequence goes on from OV281289.1 coordinate 4,413,700, forward strand.
AGTATTGTCTATGAAATTTTAATACACAGGTTTTAATCGACGAGTACAAAAAATAATAATTCATTATTTTATTTTACAACTCGGTCGGCATAATATGAATGTACAACTTTGCCAAATTATAGCTTTATATTAAGTAACAAGAATCTCTAAGGGCCCGTTGTATGATCTGTAGTGAACTCAACTAATTGTTAATATTCGAAACAGAAATCGAAAAGACCCCCTGTGTGGTTGCCGGGTTAGAATAGTGCCACTCCGTGTCTTCCCGCGGATGTCGTAAGAGACGACTAAGGGAATAAAGGCTTGCAGTACTGTTAGGCGATGGGCTTGCAACCTGTCACTAATACACTGGTAAACATCTTAGCCTGATTGTGCAAAATGTGGTTACAGAATTATCAACAAGTTTTTGGGGTTGTTGGAAATTCTGTAGCTCTGCCTACCCCACTCTGGGAATGAAGGCGTGAGTTTATGTATGTATGTGTAAATCGAAAAGACACATTTCCTTAAGATTTAACCATTAGTTACGATTATTAACGATTAAATAGTTAGTTTAACTACTGATCAAACAACAGGTCCTAAGTTAAACCGCGGACAGGCGGACATGGCGAAACTGTAGGGTTTCCTTGTTTTTTTTATGGCAATGTGAAGGCACGCGAGCACTCAGGCTTTCACTGCACTTCAAATTCGTTGCCAACCCTGTGGACTAAGATGGAATGCCTCTATGCTAGTAATTTCACCGGTTGTCTTATCCCAAACAGAAGCACAGCTATGCGAACACTGCTGCTTAGCAGTGGGTTAATTGATAAGATGGTGGTAGCTATTCGGACGGACCCTGCACAAGGTCCTACCACCATTTGTTGACTACGGACCCCTAAAAAGCGCTATATGCAACGCGCTGTGACCGCAAAAGGCGTTTACGTAGAATAAATAGCCCGCCCGCGTCCTCAGTTGCCCAGTTTATCTCTTTTAATGTTTCATTCACCTTGCGTTATACTGTTATGTCCTCGGGGATGTAATTTCGTAGAAGGGGGTGGATTCGAAAAATCGTACCGCATGACTAATCCTTGGCGACACGTCTCGGCGCGCCAGCATTATCATAAATGCGAGTGACAGGGAAAAAGGGTTGGTGTGAGAGCAGAACAATGTATACTGTCAAGTAGGTATAAAGTGGAGTGTAAATCATTACATGGTTATAAGGGACTGAAGCGAGCGAATTGATGCGTTGGTATATAAGTAAAATATTAGTGTATTGATTGATTGATTGAGGAATTTTTCAAAGTTTTCACGTTTTTGTATTAAAAATATTTTTGTAACTGAAATTTCTTTTCAATACGAGTAAAGGGAATGGCCCATTTTTATTGGTTATAATGTCTATTTTAGGAGTAATAATTTCTAAAAAAAATAAAAAATCTTACATATCTAACATCGTAACATCGTACATAAGGCTGGGTTAGGTGAAATTTGATTTAAAAAATCCAGAGAAAGTAAAAGTTTCTTAAAAAAATACGTTATAACTTGTGATAATTGTAAATAAACACACTTTATGACTTGAAAATAATATCAGTAGACAATAGCTATAAACCCAGTAACAACGCTATTGTTGAACAAGGTTAACTCTAGAAAAACATGTATTCAGTTAATAATTATGTGAGATGAAATACGTTCAAAAGTTAAGTGCAACATCTACAACAATTTGTCCAAAAAAACCATTGCAATATACCTCAGAATTCACTCAAGGAATGAACGTGCTCTATATTATAATAATAAATATGCTTATAAGGCAAACTTTTAAATTCATGCCAAGCATGTAAGGTAAGATTATTGAAATAATTCATTGTACCTCGCTAGCTTTGTGTTCACTGACTCTCGCCACACAGTAAATTCAGACAAATTGCCCATCTCAGTACTTCGCATGCAAAAGACGCGGTATCATACTTGGTACTCTTCGCTCGGGCAACTTTCTTACAGCCAACGCAAACTTCCGAGTTCCATATGCATTACTGTTGTGCATTCTTAGGCGCCATGCGTTTATTGTTGTGAATACTTGATCTGCATGCTGCTCATGAAATGCATGAGGGGGTCAAAATGTACGGGATTGACGTAGGTTGACGACAGATCGCGCCAACCGCTAATGTCAAATCCAGACGTTTCGAATCTATAGAAAATAGAAACATTAGCAGCGTTCGCATGTTCCATGGAAAGCAATAGGGTTAGGGTAAAAGAGTTGCGCAACTTAAACGGCAATTAGCTATCTATTTGTACGACAGATGCAATTAAACACTGCTTATTGCATAAAAAACATTGATTAACCTGTATACTCGGGAATTTATCTCTTCAAGGAATATTTGAGGAAACTGTAGGACGATAGGCAAGATTAAAAAGATGTGCTTAAAAAGTCGTACCCACAAAACACATCAACACTTTTTTACCTTCCACTGAACTCACTGACTGAGACTGCCTTAAGTCCAGCGGTAGCCCATTCCATAGCTTGACGGAGTATGCTATGACAGATTTAGCAGAAGTGTTATCGTTGGGCGGGAGGATAAGGTTGGTCATTTTTCGTGTTAATGACGACAGATGAAGACAAAAAACACTGAAGACCTCAAACCAAAAGCCGAAACGAAGGAAACCAAGACGAGGGTGGAAAAGTAATATTAGGAGGACAATAGGGAATAGGTACCTTCTGCACTCGCTATTAGAGCTGATCGTAACTCATCATCATCATCATCACACAAGCCGAAAAACTAAAAAAACTAAAATCTACAGCCTTCTCCAAAGATTTCTACCATATTCAATCCCATACTACTCGCAAGTTTGCTACATCGCGATGGGTGCTAAATTCCTGCCATAATGTGGCACTGGAAGATCACCATTACACAGCTATGAACTACATTTTACGCTGAAAGAAAAGGACAAAGCTATGTAACTACTATAGTCCTTTACGCTCGCCATAAAGTGAACTTCATTGCCATGTCATGATAACCCCCTTGGTAATAGCAGATTTGAGCTTATCTATTTAATTACTGCAGCAAGTAGCAAGTTGTAGTGTGACTCCACCGCTAAACATAATCGAAATAGTCACTTTGTACAGAATTTTAATACAACCTGACTCTGTCAGGCGTAGCGATTTGCAAAATCCTAACCAATACGCAACTTTTTAAAACCAAACTAAATGTTTTTATATCGTCGTCTATGTATATTAAATATCCATGTTTAGATACTTTTCGATCCGCCATATTAATATTTGTTAATGAAATTACCTATATTCCAGTATCATCCAGTTATACTAGCAACAGTAAGATGAATCTAACATCTCGTTTGTCAAATCCCGCCACCCACGTATACAAGTCCAAAACATTTGGGGCGTAAATGTACCATAGGTACACATACATAAATGAATCTGTATTCTCTTGTCCAACTTGAAACTAGTAAAGTCAAGTATCAAATTCAACACAATTTTCCATTTAGACCTTCTGATTCAAAAGTCTCAAAATTACGAAAGAGCACAGATGTTGCATGATTTACAACAGCCACCAGATAAATAAATGGGAAAAACCGTATATCACAAGACCTATTTCAAACCCCGTCCAGTTTAGGTCTTGAAAAATGGCCGCACTCACATGCTTAATTGGCCCAAAAATAGCTAATTATAACGACGCAAAAGCTCTTACATACACCAGAAAGCACATTTATTTCGGTCACACTACAACCCTATCATACGCTGCCGTGCAGATCCTAAACCACAGTAAGTGCAAAAATTAAGTTTCGAGAAAAACGCAAAAAACCCTTTCAATACACTTTTTTTCCACTTTACTTTCGAATATTTACAATTTTTTTAATGTAATAATAAAGTATGGAAGACACAGAATATGATGACGTAAATAAAAATATTTTCAACATGTCCAGAAATAAAATATTTGGATTTTTTCAAATTTGAAGCATTTACTGTACCCTAAGATAGATATAAAATCGTAATAAAAGCAGAATAAAGTACAGTAAAAAAACGGGTTACTGTATACAAGACTCGGACACTCATTAAGACGGTGCTGATTGCATGCTAAACTACAGTATCATAGGCAATTTACTGTTATTTACTTAGTATGGGTCACTATAGATTATTTGGGTATAAAAGAAATAAAACACGATTAATTAATAAAAAAAACTGTAATTCTAGATAAAAAATAATGTAATAACATTACACATAATAACTTAGTTTAAAGAGGTAACTTTAAGTAACAATGTATCACAAAATCAGACTTTGTAAAGCACTTTTTTATTATTTACGTTAACTACTAAGTACTTACTCTTATTTTTTACTAATGGTAATGGCACATAATTAATGAGATCCTTAGAAAATTATAAAAATTCAGACTTTTTCGTCGCTTACATTACTACTTAATTAAAAAATACTGGTAGGTAAAAAAGTTTATGTAAGGGGCCACTTGCAGGAAAATGTTAAATCAAGATAAAGCCTAAATCTATATTTGAGACTGACAGTTCCATACATTTTGACATAACTAAACTGAACTTTAGCATTAATCTAGATTTAAATTTTTGCTGCAAGTGGCCCTAAGTAATTTTGAAATTATCAATTATATATCTTCATCACTATTTTCAAACTCAATATCTACTCTTTCATCCGGGCCTGAAGTGACAGGTAATTGTTTCCAGAATCCTATTCTGTTCTTAGGCATCAGTGGTCCCAGCTTTTTAATAAGATCCTGTTTTCTTTTAGCAGCTACACCTTGAGGGACACATCTCACAGGTGCATCAGGGATCTTTTTAGATTTTAGACATGCTCTATTTTTTTTTGTTCTGCTATTCATTTTTCTGAAAACAAAAAAACATACTTATATACAAGGTTTTGTTTCAAATTAATACTTAGATAAATATACAGGTAGGTAGGTAGGTAAAATACGTTTATGTCAAACAAGGGACCCGACCAGTGTTTCACGCGAATTACGAAATGTGGTAGGTATTTGGGTCATTCAACTATTCTTTGTTCATTTAGATAACTCTTATTTATTCAACACTATTAAACCAAAGCCCGGTATGAACTATTTTAAAGAATATTTTAAAGAAAACTGATTTAGTTTTTGTTTTGACTTAAAAGCCTAACAAAGTTAAAAAAAAAGTGTAGGATAACAATAGTTGATTGATCCATTTTCATATATCATACAAACAGCAAACACTCTTAACTGTACATCGGTGGACCTTATTACAAAAGGCATAAGGTCTACCGATGTACAGTTAACAGTGTGGGCGATCGTACCTACTTTAAAACAATCGGACTATACGTTATACATTAGCCCGCAAAACTTAGTTTCACACTTTTAGAATAGGTAAATCTCTAACAGAGTGTGATACTTAGTTTTGCGGGCCAGTATATAGGTAACAAAAAATCAATGTTCGGAAATCGGTAATTTGATCAGAATTACTTACTGCCGCACTCAGAGACGTCAATTAAATTTAACGCTTGTTCAGTGACGTGTTGTCTTATTCTTTTGCTATAGCAAAGAAACTGAGAGTAGCAAATTTAATCAAGCATTAAATTTAATCGACGTCTCCGAGTGTGGCAGTTAGTAACTTAACTTTAATGAACTAATTGAGAATGAAATAAAGACAAAAACTAATTATATATAAAAGCAAACTAACAATGAATTGATTAGATAATAATGAGCATCTGTAGTTTTTTTTTATATTACTTTTAGGGTGGTATTCCACTTGTCCAAGATCTTCGTCCAATGTGCATTGCGTCTCACATTTTTTCTAAGCAAACACTGTGAGACGCAAATACACATTGGACAAAGATCTTGGACATATTTCAAAAGAAATTGTATGCAAATTGTTATATAACAAACATTTAGGTACAGTACCTAAGTAACTTACCTCGACAGTCCACGTGCTCCGTGGCGCCGGACGGTCTGCTTCGCACAACTCGGGACCGCGACCAAACGCTCGGGATCTAACGCACAGTAACTGCTGCCACGAATACAGCAAAGACATACGAAAATATTCAAATTACTATCTAAAACACAGTAAGTTAGTCAGGTACTGTACTTTAAATTGTATAATGCTCTTGTATTCGAGACATTTACCACTTAAATAACAGTATAACATATTGTTACTGTCTTTTAGATGGTTTTTTAGAAGTGGTTGATAAGGAATTTACAAATTAAAATAAGGGTATGATATTTTTACTGTACTTTAGCTTAGTAAGTTTGGTAAAGAGAACAACAAGATTTACAACTCAGTATAATTATTTTAGTACATTTATGTTTTACTGTATTTTAATCTGTTTTTGGCTTAAAAGTTGACAGCTCTTCACTGGCTAATTAAGGTTTAAAATTAGATGTTTACTGTATTTTAATCAGTGAAATGTCAAAATTTTAAGCCGTAGTCGTTTTTACGGCACTTTAGTTAGTATTATCAAAATAATTGGCTGACTTTTTGTCATTTACTGTACGTGGAGGCTTCGGTTTTCAACTGTTCCCATCGTCCAAATCATAAATCGAGTATACACAAATATGCGTCTTGTTGTACTGATTCAGCCTCACAAAAAAACAAAAAATCGCAAAAACAGCACTTACTGTGGTTTAGGATCTGCACGGCAGTACGCGACACGAAAAACCTTTTTGCAACTAACGTGCAGTAAGAGAGACAAAGGGAATTAAAATCTCACGGAACGCGGGGAAGATAACTTAATGAGGGTTGACAAATTAGTGCCGAGTTCCGTAAGTTGGCAAACATTCGCCCGCCCGGGTCCAAGCCCGATTCTGGGTAGCGCCGCGATCTCAACACTGAACTGACGACATTGAAATTGTACAAACCGTAGTTTTCAGCTAATTTTAAGCAATACGACATTTAGGGGAGTTTCTCGGAATCTCTAATAAACTTTGTCCTAACGCGCCATTTGTCAGAGTTATTGTTTGTCATAGACTGGTTTCATCTGAGTCAGTCAATTTTTTAAGTTTTACAAAAAAAAACCTGCGGTTGTATTGTAACAAAACAAAAAAAAAACAGGTGGACATTGGCTTTAGGATAAACGAAGACTCAGATAAATGACGATTAAAGATTCCAATATAGAGCTACCATTTATTTGACAAACACTTTGCGCATAACTTTTTTAGAGCAAATGACACAAGAGTAACAAAAGATAGCAGATCACAAGAAAGAGATGTTGCGCTGCAGTGTAAAATTAATTAGGATTCAACTCAACATGTGCTGCAGCCCGAGTCATAGCGCTGGTTTTCAGCTTACCCTAGTAAAGAACAAGTTGCAGAACATTCCCAGAAGTATAGAAAAAAATCAGAAAAAAATATCCTAGGAGCAAACTCTGAAAATTTTGAAAGAAATGAAAGTTATGCATGAGTAGCGCCCCGGTAGGCTAGACAAATTGCATTCTGCTAAAGTCAACGACAGCATAAATCAAAGAATACCCTATTATGCAAGCTAATATGACTACAAGTAACATTATTTTAACTGTCTGCTAATATAAGAACAACATATAAACGTACAGTTGCCAATCAAACAGATTTGTGTGCATATTATAGAGTTTTGCAATATTGACGCAATAAATCAAATTAACAAACGTCTCTCAGGATAATAAAATTGTTTACGTGACTTTTAGTTGCATATGCGCAAAAATTTATTTAGTTGGTATATTAAAAAATATAATTCCAATCTCGTGAACATTGTTTAATCTTTTTGTATTAATAATGAAAACATTTCTCGTCTGCATTTTAATGGGTGCACGTTAATGCTCTTGCGTGTTGATCTCTTTTTATTCTCCAAATGGAGGCAGATTTAACTAAAAGTTTTGTAGATTTTTTATATCCGGGTTAACGCATTCATAAAGTATAATTATAAAATAATTTATTTTTAAATTTCCGTTTCTGACCATATTATAGGGAAGTTATGCCATGGATGTAGATAATAATTATTTATTTGTCTACATAAGTATATGTTCGTTCTGTCATACCAAATAGTACAAGCCTAAAGCTTAGTTACGGACTAGGTGAATGAGTGTAAAAGAATGTCCTTGATACAGTTCTGTTTAAATGAATCTATGTAGTTATTTGAATAGTAAATCCAGAATAGGCGCCCGCGTCTACACTTAATTCGAGGCGGGGATTAAATATTTAATTAAAGACAACTAACTTGAGGCGACGACATCAATGAAGAAAATAATTCAAGACACTTTAGTTTCACAAAATTCCTTGAAATTGGAGAGTTATTCCATAATAACTCAGTTGAGAAACGACCACTTAGCTGCTACAAGTGCCGTGAAAACTCATTTGTAAATGTCATTTGCCTTTGAAATATTGACAATCGTTCTACAAAGCGTGTCTTTTCGCAAAATTTTATATGGAAAATAATAAGTTGCGAAGCAGAATTTAGTTATTTTTTTAAACCTCCACAAAAAGGAAAAACATGTATAATTGTGTCATAAGTTTTAATGGCGTTATTTAATAATTAACCAAAATGCCAAGCAAAAAAATTTTTTTTTTGAAATATAAATTGTAACATAATCTAAGGAGTCGATTTTTAAATTTCACTATTCAAAATAATCAAAATTAATTAAGTCACGTGAGGATCTCATTCACGAGTGAGATTTTAAAAATGGTCTACTCTTTCCAGTCTGGATTTCATGTTCATGGTCTTCGGAGGGGGAGTGGTTATGACATAGTTATTCAGTTCAGTTTACACTGAGAGAAAAGAACAAAGTAATATAACTGCTATAGCTCTGTCCTTTACGCACGCCGTAAAATAAACTGCACTATCAGTTGGTAGCCCTTGTGCGTGTCATCAATGTTATTACGGAATTTTAAAAATATTATATCCCATGTTTCAAATGTCCTTAAAAATACCACGTCCAAAACGACTTCCTTTACCGCGGCATTTCATTTTGAAACTCCGCTTTGGTATGTCATCGTAAGAATGCGCTTTAAACATGATGGCAAATAGTTTAACATACTATGGGTCATGAATTTTTCATGTTTATCGTTGTCATTCCAATTCTTAAAGATGAACACAAGTTTCTTAAACAAAATGAAATTTTAATACAGGCTAAAACTAGACTTGAATCCCAACACGTGGATTACTTAACCAATAGATTAGACATAAGATACAACAGAAAGAGCTAGAGTATCATGAGCTGGTAAACCTGTCAAGTTCTACTCAATGCAAGGGATAGAACTATAGAAGGTAAATATATCTGGCCATTATACAGCCTGAAACTTTTGCAGACTGAGAGCTAGTGAAGTGACCATGACCGTTGCAACATGTTCGAAACGTAGAGATATATATATATAAAGTTTTTACGAGATTAAGTCCCTTTTTAGATTTATAACAGTATGTGTTAACGTCGCGAAAGTTTGAAACAAACAGTCTTTAACTTCTTTTGTATTTTATCAAATGTGCATGAGCCAGATTCTAGTAATTCGGCAGCGCATTGTGACCGATCTTTTGAATCTAAGTGCTGTACTGGTATTTAGTCGTTGCACCCAGTTAGGATTATTTGCATATAATTTGGAACGATGGCACGCCGGGGGCGTTGTTTGCGACTTCACCCTCAGTTCTCCACTCGGAACTAGATTACGTTTCGAATGTACATAGACTTAATTAAATTGCTGTTAATCGTTAGTTACGATATTAATGTGACCTAATAAATGTCTTAAAAAAGAAGAAATGGTGTCACAATGTTCTAAGAGTCGGTTGTGTCTTATGTGTCTTGAACCAGGAGTTCTTGCATGTACTTAACTCACGTACCAGTAAGATGTGCGGAACTGTGAAAAGAACTCCTTGCCCCTAGCCACATACCTCCCTCGCATATATCCCTCGCTCGACATTCTTAGTCGCATACCTCACACGCATCTCTCGCGCGCATTTTATTCAGAAATACCTAACCTTTATCCAGTACGGCAGACGTTGCATTTTTACGCTTGTCGCTTAGCGTGTGTTTTTCGTTGCAGACTATATTGCAAGGACAGGGGGCCCGTGGGATTATAGTAAAATGCGTTCTTTTGCATGTACGAGTATTCAATGGGATCGCCGATATAGATAGAGGAATACAAAGTTAGCTATAACTAAATATAAGTTACTTTAATACTGTGTTGGTGTGGCCAACAGAGGGATTAAAACGAGCGACAAATAACTCGCGGATATCTTGAACTAGCTGCCCAGGGCTCCACTGAGTTGGGTTTGGGCACAATAAGATGTCCACTAGACACATGCCTCTTCCATAACACGCCACTGAGCTTGATGTTGACATTTTGGTTTCCAACCGCTGCCAGCCACTTCTCGTATGTCATCGCACCAATTTACTAGACGGCGTCTTACACCACGTTTGCCAAGCCGCAGTCTCCACTCCAGAAAATGACGATTAGACGTATGCAATCACCAGATCATCGATCTAAGATGAAATTTCCCTTTGGTAGTAATTACCTCATCTATCTTACTACCATATTTTACAGTTATGAAACTGAACCTATCCAGTTGATGATGTTGTTCCACGTTCACAACTGCTGGTTTGCCTCGCGCATTTTGGTGAAGAGTTCACGAACATTAATTTCATGAACTTAGGACAGCCTGCAATGAAAACGGCGCCTAAACAAATATAATGATTTTGTATGAACATTCTCATTGTTACCCATGGGTTACAAAACTCAGAGATACCAAAATCAAAACAAAACAAAGATACTGCAACTCCTAATACTCTGTCAACTCACTCAAACGACTCTACAGAGGTATTACAAAATTCTATAAAAGGTTCCGTATAATAATAATGTCTGTGGCTGCGATCTTGGAGGGCCAGCCGAGATTTATCGCAGCTCGTAAAGAGTACATTTCTAGAATAAACCGTGAGTTTGGACTCACACGCGCGTCATCGCCCTGCGACGGAGTTTGCTCATTCGAACGCGTTTGTGGTGCAATCCATAAGAGTGGTGAATCATCCATATAATCGGCTGTAATAGTAAACTATGCAATATGCAAAGTTTGAAGTCACACCCTACTACTTATTTAAAACGCAAACGTAAACGTTTAAAGTGTTGAGAATCTCTAATTGGTAAGCCGTTTCAGGAATTAAATGCAATGTTTGTCACACCTATCTGACAGTAATACTCAGAAACGACTGTCGACGCGCTGCGTTTTGTGCCCGAGCCTTACCGTCACGTAGGGTCATATTCAACATCAGTACACTGCACCATCATCAGTGCACTGTGATATGAACTGACGTGGCATAATGTGCCCTTATAAACGACAATTTGAGAGAGAGCCTTGACAGACGAGTTTTATTTCCATTTGTTGAGGAAATCAAACAATCACATCAAAGAAGAAGAAGAATTTTAGTTATACTATAGAGTGAGATTCAAATTAGCGTACTGTTTATAATCTTATAAATATCGGCCTAACAGGTTTATAAAAAAATCTTCGCTTTGTGCGGAAAAGCTATAAGCTATTTAATAAAAACAAAGTGGTGTGCCCTCACTTCAGAGATTTGTTCCCCACTCCTTAACTTTTCAAAAACAATTTTTGAAACTGATGTTTTCCAGCCTCTCATTTTTTATTTAGAATCTGATGCAACGCTTCCTTATTTACTTTCCGCATGGATTCTATGGGCTCCTTCAACACCTTCACACTTTCTATGATCATTTATAACCCCCGGCCAATCACTCTGATAAAAGTCCTAATATAGTGTATCTGCCTCCTTCTGATTGATAAATATCTTTATTTATTTATATATTAATTGAACAAGAACGGTTTACACCAATTACACTTGCCAACATTCTAATAGTGGACTTTTATATATATATCATGTATTTATTATAAAAAAATTAACCCACATTCACACACGCTCTTTCTCACACATTAAACACTCATTTATTCACTAACATTCACGTACAAACCTTCTTACCGCATCTCACAGTACGCACGACTTTGAGACATTAACCTGGACCAGTGGTCAACAAAAATATCCACTTGGGGATCAGTACGCAGGAGCCCATTGAGTGAGGCGATCATGTCGCACAGTGGTAAGTGGCGACGCGCAGCAGTCGAACGCGCTCCCACTCCATCCGCTGTAGGGATGCACGCCGATCTTCTATTGTTTGAAATATTAAAAAACCATCAACAATCCGCTCCCCGCTCTTGTCACACTCGCAGGCGCGAAAGTTTCACAGTTTCGTTCCCATTAATAATTCTCCGGAGGCGGCCTGGCCCCTGAAAAGAATATTTCACTCTTTTGAAGCTGCAAACTGGGTACAATCGAATTACCATTTAAAAGGCTCCCTTGTATTGCTATTTAAAACGTTCAACGATTTTCGGTAGCTTTGTTGTTGCGTTTGCGTCTCCCTTTTGACAATAGTTCTTATCTCCCCGATGTGCGATAGCGACACGGCGGAGAATGGTACTGTTTTTTGCGTTTATGAAGTTGCGTTTTGTCAATGAATGTCAGATTTGAATAATAATACGGCATAATTTGGGGATAACCCAAAGGTTTTGTACTTTTTTTTAGTAATGTCGTCTGTATTAATATAAAATTATACTAATAATATCTATACTTGGCTTTTGATCTAGAACCGTTGGGGGAATAAATGCCGTAGTCGCCACGCTTGGCAGGCGGGTTGGCGACCGCAGTTATACCATGTAGTCCGCGGAGGACGCTGCTGCCCATCCTCCGGTTGATCCCTTAGTCGCCTCTTACGATACCCACAGGAAGAAATGGGGTGGTGTTATTCTCGGCCGGTACCAACGCAACACAGCAAAAAGGATGCGAAAAGCACAAGACCGATCTGAGTGGAGAGCCTTGGGGGAGGCCTTTGTCCAGCAGTGGACGTCTTTCGGCTGACATGATGATGATGATGATGATGATGAATAATAACTATCTCCACCCTCATTACTGTGATTTTATCCCACGATGTCACTCCCACAACCAAGACGAAAACGAACATACACTCGAAAAACATACCTCCTTCTGGCGCAGTCGGGTAAAAATAAAGTGAATTGAATATCTTATGTTTTCATATTATTTTATATTGATGACTTAATCTTTTTTTGTGTAATCCGCATATGATTAAACAAATGAAATTTCCAGCAGTTTTAGGGCTGCGTGACATCTGTAAGTTAGTGAAAATATTCCTGAATTACCTGCTGTATTGATTCACAACTCACTCTGCAGCCCCATGATCCCCCGATCCATCGCATCGGCACGAACACTGAAAGTTAAATAAATTCGCACCGCAAATAACAGTATTTTCATTTTAAATAACACCATTGACATTGCTATTTGACACACGCTAAACGAGTACCAAATGTGAGTTGATATTGTTTTCAATCTATCAAATTGTTGTAACATGGTGAATACGTACAATTTAGTAGTCGGACGGTGTTGAATTGAAAATATCACCTAGGATAATTTTACGTCTAAGATCGCAACTTTGACATCGATTAACGAGATAAAGTTTGTTAACAGTTGTGGTACACTTCTTATAGCGCAACTATTAGACGTTAACAATATGGCTGTTGACGTGTGCCACTTTGGAACGTTTTTCTTTTCTAGCTCTCAAAATGTTTAGGATATATATTTTTTTCCGTTGCTACAAACGACGTGGTCAACTGTTTGTTATTTTGAGCAATAGAAAAGATAAACTTTTATAGGGTTTGCATCTTGGGCCTTTGTTTTACGACGTTAAACAATATAGCTTTAGACTCGTTATTGTATTTATTTTCAAAGTGTTGATAGATCTTATTTACTTAACAATAATGGGGGCGGAGGAAAAACAATATTTTTTTATACTAACTAGATTGAACGTACGTCAAAGGAACACACATATAAATCATTTATTCAATAGAACGAAACGCTTTTCCCTTCAACTCTGGAGTTAAAAAGCAAAAATCAAAAAGCCCGAACACGTACCGCTGCTCTCATATCACATATTTTTCAATGAAGAAAATTCTTTAAAAGTTTCCAAAGAGGTTAAAACAAATCATAGACGTTACCTAATGGATATAATGGAACCAATATCGTCTCCACCTAAGTGGCTACCTACGCGACCAGCAGAGAAATGGGCAGTACCCGTAATGTTTACTTCATGGTAGCACTACACTTGACGTAGCTTATGTCGGCAGGGTACCTTTTATTTTTATCTTAACCCCTTTCAACGAACGTTATTAATATCGTTACGCAGAATTTCGCATGAGTTTTTAATTGTAGTCATATGTTTGACGTAATTCATGGTTAAGATATCCTGAAAACTTCATGTTTTCAGTAGAAGACAGCGTTCGATGAAATAAAATTCGATTAAATGATACAATCGATTAAGTGAAATTAGATAAACTTACCGTATCTGCATCAGTTTGTCAAATATTTCACTTTGGCGCAAATTAACAATAGGAATACGAATTAGCAAATGTCATATAAGTTTATCATCCAGACCGTCCTCCTCTTCACTTAGCATCAGGTGAGACTGGGGTCAAATGCAAACCCATTATCAATAAAAAAAATGAATATAGCCAGGTGAAGACAGCTTCACTGGCTCTTTTGATGTCTCAAAAACCGACAATGACGTTATAACGCGTATTTGCTATTAGCTTTTATTTTTTAGTCGTCTACGATTGCGATTATGTGCCAAATATTCTAAATACGCGAATAAATAAAGACAACTAAAGTGCGACGAACGTTCGCTTGTGGCGCTGTTGTGAAGCCAGCCTTATAGTTCCCACTTTATGTGCCCGACGGTAAGTGTCCCGGGAGAATTCTAGCAGTCTGTGGTTTACATAATGCCTCTATGGTTGGACGGAGGTCAGGTTCAGCGGTAACATGACAACTATGCTGAGGATTGTGAGATCAAATCCCATTAGAGGCACTTTTTAACCGACTATCTAGAGTAATTATAAGTGTGTTCTACATAAACAGAATGAGACGGAAATTACGTGAAGTGGAACTGATTGCTTCTTATACACTTCATAAAACACTTACCCCCTTACTAATAAACGGTGAGTAACGGTGGTTTAGCTATACATTGTTTTGTCCTTATCTGTCATTGTGACATTTGAATTTGACAGATAAGGACAAAACAATGTATAGCTAAACCACCGTTACTCAACGTTTATTAGTAAGGGGGTTAATTTTTGCGATATTAAAAACAATATATTAAGTGATAAAGTTAACTTAGGAATGATTTAAAACCAAAAAAATTGATTAAAATCGAGTATAATTGATTAAAATAGTAGTACTAGCGACGCCCTCGCTTCGTTTCTGTTTATGTGAGTTTTCTGTAAAAACCTGTATTGAAAAAATATCTAACTGAAGGTGAAAGCGAGTTAGCCATTATATAACAGACAGACGGAGAGACAGACAGACAGACGCGGAAACCGACTTTGTATTATACTATTTAAAGAGAAAGATAAAGAAGTAACGTGTAACCACAATTTTCGTCAATAATTGATGAAGCGTAAATAATTTTTAAAACCCTACATAATCCACCCTCATACATTATGTTCAAAACTGTCAGTTTCTTTAAAAGGTTTTCTATCACACCAGTGACCACAAGATGCATTCTGGAAACGTTATCGTAATGGAAAACGTATTAGATTGACGTACGTGACGGTCGCATCGAATTCCATATACTTTGTTTGCAGTTTTCAAAAATCGTTTGGTTAAGTTAGCGTTTTATTTAGTACGACTAGATATTACAAAGAAACAAAATTGTTTCAACTCCGTTGTAAACTTAGAACTAAATTTGTTTGAGGAACATCGTGGACTTAAGTTTTATTGGCAAAACAGAATCATCAGTCAAAAATAAAGCCAATAAGCAAATTTTTTGCAACAAATTACTTTCGCTTAGTCCCGTTATTGAAAGAATTAAATTTAAAAATCATAAACAAAAGTTGTATACCGCCGTTTAGGAAAGTTGGTGAATTAAAATTCTGAATTAACGCTGGAGTTGGGAGAGGACTCCTTCCGAAGGAGTCGATGTTAAAGTTAGTGAGGGTATGAATAAAGTTGGAATGCAATCGGGATGGCAGGCACTGACAGTATGCTCACACCGGGGCCGCCTCGGGCTCCACTGGACATCAGGAGACGGCGGCTGTTTGCTTGGCTGTGCACGGTGGAATAAACCCTGTGTACTCATATTCGCTGCACATTTGCCAAATTACTAGACGCTACCAAAACCATCAAAAGAAAGCATGAATTTCTAAAAGAAAAGTAAAGTGTTAAATCACAGGTATAATCCACGGTTTATGCAATCATGCACTCTATAAAAGGAACAAAAAGGTGAAGTTAATGCTATGACACTTTCCAACAAAGACAATGATGAATCTATATCTGTCAAACAGTAAACTAATAAACGATAAGTAAGTAGGGAAACGAGCACACAGGCCAACTGATGGTAAATGGAGTGTAAAGCAATATATCGGCATCCCTTCATCTGGCATAACTTTTTTTGGCACAATTCATCATTTCGCACAATCATCATTTGGCATAAAGTCTTTTTTTCTGAAACCGTGTACTTTTCAGGATTTTTTAAAATATCATTGCATAGAACCCAATAGGTTAGGTTTGGTTTATTTTATGTCAATCCTGAAAAGTACACGGTTTCAGAAAAAAATACTTTATGCCAAATGATGAATTATGCCAAAAAAAATTGTGCAAGACATTAGTAACCCCAATATATCCTACATATATATACTTACTCGGGCCAATCATTTCAGCGGTTGTCTTATTCTTACATCGGAATAGTAACAGCAGTGCGAACGCTGCTGATTGGCAGGAGGTTAAAAAATAAGATTGTGGTTCTGGTGCGGATGGACCCTGCATACATACTACTATTTAGTAATTAAAGGGGACACCGTTGATTTAGGAAAAACATATCGAAACTTTTATGTGGTGGTCTTGCACCGTCTTATATACACATAAGTAGGTGTTTTTTTTTTCCTTTTCTCCTTTTTATATCTCTTGTAAGATTTTTGGCATGTTTTCCTGCTGAACTACGCATTTTATTTGATTGTATATTAAATTTAATATATTTAGTTTTATATAGGTAATGCTGGACTTAAGTAGTGACCATTGTATGTTTAAAAAATGACTGACTGCTGAATTTCTTGCTGCTTTTCTTCTCAGCAGTGGTCTGCTCTTGGGAAGCGCTGGTAGATTCTGGAAGTGTCCGTGCGGCCTACTTACTGAATAAATGTCTTTTATCTTTTATCTTTTTATCTTTTAAAGCAACGAGTAAATAAGTATCTTAAAAGATGTATTTTGTTAAGCCCAAAAAAGTAAAAATGCCGTAATAAAAGTAACAGGTGAGCTTACCTTGTATTACCTTCCCATCCCTTCCTTGTGCACTCAGTTCGCCACTATTCACGTAAATAAAACTATACGCCATTTGCCATACTGCTTGGTAATGGTCATTCACGATAAGACCGGCTAAAAAGGTCCGGTCCGGATTGTCCGGCCCCGGCGTGAGAGGACGGCGACAGCATTTATGCAGTAGCCAGACTGTCCCCTGCGATATTATTTTCCGGGATATTACACGTAGACGTTAAGCCAAATTTTACATTACGCTTCAACAATTCCCACCAGGGAGTGGCGACGCGGGGATTGTTGCTGTAGTTTTTGCAGACAAAAGCGTCGTAGTTGTTCATTTTGTTCATATTTCCGCTTGCAAACACGAAATCAGTTCATTTCCATTTCGAATACCACAGTAATAACTGTTTAAATCAATGAAGACACTGAATTCGGAGCGGTTCGTTTCAAATTTATTTCAAACAAAGAGAAACACGACTGCCGTTATTCTATCACACGAACCCGAAACTAGTATGGCAGAAAGTCAATTTGATTCGAAACAAACGTAGGAGGCTTCGCGCGGCAGACAGATGCCAATAATAGAGGTAGAATAGGACAGGCCGCTAGCGGGCTAGTTCACAAGCGTGGCGGGATTTAGGAGCTCAACTCCCAAAATCACAGTTTGAATTTCCTGTATTCCTATCTCTTTCGATCATTTAATACCTGTAGAGCAAGAGGGATAGAACTCCCAAAGTTTGAAACTTATTACTTTGGAGTAACTCGCCGGATGGTGAAATGTGCCGCGTTGGGACTTTCATTTGTTAGGTATGCGATGTCCTGCCATCGGGCATTCTGCCTCGAAAATAGGAAATTTAAGCTTCAACAGATTTTTACGATTCATTTAATACTATTTCACAGTTGAGCGTGCAAGAGTCAGAGTTGTATCATTCCTCGTTATAAGATAATACTTACTCACCCAATCTTAAATAAAAGATAAGGAGTTCAATTGAAGAGGCCTTTACCTCTTCAATTCTCTTCTTTATTCACCTCGGTTTTCATTCTAATGAAGGAATAAACAAGAGTAACATTTTGTTGTTTTTCGTTGCTACCGTTTTTAAATTAAAAGTTTTACAACACAGCAATATGGCGTCTTCGGGAAGTTAAGAAGAGTGTTGAAAAAAATGTTCTCAATTTTTTAATGTGCTTTTAACTCGAGGACAAATATTTCAATCATACGTCACGTTTACGATTCGAAAACGTCATCTGAACCTGTACGTAGTAAGAACCCCTAGCTAGAAAAGTCACGTTTTCATTCATTATTTTACATATTTCAACTTTACTACATAAAGAAGATAGTAAAGTCAACGTCCATGTCAATTTAAGTAATAAATACGGACTCAGGGCGCTTTAACCAATTGCCATACACATTTTTTCGATGACGATAAGTTAGGGTTACCTACTTACTTAATAAAAGGTAAGAGTTAGTGCTCGAGGTAAAGCTTGTTATCCAGATTTCTATAGAAATGAAAACCGATATTATCAAAAAAACCTTGCAACTTTTTTGGATAATTTACAACTAACGTGCATCGAAAAACACAGCTTTATAATCAAGGACGAAACGGAGAAGATAAACAAACTCACATTGCAACAGTATAAAACCATTTTACTAATTAAAATAAAAGAGTTCAGGATAACTGTAGACAACCCTGTACCATGTCACTTATTACGATAAGGAAGCTAATTATCAATCTGCCGTCAGCAGTTGTCACAGGTGGAGGTGCTCCCGCCCAGAGCGCGACGCTTGAGGCACGGAGGTGCACTGCAGCACAAATACACGAGAAAAGCGTTTATTCTTAGAATATTTTAAAATAGGAACGCTGGTCGATCGTGAGTGAATACGATTTTATTTAGTTTCTAGCTTTTGCTGCTGACTCCGTCCGCGTAGAAATTGTATATCGCTGCTCCCTCGGGAACCGTCTGATTTGCCGTGATAAAAACTACTCTATGTCCTATTCCAGGATCTAACCTATATGTGTGCCAAGTTTCATCCCGATTCGTTCGGTGGTTGTAGCGTGATTGAGTAACAAACGTCCAAACATCCATACTTTTTCAGTTATAAGTAAGATATTTGAGTTATGCCAGCAAGAAAATGTAAACTAATTAGATAGCTGAAATCAAGAATAAACAAGATATTATACCGTTGGCCATACTCCGTTAATGCATAGTCAGGTTTGATCAAAATAGTGTCTTTGTGCGCCCGCCTTCGTTTGCCTATAAAATATACAAGGTGATTTATGTGTTTGAGCCAGTACTAACTCTTGGCCTTTCCTACGTTATCTGCTGTTTCCCACCTTCACCATTTTATAAATTTTGACAAAATTTAAATTTTCTACTGCTTTAACAATATCTATTTCCTTTAATTATCAACGCTATTTGTTTTTGTTATCGTTTCTGAACCAATATTGCGAGAGTTTTTGTTTTATATGCTGCAGTAATTTCAAATAAGGAATCTCTAGTATCATACCTATTCAAAATGCCTCCACTAGACTTGATTCCTCTGCTAAGCGTATGCGTGTACCCTGTTCCCCGCTACCGCCGCTCACCGAAGCTCTCGCTACACATCTCTCCCCCGACTCTAATTTTGTATGCTCTGTCGTTTCACCGCATTTATTTTTCTTCGCGGTCTAATTTTCTTTGTTGTCTCAGACGTTTTGTAACCAAATTTCGCGGAATGAGGTCCGTGGTTGAAATGAAATTGGTATTCTGAATGAATTGGGCCGCTCCGTAAGTTTCGTGGACACTTTGTCTGAAAACGCTATCCTGATTCTTAATTCGGTTCCTTGCACGGCCGCGGAATTTTAATATGAGCATCATTGCAGTAATTAGAGCTGGACGAATCTTAATTAATCCTTACAGTCAAAACACGTAAACTTGCTTGTGGAAGCAACTGCGGGCAACTGTACAATGCTACATTATTTATTTAAGATCTGGTATCTTGCAGGGTAGTCCGCATATAAACCTGCCGATCACTTGAACAGCAAATCTGGCAGCAAATCCACTTCTGCTGATGAAAATGTATATTATGCCGTCTGTGCGTCCGGCGATTGGCTGCTCTTTCCACAACTAAAAATAAACACTACATTTTCTGGACGTCCTACAAGCCAGTACATAGTAAAGGTATGGACTGTTTTTGAATGTTTAAGCCGCAAGACTTCAAAAACTTACTTACAAGGACAATCATGATGTACAAAAAAAATAACAACTTTATTTTCATATTGTGAACTTTTACTAGACTATGTACGATATTTGAGATGACTATTACCGATTCCAAGTTATAAAACGGTGGATAGAACGAATTCGTTCTATCCACCGTTTTATAACTGGTGAAATCCGGTTTTAATGATACTTTTCTACTTCAAATATTGCTAAAATACGATTGGAGGAGACTAAGTTTATTAGTTTTTTATTTGTAATTACAAATAAAAGTTTAACTAAGTTTATTAGTTTTTTATTTGTAATTACAAAAACTGTTATAAGACTTACTCCGAGATTAGTCTATACAAATCCGGCATTTAATCTTATAGACCTTATTCTCGTTTGGTCAAGTGACATCTATTGTATGAACACGACCTAGTAATTAACCAGGCATCACATTTAATCTTGTCCTGCTTCCTATAACAAAAACACCCCCAAATTCTACTTCCAATCTAGTAAGCAGCCCATCAATGACCACTTGAGTGACAACCATAACACGGGTAGAGCCACGATTTCCGAATTACATGTCACGGTAATCCCTGATGTGCATTGAACTCGGCCGTCGGGCGACGCAGCGGGGACGGACCAGATGAAGACGAGACGTTACGTCATGTTATTACAGGAGACATCAGCAAGACGGATGGCGCGGTCACTGCATGAATATTTCAAGAGACGCATTAGGACACGGAAAAATAAATATGGCCGACTTCAGTGGACGCATTTGTATATAAATCGTGGTGCTTCGCGCGTGTTCGGGTTGCGAATGAGCGGGGACCGGTCCAAAGTTATTTATCAGTTAACCGTATATCCATCTCACGGCTGTGGGTCTGAATTTTTATTGAAAACACGAGGCCGAGACCAAGAAAGCTTCGTGATAAACAGCCATTAATTGAGCTGAATGGCGCTCTTAATGTATTCGGGTTCGCGAAATGAAAATATGACCTGTCGTGCAGTTTTTAGTGCATATAAAACATTTCGTCCAATGTTCCACCTCTTTTATGAAGTGGAATTTACGAGGAACGAAGGTTGTTTATGTAGGTAATGTTTCGTTTAGCGAGTTAATATAAAGTAGTCTCACTTATTTTCGCTGGAAGGCTTTGCTTCCATGAATTTTAAAGTGTATAAATTTACCTTTAAATTTTTACAACCTCAAAACGTTAAAACATATTTTTGCTGACGCGAGAAACGGGAAGTCTGGTTTAACCTTACGTGTCGGTTTCTTTATTATATTTGTTAATATTTGTTGAATTGTTGATGTATGTGAGTCGTTTGTATTATAACAATGTTAACCTATCGCAATACATTACCCACTTCTAATTGATTTGTAACAGAAAACCACAATACAAAAAGATAACAAAAGGGCCTAATGACAGAAAATAGACCTAGAGCCAGCACTGCTCTTCCACTGGAACCTTCAATTGAAGCAA
Source organism: Acleris sparsana (assembly GCA_923062465.1). NCBI lineage: Eukaryota > Metazoa > Arthropoda > Insecta > Lepidoptera > Tortricidae > Acleris > Acleris sparsana. Next base: position 4,435,666 of record OV281289.1, read on the forward strand.
GGCAAGTCGTTACATATGATGAGTGCTAGGCAACGTACCTATTGTGCTAAAAGTTGAAAAATGAAACCACTAGCTAATTAACAGGGTTCTGTTCTGATTTGCATAGATTTTCCATATCGGTCCATGGACCTATGGTCTCATGTATACATTGTTCCTAATACAGCATAATACCTAAATTCCGTTAAATACGGGCTAACGAGTTTGCTGTTGTCGGCTAGCGCAGCTGGTTTTATTGCCGCCCGACATGCGAGACGGAATCGTATTTGCTTTATTTATTTGTTTCAATTAATTGAAACGTGGTGAAGAAAATTGCATTCACTTTTGGAGCAATTTTCGACTAGCTTTGTCGGTAAATTGCAGAGTTTAGTACGCTTGATTGCTACGGAAAATATTAATGGAATACTTGATTCGGTGCTGTCGCGATAGAGGGGCACAGTTATCATTGCAGCACGACACGTTTTGTATGATTAATTGCGTACTCTAGTAGTATCATTTTATATTGAAGCAATTTAACCGTTTTTTCTTAAATAAAAAATTGTGGCCGATTCAAATCAGTGATCTTATATTTAACGCATAATATTTTTATGGTATGTCTAGTATTGAGTTTATAGTTTATAAATGTAGGTTTACAGATTTTTAAAAATGAGAAGTACTTTGACATGTTTTTTTTTCGGGTCGGAAGTAAAAAAATGCCTTAACTTTACTGTGGAACTAGCGACAAACAAGTGAAATCTATTAATTTAAAAATATCATAGAGATCTTATATGATACCTAGTTAGTTACATTGCTTTAATATTTTTTAATCAATATCATCATCATCATCATGTCAGCCGAAAGACGTCCACTGCTGGACATAGGCCTCCCCAAGGATTTCCACTCAGACCGGTCTTGTGCTTTTCGCATCCACCGCGGTCCCGCGATCCTGACGAGGTCGTATCTCCATGTTGTTGGAGGCCTACCTACAGCTCGTCAATCAATAATCAATAGCTTTTACTGAAAAGGTATGGAACTGCAATGAAATACGCCAATTATTTCCCGCCGGCGATCTAATTGTTATGCCATCACAAAACCTTCGAACAGACGCAGCAATAAAATTATTTTCCGGGCGGGTCAATAAACCCGGTACGCTTTAAAATCGGGTGAAAAATAAATCACGGGATTACGGAAACAACGTGACGTTCAAAAACGCCATTATTGAAGTCCCGGTGCGCTCGGATAAATCTCGGTTTCATACAACACCAACGTGTCGCGCGGGTGACGAATTGATTGCTGTTCCAGACAAAACGCCGCCTTTACCTTATTGACAGACATCGAACAATGAAATGTTTACCTTAATAATGGAACACGAAACTTCCATTTGCTGGCCCAGCGACGAGATTATGTTTACGGAGCATCGTTATTCTTTATCAACTTTATTAGACGTGTTTACGTATATTGTATAGATCGTATATGTTTGCGTTACGGCGGAAGTCAACGTTTTGCTTCAGGAGTTAGCTTGATAGCTGTAAAAATGCATATTACATTATTTTTTGGCTCTGTTTACGATGTGATATATTTATTATCTAGTTTGACTTTTAGTTCAGAGTAGATAATAAACACATTATCTCTATGGAATGCGATTAAACTTTGCCAATGGCTGAATAATTTCGTTAATTCCACTGCAATCCGTCTTTGTTGACTAATGTCCTTTCACAATATTCGATGTTATTACTTCAATAATTTATTTTAAATATTATTCGATACATATCAGGGGACAATGTCACACCAATTGACCTAGTCCCAAAGTAAGCTCTAGGCTTATACTATGGGTACTAACATTATAATACTTACATAGAGAAATATATACTTAAATACATGGAAAAGATCCATGACTTAGGAACAAATATTCGCGCTCATCATACAAATATCTGCCCTTACCGGAATTTGAACCCAGGGCCGCTAGCTTCGTAGGCAGGGTCACTACCAACTAGGCCAACGTTAATTGAAAGTAAAAACTAATAGATACACACAAATATAAATAAATGAACAAGTATTTAGCCACTCCGATTAGTAGAAAACATCAATTAATGTCCATTCTGGCTGCGTTTCCGCTGTACATATCCAATTATCTGCAGTACTGAATATGAACCAGAGCTAAGATCACTACCACTATCTTAAGCCAGTGACCGAAGTCCCAGATAAACTCTTTTGCGTCTGCGCCCCAAGGTCTCACCGTCTCCATGGCAACCGGCACAATGTCGTACATCAGATCCAACGGGCCTTTTTTGGGATGCCCCAGTCTTCCTGCACTTATAGTAATGGATGCTCCAGTTCTCTTCATCGGTTCAAGTGGGACGGTGCAAATGTTGTGTCCCATAATATATAGTGAACTCCTTGCCACGGAACTCGTTAGGCCATGGGCCTCTTGCCTCGTTTGGCATAACCCGTTGAAGGTTTAGAATGCAAGGCACATTCGCAGACTCCGAAGCCTATCGAATCACATCATTGATGCATCATAGCTAGTCTCTCTCCAAACTAATATATATTTAAAAAATGATTATTTGGTAGGGTACAATATTATGCTAAGTAAATACGATTACACCAGGTAAGGTTGATAGAAATTTAATATCTGTCTGTTTCTTTTCTGTCTCGCCGAAAATCGATAATTCAGAGTGTGGTTTAATAAAGCCTCAGGTTATTCCCAGTACAATTTCTATAATAAATCCTAAAGCCATAACGCACCGACGCCAAAACCTTTCAAAGGATTATTCTATCAGATTGAAACGATAATCCCGACAACATAACTGTACCTAACAAATGCAATGCATAGAAAATCTGTGCTCAAACGTATGTTAAAAAGTCCAGCATTTTCAGTCCCTCTTATAAGTCTACGGCAACTACTTTTCACCCGGTGCTATTTAATATCGTGGTTCAAGCAACTAGTTGTGTTTGTCAGGACCAGTTTACTGACCAGAAAACAGAGGAGGTAAGAGGAAACATTAATCACATTTGGATGATAAGAAAAACCCTAGGATACTTTATTGCCCGTAGCTTTGCGATCGTTGAAAATGGCATCTCTTCAATTCAATGGAAGTACGAGTACGCTCGCATTACACAGATTAATAAAAAGGATGATCTAACAGAAGTCTAAAGTCATAGGTTCGTAACAGCGAAAAAGGTTTACACATAAATTGTTCAAAAAAGATGTACTGGTATGTCAGACAGTAACTTTATTCCCACCAACATAGTTTTTAGCCCGCATGTCAATTACAAACGATCTGGTTGTGTACTTTGACGACACTGCTATGGACTTTGACAGTTCAAAAGAAGTTCGCGCGATAGCAACTGACTTCAGTATTTTTTAGACGCAATAGATCATGACATTCTCTTACAAAAAAAATACAAGTGTGGTGGTGCGAGTCCTTACTTAGAAACCAGTGGCAGTTGGTGGCCCTCCGAGGGTTTAAATCTCGTGCAGTAGACATTCTCTCAGGAGTCCCAGAGGGATGACGTATAGTCCCACTATTATTTTTAATTTATTCATCGGACATATCCCCAAATTTATTCGCTGTAATTTTAAAATGAACGTTAACGATAACAAATTGTTTAAAATGACATAGGAAAGTATTCAGAGTAAAGTACGCATGATGATTTGCCATAAATCAGCTCGAGTTACATACAAAAATAAAAGTGAGAAAGTGAGTACAACTATGCCAAATTTCATATTGATAGCGTCTGTAGTTGCTAAGATAAACAGTGCCGTTGATTAGCGTCATGAGTGCAGTAGTGGTGTTATGGTCGAACCCAACTAACAGACTGCTCTTATGCAGCTGGTGTTGACTGCTCCAAGTCTATAAAGATAATCACCTTTGAATTTGGAATTTGAATAAAAAATTAAATATCTTTGAAGACCAAAAATATTTCATTCCTGTTTTTTAAGTCAACAATACTTGATAAATTCAACCATACTTGGCTCACAGCTCACTCTATCATAATGACGAACTTCAACATCACAAAATTAATTGGCATCAAAAATGTCGCGTAATTCGGTCGCAGCAAACAGTAATAACGAAGTACTAAACATCGTTTGTGGTGGAGCAGAGTCGAGTGCCGCCGGCGGGCGCGCTTTGATCCGCCGAGTCTAATTTTAAATACACTAGGTCACCTTTGCTGGAAGTTTTTCATCTTCGCTGTTGTTCGCACTCGGAGCCTTAATGCAAATTATCATGGGCCAGACGAACCACGCGAAAATTAATGATCATTACTACTTCTCATTCCATTGCCAATTGTGAGTTGGTGTTAGAAATTACAAAAAAATGTCTTGGAAAACTACCGAAACTCCAACCTAATACTTAAACCTTTAACCTTTTGAAATTTTTTCTCCTTTTTAATTTGTTTTTTTCTACTGACTAATTATATATGGTAGAGGATGCTTTATTTATAGTATTAACTTCGGCTTTTGGATATTAAGTGTATTCATTGTGCAATAAAGATTAAATAGGTAAATAATAAATATATAACCACAAATGTCCAAGGTTATGTTGACTCATTGATCCTAAATGAATCCCACCTAAAACATCAATGTGAACACTTAAGAGTCAAACAAAGTATCTCATTTTTATAAGTCGGTTTAAACGAGCAAATTTCAATATTAAGCTACTGAAATAAATGTTGTTTGTGCCACTGTATAAAATAATGATGTACTGTACAAGGGAATAATGTGTGCGCCAGCTCTTACATTACGATTACCTATTACTTACCTATATTTCGTAAATGCCTTTGCCGTCAGTTTCACGTCAACCGCGGATAGAGGGCGCGATAATCACACTGCGATTCCAACCACGCGTTACCATCCTTCCGCTTATTGTTCCATACGGGTGCGTTGATGAGGTATTGTTATTCGCTTTGGTAATGGAGGTTGTAATTAAATGTTATTTCTCTTGTATCTCTTTTAGCTCGAGCTAAGAGCTCATGAGGCATATCTCTGTGTCCCTTTTTTGCCTGGAACTTGACATGTTTTGATATCGCTCCTGATAGATTTTTTTTAACTGTATCTCCAAATGCGGCTTATATTATACCTGCAAAGTACATACGTGACTTCATAAGCACCCTGTCACTCTCTTATTCTAGCTGACATATCATTAAGATAGAGTTTGATTTTAAATTTATATTAGACTACACTTTTAGATCACCACAACATCCCACATCGTATTAAACAATCTTGTTTTGATATCGTAATCATGTTATTGAAGTTTTAACAGCTCTTATCTAGGAAAGATTTCAACGGTGCTATTATCTTATTGAACCAAGATGGGATAAACTGAGAACATGCCAGCAACCTTTTTTTGAAAGTAAATGGAGAAGATAAATGAAACAAAAATAAATCGGTTTTTAAATAACACCAATTAAGGGTTATAATTGTTTCCGTTTTAATATAACCCTTTTTTCAAGACTTTTATTCGAATCTAGCATGTCTCACTCTTAAACAAAACTTTGGCTAATAAAATTATTCCACAACAACCTTACTTTTAGGTATAACTTTTATGTTCAAATAACTTCATAACAATTTTCATTTTAAGAGGATACTCTGAAAAACCGTGAATGTCGCCTTGAGCTATATTTCCACTTAGTGAGACTTGGCACCGATATAAATTGTACTTGACACCGAACGGATACCGCGAACGAAAATACTCTCAAATACTCGCAGATACTTGCGAATACTTGGGAATACCCCTGGGCTAACATCACCGATGTAAATGGATATTTAAAGTGAAAATAAAGAAGTGCTGCTTTAAATTAATTTGGTTTTGTTTTGAAAATATGCTCGTTGTTTTAGTCTGGGGAAAATGCATTACCGTGTTCCTAATGCAAGGGTGTTAAAATGTATCTGAGGTTTATTTTGTGTACGGGGTTAACCAACTTTGTTTTTTTTTTTCTCTAATAAAGTATGTAGCTAGCTGATGCCCGCGACTCCATCTGGTTAGAACTCGTTTATCAATATTCCCTTGAAAATTGACTAATTTTATCGGAATAAAGACCGAAGGTGCTCGTATGTCTTCAACCAATACCGATACCAACCTATAAATAATGTAATTCAGTATTTATTTGAATAACGTCACTAAGTATCCAATCCCAAAGCAGCAAAACTTCCACTTCTTCAATCTTGATATTGAGGCGGTCAATAATATTCATAATCTGCAAAAACAGATGGGTTTACTTGTTCACACGCAACATAAAAAGTTAATACTTAACTAAGCACTACTATAAACAAATAGTTACCTACTCTATTAAATTATTTCCTTCTTAGTATCTATTCTTATTTGCTATGCCAAGCTGACTAAGGAAAGAGCCAACCGCCGCAAATATGCAAACAAAGCTGATAATTGCATGTTCGTGGCTTTTTCCGTTAAAATACAACTCTTGGGCCGAAGGATCGGGAAACATCTATTTTCCAAAATCAAAAATAAGCTCACTCGTACCTCAGCGAACCTACTATGGTCGAGTTTATCGGTGTGACATCGGTCACTTTCTGATCATGATGTAAGTGCAAGAGTGGGGGGCCATTTGCAACGTCAAAAGATGGCGGATGTGTAATTTTGTTTTAGTGTTTAGTTTTGTGTATTTAGGTGTTCAAAGTTCTTTTTTGTTAGTGATTTGTACTTTTAATGCCTTTGTGTTGCACAGTGATAGAAGACTTGGACTTATTTCGTGTATCCTGGCACCTTACTTCTCGTTTCAAGTGGATTAGCAGTGGTACAAAGGTTAAAACTATCTTGGCCTCTGTCCTACATAATCACCGTACAACGTTGCCACCAATCTTCCTAGAGAAGATTGGATTGTGTTTTATTACTATATTGATTTATACTTATATATACTTGACGCTAGCGAAATCACTTCATAGTGGAAATCGCCATATTCCCGCGGTAGTAGCTGTTCAAATCGCCGCGGGGAAAAGAAAAAATAAATAGATGCAAGAGTGACAGATGCTTTATCCACCGCGATAAACGAGACCGTAATATGGGCCCGGGTGATCGTAGGGTTGCCTCTTTGTTAAAATAAAATGATGTATCCCTTAATTCTTGTTAGAGAAACGGTACAATATATTCGCCGATATATTGAATGTTCTCTATATTAACACGTATATAATGCACCGATGCTCACTGCAAAGGGTTTAAAGCTAACAGGGCGTTCATTCTCTGAAACAACGTACGGTCACGGACATTAATTTGCTACTTCAAAGAAAATCTGCTTGAAGATGTCATTGTCGTTAGAGATGCCAAGTAATTTGTAATTGATAGTATACTCAACCTTATTGCTGTAGAATGTCAGATTGACTTTGGAACTAAGGTGACAAATGTAATTTCTTGACTGTACCAGTGTTTACGCCGATGAATTATTAGTACAGCATGGAAACGGTGGTGGTGGTAAACGGGCACAAGGGCCGTCTGATGTTTAGCAGGGTCTAAGATTCTAAAAAAAGTTTCTTAGACCTCCTGTAGCCCAAATGGCTCGAACGATTTTGAAGAGTGAGATTTCGTTTGAATCATCTTGGTGGTAGGATTGACATAATAATTTCTTCAAAGTAATAAGGATAAAAAGGAAAATTACATTAAAAAGGTAACATTATGTTGACGATCGACGATATGTGTAAATCAGATTAGATCGCTTTTGCTTGACCGGGCATGTTACAGTATTGATGAGTTCACTCAGAAGGATCATTGACCCAACAAATTAAACGGGTAGTGGTGGCACTGATGGCATAACTAACTTCTATTAATTACTTGACTTATTGTAAACCTAATTAAGCGAATACTCTTTTAAAAAATTAAAAAATCTTGTAAAATGTTAATGTATTTTTACCAATAAATTCTGTATTCTGTATTCTGTATTCTGATCAATATCAAAATTTTGCAGTCTTGTTTCTAATGGTATAGTTAATTCATGATAATATAGGTTTGCCCATACCAAATGTGTCTAATTCCTGAAGTAAGCCTATCTGAATCAACGTCCTACTCGATTCACAGAAATACTGTTGTTGCACTCTGAACCGGATGGCGAAATATTTGTATAGGGAACGTGGAAGTCGAATTGTCGAAAATTCGAATCGTATGCTTGGCTCAGACACGTGCTAGCATGCTGCCGGTTGGGAATAGGATTTTATGATGAATTCGAAAGCGTTAAGCCTCGGCGTTTCACTTAATAAATTAGAAAATGTCGGTGAACAAAATTACTGAGTACCATGTGGAAAGAAGTGGTCTCTGGCTACCCCTCTGGGAAACAGGCGTGATTTAATGTATGTATGTATTAAGATTCTATACCTAATGTTTTATTTGGTCCCGTAAATCATTTTAGGAAAAATAACTATCCATGAAAGCAAACAAAAAAAAGGGATTTGATTTTTCATTTTAGAAACCACAATTTTTTTAGATTAGAATATAAAATACACAATTTACATTCGGGCTGGCCTTTATGCGGTTGGAAAATATTTTCTTCAGGAGATACCGAGTTTACATTCAGCACGAAAGTGGTCATTTTGAAAACTTGTAATTCGGTACGTAATTAAACCATTTGTGTATTTTTAGTTACAACTACAAAAAGTGACATGTAAGGATCAATTACGTTTTGATTTAAAAAAATGTTAATCCCTTATTGAGAGGTCAAAAAAACGAATAGAGTAGAGTTAATAAAATAAGCAAGTTATAGAATATGGTTTTATTTATCGGCCTTCATAGGCTAAACCACACTTGATCTTCTAATACTTTGTGATTCGATTTTGATTAGTTTTACAAAAATGGTCGAAACTAGTGATTATTTTTTAAATGTGTTTGCAACTTCTTAAAGATAATGACACGAAGTAGCAGTAGGACCGAAAGTTTCTCATATTTTGTACAAAAAAGTCGTAAGTAGGTGCGGAACCCTCGGTGCTCATTTGCATTATTATTATTAGTGACACAAAGAGACGGAACCGTAAAACATACTGAAATGAAAAGGTCTAAGGATATTGTATGTCCTAAGAAGTAAAACGTTGAGGTTATTGTGTTGCCGCTGTAATTCTTCATATTTAAAGTTTTCCAAACCAAGAATTATACATATAATGTACATAATATATTTAACTTTTATCCCGATACTGCACTTGTGATATATTTGCACTCGTAACTTACAAGAGTATTAGAACTTTCTTATATTTAAATTTTTGACCGAAACCTATTCAATCCCCTTTACAAATAAATTGTCACGCGCTTAGGATTAAATACGTAACCTACCTAAACGAAAACCCTGCTAAGAATAACTAAAATCCAGGAGCACATAGTGAAAAAATACTCGTCCAATTTCAAGCCGTATGATCCAAATAAAGCAGAACGTATCAGAGCCATCGTCCCTAAAAATAATAACCGGCCTCCTGGCCACATGTCGTCGTAATACCGCCCGGCGTTCGCTCGTAAAAAATAAGAAAAGACCCCGCAAAATACTCTCTATTACAACTTGGTCCGTATACGTTGGAAATTGGAAACACATTTGTCGGTAACAGAATCGACCGAATGCGACGTGTTCTTATCGAATACTGACATTTTGATTTTACGCATTAGCGTGGGCGGCTTACGGATTTGAATTTGGAACATGATTTGGAACAGGAATGGCTGGTAACGCGTCGGCGCTGGTAAAATGGACTGTAAACCATCCGAGTTTAGGCGGCAAAATCGAGCGATGTGAATAATATAACTCGTTGTTTGAAACATGCATGGTTTAGGAGTTCTTAATACGGCTTTACAAGTGTGTTGTATCTTTATCATTCACAAAAACAATTAATACGGCCAGAGAAAATATGTTTTACAAAAGATAACGATTATCTCGAAATGTGTTTATAGTTAGGCGTTGAAACTGGTAAACCATCTTCAACTTATTAAAGTAAATACCTACATTAATTATAAAACAAATACTACTACACATTTACTAACACAGACATCTGAGTTACTTACCACAGATTCAACTCACGTAAAGTTTTAATTCAAGCGGTCTGAACCTGATTTCATATAGTTGGCCTTCCCTCAGGAGAAAATAAAAGATGTCTACTTAAAGTCATCCAACGTTCAAAGTAACTTTATCTCTGAAATGTCTCTTCCAACCCACTATCTTAGCTACCTACGTTTTAGATGTAACCAACCGAACGAATTACTAAGCTCCCTTACAACAGGATAATAATTTCCCTCCACTTTACGCAGATGTCATTTCCACCGATACAGAATAATTCGGGTGAAATAATAATTGAGCACAAAATGGTGCAACATAATTTCCGTTTTGGGAAACGAAATTGGATCTCTATTTCAATTCCATGGTCAAATCCAAATTAGAAATGATTTACCTCTATTCAAATTTCGATTAATTCTCTAAGGTTAACTGTGCTTCATAATCACTCTGTGCCGGAATAGAACTAGTCGCGTAAGGACATGTTTATGTGTGACCCACTTAAACAGACGCGAGTAATGTACGCGAATAGATGTCGCGATGTGTTACACGACATATAATAGTGCGGATTCCTTAAATGTAAAACGCTCGCTGCCGCTCCGAGAGTCGTTGGGACCCCTATAAAAATGTTAGTTCGCCTTTCATTACATTTTCGAACTCGGTGCCAAGGATCACACAGGGAATAAAAGACTCTATGAAAGAATAATAAAGTGAACTTTTCATCGGCGGCAGCAATATTTATTTCACCAAATGTCCGTTCTTACTCCTTTTGAATAGCCCGTTTTCGGTGTTTTACTCTGTTTGCCGCTAACGCCCGTGTTGCGATTGGAATAGTTTTTAAATAACCAATGGCCGCCGTTTTCCATTCAATTGTTCCTTTGAAGCGTAAATCGTTTAGGTTCTGAATGGAGTAAATGCGACCTATTTATTAAGCCTTATTTCCGCGTTTGGGTGTTAGCGAACTAGCTAACAGAACATTATAACTTCACTGCTCCACACGACGCTCTGTTATTTCCCTAGATACCCATATTGCAACTGGGCTTTCATACCGCCATTCTAAGGAGAACTTCCTTGCCGCGGAATCCCTTCGCGGTGCTCCCTGAGTCGCTGCTTCGAACTAAATTTCCAGGGGTCACGACTGTGTGGTCCTGATATACGTGATACAAGGGTCCCTTTGCCCCGCAGGGCAGTAATTTGCACCTGTAGTCACTGATATTATGTGAGAAATTTTGTGTTACTTGAAAATGGGCTACGAAAATGTTTTTGATGTTCGGCTTTGGTTTTGAATATGATCCCTGAATAATCTACAGTGCCTTTATTACTTTGTAACGTCGTTACTGCGTAGACGCCGCGCAGGTAGCCTTTATTGAGTATTATTATTTATTTTAAGAACACCTCTTATACTAAGGCAGTGTAATGGAACTGAAGGTGTTTATAGTGAAGTAGACTGAATTTGTTCAAGTTTTGTACGTGTACATTGAGTACATTAGGATTATCATGAAATATTTTGACTGTAAGTGCATTAATGATTTAAGTCAATAAGATCTACCGACTTATTAAAGTACACTACATACCTGGGGCGCTAAAACAAAGAATGTCTCAGATCGCAAGTATTTGACTCCCGAGCTCAAGGCAGGGGCGATTAATATGCGATCTGCGGCTTTGTTTCTTCGGCGGATTTTATCCCGTAGCGGGCGGTAAACGCTACTAACAGCCCAGGGTGGTGTTAATGTATTAACATGAAACCATAAATATCATTTCCTATCGCACTTCACCAATTCAGGTGTCAACTAAAAGTTCTACCCCTTTTTTTTTAGGAACCTAATTAGTCTGCTAGATTCAGGAAAGTCTTTAATACTGTCTCTCTTACTCCTCAGGGAAGTATAATCTCAAAAAGAGGGAGGATTAACAATTCCAATTCCCATGTTTCGGAATAATGCCTCTGTCACCTCGCATTGCCGTCCACAATCCCTATTTACATTCCTAAAACTCGTATCAGCCACGGTATGCTCTTAACAAAATGGAAATGTATTTTGATGCTCCGTAAACTGATTTTGCGTCTTCAACTGGGAGTAGATAGGATTTTGCGGAAGTTTCAAGTGATAATGTGATGTTCGCGAATGTACTAGACCGGCTAATTGACTGAGGTCTCCGCACGGTAACACGGAGTTAGAACGTTGAGTGCCCGGCTTATTAAAGTCCATTCAAAATAGCTCTGTTGTCTAGTTTCGGGCATTAGCTGCGCAAGGGTAGGTAATTGCGAATGTTGATGAATTGAGAGTACCTATAGCCGAGAGGATGCAGATTATGTTCATGCAAATACATAATTGACAATAGTTGCGTGCTCATGCAGGTATATGCGTGTATGTATGTATAGTTGTATGCGTGTTCATTTGCCACTAGTAGAATAGAGTAGTTTTTTATGTTATGGCAAAGATAAACAAGCACACAGAATAAAAAAACGCGGTATAGTACACCTGATGTTAAAATATAAAATGGGTTCTGAGACCTGGGATTTTGAGCGTTTAACTAAATCCATTGAAGAAGAAGCCAGTATGATGAGATGAACATTGTATGAGGGAAAGATATATAAGCTGACAAGAAAGCTTGAAAATACAACATTGGGACAAATGCAATGCAATAAGCGAAAAGTTTGGTCTCAAAAAGGAGAAAATAAACGTGAAATAATGTGTGTAGTGTTAAACATAAGAAAGATACAGAAGAAATTAAAAAGGATTCAAAAACAAAACACAGAATACTGCTCCGAAGGAAAAGACCATTTGGTAGAACAAATAAATAAAGAATTACTAAAGTCAATATTATTTTTTGCTTCTCTGCACTCTGTGGGGAACTGACTTATTTTCCGGAATAAAAACTATAAGCAAAGTTTAAAAAAAAATAAGGGAAATGGCTGTAAAAGCGTAAAAAACAGAGTTATTTTTGCATTAATAACATTAGTGGGTAATGTAAATACGGAAAAAGAGATTGATCAGTTAAAGCATTCTGGTGTAAAGACTATTTAAACAGCTCTCTTATTTTGGAACACTGTTTCCTAGGATTAATTAAGCTAATACAATTAAGACAAAAAAAACAATCAACTTTCCTTTAAATTACAACTATGCTGATATGAATTCAATCCTGACATATTGCAGAACCATGAAGTTACTGAATATTGTCAATTTTAACAGCAGTAAAACAACTCTGCCATTACTATTGTTTTACTGCTGTCAACACCATCACTATAAGTAAAAGTTTCATTATGAACCCTGTTGAGCACGGCAAAATATTTAGAGAGAGGGAGACTTATTATTTCAATAATATGAATAGAATTTATTAAATTATTGTATTTATGTATAATTGAATTAGCATTATTATATTTTTTCATCTAAGTATTCATTGATTGTGTAGTAAGCTTTGGTAATAAGTAACTGTTTGAGTTTATTTATAAATTTGCGTTCATTTGTTCCTTTCCTGACAGGCTAAATACCCCCTTAGCCTCTTAGTGTTACCAGAGTGTTATAAAACAATGCGCCCCACGAAATAGTTGGGCAACTAAAAATCCCCGCGGGGCCCTTGCCCAGGAGTTTAGCTCAAGTTGGGCACTTGCAAAGCCTCAACAGTTTGAGTGGCTTCATCTACTCTAGGTTAATTATGGCAATACTTTACTGGCCTCTTTAATGGAATGACTAATATTTAACGTACATATAATTGTTTGTGTCTAGAGTTTAATATTAATAAATATCTGGGAACTCACACAAATTGAGCTAGTCTCAATACTAAGCTCTAAGCAAGTACTATGTAACATTTAGATCGGTCGTTATGGGAAAGTCTTTATCTATAAGACACAGGAACCATCTCATCAAGTAACAAGAAAAACTGCATTTTAACATAACTTTTTTTTTATGTAGAGAAGGCAAACGAGCACACAGGCCACCTGATGGTAAGTGGAAACTGTGACCCATAGCCATTCACATTCACAAGACTGCAAGCCTAAGACTGCGAATGCGTTGCCAACCCGGAGGACTAAGATGGAATGCCTCTATGCTAGTCATTACACCCGCTGTCTTATCCCCAAACCGGAACACAACAGTGCAAACACTGCTGTTTGGGGTTGGTTAATGGATAAGCTGTCCGGACGGACCCTGCACAAGGTCCTACCACCCGCCACCCGCAACGATCTTATATAAATCAATACTAATATCAATTAGTAAATACTTAAATACATAGAAAACATCCAAGACTCAGAAACAAATACTCGCAGTCATCACACAAATAATTACCCATACTGGGAGACGAGCTGTAGGTAGGCCTCCAACAAGATGGAGTGACGACCTCGTCAGGATCGCGGGACCGCGGTGGATGCGAAAAGCACAAGACCGGTCTGAGTGGAAAGCCTTGGGGGAGGCCTATGTCCAGCAGTGGACGTCTTTCGGCTGACATGATGATGATGATGATGACTGGGAATCAAACCTGGGACCGCTAGTCGTAGGCAGCGTCACTACCAACTAGGCCAACGCAACGCGTCATCTAGTTTTAAAATAACTTTAAGTGTTCAAACAAACAAAGTTACCTTCACTATGTATTTATTTCTTTACGTATTCAAGTAAGTATTTATTTAGTTTTCTAGTACCCATAGTACAAGCCCTCCCTGGTAAATTCTGGGGTCCTAGTGAAAAAGGGTACAAGTTGACTTAACTCGTAATAAAAAAGGGTATATACATGAACGCTAGCATACTAGACTTAAACCCTTTTTTACACAATCTTCAGAAGACTACTTATAACCTTTTTCACTAGCACAGAATTCATAAATTATATTTTACATGTATACCACAGAACCAAAATAAATATAGTTCGATTCGAAACTTAAATGCAACACTAACACATTTTGATTTGTGTATTTGGGTGATTATTCGGCGTTTTAACCGCCGTCATTATTGTCTTCGCATATTATTCAAGATAAACTTTTTAATGATCTGTTGGTTTTAAATGGAATTAATACTACCCCCAGGTCTGTTGACTTTGACATCAAAAGTTGCTGGTAATTATCATTGTTTTCGTCGATATATTGAAGACAACAATGACGGCGGCTGAAACGCCCAAATATTCACCCATTTATAATACTAGTATGATCATGAATGATATCGGCTCTAAAATACTTCATATTGTATTAATTCCGTGTTAACTGCACTATAGAATAAAGAACGGCACCGATTCCAGTTTCCTTTTTCGTTAGTAGGTTTACCGTTGGCGCAGGGGCACGCTTAGCAGTCGTAAAACGCCGGCCTATATTCGACACACACAGTGAATCTATCGTAAACCCTTTTATTTTTCATGAGTACCAAGTAAGGTCTAGCCAATTTAATCAACATTAAGAGAGAACATCAATCTGTTTGGTCGGCGCAACCGCAAATCAAAGTGTTTCTGTCAGATTGATTTTGAATGTCATAGCCATGCTGACGCCAATGCAGTTTTTATAATTGAAAAAAAAAAAAATCATCAAATTTCATTAAAAATCGTTTAATCGTTTACTCGTGATTAAAAGACATACTTAAAAACATATTTTTTATAAAAAATATTGTCTGTCCGTCTCTCAGCGGGCATATACTCTAAAACTGTAATATCTAGGCACTTGAAATTTCCACAGACTATGTATTACTTTTATGCAGCTGCTTTAATTCAAAATGTTAATAATACTATTTATTCCCGCTATAAATAGCAATACAATGAAAAAAAACACTTGAATCAAAAATTCAAGTGGGCTCTATAATAGACAAGAACAGTATGTAATCCTTCGTGTGCAAGTCCGACTCTCACTTGGACGGTTTGTTTTTAATGTATTTAAGTAAGAATAGAATTAGTACCTAAGGTAAAACAGCCTTGAATACCCAACAAAATTCCAAAAAAAAACGGATGAACATTCATCCCTGTTAAGGATTGAACCCGGGACCGCTAGCTTTGCAGGCAGCGTCATTACCAACTAAGCTAGCCGCGTCAAAATAAATATCAATACTCTTACGGAACCGGTTACGTAATATCGACTCGCACATTACTTGTTGTATTTATCACACGTGAATCATATCAACTCAAGGTATCGCGGGAAATAACATCACGATTACTCTATAAACACTGTGTCCACTAAACTACGTTTTAACTAATTTATTCAGCGTTTAAATAAAAACTTTTGTATGTTAGTACAAATTATTGATTCTTTATTAATATGTAACTATAACTGTAATACTTATATATCATTCGAGCGTACAATTTAATAATTTTCTGAGTGAATAAGTCGACACGGTGTCACTTTGATCGGTAGCTGGAAACGTGTTCGCGACATCTTTGCCGCCCCCGCGTTGAGTCACGGGCCAACGTGATCTCATGCGTTGAAACAAAGATGAATCCGGAAGATTAAACGCGTGTTAGGTCATAACTATGGAACGGATGTCCAAAAAATAAGTCACAATCCTTACTAATATTATAAACGCGAATGTTTGTATGTATGGATGGATGGTTGTTACTCTTTCACGCTGCAGCGGCTGGACGGATTTGGATAATTCGCAATAGAGATAGCTTATACCCTGGATTAACACGTAGGCTATTCATACCGGAAATATTCGAAATCTACGCGGACTACTCACTACACTACTACTCAATAAAAGAAACGAAACGTAATTAAATGCCCTCAATCTACCTAAATTTGGTGCGGAGTCCTATTTAAAAAAAAAATAAGCTTAACATGTCCGCGCGGGTGACGTCACGGCCAAGTTCGGGAAGCTTAGTTATTAGTTGTTAAGTTTAAGGTGGAAAGTTTTTTCTGCCTACAAACTGTTACGCAGTTCATTGTACCAAGTTTTGTCGTAACTACATTTTAAGATAAAAAAATACGTAAGCCCTGAAATAAAGAGCAGACCTTTTATTTATTTGACAAGCGTTGATATTTATAGGTACTGTAAGAGCCCTCTTGTCCGGGGTCTCTTCTTCAATAAACAAGAAGATTTATTAGAAATCACTTTTTAACATACTTCACGTTGGCAGGCTTCCTGCGGACATCACTCGACTACCCCACTTACATCACAAATTCATTCTTATTTCTAAGAGCATTTCCGTTCAAATATAATTGACTAGCCAGCCAGTACTTACTGTCCCATGCCTCTATATCCTGGTATTACTTACGAGCGTAGTAAAGCATCCAAATAGGTATGAGACTGACAAGGACAGAGAGGCAAGATATTTGACACGGAAAGACATGCCTATGTTGATTGCGCCCAAACTGAGAGTGGTACATCACAGTGTGCGTTATCAAGCAGTGAGAATGTTAAATTGCCTACCTAGTGACTTAAAAAGCATAATTATCTAGTCCTTCTGTTTTTAAAATCCTAAGCCTAAGGAACTATTTGCTAAAGAAATGCTTCTATGATGTAGACGAGTTTGTGAATTAGTATTTAAACTCAAGATAACGTAATTAGGGTTTATTTTATAAGTAGAATCAAATATAAATTAATTTATTATGTTTATGTGCATGTTGTAATAATGTATTTTTATTTTTTATTTTAATCGTAATATTTCCGACACAAAATGTATTTTTAATGGAATATATGAATATATGAGTACGGCTTAGATGCGGTGCTACAAGCAGCTTACCTTTACCTATACAGTACCTGATCAGTAGGTCCCTATACACTTAGCACCTTATCATTGTAACGCTTTTGACTAATAAGTGCTGCAGTTCAAACATAACGTTAAAATGAGAAGGTACTAAAGTAGGTAAAAAAGGACGACCATAAAAAGATAAAGATAAAAGAAATTTATTCAGTAAGTAGGCCGCACGGGCACTTTTACACGTCAAGATACTACCGGCGCTTCCCAAGAGGAGACCACTGCTGAGAAGAAACGCCGCAAGAAACTCAGCAGTCAGTCATTTTTTAAACTTATTTCATATATCATATTACAATGGTATGTACAACTTAATCTAGCATTATATAAAGCTACAAGTATTAAATTAAATATAATATCAAATAACAGTAGTTCAGCAGGAAAACATAGTATAATATAATATGCATAGTATATAGAAAATTAATATAAGGAAGCTATTTGAAATACTCCCCGCCTCGGGGATTTGGCAAGAGACAAAAGGGATGTCAATAACTCCACCTAGGTGTCGAAAACGAAATAACTTCCCGCAAATATGTTTACTTTACTAGCAGAACGCATCGTAAGGACACTTATTCAAATGGGACGATAAAAAATCAAAGATTTTATTGAAAAAAACACTTCTTGATTTCCGCCATCTTGCGTTATTTGTTTTTTTTTCTGATGTGATAACTTAAAGGTCATAGACAAAAATACGAATAACGACTAAAAACTACTTACTAAACTGTCAGTAAAATGTGGGTTAGGAGGCCCCGAAATGTTTTTAAAAATAGGCCGTATTCCATTTTCAAATGTCCATTCGCGTTTCGCAACCTCTACTTTATTAGGCTGGTTGCGCATTATTTACAAGACATAGGTGCTCGGGGCATACGGCGTATTTACCAAAAGCGTATTCATATTAGATTTTGCGGCTCCACCAGCCGTATCAGAATGTCACCGATACGTTCGATACTTTATTCGAGTCTATACGAATACGCCGCCCGACACGGAAGGGTGTCGAATAAATACAGGTTGAAATATATCTGCTGTCGTGTCGTGATCCCGCTATATACGTGCCGTTTCAAGAATGAATTTTTGTTTGGTTTTCGTGCTTTTTATCGCGTGTTGCTCTGGGATGTTGTACCGGCGGGATGACAACGTTTTGAAACCTGGTGAGTTTAATTGAAATAATGTATTGGTTTCGTCTTATTCAAATGGTTCGGATTATGTTTTGTTTTAATTTAACTGCGTTGTTTTTGAACGGCATATTTTTGTAGAATTATTTTTAGTGTTGTTTTGTTTTGGACTGCGAGTTTAGTTAGATTTAATTAAAAGAGTATGTTGTTTTGCAATGCACAGGTTATGATTTAAATCAGAAAAATAGTTGTAGGTAAACAATATTATGTAGATTGCGGGAAGTCGGTGGATGCGACAAAACAGACCATCGTGGAGATAATTGGGTCCAGCAGTAGACGTTTTTGGCTGACAATGATGAAGACGATAGAATACAACTGTGATAGCAAATTAATTAACAAAAATTCATTAAACACGTACACCGTAAAATGAAGTCAAGATTTTTTAATTATTTGAAAAGCGAATATAGGTATAGAACTTGCCGTATATATAGACATTGCCGTATATATAGGTATAGACCCTGCAGGGTAGGCTTTATAAATAGAAGATACTATAAGAGAAAAATAATATAAAGAAGGTATTTCAAATACCATTATCATGGAGATCCTTAGGGAAGAGTTGTGTCGAGGAGTCGATGATGACAATAATGATGAATCGATGATGATAGAATATACTGTGTTGACAAATTTGTATTTATTATCGAATTCGTTGACGAGATTAAGTAAGTATCATGTATCAATTATATTTCCAATTATCAAAGCAACCTAGAAGATAAAATACTTCGAAAATGTAATGATCAAGGCTTGAAACAGCAGTGTCCGCATTGTTGTGTTCCAGTGTCGGGGTAAGACACCCGGAGAAATGAGATTCATTTTAATCCTCAGGGTTGGCAACACGTTTGCAGTCTTGAGACTGTCATCGTAAGATCTGGCAATCTTGAGATTGTCAATATTTATTAATGATTACGTACCATCAGGTGGCATGTGTCCGCGTTTGCATAAACCATGCCGTAAAAAAATGTTTCTTTATTAGTCCCGTTTGCCACTTCCTAGAAAGATAAAACTAATAAAAAAAACTAAGCAAAGCTGCTCACAGTTAACTGGTATTAAATTTTCATCATCATCTCCTTGTCCTTATCTCAATCATTTGAGGATGGGAAATCGATTTGCTCTAAACCTACATTATGTCTACTATAATTAATACGAAAGATAATGTCAAACTATTTAAATGCAAAATTATTGAATTTCATTAGATTCTTTGCTATAAATTTACATGTTATTATGAATATATCTAAACCGCCTATCTGACCTTGAAATCACCATACATTGTGGCCGTTATTCTAATAACGGGATCTTCGATTGGGGTTTACCGCTCATCCATATCAAATATCTAATATATCTAACTAATTATTTTTAAACCAACCAAAGATTCTTTCTTGTTTAGTAGTAAAACAATGTAATGTAGGCATTTGGTCGGCCCACATGAACCTCGTTGTTTGGACCAGTTAAATTTAGCTATCTTTTTGAGGCAGAACCTGCAACCAAGGCCATTATAGAATTTCCAACTTTAATGTTTTACAATATCGCGCCACTGTTAGTTAACGTTTTAGAAGTCCAACGTTGTAGAGTACAATGCGGAAATGCCAAAAGTTTTTTACAAACGGTAGGCGGTGTCGCATTTGCCCAACGTTGATAATTGATGGACGTAATACGAGTATATCATATTTCATTGTATTACGCCAATGTTAGTTTTATGCGGGAATACTAAATCTATGCCAACGGGTACCCTATTGTTGGCCAATCGAGTCCAACGAAAAATGCAACTAAGGCGACTGAGAGTTCCAACGAGTACAATGCAGAAATTCCAATAGTTTTTATTGAACGGTAGGCGTAGTCGCATTGGCCCAATGTGGATAATTGGTTGCGCGTCATGATAATATTGTAATGGGTATATGATCGTTTTATGCGGGAAAACTAACTGACTGTAACTGCCTATACTGCCAACGGTAGCCTATTGTAGGCCAATTGAGGCCAACATAAAATGCTACTAGGACAACTCCATGTATTGACTCCATCGTGATCCAGCTCCATGGGAAATTTTGTTATCCTCATAACGAGTAACATCAGCTTTCGTTCTTTTTCTACGGCATTCAGGAGGCTAACAAGCACACATGCCACCTGACGGTAAATAGGATCTGTGACCCATAGACGTTTGTAATCTCAAGACTACAATCCTAAGAGCGCAAATGCGTCGCCAACCCTGAGGACTAAGATGGAATTACTGTATACTAGTATTTTTTTAATATAAGGTGAGAGGCAATTTTAATCATTTCTTAATAACACGTATATTGTACTTTTTAAATTAGTGTGAAATGTTACAAATACCCCGCAATCGAAATAAAACGGTCTGACCTCATTAGACTGATGCCATTGTATAAAAAAACATTACTTGCTCTGTAAACTTTATTAGGAACGCCATTAAATATGGCTGGCACAACCAAACATATAACATAAACTAATAATTGTTCCGAAGCCGTCACTACAAACAAAAAAGGGCACCAGCAAAACAGCATATCTTCATGGCACTTACGTCATTTTGTTAAGAAGCGCAGATTTTCGGCAACAACTCAAAATCGGTATATCCGATCATGTTGAAAATAATTTTCGTTGAAAATAAGTTTTTGATTTATTTCATATTTTTGGACATACGGTTTAAAAGATCAATGATCCATATTTAATAACAAAAGTTGGCTCTACTGCGTAGGAAGACGTCTCGTTGGTTATTTTTAAATATGCATTCAGTAGGATTGGAGGTCAAACGGTTGCATTTCACCTTCAAAATCGGTCGCTTGCACTTTAATAAGGAACTGGTAAAAAAGTGTCTGTAAACGCAAAAATATATGCTAATCTAAATGTCATAGAGCTCGAATTCGGAATGCTAACGTATTTTACATTAAAGATTATTATCGTTACTATCTATGGTGGAACGTGCTCAACGAGTTGGTTCCGTATATAATATTATTTACATATAATTATGTATACAATTTCAAATTTATATGAAATCTGATCAAGCGAATTGCCATTGGACATTTTAACCACGTAGTATACCTAAATATCTAGACCCGCCCGACGTAAGCTTAACGTATGTACTATCGGTACTAGTTAACTATAATATAAATACTTATATTATGGAAAACATGGGAATCGAAACCGGTACCGCTAGATTCGTAGGCAAGGTGTCAACAAGTGTATATAATTATATTATTAAATGCTTTTGTAAAAATTGTGCAGGGCACGTAAAAACTGTTCGTAAATAATATGGCAAAACGTGTACGATTACATTTTACTGATTAACGCTATAATAAAAAATAAACTGGCCAAGTTTTTTTGTATGGGGTACGGAACCCTAAAATCTTTAAATCAGGCGTTAAACTTTTCGGCACCCTATATGAAAGATTACGGAACCTCAAAGAGACGGTAATGTCAAATTACTGGTAAGCTACTGGATATAGTTAGGCATTCCGCACTCGAGGCAAGTGCTCGCGCGAGTGGATTGTACAGTAAGTGGCGCGGCTGGCCTCGCCAAGCGGGCCACGGTCAAGTGAATAAGGCGTTATATAACCCGGCTCGTTCACTCCAAACATTTTACTTTTTTTTTTTGACACGGGTATTGTTTATGTTTCGAGTACTTAGTAGGAATTTGTAGAATTTGTACAGTGACCAGCATTACTACCACAAACTTATCGTTTAACCTACCGTCAAGCAGCAGTGTTCGTATTGTTGTGATCCGGGGATAAGACAGCCCATGAAATTACTAGCATAGATGCATTCCTTCTTAGTCCTCAGGGTTGGCAAGGCATTTGCGATCTTAGGATTACAGTCTTAAGATTGTAGTCTTGAGAATCAGGTGGCCTGTGTCCTCGTTTGCCTTCTTTATGTTATAAAAAAAACGTAGACGCAAAGATCATGTCAGATATTTTTGAGCAAAATGTTGGATAATACAATATTTCTATTGGCTGTGACGGTACGGTCAACCAATTTGATTCCTAGGCCAACGTGACGTTGTCAACCAAATAGTAAAGAAGCGTCCTCACTGAGAGCATTCCCGTGAATATTCGAGTGGTGTGAACGTTGATCCGATGAGTCTATCGATGTTCGCGCCGAATGCTCATTACACGCGAATGCTGCAGTGAGAACGCTCCTTATGAAGTTTCTTACGTTTGGTTTACAACCGTCACTTTAACATAGTCCCTAGTGGCCTATGAATTAAATTGGTTGAATGTACATTCGGCAAAATAAGTGATCTGTCTAATTCGACGCATAACCCCATTAAATGAAAATGTCGTTAAAATCGACACTTCAAATTGACAGATGAGTCTCCTCGACCTTATTGTGTTCTGATGGGTAACGAAATTTGACCTTAGGGTAGCAGGCTAGGTCACTTATTTGGTTGATTGAACGTGGATTGAACCTATTGGTTTTTCTTTTTTTTATTTGCCTTTCTGTTGCACAGTGACAGAAGACTTGGACTTATTTCGTGTATCTGCCATCTTTCTTCTCGTTTCAAGTGGACTCGCAGTGGTGAAGAGATTAAAACTATCTTGGCCTCTGTCCTACAAATCATCGTACAACGTTGCCCCCAATCTTCCTAGAGAAGATTGGATTGTATTGTATTGCTATATTGATATATACTTATATATACTTGACACTGGCGAAATCACTTCACTGTGGAAACGCCTTATCCCCACGTAGGTGTTAAAGACGACACAGGGCAAAAAAAAAGGTAGACGAATTCACAAACAAACTTATTTTTTGTTCAACGTAGGTAAAACAGATGTTACATTTTAATATTATGTAGTTTTTACCAAAGGCTTACGTAAATTTCTTACATGTTTAACATGCATCACGCTTTGAAGATTTTATTTGTCAATTTGTTCCACTTTTGTACATAGTACCTACTTAAGTAGTATTTATCTACTAAAACCAAAGAGTAGTTTTCTAAAATCATTAGTACATTCAGTCGTCAATATTTCAATTGGAATTTTATTATAAACCAATATAAATAAAGTAGGTATACCAAGTTCGTTCAAAGAAACAGTGTTTATTTCGCAGTTAAGATCCCCACCTTGACAGTACCATTCCAAAAATGCTTTTAGCGAGTAATGCAGTTTATGGTCTAGTGAAAATCTGATAAAGTAAGTTGAACCTTGGTTCACGAATGATTTACCAAATCATCATTTGGCAATCTATATCATTTAACAAAGCTTCCTTTCGCACAGCGATACTTCTCGCCGCATAATTTTACAGTTGTTAGTGGTCATAAGTCTAACCTAACCTAACTTATTTAATAAGCCCATGTAATGTTTATGTAGGGGGGCAAAAGATGGCGGATGTGTAATTTGTTTTATTTTTTATTTTTGTGTATTTAGGTGTTCAAAGTTCTTTTTTGTTAGTAATTTCTACTTTTAATGCCTTTGTGTTGCACAGTGATAGAAAACTTGGACTTATTTCGTGTATCCTGGCATCTTACTTCTCGTTTCAAGTGCACTCGCAGTGGTACTGAGGTTAAAACTATCTTGGCCTCTGTCCTACATATCACCGTACAACGTTGCCACCAATCTTCCTAGAGAAGATTGGATTGTGTTTTATTGCTATATTGATTTATACTTATATATACTTGACACTGGCGAAATCACTTAATTGTGGAAACGCCATATTCCCGCGGTAGTAGCTGTTCAAGTCGCCGCGGGGCAAAGAAAAAAAATATGTTTATGTAATATGTAATGTTTTAAGCGCAAACAAGTATTATATTAGGGAAATTAAAGTTTGTAAAATGAAACTCTCTCACTATGATTTTTCAAGATTATAACAACACCCAAACATTAATATTAAAATATTTACGCGCGCGTGTAAGGTTATTTGTAATATAATTTTAATCAAAACATACCTGATTCATTCCTATGCTAATAACAATGACATTATGTAAATACTATAATGGCACGTTGAATGTTACGTGCAGTTGCACTTGCGTGCCTGTTGCAATTGTTACATTGGTTCGTTACCTACTTTCGAGTTCTTATTCATACTTGTAAACAGTAAAACAATTATTAAAACATTTTGGTTACTATTCCATAGTCACATAACTTTTGTTTTTACCCGACTGTGCGACACAAAGGAAAGTGATGTGTTTATCGGCCTATATGTTGGTATGAATGTTTGCTTCAATTTTGCAACATGTCTTCTGTCGATAAAATTGAACGTATGACGCTGCCTAATTGAGAATGCACGCGCTAAAATGTGTTTTGTTCGCTCTGACGGGACTACTTAAACTAGTTCGTTTGTCCGACCGCGTTTTTGTAAGAATCACACCCCAGCTCTGATGATAAAGTTGGAAGGTAGCAACGGGATTTTCTATGTACAGTCGGACAAAAATGTGGTCTACCACAAAATGAATGAATGAATTGAAATTCATTTGCACGTCATGATATAACAAGTTCGATTTTCCCTTGCAATAATATTATGACAGTGAGAAGTGTCAACCTTAGCGATAATTACACAGAAACTTTTGTCAAAACTGGTACACCACTTTCTTGGCCGACCGTACTTACCGTAGGCCTTGGTAGGGTCAATGAAGCCCAATATTGATGAATTCCTGACACATTTTTTTTAATTTACTGCGTTTTTCTGATATATTTTTCTTTACTTACAGATCTTCAGCCAGTCTCGTCGACAGTGGAGCCTCTACCTTTCTACTCCGTGTACGGCTTCGAGAAGAAAATGTACAAAGAGAAAAACAAGAAAAAGCCTCTAGGAAAAATCTCATTAGTGACTAAACCGCGTGAATAAAGAAATACTAAAACATTTTTTTTTCATTTATTTAAAGCGTGTAATCTCACTGTTTTTATGCTTTGACAAAAATAATAGACTTTTCTACTTACGGGAGATTCCTCGTACAAGTTTCAAATTACTAAGGGCCCTATTAATAAACTGATCTCCACTAGAATGCTCGTCTCAATCATCAAAAACCCGCCAAGTGCGAGTCGGACTCGCGCACGAAGGGTTCCTTACCATTATATATACAACATTAGCAAAAAAACGGCAAAATAATACTAGGGTAAGAGCACCAAAAGATGAACGATTAAGCGACTACACCAACTTTAGACAGGTTATATTCAGTGAAAGTAACAAATTTCACCCTATTTAATTTTTTTATATGGTACAGTATATGGTCTAGATTGAAAATGACTATTATAAAGCCTGTTATTATATCTCCGTATTTTTCTAAAAATCATTGAAACCAAAAATGTACCGATTTGCCCAAAAGATGAACAGCGTGCCCTAATTCTGAACGGTTGGGGCCCAAAAGTTGAACTAACATAATAAAATACCTATGTCATTTTAATTCTTTTCATTTTTAGCAATAAAATGCGAGTTAACGAAATATTCTTTATTTTTTAATTGTTTACATTTATTTAATATTACTTACGTACATAAGGTTCCTATTTTTTATGTTATTTGTGTCATAAAAACAACGAATTAGTATTTTTTATCAATAATCATTAGCAAAACTACTTAGTTACTTATCTTTTTAAACAGATAAACCGACAAAAAGTGTTACTTTAACATTTATAATATTAGTAAACATTTCCATAAATACTACTAGTATACTACTACTAGTGTTCATATTATAAAACTATGCCTAAAAGTTGAACGACTGAATTTACTTAGTTCAATTTTAGGACACAGAATTTATGAAATGAACAAACAAGATCAATTAGGTGTTCACATATTGGAATAGAATCCAAAACATGAACTAGTAAATTTAATTCGTTCAAGTATTAGGCACACATTTTTTATTGAACAGTGATAGTTTTCATAGTATTTAAAACTCCAAAATCATTGGATTAGACATCAAAAGCTATGTTCATCTTTTGGTTTAAAGATACAAGAGCATTTAACGATCATTTTAAGTTCTAAATTTTCCATCTGTCATTTTGGTACGATTTATTAAGAAGCTTTAAAAAAAGTACCCCTTGCCTAGTAGCTGAACACCGTTCAAGTATTGGCTTAGGTATATATTTTTGAAACCATTACTTGAACGGCATATTTCTCGTTAACTAACAAGAAAAAAGAAATATCGTATAACTCCAATAAAAGAGTGATTAATCAAGAATACATACCAAGCAAATCCTTCTAAGACTGACAATTATTGAATTTTATACGTAATTAAAAGCTTAAATTTGGAGAGCACTGTCCTTAGCTATTTTCCCATACTATCGACGTTTTCGGCGGGAAGGTCCACAACGACGACCGATCACGGCCAAAAAGAATATAATACTATGTTAAGATTTAATGGAGGTGTAAGCAAAGAGTTGCTGTTTAAGAAAAATAAATTCCGAACTATGTAATATTTGTCAGGATTTAGTTATGTGATTATTTCGATCGAGTGTTCAGCTTTTGGGTGTCGTTCATCTTTTGGTGCCCCTACCCTATTTGGACTAAAAAAAAACATGTTGTTTAGCCCAGAGGGAGGGAAAGGCAAAGGACATTGAGAAAGAGGACTATTCATTAATTGACATTTACTTTGACATATCTTGGAAATAACAGCCAAGACCAGAGGGGCTATTGCCCCGCAATCACATCAGGCGGCGTGGCGAACTGCGCCCAACCGCCACACGTCACGCAAAGTCAAAAATATGTCTCCACTCAATAGGGCCTATGATATATAACAAAATACCCCTAGAAATTAAAAATGCACCAAATATGAGGCGTTTTGTTAATAAATTAAAGACTAAACTTGTATCTGACGCATATTACACTATCGACGACTTTCTCAATGGCTAACTGACTGGTTACTGGTTTGCTGCCCAAACAATTGATTAGGTACATATTATATTGACATACTTGGTATAGATAATTTAAGTTAATATTTAAAGAAATTAGTGTAACTTATTGTGTTTTGAACTTTTGACATGTGAAACTCTGTTTTATCAAGGAACTAATAAATAAATAAATCGAAATCGTTATCATT
This sequence comes from Acleris sparsana, assembly GCA_923062465.1. Taxonomy (NCBI): domain Eukaryota; kingdom Metazoa; phylum Arthropoda; class Insecta; order Lepidoptera; family Tortricidae; genus Acleris; species Acleris sparsana. The sequence continues at coordinate 4,463,398 of OV281289.1, forward strand.
TTGAAAATGAAAACAATTGTTCTTAACTTTGAAGCCGATTGTGATTGCGACTGCGTTAGGCAATAGCAACGCAGTTTATTATTACGGGCCTTAATTTCCAAGTGTTAGACATGTTAGCAGTATTAGCGACGTGCTTCGATATGAGAATAAAGCAACCGGTGAAATGACTAGCCTATGCTCTATGGAGATTTATGGCAAAGATAAGGTAAATGAGCAGACAGGACACTTGATAGTAAGCGAGATCTAAGACCCATAGCTATTGCATTCTCAAGACTAGTAATGTCAATGGTGGTCTTATCCCCACACCGGAACATTACTAGTGATCACTGCTGCTTAGTGGTAGGGTAAAGGATAAGATGGTAGCGGTCCGAACTGACCTTGACTTACGAATGCTATAAATGTAGATGTGTGTTTGTTTGTATGTTCCAACCTAACAGTTCAAAACTTCAAAGCAAGGAAACAGACAGGATCTAGTTGACGACATAATTACGATATAGAAGAAAGACGGGCTAATAAAAAAAAAGAGGCCCTTCTTTATTCCACACAGGCCATTTTAAGCAGCTTATACGTAAGCTATTTGTAGCGTTAAAGTAAACATGGCAATATACTTACTTAGTAATATTTGCAGGCAAATGGATCGAGCGGGGAGCGTGTCCCCGATAGGGAGGCTGGGGGAAACACACGCTTCCTTATTTGCGGAATGTATTTTATACATTTAGCATAGGAATTATGATTTAAGCGGATGCTACTTATAGGATTACCTCTTTGTTTAAAGATAATTATTAGACCCCGTTATCTTGAGGCTATGACGTCGCTTTATTGTAGGGATTGAATGATTATTTTATCGACCATCTCTACATCGATGATTGTAGTTTACTTATATGATGCAACTATGCGATTGATTCTTTTTAAATCTCTGCTCAATTTCAATACAGCGTGAGTATTAAAACTTCTTGATTTAAAATAAGCAGACAAAAATATTATCACGAGATGCGATAACCTGATGCAACTATTGTGGAAAAACTATGATAAACAGTTTTAATGAACGAACTCCCGCGACTTATTTTTCTAATTATTTTTTATCACATTTTTAGTGATTGTCTGTGACTCATTGTCAGTGGCATGACATATAACTCTTAGTCTACGACAAAACGACGTTAGTGCCTCAAGATCGAATAACTAAAGAATGAGCACTGTTGCACGTTATCTTTTTGTTTTAAAAACGTGAGAGTATGTATTTAAATATTGATAGCCATGGTACATGTTTTTGGAATTATCATTTGATAGCCGAAGGATTTTTGAATTTCATTATCCATCTAGGCGTCTGCGTCTTTACCCCTATTGCAAACGTAGCAGCCGATTTGTAAGACGAAGGATAAAATATATGTGGTGTGTAGGCCTGGGCCCTAAATAATCAGCCTATTTTTTACAAAACCTACTGTATTCAATAGGATTACATTACAAACAACAAGACGGCGCGACTTCGTACGCAATTAGTTCCCCGGTTTTTTTGAGCTTTCCTCCCACTGGGGGTGGATTTCCAAAAAAACTTTTCGCGTCACACTTTTTCAAGTCCCAACGTTCAACGGTTTTGGCTGTGGTCTGTCACTCATTCGCAAGTATATATTGGTCTGGCTGTTTATTCGATGAAAAGTATTTTATATCGAATTTAATTTCAGTTCAGTACTTATATCATTAAAAATAAAGAACTTTTTTAATAATTGCAAATGCTTGTTTAAAGACAAATTACATACTAATCGAAAGTACGAAGACTATAGAATATGTAAACGTTAGGTTTGGTTCAAATTATTAGTACCGACGTACCGGTTTATACCTGCCTACCCCATAGTTTGACGGGAAAAAAAATGTCCACCTATCGTTTGCATGTTCTATAGGCTTCAAACTTTCGATTGGTCTAATAATCAAGCAATTGCAATATTTTGAGACTAAAGTTTATTTTTATTTTTATTATATACTGCACTGTAATTGTTCACCCTACCTATTCGCCATATATTATAGCATATTAAACTAGTTATAAAATATTTTTTATCGAATAACCAGCCCGGTGCAAATCGTCTCCTATTCGGATCTCCTACTATATATATTTCTAATAAAAGTTTACACATTTGATACACTTCAGCATTTACGGTAGTAAGTAACCGAAGGCGCATAGTAAAGTAGCTAAATTGCGGAGAGTTCAAAGGCAAACTAATTAAAACTAATAAACTCCCCGGAAGTACTGTTTAGCACGTTATAATAAAAGTTAGGTTCGTTGAGAGTGCACTTTGAAAAATATGTGTTTAGCAAACGAGTGTTATAAAACTAAATTAAATATCAGTATGATCTTTTTGTTTTGGAAAAAACAATGAATGGCTCTTGCTAAAGCCTTATGGCATTAAGTCCGCCATTTGTACTTACTTTTTGTCCACTTAAACATAGAGTATGTTTAAGTGGACAAAAAGTAAGACTTTAGATATATTACACAAAATTAAGACATATTAATGTAATAAAGCTATATTTAAAAAATCACTGCGTGTTTATAAAAAACTGGATCAAAATCTACTTCTTCTCGGACATCGTGATACTTAAATAATGTCTTTTACATTACCTTAATTTTGCGTAATAAAGTACTAAAATAGATAAATAAACCCTTTTAGACAAAATAACTTATTCCTTTATTTATACGCGCACAATACACCATTATTTATTAAAGTATTATTTATCTTAAAGAAGTGGTCTCTGCCTACTCCTCTAGGAAACAGACGTAATTTAATGTATGTTTGTATTATTTATCTTTTTCTGTCAAATCAAGTGTCACAATAAAGGAAAGGGACCAAGCATATTTTAAGCACTTATACTTTGGTTTCTACATTGAGTACATCAACATTTAATTCGAACTTAAAATTTAAAATATGTTTTATATGGTCTACAATGTTTTTTCCAATTCCAATGAACCAATAAACCATAGGCATTCATCACTTGTATTTTGTTTTCCCGCGGCGACTTCAACTGCTACTACCGCGGGGATATGGTGTTTCCACAATGAAGTGATTTCGCCAGTGTCAAGTAGGTATAAAACAATATAGCAATACAATACAATCCAATCTTCTCTAGGAAGATTGGTGGCAACGTTGTACGGTGATATGTTATGACAGAGGTCAAGATAGTTTTAACCTCTGTACCACTGCGAGTCCACTTGAAACGAGAAGTAAGATGCCAGATACACGAAATAAGTCCAAGTCTTCTGTCACTGTGCAACAGAAAGGTAAATAAAAAAAATGAATCACTCACAGAAAAGAACTTTGAACACCTAAATACACAAAAATACGATACTAAAACAAATTACACATCCGCCATCTTTTAACGTTGCAAATGCCACCTCATCATGAGTGAAATGGACCGTTTAAAACAGTTCTGATTTTGAATTTGACGTTTGAAGCGCCATTTTGAATTTAGAATGACAAGAACCTAAAGTTAGTGCCTCGTCATTATAAACTCAAACTGAACTTAGGGCCGTAACTGACTCCTAACTGAGATATTCGGCAAAATGCTCGCCAAAACTTAGTTTCATATTACTTAACGGCTACTTTAACTATCTTGAGACTGACATCTCAGCCAAAATCAGTTTAATACCTTACGGCCCTTAAATAATAACTACGACAGTGACTAGGTTTTTTTTGCCTTCTTTGTCTTCATTACAATACTCATACACGTAACAGAAATAAAGGATTTTTGATGGCATAAAGACAGGAATGAGCATACAGACCACCTGATGGTAAGTGAGATCTGTGACATATAGACATTTGCAATCTCGAGACTCCAATCTTAAGACTGCAATCCTAAGCGCGCAAATGCGCCAACCCTGAGGACAAATATTGAATGTTTTTATGCTAGTAATTTCACCGGCTGACTTATCCCCGCACCGAAACGCAATACGAACACTGCTGCTTCTTCTTCTTCTTGTAGTGCCTCTCCAACTAGTGAAGGTTGGCAGTCAGCTCCACATATTTCTCTCGGTCTTTGGCGAGGTTGAAAAGCTCCGCTGCATTTGTGACACCAGTCCATTCCCGAATGTTTCGCAGCCACGATTTCTTTCTGCGCCCGATAGCTCTTCTTCCAGCAACTTTGCCCATCATTATTAATTGCAGGAGTTCGTATGTTGAGTGCCTAAACTGCTGCTTGGCTGTAGTTAAAGGATTACCACCACTAACACATACATTTCCCCGCTAAATAATAATGGATTGTTATGTTTTCAGACGCTATACAAATCCCACGATGACCGATAGTATGATAAAGCGCTAGTGAGCGAGCGTCCTAATGCGAAATTTATGTCAGGCATTTTCCTTCAACACCTTCCAAGCGTTAAAATGATGAAATATTTTTATTACAGTACACATCTGCTCCCCGAAGACGGGCCGGCGATACCTATAGGGGATATTATAAAAAATGTAAAAGCCTCAGGTTAGAGTAAACAAAATTAAGCCGTAAAAGTTGGGCTCACCGGGAGGCTCTATAAAATACCGCGCGGGTCTTAACTTGGCCTATTTTATATCGGAGGCGGATACTTATGACGGCTAAATTGTTGGCTTTGGGGCTAATTCTGCAATTTAAAAAATATTAGCACTGTCTTGCTACTTAGCAAGTACACTGGCGAGCAAATTAATTTAATTATCAATGCATTTTTATTGCAAAGATTATGAAGAGGTTTATTATTCTATTTTTTTTGAGTTCTTTGTTAGGTTAGGTTATCCTGAAATAATTACGTCGTTAAAAATTAAAATATTAATTTCCGCCTAATTATTTATAATTTCAGTGTTGTACAAATACGGATGTATTTTTTTTCTAAAATACATGAGATGAAGCTTAGTTCGATCGTCCAATACCTAATCAATGCCCAGTTAGTTTAGTAAATTTATTGTCACCTTAAGCCAGTACAACACAGCAAACTGGTAGTGACCTTAATATCAATTAGGAATTAACGCCTAATCAATACGTGTTACGTCGTCCACGCAAAACGCTCGACGATTCAACTTGATGGCGCACATACGGCCAGTTGCATAAACTTTTATAGAATTGCCACTAATGCTCTGTTAAAATACCTTCTGTCACTTTCTTATTCCCTGGGTAGAAAGTAACTAAACATCACGACCGATATTACAAAAAGTTAGGAATAGGATGCGAATTCGCGGTATTTTGTGGCCCGTTTTATTATGTCACTCAGTAAATAGGTATGATCATCATCATCATCATGTCAGCCGGGAGACGTCCACTGCTGGACATAGGTCTCCCCCAAGGCTCCCCACTCAGACCGGTCTTGTGCTTTTCGAATCCACCGCGCTCCCGCGTAGGTATAATAGCGTTATTCTCCTGTATAAACCTAGTCCAAGTTTTACCTTCAAATAGTTTATCATTAATTTCTACAATGTATTCAACAATCGCGGAAATCAGACTTTATTTAACCCGTAATAAATGTTATCCCCCGGAGCTTAATTTGCATGGGAAAAAATTGATAGCGACGCGATTTCAGCGTCCGTTTACGATCCTCATAAATAACATGATAGAATTCCTACCTATTCCGTTACTTAGTGTTTCTAAGAACAAATATCCAGCTAAAGAAAAAGTCTTAAATGAAACCCCCAAAGAGCGCGTATTTTATCTCAAGAAAACGTCATTATCATTAGCCAGTGAGATACCGAAGAACCTCAAGCCAAAAACAGCCGCATCACTTCCCACTCCTGGTTAAAACAAGGGTTTTTCAGCAAATGGAGTGGTCGGCAAGTTTATCGAAGGCCTGATTGCCTCAGACATAGTAATCAATCAAATATTTGGCCAAGTCATGAATAAATCGCGGGGGAAACTTCAACTTGGAGTCGCGGAAACAAGCGAAAATTTAGACGTCGACCGAGACTGTTTATAACTTGGCGCCAAGCCGCCCGGAAAATGCCTGAGCCGATAAGAAACATTCAGGGTTCATTAATATGGGACTTTTGTAATTTGTTTTAATTTTCAAGGAAATTTCCAAAAAGTTAACAGAAACAAGCGGAGATCACACAGCTGGCAGCTTCCTCGGGCAATACTGCATTACTACAACGAGGAAATGCGCTCAGCATCTTTTTTAGCTTATATACATGCATACATAGGTATATACATTAAATCACGCCTGTTTCCCAGAGGGTTAGGCCACTCCACTAGGTAGAGACCACTTCTTCCCACCTGCTACGATCCTGACAAATGTCTTTCGCTTCTTCCACATTCATACATCGAGTCATGCATGCACGTCCAGTATTTTTCAGTATTTGATTCGAAAAAATACGCCTAGGACGGCCCCTTAGTTTTTAATTAGTATTAATTAAATTTTTAGCTTCGTTTAACTGTTTTCTTTTGCTGTTTTAGTCCTAGGTATGTTATTAAATATGACCTATTTGTGTTTATTTTCCAATTTCTTTCTATTTAACCCTAAGGCCAGTTATTGCGGAGCTGACCCTCATCTGAATGGTGAATTATGAGAGTTCTGTAATTAATCTCCACTAATTAATATTACTAATGCGAAAGTGTGTATGTTTGTTCATATTCATATTCCGAATAAAACTACCTTTATTTTTATCCCAACTTCCATTACTCCGAAAATTATAGCTAAGATATGTTTTAGGAGGTAGACCCATCTGCGTCGTCAGCGAGGCGAACTCCCTGGAGTGGCCATACGCGTGCCACTAGGGGGCGCCCGCGGCTCATGAAACTATTATTGATGAAGAGGGTTTTTAGGTATTTCATAATAGTTAATAATAGTTAGTAGCAAAACTACAGGCTTATTAACTTGCACTTATTCAGTTAATCAACGGTTCAGATAGCTACACGACAAAGTGAAGTCTACAACACGCTTGTTGATTCTCCTCGGATCTCAGTGGAAAGTTGAACTCAAGTTGGTGGAAGTTTGCCGTGAGGAGTACACGCTCGATAACACCATTATCGGCTTACAGGTTATCGCTGCAGCAATACTGAGGATATTAAAGAGTTTAAAATGTGACTGTTCTATGGATAAAATCCCCCGATTATACTCGTAATGGTCACACCTATTTACAGAACTGAATATATCTTAAAAGGCCCACCGATTTCCATGAACCTTTAAAGATAAGATATAAGTTTAAAGAGGTTTTTCCAATAAGTAGGCCACAGGCACGCGAACATTCACACGTCAAAAATCTACCACCGTTTCCAAAGACGAAACCACTGCTGAGAAGCAATGCCGCAAGCAACTGAACAGTCAGTAAATTTTGTAAACATGGCTTATGGAAATGATAATACTTAGCATTGTACTAAACAATGAATTCTATTAATAATATAAATGCGAAAGTTTGTGTGTCCGTGTGTCTGTGTGTGTGTGGTGCGTGTGTTAGATTGTTATTTGTTGACGCTGCAACGGCTGGTTGGATTTAGATGATTTATGAAATGGAGATATTTTATACTCCGGATAAACATAGGCTACTGTTCATTCCGGAAAATTAAAAGTTCTCAATGGATTAACCATAAAAATTGATGAGGTCACGGGCAGAACCTAAAAAATAAAAAAATATCATGCATCACGGAGAAGAAAAACGTGCCTAATTTAGCTAAGAAACATTCTGATAACTAAATAGCTAAGAAGCATTCTTAAAAAACCGAATTAAAATCGTTTCTAGCGTTTGCAAGGTACAGTACAACACATGGTTTACCATAATTTGCTAAAAAACTGATTCATATTACAAAAATATCATATTGCAAAAAGCTTTTTTGTAATGTAAATATTTCAAGATTTTTATAAAAGTTACCTAACCTATAGGGTTCTATAAGATGGTCCTGAAATAGAACCTATGAAATCTTTGAGTTGAACCGTGGATGGTTCTGAACATGGCGGAACTATAAGGATTCCTTGTTGACTACGGAACTCTAAAAATCGACTTCATGATACCCTATTTATTAAAATCGATGTTGAGCTAAAGCACACAATCATTATATTTTCTCATATACTTACGACTATGTATAGACCGTTTAACTAAACACTTGCCTTTTAGGTATTCGCAGTCGATTAAATAGACAATCTAATACTGATGCTACAAAATCGTCGCTAGTTGAAACAATATCTCCTCTAAAATGGCCTCATCCAAATATTTCCCCAAACATTTCTAGTCTTATAATGTTTCTCTTCCAATTTGTTTGCTTACCTTTTGCTTAGCATATCACCGTGCAGCCGCATTCCGACTGCGAGAATAAATGTGAGCATCTGGCTTTTCTTTCCATGCCATTTATTTTCTAAACAAAATCGACTGCATTTCAACGGAAAAGGGTAGGTATTCTGTTAAGCTCATTCGGTCGGTTATGACGTTGTGCGATCTAAGACAGCCTCTACTCGCTTCTGCTCTCCCGGTGTTTGCAAGCCTGGTACTTGGCAAGCAAACGCTCTTACTTTGCGTTCCTTGACTTTGTGATATGTTAGTATTGTCTCTCGCGCCTTTGAGTTTTGTTTGCACTTCGCTATTTTCAGAGATTTGTATGGAATATCTACGATAAAGGTTATCATTAAGTTTCTTATCTACTGGAATTGAATCAAAGGGAATGTAATAAATAGTTAAATTATGCTTTGGCCTTGTCTTTTATTATGACATTTAAATTTGTCAGAAAGTGACAAAGCATACTAAGGTAAAGGTAGGTATTTTATACGTATATAAATAGAGATTAGATCACACTACGAAGTGTTTTTAAGTTTAACACACTTTATGCCTTTGACTATTTTGCTAAAATACGTCATTTCAAATTTGAATATATCTTTGAACATACAAAATGAAACTGTTATAGCCAATTTTGTATATAAAAATATTATTCTGCGGTTTCTTTTGCGTCGTGTTTTGCAGTATGTCGGACTACTAGTCAGTAAAAGAGGAAAGTTATCGTCCTCTTTACTTATTTTAAATATTTAAATTAATGGACATGAATAAGTTAAGTAAACACACACTTTTTTTCACAAACTCCCTAATTGAATTTCTGGTGGAAAGCCACTCTAATAACTAGTCAAAGTTGCAAAAAAGGTTTCACAGCGTTCTACAAAACTTGCAGACGTCACAGTATACATATCAGTTCATAAAATTGCAGTGCCAAACTTCCTGCGACCATATAAATTTGACCCGGAAAAGAGTAATTTGGCACTGATATGTGTTGAGATATTTAGTGCCACCAAGTTGAAATTGTACGTAATCTGAGTAAGTTAGGCGAGTCACTGGCGCTCAATATGTTCAGTGACAGCGGGAGACGAGGGTCGTCGGTTTTTGTCCGAAGCATTGTGTAAAATACACTTTGTGTTTAACTTATGTTTATTAGTATTTTAGTGACAACCATGAGTGGAAAAACTTGAACGCAATCTAAATTATTTCTATAATATTATATTTTTCCAAAGCTGTATTCTGCTGAGCTAATTATTTAACTAGTCAAGGCAAAGAAATAACACCAATATTAATAATTGGCATTGTGCGACATTTCATTCAAGTAGCAAAAATAAAACTGTACCCCGAGCACTAACGATCGAGTAAATATCATCATCGAGAAGATGTGTAGTAACACCATACACCATACCGTGTTAGGCATTCACGTGTTTAGTCCTAAAATGTGATAGCAAGTTGAAGTTGACGTTGACTTTCGTATCGTTATGGAGTAGAGGTGAAGAACTAGGTCAAATAATTAATGAAAACGTGAGTCAGTTTTAGTTCATGCAACGAATAGGGTCCGAACACGTTTTCGAATAGAAAAGGCGATTCGAAAACGTAACATATTCGATTTAAATATTGGAGCCTCAAATATGTAAAGTTAATAAAAGGTTGTAAATAAGAGAGGAAGCGTGTGTATTTCTCTCAGATACAATTAATGTTAATACCTTCTCACTAGAGATGGAGTGTATAGTGGACAGATCTGATAGTCGTAATAAGTCTCGCGAGAAACGTCGCAGAATAAGAGGTTTCAGATCTCAGATTCTCGCTTTAAAAAACATTCACGCAACCATGAGCTGTTAATGCAGACGTATTCATAGTGACATTATTAAAACAGTACCTACCCGACACGGTTTTAAACGATTTTTCCCGACAGTAACTTGAAAACGTAATATTTGTTTCTTTCTTCTCCCGAGGGTTGTAAGTGTTAGGTTATCTGTTTCTCTATGTGGCGACATACGTCCCAAACGGATACATTGATACGGATGCGGTTTCTTACATAGCTTGTTCAATCTCTGGTTCTTAGCTAGATTCGATAAAAGTTGGTTAGGGGTCGCCATTACATAGAGGTTTTTATCTGTTTAGTTAGGAGCGTCGTAATTCTTAGGTTCTTCTTCGTTGTCGTCCTGGGCCTCTATTTTACTGAGTAATTCCATATCGCCTCTGACTTATCGTATTGTTTTTAACTCGGCCACCATAGCTGTCAAGTAAATAAGAGCTATTTTTTTTTATGGCCCAGGGAAGGCTGACGAGCACACAGGCCACCTGATGGTAAGTGGAAACTGTGACCCATAGACATTCGCATTCACAAGACTGCAAGCCTAAGACTGCAAATGCGCTGCCAACCCTGAGGACTAAGATGGAATGCCTCTATGCTAGTCATTACACCGGCTGTCTTATCCCCAAACCGGAACACAACAATGCGAACACTGCTGTTTGGCGGTAGGTTAATGGATAAGATGGTGGTAGCGATCCGGACGGACCCCGCACAAGGTCCTACCACCCGCAAATAGCGCGCGCGCGCTATAGTATCGTTGACAGATTTACATAATAAGTAAATACATTGAGGTCGTTAGAAATGCAAATTAAAATAAATTGAAGATATTATAATAACAATAGATGTCAACACAAACAAGATACTTAAAAGTCAACCTTAAGTTAAATACGACGACGACGACGCGCTGGACTAGTCGATAGTGACCCTGTCTACTAAGCTTGCGGTCCTGGGTTTAAATCCCGGTAAGGGCAGATATTTGTGTGATGACAACGAATAATTTGTTCCTGAGTCTTGGAAGTTTTCTTTGTATTTAAGTATGTATTTCTCTATATAAGTATTTATATCGTTGTCTAGTACCCATAGTACAAGTCTAAAGTTTAGTTTGGGACTAGGTCAATTCTGCCCTCCTAAATAAAAAGGACGCGTACGCAATTTGTCAGTCAAAGTAAATTTTACCCTCTATGTTAAGAAATAAGGCCACTAATACATACGCGGTTCTATGAGACATACGCCCTTTTTTCTAAGGAGGGCAGAATTGGTGTGACATTGTCCCTTGATATATTTTTTAAATATAAAGCTCCATAAATTCTTTCACTGCATAATGCTACAAAATATTTCTTAGAAGCGCCTGAACGTTCAAGAACATTGTCAAAGTTAATTGATATGGTTTTGCTCAGTAGAATAGAGGTCATACTCTTCTGTAAATATTAGGATGTGTAAGTAACCTCTTTTATCTTGAAACATAACAATCTATCCCATTGCGCAATGTTTCCCTTATAAATAACACAAAGGCAAGATAATGAACTGTATAGAATTTTGGCAACTTCAATAATTTATCATTCCCAACCTCCCCAAGCATGGCGGTGGAAATTTTGCGGGACAGCAAACTTTTATCGGATACAGAGTGTCTTGTTTGCGAGTTGTGAGGAAGTGTTGATCTTTGGAACTCGCCTGATGCTATTCTCTACCGGAGCAAAGACCCTAGCTAAGATTCAAACGCTTCTTACGTATTTTTTTCTTATAGGGTCATACACAGATTTAGGTTAGCGTCTACCTGTGGAAATAGCCAAAGCTTTTAAGGCCTAATTTTCGGGTTGAAGCCATATCCGCAAAAACCGCGTTAGATCCTATCAGATATAAACATAACTTATATGCACGGAAGCCTTTAGCTTCGTGAAACGGGCCCAGGTGGTTTATCGCAACGCACGAGAATGTATGTATGTATGTAAACTTTTTATTGCACAAACAGAAGATAAAAAACTAAAAAAAGGAACAGAAACACAAAAGGTATGTACCAATGAGAACTTATCCCTTTAAGGGACCTCTTCCAGTTAACCGTTGAGCGATTGAGAGATGAATAAAACAACGAATAGCTAAACGTACATCAATTGAAAAAACAGAAAATAAAGATAATAATACCAAATATGACAAATAAACGAATATATACTTATATCATAATAAATAAATACGGAACTAAATAAATAAATATAATATAAGAATGAAAAGTAGGAAGTACTTACAGTCTTAGATCAGGAACAAGAGTCAAGCCAGTACTTCTTCAGCTTATGTGAATGTCATCCATACATTTTGAGTGATAGAAAAGAATCTTGGCTCGGGCCTCAGGAATGAGGACACGAAGATTCCAACATGCGTCTCCAACGCCATTATGGGGGTATCATCATTTTGCTTATATCCGAGTAATCTACAGGTCTTATTAATACTTAGATCTAAGTCTTGACATGCATTCTACAATCGCTATCGAAGCCAGATAAGAGTAATCGAAAAGTCATAGGAAGCTGTCATTTTTGACGCAGCTTCGGATGGCCATCTTATTCAAGAACAGTTCAAAGAGTAGAGTAGACTAAGTGGTCAACAGTAGTTTGTGATCATTACGGTCCTTAGATAGACACATTCATTGACGTATTTCATCTGCTCGTCACTATCTTTATCACGTCATTATTTTTGTATGAATCATTACCAGACAGGAGTTTTCGTGGCACGAACAAAATTGTCCTAGGGAGTTCCGAGCGATATTAGTTTATCAATAAATTGTACTTTCTTATGACTATAAGATATGAACATGCAACTTGCATAACTTTTATGCAATGTTAAATTTTTGTGTAAGAAACACGTTAAAAATTATACTTAATTTAAAAAAAATGATGTTTATTTGAATTTTAGTTTCTCTAAAAAGTACTTATTCCTTTGAATTACTTAAATTAAATATTACCTATCATTATATAACATCGATGTTTATCCGAAGAAGTTCGTACCTATCTACTATGAAATGTCACTGTGAAATGAGTATTTGAAACAGTTATCGATAAATTTAATATCGGAAGGAAGTCCCTAGTTAATTGACGTTTTTGCCACTTAAACTCCTATGTCTGATCATTACTAATTTCACCAAACGATGTTAACCACTTAACCGACGATTAGAGTGTTAACAGCTGTCAAAATGTATGCACTAACAGTCGATTAAAATTCATTAAGATTAAAAATCGTTTGGTGAAATTGGTACTTAGGACGCAAGATTTTTAGTGAACGAGAGAACTTCTCAACATACACCCGTGCACCCAATTTACTTTATCTTACCCTTCCAAGAATGTCAGGGGTCGTCAATGGAGTCGCTTCTCTAATTACAATCGGGATTTTTGTCCCAACACGGTCTTGCGCGGTCATTCCAGTAATCGGCAACCTTAATAAACCGTCCCGTTTTTACGGCCAGAGCCTTGCCCCGGATTCCTGCACTTTGGCCCGGTCTTTACCAAAATATTGTTATGGCGGCTGAAACCCGATCCTTTATATGCCGGATCCCTGGCTAATGTTATTAGAGGCGTTAGAAATCAATGTCATATAATAGTTCGCCGTGAATCCAACATAGAACCTCTTATTTGCATATGAATTAAAAAAAAAAAATCTTTGAATGGGTGAATATTTTAAAACACAAAATTGATAACCCTAACTCAATAAATTTCAAATTGATTGACTAGTGTTGATTTTACAACGTAATTAGGGACGGAGAAACTTAATTATGTACAATAATTTGACAGAAAATATGATGTTTATTATCTATATACGATACTAGACGACGCCCGCGACTTCGTACGTGTAGAATTAGTTTCTCGCTACTCCCCCTATTTCTTCCTGTTGGGGGTCGACTTTCAGAAAATCCTTACTAGTACACCCCTTGACCTCATAAGGACCCTACGTGCCCAATTTGGAATCCAGGCAAACAAGTGAGCGGGTAACCAAGAGGGTTATTATGACATTGATATGCAGTTCATTTTATGGTGAGCGTAAAGGACAGAGCTATAGCAGTCATATTGTTATATAGCTCTGTCCTTTTCTCCCAGCGTAAACGGAACTGCATAGCTATCTCATAATAACCCTGCTGATGTAAAGTGATCACCACTTCCCATGGACATCTGACACACTAGGAGAGGACTCACAGATGAGTTGCCATCCTTTGAGAAAAGAGTATGCTCGTCTCTTGAAGGTCCCCAAGTTGTAGCGGTCCGGAAATACCACCGCAGTAAGCTGATTCCATAACGCACTCGTTTCGTTTCGTTTTGTGAAAACGCAGTGGTAGACTGCCATCCATTGAGGTGGTGTGGATGAAAGGACAGCGGTTTGCGATTGGCCGAATGTATCGTTTCCCAGCCGTTTCACTTCCAACCCGCATTTATTTCTGTAACGGTAAATATTTCAGGGTTTTTATAAAAACTTACCTAACCTATAAAGTTCTACACGACGTAATGAAAGAAATCATGATATAACTAATTACAGGTATAGAAACAAAATCGGATTCGCAAATAAAACAGTTGGGAAACGATACATTCGGCCAAACATATTACGGCCAAAAGGGAGGATACCGTTGCTTTCATATACATTGTGATATTTGTATCTCTTTCGTTTTTGTGTAAAGTCGGTTAACGTCGTATAAGAGCGTATGAGAGTGAATGAGATAAAAGGTCGTAGCGGTAGTGGGCGTAGGGTCGGGGCGGGTGGTGGGACCTTGTGCAGGGTCCGTCCGGATCGCTACCACCATCTTATCCATTAACCTACCGCCAAACAGCAGTGTTCGCATTGTTGTATTCCAGCTTGCATGCTTGCAGCAGCATTTTAGTCCTCAGGGTTGGCAACGCATTTGTAGTCTTAGGCTTGGCAGTCTTGTGAATGCGAATGTCTATGGGTCACAGTTTCCTCTTACCATCAGGTGGCCGCGGCTAATAAAATGTTTTTATTTTTTACCGGTTAATTAACCTAGAATTTCCTCCCTTTCAATATCAGTTTATCGAGTACCACCCTGTATATCATTTACAATAAGCTGGCTTAAGTTGTACCAATTTGTGCTCTCCTGAAAAGCTAGGTTACATCCACATAGATTAATGGTAATTAAATTTCAATTAAGCTATCCATTCATCCTAGTACTCAGTGCTTTATTTTGTGTAAACCCTATTGTGTCTGTGGTAATAATGTTCCTATGAACCGTAATAGGCTGAAACTATCGCTGGAAATTCTGGAATAAAGGCACACTAAAACCAGCGCAGGCGTACTTACCCGTTAAATAATTACCTACACTCGTTAATGTACTTGTAAGTAAGTATAGACTTTAGCGAATTCGTGGAATTTATTTCGTTCACAAATGTAAAATAGGAAATATTCAATCAATTAGACGTAATTATAACCACGCAGAATTTTCATTTAAGCGAAATCTCTCGTCGAATGAGTTTTTTTTTGGTAGGTAGTCACAAATCTAACGTAATATTTAATATTGAAAACATGCTGGTATCAGCACAAAATAGTGCTCGATGAAATGTCAAATGGCAATCTGCGAGGCGGACTTGCGCACGAAGGGTTCCGTACCATTCTCAAATACATATTCTGTGAATATTTCTAGCGTCCTGTTGCCGTTATTAATATCGAATAAAAAATGGCAAAAGACCCACGTTTGTTGTATGGCCTTACTTAAATATTTATTTTATTCTTTTTTTAGCATTTTTTGTTATAGCGGCAACAGAAATAACATCATCTGTGAAAATTTCAACCGTCTACTTGAAACTTACTTTTTGAATTTTTGAATCTCTGCAAAGTATGCCTATGAATTACTTAAATTAAATATTATTACCTACCTTTATATAACATCGATGTTTATCCGAAGAACTTAGTACCTATCTACTATGAAATGTCATTGTGAAATAAGTATTTGAAACAGTTATCTTTAAATTTAATATCGGAAGGAAGTCCCTACTTAATTGACGTTTCGCTGCTTTATCATACCCGTACCTACTCTTCCAAAAATATAGATTGAGTACTTATTAAGATAAAATGGTAATTATAGAACTTTGGCCTACCTTCAATATACTTATGAATATTAAAATACAATAAAAAATACATGATCTTACTGTTTATGTGAACACAAAACAAAAATCCAAAAAATACTAGTAAAAATACTATTTGCCCCCAACCATGGACACCCTCCAGCCGATAATGTCACCATTCCTCCATTGGGGCTTTATCTTAATTGCTTCCAGAAAGTCGATATCTTTGGGAGCAACTTATTGCCGCGGCCGCGGAGCGTAAACAATAACCCCCAAGCGCCGGGAACCGATACCGGAATCGACTATCGACGATCGACTCATATCGACGGATATGGTAATAGGGGCCTATAAATCATCTCCATTCTATAATTGAAAAATAAGCCAGCCTTTATGGAATAATTGTGTTATTGGATTAAATTTCAGATGTGTTGTGATGTTAAATTTGAAGCCTTTTATTAAACGAACGATAGCTAAAGTGTACTTTAAATGTGCTTTGTCCTTACCCTTCATTATGACATTTGAATTTGACAGAAAGAAACAAAAAATACTTTAACAAAAATATGTTTACTACGCTTTTATCAAAAATTTAGTTGACCCCTATTTCTTTTCGTTAGGGGTTTGATTTTTGGAAAATCCTTTCTTATTTCACCTCTTGGGTACCTAAGGAATATACCGTCGATTTTTCAAGTTCCGAGGTTCAGCGGTTTAGGCTGTACATTTCCTGACGGTGAGGCTGTCACGGGAGAGTTTTACAAACATAGATTAAAGTGTATCATCATCATCATTGTCAGCCGCAAGACGTCCACTGCTGGACAAAGGCCTTCCCCAAGGTTTTCAACAACGATCGGTCCTCTGCTGCTGTCATCCAGCGGTTTCCCGCGACCTTTATCAGATCGTCAGTCCACCTTGTGGAAGGTCTGCCAACACTTCGTCTCCCGGTTCGCGGTCGCCACTCTAGAACCTTTCCGCTCCAACTGCCACAAAAAATAACAATGGATGCACAACAAATAAAGTGTATAATCGAATGAAAATGTGTGATTTGGTAATTGTTTTAATGTTCGGTTATGTCTGGACTTTATGATCTTGTCCCTGCTCTAATTTAAAGAGGTTACTAACAAACAAATTTTCTAAGCTGCTGTTCTATGCAAAAGGTGTAAAAAAATGGTATCGACGGATAAAAGGGCAGACAGCCTACCTGATGGGAAGTGAGCACCACTGCCTATGGACATTTAAAAAAAACAGGAAAAACATTTATTCGTGGCAAACAGACGAACAAAACACAACCAAATACTGACATAGACAAAATACTTCAATAACTCAATACTCTCAATACCTTAATGTATTTGCAATATCGGACAGGTCACCAATGCGCTGCGAGTCTCAAAATTTAATGACATCTATTTTTAACTCCATAAATTTGCGAATAAGGAAAGTACCAGCGGGAAGTTCTTTCTAAATTCCTATATTACGCGCCAGAAACGTTCTAGAGAACCGGCGTGAAGTTGATCGCACTTTGTTTTAAATGTTTTATCGGTGGAAATGTTAAGGAATCATTAAAAAAAACTTTCTACGTTTAACACATGAATTCGAAAACAAACAAACTAGAACAATGTCCGATACGAAATGAAAATATGAGTTATGGCCGAGGTTATTGTTTCACGAAGTTCCTCGTCTTTTAGTTTGAAATATTGGATCAGTTATTTCTTTTCGTTTGGAAGTTACTCTGTGAAACTTTGTAAAGTGTTAGTTAACAAATAACATTGTCCAATGATGTTTTGAAATAAACAGTGGAAGTAAAAAATATTATTTTTATTATAAACTAGCTTCACCCGCGACTTTGTCCCAGTAGATTTCGATTATCGTTATTCCCTCGGGAACTAGTAATTTTTTGTGCGGTGAAATGTAGACTATGTGTTAATCCTAGGTATAAGTTATCTCCATTTCAACAAATTTTATGCAAATCCGTCTAGGCGTTGCAGAGTGAAAAAGTAACAAACTAACACACATACACATCTACACACTACTTTCTTATAATGGATTGTATTCACCTTCTTAAGTTTAAAAGAGAAATCTTGTTACATTGTAACACATTGCTAATTTTAGAACCTAGAACAGTTCCCCGTCGCATGGCACTTGCGGCTAAGAACCCGCGTGTCATTGGTCCCACATTCTATGAGCGTCTACCCGTCTTCAAACATCAGCTGAGAAACCTTTTATTGGATAAACCATTATACTCTGTCGACGAATATGTATATGCAACTTAAATTGTAAAATTATTATTGATATTTGACCTTTATTCGTTTTGTGTATTGACATCGGAAACTGACCATTTATTACTTGTTTATCATTGTTGTTTTTGATTATTTGAGTGTTGTTATTATATTATTGTATTATTGTAATATTATTTTATTATTTTGTATTAATGTTTTGTTGACGATATCAATGTAATTTCGTATTTTTTGGCATGCAATGCAATCTATATTGTAACATTACATTGATAAATAAATAAACTAAACTAAACTAAACTAATATTATGTCACACTTATGAAATTCTGGGTTTAGGACATTTTTTGACATGGTCAAGTAATTATAACTAAATTGGCCGCCATATTTTTGGTATAATATCAATCATGCTTAAAAATACAGCTATTATTTGATACAAAGAGCTTTTTATTCCAAATTTATCTAAAGCCATCATTCCGAAAAGCGATTTTCCAATTAGTTGCAAAATACCCGTGTGCATTAACAACATTTTAAACTGAGGATATTTCCTTTGTTTGTATATTATAGATTACGCAGAAAGCCCACAACCATCGCCCAACTGAAAATTCACAACCCATGTTGGCTCCAAATTCTCTGTAATCCTATAAAAAAATACGTAAATGGCTACCGAAATACGATATTAAATGCCAACGGAAATATTAAATAACCGGGCATATTCATGACACTTTTTTACAAAATACATTTTCGTGTACAGCGTGATTCCATTACGGGAGGTAAAAAGCTGATGCAGCCGGCCCCGTGGGAGCGTCATATCCCGATATTGAATAACGCGAACTAACGCGTTTAGCTGCCGCGGACCTTTCGCCCCGAGTCCCCCAAGCATTACCTTATACAGGCTGACAACCAACGGATTGAGGTGCCTTGGATATAATCCGTGCTTGTACGATCGCATTTTGTTGGATGTAAACTGATTTAAACGAGTTTTGTTTTTGTAGAGTTTTACACGATTGGTTTTGGTCTTGCAGTATCGAGTGATGGTTATATAAAACTGTGAAAGTTTAACTGCGAAGAGAAGAAAGGAATAATAAATATTATGAATAGTCTAATTGAACAAACCGGTATAAAAATGAAGAAATAATTAAGCGGAGAGCATCACACAAATTTACCTAGTTCCAAACTAAGCTCTAGGCTTGTACTATGGGTACCAATGAACGATACAAATACTTATATACTAAGACAAAAATATAAGTATCCCAAATAGCCAGGCCAAAGAGACCTTTAAATAAACTCAAGTTCTATAATCCACGATTGTGATCGTCCCGCTCCAATGAATAATTATAGAAAACATAAATGACGTCAAATCCATCAAAAAATCTGCATAAAATTGACTCCAACGTTTTTCAAATATTTAATAACTTTTTTCCAACAATCATTCATCGACCTGTATAAGGTTTCCACGTCCCTTAGCCATTGGGTCTCCAATATAAATCCGTCCGGGCCGCCAGCAATATTTAAATCAAAAATACGTTCACAATATTTCCATAACGTAACTTTTGATAAAATATGCTTTTGACGCCTCAAGCGGCGAATGCACTGAAAGCATTGTATGCTTTCCTTCATTGACTATTCTATTATTTATTTACATTGAAATAAAAACCTCGAAAAAAAGGACAATAATACCGTACAATGGAATTCATAAACGTACCCTGTCTATTTAATGTCATGTTTAAAATGCCATAATTAATTTTCCAATTTTCATAAACTGACAAGTTACAAAAGTTTAAACATATTTATGAACTGGACTGTACACTGTGCTGTGCTTTATTGCGAATTATTAAGACATAATTGATTATACAACAAGATGGAGTGACGACCTCGTCAGGATCGCGGGACCGCGGTGGATGCCAAAAGCACAAGACCGGTCTGAGTGGAAAGACTTGGGGGAGGCCTATGTCCAGCAGTCGACGTCTTTCGGCTGACATGATGATGATGATGATGAAATGATTATAAATTGTATCTAGTAATAAATGATTAAATCAGTTTAAACCAACAGAACTGCTTTCAGACACGGTTTTCTTTCGTTGGAAGTTGGTTCAATTTAGTCTAATGCCAACAGGTTGCGAAAAAATTACGGAAGACGTACAGGTGGTCCAGAGATTATTATGGCTAGGCCTAATTGCTTTTGTCATGTTTTCGTATTGGCAACGTTATGATAGGTCTTATTAGCTTAGTTTAGTTTAGTTATTTATTCATCAATGTAATGTTACAATATTAATTGCATTGCATCTCAAAAAATATGAAATTACCAGTGTATCGTCAACATTAATACAAAAATAATAAAATAAAAATAACACACAAATAATCAAATACAACATTAATAAGCACATAATCAACTAATAAATAAATGGTCAGTTTCCGAAGTCAATATGCAAGAAGTACATACATACATACATAGTACATACGTACATAGTAGTAGTGATTTACTTGACGTTAAACGTGTAGAGCAAAGGAGAGTGACAATACAGTTTGATGATGGCTGTAGATATTTTTGAACATGTCCCAACTCCTAATAAATCTTAAGCCTTTATTCCCCGCGTTGAGTAGGTAGTTGACTTTACCATAAAGCCAGATTAAACACTTAGTCAACGCAAACCAAATCACAAAACGACCCACATATAAACACACTTCCGCCATGAGCTTTGGCACACCAGGAATTTAATTTCAAAAGTAGCTCAGACAGAAAATTATAAAAATGTACAACTTGTGGAGGTATTTAAATTCTTGCTTTCCACTTTGTTTGGAATGTTATTGCGGTATGCTGAAAACGTTATGAATAAATAAAGTTACAGGAACAACGGAGCTGCGTATAATTTCTGCACAAGATTCTGAGCAACGCTTTCAATTTGTATCCGCACTGTGGATCATTTTATTTGTAAGGCAATTATAGAAGCCGTGGATAACTGCTCAAAGGAAACTCGCTGGAACAGGAAAGCATATTGAAAAATGTTTATGAACTTTACATTTTTATGTTTCGTAGATAATGTGCAGAAACTATAATGACTATAGCCATGTAAGTATGGCTGGGTATCGTTTATTTTGGCAGAATTCACAGTTTTTTTTCCACTTTAATAATGTTAAATCAGTGATCAATTCATTTGTTTGTTTAATCACTTCAATTGCAATGTGATTAAAGGTTGAGGGTCACAGACGAGTCAATATGTCAGCGATCGCTTAATTAAGGAAAACTCATTAAAATAGCAATCAAAGTTACAGTTTACTTTATTTGAACGCAGACTAATGTAGCTCTGATCGGTTTAATGTAAATGAGTGCTATTTAACAGAGTTTTTTTAAATAACGTGTAAATTAGATGAGCCATAGTATTACAACGTGCTATTAAGAATACTACTTACACTAAAGTTCCAAACAATTAGTATGTACCTATAGTTAATAATTTTAAAATAACAACTAATTCAATTCTGAGTCCCACGGAAGTTTTATATTTAAAACTTGAAATAATTTTAACTTTTGACAGTAAAATAGCAGATAAGTAAAATACCCCTTGCTGTTCACCCGCTCGTGGCATGGTCCCTCAAATGCTGGCCGCGTTCCTCCTTTGCACAGCCAGACTGAGCCGCCGCGCGAAAAACGAACCCGCTCTGAGATCACCCGCCGCCAAAATAAGTCTTTCCAACACCTTTTTTACAAATTTCTTGGTGTTGGAAGACCACGGACCCAAAGTTTCCATTCCCAGTGCCTCATAGTCATTTTCATTAAGAAATGCGTATTTGCGGCACTTGCTGGTCTGGGCACGGTCAGCGGCGGACCCAGGCGGATCCCTCGATGATAGCTTCTTAAAGACTTTAAAACATCATAATTTTTAATCATATAAAATTACACGTTTTATACATTAAAGGCATTATGAGCCTTGAAAGTCCTCTGGCGCGTATTTTTGGAAAACATAATAGCAGAAATAGATCTTTATCTAAATCCATACATAAACTTTATATTAGAGACTACAAGCCCTATTTATCTTCTTTAAATAATCAAACAGCTCAATCTAATAACTAATTTACATACAATTCGATGTATGATATGTAGGTATGGCTGTCAAAATTTATCACCACTATAAAGCATATTCCATGTCACACAAAACCACCTTTGAATTGAACAAGTTCACTATGTTAACAAGGTAGTAGAAAATTTGAACTTCTGTATCTTTGCATAGTACCTATAAAACAAAGTCGCTCTTTCTGTCTGTCTGTATAACCGCTAACCCCTCCTAACCTTAACAACAGATTTTGATGCCATTTTCATCATCTGTTAGATAATTTTTCACGGTAGGTTTTAATGTGTGTGTGTTGGTTGAAGCGAAGCGAGGGCGGGGCGCTAATTTAATAACAAAACTGGGCATGAGCATGTCGGACCATGCTCAGTGTAGGGTTCCGAAGCCGTTAATACAATCAAATTAGATCTCAACTATGCCGTTGGAAAACTGTTATCCCCATACATCATCGACATACTCGTAGGTCGCGGTCAGTTTACCAATACCACAAATAAGTTTTCGGTAGGTATAGACATTTAAACCGTTTGTAACTCAAGAACCAATGACTTAGTCGTTTTAGTTTTCCTATAAAATCAATGAGCGGAGATGTCGGTAGGGGACGTCCTAGACGGACGTACGGTGATCAGATTCGCGATGTGCTGATTAAGGGCCAAATCCCGAAACCGACGTACGTGCATGAAAAGATTGATGAATGTAGAGGAAGCGAAGTGTATATGTTTGGACCGATGCACCTGGCGTTCCATAATCTCTGCCTACCCCATTGGGAGACAGGCGTGAAGATATGTATGTATGTATGTATGTATGTATGTAAAATCAATTATATATGCTTTCATTTAAGATATTTTCCTGATTTGTAGTATTTATCATTTGGCCCATTGGCTTAACCTGACACTAACAAAAATTAGCGCTTTAAAGCTTAATATTTCATAAACAGATCCCTTAATTGAACATTATTCTTCACAAACCCGAAATATTTTTGAATGACCTAAAAAAACCTCCCACGTTACTAGTAGGGAAGGAACAGAAAAAAAAAATCAACATTTTATTTTACCACTTTGATGGCGTGACTAATATGTATATTCATGCCAAATTACAGCTTTCTAGTACTAAGAGACCCTGAGATAGGCTGCGGACGAGCGGACGGACGGACGGACATGGCGAAACTATAAGGCTTACTAGTTTGACTTCGGAACCCTAAAAAGGGTGTTCAAAGTATTATTTCCCGTAATAATTCGGTTCTAAATTTCGTTTAAAAATGGCCGCGCTACATTAGGCGAGGAAAATATTGAAGAACTTGAGCAACTCCGCGCGGTTGTTTACTTTCATTGCAGCTATTCGGCATAATTCGAGCGAGGAATTCCAACGATCGCTAACCGTTGTAGGCTTTTAGTGGCTCTTTATTTAAATAGCGTCATAAAGAAAAATCGCCCCCTAATACCGTAACATCTGTCACCGAAGAAAAAGTTTGAACGCGAGTTTTTATGACAACGCCGCACTTTCCGATATTTAGTGCGTAAATGTTTTTTGATGTCTTCCAAATTGTGGCTTTTGTTGACGTTTACGCTGTAGTAGGTTTACTACGCTCTGGAGCCGTATTCCACTTTGTCTTAACACCTATTGTCATCGTATTGTTTTTATCTCGGCCGCCATTGTCAACGTCAACGTTATCAAAGTCCGATCTTGAAAGTTCATTTTAAGGGTTCCGTACCCAAAGGGTAAAAAACATATTCTGAGACTCCACTGTCCGTCTGTCTGTCTGTGACCAGGCTGTATCTCATGAACCGTGATAGCTAGACAGTTAAATTTTCACAGATGATGTTTCTGTTACCACTATAACAGTCAATACTAAAGACAGTATAAAATAAATATTTAAGTGGCTCCCATACAACAAACGTGTTTTTATGCCGTTATTTGCTCGATATTAATAACGGCAACAGGTAGACGCTTGAAATATTCACAGAAGATTTAGTTGTCAAACATTGTATAGACAATGGTACGGAACTTTTCGTTTTTCTGTGAATTCTGGTAACATGCGTATTTAAGTATTTATATCTCTCTTATAAGTATGTTTGTCGTAGACTAGTATACATAGTGCAAGCCTTAGAGATTTTCCTGTGAATTGTTTGTAAGGTTGTGAATAAGGATGTGTGATTTAGAGACCTCTTTCAAGGAAAATAAAATATTTTCTGTTTTTTTGCAATAACGTTGGGTTTGCAATATGATTTCGAATTCTTCCTGATTTAAATCACAGGCTTTTTTTAATATGCCGCTTAGACAGACTGACAGACGCCAAAAATCGCATGACAGATCTCTAGAAAACGATAGACTCAAACGCAGCAAGATATCAGCTCATTAACAAATAACAAATTGATCTAACTGTGCTTCAACTAAAAGTTATACTATAACGAAAACTAAGTCAAACAAATCAAAGCGAAGTATTGCCAGCCCACTTTTCTAGAAGCCGCAATAACGAAAGTTTGCTGCAATACGGTGGCCGCGGTCGCCAATAAAAGATCCTCTCGTAACTTGTTCTTAAGTTGGCCACTATTACTTGCCCAACATCCATTAATTACATCCAATCGGCACTTTTATCTAACTAATATGTACGTCTCATTTCTTACTTGTGTGACTTGCCTGAAAAGAAGGAAGGATTTTGTTCCCTCGTAGAAGCATGATAGGACTTCAAAAACTTTAAAATTCTCACAGTACCCAGCATTTATATTTTTGATGCGTCCTTGTTTGTGTCTCAGAAAGGGAATTTGTTTCACCGAGCGAAGGAAATGTATAAAACCCTGCACGTTCACAATATAGAAATAAATTATTCGTGCCATTATCTAACCTCTCACTTGTATCCAAAAACAGGTACGTGATGTGTATAAACATTTATAATAAACTGCCGGACACCCTAAAATATTTACCTTCCTGTAAGTTTAATTTAAATTTAAAAAAGTGGCTAATTGAAAAGTGCTTTTATAGTTTACAGGAGTTTTTTAATTATGAGCTATGAGTAGACTTAAGTTTATCTTTAAATTTCGCATGCCTTGTTTGGTAGATTTTAGTGATACTTGCCTAATGTTTCTCATTCTACCTAAAATCAAGTGAAATAAATATTTTGACTTTGACTTTGACTTTAAATAAGTATTTTCATTTACTGAAAGACTCGCGCTCATCACACAAATATTCAACTTGGCCTGAACGGAAATTGAACAAGGGACAGTTACTTCGTACGCGATACCTCGACCTCGTCAAACATACCTAAATAATATAATTCACCAAAAACAACAGTTCCTTATGCTAATGTGAATTCCCTATCAGTGCACCCTTCAGCAATAGAAGGTTACTCTCACGATACGCTTACAATGGTGTGGGTTCAGCAGACTCGTTTATTTTTTCGAATAAAAAAAAATATGTCTCGATTTAGTGATACAGTAGAACCTTGTGCAGTCCATCGCTACCACCGTCTTAAGGGTGCGGCTCCACTGAGACGGAGATGAGCGGAGCTGTGCCAATATCAACCAATAGAAGGCGCGTGCGGTCACGTCGAGCGCACCTTGCGCACGTTAGGTTGGATTCCATTGGTTAATAGTGGCACAGCTCCGCTCCACTCCACTCATCTCCGTCGCAGTGGAGCCGCAACCTTATGCCTTAACGCATTTTTGTATTCCAGTGTGGAGATAAGGCAACCGGTGAAATTACTAGCATAGAATCATTCTATCTTAGTTAGTCCTCAGGGTTGGTAATGCATTTGCGATCTTACCATCCTATAGAACCCACTCATCTTACAGATCCCGCTTACCATCAGGTGGCCTGTGTGCTCGTTTGTGGGTGTGTAATGATCGGTATAACAAATTTTGATATATTTTACTAGATATAATTTCATAGAATATAATCCCTCAAGGGGCATAATAAACTTTTGATATAAAAACAAAGAGGATATTTTCATTTTCATGCTCAATAAGTATAATAGATGTTTGATATAATGTAAACCTAATATAACAAAGTGCCATAATGTGTGATAAGATATAAAAAACTATTATAGTAAAAACTCGGTAGCGGTTTTTCCTAACACTCCTGCTCGCTTCGCTCGTCGCTGTACCTAACGGAGACCTGCCCTGCCTTAACGTAGAACTGAATATAATAGTGAACATATTCAAGTACTACATTAATTATACCCAGTGAGCGTTATATCGAACACAGTTATATCACATATACGTTATACCATATACACTCAGGAGCAAAAATACCGGGTCAGAGTGCTTTTTTCATACAAACGAGACCATTTCGAAGCCTTGGTTCCTCGCCAGGGGTGGTTTTGAGTGAGTTAAGTGCAATAGAGGAGGTCAAAAGTTCTTAAGATAACTAACTGATCGCACAACCAGTTAACACCACAGCGGGATAGTTTAGGTCAGCACTTGGATTTCCTTATTGCCATTTTAGATATTTTTCTGAACATGCACTATTCCGGCGTTAACCGCAGATTCATTCAGTTGGGTATCCTAGGCACTCTGGAAGTCCTGTGTCGCTGCTCGAGGTATTCATCATCAGATTTCACTAAAAGCATTCTCTGGCGAGGAACCAAGGCTTCGAAATAGCCTCTTTAGTATGAAAAACGTACTCTGACCTGTTATTTTTGCTCCTGAGTGTAATTACTGTTAGATTAAAAGTTGTCATAATACAAGTTCATAATACCTGATAGTTAGATCATATCAGAATATACCAAATATTTTTATATCAAACGTGGAACGTCCCTTAATCGTTATATCGACCAATAATATATCAAACGTTGTTATAGTGACCGTTACGCACCCCTCGTTTGCCTTCTCAATACCATGAATAAACTTTTTTACCGGTAGCCCCCATGAGGGTTTTGCAACTGTATTCAAATTCCGATTTTTATTTCGTCTAACATAAAGTAGGTAGTAACATTACGTACTCCAAGTAAATAAATATTTAGCTACTTCAAAGATGTATATCCCTCGAGCAACAAGCAGCCAAACAGCAAATTCATTAGTGTACATTAGCAAGCAAATTGACTCATAAGTACTGAAATAAAATGAGACGAGTCAAACAGATTTAAACGAAATATACTCGTATGTAAGAAAGTACCTTAGTCTCTCCCTAGAAAAATAAAAACCTCCCCATATTACGGAAATTATATGAACTGTTATATAAATTGCAATTCACGAACCACAGATAAAAAAAGTATTAGTTTCGACCCCATTAGAGGTTTTTTATTTAACCCAATTTTAAGGTGTTCTCGAAGTTTTGTGTAGTAGTAGAAATTACTGTAGTGTGTTATGTTTACTTATCTAAAAATCGACTAAGAGATTTTACACGACTACCTAGTTCATGTTTTATTATCCTGTAAACTGTCCCACAGCCAGTCAAAGGCCTCTTCTCTTTCCCGCCATTGGTCTCTAATCGTATGAGGATAAATATCAAAGTGTTAATGATAAATTAGAACTATTCAGAACGGCTATTTAGGAAAATTAGGAGGCCTAATTTCGACCCTTGTCAGCCCTCTCCGTCTGCCAACTACCTAACCTGTAAGTCTTTGTTTAAGTTAGCCTTGCGGTAGTCACCTGCCAACGCGGGCAAGCATTAGTAAACTTACGGTCAACTAACACCGAGACGCGCGCGCCCATGAGACTTAAAATATATTTTATTTACCATACGAAAAGGTACACATTTCATTGTGAGAATTCAGAATACGTTGCACCACGCAGCATTAATTCTTACTATGATATGTGTACCTTTTAGTGTCTCGGTGTGAATTGACCCTTACTTTAATTTTAGCTGAATACCAGTAATTTGGACACAAAGGTTTTCTTTTATCGATTAATCCTTAATGTAGCGTCATTGAGATAATATGTATGGCGATTGTAACACCACCCCCTTGTCTGCATCTTATGCTAATAAACGAGCAATAGGATACTAGCATCTTAACGATTCGTTTTAATTATTGTGCTTAATTTATTTGAAGGAATCTATGGTAGTCATACAATAAAATCATATTCTCATAGAAGATGTTTATTGTAAAATTGATACCTATTTTAGTTGTGTGATACCTATTTCATTTTCAGACTACAGAAAACTAAGACGTACAGAGTAATGTCTCAGTTATCTAAAGATCATGGAGCGTTTGAACATGATTAGAATTATTCAGAAGGAATTAAGGAAGTTTGTTTATTTACATTACGTTGTGACACATGCATGAATGAACTCGTTAAGATCAATGAGAGCATCGTCAGGAAGGGCGATGATAACTCATTATCTGTCAAATATGAAGTTTCTTTATTTACCAATATTTTTTACCAATTCTCCACCCTACCTTTTAAGACACCCTGTATAGGTTTATACATATTTTCAAACACGCTTGAAAACAGCTCTAACGATTTCGATGATTTTCGAAATATAAGGGTCATGGGGGCGAAAAATCAATCTGCCAAATTGTCATCTTCGGGAAAATTCGTTTTCAACCCGAGCGAGGCTCGGCTTGCACGTCCTTTAGTTCTCAAGTTTGCTGGTAAGTTAGTATTGACCTATTGTTATCGATTATCGAGTAATTAAGGTAAAGTACACATAAAATAATGCATGAATAACGACCAATTTAATCATAAGTTACGTTTTGGAAAAAACTTTACGATTCGAAAACGTGCAATATGTTACTCATTATTTAGTGAACTGTGAAGTATGATGAAATTAAAAAAACCCAAACCTTAATTTAACCCTCGCTGCGCTTGCCAGGTCGTGGTCTCCACTCAAGAACCTTTCTTTCTTTCTTCGAGCTATGTGCTGCCCATTGCCACTTCAACCAACTAGGCCATTATAGACTATGTCAAAGTGACATTGTCAACCAAAACGTAAATAAAAGACTTCTCATGATATTGTTTACATCGTCACGAAGATATATTTTTCGTAAACACAATTATGTCCATACAGTAATTGAACCAGAACCAGAAATCAAACGAAAGAATCCTCTTGAACACGTTCGTATCTATTTTCAATAAAACTAAAGCGATTTTTTTTTTTTATTATTCCATCTCCACTTACTCTAACGCAGCGTAGTAAAGTCGTTAATTCCCAACAGCACAGCATCACCTGAATTCAACATTACGCAACTTAGCCACCGTAAAGAGAGCCGTTCAATGACGTATTCATGATTTCCTAGCGCACGTTCCAGAGCGCGTGACGTGACGCGACTCGAAAAATGAGGAGCCCCGCGCTCCCTGTTAATTAACAGCGAGTCTCGGTATTGTTCAATGTAACGATTTAATTGGACTTGAATGTTACTTGAGTGTGCTGGAAAAATTGGTGCGCGGGAGGAGATGCTACTCGCGGACTAAAGTGCTGTAACGGATTGTTATCCGTGCAGTGCTGTAAGGGATAAGTTACATTTTCTCGCTGGTCGCTCAGTGAATGGGAGATCCGAGCGAGAAACATGTCTCGAACCACTTGTGCCAGTCCTCCTGATATGAAGGAGCTGTTATTAGTTATTTCCATGGAAACTATATTAATATACAGAACTGTTACCTCCATGTCATGTCAACTTTTTCTTATAGCGGTTTATAGCCAATTATGAAATCGTGTAACGAAAAACTTGTCATGGTAGACTACCTCATACAAATTTACCTAACCTAGTACTTATAGATACCAGACAACGATAAACATACTTATACATATGCTTAACTTTAATAACGTTTCCATAGTAACAACAGTTTTATAATAACCATTATAGCATTGTTATTACCATGGCTTCTGTCATATAATGCGCTTTTTCAGTCTGGATATTCATAAGAAAACCAGCACGACTGATTTCGCTTATCGAATGAAGCCGTGACAAAGTAATTTCGTTTCCTTCCCTACCTTCATACCCGTAAGGGCAGAAACACAGATCAGTTACGCAAGCCCGTCGAAGGGAATCTATCCGCCCTAATCCTGGGGAGGTCGCTGGGAGCCATTCAGTTACCACTTAAGAGTGTACCGGCTCTGATAAGAGAGGGGACACGATGGGTGCGTGTTCAAACTGGACGGGTCACACCAAATTGACAACAGGCATTTTTTTTAAAGTTGTTCTAATGAATCATGACTATAATTAAAAAAAAAAAATTCAAAATTCATTTATTTCAAGCAACACAAGGCTCATATTAATTGCTTACAAATACATAACGGTAAATGGTACATAATGGTGGTCTTTCCAAAACCATACTTTTTCACCTTTTTTACCATTACTATTTTGTAACCACGTTTTGTTCGCACACTTTGGATTCGTGTTCGGATTGACGTGATTTTGTTTGAAACCGCGTTTTGTTTTTTTTTAAGTCTGGTCACAGTAACTACGACGTGTGACGTAGAAAAGACCGTATGGCGTTTGCCTTTAGCAAAAATTGATTGTTTAATTTCGCAGTAAATAACAAAAACGGTAGCCTGCCGTTTAGCCGAAATGTGTTTGCCAAATGTATCGTTTCCAAACCGTTTCATTTGCCCCAATTTTTTCCTGCAACTGTAAATATTTCAG
This sequence comes from Acleris sparsana, assembly GCA_923062465.1. Lineage (NCBI taxonomy): Eukaryota > Metazoa > Arthropoda > Insecta > Lepidoptera > Tortricidae > Acleris > Acleris sparsana. Next base: position 4,494,255 of record OV281289.1, read on the forward strand.
GATTAATTTCAGTATTATGGATTATGTTAGGTTAGTTTTTATAAAATCCTGAAATATTTATTCTATTTAATATTTTATTACTTTTTGTTGGGTTACCTTTGTCATGTTGATGATACAATTTTATACGATGTGTTTTGGCGTGTTAAAATACCTACCTCCCGAGTTACAAGAATTGAACATATTTTATCATATTTTTGAATTATAGGAACCATCGACACGAGAAGAAGAAGAAGAAGAGAAATATAAAGAATATTTCTCACCAAAAGGTGTTACAATGTGAACAATCAGTTATTTAACACTACAGCAGTTTTACTTCGCCTCGAAAGAAGCTTTACTCAATACAATCAGGGCCGTCCGTCCGAGTGCATTCTCTCATAATAAGAAATTCCAATTTATGCAATACCTCGGTTTATTCGAACCAATGAAGTGGGAATGGAGCCCGGTACTTTAGTTCGATGCATTTCCACTATAGAACGCTGTTCAAACGGAAATAGAGTTCACTCTGTGGATTTGTTTGCATTAATGGTTCTTTAGAAATTGTTAGGACATGCTTTTAATAAGTACAAGCAACGAAGTGCGCTGAAGTGCTAGAGACCCGATAGCGGGTCGATTTCGTTGGAATCGAAATTGTGAAGGAACTTTAGCAAAATTTAAATGCAATATTTAATTTTGATACGCTTTCACTTAGCTTCATTATTTCAGTAGTTGGCTGCGAATATCGGATGCTCTAGCAATTACATCAAGCTTGTTTTAACTTATAATATGAATGTACAATAAATTAAAAGCGAGCCGAAAGCGAGTCGTTTTCGCAGAGTTCCGCAACATTTTTGTAAGGGGCCTTCTTGTATTTTATTATTTGTAGTCATTGCGGCAATAGAAATACACACTCTGTGAAAACTGTTTATCTATTATGGATCATGAAATACGCCAAAATTGTTACATATCGTATTTTACATTAAGAAATTTTATTTTTACAAACACTTCAATTTTTTGTATCTCCACTGTTATTTTTGAAATTGACTTTGCTTAAAATGAAATACCTACACTTAATAGAAAAATCCTGTTTTATATATTTAAGGTTTTTGATATATTATATATCTCCGCGAATGGTTTTTCATCTAGTTTATTTTTATCTCAATTTGTAATGTTTATGTACTGTTGGCATGTGAAATAAAAAAAATAACAACCAATACTTTACAATAATCGTGCAAAAACAAATCATCTCTGGCGGTCGGCTACAAAAACAAGTTCTTCTTTCGATATCTAATTGCGATGTTGATTAATATCTACCCAAATGACCTATCGGTTAATCCACGGCCCATTTGCTCGATATTACAGCTCATTATTAGCGGTATTACCTGAATTAATTATACCGTTATTGTTGCGAGCTGGTCGGGCGTGTCCATTTCCGCTCATTTGAAACATAGCCACCCTTTTTTAGTGAATCCTGAAATTCGATCATTTCTTAACTTAAATAGTGATAATTCAAAGTTTTCAAACCTACAATGATAAGACTGCAATCCTAAGACTGTAAATGCGGTTCTAATCCTAATAACCAAGATGCTTGCTTCCGAACTGTTGCTTCACGGTACATTGAAGGATAAGATGGTGGCAGCGATCGGGATGGACCCTGGACCAAGGACCTACCACCACTAGAGTTACCGAATCTTCGTTTCTGATGATTGCACAACACTTTGGACCCTCGTAAAAAATAAATAAATTTGGGAGTCACCTGACCCCTGAAGGACGCATTGCAAGTGGAAAAAAGTTTCGTTTAATCAAAAAAAGGATTATTGTAAACACAAATCCACGAAAGCAATTTTTGTTACTAACGTAGAATTTTTGTTAGTGACGGTTTTTTTTTATAAATGTGGTTTTAGTTCCAGAGTGGAGACCACAAGTCGGTAAATGTAATGTAAGACGTATGACGTCCTGCAGTGAGGTGGAGTGTCGACGTACGTTAGCCGGTAGGAGTCGAATAAAACGCGCTTCAGGCAGAGCAAGCTGGCGCACATCGAGAGAGGCCTGGAAGTAAACTAACATATTGTATTGGTACTATTGATGAAAATAACTATTGTACGTCATAAAGTATGAAATTTTACAGCAAATACTAAAAATTAAAAACGCGTTTCCCTCTTTATTTCACCTGAAACCGACTTACGTACATGAAGACGTTGATGAATGTAGGAAGTGAAAGTTATTATATATTTAAACCGGTGGCGTTCCAGAGTGTCTGCCTGCCCCATTGGAAGACAGGCGTGAAGGTATGTACCCATATGTATCATATAACAATTCCTTAATTCTGATATTGCAGAATTAATTGGAGTTTTCAAATCTTGATTTTTCTTAGGCTTGTAGCTCAAATCTATCCCACTAATATGTGTGGATGTTAGGATGTTTGTCTTTTACTCACAAATAAACGGCTAAACGGACCTAAACTAAATCACACAATTGGATCATCAAGTATTTTTATCCCTTAAACCATCTTTTCCTCCTGCGTGCACTATTATTAACCGCTGGCCTGTACTGATTTGTTTTCTTACACCAAATTCTGTTCCATCGGTCCAAGCCTCTCCGGGCACATGTGAAGTGTGGATGTAGGTTTCATCAGTATAAACTAGTGGTATATCTTTATACCGATATTCCGCAATTTTGGTAAAGTAATTTATTCTTAGCAGTCGTATGTTGTGTCTTTCCATTAATATTTTTCGGTTGTCCTCGGTCTTTTTCCATTTAAATCCTAAGTTTTGTATTAGTTTTCGTAAGGTGGAAATGCCAAAGGAGAATGCCCATATAATGCCTGGAATGTACAAAGATGTCCCATATTTCAAAAAAAATGTCGTAATTGATTATAACTAAACAGATTAAATAGAAGTCTGTAGAACTCCGGAGAAACAAACACTAATTAATTAGTATATTACTGGAACATCCGCTGCCGGTACGGTTTTATCTTTCGTTACGTCGAGTTGCCACTTTATAACAAAACAAATAATGATGATTTTCTGCTATCACTCACGTAAAAAGTTTTATTTATGCATGACAATTGTCGCTCGTTTGTCTTAGCGAACAAAACAGGTCACAGTTAAATATATGAATGATCGTATTGGGAGCAAATTGGGAGTCTAAAAGTATGATACATATACACCACTGGCAACAAAAAGATGAAGTAGGTACTAGTAGGCATGAAATTGCCTTTTTCTGTCTACCTCCTTTTTAGTTGTTTTGACATAATGACGTACTCACCAAACTTGACATTGGTGAAGAAAAATAAAAAGAAGACATAGTGACGTTTCTGTTGTGTATTGTTTCGCCATCGTGAGATTTTTTTACGATGGAGCCTTAGATTTCGCGCTGTTGAAAGTATTGATTGAACTGTAAACCTAGCCGCCGCCTAGTTGTAGTCTTTTCGAAACCCTATCTCACATTTTTATTATATACACGATAGTGTCATCTATGTCGTTCTTATATTTTAACATTCACATAGATCTGAGCGACATCTATAGTCGTTTTTTTAAGTCAACATAACCTCTTTCATTGTAAAAAAAATCTTAATAATAGCAAAATCCCAAGTTTTCAAATCATTTTTGAAGTAGTTTCAGAAACCTCAATTTTTTTAGCGTATTTTAATGTATCATTGGTTCTTGTACATCTCAGGCATTTCCTTGTATGGGCGGTGGGCATTCTCCTTTGTAATCTATATCGGATTTTAACACAGAGTGAGGTTGGAAATTGCTTATGGGACAGATGAAAATTGTTTATAGTTCTCCGGATGACTTCCTGATCTAAATCGTCTACTACTGATGACGGACAAGTACGTAACTTTTTATTTTATCATCAAGTATTTTTATCCCTTAAAATTGTATAGTTCTAATGGGAATAGCGCTAAACGTGTTCTACAAATACTAGGGCTTCATAAAGTCTGCATAGACGTCAAAGGCTGCAGCCTGCCTCGGGCTCGGCAAATGAAGTGGATACGTACTGAACTAGGTCAAACCGAAGAGCAGGAACAGTTCCTTAGAAGTGTTGGGTTAATTTGTGCGTTTACAAAGATTTCCAATGGGAATTTCGTTCTTATAGACAATTTGTACACAAATGTATGCTATACTGAAAAATAATCTATCTATCAACAACATTAGAAATAAGTATGCTGACATGGGTCCTGCAGTGTTTGCGGCAAACACCAAGCATTTGGGTCTGGCTTTACAGGGGTTATCCAACACCAACCGAATCATATTAAATCAAATTAAAAAAAAAAATTGAAGACCTAGAGGCAGTGTGGAAATAAATATCGTTCGGAGAAGTGTTCAGATGGTTATCTTCCGGTGTGGAGGTAAGACAATCTTGGTCCTCAGGGTTGGCTGCAGTGTTGAGATTACACTTTTTAGATTGAAATTGTATGTGAGCTTTAGCGACTTCGTATCATCAGGTAGTTTGTGTGATTCAGAGTGAGCCTTTTCAGCGTGTATTCAAAGTGAGTTTATACCAGAGAGACTAACTAACGTCCCCTTAACACTTTAATACCAAATACCTGATAAAAATGATATTACAATATAGTCCATGGCACAGATTCTGTGAAAGGTAACACTCGCACTGCGGACATCTCCCGGGAAAACAAAACAACACCTGGATGACGCTAACCGGTGATTAATGTGCCGTTATGGTCGGTGTTGCCATAAATATCGCCGTTACCCCGCTTACGGGTAAAATGGATTTAAGTTTATCTTAAAAATGTTTTAAAAGTTTTACCACGCATTAACACGAGCTATTTTAGTGATGTGGGTAAAATATGAGAAGCTTTAGGACGTTAAGGGATTATGTTTAAACAACAGCGTTGGGTTCGTGGACACTTCAAAAAGTTTCAATGGACTTTGGATTACGGGCGTGTAGTCTCAAATAATACTAGGCTAATAAAAAGTTTTGAGTATATCTACTATATAAAATATGGTATTTCAATTGCACAGATCGAAAGGCTTATTAATAAGGCTGTTTTTCTAACAAACATATTGTTTTAAATAAAGAAAGATCGTAAAATTCAGCAAATTTTTGTAATGGCTTTTCCATCTGTGCCATTAAGATACATGGTGTTTTTATTCACTCGTCACTAGTTTTGTCTGAATTTCCAAAAATATTTAAAAAAACAATTTATAGGAGTTTTCCTTAATGTGGCGTTCATACTTTCCACCTTTATAATAACTTAACCGCTACTATCGGCAGTATTTTTACATACACCACACGGCAGGACGTTATAGCCGTCGTTAAATGTATGATGCGTGTCGCGCGTGGAGCTTACTACTCACTGATAGTTGGGCATCTACCATACGAATATCTGCGGAAATGTCTTGTCGTCTGCGCGTTTCAAGGGTTAAATACTTATCGCCTTGTCAGGATCTGAGACCGAATTGTGAACTGTCAAAAGCCGCCATTGTAAAAGATAGTGACAGATAGTCGTATATATCTGCAAAACTGAACATCATTTGAATGTGTTGTGTAAAATTAAAACGTTACGTAAGTGCTGAAGAGCAACTACGTATGGAAGTCACATTTTTTTGTAAAATTGATGTAAGTAACTTAATGTTTATATTATATTATAACCTTTGAATTTGGTAGAAAGTGACAAAGCAACTAGCAACTACAACATCTAAAATGAGGTTATTGTGCGTTTATGAATAACTAGTCGTTGCCTACGACTATAGCGCATACAAAGTACTCTATATCCTTCCTTGAGGCTTAAATTATCTCCATACCAATTTTCATCGAAATCGTTTAGTAATTAGGCATGAAAGCGTATCAGACAGACAAACAGAGTTATTTTCTTAGTTTTAATATTAGTCTGGAATATTTATGCACTTCAATTTATAAACTTATCGCAGTCCAATTACTTTTCGAATAACGAGAACGTTGAGTTAATAGGTCGTTACTGTTTTATAAAAACATTCACAAATACACCATAAAACCGTTATTTCGATGATATGCGCTTGTCAATATAAAGGAACTTAACAGACATTTTTATTTCATAGGAAGTTGTGTCAAGATTGATAAAACACTCATTTAGCACCCTGTACTTACGAGTAGGAGAATCAACGTCCAGCTAACGCGTCCATAATTCCTAGGATCATAATAATGAGAGATATGAGTGAATTATTAACCGGTTGTAGGCTTAATGGGAAGTATTTATCCCTAGGGACGAATAAAACTAATACACGGATCTGCTTGATCCGATTATGTACGGTTTTGCGCCTGACTTTATTAGGTAGCGATACTAATTGACATAATTCAGTTGTCTGTGATTTTACTTTTTGGACTATAGACAAAATTACAAGAATTCAACATTAAGCAGCAATATTGTTTTAACACTAGTTTAAATAAAACTAAATTAAAAAAAAACTGATTCTCATTGACGTTGCATGTTGTGTCTCGCGTACACTATGTCTCTTTTCACACTATCTGTGCTTGGCGCTATCAATTCTACTCGCTAAAACAATATTGCTTCGGTCATGATATCGTATTGTTACTAACTCGGCCACAACTAATGTCAAGTAAATAAGACCTGCAATTACATTGACAATATAAGAACTCATATAAGAAAATAATAAGAAGCCTCTGAAACAGTCAAAATGTTATTTCAATTTCAATAATTATACTTTTTTTTACAATAAATATACATTAAAACTACGGAAACCGCAGAACTCATTAAATAGAAAGCTTTGAAATTGTATAAAATATTATAGAAACCAGACACATAAATCAAACACCCTGTTTTTTATTTTATTGGAACTAGTGTTCTCGGTGGAACGGAACATCTGTGTTCTTCTTTTAATGTAAGAACAATAAGAAGTACTACTGTTCTAAAGATTTACAGTCGGCGAAGACTTCTTTACAAACCTACACGTATGTTGACTTCTATAAATCATACTCTATTTATCAGTAATATTATAATTTATAACAGGGTAACACGAATTTAGAAATAATTACGTCATTAATTCTCAAAACATTTGACCATAGCAGTATGTACATACTGCTAATTGAGGTGAACGTACACCTCAGTTTTTATTTAAGTGTAATTGTTCTTCTATGCTAAGTAATATGGTTCAAAGGAGTCAGGTTGAGCTATCTGCTGACATACGTACTTAAACTAATATAAAAGTAATATTAAGCCAGAAAATGGTCGTGCTACGCTCTATTGGGTTCGATCTGTCATCACGGACAGGACAATTGTTGCCAATATCGTGCTGACAGATCGATCTCAACGCCGGGCACCGTCCTCGTCGACGTCACCATCCCACATGACGAGAACCTCGTGAAGGCTGAGAAGGACAAGCTCAGCAAGTACCTTGACTTGGCTTGGGATCATTGTCCCGATAGTTGTTTCGGCAAACGGTCTTATAGCGGAGAGTCTCGACTGACACCGAGTCTCTCGCTAGATGGCTGGATCAAGGACCAGATACAGAAGGCAGTACTCCTCGACACGGCACGCATTGTGCTTGAGCCCTGCCCCGCTACCGGCGGCATTCGAAGGTTAGGCTTTTTATAGTGTTTATTTACTTTTACATTTGAATATTCATTATAAAAAACCTAATTTACAGAATTTTCTATAAATATATGAATAATTAAGTTGATAAAAAAAAAACAATGTGAGGCTGCTACTTATTTAACGCAGTAAATTAGGTACTATCGAACCAACTGAATCATGACCCATCATAAGCTCATTTTGCCAAGTCATGTAAATGCAAGTAGGTTGAAAATCGCTTGAAGATACATTTCCTTGGTAACGATCTTGTTATCATTTTATTAGACACTGGCATTTACTGATATGACGGTGTTATATAGATCTGATAATCTCGACTATACCCATTTGTGAAAAAAGAGAAATACTATCTATTGTCTCTGTCATCATTTAATTATTATTAGGACGTAGCTTAGCGAAAAGGATCCAACCCATCAATTTCACATGAGTAAAATTTTACTTTATATTGACAGCAATAAGATTTAAATTTAAATATATTTGCATTGTGGGTTGAATCCTTTTCACAAAGCTACGTGTCGAGTCGACACAAGCCAAACAACCAAGTATCAAGTAGTATGTGCTACGCCATTATTGGTATTTATTTTAAGTCCATTTAGGGCCTGGCCCCATTATTAGTACGTTGCGTTACGTCTACGCAACGCGTTTAATGTGGCATGATTATCATAAAAAATATAATATGTAAAACGCAACGACGATGCAACGCGACACAACACACTAATGGGGCCAGGCCCTTAGGGTTAGCGTTAGCAAAATATTGTAAAAATACCGAAGCAATAAAATAAAACTAGGTAGTAAATAAATAATAACTTTACTTTGTTAATTTCAACAAATTGTCTCAAGTAAAACTTGATACCTAATTTGCACTAATTGTCTAAAACCGAGTGTAAGCTTTACGGCTTCCGATAACATCTAATAAGCGGTCACGCATCGACCCGACTAGACGACTGCAAATATCGGTTTCTCTCATGTAATCCCAAATTTCGTTACAATGCAGCTCAAGTGCTTCCTTTGTCCTCTCGTTTCTATTATCCCACATTTGGACCATCAAACCCCACAAATTTTCAATTGGATTTAAGTCCGGAGATTTACTCGGCCATGGAATCAAAGTAACTTCATTGTCATGCAAGTTAAACCAATTCGACACCACTCTGGCCGTATGCACTCGACAGTTGTCTTGAACGTAGGAAAATACTGGCACTTCTTCACGCGGGTAAACTGTTCGCACCGTCGGCAACAAACTTTCTTCTAATAACTCGACATAGCCTATTGCGTTTTGTCGAGGAGAAATCTGGACAAGCTCGCCTACTCCTCCGACACCCATCCCACATTTTCACTGAAATTCGGCCGGATAATTGATCAGGCACAACGTGATCCTCAGTGTAACGTGTATTATTGTAATGCCATAAAGTTAATCGACCGTGTTGAGAAGATCGAAATGTTTTTTCGTGAAAAGATGGTGTTACCCCAATCGAAGTCTAAATAAGTTCGTGCAAAATTAAATCTCGCAGTTTTTTGTGCGCCCGTTAAGACTACTTTCTCAGCATAATGTCTATAATGCAGTCCAGTGCCGTGCAAATAATTTCTTATAGTTTGTAGACAAACATCGTGACGTGCCGCAAAATACCTGGTGGGAGTAAAACAATGTTCCTCATAGTGGTGTTGCATGTCCATTATCATGATTATGTCGTCGTCTGTCTTCAAGGATGCCCTCTTCAGCGTGCCGTCTGATCCAAGTTCTTACTGTGTTCCGACTTATATTCAATTCTCGAGATATTTCTCGTATGCCATAGCCTCATTGAGCACTACAATCCGAGCTCTTTGTTCTGCCAAATCTGCCATTATACGAAATGCTAAATTATTTAATTTTAAGTTTTTTTTTTTTCTTTACCTCGCGGCGACTTAAACAGCTACTACCGCGGGAATATGGCGTTTCCACTATGAAGTGATTTCGCCAGTGTCAAGTATATATAAGTATAAATCAATATAGTAATAAAATACAGTCCAATCTTCTCTAGGAAGATTGGTGGCAACGTTGTACGGTGATATGTAGGACAGAGGCCAAGATAGTTTTAACCTCTGTACCACTGCGAGTCCACTTGAAAAGAGAAGTAAGATGCCAGGATACACGAAATAAGTCCAAGTCTTCTATCACTGTGCAACACAAAGGCATTAAAAGTACAAATCACTAACAAAAAAGGACTATGAACACCTAAATACACAAAAATAAAAAATAAAACAAATTACACATCCGCTATCTTTTGACATTGCAAATGGCCTCAAGAAATAGATTGAAAATGGTACAGTCTACTTTATGTAGTCTTTCAACCTAAAGCGGGCTACTGACAAATCTGCCACAGGGCCACTCACGAAAATAGACGCCTCATTGCCTCCTTAATTGTAATGTGTCTAGGCAAGCAGAGGCAGATAAGTGTGTTACTAGGCTGCTTAAGGTTTAATTTAATATACTCATCATAAAATCAGGTCGATAATATTCATCCGTCAACTTTATTCTCTATCTATTTTTATGTTGTGCCAAACTTGATAGAGTTACGACGATATTTTAGTTTGTATGGCAGTCTGCTCCGCTGGCGAACCTTAATGTACATTCCATAATGTTCTTATTCAGGAAACCCGCGTTATCCAATTTAAGTAGCTTCTTTGTACATTATTTTAATTGGAATAAATTTTACAGTGTATTTTGTACCGTAATGAGAGAAGATGTAAATTACTGATTAAAGACAGGATAGAGGTGGCGTGGGCTTAAATGGATTCTAAGATTAGAGCAACCAGGAAAAGGCAAAGGGCAAGTCTCCATATATTATTTATAGATGTTCTTTACGACAGCAAATCATGGGTTTTATTTTTTGGTAAGGTCAATCAATTTATATAAATAAAACACGTAAAAGTAAAGCCCCTCTTTCATGTAGGTGTAAACAAAACTAATATGGAATTTAAGTCAAATTTCAAATAAAGAATGTCGAACAGTCTATACAGATGGGACACAACTTTAACCTATAAGGGTGAGGACCAAAATGGTGGACCATAGTTAAGCTTAGTTAACCATACAGACAACGAAGTCGAAAGTAGTTCCGTTGTGCGACGAAAAGTATCCCTACAATTGTATGGCTAATTTTCGTGTCACAACGGACAAGTTTCATAGAAAACCAAATTGTGTGATTTACCAACCTATAAGCATTTATAAAAAAAAAAATGTTTATTTTACAACTACAAGTATATCCAAAACTCAACCCCTAAAGAGATTCCATTAGTTTTCAGACAAATTATGAGCCAAGAGAAGTTCCTTGCAGTTAACTCGGTTGTAAAACAATGGTCTTGCAGGAACAATGAGCTGCAACAGTGCAACTGTGCACAAAGCGGCCATTGCAGCCCAATAACCAGTGAATTCCAATGCAACTTTTAGACAATACAGCTATTCTACGAAATGATCCCGTTCTACGTCTATGCTGCTCTCTGATTCCAATGTTTATAAGTTTTAACGGTCGGTCGACTTTCGTAACGTCTTTGTAGAATCGTTCTCGAGTAAGATTCAAGTAATACTCTAGTTAAAGCTAACAATGCAGTGTAAGGTCTTTAAACGTCTTATCATACAATACTTGGCTTTTCCTTAGCCTTGTTTTCTTAATTATATAATTTGAATTTAACACAAATGAACTACCGTAAGACAATACCTATCTGAAAAGTGTTCTAGTCTCCCGTGGAGTCAATGAGTCTCTTCGAAATTTATTTGTAGAGGCTTAGAGCGTAAGGATCCCACGGACAAGGGTCTCGACGCTGAATGGAATGAGCATATATATGTATTCTGCGCCAACGCCTCTATATTTGAACCTTTATGCTTTCAGCCGCTTTAGCTGCAGCACCAGCTCTATTAGAGGTCCGGTGGACACGTGATGGGGCTTGTGTGTCTACACACGTTGCATCCTAATTTTATACCTCTTGCTTCGACTTCTTCCTCGTAGAAGTTACTATTCTCACGGGAACTGTCAATTTTTTCGGGATTGCATTTATATCGGTGAAATGGTTTAGCTATGAAAATGTTACAAATAAATAGTTACGATGGATATATTCAGTAAGTAGCGTCCTACAACCTATTGTCTAATGTCATTCTTCGATCTTATGATTATTAATATTATTCTCTCTCAATTATTATTTAAATTACTAATATTGACGATGTATGTACAATATTGTTACGCGCAGAGATAGATTATAGTCTGAAATAGCATACAGGGTACTTATTACTTATCCCGAAACAAATCAATGTTCCCGGGGATAGCAAAATTACGAATTCTACGCGGACGGAGTAGCGGGTAGAAGCTAGTACTTAATAAATAATAAGATTATCATTGTGAATGTCAATTTGCGTGACGGGACGGACCTTAGTTGATTGGAAACACTATAAAACGTTTGTGACATACAAGTGGTGGTTTCGACGCTACTTCTGCTAAAAAGTACATGTCCTTCCCCGGGGTCATCTCCATACTGAATTTCGTAGAGATCAGTTCGCCGGTTCAGCCTTGAAAGCATAACAAACAGAAAAAGTTACTTATACATTTTCTTATATAGTATGTATTTTCAAGAAACATTAAAACAGCTTATTACATAACAACGATGGATAATCAAACTGGCGAATAACTTATCAGACCGTGTCTTGTCCAAAACTTCGCTTCATAACAAATTCAGAAAAAACCGAACACAATCAATTTGCAATCTGGCGTTGATCATAATCCAGAAATTGAGTTTATTCTTTGCCAATCGAAAAGTTTTTACATTTAGGAGAATAATTTGTTAATTCATCAGCCTGGAGCTAATCGGCACAGTATAAGCAATCCAGTAGAGGATACCTTATAAGTTGCTGCTCACTTTTGTCACTTGGACCCCTTTGACAGATTAATACGCGACAAATTAATAATGTGTTAATGTTCATTTCACTCGGACTAAATACGCTAGCAACTTTTTCATCAACCGAGCTTGTAAACAGTATAACGACCGATTTTATGCTACTGATATATTTGGTTCATCGATCCTCAAATTTAAGATTTTTCATTTTTTTATTTCATAATTTCTTTGTTTAACGCCGACTGTATGAAAGATTACTTTTATTAGTCTTAACTAAACTTTATACCCACGTGTTACATATTATGTATGTTTAACTTTTGGTAACTTTAGTGGTTGATATTTTAATATCGTTTTTAGCTATTAATGCAATTATACCGTTTGTTACCCTAATAAACGTCAAAACATAAATTGACAAAGCACTAAAGTATGCAGCTACTTATACGGCCGACCGTACAGCGAGCGGCATGTTTGTATGCGTTACAGATATGCGCCACAAGTCAGTGGTGGGGCGTGACCAAATGCTAATACTGCTGAAGAATAACACAGACTAAATGTCCGCCAGCCGATATCAGCCTGACGATTACTTAAAACTGCAAATTCAGGGGTGTTATTCTTTTAAAAAACGATGCTCGGTCGGTCGAACGAGTGAACGAGGGAACGCGCCACACAGGCGACTTTAAGTAGTCCCGTCAGAGCGCACAAAACACATTTTAGCGCGTGCATTCTCAATTAGGCAGCAGGGCTTCTGCCGATTGGATCGAACGTATAAGACCGTTTTTAAGAGAATAAAACCGCAGGACGCGTTACTGATCTCGGTTAGACAGTCCAACACCTTATACCTGAATTCACTATATTTATACTTGGCGGTTGTTCGATTTCGAATAATTGTGGTTTAAAAACTGATAATGTATGGTGAGCGACAGTTTTAAAGCCGGCTCGATTGCTGCCGGCATAAATCTCCTTTGAACTGTCTGCTAGCCTAACGGACAGGACTGCAGGTCATTTTGGTAATTATAATCTGTGTGCCCTTGATTAACGATGAAGAAGTCGTGGCTGCGCCGCGTGCGTGTGTGTGAGTACCTTATTAGAGCTCTTAAAGGACCAGAGTTGCATTACTTTTCTGTTTTTACTTTGTAACCGGTATATAGCCCGCTCATAATGACCCACTAAAATGAAGTGATTAAACGTAGTCTCTAATTTTGGTTAGAATTGTGCTGTGCATTGTTCCGTTTAGCTATTTGTTCATGATTTAGCTCGATAATGGCCGCTCATTCCGCCCGCCGGGTTAAACTATTAGCTCCACTAGTTGGGTATCGCTTTGTAACTAGGTCTTGTTTCTGTTGTTCAACCGTTTTTGTAGCTTTTGTTCAATTTAATCTTGGTGTTTGAACAAAGCAGGAATCAGTTTGTTGAGAAATAAAGACAAAGCGCATTTTTATTATGAACTTCTTAAACTTCATTTATATTATTAATTCAATATGAGCACTTAAGACCGGAATTTTAATTATAATTTTTAGACCAACTCGTCAAAGGACGGTATTGGAATATAAAGGAATTAGGGATACAGTCACTATTTTAAAATGTTTCACATGTTTTTAACGAATGGGCATTGTTTTTGAACTTAGATTGTCTTTTTTCTTTTCTATAATAAAGTGAGGTAATGCTTTCGTTAACTCAAAATGATGGTTACTCCGTTATCGAGGCAGGGCCACGGTTTAAGAATTCGCTGCCCCAATATTATAGGGTTCTATGTGACATTTTTGGGGGTACTTCAATTTAGACCTAGTGTCACTCTGACAAACTTCAAATAACAAGTTGATAAAAGTGCAACATGGAACCCTATAATATTGGGGCAGCGATTTGTCAGGTTAATGTTCCAAAGTCCTTATTTCCCGTCGTGTTTTTTGCCTACCTATATATGGATGCCTTACCCCCTGGACATGCTGCAAAACTAAAATTATCTAAACCTAACCTCTTATATAAATTTTGAGAAATATCGATCGAAATAATATGACAAAAAAAGATGGGAAAAAATGCAAATAATGTAACAATTCCTACACCAAGATCCTTTTTAATATTAATCATGAAAGCACATTTCCCAAACGCCACATTGATTATATTATAAACTCGATGAACTAAAATTCGTTTAAAGAAATGTTACAGAAAACCTGATTCAAAGCAATAACAATTCCGTGCAACTGCGCAAATGACCTCAGACGGCGTAAAGTTACATTAAAGTCTTTCATAATCCCGTTTCCTGATTCAGGATTAACTAAGAAATCCGGGAACATGGTGCAGTCAGCTCTTTCTTACCTAGTGAGCGTGTGAAAGAGACGTATGCTTTATGTCCACGATAAACGTTCGTGTAGTACGACGATCGCGCTCCGAGCGCGATAGTGCTCTTAGCACTAACAGAAAGTCGTAACAGCCGTCTTTGTAAGAATTTATTGAATTAGAACACCGTATCTGCTAAGGCCAAGTGCTTTTAAACAGCAAGTTTACAGCAAACGTAAACTTTAACTGGTTTAATGCAACATTATAAACTTGTTCAGTTGTTCACCACAAGCGAATAGAACATAGTCGCGGTTAAGGTAATAAGAAAGATAATGCGAATAAATTTAAGGTTGCAAGAGTATTTGAAATGCAAAAACTTTACAAATTCCTACGACAATCGAATAAGTTCTCAAGACTAATCTTATTTTGCATTCGAAAAGCCACATCCCTTCTCTGGAGACGTTATTTTAACACTTAAACCTAAAGTATTTCCCATCTAAAACAAAAATGACATATAAATAGGTTTTAAGGTAAGGGGTCGAGGTAAGCACTAAACGGTTTTTGTAAATGACACACACGGTCGTTGCACCGCACTTTTCATTTTTCTAACTTGTTTATGACTCACTGACGTGAGTATCGAGATATTTGAATGCCTTCGGCCTAGTATGCGAGTATGCAATATTACAATACAATACAATACAAAACACTTTATTGAACACCATACAAAACATTACAGAGATTCAGTAAAATTAAAACAAAAACCACAGGTAAACAACAGGCGATCTTATCGCTAGTTAGCGATCTCTTCCAGACAACCTTAACAGGGACATGGTGCCGAACAAAAATATTTTACACAGTAGGTGGCGCAGACTTCACACTTTTTGTAAATAGATAGGTAAATATATACAAATACATACAAGATATATACTATTAGCATAAATAAACAAATAATTATAAATAAATACATAAATAAATACCGATACATCCACATCAGAGAAAACAATAAAAAGACAGCTACACTATAGAAATTGACGGAGACAGAACAATTATGACTGCGACAAAAAATGCTCATGAAGAAGTTTCTTAAAGATAGGTAAAGAAATATTGTAAAATCAATTGACTAGACTAGTAAAATTGTCATGTGCAGTGAAATAATAGATGCGAGTAGAATAACAATTTTTTACTCAATAAAACTCCCGAGCCTGTGTACAGAGGCCTCGGAGCAACTTGAAAATAATACACCATTTGTATCATCCAAATAGGCCACGTTTGTCAGGCGTGATATAATAAATTCTCACAATGTAACAAACACTTATGAAACTTTTAAAATAACTATTCATAAGTTGACAAGGTGTAATAATTAAGGTTGCCGAAATGAAACTGTTTCTTTGCTGTGTATAAATCAACCAATGATGTTTCAGAATTGTTATAGACTAAGGAAGAACTGAGGCTTTAATTACAATAAAATAAATAGAATTGAATAGAATAGAAATGGTTTATTCGGTGCTAAAAATAAAAAGAACATAAACAATATCAAAAAACAAAAAAAACATAATAAAAGTGTAGTAGAACCACAAACTTAAAATTAAATTAACACCGAAAACGTGGCCACTCAGCATGGTGTCAGGCTTACTAGCCTTGACGCTGGTTTTCAGGGCCACCCGATTGAAGAGAGAGGAGGGCACTCCCAATCCATCTCACTACTATTTACTAAAATAAATAATGCTTAAACCAAATTATTAACAACTTAAACTAATTTACTTATTTGTTTATTATTGTTATGTTATTACTCACACACAAACACACACACACACATACACGCAATAATTCAGAAGTCTGGAATAAACAATTGTTAATCATTTAGCTTAAGTCGTTAATAATTTGGTTTTCATCACACTTGCTCGTAAATGGTGTTATTCCATGCCTGTATACAGAAGGACAATGGCCTAAATTGTTCCCGCGGGAATTATGGCGAGTTTGTCATCCCTAGGGTGTAATGACTTTCTTTTTAAAATTTGCAACTCTTTCGTACATCATTTTTGACTAAGGAGGTTTAATTTTCAGCCAAAAATTAAATCGGTTTCTAATTTCATCTTTAAAAATTAGCTATAGACTAACTTGCATTACAAAAAACCTATACGCTTCATTAAACTTCATTATTTTTATACCTATTTCAAGTTTATATCAACATTTATCATTAATTTTAGTAATTATACATTTTTATCAAATTGGCTAAATCTGGCTCGAATCCAGGTCGAAACTAAACGCAGTTATTATCTGTGATAGAGGTCTCAAAAAAAATATCGTTTCCATTTACGTTCCCGTTCGTCAAAAGTTATTTCTTTATATTTTGCAGAGTTAAAGTGTTTTTCCTCGCAAATGTGATGAAAACCATTGTGTGTATCACAGGCAGTAAGGGGATTACTAACTCGAGTCATTAAAAGCCCTCCGCCTTCGGCGTCGGGCTTCTAACACTCTCGTTAGTAATTCCCTTCATACTACCCTTGATGCACAATGTACTATTAAGCATTATTTTTAATAAATAGTAGTGAGATGGATTGGGAGTGCCCTCCACTCTCCTCAATCGGGTGGCCCTGAAAACCAGCGTCAAGGCTAGTAAGCCTGACACCATGCTGAGTGGCAACCTTTTCGGTGTTAATTTTGGATTAAGTACTCTAAGTTTGTATTATGTTTTTATTCTTTTTTGGTATTGTTTATGTTCATTTTATTTTTAGCACCGAATAAACAATTTCTATTCTATTCTATTCTATTCTATAAACTTCCCTTATCTCACTTGTGTTTGAAATATCGTCAGTAATAAACAAATTAATCGTAATTAACCCACTGAACGCGGACGTTATTGACTTTCAATTTTCATTGGTGAAGGACGGCAAGGACAGTGCCAAAGACAGTGGAGTAAAAAATATAAACAATATATATTTATATTTAGCGGAAAGAAAAATAGACGTCATTTATAACCTGACAATTTGACGTGATAAAAACAAAATGTAATTTACTTACACAATATGACTGAAACTTGAACATGAACTGAAACTCAATGAACATCTGGTTTTGTGTCAGGAAAATAAATATTATTTCCATCAAGTAAAATTGTTACGATAAAAATTACACTTTTTTTTCCTTCCGCTACTTTTGCCGGTGAATGTAGAAAGCTATTCAATTTGAATGGGTACTGGTAAGGCAACTTGACTGGCTACTGTCCGATCGGTTTACACTACTATAGTGTCCACTGTTCCTTGAACAGTATAAATCGGGCTTTAGAGGTGTTAGCTAGTGTGTGTCATTTGATAGATTGGTGGTTCATTTGACGGGACGGGGTCGGCGCTCCACTGGTCTTTGATGTGGTGTTTCAAAGGACAGAAGTGTTCCGCGGTGAGCGTAAAGAGGGATTGTGTTCGGTGGACTGCGGAATAATTAATAACAATGTTTGCGACGTTTTACAGAGTACCCTAATTCATACCTACTATAAATGTGCTTTTAAGGTTCTGGACTGGAAAGGACGAGGCATCAACATAAACGGTGAGTACATCACTCACCTGCGATTCGCGGACGATATCGTAGTCATGGCTGAGACCATGGAGGACCTCAGTGCAATGCTCGCTGACCTCAGTAGAGCTTCCGACCGAGTGGGCTTGAGAATGAACATGGACAAGACGAAAGTCATGTCCAATGTCCATGTCGCGCCAACTCCCGTGATAGTCGGAGGCTCTGCGCTAGAAATTGTTGACGAGTATATTTACCTGGGACAACCGGTCCAGTTAGGTAGGTCCAACTTTGAGAAAGAGGTTACGCGTCGTATCCGACTCGGCTGGGCAGCGTTCGGGAAGCTTCGCAGCACCTTTACGTCCAAATTACCGCAGTGTTTGAAGTCAAAAGTCTTTGACCAGTGTGTGTTGCCTGAGATGACTTACGGATCTGAGACGTGGGCGCTAACAATGGGCCTCATAAGGAAGCTCAAAGTCACTCAGAGGGTTATGGAGAGGGCTATGCTCGGGGTTTCTCTGCGTGATAGAATCAGAAATGATGATATCCTCAGTAGAACTAAGGTTACCGACATAGCCCTAAGAATAGCTAAACTGAAGTGGCAGTAGGCGGGGCACATTGCTCGCAGGACTGATGGCCGATGGGGTCAGAAGGTTCTGGAGTGGCGTCCGCGGACCGGAAGACGAGCTGTAGGTAGGCCTCCAACAAGATGGAGTGACGACCTCGTCAGGATCGCGGGACCGCGGTGGATGCGAAAAGCACAAGACCGGTCTGAGTGGAAAGCCTTGGGGGAGGCCTATGTCCAGCAGTGGACGTCTTTCGGCTGACATGAGTGAGTGAGTGATAAATTTACTATCAATACTTCTTTACATAGTATAAAACAAAATGGCTTCCCACCGTCTGTTCCTCTGTATGTACGCAAAGTTCTTTTAAACTACGCAACGGATTTTAATGCAGTCTTCATTAAGAGATACTTCAAGAGGAAGGTTTTTATGTATAAACTAATTCTAAGATTATCTAAAGGTGTTACCCAGACCACTAAACCGAACCGCAGCCAAGCGAGCTCGGGTCGCTGCTCTAAAGTAATATTATAAAGAGAAATGATTTGTATTTTTGTACTTTTAAATGTTTGAAACGAATAAACTCTGAACTACTGGACGGATTCAATTCTTTCACCATTTAGAATGCTACATGATTCCTGAGAAAAATCGGCTACTTTTTATACCGGGAAAATGAACGCTAGCAAAAAGTCGCTAGCAAAAGTTTGTATTGTTATAAATGTGGAAGGAACTTTGTCTGTCAGTTCGTTCGTGCTTTCATGGCTAAACCGCTGAACCGAGTTCGGTGAAATTTAGTATGAACATATCTTGAGTCTTGGGATGGACATAGAATATATTCTATCCCGAAAAATTGAGCAGTTCTCGGAGTAATAGCGAAAAACTACTTCTACCTGGACGAAAAAACAAGCAGCTAGTATAGTATAAAGATGGATTTTTAAATTTGAGTCTACTATCCAGCATAATTAGAAAGTCCCCTAGGAAAGATCGATAAATGCCGAAGCATGTATCTTTCCAATTTTGCTTTACATATCTGGGAAAATCTTAGATTTTAAACTACTTTACATAAATAAAAACCCTGAATAGAAAAGAAAAACGCCCTTGCCTCTCTCAATGTCTGTCAAGTTGTTGGGTAAGGAATAGGAAGGCAATTTTTACCTATTTCTAAATGTCTATTAAACTGTTACTATTTCGATGACAATATACAGTGTGTAAATGGTATACAGGCGTTTATTAAAACTGGACATAGATTAAGACTCTACTAATCATTAACAGAAAGAATAATTTTGATTACGCTAACGTATACATCGTTATTAATTTTTAAACATACTATCGACCCGCAATGTACATCGAAGTCCATCTGTCAGGTAAGTACGTAACGTTTAATTGTGAAAATGTTAATTGCATTTTTCTTTATACATTACGTGTTAAATTATTTTGTATGGTTATTTTTTTTAAATTAATTTTAACAAAAGCTGCCTAAATGTGCTCAGTAGGGGTTATACTAACCACAGTTAAAAGGAACGCCCGTATACCATTTACATACTGTAGATATGTATGATGATGGAGACACACTAATAGATCATTGGACAAGTTTGAATTTAAAAATTGTATTTAGTTATAACTCTACACTTAACAATTTTAAGTAGCAAACCATTATGAAAATAAAAAAAAACTTTCAGGCAGTTATTAAGACGATTGTGAACCTGAAATTTTCCATACAACGTGTGATAACGTTTCTTTCTCCCCTAAATTCCACGGTTTTTGAATATGTAGAAGATATTACGAACAAGTCTAACTAAAAGCAAACTAAAAAATACCCAACTGCTTTTTGGATAATATCGTCTTATGGGTATGTTACGTATCATGTATTTTATATTTCGCCAATTTCACATTTATATAATTTAAATATGGTCTATGACACTCTATTGATTAATACGAGTCTAACCACGTATAATTTATTAAAATCGGATTAGCCGTTTAGTAGTTTTTTTTATGGCATTGAGAAGGCAAACAAGCACACAAGCCACCTGATGGTAAGTGGAAACTGTGACCCATAGACATTCGCATTCACAAGACTGCAATCCTAAGACTGCAAATGCGTTGCCAACCCTAAGGACTAAGATGGAACGCCCCTATCATCAC
This sequence comes from Acleris sparsana, assembly GCA_923062465.1. Classification (NCBI taxonomy): domain Eukaryota; kingdom Metazoa; phylum Arthropoda; class Insecta; order Lepidoptera; family Tortricidae; genus Acleris; species Acleris sparsana. The sequence goes on from OV281289.1 coordinate 4,515,114, forward strand.
ACCGGCTATCTTATCCCCAAACCGGAACACAACAATGCAAACACAGCTGTTTGGCGGTAGGTTAATGGATAAGATGGTGGTAGCGATCCGGACGGACCCTGCACAAGGTCCTACCACCCGCAAAACAGTTACGAGGGGACATAGAGTCGGACATATATACAGGTCAAACACATACCCATCCTTTTGGGCTCTGCCGCAGTCGGGTAAAAACTAGGTCTTTACGGTTTCCTTCCAAGAAAATATATTCAAAGTGGAAATCTGTATTTGATTTAGGGGGTGATAAACGTTATCGCCCGGAGCTACATTTGTATGGATAATTTGACAACTACGCAATTTAAGCGTCGCTTCATGATCCTTGAAAAAAACACTTTTTTTTTAGTTGACTATCTACACTCACGAGCAAAAATAACGGGTCAGAGTGCGGGTTTTCATACTAAAGAGGCTATTTCGAAGCCTTGGTTCCTCGCCAGAGAATGCTTTTAGTGAAATCTGATGATGAATACCCCGAGTATCGATACAGGACTTCCAGAGTGCCTAGGATACCCAACTGAATGAATCTGCGGTTAACGCCGGAATTGTGCATGTTCAGAAAAACATCTAAAATGGCAATAAAATGTAAGGAAATCCAAATGCTGACCCAAACTCTCCCGCTGTGGTGTCAACTGATTGTGCGATCAGTTAGGTATCTTAAGAACTTTTGACCTCCTCTATTGAACCTCGAAGTATCCACCATTAAAACTCACTCAAAACAACCCATGGCGAAGAACCAAGGTCTCGTTTGTATGAAAAACGCACTATAACCCGGTATTTTTGCTCCTGAGTGTATCAGGCTATAATAAAGTAGCAAGTTTGCGTCGAGTGAGAAGTTACAGTGGCCTTAATTAGGTACACAAGCATATAAACCGAGCTTTTCAGTCGGCATGTCGCAAAGTTGCCAATTAGCCCAAGTGCTTATTAAATTATCCGTCCAACCGATTACCGGGTAAATGTATTTAATTTTATGTTTTTAGTGCTGGCAACTTTGATTAAATTAAGTAATAACAGGGTCCCACAAATTCACACGTCGCTTAAGGAAATTTCTTAACAAATTATGTTACGCGCAAGACGATTCATAAAGTGATTCAGCCGGTGGGTGCGTGCACGCCGACACGCCGCCATTATATATTCCGTTCCGCTACACGGCACAGATAGCTCGGATGAAATGGAGTGTCGAGGCGTCGTAATTTGTAAAGACCCGAATTAAATTACGTGCAGAATAATGCTCTCGTGTTAATAAGGAGGGAGTATTGGTATGCTCTTTTTTAGGGTCCCGTACTGTAAGGACATCGGGCGCGATTCTATTACTGTTTACGCTGTCCGTCCGTCAGTTCATCTGTCCTAACTTTATAGTTACATGTTTTGAACTGGATTACAGCGGATTTTTTAACAAATAAAGAAAAAAACGTTTTTTTTTAAATAATAATGCTCCCCATATGAGTAACGATTTTTACAATGTGTTTTTACTTTTGTTGTGTCGTACAAATGGTAAAACATGCAAGCGTGGACCATGGGCAGAAATGTCCCCCCCCCCCACCAACAGAAATGAAATATGTCTCATTTAATAGATCTCAGCAACATTATGTATTTTTACTATGGAGACGATCACCAGATGTATGGGGTTTTCTTGGAAAACCATAATCGTATCGTATGGAATTTGTTTGAAAATGAACACATATATGGATGATTTGCCTTATTTGGACCTTGTTTTCATTAAAAAAATCCCATTGATTTTGCTACTAAAATAAGTATTTTGTCTTTTTTTGGGTCCTTATAAACATAATTATAGACATGCATCCCGTTACTGTTGGTGGGGGGGGACAGTGCCCATACAAATTTGCCCATTGTCCTTTAGTATGAAACACATAGTAAAAAGCGGTCGTGTAAGTTGGGCTGTTGCTAATCCGATTCGAATTTGAATTCAAATGGAAAAATAATAATACCTTATGTGCAGCACGGAACCATTGGTGCACGGGTCCGATTCGCACTTGACCAGTTTTAATAAATTCCATAAGCTTTGTTGATCCACAAAAACATTGGGCTTTAAATTGAGCCGCTTATAAACAGCTGTTTTAATATTTAATTGCCATCGTCCATTAACTGATTGGGGCGACGATAAACCAGTTGAGTACCTACGGCATGGGGAAATAAAATAAAAGGGTTGAATGTTCTACTGTACCTGTGTAAAATGATAATGGTACAATTTACAGTTCATTGGCAGACATTACCCAAAATTTGCCATAGTCATAAGTCTAACCTAACCTAACCTAACCTAACCTAACCTACGTGACTATTTAAAATAGGATCATTCATGCTAGTATGCATTTTATTACAGTTATTTTTTATCTGATATACGCTATTAATATGTTTAAAAATTTTAAACGTAAAAAAAACTACTTGTAACTTATGCGTTTCATTGTTTATTCTTTACGAACATTCAACTCTTCAATATTACGCAAAAAGATTATTCGACCAACTAAATTGCTGCGAAACAATACTGTACCATAGGCGATTCAACTTATTGACACATGCTAAAAGTTATTATAATTCTATCAAACAACTATCTCTTTAAATATGTAAATATTGTATATTGTCTAGGGGACACGGTTTCTGTAGGAGAATGTATCGAAACTTTGTATGTGGTGGTTGTCTTGCACTGTCATAGGAAAGTATATGTATATATATATATATATTTTAATATATATACATATTTTATATAAATTTTTTTTTTATTACTACTACTTATTACTCCCTATGAAAATTCTTAGTTTTGACACATTTTCTTGCACAAGCTACGCTAGAATGTTTTTTTATTTTTATTTTATGTTAAATTCATTGTTTTATATCATGCTAGGTTAAGCTTTATAATTGTATAATATCATAAGTAGTACCTATTTTAAAAAACGACTGACTGTTGAGTTTCTTGCGGCGTTTCTTCTCAGCAGTGGTCTCTTGCGAAGCGCTGGTAGATTTTGACGTGTAAAAGTGCCCGTGCGGCCTAATTACTGAATAAACATCTTTTATCTTTTTTTTTTTTTTTTTAACATGCTGTAATCATAAATAACCTGCATGCATATACTTTTTACTGTCGGACGCAGGCGTTCTCCCGTGAGTGGAAAACACGGTCCACGCCGAGGCCCAACGGATTGGTCTTTTGGATAATTTTCGCATTCCGAAAAATTAAATCTCTTTATAACCCATACTTGGTTCAAAGAATAACACCTTAAAAGTAGCCCCACTAAGACCTAATTTAGCTTATCCGTCTTTATTATTCGGCTATATATTGAAAGCCCCCATAAAATTCATTATGGCCGTTAAAGGAATTAATCATTCTAAAAGAGGGCGTGGGTGTCGAAAAGCATACCATTATTTGGATGACGAAATTAATTTCATTCATTAAATTAACAAATTTCCTCGATTACGTTACTTAGCTATTAATGGCGTGAAGTTAATGCGCGAGGAATTATCTTATAATTGCACTCGAAGTTTTCAAACAAAAACTTATCTTGTTTTCGGTACGTTTCTCAAACATATTGAAAGGACTTCAAGTATCTGATAATGACATAATTTCGGCGCCGAACCCTAAACTTTTTCTTTGATATAAAATACCCGAGTTCAGATATCCCGAGAATACTTTGATGCGAGAAACTAAACCTTGGAAGTTTCCTTTTCAATGGAGATTAAGAAACACGATAACTCTAATAGGTACCAAGAAAACTTCTTTGAAGTCGTCTGTTTAATTTTACATGACACACGCCTATTAAAGGTTTAGAAGAAATTACTTAGAATTAACTGGGTAATTTTGAATCAGATTTCGTGTTTTAGTTCTTCGAAAGACTCATCTGGCACATTATTCCACCTCATCTGGTTACAAACGAAACTTGAAGATAAGTACTTTATTCGAGAAGGCCGACTATTATGATAGGTACGGGTATATACTCTGAAGTATTTTGTATTTTCGTTCTTTTACATTAAAATGAAATAACTTTTACTTTTACATGTGGGACGATGTGAAATTAAATCCCAAAGTTTCTATTTCTGTTTAGATCTCGTGTAGCTTACTCTCCTTAGGATAATATCGTCATTCTTTATATATCCTAAAATCTTCTTAGAAAGGAGGGTGGTCAAATTGGCCTATATGACCAATAACAACAAGCTATATTATTATGTCACCGGATAGGTAATTCTAAGTTGTAAAACTATTTCTATGGCAGGTAGTTCGAAAACTTTGTGTGATAAAAGTTATCACCGTGCAAAGACAGCGGTGTTTCAAAGTAATTATGCAAACGTCGTCTACGTAGGCGTCCCGATGTTCCCGATTTTTAAAATATTTCTCACAGTTCTTTGAGGTTTCCCACTACACTAAATCGTTGTAGAATTAAAAAGCATATCCGATGATATAGTGGTTATTGTTATTGGTTTCTAGGCCAGTGTTCATACATTTCTGCCCATCCTCCTTTAATGTTTATTACCTTCGATAAAATAAATTAATTACTTTAATGCCCTCGGAGCGTCAGTCAGCGCTGTAGTGCGTCCTTTTTGGTTCTCACGTCTTGGTACTGGCACCGCTCCTTCGCGCCTTGGTTTCAACTACGAAATTTGAAGGAACGTTAGGGCTGTCACTTCCTCTGAATTATGAAATAACTGTAAAGAAGAAGAGACAGAGCCATATCCGCAGTCTTGGAGACTTCTAGAATATAGCGTGTTTTTTGACGTCATTTTTAAGTAAAAATCAATCCTGTTGGAAAAACAGCTGGGCCTCTATTTTCCACGGTAAAAACCTTTTCGTGTTTGATCCGTTATCGTATTGTTAACGTTTTGATAGCTCATATTTACTTGACAGTAATGGCGGCCGAGTGAAAAACGATGCCTTGTTTTTACTGCCTAGAATAGAGGCACAGATTTTCAGTGTTAATATTGAATTAAAAATGAACGTGTTTAAAAAAAAACATTTTGTACCACTAAGCGTTTTTGATTCGCTTACCAACGTACCGTTTACTTTAACATCACTAATTTACGATAAATGTGATATATCGACATACCCGAAGGTCTTAACTCTACCTAACTAAGCCAAGCTTTGATATAAACTGCAGACAGCACGAAGCTGAATTATGAATCTCCGCTCTGAAATAGATTCATTAGTTGCGAACAGTAATCTTATAAATCCGTCCGGCCGATACGGATACTAAACTTCGCTAACAGGATTTCAGTTCGTAAGGCTGGTATTACATCTTCAGAGAAACGAAATTATTTTGACGACACGCTGGCCTAGCTGGTAGTGACCCTGCCTACGAAGCTAGCGGTCCTGGGTTCAAATCCCGGTAAGTGCAGATGTTTGTGTGATGAACGCGAATATTTGTTCCTGAGTCATGGATGTTTTCTATGTATTTAAGTATATATTTCTCTATATAAGTATTTATATCGTTGTCTAGTACCCATAGTACAAGCCTAGAGCTTAGTTTGGGACTAGGTCAATTGGTGTGACATTGTCCCCTGATATTTATTATATATTTATTATTATTATTATTATTTTCCACGTTATGAAAAACTGGATTTAAAACTTGCAAACGACATTTAGAATCATGAGTTCAGCTTGAATAAAGTCAGGCGCCGAAAAATGTAAGGGTATTAGGAAGGGTCAGACAAATTTAATTTCAAAAGTCATAATTTAACTTGCCTAATTCGCTTATCGCCGCGTAAAGTTTTCAATGAACTGGTAAATATTTGTGAACGCAAACATACGCGGCCGGCGGAAATTTACTTTGCGCTTCCTATCGAGTTTGACGGTAAATGTGGCCTGAAGCCTCGGGAGGTTTACCAACTCAAGACTGGATTACACCAACTAGAAAACTTCGTATCGAGGTCCGTCACGGAACTTGAGCAATCTGATAAAGGTCTTCGATTCAAGTTGGAGGCGCGAAATTGTGATTTTGATATTTTCCTAATCCCGTGTGTGCGGCTGCTAAAAGTGTTGGGATATGAAAAAAGTTGGGACGTTTATTGCGGCGCCGCGTCCATCGCGGCTGTTAATGCTTCCGGCGCCTCCCGCGGGAGCCTGCTCTAAGGCAAACGGAGAACTCTGGGCAACTCGGATTGACAGCACCAAAGCTACATCAGCATTAGCGTAAACATCAAAATGCATCGCTATTTTCACGTCGGAATTTCGCAAAATCCAACGATGTGTTTGCCACAAACCGGTTTCTCAAGGTAAAAGCAGATCCATCATGATTTTAAGTTTGGAGCTGGGAATTACAAAGTTGGCTGTTGTTATCTTGGGTGGAATAACATCAACAACCTGAGCACTGCGGTTGATGCAGGAATAATATGCCGCGGCGTCACCCGGTGGGCGTGGGCGTGGGCGGTTTGTATGGTGGTATGTACGAAGTTTCTAAGAATTTTTGAGGTACCTAATGGTCTTTGATAAAATTAATCAAAGCTTCTTCTGTTTTTCTTTCATCCGGATAAACAATAATAAATTATGATTGTAAATAAATAAACTACCGAAAATTGTACCGAACGTTAAAATTGTATTGTAATTTCTGTCACACAGTGAAGCCTCTTTAGGTCCGAGTGCTGTATAGTGTATGCCAATTGAAATCGGTAAAGATGTAAACACAACCAAACGAACTAATTTACCATTATTATTATTACTCGATAATCACGTGCTCTAAAGATCAAGTGAGGTTTTAGCAATGATTATGCGCCGTTGCATACATAAAAGGCTTTCACCGAGTTTATGTTTCGATCACACATTTTTTACTAGCCTCTGCCGTCTGTTCATATTTCGATTATCGTTATTCCCTCGGGAACTTTTAATTTTTGCAGGATGAAGAGTAGCCTTTGTGTGTAACCAGGTTATAAACTATCTCCAGTCAATTTGTCATCCAAATCCGTCAAGCTGTTGCAGCGTGAAGGAATAATACACACACACAAAACTTGCGCATTTACAATATAAGTGGGACATAATAATTTTTTTGTATATAAAATTTGCCTAACATATTTCATTTATTTTATTAGCGCTTAAAACAGATTATTATCACGCATTATTTTACAGTACTTCGTTATTCTTAAATCTCATGCCAATAACTCGTGGCTCTTTCATTTTCTACTTAAAATTATAGTGCGCTCGAGATTAAATAACTTTGAAGAGCTTATTTAGTAATAAATATGTTTAAGCGTTTAACTTTAATTAATTATCTAAGGATCAATCTAGACAGCAATGGGAAAATGGGAATTTTATGCAAATAATATTTTGGGGCATTATTTACACATTTTGTGGGTCGGTAATGTCAATTGTTTACCCGAAGTAGCCGAATCTATACGCGGTTTAAATAATCCTAAGTTCCAACCAAGCATATAAAAATAGCCTAATAGATCCAAATATCCGCGGGTGTATTCGCGGGTGGTAGGACCTTGTGCAGGGTCCATCCGGGTCGCTACCACCATCTTATCCATTAACCTACCGCCAAACAGCAGTGTTCGCATTGTTGTGTTCCGGCTTGGGGATAAGACAGCCGGTGTAATGACGAGCATAGAGGCATTTTTTTTTAGTCCTCAGGGTTGGCAACGCATTTGCAGTCTTAGGCTTGCTGTCTTGTGAATGCGAATGTCGATGGGTCACAGTTTCCACTTACCATCAGGTGGCCTGTGTGCTCGTTTGCCCTCTCTATGCCATTAAAAAAATATAGATAGCTATCCTACCTGTAAATTCATACCGTTGGGAGGAAAAATGCCGTAGTCGTCACGCACCTTGTAGTCCGCACACACACACACAACACAGCACAAGACAAGACCGGTCTGAGTGGAAAGCCTTGAAGGAAGGCCTATGTCCAGCAGTGGACGTCTTTCGGCTGACATGATGATGATTCTACCTGCGGATAAATACACTAGCGAGCAATAAAACGTGTAACTTGCAAATAATTTCAGTTCAATGTTATTCTATTAAAAAACCAACTAAACTCAATTAACGTTAATTAACGCGAACTACTAGTACGCAGTAGTAATTTCTATGTTGAGACTCAACTCGACAATCCAACGTAATTACTTACTACGTCACATTATCAACGCAGATATTAATTGTTACACGGAATATTCCGTAATCACGACAGGGCTGTCTACAGACAAAATAGAGAAGTTATTTTAATAAATAATAAATGTCAGGGAACAGGGGACAATCACACTCAAATCAACCTAGTCCCAAACTAAGCTCTGGGCTTATACTATGGAAAGTGGACAACGATAAACACAATTATAAATATATTTATTACATACTAGTGACCCGCCAGCGGCTTCGCCCGCTGCAAATTTCCGACTTTCCCGGTGGTTATTTTTTCTTTCATACAAACCTTGCCCTGACAATAACGAATACAACCGAAAAGGAATCAGCCAAATCGGTTCAGCCGTTGTCGAGTTTTAGTGAAACTAACGAACAGCAATTCATTTTTATATATATATAGATAAATCATCCAACACTCTGAACAAATACTCGCGATCGTCTTACAAATATTTGAGTATACTTGGAATCGAACCCAGGACCGCTAGTTTCATAGGCTGGGACGGTGATCATTAGTTTTTTCGAAATTGAAGGTAGTTTTTGTATTAATTTAGGGTATCATATTAACTTTCACTATTCCAAATTTCATCCAAATACGTCTAACATTCATATGTACTTATTTTTCTTTATCTTCTTTATAAACTACAGGGTGGCCAACTTGGAGGTATACATCTTTTTTTTGCCGCCATTTTGTTTTGGCGGTAAATATGACAGTTGTTGCATGAAAATTACTTTGTGTAGATACGGCAAATTTGTTATGGATCGTTTTACGACGGAACAACGTGTTTTAATTATTAAAACGTTTTACTCAACCCAATCATGTATTGCGGAAACTCTAAGAAAATTGCGGCCAATTTTTGGTAGAAATCACTTACCTTCGCGGCTAACAATAGCTCGTTTAGTGAATAAATTTGAGCAGTATGGCATCGTAACAGATAAAGCAGTTCCTCATCGTGTCAGAAGGGCTCGTACTGAGCAGAATATCCAAATTGTTCGTCAAAGTGTAGCCGAAGAACCCACATTGTCTACCAGGCGACGTTCTCAACAACTCGGACTTAAGAGGACTTCTCTACAGACAATTTTGAAGAAAGACCTTGGTTTGTTTCCGTATAAGGTACAGATAACTCAAGAACTTCAGCCTCGAGACCATGAACGCCGTCGTGATTACTGTAGTGTTATGCTAACCAAGCTGGAAAGAGACCCAGATTTTCATAAAAAAATAATTATGACTGACGAAGCTCATTTCGACCTCAGCGGATTTGTTAATAAACAAAACTCTCGCTATTGGGGAGAAGAACAACCTTCTTTGATCCACGAACGACCTCTGCATCCTCGTCGAGTAACAGTTTGGTGTGGAATTTGGTCAGGAGGGGTAGTTGGGCCTTATTTCTTTGAAGATGCTATGGGTGATGCTGTTACAGTGAATGGAGATCGGTACCGTGAGATGATAATCCATTTTTTCTCGAATCAAGTGAGTCAATTGGGCTTGGGAAACATGTGGTTTCAACAAGACGGGGCCACGTGTCACACGTCACACGGCACGAGCCACAATAGAAACATTAAAAAGAAGGTTTCCCGGTCGATTAATTTCGAGAAACGGTGACATTGATTGGCCCCCAAGATCGCCTGATTTAACAGCTCCTGACTTTTTTCTGTGGGGCTATCTAAAGGGACGTGTCTATGCTAACAGGCCAATGAACCTTCAGCAATTAAAACAAAATATTCGAGACACAGTCACTGAGATAACGCAGGAAATGTGTGAAAATGTGATGAAAAACGCAATGAAAAGGGTTCACATCTGCCATGCTGCTAGAGGTGGACATTTGTCTGACATTATTTTCCATGTTTAACTGCCGGCTCTAAATACTATACTTAACAAGGAATAGTTAATATTTTTTATATTTCATAGAATAAAATTACAAAACTAAAGTGTATACCTGTTATTTGGCCACCCTGTATAAAACAAATCGTTTTCGCTGTCTCTATGCTTAGAGCTTTTAAACTACGCAAAGGATTTGAATGCAGTTTTCAGCAACAGATAAAATTCAAGAGGAAGGTGTTTGTGTATAATCGATTCTGGGTTATTTACGGGTGTTGCAGAAGACACACATAAACTGAGGCAAATCGAGGGCGCGCCGTAAGTATATTGCAAAGGTATGTTTGCTAAATTGTTCCAACACCAACCTTAAACGATTGACATGAAATTTGGCACAGAGAGGTTATTATGACGTAACTATGCAGTTCAGTTTACGTTGAGAGAAAAGGACAGAGCTATATAACTGCTATAGCTCAGTCCTTTGCTCTGGCCATAAAATGAACTGCATATCCATGTCATAATAACCCCCCAGGGCCGTATTAGGCATGGCCGCTTTTATCGTGGTAGATAAAACAACGGTCACTCTCGCACTTACGTGGTCAGAAAGAGACACATGTTTTATCCACGTTTCTCCACATCGATAAAAACGATTTAATAAAAAAACCAAATGACAAAAGATATACGATTAGGGTTCTATAAAGAATAGCTATAAACGACTTCTATGTGTATGGATTCGCGGGAAAAAACTAACTGATAAATAAGCTTCTTCCTAGTAGCTCCAGTGTTTAAATATGAATCTCAGCAAGCTGGCAACCCTAAACGCGAATGGATGAGTTATTACCCGTAGATAACCTCTTACAATACAATTTTCCAGATGGGTTGCCATGTAGCAGCTAACGTTAGTCCATAATAGACTGCACATACATTTTTAAACAGAAACAACAGAAACAGAACAGAATTGAGCTGCAACAGAGCTAATCCTTAAATAACCTGCTATTTAACTCGTAACAATATTCGATAGTTGAGAGATAATAAGTCAACAAACGCTCCAAAGGTTTTTTTTTTATGACATAGAGAAGGCAAACGAGCACACAGGCCACCTGATGGTAAGCGGAAACTGTGACCCATAGACATTCGCATTCACAAGACTACAAGACTAAGACTGCAAATGCGTTGCCAACCCTGAGGACTAAGATGGAATGCCTCTATGCTAGTCATTACACCGGCTGTCTTATCCCCAAACCGGAACACAACAGTGCGAACACTGCTGTTTGGCGGTAGGTTAATGGATAAGATGGTGGTAGCGATCCGGACGGACTCTGCACAGAGTCCTACCACCCGCAAAGAATGAAAGGAACGGTATGCAAGGAACATAAAAATAAGTATGCAACTAAATACCACTGCTTTTCAGTGTAGAATTTAAACTGAAAAACGATCCTAATCTCATGTTTCCAAAGCTTTTAGTTGGAAACATTGAAACACGTCGTTTCGTAGAAGTACTAAAGCGTTGCTACGGCGTAGCACTTCAACATTCCGGTTATTTTATAAAACTATGAACTGGTAAAGGCAAAAGTGGAAATTTTAATTTCACTTTGAACTAGATGTTTTTTTTTTACTTTCAATACTAACATTATTGATGATATTAAATTTTTCAACAATAATGTTCGTATAGAAGTATAGTTAGATACGTCGGAGCTTCCTTGACCACCTTAGCGACACTGCCCTTACCGGGAACTAGTTCAAAGTTTGTATCCCCATAAGGTCCACCATATTTACTACAAACACGAAGGTTTTTTCCATGGGAATTCGCATCTAACAGCAAGTTCAATTACATGTTTTCCATAATAAAGGATAAACAAATTCACACGGTGCTCAACACCTTTGGTCAAGGCAGTACAAGCCTTTATCCCCTTGGTCGTTAGTAGTCAGTAGTACAAATTAAATTCATACTATTAATAATAGAGTACTAACGAGTACCCAGAATACTCTAGTACTCTTTTGTTCGTCACTCCATATTTGCTAGTAAATTGAACAATTCCCAAAATATTGGTTGTTTTCAAGTATTTCATGTTTAACTCTGAGAAATTTAACAAATGGAGACCTTTTACATTTTCAATGATAATAATGCGTAGATTTTATTAAAATTGTCGTTATTATCAGATGAGTTTCAAGTCCTGGGCCGCTATTCAACACGGTATAAACCATATCGTTGATCTGCTATCGTATTGTCAACGTTTTGATAGCTGTTTTTTACTTGACAGTAATGGCGGCCGAGTGTAAAACGATTTCGTAACGGGTCAAATATGATATTGTTTTTACTGCCTTGAATAGAGACGCTGGGTATTGCACATAAACATCGTGAAATATTCAATATCGTTTAACAAAGTACAACACATCGAGTATCGCATATTAATCGAAATTATTATAAACAATTGATATATATAGGTAGTGGTTAACTAATTATCTTGGAATCTAGCTAAAAACATTATGATAAAACAATCTTTTTTTTAAACTGCGTCCATAACTGATTATGTGTTTGGGAAACACGATACCTCAGTCAGACATTCACCAAAATACACTAATACACATATATCTTGACACACAGATACACACGTTACACAATAACAGCCCTCTATTCTTGTCAGGAGTTAAAAACACGCCGTGGAAACTACAGTTTCATAATAAATCCTTTTCACAGTTTCATAATAAATTTCTAAGATACAAACACAGCACATTCTCATTGTAATTCGTTTAATAAAACCAAATTAACGCAACGGCAAAGCTAACGAGATCAAGGTATTTGTGTAGGACGCTAAGATTAATTCTAATCCTGTTGCGACGTTTATTCCTCTAATATAAATTAAATTTCATGTTTGGGAACAATGACGTAAATGCCGACTAACGAAAATGTGGGTAAGTCATTATGCAACAGTGATGTTATGAACTCTTGGTTAAAATTACAGAAACGGTAGTTGAACAGTCGCCTTTTGGACTTTTGGAGTAGTGGTTTTAAGCGTTACGTACCCATCGGGTGCTAACGGGACCCTATTACTAAGCCTCCACTGTCCGTCCGTCTGTCAGGTTGTATCTCATGAATGTATTAGGTCGACAGTTGAAATTCCCTCAGTGTGTATAGTGTCTCTATAGCATTAAATGTAACATTCCAAAATTAATTACGGAAATGTGTAATTGACAATTCTTGTTATGATTTGAATGATTATCTTTTTGACAAATAGTAAGGTGACTTGTCATATCGATTACGGCTTATGTTTAAATATGTATTTAAAACTACTTACATCCCTATAATGTTACTTTTACTTTGACTAATATTTTAACTTGCTTCTTACGATGACCAAATATTTTGACACTTTTATTGTAATAATTATCATTCCTTTGACATGTAATATTTTATGATATTATCAATAAATGAGTATGAGTTTATGAATAATAAGTCAAATTAAAAATCTAAGGCTCCCATACAAGAATGGTCCGACTCGCAATGGTTGACCGATTTTCTTAATAGACAGCAGAATAGGTTTTGATACTGGCCGGTTATATGAGCAAGGGTGTTGAAAATCCACTCCAGTGCATGTTAAGCACGTATTAATTTAGAGTTAAGACAAAAACCCACTAACGCTAATCAAACAAAAGCCGCTCGGTTGTAATCCCTGTGATACATGAGATTATTTGACGTTAACAAAACATAAAGGGTGATTATATTTTTGTGTGCTAGCTCGTCATCGTTGCCCCCATCAGAGTAATCCTCCTCATATGTAAGCTTCCCAGCGCATTTTCGCATCTTTGCAATCACTTTTAGATACGACGTTATATTTGAATGAAATTACATGAATGTGGGGTTGGATTGGAAGCCAGGAGATGATAGAACCCATTTCCACCACTGATATATACACACACAGACACGCACACGCACACACACTCACACACAGCGTTTGCATCTTGGCACCGCCATTACAGCGGGGGTTTTTATCTTTCAAATAGTTAGAAAGAAAGAAAGAAAGACCCATGGCGATGAAATAGTTGAAATGCTGCTCAAACTCAACAATGCCTGTAAATATTTCAAATAAGATTCATTATCTCTACGAGGAGTTATTTCAAGTGTCTTGGTTGTTTATTAAAAATATTTATCCTTTACGTAGGAAGCGGAGTGCCCCTAGAGACATGATACTGTCATTTATTTCGAAAAAGCGCTTGAGTTATCTTAGCCGTGTCTGATGAATATTCTAATTAGCAAAATAGCGACAAGCATATGGTATATTTACTATATGAATTGTATTGCACTTCCAACCTTATTATTAACCTTTGAGAGTTTAATATGCTTCTATGTATTCATTGCACTTGTGCCTTTTCTCCGTAGTAGGGCAGAATTTATAAGACATGTATAGCAATATTGCTTTGACCTTGGGCTCTATTCTACTCAGCAAAACCTAATTGCTTTTAATGTTATCGATTTCAGGGTTCCGTACCAAAAAGGTAAAGAATTATGGTGAGACTTAGGTGTCTGTCTGTATGTCATAGAAGTTTTTCTCTGAAAGTATAAAAGCTATTATCTTGAAATTCAGCATAGTTGTATAACTTGATCCGTTTTTAATAAAAATAATATAAAAAATATATTTGTAAGTATTTGAGACTTCGATGAAATAGAAAAAAAATCACTAGAACACCGTTTTATTTCCAATCGTTGTGCCATTATACGCCCTATTGTTTCCAGTATTTCTGCAAGTATCGACTTATCCTTTTAACTATGCAATCAACCTTTTTCTAGAGCACTTACGTTTATCACTGTAATGAAACGAGTCTGTCATTTTAACGTTCAATACGGTTTCACCCCGAAGTGCACTTATCCGTTTTTACGTCCACGCGAACTGTCGCTGGCGATATCCCGGTTTTATTGTCTATGCTATCTCCGTCGTATAGAACTGCAATAACCTTAATCGTACAGTTTTTCGATCGGAACCTGAACAAACAACATAGTTAAGTGCTCATTTTGAGTCAGCGAATTTGATACTGCATTAATGCAAATTGACGCGATGACATTCAGTAAGAATGATGGGCAATTTGGCCCATATAACCAATACAAATCTCATGTATACCACGTGGAAGCTAGTTACATAAGCATCATTTTCTAATACGGGGACAAACTACAAAAACCCCGGAGAAGAGAGTTATCAGCCTTCAAATGTTCACACACACACAACGTTTATTACTACACTAGCTGTGCCCCGCATGCGTTGCAATGCTATTAGCCGTATATCCGACTCACGCTTGACTGATTTTACTATTTACAACAATTACAGAAAATCGGATAAATAAGCTTACTTAAGTTATAATTATATTGACGATTGGGCTGGTTTCCATACATTTTTGCCCATCATTCTTTGATTAAATGATGATTTACCTCCTTTTTAACCGACTTCAAAAAAGGAAGAATTTCTATGTTCCATTGGGGTTTTTTACAAGTTTTTTTTATTATCTTGCAAACTGTGTGTATGTATGTATATATGTATGTAATGTATGTTCGGTTGAAACCTTGCAAGAAACGTACGTACGTAACTTTGATCATATATCAATATTATAATCTGATAACGGAGACGTAGGGTGGCCATAACAACTCCTAAATTGCACATGATAAACCCGTCGTGTTAGAGGTCGTTAGAAGCATTTTGACAAGTAGTTGATGACTTTGCAAAACACTACAGTCGGCTACAAAAGTTTGTCCCAAAAAATATTTTTTTGATAGAATCTTATTTATATGCCTTACTAGTGAGTACTACAGTCACCATGTCAGCCGAAAGACGTCCACAGCTGGACATAGGCCTCCCCTAAGGCTTTCCATTCAGACCGGTCTTGTGCTTTTCGCATCCACCGCGGTCGCGCGATCCTGACAAGGTCGTCACTCCATCTTGTTAGAGGCCTACCTACAGCTCGTCTTCCGGTCCGCGGACGCCACTCCAGAACCTTCTGACCCCATCGGCCATCAGTCCTGCGAGCAATGTGCCCCGCTCACTGCCACTTCAGTTTAGCTATTCTTCGAGCTATGTCGGTAACCTTAGTTCTACTGCAGTTATCATCATTTCTGATTCTATCACGCAGAGAAACCGCGAGCGTAGCCCTCTCCCTCTTTTTGACCCGTTACGGTATTGTTTTGACGTCATCCGCCATTACTGTCAAGAAAATAAGAGCTATCAAAACGTTGACAATACGATAACTGATCATAAACGATATTGTTTTTACCGTGTTGAATAGCGACCACGCATAGCTATATGTCATAATCCCCCAGGGCCACATGGTCGTTGTAAATCTGACATTTTCATTGCCTGACGTTGCGCAAGCTTGATAGTTAATAATACGGCCTTGGTATTTACTTAATACTTGTTTTTTTTCTTGCTCAACAAAAAATTACAAACACAATAGAAAAATCATGCATACATTTATCAATTTGTGCATATTTTATAAATGTATATTTTTTATGTTCTAGGTCTGTTAGCTTTGAACATTTTCTTTAAATCACACAACAATACAATACGCCTTCGGAGTCACATTTCGCGCAGCATTCCTCAGCAAACTCTATGCCTCCCCACCCAGCAATAAAAACCGCCCCTGGCTTCATAAAAAATATAATAATAAATAATAATCATTTCAATCCACGACTTTAATCCCCGAAGGAAAACGAGGTACGCTACTGTTAAGATGAAAATTCTGCAACTTGCCTTCTTAACCGACTCTGGAAGTTGATAGCTAGATAAAAGTAAGTATGAGTTAGCGGTTTTCAGGGGAGCCCGTTGTTTCGGATTTATTTTTTTGCAATGTAATTGTTTACATAATTACTGAAAGTAATGTTTTTTTATACAATATCGCTCAGCTCGCGTGGCTAAACATCTTGTGTGATTATGGCTTGTTTTAATCCCTTTAGTCCCTTGTTGAACAATCTACTATACAGAAGTATGAGACAACATTTTTTACTTGCATTACATACACAACATTTTACAGGTAAACCAGCGTAGTTGTTTCTAAAATTTCATCCACTAATTTCGTAGGTATTTCACTTTATGTTAATCGGGCCAACTAGTCGTATTGTCCTCTGATTTATAACAAACGCCGGACATTACTTAAAATGCTCGTAAAAAGTGTCTAGATTACACCAACTAGCGTTTTGTGTCACATAAAAGGCCAGTAATGGCCGTTGTAAATATTGTTACCATTTGTACGAGATTTGGGTCATTTCTGCTGAATTTGTGGCCGCATGAACGCGCCAGCAAAGAATTGTTTGTTAGAGAGAAACAGATGCCTCATTTTCCGACTATTGTGTAGGATAAAATGGTGGATATAATGGAACAGTTGTATGTATGCGTTACTATAGTTAATTTAGTGTTTAGAAATGAAGAAAAGGTGACACCTTTAGAGCTGGTACCTACCTCGAAAAGGTTTTTTAACGATCGTCAAAATATATTATTATAAAAAAACCCACGCAAAGTTCGCGGTGAGCTCTAAAAACACGGTTTTTCATGCAGTTTTCACTATTGGATAGATTATTTTTCTCAAAAGGTTTTTATGTATATTTAATTCTGGATTATGTACCGGTATTACAGAAATCTTACATAAACCGAAGCGAAGTGAGAGCGGGTCGCTAGTGTTCATTAGAAAAGTCTTACGAAAACATTTGTATAACTCCACTGAATGTCTTATTACAGTCGTCCACATAAATGTATGAAATCACTACTTATTTAGGGTTTATTTAAAGTAAACCCCGTGTCACTCGCGACACTTAGAGGAATCTAACGACACCTCTTTGGCGAAATCGGGCCATTCATTAAGTGTTAACAAGGTAACAAATAACTATCAATAAATACGTAGGTATACATACATAAATACATACAGGTCCAAAACATCATACTACTTCCTCAGCAATCGGGTAACAATATTATCCAACTTAGTAAAAATGTGATGGATTTCAATCTCCAGTGGTTGGCAGCGTTTTTTTTTAATTTTTTCGGAAAACTAAAAGCCTTCTTGTCACTAAATAAACTTTACAATGTATACCTAGGCCATTTACAAGTTTTCACCTAGACATAAAGTACTACTACTACATCCACACACATTTACTATTTACATCCTTGTTTCTATCTAATCTAAGGAAACTTAATATCTAAAAAAAAAACTCTTCTTTTATCACATTTTTTTAGTTAACGTTCCTATCTCGCGTGCGTGAACTAGTTCACCTTTTGTTTCCACTGGGAATTAAATACACCGGAATTATATATTTTTGTGCAATTAAGGTTAAATAAATATATAAACAAGCCCGCATGCCGCCCGCCGCGGTCACCCCCATGTCACCCGAATAACGATTCGTTAAAACTTGGACGTCTAGAAACTTTACCACCAACCCTTTATTACAACTGAAATTCAGTCCCAAAGTTAAATCGAGCATCGAAAGGTTAAGAATAGGCGTAACATGACTTCTCAAATAAACCTAGTGGAAAGTTTCGTGTTTGCGGGAATAGACTGGTAGAAAATGTGATTGATTCGGGTCTACAAGTCATTTATTGATCAAGCCTGAGTGTTTTAGGCAAAGGCCTTTTTAAGTTGATAAGGCATATCGCTATTTGACAAATGAAATGAATTCAAATTATTTACATAGCTAATGACGTGTTATTACTCGTACTGGTTATGGGTATAGATATGTTTTGCCGTTAGGCGAAAAAAATGATAGGTCACGCTAGCGTATGCACGTATAGCATAATTATTATTAAATTAGGTATAAGACGACGCGCTGGCCTAGTTGGTAGTGACCCTGTCTACGAAGCTAGCGGTCCTGGGTTCAAATCCCGGTAAGGGCAGATATTTGTGTGATAAGCGCGAATATTTGTTCCTGAGTCATGGATGTGTTCTATGTATTTAAGTATACATTTCTCTATATAAGTATTTATATCGTTGTCTAGTACCCATACTACAAGCCTAGAGCTTAGTTTGGGACCAGATCAATTGGTGTGACATTGTCCCCTGATATTTATTTTTTATTTATTTATTTAAGAAGGCACATTATAGTTCAAAAATATTCTCCTAGCGAAAAGTACGCTTTTTGTGCTAAGATGTTATACAGTTACCAGTAAACCGGCACTGGGGAGTTAGTAGTCGGGTTAGAATAGTGCCGCTCCATGTCTTCTCGTGGATGTCGTAAGAGGCGAGTAAGGGAATAATAAGGCTTGTAGTACTGTTAGGCGAGGGACTTGCAACCTGTCACTAATACAATGGTAAACATCTTAGCCTAATTGTGCAAAATGTGGTTACAGAATTATCAAAAGTTTTTAGAGTTGAAGGTAGTTCTGTAGCTCTGCCTACCCTCTGGGATTACAGGCGTGAAGGTATGTATGTATATACGTAACTTCGTTTTTACCCCTGATAAAAAGGGAGGGGTGTTATAAGGTTTTACGTTTGTATCTATATGTCAGTGTATAATATATAACTTTTTAAATAAAGCTTTTATGAAATAATGGAACAGAAACCCATTTCGAATATTACAAATTGAATACCTTACAGACTACCATGCTCAACAATATGGAAATTAAAACTAACATACTGAGATAACACGGGAGGCAGGTTCTCGGTAGTTCCCAGCTAATGTCAACTTACTAGTGAAATTTTGTAAAACTGTGCAATAATGTAATTAAATTGGGTCTCTATTCTACGACGATTAACAATATTGCTTTTGACGTGTTATGGAATGGTTTTTAAATCTGCCGCCATTACCTACTGTCAGGTATATAAGAGCTATCAAAATGTTGATATATGTTGAATACTTCGTAGAATAAAGGTCCGGGTAACACGGCATTTTATCAAATTTTACTTCATTAATTGTATAATTTCATCGAATATCATTTTATCAAACGCTATTTTCTGTTGAAATCATTACGTTTTCAGGATATCTCAAACATTAATTGGGTGTGTAATGATCGGAATAAAAATAATAATAATAATTTCATTTAATATAATAACATTTGATATAATTTTATGGGATTATATTAAATGATAATTATATCATATTTATAGTACATTGTGCATCAAGGGTACCTAGTATGAAGGGAATTACTAACGAGAGTGTTAGGCTTTTAATGACTCGAGTTAGTAATCCCCTTACTGCCTGTGATACACACAATGGTTTTCATCACATTTGCGAGGAAAAAAAACAAAGAGGAGGATTTGCGAGGAGAAAACACTTTAACTCTGCAAAATATAAAGAAATAACTTTTGACGAACGGGAACGTAAATGGAAACGATATTTTTTTTGTGACCTATACCACAGATAATAACTGCGTTTAGTTTCGACCTGGATTCGAGCCAGATTTAGCCAATTTGATAAAAATGTATAATTACTAAAATTAATGATAAATGTTGATATAAACTTGAAATAGTTATAAAAATAATGAAGTTTAATGAAGCGTATAGGTTTTGTGTAATGTAAGTTAGTCTACACCTAATTTTCAAAGATGAAATTAGAAACCGATTTAATTTTTGGCTGAAAATTAAACCTCCTTAGTCAGAAATGATGTACGAAAGAGTTGCAAATTTTAAAAAGAAAGTCATTACTCCCTAGGGATGACAAACTCGCCATAATTTCCGCGGGAATAATTTAGGCCATTGTCCTTCTGTATACAGGCATGGAATAACACCATTTACGAGCAAGTGTGATGAAAAATATATTAAATGTTGTTATACGATTCAATAATTATATCAAATGAGCGTTATAGCGACTGATTTTATAGGAAATATTTTTATATCGATCGTTACGCACCCACATTAATTACGTCCTTACATAGATTAGGTTAGGTTAAACAAAAAAGTCTTTCGACTATTCAATGAAAATTCTGCTTAATGAAACGTTCGTTGAAAGATAATTTACAAACACACCTTTGATGTATTAAATACGTATTAATATTGTGTGATGCTTCGAAACCATGCTAAACCAATAATGAACTACAGCCGAAACTCGAAGCTCATCTGTTGCGGACTCAAGCCAAGCGTACCGAGAACATTCTACCCGGTCTGTTAAGACATGCCGCTTTAACGACACGCCTTGTTAATTTTGTTCTCCAATTAGTAAGGATGTCATCTTTCGCGTCTCATTTGTCCGGATTAGCCCGGTCACGACGAGCCGGGATCCGGTTATGGCCGGTTATCGCCGGTAAAGCGAGTCTCGTCGGATAATGGAGGTAGTGCTGTTAATTGGAGCAGTCTTTAGCTACTACAATATTCCTTCATTACACTCCAGTCCGTTTTCTTGGATAACGTCCGACGTGGCTTAAACGTCTTGTAGTTTGGTGCATTGTCTTTTGTCTCGGTTTTGTAGGGAGGTGCATTTCTGCACTAATATTGTGGCGTCTAAAATGGATCAGAATTTACATTTGCTAGAACTAAATACCGACAATATCCCTACATTTTGTATTTGTTGACATATTTAGTTAAAATATAGTCTACATCTCATAACTTGTTTTTTTTAAATTCTATATTGCATAATAACTCTTATGGCATAGTGTAGTTTCATGTACAATCACTTGGCAGAAAGTCCGTTGGCTCAATAATCTTCATGCATAACATTGACGAAGCGAATCGTCGCAGGTAGCAGAATATTATTAAAGCACACAACCTAATCTGAGATGCAGAAACCTGTATATTCAAAAGCTCAAATAAACTAAATATGCTTTCAGCAATGTTAACATTTGTTGAAAAACGATTATGTCTAGTATGTTATGCAAAATACGTTTCAGACAATTGATATTATGCCCTTTTTTATTAATTAGTTATACTGGCAACGCCGGCCACATTAAAAAGGCTGCACAGTATTAAAAAAATGTTTTTACTTCAACGAAAAGCATTTGACCATTATTATTTTTATTTACCGTACTTCCATAGATCCTCTTAAATTATTAATCATTCAGTCACCATGGCGCAGTACAAAATGGCGGTGGAAATATCCAAATTTTAAATATTATGTCTGAAATTTTCACGGGCGCAGACACAAAGGTAAGTGTTCAATGAACAATTTGGACAGTAATTAATTTACATAACCACAGCGATCGGATTAATCCGCGTATCGCTTTTAAACGTGAATTTGATGTGAATTATTTTATTTATCAGCGTATATCCGGCCTCAGCCTTTTTAAATAGATAAAACACCGCGATTAAATGGTGACCACTACTTTTAGGGCAGATGTCTAGGCCCACCCGTTTTTTTATAAAAAACCTAAAACGTAGCTAAGAATCATTGTCGATGAAATCAGAATTCGGCGAAGTTAAACACTATAATTATGAAATGAGTATCAGCATGCAAAATATTTCGAGTTGTAAGTGGGGCAGGGTTCGTAGCTGGTGCTACGCCGTAGCTCCGTAGCGGAGTTAACCCGTTTGACGTGTGGCAATTAAACAAATATAAATACTTAATTTTTCATTTTTTCTCAATACTTATCCTTACTTTTTACTCATACTACCATTGAATGGATGGCTGTTTGTTATTCAGTGTCTGTCTGGATACAAGGCACAGAGATAGATTATATACTTCTAGAATAACACATAGGTTACATTTAATCCCGAAATAAATTATACTTAAATAGATGGCGTCGCGGGCAAAAGCAAAAGCATGTTTATTTGTTTGTTTGTTTGTTCCAATTTTAGCTTCAACCTACCAAGCAACAGACATAAACATAGGATGATTCTTATCCCAGAAAATTGGCCAGTTCTAAAGGGAAGGTGAGGGAAAGGAGTAAACGAAATTTATGCGGACTGAGTTGCGGGAAAAATATAATCCATTAATCTGAGTTTAAGCCGTTGTTTATACTTTTCACTAGTGTATGCAATTGCTGATATTACAATGTGGGCAGCTTAAAACAGTAAAGTAATGTAATCATTAATATTAACACGAAAAGTGCCACTTAAATTTTAAATTTAATAACACCTCACATTAATTCCAGTACAGACCAATTTCATTTACCATTTAAAGGCAATGATTTACCTTTATAGTTATTTTAATTTGAGTTAAAATAACCAAATTGTTGAAATCGACAATTTGTCTGTTTTAAAGGCCATCGGTTTGCTATTTGACAAACACTCCATCTTTAAAAAAACATAGAAGACTTAAAAACCAATTACTTGCGCTGAAAAATACCCTCTACTCCTAACTATTATGTGAAATATTAAACTTAAATATGTAGAAAATATTGTTTTACTTTTTTGTAGCCGCTTCATTATTTTATTTTAAACATTTAATTTTAATTTTATACTTTTCAAGGATCATTACATGCTTTTTTTGTCTTATGTTGTCCAACTTCTCAATTAATAAGAAACTTTAGGGTATAAGAAGCTCGCCGCAAAAAACTCTGCAGTAAAGTCATATTTTTATAGTCGCTTTACTATATTAATCAAGATATCTTATTGCTACCCGTGAAATAGGTACCATTGAGGAGTTCCGGTGGCCATTTGTGAGCATCTTCATCAGTTCTTTTCACCACATGATACTTTCTAAATGCCAATGCTAGGTTTGTGCCTGAAAATACAAAAATTGCTATGTGTGTGCCTACAATATTTGAGGAGTTCCCTCAATTCTTTATGGATCCCCTTATCAGTTTCAAACAATGAGAATTTTCAAAAAAGTTTCAGGAAGGTTTACAACTGTCGGACGAATCGAGTAAAAAACACAGAAAATGAGAACCATCTCCTTTTTTTAAGGCGGTCTATAACATATACAACAAGTGGCAATAATAGAAGAGAACGTGATGCAAAAATATCAAAAACCAAGTCGACTCTCACATATTGCTTTTTCTAAGACTTGTTTAAAGGAACATATTATTACTCCACAAAATCCTCGTCCAAAGCTCATGGGGTCTCAAGTTACTGTTGCTATTCTCTCCAAAAATGATAGTTATCATTATCATGACCACATTACATATATAAACGGAGCGTGGTACCGTGGGGGCGTACGATATATCCCTTAAGGGCCAATTTGCCGCACTCGTTCATAAATTAGAAGGCACATTTGAGCCTTATCTTTATTAGGGTCCGACACGACGGGAACGAATTAACTCTCACTAGTTACATCTTTTAATTACAACTGAACTCGGCAAAAATACAGCTCAGACAGATACATATCACGGAGGAAATCTATCTTGTAAGAAGACTCGTTTGTAATTGGGGTAGACATTAAAATTATTAGAGAGAATAAGTAAAACATAATGAGCTGTAGAGAACTGTAGAAAATTCTTGGAGAAAAATTAGACCGTTAATTCCGTCAATTTTGTTTTAAGATAAGTAAATGATCGTTTTTATTCTTTCACAGGGCTTTTTGATTACTATCTAAACTTTTTAAGAAGTCTGCCTTTTTCCAAACTAGACTGAATACTTTGAATCATCCTCATTCACAAAACTCCATGCGTTAAATACATTAGAATAAACAACATAGTCAAGAAGTTACCTTATAATAGCAACACTGAACATTTACATTGCATTCGATATACGATGTATGTTGATGACTTTACACTCCTCATGCTCCTAAAGCCGTTTGGCAATAATATGTTTTCCAAATGTATCATTTCCCAACTTTTTCATTTGCCAACCCAATGTTATATAATTTTATCAGAATGGATTTCAGTACCATCGTGTAGAACCCTATAGGTTAGGTTAGGTTAGTTTCATAAAATCCTGAAATATTTACGGTTACGCAAAACTAAGCGGGTGTGCAAATGAAAAGTTGGAAAACAATACATTGGGCAAACATATTTTGCCGATGCAAAGGTAACCTCTTTAAAAGCCATGTTAACCTTGATTTTTAATTCCATAGAATTCTGACGTTCCTTGGTCTTGATTAATTGATTGATGATTTTTATCATTGTTATTACAAATCTTTGGACTTTTTTTAACCTTAATTTTGTTACATATCCATGTTATCAGTCAGAATGTGACAGCAGTCAGAATTCTCATCATTATCAGCCGCAAGACGTCCACTGCTGGACAAAGGCCTTCCCCAAGGTTTTCCACAACGATCGGTCCTCTGCTGCTGTCATCCAGCGGTTTCCCGCGACCTTTATCAGATCGTCAGTCCACCTTGTGGAAGGTCTGCCAACACTTCGTCTCCCGGTTCGCGGTCGCCACTCTAGAACCTTTCCGCTCCAACGGCCATCAGTTCTACGAGCAATGTGCCCTGCCCACTGCCACTTAAGGTTTGCAATCCGGTGAGCTATATCGGTTACTTTAGTTCTCCTGCGAATTTCCTCATTCCTGATTCGATCTCGCAAGGAGACACCCAGCATAGCTCTTTCCATCGCCCTTTGAGTGACCTTGAGCCTTCTTATGAGGCCCATTGTAAGCGACCATGTCTCGGATCCATACGACATCACTGGCAACACACACTGATCAAAGACTTTTGTCTTGAGGCACTGTGGTATTTGGGACGAGAAGACAGTGCGTAGCTTACCGAACGCTGCCCATCCGAGTTGGATTCGACGATTGACCTCTTTTTCGAAGTTGGACTTACCTAACTGGATTTTTTGTCCTAGGTATACATAGTCGTCAACAACTTCGAGAGTAGAGTCACCAACTTTGACAGGAGTGGGTACGACATGGACATTTGACATGATTTTCGTCTTGTCCATGTTCATTTTAAGACCCACTTGTTGAGAGACTCTACTGAGGCCATCGAGCATTGTACAGTCAGCGTCAGAGAAAAGTGACCCCCCTGGAATTCACATTGAACGGTATAAGAATTTCAACGGTTAGAGTAACAGCGGTGTGGCTTAGTGGTTGTCTCATAAGGCATGAGAGCCTGAGTTCGCAGGTTCGAACCCCATACGATGTCTTTTTGTATTTTCCAATTTTTCAAATAAGGTTTTAGTTTTTTTATTTCTAATACAATCAAACATTTTTAATAAATATTTAAATAAACAATGTTACAAAAAAAAAAATGTTTTTGGTATAATTTTATTTATTTTATTACAAATTCGTAACCTTTATTCATAACATAATAAATAACAGCGAGAAATAAATACTTAAAGAGATATCATTTTTACTTTATTATATTCCTAGGAATTTAACAACACTGTGTTAATATTAATTTTAGATTCGTCAAAATTATAAACATAATATTCTTGTTACAATTTATATTTAAATAGTGTAATTAAAAACGAAATATTCAAGAATCCAGTCATGCTATTAAACATTGTGCCTTCTTTTATTTTACTTAGTTCTTTATGCTAATTGCTAAGTATACATAATATTATGTAATTTACTACTGATTCATAACAAAGGTATGCATAGGGTTATTCCTAGGAATATAATCGCAGTTGCTCCAAACGTGTTTTTTTTTAATTGCGAGAGAACCAACATGCTAAACTAAGTTAAGTAGTAAGTATAGCAATTTACATCTCTCTTGTTTTCATCACAATTTGGAACAACTAAATACAAAACAAAGAAACGAAAATGTATTAAGTCAGATAGTGTGCCGCAGCAGCCGGGTATTTATTTATTTATTTATTTATTTTGTTTCTTTAATAACGCAAAGGGTAACCGTCAGCGTCTTTTACTTGCTCCAGTCGGCTTCTCATGCTCGAGACCATGTTGGAACATGCACTGCTGTTCCGCATCAGTTCCCACGTTCTATGGACTTCAGCATCTACATTTTTTTTTGTTTTGACCTCAGTAGGATCCCAGTTTAACACCATTTGACCCCATACATTTTCAATAGGGTTCAGGTCAGGACTTTTAGAAGGCCAATCCATAACTGCAATATCTGCCTGAGCAGATAACCATTCTTGCACTATACGCGAACGATGCACCGCACTATTGTCTTGCACTAAATATATTTGGCCCGAACTGATGGCACCATCACGTCCCGCAGTATCTCACGGTATCGTTCACCGTTCATACGGCCCCCTGCTTCCACGAGCTCACCTGGACCCATAGAGGACATCCAACCCCAATACCCTGAAAAAAAAACACAATGTAATATTTTATAAACATTATTTTCGAATAATATGAGGATAAATACGAGGAAATAATAAACAGTCTACAAGTCGTGCATAGTTACCTAATGTTATCCTTCCGCTTGTTCTTAAGTCTAGCATATTTTTAGGATTGTATCGCTCCCCACTTCTCCGCCACAATACTTTTCTTACGTCTTTATCCGACTTGAAACATTTTTCATCGGTAAAGATGACTATTTCGTTCTCCCAGTCAAAATGTTCATATTTCTTGGCGAATCTCACACGATCGTCGCGATGTGCCTTCGACAGATTTATTTTTCTAGCCGGTTTGTAATGGTGTATTTTTGCAGCGTGTAAATATCTTCGAACGGTGCTAAGTGATACCTCGAATGTCTCAGCACTTGAGCGAGTGGTCGTGAACGGGGCGTCAGTGTGAACTTGCACAATACTACGGTGCCGCTCGGATTCGTCTGTATAAGCTGTAGGACGAGGGCCTTGGCGATTACAATTTACTTCACCCGTTTCTTGATATCGCCTTATCCATTTGCGAACTGTATTTCTCTGCAAATACAACATAATTTATTAAAACACATGTATTCAATACAGTTATAAATACACAATAAAACACTGAGCTATACACAATAAAACACTAAAATATCATTAGAAAAATTGAGTATTTATAGGTAACTTACTGTTATATTCATTTCTCTTGCAATTTTTTTAATATTCTGGTTTTGTTCCCAAAGAACTACAATTTTGGCTTTCAAAAAAGTAGTAAGTCGAACCATATTAGAATTCAGCACAAGTTTTTGAGACGTAAGGAAATCGTAAATCGCTTAATCGAGTTGAGGAAACGTTACTAACTGCACACCGTCAAAACTCAGGTTTGATTTGCAGAGGTGATTATAAAAGTTACCCTCAAACATATTTCTAAATGAATTGGGTAAATTATACTAATATCAACCTTAACGGTAAGTAGTCACGGTCGTTATAAATCACATTTGGCAATAAAATATGGGTAGTTGAATAAACAAAGACAAAACTATTCTTTTCAGGCTGGCTAGACAAGGACGCATGGGCAGAACTATTAATCATATTTTACAAGTAGTTGCTAGCAAGTGATTCATAAATTCGCTCATTATGGTATGGGCACGATAGCTCAGTGGAAGCGGTGCAGAATAATTATAATACAAGTGCTGTCCCCGAGTGGTCGGGGGTTCGATCCCGGTCTATGTGTAGTGAATAGAAGGAAAATATTTTTGTAAGTTGTGGCTGACCGCTTGGCTAGCAAGATTGAGTAAAGTAAAACTCAGCTTGTCTTGCCTTGCGAGTTGTAGTTTTAAAATCTAGGGGGTCACGTTTCTCTGACGCTGACTGTACCAAGGTCCTCCAGGGTCTCAGCCATGATGACAATACCGTCGGCGAATCGAAGGTGAGTGATGTATTCGCCATTTATGCTGATGCCAAAACCACCCCAGTCCAGAAGCTTGAAAGCGTCTTCCAATGCAGCAGTAAACAGTTTCGGAGATATTACATCTCCCTGTCTTACTCCTCGCTGCAATTGGATAGGCTTCGAGTTCCGGTCCTGAAGGCGAACTGACATAGTGGCGTTTCTATACAAACACTTTAACACCTCGATGTACCGATAGTCGATTTGGCACCGCTGAAGAGACTGCAGCACAGCCCATGTTTCGATCGAATCGAAGGCCTTCTCATAGTCCACAAACGCTAAGCATAGTGGCTGATTATACTCCTCGGTCTTCTGTATAACCTGCCGCAGCGTGTGGATGTGGTCTATGGTGCTAAAGCCTTTTCGGAAACCGGCTTGTTCGGTAGGCTGAAAGTCGTCAAACCTGCGAGCGAGACGATTCGTAATGACTCTAGAGAACAGCTTATAAACATGACTCAGGAGCGTGATGGGTCTATAATTCTTCAGCTGGGTATTATCACCCTTTTTGAAGAAAAGAACCACCACGCCCGCGTGCCATGCTTGCGGCGTTTTACCCTGGGCTATGACGGAATCAAATAGCTTCTGAAGAGCTTTTAAAACCGGTGATCCACCTGCTTTCAGAAGCTCAGCCGTAATTCCGTCATCACCCGGTGCCTTGCTGTTCTTAAGCTGTTTTAGAGCCACTCTAATCTCATACAGGCTAACGTCCGGGATATCTTCGGTGTAGTGTCGGGACAACCTAGCTCTTGGGTCTTCTGCTAGGTTGCTGACAGGTGGGCATGTTGTCGTGTAGAGCTGTCCGTAGAACTTCTCTATCTCTCCCAAAAGCTCAGGTTTAGACGATATGATCCTGCCGTCATCGGTCTTCAGCCTCATCAGCTGGCTCTGCCCAATAGACAAATCTTTTTTAAACACTTTAGAGCCTTTGTTTCGCTCAATAGCCTCTTCAATACTATTAGTATTAAATTGGCGTATGTCGCGGGTCAAAGACTTAGAGATCTGTCTATTGAGCTGCCTGTACTGAGAAGCATCTTGTGATGACTGCAGAACCATAGCACGTCTGTTCTCCATTAACTTTTGGGTAGAATCAGAGATTTTCTTGGTTCCTTTTGAACGGCGAGTCTTGAAAAACTTAGACCCGACCGTTTGGACAGTTTCCACAAACCTGTTGCAGTAATCATCCACGTCTACGCATTCACCTAGGCTTTCGAAGCGGTTTTTGAGTTCGAGCTGAAAGTTCTCGGGGTTTTGGATATGAATCGGTGCGGTGCTGGACGGAGCGTTGATTTCATCAGGCGTGACCTTTCCAAGCGTACGTCGATATTCAATGTGCCTCTGACCATTCGATGATCGCTCCCGGTTTTGACCGCATTGATCACGGAGACATCATTGAATATTTGCCTTCTGGTCGACATGATGAAATCTATCTCATTTCTGGTCGCACCGTCGGGACTCACCCATGTCCATTTGCGGCATTCACTCTTCTTGAAGAAAGAGTTCATCATAAAGAGTCCCTCTTTCTCCATGAAGCCCGCCAGCAGCTGGCCACGGGAATTCCGACTTCCAATTCCAAATTGCCCCACTCTCAGCTCATTTCCGCTTCGTTTACCCAGCTTTGCGTTAAAGTCTATACCTGTATGACCTTCAGCGAATACCGTTTGGTGATTCTGAGTATAAGGTAAGCTACTCTTGACGACACACTCTCGATCTTGACAACGTTGTTCACAAGAGACCTGTGGACGATAAACCCGACACCTCCCTGGGACAGTTTGTCGCCTTCCCGGAAAAAGAACAGGTTACCCGACTTAAGAGTTATCGTGTCCTCCCCCTGTCTTCGGACTTCTGATAAACCCACTATGTCCCAGCGTAACCTGCTCAATTCTTCCTCAAGTTCCACGATCTTCTCGTCAGCCCTCAACGTGCGTGTGTTATAAGTTGCCAGGGCCAGGGGTCGTCGGTGGTGGTAGCCATATCTCTGCCGGAGATTCTTAGCACCCCCCGCCCCGCCGTTACCGCGACCGCTACCGTAGCCAGGGATAGCGGGGCCGCCGGGGACTGGGGGCCGATTTATTGGTTGTGCAATATCCATGGTTGTTTTTGTTTTTTCTCTTGGGGAGAAAATTACCATAATCGTCACGCTTGGCAGGCGGGTTGGCGATCGCAGTATTTCACCGTGTTCTGAGAGGACGCTGCTGCCCATCCTCCGGTGGTTCTGGGCGTAGTTTAAGGACATACCCGGGTCCGGGTCAGAATTCTACGGAATTAAAAATCAAAGTTTAAAGGCGGTAACACTTTTTGCTTCTAGGGACTAAAGTACCTTCTTTTAAATTGTCTTGAAAAGCATTAAAAAGGCAGATATATATTGCTAATCTCGTAAAGCAAACCCCTTGTTTTCAACTGATTTGGTAAATGTACCATTAAGTATTTTTTTAAACAAGTGAAGTGTCTCTTTTTGCATTTGTATGCCGGATCAAGAGGTAACGCGGTTAAGATTATACGAATTGTGATTTTAAGATAGCTTGTTTGTGTCACGTCCTAGCAGATATCTTTGGTTTGGCACGACTAACAGCCACCGCTACCGCCCTAACCTTGTCAATGATATGGACAAAGGCTGACTAGTCGAATGCTTGGGACACACAAGGGATGACATAAAGGGTTGTAATTACGTTTCGAAGCAGGTGATGCGTCAGCGCCCTGTCCGGGGAAGATTGGTAGTACACATAGTAAACATCTATCCTGTTAACGACATTCTATCTACGCTTTGTAACATGATCGGTATCAAATAAGAGACTAGAATTTAACTAGACCAATTTACCGCCAAACTCCCTTATTTCCTTGCAAACTGAACGCAATATCAAGTTTTCTGCATAGAGTGTGTTAAGGAGCTATATTGGATTTTAACAGTATCTACCTATTGCAAGTAAAGTACGAGTACGAAACAATGAAATTACTTAAACAGGAGAGCATGAAATTCAGCGACAATGAGTCCTTTTTTATGCTTATTAAAAACTAAAGATTTAACGAAGCTAGCAACCACTTTCCAACTTCTCTAATGGCCAGCTAATATAGTGATCGCGTACTTCTTTCTTGTCTCAGCTATGAAACATCTATCCGTTTTAAAATGCAAAAGTAGTAATAAAACGTAATTTAAAATTCTATAAAACGTGGTGCTATTTTATAGTATGGCAAAAAAGTGTGACGAGGCGACAATAGTATATTATGATACAAGTGTGCTAAGTTGACCATTGTATACAAGGCGCTATTGTGTGCGCACGAGCGGAAGCGAGTGCGCCACAAGAAAGCCGCGTATATTATGGTCACAGGCACACGTGTTACATACGACGTTTTTCAACACACTTGCGAAAAAAAAACAAGACTCTTTTAGTCAAATTTTAATGTTATTTGCCGCATAAAAACTGTTTGTTGCTAAGAAAAAAAAAGGTATAACCCGACTAAATTATATCGCTTCTTCTTCGTATTTACAACTTGGTACTAGGCTACAAATGTAAATTGTTTGGGTTAATAAACTAAAGGCACTTGTGCGTAATATACTGAAAAAGCACGCGTGTTTAATATTTAGGTTTATGAGCCAAAAATCGGTGGAATAAAAAGGTCGTTTTGAGCAAGTGTGTTGAAAAACATATTAATAGAGATGCCAGGAATATTCGGTTACTATTCGGTTATCGGTCTATTCGGCAACTTTTTGTAATATTGCTGGCAATTGGCTGAATACCGAATACTAAATAATTAAGAATAAAACAGTGATACTTTTTAAGTAATAAGGGCTACACGATTTAAGTACCAGTGAACAAATAATGTGTATCGTAGTACTAATTATATTCGCAAATGAAACAAATACTACGAACAACACGCGCCGCAATGAGACAGGTCATACACATATCTCGCCGAACGTGCGGCCTCCGAATATTCGGTATATTCGGTGCTACGGCCGCGAACGTGATCGAATATTCGAAATCACTATTCGAGGCATCTCTAAATATTGGCGCTTATGTTAGTAGTTGACTTGGCGGTCGCACCCTAATACTCTAAACTTAGTAGTTTCGGCCGGGCGCACTCCGAAGTTTAGTTGCAAAGCTACAAATAGCGGCTTGCATTTCTGGAACTTACTTTCGTATGGCCTAGGTTGCGTGCGAATGAATAGGTACGAATTATGCAAAAAAAGGGAACAGTTATTATTTTATTGATATCAAATTAGAGCTGTTTTTTTTATGGCATAGAGAAGGCAGACGAGCACACAGGCCATCTGATGGTAAGTGGAAACTGTGACCCATAGACATTCGCATTCACAAGACTGCAAGCCTAAGACTGCAAATGCGTTGCCAACCCTGAGGACTAAGATGGAATGCCTCTATGCTAGTCATTACACCGGCTGTCTTATCCCCAAACCGGAACACAACAATATGAACACTGCTGTTTGGCGGTAGGTTAATGAATAAGAGGGTGGTAGCGATCCGGACGGACCCTGCACAAGGTCCTACCACCCGCGGCATATGTGACGTCAACTTTATAATTACGATATCGAAGTAAGCTGAGCCCATTACTATATGGAATGGAGGCCATGAATATTGTTTGGTCAAGAAGATCGCCTTCTGTACTTGTACTGTTATACATTCTGTAGTATTTGGATAACCAGAATACTGGTCACCGCCTTTCGCTTCGATTTAAATCCCATGGCTTCAAAAGGAGGTAACTCCTCTCCCACGGACCATTATCAAGCGTGTTTATGCTAGCCATGCGGGGCGGTCGCAAACATCTGACCCGACCGTGTTTGAGTTCCCGCTACAACCTGCTTTCCAGTCCTGCTGTCTTAGTACTTTGTCGGCATCTGTCTAATTGAAATGTCTTGTTGATCGTCTTGATGGAAATAAATTAAGTTCGCACCCGGGTAACTTGGAAAGTTTGAAAATAGTTGGCTGTAGCTTGTTGCGTAGCTACATTTAGATTAAGTTACTTAGGCGTATTTATTGCTTCAAGAGTTCTCAACAGATACGTGTCTAAAGATTTTGCTAAGAATTGAACGATCGCAAAGTATAGTGCTTGATTGAATCTGAATTGAATTACATTTGTGATGATTATTAATGGCAACAGACTGCCAGTGACATGGTTTAATTTTAGAAAAAAAATGTTCTTTGAGAGGTTTAATACAAGCTCTGCTAATAACATCGTAATTGATTGATTTTTGTAGAAGTATTAGAGACTTGTCAGATAATTATAAACGCACTGTTTCATGAAATCACTATCATTCTCGACGACTTTAACTAAGTACCTATAACACATTGTATCGGTAATAAATATACTCTCATATTTATCAGTACGTAACGAAACAATTTTATATCTAACAAAGGTATCAAATGAAATAAAATAACACATTCACTGCTCGTAAAACATTCATGAAGGGTACATTACGAAATTACTACAAAAGAATAAAAGGTTCGAAGTTACGACGTTATAATATTTAGTGGTATTCTCATATAAAGTTATAAATATAAAACACGTTGGATTGACTCCGTAAAATTTTACTGTTTAACAGTGGGCCTTAAAATTTACCGTTAGTATCGTGACGCACGTTTGCGCGTCGTAAACGGCCGATAACGATGCGACGCATGATACGCATTTACTGAGTTTTGTGGAATACTTCCAGTTTAATGGGGGGTGGTAGATTGCAACATTGTTTTTAGTGCGCAGTCGTTCGCGGGCTCTGATAGACGCTTAACACTCGGTCGTAGGAAAGAGTTCTTGACTGAAATGTTGGAAAGGACTATAAATATAGGGTATAATTATGAAACTATGCAATAATATAATAACATCGTAATGTGTCTAAATTTTTTTGTTAGCAACTTTCCGTTTCGTTACCAATTACGTGTGACTTTCGGTCTCAATAATGAAAAAATCATTGAAATGGAAAACCCGACTGCATTTTTGATATTGTCCTCTACACAATACAAATGTATGAATTAAAAAAAACCGCCCTCTCGTTATTTTGATTAAAATATTATAGCCTATATTTCACTTCCACAACCAAGATCAATGGAACTACACCTCATATGTTAAAATTCATCAAGCCGTAAGGCTGCAGAGCATGCCAAAGAAATAACCCGCCTTTTGACATAGTCGGGTAAAATGTAACTTTTTACATAATTATTTTGGGACACTTCTGTATATATTTTTTGGTATCTAAAGATATCGCTTACGTACCTGCTAATAAATATTTACGTATTCCAGTAGAACTTGCGCGATTGTTTTTTTTATTGCTGCTATTTTTTTGGCCTGTACAGCTTGCGAAGTGTCCAAACAATCAGTGGCATTCTACTTCCCGCAAGCCCGTGTCAGAACACGCTGTCAAGTGTCAGCGGGCGCGAGCGGTGGCTACTGCAGACAGCTTAATACCACTTTGTTCCCCAGCTATGTTACCAAAATGTCGCGGATATACCTACAATAATATACTATTCAAAAATGTACCTTTCATTTTGATTTCTGGAAAATGTATAAAACAAAGTATTTTTATTAATTTGATCAGTTCTGGATTAAGTGCGGATGTTACAGATAACTCATATAAACCGAAACGAAACGAGTGCTGGTCGCTAGTTTACATATCAATGATTAATTAAATAAATACAATTTGTTTTTAACATACCAATATTTGCCGTAACTAGGGTTCAAACCCATGGCCGTTAGCTTCTTAAGCAATACCAGCTCGGCTAACTACTTCATCAACAGCGTCGTTAGCGGTACACAAAGTATAACAAACGACCCGCATCGTTACAACACCAAATAACTATTTGAGCGGCCATTTGAAAAATCGTGAATCTTGCGGGAGAGTTATAAGGGTCTTCCACAAGGTGTGGACCACAAATCCAGGTCCCCTGTCAATTTATCCGGCAGACCCCAGGTTATTTATGTGGGACTATCAGTGTCGAGTGATTTAGAGGCTTGTTATTAAAATGGGGCCAATATTAGCGGGTCAATTAGTGAGCAGGTGGTGCACAGGATATATCCTTATAAGTTATAACCGTTTTGGAGTGCGAGGAGTCTCGGCTCCGTTTAGGCTCAGTTAGTTTGCTAGTTAACTAAAGTTCGCACTCAGAGTCCACGATTGTAAAGTTAAAAATTTCAATAAAAAATGCAATAACGTTTCTCTCCTCATAACCCTAGTCTGATTTTCACAAGTTTTGAATATGTAGTAGTGATTATAAAAAAATTAAGTCTGTACGTTTTCCTTTCCAAGAAAATTATTGTTTTGGAAATAAACAAATAACAACATACATATTAAAAAATCGTGAAAATCGGACTTGAATTACACACTTATGCCCCGAGCTAGGAACGCGATTTAATCGTCGGTTCACAATCCTCCTAAGTCGTTAGACGATTCATTCGTTCCTCAATGACGATGTTTCATAAACAAGTTTGAAAAAGGGACGGGTTAATTGTGTCTAAAACATCTGAGTAAGGCGATTACACGTTTTTTGTTGAAAATAAATCTCGAATAATCGGTCTTATTTAAAAATATTTAACGATTAAAAAATTACCTACTACTTAGAGTTTATTGCGGCCTTTCTGTTTGTTCCACGAAGATAGTCTTGTCTTGTAAGAGACTCTGTTAAATTCACTCTATACTATTGACGTTTAAAAGATCCCCGATGTGGCCAATTCAGTAACTAAACGGTTTTATTATAGGGTAAAGTCACCAATGTTCAGCCAGAAACCTGTAGTCGGCTTCTGCCTATACTTTGTATGAGTGGGAAGAGTACGGAAGATATATTTCCCACTCTTCGCACCCGTATAAGGGCGACTATTGGTCTCTGGCTGACCACTGGTGCCTTTACCCTAGTTTATAAAGATTTCTAGTTGTATCTAAAATGTCTGAGTGAGGCGGTTAGACATTTTTTGTTTTAAATAAATCTTGGATGGGTCAGGTTATTTAGGTTATTTAAATATATTTTATGATTAAAAAATGACCTACGGCTAGAGTTTCTTGCGCCCATTCTTTTCCACAATGATGATCTTGTCCGAAGTGCTAGTAAATTCACTAGATATTTTTGACGTTTAAAAAGCCGTGGATGTGGCCAATTCACTAACAGTTTGAATATAGTTTAAAGTCATCTACTATTTTTTAATCTCTCAACTGTCGCGCGCCAATATTGCTTTGCTGTTTGGTTTTATTTTTATTACACTGAGATAATGCTCATCATCGTCGTATTTTCGACAATTTACTTAGTCTTTTTAAATTTGGTCTATGAACCTTTACTATTACGCCATATTTAATAATTCTATGTTAACAGAAGGTACATTATAGGTATTGATGAATGAGTTCGCGTGTGTCAAAATCTGCATCAAATATTCAAACCACGGAAAAAATTGGTTATTTCAAATTAAACTTTTACAAATACCACTTATTTGAAAGATAAGACCAGTCCTTATTTTGCGCTGGACATACAGACAGACAACAAAGATCCTAAAAGGTTTCCATTTTTCTATTTGGACAAAACACTAAAAACGGACTTGTATTTAAACTCATGATGTATTTATAATGTAAATTATAACAAGCATTCATTGCAGTTATGCAATATTTTATGAGAATTGTGAGGCTACTACGCTTGAATCGCCTAGCTGTAAATTTTTGTCCATACAAATAAATTTTTCACGTCACTGCTCGGAAATGTGGCGAAAGATGGTCTGTTCTTGGTCCCCAAAACAATCGATAGTTGTACATTGAATGAGCAGGCCTACTATGAATTTAAACAGACCAACTATGTTAACATTGTTGGTCTGTTTCATTGACCAATAACATCGGTCCGCTGATCACTAATTCGACCAATCAGAACACACTTTGTGCTGCATATGAAATTAAATTGGCCAGTGAGAAGTCGTTTTATTTTTTTAATAATATTCATCCCTTCACGGATAGGCAAAGGAATCAGATTCCATACAGACCTATATGTCTGCTTTTAACTATCTGAAATAAAGTTTTTGTCACGGTGAGAGTCGTCAGTTTAAAAAACGCCTTATAAGATTTTTTTT
This sequence comes from Acleris sparsana, assembly GCA_923062465.1. NCBI lineage: Eukaryota > Metazoa > Arthropoda > Insecta > Lepidoptera > Tortricidae > Acleris > Acleris sparsana. The sequence continues at coordinate 4,552,487 of OV281289.1, forward strand.
TTATTTCCTCGCAGTAGTCGTGAAAAGCACTGTGTTAAGCCTCGGCCGAAAGTGCAATAGATGGACTCGTACTTTCGAGGGCCTCCGCTACGCGTCGGCCCTCGAACTAACTCGTCCATCTATTGCTTACTTTCTAACCTCTACAACAATGTACAGCTCCTTAACGTTTCTCAACCCCTAAAAAAAGTCCGATTCCACGGTTTTTAAATATGTCGTGATTATTATGTAAAACTAAGTAGGTATTTCCTTTTATTGTTTCATATATATTTACTTGGGAAGGAAAACGTACAGTGCCAAGATTCTAGGCCTTAAAAACCATATCGTCTTTGATCTGTTATCGTATTGTCGACGTTTTGATAGCTTTTGTTTACTTGACAGTAATGGCGGCCGAGTTAAAACCAATACCATAACAGGTCAAAGGACTAGGTTTAAGGGGGTGGGGGGAAGGGGAAGGGGGCTATATTTAAGGAAATTATCTGCCCCGCAATCCTCTTAATAATAATTTTAAATTATTTAGTGCAACACCAAACAATAGCTACGTATATTCAATTTGCATTTACTGAAACGCGGCCACATTCAGACCTTTGTTGCCATTGTATTGGTAAAGCCAATTAGTGGTTGTCGCTCAGGATTGGTAAGCAAATAGTTTATTGCATGTTCGTGAATTTGGACTGAGAGACGGCTTTGTCCGTGGGGGGCACTATGATGCTCTCTGCATTTAATAACTAACCTAGAGTTCACTAAGGGTAGGTACTAAGCTGAATAAGAAAAAGCAAGCTATATAAAGCTTTATGGAGATGTTTTGATTTAGTGCCTATAATTTATGTCACTAAAATATGTATTTCTTTTTCTATGCCCAATTATGTCTTTTTAGGGTTCCGTAGCCAAATGGCAAAAAACGGAACCCTTATAGATTCGTCATGTCTGTCCGTCCGTCTGTCCGTCCGTATGTCACAGTCACTTTATTCCGTAACTATAAGAGCTATACTATAGAAACTTTGTAAGTAGATGTATTCGGTGAACTGCATTAAGATTTTCATACAAAAATAGAAAAAAAACAATAAATTTTTGGGGTTCCCCATACTTAGAACTGAAACTCAATTATTATTTTTTCATCAAACCCATACGTGTGGAGTATCTATGGATAAAAAATAAAAAAAATAAAAAAAATAAAGTTTATTTGGTTAAACAATAGGAGTGTACATCACAATAAGGTTGGGATCTCCTATTAAGTATTTAAATACTTGTATCAGGAGAACCCGCTCTTCCAAATACAATGGGTTTAACAAACTTCCTATAATTAGAACATTTGCATAACAAAGAATTAAAACAAGAAAGGCAAAGAGTAATATTACTAAGACTTAATTAATAAATACTAGGTAATATCCCTAATTAGGAACTCTTCATTTGATCTATGTGATCTCTAAATTTTGTGAGTGTGTGTGTGTGTGTGTGTGTGTGTATGTGTCTGTGTGTGTGTGTATGTGTGTGTGTGTGCGTGTGCGTGTGTGTATGCTTGTGTGAGTGTGTACGTGCGTATGGGTATGTATATAACTGGGACACTCAATTATAGTTTCAATTAATTATGAGACTATAAGGAGGTTCATTTTGTTATAATATAGGTTATAAATAAATAAATAAGTAATAATACCTGTGACTTATAACTTACAAGCAGCTCGAGCGAGTTGATGCGTTAGAGTACAGTTGGATAGTTATGTGTGTGTGGGAGTGTGTGTGTGTGTGTGTGTGTGTGTGTGTATATGTGCGTATGGGTATGTATATAACTGGGATACTCAATTATAGTTTCAATTATGAGACTATAAGGAGGTTCATTTTGTTATAATATAGGTTATAGATAAATAAATAAGTAATAATACCTGTGACTTACAACTTACAAGCAGCTCGAGCGAGTTGATGCGTTAGAGTACAGTTGGATATGTGTGTGTGTGTGTGTGTGTGTGTGTGTGTGTGTGTGTGTGTATATGTGTGTGTAAGTTACAGCCTAAAGTCAGTCGTCTCATTATTACGACTAATCGCTACGAGATAAGAATTGTTACATAGTTGTTGTATTATATAAGTATATTATATTATTTGAATAAGCAGACCAAACAACAGAGATGTGGAGATAAGTTAACCATAGCTAATCTGGGAGAGAAGAGCTTCAGATTCGTCATATGAAAGATCTCTAAGCCATTCTATAATCTTTTTTTTGCAGTCGTACCGTTCAGTTGAGTAGATTTTTTTTTTTTATTTATCCTATTATAGATATATGCAGACTGCACACAGTATTGTCTCCTTGCGAAGGCCGATTTCCTGAAGGGGACCGGTGCAGGCGCAAGAGTTCTCCTTCCTTCTTTAGATGGTTTAAATGGCAGTTGGCTATGAAGCCTTAACACCACCGAGAATATGTAAAGCTTACGCATGCTCAGAAGCTCACAAAGTTTATAGAGTTCCGAGGTTGGGAATCTATACGATTTGAAAAACATGGTTTTAAGCAAATGTCTCTGGGCTCTCTCAACTTCAAGAAATTTACATTTAGTTGCGCCTCCCCAAACTGGAATGCAGTAGGTCATTATGGATTGTGCTAGTGCGGTGTAAATTTGTTTAAGCAGATTAGTGGTCGTGATGTGTCTTAGGTTTTTGAACAGCCAGATCAGTTTGCGTATTCTATTATTGATGTATTCTAAGTGTGAATGCCACGATAGTCGTTGGTCGAAAATAATTCCCAAGTACCTAGTTGTTCTTACTTTTTCCAGCATTACGCAGTCACAGGTTGAGTTAATAGAGGGATTGCATTTATGTATTCTAAGTTTAAGGTTTGGGGGGGGTTGTGAAGTGACATTTTTGCTAAAACAGATGTAATTTGATTTTTCGGAATTAAGAGTGAGTAGGTTTGAAGTTAGCCAAAAGTTAATCTTAACTAGGGTTTCCTCTGCAATGGCAAAGACCGATTCCCAGTTCTTACCAGAGAAAGTAACAACTGTGTCATCCGCATAAAGTATAATATGACCATCCCTGGAACAAACGTCAGCAAGGTCGTTTATATAAGTAAGGAATAGGGTCGGTCCCAGGACACTGCCCTGTGGGACGCCAAAGGTGACCTCTGATTCTGCACTTACACAATCTCCGACTTTTACTCTTTGATTACGGTTTCTCAAATAATCCTTGAGTAACTCCAGGGGTCGTCCTCTGATGCCATAGTGTTCAAGCTTGCGTACAAGGGTTGGGTGAGAGACCGTGTCGAATGCCTTTTTTAAATCTAAGAAAACCGATAAGCATTTATTACCTTTGTCTACTTCATTAGAGATTAGAGTTGCTAAGTTAAGTACTGCATCTTCAGTTGACTTGCCTTGCCTAAAACCGAATTGAAATTTATAAAGTAAGTTGAATTTATTAAGATAGTTTATTAGTCTGTTGTTGATAAGTTTTTCTATAATTTTAGATATTGCCGTTAACACCGAAATTGGTCTGTAATTATTTGGCTCGATTCTCTCACCACCCTTGTACACAGGCGTGACTAGGGCATTTTTCAGAGCAGATGGAAAACATCCCCGCGCAAAGCAGAGATTTGCAAGGTGAGTGATGATAGGTATAACAATGTGTTTACAGAGTTTCAAAAACTTTGTTGGCACACCATCACAGCCAGTGGCACTATCTGATTTTAATGTCATTAAGATGCAAGTTACTTCTTGTGGATCAGTATCTAGTAGGACAAAAGATGAAATGGGGTTGTAGTTAGAACTGTTTGTGTGAAAGGTACTGGCTGTGTGCATGTGACTATTATTAGAAATTTCAGAGGCAAGTTTTTTCCCAATACTAGAAAAGTAGTCGTTAATGTGATTGATAGATTCTAGGGGAGTAGACTTATACTTCATAAGTTCAGTGTTATGAGTTTTAACTGCTCTGTAATTTGTAATGGTTTTTATTGAACTCCAAAGTGCTTTAGAGTTCTTAAGATTACTGTTTAACAGTTCCCGCTAGTAGTTACGTTTAACTTTCTTGATCAGGTTATTAGTGAAGTTACGATACCTTTTGAATGTGGTCCTCAGGACCTCGTTTTCTGGATTAGACCTCAGTTTAAGCTGCATCTTATTCCTATTCCTAATACAACGCAAAATACCTGGCGTAATCCAGGGTTTAATGTTTCTTCGATTCCTAGGTATCACTTCATCTTCGATTCCTAGGTATGGATAGGTCTTAAAAAATGATATTGAGGTTTCTAATATATATTTTTTCTAAACTGAATAGTTTGCGCGAGAGACGTTTCCAAAGTGGAAAAATGTGTGTCCCCCCCCCCCGTAACTTCTAAAATAAGGGAATGATAAATGTAAAAATAATATATGATGTACATTACCATGCAAACTTCCACCGAAAATTGGTTTGAACGAGATCTAATAATTAGTTTTTTTTTAATACGTTTAAATCCTAAACCGCATTTTACCTTTCATTCAATCAACTCCAATATAATAAAGAATAAAGAAAAACATTTATGTATAGTGGTACGGAACCCTACGTGCGCGAGTCCGACTCGCACTTGGCCGGTTTTTTTAAATAAAAGTACTTAGTAACACGTGGGAGGTTTAAACGAATCCAACGACACCTTACTTGTCGAAATCGGGCCATCCATTCAGTGTAATTAGTCCGTCATTTACATTATCAAAAAATATTGAACACGTATTTTTTCTTATGTCAATTAAACAAAAAATGGCGTGGCTAAAGTGCTTTGAAGTTTCGCGCGACGTCATGCCGTGGCACACTTTATACCACGTTAGCTGTGACGTCACGAGCCCCCACTCCCGAAACTTGATGCGCGTTATAATTTATTTGTCAATTTTGATTAATTTGATAATGTAAAAAATATGTGTTCAATATCTTTTGATAATCTTTATGACGAACTAATTACATTTTTTTTTACGCAGGACACACCTCTATTTAAAAACATTACCTTCCCGACTGACCAAGAAGGAGGCTTAAGATTTTGAGCTGGGATTCTATTCGTCATAACCATGACCATAATTGCTTTGACATGCTATCGTATTGCTTTTAACTCGGCCACCAAAAGATAGTGTCAAGTAAATGAGAGCCATCGTTACGTCCACAATACGATAACATATCAAAGGCAATATAGTTTTACTGTTTAGAATAGAGCCAGTAGGTTATATTTGTTTTTTGAGATCTTGCAGACGCGGAATTGAGGACCCTACAGAAGAGGTGACGTTAAAATCGTACCCGAATCATGTCGCGATTTTCAAATATATTTTACACATGGTTTTAACGTATATAGATATTAAACCCTTGTTTAAGTAAATAAAATTGATTGAATGATTGATGACAATACCGAAAACATGTCGGGTCAGGTTTTTAGAGCTTAGTTTTAGTCCAACTTATAAAGTCAAAACCAAATCGAGTTTTTAATTAAACTAGTTGAAAGTTGTGTAAATATTCAATATTTTTACTTACACATTGTAAATTACTAGAACGATCTTCAGATATGCGAAAGTTTGAGTTGTTAGAATTATGTAAATCTATCTAGAATTATCAGTATTAACATTTCAAACTAATGATAATTTTATGCGCGATGAAACGAGATCAAGCACGAAACTAAACGTACATTACACACTAAACTAAACATCTGCCGAGTCGTACAACTTTAGGATCATTAATATACATTAATAGCATAACTTGGGAACATTATACAAATCAACATGTTAGACGCGACCGAAGTTAATAATTTGGAAATAGTTTCTTATTAGTTTATGGCTGGGTGAACCATATTTTCAAATTAGGGGCTTGGGGTTCTAGATACGGATAAGTTGAGGAGTTTCGCGAATTCGCATTTTAAAGAGTTGCAGTCAATCGTTTAGCGTAGATAATTAACTAAAAGCGTCAACTCCGATGCGATTAAGTATTAAGTAGGTGGGAGATTATTAACAGGATTGTGAAGCAACGGTTCAATCGCGTAGCTGTCAAAAAAAATCCGAACAAATTTAGCGGGCGATAACGTTTTGTCAGATATCTACGATTTTAGTATAAAAAAAAAACAGACATGATTTAGGGGGTGGAAAACGTTTTTTGTATAGATATTTTCGCTTCACAATTCTCTTAGGTAGGTACCTTAATTATTGCTATCGAAAATGTATAGGGTTGTTGTAAGCTGGTGAAAGGTAGTGTCGATCGCTTAGATACCTATTTATATTCAACATTTAACAGTTTTCAAATATCGTTTACGTCAGCGTTATGCATACCTATTGTACAGGTCCCCTGTACTACAGTCGACAGCTTTGACTTTAGAGCCACCTTATGGTTATGACTAGCAAAGAATAGTAGGTACTTAGTAATGTACGCACGCGTTCACTGACCCGTGTAAGCCACAAGCCACAATGCCACGCATGCGTCTCCATGACAGACAGACACCGAAGTCTCACCACTACCATAAGTGCTTCCGCTAACTTGGGCGGTTTGCACAAAGCGGGTTCACGCCTATTGAAATAAAGTAAATAAGCAGCGCTAACTGGCGCAGAGGCGTGCGACTTTGATTTGTACAGATTTGTACCCGTGGGCGTGATCCCGCTCCGTGCATCCGCGCCAATGTTGCGTTGGTATTGACAACATAATTGCGTAATTCCCCGGTCTTACTAAAAAGCTTGTCCAACTTTTAACCGACTTCATTAAAGGAGGAGGATATACGCTCTCCTGCATGTATTTTCTTTGTTATTTTTAGAGTATCATCAACACTGTCAATTATAATAATGGAGACGCAATTATGCACATGCAATACCTACTTTCATAATGTTACATGAACCGTCAGGGTTCGGAATTTCGTGGCCGCCGTCTGGCAGACACCGCAGAAGTGTAATTAGTAGTCGTGTTAATTTTATGTTATATTGTTATGTATGTTAGTCTTTAAGGTATTAGTTAATATGGGCCTTGTAGCCTGAAATAAAGTGATTATGATTATAATGTTCAAATTCGGCCGGCTCAACGCCTATGCTAGAATTAAACCATTATCGTCGATAGTGTACATAAACCTCAACATTACCTACGCAACGCAATGGCTATGCGTGAAACGGAACGCTAAAATATGAAGAGATGCTTTTGTTTTTGTTTGAACCTAAAATGTTTAGACAAAATAACAACCAAAGAAAAAATAACCTGTCGATCTTAGCAATTATAAATGTAAATATTTATTTATTTTGCTTAATTTTTCATTTTGGTGTTTAGTTTTTGTGTAAATAACTATGTTTTATCTGTATAGTAATGGAAGCTGGCAACCCTTAACAAACATCTAAAAAAACAACAAAAAGAAAAAAAAAGTTGCGTGTAGCTATTCGCAGCATACCTCATAATCTTTGATGAGCAGCTATCTCCTATTGTTGATCTGGAAACTATGCTATATTTGAAGTGTTGTAGCTGAAAATGTTAACTCAAAACAAAAGCGGCGTTAACTATGCTGTAGTAATGTCTTAAGTTGTTTATCTAACAGTGCCTTAAAGTTTCAGTGCAACAAACATTAAAATAAACACATGATATTCTCAAGTGCTATTCAATTGTTTTCATCATGACAAAACGCCGGAGAATACTGTACGCTGACAAAATAATACAGAATATAGTCAATGTATTCTGCTTGTTGATGTTTTTACAGCTAAAAGGTAATAATTATCAAGTATCGAGTTGTAGTAACCATAACAAACAATGTAAACAATAATGTAGTCGACAAAACGATAGCAACGTCCAAATGTCCAGTTTATTGCTTCGATATTGTATATCTTTGTCGACTTAAATATCTCAGTTTATCGATACCTAAACTGTAAAAAAGATTTAATCCACAATTCATTGTATCCTCATTTTTACAAAGACTTGTTGTTAATTCGGTCAGTTTAAACTTGTGGTTTGATTTTAGCAAAGCTTAATTGCAACTACCCTTTCATTTCCCGACCTGTCTATAAAAGACTGAATTTAGAATAAACAGATTTTATTTGCAAACAAGGCAGTTATTATGAAACATTCTGTGTATTTCAGGTTTTTATTCTGTGGCCAATAACCCAGTGCTCTTGTATTCAACGAGTTCAGATATCAGAGTGGCAAATATATCAAAACCTGGCAAAGTGAACACTATTATTAGAGGGCTGGACCAGGGCTCTGCTGTTGACTTCCTGTACAAAAGAAGTCTTGTATGCTGGGCTGATCAAACGGCAGAGTTAATACAGTGTATGAGTTATAATGAGACGCATACAGGAGAAAAGGTATTTATTTCTACAAAACTAATACTTGTGATGTCCTTAAATCAATTGAAGAGGCATATTTATGGCGATGGACAGGTATAATGATGAAAAAATTAAGTAAGATTTTAGGGTTTCTTAATAAGTTGCAGTTAAACATGTCTCCGTCCAAATAACTTTTGTGCTCAATATAAAAAAAACTTATCCTTTTCTACCTGACTCCTAAACTTTATTTAGTGTCTGTTATATGGTTTAAAAAAAAACAATTAAAATCATAATATAACTCTGTCATATTCCTATGAAAAAACTTATTTAGGGCCTTTAAGACCGACCTAATATGTTTTGCAGATGCGAATGGTTTCTGAAGGCCTGATCACTCCGACAGGCATTGCCATAGATTGGTACACGGACAAAATCTATTGGACAGATGGCGAAACCTACAGGGTAGAAGTAATAAGTATAGATCAGAAACACAGAAAAGTGTTGTTCTGGTCTGACGTAGATCAGGCCAGAGGCATAGCTGTAGTTCCTAAGGAAGGGTCAGTATCTGATTAACATCTATATCATAATTTTTCTTTCTCTATAATTCTTTGCAGTAACACATCTATATTAACAAATTGAGGGTAAAAGACATGATCTTGCAAAGTTTTATGTTTTTTTTATTGCACTTATAGATGTGTCTGCTCAACAGAGATATGCTAGGGAATTACAGGGTTAAGTTAGATAATTATTTCTTTCTAAAAACATTTATTTTTCCTGGGCTGTTGTAAAACAAACCTAACCTAATCTTCAGGTTCTGTACGCTATACAAATGAGAAGTATGTAGGTGTACGAGAACTCATACTTGTTTAGAAAACAAGGGCTTCCTGGTCTATACAGTATTACGCTGATAAAATTAATTATAATAGTAAACTTTTGTTTTCTTTTCCGTTGTGATTATGAATTTATGTTGTTTTAATTTATTTTCTTTTTATGTCATTGAATTAAATACAACTCACTACTTTCATCTAATTATCCAAGAACAATTAATATCAATGTTAGTTAGTTGTATTTGTCAGTATCTTTGGTAATTCGTAATGATTTTATAATTTACCTATGGTGTTGTTTAATTTTGTTTTTATTTTACAGGTTACTGTTCTGGACAGATTGGGGAGAAACCCCCAAAATTGAGAGGGCCGGTATGAATGGTGACCCCGCCACACGCAAAGTCATAGTAAAAGATGATATCTACTGGCCGAATGGCATTACTATAGATTACAACAACAACTTAATTTACTGGGTAGATGCAAAGCTACAGTTTGTAGATGTAATGGACTTAAATGGAGAGAATAGAAAAAAGATAGTAAAAGGAGGTCTAGAATATCCGTATGCCTTGACATTTTTTAATGACAAACTTTACTGGACTGATTGGAAAACTTGGTAAGAAAGCACATATAATTCTTAATCTAAAATAATCTCTCAAAATATTTTACCAGTCAACAAACTATAGCTACTTTCTATTACTTTTAAGAAAATAGATTTAGTCTGCAGCCCTATTATGCGAATAGCACACAATAAACTACAATAGGACCGTAGCCTGAAAATGCCTATTGCCACAAGCTTAGTACAAGTTCACATTGCAAGCATCGGACCTTATCCACACCTGTTATTCTTTTAGGAAAATCTACAAATGGGACATATCAACAGAAGGACCAATCAAAGATTTACTTAAATCTGAGCCGGTGCCCGTAGATGTGAGGGTATATGATAGCAGTAGACAAATCCCACCGGCAGAAGTTCACCCCTGCCAGGTTAACAACGGGGGCTGCTCACATTTGTGTTTGCTGGCTCCTACACCACCTGGTAAGATTTTTCTTCTGATTGCTATGTTCGGCTACACGTTTTGCATGCTTTCTTTTTTAATAAATTAATTCATGGAGATTTTTATGTTTCTCCATTTGTCATCTTATTAAGGGTGTTAATGGATTCGACCGATGTTGATACTGATAATAAAGTTACATATCACAATAGGCATGTGTACTAATATCACAATCTTTAACTGCTACCAATGCTAAACCTTGGTATTCTTAATTCCTTCTGAATCCACCAATAAAAGGATTGATTCCAAGTGAAATTCATTGATTACTTATATAATAAACTTTAACTATTAATATGATAATTGTGCAGACAAGTAACTTGTCATACCTACAATACATGCCAAACAAAAAAAAATCATCACATAGAATAATTAAATAATCAAAAATGACAAGTATTATAGGTAAAATTAAATAAAATTAGTGTAAAAACAGTCTTATCTGTGAACTGGAAGTGATCATCCAGTAGTCCTATCTTTTAATAATAATTATTTGTTATATTTCCAGGCTATGTGTGCTCATGCCCAACTGGAGTGAAACTCAAAGATGGCAGCAACACCACATGCTTTGATACACCACAGTCCTTAATACTAGTGGCGCAGCGCTCCGTGATCTCCAAAATATCCCTGGATTCTCCTGACTTCACGCCGTATATGCTACCACTGAAGGAATTGAAGAGGGCGAATACAGTAGACTTTGACCCTAAAACCGAGTACATTTATTGGGCAGATAGCGTGGTAAGAAAATTGGTTACTAATGGCAATTTAATCTGAGTAAGACGTACTTCTATAATTTCGTAATCAAGTTACTGAAAATATAGTAAAAACTGCTTTGTCTGCTACTAAATTAATAAATGGGAATAACGTGAATTTTGTTTTCATCAAATCATAATTACAACTATTAAACCATAATTAAGGCTGTATATTATTTAATTGTTATGTACTTTGTAAAGTACAAAACTAGCCACGAGGACAACTGTTTAGAAATGTAACTTTTTACACCAGATGGATTCCTTTGCAAAGAGTTACGATCTTTAAAAACAATGCTTGGTGGCCATTTTGGACCTACTTTATTAACAACAAAACTCTACAACATACATCAAAATTGGTTAAGTATCTTTGAAGTCAGTGATTTAGAAGTTATACTTGTTAACAATTGTTTGAACAAAAGACGGGTGGGCGGGTATTTTTGCCTATGAGTGTATGATATCTTGATAATCCAATCTATAGTAAAAATGAAAAACCAAATAAACCAAATACGTCATAATCATAACGTTTAAATGTTTTCTCCAGGCAAAAACCATATCCCGGGCCCGCCTGGACGGCAGCGAGCAGTCCGTGGTGGTCCACAACAGCGGCGTGTCCGACAGCATCGCCATCGACCCGCTGGCGAGGAACATCTACTGGACCGACCCCGTCTCCGACACCATCAACGTGGCACGACTCGACGGCAGCGTCAGAAAGGTATAAAAAATATGCTTTTATTAGACTAGCCCACTAATCGGCGATGAGGCAGCCGACTATTGGTTTCGGCTAAATTCCCGAATTTTCGGGTAAATTCCGGGGTAATCGGGAACGTTCGTTTCAGTCGTAACGTAAGTAACGTAACGTAAAGTAACTTAGTACACACTTAAACTACTTGATGAATTAATTATTCTTTTTATTTATGAAAATTAAAAGATCCAATTATTGTATGGTGGTTATTTGTTGTATTTAAGTAAAATGCTTGGAAATCTTGAAATATAATACTTGCGCTAACCCAGTAACTCATAAAGTGTCGATTATTCGGTATTTTTAGCAGAGTAGTCGCTGATTATTCGCCGAATATAAATCTGGCCGGATAGTCAGCTGTCCCGACAAGTCGGTACCGGTACATCTCTAGTTTTTGTTTTTATTACGATCAAGTGTGGCTTCATTTGGCTTCCTGGGTATGTCGACTGTGACCTTTGAAGATACGTATGATAATGATACGATTAGGATAGTCGGTAGTGCCTGAAGCGAGCGGTAAGATTGTAGGATGAGTGCTATTATTAGTATGTGAGACTTGATGTTTTCTATTTATTACATAAGTATGTATTTCTTTGTGTAAGTGTGTTGTTTTGTGTGAAATTGTTGTCTAATATTTATTTTTGTTTTGGTTCGATTTGTGATAATGCTCATTAAAGAAGCTACGATGGTTGAGCTTCAAATGGGTCTATTTAAAACCTACCACAGATCCAATTCGAAAACAGCTTTAGAAACGTTAGGATACTTACAAAAGTGACCTGTCGTCCGTCAGGTGGTAATCCACGACGACCTATACGAGCCGCGCGCCATCGCGGTGCACCCCACCGCCGGCTGGATGTTCTGGTCGGACTGGAACGAGCAGAAGCCCAAGATCGAGCGCAGCAACCTGGACGGCAGCGGCCGCTTGCTGCTGGTCTCCGAGAAGCTCACGTGGCCCAACGGCATCGCGCTCGACGTCGTCAACAACAAACTGTATTGGGGTGACGCCAGGACACACAAAATTGAGGTAAGACGAGCGTAATTATGAAAAGTATGCCGGTAGAAGTACATTGATGAGTTGGTTTTCACGTTTGAGGCGAGAGCTATTGTAACGACACAATGTACTTCTACTGGCATGCTTTTGCTGGATCAATGTAAATACGCCCTAAGGCACTTGTCACACCGCCGACGAGGAAGCGATTAGCTATCAACTATTTTCTTTCTCAAGAAACGAACAAAAGATATAGAACCCTTGTCAATAAAAGAGACGTATGTGTTAATAGTTGATCGCTGGCTATACTCGCTTCTCGCTTATCGTCGGCGGTGTTTAATTAATGGCGGCGGTTAATTTCTAGTTATTTAATCACACTAGTGTTTGACATCATCCGTTTGGGAGCTGCGGTGCTAAAAACAGATACACAGATAAACAAGTAACAGTTATATAACCGCCCTATACGCGCCTTTACGACTTCGACAGAATGTTCAAGTATAGTTTACATTGACACCTTTGTGAAGCTTTAAATGTTTTTAACAGGTCTGCAACATGGACGGTTCCGACAGAAACGAGCTGCACAACAGTGACATCTTACATATATTTGGGCTCACTCTACTTGGTGAACATTTGTACTGGACCGATATGCAAAGACGGACGTTGGATAGAATAAATAAAAACACTGGTAAGAAATAGTAGATTGATAACCAAGGGTTGAAAGTGACCCATTTTACCCGAGATATTTCTGGCGCTCGAACGAAGTGAGAGCGCCAATAGTTCGAGGAGAAATGGGTAATTTCACCCGAGTTAGACACTCTACTTTTCATTTCGACCGTGAGGAAAAAAGACACGGTATACCTAAATATATTTAATCTCGTTTCCCGCTTTATCTATTGAAAACTTTTTTTTTCTAGATTCATAAAAAAGTTAAAATACACATGCTGCCAACATTAGAAAAGTTAAATCGAGTTGGTCACGGCCAAGGAGCATGACTTCCATCTCATTCTTACCCTAACTAAAGAAAGAGATGGAATATATTCGTGACGTAATAAAGGTCAAATTTCTTGTTTCAATCGGATTTTCGGTGTTCAACCTCCTTGTTGTATAATAAGCTCCTTGGTCGTGACCAACTCGATTAAACTTTTCTAACGTTGGCAGTAGTGTATTTTCTAGATGGCCATGCCCAAACGTGAAAGAAAAAGAGATTTTCATAATTATGAACCTATAGGCCGTAATAAATACATATAGCCGAGTTTAGATGTATGAAAATCTTTTATTTTAATAATATGACGTAGCTAAATTATCTTAGACTCCGTGGCCAATCGTAACTATTAAAAAAAAATTACTTTCCACCCTAGAGATGAAAACGCAATTTTCCACCCGGCTATCCACCCATTCAAATTAAACTTTCCGAACAGGAGAGATGAAAACATTATTTGAAGAAAAAAAATGCCAGTTTGGCTACTATGCATTGTAGGGTTCCGATTTATTTCGACTAGAAGAAATTTCAATAAGAGATTTTGAATGTGACTTTGAAACTTTGAAAAATTAGGAAAAAAACGCTATAAAAAATAGACAACACCATCAATTTGAATTATTATGTATATTCAGCTTACAAACTTTTTAAATTGTGTTTTTTTGATTTGTTAATAAACCTTTCTTGGAATTTGCAAATAAAGCTGTTTCATGTGTACTACTTGAACTAGTATCTCAACTGTAAAATAACATCTACTTCAGTCTACTTTCATAAAAAGGCTTTTAATACCCTCAGGTCTGGAAAGAGTATCGGTACTAGAGCAAATGGCGAACATGATGGGAGTAAAAGCGTTTCGGCTTGGCGAGCCAATGGGGTGGAACCCGTGCGTGGATAACAATGGGGGCTGTTCACATTTCTGCTTCAACCGCCCGCGGGACTGCGTCTGCAGATGCCCTCTTGGTAAGTCTTGTATAATCAGCACCACGTAACATGAACCAATACGGCGTTAATGGCATCAGCACGGCTAGCACAAGTTTCCTGCGTCTTGTTTGTCGCCCTTTCTATCTGGTCAGTAACGAATAGAGACGCGCTGAGCGACAACCGAGAAAATACAACTTGTGCTACCCGTGCAGGTTTATCATAGATTTTCAATTTTGTTCTTGTGTAATTGTGTTTTTATGGCAAGAAAAGAAACTAGAACACACTTGATGTTCACTTATCATAGTTCAAGTACCACCACCGTTAATTTGGGACCCATTTCAAGAAAAATATGCTCGAAGTCGTCAATATCTTTAGAGGCGTCAAGTTATTTGTCACTTTAGGGAAACTCAGCCTTATTGTTGTAGAATGTCAGGTTGACTTTAGACCTAAGGTGGGTACCAAATTTAATATCGTGACTGTACGTGTAATTTAATGTTAATGATATTATAAATGCGAAAATTTGGATGTTTGTCACTCAATCACGCCAGAAAGGATCTACGGATCTGGTTGAATTTTGCCACAGAGATAGATTATAGTCTGGAATAGCACATGGCTACTTTTTTCCCCGGAAAATTAGAGAGTTCTATGCGGGCAAAAGATTGTAAGAAATAAATTATTTTATTTCTCAAAATTACGTCTCTTATAATGTACTCCTATCAAACTAATTTAGTAAATTTTACAAGGATTAGAAAAACAAAATCAGTGACGGTATTTTAAATTGATTAGCTAAAGCATTTTCGATTCTCTTTTGTGTGCAATAAATGAGCTTTCACATACTAACCGTATTTCCCACCGCTACTTAAATAGTTTAGCAGGGCCGGCTATGATCATGAATATGGGTAATTTTCAAAATAAATGTCCATAAAGACGCTATTTAAATGTCACAAAAACGATATCTAAATTACTAATTCGTTACAAAAATGTACATGTTTAACATTAATCAACAGTTTCGTGATGGTGACAAGACTCTCGTTAACTGGACATTTACTTTGAAATCTACTCATATATGAGTATAGCTAACTTTCTAAACCCTTATCTACAGGTTTGGAGCTAGAAAGTGACGGAAAAACTTGCGTAGAGCCAGAAGCATTTCTAATTTACAGCCGCAAGAATGTCATCGGACGAATAAGTATCGAGTACGACAACAATGACGCGGTGTTACCCCTCAAAGATTTGAGGGAAGTCAGGTCAGTACTTATTGCAATACAAAACTTTATGCAACGGACATAGATTTCTTTCAGTCTGTCAACAGGTCATTGCTTAAATACAAAAGCGACACAAATCAAAATGTGTTTGTGTTGCGAATTACGATCTCTTTCGGACAACACAGATAATATACAGGGTGATAGACGCATGGTTGGACAATCAAAATGGCGAATAAGTGGTGCCATGTACCCAGGTTTTTTTTTCCAAAAGAATGCAAGATTTCATTATTTAAATTCAAACAATTAGAAAGAAGCCTAAATAAAACAGCCAATTTTTTTATTTGTGTCTTGACTGTTGCTCTGTTCTGTAAAAGTTGATATCTAGTGCAATTAATTACTCAAAAAAGGCCAGGCCACAGTAACGTTTTAAAAAGAAGTTATTAAAAACCAGAAGGCCAACAAAGCATCGCTTTATAAAAGACACTAAAATAGGCTACAAATTATATTGTACTACACCGTATCATACCATGACCGTATCAGGCCCGGATGGTAAATAGTATGAAAACGTTGGTCGGTGATGGAACGGTCTATTGGGCATAGTCTCATACTTTCCAATACAAAGATTTTATTTTTGTCTGACGTTCCTATTACGGTTATGGTTTGATACGGTGTAGTGGGTAGAAACCTTTAGTATTAAAATGCTGGTCGGTGACGGAACGGTCTACTGGGCAGTCTCATACTTGTCAATACAATAGTAGATTAATAACAAAGAATTGAAAGTGACCTATTTCACCCGTGAGAGCTCCTATAGTCCGAAGGGAAATGGGTAATTTCACCCCAGTTAGACCGTCTTCTTTTCATTTGGACTGTGAGGAAAGTAAAATACTACACACACAGTGTTGTATATAAGCACCTTATTCGTGCGTGACCAACTCGATAAAAAAAATCTAATGTTGGCCGTATGTGATTTTCTAGATGGCCATACCGAAACCGTAAAAAAAAGGCAGCAGAATAGAGGAATAATTTTAAATGTTGATTTTCTGTAATTGCGAAAAAAACAGACCAGTCGTAAAATGATTTTAATATGAACCTATAGATCGTAATAAATACGTCGTTTAATGTATAGCAGAGTTTAAATATACCTATATGAAAAGCTTTTATTATAATAATATGACGTAGCTCAATTATCTTAGACTCCGTGGCCAATCGTAACTATTAAAAAAAAAACTTTCCACACGAGAGGTGAAAACGCAATTTTCCACTCGGGTCCCATTCAAATTAAACTTTCCGAACAGGAGAGATGAAAATAATATTTTTTTGTTTGACACGTTCTTATTACGGTCATGGTTTGGTACGGTGTAGTGGGTAGAGACCTTAACTAAATTTAATAAATAGGAACGAGATGGAATTCCTCAAAGACAGTAATTTCAGTGTTCTTCCCTCACACCGGAATACTACTAGAACTGACTGCAGGTTACACAGAACACAGCCTAAACTAATAGCCCTGGCAACGAATAATTGTGGATGGAAAATTTTAAACCAGAAAGTTCGGAGATAAACGTTCTATAAGTCCCCCTTCCTCGTGCAAGCTATTTAGGGGGCGTTTAAGCTGTTTTTTCAGATGACATATATATAAGTTAGACAAAAATTTAACACAAAAAAGGAGAGGGCAAAAATACAATTTTGAAAATCGACAATTTTTTGGAGCTCATACCTAGACAACCATTGGAAATAGGTAAAAATGTATAGAATCAAAGTTGTAGAGATTTATTAGCTATAATAATGCAATACAACAAAATTTCCTATGATGCATCGTTTTCAAGATGTTAACAAAAAACCAAAAAACGGGGCCTTCTTTGTGCCCAACATACGGCTCACCTCCGATGGGTGGGGACTTATAGTATCTTTATCTCCTAATTAGTCCAAACAAAGTTCCGACGTCAAAATTTCTGCTTTCGACTTTTCCATCCACACCCTCTTTTAAGCTTTCATTTACCAAGCTATAAAATTACATTGAAATTTGCAGTGCATTGGCAGTCCATGTTTCCGGCTCTAAGATCTATTGGTCTGACAGTAAAACGAAGACGATCAACCGCTGCTCTATCAATGGATCCCACATGGAAAAGATTTTGGAGTGGACGGGAATGGTGGAAGGTATGCTGGAATATCGTATCATATCAAATGCTTTCTAGGTTAACTTGTACTGCCCAAGCATTTATAGTTAAGAAAGTGTAAAAGCAAACTGGTGACTTATATGATACACCTTTATAATTCTTATTAAACGTATGTCACACGCAGTCCAGACATCATGCGAAACTATATCTATTACAATCTATTAAGTTCAGCAAGTACAGTGCTTAAAACGATCATCCATATATACAGTACAAGATCACTTTATAGAATCTTTCGGCTTCAGCTTAGACTCGCGTAAGAGCGAGTAAGAGTAAGAGAGAAATACAGAACAACCCTAAAGGCCTTTTTAAAAGCTCTCGCATTGCGCATTGCGCATTGTACATACGGGTACACTACATAATTCTGGAGCGTCAAAATGCCGAATTAATCAAATCTTTTTTTTATATAATTACGGACGTAACTTTTCGATTTCGATAACTTGGTTTTTTTTCGACATTGTTCATTGTTCTTACCTAACCTAAACTTCGTATAGCATTTTAAATATGCATTTAATATAAAAATAGCTCCAGTGTAACATAACTTTCGGAAAAAATAATATACGGAAGATACAAAATTCAAAATTCTAATTTGTGGCTCAGTTAATACGAACCCTGGACCGACCGAAAACCCTGGACACGCTTAAATCGATTTCGATCTGACCACGGGAAAACCAACCATCACCTACACAAGGGATTGAGGGATTCACCAGAATGCGACTGCGGAGCACCCGGCATGGCAGAGCTGCATAAATTTTCGCCTGCTGCAGCAGACTGGCTGGAACAGTTGGACATCGACATTTGATCCGTGTAGGATGAGCGCGATACGCAGTGATGATGAGTTAATAACGAACGTGTATTACATTAACTCGGTTGTTTAAAATTAGCCTTCTTTAAGTATCAGTAATTTTCGGATAAAACTATTAATTAATGTGTGGTTACCCTACATTTAATACCTGACTGTCATACATGTCACTCTATGTTATCATCCATCATTCTTATTTAAACATAGTGGTAGGGTAACCGCATTAAGCCAAAAAAAATGGAATAAATTAAAACTTAGAAAAAGAACACTTTTAATTAAATTAGCAGCATAAGAGTTAGGAAAGGGGTTTAGTTTAGGGAAGATGTGTGTAAAACATTGATTTTGTATTAACAATATGAAGTCACCCGGTCACTCGGCAATTTCTTTTTTTATTTAATAGTCTAAATTAAATAACAGCAATTGCTGATTCATTTTCTGCTTTATTTCCTCTGTAAAAGAAATATTTCCTTTGATATGGTCTAAGATCCGAATAGGAGACGATTTGCCCGGGCTTTTATTCAATGAAAGGTATTTTATATCAAATTTAATATGCTACGTAATATATTGCCATCCCACGCACGTGGCGTGCTGTCGAGGAGTTAGTGTAATTAATAACTTTTATGTAAATAAATGTAACGGTCTGCAAACAAATTGATAAATGATAGAAAATTTACATAAAGGTGCTAAATAAACATCGTTCCGACTAAAGTAAATAAAACATCATTGGTAAAAACAATTACCCTTGACTTACAAAAACATTAATAAAAAAAAGTTACACTTCGTCAGACATAGACGCTGAAGCGGTCATGTCTCGTAGAATCGTTTTGTATTTAATCAGCCAGCTATGTATTGCACTGGTGCATACAAGTCCTAACATTACGGTAGATGTTCCATCCAAAGATTTTATGGAAATCTGCGTCATAGATATACTAGCATCCAGGAGCCAATTCGGGAAAGAGATTACCATTATTAATACCGCCGCTTTAACGAACAACATGATCAGAAAGATTCATCAAACTAATAACGTCAAAGTATTCATGAAAAATTATAACCAGCCTGTCAATATCCCACCCAGCACATATTTAATGCATGTTCAAGACCTATTTTACTTGGGAGAAGTATTAGACAAACTCGATCGAGACTGGAATCGGAGACCAGAAGCTCTTTATATCATAATACTAAGTGAAGCAGAGTCCGGTCATAGTAATATTCTTTTCAAACAGCTGTGGGATTACCATATGATACATGTGCTGGTCATTACTGACGAGATGGATAATTCTTCTGCAGTCTATACTTATTTACCATACGCAGAAGGTCAATGTGGCCAAGGTTTTAAAAAAAGTGTCAAGCTGTGTGACTGTGATAGTGTCAAAGACATAGACGTCGTTGAGATGTTGATCGAAACCGACCAACCAACTTTACAAAACTGCTCATTAGACGTTGGAACTCTAGATGTACCGCCGGTGGTTATGAAGAATTCTGATCAGAACAAATTTGCCATCGGTATTGAAAGGTCATTGTTAGAAATTTTTGCAGAAATGGAGAATATTACTCTAAAATACACTTTTTTAACCAAAATCGATGATTTTGGACAAATATTAGACAATTTTACTGTAACTGGCGTGTTAAAAAAACTGAATGATAACGAGTTCCATTTAGTGTTTGGTGGCTTTTTCTTAAACTACAGAAGATCGGTCTTTTTTGACTCCGTAATTAGCCATTTATGCTATGAGGATTACACAGTTGCCGTCATATCTGCCTCACATTTTATGGAAAGATGGAAAATTATTTACATAATGTTCAACTGCGAGGTTTGGTTCTTACTATTCTTAACATTTTTTATCTGTGCGGTAATTCTATCAGATTTTAACACTTTAATTACACGTAAAAACGAACCCAATTGTATTTCTGAACTTTTGAACCTTATTGGCAATGCAACACAAAACATGAGTTTGGGTCTGAGGAAAAACATTTACAAAAACATTATCATCGTGCACTGGCTGTGGTTTATTTTTCTGTTTAATTGTTTCTATCAGACTAGAATCACGAGTTTTTCGACATACCTAGCGTATGCGCCGCAGATTAACGATATCAAAACGTTAGAGGAACGTAACTTTACACCGTGTTTATGCATGGATATGGCACTTTTCATGAACCAGACAGACGGGCTTTCCGTTATCAATGAAAAATCTACAGAGTTCGAAGGCTGTGAGACATTTACCAGAGCCATTAACAATGTTGCGGCGTCAAACAGAAAGTACACGATCACTCAATATTTCAATTATCTTTGGTGGATAACAAAACACCATACGCAACGAAACCGTGTTCACGTAATGAAAGAAAACGTTTACAACACAATTTATGCCTTGTTATTTAAACGTGGATTTCCGCTGATCGAACACTTTAGTACGAAAATGATATACATGATGGAACATGGATTTGTGCAATGTATTAAAAGCCAACATCGGCTTCCGTATGAAATTAGATCTGCCCGTGAAATTACTGGGTCGTTTGAAGTAACAGTTCTAAAACTAGAAGATCTGTCGGTACCATTTGGTATTCTGATTGTTGGTGTGATGCTCGCATTCTTAGTATTCATCGTAGAACTTTTGCACGATAGCAGACACAATATTTGAGACGTTATGTTGAGATAACGATCAAATATGTGAGCATATTTTTGTAAACGTGTAAATTTTGGTTGCGTGGTAACTATCTTGTATCAAATGCTTTTTAATGCTTAATAAATATTTCATAGTGAACACTGTCTTTTTATACCTTTGCAATCAACAACGTTTGTACTATCAGCCCAATGGAACCCTGACCCACCGTAGAACGGTGTCACAGTGACATTATAAAACAATTTGTTTGACACTTCGTACGGCTTGAAACATAACCACGAAACCACCACCACCACCACTTATTGTTGTGTTCCGGTTTGGGGATAAGACAGCCGGTGTAATGACTAGCATAGAGGCATTCCATCTTAGTCCTCAGAGGGTTGGCAACGCATTTGCAGTCTTATGCTAATGTCTATGGGTCACAGTTTCCACTTACCATCAGGTGGCCTGTGTGCTCGACTGCCTTCTCTATGCCATAAAAAAAAAAAAAAGTGACACAGTTCTGTGATGGGTCAGCGGTCCGTTGTTACATGGTAGACCGTTTGGATGCGCTTTGTTAGTCTTATTAAATTTAGGTAATACCACTACAAGTACTACAACACAAGTGTATTCAATCTTTACAAAATGAAGTCTTGACTTTGACTCAGACCAACTGACTGCCCTGGCCAAATGTTGTCCAAGTTTAGGCAGTAGTTCACATGGGGCAGCATCTCCAACTATAACAAGCAGAATTTTAATGCTATACCTTGCTTACTTAGAAATATACGAACTATTAGCCACTGAGCAAGCTTACAAGAGCTTTGGTAACTAGAAGTCAAACAAAGCATAGGAGAAAAGTTAACCCTTGTTTTCTTTTGTTATGTACTATCGAACCAACGGAACCCTGACCCACCATGGAACCTTGTCACAATGATTGACGTTAGGACTGTCATACGAAGCTATACGACAATCGTACGTCAATCATTGTGACAAGGTTCCATGGTGGGTCAGGGTTCCGTTGGTTCGATAGTACATTCTCAGTTATTATTATTATTTAGGACACTATTTACGCCTCGTGTCCTTAATTTGCCACTCGTGCCACAAAAGCCTTTATCATGCTACAGTTGCATAGTACCTAGTTACTTCGACCTTAAGAGCTAGTTATCTACCGTTGCATACAATGACCTTCTATACACATGGACAACTCACGTCATACAACAAAAATTCCCAAACATGGCACTGCATCTTATTTCACCCTATTATGCTTCGACTAGCTTAGTCTATACATTGCCGTTTACACACCAGTCCTTTAAAATGTCATCGGTTATTAATCAGTAATGTTTATCAAATACTCAGTCGAAGCTTCATATGTTGATTTTAGAAGTTGGCTGGAACAAGGTACCAGTGGAGTTGAAACGGGCTGTTAATTTTAGGGTAGCGAACCTCAACAGAAAATACGGAACCCATAAGGGGGTTTTTATAAGGGTGAGCTTATAAATGCTCACTCATTGTTTGTCCGTCTGTCACAGTCGATTATTTTTGTGAAAATGTTTTTTATAGTTTTCGAATGTACAGTACGGTCACGGAAGTTAATTTGCTACACATTTCAAAGAAAATCTGCTTGAAGATGTCACTGTCATTAGAGATGTTAAGTCATTTGTAATTGATACGAAATTCAACCTTATTGCTGTAGAATGTCAGATTGACTTTGGAACTAAGGTGGGTCACAAATTTAATTCTTTGACTGTACCCCAACGAAAATGTTAATATTAAAATGTCATAGTAAACTTCAAACAGAACATCAAATGACACACATGACAATGACAATGACATTCACAATGACAAGGTTCTAAGTATGCTCATTATTTTTATTGGGTGACGTACCTATATTTTGAACTATTTATGGTATTATAATTATGTGGATAGCTACTGTAGGGTAAATTTTTACTATCGAAGTTAACGATATTTCAGGGGCCAGAGGGTGATGGTACTCATAAATATGAACGCTAAATCTAATTTAAAAGAACTACAATGTACGCAAAACAAATTGATAAAAAAATTGTTTCACTATGATTATTTAAAACCTACTGTAGAAGTATATAATGAGACAAAACTCATGTCTGTTAAACAACTTTACACCCTCAACATTTGTTTATTAATTAGAAAAATACTGCATAAGGACATACATTCACAATTAACTTTTACTAAAAAGAAAGACCTACATAATTACCGTAATAGAAACGCCGAAAACTTAATGATTACCCGATCAAGAACAAATTATGGACGACGTAATATAACACATGAAGGTGTAAATTTGTATAACAAACTACCTTTAGAAATAAGAAATATCAAATCATTAAATGTATTCAAATATAAATGTAAGCAATATATTAAGAATAATGTGTCATTGTTATAATGTATAAGTAGATACATATATAATTCTCGTGTCATAATCATAAATATTCACAATCATACTTACAAATACACATAAACATAATTGAAAACATATATACACACACACCTGCAAACATACATACATACATACATAAATACAATCAGCCATCTCTAAACATCATAACATTTGGTTACTTTGTATGCATTATTTTATTTCTCTAAGTTCACATTTCATTGCACCCAATTGCCGCATCCACACGATCCCGATCTTACATCAATGCACTCTCGTCGTCACCGCGCTGTTATCTGCGCCGGCGCGGGCTAATACAATGTGACTCCGTGGTAACTAGCGCAAACAAGCTCATTAGATTATTTCTCACTCAAATTCTACCCACCTTTGTTTGATTTAATTGATTTAAATTTTATAGATTTAATACTACTTATTTGTACTGCATGCTTAGATATAACTTTTATATTTTAAAATATTGTCATGTAAGCGAATTTCTGTAATTCTTATGAGAATAAAGTTTCTTTAACCGTATGAACCAATTTTTATTAATCCTTCTGAAACCGCAAACATATCAAAAACTTACTCCAAAAAAACGTTGAATATAGGTTTTGTACAATCACCCAATAAAAATTTTGAGCATACTTAGAACCTTGTCGTTGTGACTGCCATTGTTATTGTCATACTTGTCATTTTATGTTTGTTTTTGTTGTCAGTTTGAAAGATATTATGACAGTGCACTAAAGTGCTTAACATTTTGGTTTGGGTACTGTAGTACATGCAAGAGAAACCAATTTTTTTAAACGAAATATTTTTATTTACCTACCTACATAAAATAGGTAATCGAAAAAACTAATTAACGCTTATATCCTTTAGTGGTTAAATATACATCAGATTCAAGAAAATGATCTGAGCAAATGACGCTTGAATTATTTGGTTTGTAAAATATTTCGGATCTTTCTCTTGCTACTAACTTGCGCCAATTCTCTCTCCTTATCTCGTGTACAGGAAAGCTGAAAAAAAAACCCATTATAAGGGTTCCGTTTTTTACCATTTTGGAACCCTAAAAAGAGCTACTCTATTATTTGGTTTCTGACTATGTTCTTGTCACGTCCTTTTGCTTGTTTCTTTCTAACGCGCGTGAGAGAAAGAAATAGAATATCAATGGAATACTTGACAATAGTTGTCAGTAGTTGTCAATCAAATACGATATTTATTGAAAATTAAATGGTTTTAATACATTCTTTATAGTTTTTCGCGTGTTATCTTTTATAAATAAAATTAACTTGCCGGTGGTAAGTCACACCATCTTTTTTTTGAGTCGTTCTGGTATTATTTCGGGACTTGTTGATGACACACTTCGGCATCTTAACGGATTTGCGACCAACAGACGACTAAGGTAAGAATTGTGCGCACGCTGTCATTGCGAGCAATTGGGCTGTCCCGCGTATTGCGCGCTGATGCGAAGTCCTTGTGTATAGAAGGTCATTGGTTGCATACATAACTTTTTATACCAGCTTAAAGAGACAACTACAAAGATTGCCGTTATTAGTTTAGTTCTTCCTGGCGGTTTATAAATTGACAGCGACCACAGAGAAAAACTATGGCTTCATACGTCGTACAGCCTAGTTGATTTATATTATCTAAGTATCGTTTTTTCCTTATTATTATGTGTAATGCTCCTCGTTAAGCTTATTAATTTAGTATTTGGGAGATTTGGACACATTTCTCTTTTTTTAATACTTCTAACAATAAATTATAAGAATTAGAATGTCAATTGTATTTACCAAACAGCCAAGCCGATGGATATTATAGATATTTTTTTAATTATTATGTCATTCAAAGCTCCTGTTATGATCATGGATTAAATAGTTTTAGTATTAACACGTTCAAATTGTGTAAAAAATGTTAATACAGTAATAATAACATATTTTGGGCGCAAAATATTTACATCAATGAAACTTTATTTATAACTTTATCTTGGCATTAGAAAAGAGGATATGCATGTCCTACCAAAATTTAGGGTTCCTACCTCGATTGGGGGGTATGGGCAGGGGGAAAATTTTACTAGGCGAGTGATGTGTCATTTTCCTTGTATTTTTTTGCGCTGAATCGAATGAGACTATTCTTCCCACACTTATAGGATCGAGATATGAAGGGTTTTTTGTTGGAAAAAATGAAAAGAAGAAAATATTTCTAGTCAAAAGTAGGATTTACATACATACATACATAAAATCACGCCTGTTTCCCAGAGGGGTAGGCAGAGACGACTTCTTTTCACCTGCTACGATCCTGACAAATGTCTTTCGCTTCTTCCACATTCATACATCGAGTCATGCACGCACGTCGGTACAATGGAGTACTGGTCCCTACTCTGATGTATGGTAGTGAATGTTGGGTGTGGCAGGACAAGCATGAAAGTCGTATAAATGCAGTTGAAATGCGCTCTTTGCGTAGTATGTGTGGTGTGAAACTGATTGATAGAGTAAGGAATGAAAAGGTCAGAGAGAAATGTGGACTAAAAGAAGATGTAGTGACTAAGATTGAAAAGGGCATGCTTCGATGGTTCGGTCATTTGGAAAGGATGGATGAAAGAAGATTGACGAAAGAGATATACAGAGCGAAAGTGAGTGGAAGGGTCGGAAGAGGCCGCCCTAGTCGTAGTTTTTCGAATCAAAGTAGGATTTAATCATAAAAAACATGTTCATAGTTGATATTACATACGTACATATATAGTGTAAAAGTTTTCCCAATTGTTTTTGCTGATTAAATCTTACTTTTGACTGCTTTTTTTTACTTTTATTCACTTTTTCCAACAATGGTTTCAAGTATGGTTTCCCCCTCCAATGGGGGTCGGACCCCTAAATTTTGGTAGGACTCTGCAGATACAAATTCCTAGTGCCAAGATAATGTTATAAAAATAATCCTTCTTATTTAGTCTATCTTTACTTGTATTATGTTTGGACAAGCATAATTTAAGATGAGAGAGAGAGAAAAAATTGAGATGTCATTTGATCACCAAACACCAGCACTGACATTATTCATGACCGTAACCATGGTAATAACAATGCTATAATAATTAGACTTCCAAGACTCACGAAAAAATACTCGCTCTCATCACGTATCCAATAAGTTCCTCACGAAGTCGTAAGCCAACCAAAGTCCGTGTATTGCAGGTCTGACGATAGACTGGTCGGGTCAGAACGTGTACTGGACGGACACGGCGACGCAGCGCATCGAGGTGGCGCGCCTCGACGGCTCCAGCCGCCGCACGCTCATCTGGCAGGGGCTCAAGAAACCCAAGAGCATTGCCTTGGACCCGAAGAAAGGGTAAGGAAACCCTGTATTGTCTTTAATCATAAAATTGGGACCCGCCCGGCGCCTGATATATGGGAACATGACACAGAAATAATCAGCGTGCAGCAGTCCTCTGTCCACTGATGACGTCATGTCAAGATGTGTTATGATTGAGCTGTGGCTTTTCATATCTTAAAAACATACCTTCATCATCAAGCTAGGCGCTAGCTATGTTGTGTAGTCATATTCTTTCGTAAAGAGTCTGTTAATATATAAAATTATCTGTTAAGGTTGTATCCGCCATAGACTTAGGTTAAGGTAAAAGATTTAAAAAATGCTAATGACTCGTGGTATATTTTTTATTTTATTTAACTTTAATCTATTCAATCATCCACAATTTATTCCAGTTACATGTACTGGTCCGAGCTCGGTTCTAAAACCATCAAGCGGGCCGCCATGGACGGCTCCTCCCCCACTGTACTCATCGACCAAGTAAACAAAGTCCACGCCATTGCCATAGACTACGACAAGCGGACTATCTACTGGGCCGCGCTCGAACCGCCGACCATAGAGTTCGCGTTCCTAAACGGAACCGGTAGGAAGATACTGGCCGATGATATATCTATGCCTTACGCGCTGGCGGTGTACGGAGATAGAGTGTTTTGGGGAGATTGGAACACAGGTAAGTCATTTTAAAATGTACGTGTATTTTGCTCCGACCTTAGTCGTTAGTCGGTGTAGAAATCTGTCAAATTATTCGGCAAACATTTTATCTTCCCAAACTGCGTATGAAATAATCAGTCAAACTAACCATGTCTAATATTCATACAGATTATTCATACAACCACGCTCTATACAATCATAATTAGCTACTTATACGGTCAATAACTTTAATAGTCGAGCCTGTCGGTTAGAAGCCAAAGATTTGTTTTACTTAATATCTTTCTCGTATCTCAGCGCTGTCATTATCATGTCTAAATTTGTTTTGTGTACTTTCTAATGCATAAAACTCGAAGTAAATCTCTTGCCAGCAACAATTTTTATCTTTATAATTTTTAAAGCGATCAGTGGTAATGAAGTTCATTACCAGAAAACCCCTTGTTCTGCCTATGATAGCGTAGTTTTCTTCAAGTAGGCAACGTCTGATACTTCCGCCCTCGAACCTAGAAATGCTCAAATCGATAACCTTCAAATTAAGTCTTCCAACCCAACACTGCGACCGGCGTTTCTTCTCGCCTCGTCAAATCAGCTCTCATTCGAATTGCAGGCCTAATCGAATCGGCTACAAAAACGGAGGGGTCCAACCGCAAGTCGATCCACACGCAGCTGGACTACCTGTCCGCGCTCGCCGTGTACCACCGCGCGCGCGCCGCCGCCAACCAGTGCGGCGTGGACAACGGCGGCTGCGCGCACCTGTGCCTGCCGCGCCCGGCCGACTACCGCTGCGCCTGCCCCACGCACTACCGGCTCAACAGGGACAACCTCACCTGCTCAGGTGACGGAACAGGCACCCCCATCCATTACCACACTTTATTTTGCACACCACGAATACGACCCCGATTTACAAATTTAACATCGAACGGTCTAACGAGCCAGTCGAGCCTTCTTGAAGGAATGCAGTTCGTCAAGCTGTTCCAATACGACAATTTTTAAAAATTTAAAAGCAGTAATTTAAGTAAAATATTGTGCATTTAATTTCAGAACCGGAGGAATTCCTGTTGTTCGCCCAAAAGAACGCGATCGGCCGCCTCATGATCGTGAACGGCGAATGCAATGACGCCTTCATCCCCGTCACAGGGCTCAGGAACATTAAGGCCATCGAATACGACTCCGAGAACAAGTACGTACCGTCCATCATACACTTAATACAAAGTAAGTTTAAAATTAATCAACTACTATCGAAATTACAACCGTAATGAAAATGGTTTACGAAATAATTTTTCGAATAGAACGGTAATAATCTAAAAATCGGGTTTACCCCTTCAATATTACCATTAAAAACTTAGATTACATTAGATAGCTCAGTTTTTTTGATTAAAAAAAATACAAACGTAGCAAAAAAGCACTTACTCAGTGGATCAAAAACCACGAGTTTTGTAAAACTGCCATTACCTCAGAAATTATCTTGTTTAATTTTTATTAAGGTCAAAACTTGATAACTCATAGCCGATCCAACCACGTTCGTTTTAGGAACACCCTGTATATTCTACGGTGACAAAATAGAGTAATCCCTTTATTTCAGAATGCTTTACTGGATGGACGAAGAATCGCACGCGATCCGGCGCGTGCCCATCTCGTACTCGGCCACATCGGCCGCGACGGACGCGGGCGTGGTGGTGGCGGGGCTGGCGCGGCCCGCGCACATGGTGCTGGACGCGCTGGGCCGCGCGCTGTACTGGACCTGCCTCGACAGCGACTCCATCAACGCCACCGCCATCGACAACAACTCCTCCGTCGGCGTCATTCTCCGGGCGGAGAACATGATGCCCCGGCATTTGGCCTTCCATCAGACGAAGAGGTGCGACTGACTATGTTTACGATAACTAACGCTTGTAACTTAAATTATTATATACTTGAAAACAATGCTAGAAAGAAAGGGCAAGTAGATTTAAAAACTTCGCTGATTCGTAATGATTCTGATCATGTAAGATACCACTGAAAAACTTATAAAATAAAACATGAACTTAATGATTTTTCGTGACATGGACAGAAGAGAAAATTACAAAAATTCTGATCAAAATGATCAATATCTCCGAAACTACAGTAAAAATCGTTGAACATACATAGGGGTTAAATCGATAGCTTTGTTGCTGTATCAGCCCTAGGCGGTTTGACGTCTTTGATCGATTGATAAATAAATAAATAAATAAATATTGAAGATACGAGTTTACAGGTTGGTAACTAAACTATGGTGGCGTTTCCAATGAAAATTCATATGAATCTTCTACAGGTTCCTTATCTGGAATGACGTGGGTCTAGGCGCCATAATGCGCGCATCGCCGGACGGACGCGGTCGAATCGAACTAGCGCGCGCCGCCAACGCAACCGCACTCACCGTCGACCAGGCCAGCGGCGCCGTCTACTGGGCCGTCGGCAAGCAGATACACTCTGTCGACCTCGACGCAACCAATAAGTACGTACCGTCCACGCGACTGCATTCATGAGCGCCTGTTAAACAAACCGCGAAATTATACTAATATTCTCGAGCCAAAATATACATTAGACAGTTTTAGAGTATTTTTTAACTAGATGTTTGATATGTTGCCTTGCAGACACGTAATCTGGCAAGGCGGGTGGGCGGGCTCGCTGGCCGCGTTCGGCGGCTCGCTGTACCTGTCGGGCGGCGAGCGGCCGCTCATGCGCGTGCCGCTGCACCGGCGCGACGCGCCCGCCGCCGCCGTGCCGCACCAGGCGCGCCTGCAGCAGGCGCTGCCCGTGCTCCGGGTGAGGGTCCATCCATATCACACAAGGCGGGTGGGCGGGCTCGCTGGCCGCGTTCGGCGGCTCGCTGTACCTGTCGGGCGGCGAGCGGCCGCTCATGCGCGTGCCGCTGCACCGGCGCGACGCGCCCGCCGCCGCCGTGCCGCACCTGGCGCGCCTGCAGCAGGCGCTGCCCGTGCTCCGGGTGAGGGTCCATCCATATCACACAAGGCGGGTGGGCGGGCTCGCTGGCCGCGTTCGGCGGCTCGCTGTACCTGTCGGGCGGCGAGCGGCCGCTCATGCGCGTGCCGCTGCACCGGCGCGACGCGCCCGCCGCCGCCGTGCCGCACCTGGCGCGCCTGCAGCAGGCGCTGCCCGTGCTCCGGGTGAGGGTCCATCCATATCACACAAGGCGGGTGGGCGGGCTCGCTGGCCGCGTTCGGCGGCTCGCTGTACCTGTCGGGCGGCGAGCGGCCGCTCATGCGCGTGCCGCTGCACCGGCGCGACGCGCCCGCCGCCGCCGTGCCGCACCTGGCGCGCCTGCAGCAGGCGCTGCCCGTGCTCCGGGTGAGGGTCCATCCATATCACACAAGGCGGGTGGGCGGGCTCGCTGGCCGCGTTCGGCGGCTCGCTGTACCTGTCGGGCGGCGAGCGGCCGCTCATGCGCGTGCCGCTGCACCGGCGCGACGCGCCCGCCGCCGCCGTGCCGCACCTGGCGCGCCTGCAGCAGGCGCTGCCCGTGCTCCGGGTGAGGGTCCATCCATATCACACAAGGCGGGTGGGCGGGCTCGCTGGCCGCGTTCGGCGGCTCGCTGTACCTGTCGGGCGGCGAGCGGCCGCTCATGCGCGTGCCGCTGCACCGGCGCGACGCGCCCGCCGCCGCCGTGCCGCACCTGGCGCGCCTGCAGCAGGCGCTGCCCGTGCTCCGGGTGAGGGTCCATCCATATCACACAAGGCGGGTGGGCGGGCTCGCTGGCCGCGTTCGGCGGCTCGCTGTACCTGTCGGGCGGCGAGCGGCCGCTCATGCGCGTGCCGCTGCACCGGCGCGACGCGCCCGCCGCCGCCGTGCCGCACCTGGCGCGCCTGCAGCAGGCGCTGCCCGTGCTCCGGGTGAGGGTCCATCCACATCAGACCATCTCACACCAACTGGCCTAGTCCCTAAGTACAAACAAAGCGACAAAATGTGGATAAAGCTTCCGTCATTCTCGTAATTACAGGGTTGGGCAGATTAAGTGTCCTTTGTTTTGTTTCGGCATTTTACTTCAATATTACGAAACTTTATTTACATTACTATGTAATTTTTCATTGACAATTTATTCGTCTTTGATTTCTAGACGTCAGCTTGATATCTTTTGTTTTTATATTGTTTTCAACTATGGATGCGGAACGCCAGCTCGTATGTCAATTTATACAAGCAAAAATCCGACCGTGCGAGATATTTAAGAAGCTAAAACGAGATCTTAAGGAATCAGGCCTAAACGTAGTCAAAAACCATCTGTTCGCCTTAAAAAATATAATTAAAAACGTTCGTGATTTTATAGTAGATTGTACAACAAGGGCATAAAACAAAAAAAAACCAAGACTTACGGTATCCATCCGAGCCGGCAGGCGAGATGAGATAATTCTCTTTTAAAACTCTTTTAGCTTAGCGAATAGAGTTCGTTTAATTTAGTTTTTTTCTATTTGTTTTTTATTTCCTCGCTAATGTGATGAAAATCATTGTGTGTATCATGGGCAGCAAGGAGATTGCAAATTCGAGTCATTATAGTGACATTAATAGTCTCTCGTTAACAATCCTCTTCTTACCGCCCTTGATGCACAATGTACTATAAAGCACGTAAGTCTTTCCTTGTTACCGTATAATGGCAAATAAAGAAGTGAAGCTGGTTTATGAAGTGTATGTGTTGCGCAGGTCCCGCGCGCGCACCCGTGCGCCGGCGGGCGCGCGTGCGGCGGCGCGCCGGGCGCGTGCGGCGCGGGCGGCGCGTGCGGCTGCGGGCTGGCGTGCCGCGCCTGCGCGCCCGGACACTTCGCCTGCCACGCCCACACGCACTGCATACCTCACGAGTGGAAGTCAGTCTTTTTTTATGACACTAAAATGTGCTTCGCTTTCGTACTCTGTATATTATTTATTTATTCATTACTAGAGGACGCCAGCGAGTTGTACGCGTAGAATTCGTTTCCGGCTCCTCTACTATTTTAACGCCTTAAATACGGTTCATGTGTTCGAAGATAAAATAAAACGACAACTTTTGACTCGACCACCTTCGATTTCGTCTTTAATAGCTTTCGCTTTTTAACCGACTTCAAAAAAAGGAGGAGGTTATACGTTCCACTGTATGTTTTTTTTTTTTTTTTGTGTATGTTCACCGATTACTCCGTCAATTGTGGTCCGATTTTGAAAATTCTTTTTTGATTTGATAGGGTATACTTCCGAGGTGGTCCCATTGCCACCAAATCGGAATCTGATGAGGGGATCAGTGAGGAATTGAGAGAACTCCTCAAATATTGTAGGCGAACATAAAGCGATTTTAGTATTTTTAGTAACAAGTCTAGCATTTGCATTCAGAAAGTATCATTTGGTGAAGTGGACCTGATGATGAAGACCACAGATGGCCACCGGAACTCCTCAACGGTACCTATTTCAAGGGTGGCGATAACGATAAGATATGTCGATTAAGATAGTTGAGCGACTACAACGAAGAATATTTACGTGTTGAAATATGACTGTAACTTTCCAGTGGCGTTGCTTGCGGCGAGCTCGAAATTTTCTATAGTTTCTCATTTATTGAAAAGTGGAAGTACATAACAGCATAAATAGGATCACTAAAAAGTATTAAATAAAATAAATGTTTAAAAAAACAAAAAACCGCCTTCAAAAATGCAAAAAATAACTTCTTATAAAATGATAGGTACTTATAGGTAGGTCAGTCCAACTGAAGTCGGCGTCCCACAATATTTTAAACCAAAAGCCGAATACAGTTGGACTGACCTACCTATAGGTACCTATCATTTTATAAGAAGTTATTTTTTGCATTTTTGAAGGCGGTTTTTTGTTTTTTTAAACATTTATTTTTATTAGTGTAACTTATTGTGTTTTGAACTTTTGACATGTAAAACTCTGTTTTATCAAGGAACAAATAAATAAATAAATAAATAGCGCTAAGCGCTGTCTGTCTGATCGACACCATAGAATAACTATTTTAAATGATTAAAAATATCTGTGTAAAGGTCATTTTTTGATATTAAAATAAACGTAAATGTATATTTATTTTTTAATTCACTTATTTTATTAATATTTTTTCTACCAAGATGCCATAAAAAAATCACCTTTTGTGCACGAATTCACATTTATTTCCAATAAATATTCGATGTATAAATAATGGGTGCCCCTTGAAATCTCGACAAACTTTTCATCGAATATCATTTCATCGAAAACGATTTATAGAATATTTAGTATAAATATTATCTCTTGTAATATTTTGGCTTCATCGACTATTCATTATAAATTAAAACAATTATTAGAACAACGGTACAAGGATTTTTAAATGCTTAAAAATATATTTCATAAACTATTCAAGAGACACAACAACTCAATATTACTAAAAACTAATTTGAATTGCAACACATTGTTATGCGACAGAGTACACATAGGTGCGACGACGAGCGAAGCGAGGAGGAGTGTGTTAGGTGAACTGCGACCTAACAGCGCGCAAAGCCAAGCGAGCGAAGCCGAGCGAGCGAAGCGAGCGTGCCGCGGTAGCGGCCGGCGAGCGTCAGAACCGATTTGTTTTATTTCTAAATCATATATTGGATAATAAAGTATGAAATAAAAATCTGTCCCTTAAAGTATATATTTAATAATATTTATAAACATTAAGAATCGGTGTTTGAAAAATACATCATTTAATTGTTCGATGTAAAGAATATTCGATCAAATGAAAATAAGCGAAACGTTGACTTTGAACTGAAATTCGATTAAACGTTTGTCGATATTTCAAGGGTAAACCATAAATAATAAACAGTAGTTATTATAATATACTAGCTGAACTCGGGATGCATTGCAATGCTATGTAAAATCAAAATTAGGTATAGATTCTTTGGGGCAGAAACCCTCGCAGGCATCCTCAGAACACCTTACTAAAGTTTCATTAGATTGAATGCATAGAAGACAAATTATACAAATATACTAGTTTAGAATTATAATATATGTGTGTGTGTCAGATGCGACGGGCAGGCGGACTGCCCGGACGGCTCGGACGAGGCGGCGTGCGGCTGCGCGGCGGGGCTGCGCTGCGCGGACGGCGCGTGCGCCGCGTCGCTCGGGGAGTGCGGCGCCGGCGCCTACTGCGGCCCGCGGGACCCGCCGCTGCCCGACGCCTTCCGGTACACGAGCCCGCAGCGGCGCGAGGGGCCCATCCTCAGGGCGCCCCGTAGGACCGACTATTTCTCTACTTATAAGTTACAAATTGGAGACACAGTCCTACATTCCTACTGAGCGTTGAAATCTTTTCTTGAAAGTTTGTATGGGACAAATTGATACTAAATTATAACGTCACAAATCGGAAAACACTGTTCTAAATGTATGGTAAAAATAAGGAAATTATTGAAATAACGAACATATTATATTAACCAATAATTGTTCCTATGTTTTCTAGCAAAACAAAATTTAACTAGGAGTTTATATGGTCGACGTATCACATGACGTCACAGTGCATATCGGATCTCTTTGTCTTATCAATCGCTGTTTAATTAACAGTTTAAAACGCTCATATTATCCGTATTTCTTGGCCGATTTTAATTTCATTATGTGTGATCTCTTTTTCGGCATACTCCCTATTGATGAGTTGTAAACAGAGCGGGAATATTATTGCAGCTGCGACGAGCGACTGTGCCTGAGCGCGCGACTGTTATGCGACGGGCGCCCGCACTGCTCCGACGGCGCGGACGAAGCGCCCGCGGCCTGCGGGTACACTCGCGAGCCCACTAACGTAACTATCACTATTTATAAGATTTACCTATATCGAGTAGAACATCGACCACCTGTCATGTCATGTAGCGGGCGGATGTGTTCGAAATATATAGACGACAAGAATCTAAAAATGCAGTCGGGTTTTGAAAGTTTGGTTGTCATTTGTAGGTGGGCGGCGGGCGATCGTCGCGCGCGTTCGCCGTGTGCGGCGGGCTGGCGGGCGCGCTGGGCGGCGCGGCGGCGGCGTGGGCGGCGCTGCGGCGCTGGCGCCGCGCCCCCCGCGCGCCCCCCGCGCCCGCGCTGCTGCCGCTCAAGCCCGTGCCGCGCGCGCGCCCGCAGGGGGCCAGCGCCTCCGGGTGAGCCCCGCACCCGCACCTTGCCGATGCACTACAACTCACATGCTATTCAATTATCTACCTATATTCATTAGTAGGGTACACGAATAATAAAATAATACCGAAGATAATTTATTCCCGAGGAATTTCTTCCAACTGACGCTAGAAAATAAACACAAAAATTATGTATTCACTTGATAAGACGCCCGAGATACGATCCCTGAGATACACCCGAGTTGATAATCAAACCTGAGGTCCGAATATTTCTATCGATGACCGGCTGACTTATATTTCTAATTATTAGATTCATATCTCCTTCGTAGAGAGCCGCAAATCAAAGTAGATCCGACCTTTTCAATGAAATAACATAACCAACTGAGTCGAACCCCTTTAAAAAGCCGGTATTTCATTTTTACTATCAAGTC
Organism: Acleris sparsana; assembly: GCA_923062465.1. Taxonomy (NCBI): domain Eukaryota; kingdom Metazoa; phylum Arthropoda; class Insecta; order Lepidoptera; family Tortricidae; genus Acleris; species Acleris sparsana. Next base: position 4,588,556 of record OV281289.1, read on the forward strand.
TTCTGAGATTATCTAGAAATTGCAAACTTGCGATATTCTAGGAACGTGTAAATGTAAACAAATAATGTAACCAAAAAATGTATGTATTTGTCAGGTCATCGGACAGCCTGGGGCGCTACCCGCGGCCTACGGCGAACCCGCCGCCGAGCCCGGCGACGGCCACGGGCGCGTCGCTGCCGGCGCGGCGCCGCGCCTACCGCCACTACCGCGCCATGAACCGGCCGCCGCCGCCCACGCCCGCCTCCACCGACGCCGCCGAGTCCGAGCCCGAGCCCGCCGCGCGCGCGCCGCCGCCCTCGCCCATCGCGCCCTACTGACCAGGCGACACCCACTACCGCCACTACCGCGCCATGAACCGGCCGCCGCCGCCCACGCCCGCCTCCACCGACGCCGCCGAGTCCGAGCCCGAGCCCGCCGCGCGCGCGCCGCCGCCCTCGCCCATCGCGCCCTACTGACCAGGCGACACCCACTACCGCCACTACCGCGCCATGAACCGGCCGCCGCCGCCCACGCCCGCCTCCACCGACGCCGCCGAGTCCGAGCCCGAGCCCGCCGCGCGCGCGCCGCCGCCCTCGCCCATCGCGCCCTACTGACCAGGCGACACCCACTACCGCCACTACCGCGCCATGAACCGGCCGCCGCCACCAATATAAACTTCTATACCTATATACGAGTTTGTAATCTATTCCAGAAAAGGTATTTTTTTCGTTTATAGCAAATATAGTTCTAAATTATTATAAGATCAATAATGAAAAGCAATCTTTGAAGACCCGAAAATCCGCTCTAACTAATGAATAGATTAAATTAATATATTCTACCTCACTCCCACAACAAAGATGAATCTAACGACACTTCACATGTTAAAATCGATTACGCCGTTTAGGCTGCAGAGCGTGCCACAGAAATAGATATACTTCAACACATGTTTTACGGAAACCAATCAGTTGAAATATTTAAGTAGTAACCATTAAACAAATGCGGCAAGGTTACTAGCAACGTATTGAAAAAAGTAAGTGATATTTGTTTCAGTTCAAATGTTTGAAATGTCATGTAAATATCGTAAACTATTTGGTGCTATTACACTGTTTGTGCCTCGGTAATTTTAAGATAGTAACTGTTATAAATACACGATATAATGTAAGTAAAGTAATTAATTAAGACTAACAAATTAGAATGAACTGTAAATAATACATTTGATTTTTCTAACCTTAAGAAACTTGAGATCCTGAAAATTTCCATACAAAATGCGAAAACGTTTCTCTCCCCATAAAACCTAGTTTAATAGTTTATAGGTATTATGAAAAACTAGATGGTCTGTACGTTTTTTTTTCAAAGAGAATATTACGTGGAACGAAACTAATTGAGAAGCGCAAACTTAGTTTTCACAGTAACTACAACATATTGAATGATCGTGGTATTTGACATGATTTACGGGGTGAGAAATGTTACCGTCCAGAGCTTTTGTGTAGTTTTTTGTCAGCTTTGCAATTTCAGCGTCACCTCACGATCGTGTTAATGATGAAGGATAATCCTCGAGCAGTTTAGACGTGCTATCGGACGGTAGTAAAATGGCATTGATTTATATAGATTCACAATGGTTATTTCGATTAGTTAAATTGTTCTGTGATGTGTAGAGGTCAAATTTAAAGACCCGATAGAATTTAAATCTCAGACGTTAGTTAAATCTTATTTAGGTCTTATTACTAATTCAGATAGTAAACACTTAAAACATTGTGAAAGATTTGTCTAAAAATATTTTATGATCATTTTGATCAGCCGATGATCTTTTACGGTTAATTCTGAACAAATCGACCGCTAATATTTAAAAAAAATGTAAGCTGTGCGCGTGACGATCAAATTAATTTCTTGCCAACAAAACAAAACAAAACAAAAAAGTACTTGTCCGGTTTGGCTATGGGTCTTACTTCGACTGAAGTATACACAATACATGCTGTATTTTGTCTCTCTAAGTAATTTACACAGCTCTACTTTTCCAAGTGAAAGTTTCTTGATGACAGCCGATGCAAGCTCAATCATATGATTGTATTATAAACCGGTTAATTGTGGTTTTAAGGTTTATAATGTACATTGCTTCGTTAAAAATTGAATAAAACCCTGAAGTCAAAGTAAGTAGGTAATACGTACACTGCAGTCAAAAATTTATTAAATTTTGGACCGCTCTTTTTAGATATATTACAATTTACAATATAAGGGGACTGTCATAAAGTAACTTTTAAATAGGAAATAATAATATAAGAATTGTTATTTTTATGTACCTATTAAAAATCTAATAGATGTGACTGATCATTGAGATTTTAAATTAAACTTTTGTACCTGTTGTATAACCGTGTTTTCTTGTTTATTGTCCCTATTGAATTAATTATCTGGCTACCGTAACCAATACAAAAAAGTAGGTATTTAACACACGTGTAACAAACGTGTCGATTCGTATTTTTCTCAAATCGATTTCGGTTATTTGGTGCCTGTTGCCATCCCATGCTACTTTCACCACTTGTTTTTACAGAATGATGCACAATGGTGAGTATTGTGAGCATAGACATATTATCATAACTTAATAACATAGACTGGTTCTAAAAACGGCTAATAGAATTACTCTTCGCACCTGTTACCTCCCGTGTCTCCCCCTAACCGTGTGGTTCGTTCACCTCGACTGTGAAGTGTATCAAGACCGACCGAAAATCAATACTTCGGATGGCGATTTGTTACTGGAAGCTGCTTAAGACAAACATATACTTACTCCCCAATGGACCCAGTCGAAGGTGTTTATCGGATCGATCGACCTGCTCACCATCAACGCAAGCAGCAGTTCGCGCGGCGAGCCTCACTGGAGCCCTGCTGGCGACTCCGTTGCCGACCAGTACATCACAGGACCGAGTGGCATATTAGAAAACTTAGAAAATCGTGATAGTAGCTCACCTAGTATCGTTCAGGCAAACGTTACAACACTCTGGAGAAAAATTGAAAGAATTAACAATAGACTTTTGAGCCTGGAAAGTCAAATCAGCTCGATGACGAGAGATGGGTGCCAATCAAGCCCATGCAAGCACGGAAGTAAATGTCTCACATTGGTTAATTTAGTTTTCTTGGCATTTAGTAACAAGTTGTTACTAATAAACCAATTATGTACTTTAACTAGAGTGGCGTTTATCCTACTGTAGTCTACGGTTTTTCTATCTACCTTGAAAATTAGTGAAGTATCATCAGCAAAAAGTACAATATCGCAAAGTTCATCTACTATTGGTGGTAAGTCATTTATGTAGACCAAAAATAAAAAAGGACCTAAAAGAGAGCCTTGAGGCACACCTATTTTCACTGTAGCTCCAACAGCTGTTAAACAAACTTGCTTAACAACAACAACAAATACTTTTTTTTTTTTTTTATTTATTCAGAAAACAAACAGCCATTTAAAGTAATAATTACATTAAACAAAATTACTTAGATAAGGCCTAAAGTTTCCTATATTACTAATTATACTAATGTTCTACATAAGTGTTCAACATAATCAGAAACAAAATGTTAAACTACCACTATAAAGAGAATAAATATAGAGAATATAAAATTTGTCGAATTTTGTTTTTAAAGGTCGACATACTATGAGCAAATAGATCAACTTCATTAAGCGATTTGTTATAAAGAGTGCACGAGCGCCTTAAATACGAATTTTGTGCATAAGTAGTGCCACAAGGAGGGATACTAAATATAGGTTTGGAACGTGAGAGGAGACGAGGAACTCTGAATGAAATGTGTTCTAATAATGTGCTGGAGTCAATGTGATTATTAATAACTTTAAATAAAAATATAGTATCGAGATACATTCTTCTTTTTTCAAGGAGGGGAAGACTGTGACGGGCCGCAGATGAGAGGTAGTCACAGTTGTAGAGACCGGTTCTGTAATCTAAAGACTTACGAAATATTTTCTGATTCCTTTCAATTCGGGACTTGTGAATTTCATAACAAGGGCTCCACACAACACTACCGAATTCCAGAATACTACGGACGAAAGAATAATATAACACTTTTAGCGTAAATATGTTTTTAAAAAGTTTACTTAAACGTAAAATCATACCCATTTTTTTATATGCTTTAGCAGTAATATTATCCACATGTTCGTTAAACGATAACTTAGCGTCAAGAGTAACACCTAAATCCCTAATCGATGAAACACGCTAGACACTATTTCCACCTAAGTTATAATTATATGTAATTGCATCGCGCTTACGGGAAAATGTGATGGTGTAACATTTATCGGTGTTAAGAATTAGTTGATTACGCTGGCAATAGTCCTCAAAACGAGATAAATCTGTTTGTAACAGAACACAATCATGAACATTCCTAATTAACTTAAATATTTTTGTGTCATCTGCATAAAGTATGTGTGATGAAGACTGAAAGGAACTGCCAATATCGTTAACATATAACACAAATAGGAAAGGTCCCAAGTGGGAGCCCTGGGGAATCCCTGAGGGAACCGGTAAAAATTTAGATATAAAGCCACAGCCTGACTTCTATTACTAATATAAGACTTCAACCACCTAAACAGGTCACCGTGTATACCGATCTCACAAAGCTTCTGCAGAAGGATATAGTGATCTATTTTATCAAAACATTTAGAGAAATCGGTATACACGGCGTCTACCTGATAACCAGAATCTAAAGCATTGGAAATGAAGTCAGTATATGTGATAAGGTTAGTGTCAACGCTCCTACCCCGGAAAAAACCATGTTGATATACCGATATGTGTCGTGAAACCACAGCGGTTAACTGTTTAGTTACGATTTTTTCAAGGATCTTTGCGAAAACACATAACTTAGAAATAGGTCGATACAATTTTATGTTATTCTTGTCACCACCCTTGTGAATAGGGGTAATGATAGCCCGCTTCCAGATACTAGGAACAACGTCCTCGCGTAGTGACTTATTAAAAAGCTTAATGAAAGCTTAGCTAAAGGAGCTGTGAGCTCAGCATGAAGTTTAGAAACCAGAAAAGGATGAATATCGTCAAGGCCAGCACCCTTGTTTACGCATATGTATTTAAGATGCCTGTCTACCAAGTCATCAGTAATATTTATACTAGTGTTGTGTGACATATGTCAAATCAGTCGCTTAATAAACGTACTACAGATCGCACGTGAAATTTAATTTTAAATAAAGTTAAAACCCCGTCATACAAAATTCAACCTTAGTACACCAACATATGGTCGCAATCGAACCGGATCATCAGTGCATCGGGGAATTCGCCGGCCGAGCGCCGAGAACAAAAGACTACTGATAAGAAGCCGGGCGCATCTATTCATTGCGCTTGACCTTGTTTGTTTTAACGAAGAATGTAAAACTTTTATGGCCGAACGTTATAACATCGTAATATTTACTGACTTGAGATACAAAGAAGTGTTATTAAAAGCGAAGTATGGCTACTCCACAAGAACAATTAATCACAGTGTTGGAAGATACCGCTGCTCTGCTCCGGAAAACACAAAGTAATTTAAAAAAGTGTCCGAAAACAAGATTAACGAGAGGTTACATAGAAGCGCGTATTAATATCATAGATGATTATTGGACGACGTTTAAGAATGCACATAAAGATTTATCGAAAATCACGCCTAGTGAACAAAGGGGTGTTTTACCGTACTTTCTTAACGAAGAATATTACTTATATGAAGACTTATATAATGTGTTACATGGCGATTTAAGAGACATGCTGTCGACATTGTTACTTGGTTCATCGATGGAGACATCAAGTGTAAACACGAGTGTTAACCTAGCTAGTGCGCAAAATAATCTAGTGCGTTTGCCGAGGATCCAATTACCTACTTTTAGAGGTATTTATGAAGAATGGATTCCTTTTCAAGATTTGTTTATTTCATTGGTGCACCAGAACACATCGCTTAGTAACGTGCAAAAATTACACTATTTAAAAAGTAGTGTCACGGATGAAGCCGAGTCTTTACTAAAGCATATACAAATAACGTCCGATAATTATTTGCCAGCATGGGAGATTTTGAAAAATAGATATGGCAATAAACGCTTGGTTTTAAATAATACTATGAAGAGGTTATTTAATCAAAAGAAAATGACTTCGCAATCAGCTGTTCAATTAAAAGGTTTATTAGACGTCACTACTGAGTGCCTACATACCTTCGAAAACTTGAAATTAACTACAAGCTCCTGGGATCCTATAATAATATTCCTTCTGGTGCAGAAGTTGGACCCGGAGACACATAAAAACTGGGAGGAGTATGCCTACAAAGAAAACTCAGATACGTTACCTAAATGGACAGAATTTAAGAAGTTTTTAGAATCGAAATTCCGTACATTGGAATTAATTACATCAAATATAAGAGAAATAAAACCAGTTAAAGAGCGTTCATTCCATGTTGCCACAGCCACGCAACCAGCCAGTAAATCATGTATCATGTGCGATCAAAGCCATACACTGTGCCACTGTAAGGAGTTTATTAAATTGGAACCTCACGAAAGAAGCGATTATGTTAAAAGCAAAAATTTATGTTTCAACTGTCTAGTACCAGGGCATTCAGCAATGAAATGTAGATTATCAATGTCCTGTCGTATATGTCACCGACGCCATCATTCTCTACTGCACCAACAAAGGCAAGCAGAGCCTGCGGCTTTACCGAGCACTTCACAACCGCTGGCTTCCAACCAACATGTTGCAGAAGAGCAAGAAGATGTTCATACAAATACAGTGATCGCGTCTCACCTCACAGCTAGACAGGGAGTAGCACTGTTAGCGACTGCAGTGGTGGAAGCAACAAATGAGCAAGGACAAACAATTCCACTTCGAGCGCTAATAGACCAAGGTTCCCAAGCATCGTTTATTAGCCAAAAGGCGGCTCAATTACTCAAACTGCAGCGTCAACCTGCAAAAGGCAGCGTCGTAGGGGTAGGTTCTACAAGAACAGAGATAAAGCACGTGGTTCAGCTACACTTAAAATCGCAGTGGGATTCCACTTTTCTACTGCGATTGAAAGCCTATGTTATGTCAAAACAACTGACCACGATGATACCTGCCAAACAAATAGAAGTACAACCGTGGCCTCACTTAGAAGGACTCAACTTAGCTGACAGCAACTTTTGGGCACCAGGTTCTATAGACTTACTGCTAGGGGTCAAGGAATACGCACTTATACTGCAGAATGAAGTAATCAAGGGTCCCCCAGGTACACCATGTGCACAGAAGACCAACCTTGGGTGGATTCTTTTTGGAGATATATCAAACAAAACACAAGAAGATACCTACATGGTGATGCACCATCAAGTGGATGTAGGAGATATGCTGAAGACCATGTGGGAAATAGATTCAGATATAAAAAGACAATTAACCAAAGAAGAGCAGTTATGTGAAAATATATACGAGAAAACAGTAACAAGAAACGAAGAAGGACGATACAGAGTCAAACTGCCCTTTAAAACATACAGTCCACAATCACACGCAGGTAATACGAAGGAGATAGCCACACGCAGATTCCTACAGCTGGAGAAGAAGTTCAAAAAATACGCCAATCTGAAAACAGAATACACAAAGGTTATTAACGATTACATAGAACAGCAGCATGTTGAAGAGGTACCTGAAAGGGAAAAAGATATTAAAACATCAGTTTACTTACCGCACCACCCTGTAGTTCGGGAAGACAAGGAGACCAGCCAAACACGTGTTGTTTATGATGCCTCATGTAAGGGGACCAACCAAGTATCCCTGAATGATGAACTGCTTGTTGGTCCACAGTTACAAGAAGACCTGAGAAACATTTTGATGAGATGGCGGATGAAAAATGTCTGCTTCGCAGCTGATATCACACAAATGTATCGCCAAATATTAGTCACTAACGAAGACAAAGATTTCCAGCGTATTGTGTGGCGACAAGATGAATCTGAAAACTTAAAAGAATACCGTTTACTTCGAGTCACCTTTGGTACTGCACCTGCACCATACTTGGCAGTCAAAACACTTCATCAGGTTGCCAAGGATGAAGGTCATGATCACGCCCGAGCTACAAAAACTATTTTAGAAGACTTCTACATGGATGATGTGCTATCTGGTGCAGATACAGCAAAAGATGCTATTTTATTAGCTAAAGAAATCACTGACATATTGAGCAAAGCTGGATTTCAACTTACTAAATGGTCATCAAATAGTATGGAATTTATGGAATCTATAGACGAAAAGAAAAGATCAGCTAACGCTCACGTCAAATTGAATCTAGATGGAACAATAAAAGCACTTGGTATAATATGGAACTTGGGTACAGACCAATTCATATACAACTTATCCTTACCACCACCAACTCAAAGTATCACTAAAAGAAACATCTTATCTGATATCCAAAGGCTATTTGACCCTTTGGGTTGGATTTCTCCGGCAACAATCACTGCAAAAATCTTTATACAGAAGCTATGGCTAGAAAAACTAAGTTGGGATGAAGAAATAACGCCATCTTTAAAAGAAGAATGGAAACAAATAAGTTCAGACTTCACAAATGTCAAGGATATTCAGATAGGAAGATGGATTGGTACAACAAATGCAGATTTTGACAATATACAGTTGCATGGATTTAGTGATGCGTCGATGCAAGCGTACGCTGCCGTCGTGTATATTCGAATTATCAGAGACGACAAGATAATTACAAAGCTTATTGCTGCTAGAACACGAGTAGCACCACTGAAAACCGTGTCAGTTCCTCGCTTAGAGCTTTGTGGGGCCTTGTTGCTTTCGAAATTGATGAAGCAAGTAGGAGAAGCAATGCGTATACCAACTTCGCATATGTTTGCATGGACTGATTCGTCTATAGTAATAGCATGGCTATGTGGCGAACCCAACAGGTGGAAGACATTCGTGGCAAATCGAGTAGTCGAAATTGTAGAAAACCTCAATAACAAACGGTGGTACCACGTGCAGTCACCCGAAAACCCCGCAGATCTGGCTTCCCGAGGAACTTCATTATCAGAACTGAAGACGTCTAATTTATGGTGGGACGGGCCGAGCTGGTTGGCTGAAAAAGAAATAAAATTTAGTAACACAGAAATAGTAGAAATCGACCTGGAAAGAAAAACAAAGAAAGAAATATATACTTACCTTAACACAAACACAGAAGTCACAGAAGAACAAGAAATTGGATTAACTACGAAATTTGAAATGTTTGATTCCTTACTCGATTTGAAGAAATCTATTTCATACTGCCGACGATTTTTAAATTGCAAACAAAAACCTGAAATGATACATACTGATATGACTACTAGAGAACTGGAAGATTCTTTACATATTTGTATTAAATTGATACAAGCAAATGACTTTAATGAAGATCTACAAAGACTACGGGTAAAGAAACAAGTCAAGAAAAGGAGTATATTGAGATCACTTAACCCTTACCTAGATGATGAGAATATCCTCAGAGTAGGTGGACGCCTCAGACATTCACAGTTAGATCATGACAGAAAACATCCTATCATCTTAGGGAATAACAACCAACTAGTGCCTCTTATTATTTCAGAGGCCCATGACAGAACGCTACATGGCGGTAGATCACTCATGTTAAATTATATACGATCAAAATATTGGATCCTCAAGGTTAAATCAAGGGTCAACAGATATCTTCATAAATGTCTCATCTGTGCGAAGCTAAATGCTACTGCTAAACAACAAATAATGGGAGACTTGCCTGAAGCACGGGTCACTCCATCAAGACCGTTTTTGCATAGTGGTGTGGACTTTGCAGGACCCTATTCTCTCTTAGTAACTCGAGGCAGAGGAGCAAAGACAGTGAAGGCATACATCGCGATATTTATTTGTATGGCTACCAAAGCGATTCATATCGAATTAGTTGGCGATCTTACGACAGAAGCATTCATCGGGGCGTTTCGACGTTTTGTTGCTCGACGTGGAAGATGTAGTGATCTCTGGAGCGACCAGGGGAGAAATTTCGTAGGCGCCAATAAAGAGCTCTTTGATACCTGGAATGAAGCACAATTACAATTTGATGGGAAAATAAAGAAATTACTTGTAGATGATGGCACACAATGGCACTTTATCCCTGCCTACAGCCCCAATTTTGGAGGGTTATGGGAGGCAGGCGTTAAATCGATTAAGTATCACCTTAAAAGAATTCTTACTGCTAACCTTACCTTCGAGGAGATGATGACTATACTATGCCAAGTAGAAGCTTGTTTAAACTCTCGACCGTTATGCCCGCTCGAAGACACGGACGCTGAAAACATAAATGCTTTAACTCCTGGTCATTTTTTAATAGGAGAAGCACCAATTGTAGTCCCAACAACCGAGTATAAAAATGTCAGAATACATACCTTGTCTCGCTGGCAGCATCTGCAAAAATTGTTAAGTGATTTTTGGCGGCAATGGCAGGATGAGTATCTGTCAAGACTTCAACAACGTCCGAAATGGTTGAAAAGAGAAGACGAGTTTAATATCGGAGATATTGTACTAATAAAAACTGATAACTTACCTCCAGGAAAATGGTCCTTGGGACGCATCTTGCAGAAACATCCAGGACCTGACGGTTTTACTAGGGTATACAGTGTAAAGAGTGGTGATCATGTTGTAAAAAGATCAGTGACTAAATTATGCTCTTTACCTGTTGATACTAATGAAGAAGCGTGTAATAATTAGTTTCATTATTGATTTGTTTATGATGTAAATTCTATTATGCATGCTTGAGTAAATGTAATTTTGAAAAGGCCCTTTAATAGTCCTTTGGGGGGCGGTATGTTGTGTGACATATGTCAAATCAGTCGCTTAATAAACGTACTACAGATCGCACGTGAAATTTAATTTTAAATAAAGTTAAAACCCCGTCATACAAAATTCAACCTTAGTACACCAACAACTAGAGATATCAATAGGGGAGGATGTGGAGTGAGAAGAAGGTAATTGTGGTAGGTTACCACTATTTACAAACATTGAACTAAAATAGTTATTAAATAGGTCACAAATAACCTCGCCGTCAGAGGAGGAGTCATCGTTAAAATACATTGTAGATGGTACCTCAGTAGCTGAAAAATTTGATTTTATGAAGCTCCAGAAATATTTGGGAGATGAGGTTATTTTCTTTTCACTAAAGACAATATATTTATTATAACAATCCTTGTCAAGCTTTTTCGCTCTCTTTCTTAGCATTTTAAATTCGTCATAATCAGGTTTATGGTTGTATTTTTTCCACCTAGCGTGAACTTTTAATTTGTTTTTATAATTTTAATTAGTGGTCTACTAAACCAAGGTGGATATTGGGTTGAAATGCAAACTTTGCGCCTTGGTACATGTTTCCTAATTAAGCCATACAAGAGGGAATAAAAATAATTTGTTGAACCTTCGGTACCCATACTATCAATCACTGACCAATTCACATTAGAGAGAGCTTCCTAAGTTCGTCATAATTAGCCGCAAGGTAAAGATATTTATAACGCTCCTTAGAATATAAAGGTGTCACTAAAGACAAGCGAAGAGAGATAACTAGGGATTTATGATGTAAATCTTCTAGTGTAAGAGGAGAGGAGCAGTTTCATACATCGCAATCAACATTACTCATCACAAGATCCGGAATACGGTCGTTTGCATTTAAACACCCATTAAACTGTTTCAGTCCGGTGAGACAAAGGAAGTCTGAAAGTTTAACAGCAAGGGGATTATTATTATTATTTAAAGATATGGTTGAAAAATTATCAAGGTACCAAATTGCGTGAGGAATATTAAAATCACCCACAAGCAGAAAAGTATCGTTTGGGTAACGTTGTATGAGGTTGTTGACGTTATTAAAAAATAATTGCAAGGACTGGGCTTGATTACTATGGGGAAAATACGAACAGGATATGTGTAAAGACCTGGCGCGGCCCGACACAACACAGGGCGTCTCTGACGCAGCTAGGGGCAGAGATAGCCATACCTCCTCGGAGGAAATTGAGCTGCAGAGGTCGGTACAGAGGCGCGCGTTCAGGCCGCGCCGCACTGCCACCAGTACGCCGCCGCCCCGCGCCGCCACCGCCGCGGGCCGATCTCGTCGATAAACGTTGTACGATTTCGGGCTTGAGATCAAATCTCTCTCGTAAATGTGCGTTCAAATTTCCCGCGCATCAACTACTGATCCGTTCTCAAACTGAATGAACGGAGTGACCGAAAGAGCTGATGCTCTCGGTCTTCTGCCGCGACAGGGCGGCCATCTTCCTCTTCTCATCTCGCGCTAATGCCGGCCGGCGCGCGTCCTCTTAATTAATCCAAAACTGTGACATTTTGGAATGGAATCCATGTGAGAGTGGTGTGAAAGTGTCCCGGGACCACAGGAGCAGTCAAAACCTATGGAAAATGTGAGTGAGATATAATTTCTTTAGCCCAAATCTGTTTTTAAATATTTCAATACTGTCGTAGTTCAACCATTTTGGTCCTTCGAACCGGATTCTCCAGTTTGTAAACCAGATACACTTTTACACACTCTAAAGCATCCAATTATATATTCCTAGTACAGTTTTTAGTAAACACAAGACTTTATTTCGAGTCTAAAGTTTGTGTAACTACGTAATTAATTTCAATAATTTCAATTGTTGCAACGCGTCGCGCGTGTCTATTGTTTCAAAATGGCCGACATTCTAGAACAACTTATAGATAAAAAGGAGATGTGTTTTTTACGTATTCAAACACTATTCGAATTATCCAAAGTCGTTGTCACCGATTCAACACGTATATCGGAATTTAATTTACGTCTTAAGGACATTCATTCAAACCGCGAAGTATTCGAGCAAACCGTATTCGAAATTAATGCTTTAAAAAAGAAAGAAAATTCCAAGTACAAGTCTAATCATCAGGAAATTCAAACTTATGACGACATGTATTATCGGATTTTAAGCGTCGCCACAACTATTAACGAAATATGGCAGTCGTGCGAGAGCGGCAGTTCGCCTTCTACCGACGCCGTACGCCGCGGCGGGCTCGGTGACACCAACAATGATTTGCGCTCAGTTAAACCGCGTTTACCTAGACTCGAATTGTTTCATTTCGATAGCAAGTTGGAGAATTGGCAAACTTTCTATGATACATTTACGAGTCTGATTCATAACAACGAAGGCATTAGTAATGTTGAAAAATACTACTATCTACTTTCTGCCGTTAGCGGTTCCGCGTTAACCGTAGTTAAAGGAATGCCAATTACATCTGATAACTATCCAATCGTATGGGCGTTGTTAGTTAAGAAATTCGAAAACAAACGCGCCTTAGCTACCAGTTATTTGGACCGGTTATTTCAATTTAAACCATTGTTGGCGGAATCAGTCTCTGGGCTTAACACCTTTTTGCAAACCTATCAGGAATGTGTCAAAGCGTTAACACATTTAAATATCGACAATTTATCGAGCTTCATATTGTTCTACATGGGGTTGCGTAACTTAGACACCGTTACTAGACGAGAGTTCGAACAAACTGTGGAACAAACTCAAATACCTACTTACGATCAGCTGATCGCCTTTGTAGAAAAGCAAGCGCGTGTTTTAGAAATGTCCGAAGTTAAAAATTGTGTACAGAAGGGTCAGTTTACACCGAGGGCTGTTACTAACGTCGTATCAAAACCGAACGTATTGCGATCGAATAATAATAACTTCTATACCGGCGCAAACAAACCTACAACGAAACCGTGCTTGTCAGCTGTTAGTAAGGGGAGCAATGACCGATCAAACAAGTGTTTATTCTGTGACAAAACGCATTCAACGTACCGATGTTACGAATTTTTAGATTTATCACCCGCACAGCGTCTTGACAAAGTGAAACAGCTTCAATTATGTGAAAATTGCTTACGTCAGCATCAGCTGTCAGAGTGTACTTCAAAGATTAGATGTGTTTTGTGTAAACAACCGCACCATCATAGTCTACACTTAGATACAGTTTCAAGTGTACAAAATTCTAGTGGTAGTCAAGGTCCGTCTAGAGGTCAAGGTCAACTTCCTAACGTCGGCTTGACTTGTTCGTCAAATTCCACCGTGTTGTTAGGCACTGCCGTGGTGCACGTCGCAGATCGATGGGGAACTTACCACGCCGTGCGTGCAGTAATAGACAGCGGTGCCATGTCCGGTTATATGACAAATGAATGTGCTCAGCGCCTAGGTCTGTCGCGACGCCAGTGTCCGTTTGAACCCATGGGTCTGGGAGGTGCACCAGTGCAAGATTTCGGTTTGGTTACATGTTCAATTAAGCCACGAAACTCAACTGGTCCAGTTCTGAGTACTGAGACTGTGGTTGTAGGTAATATTACAAGTAGTTTACCAACAATGACGCTTTCAAATAAAATTATAAATAACTTCAAAAATCTCGAGTTAGCAGACCCTAATTACTTTTCGGCCTCTCCTGTCGAATTACTGTTGGCGGGCGACTTGTTTCCGTACATTTATGACGGTCAAAACATACTACCGCGAGAACCGGGTTTACCCGTTGCGATGCACTCGATTTTCGGTTACATCATAGCTGGCCAGACAGTGCTCGAAAGTGGTCGCGAATCGTTTAACTCTTCCCTCGGCTTGTTCTCGGCAAATAGTAGTATCGAAAAAATAATGAACTCCTTTTGGGAGACTGAAAACGTACCCTGTGATTTGATTAAAAATCCAGAGGACATTTATGTGGAAGAGTGTTTTCAAAAGGAACACAGCCGTGACAGCACCGGGCGCTACACGGTGACGTACCCATTCAAGTCTAACTGTGAGCTTGGTGATTCAACTCAACAAGCGTTACGTCGTTTCAAAAATTTAGAAACTAAATTAAACCGTATTCCTGAACTTAAAGAAGAGTATTGTAAATTCATGTCCGAATATGAAGACCTCGGTCATATGACTTGTGTGGGTGACTTAGGGTCTGTCGATTCGAAATATATTATTCCACATTTTTGTGTTTTAAGGCCTTCAAGCACAACCACGAAACTTCGTGTTGTGTTTGACGCCTCAAGTAAGACGTCAAATAATAATTCGTTAAATTCAATTGTTTACGCGGGTCCTAAGTTGCAAGCAGACATAAATGAAATCTTAACCAATTTTCGTATTAACGAAATTTGTTTGTCAAGTGATATTTGTAAAATGTTTCGTATGACCTGGATTGAGGAAGCTCAGCGCAAGTACCAACATATTTTATGGCGGTTTTATAAAGATCAACCTATAAAAGTCTATGCTTTAAACACCATAACTTATGGGGTAGCTAGTAGCCCTTATTTAGCGATTCGTGTCCTGCACCAGCTGGCAGACGACGACGCCGAGAAGTATCCTTTAGCGAGCAAGGTTCTAAAAAAAGGATTCTTCGTTGATGACCTTCTGTGGTCCGTAGGTACGTACGAGGAAGCAGCTCAGCTTCAAGATGAGCTGATTAATTTATTAAAAGGAGGAGGGTTCATTCTTCGGAAATGGGCGAGCAACTGTTCCCAACTTTTAGAACGTGTACCCGCTGATCATCGCGAAACGCCAGTTGCATTCGAAGATGATAAAAATCTATCATTAAAAGTTTTAGGTCTTCAGTGGCGGCCTGCTGAGGACGCGTTCTCATTTGCGACAAACTTACTTTCAGCTTCACAGGCGGTTACCAAACGCAGTGTCCTATCACAGTTAGGTCGTCAGTTCGATCCACTAGGTTTCGTAGCGCCATGCATCTTCTACGCGAAATGCTTTATGCAGAAGCTCTGGCTCCAAAAGCTCGGATGGGACGAGAAACTTTCCCCGGAGTTGGAGAAAGAATGGCTCACCTATGTGTCTGAACTTCCACTGCTGTCAAACTTTAGGTATGATCGTCAAGTTACTGTCAACCATCACAATCACTATCAGCTGTTAGGTTTCTGCGACGCTTCTACTAAAGGAATAGCTTCGGTCATTTACTTGCGTAGCTTCAACAATCAAGGTCAAACCAAGGTCAGTCTTGTTATTGCTAAGTCTAAAGTTGCTCCCTTAAAAACCGTATCCGTGCCACGTCTTGAACTGATGGCTGCGCATTTGTTGGTCAAACTAGTCAAATACACTAAGTCAATATTACTTGCTCAAATATCGATAGATGACATATTTTTGTTCACTGACTCTTCTGTGGTGTTGAGTTGGCTAAACACACCCAGCTACACATTAAAAACCTTTGTGGCTACGCGTGTCTCCAAAATATTGGAGACCGTGTCTAGCGAAAGCTGGTACCACGTGAGCGGTGCGTCCAACCCCGCCGATGTGTGTTCGCGCGGCGCGCTACCCTCCGCGCTGCTGGCAGCGCCGGAGTGGCTAGCGGGCCCGAGCTGGCTCAACACGCCGCAGGAAAGTTGGCCAATTAAATCAATTGATCAATTTAAATCTAACAATGTACCGGAATTACAAATCACTGGCAAGTCATCAGTTCAAACGCTCGTGTCTAGTAATGATAGCACAGAGTCGAATTTTCTTATCAAATTGACTGAAAAATATTCAAATTTTGTTAAACTGCAAAATGTAGTAGCACGCTGTTTTCAATTTATCAATAATTGTAAGTCAATCAGATCAAAACGCAACTTGGGACCGCCCCTTCTATCCGATTTAAGGAAAGCGCACGATATTATTATCAAGGCAGTTCAACGTCAACACTTTTTCACTGATATCGATGCACTTAAAAACGGTAAATCTTGTAGTTTGTCGATTAAAAAGCTAGCACCCTTTTTGGACCCCCTTGGTTTCCTCAGGGTGGGGGGTAGACTGTCGCTGTCGGACCTGCCATATCAAATTAAGCACCCGTTGTTGCTTCCCAAAGTGGGAAATTTCATTAAAATATTAATCGACTATTTTCATAAAATGTATTTACATGCTGGACCGCGCACGCTTCATAGTCTAATTAGTCAAAAATATTGGATTATTTCAGCAAGGAGAATTATAAGGTCGCGATTTTCTAAGTGCCTTCAATGTTTTAAAGTAAAACCGACATCTTTACAACCCATTATGGGTAACCTACCGAAATTTCGTATTCAAGATATACATGCCTTTCACACTGTGGGTGTTGATATCGGAGGCCCATTTTACACGCGAGAGAGTAACAGGCGCAACGCCAAGATTTCCAAGTCATATTTACTGCTCCTCGTCTGTTTTGCAACGCGTGCAGTGCACGCAGAGGTTCTGAGTGCGCTCACAACTGAATGTTTTTTCGCAGCCTTTGACCGCTTCACGGCTAGGCGCGGACTTTGTCACACTGTTGTGTCTGACAACGGTAAAAACTTCGTGTCTGCTGGTAAACAACTTGCTGAAGTAAATCAATTTCTTAAACAACATATGAATAATATTTCAATTGCCTTTAATAATCGATTTGTTGAGTGGAGGTATAATCCTCCCACGGGCAGCCATTTTGGTGGTATGTATGAAAGTGGTATCAAATCCGCGAAACAGATGTTGAAGCGTGTCATAGGCAACCGGACATTATCATTCGAGGAACTTAGCACCCTCTTCGCTCGTGTCGAAGCCGTGTTAAATTCCCGACCTTTAACAAATATCTCGAGCGACCCGTCAGAGTACGAGGCGCTCACACCCGGACATTTCTTAGTCGGTCGCGAACTATTAGCCGTTCCTGAGTACGACCTTTCTGACGAACCGGTTCACAGTTTGAGTCGCTGGCAACTAGTGCAGCAGGCGTCGCAACGATTTTGGAAATTGTGGAAAAACGACTACCTTCACACGCTCCAGCAGCGACAGAAGTGGCTTAGCAATTGTCGTAACGTTAACGTAGGCGAACTCGTTTTGATACATTCCGACGCTCCTCCACTTCAATGGTCCCTTGGCCGTGTGACCGAGCTTCATCCGGGCCCCGACGGGGTAGTCCGGGTAGTCAAAGTACGAACTCAAAATGGAGAGTATACGCGACCCGTTGTAAAACTTAGTCCTCT
The DNA here is from genome assembly GCA_923062465.1 of Acleris sparsana. NCBI lineage: Eukaryota > Metazoa > Arthropoda > Insecta > Lepidoptera > Tortricidae > Acleris > Acleris sparsana. Next base: position 4,606,436 of record OV281289.1, read on the forward strand.
TCCAATGGAATTGGACTCAGAGTAACTTCTTTTATTTTCATATTGCATAACTGACACCAGTGTCAAGTTTATGTTATTTAGTTAAGTTTCAAGTGCCTAATTACGGTTACACATCCTTCATTATAAATATTGTTTTCTCTACATTTTTATATCTTATCATACAGTCCACTGTCATATACACTGACAACCATCCCTGGTTTATAAACTGGGGAATCTGGGGTAGATTCCCGGTGGGGGGTTTATGTACGATTTCGGGCTTGAGATCAAATCTCTCTCGTAAATGTGCGTTCAAATTTCCCGCGCATCAACTACTGATCCGTTCTCAAACTGAATGAACGGAGTGACCGAAAGAGCTGATGCTCTCGGTCTTCTGCCGCGACAGGGCGGCCATCTTCCTCTTCTCATCTCGCGCTAATGCCGGCCGGCGCGCGTCCTCTTAATTAATCCAAAACTGTGACATTTTGGAATGGAATCCATGTGAGAGTGGTGTGAAAGTGTCCCGGGACCACAGGAGCAGTCAAAACCTATGGAAAATGTGAGTGAGATATAATTTCTTTAGCCCAAATCTGTTTTTAAATATTTCAATACTGTCGTAGTTCAACCAAACGTCATAATTATGGTAGAAGTATTCGGCATCACTAAAATCGTCAGTGAGCCATGTTTCGGTTAAACATATGATGTCGTAGTTAGACTGGAGCACATTAGCGAGGAAAGAATGAGATTTAGTCCTAAGTCCTCTCACGTTCTGATAATAAATTTTCAGAAATTCCAGTTTAATCATTTATACACCGTGGGCCCGAATAACCCGACCAATTTTAACAATCGATACTTGAGCCTATTTGTAGAATATAATGGGTATAATATGTAGTCCAATAACGCATAATTTCCGAGATTTTTATTATTTAAAAATCAATTCCATAGTTAATTAAATTTGAACTCTGTCACCTTAACCTAAAGCATTATTTACTAAGAAAGATTCATGTTGTAAGTAGCAATATCATCCACATACAACATAAATTAATTAATCAATTTCTTATTAAATAATGCTTTAGGTTAAGGTGACAGAGTTCAAATTAAATTAACTATGGAATTGATTTTTAAATAATAAAAATCTCGGAAATTATGCGTTATTGGACTACATATTATACCCATTATATTCTACAAATAGGCTCTAGTATCGATTGTTAAAATTGGTCGGGTTATTCGGGCCCACGGTGTATAATAGTACGAGAGATTAAAGCGGGACACTAAGTATGCACAAAATGGCGTTTTACAGTTAAATTTTACGTAATATACTCTGAGGGTATATAAGTATAAGTTTGTTGCTTCTGTAGCGACATGTAAATGTAACAAGCGTAGGAGAGGCGGATATATTGTAGGATGGAATAAATTTGTTGCCGAAGCACACAGGGAGGCCAGGCTGCAGTTTCAAGTTTGGGTGCTGGCAGGTAAACACAAAAGTGGTAAGTTGTTTGAGCAAATGCTAAATGCTAAAAAGATCTTTAAGTCTAAGTTAAAGTGGTGCCAGGACAGACAAGAACAGTTTAAAATGGATAAGCTGGCTCAGGCCCATAATAACAAAAAATTTAAGGATTTTTGGAAAGGTACAAGAGGCTTGAATGTGAAGCCTGGCCTACCTGTGAGTATGGAGGGTAAAACTGAACAGGGAGAGATTGCCGAACTGTTTAGAGAGCATTTCATTGTGAAATCACTGTTGGGGACGCGGTCTTCTCCTGAGGTGATCGATGAGGGGACCGCGAGGACTGGGCGAGATTCCTTGTTTACTGCAAATCTAATCCGGACGGTCATTAAAAAAATGCAGAGAGGTAAATCGCCCGGTCACGACGGTCTCAGCATCGAGCACTTCAGGTATGCGGGTGCTCACCTGCCTCGAGTTCTGGCAATGTTCTTTAATTTTTGCTTGGGTCACTCATACCTTCCGGAGGCTCTTATGAGGACGATTGTTGTGCCGGTGGTTAAAGACAGGACAGGTGACCTAACTAATAGGACGAACTATCGGCCTATTTCACTTGCCACTACTGCCGCTAAAATATTTGACAGTATGCTTGACGGGGTTCTAGAAAAGCATTTGAGGATACATGACGCTCATTTTGGGTTCAGACCCGGTTTGTCCACAGAAAGTGCGATACTCTGCCTCAAGCATGCTGTCAAGTACTACACGAACAGAAAAACACCAGTTTATGCCTGCTTTCTCGATTTGTCCAAAGCATTTGACCGAGTTGACTACGATCTGCTATGGCGTAAGCTGGGGGAGACTGGTTTGCCGGTTGAGTATGTGGCTGTCTTGAGGCACTGGTACAGCAATCAGACTAATCAGGTTAGGTGGGCCAACGCCCTGTCTGGTGAGTACAGGCTGGAATGCGGGGTTAGGCAGGGGGGGATCACGTCTCCAAGGCTGTTTAACTTATATGTAAATAAGCTGATAGAAGGGCTTAGCAGCATGCATGCTGGCTGCTATGTAGGGAGCACCTGTATCAACAATATAAGCTACGCTGATGATATGGTGCTGCTCGGCGCTTCTGTCAGCGCAATTGAACAACTGCTGGCTACTTGCGAAGCGTATGCCCGAGAACATGGGCTAGTGTATAACCCCGCTAAAAGTGAGGTTATGGTTTTTACGGCGGGCAAAATAAAGCCATACTATGTACCTCCAATCACTTTGAGCGGTAGTCAGCTGTTGGTTGTGGACAAGGTTAAATACCTGGGACACATAATAACGAGAGATCTGAAAGATGATTTTGATATTGAGAGGGAGCGCAGGGCGCTAGCGGTTCGTAGTAATATGCTTGCTCGCAGGTTTGCTCGATGTTCAAGGGAAGTAAAAATAACGCTTTTTAAAGCCTATACGCAATCTTTTTACTCGAGCAGCCTGTGGGTTGAGTATGCAAAGCGAGCCTATGGCGCCCTGCGCGTCCAATACAATAATGCGTTTAGAATGCTGTTGGGGCTGCCGAGGAGGTGCAGTGCATCGGGCATGTTCGCCGAAGCCCGTGTAGACGGGTTTCAGGCGATCATGCGCAAGAAGATTGCATCACTGTTAGGCAGAGTGAGGGCGAGCGACAACAGCATTCTAAATGCGATAGCGGGAAGATTTGATTGTCCAATCCTATCTTGTTGGATTGGACCCAGACCATGATGGATTTTCCAAGTATTTGTCCACAATTACTTTCCTTTTTTCAAGTTCCATATTCGATAACTATTAAACGCATTGATCAAGGTCTATAATTTTTGCACCATTTAAACATCAAAACGTTGTCAACAAACCGTGATTGTCACTTTTGAAATAAGAATTCAAGAAACATTTTTTTTAAATTAATTTATACGTGCCAATTCTAAATGAACCATGCTTTATTATGCATAATGGAATTCTGCCATATCAATATTATGCTAACATACTATTCGGGCAAACAATCATTCGGTTAATAGGTATAGATTTATGCCAAATAAAATTTCGGCAAGTCGTAGATTCGGCGTAAATAAACCAGTATGTGACACGGCGTAAATAAACCACCAATGAATCACCCATGGCAACATTATCCCATTTTTGTTTCTTTCCTTCTTTATTGTTTTTGTTTTGATTTCTGTGTTGCCATCCCTTGTTCATGATGTTTTGGTCTGTTATACATTATTGTTTCTATATTTGAAAAACGGAACCCTCGTTGCGTGACCGTGACTCGCACTTAACCGATTTATTTCACTTTGAGATACTGTCCCTATAATATATATAGGCTCTACACTATGACCCCACAACGTACCGTTTACTTACACAATGCACAGTTATTACAAAAAACAGCAATATTCCCATTATGCCCTTTAGTTGTACGCAACCCTAATAATGTGAAGTCAATGTTTGATGTGTCACTAGTATCAATAAAATACCACATGGCCATCATCATAAAGGGGCGGATCGGCGATAGCGATGCGCGATAACCCTAAAGACGCAGATGGCGTACGCCCCCTTGGGCCCGGCCCGTCGAGCGCGCAACCCAGCAGGCAGTCACAGCGCGGCGGGCGCGACCTACTGACCATGTCCGCCAAACTCATACAATGTCTCCTCCTAACCGTGTGGTTCGTTCACCTCGACTGTGAAGTGTATCAAGACCGACCGAAAATCAAGACTTCGGATGGCGATTTAATACTGGAAGCTGCTCAAGACAAAAACATATACTTACTCCCCAATGGACCCAAGTCGAAGGTGTTCATCGGATCGATCGACCTGCTCACCATCAACGCAAGCAGCAGTCCGCGCGGCGAGCCTCACTGGAGCCCTGCTGGCGACTCCGTTGTCGACCAGTACATCACAGGACCGAGTGGCATATTACGCAGGTTAGAAAACTTAGAAAATCGTGATAGTGGCTCACCTAGTATCGTTCAGGCAAACGTTACAATACTCTGGAGAAAAATTAACAGAATTAACAATAGACTTTTGAGCCTGGAAAGTCAAATCAGCTCGATGACGAGAGATGCGTGCCAATCAAACCCATGCAAGCACGGTAGTGAATGTCTCACATTGGTTAATGGCTATCACTGCTTGTGCCCGTCGAATTGGGAAGGTACCGATTGTGATGTGGATGTCAACGAATGCCGAAACTTTGCTGGGACTGACTTGGGGTGCCAAAACGGAGCTTCTTGTATCAATAAACCTGGAACGTACGAATGCCAATGTACGTTTGGATGGTTTGGCCTCCATTGTACTAGAAAGCTTATGGATTGCTCTGGTGGCAACTTTGAAATGTGTGGCCACGGCATTTGCGTTCCTGTGACGAGTGGAGTCGGTATTACATGCATTTGCAATCAAGGCTGGGCGAACAACGGCACCGGACCTGCATGTTTAACTGATATAAACGAATGCGATTCAAGTCAAGGTTTGCATTGCTCAGCCAATCCTAGAGTGGAATGTATTAACACCCCAGGCTCGTTTAGATGTGGACAATGCCCTCTTGGATATGAGGGCGATGGCTTCATTTGCTCCGATATTGACGAATGTTTGACTATTCCTAACGGCGGATGCAGTCCAATGGTCACGTGCCATAATACGATCGGCTCGCGTATATGCGGAAGTTGTCCACCTGGATATCAAGGAGACGGTGTTACTTGCACTTGGAGAGGCACGTGTAGTATCAACCGAGGCGGATGTCACCCCGCGGCGCAATGCATAGACAACCTGTCTCTAGGTGGCCAAATCAGCCAGTGTATATGCCCCAACGACATGGCTGGGGACGGAGTAGGACTCCACGGCTGCTACATTCCCACGGCTGATAATACGACGCAGCGTTGTGAAAATAACCCATGTGTTCACGGACAATGCCATGCCCTACATCTAGGCTATACCTGCATCTGCACCATCGGCTACAGCGGCGCACACTGTGACAGGCCCGCTGACTACTGCGCCAACAACCCATGCCTTAATGGAGGAATCTGCAGACCGGATCGCATTTTACAGAAAGGTTTTAGGTGCGAGTGCACGGCACAATACACAGGCGACGTCTGCGACACAGCAGTCAAGAGTTGCGGCGGAATTTTGGACAACGAGGAAGGTAGCCTCTACTACCCCTTACACAACTCTAGTTACACGCATGATTCGAAGTGCGCTTGGGTGATTCGCACCGTTCCCGAAAAAGTGATTAACGTAACATTTAGTAAATTTAATTTAGAAAACCAACCGGAATGCAACTACGACTTTTTGCAAATCCATGATGGACGCAGTTCAGCCAGTCAGCTTATAGGTAGGTTTTGTGGAAATTTATTTCCAAAAGGAGGTAACATTATATCGAGTCATAACTATTTATATTTTTGGTTCCGATCTGACAGTTCGGTAGCTAAAGATGGGTTTGCGCTTCATTGGAATAGTATACCCCCTGTTTGTGGAGGTGAAATAGATGCAACGGTCCATGGGCGCATAAGTTCCCCGGGCTCGCCCGGTAAATATCCGCCAAATAGAGACTGTTACTGGTATTTGCGAACGAGCTTAGGTAAAAAAATCCAGCTGCATTTCTTTGAACTCGATATTGAGGCTCATTCAAATTGTAGTTATGATTATATTAGTATATTCGACGGAGAACACAACACTGACCCGCTTATTAACCAGTATTGCAATTCAACCCTGCCGTCACCAGTTCTTTCGGCGGGTTCGCGTATGTTGATTCACTTTCATTCTGACGCATACGGTGCAGGTAACGGTTTTCAAGTTTCATACGCTCCGGTTCAAGGAATACCGGGATGTGGTGGCTTTTATACATCAGACAGAGGAGAAATCGTTTCACCGTCATATAATGGAAAAGCTCTACATAATTTGCAATGTGACTACAAAATTCAAACTAGAAAAGATACTAAAATTCGCATCACTTTCGTATCTTTTGCGCTAGAACGTTCATTACAATGCAAATTCGACTATCTCAAATTATACGACGGTCCTTCAACAGACTCACCACTCTATGGTCGATTTTGTGGGAATAGGTATCCGCATTCAGCATTCATATCATCGTCTAACAGTATCTTTATAAAATTCCATACAGATTATAATATAGCGTCGGATGGTTTTAAAATAACGTACGAAGCCGTTTGTCAGCACACGATAATGGGCGACAGCGGTGTCATTAAATCTCCAGGATATCCCTTTAACTACCCACCAAACCAAGTGTGTGAGTACATTATCAGTGCAACCCCAGGAAAATCAATTCAACTCACTTTTCAAGATTTCGATGTCGAGGACAATAGATACTACAATTGTCGCTACGACTACGTTGAAATCAGAGATGGGCCAGACATCAACTCTACTTCTTTGGGGAGATTTTGCGGAGGCTCTCAACACATGCCTCCTACAAAAACATCGACTCATAATTACATGTATGTACGCTTTAAATCGGATTTGAGCGTCGCTGGCACTGGATTCTATGCAAACTATACGACCATTAACACGGAATGTGGAGGTATTTACAGACAGACCAGTGGACTTATCAACCACCCGAGCATTACTGGTAATACGTACAACAATGATCAAAATTGCATCTGGTTACTGATTGCCCCGGTGGGATTTGTTATAAAGCTAACTTGGAACAGGTTCGATCTTGAAGCTATGTCTTCATGTCAGAGCGATTATGTAGAACTAGTAGAGATTGATGACAACAATCAACATAGTATCATACAACGTTACTGTGGATCGACTCTACCTCCTGCAGTAACTATCTCTACGAATCGCTTAATGTTAAGGTTTCAGTCTGATAGCAGCATACGATCATCCGGATTTTCAGTGCTGTATTCTTTCTTAGATGCAAAATTACATTGCGGTGCCACGTTTATCAAAACTCACGGGTTTATTTACTCCCCCGGATGGCCTGAACTTTACGATCGAAATCGTAATTGCGTCTGGACGATTTCAGTTCCGGTTGGCCAACAAATTGCATTGAATATTTCCCAGTTTGATTTAGAGCGACCCTCGCGTGGAAATTGCGATAATGGCGATTACTTGGAAATAAGAAATGGTGCAACCGGAAACTCGCCGTCCATTGGAAAATACTGTGGAAGTTTTAAATCTAGGCTTATTAAATCTCTAGGAAACAGTATTTACATTCACTTTTATTCCGACATGTATTTATCCGGAAGAGGATTCAAGATAGAATGGGACGGTACTATATCAGGCTGCGGAGGCACATTGTCCAGCGCCTCCGGGTCAATATCTTCGCCCAACTATCCACAAAGCTATCACGATAATGCAGAATGTTTTTACAAAATCGTTACTAGTAGTGGAACGCGAATTCAAATCACTTTTACGGATTTAGATCTAGAAAGAACAAGAAACTGTAGGGACGATTATGTAGAAATATTCGACGGTCGCACGCATAGCGACCCAAGTTTAGGCCGTTATTGTGAAATGTCGCCAGCCCTAACTAGGATAATTACTACTTCCAATTACGCATTAATTAAATTTCGTTCAGACATATTAATTGGCGCAAAAGGCTTTTACCTAAATTACCAAACCATTTGTAACAATAACCTAACCGGCAGTTATGGAATCATTGAGAGTCCAAGTTTCCCTGGCAATTATCCAAACCACCTAAACTGCCTGTGGACTATTAATGTGCCCAAGGGGCATAAAATAAATGTCACATACACGGATTTTGATATTTACAGAACTGAAATTAGAAGGTATGCTAGTCGGCCTCCAGGATATAGTTACGGCTTCTTTTCGTCAGGTTGGAGAGTACTAACAACTACCACTAACTGTGACAATGATTTTTTGCAAATGAGACAAACACCTGATATTAATTTCTCTGAAAAGCTATGTGGAACTACAAAACCGCCTGCTTTCAGCTCTAAAAGTAATTCTTTACAAATTAAATTTATTGCGTCCTCAGGCATGCCTCACAATGGGTTCCGATTAGAATGGGTAAGACACGGCTGTGGTGGAACAATCCAAAAAAGATATGGCTCTTTGTCAGTAGATGGTAGTGACGATGAAATGGAATGCGAATGGGTTATTGAAGCTCCTGTCGGAAAAAGTATTTTTATATCATTTACAGAAATATACTTAACGGAGACCAGCAATTGCACTTCGGATGCTATAGAAATTTACAGCGGGCCAACTACGAACTTCCCATTACTCTCAAAGCTATGCAGTCGGCATTCGGCTACCCTGCATTCGAACACTAACATCATGTTAGTACGATACGTGAAAAGGTCTAATCTTAGAGGAGCCTATTTTAAATCTAGTTTTGATTCCTACCGGACAGGATGTGGCGGCAGAATGGAAGCATTGACTGGATTAATACATTCTAAAAATTATCCTAAAAACTATGATAGTAACATGGATTGCATATGGTACATAACTGTACCAAAATATCATCGAATTGAAATCAATTTTGTGGATGTCGATCTATATTCGTCAAACGAAGGCATAAGGGATGACGATTGCCGCGATTTTATTAAAATTTATGAACCTAGTATTGGCTTTATATTAAGTAAAAACTACTCGCAACTGATATGCCCTAGATCGGCTATAGCACAGTTTGTATCAAAGTCCAACAGAATAGCCCTACAGTTTGTTTCCGATGCCTCCGGGTCGGCTAAAGGCTTCAAGGCTAATTTCACAATAACATGTGGAGCTGTAATAATGGCAGATGCTGATGGAATAATAACGAATGACAAATTCCCTAGCCACTCAAACCAAAGCTGCACGTGGACATTACTGGCACCAAAACTAGACCAGAAGATCACGCTTACTATAACACATATTTCGATTCCCAAAAACTACGACATTGTTACTAATAGAAACTGTCCATCCTCCTACCTAAGAGTTTTAGAAGGTAATGATGAAAACGGACCTCAAATTGGGGAATATTGCGGAAATAAAGTACCCCCCATGATCGTCAGTCAGGGTAATGCGCTTACAATCCAGCTTGGTACATACACTAACAATATAACAGGTCAATTCTCTGTCCATTACACAACCATGTCTAACGCTTGCGGTGGTACCTTTACTTCAGAAGAGGGTACCATAGCTTCACCTAACTATCCTCTAGCATATCCCGTCAATTCTGATTGTGAATACACGCTCAGTACTTCACCAGGGAACAGAGTCTATGTTTTGTTCGAAACACTCGACTTGGCGTATTCAGAAGGCTGCAACGAAGACTATATTGAATTGCGGGAAAATAACGGAGCTGGTCCTCTTCTGAATGTTTACTGCGGTAACGAAATACCTACGAACACTACTAAAGCATCAAAAATATACATTAAATTTCATAGTGACAACAAAAATGCTGGAAAAGGATTTTTACTACATTATGGTTTTCTTCATGGAAATGAAATTACCGGTTTGGAGAAAGGTGAAATTTCTTCACCCTTGTATCCTTCCTCGTATAGTGGTACCGGTGAGTACACATGGCGAATTATGACAACTGGAACAAAACCTATATCCTTGGTTGTAGACAGATTAGTAATACACACATATGGATCGGAATGCTCAAATCATTTGGCTATTTACAACGGGTATGATGATACTGCCCCGCTCTTGCAGGAACTATGCGGCATACTAAATGCAGGTCCTAAAGAATTAAGAACTTCTGATAATGTTGTTTTTATAAAACTCAAATTAGACACTTCGAACACTGGTTCTCTATTTCACATAAGGTGGTCCAAACTTGAAGTTATTGAAGACGAGACTGACGTATCTGGGCAAATTAATTGTGGTTCAAATGAGACACAACTTCTTCTACCCGGTGAAAAGGGTAATGCCACGTCGCCTAACTATCCGAATGTGTACAGTGATGATCTTAATTGCGAATGGGTATTTAAAACTTTACCCGGTCGTCATTTATCCATTGACTTCCCAGACTTTCATATTGAAGAGAGAACAAATTGTTTTGCCGACTACATTTCTATATATTCTTCCGAAACTGGGCTACAATGGAAGCCAGTAAAAGAGTATGTTTGTAAGTCTGAATCTGTTCGAAATATTCTAGTGGACACTGCTTTTGTGAAACTATATTTCAAAACTGATTACTCAATGGTCGAGAAAGGTTTTCGTGCCCAAATTACTTCAGATTGCGGTGGCTTATTTACGGACCCTTCGGGTAAAGTTGAACTCAAGTGGCAAGACGAGCAAGATCGCGTGTATGGACCTTCAATAAATAGTTGTAAGTGGACGATCAAGGTTCGACCCGGTCGGGTTATAAAATTAAGATTTGAGCAGTTTAACATCACCAATAAAGCAGATGATTGCAATAAATTCGTCACTATCCGCAATGGAGGTTCTGTTGAAGCACCATTTTTAGGAAATGGTAAGTATTGTGGCTACGATCATGAAAACCGTGATAACGAAATGGAAACGTCGAGTAATCTTTTGTTTGTAACTTTTGAGAGAACCAGATATCAAACTGAATTCCAAAACTTTAGATTGCGATACGAAGAGAAAAACATAGAATGTGGTGTGACATCTAAACTAGACGCCGCTCACAAGTGGGAAATCATCAGCACTCCAAATTACCCTTTCATTCCAATGCCTTATTCTGAGTGCATATGGGTATTCAGCGGGCCAGTCGGAGAAATACTTAGAGTAGATTTCGAAAGGTTTGACTTAAAATACGATTACGATTGTAAGCGAGAGTTTCTCGAGATCAGAGATGGCCAATCGAACTTGTCTCCTCTTAAAGGACAATTTTGTAAAGAAAGACCTGGATCAATTAAATCCAGTAGCAATGGGCTTTATTTAAAATATGTCACTCAAATTGAGATTCCAAATGTCGGCTTTAGAGCTAATGTATCCATCGACGTCTGCGGTGGAACAATAATTAGCAACAATGGAGAACTGACGTCTCCTGGATACCCGAGATTACCGATGCTCAGTCCTGGTACAGTATGCGAATGGCGCATAACTGGATTCCCTGGTCATGTCTTCCTATTGAAACCACAAGACATTCAATTACCGGAATCTGTATCGCCGTGCGCAACGAAAGTCACCATTGAAGATCTCAAAGGGGTGAACAAAACATTGAAAACGTATTGTAACGAGGAAATAGAAAACTTATATGCACCTGTTGAATCTTCTTCCAACGAAGTTTTGATAAAATTTTACGTTGGTCAACGATCGGATTGGACGCATTTTTCAGAGAAGAAAGGATTTCGGTTTACTTTCAATTCTTCAAGGCCTATGTGCGGAGGCAGCCTTACTACTCCAGAAGGATACTTAATGACTCCTGGATATCCGAGAACAACTACACTACACTACTGTTACTGGATTATTACTGTACCAAATACCTCGAGACGAGTACGTTTAGAAATCGAAGACTCTGATCTCGGTACAGATACGCATCGAATAGGTATTTATAACGATAATAATTTTCAGACTGCTATTCAAACTATGTCTAACAAAGATTACAATCCAGCCAATAGAATATTCGAATCATCCGGCAATAAGCTTGGAATTTACATATGGCTGTCTCCAACATCATCTCAGCACAGATTTAAAGCCAAGTTCAGCTCCAACGAGCCAGCGTTATGTGGTGGTACACTTAACGGTCTCAGTGGCGAGCTCTCATCACCAGCTCTCGAGCAGTCATATTCTTGTGACTGGAGTTATCGAGGCATTATTGAAAATGGTAATCGAAATGATGATGATTATAATATTGAATACAACTCTATATTCGTTAACGCTAAGGTCAATTCTTCTCTTAATCGGACACGATGCCGTTATGCCGATCCCAAACTTGAAATTAATGCCGCATTGAAAGGTATAACATTTGACAGAGAACTCTGTGGTAATACTGAAGTGCAAATCAGAATACCATCCAATGGAATGAACTTGAAGGCGATTCAAAGCAAAGCTACGTCACTGTATTTTCATCTGGATTGGAAATTACAGCCATGTGGTGGAATAGTCCGCATAGGAGAAGGATCTATGAACGTACTAAACGTACCAAACAATCACAGCGACACATTAGATTGCGCATGGATAATTAAAATACCCGCAGGAAATAGAATAAATATAACACTAGACGGAACATTTAAGTTGAGCTGCTCCGATGAATTTATACAAATAAGCCACGGGCCCAGCCAACATTATCCCGTTATTGGAGACTACTGTACAGATAAGAAGCAAGATAAAGCGTTGATTTTATCATTCGGTGAAATTTATGTTCAGTATCATTCTAACAAGAAAAACGAAACCTCTGTCAAACTAATAGCTCAAATTGTTAACCATCAATGCGGCGGATATCTCAGCCGGTTCGACAGAACTTTTACATCCCCTAACTATCCAAAAGCTTATATTGAGAATCAAGAATGTTCGTGGGAAATAGAAGCAGACTTGGGCAATAGAGTATCGTTGAGTTTCATAGACCGATTTGTAATTGAAGACACGCCAAATTGCGCTAAAGATGCTATAATTATTTATGATTGGGTTGATGACGAATACATACAATTAGCTCGACTGTGCGGTCGCAGTCCGCCGGCACCTGTAAACTCGACATACAACAGAATGAAAGTCGTTCTACGAACAGATAATAACACTAACTTAGACGGATTTAAAGCTTCTTGGAGACCAATATGTGGTGGAAAGTTTACAGCAAAAGAAAACGCACAAATATTGTACAGCCCAGGATATCCAGGAGTCTACATGCCGTCCTTAGATTGCATTTATGAAATTACTGCTCAAAGTCAAAAGATATCGTTGAAATTTCTAGAATTTGAGCTTGAAGGGACATATCCAGACTGTACTTATGATAACATTTCTATATACGCTGGCAGGTATGACTATGGTTCAAATACTTATTGCGGTTCTGAAATACCATCACCGGTAAGCTTTAATGATATTGTAAGTATTCGTTTTAGGACTGACAGATACATACAGAAAAAAGGGTTTAAATTGTCTTACTCATTATACCTCTGCGGCGGCAAGGTGGATAAACCTACAGTTATAACTTCAGGTGAAGGTTTGCGTTATGACCGGAATATGAATTGCACCTGGCAAATAGAAGCACCCGTTAATAAAGTGGTGGTTGTAAAATTCATCTCAATGCATATTGAAGGCCGTTCATGTCACTACGATTACGTGGAACTTTTTAATGGACATTTACTTAACAATGACAACCGTATTGTAAAAACATGTGGATTACTGGGGTCAGATAATTCTGTATTCAGGAGCACTAGTAACAAAATGTTAATGCACTTTGTAACCGATTCAAGTGTTAGTTATGAAGGGTTTAAAGTGGGAGTATTCTTTAGTTATTCAGAATCTGTTGGTTGTGGGGGACATTATGAGTTAACAGAGACTTCGATTAATATTAATTCTCCATTAATAGGATACAGTACTGTATACGAAAATTTCTTGGATTGCCATTGGACCATTCGTGCGCCAAGTGATCGGGTTATTAAATTAGAATTTCTCAATTTCCATATTGCATCTTGCCAGGACGTAAACCAGACTTCTATAGGGTACACCAAATGTGATTGTGATTACGTCGAAATAAAGGACGGTATAAACCCCGACAGCCCTAGAATTAATAGTTATTGCGGTCATACTATGCCTCCCCCGTTAACATCATCTGCTAATTTGATGAGCATCAGGCTATCCACGAACGGTGAAATTAACAGTTCAGGGTTCAAAGCCAAATTAAGTTCACTTGCTGCGCCATGTGGCCAGACGACTTACACAATCTCTGATAGAAAACAGGTGGTCCGTTCTCCGGGGTATCTTGAAGGCTCCATCCCTCGGGGGCTGCACTGTTTTTATGAATTCATCCAGCCACGAACTTACGTATCGACGCATGTAAGGATTAATCATTTAGACGTGCAGCCGGGCGATACCGACAGGAATCAATGTACCTCAGATAAACTTATTATATCTGGCCTTACTATGCCTCGGAACCAAACTCTTGGACGAAATTACGTACATAATCACGGGGGTAATAAACTTTTTGATACACCTTATATTTTTCAAGACATTTTAAATTTACCGGAACGTATCGAACTGTGTGGTATTCAAAGATCTCAAGATTATTTCTTCTACGGAAGCACAACATTGGAAATAGTCACTTCCCCTATTACCGATTCAAAACCACATAAAGGCTTTGAAATAGAAGTTGTTAATGTCGGTGCATGTGGAAGGAACTACACTGAGCCACAAGCACGCATACAAACTAGTACCTCTTCTGATGAAGAGACAGAACTAAGTTGCTTTACTCTCATTACTGCACCTGTAAATTACACAATATCGTTATACTTCATTAATGTGTTCCCGAGTTACTGGAGTGAACTAGTATACTTAGAGGTATTTGATGGAGATAAAACAAGTGCAACGAAGTTGATTAGAATTGCGGACGACTATGACGCTAATATACCAATATTTTCGTCTGGCAGATACCTGCTGTTGCACAGTCATCAAGTGTCAGGGAACTTGGTATCCTATGACCTAAATTATTTAATAACTAACAAAGGGCGGGGCTGCGGTGGTAAACTGCAGAACGAGTACGGGCTGGTGACGAGTCCCATGTACCCGACGGCATACCGCCAGGTGAACACCTGTGCCTGGGAACTGGAGACACCAGTGGGCACTAAACTGCGATTGCACTTTTCTACTTTTGATTTGGGTGTAGCCTGCACCGAGAATTACGTAAAACTGGTGAAAAGAAACGGCAATCCGATTTCGACATTCTGTAACGAAGTTCCGGCTGATTACACTAGTGAGGATAATTATATAAAAATTGTGTTTGCAACAAATTTCAACAACGGAGGTAATGGATGGGTCGCGCACTTTATTGGTGTTATTTAAGCGAAAAGACACCCACATAAAAACTGTACGAAATAAATACTTACTTACTTAATTATAGACGTCTAAAAATTAAGGCAAAAACAAAACACTATCGTTTTCACTTTTCAACCTAGGAAGTTCCAAACACCATAAAATATTTACGTACAGTCAAGGAATTTAATTCCTATACTACTTTGGACTATGTCAAAGTGACAATGTAAATAAAATCATAAGAGGTCTCTTACGTTTTGATTGATTACGTCACTTTAACATAGTCCAAAGTGGTATAGGAATTAAATTCCTTGACTGTACCTACATTGACGCAATGGTGCAGTGCAACGACATTTTTGTGGGGTTCCTTTGTGGATTGAAAACCCCATAACGTTGAAGTCACTGCGTCTCATTCAGCCTTATTGTGTGTTATTTACACAAATCTATCTATTGAATGGATATATTAATCACTGTTTTAGTTAACATTTTCCATTTCTTATTTTTTATTGTACAACTTTAATGAAAAAAATGTTATCATTATGAAAAAAGGGCCACTTCAGTTTATTATTTACCTGTTTTAAATAAACAAATTAATTGATAAGCCTGGTAATTGGCATGTCCAATTTTAACTAAACCCTTTCTTTACGAACACGAACTCGATGGTTAAATGAAGTGATGCTTAATACCTAACTATAAAATTGTTTAAATAATACTTATTTGTTTATTTAGTTCTAATTACATAGTTTTTAATTATATGAAATGTATTTCAAAGAGAATATTTCGTCACGATGGCATCTGTTAAATTGATTTATATAGATTCAATTACAACGGTTATTTCGATTAGTTAAATTGTTCTGTGATGTGTAGAGGTCAAATTTAAAGACCCGATAGAATTTAAATCTCAGACGTTAGTTAAATCTTATTTAGGTCTTATTATTAATTCATATAGTAAACACTTAAAACATTGTGAAAGATTTGTCTAAAAATATTTTATGATAATTTTGATGAGCCGATGATCTTTGAGGGTATCGACATTGCCCCGCAGAATGTTACTTTTAATTCTGAACAAATCGACCGCTAATATTTAAAAAAAATGTAAGCTGTGCGCGTGACGATCAAATTAATTTCTTGCCAACAAAACAAAACAAAACAAAAAAGTACTTGTCCGACTTGGCTATGTGTCTTACTTCGACTGAAGTATACACAATACATGCTGTATTTTGTCTCTCTAAGTAATTTACACAGCTCTACTTTTCCAAGTGAAAGTTTCTTGATGACAGCCGATGCAAGCTCAATCATATGATTGTATTAATTTAAAAACCGGTTTATTTGTGGTTTTAAGGTTTATAATGTACATTGCTTCGTTAAAAATTGAATAAAACCCTGAAGTCAAAGTAAGTAGGTAATACGTACACTGCAGTCAAAAATTTATTAAATTTTGGACCGCTTTTTTTAGATATATTACAATTTACAATATAAGGGGACTGTCATAAAGTAACTTTTAAATAGGAAATAATAATATAAGAATTGTTATTTTTATGTACCTATTAAAAATCGAATAAATGTGACTGATCATTGAGATTTTAAATTAAACTTTTGTACCTGTTGTATAACCTGTTGTATAAATGTGTTTTCTTGTTTATTGTCCCTATTGAATTAATTATCTGGCTACCGTAACCAATACAAAAAGTAGGTATTTAACACACGTGTAACAAACGTGTCGATTCGTATTTTTCTCAAATCGATTTCGGTTATTTGGTGCCTGTTGCCATCCCATGCTACTTTCACCACTTGTTTTTCCAGAATGATGCACAATGGTGAGTATTGTGAGCATAGACATATTATCATAACTTAATAACATAGACTGGTTCTAAAAACGGCTAATAGATTTAGGTACTCTTCGCACCTGTTACCTCCCGTGTCTCCCCCTAACCGTGTGGTTCGTTCACCTCGACTGTGAAGTGTATCAAGACCGACCGAAAATCAATACTTCGGATGGCGATTTGTTACTGGAAGCTGCTTAAGACAAACATATACTTACTCCCCAATGGACCCAGTCGAAGGTGTTCATCGGATCGATCGACCTGCTCACCATCAACGCAAGCAGCAGTCCGCGCGGCGAGCCTCACTGGAGCCCTGCTGGCGACTCCGTTGTCGACGAGTACATCACAGGACCGAGTGGCATATTACGCAGGTTAGAAAACTTAGAAAATCGTGATAGTGGCTCACCTAGTATCGTTCAGGCAAACGTTACAATACTCTGGAGAAAAATTAACAGAATTAACAATAGACTTTTGAGCCTGGAAAGTCAAATCAGCTCGATGACGAGAGATGCGTGCCAATCAAACCCATGCAAGCACGGTAGTGAATGTCTCACATTGGTTAATGGCTATCACTGCTTGTGCCCGTCGAATTGGGAAGGTACCGATTGTGATGTGGATGTCAACGAATGCCGAAACTTTGTTGGTACTGACTTGGGGTGCCAAAACGGAGCTTCTTGTATCAATAAACCTAGAACGTACGAATACCAATGTAAGTTTGGATGGTTTGGCCTCCATTGTACTAGAAAGCTTATGGATTGCTCTGGTGGCAACATTGAAATGTGTGGCCACAGCATTTGCGTTCCTGTGACGAGTGGAGTCGGTATTACATGCATTTGCAATCAAGGCTGGACGAACAACGGCACCGGACGCACGTTTAACTGATATAAACGAATGCGATTCAAGTCAAGGTTTGCATTGCTCAGCCAATCCTAGAGTGGAATGTATCAATACCCCAGGCTCATTTAGATGTGGACACTGCCCTCTTGGATATGAGGGCGATGGCTTCATTTGCTCCGATATTGACGAATGTTTGACTATTCCTAACGGCGGATGCAGTCCAATGGTCACGTGCCATAATACGATCGGCTCGCGTATATGCGGCAGTTGTCCACCTGGATATCAAGGAGACGGTGTTACTTGCACTTGGAGAGGCACGTGTAGTATCAACCGAGGCGGATGTCACCCCGCGGCGCAATGCATAGACAACCTGTCTCTAGGTGGCCAAATCAGCCAGTGTATATGCCCAACGACATGGCTGGGGACGGAGTAGGACTCCACGGCTACTACGTTCCCACGGCTGATAATACGAAGCAGCGTTGTGAAAATAAACCATGTGTTCACGGACAATGCTGTGCCCTACATCTAGGCTATACCTGCATCTGCACCATCGGCTACAGCGGCGCACACTGTGACAGGCCCGCTGACTACTGCGCCAACAACCCATGCCTTGATGGAGGAATCTGCAGACCGGATCGCATTTTACAGAAATGTTTTAAGTGCGAGTGCACGGTACAATACACAGGCGACGTCTGCGACACAGCAGTCAAGAGTCTACTACACAATTCTAGTTACACGCATGATTCGAAGTGTGCTTGGGTGATTATTAGCACCGTTCCCGAAAAAGTGATTAACGTAACATTTAGTAAATTTAATTTAGAAAACCAACCGCAATGGAATTACTACTTTTTGCAAATCCATGATCTACGCGTAAAGCACATGCGCGTGAGCTCGGTGCGTAAAGCACGTTTTTCCGTTTTCCCTCAACGTTCATAAGTCGAGTGGGCCCGATGGAGTCCCTCCTATTGTGTTGAAGACATGTGCTCCAGAGTTGGCACCGGTTTTAACGCGTCTTTTTCGACTCTCCTACTCCTCTGGCGTAGTCCCGACTTCATGGAAGTCAGCTTTGGTGCACCCGATCCCTAAAAAAGGTGACCGCTCAAACCCGTCCAACTACAGGCCAATAGCCATAACTTCCCTGTTTTCGAAGATAATGGAGTCCATTATCAACTGCCAGCTTTTAAGGTACCTAGAGGAGCACCAGCTGCTTAGTGACCGACAATACGGTTTCCGTAGGGGCCGCTCGGCTGGTGATCTTCTAGTTTACCTCACACATCGTTGGGCACAGGCGATTGAGACTAAGGGCGAAGCATTGGCAGTTAGTTTGGACATTGCGAAGGCTTTTGATCGGGTTTGGCACAAAGCACTTCTTTCTAAGCTTCCACTTTATGGGCTTCCCGAGAGATTATGCGAGTGGGTTACCAGCTTACTAGCAGACAGAAGCATAAAAGTCTTAGTTGACGGTGCATGCTCTGACTCCATCTCTGTTAATGCTGGTGTCCCTCAAGGCTGTGTGTACGCACGCTGTTCCTTCTGCATATCAATGACATGCTGCAAGTCTGCGGCATTCACTGTTATGCGGATGATAGCACAGGCGATACCTTCTACACCGGCCGCGCCAATTTTTCTCGGGACAACGTCGTTGAGAGCCGAAACATACTTGTGTCTGAAATTGAGATTTCCCTTAAAAAAGTTTCAGAATGGGGTCGACTTTATTTAGTCCGTTTTAACCCCACAAAGACTCAAGTTTGCGCGTTCACCGCTAAGAAGTTGGCGTTCGATGCATCACCTCGTTTTGAGAGCACTCCCCTCACCGCCTCAGACAGTATCGGAATCCTTGGTTTCAGCATTTCGAGTGATGTCCAGTTCCGCGGTCATTTAGAGGGTAAGGCCAAATTGGCCTCGAAGAAGCTCGGTGTGCTCAACAGATCGAGACAGTATTTCACTCCGGCCCACCGCCTGCAGTTGTACAAGGCGCAGGTACGGCCACATATGGAATACTGCTCTCATCTGTGGGCTGGGGCTCCCCAATACCAGCTTCTCCCTCTGGACCGCATCCAGCGGAGAGCCACTCGAATTGTCGGCTGCCAGCGTACTTCTGATCGGCTTGACTCCTGGGCGCTGCGTAGAGATGTAGCCTCACTCTGCATTCTCTATCGCTTGTACAACGGGGACAAGTGTGTGAGTACATTATCAGTGCAACCCAGGAAAATCAATTCAACTCACTTTTCAAGATTTCGATGTCGAGGACAATAGATACTACAAATGGGCCAGACATCAACTCTACTTCTTTGGGGAGATTTTGCGGAGGCTCTCAACACATGCCTTCTACACAAACATCGACTCATAATTACATGTATGTACGCTTTAAATCTGATTTGAGCATTAACACGGAATGTGGAGGTATTTAAAGACAGACCAGTGGACTTATCAACCACCCGAGCATTACTGGTAATACGTACAACGTGGCGCATTGATCAAAAGTCAAGTCATGGGTTTATTTACTCTCTCGGGTGGCCAGAACTTAACGATCGAAATCGTGATTGCTTTTGGGTGATTTCACTTCCGGATGGCCAACAAATTGCATTGAACATTTCCCAGTTTGATTTAGAGCGACCCATGCCTGGGAATTGCGTGCATGGGGATTACTTAGAGATAAGAAATGGTGCAACCGGAAACTTGCCGACCATTGGAAAATACTGTGGAAGTTTTAAATTTTTATTCCGACATGTATTTATCCGGTAGAGGATTCAAGATAGAATGGGACGGTACTGTCTCAGGCTGCGGAGGCACATTGTCCAGCGCCTCCGGGTCATTATCTTCGCCCAACTATCCAAAAAGCTATCACGATAACGCAGAATGTTTTTACAAAATCGTTACTAGTAGGGGACCGCAAATCCAAATTGCTTTTACGGATTTATATCTGGAACGAACAAGAAACTGTACGGATGAGCCTATTTTAAATCTAGTTTTGATTCCTACTGGACAGGATGTGGCGTCAGAATGAAATCATTAAAGATAAAGATAAAAGATAAAAGAAATTTATTCAGTAAGTAGGCCGCTCGGGCACTTTTACACGTCAACATACTACCAGCGCTTCCCAAGAGGAGACCACTGCTGAGAAGAAACGCCGCAAGAAACTCAGCAGTCAGTAATTTTTTAACATATTTCATATTTCATATTACAATGGTACAACTTAGTCTAGCATTATATAAAGCTACAAGTATTAAATTAAATATAATATCAAATAACAGTAATTCAGCAGGAAAACATGCCAAAAATCTTATGGGAGAGAAAGATAGAAAAGAATAAAATAAAAAAAACAAAAAACCGCCTTCAAAAATGCAAAAAATAACTTCTTATAAAATGATAGGTACCTATAGGTAGGTCAGTCCAACTGTATTCGGCTTTTGGTTTAAAATATTGTGGGACGCCGACTTCAGTTGGACTGACCTACCTATAGGTACCTATCATTTTATAAGAAGTTATTTTTTGCATTTTTGAAGGCGGTTTTTTGTTTTTTTAAACATTTATTTTATTTAATACTTTTTAGTGATCCTATTTATGCTGTTATGTAGTTCCACTTTTCAATAAATGAGAAACTATAGAAAATTTCGAGCTCGCCGCAAGCAACGCCACTGGAAAGTTACAGTCATATTTCAACAAGTAAATATTCTTCGTTGTAGTCGCTCAACTATCTTAATCGACATATCTTATCGTTATCGCCACCCTTGAAATAGGTACCGTTGAGGAGTTCCGGTGGCCATCTGTGGTCTTCATCATCAGGTCCACTTCACCAAATGATACTTTCTGAATGCAAATGCTAGACTTGTTACTAAAAATACTAAAATCGCTTTATGTTTGCCTACAATATTTGAGGAGTTCTCTCAATTCCTCACTGATCCCCTCATCAGATTCCGATTTGGTGGCAATGGGACCACCTCGGAAGTATACCCTATCAAATCAAAAAAGAATTTTCAAAATCGGACCACAATTGACGGAGTAATCGGTGAACATACACAAAAAAAAAAAAAAATACATACAGTGGAACGTATAACCTCCTCCTTTTCAGTCGGTTAAAAATAAAATAGAATCAACTACTTATATATGTGTATATGAGATGGTGCAAGATGACCACATAAAAGTTTCGATATGTTTTCCTGCATCAACGGTGTCCCCCAGACAAGAAAAAGCAGGATAAAGCTTTTGCATTTGAACAAATTATTATTGACTAAGTTTCGGGTGTAGGCCATGCATTTTTGTCTGTTAGATAGTCCTCGACCCTATAATACGCTTTAGACATTAACGACCTTTTCAAATATTTTTTGAGCGCTGGAAAGGGTAACTTTAAAACTACTTCAGGTAATTTATTATAGAAATGAATGCACTGACCAACAAATGATTTATATACTTTACGGACACGGAATTTTCGAATAGCGATTTTAATTTTATTTCTAGTATTTAGATTATGTATATCTGAGTTTTTGGTGAAAGAATCTGAATTCTTAATAACATAAATAATATTCTCGTAAATGGGTGGATTTTTGAAGCCATCGTTTTTCGTCATTTCGGTGGCAATTTTTTTTTTTTAGTTTTTGATGATAATTATAATTTTATAGGTTAAAGATTCAATTAAGAATGACAAATATACATGAGGCACCCATTTCAGGTCAGTAATTTAGTAGAAATTAATTTTTTTTAAAAAAATCTCCACCGAAATGATAGCAGTGGCACCGAAATGACGGCTGCTTAGAAAATCAATGTGAAATTATATATTACAAACTGATTTATAAGTATAATTGCGAATATATTATGTAAGAAGGCCTATTGAGTACATTAATAAGTTAACTGAGCATTTCTGAAAAAGTTAATTCGTAAGAAACTCGCCAGTCAGCATTTTATATCAAAATAATTATTATAATGCTTGTATTCATTATATTAACCAATAAAACAACGAACTGTAATAAAAGATTTTAATCAAAAAACAACCTCTGATCTCTTAATTAACTATAACCAAAAAAACAAAATTAAGTATATTAGTATCTTTCTCTGTCTTTTTTAAAATATTGTTCATACTTTTCGGGAATATTTTTTATTTTAGCTTTTCTAATTCTCTCAGCAAGTTTCTTTTTTTCCAACTGCTCCTTTCTGTCTTTCTTTGTCTTAGCCATTTTTCTTGTTTTACCTTAAAAAATATAATGAATTTTTGAATTAATAAATCTACCCCATTTCAGCCCAAATTAAAGTTTTACATATTTAATGTTATGAATTCTGTAATCGTATATTTTTTGATTTTACATTATGATAAGTATTAAACAGTTATTAAGGCAGACAGACAGACGAACCAAAACCAATAAACTTTCGTTTTTTATAGAAGGGATAGTTTGGTGCTAGCACAGGAGCAATCGTAATGATTTCTGAAACAGGGCTATGCCCATTAGACGTGTTTTGGATATCATGGTGACACTAACATATCACTATTTACAGTGATAATAATTTTAACAGTGGTAATAATGCATTTAAGTGCATTTTGTACATATTATAACGTCAATCGTCATTTCGGTGCCAAATTCGTCATTTCGGTGGATGAAAATGCCACCGAAATAGTGCCACCGAGATGACGACAACTAAGTATTTTTAAAATAACTACTAAACAAATAAAGCAAGAAATATACGCCAAATTCTCATAAATGATAACAACGTTTCCTATTAAATATAAAAATATGAACTGAAATAAGACATTGTACATCCTTATACAATAATCCACGGAAATGACGTTTAAGTGAACCAAATAGATCGTGTGAAGGACTTACCTCAACAGAGTCGGAATACTTGGCAACAGCATGTCCGCTCCACACAATGGCCGAAGCACAACTAACGGTCGACTCAATAGGATTGCAAAGATAGCGGTAGGTTAGTCGACCAATCAGGTAACAGCAGGTGTTTGAACGTTACGAATTTGTTGCTAATCGTGGGACAAAGACAAAATGGTCTAAATAATTTTAAATAAAGAAATATTAGCAATGAGTAATATTTATTTAAATGCGTTGTTTATTCTTCTTTCTAATAATGTATATAACTTATCGATAAGTTGACTTGAAGTAAAGTTATAATAATTTAAGTGGAGGAAATCGCGAGTGGGACAAGCCTCACAGACTTGCTGCTCCTAGTAATCTGAAATTTCGTTATTTTTTTTCCAGCTATTGTTTAAAACAAGAGTGTTTATAATATTATGCCTCGTCGTATTTTATCCTGTTTAATGTATTAAAAATATATTTATCGTAGTTTGTTCACTAGTTTTTTTTTTAAAGCCTTGGGACAGCTAAAAAACGTCTCTAAAAATTCACCCAAATAAATTGAGACGCTACAGTTAAGATATTAATTTCTTTAAAAAGTTCTCTTAAGGAGTCACGGGAATTTAAATTGTAAATAGAACGAATGGCTCTTTTTTGTAACACAAATATAGTTTGTATGTCAGCTGCCTTACCCCAAACCAGAATACCATAAGACATAACACTATGAAAATAACTATAATAAACTAAGCGAGCTGTCTCAACATTAGTTAGTTGTCTAATTTTCCTAACGGCGTAAGCTGCCGAACTTAGTTTACCTGCCAGTGCAGCTATGTGGGAACTCCATTGCAAATTTTTATCTATTGTTATGCCTAGGAAAACCGCCTTATCTACCATTAGCAAACACTCGTCATTTAGAAAAATGCTAGAATCTACCGGTTTAACATTAGGCAAAGCGAACCTAACACATTTAGTTTTCTTGGCATTTAGTAGCAAGTTGTTACTAATAAACCAATTATGTACTTTAACTAGAGTGGCGTTTATCCTACTGTAGTCTACGGTTTTTCTATCTACCTTGAAAATTAGTGAAGTATCATCAGCAAAAAGTACAATATCGCAAAGTTCATCTACTATTGGTGGTAAGTCATTTATGTAGACCAAAAATAAAAAAGGACCTAAAATAGAGCCTTGAGGCACACCTATTTTCACTGTAGCTCCAACAGCAGTTAAACAAACTTGCTTAACAACAACAACAACTACTTGCTTTGCTTGCTTGCATAATTTAGGAAATCAGCATTCTTATTGTCCTCCCTCTCTCTATATAGGTCATAAAGCCTATTTCTACTTTTATGAATGCCTGCAGTAGCCCATTCACTAAATCTGGTTTTCGACCTAGTAATACTTAGTTTTGATTTTAAAATTGTTGTTAAATTGATGTAGAATTACGCCAAACAAGTCTTTATAAATACTATTACATTCATTCTGTGAAAAAGGTAACACTGAAAGATTACTCTGAACTTTATTTTTGAATAATTTCAAACGATTACTAGTTATAGGTCGGTAAGTTATTGTGTGAGGTTTTTGATAAAAATCGTAGATGAAAGATGCCTTCTGACCACTATGGTCAGAATTAAAAGAATTAAATATTTCTTTATCCAAACAATCGCAGTTACAAAAAATATTATCTAAGCAAGTTGCACTACTAACACCTACCCGAGTGGGTTCAAAGAACAGATTACCTAAATTAAAAGATTTAAATAAACTTAGTAACCTAGTGGTATTATTTGACTTTTCAAGTAAGTTAATATTAAAATCTCCACAAACTATAACATGCTTCTGGCTATTACATGCTAATTTTAACACATGTTCCATAGTGGATTCAAATGTGCAAAAATCAGCCAATGGTGGTCTGTAAACACATATTATTATATAATTTTCTATTTCTGCGCATGAAATTTCTACAATCCTTTCTATCGATTGTTTTACAATATCCTTTCTTTCTTTGGATTTAAAAGTACTTTTAATAATTATAAAAGAGCCACCATGAATGGCACTTTTCCTGGCAAAATAACTTACTAATTTAAAATTTAAAAAATCAAAAATTAATTGGTCTTGTCTAAGCCAATGTTTAGTAATGCACATTATTTGTACATTTTCATTATCTAAGAACAACCCTATTTCTAGTTCTTTGCTGGAAAAACCTTGAATATTTTGGTGAATTAAATTTATACTCAAGGGTGTTTCCGCTGTCCTATAATTTAGTTTAAATCAAGACGCAAAGCATTATTGCCAATTTTGGCTTGTTGGGGCTGTGAACTATTATATCTATTTGGTTCTATATTAAAAGCTAATAGATCAACCAATGTCAAAATATGTTTCTTGGGCAAATGAATTTTTCCTCATCAAGGCGCTTTATAAATTTGTTTAAATCAAAGAAATTATATTTTTTATTAAAGCATATAGCATTATATATTATTGTATTTAAGTGAGCTATTCTATTATTATGGCTAAATGAGATACTTTGTGAGTATGGTAGCGCACACAGTATAATTTTACCTATGCCTCTATCTTCAATAGTGTTTAGTGTTGACATTAATTTATCTACACCGGACTTATCCACACCAAGACTATTTCCTACCAAAATTATTAAAGTGGTGGTACTGTCAAAACTTCCTTTTAAAAGTAAATCACTTAATTGCATAAGAGTTGCATTATGGTAACAGTAATTTGTAACATTTTGTTTTAATTTGTTATTTAAATAAATAAATAAATATCAGGGGACAATGTCACACCAATTGACCTAGTCCCAAACTAAGCTCTAGGCTTGTACTATGGGTACTAGACAACGATATAAATACTTATATAGAGAAATATATACTTAAATACATAGAAAACATCCATGACTCAGGAACAAATATTCTTGCTCATCACACAAATATCTGCCCTTACCGGGATTTGAACCCAGGACCGCTAGCTTCGTAGGCAGGGTCACTACCAACTAGGCCAGCGCGTCGTCACAAACAACAACAACAACAACAATAAACCTAGTCCAGATCCAAGCTGGTCAGAGTAAACAATAGTTTTAGACGTACTTATAATTTGTCTAGGGGACGCCTTAGAAGTATCAAGGGTTATATCCGGCTGAATCACAGCAGTTGGTGAAGTACCTAATCTATCACTGTTTATTAACGAGTTAAAACGCTCCTCATTCAATCTACTTTCTATGGATAGGCTATGCTCCTTGACTTCCTTCTGAGCAGTTACATACCTTAAAGAAGTAACTTCAAGCTGGTCCTTTAGCTTATTTATCTCAGCATCGAGTTTTTGGATATTTAAATCATATGTTATGTTATGTTTTGCGGGTGGTAGGACCTTGTGCGGGGTCCGTCCGGATCGCTACCACCATCTTATCCATTAACCTACCGCCAAGCAGCAGTGTTCGCATTGTTGTGTTCCGGTTTGGGGATAAGACAGCCGGTGTAATGACTAGCATAGAGGCATTCCATCTTAGTCCTCAGGGTTGGCAGCGCATTTGCAGTCTTAGGCTTGCAGTCTTGTGAATGCGAATGTCTATGGGTCACAGTTTCCACTTACCATCAGGTGGCCTGTGTGCTCGTCAGCCTTCCCTAAGCCATAAAAAAAAAAAAAATCCTATCAGAATCTAACTTTTCATTGCAATGCCGCACCCTATCTTTCATTATTGATAATTCTAATTTAACTGTTGAATAGTTTTTGATACATTTTTTGCTTTTAATTAATTTCTGTGTACGCCTAATATAATTATTAATTTTAACATATTTCTTCAATTTATTATTGCTATTAAAGAAAATTATTTTTTTACTGTCCTTATCGTTATTACCTACCAGCTCTTGGTACAGGTTTTGAGTTGTTAAACTATCATAATACTGACGTTCTTTCCTTAGATAATTTAATTCTTCATTCTTCATTGACTGGATTAATAGATTCGACTTTGTCAGGTTACCGGATTGTCAACGTTACTATAGCTCTTATTTACTTGTCAGTAATGACGCCCGAGTAAAAACAATACCATAACGGTTCCCCTTGTTTACGCATATTTTTTTTGTCATATTTTAATATTGCTTGATTTGCTTAAGCCGAATTGTACTTGTTCAGAAGTTGTATGTAAGTACTCGCAAAATTTAATGTCGCCGAATTCTTTTATTTTCTGAATTCCGAATGGTAATTTGGCAGAAAATTACTTGATGCATAAATTAGTTTTGCAGAAAGTTAGTTTTTGCACGAGCCTATTTCGCCGAATTAATAAAAATAGTGTAATATTAAGTATCCCTCAAACTATGGATGTAGGTAATGTAACAAATAATGTGTGATAAGTAAATACTTTTGTTTTATTTACTTATTCATATTAAAATAACCTAATAATGACCTAAGCGAGATCATTCGCCTTTTGTCCCGCTACCTGGGGCGGTGTTGACGGGGCTCCGCGTAGCGGAGACCCTATTCCGCGTGGTTTGGCTATTCGCCTGGATACAACTCTAACCTGAACTAAACCTATTTTTATTTTCAAATTGACCTAACCTACACTTACTTAACATACCGTAACAATGTAAAATTTTGAGAGTTTTTTTCCATTTACCATAACAATAATCAAGAAATAGTGCTATTCTTGTTTCGGACATTAATCCGGACAAGATTTCGGGCTATCAAACTTCTGCTAAATTACAGATATGCTAAACATTATTATGCATAATGGAATTCTGCCATATCAATATTATGCTAACATACTATTCGGGCAAACAATCATTCGGTTAATAGGTATAGATTTATGCCAAATAAAATTTCGGCAAGTCGTAGATTCGGCGTAAATAAACCAGTATGTGACACGGCGTAAATAAACCACCAATGAATCACCCATGGCAACATTATCCCATTTTTGTTTCTTTCCTTCTTTATTGTTTTTGTTTTGATTTCAGTGTTGCCATCCCTTGTTCATGATGTTTTGGTCTGTTATACATTATTGTTTCTATATTTGAAAAACGGAACCCTCGTTGCGTGACCGTGACTCGCACTTAACCGATTTATTTCACTTTGAGATACTGTCCCTCTAATATATATAGGCTCTACACTATGACCCCACAACGTACCGTTTACTTACAAAATGCACAGTCATTACAAAAAACAGCAATATTCCCATTATGCCCTTTAGTTAGGTACGCAACCCTAATAATGTGAAGTCAATGTTTGATGTGTCACTAGTATCAATAAAATACCACATGGCCATCATCATAAAGGGGCGGATCGGCGATAGCGATGCGCGATAACCCTAAAGACGCAGATGGCGTACGCCCCCTTAGGCCCGGCCCGTCGAGCGCGCAACCCAGCAGGCAGTCACAGCGCGGCGGGCGCGACCTACTGACCATGTCCGCCAAACTCATACAATGTCTCCTCCTAACCGTGTGGTTCGTTCACCTCGACTGTGAAGTGTATCAAGACCGACCGAAAATCAAGACTTCGGATGGCGATTTAATACTGGAAGCTGCTCAAGACAAAAACATATACTTACTCCCCAATGGACCCAAGTCGAAGGTGTTCATCGGATCGATCGACCTGCTCACCATCAACGCAAGCAGCAGTCCGCGCGGCGAGCCTCACTGGAGCCCTGCTGGCGACTCCGTTGTCGACCAGTACATCACAGGACCGAGTGGCATATTACGCAGGTTAGAAAACTTAGAAAATCGTGATAGTGGCTCACCTAGTATCGTTCAGGCAAACGTTACAATACTCTGGAGAAAAATTAACAGAATTAACAATAGACTTTTGAGCCTGGAAAGTCAAATCAGCTCGATGACGAGAGATGCGTGCCAATCAAACCCATGCAAGCACGGAAGTGAATGTCTCACATTGGTTAATGGCTATCACTGCTTGTGCCCGTCGAATTGGGAAGGTACCGATTGTGATGTGGATGTCAACGAATGCCGAAACTTTGCCGGGACTGACTTGGGGTGCCAAAACGGAGCTTCTTGCATCAATAAACCTGGAACGTACGAATGCCAATGTACGTTTGGATGGTTTGGCCTCCATTGTACTAGAAAGCTTATGGATTGCTCTGGTGGCAACTTTGAAATGTGTGGCCACGGCATTTGCGTTCCTGTGACGAGTGGAGTCGGTATTACATGCATTTGCAATCAAGGCTGGACGAACAACGGCACCGGACCTGCATGTTTAACTGATATAAACGAATGCGATTCAAGTCAAGGTTTGCATTGCTCAGCCAATCCTAGAGTGGAATGTATTAACACCCCAGGCTCGTTTAGATGTGGACAATGCCCTCTTGGATATGAGGGCGATGGCTTCATTTGCTCCGATATTGACGAATGTTTGACTATTCCTAACGGCGGATGCAGTCCAATGGTCACGTGCCATAATACGATCGGCTCGCGTATATGCGGAAGTTGTCCACCTGGATATCAAGGAGACGGTGTTACTTGCACTTGGAGAGGCACGTGCAGTATCAACCGAGGCGGATGTCACCCCGCGGCGCAATGCATAGACAACCTGTCTCTAGGTGGCCAAATCAGCCAGTGTATATGCCCCAACGACATGGCTGGGGACGGAGTAGGACTCCACGGCTGCTACATTCCCACGGCTGATAATACGACGCAGCGTTGTGAAAATAACCCATGTGTTCACGGACAATGCCATGCCCTACATCTAGGCTATACCTGCATCTGCACCATCGGCTACAGCGGCGCACACTGTGACAGGCCCGCTGACTACTGCGCCAGCAACCCATGCCTTAATGGAGGAATCTGCAGACCGGATCGCATTTTACAGAAAGGTTTTAGGTGCGAGTGCACGGCACAATACACAGGCGACGTCTGCGACACAGCAGTCAAGAGTTGCGGCGGAATTTTGGACAACGAGGAAGGTAGCCTCTACTACCCCTTACACAACTCTAGTTACACGCATGATTCGAAGTGCGCTTGGGTGATTCGCACCGTTCCCGAAAAAGTGATTAACGTAACATTTAGTAAATTTAATTTAGAAAACCAACCGGAATGCAACTACGACTTTTTGCAAATCCATGATGGACGCAGTTCAGCCAGTCAGCTTATAGGTAGGTTTTGTGGAAATTTATTTCCAAAAGGAGGTAACATTATATCGAGTCATAACTATTTATATTTTTGGTTCCGATCTGACAGTTCTGTAGCTAAAGATGGGTTTGCGCTTCATTGGAATAGTATACCCCCTGTTTGTGGAGGTGAAATAGATGCAACGGTCCATGGGCGCATAAGTTCCCCGGGCTCGCCCGGTAAATATCCGCCAAATAGAGACTGTTACTGGTATTTGCGAACGAGCTTAGGTAAAAAAATCCAGCTGCATTTCTTTGAACTCGATATTGAGGCTCATTCAAATTGTAGTTATGATTATATTAGTATATTCGACGGAGAACACAACACTGACCCGCTTATTAACCAGTATTGCAATTCAACCCTGCCGTCACCAGTTCTTTCGGCGGGTTCGCGTATGTTGATTCACTTTCATTCTGACGCATACGGTGCAGGTAACGGTTTTCAAGTTTCATACGCTCCGGTTCAAGGAATACCGGGATGTGGTGGCTTTTATACATCAGACAGAGGAGAAATCGTTTCACCGTCATATAATGGAAAAGCTCTACATAATTTGCAATGTGACTACAAAATTCAAACTAGAAAAGATACTAAAATTCGCATCACTTTCGTATCTTTTGCGCTAGAACGTTCATTACAATGCAAATTCGACTATCTCAAATTATACGACGGTCCTTCAACAGACTCACCACTCTATGGTCGATTTTGTGGGAATAGGTATCCGCATTCAGCATTCATATCATCGTCTAACAGTATCTTTATAAAATTCCATACAGATTATAATATAGCGTCGGATGGTTTTAAAATAACGTACGAAGCCGTTTGTCAGCACACGATAATGGGCGACAGCGGTGTCATTAAATCTCCAGGATATCCCTTTAACTACCCACCAAACCAAGTGTGTGAGTACATTATCAGTGCAACCCCAGGAAAATCAATTCAACTCACTTTTCAAGATTTCGATGTCGAGGACAATAGATACTACAATTGTCGCTACGACTACGTTGAAATCAGAGATGGGCCAGACATCAACTCTACTTCTTTGGGGAGATTTTGCGGAGGCTCTCAACACATGCCTCCTACAAAAACATCGACTCATAATTACATGTATGTACGCTTTAAATCGGATTTGAGCGTCGCTGGCACTGGATTCTATGCAAACTATACGACCATTAACACGGAATGTGGAGGTATTTACAGACAGACCAGTGGACTTATCAACCACCCGAGCATTACTGGTAATACGTACAACAATGATCAAAATTGCATCTGGTTACTGATTGCCCCGGTGGGATTTGTTATAAAGCTAACTTGGAACAGGTTCGATCTTGAAGCTATGTCTTCATGTCAGAGCGATTATGTAGAACTAGTAGAGATTGATGAGAACAATCAACATAGTATCCTACAACGTTACTGTGGATCGACTCTACCTCCTGCAGTAACTATCTCTACGAATCGCTTAATGTTAAGGTTTCAGTCTGATAGCAGCATACGATCATCCGGATTTTCAGTGCTGTATTCTTTCTTAGATGCAAAATTACATTGCGGTGCCACGTTTATCAAAACTCACGGGTTTATTTACTCCCCCGGATGGCCTGAACTTTACGATCGAAATCGTAATTGCGTCTGGACGATTTCAGTTCCGGTTGGCCAACAAATTGCATTGAATATTTCCCAGTTTGATTTAGAGCGACCCTCGCGTGGAAATTGCGATAATGGCGATTACTTGGAAATAAGAAATGGTGCAACCGGAAACTCGCCGTCCATTGGAAAATACTGTGGAAGTTTTAAATCTAGGCTTATAAAATCTCTAGGAAACAGTATTTACATTCACTTTTATTCCGACATGTATTTATCCGGAAGAGGATTCAAGATAGAATGGGACGGTACTATATCAGGCTGCGGAGGCACATTGTCCAGCGCCTCCGGGTCAATATCTTCGCCCAACTATCCACAAAGCTATCACGATAATGCAGAATGTTTTTACAAAATCGTTACTAGTAGTGGAACGCGAATTCAAATCACTTTTACGGATTTAGATCTAGAAAGAACAAGAAACTGTAGGGACGATTATGTAGAAATATTCGACGGTCGCACGCATAGCGACCCAAGTTTAGGCCGTTATTGTGAAATGTCGCCAGCCCTAACTAGGATAATTACTACTTCCAATTACGCATTAATTAAATTTCGTTCAGACATATTAATTGGCGCAAAAGGCTTTTACCTAAATTACCAAACCATTTGTAACAATAACCTAACCGGCAGTTATGGAATCATTGAGAGTCCAAGTTTCCCTGGCAATTATCCAAACCACCTAAACTGCCTGTGGACTATTAATGTGCCCAAGGGGCATAAAATAAATGTCACATACACGGATTTTGATATTTACAGAACTGAAATTAGAAGGTATGCTAGTCGGCCTCCAGGATATAGTTACGGCTTCTTTTCGTCAGGTTGGAGAGTACTAACAACTACCACTAACTGTGACAATGATTTTTTGCAAATGAGACAAACACCTGATATTAATTTCTCTGAAAAGCTATGTGGAACTACAAAACCGCCTGCTTTCAGCTCTAAAAGTAATTCTTTACAAATTAAATTTATTGCGTCCTCAGGCATGCCTCACAATGGGTTCCGATTGGAATGGGTACGACACGGCTGTGGTGGAACAATCCATAAAAGATATGGCTCTTTGTCAGTAGATGGTAGTGACGATGAAATGGAATGCGAATGGGTTATTGAAGCTCCTGTCGGAAAAAGTATTTTTATATCATTTACAGAAATATACTTAACGGAGACCAGCAATTGCACTTCGGATGCTATAGAAATTTACAGCGGGCCAACTACGAACTTCCCATTACTCTCAAAGCTATGCAGTCGGCATTCGGCTACCCTGCATTCGAACACTAACATCATGTTAGTACGATACGTGAAAAGGTCTAATCTTAGAGGAGCCTATTTTAAATCTAGTTTTGATTCCTACCGGACAGGATGTGGCGGCAGAATGGAAGCATTGACTGGATTAATACATTCTAAAAATTATCCTAAAAACTATGATAGTAACATGGATTGCATATGGTACATAACTGTACCAAAATATCATCGAATTGAAATCAATTTTGTGGATGTCGATCTATATTCGT
The DNA here is from genome assembly GCA_923062465.1 of Acleris sparsana. Lineage (NCBI taxonomy): Eukaryota > Metazoa > Arthropoda > Insecta > Lepidoptera > Tortricidae > Acleris > Acleris sparsana. The sequence continues at coordinate 4,640,396 of OV281289.1, forward strand.
CAAACGAAGGCATAAGGGATGACGATTGCCGCGATTTTATTAAAATTTATGAACCTAGTATTGGCTTTATATTAAGTAAAAACTACTCGCAACTGATATGCCCTAGATCGGCTATAGCACAGTTTGTATCAAAGTCCAACAGAATAGCCCTACAGTTTGTTTCCGATGCCTCCGGGTCGGCTAAAGGCTTCAAGGCTAATTTCACAATAACATGTGGAGCTGTAATAATGGCAGATGCTAATGGAATAATAACGAATGACAAATTCCCTAGCCACTCAAACCAAAGCTGCACGTGGACATTACTGGCACCAAAACTAGACCAGAAGATCACGCTTACTATAACACATATTTCGATTCCCAAAAACTACGACATTGTTACTAATAGAAACTGTCCATCCTCCTACCTAAGAGTTTTAGAAGGTAATGATGAAAACGGACCTCAAATTGGGGAATATTGCGGAAATAAAGTACCCCCCATGATCGTCAGTCAGGGTAATGCGCTTACAATCCAGCTTGGTACATACACTAACAATATAACAGGTCAATTCTCTGTCCATTACACAACCATGTCTAACGCTTGCGGTGGTACCTTTACTTCAGAAGAGGGTACCATAGCTTCACCTAACTATCCTCTAGCATATCCCGTCAATTCTGATTGTGAATACACGCTCAGTACTTCACCAGGGAACAGAGTCTATGTTTTGTTCGAAACACTCGACTTGGCGTATTCAGAAGGCTGCAACGAAGACTATATTGAATTGCGGGAAAATAACGGAGCTGGTCCTCTTCTGAATGTTTACTGCGGTAACGAAATACCTACGAACACTACTAAAGCATCAAAAATATACATTAAATTTCATAGTGACAACAAAAATGCTGGAAAAGGATTTTTACTACATTATGGTTTTCTTCATGGAAATGAAATTATCGGTTTGGAGAAAGGTGAAATTTCTTCACCCTTGTATCCTTCCTCGTATAGTGGTACCGGTGAGTACACATGGCGAATTATGACAACTGGAACAAAACCTATATCCTTGGTTGTAGACAGATTAGTAATACACACATATGGATCGGAATGCTCAAATCATTTGGCTATTTACAACGGGTATGATGATACTGCCCCGCTCTTGCAGGAACTATGCGGCATACTAAATGCAGGTCCTAAAGAATTAAGAACTTCTGATAATGTTGTTTTTATAAAACTCAAATTAGACACTTCGAACACTGGTTCTCTATTTCACATAAGGTGGTCCAAACTTGAAGTTATTGAAGACGAGACTGACGTATCTGGGCAAATTAATTGTGGTTCAAATGAGACACAACTTCTTCTACCCGGTGAAAAGGGTAATGCCACGTCGCCTAACTATCCGAATGTGTACAGTGATGATCTTAATTGCGAATGGGTATTTAAAACTTTACCCGGTCGTCATTTATCCATTGACTTCCCAGACTTTCATATTGAAGAGAGAACAAATTGTTTTGCCGACTACATTTCTATATATTCTTCCGAAACTGGGCTACAATGGAAGCCAGTAAAAGAGTATGTTTGTAAGTCTGAATCTGTTCGAAATATTCTAGTGGACACTGCTTTTATGAAACTATATTTCAAAACTGATTACTCAATGGTCGAGAAAGGTTTTCGTGCCCAAATTACTTCAGATTGCGGTGGCTTATTTACGGACCCTTCGGGTAAAGTTGAACTCAAGTGGCAAGACGAGCAAGATCGCGTGTATGGACCTTCAATAAATAGTTGTAAGTGGACGATCAAGGTTCGACCCGGTCGGGTTATAAAATTAAGATTTGAGCAGTTTAACATCACCAATAAAGCAGATGATTGCAATAAATTCGTCACTATCCGCAATGGAGGTTCTGTTGAAGCACCATTTTTAGGAAATGGTAAGTATTGTGGCTACGATCATGAAAACCGTGATAACGAAATGGAAACGTCGAGTAATCTTTTGTTTGTAACTTTTGAGAGAACCAGATATCAAACTGAATTCCAAAACTTTAGATTGCGATACGAAGAGAAAAACATAGAATGTGGTGTGACATCTAAACTAGACGCCGCTCACAAGTGGGAAATCATCAGCACTCCAAATTACCCTTTCATTCCAATGCCTTATTCTGAGTGCATATGGGTATTCAGCGGGCCAGTCGGAGAAATACTTAGAGTAGATTTCGAAAGGTTTGACTTAAAATACGATTTCGATTGTAAGCGAGAGTTTCTCGAGATCAGAGATGGTCAATCGAACTTGTCTCCTCTTAAAGGACAATTCTGTAAAGAGAGACCTGGATCAATTAAATCCAGTAGCAATGGGCTTTATTTAAAATATGTCACTCAAATTGAGATTCCAAATGTCGGCTTTAGAGCTAATGTATCCATCGACGTCTGCGGTGGAACAATAATTAGCAACAATGGAGAACTGACGTCTCCTGGATACCCGAGATTACCGATGCTCAGTCCTGGTACAGTATGCGAATGGCGCATAACTGGATTCCCTGGTCATGTCTTCCTATTGAAACCACAAGACATTCAATTACCGGAATCTGTATCGCCTTGCGCAACGAAACTCACCATTGAAGATCTCAAAGGGGTGAACAAAACATTGAAAACGTATTGTAACGAGGAAATAGAAAACTTATATGCACCTGTTGAATCTTCTTCCAACGAAGTTTTGATAAAATTTTACGTTGGTCAACGATCGGATTGGACGCATTTTTCAGAGAAGAAAGGATTTCGGTTTACTTTCAATTCTTCAAGACCTATGTGCGGAGGCAGCCTTACTACTCCAGAAGGATACTTAATGACTCCTGGATATCCGAGAACAACTACACTACACTACTGTTACTGGATTATTACTGTACCAAATACCTCGAGACGAGTACGTTTAGAAATCGAAGACTCTGATCTCGGTACGGATACGCATCGAATAGGTATTTATAACGATAATAATTTTCAGACTGCTATTCAAACTATGTCTAACAAAGATTACAATCCAGCCAATAGAATATTCGAATCATCCGGCAATAAGCTTGGAATTTACATATGGCTATCTCCAACATCATCTCAGCACAGATTTAAAGCCAAGTTCAGCTCCAACGAGCCAGCGTTATGTGGTGGTACACTTAACGGTCTCAGTGGCGAGCTCTCATCACCAGCTCTCGAGCAGTCATATTCTTGTGACTGGAGTTATCGAGGCATTATTGAAAATGGTAATCGAAATGATGATGATTATAATATTGAATACAACTCTATATTCGTTAACGCTAAGGTCAATTCTTCTCTTAATCGGACACGATGCCGTTATGCCGATCCCAAACTTGAAATTAATGCCGCATTGAAAGGTATAACATTTGACAGAGAACTCTGTGGTAATACTGAAGTGCAAATCAGAATACCATCCAATGGAATGAACTTGAAGGCGATTCAAAGCAAAGCTACGTCACTGTATTTTCATCTGGATTGGAAATTACAGCCATGTGGTGGAATAGTCCGCATAGGAGAAGGATCTATGAACGTACTAAACGTACCAAACAATCACAGCGACACATTAGATTGCGCATGGATAATTAAAATACCCGCAGGAAATAGAATAAATATAACACTAGACGGAACATTTAAGTTGAGCTGCTCCGATGAATTTATACAAATAAGCCACGGGCCCAGCCAACATTATCCCGTTATTGGAGACTACTGTACAGATAAGAAGCAAGATAAAGCGTTGATTTTATCATTCGGTGAAATTTATGTTCAGTATCATTCTAACAAGAAAAACGAAACCTCTGTCAAACTAATAGCACAAATTGTTAACCATCAATGCGGCGGATATCTCAGCCGGTTCGACAGAACTTTTACATCCCCTAACTATCCAAAAGCTTATATTGAGAATCAAGAATGTTCGTGGGAAATAGAAGCAGACTTGGGCAATAGAGTATCGTTGAGTTTCATAGACCGATTTGTAATTGAAGACACGCCAAATTGCGCTAAAGATGCTATAATTATTTATGATTGGGTTGATGACGAATACATACAATTAGCTCGACTGTGCGGTCGCAGTCCGCCGGCACCTGTAAACTCGACATACAACAGAATGAAAGTCGTTCTACGAACAGATAATAACACTAACTTAGACGGATTTAAAGCTTCTTGGAGACCAATATGTGGTGGAAAGTTTACAGCAAAAGAAAACGCACAAATATTGTACAGCCCAGGATATCCAGGAGTCTACATGCCGTCCTTAGATTGCATTTATGAAATTACTGCTCAAAGTCAAAAGATATCGTTGAAATTTCTAGAGTTTGAGCTTGAAGGGACATATCCAGACTGTACTTATGATAACATTTCTATATACGCTGGCAGGTATGACTATGGTTCAAATACTTATTGCGGTTCTGAAATAGCATCACCGGTAAGCTTTAATGATATTGTAAGTATTCGTTTTAGGACTGACAGATACATACAGAAAAAAGGTTTTAAATTGTCTTACTCATTATACCTCTGCGGCGGCAAGGTGGATAAACCTACAGTTATAACTTCAGGTGAAGGTTTGCGTTATGACCGGAATATGAATTGCACCTGGCAAATAGAAGCACCCGTTAATAAAGTGGTGGTTGTAAAATTCATCTCAATGCATATTGAAGGACGTTCATGTAACTTCGATTACGTGGAACTTTTTAATGGACATTTACTTAACAATGACAACCGTATTGTTAAAACATGTGGATTACTGGGGTCAGATAATTCTGTATTCAGGAGCACTAGTAACAAAATGTTAATGCACTTTGTAACCGATTCAAGTGTTAGTTATGAAGGGTTTAAAGTGGGAGTATTCTTTAGTTATTCAGAATCTGTTGGTTGTGGGGGACATTATGAGTTAACAGAGACTTCGATTAATATTAATTCTCCATTAATAGGTAACAGTACTGTATACGAAAATTACTTGGATTGCCATTGGACCATTCGTGCGCCAAGTGATCGGGTTATTAAATTAGAATTTCTCAATTTCCATATTGCATCTTGCCAGGACGTAAACCAGACTTCTATAGGGTACACCAAATGTGATTGTGATTACGTCGAAATAAAGGACGGTATAAACCCCGACAGCCCTAGAATTAATAGTTATTGCGGTCATACTATGCCTCCCCCGTTACCATCATCTGGTAATTTGATGAGCATCAGGCTATCCACGAATGGTGAAATTAACAGTTCAGGGTTCAAAGCCAAATTAAGTTCACTTGCTGCGCCATGTGGCCAGACGACTTACACAATCTCTGATAGAAAACAGGTGGTCCGGTCTCCGGGGTATCTTGAAGGCTCCATCCCTCGGGGGCTGCACTGTTTTTATGAATTCATCCAGCCACGTAATACTTACGTATCGACGCATATAAGGATTAATCATTTAGACGTGCAGCCGGGCGATACCGACAGGAATCAATGTACCTCAGATAAACTTATTATATCTGGCCTTACTATGCCTCGGAACCAAACTCTTGGACGAAATTACGTACATAATCACGGGGGTAATAAACTTTTTGATACACCTTATATGTTTCAAGACGCTTTAAATTTACCGGAACGTATCGAACTGTGTGGTATTCAAAGATCTCAAGATTATTTCTTCTACGGAAGCACAACATTGGATATAGCCACTTCCCCTATTACCGATTCAAAACCACATAAAGGCTTTGAAATAGAAGTTGTTAATGTCGGTGCATGTGGAAGGAACTACACTGAGCCACAAGCACGCATAAAAACTAGTAGCTCTTCTGATGAAGGGACAGAACTAAGTTGCTTTACTCTCATAACTGCACCTGTAAATTACACAATATCGTTATACTTCATTACTGTGTCCCCGGGTTACTGGAGTGAACTAGTATACTTAGAGGTATTTGATGGAGATAAAACAAGTGCAACGAAGTTGATTAAAATTACGGACAACTATGAGGATAATATACCAATATTTTCCTCTGGCAGATACCTGCTGTTGCACAGTCATCAAGTGTTAGGGGACTTGGTATCCTATGACCTAAATTATGTAATAACTAACAAAGGGCGGGGCTGCGGTGGTAAACTGCAGAACGAGTACGGGCTGGTGACGAGTCCCATGTACCCGACGGCATACCGCCAGGTGAACACCTGTGCCTGGGAACTGGAGACACCAGTGGGCACTAAACTGCGATTGTCCTTTTCTACTTTTGATTTGGGTGTAGCCTGCACCGAGAATTACGTAAAACTGGTGAAAAGAAACGGCAATCCGATTTCGACATTCTGTAACGAAGTTCCGGCTGATTACACTAGTGAGGATAATTATATAAAAATTGTGTTTGCAACAAATTTCAACAACGGAGGTACTGGATGGGTCGCGCACTTTATTGGTGTTATTTAAGCGAAAAGACACCCACATAAAAACTGTACGAAATAAATACTTACTTACTTACTTAATTATAGACGTCTAAAAATTAAGGCAAAAACAAAACACTATCGTTTTCACTTTTCAACCTAGGAAGTTCCAAACACCATAAAATATTTACGTACAGTCAAGGAATTTAATTCCTATACTACTTTGGACTATGTCAAAGTGACAATGTAAATAAAATCATAAGAGGTCTCTTACGTTTTGATTGATTTCCACTTTGACATAGTCCAAAGTGGAATAGGAATTAAATTCCTTGATTGTACCTACATTGACGCAATGGTGCAGTGCAACGACAATTATTGTGGGGTTCCTTTGTGGATTGAAAACCCCATAACGTTGAAGTCACTGCGTCTCATTCAGCATTATTGTGTGTTATTTACACAAATCTATCTATCGAATGGATATATTAATCACTGCTTTAGTTAACATTTTCCAGTTCTTATTTTTTATTGTACAACTTTAATGAAAAAAATGTTATCATTATGAAAAAAAGGGCCACTTTAGTTTATTATTTACCTGTTTTAAATAAACAAATTAATTGATAAGCCTGGTAATTGGCATGTCCAATTTTAACTAAACCCTTTCTTTACGAACACGTACTCGTTGGTTAAATGAAGTGATGCTTAATACCTAACTATAAAATTGTTTAAATAATACTTATTTGTTTATTTAGTTCTAATTACATAGTTTTTAATTATATGAAATGTATGAAATTTATTTATTCGTCACCATGGCATCTGTTAAATTGATTTATATAGATTCAATTACAACGGTTATTTCGATTAGTTAAATTGTTCTGTGATGTGTAGAGGTCAAATTTAAAGACCCGATAGAATTTAAATCTCAGACGTTAGTTAAATCTTATTTAGGTCTTATTATTAATTCAGATAGTAAACACTTAAAACATTGTGAAAGATTTGTCTAAAAATATTTTATGATAATTTAGATGAGCCGATGATCTTTGAGGGTATCGACATTGTCCCGCAGAATGTTACTTTTAATTCTGAACAAATCGACCGCTAATATTTAAAAAAAATGTAAGCTGTGCGCGTGACGATCAAATTAATTTCTTGCCAACAAAACAAAACAAAACAAAAAAGTACTTGTCCGACTTGGCTATGGGTCTTACTTCGACTGAAGTATACACTATACATGCTGTATTTTGTCTCTCTAAGTAATTTACACAGCTCTACTTTTCCAAGTGATCGTTTCTTGATTACAGCCGATGCAAGCTCAATCATATGATTGTATTATAAACCGGTTAATTGTGGTTTTAAGGTTTATAATGTACATTGCTTCGTTAAAAATTGAATAAAACCCTGAAGTCAAAGTAAGTAGGTAATACGTACAATGCAGTCAAAAATTTATTAAATTTTGGACCGCTTTTTTTAGATATATTACAATTTACAATATAAGGGGACTGTCATAAAGTAACTTTTAAATAGGAAATAATAATATAAGAATTGTTATTTTTATGTACCTATTAAAAATCTAATAAATGTGACTGATCATTGAGATTTTAAATTAAACTTTTGTACCTGTTGTATAACCGTGTTTTCTTGTTTATTGTCCCTATTGAATTAATTATCTGGCTACCGTAACCAATACAAAAAGTAGGTATTTAACACACGTGTAACAAACGTGTCGATTCGTATTTTTCTCAAATCGATTTCGGTTATTTGGTGCCTGTTGCCATCCCATGCTACTTTCACCACTTGTTTTTCCAGAATGATGCACAATGGTGAGTATTGTGAGCATAGACATATTATCATAACTTAATAACATAGACTGGTTCTAAAAACGGCTAATAGAATTACTCTTCGCACCTGTTACCTCCCGTGTCTCCCCCTAACCGTGTGGTTCGTTCACCTCGACTGTGAAGTGTATCAAGACCGACCGAAAATCAATACTTCGGATGGCGATTTGTTACTGGAAGCTGCTTAAGACAAACATATACTTACTCCCCAATGGACCCAGTCGAAGGTGTTTATCGGATCGATCGACCTGCTCACCATCAACGCAAGCAGCAGTTCGCGCGGCGAGCCTCACTGGAGCCCTGCTGGCGACTCCGTTGCCGACCAGTACATCACAGGACCGAGTGGCATATTAGAAAACTTAGAAAATCGTGATAGTAGCTCACCTAGTATCGTTCAGGCAAACGTTACAACACTCTGGAGAAAAATTGACAGAATTAACAATAGACTTTTGAGCCTGGAAAGTCAAATCAGCTCGATGACGAGAGATGGGTGCCAATCAAGCCCATGCAAGCACGGAAGTAAATGTCTCACATTGGTTAATTTAGTTTTCTTGGCATTTAGTAACAAGTTGTTACTAATAAACCAATTATGTACTTTAACTAGAGTGGCGTTTATCCTACTGTAGTCTACGGTTTTTCTATCTACCTTGAAAATTAGTGAAGTATCATCAGCAAAAAGTACAATATCGCAAAGTTCATCTACTATTGGTGGTAAGTCATTTATGTAGACCAAAAATAAAAAAGGACCTAAAAGAGAGCCTTGAGGCACACCTATTTTCACTGTAGCTCCAACAGCTGTTAAACAAACTTGCTTAACAACAACAACAAATACTTTTTTTTTTTTTTATTTATTCAGAAAACAAACAGCCATTTAAAGTAATAATTACATTAAACAAAATTACTTAGATAAGGCCTAAAGTTTCCTATATTACTAATTATACTAATGTTCTACATAAGTATTCAACATAATCAGAAACAAAATGTTAAGCTACCACTATAAAGAGAATAAATATAGAGAATATAAAATTTGTCGAATTTTGTTTTTAAAGGTCGACATACTATGAGCAAATAGATCAACTTCATTAAGCGATTTGTTATAAAGAGTGCACGAGCGCCTTAAATACGAATTTTGTGCATAAATAGTGCCACAAGGAGGGATACTAAATATAGGTTTGGAACGTGAGAGGAGACGAGGAACTCTGAATGAAATGTGTTCTAATAATGTGCTGGAGTCAATGTGATTATTAATAACTTTAAATAAAAATATAGTATCGAGATACATTCTTCTTTTTTCAAGGAGGGGAAGACTGTGACGGGCCGCAGATGAGAGGTAGTCACAGTTGTAGAGACCGGTTCTGTAATCTAAAGACTTACGAAATATTTTCTGAATCCTTTCAATTCGGGACTTGTGAATTTCATAACAAGGGCTCCACACAACACTACCGAATTCCAGAATACTACGGACGAAAGAATAATATAACACTTTTAGCGTAAATATGTTTTTAAAAAGTTTACTTAAACGTAAAATCATACCCATTTTTTTATATGCTTTAGCAGTAATATTATCCACATGTTCGTTAAACGATAACTTAGCGTCAAGAGTAACACCTAAATCCCTAATCGATGAAACACGCTAGACACTATTTCCACCTAAGTTATAATTATATGTAATTGCATCGCGCTTACGGGAAAATGTGATGGTGTAACATTTATCGGTGTTAAGAATTAGTTGATTACGCTGGCAATAGTCCTCAAAACGAGATAAATCTGTTTGTAACAGAACACAATCATGAACATTCCTAATTAACTTAAATATTTTTGTGTCATCTGCATAAAGTATGTGTGATGAAGACTGAAAGGAACTGCCAATATCGTTAACATATAACACAAATAGGAAAGGTCCCAAGTGGGAGCCCTGGGGAATCCCTGAGGGAACCGGTAAAAATTTAGATATAAAGCCACAGCCTGACTTCTATTACTAATATAAGACTTCAACCACCTAAACAGGTCACCGTGTATACCGATCTCACAAAGCTTCTGCAGAAGGATATAGTGATCTATTTTATCAAAACATTTAGAGAAATCGGTATACACGGCGTCTACCTGATAACCAGAATCTAAAGCATTGGTAATGAAGTCAGTATATGTGATAAGGTTAGTGTCAACGCTCCTACCCCGGAAAAAACCATGTTGATATACCGATATGTGTCGTGAAACCACAGCGGTTAACTGTTTAGTTACGATTTTTCCAAGGATCTTTGCGAAAACACATAACTTAGAAATAGGTCGATACAATTTTATGTTATTCTTGTCACCACCCTTGTGAATAGGGGTAATGATAGCCCGCTTCCATATACTAGGAACAACGTCCTCGCGTAGTGACTTATTAAAAAGCTTAGCTAAAGGAGCTGTGAGCTCAGCATGAAGTTTAGAAACCAGAAAAGGATGAATATCGTCAAGGCCAGCACCCTTGTTTACGCATATGTATTTAAGATGCCTGTCTACCAAGTCATCAGTAATATTTATACTAGAGATATCAATAGGGGAGGATGTGGAGTGAGAAGAAGGTAATTGTGGTAGGTTACCACTATTTACAAACATTGAACTAAAATAGTTATTAAATAGGTCACAAATAACCTCGCCATCAGAGGAGGAGTCATCGTTAAAATACATTGTAGATGGTACCTCATTAGCTGAAAAATTTGATTTTATGAAGCTCCAAAAATATTTGGGAGATGAGGTTATTTTCTTTTCACTAAAGACAATATATTTATTATAACAATCCTTGTCAAGCTTTTTCGCTCTCTTTCTTAGCATTTTAAATTCGTCATAATCAGGTTTATGGTTGTATTTTTTCCACCTAGCGTGAACTTTTAATTTGTTTTTATATTTTTAATTAGTGGTCTACTAAACCAAGGTGGATATTGGGTTGAAATGCAAACTTTGCGCCTTGGTACATATTTCCTAATTAAGCCATACAAGAGGGAATAAAAATAATTTGTTGAACCTTCGGTACCCATACTATCAATCACTGACCAATTCACATTAGAGAGAGCTTTCCTAAGTTCGTCATAATTAGCCGCAAGGTAAAGATATTTATAACGCTCCTTAGAATATAAAGGTGTCACTAAAGACAAGCGAAGAGAGATAACTAGGGATTTATGATGTAAATCTTCTAGTGTAAGAGGAGAGGAGCAGTTTGATACATCGCAATCAACATTACTCATCACAAGATCCAGAATACGGTCGTTTGCATTTAAACACCCATTAAACTGTTTCAGTCCGGTGAGACAAAGGAAGTCTGAAAGTTTAACAGCAAGGGGATTATTATTATTATTTAAAGATACGGTTGAAAAATTATCAAGGTACCAAATTGCGTGAGGAATATTAAAATCACCCACAAGCAGAAAAGTATCGTTTGGGTAACGTTGTATGAGGTTGTTGACGTTATTAAAAAATAATTGCAAGGACTGGGCTTGATTACTATGGGGAAAATACGAACAGGATATGTGTAAAGACCTGGCGCGGCCCGACACAACACAGGGCGTCTCTGACGCAGCTAGGGGCAGAGATAGCCATACCTCCTCGGAGGAAATTGAGCTGCAGAGGTCGGTACAGAGGCGCGCGTTCAGGCCGCGCCGCACTGCCACCAGTACGCCGCCGCCCCGCGCCGCCACCGCCGCGGGCCGATCTCGTCGATAAACGTTATAATTATGGTAGAAGTATTCGGCATCACTAAAATCGTCAGTGAGCCATGTTTCGGTTAAACATATGATGTCGTAGTTAGACTGGAGCACATTAGCGAGGAAAGAATGAGATTTAGTCCTAAGTCCTCTCACGTTCTGATAATAAATTTTCAGAAATTCCAGTTTAATCATTTATATAATAGTACGAGAGATTAAGTATGCACAAAATGGCGTTTTACAGTTAAATTTTACGTAATATACTCTGAGGGTATATAAGTAATGTAATAACAGAATAAAAAATATTGAACAACCTATCTTTCATTATTGATAATTCTAAGTTAACTGTTGAATAGTTTTTGATACATTTTTTGCTTTTAATTAATTTCTGTGTACGCCTAATATAATTATTAATTTTAACATATTTCTTCAATTTATTCGTTTGTTAGGCCTTTACCTCAAAAGCTTAAATTCCTTGTAGCGGTTCACCGAATCGCTTTTCACCTCGAACGTATATTTAATTTTCGCGTTGTGTCTCGATCGTTTACTGTTTTAGTCGTTATAAGTTTTAGTCGCATTTCACCTTGATCGTGCATTTAACTATCGCGTTGTGCCTCAATCGTCATATTTTTGTCGATATATAAGTTTTTGTCGCATTTCGCACCTCGATCGTGTGATACTTTTTCGCTTTGTATCCTAATCGTCTAATTCAGTATTAGACCATATCTTTAGTCGCAATGTACTTTTTTCATTTTTTTTAGCCAGGTTCAAGCTCCGTATTTTCTCACAAATATTGAATTATATAATTATAATAATAATTATTGTATCCTACTTTAATGTCACTGTACTTCAATTTCGCAATGACAGAATATCATCTAATATTTATTAGTCACAAAGATAATATTTCAATGACTTTGATAACATTTAAGTTGATCGAAGCATTTAAGACATTAAACTACAGGTATAAAACATCAATTAACGCGGCACATTAAATAGAGTCCCAAACAAACATCGATCGCGACGAAATGCGTCTAGGGTAAAATACTACAAGAAAAATTAAATGCTACATATTAATTATATTAATGTAAAAAGCCACGCGAAAAATTGCTCCAAGTAAAAGATTCTATTGAAATTTTGTTCATTCGAGGTGAAATGCGATTCAGTGAATTGCTACAAGGAATTTATGATTTTGAGGTAAAGGACTAACAAACGAATTTATTATTGCCATTAAAGAAAATTATTTTTTTACTGTCCTTATCGTTATTACCTACCAGCTCTTGGTACAGGTTTTGAGTTGTTAAACTATCATAATACTGACCAAAGAGTATAATAATATATATACTGACGTTCTTTCCTTAGATAATTTAATTCTTCATTCTTCATTGACTGGATTAATACATTGGACTTTGTCATGTTACCGGATTGTCAACGTTACTATAGCTCTTATTTACTTGTCAGTAATGACGCCCGAGTAAAAACAATACCATAACGGTTCCCCTTGTTTACGCATATTTTTTTTGTCATATTTTAATATTGCTTGATTTGCTTAAGCCGAATTGTATTTGTTCAGAAGTTGTATGTACTCGCAAAATTTAATGTCGCCGAATTCTTTTATTTTCTGAATTCCGAATGGTAATTTGGCAGAAAATTACTTGATGCATAAATTAGTTTTGCAGAAAGATAGTTTTCGCACGAGCCTATTTCGCCGAATTAATAAAAATAGTGTAATATTAAGTATCCCTCAAACTATGGATGTAGGTAATGTAACAAATAATGTGTGATAAGTAAATACTTTTGTTTTATTTACTTATTCATATTAAAATAACCTAATAGTGACCTAAGCGAGATCATTCGCCTTATGTCCCGCTACCTGGGGCGGTGTCGAGGGGGCTCCGCGTAGCGGAGACCCTATTCCGCGTGGTTTGGCTATTCGCCTGGATACAACTCTAACCTGACCTAAACCTATTTTTATTTTCAAATTGACCTAACCTACACTTACTTAACGTACCGTAAGAATGTAAAATTTTGAGAGTTTTTTTCCATTTACTATAACAATAATCAAGAAATAGTGCTATTGTTGTTTCGGACATTAATCCGGACAAGATTTCGGGCTATCAAACTTCTGCTAAATTACAGATATGCTAAACATTATTATGCATAATGGAATTCTGCCATATCAATATTATGCTAACATACTATTCGGGCAAACAATCATTCGGTTAATAGGTATAGATTTATGCCAAATAAAATTACGGCAAGTCGTAGATTCGGCGTAAATAAACCAGTATGAAATGAAATGAAAATTGATTTCTGTGTTGCCATCCCTTGTTCATTATGTTTTGGTCTGTTATACATTATTGTTTCTATATTTGAAAAACGGAACCCTCGTTGCGTGACCGTGACTCGCACTTAACCGATTTATTTCACTTTGAGATACTGTCCCTATAATATATATAGGCTCTACACTATGACCCCACAACGTACCGTTTACTTACACAATGCACAGTTATTACAAAAAACAGCAATATTCCCATTATGCCCTTTAGTTAGGTACGCAACCCTAATAATGTGAAGTCAATGTTTGATGTGTCACTAGTATCAATAAAATACCACATGGCCATCATCATAAAGGGGCGGATCGGCGATAGCGATGCGCGATAACCCTAAAGACGCAGATGGCGTACGCCCCCTTGGGCCCGGCCCGTCGAGCGCGCAACCCAGCAGGCAGTCACAGCGCGGCGGGCGCGACCTACTGACCATGTCCGCCAAACTCATACAATGTCTCCTCCTAACCGTGTGGTTCGTTCACCTCGACTGTGAAGTGTATCAAGACCGACCGAAAATCAAGACTTCGGATGGCGATTTAATACTGGAAGCTGCTCAAGACAAAAACATATACTTACTCCCCAATGGACCCAAGTCGAAGGTGTTCATCGGATCGATCGACCTGCTCACCATCAACGCAAGCAGCAGTCCGCGCGGCGAGCCTCACTGGAGCCCTGCTGGCGACTCCGTTGTCGACCAGTACATCACAGGACCGAGTGGCATATTACGCAGGTTAGAAAACTTAGAAAATCGTGATAGTGGCTCACCTAGTATCGTTCAGGCAAACGTTACAATACTCTGGAGAAAAATTAACAGAATTAACAATAGACTTTTGAGCCTGGAAAGTCAAATCAGCTCGATGACGAGAGATGCGTGCCAATCAAACCCATGCAAGCACGGTAGTGAATGTCTCACATTGGTTAATGGCTATCACTGCTTGTGCCCGTCGAATTGGGAAGGTACCGATTGTGATGTGGATGTCAACGAATGCCGAAACTTTGCTGGGACTGACTTGGGGTGCCAAAACGGAGCTTCTTGTATCAATAAACCTGGAACGTACGAATGCCAATGTACGTTTGGATGGTTTGGCCTCCATTGTACTAGAAAGCTTATGGATTGCTCTGGTGGCAACTTTGAAATGTGTGGCCACGGCATTTGCGTTCCTGTGACGAGTGGAGTCGGTATTACATGCATTTGCAATCAAGGCTGGGCGAACAACGGCACCGGACCTGCATGTTTAACTGATATAAACGAATGCGATTCAAGTCAAGGTTTGCATTGCTCAGCCAATCCTAGAGTGGAATGTATTAACACCCCAGGCTCGTTTAGATGTGGACAATGCCCTCTTGGATATGAGGGCGATGGCTTCATTTGCTCCGATATTGACGAATGTTTGACTATTCCTAACGGCGGATGCAGTCCAATGGTCACGTGCCATAATACGATCGGCTCGCGTATATGCGGCAGTTGTCCACCTGGATATCAAGGAGACGGTGTTACTTGCACTTGGAGAGGCACGTGCAGTATCAACCGAGGCGGATGTCACCCCGCGGCGCAATGCATAGACAACCTGTCTCTAGGTGGCCAAATCAGCCAGTGTATATGCCCCAACGACATGGCTGGGGACGGAGTAGGACTCCACGGCTGCTACATTCCCACGGCTGATAATACGACGCAGCGTTGTGAAAATAACCCATGTGTTCACGGACAATGCCATGCCCTACATCTAGGCTATACCTGCATCTGCACCATCGGCTACAGCGGCGCACACTGTGACAGGCCTGCTGACTACTGCGCCAACAACCCATGCCTTAATGGAGGAATCTGCAGGCCGGATCGCATTTTACAGAAAGGTTTTAGGTGCGAGTGCACGGCACAATACACAGGCGACGTCTGCGACACAGCAGTCAAGAGTTGCGGCGGAATTTTGGACAACGAGGAAGGTAGCCTCTACTACCCCTTACACAACTCTAGTTACACGCATGATTCGAAGTGCGCTTGGGTGATTCGCACCGTTCCCGAAAAAGTGATTAACGTAACATTTAGTAAATTTAATTTAGAAAACCAACCGGAATGCAACTACGACTTTTTGCAAATCCATGATGGACGCAGTTCAGCCAGTCAGCTTATAGGTAGGTTTTGTGGAAATTTATTTCCAAAAGGAGGTAACATTATATCGAGTCATAACTATTTATATTTTTGGTTCCGATCTGACAGTTCTGTAGCTAAAGATGGGTTTGCGCTTCATTGGAATAGTATACCCCCTGTTTGTGGAGGTGAAATAGATGCAACGGTCCATGGACGCATAAGTTCCCCGGGCTCGCCCGGTAAATATCCGCCAAATAGAGACTGTTACTGGTATTTGCGAACAAGCTTAGGTAAAAAAATCCAGCTGCATTTCTTTGAACTCGATATTGAGGCACATTCAAATTGTAGTTATGATTATATTAGTATATTCGACGGAGAACACAACACTGACCCGCTTATTAACCAGTATTGCAATTCAACCCTGCCGTCACCAGTTCTTTCGGCGGGTTCGCGTATGTTGATTCACTTTCATTCTGACGCATACGGTGCAGGTAACGGTTTTCAAGTTTCATACGCTCCGGTTCAAGGAATACCGGGATGTGGTGGCTTTTATACATCAGACAGAGGAGAAATCGTTTCACCGTCATATAATGGAAAAGCTCTACATAATTTGCAATGTGACTACAAAATTCAAACTAGAAAAGATACTAAAATTCGCATCACTTTCGTATCTTTTGCGCTAGAACGTTCATTACAGTGCAAATTCGACTATCTCAAATTATACGACGGTCCTTCAACAGACTCACCACTCTATGGTCGATTTTGTGGGAATAGGTATCCGCATTCAGCATTCATATCATCGTCTAACAGTATCTTTATAAAATTCCATACAGATTATAATATAGCGTCGGATGGTTTTAAAATAACGTACGAAGCCGTTTGTCAGCACACGATAATGGGCGACAGCGGTGTCATTAAATCTCCAGGATATCCCTTTAACTACCCACCAAACCAAGTGTGTGAGTACATTATCAGTGCAACCCCAGGAAAATCAATTCAACTCACTTTTCAAGATTTCGATGTCGAGGACAATAGATACTACAATTGTCGCTACGACTACGTTGAAATCAGAGATGGGCCAGACATCAACTCTACTTCTTTGGGGAGATTTTGCGGAGGCTCTCAACACATGCCTCCTACAAAAACATCGACTCATAATTACATGTATGTACGCTTTAAATCGGATTTGAGCGTCGCTGGCACTGGATTCTATGCAAACTATACGACCATTAACACGGAATGTGGAGGTATTTACAGACAGACCAGTGGACTTATCAACCACCCGAGCATTACTGGTAATACGTACAACAATGATCAAAATTGCATCTGGTTACTGATTGCCCCGGTGGGATTTGTTATAAAGCTAACTTGGAACAGGTTCGATCTTGAAGCTATGTCTTCATGTCAGAGCGATTATGTAGAACTAGTAGAGATTGATGACAACAATCAACATAGTATCATACAACGTTACTGTGGATCGACTCTACCTCCTGCAGTAACTATCTCTACGAATCGCTTAATGTTAAGGTTTCAGTCTGATAGCAGCATACGATCATCCGGATTTTCAGTGCTGTATTCTTTCTTAGATGCAAAATTACATTGCGGTGCCACGTTTATCAAAACTCACGGGTTTATTTACTCCCCCGGATGGCCTGAACTTTACGATCGAAATCGTAATTGCGTCTGGACGATTTCAGTTCCGGTTGGCCAACAAATTGCATTGAATATTTCCCAGTTTGATTTAGAGCGACCCTCGCGTGGAAATTGCGATAATGGCGATTACTTGGAAATAAGAAATGGTGCAACTGGAAACTCGCCGTCCATTGGAAAATACTGTGGAAGTTTTAAATCTAGGCTTATAAAATCTCTAGGAAACAGTATTTACATTCACTTTTATTCCGACATGTATTTATCCGGAAGAGGATTCAAGATAGAATGGGACGGTACTATATCAGGCTGCGGAGGCACATTGTCCAGCGCCTCCGGGTCAATATCTTCGCCCAACTATCCACAAAGCTATCACGATAATGCAGAATGTTTTTACAAAATCGTTACTAGTAGTGGAACGCGAATTCAAATCACTTTTACGGATTTAGATCTAGAAAGAACAAGAAACTGTAGGGACGATTATGTAGAAATATTCGACGGTCGCACGCATAGCGACCCAAGTTTAGGCCGTTATTGTGAAATGTCGCCAGCCCTAACTAGGATAATTACTACTTCCAATTACGAATTAATTAAATTTCGTTCAGACATATTAATTGGCGCAAAAGGCTTTTACCTAAATTACCAAACCATTTGTAACAATAACCTAACCGGCAGTTATGGAATCATTGAGAGTCCAAGTTTCCCTGGCAATTATCCAAACCACCTAAACTGCCTGTGGACTATTAATGTGCCCAAGGGGCATAAAATAAATGTTACATACACGGATTTTGATATTTACAGAACTGAAATTAGAAGGTATGCTAGTCGGCCGCCAGGATATAGTTACGGCTTCTTTTCGTCAGGTTGGAGGGTACTAACAACTACCACTAACTGTGACAATGATTTTTTGCAAATGAGACAAACACCTGATATTAATTTCTCTGAAAAGCTATGTGGAACTACAAAACCGCCTGCTTTCAGCTCTAAAAGTAATTCTTTACAAATTAAATTTATTGCGTCCTCAGGCATGCCTCACAATGGGTTCCGATTAGAATGGGTAAGACACGGCTGTGGTGGAACAATCCAAAAAAGATATGGCTCTTTGTCAGTAGATGGTAGTGACGATGAAATGGAATGCGAATGGGTTATTGAAGCTCCTGTCGGAAAAAGTATTTTTATATCATTTACAGAAATATACTTAACGGAGACCAGCAATTGCACTTCGGATGCTATAGAAATTTACAGCGGGCCAACTACGAACTTCCCATTACTCTCAAAGCTATGCAGTCGGCATTCGGCTACCCTGCATTCGAACACTAACATCATGTTAGTACGATACGTGAAAAGGTCTAATCTTAGAGGAGCCTATTTTAAATCTAGTTTTGATTCCTACCGGACAGGATGTGGCGGCAGAATGGAAGCATTGACTGGATTAATACATTCTAAAAATTATCCTAAAAACTATGATAGTAACATGGATTGCATATGGTACATAACTGTACCAAAATATCATCGAATTGAAATCAATTTTGTGGATGTCGATCTATATTCGTCAAACGAAGGCATAAGGGATGACGATTGCCGCGATTTTATTAAAATTTATGAAACCAGTATTGGTTTTATATTAAGTAAAAACTACTCGCAACTGATATGCCCTAGGTCGGCTATAACACAGTTTGTATCAAAGTCCAACAGAATAGCCCTACAGTTTGTTTCCGATGCCTCCGGGTCGGCTAAAGGCTTCAAGGCTAATTTCACAATAACATGTGGAGCTGTAATAATGGCAGATGCTGATGGAATTATAACGAATGACAAATTCCCTAGCCACTCAAACCAAAGCTGCACGTGGACATTACTGGCACCAAAACTAGACCAGAAGATCACGCTTACTATAACACATATTTCGATTCCCAAAAACTACGACATTGGTACTAATAGAAACTGTCCATCCTCCTACCTAAGAGTTTTAGAAGGTAATGATGAAAACGGACCTCAAATTGGGGAATATTGCGGAAATAAAGTACCCCCCATGATCGTCAGTCAGGGTAATGCGCTTACGATCCAGCTTGGTACCTACACTAACAATATAACAGGTCAATTCTCTGTCCATTACACAACCATGTCTAACGCTTGCGGTGGTACCTTTACTTCAGAAGAGGGTACCATAGCTTCACCTAACTATCCTTTAGCATATCCCGTCAATTCTGATTGTGAATACACGCTCAATACTTCACCAGGGAACAGAGTCTATGTTTTGTTCGAAACACTCGACTTGGCGTATTCAGAAGGCTGCAACGAAGACTATATTGAATTGCGGGAAAATAACGGAGCTGGTCCTCTTCTGAATGTTTACTGCGGTAACGAAATACCTACGAACACTACTAAAGCATCAAAAATATACATTAAATTTCATAGTGACAACAAAAATGCTGGAAAAGGATTTTTACTACATTACGGTTTTCTTCATGGAAATGAAATTACCGGTTTGGAGAAAGGTGAAATTTCTTCACCCTTGTATCCTTCCTCGTATAGTGGTACCGGTGAGTACACATGGCGAATTATGACAACAGGAATAAAACCTATATCCTTGGTAGTAGACAGATTAGTAATACACACATATGGATCGGAATGCTCAAATCATTTGGCTATTTACAACGGGTATGATGATACTGCTCCGCTCTTGCAAGAACTATGCGGCATACTTAATGCAGGTCCTAAAGAATTAAGAACTTCTGATAATGTTGTTTTTATAAAACTCAAATTAGATACTTCGAACACTGGTTCTCTATTTCACATAAGGTGGTCCAAACTTAAAGTTATTGAAGAGGAGACTGACGAATCTGGGCAAATTAATTGTGGTTCAAATGAGACACAACTTCTTCTACCCGGTGAAAAGGGTAATGCCACGTCGCCTAACTATCCGAATGTGTACAGTAATTATCTTAATTGCGAATGGGTATTTAAAACTTTACCCGGTCGTCATTTAACCATTGACTTCCCAGACTTTCATATTGAAGAGAGAACAAATTGTTTTGCCGACTACATTTCTATATATTCTTCCGAAACTGGGCTACAATGGAAGCCAGTAAAAGAGTATGTTTGTAAGTCTGAATCTGTTCGAAATATTCTAGTGGACACTGCTTTTATGAAACTATATTTCAAAACTGATTACTCTATGGTCGAGAAAGGTTTTCGTGCCCAAATTACTTCAGATTGCGGTGGCTTATTTACGGACCCTTCTGGTAAAGTTGAACTCAAGTGGCAAGACGAGCAAGATCGCGTGTATGGACCTTCAATAAATGGTTGTAAGTGGACGATCAAGGTTCGACCCGGTCGGGTTATAAAATTAAGATTTGAGCAGTTTAACATCACCAATAAAGCAGATAACTGCAATAAATTCGTCACTATCCGCAATGGAGGTTCTGTTGAAGCACCATTTTTAGGAAATGGTAAGTATTGTGGCTACGATCATGAAAACCGTGATAACGAAATGGAAACGTCGAGTAATCTTTTGTTTGTAACTTTTGAGAGAACCAGATATCAAACTGAATTCCAAAACTTTAGATTGCGATACGAAGAGAAAAACATAGAATGTGGTGTGACATCTAAACTAGACGCCGCTCACAAGTGGGAAATCATCAGCACTCCAAATTACCCTTTCATTCCAATGCCTTATTCTGAGTGCATATGGGTATTCAGCGGGCCAGTCGGAGAAATACTTAGAGTAGATTTCGAAAGGTTTGACTTAAAATACGATTACGATTGTAAGCGAGAGTTTCTCGAGATCAGAGATGGCCAATCGAACTTGTCTCCTCTTAAAGGACAATTTTGTAAAGAAAGACCTGGATCAATTAAATCCAGTAGCAATGGGCTTTATTTAAAATATGTCACTCAAATTGAGATTCCAAATGTCGGCTTTAGAGCTAATGTATCCATCGACGTCTGCGGTGGAACAATAATTAGCAACAATGGAGAACTGACGTCTCCTGGATACCCGAGATTACCGATGCTCAGTCCTGGTACAGTATGCGAATGGCGCATAACTGGATTCCCTGGTCATGTCTTCCTATTGAAACCACAAGACATTCAATTACCGGAATCTGTATCGCCGTGCGCAACGAAAGTCACCATTGAAGATCTCAAAGGGGTGAACAAAACATTGAAAACGTATTGTAACGAGGAAATAGAAAACTTATATGCACCTGTTGAATCTTCTTCCAACGAAGTTTTGATAAAATTTTACGTTGGTCAACGATCGGATTGGACGCATTTTTCAGAGAAGAAAGGATTTCGGTTTACTTTCAATTCTTCAAGGCCTATGTGCGGAGGCAGCCTTACTACTCCAGAAGGATACTTAATGACTCCTGGATATCCGAGAACAACTACACTACACTACTGTTACTGGATTATTACTGTACCAAATACCTCGAGACGAGTACGTTTAGAAATCGAAGACTCTGATCTCGGTACAGATACGCATCGAATAGGTATTTATAACGATAATAATTTTCAGACTGCTATTCAAACTATGTCTAACAAAGATTACAATCCAGCCAATAGAATATTCGAATCATCCGGCAATAAGCTTGGAATTTACATATGGCTGTCTCCAACATCATCTCAGCACAGATTTAAAGCCAAGTTCAGCTCCAACGAGCCAGCGTTATGTGGTGGTACACTTAACGGTCTCAGTGGCGAGCTCTCATCACCAGCTCTCGAGCAGTCATATTCTTGTGACTGGAGTTATCGAGGCATTATTGAAAATGGTAATCGAAATGATGATGATTATAATATTGAATACAACTCTATATTCGTTAACGCTAAGGTCAATTCTTCTCTTAATCGGACACGATGCCGTTATGCCGATCCCAAACTTGAAATTAATGCCGCATTGAAAGGTATAACATTTGACAGAGAACTCTGTGGTAATACTGAAGTGCAAATCAGAATACCATCCAATGGAATGAACTTGAAGGCGATTCAAAGCAAAGCTACGTCACTGTATTTTCATCTGGATTGGAAATTACAGCCATGTGGTGGAATAGTCCGCATAGGAGAAGGATCTATGAACGTACTAAACGTACCAAACAATCACAGCGACACATTAGATTGCGCATGGATAATTAAAATACCCGCAGGAAATAGAATAAATATAACACTAGACGGAACATTTAAGTTGAGCTGCTCCGATGAATTTATACAAATAAGCCACGGGCCCAGCCAACATTATCCCGTTATTGGAGACTACTGTACAGATAAGAAGCAAGATAAAGCGTTGATTTTATCATTCGGTGAAATTTATGTTCAGTATCATTCTAACAAGAAAAACGAAACCTCTGTCAAACTAATAGCTCAAATTGTTAACCATCAATGCGGCGGATATCTCAGCCGGTTCGACAGAACTTTTACATCCCCTAACTATCCAAAAGCTTATATTGAGAATCAAGAATGTTCGTGGGAAATAGAAGCAGACTTGGGCAATAGAGTATCGTTGAGTTTCATAGACCGATTTGTAATTGAAGACACGCCAAATTGCGCTAAAGATGCTATAATTATTTATGATTGGGTTGATGACGAATACATACAATTAGCTCGACTGTGCGGTCGCAGTCCGCCGGCATCTGTAAACTCGACATACAACAGAATGAAAGTCGTTCTACGAACAGATAATAACACTAACTTAGACGGATTTAAAGCTTCTTGGAGACCAATATGTGGTGGAAAGTTTACAGCAAAAGAAAACGCACAAATATTGTACAGCCCAGGATATCCAGGAGTCTACATGCCGTCCTTAGATTGCATTTATGAAATTACTGCTCAAAGTCAAAAGATATCGTTGAAATTTCTAGAATTTGAGCTTGAAGGGACATATCCAGACTGTACTTATGATAACATTTCTATATACGCTGGCAGGTATGACTATGGTTCAAATACTTATTGCGGTTCTGAAATACCATCACCGGTAAGCTTTAGTGATATTGTAAGTATTCGTTTTAGGACTGACAGATACATACAGAAAAAAGGTTTTAAATTGTCTTACTCATTATACCTCTGCGGCGGCAAGGTGGATAAACCTACAGTTATAACTTCAGGTGAAGGTTTGCGTTATGACCGGAATATGAATTGCACCTGGCAAATAGAAGCACCCGTTAATAAAGTGGTGGTTGTAAAATTCATCTCAATGCATATTGAAGGACGTTCATGTCACTACGATTACGTGGAACTTTTTAATGGACATTTACTTAACAATGACAACCGTATTGTTAAAACATGTGGATTACTGGGGTCAGATAATTCTGTATTCAGGAGCACTAGTAACAAAATGTTAATGCACTTTGTAACCGATTCAAGTGTTAGTTATGAAGGGTTTAAAGTGGGAGTATTCTTTAGTTATTCAGAATCTGTTGGTTGTGGGGGACATTATGAGTTAACAGAGACTTCGATTAATATTAATTCTCCATTAATAGGTAACAGTACTGTATACGAAAATTACTTGGATTGCCATTGGACCATTCGTGCGCCAAGTGATCGGGTTATTAAATTAGAATTTCTCAATTTCCATATTGCATCTTGCCAGGACGTAAACCAGACTTCTATAGGGTACACCAAATGTGATTGTGATTACGTCGAAATAAAGGACGGTATAAACCCCGACAGCCCTAGAATTAATAGTTATTGCGGTCATACTATGCCTCCCCCGTTAACATCATCTGGTAATTTGATGAGCATCAGGCTATCCACGAATGGTGAAATTAACAGTTCAGGGTTCAAAGCCAAATTAAGTTCACTTGCTGCGCCATGTGGCCAGACGACTTACACAATCTCTGATAGAAAACAGGTGGTCCGGTCTCCGGGGTATCTTGAAGGCTCCATCTCTCGGGGGCTGCACTGTTTTTATGAATTCATCCAGCCACGAACTTACGTATCGACGCATGTAAGGATTAATCATTTAGACGTGCAGCCGGGCGATACCGACAGGAATCAATGTACCTCAGATAAACTTATTATATCTGGCCTTACTATGCCTCGGAACCAAACTCTTGGACGAAATTACGTACATAATCACGGGGGTAATAAACTTTTTGATACACCTTATATTTTTCAAGACGCTTTAAATTTACCGGAACGTATCGAACTGTGTGGTATTCAAAGATCTCAAGATTATTTCTTCTACGGAAGCACAACATTGGAAATAGTCACTTCCCCTATTACCGATTCAAAACCACATAAAGGCTTTGAAATAGAAGTTGTTAATGTCGGTGCATGTGGAAGGAACTACACTGAGCCACAAGCACGCATACAAACTAGTAGCTCTTCTGATGAAGAGACAGAACTAAGTTGCTTTACTCTCATAACTGCACCTGTAAATTACACAATATCGTTATACTTCATTACTGTGTCCCCGAGTTACTGGAGTGAACTAGTATACTTAGAGGTATTTGATGGAGATAAAACAAGTGCAACGAAGTTGATTAGAATTACGGACAACTATGAAGATAATATACCAATATTTTCGTCTGGCAGATACCTGCTGTTGCACAGTCATCAAGTGTCAGGGGACATGGTATCCTATGACCTAAATTATGTAATAACTAACAAAGGGCGGGGCTGCGGTGGTAAACTGCAGAACGAGTACGGGCTGGTGACGAGTCCCATGTACCCGACGGCATACCGCCAGGTGAACACCTGTGCCTGGGAACTGGAGACACCAGTGGGCACTAAACTGCGATTGCACTTTTCTACTTTTGATTTGGGTGTAGCCTGCACCGAGAATTACGTAAAACTGGTGAAAAGAAACGGCAATCCGATTTCGACATTCTGTAACGAAGTTCCGGCTGATTACACTAGTGAGGATAATTATATAAAAATTGTGTTTGCAACAAATTTCAACAACGGAGGTACTGGATGGGTCGCGCACTTTATTGGTGTTATTTAAGCGAAAAGACACCCACATAAAAACTGTACGAAATAAATACTTACTTACTTAATTATAGACGTCTAAAAATTAAGGCAAAAACAAAACACCATCGTTTTCACTTTTCAACCTAGGAAGTTCCAAACACCATAAAATATTTACGTACAGTCAAGGAATTTAATTCCTATACTACTTTGGACTATGTCAAAGTGACAATATAAATAAAATCATAAGAGGTCTCTTACGTTTTGATTGATTACGTCACTTTAACATAGTCCAAAGTGGTATAGGAATTAAATTCCTTGACTGTACCTACATTGACGCAATGGTGCAGTGCAACGACATTTTTGTGGGGTTCCTTTGTGGATTGAAAACCCCATAACGTTGAAGTCACTGCGTGTCATTCAGCCTTATTGTGTGTTATTTACACAAATCTATCTATTGAATGGATATATTAATCACTGTTTTAGTTAACATTTTCCAGTTCTTATTTTTTATTGTACAAGTTTAATGAAAAAAATGTTATCATTATGAAAAAAAGGGCCACTTCAGTTTATTATTTACCTGTTTTAAATAAACAAATTAATTGATAAACCTGGTAATTAGAGAGCATGCCCCATTTTAACTAAACCCTTTCTTTACGAACACGTACTCGTTGGTTAAATGAAGTGATGCTTAATACCTAACTATAAAATTGTTTAAATAATACTTATTTGTTTATTTAGTTCTAATTACATAGTTTTTAATTATATGAAATGTATTTTATTTTCCTGCCTTACCCTCTTTTACTTAAGAATTGACAACTGGAACTTTTTAAAAGGTGTTCTGAAAAAACAAACAAAATGATATTAAACACTGATAATAGGTACCTATTCAATAAGATTTTTCTCAGTAAATAATAATCATAAAAAAAAAGTAAACCTCTATTTATGAGCTTAATTAATATAAACACCTTTTTAAATACCTAATCATAAACTATAACTAAACCTTTGTCACGGTTAGGGCTTCCATTACCCGGATCCCGGGATTCCGGATACCGGTATTAAACCCACCATTATTTCGTTTCTGTTTTCAATACCGGTATTAAATTAGCAATATCTGTACACTAATAAAGGTTAGATAGTTGTTGGTATTTTTGAAGAAAGGAATGGAAGACTATGAAGGATATTAAATTTAGTCCATCTATCTATTACCTCCCTGGAAATTCAGAGGACAAGAATAGGACAAGCCAGGAAACAATCAACTGCACTAAAAGCTTGATTAGGAAGAGTCCGTAAAATTGGGGTTCCTAGATTCAATAAACAAAGGTTTCTGGATTCAAAATCTCCGAAAGGGGTGCCCCTTGAAATCTCGACAAACTTTTCATCGAATTTCAATTCATAGAATATTTAGTATAAATATTATCTCTTGTAGTATTATGGCTTCATCGACTATTCATTATAAATGAAAAAAAATATTAGAACAACGGTACAAGGATTTTTAAATGGTTAAAAATACATTTCATAAACTATTCAAGAGACAGAACAACCAGAAGTTTGTTATACGACAGAGTACAAATAGGTGCGACGACGAGCGAACCGAGGAGGAGTTTGTTAGGTGAACTGCGACCTAACAGCGCCGATTTGTTTTATTCCAAAATATGTCACACACACAATGCCAGAAATCTAGGTTTTAAAAGTATGAAATAAAAATATGTCACATAAAGTATCTAGTTAAAAATATTTATAAACATAAAAATTCGGTGTTTTAAAAATACATCATTTAATTGTTCGATGTAAAGAATATTCGATCAAATGAAAATAAGCGAAACGTTGACTTTGAACTGAAATTCGATTAAACGTTTGTCGATATTTCAAGGGTAAACCCTCCAAAAGTCATTCCTATCGCAGGCCCGTAGAAAATGGTGAACGTTATAAGTACCTAATATCATTGATTGCGGTAGGGCTCCAATTAATTTCTATAATTCGTTAAAGATCAGAAGGTGGACTAGGCATATACACAGATAGGAAAGTAATACCTTCTACACGAGCACAAACAGTGGGAAAACTTGTGCTCCCAACATAGCATACCACATAGTTTTCGCCAAGGCCCGCAACATAAGAAAATATACTAAGTAGGTACCTGTTACTATACCACGCTATACACACAATCACAATAAAAATACCAATATTAGTCTGTGGTTGTTACTTTCAAACGGTTTACCATTGAATTGCCGACAGACTTTTAATCGAATATTATTTCAAAGACAACGTTTCAAGTATTTTCATTTCATCGACAAGTCATTGCGTCGTGGACTCGATACTAGGTAATTTGAACCGAGGTCTTTTAATTAGTAGTTGACATATTTCAATAAAATTCGTGTCATGACTAATCATTTCGGGTCTTTTTAATTTGTTTTTTTTTACTTGTAATAATATTTATTCCGCATAAAATTATTTGAATTGGTAATATTTTGCTATCAAAACTAAACGCAATGATGTTATGATAATAATAATAAAAGTTATTGTAATAATAGTAATGTGTCATGTTTTTGTGTTCTTGGGGGTCGCAGTTCTAACCTAACCTAACCCACTTCTGTCAACAGTTCGTTTTCTTGTGGGTCGCAGTCCTAACTTAACCTAACCTACTTTGATACACCAATAAATCTTTGAGAAATTTGAAAAATGTATAAATGTGCAATTGGACATATAAAATTGTATTAAAGTAATACGTCGAAGAAATGAATTGCAATGTTTTTTAGTTTTACCAATTAAGATAATTTGAAACAAATCTGCGATTGAATAGTATTCGTTGATTAGAATTTCCACGTAGTAAGATAAAATTAAATAAATAGTAGTTGAAATAAGATAACGCCAAACAACATTACTAGTACTAAAGTTTCGATGAATCGTGGTCGATGAAATAATATTCGATGAAAAGGTTGTCGACAAAACAAGGGTACACCCTTTCAAACACAGATTAGTAAGGTATTCTAGAATACCTTAATAATCTGTGCTTTCAAACAAACGTCACACACGACACACGTCACGTCAGTGTTGGTCGGTTTGGTTCGGGGCATTTAGGTTTGCCGGAATATTCTGAACGATGTAAAACCTTGTATTATCTATTAAAGTAGAACAAAATTCATCTGGTTTTAAGCATATGTTATAGGTTACTTAAATGCCTTATTATTTTAACGCAGATTTTTTCCATTAAATCATAAATAATCAAAGCAATGGATCTTCTTTCCGTACTGGGGCTTATTATCGTCTACGGCGCTTTGATTACTGTAACACTTTTGATATTGGTAAGTAGTGTGATTTGCTTAATACAAGGAACCCATGTAAATGCGCTTTAGGTATTAAAAATATGATTTTTAATTATTACACCTCATCTTTCTAAAAGTACGTCAGTTTATGTTTTAAAATTGCATTGTTGGCACTGTGACTGAAAAGGTTTTGTAAAAAAGTTAATGTTATCCTTAAACCTAAAGCCATTATAATTCAATTTAAAAAAACAAAGTGTTTTTGTTAGTAATCAGGATAAATGATAATAATCAGGCTGTGCGGTTCGCGGTAGTTAGTTATTAGTATTTAGTATAGCTACTGCTTAACAGGTGTGATTTCGGCTATTAATCATAATAGGGTCAACATTATGTAGATGCTGTTATTTTTTTTGGGATAAACAACATTGAGGCACGTATCCCGGGCACTTGCTATGGTTAGTACCTTAGGTCATTTACATGGTTTAAATTAGCTGATTTATCTGCATCAAACAAGCTAGGTTTCATGTCCATCTGACGACTTTCTTGTAGTATATCAATCAATGATTTTATGAAACAGTTTGTTTTTTTCTTACTTACAACATTATTTTGATTACTTTGTACATGATGGAGGCCCTTTATCAGAACTAATTATAGTATGTTAGGATATTTTTACTTTGTTGCATATAACCTGTGACTTGTTGGTAATCTGTTTTTACCTAACCATATATTGGGTTTTTTCATTGTAACTTTTTACCAACTACAGATTAAAGTTAATAAGCTTAGATAGATAGATAAGAAGAATGGGCCTAATAAAAAAAATAAAAAATATATTTGTAGGTACCCCTTTTCATTATGATTTCAGCTTTCAATTATAATCTATACCATTACAAATCCATACCCAGAGGTAGAACAATATAAGAAAGAAGAAAGCTTCAATGACCCTAAGACTGGGACCCGGCTGCCATTTCCTAGCATTGAGGACCCACACAGTCTACAATTGAGTGTTGTGGTGCCAGCGTATAATGAGGAAGAACGCTGTAAGTAATGATTACCTATCACAAGTATGAAGTTTTGTCTGAAAATTCATGAGTTGGAAAACCATTTTTTGTATAGAACGCCCCTGTTACCAACTAGAATTTAGACTCCCGTGGATACTAACCCAGCCAGTGCTAAAAGGCTGGAGGAGAAAGTCCTTCCTCCGTTTACTTATGCGATGTTTTCCAAAAAAGGGTGAATCGAGTGGCATTTGCTATGGGGGACTTATAGGTAGGTGAGTCACGGATTGGGAATTCTGACGCTTGCATGCTTACAGACCATGGGTTTCCTTTCTTTTGCCCGACAATGAAAGGGTTGGGTTGGAGATCTTTTTTTGACGGCGTTTGTGGCTGTGGACACCATCTTTATGGGTGGGGCTGACCCCTTTTTTGCGGGTTGCTCTTTTGCCTAGAGACAATTTTTTCTTTGTGAATGTCTCCTTGCGCTGCCCTCTTTTTGTGACCTCCTCCATTGGAACTTCGCCTATAATGCTATAATTAAAAGGGGGGAGGTATCATATGTGGCAGTTTGATGAGTGAATAGAGAGACAAGTGAATCATGCGTGGAACCTTACCTCAGCCAGTGCTGAAAGGCTGGGACAGAAAATCATTCTCCCGATTAGGCGTCCGCAGGATTCCCCAACCCCCTTTCCTACCGTTAGGTGTTCAAGAGATGCGTAGATTAGGTTAGGTTTGTTTTATAAAAATCCAGGAAAGTTATATGGATTCAGAAAAAAATAATGATTAGTAGCTTATGAAAATTCGGACAAACAAAACAGTTGGTAATTGACATTTGAACTTTTTAGGTTAGGTAACAACTTTAAGTGATAACTTGACTTAATAACAAATTATTATATGTAAACATCTTTGTTTGAGTTTTTTATTATATTGTATGGTGACTTCGAATTAACAGCACTATGCTGAGTTGAGTTGGGACCATTTAAAGTCAAAAAGTCAAAGTCAAAGTTCTTTATTCTTCAATTTAGGCATAATATAATGCACCTATGAATGTCAAAAAGCATTACCACCGGTTCGAAAAATAAAACCTTTGCCCGAGAAGAACCGGCGTAAGAAACTCGGCAAGGTATATTTTTTTCAAGAAAAAGGTTTACATCATTACATAATAATTATAAATAGTTTACAATATCACAGTATTTTTGCACAGTAGGTGCACCTTTTTTAAGCGTTTCGTGGTTACTTTCTTCTTGTTTATGTCACGAATAAATTATTTACTTTTGTTTCTTTTTTTTTACATAAAATGGCCCTTCAACTGGGTAATCCATTGAATGCAGTCTCCAAACCATTGTCTATGATCAATATGATCATCATAGAATACCTAGATTATAGATTCTTAACTAAACCCTTTCACTGGCTCATGTCAAAAAAACAATTGACTTAACATTATTGTAAACCATCTTGTAGTTTAAATTAAATAGAAAAAAATATATAAAATATTCAGCCTGTCTTTTTGAAAATAGAAATAAAAGCAGGTCCCATCCTCCAAAAATGAGATGACTTCGGGATTTGCTATACAAATTGAATACCTTCAGTTAATTTTGCATCCCCACTGCGGCATGCGATACACACCCCCACCGTAGTTGCCATCACTGTTCTACCTAGTCGGCCCATACGGTCTGTTACTAAAGTTTATTACAATTTAAAAAATAAATTAAAGGAGTTTTACATAAACCTGTAAATAAACAGGTTTATGTAAAACTACTTTAATTTGGGGTTTTGATTAATAAATCAAAACTTTTATTTATATAAAATAAAAAAATAAAAAATGTATTCTAAAACTATTGCAATTATTTGATGTACGAGCTTGAAGTATTCCCATTCGGGACTAGAAAATCATAGTTTAATTCACGCACGACGATGATACTGATAACGGCCACAACTTTTGTGGGAGTTCTTGTAGAGAGTTCAAATTTGCGTGACATATTGAACAGACTTTTAGCTTTCAATTCTGATACAAATGTATTTCAAGCAACTAAAGATCCGCTTTTACACCGGTCAATCTTGATGTCTCATTAAATTGACTTTACGATTTCGCGACAATTTGCAGTAATACGAAAAACACACCAAATCTCTTGCTTCATAGCTGGAACTGAGTCTTGTTGAGAAATATAATTTTGGTCTCTAAACATACACAGAGATAGGAATCTTTATAATATTAAACGATGAAAGTTCCGTGGTTAACAAAAACTAACTTTTAAACGTTTTTAAAAAGTGAAATTTACAGAAAAGTCATGCGTAATTTTATCGATCCCGGCTGTGAATGCTAAAAGATCGTAGAAGAAATTGCGGCGAGTATAAAAAATGATTATTTGTTTTCAATAAGGTACATTAATTGAGCTTATAATTTTTAAACTTATTGAAATTAAAAAATAAACATAGTTAATTATATTTGACTCAACCTTAGTAACAGAACTTATGGCCAGACTAGGTATAACTGCAACCCTTTTTCTATAGCTCGGTCTAACATTAATAGTGTTACGCCGATGTGGTAAGGCGTATCATTTTCCACTAAGAGCGAAAGAGATAACACGATTGGGAATTTGACAGCGATGCGCTGGACATTCCAAACTCGTGTGCCAAGGACGTCACCATTGTGAACGGAGCGAGCAGGCGTAGAACGTCACAGAAACCAATGGTCTCGGTCGTCCTCGGCGGAGCAAACTACATGGATCGTTCCGGAAGATCCGGTGGATGGAAGGCATTCTGGAATAACATGGGAACTATAAAAGGCGGACCGCGGTTATGGGCACAGTCAGTCTTTACTTGGAAAGCGAACAGTGCCATCAAGAGCGACCCGAGCGATCTAAGTCTAGTCTTCGAAGTTTTTGTGCGATAATTGTTTTGTAACGGTTTAAGTGAGTGCGTTATTAAAGTCTACTTTGACTATCGGTGTTTCGTGCATTTCTATAAGTTACCTACCCCAACGTACGTAACATTTGGTGTCAGAAGTGGGATAGTGGGAGGGGGTCAAAACCCGAAGCCAAACTGCAGCTGACGACTCTGCGGCTGCAGCCGGCACGAGTACGTCCACCGCTACAGCATCGGCCACTACAGCTGCGTCACCTAAGCCGGAAATTGGTCTCAACGCGATCTATGTCCTGTTGAAGGAACAATCTAGAGCCCAAGAGGAACGCTTCAGAGCTCAAGAGATACAATCGAGAGTTATCCATGACGAGCTACGCAGTCAGAAGAAATTCCAGGCAGAACAATCCAGAGCTCAAAAGGAACAATCGAGAGCACAAGAGGAACAATCGAGAATTCTCCTAGAAGAGGTACGAGAGGCCACTTCGGATTGGGAGAAGGAAATAACTGAGGTTCAAGGAAAACTTATTGACATGGACATTAAGTTCGAGAACCGTCTCCAGGGATTTAATGAAAAGGTTCAAAATCACCTACATGACTTCAAGGAAAAAGTTGAGGACCACGAAAATCGCCTCTAGACGATAAGAAATGAAGTGAAAAAGCTGGAAATCAAACTGGTCAACGGTACCTGTGGAACTGAGACAGCTATCCCAGTAGCTGAAAGATTCAAAATACCTCCATTTGATGGAACTTCATCATGGACGGCCTATAAACTTCAATTTGAGTCCGTTTCCCATGCGAATGGGTGGAACAAAGACCAAGCGAAGACGGCCTTAACCTTGGCGCTACGAGATGAAGACCTCACTAATTCTGGAAGCGTTGGGGAAAGACAGGACATACGACCGCCTTCTTGAAGCTTTGGAGGCACGTTATGGTGACAGTCATCTCGAGCACGTCTTTAGAGCTCAACTGAAGGATCGAGCCCAGGGACGGAGTGAGTCATTACAACAGCGGGCCCTCGAAATAGAAAAATTGTTCAGAAAAGCGTACCAAAGTGCATCGGCTTCATTTGTGGACTTGTACAGGCCTTCATTGACGGAATCCGTGATTTGGAAGTCATAGCTGCTGTGCGACTAGGACATCATGGGAGCCTGAAGGATGCAGTTGCCCACGCCTTAGAAGTGGAAACTACGCCAGGACTCGAGGCCTTTTAGGGTGCGAGAAGTTTCGGCCGGGGAACCGACTGCTCCTCGCCGTGAATTAGGACCAAGCTGTTATTGGTGTGGTGAACGCGGGCACTTACAGTCTAGTTGCCCAAAACGAGTAAAAGCCAGAAGCCCAGGACTAAGGAACGAGTGCTGGCTGGTGGTGAAAATGTCCCAGTTATGATCTCACAGGTGAACGATGGGAACAGTCAGGTCGTCAAAGGAGAAATTGGTGGAATACCATGTGACCTTACTATAGACACCGGAGCTTCTCGGACTGTGATGTTCTCGGCTACTGAGACATTTAACCAGAGATCATCTAGTACGACCCAAGCATCTTCAAATTGGGGAAAGTACCACTGGCACAAAGTCATCGTTGCTAACATCATCGACGATTGCATTATTGGATTAGATTTTAGATATGGCTGCAAAATCGACATGAAAGATGGCGTCCTGAAATTCAGTGTTGATGAAATCCGTATTGAAGGTGTCGTAAGTGGACAAGTTTACTGCGCTAGAAGGACCATTCTTCAACCAAGATCGCAAGCCCTAATTCCTGTGAAATTACCACACTATGCAGGACGAGGATCTCATCGCTGTGTGGACAACAGCTCGCACGGTTGTGACAACGTCATCTGCAGCGTTAATAAAGGTTCCAAACCCAAGCGACACTACGAATAAATACACCCTTAATAAAGGAAGCCTTATTGGGACTTGCGAAGAAATTTCTTGGACACGAAGTTGCGAGGGATCGAATGGAAGCGGACAACCTGCAAGTACAGGAGTGGACATTACAGGATTATTGGATGGTTGCAAGAACAATCTCACAAAGGAAGAACTCCTGAGGGCGCGTAATTTACTGCTGCGTTACAGCAATGTTTAACAGCAATGATTGAAGAGATGAAAAGGAATCAAGTTATTGAGCCATCAACAAGTTCTTGATGTTCACCGGTAGTTTTGGTAAAGAAGAAGGACGGCACCATGGAGTTTTGTGTTGACCATCGCCGACTTAACGATGTAACCAAAAAGGATTGTTATCCACTGCCACGAATCGACGACACGTTGGACACTTTAAATAGAATGAAATGGTTTTCCACGTTGGATTTAAAAAGTGGCTACTGGCAAGTGGAAATCAAGGACAAAGATAAGGAGAAAACGGCCTTCTCGACCGGAAAGGGACTGTGGCAGTTCAATGTTATGCCGTTCGGATTGTGTAATGCACCAGCAACCTTTGAAAGATTGGAACAAATACTTGCTGGTCTTCTGGGAGACACTTGCCTGGTATATCTGCATGACATTATAGTTGTTGGAACTTCGACGATCACCTTAGAAATTTGGAGCAAGTTTTGGTAAAGCTGCGAGATGCGAACCTGAACTCAGTCCGAAAAAATGCTCACTTTTCAATGGTAAGGTGAATTATTTAGGACACGTGGTGTCAACAGACGATATCCAGACAGATCCTGAGAAGATAAGCGCTGTTAAGGATTGGCCAAAGGACAAGACCGCAGTTCGTGCCTTTTTGGGACTTTGCTCGTAGTATCGACGACTCGTAAAAAACTTCTCAGACATAGCGAAGGCCTTGCACCAGCTTACGGAAGAAAAAACGAAAATTTGACTGGAATGATCAGTGTGCAGCAGCTTTTGCCGATCTCAAACAGAGGCTTCGTGAAACTCCAATATTGGGATACCCAGACCCTGAGAATGATTTTATTGTTGACACAGATGCAAGTAATACTGGTGTTGGAGGAGTTTTGTCACAAGAGAAAGGAGATCAAGAAGTTGTAATCGCCTATTTCAGTAAGTCACTATCGAAGCCGGAGAGAAATTACTGCGTCACCCGGAGAGAATTGCTGGCAGTTGTCAAGACGTTGCAGCATTTCAGTAAATATCTGCTTGGGCGCAAATTTCGCATCAGAACTGACCATGCTGCTTACGTGACAATAATTATTTATTATGTATTCTCCGCGACTCCGTTTGCGTAGGAGTTATTTATCGCTGCTGGCGGTATAAAGTACCATATGACCTTCCTCAGGATTTAAGCTATCTCCATACCAAATTTAATCGAAATTGGTTTAGCGGTTTAGTTAAAGTGTAACAGAACAGACAGACCAAGTTACCTTTACATGTATAATATTAGTGTGGATACAAGAAATATCCAAGTCTCAAGTCGTAATACGAAAAGAAATAAGACTTTAGTATTTATGTATTCTTGTTTGCAGTGCCACCTATGCTTGATGAAGCACTTGCACATCTGGAGAACAGAACAAAGGAAAACCCTTCCTACAAATATGAGATAATCGTAGTAAGTGACGGCAGCAGGGACCGCACAGTTCAAGTGGCAGAGTCATACTCTCTCAAGTACGGGTGTGACAAAGTGCGATGTCTGGAACTGGTGAAAAATAGGGGGAAAGGTGGAGCTGTACGATTGGTATGTATGAATTAATGTAAATGTTTGTTACAAGATCCAAACATTGACATGCGAGCAAGCTGTGTGCCGAAAGAATATTAATATAGATACGGATATAGTGATTAATCATACAACATTGTATTATGTCGCTTTCTTAGTAATAGATGGATACTGAGGCTGGCTGAGAGAGTAACATAGTAGTTTTTAACGAGCTTATTCAACAAAATATGATGTTGCATGATTCACTACATCCGCATAACGGTTCTGATTGCGACAAACTCTTTCCAGGGAGTACAGCGTTCTAGAGGAGCGGCAATATTATTCGCAGATGCGGACGGTGCCACCAAGTTCGAAGATTTAACTAAGCTGGAGCTAGCTCTGAAAGAACTGGTGAAACCAGATGCCGGCAACCTGCCGGGGCTGGTCTGCGACCCTGAGGCCATCGTTATTGGCTCGAGGGCGCATTTGGAACAGGAATCCCTGGCTACAAGAAGCGTTTTTAGGTAAGGTTACTTATATAAATATTTTAGGGTGTATTATACAGATTACAGCGTTAGTATTGGTCGCGCCGGTTAAACGTCCAATAGGTATTTGAGTAATTAGCTCTAATAAAATTGTTCATGCATCTTGCATGTTAACTACAAGAAGTTTTGAATTTCGTCTTCCTCAAGTTTGGAAAAAAAACATTTTCATCACACTTGCTCGTAAATGGTGTTATTCCATGCCTGTATACAGAAGGACAATGGCCTAAATTGTTCCCGCGGGAATTTTGGCGAGTTTGTCATCCCTAGGGAGTAATGACTTTCTTTTTAAAATTTGCAAATCTTTCGTACATCATTTCTGACTAAGGAGGTTTAATTTTCAGCCAAAAATTAAATCGGTTTCTAATTTCATCTTTAAAAATTAGCTATAGACTAACTTACATTACACAAACGCTTCATTAAACTTCATTATTTTTATACCTACTTCAAGTTTATATCAACATTTATCATTAATTTTAGTAATTATACATTTTTATCAAATTGGCTAAATCTGGCTCGAATCCAGGTCGAAACTAAACGCAGTTATTATCTGTGGTAGAGGTCACAAAAAAATATCGTTTCTATTTACGTTCCCGTTCGTCAAAAGTTATTTCTTTATATTTTGCAGAGTTAAAGTGTTTTCTCTTTGTTTTTTTCCTCGCAAATGTGATGAAAACCGTTGTGTGTATCACAGGCAGTTAGGGGATTACTAACTCGAGTCATTAAAAGCCCTCCGCCTACGGCGTTCTAACACTCTCATTAATAATTCCCTTCATACTACCCTTGATGCACAATGTACTATTCTTTTTAGGGTTTGGTTTGAATGATATTTACCATTATCACGATAATCAAGAATGAACTAAACGAGGATATCGTGGTTGTTTTTTATAGCGAGCCGACGACTGTTGCAGTCGTGACCAATAAAATATTATCAGACCATTCCACATCAACCCATTAAACCGTGAAATAGTTTAATCTTGACTAAAGTCAACTATACATAAATTACTAGGCGGATAAGAATTCAATCCGACACGATGCACAACCATGAAGTTTCTGAATATTGATAATAAGCGAAGCGCGCTTCGGTTTATGTGAGTCTTCTGTTCACCCGTTCATTTTCCAGGATTACATAAATCTTCCTCTTCAATCACTTTATCTATTGATGATAACCGCATTAAAATCCGTTGCGTACTGTTGATAGATGTAAGCATACATACAGAGGGACAAACGACGGGAAATTACTTGGTTTTAGTAAATTATAGCTTCTGCCCGCGACTTCGTCTGCGTAATTTCGATTATCGTTATTCCTCCGGGAACTTTTAAATTTTCCGGTAAGAAAAGTAGCCAATGTGTAAATCAAGGTAAGCTATCTCCATTTCAAATTTCATCCAAATCCGTCCAGCCGTTGAAGCGTGAAAATTTATAATTATAATACTAGTAGTATAACTTTAACATTGTTTTACTACTATTATTACACTCGGCGTCAAAAATATCGCCCCTCCTCGGAAAATAATTTCAACCGACTTTAAACCCTATTTGATCAAGGACAACAATATGATTGTTAGGTATCATTTGAAAGGTAATAAAGTGTTTTTTTAGGAAAATTAAAAAAAAAAAAGGATTTTTCCTTGGGGTCAAAAATTAAAGGAAATGACATTGCGAACAGTTGAAAAATGTTTATTCAACAACAATAAATGGATAAATTTTTTTTACAAAAAGTGTCTAAAATTAACTTAAAACCTAGTGTTACCCCTCCTTGCCCTTATCACTGCCTCTAAACGGTCTTTCATTGATCGCACCAACTTTACGATGTCCTCTTGTGGAATGTTGCCCCATTCTTCGATGACTGCGTCCTGAAGATCTTGCAGGGTGGTAGGGGCGGCATCTCGTGACCGAACCCGTCGCTTCAGCTCGTCCCAAAGGTGTTCAATCGGGTTTAAGTCAGGACTCCTGGCTAGCCACGGCAAAACGGGAATCCCGACCTCCTCCAGATAATCCCGAACAATTAATGCAGTGTGGGAGCGAGCGTTGTCGTGCATTAATGTGAACCCAGAGCCGACGTAACCCGCATATGGCGTCACATGCTCTTCCAGGATCTCGGCAATGTATCGGCGAGCATTCAGGGATCCTTGGCCGCGAGTGCCTCCAGTCCTGGAGACGCAGACAAGGTCGGTTTTGCCGTCTATAGACATGCCCCCCCAGAATATGCAAGAGCCACCTCCGTAGCCCACTGTCTCTTCAATACAGGCTTGAGCAAATCGTTCGCCCGACCTTCTGTAGACTCTGGCCCGCCTGTCGTTGCAATAAAGACAGACTCTCTCGTCTCATCGGTAAAGAGAACCTGCCTCCATTGCTCAAACGTCCAATCGACGTGGTCGCGGGCAAATTGCAAGCGATCTCTGCGATGCTGTGCGGTCAACATTGGGCCTGTAGCAGCCCTGTGAGCCACGATATCCTTCTCCCGCAGTCTTCTTCTAACCGTAGAGATGCTAACTGATGTTGTCCGAGCTTCTCTGAGGCGTTGTTGCACCTCAACAGCACTAGCGAAGCGATTGCGTAGAGATGATGTCACGATGAAGCGATCATCTCTTTCGGATGTGCAGCGTCGCCGACCAGCCCCATGTCTTCTGATGTAGCCCCCAGTCTCCTGGAACCGCTGAAATACTCGGCGGACAGCATAACGGCTTAAATTGAGTTGCCGAGCGACATCACACTGCCGAACTCCTGCTTGCAGTAGTGCAACCACTTGAGCTGATTCAGCAGCAGTGGTCTCCATGTTCTAGGGTTGTTTTCTTGCTTGAGTTCCTTAGATGTGTTCTCTTCGACGTCTGGATAGTGAATGATTGACATTTGACCTTGTACAGGCATTTTATACCCCTGGAAACGGGCACAACTCGCGACCCTTCAAACGAGTATTTGTGCACTTTTTTTTCGAAACGCTCTGATTCACAAGCCATTACGTTTTGTTTAAATTAAACATTATTAATTGAAAACACATTAAACGTGCTTTTAATTGATACTAATATTAATTATGTAACATAATTTCGCTAAGGTCTAGATTAGCTTGAATCTGATTTTCGCGGAGGGGCGATATTTTTGACGCCGAGTGTATTCAGATATTTATTCTAAATAATATAAAATATAAAGTAAAATAATAATACTAATACAAAAAATAAACATTATAAAAAACCTAACCTACGAGCGGCAGCGGGACAGGGCTCAAGCTACCGGCGTTTAGGGCTGCAGAGAGAGGAACCTCCTCACAATGCGTGCCGTGTCGAGGAGTACTGCCTTCTGTATCTGGCCCTTGATCAGCCATCTAGCGAGAGTCTCTTGAGGTGTTGGTCGAGACTCTTCGCTATAAGACCGTTTGCCGAAACAACTATCGGGACAATGATCGTCGACGTCACCATCGCACATGGCGGTCACCTCGTGAGCCAAGTCAAGGTACTTGCTGAGCTAGTCCTTCTCGGCCTTCACGAGGTTCTCGTCATGCGGGATGGTGACGTCGACGAGCACTGCTCGGCGTTGAGATCGATCTGTCAACACGATATCCGACTTATTGGCGACAATAGTCCTGTCCGTGATGACCGATCGATCCCAATAGAGCGTAGCACAACCATTTTCGATAACTGGCGCCGGTTCGTACTTATAGTACGGCACTTCAGACTCAACAAGACCATATTGAAGAACAAGTGGTTGATGGATGATCCTGGCCACGAGCTTATGTCTTTGCAAGTACTCACCGTTGGCCAAATGCCGGAAATTATAAGTCTGAGGGACTTGCCGGGGCAACGGCATGCCATAGAACAAAATGGGAATCATACTTCCCCAAAATCTTCCATGAGAAGCTAGTGACAATTTAATTATTTTTTGATGAGGATTTTTTGATGAGGATTTTTTTTTTTTTTTGGGTATGATAAGATAATCGTAAAGAGGTTTTATTTACCTTGTCCTATAAAACAACATGAGAAATAAAAGTATGGCATGTTGGAACATGTACTATGGATGGTACAAAATAAGAAAACAAAATCTTATTCTGTCCGATGACGTCATGTTCCATAGAATAAATGAGAACTAGCCAAAAAATCAGGTTCCTAGGCGCACTGGGAAAAAAGTTATGAGGGTGTGAAAAAGGGCCTGAATGGGTTCGTGTAAACACAAATGCAGTGTCGCTCGGTTTTTTCTTCGAACTTGTCCGGATACGATGCCGTGTGTTTAGATCTTCGTGGGTGTTCCAGGAATATCCTGATGTACGGCTTCCACTTCCTGGTGTGGGTGTTCACGGTGCGCGGCGTGCGCGACACGCAGTGCGGGTTCAAGCTGCTTTCCCGCCGCGCCGCGCGCGCCTGCTTCCACAGTCTGCACGTCAACCGGTGGTAATATATGGGGGACATTGAACCCACAAAAAAAATGGGAACGCATTGATGGATTCGACTTCTTAGTAGGCTTCATGAAAATCGGTTGGGTCGTGACATTATCATCTTTGAGAGTTGTGGTCATACAATAGGAAAGCACGAATTAGTTTAATATAAAAATACAATAAAAATGTGGTAAAATAAATACAAGTTTCGGATTTGTAAACCGAACTGTGCAAGCCGCTGACACGTAAGTTTCATGCGTTCAATTTGACGCAGCTTTTTTAAAGTAATGTCCCGAATGTTGTGAAGGAATAATGATTACCTAGATTTATAGTAAGCCACGATTTCCCATGCTTCCATAATAATCTAGTTTCATGCCAATGTAAGCCATTTGAGCGTGTAAAATATTAACCTTGCATTTACTTACCTTGGCATGAAAATAGATGAAAACTTCTCTGGTCGACTTCTATCGATTTATATCTGTAGTAAATTAAGAGGTCTATTGGGAAGGTCCTATCAATAAAACTCATGCAGGAGTGACTTTAGAAGATCATAATATTTCCACTTAAGTAAAGCATTTTTAAAACTACGTCAAACCCTTCAGTGTTAGTGTAGCTTCAAGTAGCAAGTCTGAATCATAATTTCTTATTCTCAGGGCATTTGACGTCGAATTGCTGTACATAGCGCAAACACTGAACATTCCAATAGCAGAAGTCCCGGTGCGGTGGACCGAGATAGAAGGGTCCAAGGTAACACCCGTGATCTCTTGGATTCAGATGGGATGCGACCTGGGGCTCATTTGGCTCCGGTACAAAATGGGTGCCTGGAAAATCAGGGCTGACAAATCAGAATAAATATATTGAATGACTTTTGTTTCAAAATAAAATAAGCGCAAATGATTTTAAAGAAATATATTTAATATCTATATTTAGTTACTGAAATCGTTTTTGTTTTACACAAATGTGTTTTATTTTAATTTAAGAAGTTTTCCAAATAATGACAATACGTGTCCGATAGGAACAAACAGTGGAATCTGGTTGAGGAATTGTGATAAAAAAATATGCAAGTCAAGAAAGAAGTGAAATGAAACTGCGGTGCTGCAAGATGTTCATTATATTTATTTGGAAAACGGTATAAAGGGGTACAATTTGGGATTACAAATATTAATAAAGCTACCAGTATTTTCCGACACGACAGGAATAAATCATTAACATAAACTAAACAAAATCAAAAAATTGAAACAAATTAACAGTATAACAAGTTTAATCATTTGACCTGATGTGTTCATATAGTTAGCATCAAATATTTTTAAACGCATTGTGAAGTTAAGTGTGGTGAAAAGTTTATTGTAAATATATCTTCCTAACCTTATTCTTTGTTTTTGATGCTGGCTATATAGAAGCGTAATAGATATTAATATATTATTACCAGAACATTCTTAAGAAAACAGGTTTAATATTTATTGTCAGAAGAATTGAAAATAAATCTACTAGTGTACCTACAGTCACGGGAATTGGTTCCTACTGTTCCTAGACCACTTTGGACTATGTCAAAGTGACGTAAACAATCAAAACGTACGAGACTTCTTAAGATTTTATTTACAGTGTTACTTTGAATGTCTGAAAAGGTCTAGGAATCAATTTCCTTGACTGTACATATACTATAGAACATTAACCTTTTGAACGCCTACGTTGAATCGAATCGAATACAAGATGTTACACATGTTTGCTGTGTTATGCAAATTAATCTCGAACTTGTGAAGGCTGTATGTAGCCGTCGTGGCGGCTCAAAAGGTTTAAAGGAGTTTGAAAATTTTACATTATAATTACACAAATGGTTAATTACGTCACAACATCGAACAACATACATACAAGTGTACAATATTTGTATAAGATTTCTTTACAGAGATTCTAAAACCAACGGGCATTTAAAAGCCCACCAGGTGTCAGTAACTAAATTTCGTCAGATCTAATTCACTACTGTTCAAAAACAAGTTGCGTAAAACCGCAGAAGGAATATACGAACAACCTACATACTTCCTTACGTTTTCCCGTTAAAAAAGTTGTCCAAAAAGTTGCTAGTGTGAGCAGTTTTTATGGCCGTAGAATGAAAGATTTTTAGAGCAGTACCTACACTTTGGCCAAGCGTTTTTATACATACATTTAATTGACTTTTAAAGTATATTATACCTTTTCAACACAAGAGTATTTCAGTCGAATACGGCTAACGATATCATTTACTTAGTACATCATTTATTTTAAATAACAAATTAAAAGTTCTTGTTAATTTCTAGATAGCTAGCAGTCATGCCTTCTATTGATTGCACATGACAAATAAATACTGTAAAATCAATGACTCGGCTGAGTTGAAAATACGTTTAAGATTGTTGTATAGCGTTAACATATTTGCTAGACCAGAAATATCGGAATATTCCCACCTGTTACCTCAGGTAATTGTTCATTTTAGTGGTAACAGCTGGGTTATATTTGGGTTGGGAATATCCCGAAATATCTCCTAAAATTAACGTCATTCAATTCCAAGTTTAAAACTCTGAAGCAATATTTGAGCGTTTCTTTTAAAAATGTATATTTAATTAAGTACTAAACTTTCTGAACTTTTAGTACAACAATGTTACGCCGAAATACCACAGCGGCCCACGCTATGCACGCATAAATTAGCTTCTTATCAAAAAAAATTTAGAATGTAGATACTCGTACGGCTCAAGTATGTGCGTAACTTGCGTCGCAATAAAATCCAACCGAACTTAACATTTTGACGCGCTATCCGCTTCCAATTAAAAACAAGACTAAACAAAACTCCCGACTCGATTCTCGTGTTGTCAGTATGTGCATTACTTTTACTGAAAAGACAAGACTACTTGGCTAGTTGGTCGTTTACATATTTACTCTGTGTTGGTACCTATAAGTACTAAGCCAGGAGCTCACTAACTTAGTTACTGCGACTGTCTCATGTAAAGTCGTATGTGTCAAGGAAATAGTCGCTAGCGACAGTAGAACCCTATTGCAATGGCAGGACGCATTACTCAAACTTGAGTGATGCGGCGTTCAACACATCGCTTTATTGCGACAGGGTTATCCAGCGGCACCGGAACGATTCATAAGATTTCGCATGAA
This sequence comes from Acleris sparsana, assembly GCA_923062465.1. NCBI lineage: Eukaryota > Metazoa > Arthropoda > Insecta > Lepidoptera > Tortricidae > Acleris > Acleris sparsana. Next base: position 4,684,952 of record OV281289.1, read on the forward strand.
CTAATTAAATTACGAGCGCGCTAAGCACTCTGCGCTCTACAAAAATTTGGCAATGTGAGCGAATTTGGAAGAATTACTAATAAATAATTGTACTGTGTTTCAAAGATTTCAATCAGTTTTGTGTAATATTTACACATAAAGCCAGGAACGCTACAGAAGAGTGTACTTAATAAGTATATAAAATAAATGTAACGTTATAGGTACATATGTAAATGCATGCAGGAGTACAGTCAGTTTCAAATAAACCTACAGTATTCGTAAATTTTTCGAAATGTTCTTCTACATGAGCGTTTTCCGATTTGATTCTGACTGTTCAGTTTAATATACAATGTATCTACTTAAAACAACATGCTATCTCAATTCCTCCCCAAGTTGTTGTTTAGATTAGGCAGCAAGTTCTGCTATAATAAAGTGTAGTTACTAGAAATAGTGGAAAGTTTGCAGGCATTAACATTTAGTGTTCCCGAACCTTCGCGGCGTGATATGGCAACCGTCGGGCGAGTCTACGGCCAGCACTGGACGGAAGAGAAATTACAGTTAGTGCACAAGTTATCTTCCTGATCCTCAGACTGACACATGCTACGGCCTGTGCTAATCAAAAGTGACCCTAAAAACTGCGGCAGGGGAGTTTACTTGTCACCATTTACATACATGCAATACAAATACACTTTGAAAGAACAACGACATGGACCCCTTATATGGTAAATAACAGTGAAAATATAAGATGTAACGCCTGCGCTCAAGTAGATCCCCTTTATTATATTTTTTTTATGAAATAAATAAAAACTACTGGCATCGACACTTACAAAAAATACTTTGACCATACAAGTATAAAAAAAATAAAAATTATAACCACATGCCGGCAGCCGCAATAAGGTCACTTTTGACTAAATCAATCTATAACTGGAAGGAAACCTCATGAATTAGGACAGCTGTTTCAAAGGTTAAGTTTAACAATTACAGACAAACAATTACCTATACACAGTATATAAATGTGTGTTGTCTGAATGTACAGTAAGGGAAACTGAAAGACGTACCTTTTATGACTTATTTACATTGTGCTAAGAGCGAAAACGGTACGTCCCTCGATTTTCCTGTATGTCTGAACGTACATATATTGCAGCCTATTATATTATTCGTTTCAGTTAATCCATGTCAGTTTTAAAAACGTTGTGAATACCTAACATTTAGACAACAATATTACAACAAGTTATACATCTTACAACAAAAGCATCAAAGCTCGATTTACATATTATAACCATATAGTGGCTTACATTTCTCTTAAATTTAATTAAACTCAATTACAAAAAATAAAAATAAAATAAAGTTGAAATAAATACTTATCTTGCGCATCGCTTGGCACACAAAAAGTTTTTAAATTATTTGTTTATTTCTTATTGATCTTAATAAAGAATCATAAGTCTGCATCACATGTTTGGGGCTGGTTAAAAACAGAATAAAGGAGCTAGACTGAGACTAGCATAAATAGAGCTCTAACATAGGCATGTTAGGTTCTATAATATTGGCACAGGTTAACCAATAAAGCAGCAGCATTCCCCAACAATACATACAGCAAAACTACACTTACTACAAATACTGAATCGAGAAAATTTCGATTTAATATTAATCCTTTGTTAAACAGACCCTGCAATTAAATTTTAACTGCGGTCTTCAAAAGTATAAAAAGATCACAGAAATCCATAACGTAATGTCTTTTACGGTATCCAAAGCAAAGTAATCAAGATACAAAGGTCAGTGAAACCGATCCCATCAGTTTTATACCTTTAGACCAAACACCATTTTCAAGAATTGTTCATAGTGGATTGTGATGACGCCATCTTGGTCCGTGTCAAACTGACGGAAAGACGAGGTTAAAGTCTGAAAAAAGTAGTCAAATTCGGTCAATTACAAAGTTCACAATATACAAAAAAAAAACCCAATGGAGGTCTATATCAGAAGAAAATCTTACTCAAATAGACCAATCATAAACATTTATATAGCAAGATCAAAATATATACTTAATTACATATTCTAGAAAAAACATCTAAGGAAAATATCTCATTCATCAAACAAATACAAGTATGACAATTTAATAATAATAAAAAATACTTAAGTTCAGTACCCTTAAAATACCTTTATCTACTAATATATGGCCCGTTCAGACTAGGGCGATAATTGCGCGGTTCTTATTTACTTCAATATCTAGTTTAGATGTAGCGCGCAGTTTTAATAACAAGTCTGAAGAGGCTCTAAGAAATATATGTATTGCTATTTATGATGCCAACTTTACATAGCTTTAGATTTCACAATAGCATGAAAGATCCCAAAAATATCAGAAATCGTCATTCAAGGTCGAAACAACTGAATAAATGTATAGCCTCTAATCTAGGTAAAATTAACTGATTGTACATTAAACATAACGTATTTAAGGATAATGCAACAGATGAATATAAAAATACTTACATATAGGGTAACACAGCACTGAATGAAATCATCAAACAGGATTGTGCCTCGGCCAAATCTGTCAAACTTCTGCACCATTATGCCAACAACTTCATCAGACAATCTGTATCCGAATGCTGTAAGGGCATTCTTTAGTTCTTGCCTATCAATGTTGCCCGAGTTGTCGCGATCAAAGGAACGGAAACAGTTTTGCCAGTCTGTTACATATTTCCATAATGCTCCAAAGTCTTCAAATGATATGACACCTCTGTTCTGTTTGTCAAACATTCCTAAGAAAAGCATTATCATAATATTAATATTAGTAATATACCCCCTCGTAGAGTAAACTGCCACATTGATAAAAAAAAAAAAATTGATTATCTATATAGCAAAAAATCTCATTTAGTTACAGTGCATAAAGTTTCTGTCAATAGAACTTGTGAACGATGTAAACTAATTAGTTGTTATTGAATAGTTATTTGATCTTGAACTTAATATGAAAATAGTGATCTAGTGTATAAATTGTTGTAAAGACCTCACTTGATCTTTAAAAGTATGTGATTATGGACTAAGCATGGTGTATTGGTTTGTTTGGTTTTATTTACATCTTTTGCAAGTTCTATTGCTGGCAACCTTATAAACTACTTGAAAAAAAAAACATTCCAGGTTTCTTAGCCACGGTAATTTCTATAATAATTATAATGGAGCTTAACAATATTTGAACCATCTCTGGGTGAATTTCAACAAGCGTCAAATTATCCTAATTTTGGTGGTATTTTTTATTTTCTTAGTAGGGTTTACAATTAAACGTTTAAGTGACGTCATTAGTCATTATAAAAACAGTGTTAAAATGGCCCTTTATTATACCAAGTGTTTTTTAAGATATAACGATTTTACTAATTATGTACCACCAGAATTGTTATTATCCACCAAAATTACTTTTCTTAGAAAAACTCACGATCAATAATAACATATCGGGCTAATTCAAATATAATCGTTAGGGAATCTTCCTTGTTATTTTTGAAAATCAAAAAACGTAAGTTTCTAATATAATAAATAATGATTATTTGTTGTTTAAATAATTTTGGTGGAGACCAGAAATTTTAATAATTTTGGTGTTTCGCAAAAGCCACCAAAATTATAAAATTTAACATTTTTTAAAATTAAATACAATTTTTTTAGTTTAACAAAATCTTAACTCGTTACAGTTAAAAAGACACCATAAACATACTTGAAAAAAGTATCACAGAACAATACTTTTTGCGAAATAATGACTTATCTAAGTTATCACGATTAATAAAGTGTATTTCATACCACCAAAATTAGATACTTATGTGCTTAGCGGGAAGACGCAGAAAGATGGTACAAATCTTTCACCGTCTATTGCTGGAGTGAAACTGAACGAACATCTGACGCTATATTTGTTTGTTTAATCACGTTTCGTTCGATTATAAAATCAATTTCAATATTCACCACCAAAATTAACTATTTCGCTAGGACAGTTTTATTTACACTGCTCCCAGTTTCCTTTTACTTGCAAATGCAATAATTGATACATTTTAAAATACCTCAACTAATAAGGAATACAGATAACTAAAATATAAGTCTAGTTGAGGCTTAATAAGTTTGTACCACGACATATCAGTATATGCGGGAAGTACAGGACACGACACCAAAATTGATTTTGGATTGAAAATATTTTTTTACGATAAATATAATAGATTAATAATAATTTTAACTTTGGCTCAATATGGTACTTTGAGTAAGATTATTTATAAAATAAATAGTTTTCCAATACATGTACTTTACACCCCAATTATCACGTCCGCCGCTCAAAAAATGTGGTTGAGATAATTACCCCTCTATTACTAGAGGCATAAGAAATGTCAGAAATATTTGAACTCAATATTTGATACTAGATACAAATCATGGTGGCTGTAGGTAACACACATTTGTTATAATATCATGTTCAATATCAATTTACAGCCCATTACCAATGCCTTTTTAACACATTGATAACTTTTGTTAATAGATAATCTAAAAATTAAAATTGTGTGCAACAGCATTCGGGTCCTTCCATGCATGCATTGGCACAGTCTTTTCTGCCTTGTTACTTATTTACTAACAATAATGATTATTGTAGAGATAAGCATTATCTTACCGATCATGAGCCGCACAGTCTCCGGATTAAATGGATTCCATGTGCCATTGGATAGCGCTTGCTGTAACTCATCGGCAGATATGTAACCACTCCTGTCTTTGTCCACCCTGATGATAAAAAAAGTTATTGGAAAAATAACTCACATCTGGAAAATTTGACTGTTTGACTGATAACAATTAAATACCATACACCATTGCCTGTTTCCCCCAAAATTCTTTCGAGGACCAGGTGGTGATCAGCTACAACAAGACTGCTGTTGCAAGTAGATCATTAACCATAAATCTTGGCTTTCCTTTATGTTTAATAACAAGGTGTACTTTACTGATGTTATGCTCTTAGACAATCACCATTGACTCAAAATCAAAATATTTTATTCGAGAAACCACTGTGGTTATCACATGCAAGGACAATAGTTTGGTAAAAGAGTATTAAACCTTATGGACTAAACAGAATGGGTTTGGCTCCATACACTTCTGTCAAGTCCGCTATCTTCTTTTTATGGCCTACTGAAGATAGAAAAATAAACATGTTAAGATGAATTGAAAATATTGAGAGTTTAATACTGATAAATCTGCCAGTTGAAGTTAGTTATCAGGTTTTTTAGCAATATGAGCAGTTGTCACTTTTTACTCACAAACAAAAATAAATAGTAAGTTATTGGAATGGGTACGTACCTTCTAAAGATATCCATAAGGAATTCTCTGCTAGGCATTGTAGATTGGAATGACCTGTGAAAATGGAAAAATATGGACACTTCTTTAATAGTGTTACATGTGATTGTACACAACGACTACAAACTAGACACCTGCCTATTGCATTACAATATCATACAAAATAATAATATGTTTAATTATTAGTTTTTATAATTGTACTTATTAAATAAAATAATAATAAGCGCTAACTTCCCTTTATAAGATAGGTAGCATGATGAAGTGATGAAACAAGGAAAACCACTTCAGATATACAAGTATGAGTAAGTATTATACACCCTGGGACAATTCATGACGCAGCATTATTTTTCTAGTACTTACATTTTATAGAACGAAAGTTTTAGAGCACTAAATGCGGTTGAGAAAGTATGAAATACTTTAATATCAGTTTACTTTGCTGGTACAGTACAGCGTACACCTTATGACAGTTGTGAGGTTGTGACGTACTTCACGTACTTATTCGTTGCATTTTTTTTAACGAAAGATAATCAGTCATATTAATATCCATAAAATCGAATAAAAACAGCCAACCCAATATGCTTTTCTGCTGTAGTAACCAATGGCGAGCTGCCTGCCCATACCCTTATAATCTGTGGACCTGCCTCATATAGGTATTTACCACGGAGTTTAAATTCAAAGTTTTACTTTATTAATCAAAAACATTGCAAATGTTAATGTTACCTAGGTTAATATTAATGTTTAACTTTGAAGTAAATGAATTAATTTTGTTTATTTTTACATATTAAGCTTGGCTTGAGTTTATATCACCACCCCACGGACCCTACCCTTTCAAACATCGTCTTGCGTTTTGTTATTCAATTTCATTAGAGTCCAAATCAATGTTTTATTAATGAGTTTACCCAATATTGTTAAATTTAATATATTTATTATATAATAAAATATCTCTTTATTGTATTACTTATGACAAGTGTGCTTACAATTCTATTTTTTTCAAGGATTCTTGTTTTGTGTTTTGTTTCGCGGGGTTGTGGTTGTTACGATGATTTGGTTATGCGTATGTATCATGCTTCGATATTAAAATGGCGGATGTCTCAAGTAGTGATCGCAAAATAAAGCTTACTAAAAATGGAAAAATTGTCAAAAGACGCTCTCGAAATCCGGAAGGTTAGTAGCAAGTCTTAACGTTTAATGTAATTTCTAAATGGAGAACAATGTTAAGTTGTACTACCCTGTCGACTTCTTCGACATGAGACTCTCGGAATGTTCCATTTTTGACTCTTATTACTTTCTTGACACGTAAGTTAAAGACTTGAAAATAGTTCTTTCGCAAAGTTTTTCCTTATAAACATTTATGCCCCAGGGGTAAATATTTTAAGTTAATTACCTAAAGTGTGTGACATACGCGCTTTACTAAAAATGTCTATTATAAAGCCCCCTATGCAATTATTGCTCTTCTTTTATTTGCCTTGGTGATGTTTACCGATTTTTTCCTTATTCTAGAATGGCACAAGCAAAAACAAAAACGGCTAAGAATAGCAGGGCTGGAGTACATCAACGCAAATGGCAAATTAGTTCCTGCCAAAGAGCCAGGCCCTGACTGCAACTGTCGCCGCAAATGCTTCCAGAAAGTCCCACAGGATATAAGATTGAAAACTTTTGATGGCTTTTATTCCATGAAAACTCATGACGAGCAAAATGCCTATCTGTTTGGTCTTATGAGACAAGTAGATGTCAAACGCAAGAGAGTTAAATCCAGCAGCAGACGCACATGCACTTTTGAATATTTTATCCGTGTTAAAGGTAGAGAGTCTCAGGTCTGCCAGACCGCATTCAAAAACATTCATGCCATCACTGAGAGAAAGGTCAGAGTACTTTGCAAAAAGATGGATGATGGTGTGATGTTTCCCAGTGACAACCGTGGGAAGAACAGTCACCGACGCTCAGGAGAAATTAGACTGCCCACAGGTGTTATTGAGCAGATTAAAAATCACATTTATTCAATTGTGCACACACATCGCCTGAAGGACTTTATTCGATTGGATAAAATTGCTGGTTTAGAGATTAATATCTCTAAAATGTGGAAGGACTATATCAAGAGCTATGACCCAGACAACATTACAGCTACAATGCCTAAATCTAAAAGAAGTTCTGAAGTATCCCTGCCCAGTGAGATGCCTTCCCAGTCTCAGCAGACTCCAGTTCCACAAGAATCATTTACTCCTCTTGCATATCCTGGTAGTGGCCACCTTGTCAACTTGGCTGAAAACTACTTCCAAAATCAGTATCAAACTGCTGCCCTTGCTACCACAGGAACTCAAACTAATTTCTATCAGGCCCCAACTGGAGCTCAGAGTATGGGCATCCTACTTCATTCTGCTGCTGCTGCAAGACCTCAGCCTACCACAGCTTACATTGTGCTGCAGACTAAGGCTGAACCAACTGCATCATCAAACCCTGCGCTCGTATACCCCCAAAACCCAGATACTTCACAGGGACAAGGGGGAAATGTGAAAGAAAAGAAAGTGAAGAAAGAAAGAAAACGGGGTCCTCTTGTGAAGCAATGGAGATATACCAATATATTCCATTATGAAATAAATGGTGCAGCACTTTCTGCTATTAAGACAAGATTGGGCATGTACTATGCAGAGAGCGATGCTGCACGTAAGAAGGCCAAGCAAGCACGGCCCTCTGAGGGAACCCCATCACAAACACCAGTTGAACAAATAAGATCAACCCACACTGTTACTATTTACACTTGAGAAGTTACACATGAAGTATAATTATTAGTTGGCTAGTTGGTTTCAGTAGTAACAACTAGCTTGATACTTTGACTTATACGTGTGGGAAAATAACATGAGTAGCAATCAAATGATTTGCCATAATATAGTGTATTGAAATTGTAGGAGAATTGCAATTATTGCATTTCACATTCGCTGGTACTTACTTACCTGTAAGCTTTTTTATCATTGCTATTACTATGTCATTTTAAATTAGTGCTGCATAATCAAACCTGATATGGGATTCAATTTAAAGTATATATACTGCCGTAGACTAGTTGTAGATCGACTTAATGTAATAATAATGAATAATCTCGATAATGCTTTTAACATTTCACTTACATTGCTTGAAATTGTGCAACTAATTATAATGATATTATTTATAAACGTTGTTTTAATTATCAACACACATAGATAACTTTAGAAGATTATTTTTGTTATTTGGAGAACATATTGATGTTTCTGTGTAAACAACTTAAGGTACAGTTGGGGTTATTCCCAGTTTCCCGAACCTTTTTGTTAGTAAATCTAAAAAAAAAACCCGATTCCGCATCCTGTAAAATCCCAACTAATTAGTACTCATATATAGTATAAATAGGAAAGTAAATATTCCCATATCTGTTCGCAGAACGGACAACTGGGTAAAAGTGGTAAATAAATGACATTAGGCGTAAAGCTTAATTGAGAGCCATGGAAGGCATAAGGTGTGGCGGCGGTGAGGCACGACAAAGCTCGACTGGTCACCCTATGTGGTCACCATTACCTCTTGTGTACCCCGGCTCTCAGTTGTACGCTTATAGTTCGTAGTGCGGACAAGAGGGAAAATACAAAGAAGTATGAAAAACTGGACACTGACTAGAATACCCTAACCTTTAACTGAAGTAAAAATACTTTTCTCAAACATGCAATGGAATTTTGGCGTTATGTTAGTTATTTTAGGCTTCAAAGTATCACGTTGCGGACGGAACAACTCGAGAGAACTGTAAAGAAATTTCATACAAAATTAAAGGCCTAGGCCGGGAAGTCTTTTTTTTTAAATTTGGATGTAAACATGGCAGCTGTATTAGCTGTATAAAACAGGCTAAATAGCTGGGTTTTTTTTTAAATATACTAAAGACGTGCATCAAACCAAAGCGTTCGCATGTTTATTTAATGTACCAGGAGAGCAGAGGTAATTAGGGGTGCGTAGCGCAACTTAGATCGTAGGTGATGTAACTAGGTGCGGCTCACCCGACAAAGCGCGGATGACTGAGCACTGTAGGGTTACCTTACTTTTAATGTTTATGTACTCCTAGTATTTGACGTTGTAATTTTTTTAATGTATTATATGTTTGAGAAAAGCACTATACATGCCGTGAAAAGGGGTTGTCAGCCTCGTAACTATCGATATGAACACGGCCAGCAACCCCCTATTTCCCTGCCTAGGTAGTAATGTACTAATAAATAGGTGTCACGTCACAACAAAAAAAAAGTTTTTTTCATAATTACTATGTAATCTTGCCATAACACCAGTAATTAGGAGCTACAGGCTGAACTTCCTAGACAATTACGAAAGTGTCCAGGTAAGTCGAGTGATTTTGATTTAGGAATCAATAATTTAGTTATCAGTGAGTAAAGGCTCGGAAAGACAGCACCCGTCGCGGGTGTGCGGCCTGCGCGCGACGGGCACGCAGCGCGATATTTCCATATAAACCGCTAGCGTGGTCAAACAGGCAGGCTAGTGCTGTCTGTCGGAGCCTTTTGTATTAAAATTCCATATCATACATAGCCTACTAGCTACCTATTTTTTTTAATTTGGAACTATCTGTTCAGACCTGACCTGTGATAGCCTTTAACCGGGCAAGAGCATGTCGGACCATGCTTACGAGTAGAAGATGCTTCTTTCTTAGTGTAGGACACAGATTTTAACGATACTTATGTCTAAAGATGTAGGCTACCGAAGCTTACTATAAACATGTAACATTTAATAGAATAAATATGGTTTTTGGGGTGGGTAATGTTACCCCCTAGGGCTAAAGTGGGCGAAGTTTACGGTATAGGTAAAAAACTCGAGTAAAGCTCCTCTTGCAGGTAGTTGTTACACATCTGTATAGACCGTACGACATTCTATATTTGAAATTTGACATAAATACTTACCATATTTGTTTTGTACACAACTACATACAAGTGGAACTTAGGCTTGGTCAAACACACGGCGCGACGCAGCGCCGCGGCCGCGCCGCGCGACCGCGGCGGCTTTAAATACATGCTAACAGGTTAGCGACGTCAAACAGACTGCGTCCCGCCGGCATCGCGCCCCGCTTCTGTCGCGCTCCGCGCCGCGCGGCCTCTTGCGTCCACGCGGCGCGAGCGCAGCGCAGCGCGGCGCGGACGCGGCGGCACGCTGCGCCGCGCTGGGTCACATCAGTCAGGAATGAGCGAGCGACGGCCCGCGCGCGAGTCACGCCCGCATCGCGCTGCGTCCGCGCCGCGTCCGCGCGCGCGATGCGGGCGTGTTGAGAGCGCGAGGCCGGCGCGATCCGCGCGCGCCCTGTTTGAACAGGCATCGCGTCGGCATCACGCGGCGCGGCCGCGGCGCTGCGTCGCGCCGTGTGTTTGACCAAGCCTTAACTTAAGTTTTTTACCTATACGTATAAACACATCTGCCTGTATCTCAGGAACCAATAAAGTAGGTATACTTATTCGGTGCCGGTTACTCGATTTTCGAGTTTTAGATTTTTTTCGGATTTTAATCGCTTGTAGTTTCATTAATTGCATATAGTCGGACACAATCAAATTGGCGTAGTCCGGTACTGAGCTCTAGCCCAGCTAAGGCTTGTATTATAGGTACTAGGCAACGATAGACGTAACATAGAGAAACACCCAAGTCTCGGAAACATGCTTGCGTTCATCGCACAAATATAGTGCCCTGACGCTAGCTTCATAGACATTGTCACTTCCAACTAGGATAAATGCATCGTCAATGTATGACCATGACCATCATATCTTTTTCTCTATCATGCTCGGAAAGAATTTTCCGATTGAAACACAAGGACGCAAAGTGCCTTATTTTACTCCTAGCAGTAAAACACCATATGAAAACATTTTCCGTCCATGTTCATATTGGTTTTTAAAAGTGCTCTCTATTGCGTATATATTCGAAAGGACCATGAAAAACATCCCGAACACCCAGCTCGTGCGTGCAGTGTGGGGCGGCGGCGGCTCGTTGTACGTGAAACTATCTTAACAAGTATTAGTAGTTTACAAACAAACATTCTCTCCGAATTTGTCAAAGGTTCAAAAAATACATATGTATTTCTACTTATTTGTATTATTTCCTCGCATTGTTTGAGAAAAGCATTATCCTCGGCGGAAACGAGGATTTCATGACACGTATTTTAGCAGGCCATGCTCGGCCTGCTAACTACCTCGTCAGGAGATCCCTTACTTTCCGCGCCTAGGCAATAATGTAGTATTATCAAACATGCTCGGAAAGGATGGGCTTTCTTTTGAAAAACGAAGACGCGAAGTGCGTCATTATCTTCCTAGGAGTAAAATAAACGTATAAAAACACTTTCCGTACATGTCGTTTTTCAAAATTGTCGTTGCATATAAAATCGATAGGTTCATGATCCTAAAATCCTACACCTAACTTGTGGGTGGGTGCAATGTGGGGCGGCGGCGTGCGTGAAACCTAGGCGCACGGTTGTACTGCAGTTATGTCAACTTCATCAGAACTAACCGTCCCAGATCTCGGCCAAAAATCTTGCCGTGATCTCGGTCTCAGTCTCGGCCCATTACGGCAGACTCCGCGACAATCGATAAAAAAATTGCGCGCGGTTTACCACGGTGGCGCCCCGTCCTTCCGATTTTGATTGGTCGCCCCGCCGAGGCTCTTGTCTAGTGAAGTGACTACTGACACCCGCAAAACAAGTGACCACTCGTTCATTATTTAGTTTCGAAAAGTCCGTTTTGTCTTACAATATTTTTCTTTTCAATTTTGAGTATTTTGTAAAAACCATAATAAAACCTTTTTTTTTCATTATTAACGGGGTTTTTTTGTAGCTAAAAATACGTAAATATAAAATAAATACCCATTTTTCCGAGTCTCGGTCTCGGCTGAGAATTTATTTTATTCTCGGTGTCCGCAGAGATTTCAAAAGCGGTCTCGGTCGGACCCTTCGTCTGTGTTGGTATAGGATCCTGACTAGACCGCCGGCAGTGTCTGTTTAGGATCCTTATCATTGCTACTTCTGCCTATTTTCGCGATTCTATGCCGTATCTTTTGAAGATAGGGTTCTAATTTGCTTGTAAAATCTTAAAAATTCAATCTTCTATAGATAACATTCAGTAGTTCGAAACATGGAACCAATTGAGAGCTAGGAGCGTTTAAACTCGGTCACGTGACAGCGATGACGTCATAGTCACACAGACGAGGGGTTAATGAGAACGGGTCGGTATCAAAACGACCAGAACCACATAGACTTGATCGCATTAGCTCATTTTTGTATTTCCGGTCAAAAATAATATCTTTTTTTGCGGTACGACGACGTATTACGATGGTATGATGCCGATGGAATGATTTCATGCTATTTTACTAACAAGACTAATTGCTACCATGCCATTCTGAGATTAAGTTCATTTGCGATCTAGTTATTTTGCTATTAGGGCATTTTAAGATGTATACCTTCTGCGAGGTGGACTTTTTGCGAACAAGTAATTTTGATAGCAAGCCGTTCTAATATTCAGACTTTATGCTATGTGGTCGTTTTACTAGAAAGTCATTACGAGATAAAGGCTTTTTGCAGATGTGGTCGTTTTACGATCAAGTCTTTATGTGGTTCTGGTAGTTTTGAGAATCCAGTCGTTTTGATACCGACCCATGAGAACTGCAATACAGTTCTTAAACCGTTGTATTACAGTTGCTACAACTGCAACAGGACTGCATTACAACCGTGCACTAGGCTTGTATTATAGTCTGTGTGCGGTCGACAGGACAGCACGGTTGTGATGCAGTTATGTCAACTGCATAATAACTGCCGTTGAACAAATATGGTTTTTAACGCCTAGAATCGCGGCCCTGCTATAGAAATTTTCTTAAATTATTTTAATACTCGGAGTTCCTCTACAATATTCGAGAATTAGAAGGAATAAACCAAAAATAAACCTGACTGGGTTTTAAGGTTTTATTTTGCACTTAAATTACGCAGACAGGACGCACACACCGCCCACATCCTTGATCTTCTTCTCTGCCGTCTTTGAGAAGAACTTGGCTTTGACGATCACAGGCTGTTTGGGAAGTTTTCCTTTGCCAAGAAGCTTGTAGTAACCCTGAAATAAATTAAAAAAACTTGTTACGGTCTGATGAACGACATATTTTTATTTTTTATACAAGGATTGGAAAATTTGGATTTACTATTAATTCATGTGGGACATCAGGACATTACAGTAAGAGTACCCCAGCATGGCCCGTCTAATAAGAATTCAATCCTGACACATTGGACAACCATGAAGGTTCTAAATATTGATAATGTTTACAACAGGAAAACAATGGCAAACTTATCTGTTGCGTGTGAAGGAATAGTAATAACAGTATTGTTTTAGAGTGGGGAATCTTATATGAGGCTGTTCAGATCTATCAGTGTAGGACACCTGATATTTTGTTGGATCCAACACCCGATAAGTGGAAGCCCACTCTTACTGTTCTCATTCTCAATATGTTGTGTGTATTGACTTCTTATGTCTAGTATGTTCTAGAAAACGGAATAATTCAAGACTTTTTTTTAATTATGTAACAAACAGTTGAGAAAAAACATTTTTTGAATAGCTTTAAAAATAACCAAGATAGCCAACAAATATTTGTTTCTATATTTTTCTAGCAAACCAGAATTTAATATGAAGTTTATATGGCCGACCTTTTACGTAACCTCACTGTTCGTATTGGATCTCTGTCTAAATTAGCAGTTTAAAATGCTGCTGGTAACTTCATTGTTTGGTCGATTTTAATTTCACTTTTGTGAAACTCACTTTGGTGACCTCTTTAACGGTATTGTTTTATCAAACTACGGGAGTCATTCCACTATCTACTACATGGGCCTGCTGTTGAAAGCCTTGTCAAATTCATGTTCACACTACTAAATAAATCTACAAATACAACTGCAAGAATAATTCCAGTGCCTAGCAGTAGTGTACCCTTGCAAGTTTCTTGTAAGTTACTGTACAGCAGTACATACAGATAAAAATACATGTCATTAAAATGTTAATCATAGTAAATCAGAGTGTAGTAGTAGTTTAGCACTACCTAATTATCGTTTATAATAGTTTTTAATGACTACTTACAGCTTTAACAATGTTGATGACGGGCACCTTGCCGTCGGTCGCGGAGGCGTACTTCAGACGCGCCTGCTCGGACACCAGCGTCCACAGCTTGTCGAGGTTCAGCACGGGGCAGAACTCCTTGTTCCTCCGCAAGTGGTAGTTCCTCATGCCCAACTGGAAACAGACACACACAATATTATGCATTATAAGCAGGTTAGTTTAGAAAAATACCAAGTTCTAAGCTCTTTAGATTTAAATTCAAACCAATTACAGTCCTTTTTTTAATGTATGCGTATTTGGTACGGATCCAGGTATATGTTAACCAGTGGTATGCAGGAGGTAAAAAACATACCAAACTGTAGTAATATACAGGGTGTCCCAAAATGGGCACGTAACCCTGACACCGAGGATAGCTTATCCTTAGACCTACCGACCTCAGTAAAAAGTTTGACGGTTTTCAAGATATCGGCTATTTAATGTTTTTTTCTAATGTCGCTCCTTTTTTGGCTTTCTTAGTCCCAGATTTTTTTGGAATGGCCTTTGAACTTAGTTTTTTGTACATGTACGCTGCATTGAATAGTTATTTAAGGTGCCAAACTTATTATTTTGACAATAAGTAATGTATAATTGGGAAAATACTAATTTGGTCTTGACTCAACTTTATCAGCAAAACATTCACTTCGACTTTGAACATCTGCCCTGTAAAAATAATAATAGAAACTAACTGAGCAAATTATTATTAAAATTATTTTAAAAACTTGCGTATGGTATACATGTATCTTAATACAATAAAGTAGACATTCACATCACCATTTCAACGGCCTAATCAAAGTAAATAAATACTAGGAACCCCGAAGCCGTCGATACTAATTTAAAAATGATGGTGTACGCTACGATATTTAATTTCGTACTTGGCCTTTTTATTATTTGCCCATTGCATAAGAGCAAAAGAGACAGACATATTAACGTTTTTCTCCTTTTTTGAAGATTATTTGGCTTGACGAGTAAAGTTGATTAATGATTAAAAAACAGGTTTAAAATTTATTGCTTTATTTTAAGCTTTTAAACGCCACGGTCGATTGCTATTTTACGTGCCCGTGACGCCACGGACGTCATATGCCGCAACAAAATATATGAAGGTTAGAACAACTCGCTGACAGTCTGGCGTCCACGGCACAAAAATCTGCCGACGTGAATTGCCGTCTTTGGCGTTCGTTAATACTTAAATCTAGGTTATAAAAAATGCTCGAATTGTTTTCCGCCGACCCTTATGCATAAATGACATCTTCTTATAAAGTTTCGGTTCAATTTTCTTAAGCTAATTTCCGATATGGTCCGTGCTGCGGCGAAGACACGTTGGCGTAATTCTTCTTGGGATCTGATTGGTTTCGCGTAGACCTTATCTTTTTAGCATCCCCAATAAATAAAAACAATGGATTGAGGTCTGGGGAACGCGGTGGCCATAAAATTGGTCCCAATGTCCCAATCCACCTGTCACGATACGTAGTATCGAGGTACTGGCGGACTAGGCGGGCGTAGTGTGCCGGGCAGCCATCCTGTTGCAACCACATCCTTTGCCGCAACTCCGGCGATGTGTCCTCTAACATGATAAGCAGATCGTTTTCTAAAAAGTGTAAATAATTTTGTCCGTTTACAATCGCTGGTAACTCGACGGGTCCTAATATCTGGCCGTTAAAAATTCCGGACCAACTCATTAATTTTAAATTGATATTGTGACCGGTCTTCCCTTGATTCATGTGGGTTAGTTAGCCGCCACCTATGGATGTTGTGCAGATTGAGGTACCCGTCTCTTTTGCAGACCGATTAGTCGCTCCATAATACTTCATTAAAAAAATTGGGATTCTGCCTCTACTTTTCATTTTGCGACAAATTCGACACGTTGTGGGTAATCAGTCGGAAGAAGTTTTTGGACACGTTGAATGTGGTACGGGTGGTATTTATTTCTCTATAAAATTCGTTGTGCGGACGATTTTGTAACACCAGTGCGACGTTCCATTATTCGCACCGAAGTTCCTGGCTCCTCATGCACACTTGATTTAAAACACTGTTGTCGTCAACGGTTCGTGGTCTTCCTTCTGTGCCATTCCATCCTGGTTGTCTTCCCTCATGATAACAATTCACAACTCTTAAAACCACTTCATAATTCGTCGGAGTGCGATTTGGATAGCGTTCCGAGTATAATTGTGCGCTCCAATTTGCATTGTAAGTCACATTGCCTCGAGATGAAACTTGCCTTGTTTCGCCGTAAATCAAGTGCATATCGGCGTACTCACTATGAGAGTACGACGAAGTATTACGACTTGTCATCAATGTGAAGCAGTTTCACAAGAATTCACAAATCCGGGAAGCGATATCATTGTCCAGTAAGAGTGTCAAGTTGTGTTTAAGTTCACAAAGAAAATCAGTTCTGAATCACAAGCAATATCGGAGTCCAGAATGATGCCAAGTCAATTTGGTAAACACAACACGAATGCAGGAACACAGAGAAGACGGGTATCGTATGAAACGCAAGGTCATGAACTGATTTGTTGACATGGCCAGGGTCTCTGCTAGGAATGCACAAACAAAACACTATCCATCTCATTAATTAATAGGATAATAATGTGAGACGAAATTAGAAAAAACATTAAATTGCCGACATCTTGAAAAGCATGCAACTTTTACTGAGGTCATGTTAGGCTGGTTTGGTAGGTCTAAGGATAAGCTATCCTCGGTGTCAGGGTGACGTGCCCATTTTGGGACACCCTGTATTTTAAATAGGGATAATACACTGATTATGGAGCCAAATGATAATGTAATTACAATTAATGCACTGTGTAAGATAGCAAGAATTAAGTCATTCAAAATGAAACAAAAAATAGGATAGGATATCCGAAATTTAAAATAAAATGTGGCAGAGTAACCATTCAGTGCAAACAGAGACAAAGTTAAAGTTATGAATCTAATATTTTCTTTTATTTACTAGCTTTTGGGAGCAACTCAATCTGCATAGTGATTTTTTATTGCTATTCCCTCAGGAAATGTTAAAAAATTATCGGAAAAACCGGCCACGAGTCGGACTCGCTCACGAAGGGTTAGGTACTACCAATATATATAAAAATCATATTTGTTGTATTGGAGCCCCCCTTAAGTATTTAATTATTTATTTTTAAGGTGAATATACATCCAAATATCCTGTGAATCATGACATGACTTCAAAACAATCAGTAGGTAGCACATACCATTACACTCATACATCATTTTACTTTACGACATAGCAGTAGCGATTTTAGGGTAGGGCGCGGTTGGGCGACCGCCCAGGGCGCCAGATATAAAGAGCGGTGCCTGCGACTAGATATTTCATTCTAACCCTAGTCTTTTTTGTATGTGATTTGAATTGCAGATTGGGAGTGCCATAGAAATCTCGCATAAGGTGCTGGTAGTGCTAAAACCAGCACTCAGAAATTGTTAATTTGCTAGTTTGTTTGTTTGGCACTGACTCCAAAATATTTATTAAGGTATTAGTGTACATTAGTGTAGAAGCTTAGTTAAGACTTAAAAAGCTGTTTTATTTTTTTCTTTTTAGCTTTCTTTTTTGGCAGTTTATTTTTTTTGGTACAAAGTTTTTATTATGTAGCCTATGTGCTATCAAATTTCATCTAGTTTAGTTCAGCCGTTCTGACGTGATTGAGTAACAAACAGATTTTCGTATTTATAATATTAGTAAGAAGTAAGATACTGCAAAGCACTTTGGAAGCCACATCACATTTTGTTGCAAGTAATATTTCTTAAACTATAGTAAGTATTTCTTAAACTAGCTACCCTCTTGACTTTTCCTATTTGGTTTAAACTGTACTAAAAGTAACCGATTCCAATTTAGATAGGTATACAATTACACAAAACATACATTTTGGCAAGTTAATTTAATATGTCCAGTGATGAGCGAAAAAAAAACAAATAACGCCGTTTAAGCTTGGGCACAGATTGAAACATACTGTGACATCTATAATTATTTTATAGGTTTTTTTTTGTTTACCCTCCTTCAACTCTCAAACAGTCGATATGTTCAAGTTTCAAGGCATGATTGGTCTAGGTTACTGTTTATATGGTATAACTGAAAAATCAGACAATAAAGATAAAAAAAAAATCGTATCCATACCTTGCCGAAGTATCCTGGATGGTACTTGTCCATGTTGATTCTGTGGTGATGTTCACCCCCAGCGTTACCGCGACCACCAGGATGCTTGCGGTGCTTGCCTTGAACATGGAAACATTAACATGAGATCAACTTTCTTTGAAACTCAAGACCATGCAGTGAAACAAAGCGGTGATTTTAGGTTAGAATTGATGGTAAATAGTTAATATAACTATACTTAGTAAGAATTACTCACCGATACGACCGTGCCCATGGCTTACGTGTCCTCTTAACTTCCTGGTCTTCTTTTTAGAGGTGGCCTGTAGGCAAACGGAACGTTATGGATAAACATCACTAACATATATTGGTACTTAAATAATCCTCTTGACACCATCGTTACCACTTTTCACAGGAGTAACATCACCAAAAACTACAACAAATATTACGATTTAATAGATAAACTTAGATAAAACAGTTAGAAATAAACACCAACCATATTTTCAGTCTCAACGTCAAATTCACCAAAGAAAAAGAAGGAGCGATGGCCAAATTGACATATCTCACGTGTATGTTGCCAGTATAACAGACTATAATATTTTTTTACCATTTAAGCCCTATATACACTATCCATGCGTGCTGTCCATCTGTGCATCCGTATCAATTTAGTATTTCGTTAACAGTAACTGTTAACATTATTTTGTTTGTTTGATTGTAATAAATAATCTTAATATTTTAGATAAATCTGATTTACAAAAATCATGAGACGTTTTTTATCAACCATACTCAAGAAACTAGGGGTTTTTAAATACATCTAGGGGGAAGGCAAGGTGAAAAAAAAACTGACAACACTACCCCAGCGCTACGTAAAATACAGTGTAGTTCCGTAAACAAAAGACGCACCGTTAAGCAGCGGTGCGGCTCGTACCTTCAATCGTGCATCGTGCGTGCTTAGTCATGCGTAGAGCGTAGACTTGACGTCCGTCAAATCTAAGATTTAAGTGGAAAAGAAAAAAGGGACACTACAGTGTTCCTACTTTTTGATTTCAAGACTTTTTTAACAGACTATACTGCTCTACTGTATTTCCCAAAAAATCTACTGCATTTTAGAATTTCGCTTGTGTAATAAAAATAACCATAGGTACTGTACACATAAGGTTCTTGAAGCGAGTGTAGGAGCCAAATTTTCTGAACAAAACAGATGAGATGATGAGAGTATGATGGATACTTTGCACGATAGTGCGTACACAGGCCCTACTTTGAAAATTGAAGTTCTAAGTTACGTTAGCTCCACCCCTGTCACTCGTCATTCGAGACTAAATCGAGAGAAAGGAATGGAGCTAAGGTAACTTCGAACTTCGATTTGCAAAGTCAGGCCTCAGCACCATCAGGCCTGACGTTCGTGCGCTACTGTCCTTCAAAATGGATAGTGAGTAGAGGACTGTAATAGTGTATATGAACTGATGAATGACTACCAAAGAGTGTAGTAATATGATGACTACGAAAAATGACACTTATTTATTTCTTACGACTTGTAGGTAATCTGATAATCTTTGAACATGATTAAGTAACCATGAATAATATATATTAATCAGTCAAAATAGCAAACAACTTAGTAAAGACTTTGTAAGTTTTGTTAAAAAATAAGTATTTGACCACAAGAGTGACAAATTTCAATCATCACTTCACTTTAGTTACCCAACTTAAACTGAAATTTTTAAATTTTCCTGCAAACTTTAATTAATTATAAAAAATAATATAACAATAATAATGCAAATGGAATTATTATAGAATCCATAAAATAACAACTTATTTCTTTAATATATAGCATTGGAACACAATGTCACGTGTTGAAATAATGACGCGGTAATAAAACTAGAACACCCAAGGGGTCAAAAGACTCAAAAATTTACTGCCGGGCTATGTAATGTAATCTTCATCTGTGTTGACAATGCTGGTAACACTATTTAGTACGTTTCCAGAAAATGGCTCGGATCGTGCGTCGAAGTGGTTTCTGACACGTATTTTGCTTAAAACCGTAGATGATTTGATAAAAGTTTATTATGATTTTGTTTTAATTACATCAGTGCCTAAGAACTTTAAACAAGTCACATAAAATGGAGTTCCGAGAGACCTTGCTTGCTGCTCAACGAAATCAACAACAAAAGTCATCTGTGAGTTAATTTTTATGGTATCTTGAGAATACATATTTCTGTGTCCTATTTTAAAATACATTTAAAATAAGTAATTCTCTTTTGTATAGTTTGTTTCTTTCCCATTGCATGTGAATCTTAACTGTTCAAGCGCTTCATTGTATTGCAAAACTTTTACTTTCGTGTTAATTACTAGCTTTGACAGATAAATGAGAAATAATAACTCGAGTGATTTGATTTTAGGCCAACTCCTACTACAGGGCTGGCTTCGACCCTCCCAAGAAAGAACAGAGACAAAAAGACAAATTGTCTGAAAATATTTTGAAGTTCTTGGCAAAGAAAGATGAAGAAGAAAGGCAGAAACAGCTGGAGACACAGAAGAAACGGGAGGAGTTGCTCGCGATGCGTGACCCCAAAGCCTTACGGAAGATTCAAAAGACTCTCAAGACTATCAAATCTGCTAATAAATCTGTGATTGAGGATGCTGTGGATCACAACAACACTGCCGTGACGCGCGAGGGACCGGACCAGCCCGACCAGGACGACTACGGGTACGAGTCGCAAGAGGCGGCCGCACTCTATGAGAAGATGATGCAGAAATACAGCAAGATCCCTGATGAACCAAAGTTTCCTGTGAGCAGTAAGTTATATATGATTACAGTGATACTACTGTACAATATCTTACCATTTTCACAGAACTACTATTCACACTCAAATATGACTTTAAAAAAGCATTTGATACCCTAGATACCAGTACCCTTTTAAATGGAATGGATGAATGTGGATTTACTACAGACACTTGAATGACAACTGCTTTCATAAGCAATTGTCACTCAGGTGTGTATCATATTTATATTATAACCTTTTGTACCTATAGTCACTTACCTTATTTATTACGTACTTAGCTAAATAGAGACTCCTGCCTGCAGACAAACTGTAAAAACAGTTTTGCGGGAATATTGTTATATATTTACTTTTGTACCGTGCCTAATAATTTAATAATAATTTTAAAAAAATATTTAGAACTGAGTGAAATAAATGTTTTTTAATCTATTCAATTCTATTTCGTGGGTGATACTTCAATACAGCGGAACTTATAAATAAAATAAGTTGCAAAATATACCTTACCTTCTTACTTGCTCCTTATTTCATTTGTTGGTTATGCGGTATTGCAGTAGCACTGATATCTTTGAAGGAACAACTCATGAATACGTCTAAAGATACCTGTTTGATTTCAATGAAGTGATAAGATTGAAGATTTGCAGCAGTTCAAGGATTGTTGACGGAATGCATTTATATATTCATAAGTGCCTCACAATACCATGTTATATTTAAGCGCTTCATTATTGTTCTGGTGGTTGCTGCCTTCGGACAACTGCAAAGTTTTAAATAAATATTATTGTGTCCCACAACAGCATATTTAATACAGAACAAGAAAAATGAACAAGAAGAATCCAATCAATATCTTCAATTCTAGTACTTTAACAGATTTTTGTAAATGTTCTTTTTATTTGCAGTGCCATAAACTTTATTATTATGACCTTGTTTCAGAAAAGTATGTCAAAAAAGATTTGAATGGCACTAGGGAGCGAGTCAAGAATGCTCTGGCACATGAGGACGACCCTGTTCCTCACAAGAGAAGGAGAAGGACAGAGAATGGTGGTAAGTGCAACTTACAAGAAATTATCAAGTTTTGTCTGGCTTCAGGGATGTCATGTTTTAGTGTATTGTGTTGTGCATTTAAAACTACTGCCAGGGCATAATTAAAGTGTGGAACAATTAGCCTGAGATAGATTAGTTTACCCTCGGTAAACTCTCAAAGTAGACAATGAACAAAATAGTCAGCAGTGAGTGAGCTACTTGTGAGTTACAAATGTCTACATAGTATAAAACAAAGTCCGTTCCCGCTGTCTGTCCCTCTGTATGTACCATTAGATCTTTCAAACTATACAACTTGTACTACAATTTTTTTTTCAATAATTTGATATCAGTCTCATAGTAAACATTTATTGTGTTCATTTGATAAACTTTATTTTTGAATCTGCCAAATTATTAGTTTAACATACAGGATGTTTCTGGAAAAAAGTTGTACTTAAAAAGAGGTGGGATTTTTCAGTGAAAATGCTATAACTATTTTAATGTTGAAAATGTTGATAACTGCCACTACAAGGACCACAACTAAAATCCAACAATCAATTTAATAGTTTTTTATTTATTTACTTTACTTTTTTTACAGTTAAAGTAAATAATACTTGTAGCATTTTAGTTCTTTTATTAAATATAAATCTAGTAGGGTTACTGGAATATGGTTATGAATTAGCCAATCTAATTTTTGACATGATAAAATATCTGATATAGATACATATATCATTGTCAAAATAACTAAATAAAAAGCAAGCTTCAAAAACCCGACTGCATTTTTTGATATTACTATTAAACCCGTTTTTTAATGCTACTATACACCGTGTTTTTTTTGATTTACGATAACTTCGGCATAATACTAGGTATATCTATAGAAACTAATTGGTACGAGGGCTGCTACTTATGTATCCGGAATCTGGGATTCCAACATTTATAAACGTTATATCTGACCTCCGTGGTAAAATTTGAACTTTTTTTTAATACGTCATCTCGCTGCAAGAATGGAACTCACTCGTGAAAATATTCGTGGTATGATTTATTATGATTTTCGGCGTGGTTTAACGCAACAACAGTGCATAGATCAATTAACTTCGACTTTTGGTGATGAAGCTCCATCGAAAAGCACTGTGTACCACTGGTTTAGTGAGTTCAATCGTGGACGTAGTATGCTCACGGACGAAGTTAAGGAAGGTCGCCCGAAATCGGTCGTTGTACCACAAAACATTGAAGCTGTGCGAAAACTTATAATGCATGACCGTCATGTTACATATCGAGAGATAGAGGCGACTCTGGGCATATGTATGACGAGCATTAATAAGATATTACATGATCATTTATCTGTAAAAAAAATATGTTCCCGTTGGATCTCTCACAATTTAACTAAGGATCAAAAAGAGGCTCGCGTCGAATGGTGCAAGAAAATGTTAAAAAAAAATATCCGTGCTGACTCAAAGGCTGTTTATAATATCTACACAGGTGACGAATCCTGAATCTATGCGTATGATCCGGAAACTAAACAACAATCAACAGTGTGGGTGTTTCAAAATGAGCCGAACCCTACGAAAGTAACTCGTGCAAAAAGCACCTTGAAGCAAATGGTCGCCTGCTCTTTCGGTATTATTGCCCATTTGGCTACAGTACCACTACAGAAACGTAAAACGGTTAATTCGGAATGGTACACGACCATTTGTTTGCCGGAGGTATTTGAAGAAATACGTAAAAACAACCAGCGACGCAGAATCGTTCTTCACCATGACAATGCCAGCTGTCATACATCACGCGAAACGACTCGATTTTTGGAAGGTCAAAATATAGAATTAACGGGTCATCCGCCGTACAGCCCTGATTTGGCACCCAATGATTTCTATTTATCCCCAAAAGTAAAGAATAAATTACGTGGTCAACGATTTTCGACCCGTGAAGATGCAGTCGACGCGTTCAAACAGCACGTTTTGAAGATACCTCAGTCAGAGTGGAAAAAATGATTTAAAAATTGGTTTCAACGTATGCAAAAGTGCATCGATCATAAGGGAGAATATTTTGAAAAACAATAAAACCATATTTAGTCATATACGTTTGTTATTTTTTTCTATTCCGGTTACGTAAGTAGCAGCCCTCGTAGACTAGATTTTTAAATACTGCAAAAAAAATTTTTTTTTCAGTTTAGAACAAAATAATGAAATCTTTTATCTTTGGTCATTCTAAAAGGGCCTTTAGAGTTACCTAGCTAATAATCAGTGTCAAATACGTCTATGTTGGCGTGACATACACACACAAGTAAAGATAACACTTGACAGGTACAAGTCACTTTAGATTGACGCGTATACAAACCTAACAATTGGAAACTCTTTACTCATACGTATTAAAAGAAAATTGTTGTTATCAATTAAGAGCCTTTAACGTGATTAACTGATTAAATTTAAAAATTAAATATCTTTAAAACCGTTAGACTTATCATTTGTCTGTCTTCGGGAAATTAACTTTGTTTGACCTAAATAATGTTCCCTTACAGTTATCGTAAATCAAAAAAAACACGGTGTATTTGTGTATATTTGAGATGGTCACATTAAGACCTTTCAAATGATACCCATATTGTATTAATTAGAAAGCTTTTTTTTGTTGACATTAATAATTGTCATTTTGCCATTGTTGTTATTTAAATTTTAACAGTAGGTTGTTCTATGTCACCCCGGATGATGAAAGGATTTTAACGTCACCACACACATTTAAATTGGCTCAGCCGTTTAGAAGTTATGGTGTAATAAAGAATTATTACATACATACATGAACCCTGAAAACATTGCACTCCTTTTTTTGGGCAGTCGTGTAAAATTCAAAGAAATCGTACATTTCGTGGGGTACAATAGAGAGAGTGATTCAAGTGAGAGTGAGTGGTTTTTATGTATAGTCAATGCTGTATATTGTATTGGTGTTACAGAAACCTCAAACTGAAGTGAAGTTGGGGTGGTTCTCTAGTAAATAATAAAAATACCTTGTGCCTGTGTTTTGTACCTTGTGTGTAAAAGTAGTAAATAAAACCCTATGTGGCATATAATGTTTGGAATAGAAAATATATTAGATATCCTTTTTTATATCTTTTGGTGAGCTCTTTCCATCTGTTCACACAACTTTGTTACCATTGTAAACTTTTGCGATATTTGGTTCCACCTACACGTGTAAAAAATGACATGTGTGTGTGTAATGAGAGGAGACCTAAACCTACATTTCATAAAACAAAACAGTAAATGGGTATAAACCAAAATAAATATCTAGTTAAAGAAGAGTTTTCTCACCGTAACGAAACTATCGATTAACGTCAATCACGTTAATTTTTACAACGAAATTGTAAGACATTTTGGTTTTTACCAAAATATTATTTTCTTCTCAGAAGACAAAAGGATTTAGCTCGATAAAGGTTTTCGTATTATTTATAATAGAAAACAATAGAAAACTTTTATTTCGCTTTATTTATACATATTTTGAGTCTTTAAATAAATAAAATATTTTTCATATCTTATCTTGCCTGGGACAGATATTTCCACAAATAGAGTAAAAACGGGAGCCTATTACTAAAACTCCACTGTCCGTCTGTCCGTCTGTCTCATGGACCGTGATAGCTAGACAGTTGAAATTTTCACAGATGATGTAGGTATTTATGTTGCCGCTATAACAAAAAATACTAAAAACATAATGAAATAAATATTTAAGTCTGGCTCCCATACAACAAACTTGATTTTGTTGCCGTGTTTTTGCTCGATATTAATAACGGCAACAGGTAGACGCCCGGGACCGGAAAACCCCTTTATTTAATTAAGTCTATCAATCGGGTACTACATGGCGGGCGTTCGTTCCCTAATGATATGGAAACTGCTTTTAGGTTACCAGTTTCGTAAGGGTTTCGGATTTAAGCACTTACATTACGTTAGTGTTACCTTATCGATTCTCCCTATCCTTTGACATAGTTTCGTAGATTCGCGTGCGATTGGTTGGTTTCAAGCCTATGAAAAAATATTTTGTATGGACCGCGCGTATAGATTAAAATAGCTTGAAGCGTTCAATAAACACTTCATAGGGAAAGCCTAACGAGGGTTTTAAGAAATGGTACGGGCTTAGTCGAATTAATTGTATCGTATGGGATAGCTTTTCATAGGGGTAAGTCGAAGATATATGCTTATCGCATCGTTAGGGTTTGTAAGAACGAGTAAATTATATACCCTAACGAAAAGGGTGGCTCTCATACAACAAACGTGATTTTTTATAGATATTGGTACGGAACACTTCGTGCGCGAGTCCGACTCGCACTTGGCCGGTTTTTTTCGATTATCGATAAGGTTTATAAAGGAAATGTACCTAATCAATTCCTATTCCGTTATAATGTTAACTTAATTTAATTTACTTATACCTACTATAAAACAAGGTGTCATACATCGTCTAACATCTCAGAACATCACGCTTGAACTATTGCCATAGTATGGTAAAGTCTAGGAAGGTGTTTATGTGTGGTAAAATAAAACACAATGACATTAAATGATTTGAATCGGTATTGGTGAATGGATTCGGTTGAAGAACGAAGTCAATTAACAAACATTAGTTTAAAAAAATGCGTAAAACAATAATTATTGTTTTATAAAACGAATTTACTATGGATACGTAGTTATTAAAGTTAGGGTCTCTCAAGACCTATCGACGTAGAATCTGCTTGAGCCGGTAAGAAAAAGTTTTATGCCCATGCAATAAGAGCGAAAACGTCGTCCGTTCACAACACCGAATCGAGAAGACCCGAGCCGAGCGACGCCTTTGTCACTCGTATTGAACGGACATAAAAGTCTTTCTTACCGGCTCAAAGCCGATTCCGCATCGTTTAGGTCTGAGGACCGTTAGTTGATTTGTTGGAATAACGTTCGCGTGAAATGTAAAATTTCAAGCTGTCACACGCACGAATATATAGATAATAAGATATAGATACATACGAGTATAACAGTTCAGAAATACTGGTTTTTTGTCTGCCTGTTAAATTATGATTATGCATTTTCTTTATACTTAATTGTTACACAATAAACTTCAAGTTTTGTACGTAAATCAAAGTTGATATGTAAATGCTACTTGCACAAACGTATTGGAGTTTAGGACCTTCATGGGATATGTTTGACATTAAAACTATTAAACTTTGAAAACCAAAATTAATTCATCACAGAGAGAGACTCCAGTCCGCCACAGAAGTACGAGCCGGAGAAGAAGAAAGATGAGAAGCCAGAGAAGCCAAAGTTTCGTAAGCCGGCGCCTCCGCCCATGGACTTCAACCAGCTGCTGAAGATAGCTGAGGAGAAGAAGAGCGCGCCCGTGGAGCTCGCGGCCAAGCCGGCGCCGAGCAAGGCCGAGGGCGCGCCCGAGCGGCTCATGACCAAGAAGCAGCGCCGCGAGTACGAGGAGGAGGTGGAGCGCCGCCGCCGCCGCCAGGACCGCCTCGACGCCGAGAAGAACGCCGGGAGGAAACGTAAGATACACCAGACACTTTATCAGGCAATACAGCATTAACAAACGCATACCTATATTATCGTGCATTGTTTCTTGTCGCCTTTATTTTTGTGCGTTAGTATTGTTAGTCCGTTGTTTGCTGACTTTTTTTTAAATCGTGTAGAGGTAAACTTGCAGAGATCCCGTAAAGGGTTAAGTTCGCCTTAATTTGTAAAACTTTTATAGTCGTTTTTCCCACATATACTATTTTTGTATTTGCTATACTCAGTTTTCTAATTGGTTTTCAGTCCAAAAAGACGACAGACCTGCTGAGAAAGAAAGAAAGCCAGAGTCTGGTGGTTTTGGGCGAATCCCAAAAATTGGCGAAAGAGCGGCAGGCTCGTCGTCTGTACAAAAAATGGACAAATTAAATGAAAGAAGTAAGGAAAGGTCAGTTAGCGACAGAGACAGATCCGAGAAAATTCAAAAAGAGAAACCAAGACTAGACAAGGATAAGGCTGAAAGGGATAAGGAGAAGTTGATGTTTGAAAAATTGAAAGCAGAGAGAGAACGGATTGACAGAGAAATGGAACGACTTAGTAGAGATAGGGAAAAATTAGACAAAACAAAAATTAAACTGGAATCTAGCAAATCTTCAGATAGAACTAAAGATGTAGATAAAAACAAATCTAGCTCTAGGGACCAGGGCAGGCAAGACGTCAAGAAGAGTATAGATTTAAAAAGCCAGAACACCTATAGGATAGATAAAAATTCAAATGATAAGAAGTTTTCTCTCCCAAACAAGAACGGTGAAAGCAAGTACATAAATGGCCACAGCTCTCAGGGCAAGTTGCCGCCGAAAGGGAGAGAGCAGGAGGTACAGAGGATTGATAGAGAGAGAGCTCTACTAGCTGCTAAACAGAAGGCCTTGCAAGAGAAAGGTTCATCTAAACGATCCGATGAAAGGTCTTCTGGCAAATCTCAAGCTGAGACTAGTAAACCCAAGATCTCAAATACTTTTGACTTTGACAAGCATGTCAAGGGGCTCGGTAAAAACGGCATTAAGCCTGAGCAGAATGGAGGCAAGAGGCCTGAAGGAAGGCAGTTCCCACCGGGCGACGTGCGAAGGAAGATGCAATCTGATGATATCAGAAGAAAGCAGAAACGTATGTATTATTTTTGTAAATAAATATTATCTCTACATTCATGTAGTTAGAATGGATGATCAAGTAAATTTTGACCAATTTGCAGATGCTCCATTCGGCTGCCATTTTGCACAAGTGTAAACGTAAAATATCATTGAAAAATGTGGACAAAGATCAAAATAATCTCTAGACTGATGGTTGTCAGATGCAAAGTGTTTGGAAATGTTGAATTATGTGTAATATTCCCCAGGTGGAGTGCTTACTATGATGATTCCTTTAACTTATAGGTCGCGCTATTGACTCTGAATCCGAATACGACTCGGAGATGGACGATTTCATCGATGACGGTGACGAAAACATGGATTACTCTACACACATAAAGGAGATATTTGGATACGACAAATCTAAGTAAGGGAACATGAGTTAAATAATCACACATCATAATTGAACATTAAAGCATTAACATTGGCCTTCGATATGAATTACGTTTTTAACGCGTCAATGTATTATGAACGAACTAAGGAAAGACACTTGTGTTATATTAGAGCGCGTAATAAGTTCTCTTGTTATCTAGGTACCGGTACATGGACGACGACGATGATCCCGACATGGAGTCCAGCTTCGCGCGCCAGCAGCGGGAGGAGTACATCAGTAAAAAGCTCGGTAAGTACCACTTACGTCACACGGGGATGCCGCTCGGATAACAACGGGATGACGTTAAAGAATATTTAATTCAGTTTCCTCTTGCGATGTGAAGTGTTAAAGTGTATAACCAAGCTCCAAATAAATATCCGCGCGTGGTTGCAAAAAAAATACATCTTTTTGAGACTTTGGTTATATAACATTTCAATTCTAAGTATTTTTTAGCACCTTGTTTTTGTATAATTTTAACCCCTATAGCAAAGCGACCGCCTTCGAATGACCAGTTATTAAGAGTCATAAAAACGGTACAAATACGATAACAACATGTATAAAATTGTTTGCATCATTCGGGCTTATTACAGTTTCCATAAGTCTTGCAAAAATAAACTTATAATCAGTAAAGAATAAATGCGCAACATGTATTTTGCCCCAGGAATAATGGAGGACTTGGAAGACATGCGCATGGAAGCCATGGAGAAGAAGAAGGGCTCCAAGAAGAAGCGCCGCATCAGTGACGACTGACTCCATATTCATAAACCGCTCATCCAAAATTTTAGAATTTTAAAAATACCAGACTACACTTGGATTCTATAAACACCGAATTCGAAATATTGGGTAAAAATAATAAACAATACCTTATTTTGAAT
The DNA here is from genome assembly GCA_923062465.1 of Acleris sparsana. Taxonomy (NCBI): domain Eukaryota; kingdom Metazoa; phylum Arthropoda; class Insecta; order Lepidoptera; family Tortricidae; genus Acleris; species Acleris sparsana. The sequence goes on from OV281289.1 coordinate 4,715,114, forward strand.
TGGGTTTTGCGATCTGGTATTTTGAAATTCTGGTATTTTTGCCTCAACCTCACCTCCCCAACCGGACCTTGAGACGACACTCGAACCTTCCCTGCGCTCGCGCTCGGCCCCTCACTATTGTGACACTTTTAGCGATTCAAATGTCTTGATCCTATCTCACACAGCGGAGTAGCTCAGTGAAGATTCGAATCTCCTATTTTGAATTAATCCAATTGTATTCACGCTTTTGTGTTGTAGTTGCGTAGTTTACTATTTTTGCATGTCTTATTATCGGTTGCTCTATTCAATGTTATAAATAGAGTTGCAAATTTACATATGTAAAAATGCCCTGGGGTTTTGTTATTTCAGTATTTGAATTAAGTTGTGTGTTAACTTTAGCCATTTTTAGCAAAGTAGAATCTGCGACCTTACTTACTACTTAACTACATAAGTGTAGATCGGATTTATCACAATAATATTGTTTTTGACTCATCAGCACTGTTGGAAGTTTAAAAATCTTTCTAGAACATAATGAAATATGTATATATATTTAATTAAGGCTTAAATATTATCGATTTTTGTGTTTGTAATGGCATAATGATTTTTATTGTTGTTAAATGTCGTAAAGTACGGTAAAATGATCAGTTGGCACTAAATGAAGATTATTAATCATTTGTGGTTATAATTTATTTTTTCAGTTCTCAATCTTCAGATTAAAAGGGAACTTAGTTCAGTTTATATAATTATTCTGTTTTATTTGTATATTTTATGCATCACGAAAATAATTTAGTTTTAATTGTGTTTTACTTTGATTTACGTGTGATTATAGCTGGTTGAGGATTTTGCCTAGTTGGTTTGCGGCGTTAGGTATCTGGCTGAGCAGAAGGTTGGGAATGATGACAGCCTTTATTAACATGCATCAAGATAGCTCTGACCTCCAGAAAATGTATTTTAAATCGTACACAAATATTCTAAAAAGGCTATAAATAATAATTATGGATCTACTTGCATTGTTCAGGACAAAATTAGAAATCGACGTTTGATGTTACGACGCCAAAAATAGCTCTATACTATTGAGAATTAAGCCAATCGATAGGGAGACCCTGTCGTTTGGCTACTCAATCTCTATGGTAATTCGACCTTAGGCTTAAAGTTGAATAAGTCTATCAAATACCCAATTGGAAACGTCTTTGATGGTAAGCGGTTCCGTTTCCTGATTCCAACCTTACGATCAGATACGACCGTGACCGAGTTAGGGTATCTACATAGATGTGGGATGGGAGACCCTTATCCTAAAGAACTAAAGAGAAATCAAGCTTAGAAGCCGCATTAACACTGACATTCCCGCAATAATAATGTATTTATAATAACCAGCCATAATAATGTATTGATAATAAAAAAAAAATCACTAAATAATATTGTATATAAGTTATAGTGTAAACATGTTTTAGTAATTAGTATTGTTGTATCACAAGATTAGGGACCATTGGATAAATGCACTAAGACCACTATTGCCAAATGGTATCGTACTCGTTAAGGTAATTGCGTGAATAACACGGACTCCAGGCGGTTTCAAGCTTGGCACAGGCAACTTCGCCCGAAAATCGTAGTGTATTAGATTCAAGATCCATCTTAGAAGTACAGTCTACAAAGACATGTATTCTTATTCCATTGAAATAAGGTTCTAAAGTATATACTTACTACTTACTACGTACTTTGTAGTTGACTGTACTGGGATTGTCTTTGCAAAATACTTGAAAAAACAGAGCAGTAGTTTTTGAGATAATCGCGAAGATATAATAGATACAATATTATACGGGAGAAACACAACCTCCTTTTATGAAGTTGTTAAAAATCAACATTATAATAATATGAAGTAATAGCGGCTCTAACTTCAATTATGGTTCCCTTAGAGAATCTTTATAATAAACCTTAATAAACTTTCTATTTTTTCTCGTCATTGTCTCTAAATAACCAGAACTTCCTGAGCATTAGTAGATTCAACTGAAAGATAAAGAAGGCTTACTTTTCTTCAAACCTCTGTTTTAGGTAACCCCTGAGCGGAATGTTTGGGCAATCATTGGGAGCAAATTTCAGATTAAATTAAGATTTATATTGTTTTATTTTAGAGATCTAAGATCAAATGTATAAAGGTGAAAACGTTTTGTTTGTATTTGATTAGCTTGTTAGTTATATTATTTTAGATATTTCCCCTTCGTAACTAATGTCGATGTAAATTGAACTATGCTGTTACATGTTGAAGATGTAAGCGTCATGACAAGCAAGAAAATTATAAAAAAAATATTAATAAAGTTATGTATATTCTGCAAGTACGCATTGGTTTTTTTGCGGATTAATCGATCTTTTCGAAAATCTTAGACCATACATCATCTATGGTGTCCGGCCTTTTCGCCGAACTTTTATTGTCCGAATTTCACTTGCCAACAAACTTTTCGCCGATGATTCACTTTGACTACTAACCATTGCCAACTTTTTGATTGACAACGTTTCATTTGGTCGAATTATTTTAAAGTCGATTATTATAATGACTTAAAACTTTTAGGATGTCTATTATTTGCCAAATCTTTCACTAGGCCAAAAAACTATTACACGAATAATCAGTTAGGTGCGACGACGAGCGAAGCGAGGAGGAGTGTGTTAGGTTAACAGTGACCAAACAGCGAAACAAGAATCAACTTTTTCAATATTTGTAAAAGACAGACAGATAGCGAAAAAATATTCTATTCAAAAATGAAAATTACCTGTATATGATTTGTCCAAAGTGAAAATGGCATATGTATATTAGTCGAAGTAAACCATTCTACTACCTACTCGAAAAGTGGCATTATAAAATGTGGCTTTATAAAAAAAAAAAAACAAAGTTGCTAATCGTGAGGTTGGTAAATAAAACGATATCTTTTGATCATTCGGCGAAATGAAATTCTGCGAATAATTGGTTGGGTTGGGAAGTGATAATCGGCAATTAAATTTTCTGCGATAAATAAGAGAACCATCATCTATACATATAAAATGCTTTGTCCTATGTTTGTCCTGAATGACTGACTGACGGATCAACGCACAGCCTAAACCGCTAATCGTAGAGACCTGAAACTTGGAGGGTGTCCGGTAAGAAAGGATTTTCCGAAAATATCTAACATACCTATGGAGATGAAAAACGGGGACAAAGTTGGTATGGGACAACGTGATTCATTGGTCCAATCTACTTCAAATTTCGCATAAACATTCTTTAACAGAATTGATGGAAGACAAGACCCCAACCGACCCCCAACGTCAAGAAGTAGCGGGGAACTAATTCTACGCGTACGAAGTCGCGGGCGTCCTCTAGTCTAACATTTGGATTATCTCGGTAGTTCCTTTGCAGGAAAGTTCCTTCTAGTAATTTCAAGGAAATAGTTGCGAATAAAAGGTCTCGGTTGTTCCTTCAGTTCTTTCCGAAGGAACAAAGGCGAGAAAAAAAACAGTACGTCCTTCAGCTCTTAAAGGAACAAAAGCGAAGGAAAAGTCAGAGTAGTACCTTCAGATTTTTCCAAAGGAACAAAGACGAGAAAAAAATCACAGTACGTCCTTCATCTCGTGAAGGAACTAATGCGCCCAAGCCAATAGTCCTACGAAGGAACTACCGCGGATAATCGACATATTTAGCTCCCTAAGGGCCGGCGCACATTCAGCGAAGCGCAACGCAGAGACTTCCTGCCAAAGCAATATCGTCTTTGTAAGTGTTGGAGTAAGATCAAAAATAATGAACACCACAAATAATCTCCGCAAGTCTGCGCATGAGTACTAATTAATTTCGATCTTATTTCAACACAACCAAAGACTGTTATGCTTTAGCAGTGAAGAAGTCTGTGCGCCGGCCCAATCTATGTATGACATTAGGTCTGTGCCTAACGGTACGTATCATAAAATATAAAGTTCAAAAGACATACATAATGGTCGTAACATAGGATGCTTTATTTTTTGCACCGTTTCAGGATTGTTATAAAACAAACCTACCCTAACCTGATGGGTTCTAATGGCTTTTTAAAAAATGCTGAAATGTTTGCGGATTCAGAAATAAAACCATTATATTGCATCTTTATAATTATAGTGACATAATTCACAAATGTTTGAAATATATGTCTCAAAACTTTGGGCATACAAAGATTCAGTGTAGGTCGAAACCACGCTGTTACAAGTGTGGCAGGGAACACTCTGGGGACACTTGTAATATGATATGAGTGAGGATTTCTTGTCTTGCTGTTTGTTTGGAGGTATACATTTTGCAACTAACAAGTCATGCCCAGAATTTGTAAGACAACAAAATATTAAGTACGCCATGGCAGACAAATGCATATCATATGCGGAAGCATCTAGATTGCTTCCACCATTAACTAAGTCTTACGCTGACATTTTAGCTAAACCTAAAGATCAACCCACAGTATTGAGTAATAACACTAGTAATTTCAGACAGCCATCCACCACCCCAATGTCATACAGTAAAAACCAGGAAAAAAGGTGAATTCACTTATTTAGTTAACAATTTTAACCCCTTAGTTATAGCATTATCTTATCAGAAACTTGGCTCAAACCAGGTTCTGTATTTAAATTAAGTGGCTTCTCCTGCCTTAGGGATGACAGGTCAGATGGTTATGGAGGAGCTGCTATTCTCATTAGAAAAATCTCTTTCATTTTCCCAATTCCCTGTACATAGCAATGATAACTTTTCTGTTGTAGCTTGCATAGTCAATGGAGTCTGTTTTGTATCCATTTATGTACCTAAACCTTCTCTCCACATATTTAGTGAATTAGATGTTTTATTTTCTTCTATCCCAAAACCAGTGATTGTTATGGGAGATTTTAATTCTCAACATAGAGCATGGGGTAGCTCATTATAGAACTGTCTTGGTGAGGACCTTTTAAACTTAATCTCTGCATACTTAATAAAGGGTCTCTCACACATCACACTGAACCAACAGAGAATGATAGTGCTATTGATTTAACGTGGATTTAACCATAACATCTCCTAGTCTGGCTTCCACTATTTAATGGGAATCTCTACACTCTAATACTCATGGCAGTGACCAGTTTCCAATAATTTTAAATTTATCTATATTTAAAGATAATAACATTTCTAGGCCTCCACCTCGTATGAAATATAGATTAATTAGTGATAATTTGGAGTAACTACAAGCAATGCATGGAGGACAAAGTTCGAAATCTTGTGCCCATTACAGCACAAAATGTAAGGACTTCTGCAGAAGTATTTACTCAAAATTTAATAGAAGCTGCTGACGCATCCTTCCCTCTTAAACAACTAGCCTCTGATAAGTTACCATGTCCACATGGTGGTGCTGTTGCTGAAAGGAAAAAAATGAGAAAATCTATATGCGAATATGTCACAAGACAATTTTAATTGTCTAATGGAAGTTATTTCCAAAACTAAGAAAACACTAAAAGATAAAATAATTGAAGGTTGGAGGTATTTTTGCTTATCCCTATCTCCCTACACTTAGGCCGCTAAGTTTGGCAGAATATACGCAGATTTAGATCAGGTACTAGTACAACCAACCAACCTCAGATGGGCAGATGAAATAGTTGCCACGGCGGGTCGAGGTTGGCTAGCCACAGCTACAGACAGACAAAAATGGAACTTCTTGGAGGAGGCTTTTACCCGAAAGGGGTCCATACAAACTATTTAACTTATCTATACATTAAATTAAATTTTAATAAACATGTAAAATATATATATATATATATATATATATACATGAATGTGTATATGTGTATATATATATATATATATATATATATATATATATATATATATATATACTTTGTACTCTTAGCAATAACTTTGTGTGGAATCAAATAAAGCTTTATTATTATTATTATTATTATTATTATTACTAGTACAACAAGGTTAGCAGTTTTGCAGCTTTCGCTATACAATAGTTTTTTAGATCGCTTGGAGCCGGCAACGGTCCCCCATATAAACATGTTTATAAACATAATTCCTCCTACTGTTCCTTCATGCCCATTCAGCCTTGAGTCCTTTTTTCTCATTTAATGAACTCAAAGGTGTCTTATCACCTCAAACGGCCTTATACGGCTCCTGGCAAAGATGGCATTCCTTACTCGTTTTATTCTCATCTTGGCGATAAGGCTCTAGACAAAGAGTAAGGATATATAGCTGAAAGCTCTAGAGTATCTTTTAGAGGTTATTTATCAATGCTGTCATCATGACAGGTGACATTCCTTTGTCCTGAAAGGCTCAAATAGTGTTACCAATTCTAAAACCAGGCAAAAATTCCAAGGATTCCTCATCTTATCGGCCTATAGCTTTATCGCCTGTTATAATAAAAACGGTTGAAGATTTAGTTAAAAATAGACTGGAATGGTTTGTGGAAAGTAAGAATCTTATTCCTAATAGCCAATATGCCTTTAGAAAGGGTAGGAGTACGATAGATAGTCTGTGTTTTTTGTACAGATATTCGTATTACTTTTTCTCGAAACGAATCTGTTATCGCAGCATTCTTAGATATTAAAGCGGCGTATGATAATGTTATTATACAGATATTGATAAATAAATTGAAGCATTTGAATATCTCTTCCATTCTATCAAATTTTATATTAAACATGTTATCTGGTCGTGAAATCACCTTAAATTCTACTGATTTTGCTACAACCGCGTGGAGAGGCTTGCCTCAGGGCTCGGTACTAAGTCCTCTTCTCTATAATATATACACTTCTGATCTAGAATCCTCCGCCAAAGACTAAAATATTACAATACGCTGACGACTTATTAATTTATTCCGTATACAGCTGTTGCGTCCTTCAAATTAACTAGTACATTAAATTATCTTAGTATCTGGCTGAATGTACATGGTTTGGAGCTTTCAGATTCAAAAAGTACAATTGTTACATTTAGTCGTAAACGTAATGCTCCTCCGGCAAATATTTATTACAATAATGAAGTCATACCCGAAAAGAGTCATGCCAAATTTCTAGGGGTTGTATTAGATTCAAAGCTTACAGGACATCCACACTGTGAGCAAGTAGTATCAAAATGCGAGAACAATTTAGACTTAGATGTCTCACTGGTGTGTGGTAGGGAGCACATCCTTTTACGTTAAAACTAGTTTATAATGTTTTAATAAGAAGTGTGTTAGATTATGGCACTTTTCTTATAGAACCTTGTAATATGGCTGCTGTTAAAAGGTTAGATTTCAAGCAAAAGCTTTACGAGTGATTATTGGAGCTATGAAACCTAGCCCCATTAATGCTCTACATGTAGAGTGTGGTGACCCTCCTCTAGAATTAAGACGTCAATTTTAGCTAATCATTTTTTCTTCCGTACTTTACAGATTGCCAATCATCAACTTCGTCCAAAAATCCAACTATAGTCAAATCTTATCTCATCATGTTCTTATTGGAAGTATAAAACACCTCCTTGTTTAGTAAACAGTTACAATAAGACTTTGAACTTTTTGAATGCCTCTTCCGATTTACCTCTTTTTGAATGCCTCTTCCAGGCTGTTTTGTTTGAGTCCGACATCTATTTCAATTTAAATATTGATCGTGATGATCTACATGCTAACAAAAAGCTAAACTTTATTATAGACGAAATGTGGCATGATTGGCAAGTTTATACCGATGCCTCCAATCACGGCACTACCGGGAATGTTGGTGTGGGGGTATTTCACAAGCAGTATAAGATTATTCAATTTATTAAGCTTCCACCTGAGACGTCAGTATTCACAGGGGAATGTTTTGGCATTGGATTACATTTTATTGACAAAGCTCAAAAATACGTAATAATGATGTTCAGTGATTATAAGAGCTCTCTTGAATCCTTAATTAAATTTCCTTTTCGCTCTATAACACATTACCCATTAATTTTTGAAGCAAGAGATAAACTTCTGCGATGCTCAAAATTTAGATTTGAAGTAAAATTGGCATGGGTACCAAGTCATTGTAACATTTCTGGAAATGACCGTGCTGATAAATTATCTAATGAAGCGGTGGAGTGTGGTGACGTTTTTCCTTACCTAAATTATTGCCATGATCTAATTTCTCTTCCCAGGATTTATCTCAAGGAATCTTGGGAAAAATCAACTAACACCAAAGGAAAATAATACAGGAATATTCAGAAAACATTACTATTAAAACCTTGGTTTTTTAAAATTCGTTTAAGCAAAAGAGCCACTACAGTCATTATTATAATGCGTCTAGGCCATACGTGTTCTCCTGCCCATCTGGCTAGAATGAAATTTATAAGGTGCTTGTGACTGTGGGGATAAGTTTGGGGACTTGAATCATATATTTTTCGCCTGTAGCATGTATGACCATATTCCCTTTTTTGAAAATCTAATTTCCTACCATGTCCCATTGCCTAAAAATATGAATATCCTACTTTCTTCTCCTGACCCTTCTATTTATTTGAGAAGCTTTTATAAATTATTTTTTTTTTTTTTTTTATGGCATAGAGTAGGCAAACGAGCACACAGGCCACCTGATGGTAAGTGGTAACTGTGACCCATAGACACTCGCATTCACAAGACTGCAAGCCTAAGACTGCAAACGCGTTGCCAACCCTGAGGACTAAGATGGAATGCCTCTATGCTAGTCATTACACCGGCTGTCTTATCCCCAAACCGGAACACAACAATACGAACACTGCTGTTTGGCGGTAGGTTAATATTTATTCTTCCTGCCTTCCTATACTTTTATACATGTAATCTACATATTAATTCTGTTATAAAATAACCAACTACTGTACTGAGCCATAGTTCCTTATCCTTCCCGTTTATTGTAAATTATTACGCGAGTTTCCTTAACTTTTGTTAAAAAAAATGGAAAACAAAACTTGACTTATCGCTAAGCATTCGTGCGGGTTAAGAAAGGAAAAGAAAAAAAAGATAAAACGTCCATAGGTCCATAGACAAGAGTTTATTACTGGGAATTGTTTTGATTCCACAGATTATTAAGGAATGTATTGATTCTGTCAGGACTGTCAGTCTGCTTCACTGTCTGTCTGTCTGCTTGATGTGGTGACAGCTGCACGCTCGATGCAGTAAATTTCATTTATTTCGTAGAGTTCATTTTAAAAGAAAATATTTATTTGTTGTAACAATTGCACGAAATCTTTCGCGAAACGTAATAAGTGCTTTTTATAGCATTTTTCAGGTAACATAGCTTGCCAGAGACCTTGCATATTGGGACTAACATTTTGTTACATGTTTGAGTTTCTATTTGTGAGTAAAAACATTTGTTAGATAATCTAATCAATTTTAACCAGTACATTTTGGTATTCTCTAAGATAATGAAATTCTCATGCTTATTTCTTCTCTTTGAATTGTAATTGCTGATATCAGCATTTAAAACCCTTGGCACAACTTTATTGATAGTAAAGCCCGTGGTAGTTTGACGCAAACTATCCATCAAATTGGCTTATGATAGCATTTTACGTGTTATGCTGAAATGGCCTTTGAATAAAATGTCTGCCTCAATTTTACACCTTCAACTTTATTGTAGTGACAATAAGTAGTACAGTACTTAATTTGTTTACCAGTAACAATTTGCTGCACAATGCTAAAAAAAAAAAGTGTTAGGTTCGCTTTGTCTAATGTTGGACCGGTAGAATCTAGTATATTTCTATGTGATGAGTGTTTGAAAATGGTAAATAAGGCGCTTTTCTTAGGGATAAATATAGACAAAAACTTGCAATGGAGTCCCCATATTGCAGTACTAGCAGGTAAATTAAGTTTGGCAGCTTATGCTGTTAGGAAAATCAGGCAACTGATCAATATTGAGACAGTTGCTTAGTTTATTATAGTTATTTTCATAGTGTTATGCCGTACGGTATTCTGGTTTGGGGAAAAGCTGATGACGTATATATAACTTAAACTCCCTAATATTACTATTTAAAGAAATTAGTGTTTTGACAGTAGTGCCACCATTTATTTATGATAATATTATTTATCTTATTAAAAATCAAGACTCTTTTATTAAGAACTCTGAAATAGATAACTATTTTTTTTTTTTTAAATTTCGTGTCCGTAAGGTTTATAAATCAATGTATGTAAAACAAATGAATATACATGGCGGGCCCAAGTAACCCGAAAGATTTTAAAAAAGCATTCCTGAGGATATATGGACTTACTGTAACTTAACTACTAACATGTACATGTACTACTTAAATGTTCTACTAACATAGGTCCAATTCGCCTTTTTTAACGCAGACTAACGCGGGGAATGTTGGCCATCTGTGACGGAAAACATGTTTCTGTGTTTTTAAACATAAAACAATTTGGCCACGCTCCTATTCTGTTCGAAAAACAAGTTAGATATTTTAAAACACCGAAAACACGGTGCAGCGGACGCGGCTAAGTTTTCAAGTGCCTACCTATGGGTGAGTTTTGCCTGCGATCGTTTGTGAATTTCATTAAGAATGGGCCAAGTAATTGGGGTAATAGCGGCAAAGTCTCAATTATAAAGGCTTGTTGCACCGGAGTTTTCGTAACAAGTTAATGTTATAAAAAAAATATATATCTCAAAAACTAATCTGATTGGAACCAATTTGATACGAAATTTTTAACGCGAAATAAGTGTAGGAACAGGCTGTTAAAAAATTTCAGGTTACTCGGGCCCATGGTGTATTTATTTTATATTTTATGTTAGATTCATTGTTGTATATAATGGCAGGTTAAGTTTTGTGAGACTATTAGGTTAAGACTAATAAACATAGATAGGATAAGACTATAGGTTAAGACTGACTGTTGTTTTTCTTGCGGCGCTTCTTCCCAGCAGTGGTCTCTTGCGAAGTGCTGGTGTATTTTAGACGTGTAAGAGTGTCCGTGTGGTCTACTTACTGAATAAACATATTTTATCTTTTTATATTTTAACATATTTAGTGAATAATTATGTATATTGATCTCATTAGGCATTGCTAATAGCAACTCACATGTATTTATGAATATTTATTTTATTTTATTTTTATTAAGATATCTTTTAAAGGTTTCTGCCCACTACACTGTTTCATACCATGACCGAAATAGGAAGTATCAGACAAAAAAATATTCTTTATATTGTAAACAATGACACTAGCCCATTTGGACACTGACCAACATTTTAATACTAATTACCTTCCGGGCCAGATATGTTCATAGTACGGTCATTGTATGGTACGGTATGGTACGGTGTACTAGGCAGAGACCTTTCGGTCCGCTTTAACTCCTAAATTATTGGACTGATCTAAAAATATAGCGATTCATATAATTTGAAGAAAAAAAAAAAAAATATAATTTGTCAATAATGAATGTGTCAAAGATGGCGAGTAAAAATGATAAGGGTGCCTTGTGCTAGTTGCCATAGTTGCCACTTGCCAGACATGTTTTAGTTTATAACTTTTGAATTTATTACGATTGTTTTTTTTATGATACCTATTAAACCTTATTACTTAAAGTATGATTTTCTGTATATTCAGAATTCAAACATGAAGGTAAAGAATTTGTCCGACATCCCGGAAATGAACAAAGAAAACGTCTACATTGCAAACAAGGATGTGCTCCTAGACAAGATCAACAAGATCATCAGTGGGGGGACGAGCAAGCTGCAAATAGTTACGGACTTCGATCACACACTCACCCGCTACAAGATGGACGATGGAAAAATTGTGCTGACTAGTTTTGGTAACACATGCACTATCATGGACCGTTATTTGTTTGTACAATCCTATTTTCCGTTTGCAATTTCAAGTTAAATTTAGTTTACCAGTTTGTTACTTAATGTGGTCGAGTTAACAACACACTCAAGAGTCGTAGTTAATTCATACTTTTAATATAAACAGGTTTTGATTCAAACAAGTCTCTAATCACCATTTTACTAAACCATCTGCAGATAAACAATATTGACACTTTGTTGCATTTAATTCAACATATGAACCATTTGTAATGTTATTCAGGCATGTTCCGCGAGTGCCCGTCGATCCCGCAGCGCTACAAGGACGAGGACGTGCGGCTGGCCGCCATCTACAAGCCCATCGAGGCCAGCCCGGTCATGCCCATCGAGGAGAAGATAAAGCACATGATCGCCTGGTACACCGCGGCTCACTCATTGCTCAAGTAACCACTTTTTTATGCTATAGAATAGGCCATTGATCTGGAAAATTCCCTTCTGTTGATGTATAGACATATTAAGATTCTGACATCTTTGCAACAAGAACGAGAGCAATGACAATTGTTTTTTAAATAAACCATCAACCCGCATTTGTTCCGCTTTGGTTTATGCGAGTTTTCTGCAACAAACATACATAAAACAAAAATTATACCTAAAAACTTTCCTCTCAAATCACTTTATTTATTGATGCGCATGCATTACGTAGTTTGAAAGACCTAAGCGTATATCGCGTACTTTTGCGGGTGGTAGGACCTTGTGCGGGGCCCGTCCGGATTGCGACCACCATCTTATCCATTAACCTACCGCCAAACAGCAGTGTTTGCATTGTTGTGTTCCGGTTTGGGGATAAGACAGCCGGTGTAATGATTAGCATAGAGGCATTCCATCTTAGTCCTCAGGGTTGGCAGCGCATTTGCAGTGTTAGGCTTGCAGTCTTGTGAATGCGAATGCATTTCAATTTGAAACGCTATTTACTTTAAGTTTCAAATCAAACTGTGATTTGTGGCGCTCCCATACGACAAACGTGATTTTCTTTCTTGATATTAATAACGGCATCAGGTAGGTGACGCTTGAATTATTCACGGAATATTTAGTTGTATATATGGTATAAAAATAAATAATTAAATGAAAACAAAATAAATATTTTAGGAAGCCCCCATTAAACAAACGTGATTTTTTACTCGACTGCGGCAAAACCCAAAAGGAGGGTTATTTGTTTGACTTGTATATATGTCCGACTCAATGTCCGCTCGTAACTACTAAACGGCTAAACTGATTTTAAAAAGTTATACATGGTTAGATTCCTCTTAACCACTAGTGTCATAGGCTATATTAAAATTATTTAAATGTGAAATTGGCGAAATAAAAAATAAATACATGATAAGTAACATTACTTTGACGACATTATCCAAACCGCAGTTGTGATAGATAATGGTATGAAACCCTTCGTGCGCGAGTCCGACTCGCACTTGTCCAGTTTTTTTTTACGTAAAGGTGTTTGTTATTTCTTTGTTTCAGAGGCATTAAGTTCCCGGCAGAGGAACTGATGGAAAGCTGCTCCAAGGTCGCAAAATGTTTTAGGTTAGTTTAATATCTTACTTAAATAAGTAGTAGTAACTCGTAAGTAGCAGAACACTTTGGTACCTTGTCGCAACTATTGATAAACTAAATTCAAACCACTCTTAGATTATTACTTAAAACGTTAGTACGAAAAGGGTCTAAAATGCACAGCAACTTATAACTTCGACTGTATATTAATATTCTTTGTAAGGTCAAACGGGGCTATTGTGGGGCAATTGAGGCTTTAACTCCCGTTCTAAAGTTCGTATTGAGGGGAGAAGTGAGTGAGTTAAGTAGAAAAAAATAACTACCTACTTGTCAATAGATGTAACTATTCGATACGAACTTTAAAACGGGAGATAAAGCCACTTGACGTAATTGCCCCACTGGCGTAATAACCCCGCGGACCTTACTTAGTTAATACACTATGAGTTTAACGTGTGCGTCTGTGTATCTGTCTATGGCATTTTAGGTTCCATACCAATAAACTGGTTCGGACGCGGTTTGTTTTTATAGGAAGCTGGTTTAATCCTAGTGGTTCTTATTGTAGTGTCATTACCAACTGAACGTCGGGGCAATAAATCATTTTTAGCGGACTCTGGCTCGCACTTGTTATGGCGTGCGTAAGGGATGCGTGTAGTAGCAACGTTGTCTTGCATCCCTTACACTTGCCTAAGAGTGCGAGCGAGAGAGTCCGATAAAATGTTTTACTACGTCGACGCTCAGTTGGTAATGGCCCTAGTTAGGTTCGACCGAGTATTATTGGCTCTGAAAAGGGGTCGCCATTTTATCGGGGTTTTTCTTAGGGTTAGGTACCCAAAGGGTAAAAACAGGATCCTTATTACTAAGACTCCGCTGTCCGTCTGTCTGTCCGTCTGTCCGTCCGTCTGTCTGTGACCAGGTATGTATCTTATGAACCGTGACAGCTAAACAGTTGACATTTTCACAGATGATGTATTTCTGTTGCCGCTATAACAACTAATACTAAAACAGAATAAAATTAATATTTATAGGGCGCTCTCATACAACAAACGTGTTTTATTATAGATAATGGTACGGAACCCATCGTGCGCTAGACTCGCATTTGGCCGGTTTTTTTTCTATTTAATATTACCAAGTGGGTGCCGCAAACGAGGCAGGCCTAGACGGAGATGGCGGGACGACTTGGACGCATTCCTCAACAACTGGCCGGAAGAGGCACCAAATAGGGACTCATGGAGGTCAAGGGGAGAGGCCTTTGCCCAGCAGTGGGACACTCATACAGGCTAGGGAAAAAATATATATTTATTTATTTACACACATACAAACAATCACGCCTCTTACCCGTGCGGGAGCCAGACCACTTCCTCCCACTTGCTACGATCCAGACAAACCTCCCTCCCTTCCTCCACACTCATAAGTCTTACACGTGCGTCGGACTAGGGTACTGAACTAACCCTCCTGATTTATTTACACTTGGGTTGTTAATCCGACTTCTAATGACATTTTTGTGTAGGTTAGTGACGAAGTTGCGTATGAACTTGGCCAAGTTACAACTGACCTAGGTCATTCAACTTTTGAAAAGTTTACTTAATAATATGAATAACAGATTTAAATTTAAAAGGTTTGAATTTAAATTGCAAGAAATCAGATCACTTACGAGGTCCTATTACACAAACTAAATAGGTATCTCAACTGCTTTTTTATCAATGTCTGCGGTGAAGCTACGCTATCAAGGTTAGTGCGGTAGCAAAAATGCTTCGCTTTCACGACTCGCTCGGGCAATCGAGGTGCCCAGGTAATAAAAAAACTATTGCACTATAAGCTGACAGCTATTAAACAAATGCTACGGGCACTTTGCAATAACTAGGTCATATTTAATTTTTTAATTGGCTTGTATTTTCGCAACCAGCGTTTTTAGGGTCCGTTCCGTTCATTTCAGTCTAGCAGCTTGCAAAAGCTCATTTCAGCTTTGAATAATTCCATTTGTTTCTGCTTACTTAGTTATGTTTCATTTTAACAATCGAAACTGTTCAAGGTGTGACCGCGCCGCTTTTAACGGTGCGTCAAAAACGGCGCCATGTTGTTACTGTGACCCTGTCTTTTGTTTCCGCAACGACACCGTATTTTACGCAGCGGCGGTGGGGTCGCGCCTTTAAGCGATTACTTGTATAAAAACTATACGCCAGTACGCAATGCCACCATCCGGTATCCTCTTCTCCCGCACATGTAAAATGATCCCATTGCAGGTGGTGTCAAACTTTCTAGCCATTGACGAGGATGAGACGAAAATAAGAAAGTGAATTCTCACTTTTGATTTTGAATCACCATAAAAAAATTGTAATAAAAACCGGCCAAGTGCGAGTCAGACTCGCGCACGTAGGGTTCCGTACTATACATCTAAATAAATGTTTTTCTTTATTCTTTATTATATTGGAGTTGATTGCATGAAAGGTAAAATGCGGTTTACGATTTATAACGTATAAAAAAAATAATTAGATCTCGATCAAACCAATTTTCGGTGGAAGTTTGCATGGTAATGTACATCATATATTATTTTTACATTTATCATTCCCTTATTTTAGAAGTTACGGGGGGCCTGTTACGTTATCTATAGTATTATCTTCACTAATCAGGCTGAAATCAAGAGTCGATTAAGTCATTCATACAGTAGTTTGAAAAATGATCTAGTTAATTGTCTTTAAAACGTGTTTCGAGTACGGCGGTCTGCCGTAACACGGTAACGTGATGGTTGGTGGTGAAATCCGAGAGGTCCGTGTATATTACGGGTCCATCGGTTCTTAAAAGTCTACCAGAAAAGATCAGGAATGCAGCTTCCACCCCCATTTTTAAAAGCGGTTTTCGAAAATGTTTACTTGTACAAACGTTCTACAGTATCGTCGATTTCTTAAGCTGCCGATCAACAAGGCATTGTGTTTAATGAATAAATAATATTGTTTTCATCACACTTGCTCGTAAATGGTGTTATTCCATGCCTGTATACAGCAGGACAATGGCCTAAATTGTTCCCGCGGGAATTATGGCGAGTTTGTCATCCCTAGGGAGCAATGACTTTCTTTTTAAAATTTGCAACTCTTTTGTACATCATTTCTGACTAAGGAGGTTTAATTTTCAGCCAAAAGTTAAATCGGTTTCTAATTTCATCTTTAAAAATTAGCTATAGACTAACTTACATTACACAAAACCTATACGCTTCATTAAACTTCATTATTTTTATACCTATTTCAAGTTTATATCAAAATTTATCATTAATTTTAGTAATTATACATTTTTATCCAATTGGCTAAATCTGGCTCGAATCCAGGTCGAAACTAAACGCAGTTATTATCGTGGTAGAGGTCACAAAAAAAATATCGTTTCCATTTACGTTCCCGTTCGTCAAAAGTTATTTCTTTATATTTTGCAGAGTTAAAGTGTTTTCTCTTTGTTTTGTTTCCTCACAAATGTGATGAAAACCATTGTGTGTATCACAGGCAGTAAGGGGATTACAAACTCGAGTCATTAAAAGCCCTCCGCCTTCGGCGTCGGGCTTCTAACACTCTCGTTAGTAATTCCCTTCATACTACCCTTGATGCACAATGTACTATTAATGTTTGATGCAATTAATGTTTTTTTTGACATATATGTAACTATGGAGTTATCAAGAAATGATTGTATTGTATTGTTCGGCGCAGGATAGGCGTGAGCGAGATGATAACGTGGAGCGCGGCGCAGAAAGTGCCCGTGCTGGTATTCTCCGCCGGGCTGGGCGAGGCCGTCGTGTATGCGCTGGGCGCCGCGTCCCTTCTGGAGCAACACGTCAAGGTGCCCCACCTGTTATACTGTTACTAGTGGACGCCCGCAACTTTGTACTCGTAGAATAGTGTCCCGCTACTCCACCTATTTCTTCTCGTTGGAGGTCGACCTTTGGAAAATCCCTTCGTAGTGCACCCCTGGACCTCATAGGGACCTTACTAGACCCAGAGGTTTGCGTTGGGCTGTGCGTTGATATGTCAGTCAGTTTCTTCTTTTATACAGTGTGTTACTGGCCTGAATGCTTCTGCTTTAACTAACGATAAGTAATTATTTGCCGGTATAATTAAGTGAACTATTGTAACGCTGCAATTCAACTTCGTAGATTTTAAACATCAACGTATTGGAGCTATGTGTAAGTATGAGATTAGTAGAAAGGTTGTAGTTAAAGCAAACTAAAACCTTTTCTACTAAGCTCATACCTACTAAATGTATGTGGGTGTCTAATTTTTTTTTGGTACTTCTCGTTTGATTTAAAAAAAAAGTTATTGATCTTATTTTACTGATTAGGTAACGTACTTTCGATATAATTTAAAAATGTACATATCTGTAATATCTGGAATAATCGCCTGGTCACATTTAACGATTACACCCTGTATGAGCCTTTGTTCTATCTCATCAACCTAATCTCTAAATCATCATCATCATCATCGTCGAGTGTTATTGCATATTTGTCATGATCTTTCAGTACTGTCAAATCGTTTTTGCCCCCGCGATAACGACGTATGATTATAAATATAGTCATGCGAAGTCTGCTTCATTGCGTATGTGTATATTTGGCTCTTTTGATGAGTCAGAAATCGGCTTTAATTGCCAAATATACGCGCGACATAAACGGCGCCATGTTGTTACTATGACCCCGTCTTTTGTTTACGCAACGTCGGCACCGCAGTTTACGCAGTGGTGGGGACCTTTATGCGATTACCTGTATAAAAACTATACGCCAGTACGCAATATCACCATCCGGTATCCTCTTCTCCCGCACATGTAAAATGATCCCATTGCAGGTGGTGTCAAACTTTCTAGCCATTGACGAGGACGACACGATAGTGGGCATCAAGGGGTCGGTGATCCACACGTACAACAAGAACGAGAGCGCGATCGCGGACAGCGAGTACCGCTCGGCGGTGCGCGGGCGCGGGCACGTGCTGCTGCTGGGCGACAACATCGGCGACGCCGGCATGGCCGCGGGGCTGCCCACCGAGCTCGTGCTGCGCGTCGGGTTCCTGTCGCACGACGCGCAGAACCTGCCCGCCTACCTCGACACGTTCGACCTGGTGCTGCTCGAGGAGCACTCCATCGACATTGTCAACGCCATATTGAAACGAGTGCTAGATAAATAAATATATTGCTAGTGCAATATATTGTGATGGTCGATTTTTAATTTCGTTTAATTGTTCTGAGATTTGCGGTTGTTATGCGTTGAAATGGAACTGATTTTTGGAATTTATTATATTAGAGGCAGGTATCGAACGCTGTAGATTGGTCGGCGGGGGACTATTCGTGGCCGTTAGTTCAGAATGAAGCTCAAAAAGTTGACATAGTCTTAGTTCAATTAAATTGAAAAGGTATATATTTATTTTTTTGTGTACAAAGATTCCATCGTTGTAGGGCCGGCGGAGCGGCCCCGAACCCGCGTTTAAATAATTATTTACATATTCTTTAATTCGTTAAAACTTTTTTATAGTTTAAGGTAAGCACTGGAATTATTGTTACCGCGTGCGATCGCCGGCATCGATCGGATATTGATAATTTGTGTTATTTTTAGTAAAACGAATATATTTAAGTTTTTTGTATGTACAAATTATTTTTTCTTAACTATAAGTTATCAATAGAAGTTTCGAAAACTCGAAGATTGTACAACAATCTTGCTTAGTTTTTTTGGTCACGACTTTAGTATTTGGCAAGCGGAAAAAGCAAAATTACATCTCTGTGTATTTGGCGTTCGCCGTTTAACGCTCCCGCTACCGCTGTCGCCCGAAGTTGTGGCCACGCCGTAAGGCTAGTGTCCTTACCTGGATGTTCTTGTGGCATACAGCCGGGGCAACATATTTTCATGTTATGTAATAAAATATTTCTGTACTCACACCTTTGTCAATGTCATAGATGCCATTAGATTTGTTTGATGTCTGCATCTTACAGTCGGACCTACTTAGTCGGTCCTTAAGTTCTGTCACAAAGGTTTAGTCAAATAAAACTAACATTTGTTTATTTATTAATTTCAAAATATATAAAAGTTAAAAGCTTAATATAAATAACTTTTAAGAATTAATGATCATTCCCCATAGTTTCCGCAATTTCCGATACTATCTTCTAACATTCACGGCCGAAACCGATTAAAATACGCACTAGTTTTCTGGATATAACACTTATTGAAAACGCTTTAAAGGTCAGTTTTTGTTAACTAACAATCTTTTTTGTTTAATATTGTGAAGCCTCTCATCTGTGGCTATGTTAAGAGATCAGCATTATTTTCTTAACGACCCTCAAAAACCAGCTTATGAAGCTCGAAGTTTGGTTTGTTTTCGTATTGCTGTAAATTGATGTGAAATCGTAGGGTCGATTTAATGAGTCGTGAAGATTGACCGGTGTACAAGCGGATCTTATTTGCTTGTAAATACATTTTTATCAGAAGTTAAAGGTAAAAGGCTGATCAATATGTCACGCAAATTTCGACTCAATACGAGAACTCTTACGAAAGTTATAGCCATTATCAGTATCGTGGTCGTGCGTGTTTTGACCCGTGATTTCTGGCCCCGAATGGAATGCTTAAAGCTCGTTCATCAAATGATTGCAATAGTAAAGAATATCAATTACACTTCTTTTCATTCTATATAAAACAAGGTTTTGATTGATGTACTACAGGTTTTAAAAACTCTTTTATTTATTTTTTAAATTGTAATCAATCTCAGTGACAGAACTTATGAACCGACTAGGTAGTAGCGTCAAACTTTTTCGTGATACGCAATTTTGTATTGAGAATCAAGCACTTTGTATAGTATTTAAAGTATTTTCATTGTGAATCCACGAGGTCCAACCCTACCTTGCACTTTTCATACAAAGCACTTTTCATGCAAACCGTGCAAAGTTAATTTGAAGAGCAAGACGTGCCCTGGCAGATTCAAAACACTATAATGCCTAGTGATCAATATTCAGTTGGTGAAATAATTCAAAAAATGCGGGTATTATTAATACTGCCCTGCTACGGAAAAAAGGCGCATCTTCTATATGAATTGTATTGCATTTCCAACCTTATTATAACCATTGAGAGTTTAATATGCTTCAATGAATTAATTGCACTTATGCCTTTTCTCCGTAGGAGGGCAGAATAGGTTTTAATAACTTCTCAAGAGATTGTTATTGTTGCTATCATTAGACATTTCTCTGGTATCTAGATTCGGGTTAAAAGCTCAGACTAGTTGTCAAATAGATAAAATTAGATTCATGTTTTTGGCAGCTAAAGCAGCTGCCCTGTACAGTCAGCAGCATTGGTATAAAAAGTTAAGTTAATATTGGGTTCTAAAATATCTGACGCGTCTCTTTTATTTACTCGATTATTGTTGGTGACTGTACTGCCTCCAATCTTATAAGGGTGAGCTGGAGTGAGGCACTAATGTATAATATAGTCCTAAAGTCGTAGATTATACATATTATACAGTATTTGCGTACACTTTAATATTTGGCGCACACGTAGATCTTGTATCGAATTAAATATAGACAAATTATTCGTAAAAAACAAGCGCCGATGTAAAACAACGGAAATAAAACAAATTCTATACTAAATATTTGTTATTTTTATTTTAAAAACAACACATCAATATGTATTTTCTAGTCATCGCAGTGCTTGTTCTGCGGCAAGCAATGCGCCTCAACAACAATTTTGTTTAGACAATTATCACATAACGTAAATGCAATTAAATGAGATAAGAAAAGGCATTAGGAGCGTTAGGGAAGATAATTTCAGATTACATTTTAATACGAGAAATGCTTGTAAATACTATTTTTCGTTGACAAAAGACTAGTTATTCGTAATAAATTAAAGAATAGCTTAATAATATAGTCTAACTTATGCCCGTGATCGTAGCCCGCGCCGCGGATGACGCCGCGCGCGAGGAACATTCGATTGTAATGCTCACGGCGCGCGACGGCTCGCAGCACGACGTAGTGTACACACAACAATGCGATCGAAAACGTTTGCCCTCTAGGTATACTTTGGAGGCAGCTTTTAGCAGATTGACAACTGAACGTGACTCCGTATTACACACGTCTGGTCACGGTCGTGATTACAAAACAGACAGATATCCACAGACAAGTTTCATTCGTCTTATTTGTACTAAATAATTGGTTAAAACTAAAGTTCCGATTCGTATGGCAAGAAACTCAAAGTATTCGAGAAACTCCGCGTCGTCCAATGACTCACAAAATGACTGGAAAATACATGATTTATCATAATACCCTATTAGTAATTTAACTGAACAAATTAAAAGCTCTAAAATAAACAACAGTCTTAGTACATACAAGTTATTTACACAAAGATTTTATATAAAAATATCCTACTGTACAAATAACAAGAATTATCAATGTAGAAATATAATTTGTCTCTATGTACATAACTAGAAACAGTACTAAAAATAGTCAAATCTTCTAGGAATCATGAAGTTACAAAGAGGGGAGGGAAACGCGGCCGAGTCCCGCGCGGCGCGGGCCTCCTGGAATGTGCTCGGGCGCTTCCCGCCGAGCGCTCGCGGGAGGCCGGGCGAGGCAGGGCTCTCGCTCCGTCGCCTACTTCATCTTATCAACTTACGGCCCCAATACGGGGGCAGTCTCGGGCAAGGCAGCGGTTCTCGCAGACAGACGAAGAATCGACAGGAAGCCAAAACATCACACGCTACTCCTACCAACCATCTATATCACGAGTCTGAGACGGTCGAGCGAACGCCCTAAGCCGTGGTATTTCTACCTACGATGAACACAAAACGATAGCCATCCATATAAATTCGTGGATTTCACCAAACATTCTATATAATTCTAGAAAATACTTCGCTATCATATAAGCAGAATCCAATACTGTGGGTACCACGAGAACGCTAGGTAACACGATTAAACGATACTCTGAAACTATTACAAAAAAATCTATGAAGCTGAGATATTTATTATTAGCTACAGCTACGATGAGGTGAAATCGACAATTAAACTAAGTCGGTCGCCATAAGTACACGCATGTATGCTTTGATGATAAACTTGAGAATGGCAACGCTCGTCGTGAAAGCGTAACGCGCGTGAAATGTAAAATGAACTCGCAATGACGAATAAAAATGACCTCTTAAGTTTTAATACATCCGCTCGTCGCAAATAATGACCGAGCGACGAGCGACGGGTCGGCAGATCTACCGAAAGGTTCGCCGAACCGTTACATCTACAATCGGGGCTTCAACTGTAAAAACTAATTTTACTATGTGAAGCTTCGTCAACTTCGGATCCTAAAACTAGGGCATAAGACACATGTTGTAGAAAGAAAACTTAAAAATACAGTTCGTATCAAAACTATTTGGAATCGGTGTAAGGCTCGGCCGGCGGCGCGTTGGTCCCGGAGCTACAACTAGTTAATGACATCACAGCCTGGGGGCGGCGCGCGGCGCGGGTCACGTGGCCTGCTCCGGCGCCGGCTTGCGCAGCCCGTCCTCGTCCGTCGGCCTGCCGTCGACAACGATCGTAAGTTTCGCACGACTCGGTATTAAGCGTCAGATTCAGAAATAAAGAATGTTCGAAGCTATTTTTTGTGTAATTAATCGGTGAAAATATGAAATGCAAACACCATCCAAGATTTACTGCTATAAATCTAAAATGGGTCTTAATCGCGCAAAAACATTATGCATTACGATTAGAAACATAATCCTCGATAGTTTTATTTTTCAAACATGACATCTTTTTCGTACATGTTTGGTTAAATCTTTAACGTCGATTTTTGATTAAATATTTGAGTATTTATAACCTCTTAGGGTGCGGCTCCACTGCGACGGAGATGAGCGGAGTGGAGCGGAGCTGTGCCACTATTAACCAATAGAATCCAAGCTAACGTGCGCAAGGCGCGCTCGACGTATCCGCACGCGTCTTCTATTGGTTAATATTGGCATAGCTCCGCTCTTCTCCGTTTCAGTGGAGCTGCACCCTTAATGCTGGTAAACCACTTTTTATTAAAATCTGCTGTTTCAAAATAAACAACAATTATTTAAATTTGACGCTGTCATGTCGACGCGAGCGATCTATCTCCACGTTCTTCGCACGGAAGCTCATAAAACCACCAGTTTTCATTTTTGTGTGGGTTTACTCGTATATGTGGCCTCTTATTATGTGACAGTTTCATGATAACTATTTCGAGGCTGACGATTATGTAGTTGTATAATGGTCAAACCCTATATTCAAACCGCGGACAGATAGGCTTACTTCGGGTTAAAAGTTGACACATTTTGTATGGGCAAATCTTTAATTCGAAGTAAGCCTTGTCTGTCCGCGGTTTCAATATGTATAGAGTTCGGCCGTTGATATGCTTTTTCTCAAACATGCTCGGAAAAAACGGACGGAAAGAGCCTCATTTTACTCCTAGGAGTAAAAAAACCATATGAAAACACTTTCCGTCCATGTCTATATTTTTGCTTAAAAATTCTGTCAATTTGCATACAAAATCAAAAGGACCAAAACAAAAATTCCAAACAGCCAAGGTAACTGCTCGCTTTTTTAGCACAGTGCGTGTGTTTCTTTTTGAATTTGCATTCCAATTTCTATGGTTAGTATTTAAAAACAATTGACAGTCGGTAACATTCGTTCATTCTGCATAATTAAATTACTTGCTTTTTAAAAATGTTTTTGTATTATTTCCTCACATGTTTGAGAAAAGCATTATGTATGCCTCGGCGGAAACGAGGATTTCCTGACTCGTATTTTAGCAGGCCTCGCTATTGCTCGGCCTGCTAACCACCTCGTCAGGAAAACCCTTACTTTCCGCGCCTAGGCAACAATGTACTATTCCACCGCGCGCGCGCGAGGAGGGTGTGCGATGTTTCAATACAAATTTCAATTTTCGTCCCGCCTCCTCACGCCTTGCCTCGCCGGTGGAAAAGCATTTTTAGTTGGGTGTAGCGTCACGGGTGCTCGTGGCAAGTGTACAGGTGTACAGGTGTACGTGTGTGTGTGTACCGGTAGACGTGCGCCTCGGCGCGCGGCACGTCCCCGTGGTAGGCGGCGAAGTTGAGCCGCGCGCGCCCGCGCCGCCGCGCCAGCACCGCGCGGCCCAGCGAGCCCGGCCGCACCGAGTTGTGCGCCGCGTGCCACGCCATCCTGCGGGACAATACACCTGGTGCTCGCAAGTGACGTTCGTGCGCATACAACTGCCTATTAGGGTCGTCCAAAAAACAGAATATCTACCCACATATCATAAGCCCTCTATTATGCGTTCATAAACCGTAGGAAATTACCAGCATTATTACAACTGATTTTTGTAACGTTATGAGTTTAAATTTGGAACAGCTGTCAAAAGTCAAGAGGGTCTCTATTCTAGTATCCATAGATCGTAAAACAGTTATCGATACGAAACGTCAGTTCAGTATGTTTTTTTAAATATAAACCACACGATATTTCATTTCAAGTGACATGAGAATAGGGACTTTGTATATGATTTAAAAAAAAAACCTTCATATTCACGACACTGACACAGCACAAGTTTGTTTTGCCGCTATTTTTGTGGTCAAATCTTCAGCTGGTGAACCCATCTTAAGAGAACTTATGATTTAGTAGTATATGCAAATATTCATAATTAGGCCTTAAAACAATCATGTGATCCTATTATGAAACTCGCTGACGCTCGTTTTATAAAACTACACTCGTATTTTAAGCCCTCTCATTGTGCGTCAGTTGCATAAACTACTATTGAACGCTCTGACCGTTAACTGGAAGTCGTGTCACTGGCGAAACCATCGGCAACAGACAGTTGAAGATTAAATAGATAATTTCTATCGCATGAATTAAGTTGTAATTTGCATAGGATAGCAAACATACTTGGCGTAACGTGAGTGACATAATTTCGAATTCGACGTAAGGCATTCGTATGTACATTCAAAGACTTAAATTTATGACCCACATTAGCAAAATCTGTCGTGACACATTCTACAACAGTAAGGATGAGTTTCGTATACGTTATAAATGACTCGGCATCTCGAACGACTTTGAAATGGGTCACAAATTAACGTTCGTGACCGTACCAATCAGTTTTACTAACTAAAGTACATTACCCAATACTCATACGGTAAAGGAAAGCATGTCAAAGAAACCTGCACATTCGAATAACTGAGTGTATAAGAAAGATGATCACAAAAAAGATCCTGCGGAGTTGAAGTGTATACTAAAGTGCTCATCTGTACATGATAAGATTGATAAGATAAAACATATCGTACAAAAATCAAAACATTATCTATTACTGTTCAAATGACAGACAGGACAGACGGAGGCTAAGCATGAGCATTAAGTTACCTTTAAGTGCGGAACTCTAAACAGTGTGTAAGTTACCTGGGCGCCAACGCGATGACAGCGGTGAGTACCAACAGCAGCCAGTAGGTGGGGTCGAGCAGCGCGTGGTGCATCACGTAGTAGGTGGAGGGGAGGTGCAGGAAGGACAGCAGCACGGACTGGAACACCAGCGTAACCACGAAGAACGCGCCCAGCGAGCCCACTAGCGCGATGCCGTGGATCACCGTCTGCAATGTGTCAAACACATTCATTACGCGGATACAATGTCATGACGCAGTGCGGGACGACCTCAAGCGAGGTGGAGCGATCATCTCCGCAGGGTGGCAGTTGGATGAGGAGAGCTGAAAATCATGCTCAGTGGCGTGCATATGGAGAGGCCTATGTCCAGCAGTGGACTCCTATAGGCTGATAATGATGATGAATGTCATGACATCAATCCATTGTATGATATTATGTATGCAGATACTATCATACTACTGGATGGATGTTTGTAACTCAGAAAGGCCGTACTTACTCTCAGAGATCAATTATAATTTGGAATAACACATAGGGCTACCTTTAATTCCGAAATAAAGCAGTGTTCCCGTGAAATGGCAAAATTACAAAATCTACGCGAACGGAGTCGCGTGCAAAAGTTAGTAATACTATAAATGTGAAAGTCACTTTGTCCCTTTGTTACTCTTTCACAGCTGAACTGATTTCGATGAAATTTTGTATGGATATAGCTTAAAACCCGAGAAAGGATATAGAGTACTTTTAACCCGGGATACACGACTTCTACGCGGGCGGAATCGCGATCAACAGCTAGTAAATTTATAAATTTTAGACGTTCAACTATTGACAGCCGCGGTAGGCAGGAGGTGCGGGGTGAGGTACGATAAAGCTCGACAAGTCACCGTTGCACTCTCTCCGCACCTCATGCCTACCCCGGCTCTCAATTAAGTTATACGCCTATAGGCAATAGGTATGCTCTCTATGTCTCACGATTCAAATTTGTACGCCCTTAGTGATACAACTTATAACTCTTATAAGTGTTATGTTCATGTCGCTGGACAAGTTAATCTTTGAATACGGACATCATTGTCGATAAAAGCTCCTATTAGTACCAGATAACCCGCGTGGTAAGATTTAGTAAATATCACGTGCCCAGCGCTAGAACTTGTTAAGAGGATTGTGGATCTATAAAAATCCATTCAAAATGCTATAACGTCTCTCCCTCGAACCTAGCTCGAATTTTTTATTTTTTGAATTAAGTATGTTGTAGATATAAATTACTAGGTATGTACGTTTTCTTATTTCTTAAAAACAAAATTTTTCATATCTGTTTTTACAACATATTCAAAAATTGTGGAACTCGATTTTGATTTATGGGGTGAGAAACGTTATCGTCCGGAGATAATTTTTCAAGGGTTTTTTTTGGCCTTTACTAGATTTAAGCGTCGCCGATTTGCAATGCTAATATTCGACAGAAAGCGATGCGTTAGTAACGCCTACGCTGACCTCCAAAAGAAAAAGGCAGCATAAGAGTACAAAGTCCTTGTGCTTATACTGCCTTTATTTAGCCTTTGAATGGCAGCAGGGTCACGCTCTGCCCACTGCAACGCCGTACCTACATGAAATCTATAACAATCCCGTTTCGTAACCGTAACGTGCCGTTTCCGCTTGTGCGTTTGCGGTTTAATCATACCAAGGGCTTTTTGTCCGGCAACCAGCTAAGGGCTATTATTTATCGCTGTCAAAAAAGTTATTAATCATGCAATTTATTGCTTCAACCGCTACAAACGTTTACAAAAAAAAAAACACGTATTCAAACATTCTATGGAACGCAATTATGATTCTATGCAAGCGAGGTGATATGATAGCTTGAGTTTATAAATAGCACACGTATGGTGAGTCTCATTTCTAGAATAAAACTCAGCTGTAGTGGCTATTCGCGACTGAAATTCCTACAGTTTTACCACCATCGTTCTTGGGTCCTCTGTCCTTTTAAATATAAATCAACGATCCCCCAAAACTAATCTGTAGTTGAATTGTAATGCGGCAGTTCATAATATGAATTTCTATTAGCGCGATTGGATATTTCCTCCTGTTCTATCAGCTATGTTGGTGTTTTTAATGGCAACTAAAAGCATAGTGTATTTAGTGAATTACCACCTTTGACGGTGACAATAAACTCGTTAGGTTTTCAAACGTATGTATGAAAAATCGTCACTGAGGGTCAATTCACACAAAGACGCGACGCGACGATACGCTGCGCGCACATGCGACTCAAAATATACTTTCTTTACTACAAGAAAAGGTACACATTTCATTGTGTGAATTCATGCTGCGTGCAACGTATTCTGAACCTCAAAATGAAATGTGTACCTTTTCTTGTAGTAAAGAAAGTATATTTTGAGTCGCATGTGCGCGCAACGAAGCATCGCGTTGCGTCTCGGTATGAGTTGACCCTGAGGAACGACTTAAGCATGATTTCCACCAAACGACTCGCATCGCATCGGATAGGAAAGGATGGGTACGGATGCGGCGACAGCTGTACGGCTCTATTGAAATTATTATTGTCTATTTATGCCGGAGCCGATCGCACGTCGCAGCATACTTACGGCGACGTATGCGTGTCGCGGAAGACGCCGGCGGTCAAGTTGCTGTGCGCGGCTTGGTAATATAGACTTTAAATACTGTGAAAATACTGTGTGTGTTTAAAAAAAATCCGTTCCGATCCGTTGCAGGCCGTTTGGTGTAAATAGTGCTTTAATCGTCACTCAGAGATAGTTGACTATCTCTGAGTGCCGCCGTTAGTGGTCTAAAATCAGTGAACATTAAAATCACACAAACACGGTGTTCACGAGGAAGTGAAACACTAACACGACACAGTCTTATTATAGTTAACTTGACACACGCTACTCACTTACAAGTTTAAAATAGAAAAGCTGCATGGAAACATTTATCAGTTGAAAAAACATAGAAAAACAATGATTCTAAACATCCAGTATAGAATTAAACAACCAGTAGTGCGAGTCACTGTGATTCATGGAGGACACACGACGGATCATTTTCACAAGCTCGCATGACGTGCAGGAAACTCAGTGTTGACTTACACGTCCTCACTCTTATGGCAAAGATAATAAATCTCAATTGGTGATAAGCAGTTTTACAACACCAATATGTCTATGACTGACAAGACACGAACTTATGAAATCTATTGAAAACACAATAGGCCAGTCATATCAACACAAAAAAGGCAAACATCGCAAACCCGCATGTAACTACTTTTTTATTACATATAGTTATGGCCCTCGAGAGTAGGTAACATCCAAGTTTGCAAACCTGAAAACCTTTGGCTACCGCTAATGCGCTCGAAGAACTGCGAAATTTTGGCACGTTTACATATTTTCGAAAAAACTACCGTAAAGAAGCGTTTTCAAGTATCTTTGTTCGGTACTTTAATAAAGATATCTAAATTTGCTACAATAATGTGAGCGTAATTTGAGCACACAATGTTCATTGGTTACCTTGAGGGTAGCACAGGGTTTTCAGGCTTGCAAACTTGGGTGTTAACTACTCTCAAGGGACCAAACAACATATAAAAACATCGTAGTTACATGCGCGTGTACGATGATGTCGTTATAGACTGGCCTACAAATAGATTGTTAACCAACATAACCAACCACAGCTCGATAAAATCATTGTTCACTACAGTTCCAGGCAGATAAAAAGTCAATCTTGACACATTGTACAACCATGAATTTTCTGACTATTGACATTGTTCATAGCAGTAAAAAAATACCAAACTTATTTGTTAAATGAGAAGGTATTCCTTCTAGTAGTAATAAATAACAGCATTGTTTGACTGTTGTCAACATTATCCATATTCAGAAACTTCACGGTCGTGGAATGTGTCAGGAATTCAGGATTAACTTCTTATCGACCGGTAAATATAGAGTCGCTTCCACGCTGGAATCTCGCGCTAATTGAGATTTGAACAAAATGCAGTAAAAGGCCTATCTTAAACCGAGCCAGGTATAAATGTAAAGATCAAGATATATTTATTGTCAAGAGCGTATTTGTACTCACCCAGCTCCTGGTCTCTATGGCGACGTATGCCAGCATGATGACGAGGCAGCAGGTCATGTTGCACAAGCCGAAGGCCCAGTAGTCCACGGTGGAGTCCCAATAGGAGCCCACGGCACAGAAGAAGATCACTATGCTGATGTAGAGGGACTCCACCAGGACGGCCCAGAAGGAGTGCGCGCGGTAGGCGAGCCCGCGGCGAGACACGCTGTACAGCCCCGGCCGGCTAACCAGGAGAGACGCTGGGGCCACGCGGTCGTACGCTCCTGGAAACAATGTTTAGTGTCCTAAAAACTATTCTATGACAAATTTTGGCAAAAGAATATGAGTATAGACTATGCATATATATTATGATTACATATATTACTAAATAAATAAATAAATAAAAGTCTAACAAAAAGCAAGCTTTCAAATTTATCATTAAAAAAGTACTCAGAGACATCCGCGACGGTAAAACGAATCTAACGACACGTTGTTTTTCGAAATCGGGCCATCTGTTCAGCCTTTACAAGGAAACAAAAAACAAACACACATATATGTCAAAAACATTACAGATGTTAGTGAACAATCCGTTCCCGTCGTTTTTGTCGGATAAGTTCGTATTTATCTTGCCTTTTCAGTTGGCTTATTGATGGGTACTGAAGTTAATTGAGAAAGTGAGATAAATACAAGTATGAAAAATACAAAACACATACTTCTTAAATCAGGAAAAAGACAAGGCAATACTTCTTCAGCCTAGAAATAAGTATAATAAGGCCCACCCTTACCTTTAGACCTAGCAAGGAGTCACCGCAATTAAACTAGCTTCCCATTAAAAATATCGAATCTGAATCGGTCCATACGTTAACTACGGGACCACATGCAGACACATATGTTATTTTTTCTATTCCTTGGTTACCTATGACGAGTGGCGGGAAGGCAGTGAACACCAGGTTGTACGTCATCATGTGCAGCTGGTCCACCATCACGGCGGAGGAGAAGCCGCAGTACAGTTGGTACCAGAACACCATGAACACGAACGTCTGCAAAGAAAACATCCTCATCGTCATAGCGTCTCGGTAAAAACCAAACTTAACCTCCTGAGGCTTCTTGAAAAAGTAGTAAATAATACGGCCATTCAAATAAAGATCTAGTGCAAAGGAAGTAAAATGGAATTTCTTTAGTTTTTATGACTCATGATAAATTTAGAAAATCGACTTTATTTCATTCACAATAGAATCATACAAACGACCATCCATTTGCAAATTCTGTTGTATGGTGGGCCTTAGGAGCGGCTGATAAAGACACAACTTTTATCAGCAACTTAACTGGTATAAAGTGCCATCTTAGAGCCGGGGCATATGCAGCAAAGCGCAGCGCAGACCATTTTTCACCCACTATCGTCTTTGGACGTGTTGAATTAAGATCGGAATTATTAACACCACGATTAATCTCCACAAGCGTCTCCTGACCATATATCAGAGCATTTAAAATTATAAAGGGAAACACATAAGGTTTATAAAGCTTTGTCTTTTTGTAGTTATGCAGCAGCGATTACGAGAATAATTGCCCTTGGTCAAAGAGGTCGAAATACGGAACTGATTGCTTCAGTTTTATGTTCACCTCCGATTAATAATAAATCACCATCGTAAAGTTTTCAACAGGAGTTTTTTTTTTTAAGCGGCCGTATTTTAAATAAAAACTAGCATTATCGTTTTACGTGTAGCACTAAGCGACTCACGGCGTTCTTGAGGAAGAAGTAGAGGATCATGCGCGCAAGGCGGTCGTAGCACCAGTGCCCGTGCACCAGCAGCAGCCGCTCGACGTACTTAAAGCGCGAGAGTTCGAAGTCCGACGCCATCACCGCCTGCCGACCCTCCTGGCCCGACAACCCTGGAATCAAGCATGTGGGCTAAAGCTTGAGACATAATAAAATATGATGCACACATACAAGCCGCGACCTGAGGTTACAGAATTAAAACGGCTCCAACAATTCACGAGTGTCCCAACCAAACCCTACCGGTACCTCATCATCTTAGCACTGCAACAGCCTAACTAAAACCCTATCGTTACAGTCATTATAGTAAGTAGTACGTACCGACTCCGACGTCAGCCGTCTGTATCATGGAGACGTCGTTGGCTCCGTCGCCGATAGCCAGCGTCGTCACGCCCAGCTCCTCCTTCACCGCCTGCAACAGAACCATGGGGCATTAGGAAGGCAAACGGGCTACGTGATGGTAAGTGAACTTTGAGGCCTATAGGCATTTGTAATTTGTAACCATGAGAACGGATGGAATGAGAGATGTGAGTAATTCCATTGTTTCCCCTTACACTGGAAAATACTGCTGCTCGGCGGTACGTTAGTGGGTAGACTCTAAAGACGGTCAAAAATACTTGCTCAGAGTAATGTACTGCTAAAGAAAAACGGAACGGAAACGGAGGATCATGAGATTCCGCGAACCGTGAGCTGTAGAGATGTTTGGAGTAATCCCAGAAAGGTCTCTGTGGAGCATTCTCTGAACCTTGTTTGAGCATCCAGGATAGGTGAGCGTACCTTCACGATGTAGGCCTTCTGCAGCGGGGTGGCGCGGCAGCACAGCACGGCGGAGCAGCGGCGCGCCAGCGACAGGAAGGGCGCCACGAGCCCGGAGCGCCGGTCCAGGATGTAGGTGAGCGTGCGCCCGTCCACCACCAGCGCGCGGTCGCCCGCCTCGCCGCCCGCCGCGCCCAGGTAGCTCTTGATCGTCGACTCCGCGTGGTCCTGCCAACAGTAGTGACAACATGCTCGTAAATATATTTTAAAAACACAAATCAAATAAGTGATGTAATTGTGTGTGTTTGTCGTACTGACTTTGTCGCGCGACATGAGGTGCAGCAGCCGGTCGCGCTGCGAGAAGAGCGCGGCGGAGTAGGCGATGTTGATGGCCGTCTCGGGCTTGTCGCCCGTCAGCACCCACACAACGATGCCGGCGTCGAGCAGTGCCCGCACAGTGCGCGGCACGTCTTCTTGGAGCCGGTCCTCGACTCCCGTGGACCCCACCAGTGATAATGCGCTCTCTAGACGCGCCAAAGAGTCGCGAATGCGACGGTCGCGACCTGAGGATAAAACCGTAAGCAATTTAAGTCGGGAGGTCGGGCCCAATTATTCGGGTACTGTTTTTACCAACAAAACGATGTGAAGGTCGGTGCTAATCATGTTAATAGTGCCTGGCTTTGCATGTCTTACGTGTAATGGTGAAATGTATTGACTAAAATATGTTTATTAACCCGAAATAGAAATATCACACCTTTTTCAAGCACCATGAGATAAATTTTGAATAACTTGAAGGATTGGGTGTACTATGGCCATCCCGATCTCCAGATATGATCCGTTAAATAACGGATATTCCGAACATGTGTAAAATAACTTTTGTTGAGATTTTGCTTTGTTGTTATTTTAATAATACTGCTTCAATAATTTAAAAAAGACTATAACGTACCTTCCCCAATCTCAGAAGCCCTGTTGTGTCCCGCCAGCCACTCTTCCCAAAGCGCCGGCTGCATAGTTCTTTTGGCCATGACCAGCGTGCGGAGTCCCGCGCGCGAGTACTCCGACAAAAGCGCGCGGGTCCTCTCTAAACTCTCGGCGTCGGGCGAGCCGGCGCGCACGGGCGACAGCGCGTTCAGAACAGTGCTGTCCGCGCCTTTCACATATAACACCACCTGGTGGAACAACATGAAAGTTCATAGTGCTCTCACTACACGAGCAACTAGGGCTACCGCCATCTCTAAAAGTACAGACGCCGAACCAAGTCTTCTAAATACGAGCATTTAAATGTAATCGTTACAGATCCCGTCACGTAAAAAGGCCGCTGAGCGACAATGGAGGCTCTGATTTCGCCTGAGACGGTTTAAATTCCCGAAAAGACATCCCCAGAGGACCTATCCAAACTAGGACAGATTTGTCTACATGTGTGTGTTTAACTTATGTAACGTTGGATACTAA
The DNA here is from genome assembly GCA_923062465.1 of Acleris sparsana. Classification (NCBI taxonomy): domain Eukaryota; kingdom Metazoa; phylum Arthropoda; class Insecta; order Lepidoptera; family Tortricidae; genus Acleris; species Acleris sparsana. The sequence goes on from OV281289.1 coordinate 4,748,676, forward strand.
AATATTTGAATTTGGAACGCAGATTCGATATTCGAAATAAGATTGAAATTGTATTGTGTGTGCGCGCGTACCTGTCCCTGAGGCCCCTTGAGCGCGATGGACATGCACTTGCGCACGGCGTCGAAGGGCTGCACGCGCAGCACGCGCAGGTTGACCAGCTCGCCGCGCACGCCCAGCTCCACCTCCTGCGGCGTGCGCCCGCGCAGCTCGTACCCGTACGCCAGCGCCGCCTCCGCGAGCGCCAGCTCGTCGGGGCTCTCCGCCTCGAAACGCGTCACCTGCAACAGGTACAAAATATAACTATTAGATACATACATATATTAGGCATGTTGTTCAAATAGTTGCTTATATTTCACTTAACTGTATTTTTAGGACATATTATATTGGCTTACTGTTTTTTATCTTGTTTAATTTATTCTTATAAAATGTATTGCTGTTGAACCCCCCAATAAATAAAATAAATACATTAAATGATGGTGGTGGCGATATGACGGTGTCCCCTTCTTTCAGAGGTGATATCTCTTAAACGGCCCAATTGATTTTCATGAAACCTAGCTAAGAACTACTGCTAGAAAACCTGCTTTCAAATAAAACAAAAAAGCATCCAAATCGGTTTACCCGTTTAATAGCTACGGTGCCACAGAGAGAAACACACACACACATATAGCGGACATACTTATAACACCCCTCTTATAACAAGCTTGAAACAATAATACTTCTTCAAACAGTAACAATGGACTGTCATCTTACATTTAAACGTGCCTGTCGCGTTTGTAGATGTAGTCGTTTTATTTATACACGCGGAACGTTATTGTATTGATAAAAACAAAAGATTATAATTTAATGAAACAACAAAGTTCAGTGATTTGTTTCACATCATATGCTATTAATTTTTAATATTCTCTAGTTCTTGCACTTTAGCTTAGTGCCTCGAACATTTAGCGTAACGTTCCTCAAGATAGTTTTAGAAGTCTCCGCGACGGATGACGTGTTATGGTATTTTACGCAAAAACTAACGGACGGATTTTGGTGAGATTTGGAATGCAGACAGCTTATACCTTGGATTAACACATAGGCTACCTTTCATGTATATGTAACTTAAAAGGCGAAAATTCAATTGCATTATATAAATATCGATAAAAAAACATTCACGCTCTACTGAAAAACAATTTCAGTGTGACAAGATAACGGGGTCTACTTATGAGTTGATTTGAGAAGGCTGTGTTCGCACTGACCGTGTGTTCGGAGCTGGGCTCGCTGGTGCTGTCTTCGCTGCCCAGGCCGAAGGGCAGGCGGCCGAGGCGGAACCGCTGCGGCGACACTGTGGACGGCGGCGGCGACGGCGTCGTCGAGCGCGACTCCGTCAGCCGCGCGTACCTACGCCAACAAACAACACTCTATACACTTCGGGAACAAGTGAAAACGACGGCTGCTTTTGTACACTACGTATGTTGACTGCAGCATGAGGACTGAGAAGTTGGAACTTGATATCTAAGTCTTTTATTGATCTTGAATACGAAATACCTGTAAAACCACCACCAGTACAATCTATCCGTGTAGCTGCTGGAAAGCGACGGCGATGGCACTTTGCTAAATACACGCCAACATTTTGGCCTGAGTAGGACGGCAAATTCAAACTTTATATTCATAAGTTATTTACAGTAATAAGTCTAAATAATGTGTAACGCCTTGTTATAGGGCATGGTAAGCAACATTTCAAATCGGATTACCGATGTGATGTTCCGTCGCGCTGTTAACGAAACTTAAAACAAATATACGCTTACAATTCGAGATCTCGCGTACGGACACGTAATTTATTTATTTATTTATTTATTTATTTATTAAGGTTCGCCAACAGGTAAGATACTATAGAAACATAACATAACACAACAACACGAAACTAACGCGCGCGTGCGGTAATAACTAATTGCCGCGGTTTAAAAGGCACGCTACATGGCAACTCGCTCCCGTTGTGATACTTCCACTAATTAGCCAGACCTTAAGGAACTGTCAAACTTTATGTCTGTGTCACGCTCTTGTATTTCCCGCATATGGTCAAAATTCAACACATGCTAAGTTTTTAATATCCAATAAAACTGTGTAATAAAAGCAATGGATATAAAATCACAAGCCACCGAGACAACCTATACCTATCTATGTTATGTTACTTATGATAATGATTGTTCGACGATGACGGGAATCCTTAGTATACAAATGAGTCGGCCTGGACTTTACACTTAAATAACTGGAATAGGCGTGACGTGTACAAAGTAGACAGTATTGGTAAAGTCACAACACGGGAATGTTAAGCCACTTGCTACTCTTCGTAATTTAGCCGAGTAATACATACTGAATACACGAGTATAACCGACTAAACTTGATTTGCATTACACGGCCAAAATACGAATAGTGGTCAGTGGCTCAACAATCCCGTGATGTGACTGTACCTATTCATACTCGTAAATCATAAATAAGGAGTGTACAATTAAATCGTCTGTAGTTAAAACTGTGAGACAATTTTATACAACAACCCGTTACCCGTTTTACAGCGGTACATAGGTAATTAGACACACGTGTTCTGGTAGGACTGCACCTTATTCTTTTATTACAGTCTTTTCAACTGACGAAATTGGTCCCAGAACCTATTTAAGCGTATATTCGAGTGCAAAGAGATGTATACACTTTTTCATTTTATTCCATTGAAATAAGGTCCTTATTAACGGAATCGTGCAACGTAAAAATCTGTAACTGTAAGAGGTGTGGTGCTTTTTCATGGATTGAAAACACTATAGTGCCGCAAGAACCCCGCAAGGTCTTTCTGGAATTTAAAAGTCGTAACGAATATACTTTTACAAAACCGTGACTATGCGGTGATTGTTTGTTAATTGGTTATAAATAGTTTTTAAAGACCTGAAAGTCAAATGACTGAAAATGCATAGGTATACTTAATGATAAACAATAAATAGAAATAAATAAAACTAATAAAGGTATTTTTGAATAGAACACAGGTTTGTGCAATGAAACCCTGGTCCAAAAGTGCGTAGCGTGTAAATAGTTTAAATGCATTGAACTTACACAGTATAAGCAATCAAATCATAGAGCAAAGAGTAAACCAAAAGTAACACTCTTTTTTCTTTTTCTTTTTTTTTCAATTACAATAATTATAGTTATATATTAACAGCGGGCGAAACTACGCGGAGTTTATCTGCCGCCGAAATCACTCAGTTATTTGTTACTTACTAGTTGGTGACTTATTGAATGTATTATTTATTACTTCTAAACATTATAGAGAGTATATCAGTTATCATACTTTTCGACGGAGATGTAGAGAACTTTAATAACTTCTGCATTAAAAAATATTTATTATTATATGCATGTTTATTTAAATTAAATCAAATCAAATCATGCCTACTAAATCTCTTTCCTCAACCACATAAATACTAAGTTATTTATTAGTAAGCCTTAGAAACCACCAAAAGCAGATGAAAACACTCTCATTGCCAGTATGAAGCATTTCTAAATAAAAAAGAACAACAAGAACAAACTATTGCATATTTAAAATAAACTCAAGGCTGAACTCTGACGCGACGTAATAACACAAATAACACACAAACTACCCAAGAAATATCCCTTATGATGACGTACGGACTAGCGTTAAGGTTTGTTCAGAGGCCTGCAGCGCTGCCATGGCTGCTGTAAGATTTTAAAAATATTAAAAGACATTTTCGGCTCGTTAACCCTAGTCCGATTTGTTTGATTTTTGAATATATTGTAGATATTATGAAAAAGTAGGTCTGTACGTTTTCCTTACTAAGATAATATTTCAATTAAAACAAATAAAAACTACAATATATTGACAAATCGTGGATATCGAACTTAATTTAGGCGGTAAGAAACCGCTGTATGGATTTTTTTTGACAGCTACGTGATTTAAGCATCGGTTCACAATCCTGCTAACGAGTTGAGCTGTCCAACAGTACCCTGACGCCAGTCTGTAAGAGCCCCAAGTCCGCAAGCACCCAAAAATACACTGAAATAAAGCCCAAGACACCAGCCAAATAAGGTTAAAGAAGCGAGAGAAAATCAGCGTGATTAACGGGCTAGACCTTACCTAGCCCTCAGCATTGCCACCCAGCGGGGCAATGCCGTCAGCTTTTTGGACACCCCGCCGGCGCGCTGCGATCTGAGACAAGTTGTTTTTTTAATTTTAGTTATTTCGCAAGCATTATTTAAAAACAAAAATATTTATAATTTGAGTTGATTTGGCGGAACAATCGAGCCCCGGTAAAAACAAAGAATGAAATACGGAGGGTTAAGTATATTATATATGACCTTAATGTTAAATGGTTGGGTGTGCTTATACTGTAACTTTGTCTGCGGAGGTGTATTTTTTCCCGGGATATGAGTATAATTTTAGTAAAACCAGAACATGTGATACAATCCGTTTAATCGTAATAATTAAGCGAATGTTTTTTTATATAAGTAATACTAGCGGCCCGCCAGCGGCTTCGCTCGCTGCAAATTTCCGACTTTCCCAATGGTTTTTTTTTTGTTCTGCGCTATTGTCTTATTTTTATTTAATGTAGGAACCTTTTACGAATTGTTTGACATAAAAAAAGTAGAATGAAATCGGTAAAGCCGTTCTCCAGTTATAGCGTGACCAGGAAAAATAGGGGTGTCCCTAAACCAACGCATAAACAGAGAGACCTGATAGAGGAAAAGGCTAATAAGGGAAAATTACAAAAATTCACATTAATATGATGAATATCGCCGAAACTAGTAAAAATCGCTGAATATACATAGTAGTTAAATCGATAGCTTTTTAGCTGCTCTATCAGCCCTCTCAGTTTCAGCGTTGGTTTATGGACACCCTGTAAATAGATTAGTCTTAAGAAATAGTTTTTTGATCTAAATGTTCTATAATGTAAATAAATGATTGTCTTTGGTTATAACAATCCTAAAATATTTACAGGGACAATTAAAGGGCGGGAAATCGTACTAAACGTGTCAAAGTAAGTTATTTTAAAACAATTGGTTTAATTGCAACGATCCGTGGTTAAAATAATACAAGTAATTGGTTCAGTAGGCACTTAGTTAGTTAGCTAATAAGCGTTGTCGATACACTTTGATTAGTTTTAGGTGCGCTTGAATAAATGCATTTGACATTCTTGATTAGCATTCGCGCAAGCACAGGGGAAAGGGAGATTTGTTTGAGTTAAGTCAAACATACGTAGCTGAAGCAATTCAAACGTTATTTTAACTACATCACGATTATAGAATTCGGTGAGGAATAACTATTAAATTATTAAATTATTATACTAACTTTAATTAAAACAAAAAATACTTTCCAATCAGGCCATCTGTTTCGGACCTCCGATGGCGTACACAGACACACAGATACACAGACACACAGACACATAGACAAGGGAAGACAGGAATAAAAAGGCAAGTTCATCTTAGCAATAGCCCTCGACTTTGTCCCTATAAAACTCCTTTATTGTTCTTCCGGACGTGTATGACTATCTAAGTATACCTACCTCTACCAACCAAATTACATCAAAACCAGTTTAGCCGTGAAAGCGTAATAAAAAGACAGGGATTTCAGCGAACCAATGAAGCGAGTAAACATCCACGTATACAAACACATATTCAGTTGAATGAATCTGTTGAATTCAGTATAGAGGAAACGTCAGTAAATTTCCATCGGCTTCCGGACGAATTTGATTTACAATTCAAAATGTTCTCACGCAACGGAATTATACATTATACATCATCCACGATTAAAGTTGCGAACGCACAGAGAGCGGAGCGGGGCGCGTTCCCGATAGCACAGTATAAACAGTAATTCATCTTCAAACAAAGGTGTATCGCTTCGAGCCACCACAAGCTAACTCAAACGAATGGATCGAGTCGGTTTAGTCGGAGCCGCGTCACCGCCGACCTAAGTTGCGTGCGTATCAAGAATCGAGCGACGCGCAACGACGCCAAAATGGCGTCAAATAAGTGTCAGATTGCGCCCGAGCGGCAATAGGTAATAGAAACTCGTAAAGGTCCGGAGACGACCTATTTACTGCTACACTGCTGCACTATGCGTAAAGCGTCATCCCCGTTCGCTGCCGAAAGTCACAACCTGCAAAGTCCACATAGTTCATCCGTCCCGTTAATTTGCTTAGAATTTTGCAGGGCTCACAATACGACCTCAGATGTGATGTGATGTGACGTTGAAAGTCGGGCCCGAGTAACGCGCCTCTGCGTTAAACTAAAAGTTCTAATTAGAGACCGCCTGTAACCGCACGATATATGCGATAAAACTCAACGTTTATTACCATAACAAAAACGTCCCTACGAAAATAACTAATCTATGGAAAATGTCATAAGATGTAAACAAAATATTACTATTTCACAACCGAGTGATGTTGTCAAATAATATAAAAAAATAGATATATTAATTTACTAGCGACCTGCCCTCGCTTCCATACGAATAAAAACAATAGGTACCCTATATACTCGTACAGATGTAGTGCATAATTGTTTTCCTTCGTATTTTCACGGAAACGTACGAACGCGTCTTGCTATTTCAGTCGGTCACAGTACAAAAAGTACTGAGGTTGACTGAAGTAACATGACACGTTCGTACGTTTCCGTGAAAATACGAAGGAAAACAATTATGCACTACATCTGTAGTGCATAATTGTTTAATTGACGAACGCGTATTGCTATTTCCGTCGGTCACAGTACAAAAAGTACTGAGGTTGACTGAAGTAGCATGACACCTTCGTACGTTTCCGTGAATATACGAATGAAAGCAATTATGCACTACACCTGTACATCTGTATTACGAATAATGTAGCTTCAGTTGTGAAATAATTATGACAAACGGTGCTGTAGTTCCAGAGCTTACAATATGCTTTAGGTAAATTCTGAGTATTGTCACGTTTTCCTGCTAAACTACGCACGATAATTTTATTTTTATTTATTGTTTTTTATAATAATACGTTAAGTATTATCATTGCCTTAAACAATGTTTAATTTAAAAAAAAAACTGTCTGCTGAGTTTGCTGCGTTGCGGCGTTTCTTCACTCAGGGTCTTCTTCATCTTATATTTTTTGTTTAATATTAACATAGAAATAGACACACTATTTAACCTCTTTATAATAATATCATAGAAAGCGAGTGTTGTCGGTTTTTTAAATGTTATTTATGTCTAAGTACAGCAATTAAATAAAAACTATTCTCATACATGTCGGTGTTTTGTATTGGATGGGTTTAGTTGTCGGCCCACATTTCTTACGGTACACAGACCACAGACCCTATGTTAATTAATTACTGCATCCGCCGTCTCGCGACTCGGCCAGTCGTTTGTCGTAGGCTTTATTTTTGATTCGTTCTGCCACGCATACCGTGTAAGTAATTTACACCTACATACTCGTATATTTAAACCGAATAGCCTTCAACTGTTGGCAACGTCGTATGTTTTTAGTTTTTTTAGATATCGATATAATTGATACGTATGCTGTTTATATTTTTGCATATCTTAGTTCCAAAGTCAATCTGACATTCCACAACAATAAGGTTGAGTTTCCTAAAAGTTACGAATGACTTTACATCTCTAATGAAATTGACAACTTCAAGCATATTTTTCTTGAAATGGGTCACATATTAACGTTCGTACGCTTAGTTCTCTCAAACTACACAATAGTTTTTAGTGCGGTTTTCTTCAATAGATAATGTAATTAACGAGGAAAGTTTTTATGTGTAATCTAATTAACAGAGTTAGAACTTTCGGTGACAAATCGTGGTTCTAGAATGGTTCTAGAATCCATGGAGTCGCTATTTCCTATTTATTATAATACATACCACTTTGATTTAGACCTTCAGTATTTCAATATTTCAAAATTCATTTATCCATGAAACCCCTAAACCAATTTAAATGAATTTTGGTATGGAGGATATGTCTTTTGTGAAAGGTTAGAAACAAGCAAATATTAATAGGTATGGAATAACCGAACTAAAACTCAATTTCGTTCATTTTGAAATATGACCAAACTGAAGGTCAAAATCAAAGTGTCATGTATTATAATTTTCATAATAATTAGGAAATAGCTACCTACTACATGAATTCTAGAACCAGGATATGCTACCAAAACCCTAACACTACTATTCTGGATTATGTACAGAAAACTCACATAAACCGAAGCGATGCGAGGGCGGGTCGCCAGTTATTAAATAATTTACTTCAGAAACGACGTGCAATGAAAAACCAAGTCATGATAATTAGGTATTAGAGCACCTCGTCTTGGCACACGGTATACCAATTGTCTGATTCATGTCCCCTTCTCACGAAATAGTTTTGTGTCAAACTCATTTGTAAATAGACCTTTGAAAGCAATGAAAAATGTTCCCATGCTTATATTTTCAATCTATCATTTAATTAGGTATAAACTTTAACTGTCCCACCAATATCCCACTTAGTTAGAAACTTAGTAAAGTACTATTAGAGACTTAAAAATATATTTGTGACAATTTTACTGGTTAATGTGTTTTTGAATAATATGTTATTTAAGTTGTATTCTGCCTAAGCAAACATTAAAACATATTTAAGCAATATATAAAAAAATTTTTTTTTTCAATAACTAAAGTTATTATAACGATAAATGTTCTAAATACACCAGCAGGCCTAGTATGGTTACTTTTATTGCGTGACAAAATGTGGATAGAGCATCCGTCACTGTCGTACTTATTTACATGTCAGAAGGTGACGGATGCCTTATCCAAACTTTGTCACGCGATCAACGCAGCCATGTTAGGGCCCCTGGACCTGTATTATGGTCCCCTTTATCGCAGTGGATAAAGGACTCGTAACTCTCGCACTTACATATTGGTCAGAGAGTGACACATGTTAAAGTTAAAACATCGTTCATCAAACGTTTACGGTAAGTATATTACTTTATTTTATTTCAAATATTGATCACTGAAGCATTTATCGTCATACAATTTAATTTAAAAAGTTACTTTTATCAATAGTTTACTAAAGCCATGTAGGGTAATTGTTGTTAAACAACCATTAGAAAGGAATTTCTGAATGGTTTGTTTGTTGATTATCGAAACCGGGCATTAGTAATCCAATCAAACTTCAAAACAAATACAAGACCTAAGTAATTACCGAACCGTGAATCAATTAAGAAATAATCATCATCAAAATACATATTATTACATTTTTTTTTTAAATCTAACATTATGATTAGTTTGAAGTTTTGTTGGCTGCTACTGACTGCAATTTTATCATCATACCATTCTAACATTCAAATTATTTTATAAATAGTTTATTAGTTAATGATCAATTATATATTTTTCATATGACTTTCATTCATCTTCGTCTTATTATTAACTTAAAACCGGTTATTAACCGGAGGCCTGTTTTATAAAGCTACAAATTCAAATTTACAGTTTACAAGTATCCATTTGACACAAACTCGACCAATGTCGACCAGCCATTTGAGCAGTGTTGTCAGTCTAGGCGGTGGGACGCGAGCGAGTAAGCGATGAACTATCGGCAGCTTTAGCTTATTTATAGCTCAGCGATGAACTATAAATGTATATCTCTCTCTTTTATTTCACGGGAGCGATTATCTTTTGTTCGTTTCTTGGGCGAGAAAATCGCCGATAGTTCATCGCTTACTCGCTCGCGGTGGGACCAGTGCCTTAAACCTGTAACATTGTAACTTGTAGTTTTACAAAACGTCCCCAGCTAACCCGTTCTGATAGACCCAGATCAGTAATAAGTAAATTTGGCCGGCAATGCATTCATTAGTCACGACGATAGTATTAAAGGACTAATCTACAAACACTGAATAATTCGTCAACAACTTTATCAACAAGCGGGATAGATGCATCAATACATTACACAGTGCTGCCACATGGCAACTATCTCACTCTGAAGTTATAACTGTCTCTCGCGACGCATTAGCCAATTGCCTATAAGGAAGTGAAGTCAAATACATTAAGAGGATTGTGAAGCTAAAAATATCGTCGAAAACGTTTCTCTCCCCTTAAACCTCGTGCGATTTTTACGATTTTTGAATATGTTTTAAATATCATGAAAAACTATGTCTGTACGTCTTCCTTTCTAAGAAAAATAATCTTAGTACAAAACCAATTAACAAACAAAAAACAGAAACGTATAGACGTATAGTCCTTATAATAACAGCAACATATTCAAAAATCGTGAAAATCGGACTTGATAAAGGCGGTGAGAAACGTTTTCGCCCTTTTTTAAATGTGAATGGATTTCTTTGACAGCTGCGCCATTTTAACGGCGCTTTACAATTCTCTTATATTAACTTTTTGACCGATAATGTCGAATTTGGTTACTTAAGGCCGTCGTGTCGTACCAGGGGGTTAAAAAGCTGACAGAGAAACGTGGCAATTACTACACCGACAAGAGCTTAGCTGTAAGGTAAATGAAATGATACGTTATAATAAAATTTCGTAAGGTACAATCTTGCATAACAATGTTTAGTTGTACGTGTCGGTCGAAACATTGATAGATAAGATAATTATTTGAACAAAATAATAATGAGAGTAAATACCTATTAAATAAAAAATGGTAACTGTAAGCTGACCGTCGAAACGCAAAGACATGGTTATAATCTGACAAGTTCCTGTGCAGCCCTCGGTGTGACAAGGGGAAGGAGAGGAATCTAGGCTCTAACTCTTTGGCATAGCACCCTTTTAAAACACTACATAGGTATTTTGCGGAGCCCCATAATAAACAAAACGCGGTTTTAAATATTATACTTCAACTAGAAGTAGGGTTTACATAATCCAAAATAGCTGATCTAGGCGTTTGCGGAAGCAGTCTGTGTAGCGAGGAAGGGAAGCGCGAGTTACTACTATAGCCGCGCCGTTCTAAAAGGCCCGATGTCACAGCTGTCAGATAAAAGACATTTATTCAGTAAGTAGGCCGCACTGGCACTTTTACGCGTCAAAAATCTTCCAACGCTTCCCAAGAGGAGACCACAGCTGAGAAGAAACAACCCAAGAAACTCAGCAGTGTTCGTTCGTTCAAATAGTTTGCATGTTGCGATGTGCCGCCACAATTGGTACAAAGAAGCCGTCAGGGCGCGCACAAATCAGTGTCGACGACTTCAAAGACACACTATTTGAACGAAAGAACTATATGTATGCAATGTTTGAGGCATGTTTGAGGTTACATTTTGTACTGCGTTGATAGCTGTCACATTGGGGGTCTTAGAACGACGCTACTATAGCCCTCTCGTCTCGCCTAACTCTGTCCACTGCGGGACAGTTGCAAACGAACTTGTCGGACTTTGTTTAACTTTTTGTGAACGTCCGTTAACGTTACTCCTCTATGAGAAAAGGAAAGATAACTATCACTAATAAGTATAAACACTATAGTATTATAGTGCGAGCGAGATATACTGACTTGTCGTTGGGGCGCTGCGTGCCGATGGAGCGGCGCTCGTCCTTGTCGGAGCCGCTCATACGCATGGAGTCCACGTGCGGCTGGCTCACCACCACCGTGTTGCACACCGCCAGGATCAGCAGGAACTCACGCACCTGACACACGTCAATAAGAATTGATAACCATACTCAATTTTTCAATGTATTTGCTCGTAAACACATTTCATAAGTTCAAGCAAGCACGAAAATATAACTTGCAGCACTAGTGTGGAAGGCTCAGGACGACTTCGTCCACAGTCCTAATTCGTCACGTTCTTAACCCGTCCGCAATGCCATATGGCCCACTATGCCAATTCGTCGACATTCCTATATTGTTACCTTCCTAACTTGTCTACTTTAATATATTGTCACCTTCCTAACTCGTCTACATTCCTATATTATAGTCCACAGTGCTAACTCACCCACATTTCTATTGTGTGGTCAACTTCTTCAATACTCTGTGGCTAACTTCAGTTTGCGCTGTGGATGATATAGGAATGTGGACAACTTAGCACTATGGACAATATAGGAATGTGGACAGGATAGGAAATTGACGATATAAAAATGTGGCCGAGTTAGGAAGGTGGCAATTTAGGAATTACATGCTGACGACATGGCATTGTGGACGAGTTAGGAAGGTGACGAAATAGGACTGTAGACAAAGTCGCCCTGAGCCGTGTGGAAATAGTAGATTGTACACGGATGAAGGACATAAAAACAAGCCATTAATTTATTTTTATTTCTGATGACCTTTTTTATTTCTGAATTTATATATAGGTATAATAAACTAACTTAGTATTTGACATGCCGTGTAATTTACACTGTAATAAAATCTAAAAATCTTAAATCATTTTAACAGAGGCATTTAACTACCCGCGCCAAAGGCGAAAGCGGATATTTAAGTAGGTATTTAGAGGATAACATAGGTCTTAGAACAGGCTGCCTTTCACAATGATTCTGAGTAAAACATTGCCAATTAATTAATGTAAATTTCGTTCGATTCCGATTAATGTTGATTAATTTTCCGATATACCTACTTATATAATTTTCAATTACAATACGCAATTAACCTCCTGCGGTTCCCTGTACTAATATTAGTACAAATACGGCAATTCAAATAAAGATCTAGTGCAAAGAAAGTAAAGTGTAATTTCTTTTGTTTTTATGACCAATGATCAAATTAGAAAATTGATTTAATGTCATTCTTAATAGATTCATATTCCATTGACAAATTTCGTTGTATGATGGGCCGTAGGAGGAACAATTAAATAACGAACTGCTCCCTTGTGAAACAAACTACGAAAGTTAGATTGATAAGAGATACTCACCATTTGTGTATGTTGATCTTCGCTAATATCCATCACTTGCTCGAGTAACCTACTGTTCGGGGACACTTCGGTAATGGGAGTCACGAGGGGCGGCAGCTCCTCCGAGTGCTCCGCCGGCGGACCTGGCGGGTGGTCATAATCCACGCCGCCCACGTTGCACCGTCGGAACACCATCTTGTTCTCAGTCAGCGTGCCAGTCTTGTCACTGAACAGGTAGTTGATCTGCCCTAACTCCTCAGTGATATTCAGTGCTCGACACTGCGCTCGCGTGTTCGTTTTGGCGTCGAACATCTCTACGTCCTGGTGGATGTGATACACTTGCAGAAGCTTAGTCATCTCTAACGTCACATATAGCGACACGGGTATCATCACTTGCAGGACGATAATAAACGTCCAGAAGATGATTAGGCCCTCGTAAGCGGGCGAGCTGGAGTACGGAAGGTAGGGTGGGCAGAGCGGGTCGGTCCCGCAGCCCTGGGCTGGGCTGTAGCTTTGCAGCCATATTTTGCAGCCGATGGCGCCGACGCAGCACAGGAAGAGGAGCACTAGGACGCACCAGATGACGTCAGTGTTCATTTTTCGCTCTAGCTTGGAGCACTTGTAACGCGGGCCGCCGTTGTTGAGCATGGACTTTGTCTCGTGGCCGGCGTAGACGACGATGCCCTCGACGAAGTCAGTGTTCTTGATGGTACACTCGCGCAGTAACAGGTGGTCCGACGTGAGCGGTACCCGCGCCTGGTCGGGGTGCGAGATGGTGCCCGTGAACCGATATATCTTTGTGGAAGGACGCTCCACTTCTACTGAACTTTTGAATTTCGACGGACTAAAAGTCGCAGCCTGAAAGGAGAAATACAAACTGTGCATAAAATCTATTGTATAGCCTGAATGACAGAGTCACGAAAAGAGAGATTCGAAGATTTGACTAGCGATATAATCGTGAAACGTGTTACGTGTTTAATTAATGACAGGGAATAGACAATTGTTTTTTTTGTTATCAGACCAACTTCTTCAGACTTTAATATTTTCAGAACCATCAAGACAATTGATACAATAACCGTATAACTGACCTGATCTCAAGGATTTCCTTTCTCAGAAACTTACTCAAAATCAAAACTAATTTTGCTAACCAAATAAGACAAGCGTTAAAAAGTCACTCCTTAATTGTCAGTGTGGCCTCTCGACCCGTTCACTTATAAGGGCAGATCATTATTATAGTGGCTAGATGCAAAGCTCGAGTTGGATCGTCACCGCCTCATGACATGACAGACAGCCGCAATTTATCGTGCGTGTCGCTTGTTGTTAATCTTACTTTAATACTCTATTCCTTTAATATTGTAAAATTGTTATAGATGCAACTCGCTTGAATCACAGCCTTATTTCAGATATAGCTTTGTGTAGGTAATACCAGAGAAAGTGTTCCCACGCTTCGGTTCTTGGCTGCGCTCAGGTATAATAGTGAGTCAAAATCGAGAAAAACCGTCATTATCATGCCCGGCGTGTTATGAAAGCGACGTTAATGTCAGCCCGCAATGAGGTTAAATGTGGAGCTCGGTGGACTGGAACGGCGGTGACACAGTTTGGACGTCGCCTAATGCCCGCAGAGAGACAATGCGCAGGCTACCGGCGAGGGAAATGATTGATGATGGTCGTCGTGGAGAACTTAGAATATTAACTATAACCCTGACCTTTACTGCAACAAAGTTCGAAGTACATATTACTTTTTTGTAGTAAATTCTAAGCTCAAAAACTCGTTTTGCGTGGGCCAGATCTTGGATCTCAATTAAAGTTTTATTAAGTAGGGCAGGGGTTCTCATTATTTTTCAGTTCGCGTCTTATTATTGATTAATATTGTAATATAATCAATATTAAGGGATGTGAATGAATACAAAAAGGCATTTTCAAAATGATTTTGTCTGCAATTGTACTGTAGAGGGAGCGTCGCATCCTTAAAGAATCTCTGGAAGGAATAGTGATTTTAATCTTCCCAGCCTTAAAAAAACACAATCATATAATAACCCTGACCTGACCCCGCTGCAGGAAAGGTCGCATATACACAAACTTAGAATAAGGTTGACTAATAGAACAGAGAATTCAAATTTAATAGTAACATTTCGTAGGAAAGAAAGAGCCTAGCTTTATAAGTCGGATTTCTGAAAGGTCATCTTCTTTGCGCGCAGTTACGTACCCAAGCCAATAAAATGAAACTGATTCTTCATCAAATATTGGACATAAACGACAGAATTGACTAATTAAGTGTTTGAGCCGTCTGGCCAGTCGCAATTGTAATTAATTTACCAAGGCAGCATCAAGGCCGAACAGTCCAAAATGCGGTCGACAGTAGTAATCCCTACCGTCAACCATTATGTGGAATGAGGAGCGTAACTGACGGTTAAAATACTGAGAATGTCGGTGTACCTTTTCTAAAAAACCCGGCGCCACATGCCGTTGCTTCAGGTTGGTCTCGCCGTCCAGGTTGCAGGTGTCCAAGTAGCAGATGCCCAGCGAGTTGGAAGAGTGAAGCAGCACCATGTCGGCCGGCACCGCCTCGTTGTTAGATAGGTGCACTAGGTCGCCTACCTTCACGTCGCGCCACTTCACTCGCACGTACCGGTCCTCCGCTCTGTGGAAACGAAAGAGATTTGAAATTCAATGATTCAGTTATACAGAATCTGGACAAGGGGGCCCAGTTCAGATGCATAACGCTAAGTTAGCGAGTTTCGAAAATCGAAAAAATGTATAGGATTGACCTAAGCTGATGAAATGATGACAGATCGTGTCGACCGCTTACATTTCGAGTCGATAGAAAAGAGAAACGTTAACAGCGTTTGCATCGGCCTACAGGACATCGTCCGGGCTGCCTGCTGAACGATAGGACCCCGGCCGAAGCGTTAGACGGTCGTCCTATAAGAGATTTTAACTTTTTCACTAATATAATATAGATAAAAGTTTTGTATTTTTGTTTATGATTAATAAATTCAAAAACTAATGGACCTATTTTGCCAGTCTATATTTGTAGTCACATAGGTTATAGTTTTCGCGGAGTCGCTGGCAACAGCTAGTAACTTATGAAACCGTTTTATTACTGAATGACAAAGAACGCCCAGAATGAGAATGTAAACTAGCAACATTAATTTTGAAATGTTTCCAGAAGTCCAGAAGTAATGTGTAGAAACCAAGTATATTTGGAAGTTCAACCCCCAAAAGAAAGAAAAGGAATTCAACGCGTACGACACGTTGCGCGCAACCTCTAGTGAAATATAATAAGGTCAATACGATTAAGAAATATTTCGAACAAAGCCGATGCTTCGAGTCAGGCACGGGAAAAACATTAGTATTTTTCTTTTACGTTACTGGTTATTTGTACTCGTCATACTATCAAAGTAGATAATTTTAATTTACATTTTAATTACTTTACGAACCCAGTGACTGCAAAGACGCAAGTCATGGAACGTTAGGGGAATGAGGTGGCTTAATCTTAATTACTTTACCGTCAACATTGTCGGTGAAGTATCCGCTATTCGTACATCGATTTAAGGTTAGCGTTTAACGCGCGAACAGTCGGCAACGCATATACAAGTAAAGTAAGTATGCAATGAACGCACATGATCGTTTTTACAGTATGTGAGCTTCGTTCGTATAAAACAAAAGATGTAGCCTCCAGTGGCGAAGCGTCACGTAAATAAATAGACAAGCCGGAGCAAAAAAAGATGTATGGCGTGTGTCGGTTTTACGTTTTGTTTGTATACCTACTCTATGCATAGGAATTTTTGGTAAAGCCGTAAATAATCGGCTTGTACGAACGCCTCGCGACTGGTAGCCTCTGTAGGGAAAGGTCTGGGGAAGTGAGGGCCAGTGAACGCATAAAGGACGACAACGCCAATACAACCGAAAACTGTCCGTCCTCTATGATGACTTTAGTACCCTTTCTTTATCCACGATCTTGCGTGAAGAATAAATGGGTTACTTCAAAGCACTTCATACGAAACTGTGGAGGCTAAGTCCCTTCAATTTTTTTGAAAACTACACGACCATGGAAGGGGCAGAGGTAACGGAACTACTTATTTTTTTATACGACACGTCCTAAAGTTTTCCTTATTTGTTCATATACATCACAATGGTTTTAAAGTTGATTAATTCCAATTAGCCATTAATCTATTTAGTTATATTAAAGTAATCACGCATGTATTAACTACAGAGGAGGCGGAGGAGGCGGTAAACTAGTAAAGAACGGGTAGTAATATTATTACTTGCATGCTATATTTACTTTAGCCACAGCATCCAACCATGTGTATATTATTATTCCTATTTGTAATTACAATAAAGTTTCTAGCTGGAATGTTATAATTGCAAAATAATGTTGCAACACATAAACAAGCACACAATCGCACTTAGTCACTACGCGAACCGTTGTTGTTTCAATAATGTTTTTTCTCAGGAGACAATAGTGGTGGTCGTGACAAGAATGGCTCTATAATCTATATATTCATGATATAAAAATATAGTCTGAGTATATTTTGTAGAGCACGTTCGACAGATAAATGTATTGGATGTCACGATGGCTCGATAGAAGACAATGAGTAGTAATATAGATTAGATCATTATAACATGATATTTTCTTACATAAGCATACTCGTAATAGTTTCCGCCTCTTTCGATATGAGTCACTTCGCAGATTCTTTCCTACCAACGACGGGTAATTCCCACCGCAGGAGCATTGTAGGCTAATTTTGTGCTGGCCTGCTAGTGGCAAGTCAAACCTAGTCTAAATAACGTTTAATCAACGAATGTTTAATATAAAACCCGACTTCAGAAGAAATAAGCTTTTGCTATAACGAAATTCGGCGAAATAATACAGCTCTATGAAACGATTTATTGTATCGTACCGGATATCCCGTTGGGCAATCAAGTAATCAGCAACACTGATAAGAGATAACTGACCATTTGAAATTTTGACACCTTTACAATAAGGCATACTAGCGGTCAGTTAACAGTGATGCAGAGTTCGAATAATAATTGTTTTGTTTCGGCTTCGTAACGTGACAGTATTGCAACATTCGTTATCGCCACACTCGCGTGATAGCGCCCTCGTGCATGCGGGCTGGGCTGGTGTCACTGTACCACGTACCAAACTCCAGAGGCCGTATTATGAACTGTTCAAGCCTGCCTCATTTCAGGCAGTGAAAGGGACATTAATAGGCGAAATAGCTGTCTTAGAGCAGTATCATTTTCTGCCGCTTTTGATTGAAATACGATACGGCGTCTGCAAAGTTAAGTGTTGCAAGTACAGATAACTTTTGCAAGCGAAATAATAAGCTTAAGTACACGATTTATCTCAGGTAGAAAACAAGATACTTTGTTGTTCCGTCAACTTTTAACACAATAGGGGCGGTGGTGTTTGGTTTATATATCATCGTAAAAAGTCAGATTCTTGTATTTCGGGGGTAGTTGCTTCAGAATTTAGTTTCATGGAAATATGAGTGTCTGTTTTGAAAAGAGCTCTACTGTATTTTCGTATTTTGCGAAATTATTTAGAGATAATAAAAAGGAAATACTAATAATAAATTGTAAACGAGACTTTAATGTTGAATTTCACCACCAATTTAGCAAACGATAAAAGGTATTAAAATGTATCGACAAGTTGATTCACATTAACAGTTGGTCGGTGAAATTAAACAGCTTTCAATCGAGAAATTAAAGAATTGACGATTGTATAACTTTCTTTGTAGCGGTACCAAAACAATTTTCATACTTAATTACAATTAAAACTCCAAAACGATGCCAATTTCGTTCGCTATTTATATAGTAAAGTAGTTAATATTTTCTTTTTAAAACGTGACTTATTTGAACTGATGACTAACTTTTTTGCTTAACATACACTGCCATAGAAATTCACCCTAAATAGAAATTTTAATAATCTTTCTTACCTCAAACAGTTAATCGCTTGCCGGTATTTACATTAAAACCGGTTTTGCGTCCGCACGACTGGCCCCGATTTATTTAAACAATCTCCAAAAATGATAACTAGGTAGGCCATCTATTAGCACACTGGGGTTTTGAGTCATATATATCATTAGTAAAAAAATACAAAATTATTAAACACGTTTCAAGTTAAACGATAAATACATAGGTACAATAACTCTTCTATGTGCGTTCAGAATTGAAAGTGCATTCAGCTTAGTGAGCTACTCTGACGTCACTCCCTCTCGTAGCGAAAATCACTGCGCCTGCGCCGCTCTTATCACAACGGCCGGCTGTCACACCGCGAATGTCATTAACTTATCAAACCGACTACAGTACCCACGCGGCACGCTCTTTGTATATTTCATCGAACTCACAGTTTCCGATACGTGAGATTAACAAGCGGTTTGCCCAGCTACCTGCATTACATAGAAAACAGGCTCGATTTAGAGTCAATGGTACTTATCGGTTCGGAACTATAAAGGTCGGCGTACTCGCGTTTCGACTTTCGTTCGTAAACAAATGGCTCGAAGGCAAAAGCAACAGGTGACGTAACGAGCTATTAAAATCGACCAAGTCTCAAGCGCCTACTGGGATAGGGATTCCGTACATTGTGATTGTTCGGGGCCGAGAGAACTGCCCGCTTTTTACTGATCAAATGATAAACAACGTATTGTTTTAAATATTAACTATGAACTAGACTAAACATACTAGCATTATTGTGATTTACTAGCGTCTGTAACACCACAAAGAGTTGTTTTATGCGTTGTTAAGGTCACACAAAAGTATTCAAATTACTCAAAACATTCGTTATAGCTTAGCAAACATAGTGTATATAAACAGTTACTTCAGGCATGCGCAAGACAAAGGAAAAATAACGGCGACACACGCGGTGGGAACAGCATTGACCCAGAAGGGTTTGCAGCGATAAGCGCGTACCGCGGAACCTTAACGAACGAGGCAGACAATGGGCCCGCGGACCATTCAGCGCGTACAACGAAAGTGATTTGACAGCTGATAACCTCGATGCCGGCTCTCTCTCTTATAATGTCAGGTCTTAAGACTACGACATCTTCTTCAATGTGGTACTCGTTCGAAACATAATAAAACAGCCTAAAGCGTGAATATTAAAAAGAAGAATGTACCTATAAACATTTAACAACTATATGAAACGCCGCAGCAGAGGTTAGGAATGTTTATATGATATCGTTATGGACAAGTATGACTTCATTCATGTAAGGAAAAAAAATCGCTACTACATTTTACCTAGAGCACGTTAATAATAAAAGTTGTACAAAGCGAAATCTTCCTAACGCCAATCAATAAAACGTGTTAAAAGCATCTCATCTGCATACTTTTACTCTCATTACGTTATATTTTACTTCTCATTAATTAAGCCTACCTATTGAGATTATATTCTTTCGATTGACTATTTTAATTAGAAGCTTTGCGATTTTAATTATCGTGTGTGTGTGTGTTTGTTTGTAACTCCTTCACGCCTCAATGGTTGGACGGATCTGGATGAAAGATTGGAATGGAATAATAATTATCCACTGGATTAACACATAAAATGCAAAAATGTGTTTGTACCTATATGTATGTTGGGGCAATATTTGGAACTACTGAATTGGTTTAAATCTATCACTTGAAGTATTATAATAATCCAGCCTATAGGCGTACACCTTGAGAGCCGGGGTATGCACGAGATGCGGAGCTTTATCATACCTACCCCCCGCACCTCATGCCTATCCCGGCTCTCAATAATTAAGTTGTACTCTTATAATATAGGGCCTATATTAAAGGCTAAATATATTTTATTCCGTTAAACCGGAGCGAAATGAGAGCAGGCTAGCGACCTTTTATAAATGAATGAGTGTACAATAAAAAACCTAGTTTCCTTAACGTGCTATTTTGGTCACAGCCGCAGCCCTAATGACGCAAGTCGGGAGTCCCCAAGCGAATCTCGGTCGCTTCGGGGAGTGTCGTCCGCTACAATCCGCGATTGTGAATTGATAGTTGAAAGCAGGATGCGTAAATTAAGCGTCACATGCAGGATCGAAATGAAAAGTTCATGAGGATCTTAAAGAAATGAGTTTGTTGTTGTATTTATTAACCGTACGAGGCGTGTGATGAAATATTGGAAAGCGTGTCAAGAGTAAGACGTGACCAAAGGATGAGTAATGAGACAAAGCAATGCGGCATCCTCGGCTAAGTCTTAACACCGATGGTGCAATTAGACAGCAATTCACTATGCGTGACCGAAACCCACCTCCAAGCGATTTGAATTGATGTCGCGTAATCACAGTTCATAATTGTGGAACAAAGCATTTCCATAAGCCGAGATTGAGCAGAATGTTCTAATTTAATTTATTGCAATCGTCGCCTGACAAACAAAGACATGTCATGTGTCTAGACTGGTCTAGCCCGAACGTGGTCCCAGCAATTGATGTCATCGACCGAGCAGACACCATTTGCGTACTTATTGGATTTCTGTATACATTTAGCCAGCGAACTGAGTTACAATGTTGGAGACTAGTATCAGTCGAATTCGTATTGCTTATCGATAATAAAATTTAATATCGGTTATTACCAAGGTAACAACAATTTCACCAATATTTGAGCCACTTATTTACAGCATGAGGTTTGTGGGTTTTAATCATTTGTTTCATCAAAAGCTTGGAGCTACAATTTAATAATAATCTTGATCAGTTTTTTTTCAAGTTCATGCTATCTATCACCTTAATTTCATTTAACATCCACTTCAAACACGGCAGCCAGTATAAGTACTCTTCACGAGTAAAACGTATAATTTAGCTTACTTTGAGTGTACGGAAGGGTCGGTCCTGTATAAACATTTTAGTATTATGAGATCGGGTCAACATTATGTCAAGTTGTCCTTGCGCAACCACACTACGTTTCTTCTTCATGTACATATTCGACTGTACTTTTTGTTTGTCTAGGGAAAGCCATCTAAACAGTAAATAAATGATTAATTACACATCGTGACTAAACTTGACGTCGGGTATAACATATAAACATAAAAGAAATGAAATCGTACGGTGTCAATAAAGTTTATCCAATTGTGTATCTGACAGACTGACACGCAACGCACAGCATACACCGCTGGACCTGGGTACCATCGCCCACACTGTTAACTGTCCATCGGTGTACCTTATGCCTTTTGTAATAAGGTTCACCGAGTGTTGCTGTTTGTACTAAGAATTTGGAGTGAATATTCCTTGGATACCATAGGGTTATTAATTAGGGGAGAACTAAAAAAACAACTTTCGAAAAAATCACCCCCTAACGAAAAAAATAGGGGGGGGGGGGGGTAGTGGAAAACTATTTCTACGCGTACGGAGACGCGGGTGGGCGTCCCCTATTTGTTATGGTAATTTGCCATTTCGTAGTAGCTTTTAATACCATTTTATAGTGAGATACACTCAACAGCAAACATGTATTAATGAACCCCCAGCCGCCTATGCGATGTGATGATATGCAATATCTTTGATATCTTAAAACTGATGATTTAAGCTCCAGGAACTGACCTTGTAAAGAGTTATCACACATTCATCATTAATGCCCCATGAATAGTAACCATTAGTTAGGTAAGGTGACGTATTGTCTGTGATCGATGATGTAAGCCGGTCATCAAACTGCTGCGTAAACTAGTAATAGGTAAATATGTGACTCACCCCTTAACCGATCCACTAATCACGGAAAAGCACTAGCAGCTTTTGGAGGGCGAATATTTAGCATTTACATGGGAAAATTCCCACACAAGTAATAAACGTTTGAGGGTTACGGTCTTCGAGTGTGATGGTAAAGGCAACATAATGGTGCAGAACTAAATTGACGCACACCACATAGGTTTACAATTTAATGCCAGTTGCGAACGTCTTCTATTTGTATATTTCAACACAGAAATATGCAAACCAAATATTTTCAGAAATCACGGAAAAGCGCTGGTAGGCACTCGTATTGGAGGGCGAGAATTACCACACAGAGTTGAAAATTTCCTTGACGCGTCACATTTATTGGGCGCCATTAACCCAATAAAATTGTGGAGATTGGAAAGATGAAAAGATTTGACACTTAAGCAAACGTTCATTTACGACACCGCTAGGGAAATTAAATTAGTTCCACTTTTTATAGGCGGCGAATCTGTTACCATTTTAATTGTCGCTCGTGTTGCTACATAAAAGTTTTATGGTGTATTGGTTTGGTTTGATAGGTGCTTGGTACGTTCCTATGTTACGCAACGCTTGAAGTAGGTATGTTCCGACGCAAGACAGTTCGGCGACAGATGACTTGTTTATGTAATCAAATGTAAATGTATGCATGACCTATGTCAGTATTTGGAGTAAAACAACTCAATATTACAAAAGTCACAAATTATTTACATAATATTACAACTTATGAATAAAAAAAAGGCAAGTAAGGTATTTTAGTAATGAAAATACTGAGAATTAATAGATGGGTAGGTATTAGTAGATTATAACACGATAAAAAGACCCGGTAGTCCAAAGAATCGGTGGAAAGACTGTGTTGAAGAGGATCTGCGTGACTGTGACAGGCCAAGACCAAGAAAAGGTTATAGGCACCGAAAGTAAGTAACCAAAGAATTAAGATAATATAAAAAAAATACACTTTGCACTAATCGGCGCAGACTGCGATTGCGAGTGCGGCGTGCCCCTTGCATTGAAGAATTGAAGTTGTAAGTGGAATTAAGCAAAGATGAAAAAGAGAAGAAGAAAGACATGCACGTACCATAGTGTTTCTAAATTTAGTTACCTGGCCAATATTTAAATACCTCTTAACTTCCAAACACTAATTGGAGTAATTACGTAGATACACTGCTTCATTATACTCGTAGTATTTCAATATTTTTTGTATATATCACTTAAAGTAGCAGTTACTGAATTTGTTACATGCTTTGCTAATTCTCCATAGCAAATGAATACATAATTTAATTATACTGGTGGATGGAGGCCACTAAACTTAATTTACATAAATCAATACTGTAAAAAAGAAAAAACCGTATGAGTATCTGGCACTTAGCATGGCACTAATCGATGATAAATTATTAACATAGTCCACGCCATTTACAAGTCAAACATATCTTGCTTGACATATTATGGTCTCGAGTTAAACCTGTATTAAAGTTTAACTTGACATCTGTATACTAATCGAAAGATAAAGACGGCTTTAAAAACACCATTACCGATTGCGAAGCTGTTACGCTAGATTGCACGAGAAACGACTAAGCAGCACGAATCGGCTCGGCGATTTCAAATCATTATAGCAAATGAAGAATAACGTTATCTTTTTTCCGTGTATTCTTTAAGCACGTTGATACTATAATAGCGATTATGATAACGTTTGTAAAAAATACAATATTTTCACAGGTGTGCTGTGTATTCTTCAGATAAACATTGCGATCTGACTCAACGTCTTGGCTGGAGTATCTTGAGTTGGGTCATTTGACGGAAGATAGTGTTCTACTGGTAAATCGTTATGATATGAAACATGTTTTTTTATCGCGGTTACCTTGAAATAATGATAATGTTTAAGTTTTTTACAGTTTTTGACCATGAAAGACATGAATAATGTACAAGGCATATTTTTCGTGTTTTCTTAGTAAACTTCTACATAGCATATGCTAGAATCTGTTTTTTAACCAAAGTGTGTTGTTATGCTAGGCAAATACTTCTTTTCCGCAATTCGACGACGAGGTGTAATGACCTCCTATCTAAAAAAATATGTTTTTACAGGAAACGAAAAAAACGTTTCTTTTTTTTTAAAAACCTTTTAATGAATAATTTTTATCTTGTGAATGTATCATCATAGGAACCTTAAATTTATGAAATTAGTGTATGTAAAGAAATCCTATGGTTTACTGAATAAATGTAGTTAGGAGACATTGTTTTGAAATTATGGATAGTTTTAGCTTAGTTAGGAGGTAATGCAAATAACAACAAACAGAAATCCAAAGAGAAAATATTTATTATTAGACATTTTGAACAGTTTTATATTTCTTTTGTTCATTAGATTATTTTTTCCAGCTTTATCTTCTATCTAACAAAGTTTGGTTCCCTATTTAGGATTTATTGTAAAAACAATAACTCCTATTAAAGTACATGTCATAATTATGATTAAATAATTTCATGATTAAAACAATAACAATATCTACATTACGTAAAGATGTTAAATGGATCAAACACTTTGATTTATATTTTTTATTTATTTATTTATTTATTTATAGCCTCTTATTCAGAAAAAATATATACAAAAAATCTTAAAACTACAGTAACCGCATGTTTATATTTCTGTGTGCCTTCTGGCAAAGGCCTCCCCCAGTCCTCTCCACTCCTCCCTGTCTGAGACCACTCTGGTCCACGTTCTTCCGACCATGTCTACTATTTCGTCCTCCCATCTTTTGAACTGTCTACCTCTCTTTCGCTTACAGCCTCTTGGGTACCATGTTGTTAGAATTTTACTCCATTTCTCGGGTCCTCTTATTGTATGTCCTGCCCACTTCCATTTAAGACGTTTGACTTTGTACACTACATCCTCGAATTTTTTCTTGTCTCTCAGTTCTGAGTTTCTAATTTTGTCTATTCTTCTCTTCTTAAGTATGCTTCTTTCCATGGCTCTTTGACTCACTTTTAGTTTTTTACACTGCGCCTTGGTTAGTGCCCAAGTCTGGCAGCCGTATGTGAATATTGGCAAAATGCATGTGTTGAACAACTTTCTTTTTATATTGATATGAAATTGGGGGTTTTTCATTATCTCTTTCATAGACCAGTATCTTTTCCACGCATTTCCAATTCTTCTGTCGATTTCTTTAGCGGTTGAGTCATGTGGAGATATTATTTGGCCCAGGTATGTGTATTCCGATACATATTCGACTACCTTGTTGTTTAGCCTTATTATTTTGTTAATGTACGCATTGGACATAGCTTTTGTTTTTTGTGCATTCATCGTAAGTCCCACCTCTCTGCTAGCTCTGTCAAGGTCTACTATCATTTGTTGCAATTCTTCTGCAGTTGTAGCGAATACCACTATGTCATCCGCAAATCTCAGATGGGTAAGCTTAACACCGTTTATGTGCATGCCATAGTTCATCCACTCTATCTTCTTGAAGACTTCTTCCAGGACTGCTGTGAATAGCTTAGGTGATAGGGGGTCGCCCTGTCTAACCCCGCGTTGTACTTTTATGTCTTCTCCTT
Organism: Acleris sparsana; assembly: GCA_923062465.1. Taxonomy (NCBI): domain Eukaryota; kingdom Metazoa; phylum Arthropoda; class Insecta; order Lepidoptera; family Tortricidae; genus Acleris; species Acleris sparsana. The sequence goes on from OV281289.1 coordinate 4,774,657, forward strand.
CTCTTTCTAACTTTATCCTTGCTGTGGTATTTGTATAGACGTTTCTAATAATCCTAATATATTTATGTTCGACGCCTTGCTTTTTTAGTGCTTCCCAGATGATTTATATTAATAACCATCAAAATAAACGTTTTTTACTAAGAATAAATGATGCAACGAAAGTTAATAAATAATTATGACAAAAATACACGATGTTCTAAATAAAAACCGTTGCAGATTTTTAGGTTCTTAAACTTTTAACAAAATACACAAATTCACTGTTCACTTTTGTAATACAGACGGTGTTATTGACATTTACTTACCTTATTATAATCGAATACGCACTAAAACCAATAAAAACGAAAAAAAATGACACAATTAATCCTTGCTCATTGCACGAAACTCCAAACGCCACCCACGAGCCACCCAGGGAACCCCTCTCTTTCACACCTTACAAAATAACCCGCGTCTTTTCGCTTCCCTCAGCTCAGTATGCCGCGAGAAGTGTTAGAGTAAACACGCGTGCGACGTAGATAGGAGATATTGGCAGCAAAATCTACGCAAATGAACTTAGGAGCTATTTTAATTTTTTAATATCTCACTAAATAATGCGAAATCCAGTTTGGTGGTCTTGCTAGTGCATGCGAAATAATACTTTAAACCCATATACATAAGAATCACAAAAATGACAAAATGTCAGTTAGGAGGTCATTACACTTCGTCGTCGAATTATTACATTTATTACCTATTAAATGAGATTTTTTTGAACGTGACGTTTTTATATTAGAGTTAATAATGTAAATCAGAATAAATTCATTTATTGTAGGAAATGCGCATGCCCTTGTTACAATAACAATGAAGACAACGAGTAGTATATGGTACTTACCTACTTTCTGGGAATAACAGGTACAATCAATTACGAGGGTACGAGTATGTAGCTATTACAAAATCTGGGCATTGTTGCCATGTTCATATTTACACACAAAACTGGCTGCAAGGCTGTGACGCTAATACCGAAACATCTTTCACGCTGCATTAAGGAATTACTCTGAAATATGTAGTAACATTTGTCTGTGAAATAGTAAAATCAAATCACTGCACACTGCCAGTATGCCATAAACGGACAGAGTGCGTAACACGCATAATGTGGAATGCCCTGGCTCGCACTGTGTCACTTTCTCCGCTGGCCGCTGTAGGCGCGGCGTGAGGCGAATCTGCCGAAGTATACCTACTGTGTCATGTCAGCGACGTGGAGGCGGATCTCGCCGCGGCAGGCAATGTGAAGGTCAGGACATTCTCCCGCGACCTCCGCGCCGGGTCCGGCCTGGTTTAACAATGAGACCACTTCTAAGGCATATCTAAACTTAGTGCCTTGTCGCTTTAGTGTCTTGTACGAACTACTGTAGAAGATTACTAAAAGGGGTTAAAACGATAAGGTATTAATTAGATCAAGATAACGACTGTACGTACACATAGTGATTTATCACCGTGTGTCTATTTAGCCATAACGAGTAAGGACAACTTTGCGAACATATCGCAACTTAAGTTAGCAAAAAATAAAGCTGGCTTAAGTCTCTTAGTTAAAAATAGCATGTTATTGCAATCGCTTACTCCGCAGAGTAGGAGTATAAAAGTGTAATAAAAAGCCATATCTCATCAAGATGCTTTTGCAATTTGTTACGAGTGCTCATGGGTAGTTTTGAAACCTATAAAAGAACAGCATAGTTGCACTTCGTGCACTGCTTCGGACGTTATCTAAATTGAACATTACGTTCGAGCAGATCGTGCTCTATTTATATCTGTGGATTAATGGGAAGATCTATCGTTTATGGTGCATCAATAAGCCACGATCGGACATGCGCGTGCGGCCCCGCGGCCGACTAGTTACGTATAGCGAGCCACAAGACCTGCATTGATTATTTATAATTTATAAATAATAAGCTTGTTACGAGACCTCACTTTACTCTTTTTAAACTTGATAAAGCAATTAACATTCGAGATATTTAATGGCAGGACATTATAATATGTATGTGAGGTTCTTTATTGCAGGAGAGCCTTGTGATTGTGTCGTTCATGTTTGACATTACCGGATATCTTTGGAGGTTATGTTTGCGTAATACCTATATAAATCGGATCATACTTCTATAATGAAAACGATATTGAAAACAATTAATCAAATGCAAGTTTCGATGTAAGCCTAAAGGGTATTAAACTCCAGAACATATAAAGTTTATTATTAAGCTTTCGTGTTCCATAGTCATGTTTTAATTTTGATCGGGTCTCAACACGACAGGTATTAAATCAAAAGGTAGGGTTAAATGTTTTTACCTTAATACCGCACTGTTATGATCACGAACGTTTCGGCAGAGTTGCGTTACTTATGGTCATAGCAACCATAAAGCATTAATGTTGACCTCAGTTTAGTGTATATATGTACAGAACTTGACCATACGTCGTTTTATTTTAGGGTTCTACATAAACGTGTGTCATATTATGATGCTTATGAGGTATAACGACGATTTGCATATGAATGCAAATCCATTTGGAATAAGTACCGTTTTGAAGTAGTCTGTAATAATATAATGTTTTCTTGCGTTAAGACAAACAAAGGGAACGATCAATGGCGGCCCGGCCGTGGGGCATCACTCGGGATGACGCAGGCCGCCGCCTACGATATTATATCGGAGCACTCTCCTGACAGGTGACTATTTTATCAACAAGAATAGACGAATGAACAAAAGAACAGTATTTATTACCTTTTAAAACATTTTTAACTACAAAAATATGTAAAACAATGTCCTCTCCTCAGTCTGCCGAACCAAAGAATGGGTTTAAACTTCTTAATTATTTCGACACATCATAAGAATATGTTGTTGTTGTTTGTTTGCATTCTTTAATAGCATTAAATTAATCCTCTAACAACGTCTCGTTTATTAAGTCGAGATACCATAAAAGTGCATTGTGTGTTGTCGTTACATTTTACCACGAACTTGGGAATTTCCAACTGTCGGCCGGAAAGGAAAACCGCAGGGAGAAATGATTAACTATAACAGTGAAAAGCGGCACAAGGCTAGAAGAGCTGGTATGAGAGTTGTGTCCTTTTTAAATTGATAAAGTTTAAGTGTTGAGGTGAGAAAGCAGTTAAAGGGTATAATTTAATCAGCCAGTGGTCAACAAAGAAGTATAAACGAATAGGCGGGCCCATCGTCGTGCCGTATGGCTGATACCGATTTAACGAGTTTTTAACGACATGCCGCCGAGGTTAATTTCCAATGCAACCCTGTATTAGTGTATACGTTCACCTGAAAACTGCGGTGTTTGTCCGCTGATTAATATCCATCAATATTTTTATAGCTCAGCTCACAAAGTGGCATGTTGATAGTGCACTCCAATAAATCCCATTTAGGCTGCGTTCCATTAGCTCTGATATTAATTACTCAAAAGCTCCACATACTTAGCCATGTAGTATATACCCTTAATGATATAAATATGTATAGGTAAAGGTAACCAAAACCAAAATATTCACTATGGAATAACAAATTGTTATGGAGGTTGAAAGGAAACAATCGCGCAATTAAATGTTAACTAAGTCCAACGCCAACAGTCGCTGAGGGCATGATTTATATACTTATGGCGATTGCCTTAAGGTTAGGCTTTAAAACGGTAAACTATCACTAGTCAGACGTTTCACTTCCCAACTGTTTTTATTATTGTTCTTTTTTATATTGTGCTAAAAAATTCTTAATAAGCAATCTTAGTTTTTCTATGTCACACGAGGAACACATATACTGTCAAATGCGAGTGCAAGCGTGAGAGCGATAGCCAGCCAAAAGCTATTAAGAAGCTGGGAATACTCTACGCTAGCAAAGGGTTAACAATTTGGGATTTTTTAAAAGATCATCTTCCTTAAAATAAAAGAACAAGAAGATCTTTTAGCTTTGGTTTGTTATACAACTCTAAAAAGTTAAAAACCCTGCAGGTAAAAACGTATGGAACATTGCCAAATAAAAAAACTGTCGGAAAACTAAAACTCGTAGGTAGTAAGGATAATCCTAACCATTCACCGTGTTTTAACAAAATTCAAATCATGCCACGATATAGGTACTACGCCACTTGGTGCGTCACGCAGGATAAGGCCGGAATTTAAGGCGAATAAACGTTTTGCGCGTTGACGTAGTGTACCGTTAGTATAGCTTTCTTTTTATGCGCGCGCGCGGAGAAATTCGCTCTCGGCGCGGCGCACACGCATGCGAATGAGGCGCGGAGCGGAAGGCAAATACGAAGCTAGTTCATGACATTAATGCCGGTCATAAACTCATAAAACTAATATTATTAACGTTTGATAAGGAACAAATTTATGCGCTAATAAATAATTGACAGTGTTTCCTTGTTATATTGATGTTAACGTATTTGAAACAAGCCATTGAATAAACATAAAACTGATATTTTTTTTACGCTTTAAGGGTTTAGCTACAAGTTCATAGTATTCTTTTCATAACAGAAAAACATCGTCACAATGGTCACTGATCTTGGAAAAAAAGCATTTGCAAAATGATTTTAATGTCCCGCGCTGGTCATGTCTCAAACGAACTTGGCCCGGCGGGTGCGCCGGAGGTCGCCCGCTTCCGGTCGGCTCGATCTGATTCCGGTTAACATAGATCAAGGCGACTTAGCGCCTTAGGAACATACTGACCGACTGACTGACTGTGTCAATCCTTGGAACCCTCCATATATGTAGGTGTGACGCAACTTCGCTAATGACATTCTCGTTTTGTACCTACATTTTTTTATACTTCAAAAACAGATAGCCAATATTGAAACGAAATGCTTTAAGTACTTTCATTAAAGACGAGAAACACAAGAACATCAAGAGTCAAAGCAAAAAAGCAACTTATAAAAAATAAAACCCCGATGGGAACTAAACTAATGTTGACTATTCTAGATACCTAGAGTGAGGAATCTGAACTGCTCTCGACTTGGTACCATCGATCGGTGTGCGTTGAATCCATTCGTCTTCAAACTATACCCTACATTGACGTCACAGGACTTGGAAACGCTCCAGTCAAGTTCAGTTCAGTGATCTTGAGAGTGATTCATGTTTCCATGATGTAAGGATAGGCACTTCCGTTTGATAACTCCGCGATAATGTCCACCAATCGCGTCACAACCACTTTATCTTTTCAGGCAACTCGCGTAAATATGGATTAAGAAGACCGCTAAGCCTGCGACTTTACAGTTTAAGGCCCAGCTCCGTATCATTAATACAATAATGACTCAATGTGGAGTTGGTGGCACTGAGTGAGATAATCTAGCTGAATTTTGCAATAAAAAAATCGTCAGTCATTCAGGATTATACCTAGTTAGATTACATACGCAATAAATGTTTAGCTTTGAGAGATAGAAGATAAAACCACAGTGCGCGTGTTTTAAAATAACTCTGCTAAGCATAAACAGGGACATTTTCATTGAATACGTTTTTAAACTGTGTTATTAGGATTTAATCTGTGGAATTCGCGAGTTTACCTAAATTGCATGCGGATTTAGTTATTATATTAACTTGAATATTACGTAAAACATCATGCAGAGACTTGGGAGGAGTTTCGCGGAGCATGTTAGGTACTGTTGAGTTTCTTGCGGCGCTTCTTCTCAACAGTGGTCTTTTTGGAAGCGCTGGTAGACTCAGACTTGTAAAAGTGCCTACAGGGCTTACTTACAAAACTTTTTAAAATAAAAATAAATAAATAAATAAATATATAAAAACATGAGACGGGTGCTAGTGTGGGATGCAACCTGAGTAGACACGCTATAGGCCTGTCATATCTACACCGGATCCCTCATGGGGCTGGTGCGGCACGCGAAGCGGCTGAGAGCATCACGGTTTATAAATATAGTTGTCTCGGTCCAAAACATTGAGGTATAATGTACTAACGTTCGCACGTAGTAATAATAGCTCAATGGTCCAAAAAATATTTTTATTCCATTCGGCGTCCAGGCTCTGGTCCGTGGGTTCCAAGGGCTGTAAGCCTCTCCAAAAAAAAAACGAACAGGCACATTGACGTCACGGGAGATCGAATAACTGGCAGTTTCCTCGCTCAACTATCCAGCGAGGAAACAGCATCTTCGGGACAATGTCACAGGGGCCTTTTTTTAATTAAGCGTTTAAGGTTTAGCTTAGTTTTATTTTTAGTACTAATTTTCATTTGTAATTTATTCAGTTAATGTGTTATGTTAATGATACGTCAATAATATATTATCAATATACTCCCCTTTTTAACGTGTGCCTAATAGATCAACGGGAGAGTTGCGGATGAGTATTTCTTTACTTTACCTAATAAAGTTCAAAGCGTGTCTGGCAATAAATATTCGTATACTAGATGCCACTACAAACAAAATTTTAGTTAAAAGTATTGATAATTTTAAGGAAAAATAAATCTGGCACATATTTTAGATACTTTCCCTCAAAGATAGCGGTTGTTTCCAACTTGTATAAGTTATTGTAGCGAAACCCGACTTCACGACAGTAACATTTATAGATCATCTAAATTTATTAAAGCCCGCTTTAAACCGCAACGTCCCGTCTCCTTTCTTCGATTTTGTAACAAACGTCGAGCGAGGGAGATAAAGCTACGTGTTTTGGTTAACCTGTATTTTTTAAAGTAGGAAGTGAGAGAACCGTGTTGTAAATTTCGTGTGGCCTCGGCGAGACTCGTTTGGCGCAAAAACTGCAGGCTGCCCTGCGAGACGCATTGTGAATATTGTGATTGTTAGCCCCGGCGGGAGACCGGACGCCGCGCGCGACCTTCGTGCGCTCCGGGGATTTCAACCAGATCTCACTCAAAAGAATCGCGCAAGGCGAAGGTCGGATAGCACTAGTTATAACACAAACGTCCGTTTAGACGCATTCCTTAAGAATATATCGCTTGCAAGCTGCCCGCTAGCGGCTTCGCCCCCGCTGCAAATTTCCGACTATCCCGGTAGTTTTGATTTTTGTTCCGTCATACAAACTTTGTACTGACAATAACGAACATAGTAAAAAAAAAACAAACAAATTAGGCGCAGCCTTTTGGAATTTACGCGCGTACAAAATTACCTACATTTCAGCGAATCATTTTTATTTACATAGATTAGTTGGCAACGTTAAATATAAAAATGTGGCAGTAGGTATACTAATTCGGTTTCAACGTTAGCAACCTGTTAGTATATTAAATAATACATTTATAACAGGGCTAATAAAAAGTCCGTCAATACCGTGTGCGTATTACGTCTATCGAAACACGTTTAGATAGTAAACAAGTACTGCAAGTAGGCGGAATATGTCGTCGATCAGTCGGTCGTGAAGGCAGTGAAGCGAATATCGTGCTCGTAAGTTACGATTCCCAAAACAGAATTTAATGTGACCGGCGACGAGCGGCGCATACTAAGCTAACTCCGCGGTCGTGAGAGTCCACATCACATCACACTAGTTTATTGCACAAACGTGAGGCCGGCGTTGTTCTGTGTGGCTACTGCATTTAGAAAGGTCAGCAAAGCCAATAAATCTAATAAGTTGTTATTTACCGAGACTGTTATTTACATAGTTTAGTTTGACATGTTTGTCGTTGGATAGCTTTGTCCGGCGCCTCCGTCCGCCCGCGCAGCAATTGTTTATCGTTATTCCTTTGGGACATTTTCATTTTTCTGAGTAATAATAGGTAGTTATTTGTGAAACAAGAAAGCAAGGTTGTTTTTGCTGCGGACACCCGAAAATTCATTCAATTATAAGACACGAGATTCACAATCCAAATAACTTTGGTCTCGTGTTACATATACAATTATTGTAAAAAAGAAACTACATGTATACCTTTTTAACCACCCAGCCACCCACCTATTTATATTGACCCAGCACAGTTAGAATTTAAAAAAAAAGTAACTTTGTGGCACGCTCGCAGCAAAATCGAATTTCGCTCACGTCTTTCGCTCGCAGTAAAATCGAATTTCACCCACTGTCTTTAAACAGCAAAATCTACCTTTTCGAGGTGCTGAGGTGAAAATAATTTAGTCCGTCTTCGGGCTGTAAAACATCTGACTAATTTTACGACGGTCAGTTTAGGAGTTGCTAGAACCGTAAAGAAGGATAAATCTATAAGATAATTCCGCATGAACTTATAACATTACATGGTAAAAAACTCTCCCATTAGTGTTTTGATTTTCTGGAAATTCCATTCGTTCAAAGTTTGAAGTACAAGTCAGTTTAAACTCAAACTGATTTGTATGTGCCCTGATAAAAGCTGCTGTTGGAGTTTAAAACAATATAAATTTATGAGGTTTTTGCACTTGTCTGTTGCGATTGCAGTCTCATAAGGTCTGCTTCAGTATCACCCGCATTGGAGTGTTGCCAAAAACATTTCTTATTTATTTCACGAATGCATTTCTGTTCGTTATCTATTCTGAAAGCAGTTAATGTTTCAAGGTTGTGCGACATTGCAGAGAAGTGAATTATAGGGTACTGGCAGTTTAGGTCGTTAATAAAGTCCAATATATTTTTATTACTTCGCCGTCGTCACTCGCCTGGAGGCCTTCAGCTGTTAAGCTAGTTAGCATCGCCTTCGTCCAGTTGAACACATAATATCAATTACCGTCCACGGCATGGTGACCACTCCATTTAGTTATGATGTGAAATCTTAGACGCGCGTCGTACACATGTCACTGTTTGGTGCTACTTGTTAATGCTAAAAGATAGTGTTTTAATTACAAACGAAACAGTTATATACTTAAAAGACGGCACCCCGGCCCCGCTTGTTTGCTGGCTGCGTGGGAACCCCGATTTGATAAAGAACGGAAACTCCCGTTGTATTCGGAATTGTCGTTTTATTAATCTCGTTCTCAGATAATTTCTTTTATCACAATTTAAAACATTAGATTGAAATAAAATAACTAAAGATTATGTAAAGTTACGGATAACATAACCACAAAACTCACAGAAAAGGAACAAATACCCTGCCTTATCTAATCAATTACTAAGAATATTTGGTCAGCAGTTTACAATGTTATCACATCAGCATCACCAACTAAAACAGTAGGCATTACAACCATTTAGCAAATTAAGGAAATTTATATTGTATGAATTTTAATTGTTTTAAATTACCAACCTGCTTTATTAGTCCAAATTAAAACGCATTTCCTTTTCCCCATTATTATATTATTCATACTCCACCTCTCCAACAGTAAAGCTGCTTTTCCACTGGCGCAGCGAGCGAGGCAAGCAAGACGAGGTGGTTAATTTGTGTTAAAAACCATTTCCACCGAAGGCGAAGATGCGCGAGGAATTGATATTTTTCAATACAAATTACAATTATCGTCTCGCATCGTCGTGTTATTTGATGTAGCATTGTAATTATAGTATTAAACAGACCTTACAAGTCAATTTTTCCTACTAGCATGGGCCGGAAAATTTTCGTTTCCAGGTCAGGTGTCAACGCATTAACAAAGCAAAGCCACAGAATAGCCACAGTAATAGGGCCATGGAAAAGCGTGATATTTTCGTCAAAACATTAATTTCAAGTCCTTGCGTTTGATTACGCAACACTATCATACTTGGCTATCATACTAATAATTGTACTTATACACAAACGTAGAGCCAATTTGCGAGGTCAACTGTATTGTTAACCCGAATCTCATTCGCCACTGATTACAAATCAGCACCCGCGTAAGTTTCAAGATCACGGCTATCAACAATCGCTTTCAATTGGGTTCGTTAGTCAATATTGTACGATTTGGTGATGCCGATGTCGAGGCATCGACTGGCCCTGGGCGAGTACGTCACAAGTTTCAAGACATTGCTTACAAAAGGTTTTTTTTTGGTATGGAGCGGGCAAACGAGCACTGCACACAGGCCACCATCAAGATTGCAACATTGAGGGCCGTATTTATCAACTTTACTGATCTAGAGTGAAATGCTCATCTCTAGATGCGTTAAGAATGTCAGTTTTCTTTGGTTCTCTTGTGACGCGACGGGCATATCAGACAAGATAACTGCAAATGTCAACTCTTAGGACTAACATGCATTGCCTCAATGGTAATAATTGTACCGGTTGTCCTCCATATCCTTGTACCGGAACTCCGGAACAGAACAAATGCGAATACTGTTGCTTGGCCTATGGGTTAAAAGATAAAGATAACCAACAATACAATTTGATGCTGGAGACCTTCTCCCGCTACCCAGGTTTGAGGATTTGCTGGCACATTTGTAAGAGAGAAAGTAAAGAGGGAAATTTTAATGACATTGCTGCAATATCATTTATTCAGACAACAGTCCGCGTATTTCCCAAACACGTTTCGGGCAGCTGTTTTACCTAATTGCAGGCGGGGTATTTCTCGACGAGACGTCACAATTAAGTAGGAATACAGAATCGCTTGTGGGAAATTTTATCAACATTTTCGAAAAATTAACGTTAGGGTAAACACGCGACTTTATCGCGGAGTATAAATGTAGTAGAGCAGGATACATATTACATACGTGACGTGCCCAGACAAAACAAGAAGACTGTAAAAAAATCCCACTGCCGTAGAGCGTGCGAGTAGAATCGCGGTATACTGTTTCGTCTACGTGCCGTGTAGTTGTGTGCTTGCTGTAAACATTACGGTGAGGTCTGGATTTCAAGTAATGTAAGTACGCGATGGATCTGGCCGTTACTTGTCGAGTGCTGGGAGCGCGGGACCTGGCGGGGAGTAACGGCTTTATATAGCTTTCAAGCCATTTGCGAGTCTGGAGCCGTTCCGCCGCTGTATTATAAGGAAAAAGTAAGTTCACACAAATGAGAACAGGTTAAAAATAAAGTTTTGGAAAATACAGAGCGCTTTTCTCAAGTTGTCAAGCTATAACCTTTTTTATTTAGTTTCTTCCTATAGGAAGTATAAGCAATTCTATATATAGACGAGCGTTTTGTCTGACAATGAGTTATTTTTGAAACTTTGGATGCCTCATACATTTTCGTAACTAAATAAAGATAAATAGTAACGTGGAACGCCAAACATGGATTTTTAGAGTAGAACTCGAGCAACCGTGAGGATAAATTATTATTTTACCTGAACAGTTGGTGTGGCTAATTTGAAACGAACAAAAAACAGCGTTACAATCTAAAATGAAACGATTGTTTCGTTTATTTTATTTTAAAAAACGCGTCTATAATATCTTCCGGCGTTTGCCAATTGTGTTGTTACAAGGATAGACTTTTAGCGCACGCCCATTCTAAGCGGTTCTATTCTCGTTACAATTACAAAAAACAAAATTGCTATATTTTCACTAGCTGAGCTGTTGCCCGCAACTCCGTCCACGTAGAATTTTCACCATTCCCTCGGGACTTACTCAATTTTCTGGGATCAACCGTATCCTATGTCCTTCCTCGGAGCTCAAGCTATCTCTAAGTATATCAAATTTCATCGAAATCGGTTCATCGGTTAAGCCGTGAAAGCGTAACTGCCACACGACACAGCTACATCCGCATTTATAATATTAAGTATGGATAGTATGACTGCGTACTCGTATCTTTTTATTCTCAGAAGTAAGTAGTTTGTTTTGTTCTTAATCACGAGTCCCGCCTAAAGTGAGAAAACACAAAGAGTCATCGATCCTTATAACCATTTGACGACAAGACATGAGTACAGCATTAATGCATTAAAGTGAGAGTCGTTAGAATTTAGTGTATCAGTAGCTGCATTATTACTAAAATACATATATATTAACTTAAGAGTTCGACCGTACTGGTTCACTTTGAGACTTAACAACTGCCAGTTCCTTTAGCTGAAGTTTTTGAGATTTGTCTTGTATCACGGGCTATTTTTATCAGCCTCTGGCTGCCAACCTTGCGGTATGGGAATTGTCAGAGGTTCATTTTACATAAATCCTTTAAAATATCAAAACAATAGGTATTCCACGAATTTTATGTGGTTTTTAAATCATGTTTTATGCTATCTTGCATGATATTAGTGCACTGTCATCGAATCTTCATCAGTGCGATAAAAGGAAGAAGGTGAAAATCAACTAGCCAGATTTCTCCTATGCATACGAAGCTTACTGTAACACCGACAATATTGGTAAAATAAAAGCTTGTAAAAATGGCATGTTGTAGCTTTATAGAACCGGCCCACGTGCTGTTACTGCTATGTTGAGTTATTTGAGCAGCGATTCCTAAAGTGGGTTTCGTGGAAAAGTTGCTAGGGATCCGCGAATTTCACTACAAAAACTACAGCTAAGATATAAATACCCACATGTAGACGATGTTTTTTATTTGGTGTTCTATAAAATAAAAGGGATTTGGTGAGTGTTTCGTTACCTTTGGGAACCCATGATTCAATATCCACCTCGAATTGGATAGTACTATACCTATTATAGTAATATGTAAGGTAATATTTCTTTCCTTAATTAAACAATGATCATTTTATTTATGGTAAAGAATGTTTTGTTAAACAAATTTGTATAAGGAATTTACCCTTTTTATAATGTTATGAATGGGAAACTTCGACGAGATGATGGATGAATGATAATAACTGCTTACGGAACGTATCATTTATTAGTTTGAAATTTGGTTCACAGATACCGAAGCCGTCCTGCAAGTAGATTTTTGAGAAATCGTGCATGCGAAAGGCTATCACAACCATAGGTCACAACCAACCCCGAACTTTAAAAACATACATACACATACATAAACCCGCGCCTTAATTCCCAGGGTGGGGTAGGCAGAGCTACAGAATTGCCAACCACCCTAAAAAATTGTTGATAATTCTGTAACCACATTTTGCACAATTAGGCTAAAATGTTTATCAGTAGCCTATATTAGTGGCAGGTTGCAATCCCATCGCCTAATAGTACCTACTACAAGCCTTATTCCCTTAGTCGCCGCTTACCAATTCCACGGGAACACATGGAGGGGCACTATTCTAATCCGGCAACCGCTCGGGACTTTAAAAATTACCATTATATAGGTATAAGTATTATAATTATGACGTTTCTATTTCGATTTCGTGTGAAAATTTAGGTAGGTATTCGACTCCCAAAAACAGTAAATAAATTAATGAACGGGCTTAAGTCGCGGTCAGAAATTACGGTTCTACATTTACATTCCAACTAAAATAGACCAGTGTTACAACCGGTATACACACAAGATCAATAAAAACTGGTCACAGTGAAGGTACGCAAATTTACACGTACATTGACCCGATTTCGTTGGACTACAGTGTAATGCTTGACCGTGGCGTCCTTGCCAAACTCTCGTATTGCATGGAGTGATTGTTTCCCTCGATTCGCGACGTCTATTTCTGGTGGGCACTTGCAGGCGGTTCCGGCGCGAAGTGTACCACGCTCTAGTTACGTCAACGCGCCGTCGAGTTACGGCTCAATACCAGATCTCGTGCTTTATCGAACGTGTAATGAATCGAAGCCCGCGGCTCTTGTTAAATATCTGTACCTTTTCCACCATACTCGTGATACAAGGCTTATTATAATTATCGGCTTCAGAACTTTTAACGAGCAAAATACTTTTGGGGAAGGCCCGTTTTTATTTTCTTTACCCGCTTTTAACGAGACATATTGTTAGCAACACAATGTTTAGTCATCCGCTCGTTAACAGCGTTATTGTAATCGTGTTCAAGCAGCTACCGTGGAAGATATTAAGAGAATGCGAAGTGATTAGCAGAAGTCAGCGAGTTGCCAACAATTAGCGCTTTGGTCGGTGCTCAATTAACAATACATACGAATCGCAACGCCATTACTCCGTATGAGGAAATGGCAGTAGTTCTCTAACAAACCTGTTTATTTCAAACCGATACATTTTTGCACGGTGAAGGCTCGAAGTTCTTGTTCGTATAATACTTCCTTAATAGCCCAAGGGCAATTGTGCCAATGGTGGAACGCGCAATGCTGCCGTCCAAAAGAAGAAGGCAGTTAAAAATTATAAAGTCCATGGGCGCATAATGCCTTTTATTTTGGATGGCAGGATATCCATTGGTACCGCAGCGTGACGAGAACGAAATAAAACGACGCTAATGCACCGAGGATAAGCAATCGTATTACTGCACTGCTACAGCACAAGACCTTCACAACGGTTGATTGAGAATTACATTGTGGGTCCTGATTAATCATTCACTATCCTGAATTAATTAAAATAAAAACATTGTTAAATGTCTTTTAGTATGCTGCTACAAGCGATCAAGGTACGATAGACCTATTATCGAAATAATAGAGTAGGTCTATGGTAGCTGGTGTAAAGTTAGCGTATTAAGGACAAAGGGTTTATGAGAACAGTAACAGATTTTATTTGGACATATTGTAATAATTTAATTGCAGTAAACTATTTTTTTACAGTAATTTTTATAGATGCGAACGTCCTTGGAACAGCCGCAAAAGGTCATTCTACGAAGGCCAATGTGAACCACGTAATTAGGAGTTTCATTAGTGGGGCTTCATACAAACACGAATCACCTGGCGCCGACAATAGCCCGGCTTGTATCCACAACTTTCTGCGAGTCACCTCGTCATTCAGCGAATGAGGAGAATCGCTATTTAAGACTGGATCGTATTGATCGCCATGATAATAAAGTAGACTGATTAAAAAATATGAGAAACCGACAGATTGTGACTGATTGACTGGTCGATACTATAATCAGTGCACGGCAAATCCGTTTTAAGTTGCAACGCGATACGGCCACGTGAAAATTCTGCTGAAGAGAAAAACTTACGCTTACGTGTCCATTAAGGAAAAGCATCTGCGAAGTTACTTTTAGCTATTGTCATTAAGAATTACTATTGAGCAAACGAATCATTATGCTCATTGAGCACTCGGCAAATACTAAAGAATTTACAAAAGATAAAGTTTGCACAAGTGCCCCCGCGGCAGCTCGTCGAGGGCGTAATGACGCAGTGATATCGCGCCTACATATTTTACATAAAAAAAATATAGCGATAATCTATAAATACAGAAACGTTTTAACACTTAAATACCACTGCCATAGCTTTAACTACACTGTTTTTAATAGCTTATGTGTTAAGTTCTTGTGTAGGTGCACTCAACAGAACCTATAAGGAAACTTGTCGGTCATCAGGAGTTGTTTTATTCTTGCGCTACGTGAGATTCCCTTGGTTATTCCGTCAGTAATGTACCTATAAACTACTTTACTCTTGTTTTTTGCAATTAAAACATACGTCAATTAATTATTTTAAATATTTTCCTTATGTTCTCCCTGTTTCAGATATCCAATTAAATTTACCTTAACGATAAAGCGGAATAATGTAACAGTCAATATTATTTTTAATAATGACATATCGCTAACATATGATTAATATAATAATGTGCCTTAGTGGAATATTTTTTTCCGCCTTATATCATACGCTCAGCTCAAGCCGGTACCTACAGCAAGTAATTCCATTTTTAAAGAATTATCTGCCAGAGATAAGGTGTTGCGAGTGCTCAATCTCTTTTAATCCTCAAGGCTGGGTGTCATCATACCCATCATTGTACTATTGTTTCTCGCTGGTTATTGCCACGATTAACCTAATCATTTAATTAATCATAATACTAATGTGATAATGAATTAATCACGTAGCATGTATGTTAACATGTAGGCCATAATCAAATGACGTCCATTGAAAAAATCGAGTTGAAGAGGTAAAGGAAAAACGTGTCCGAACTGCACGCACGGCTAACAGTTAAAATATCGATCTCTTTCCATGGCATGATTCAGTTAATTTAGCGATAGATAACAAATACACGTTTTGTATTTATTGAATATTTATATATTATCAGTTCTGTCCTGTTTTTCAAATGTTATTTCTGTGAGACAAATAAAAAGGGATTTGCAATAGTTACTTGCATTATTCAAATTACAATTTGCATATATATTGTTATTCATTTGATAGTCTTCTTATAGGAGTCAAAGCAATAAAGATGGCTATCAGAGTTCAGATTAATTGCTCTAGTGTACTCGTAGATGAGTTTTGAAAGTGCAGAATGAGACGATAAAACCTATAACATGGATAAGTTTTGATTTTGAATGCCATTAGTATCAGCCAGCAATATGCCCATTAAATGGGTCTATATTGCCTGCCATAAAATGTAAGTTCCATTTTTCACAATCCATAACGTTTTTCATGATAGTTAGTGTATGTAAATAATGTTGAAAGTCATAATTAGGGTTAGGACTTTTGGTGGCATACTGTGGTTCTAAAATTAATGGAGTCGCTATTTCCTATTATTATAGTATGTATTATAATAATTAGGACATAGCCACTCTTTGGATTCTAGAACCACGATATTCCACCAAAAGGCCCAACCCAAATCATAATATGAGAAATTATAATTTGAAGTTCCGATTTTCGTTAATCATATTTGTCGAAAGTCATCTAAACTGATATTAAAAAGAGGAAAGATTAATTCCTTTAACCATTAGAATGCTACATTATGCCTGAGTAGCATAGGGCTTTATTTTTCTGCACGGACATAGTCGCGGGCAACAGCTAGTAAAAAATATATTCATAACTTTTAATGTCGTAATGTCGGTATTTGGAACTATAAACTTCACGATCCGCTCTCAGTCTACTTTTATAGAGTACTTTCATTTAATTTTATAGGTTCCAAAAAACCGGCTTACAAGCATAACGTAAACGAGGCGACTCGCGTGGAGAAGTAGAACGCTAAACCAAAATAAGATAGGCATAATTTTAAACAACCAGCAAACGAAATGGTTTTAAAGTGATTTAATACAACGTTGCCAATTGTACCTGGTATCACTGACAAAGTAACTCAAAGACGAGCTAATCGAGTCCAGACTCGACGGACCTATAATTTCCCATTGTGGAGTTACTACGGCCACCTTCCTTCTCCATCATCATATCAGCTCGATGGTACCATATTATTGTCATCAGAATTACTTATTATCCAAAATTTCAAGTAAATCCGACAATTACCTAGAAGTAGGTTAAAATCGACGTCCAAGATTTGATCGCATTGTTTGTTAGTTGCAAGTAAAGTTATATATTAAGTAAGTAAGTAAAGTAACTTATAAGTGTGCTAAAAAACAAGTCAACGCTAAGCTAATATGAATTTCTAAACGCATATGAAATAGACAGATGTGATAAGAATTTATTTCCTCATGCAAAGATGTTTGATTTTAGCGATAAGATATATGAATAATCCGCGTTTCTAAATAATCTAGAATCTCATTACGTCAGTTACGTGTCATGACAGTGGGTCGTGCTTCTGTCTCTTCGTGGTGAATTATATGACGACGGTTGGTATTTATATAGGTTATAAAATGTTATACAGTAGCCGCACTACGAATGAGTGAAGCGGCGCCGAGACGGTAAAAGACATAACACGATTTAGCGAAGCTGGATGCACTTTAAAAGGCAACTACCTATAAGTTACTCCCGTCCCTCTCGTCTTTATTATGAAGGGAGAGAGCAGACTAACCAATCGTGTGTCCGAGACAGGTCCTGTTAATGGGCCAGTCTTTATTGAGCTTTGTCGTTGTGCAGACTTAAAACAAACTTAATTGTTTAATAATATCTTGACATGGTATTAAATAAATGACATTGTTATGCACGAACAAGTAAGTCAGCATTTACAGTGTCAATGGCAGAAGTGAGTCAAGTCTCAGTATAATTTACACAGAGTTGATGGCAAAGCGGACCCACTCGTTCCGCAAACTGATTTACAGCTCTGCCGCGAACACGCTTCGCGCCTTTAGTAACATACATTTACGACGATTACCGACTACTTGCAGATACTAAACATTTACAGGGTCTTTATTGATGTCACTAGGGTCTGGTGATATGCTAATACGTAGTAGAGAGAAGGCTATTTCAACTGCCTACTGTCGTATCGAGGATGTTCTTCCAAAATAGTAAATGTGTCAATAACATGATTGCATCATATTACATTTATAATGATTTGAAATATATCATTATCCTCTTATTTTGCTAAAAAAAACGGTTACTTATCGTGGAATTGCATGCATCCACGCCAGACCAGTATCAGGTTCTAAATTGGCTTTTTAAATCGCCATATTGCAATTATTTTAACGTAGTAACGTAGTAGGTCCGTATGCTCTACCAATAAGGTCTATTTAACAAAAACTACGTTATACCATATCACACGGAAAATGTTTATCAGTCCCATAGTCGCGCGAGATTTCACATTTTTTAACCATGCTTAGCCAGCCACACTAGTGAATACCTACTAGAAAGTCGTACATCAAATTACTGCTACGTGTGTAGTGTAGCAAGAATGTTTCATTTTAATCTATTTTAAATAAAGTTATAAAATTATGTACCTATAAGGTTTATGAAAAACTCTTTACCTTTTTTTATTTTCAATAAATCTCTGTGACAGATCTCATAAAGTAACTCTTTTAATCTGCGCTTTTGGACCGACTGGGTAGAAATACCTAATAAATTACTCGGCACTGCAAAACAAGAAATAAATCTTGAAAACTCCAGCACTTACGAATTAGAAACTCATTAGGCTCATTGCCAATAAACTTCGTCTTCGGATTTGGGGATTCCGTCTGACCTAGATTTTAGGAGGTATTCATTCGGATTAACTCAAGACTTGTAACTATAAATCATGCGATCTTGACGTAAAGGTATATACAAGTCAGTATAAGATGTATTAATGGTTAATGATTTTACAGTAATGTCTGTGTTTAACTTCACTTTCCAGTAATGCCGGGTGTCCGGTTCATTCCGGGACGCACCGGACCTTGACCGGTTGACCGTTGACCCACTTCCACCCCCTACCACCACTGACACCATCATTCCGTATTCATGGCCCCCATAATCACCGCTCACGGTAATGGATTTTATGAATGACTAGCTTTCCTTATAATCAACAGTTATGCATAATACAGTGGGAGCCGAGAACGTTCACGATTGAAAATGAATGTTTGACGAGCGAACGCCCTTCACACAATGTGTCAATAAATGTCAACACTAATCACAGCAGTCACAGTAATAATTATTTCGCGTCGCTTAATTCCTTAACTTATGTTACTAATTTGAAAGAGGTTTGTCCAAGACCATTAATCATGGGTATAAATAATGGGTTTGGCATAAAAAGATAGTTGGTCCTCAGGAAAATTAGACAGCGAACAGTCATGGCAAAAATGTTGTTAAAAACCTATAGTCTAAAGGTCCAAGACTTGTAGTCTTGTAGAATCAAGTTGGTTTTTGTTGTGGCGCTAACCAGAAATATATCG
Organism: Acleris sparsana; assembly: GCA_923062465.1. Classification (NCBI taxonomy): domain Eukaryota; kingdom Metazoa; phylum Arthropoda; class Insecta; order Lepidoptera; family Tortricidae; genus Acleris; species Acleris sparsana. The sequence continues at coordinate 4,793,863 of OV281289.1, forward strand.
TTTTTTTTGGACAATAGCCAATATAACGGAAGCCTCTGTACCTAACTGAGCCACCACTAGTCTTAAATCGGAAATAAGTTATTCGATGGTGACTCAGACAAAACAGTAGGTACATTTCCTTGACATTTCCAAGCATTGAATCTTGTTAATCTCAATTATTAACCTGTAACTGGAACTTCATTAAGTGACTTTTATGGCAAATTGAAAGGTGTCGATCAATCAACATGGCCGCGCCGCCGTGTTTCGAGGAATGATTACAGATCCACTCCACAGCAATCGAAGGCTGTTTACACGAGCCGGGCTGGGAAATATTTGATGCGCATCGATCGCTCTCACTTGCATCAGTTCAAATAACACAACAAACCACTGCTTGAGTCACCTTTGATTTGCTTTCGACGGGTGGTTGTGACTAAAGTTCAAGGATTCACCGATTAATTAACGTAAAAGGTCGAATCTCAAAAATATTGTACGTAGTTAGGTACCAGTTAAGGACATAAACAATCAGAGAACTAACTTTTTGATTGCGTAACGAAAACGTGTCATACAATGAAGTACATATATGTTTAATAAATGTACAACATTTTTTAACTAAAATCTCTTATAGGCAGTAAAGTTACCGGCACGCAAATAAATGAGGCCACGCCTACAGTAGTTTTTATTAGCATGGAGTAATTTATTTTGGCGAAAAGCGGTTTTATGCTAACATACGTCTGATTCTGATTAGTGCATTAATATAATACAGAACCGTGATAACTTACGATATGAATCAACTGCTTCACAAACTGAATCGACTGCTTCAGGATGATCATTCGTGGCATTATACCCTTAGATACAAAGCCCCTTGAGTAGATATCTTTATAATTGGGACTTATCACTGAATTAACTGGATTCAACATGACAAGCATATTCTTTTATAACTAACGTTTTCTCTCGTTCTCCTGCTTCAACTAAATTCAGAATTGAGATGAAAGATGGTTCACATTCTGGTCGACTTAATAATTCCGTATAGCATTAATTATCAGCCGCTAGTCATTTTGTACTCGTTCTGATTTACCAGCTCGTATGGTACGTATATACGTATAATTTCTTCGCATGAATAAGTTGCTAAGCCTCTACGCACGCACATAACGCGATTAAGGTTCCCACGTGGCTTACAAGCTGAAAGGTTGTCGGAACAAACAGCATAAGATATTCAACGACATTCTCGATAACAGCTCAGCCACTTCATAATTCATCGAGTATTATTTAAAGGGCGTGCCGCTGCGGGAATGGCGTGTGGCTGCAGTCAGGCCGAGGAAATAACCTTCGTGACAAACGCTTGTCGCGTCACTGAGGTATACCTTCAGTAATAGCTGAGGGAGGGCCTGCAGCGGAAGCTTTGTCGAATATGCACCGCCATTGGTATAATTATTGCCGCATTGTTATAACCGTATAAACACGAGTTATTGTTGATTGAGGCGTTTTCCTTAAGGCAATTTAAATAGTAAAGCCATTTACAGACAAATTTGTATGTTCGACTGTGTCACCATTTATTGCATTCAAACTGGAAAATATTTTAAAAATATATAAATTGAAGATTTAAAACGCATCGCGTTCCTACTTGAAATAAGAAGGGGATGTCGTCGAAGCACTAACTCACACGTTATTCTTCTTTTAATACTACTAAAAAACTGTCTTCTTGTTTGTTCAATTAAAGTCTAACCTGGGACACGAGCCAATAAGCGATAAATGTTAGCGGATGCATCAATAAAAAGCGCGAATTTGCGATGATTTATTTTGGGTGTTTTTCAAAGAAATGTGATGTAAGGTAATATACGTTTTTTTGAGGTAGGTATGCATTATTTTGCCAACAGTACTTTCCTCTTGTACATGATCATCTGCTCATCGTGACCTACGTTCAATCAGCGAAGATACAGTGGCAACTGCACTCTCCATCATCAAATCAGTAATTTCAGTTCAACTAAACAACCATTAGGGAACCCTACCCAAATCTATATCCACTCGACTATTTCTAGAATAGGTGCCTATTCAAAAATATAATATCGCATATTTTTTACGAAGCCTGAGAGGCAGTTTTGTTATTTCTTATTAACTACAAGAAATAACCATGTAACATTAGCATGACGTTACATAATCGGCCCCACTACAGTAATTCTCGTTACATTTATGCTTTTACTTAGCTTATTTAAACCTAGCGGTTAAAAAGAAATCTTGTGGTTAGAGATCGCTTGCGTACATAGATTATTGCATCGGTAGCCTGGTATACCTACGCAATTTACAAGATAACAGATGAACAAACTCTTGTTACGACGAGCTCAGTTTAATTTTGATGACCATCATGTCATGATTTATGTAAATATGACTCGAGTCATAAAGGTTTGCAGAACGCGAAATGCTTAATGTTAATTCTGTTTGACAGATATCTTGCCGTATTTGGAACATACAGGTGGACTCTCTCGGCCACTGCATTGCATAAATGTTTGTGTTTTACTTAATACTACAGAATTCGATAATAAACATTTTGGTTTGCCTATCTCGAAATTCCATTTGTGCGGTAGCGTAACGCACTATTTATGAAGCATACATAGGTAGGTATTTAACATTATAAAACAAATTTATCGAAGAGGGGGGCAAATGGAACTTATGACTGTATCTCTATTTCTAAAATAAGGTCAAATAATGAATATCAAAGTTATTTAGCCCATCCTAATTATGACACAGTCACTAAAAAACTTGTGTCTTGAGTAAGATACTATTTTGAATTGAGGCACTCTAGTAGCATAGAAAAAGTGTGTTGTAAGTTGTAAGTGAGAGTATATAAAAGAGACTATGTTAGGGCAGTGAAAGAGCGAAAGATTGTGGGGTGTCACAAGGTTCGGTTCTTGGTCACCTGCGGTTCATATTACACATTTTTGAACGGCTTTATCTCATGAAATATAACAAATCATTAGCTATTTGGTAAAATAAATGTTACTAAATTCGGAATAATGTTGGTATTTATCTACCTAATACACAGTGCTAGCAACACTAGACTGAACTAGGAACGATTCAAAGGATATTCATGTCGAGATTGATTCCAGATATCATTATTATTTATTTATTTATGAGGTTAGTAACAATCGAACTCGTGCAGTTACATAGTATAAATCACGGATATTGCTGGAAATTATTAATGCAAATGCACTAGTTTCCGTTATTAATTACGTACGAAGGAATACAATTTTTTATTATGATATTCCTTAACTTGATCTTTTTAAAAATTACGATAATTATTGGTTTTTTTTTACAAAGCTGTCAAAAGTGGATGCCATAACATTTGCAATTACAAGAGAACTTAAAGATCAAGTAACTGCAACTACAAGACTAAGAATGTATTAATTACAAAACAAATATCCCGACGTATTGAGAACCCCCTATTTACTTTGAAATTGGTTAAAAATATCGAATGTTTTCCCCTTCTTTACTCAATTCAAGGACTTAGGTTAGGGAAGATGGTTGCGTTGCGCGCCTAGACTGGTTGAAATGTCTAGCAGGAACACAATGAAGAGATTTGAGATTGTAATTTATTATAGTCGTAAAGAACAAGGTCACAATAATTGTTTCATGGATGACCTTACTACATAGATAAATAGATATGTATCTATATTTTACCCCCAACACAAAAAGAAAGGTGTTATAAGTTAACGTATGTATTTGCGTATCTGTCCGTGGCACCGTAGGTCCGAAATGAACGGACCGATTCGGATGCGTTTAAAAAAAATAGAAACCTAGGGTGTTTCATAACTTATGTTTATTTAAACTCTAAGTTTGTTTAACAGTTATCAGCTCTTAAAGTCATGCCATTCTAACAGTGGTTTTTATCTATTTCATTGTTCTTTTCTAGTTCTCCTAATTAGTACTAATACCATTTTAACCTTGTTAATATTTGACCATTCCAACTTTAACTCGCCGGTCACCACATGATGTCATTAGACAAGGACATTAAAGACAGTTGGCACATGGAGATTACGTGGGCGTGATTCTAGTTGTTTACATTTAAAGGTTCACTGTCCCGAATGAGGTAAATGGTGTCCAAATGTTTAAAACAAGTATTGCACAAGGATGTTAATAAATATTATGTCAACATTATGGCACCAGATTTAGCTTGGGTTATAAAATAAAGTATACCTAAGTGAATGGAACTTAATTAGTTTTGAACCGGAACATTAAATTGTCTTATTCAGACCTCAAGGGGCAAGTCAATCAGATGGCAACATTTTTTTTATGGTATGGAGCTGAAATTTAAGATAAAAAATATAAATAAATACCGTTTACTTAAATATGTACACCATTATAATTGTGAAGATATATCAACACTCGGTACACTAACTTAGACTTCTAAGTTAGTGTGTTGACTTGTGGAGAAAACAAACCAAAGCCCCCAAAATAGGCGAAAAATATTAGATGGTATTGAACCTAGTCTTAACCAAAGAGTCAGGATAACTAATTCTGAAATGGATGAGCAACTAAAACGGTTACTGTATTTTTAATAGAACTCATTAAAAAAATTACGAAATCAATTAAAGTATCCCATAACAAACCACACTACAAAGGCAGACACAGGGTTTTATTAGAATTTGGAGTTAAACATTGGGAACAATTACTATTTGTTTTTTTATTATCTAATATTTTATAGAGGCTTTAGTACACATATGTGACTATGGTATGTCAGCCTCATTAGGAGACTCTATATATAAAATAATAATTATGGGGCACTCCCTTCAGAGCGAGACTATTTGATTTACTCCATTTAATGTGCACTACTTATTTTTCATTACGGTTATCCTTTTTTGTTTTCATTATTTGCTATGTTCAGCCATAGTAAGGACTTCTAAATCTGTTTTATTTGTCTTATTACTAAAATGTACTTTTTCCTAATTTGCTTTACTATGATTAAGTTGTGAATACAATTTTTTTTGGAATCAACCTGGATCAAGACTGCTCTCAGCTGTCTCTCTTTCATAGACATTAACAGTCAGAATCAGAAATTAGGCCAATAATAAACTGCTGCAACATGTAATTTAAAGCTATTGTACTCACTTTTTGTATATTCTGCAATATGAATTGTTGATTTTTTTGTCGGAGACACATCTTCTTCTGTCTTCAAATAAGTCCTTGATAGCAGTGACAGTGAGCACAAACATCACGGGTAACATAGCCACTTCTTTCCCAAATGCATTCAGTTGGGGCACCCAATTTAACAACACTATGAAAATAAAGTACACATTGGCAATCCTATGGAACTGTTCAAATAAGTTTTTGGGTAAAAACGATAACAGAGTGTATTTAGTAGTCCTTATTTTATTAGTGCAACGGTGGCCGTTTGGATGTTCTTTTGGGGGTGTTTTATCGGGCACCAGATGGTTTGGTACGACGATGAGGTGGCGCGTGTCTGTGGCGGTTACGCGGCGCCGCAGCACCCAGCATAGCGCGCGGCGCCAGGGGGTGACCACTGACGCGCGCCGCAGCGTGTAGATGGAGTCGGAGCGCGAGGCCTGCCGCGAGTGCTGGCGCACCGAAGTGGCCCGCGCCACGGGCGCCCGGTGCCCTGGCGGCAGGATGAAGTCGGTGCGGCTGGCGGCGCGGCTGTGGCCCGGGCCCGGCGCCCCGGCGGCGCCCGCCGTGCCCGCGCGCCCGTCGCCGATCTGCCCCTGCGAGAACGCCCGCTGGTGCCCGCGCAGCGCCGACTTGAGCGGCCGAGGTGCGGGTGCACCTCCCAGCGTCGGCGTGCCTCCATGGCTGACAGACCTCGAGTGACCCTTCGCTTTCGGAAACAGGTACGTCTGCTCCGGCGCCCCCGGCAGGGTCGGGGCGCTCGGTGGAGTCTCTCCGCTTCCTTCTGTTGACATTTTTATTCATCTGAAATGAGGTCAATCTGCTCTTCCCTCTCGTTAAAATCCAGGCTCCGAGGCGCCCCGACGGGCGTTCCACCTCCCTCGGCACGCTCGAAATGATTCAGCGGCAAGTATCGAAACATATGGTTTCATCGGAGTCATCTGTTTACAATTTCACACATCACTTCAGTCTCCATTCAATGAACGAAAGGAACACTTAACACTGTAATCGAATTATAAATCCACAGACATTTATCCATTTCTCGGTCACAATATTCGGTACGAAATCATACAATAATAATCGCCACGGTGCACTGATATGTTCAAGAGAAACAAAACTCGAAAACAAGCAAAAGTTGAATCAACCGACTGACAGGCCAAGCAACTGTCGACGACAGCGGGCTGCGAGTAGCAGGCGCTTGCGTGCAGATGACAGGACTAGTGCGGTGATATCCATATCGACACAGAGCGCGACGAAAAAGTTGGTCAAGTTTACTAGTGTTATTTTGTCTAATAAACTCAAAACAGGTAATTCATTGAAAGAATGTTCTTCCATGTTTATTTGTATACTTATCGCAAATAAAATGAATCTGAATCATACCTAATTACAATAAGTATGAAAAACATTTTAGTAAATTTGAACAAATTCTGCCATCTCGGTTCTTTTCTTAAAATACCACAAAATTATTCTTATATTAAACAAAGTAAAAGCCAAAATCTATATAATATTTTCATCTATTTTCTTAAATAACTTTAAAACGATTTAATAAAATCGAGAGCAAGACCACAAACCGTTTCATTTGATATATTTGTGTATTCATGGATTTTTAAAATAAATTAATGTAATTGTTTTATAAATCAATAGATATTGTATTATTACAAAAACCTTAATTCTGATTTTGTGCTGTCCTTAAGAAATAATATTTTTTGTAAAGATATGTTCACGTTGTGATTTGTTGTGATTGCTGGATTAGAATAGTGCCACTCCATTTCTTCCCGTGGATGTCGTAAGAGGCGACTAAAGGAATTAGGTTTGTAGTACTGTTAGGCATTAGGCTTGCAACCTGTCACTAATACGCTGGTAAACATCTTAGCCTATTTGTGCAAAATCTGGTTACAGAATTATCAACAAGTTTTTAAAGTTGTTATTAATTCTGTAGCTCTGCCTACCCTAGTCTGGGATTACAGGCGTGAAGGTATGTATGTATTAATTTGTTCACCTGTAATTGGGGTACATGTTAATCTAAGTTAACTTTAATTAATAAGCCCACGTTAAAGTAAATAATGTAGTCCGTTGGTGCCCCGTATTATATAAAAAAATATGTACATAACCACTCACGTGCTTCATTCTTTACGAAGATAATAAAATACAATCTTCAAAAGACTCCATTGTGATCCCGTTAGACATTTCAACCAGTCTAGGCGCGCATCCATCTACCCTAACCTGTCCTTGAATTACCTAAAGCAGGGGAAAAAATTCGATATTTTTAACCAACTTCAAAGTAACGAGAGGGTTCTCAATACCTCGGGATATTTGTTTTGTAATGAATAAATTCTTAGTTTGGTAGTTAGCTGCAGTTAAATGATCTTTGAGGTCTTTTAATTAATTGTAAATCTTATGGCATTCATTATAGACTGCTTTAAAACAAAAACAAAAAACCTACAAAAATTATCGTACTTTTTAAAAGGATCCAGTTAATGAATATCATATTATATAGCATCTGTTCCCCGATTCACGAAGCTACAAGTTACAAATTACAAGCGGAAGTCTCTTTCTAGCAAAAGGAGTTAATTTGCCTATGAGCCAAAAGCACATTATATGGTGCAACGGCCACATTATAAAAATGTGTATCGATACTCGATACTTTTTAAAACTTTTGTAGAGCTGCACTATTTCCCTAGTGTCAAAATGTGGTACCAACACTACTAACTTACAGTTGCCATCTGTCGTAATATGAGGTGTTTTTCAAGAGCCTAAAAATATTTTTATTGTTTTTCAAACAGTTCTTTATTTCTTATTAATTATATAGTAATATTGTTATTATGCAATATGAACTCGGATTTCAGTCTTTTGAGTTCCAAAATAAAAAAGATGTTGGTTTTATGAAACGACAGTTAGGTTTTCTGAATGCTGCGTTATTTTGTGTGGTAGGGTTGGTAACCAAATCGTCGACGTCATCATTTCATTGGCAGACATTTTCGTTCCGACATTTTGACGTTTATCTCCGCCCGGTCAGTGATTTTGTAAAGAGGAGTAAATTATTTCGCCTTCTATTCATCATGGATGAAGAATATGACGCGATCGTGCTCGGCACCGGCCTCAAGGAATGCATCCTCAGCGGAATGCTCTCTGTGGCTGGCAAGAAGGTATTGCACATTGATCGAAACAAGTACTACGGCGGTGAATCTGCGTCAATTACCCCGTTAGATGAATTGTTCTCGAAGTTCAACGCACCAGTGCCGGATGAGACCTACGGGCGAGGGCGCGACTGGAACGTCGACTTGATCCCAAAGTTTTTGATGGCGAACGGCCTTTTGGTGAAGCTGTTGATACACACGGGCGTCACCCGCTACTTGGAGTTCAAGTCCGTGGAGGGAAGCTACGTCTACAAGGGCGGTAAGATCTCCAAGGTGCCCGTGGACCAAAAAGAGGCTTTGGCGTCCGATCTCATGGGCATGTTTGAGAAGCGCCGCTTCCGCAACTTCCTCATTTATGTGCAAGATTTCCAGGAGGAAGATGCTAAGACGTGGAAGGACTTCGATCCCAGTACCGCTAACATGCAGTCTCTCTATGATAAGTTTGGGCTTGATAGAAACACCCAAGACTTCACTGGGCATGCTCTTGCCCTGTATCTTGATGACAACTATCTCCAACAACCAGCCATTCAAACAATTCGCCGTATCAAACTTTACTCCGACTCGCTTGCCCGGTATGGCAAGTCCCCCTACCTGTACCCGATGTATGGTTTGGGTGAGCTACCTCAGGGATTTGCCCGGCTTTCTGCTATTTATGGAGGCACATACATGTTGGACAAACCTATTGATGAGATTGTACTTGGTGAAGGAGGGAAGGTTGTGGGTGTGCGCTCTGGAAATGAGATTGCCAAGTGTAAGCAGGTGTACTGCGATCCCAGTTACGTCCTAGACAGAGTGCGCAAGAAGTGTCAGGTGATTCGCTGCATCTGTCTGCTGGATCACCCCATAGCCAATACCAAGGATGCTCTGTCTACTCAGATTATTATTCCTCAGAAGCAGGTAGGTAGGAATTCTGACATCTACGTATCCCTTGTGTCCTCCACTCACCAGGTGGCAGCCAAGGGATGGTTTGTAGCTATGGTGTCTGCCACTGTGGAAACCAATGACCCTGAGTCAGAAATCAAGCCGGGTCTTGACCTCCTTGGACCTATCAGGCAAAAGTTTGTCTCTGTGTCGGACTACTTCGAGCCTACTGATGATGGGAGCCAGAGTCAGATCTTCATATCAGAGTCGTACGATGCTACTTCTCACTTTGAGACAACCTGCTTAGATGTACTCAAGATTTACAAGCGGGGCACGGATGAGGACTTTGACTTCTCCAAAGTGAAGGTGGAGCTTGGCGAGGAAGAGCAGTGAGCGGGGCTGCCCTAGTATGTGTACATTGCTTGTTAATTATCATATTTGTTTATGAACTGCCCTGGCAGCAATATAATATGTTCATTAGGGTTTTTTGGGTAAAGATTTATAAGAGCTTGATGTATTTGCAGTAGATTGAAGTATATGTGCAAATTGTCCTTGTAAGTGGTTCCAGATCTTCATTATTTAATTAACCAAAAAAGATTTCAAAAAATATAAGATTGTTATATGAAGCATTTTATTCATTTTTAAGATGGCTTTTATTATTTAAGTATACAATGCAAATGATCTGCACAAGTAAAGTGATAATTATTTCAATTGAAGGAATGCATTCCATTGTGGTACGTAATGTTGATCCTATAACCATAATATTGTATTGTAATGTCAAAATTATGAATGCTCACTATACCTATATGTTCTGTGTAAGATCATCAATAAAGTTAAATTATACATGTGTTTGTTTTGTTATTTATTTACATTAATAATTATCAGTTTACTCAGGTACTTGAAGACTTATCTGGTTAGCAACATATCACAAGTCAAGGGTATATTTAAGACAGTACAAGTGGTCATTCCTGCATCCGATGTATATATAATCTCCATACACAGCAGGCGAAGAAAACGCTTCATCTGGAAGCGAATATTCTGCTAATTGGATGCCATTTTCTGTGTCTATGACAGCTAACTTGCCGTTGTTAGAAGTCGCCAGCAGCAGCTTGTCGCTGAGAGCGCACGGCGTCGAGTACACCGGCGAACTCATTTCGCACTTCCAGTTTAACGTCGGCTGGAAATTCTTGACAAAAATGCTGTAAACATTATTGTCATGACATCCAAATACAATTTGCCATTTCATTTTATTTTCTTCTCTAATATAGAGTGACGAAAATATATTCCCTTTTGCGCCTTGGTAACTCCATATCTAGAAAAGAAAACAATATGAATTATTACGTTATGGTATCTAATACATATTATGTTGTCTCATTTAAAGAGTAGGTACTACCATTCATGTAAGGTTATATGTTTTAATCTTTAGGAATATCTGCATGTATTTTGTCAAATACTCTGCGGTCGACTAGGAATTAATGTTAGAATTGTGACTGCGGGCTTCGCAGGTTAGTTTTTTGTGCTCTGTCATTCATTACCTATTGAACGCCGGCCTAACGTGATTTCCAAATAATACTGATTTAGGTATCAAATTCTTGGCACCGAATTTTTCTAGCGGTCTGGCTAAATTAAGCTGCACCTGCAGTGCGGTAACCAAACGACCACGCGATATTCTACCTACATGAAAATAAAACATACATAAGCACACTCAAAGATTAAGATGCCACTAAGATCGCCGTTTCGTATAAGTGTATTCTTTGTGCAATAAATAATAATAAAAAAACTAAGCCACAAGTTACAATTCCACAACTACTTATCATTCCAATCTATCAGTCAACCGTTAGCATATTGAATCTTTAAAAGATGCGAAAAAAGAGCGTCCGCAATGGTGCGGTGCTATCTTCCGTATATGGTTTGTCAAGCGGTTTATTTGCTGCCAGTCGAATGGAATATTCGATCAGCGTTGCCATTTAGGATGGGAAAATTGGAACTTGTATCTTTATAAATTCCGACCAGATGGTCTCCGCAGGTGAATAAACGCAGGTGGTTCAATTTTATCACGTGATCGTCACGCTTAGCAGTTGAGCAAGTCAGAAAGGCCTACTCGGAACAGTTTTAAGAAGATTATTTTGAAATTTTACAGACATTAGTTCGCTGAGTAGGTAAGCAACTCTCTCATTAAACCTAGATTGGCCCTAAATAATGGAAAATGACCGAACTCTGGGTTGGTCTTGGATTGGAGGGCATAGCCTTATTAAAATCCAGGATCCGCTTGTAACACTCACTCGTACATTTACATACTCGTCACATACTTACATTTATTTTATTCCTTACCTCAGTTTTCAAAAATGTAGGTACAGTCGAGAACTTAAATTTGCGACCCACCACAGTCAATCTGGCATTCTTCAACAATAAGGTTGAATTTCCTATAGTGGCATTGACGACTTCAAGCATATTGTACTTGAAATGGGTCACACATTAACGTTCGTGATTGTAACTTATAGTGCGTCGAGTTGCAATTTTTAAACGCGTAAGTTTCTGTTGGATAAATTGTCTGTACCTACTCTCATTGAATTATTCAAGCGACGGTCTTTTTATGAAAATGTAAGTCACGCTTAAAAGTTAACGTTAAATTATTCCTCTGAAGAGCATAAAATATAACTGATTAATTGATGCGGAAACTGGAATCGCGAGAGGTAATTAACCATATTAATGAAAGCGATCCAAATATTTGCCTATTTTTGCAAAGCCTCGTGATATAGCACAGGAGTTTATATTTAGCCACCAGGATTTTTGCAATGAGGGCCATAGTCCTAGAAATATTTAAAATAGAGCTCGACGCCACCAAAGCCGTGGTGAGCCCTATTCAATGGTGTTTTAAAGGCGCCGGCTAAATTTAGCGTGTAAAGGCCGCTTTAATGTCACTCGTGCTGTGGCTCGGCGCTTACGCTTAATGGCGGCAGGTTGTCAGACCTAGTGTATCAGTGTGACAGTACGTCGTGATATAGCAAACGAAATTGCCGACCTTGCATGCTTCACACCTTTTTAGTGTAACGTTGCGTCCGTATTTTTTTTAGGTCCGTGGTCGCAGTAAGGTTTTGCTAGCAAGCGACCACGACAATCACAACCACTTTATAATAAAAATCATCATCATCTCGAGCATCTATTTGTCCAGTATTGAATATATGCACACCAAAATTTTAATGTTTAATTTGAACGAATATTTCTTGGCAATAACCTATCAGCTTTATTTAAATGTTTTCTAAACCAATATTTGTCTTAAAGTAACTTGGGAAAGTTATATTCAGACAAATGAAAATAATTAAAATATAAATGTGCTAAAGATGCCAAAAAAATACAGCGGTAAGTTAATTGGAAAATGAGCCGAAACGTCCACTACACCATGGCTTACATCTTTTTTATGGCAAGGAGAAGGCACACGAGCACACAAACCACCATCCCAGTGGGATCTGCGACATATAGGCATTTGAACCCTCAAGACTGTAATCCTAATCTCAAGACGGAATGCCTATACAGTGTGTTATGTCATCGGTGTCGGAGATTTTACGGACTAACTCTGAGGTTCATACTCATCAACTTTTATTATGGGACCAACATCCAAATTGCGAAAAAAAAAACACCTGTTCCATACATTTCGGCTGTTTAGATCTCAAAGTTTGTTTGGAAAAGCTGTTTTTTTTTCGCAATTTTGGATGTTGGTCCCATAATAAAAGTTGATGAGTATGACCTACAGAGTTAGTCCCTGAAGTTTGTCCAACCTTCTGCCTAACACCCTGTATATGCCAATAATTTCACCAGTTGTCAATCCCCAGACCAGGACAAACAATGATAATGATAACACTGCTGCTTGGCAGTATTTAATTATGACATGTTCATCCTGTTCGCTCAGCATTTTATAGAAATAGTATTTACTTCATGATAATTAAGATATATAATAATGTACCTGACATATTCAAATCCCTAGACGATACTAAATTTAGAAAAGCCCTTAATGAATGGTTGTTGAATAAAATGTTTTACAATATATCTGACTTTTTAAATAATAAAGGAAAAATATAAATATTAAATTGTTATGTTTAAATTTTTTGATAGTGATTTAGGTTAAGACTTTAAAATATTGTACACCATTGATAATGGTAGGCTATAGATTTAGGAATTTGTCATTATTACTTAACATCTTATCTTTGTACCTATAGTCATGCAATAAAGAATTTGACTTTGACTTTGACTTTGATAATTGGTGGTAGCGATCCGGACGGACTTTGCCCAAGTAAAAGTACTCTTAAAAATGCAAATGTATATGGGTGTCAGATCCCACTTTCAAATCTTTCAATCAAGGGGCCTGTTGTGCTATTGTTGCTATATATTCTCACCGTGATGCCCTTCTCAACAGTGCGGCAGTGTATCTCGCCGCTGACCTCCGCGAACACGACGTACTTGTCCCCGTCGTAGAGCGCGGGGCTGGCGAACACCGGGCTGCCCACGTTGCCCCGCCACACCACGCTGCCGGTCACGGTGTGCACGCAAGCGCACACGCCCGACAGCGTGCCGAGCAACACGAACTGGTTCTTGGCGAGTACCAAGTCCGCTGAAATGGCTTGGTCGGTGACTGAGATTTTTTGCCTAATGTTGCCCGTCTGTGAAAGAAAACGAAACAATGATCGGTTGTGCAATACCGCGTTGCTAGCAAATTCAATAACTTGCTGAATGCCTTAGGTATTTTAGTATAGTGAATTTTGCTTTTTATTGATTTTTTAGGCCTCTTTTATGTTAAGATCGCGTGTTGCGAATCCTAAAACGATTAGGTCCCTACATTTCCACATGAACGCTCTCATACATCGCCATATGTTTGAATTTCATGCACAATGCTCGGTGTATCCTCATAACTGATAAAGATATAAATATCCCCGACATGAATCCGACCCAACTTCATGAAACGCAGCTAAGACCATCCGGATTAAACTAGTTTTCGTTTAAAAAAAACCGCATTCAATTCGGTCCATCCGTTTGGGAGTTACAATGCAACAAACAGACACAGATACAACATACAGTTCAAGTTCTCCTCTTTTTTATTTAATGAGCCTTTAGTAACTAGGTGTTGCACTATTACCGACAATAGGCGAACGATAACTCGGTATACATTTCAAACTCCACGAGTTCCTACCTAGGTACCGTCAAAAGCATTCATACTCGTATCTATACGGCGATCGCGCTCGTCAAATATTTGTCAACATAGATCTTATTATCAGTTTGAAGCTTCGAATATTCTATCGTTCCACTGTATATTTTTCATACAGTCAAAGGAATGAAAATAAAACGAAAATGGTTCAGAAGTCACAAATTCACAATAAGTCAGAGACTGAATAACAGTACTGTTATAATGTAAAAGGTATAAATAACCGTTATACATTAGGCACCGTTATACATACTATCTTCTTTACAAATGAGCTAATGATGACTAAATTATGCCACAGTCATGTTTTATGAAAATGATACGTACCGTTATTTTTAATACCATACACAACAGTATTGTTAACGCGTCCCTGGTAATTAGGTACAAACTAAAATGTTACATGAGTAAATTTCAAAATAAATGTCCAGTTTTGTCACCGTCACGAAACTGTCGATTAACGTCAAACATATACATTTTTGTAACAAAATTGTAAGTTTTATCATTTAAGTGATATTTGAGCATTAGAGCGTCTTTATGTGTAACGAGGTTGTTACAACCTCCTTTTTTACGTTCCTGGCCACTCTTTCATTTCGTTTTAATCTTTCTAAATTCAAAATTGTTTATGATCCATTTTTTATATCGATCCATCAGATGACTCTCGGATTATCTTTCGTTAACAGCAGACACGGGGTCCCGTGTCTTGCTATATTATTTTTCAATTTCTTTTATTTAAAACAACATTTCTATTTTAAAGATTGTTTCATTTACTAATTTACCACCTTTAATATCCTTCCTCTACGGGTCACCGAGATACTTACCACTGCTACGTTAGAAATGGCTCTCCGGGAATCGAAGAATTGAACATCAATTACTAAACACACCAAAAAAGAAAATCCAGAAATCCAGAATCAGCAACCAGAACATCAGCTCAATCATCAGTTGAATATCAGAAACAGCAACAGCAACAACAACAAGTCTAACAGCAACAGCAAGTCTAGCAGCAACAGCAAGACTAAGAGCAACAGCAACGAAAAACAACAACATCAACGGTAACTCTAACAGCGACAACAGCGAAGAACAACACCTTCTCAAGCTCAACAAAGTGAAAAATTCATCAAGATAAGAAAATTATAGACAAATCCAGTGAAAATTATATATTGTTAATGTTTACATTTATTTTGAAAAATTACCCACATAGAGAAGTAGAAACTCGCGATTAAATTTACAGTGGTAAATAAACTGGCGTTCTAGTGAAAAAGGGTTTAAGTCTAGTATACTCCGTTTATGTACAGTCAGCGTCATATAGTTGGTCGCATCCAAAGTAGCCAAATAGTTCGTTTGGGCTCCCTTGTTACTACGGTAATAATGACGTGTAACGTACTATTTGGCTACTTTGGATGCTACCAACTAGGTATATGACGCTGACTGTACACTACATAGGTATCCTTTTTTTGAAGAGTTTAGTGACTTATACCCTTTTTCACAATGACTCCAGCTAAATCGTTATTGCCCGCGACTTCTTCCGACTGAATCCGGTGCTTTCCAAGAAATAATGGACTTTTCAAGAGGATTCTTGTGAAGCTGAAAATTTCACAAAAAATGCGGTAACGTTTCGCCCCTTAACCTAGTCCGATAATTCCGATTTTTGAATATGATGGAGATATTATGAAAAACTAGGTCTGTACGTTTTCCTTTCCAAGAAAATACATACTCATGCATACGCTCACGCCTCGATTCCCAGAGTGGGGTAGGCAGAGCTACAGAATCACCAACACTTCTTAAAACTTGTTAATTCTGTAACCACATTTTGCACAATCAGACCAAGATGTTTACATGTGTATTAATGACAGGTTGCAAGCCCAACCTAACAGTATTACAAGGATTTATTCCCACAAGTCGCAAGAAGTGAAAATATCCCTAACGAGTTCCTTACGTTATTATACTTATTATCTACTAGAAAAAATACATATTTTCAATATTGGTTCGACGGAAAAAAGCTTTTGCTTGTCGTTTTTACTTTGCGATTTTGGTTTTCTAGGGTTTCCTGTGAGCGATTATCAAGTTTACCATTTTAGCGCCAACGACGCCTAATGTGGTCACAAGTTTTCGTGCCCACAACGCCGCTGGCGACTAAGATGTTTATCTTAAAGATGTTGTTGTTGATGCATTCATCAACATAAGCAATCTTCATGCTAAGAACAAATTGTCTATTGTGCGCATACTGCACATGTTATGTGCTTAATTTGGTTTTTAGGGTGGGCTATGCATCGAGACATTAGGTGCCCGTTTTATCGATGATGACGGCGACGACGGTTTTTCTTTTCATGACTCCCGGGATAGATCTTGAAATGCCCTAGTGTACAGCCTAGTGTTAGCTTAAGGCACATAATGAACTATGACATGTGTTCATTCTGGGCAGCACTTGGTCCAACTCCTATACAAAGATCTCCCTGGATGTTTTTGACTACGCGATTTAAGCGAAGCTTCACAATCCTTTTATATTTAATGATAAACAGACAGGAATCTACGGGGCAAAATTTAATGACAGCTAGGGATCGCCTATATCGATAAACTCCATTATCGATGCTTTTCCCATACCTATAGCATTGTTGGGGTCCGTTCATTTGACCAAAAGTACGTTTGACAAACGTATCATTTTACAAATTTTCATTTCGCAAAAACGTGTTTGTGCTTAAACCATAGCATATTGCATAGGTTAAATGCAGCTTATTAAATAAGTTAGGTTAGATTACAATATCCACCACAAAAAACTTAAAAATAATACGGAGGGAAGTATCTTTTTGTGAAATGAAAGTTTGTAAAATGATACGTTTGTCAAATGATGATTTGGTCAAACATTAGTGAACCAGCATTGTTTTTTCGTGTGTATTTTAATTTTATTTTGTGTTGCCCCTACTACTTCCACAGAAATTGAAGTCTTTTAGCCACCTGAAATGGATTCATCAGTCGAGACGGAAAAGTTAAACGCCCGAAAATTTGGGACATGCCCTGAACGTTTTTTTTTATACAAATACATTTTCAAATACACTTCTGACTAGACTATTCTGAAATACACGATGAGGAAAAAATATGATGATGATGACTAAAGGTTCAAAAATCCTTTTAAAATAAGAAACAACTAGAATTAAGAGAGGTAATGCAGCCAGTGTCTTAGGGACCATGCCGCGAGCGGACCTGCTAGAGGGGGTGTTCTTTTTATAGTGGTGTTTATGTTTAATTTTTAATATTTGAGTAGCTTAGTTTTATTTTATTTTATTTTAAATAAGTTTAGTTTTAACTTTAACTTTTAAATTTTAATGTAAAGTCCGTATTTATAGTTGTATTAAATAGAATGGACTAATTGTATAAATCTATTATCGAAAGCTAGCAAAAAGCACCCACAACTCGTACATACAGCCTTTAAAAAATCACTCCAATGTGAATGGAGATACTTGCAAACACTAGAATTATGTTGCTATTTTGTTTAATTTTGCATACTTTCAATAAAAAAATATTTTTGCAAAACAAAACTTGGAGCGATCACTAGTATATGGGAAAAACATCGATGGTTGAGTTTATCGATAAAGGCCATCCCTAACTGTCATTAAATTTTGCCCCGTAGATTCCTATGTCTGATGATAAACCAGTTTCCATGTCTATTCGTAATCGTTAGTCTGTTAAACGCAAAAAAACGTCAAAATCTGTCCAGTAGTTTTTGCGATGTCCAGTAGTTCTAACAGACATTTACAAAAAAACCAATCTAAACACCACGACATTATCTTTTTTTGTACAGACAGATACAATTTTGCTACAGTATTTTAATAAGGAAGGTTGATGCTTAATGTCTTGATAACTTAGCTTCCCTCGTCTTTACAAGGTATAAAACAAAGTCGACAAACCCGCGCCTGTCTGTCTGTATATCCACTAACTCCTAAAGTACGCACCGCATTTTGATGCGGTTTCCACTATCAGTTAGATATTTTCTAACGGAATGTTTTATGTATGATTATAATATTATAGTTCTGGTTATGTACGGGTGTCACAGAAAACTCGCATAAACCGAAACAAAGCGAGGGCGGGTCGCTAGTAAATATTAAATTCAAAGCTAAAGCTTTAAACTCTCAGTTCTTATTAGGGTTCCGTACCCAAAGGGTAAAAACGGGTCCTTATTGCTAAGAGTCCACTTTCCGTCTGTCTGTCTGTCAACAGGCTGTATCTCATTAACCGTCATAGCTAGACAGTGGAAATTTTCACAGAAGATTTATTTCTGTTGCCGCTATAACAATAATTACTATAAACAGAATAAATTAATTAGTTAAGGGGGGCTCCCGTACAACAAACGTGATTTTTTGCCGATTTTTGCTTGATATTAATAACGGCAACAGGTATACGCTAAAAGTATCACAATATATTCAGTTATCTAATCCCTTTAAAAATAAATAATTAAATTGAAACAAAGTAAATATTTAAGGGGGGCTCGCATACATCAAATGTGATTTTTGCCGTTTTTTTGCTAATGTTGTATAGATAATATAGACCATCTACGTACATGGTGGTATGCGCGAGTCCGACTCGCTTTTGGCC
Source organism: Acleris sparsana (assembly GCA_923062465.1). NCBI lineage: Eukaryota > Metazoa > Arthropoda > Insecta > Lepidoptera > Tortricidae > Acleris > Acleris sparsana. The sequence goes on from OV281289.1 coordinate 4,812,730, forward strand.
AGTTTTTTATAAAAGCAAATTAGTCACTCGTGCATATATATTTGCTAGATCGGCCTTCATTGTACTTTTTTTCATAAATGTTATTTTAGTAGTGCTACAGATAACAGTGATAAAAAAAATGTTCGCCCGGCGGATTGTCCACTTTATCGCAGTGTAAATTCAGTTGAATTTTCATTACATTGTCGTTAAAGTATGCTGTTATATTTGTGCTCGACGTATTACTCATAACATAATCATGTGATTATTTTTATCGCTTCATTGTGCAAATTGGGGGTTATATAGTATGCATCCGCTCGTCCGTGGTCGAATATGTTTTGGTCAGCCAAGGGTAAAAGGATCAGTAAAGAGCTGGAGTTTCTTGCGGCGCTTCTTCGCAATGATGGTCTTGTACGAAGCGCTAGGAGATTCCCTCCATATTTACCGACGTGTAAACGGTGTAAAAGAAGCCTAATGAGGGGCAATTTACTGAATAAATATATTAAACTGATTGAAAAGTACAAAAAGAGTGTGAGTTCCACGTTTTTTTGACTCTTATACCGAATCTATGAACAGTAAGCGAATGATCGTAATGTTTTGACGTCGCATTTAGTCACTTTGCTTAAGAAGCCAGCGCCCCGTATGGGCAAAAATTTGTGTGATGAGCGTGAGTATTTGTTCCTGAGTCTATGATGTTGTCTATGTATTCTGATCGCTGTCTAGTGACCATAGAAGAAGCCTAGGCTAGAGCTAAGTTAGGGAGTAAGTATGTCAAATTGTGGGAGAATTTCCCCTGATATTTATTTGTAAATGCTGAGTAACATCCTAAAGTAGCGTTAGTTATCCTGAGGGTTCTGCCAAGATGCGCTACGCTAACTAGCGTTTCTATTCGTTTCGTTTTTAATAATCGAATAGAAACGCATGCATCTTGGCAGGACCCTCTGAGGTAAGTGTAAACTTACGATTTGTACCTCAATTTTGAACGCGTCGGTCGGTCAGTTCGTTTCCAAAGTATCCAACTCGGGAATTTTAATTTTGGTGGACATCACATAACTCCTGCGCCAGTGGATGTTTTACCAACATTCAGAGGCATAAAGCTGAGCGGAGACCATTTGGGCCATAATAAAAAAATATAGGTTAAGTTAAGACATTTTCCTTGTAAACTGTTTTTTTATTTATGTGCCGAATAATTTATTTTTCATTCATTTTCATTTTTCATAAAAAAATCAGTCCGAATAAAATAACCGTCTAGTACTATAAAGTACCTACCTGCTAAAACGAGGAGATGATGAACGTATTTTAAAAAAAAAACCGTGTTTATACGCCCTTGGAGGGCCTCGCGAAAAGTACCCTGCTTACACGAAATTTTGGTCTTGCCCCGTCAAGGTACAACCATATTACGGTCACGAGCGTTAATTTGGGACCCATTTTAAGAAAAATATGCATGAAGTCGTCAATGTCATTAGAGATGTCAAGGCATTTGTAACTTCTAGGAAATGCGGCCTTATTGTTGTAGAATGTCAGATTGACTTTGGACCTAAGGTGGGTCCCAAATTTAATCTCGTGACTGTACATTGGACGTTTATGGTATCGTTTTCAACTCGGTCGCCATTACTGTGAAGTAAATAACAGCGATCCAAACGTTGACAATACGTTACCATGTCAAAAACAATATCGTTTTTACTCAGTAGAATAGTCCCAGAACGCCTGGAATGTCATAAAAGCAAAATCCCATACCGCCATATTGATGCATCTGATCTGTCCATCGTACGAGGCGATGTACAAGACCCCGTTGCAGCAGATCGCCTTGCTCTTGATCATGGAGCCGACGTTGATCTTCCACAGCAGCTGGCAGCTCTCGAGCACGAAGCACACGACGGTCCCGTCGTAGGCGCCCACCACGCCCACGGCGGGCAGCAACTCGCGCGAGTGGCACAGCACGGCCGCCTCCACCCGCGACTTCAGCACTATGCTCCCCTTCAGGGTGCCAGTTATGGCGTCCGCCACGATTATCTTCCCGGAGTGGCTTCCTACCGTTACGTAAAGGTTGCTGCAACATTCATAGTTTTTAGTAAATCTATTTGTGCAGTCATTCCGAACTCAATAATTAAGGATAAATATTTCGAAGCTTACAATCCACTGAGGTGTAATGATGGTGACGAATCGACACATTTGCCAGTGTCATATGTCCAAAGGACGATGAAATCTACAGGATTGGCGAAATTGATGCGGGTCCCCCTTTTACTGGCGATGCTGTATTTGCTGGTCTTCGCTCGCTTCAGCTTCGGTTTAGGATTACTATTATCCTCGAGACAAACCTCCTTTTTGGCTAATTCCATAATATCATTGATGGTAGTCTTATGGGACATTAAATAAGGAAGGATGAATTTACTAAACAGTGGGCAGACCAAGGACAGTTTATTGCATATTGAAACTGCGAGGAAGGATGTGCCACCGATTGAAAAGAAATCTTTGTCTTTGATGTCGTCATAGGTAAAAGATCTGCAGAGTGAAGATTTCAGCTCATTCAACAATAGTAGCTTAAGGGAGCTGTATGTTTGTGGTTCGAATGACACACTTTCAAACATTTTAGAAAGAATAAGCTTGGAAATTTTTCCATGTGGGTTTGTTGGTAGGTTGTCCACCCTTATAATCTTGTCTGGCCAGTATTTGTCCTCTAGCTTGCATTTTAGGAAGTCTGACAACTCCCGGCTGCTTAATGTTTCAGAGGAGAAGTACACCACCAGGAGCATTGGTTTCGGCAGCCACACACAGGAACATGTCTTAACCCTGGGACATAACATGACGGTTGTCTCAATAGATTGTAAATTTACTTTGTGTCCAAATCTTTTAATGACATCATCTGTGCGACCTCTATAGTATATTGTACCATTTTTCACTTCAGCTAAATCACCAGTGTCAACAAATTTTAGAGAATTCTCTTCAACATTGCTCCTTTGATTATTTAGTATTATGCATTGCCGTGTTTTGCTCACTGTAAATAAATAAAATTATAGTTAATTTCGACAAAATAACGTTTCTTGATGCGATTTATTATCAGAGGACGGAATTCTCCTTGCACATTGGAGCTGTCATAGGGACTTCTCTTTTACCGACTTCCGATATACATATTTTATTGATACATTATGGAACACAACATATTAATGAAGATTAAAAGTAGAGGTAAACAACAGGCGGTCTTATCGCTAAAGAGCGATGTCTTTTAGATAACTTTTGGGTAGTTGAAAATGTGAAATAGGTTTGCAATGAAAACAATGCAAAGTTAATAGTTAACAAGATAGCATTTAAACAGTTCAGTTAAGTCTTTTATTTGTTTGCGGGTGGTAGGACCTTGTGCAGGGTCTGTCCGGATTGCTACCTCCATCTTATCCATTAACCTACCGCCAAACAGCAGTGTTCGCATTGTTGTGTACCGGTTTGGGGATAAGACAGCCGGTATAATGACTAGCATAGAGGCATTCCATCTTAGTCCTCAGGGTTGGCAACGCATTTGCAGTCTTAGGCTTGCAGTCTTGTGAATGCGAATGTCTATGGGTCACAGTTTCCACTTACCATCAGGTGGCCTGTCTACTTGTTTGCCTTCTCAATGCCATAAAAAAAAAATAATTAAAAAATAAGTTTTGGGTCAAAAAATATTTTATTACACAGCTTTATGAGATACGGTAGATCTACAGCTTCAACTTCATCATCAGATCAGCACCTAGATAGATACCATAACGACGACATGCTGGCCTAGTTGGTAGTGTCCCTGCCTACGAAGCTAGCGGTCCTGGGTTCAAATCCTGGTAAGTGCAGATGTTTGTGTGATGAGCGCGAATATTTGTTCCTGAGTCATGGATGTTGTCTATGTATTTAAGTATATATTTCTCTATATAAGTACTGATGGTATCAGGTGGCCTGAGCTGGTTTGCCTTCCCTATGCCATAAAAAAAAAACGATTTCATGTCCAAAGTTTGTTTTAGTGCTAACAAGTGTTTCACCATTAGTTTCTCTATAAAAGAAATAAATAGTCATTATCTGAAAAAGATCGCTCTTTAGCGATTAGACTGCCTGTTGTTTACCTGTACTTTTAATCTTCTTAAATATGTTGTGTTCCATAATGTATCGATAAAATATCTATATCGGAAGTCGAAAAACGAGAAGTCACTATGACAGCTCAAAAGTGCTATGAGAATTCCGGCCTCTGCTTATTATAAATCATTATAAAAAATAAATGTAGTCATTAACAGTAACCTACCTAAGATAATTTTCCCAGTGCTTTTACTCTTATTGGTATGTTCCACAAGAACCTGTGTTTCTGAGAGGCAAGTCCCGAGGGGGACCTCGTGATCACCCAGCATCTTTTTGAGATCTAGTTCAGCAACACAAGCCCAGCAAGACATTTCCGTAACTCCATACAATGTAAATATCCTGGTTTGGTTGTCTGAATCTTTTAGTTCCTTCAATCTCTTAATTCCATTTAGCGGTTCACCTCCCAATGCAAGTACTTTAAGTGAAGACTTAGCACTGAGAATTTTGTTTCTGATGTCTGCATTTGAATATTGAAAGAATTTTGATGGTGTGGTTTGCCAGAAAGTTATTGAGTTAATTTTATTATCTGGGAATAAAATACTTGGTTTATCTGGGGCTATGAGGAGAGAAGCACCATTCATACAGGCAAGGAGTATCTCAATCAATGATGGATCAAATGTGAGCGGTGTGGAGAAGTATATGATGTCATCGGGACCTATTTTGAACATTTTGGTAAGATCTTCCACATTTGGTTGAATGCATTGAATAGGAACTTGTATATGCTTGGGACTGCCCGTGCTCCCTGAGGTTTGTGCAATAAAAGAGTGCACATGCTTACATTTGTGCTGAGATGGATCTAAGCTGAAGAAATCTAACACTAAATCAAATATTCTCACTGTCTTGTCTGGCTTTTTACCAAACAGTTCAGAATTAGTAGCAATTTCATAATTATTAATGGTAATGATGATTTTGAAATTTATATCCGCAGCCACCCTCTCAATGTCCTGTTGAGGATCCAGAAACATGAATGTAGTACAGCACTTGTGAGCCCTGAAGAAAAAGAAAAAATAAATTAAAGTGGAGACATAGTTCCAAATTCAAAACATAATGCTATGTATTCGCTTATGCAGTAGTGTTACATTAAAACATGCAAAGATATATTTTTTAGAGTTATAAGTGTTATTATATAGCTGCTAATTAGAAATGGAGGTGATGTGGCTACTGGCTAGCACATAAAAATCTAGTATGTTTCGTGATAATTTACGTTAGACCTTTTTAATTACTGTTAACTGTTTCATGATAAAAATTAAGAATTTAATAGCCAACATGTATATGTATGTATATTTTAATACATTATTCTATATATTGTTAAAACTACATTTCAAAAGTTTTTAAAAAGATTCATTGACTGGCCCTGGATTCAGAGGTTTTAAAATTTTTACGACTTACTGCTATCCACTAAATAACTTTTCCATAGAATAACTCTCAAAAAATAAAGGAAATAACTTACGCGGCTACAACGCACGGTATAATAATGTTTCTCTCGGAGATGAGTCCAATCACGCCCTTGTTGCATTTTAGCTGCTGAATGTTTTGTGAGATGTATTCGCAGGCGCCGTACAGTTCCGAGTATGTGTACTTTTTATACTCTCCATCTTCGTATAGGCGCACGGCCACCCGGGACGGGTTGCGGGCACACGTTCGCATAAAAACATCGTAGTAGCCACGCTTAAATTTCATTACTTTACCTATCAAAAATAAGAGTAATTGAGCCAAATATTGCTGTAAAGGAACGAGAAATACGTATGCTTCTAGCAAAAAATTATGATATCTCCATTAATGAATTAAAACATCGTTTACTATCAGTTTTACTTTAGTTTTGGCTGTGCAACTAATAAATAAATACAGTGAGCGAGTGGGGATAATTTTTAGCTGTCAGCCGTCTGTCAGCTTATGCTACCTGTCAACCATAGCTGTCAACTTAAGGCAAACTGTCATACTTTTTTCTTAATTCTTGTAGCCTGGGCCTGGGTACCAGTCTTTTGAGCTACCATTGTCTCTTTAAAGCCGGGTCCGCAGAGGCATGGAACCAAAGTGTTTTGCTAACATAAAACATGTTTAGCGAACACGGCCGTCCAATGCGGTTTTCGAATATTGAATAATTATGCTTTTTAGTAACAAAATGTCTTTTCCGTATCAATTGTATGAAATACGTAGTATTATTTTATTCCAGTCCATTGAAGTGATAAACTACTATACCTACCTAAATAAGCCGAGGCCGCGGCTCTATATTATCGTGTTTTGCTAACACCAAACATGTTGGATCCACGGGTCCACCCCTCCGTAGGCGAACGCGGGGGGTGTTATCCATCCCCTGCGGAAAACATGTTACATATTGGTTTTTCGGAGATATAATCTTTGACCATATCTCTGAGAATACCCGAAAATAAAGATTTGATAAGATGTGTGGCCCGTTTCACGAAGCTACAAGTTACAAATGACAAGCGGAAGTCTCTTTCTAGCAAAAGGAGTTGAAAAGAGAGCTCCGCTTGTAATTTGTAACTTTTAGCTTCGTGAAACGGGCCTAAGGTACGAAATGAATGATATTGTCACCCCAGCCCCCCCCCGCATGTGAACACGGGGATGTCATGTTATGATTATCCATCCGCTGCGGCAAACAGACGGGCGAGTAAGTACGTCTACATAAAGCTCGACGACCTTATTCGCCCGTCTTTACCAAAAGTTCACGTACTTAGGGTGACAAACACGCGAATGAGGTCGCCGAGCCATAAGCTATTTAGCCTGTTCATAAACACAGCCGCCATGTTTACATTAAATTTAAAAAAAAAATATATTTCCCGGCTTGGGCTTTCAACTTTGTATGAAATTCCTTTACAGTTCTCTCGAGTTGTTCCGCCCGAAACGTGATACTTGAAGCCTAAAATAACTAACATAACGACAAAATTTCATTGCATGTTCAAGAAAATGCATTATTATACTTTAAGGTTTTTTTTATACAAAAGACATCAAAATGGCCTAACCTTGCGAAATAGTTTTTAGGAAAGACATAAGAGACTTAAGGCCGTATTAATAAACTCATCTTGACTGTGAGGCCCGTCACAAGATACGTCAAAGTAAACGCCAAACCATAGACCACTGTCATTTTTTACGCATCTCGAGACGAGCATTATAGTTGAGATTAGTTTATTAATACGGGGCTTAAATGAAAATTTTCGAGATCATGTTATTTAATGAATCAACAAGTTTTTAGAGTTGTTGGTAATTATGTAGCTCTGCCTACCCTACTCTGGGAATGAAGGGGTGCGTTTATGTGTGGATGTATATGTTTAAAATCACAACCATGCAATAATAGGTTTCAATTCTAAATAATGGCAAATATTTGTACGTCATAGAGGCATAAAGTATAATTAAGTATATTAGTAAGTATCTCATATAATTACCCCTTACACTCTCAGGTACGCTGGTGTAGAATACCGACCCTGGAAATTTATTTATTTATTTATTTATAGGAATAAAAACAGAAACAAACATAATTCTTAGAAACCATTTTCAAGTTATCACCTACAACTGATCAATCTGATCATCGACAAACAGTGTTCACGATTGACATGACAAACAAAACCAGCCAAGTGCGAGTCAGACTCTCGCACGAAGTGCTCCTTACCATTAACTATACAACATTACCAAAAAAACATCAAAAAACACGTTTGTAGTATGGGATTATTATTTTTAAAGTGAATATATGTACATGTGTTAATACAAGCGGCGTTCAATAAAATTATAGGTATAAGAAGGAAAACAAAAGCATACGATTAGTGTTTCATTTTTATTTTTCTATATATTCCCCCCTATGTATATACACTTATAAGATCTGTCAATTATTTTTTCATATCACCTACTCGGAAAGGGGACTTTTCTTCCCTGCTAGGAGGGATCAAAGTGGCACTTTTCTGTTTAAGGACATTTTGTTGCCAAATTTGATAATTGTTGTTAAGTGCGATAATTTCCTGTTGTTAAATTTGATAATTTCAGCATTTCTAGAATGTGTGAATAATTAAATTTGTTTCATCACTAAGATCTTTTATTTTCCTCATAGGTGATGTGAAAAGCAGTATGTGTCACACGGTAGCAAAATTATTTCCACCTTGGGCGTTAACACTTGAATCCCTCACTACGCTCAGGATTCTATTTTAGAATCCCTCGCTACGCTCGGGATTCAATTGTGGAATCCTTCGCTTCGTTCAGGATTCAATGTACGCCCTCGCCTTAAATATGTCATTTTGCTCCCTTGTGACACAATCTACTATTTTAACCGCTCGTAAAAATATTTTTTGTCTTTGGTGTTTAAATGCTCCACTACCGCTGCCTTCAACGCTTCATCATTAGAAAATCGATGTCCACGAAGATTGGGAAACAAAAAGTGGTCGCTGGGGGCCAAGTCTCGACTGTACGGTGGGTGAGTAATAGTTTCGAACCCAGATTCAAGAACAGCAGCCTTGGCAACATGAGCAGTATGCACTGGGGCGATGTCATGAAGAAGCAGCACTCCTCTGGTCAATTTTCCCCTCCTCCTATCTTTGATTGCTTCCCGTATTTGGCGTAAAATGTTAGCGTAGTACTCTCCTGTAATATTTAAACCCTTTTCTTTATAATCTATGTATTAATAATATCCCTTCACAATCCCAGAATATTGTCGCCATGATCTTGTCAGACGAACGGACGAGGTGTTCCTTTAACGTGCCATTGCATGTTATCATTTTTATTCTATTTCATTCGTTTATTTTTTAATGACTACGGCGTAACGTGTTGCAGTATCAGTTTTTATACCGTAATTTCGGCTCCACGCACGCATTGGGAACCAATGCTGTTACCAATTAGGTACGTGGATAAATAGTTTTATATCGTTGATAAAACCGCTCTGCAACATAACATTAATTAACTAAAAATTTACAAGTTACTATGAGAGTTGTTTTAAATAAGATTATTAAAAATCCTTATTAATCTCGTATATTAAATATTAGTCCATTGAATTAGTATTTTAGTCCATTGAATGTAGGTACCTATTGAAACATTGAACTGTTTAAAATAATGGTGTTGACACGGATATACTTATTATTACTTCGTTTTATATTTTGCATGCCAGCTGCTGGTAAAATGTGCGCGTTTATGATTATGCAACTACCAACCTTTGTACCACATTTTAAGCAAACAAAGACATTTTGAATTTTTTGAATTTTTGATTTTTTAAGTCGTCGAATTGCGGAAAACTAGCCTGCTCTAACCAATAACCTCGTGTGGAGGTATTTGAATAAATTCTAGCTAAGTAGATCATATTTAATACGGTTACTTGATTTCAGTGTGTTGATTGAATCTATTTTTATAAAAAGTATAATTGACAAGAGTGGTTTTCGACTGCCTGATATATTTTAAATAATAGTTCAGTAAACCTGCCTTACAAAAGGTCGGGCAACCGCCATTTTTAGATGTCTTCTATGAATCTTGTGCCGCGGGCACAAGGTTCCCATTAATATTATAAATCCGAAAGTTTGTTGGACGGATTTGTATGAAATTTGGATTGGAGATATAATATACCCAGGGTATACTTACATTTTCCCGTTTATGTACGTGCGTTATAGAAAACTCACAAAAACCGAAGCGAAGCGAGGGGGGTTCCTAGTCAAAAAACATAATCATAAAGTTCAGCTCTTAATTCGTACAGTTTTATTGGATTATGACATCTAGTAAAGCGTTCAGTGGGGCTAGTAAGATTAACCAGTTTAATTGGTTTTCATACCCGTTATATCAAATTAAGCAAAGCCCACGTAGGGGAGGGGGGGGCAAAGCGGGGAAGCTAAGGAACAGAGTGAGTTAGATTCGGATTCATCTGTATAACTTACACGCAATCCAACTTAAATTAACTATTGGTATCTAAGGTATAATACTGCATGTTATTTTTTGCTCGAATATAATTAAATTTAGGTACATGATCAATTTTATCAAAAGTGGGTTTTGTCCCGCTATGCCCCGTATATTGGGGTAAAGTGGGGCAGCATAAGGGGCATTGTGGGGTACTAAATGGGGCAGTGTGGGGTATGAAAAGGGGCAATGTGGGGCTTGAGAAGGGGTTTAGTGGCGTAGTGAATTATAACAACTATTATAAACGAATTAAATCTTTATTATCAAAGAATATCACTTCTAACAGTAACTGTGGAGATCATTAGTTAAATTTAACGTTAAATCCCAATGAATCATTAACATACATTGCACAGAGATTGGCTTTATCATCTTTTTATTGATTCTAAAGACCACGAGTGTTGATTCGTCGTCTTTTTATATGTTCGAACCGTTTTAGCTGAAACAAACGACGGTAGGCACCAATTAATAACACATAAGGTAAATCAAGCAAAATTAGGGGGCAAAGTGGGGTACCTATTAAGCCTGTTCCCACTATGCCCCATCACTTTAACCCCACTTTGCCCCTACGTGCTGTCACATCGAAACATTAACGACCGCCATCTTGCCTTGTTTATAAGCAGACTTAGTTGTTGATATATAAAATACTTCAGATCCGCCGCAAATCACAAAAAAAACCTTTATGACTACAGTATAAAGGTAAAGAATGAACGTGAATCAAATATTAACAATATTTTTAAGGATTACACTGGTTTTGCAAATATTTGAAATATTTCTTACCGGCGTCAATCGGCTGCCTGCGAAGCTCGCGGAGGTCACGCGCTGACTAAACACCAATCACGGAGCCTTATTCAAATTGCCATGCCGTTCGTCCTTCGCCAAAAAGTACCGCTAACCCGCTATGCCCCGCTACCCCGCTATGCCCCCCCCTCCCCTACCTACTTACGATGGTTCACTAATGTTTCACCGAACAACGTTTGGTCGAATGTATCGTTTCGCAACCATTTCATTTGGCAACCCACGTTTATTTCTGTAACTGTAAATATTTCAGGAGTGTTATAAAAACTAACCTAACCTAACCCATAGGGTCTTCGCGAAGGTACAGAAATAAATCCTGAAATATTTACAGTTACAGAAATAAAAGTGGGTAGCCAAATGAAAAAGTTGCGGAACGATACGTTCGACCAAACGTATTTCGGTCAAATGAACGGACCCCACTTACGATCTACTTAGTGGCTCGTGTACCTTCACAAGTCATAAAAAAATCTAAACGCCTATGTTATTCGCTTCACAATTACTTAGCGCTAACAATTTTCAATTACTCTGGCATCAAATGTTAGGGCGTATCACGACCTTGATAGTGCTTCGACACAGCTCGACTAAGTTGTGAATCTCGCCCGGACACTACTCTAGTAGGTACCCAGTGATAAAGCGACGGTAAAGCGGTCACCGCCCTCATGGTTACGTCAGTCTTGGCGCTAGTGCTGGTTTAAAAAAAACCCCGACACAAAACAGAGGGATGTGTTTCTAAAGGTTCCGTGCCCGGCAGCCCAACGGGACCCTATTTAGATTCCTACGCTGTCCATCCTTCCGGCCTAATTTTAAAGAGCTGTATCTTTTGAGCCGTATAGGTAGCAGGTTGATTATTTTTCAGAATATGTGGATATACTAACAAATTAAAAAAAAAACAAGGAAGTGAAATAATCAAGTGGGCCCCGGCGCCCATACATGGAACCAAATTTTTCAACGAATTTGATTTTTTGTTGTACACATGCAAGCGTCAAATTTGGTATGTTTATAGTAAAAACTCTAACAAAAAGAAACAAATACTAAAAACGGTGTAAGTTAGGCTGGCGCTGGTTCGATTCAAAATCGAATTAAGATCGGAATAAGTATAATAATACCTAATGTACAGGGGGACGGAAGCCTCGGGGCGCGAGTCCGACTCGTAATGATTCAGTTTTTGTATATTCACTAGCTTTTGCCCCCGACTCTGTCCTGTTAGAAGTAGGTATCGCTGCTCCCCGGGAACTGCCAAATTTTCCGGGATAAAAAATAGGCCTATATCTGTCTCCAGGGCACAAGCTAATCTTAAATTTCACCTTCAAACAAAAAAACACACTCACATTTATAATAAAAGTAAGGAAAAAATTCCAGGCTAGAGCATGTCGGACCAAGCTCAGTGTGTAGGGTTCCGAAGCCGTTGCTGAGCCCCGTTTTATTTCATTTTTCTGGTTTTAAATACCATATCTATACCTGGGTATATCTAGGAAAATATCTAGTTTCCTACGCGGCTAGGGGGTTCAGAAGAGTTTAATATTTATGATTTCCCTTCTATCTTCAACTAAAGGGAAAGCCGCGGGGTGGAACGTAGACAAAAGCCACTAATGATGTAGCATTATTAATGTTGCAAATGCATTCGTTTTCCTCGCCAAATACCCCAGTCATCTTGATAGGTTGTAACGATGGGAGGCCATTGCGGACTGCTGTAGTCGCTTGGTCATTCATTAGTATGGTTAAAAGCAGACCCCGTACATTTGGTGCCGTTGACACAAAATCGGCGTTACGCTGCATATAGGCTGGTACAAATTAGTTTTGTTGTATTCACTTGTTACTTAAACATTAACTTCTTTAGTTAACCGTTATCGAGATTTAAAATAAGGGAAGATTAGATTAGATTTTATAACGTCCTTGATTGTTTTTGACTGATTATCATTCAGCTACATAGCAAATTAACTAATACATTACATAGTTTACATATATTGAAATGCAACACAAACTATTACGTCAGCGGCATCAAATGCACGGGTCTTTTTTTACTCGTAAGTACCTAAAATCTCAGGACATGCAAAAATGTTTAAACATGGTTTGTGGCTAAAGCAGTCAGAAAACAAACCAAACAGCTGTGTGCGCATTGTTGTGTTCCGGTTTGGGGATAAGACACCCGGTGTAATGACTAGCATAGGGGCATTCCATATTAGTCCTCAGAGTTGGCAACGCATTTGCAGTCTTAGGATTGCAGTCTTGTGAATGCGAATGTATATGGGTCACAGTTTCCACTTACCATCAGGTGGCCTGTGTGCTTGTTTGCCTTCTCAATGCCATAAAAAAAAAAGTTTTGGGTCAAAAAATATTTTATTACACAACTTTATGAGATACGTTAGATCTACAGCTTCAACTTCATCATCAGATCAGCACCTAGATACCATAATATTATTGCCTTGTGGTAGGTTTATAAAGCACTAGTTAGCGACCCACCCTCGCTTCGCTTACCTGAGTTTTCTGTAACACATAATCCATAATTTATAATCAAGGGGCGGAATTTTCATAGCAAAAATCAAACGTCAAGAGGGATTGACCATTGTGTTTTATCGACTATCGATGATTGTCACTTAGCACGACATGTTTAAGGTAATTAAATTAGACCCATGTGGAAAGCTATTGCCTTGCAGTGGGACACCATGAGCTGCCAAAAAAAACATTAATAAAATAGTAACTGGTTTATTTTGTTACAATTTAAATATAAAACCAAAGCAGAAATGTTAAACAGTTTAAGTGATAGTAGACCTTCATTCAAAATTACAGAATCTAAGTCTATATCTGTACTAATTATATTTTCTTCATCTTGTCTGTAGTAATAAAGAATCGTCACTGTTTTCTCCACATTGTCATCATTTAAACTGGTCTTGTTTTGATTGTAGATCTAATTAATACGATGAGAAAGAGCGTTCTCCTTCACTGTGAAGTAACGGGAGCATATTTGTAGTATTCTAACGCCTTTATGGTTGTACATATTAACTTTTTGCTATTTAATTGGCATAATCGCAAATTTTGTCATCCTATCTAGTAAAATCTGGATAACTGGAATAGTCGATAAAACATGATGATCAATCCCTCTTGACGTTTGATTTTTGCTATGAAAATTCCGCCCCCTGTTTATAGTACACATAACAACCTTCCCCTTAATCACTCACTCTAAGTATTGACGAGAACCGCATTAAAATCCGTTGGGCAGTTCGAAAGATCTAAGCGTACACACAGAGGGAAAGACGGCGGGAAGCGACTTTACTTTAAGGTACAGTCGAGTTTATAAATATGTGTACACTTCTGTACCTTGCCATTTTAATCGCTGTGACAAATTCATACGGGCAGTTTAAACATGACAACAAATAGACAAGGTACTAAAGTGTACACATATTTATGAACTCGACTGTACTATGTAAAGATTTCAAACTTCAGCCCTTTACTATAACGATAACGTTAGCTTTTATTTAAGTTTATAAAACTTGGGCACTTGTCCACTCTCTAATAAAATAAACTTACTTTTGTGATAATTCCGTAGGTACATCTGTGTTTGTGTGAAAATCCATCATAATACCATTGTGTAGCTTAAGTTTAGTATTGTAATAAGTGATTTATTTGGAAAAAACGGGTTACTGTTGAGTTTCTTGCGGCACTTCTTCTCAACAGTGGTCTCTTTGGAAGCGCTGGTAGACTCAGACTTGTAAAAGTGCCTACAGGGCCTACTTACAGAATAAATGATTTGAATTTGATTTTTGAATTTTATATTGCAATAAATTATCTAGTTTTTTATTTCCAAATAATTAATGAAAATGAATTTGAACATTAAACATTAACAGCTTGTTTCAACGAGTATACTGTATTTTATGTTTGAAAAAATGACCTTCTGCTGGAGTTTCTTGCGGCGCTTCTTCTCCGCAATGATGGTCTTGTCCGAAGCGCTAGTAGATTAACTCTATATTACCGACGTGTGAAAGTGTTATTACGTGGCCGATTTACTAAATAAATATTTTGATTTTGATTTTATAACATATTTCACATATAAATTTAGCCCTTTCTCTTTCTATACACTTGAAAATAGACAAGGAGTGAGCTAAATTTAAATGGCAAATAAAGAATGATGGGCAAAAATGTATGGAACCCAGCCCAATCACCAATAGAAATATAACGTATGTAGGTTTATTGATCCCACTATTTGCTGTAATTGTTGTAAATAGTAAAATTTGTCAAGCGTGAGTCGGATATAAGGGAAATTGCAAAGCATGCGGGGCACAGCTAGTATAGTATAATAAACGTTGTGTGTGTCAATATTTTAAGGCTGATAACTCTCTTCTCCGGGGTTTTTGTAGTTTGTCCCTGTATTAGAAAATGAAGCTTATGTAACTAGCTTTCACGTGGTATACATGAGATTTGTATTGGTTACATGGGCCAATTTGCCCATCATTCTTTACTTGTCGATTGTCTGATCTGGCCTTAAAACTATAAATAAAATAATTCTACCTATAAGTACCAAATTAAAATAAATAACTAACTACCTAGTTTTGGTATCTACTTTACTCTGACTAAAGCATAAAATATATCCCGGTACTTTTGAATTTTATTATACCACTAGCGACCCACCCTCGCTTCGCTTCAGTTTATGTGAGTTTTCTTTAAGACCACCACTTATTAGGTACATAAAAAACTTCCCCCAAGGCTCCAACTCAGACCGGTCTTGTGCTATTCGCATCCACCGCGGTCCCGCGATCCTGACGAGGTCGTCACTCCATCTTGTTGGAGGCCTATGTCCAGCAGTGGACGTCTTTCGGCTGACATGATGATGATGATGATGATAAAAAACTTCCGGGAATAAATATCTAACATGGTGAAAACCGTATAAAAATCCGTTCAGTAGTTTTTGAGATATAATACGGTATTTGACTAATGTCTAAAATAAAATACTTATTTAAATCTATCACCAAAACCAAATTAAAAAATACACGGAAAAAACTTAGTTTTCCCTTATTTTTGCAATTTAGTGTATAAAAGTTCCTGATTTGAGAGTCAACTACCGTATTGCAAACATACCGTATGACAGACAGACAGACGCGGTGGGGGACTTTTGTTTTATAATATGTAGTTATATGTCTTGAGTATGCTCCGAGGCTCATGGACATGGAAATCTGAAACAGATTATAGATTTAGTTAATATGGAAATACTGATCATACGTTCGTTTTTTTATTTCTACGATCTTTATTTGTCGAGCCTTCGATAAATGTTTAGTAAGCGGCGGGTATCTTTGTAAAAAAATGGTACTCAATAGTTTACTTTGTGAACAGAACTTTACATACGTAGATATGTAAATCGGAAAGACAAATTACAGCTTTATTTTAAGGTTGTCAATCTTATAGCTGTTATTTTCCTTCATAATTATTTACTAACGCAATGAGCATTTAAAAAATCCTTACAATTTGGAATGGGGTGCGATTTAACGGGACTTGATTGGCGATTCTCAATCTCAACGGCATGAAAAAGTATTTTTCATCCCACTTTCACGTAAACAGTATCTAAACATACAAGTTAACTGGGCCGTAAGCCCCATATAAAACCCTCGACCTTTTTTTTTTCATGAAAACCTAGGTCGGTAAGTAATTTTTTTTTTAATTTATAGCGCAGCACACCGTTCATGCAAGTTCAAGCAAGGAGTTTACACGAAATTGAAAAATTGTTATAAAATGTTATCTAAACAGTAATTTCATTGCAATCTCGCTACATGTTATAAATTTTAATAAATAAGTTTTTTCTGCCCTATAATTTCATTTATTTACTCGCAAATGTGATGAAAAACATTGTATGTTTCACGGGCGGTACGGGAATTACGAACCTCGACTCAGAAAGCCCTCAGTCTTCGACTTCGGGCTTCTACTAGAGCCTCGGTCGTAATTCCTTACTTACCGCCCTTAATACACAATGTACTATGATATTGTTGTACACTCTTGCGGGTAGGGTAGAGTATGGCAATACAAGACTAGCGCTGTTTTATCCTTTACGTGCCGTTCGTTACTTTAAAAGTTCACTTTTCGTTTGTTTTTCTACCACCGACCGGCGACCGGTCGCGCGACGTTGCGGGCGCTTGAGTTCGTCAACGCTCCAATTAAATTAGTGAAAACAGTGGTTCGCCTATCGCCGGTTACGGTTGTCGGTCGCAGTCGCCAACATCGGAATCATATTCTTAACAGGTCCTGAGATTTGCGCAGAGGCTCTGCGGAACTGACCTAAAATACGTTCGGCGAATGTGCGGGCCAATCAATTAGGGGCGGTCAGCGATCTGCCGGAAAAGAGGGCAGCGCGCGCGCTCTCGAGGAAACTCGGGAAATGGCGGCGCGGGGCGGCGCGGGGGGCTCGAGGGTGCGTGGAGGCGCTTGCATCGATCGCGCGGGGCGAGTGGGGCGGCCGGCACTGGCGCGCAGTCCGCCGGGACGGCCGGCGAGAGCGCACGTGTGATGCGCCACCGCTGAGATGGCCGGCGCTCGGGCGCTCGTGGCCGCCTGCTGCTGGTGGTGGCTCACGATCGCGGCCGGTAAGTACACACACTTTTCATATCTACCTTCGTACCTTTTGTGCCAGTGTCATAACCGACCGATTATGACTTATCCTAAGAGGATTACCATGGTGTAACGTAGCCGAAGAGTTACGCAGCGTGTGGCTCAGAGGTCAGCTCCGAGCGTGACCCGATCAGCTGATACGGCGTTCCGGCGACATTCACCGGCCGGTTTTTCAGCTTTTCTTAAAGTTTTACATAGTTGCGTGTGTTACCCGCGAACTCCCCTCGTCATTAAGGTGTCGTACAGTTTGAGGGTTAGTTTTAATTACTTAACCCGCCCCGTGCTTTTTCCATTTTGGTTTTTCATGTTGTAGTCGAGTTAGGATAAAGTTGTGAAAAGTTGTTGAATGGAGAAGTGTATTGTAAAGTAAGTGCAGTGTTGGGGTTCCCGGCCGGCTCCAGACAGACGTGCTCGCGAGGTCTCGTTCTCGGCTGGTATTACGTAAGGCAGGCGGAGCCGGCGGCCTGGCACGGCACATCTGCGTAAATATTGATCATAGTCACGCCACGGAGGAAGCGCCCAGGGCAGCACCTGTCAGCCCGCGAGAACTTCACTTAACTTTACCCTCGCGCTTATTGTTGGATGCCGGTCTTGACCTCTGCTAACGTGCTCAAGTCTTGAGCTAGCCGATAGGTCCTGAGTGTATCTTCAGACTTGATTTTTTGGATTTCATTCATATTCAATTATATGAAGTAGAAATTCTTGATAGCAAGTTAAATACATTTCGTAAATAAACGTTATTCAGGAGACCGAGAAAACTGATGTGCTCTTTATAAATTAAAAAATAATTCGCACCTGATTAGTTGTTTTGCGACGGTTAAAAACTCTGGCCAAAAACTTTTTGAGGACACATTGAGAAAACGTAGAGTTTTGAACACGCCGTCCTTAAAAAGACTTCAACGCGTCTAGTTGCGAGGCTGAGGTCCAAGAATGCATTTATTACAATAATTGATTTTCGACACACGACACGACACTAATAAATATATCCAATTATTGTAATTCCACAGTCCACACCACATTTTGCACAATTAGGCTAAGATGTTTAACAGTGTATTAGTGTAGTAATTGTAGTAATTGTGCAAAGTTACAGAATTATCAACCAATTTTAAAAGTTGTTGGTAATTCGGTAGCTTTGCCTACCCAACTCTGAGAATGAAGGCGGAAGGTATGTATGTATGTATGTGTATATATTTAAATCCCGGGAGTTTGTCTATGACTCTATGACATGGTGACGCAATAATATGAGAAATAATAAAAGGTTCCCTTAGTTTTGATGATAAAGATGCTTATTATGTCACTTTGAAATCATTTTGTCGTGGCTCAGGATTCTAATGAGTTGACTGTACGTGTCTCTGCGTCATTGCGTAACTTGAGCTTACTTAACAACACATTATTTTTGGAAATTACTTTTGGCCTCTAGAGTTGAAATCAAGTGCAACATCCGGATTAGTCAACTAACTCTAATAAGCTAAAAATCTAAAATACATACCAAAATAAATGATATTTCTAAATTTCGAATGATATAAACCACGTTTACTCATGAGACGAATCGATTATTTCGACTTAATAATCGGCTTTAGATATAATATACTTAATATCCATATATTCTAAGTGCGGCTCCAATCACGCAATTTTCCTTACATATAAAAAAAGTCCAAGTCTGATCATAAGTTCTGAGATTACATCATACAAACAAACAGTATTGCCTCTTTATAATTATAACTAGAAGACGCCCGCGATTTCGTAAGCGTAGAACTGGTTTTCCACTCCTCCCCCTATTTTAACCCATTTTGGGATGAATTTCCAAAAAATCCCTTCTTAGTGCACCCCTAGACCTCATAAGGAACACGTGCCAAATTTGGAATCTCTAAAGTTCTAAACCCAGCGGTTTGGGCTGTGCGTTGAGACGTCAGTCACTTTCATTTCTTATATATATTATTTAGAAAGAAGACATTATTATAAAAGTATTGATAGAAATGAAGTTGCCGCAATTTTTATATTTATGATCTGAAAAAAAAAACTATTTTACGAAAGCTTAAATAAAATTCAGAGCTCGGATAGCATGAATATATGTACTGTCTTAATAAATAAAATAAAACGAATAAAAACTATTTAGAAATATTTAATCATTGCGGTTTCATTTTTGACTTATTAAATCTTCAATCCAGCCATCCAGTGGTTTCTGGCGACCTTCATCAGGTCATTGGTTTCGTTTAGGGCCTGCTGGGTTATTCTGGGCAATTCTATTTACTCGGTAAAACCATGTTGCCTTTGACATGTTATCTTATTGATTCTCAGACGCCATTACTATCAAGTAAATAAGAGCTATCGTAACGTTGAAAATATGGTAACATGTCAAAGGCCATATGGTTTTACCCAGTTGAATAGAGGCCTAGGCCGTAAGAGGGTCTAAAAAATACAATATAAGCTCCATTTTAATAATCTGTATCTGATCTCAAAATAATCTCGGGTACGTGAAGGATCGGGTAAACCGATAGGTACAGTCAACCTTATAAGTAGGTAGTGTACCTTGTCGCTGAAACGCCTTTGACAGATTAGTCCATCATTTCATACATGACGTTAAAGTGACAGAGTACTAAAGTGTGCAGCTTCTTATAAGGCCGACCGTACAAGCCCTTAAAAGAAGAGCAGAAAGTAGTGCTTATTGACAATATAGAAAACAGATTTTTGGAACATGGGTGTTTTTACCAGCTGACGAAATTGACGATTCCAAACGAGTTCTAAATTGATTAACTTTTAAATAAACATACTGACAGACAAATAAACATGTGAAATGAAATAAAAGCATTTTATCATGCTCCCCTGGTCCAAAGGTATTAAATTAAAATTTACCGCAAATTGTGATAAATACAAGTAGGAGTTTATTTTTAAGAGAATTGAAATTACCGCTAGGTACAAAGCTTTTCTGAAACGGGCTTCTGGTTTAGCAGTTTCTTCAATGTTTCAAAAATTCTTGATCTAAACTGAGCCGGTGCAGGGACGATGGGTCACCATTCTCGTAATGACATGAAAAAAAACTGTTCTTTTTTAATAGTCACTGGCAACAAGAAAGAAGTCCGTTCTAGCTTGTAAGATTTTTTTTATCGCTTTTCCCCTAAGTAAAAGCCTTATAAAACATACGTATAACTACTTATTCGGAGACACCGTAGAGTTTGATTATATAAAGACAAAGATAAAGAACAAGCCAAAAATGAAGAAAGCGTCTTGTAAAAGGTACGCGTGAAAGAATGCATAATATATTCTAATTCATAATTCATCAATATATACTGGACCGCAAAACTAAGTATCACACTTTATATGACATGTTCTTTAAAAGTGTGATACTTAGTTTTCCGGTCCAGTGTATAATAAGTATAATGCTATCCTATAAATTATAAATAACACTGTGCAAGAGTTTCAGTCGACGTAAAGTAGTACTTTCTTAATTAACATTAACTACAGTAAAACCGTCATCTAATTTTCATTCAAGTTATAAGCAACCTAAACTCAACCATTCCCAAATAATATTACAGCATATTTAACTGGCTTAGTTCCAGCTTATAGAGTTGTAAATTAAAGGGCCGAATAAACTGGCGAGTAAAGTCTCGAGCCGCCCCTTACGTAAGGCTGGAGGCATTGAATTTTCATCGCTGCCGCATTTGTATTCAATTGCCTGCCTTATTGGATTTCACTGTTTCGAGTAAGTTTTGGGGGTGAATAAAATAGGTACTTTCTAACTGGGTTAATTTGTATTTCTATATTTATTTCTTTACCCAATTACGGAGATTGAGATCACTTAAAAATAGATTTATAAAGTTTAATGGTTAGGCGGATCGCTTAGAGAATTGTCAATGTAATCAACGTTCAAATAAAACAAACGTTTTAAAATCGTTATATTGGTCGCATAGATTCGAGCCACTGACAGACAGACACACGCGTCAAACTTAAAACAAGTCTCTTTTTTGGTAGGATTTTTATATAAGTTAGATTCAACATTATAGATAGAACCCAACAGTGTTGCTTTAATCATAAAATAAAATAGTAGCATCCAGTTTTTTAAATGTTTTTATTTCGATATTTATTATGTGTTTTTGTTTTTATTTGGAGTACATTTTATTACTGACTAAAGGTACTTTTTGTACATATTTAGTCATCACCTTCTAATAGAGTGAAATCTACTGGTAACAAACGACTGCCTTTGACGTGTTATACATAGTATTGTCAACATTAAGATAGCTCTTATTCACTTGGCAGTAATAGCGCCTGAGTTAAAAGCAGTACCAAACCAGGTCAAAAGCACCAAACCACCAAAGCCAAAGGTACCAAAACAGGTTTTACTCAGGCCCAGGTTTACATACTCATAACACGTATTCTCAAATTGGAAACTTTTTATTAATTAAGTTGTAAGATAGTCTAGATTAGAATTCGACTGTTTTTTTTTAATTCAATCGTTTTCTGGATTTAATTACTGCATGCTTTACAAAACTATGTACATTTACAATTGTCTCCTGGCCCCGAGATATTGTAATGTTTTCGTATCTTATCAGAAATCTGTTTGGAGAGGATAATCCATCGCGATAGCGGCATTCTAAATTCATTTTGATATCATTATTTACGTTTGTGTACGCTTGTAAACAGCTAGTTAGCGGTGATAAATAGTTAGTTGCGAATTCCTTTCAATACTTTCAATGCAGAATGTTGATGACAAGATAAGTTTATGGTTTGTCAAATTTTCACTGTGTTGAAATACCGGGTATACTTACAGGTGGATAGTTGAGATGGGTCAGCAGCTGCGGTATTCGTAGGTACCCTTGCCACCACGCAATATTAAAACCAAATAGGAATTCATGCAAAATATATATAATTAAAATTAGCACACTGGGTCGATAACTCGCACACGGCTCAGGGTGGCCGTAGACTCCAGGCACCGCTTTTGTTTTTGCAAAAAAAATGTTTAATACCAGGATTAAAAAGAGTTATTGAGATTGACCAAAGGGAGGGTACCTCTAGCAAAGCCCAAATCTAAGATAATTTACTTATTTACAAAGGTACTTTTTTCTGTAAAATTCACTTAAAAATGTACGCATTTATGTATTTCCACCTATTTTTAAAATCATGCGGAATTCTTAGGCATTATAGCCATTACAATATTTTTCAAATGACGAAAGTTAGAAATGCGCAGAGGTGACACGATTGATATTTTTTCCAGTTAAACATTTTCTCGGAACGGGCTCGGCGTGAGAACGCTGGGTTGTCGAAACAAAATAAATACAAATAACATATTACCGGCCCAGCTCTCCGCTATCGAACTATTGACTCTAGAGCGGCAGGGATCTCGGACGAGCGTACTGTCAGCCCATCGGAACCCTGACCCACCATATAGAACGTTGTCACAGTGACATTATCAAACAATTTGTTTAGCAATTCTTACGACTTGAATGATAACGTCACTGTGACATAGTTCTATGGTGGGTCAGGGTCCGATGCGCTGATTGTACAATATAATAAAATCTATTCCACTCCTATATTAGAATATTTACACAGCAAAATATATACAGGTGAATAGGACCAGCAGCAAAGTTATTCCGCCAGAGGAAGACAGGACGACTCTACTTTGTGTTAGAATTGTTACTAAAAATATCAAAAAATTAACGATTTTTTAGATACTCGTTATCTTTGAACGTGGTTTTTATTAATTCAAAGACAATAATCCAATGGACGAAATCATATATATAAATAGAAATATCTTTACCTTCCTATCTCTTATACTATGGGACATCCCCATGCTGAGCCGGGAGGATTCCTTGCACCCTGTATAATATAGAGTATCTTTATGCAGGTATATATCGACGAACTATTACACGTAGCTGTTTAGGTGCGATTATACACTGAACACTGCTTAAACACAACCGTCTCCAATACCCATCAAAAAGCTTAAAATCATAACCGATTTTGAAATTGCCAATTTGATACCAGCAATCATTCATGAACTGCGTGATACCTGAAATAATGCAAGCCGGCAAGGAAACAATAGCAATGTAATGTTATTTGAATTTTGCCACTAACTTCAATTTCATTACATAGCATATACTTAACGCAGAAGGAAATACGTACAGGTTTTTTGCCTTCAATATAATATACGTTTGTTCGTCTGACCGTCTAACGACGGAATCCTATATTCAAACCGCCACAGATAAGGCTTACTTCGGGTTAAAATTTGACATTTGCCCATTCAATATGTATCAAATTTAATCCACAAACCCTATCCATCCGCGGTTTGAATATAGAGTTCGTCTGTAAAGGTCAGTCACCTTCTTACTCTGAAATGGCTATTGAGCTGAAATTTGAAATGTTTATACAAAGTATTCAGTAATCCGCAGTCAAGGTGTCATCATTAGAAAATAGTTTTTTTTATTAAGACAGCAAAAAACTTTGGCACTGAGAAAAATAACTTTTAAGCGTATAATTTAAAAGCATTTACTTTTAGATTTTTTCAAATTTATATACTTAGTTTGAGATATTCGAAAACCCAATGACATCCTGCCCTCTGTTTCTTACATAATCTAAATGTATGATTTCATTTAAATGTGTTTACAATCGCATAATAACCACCCTCTTTTTTGAAGTTGGTTTAAAATACTGATAAAGCCACCTATGGTATCAAAGGGAGAGTACCACCATCCTATCATATAATTTAATGCACACTACTTTGATAGATTACAATTGCAGTCGTAAATATTGCTTCAATGCAGGCAAGTAAATTAACTAATAATAATGAAGATTGTAAACTTGATTATTGTATATTTCCATTTACATCGACGTATTACAAAATAACATTGACATTACAGAATAATGCAGGTGAGTGTATATGTAGCTTTATCTTGAAATGAATTAAGTAACAAGAAAACCTATTTAGGCACAATTGGCACGTTAAGTTTTAGGTATATACTAATTGGTACAGTCCGTTCCCCTAAACTTGACATCTAGTAAAATAAAATTAAAAAAGGTTGGGTCGGGGTGTGTCATTTTTGGATTTCTAATACAAGTTTTCGATTTTGGGGTACTGTCTATGCCTAATTTGTGGCTCTGCCACATCCATTAAGCTACGAACATTTAGACTTTTATTCCTATTTTCATTCAATATAATAAGTTATCCGCGAACTCCATAACATTCCGAGTTATATTGTGTACCCTAGTTTTCTTTTAACGGAGGCATTCCTAATTTTAAATATGTAAAAAACCTGCCAATTCCGTACCATTATCTGTGCAACATTAGACACTATATTGTTAATTACCGTTATTAATATCGAGCAAAAACGGCAAAAAAAACATGTTTGTTGTATGGGATTTACTAACTTAAATATTTATTTTATTCTGTTTTTAGCGTTTGTTGTTATAGCGGCAACAGAAACACATCATTTTTGAAACTTTCAACCGTCTAGCTGTCACGGTCCATCAGATATAGCCTGGTGACCGAGAGACAAACGGACAGTGGAGTCTTAGTAATAGGGGTCCCGTTTTTACCCTTTGGGTACGGAACCCTAAGAATGATGTACCCATATTGAACTGCAGAACTTGGGTCATTCTACTTCTAA
The DNA here is from genome assembly GCA_923062465.1 of Acleris sparsana. Lineage (NCBI taxonomy): Eukaryota > Metazoa > Arthropoda > Insecta > Lepidoptera > Tortricidae > Acleris > Acleris sparsana. The sequence continues at coordinate 4,837,653 of OV281289.1, forward strand.
ACCATCCAGCTCCAAACTTGGTTTATTTAAATTATTGCTTTTAATTACTCCATTTAACACGAGTTCTGTATTAATTTAACGATTAAATACTATTATTGTTTCGTAATTGCGATAATACCTAATACCTAGAAATTTTAGGTAAGGTCATAGTCACGCTAAACGTGTATTTAACTAAATTAACGGCACGCGGGGAGACTAACGAATCAAGAATCTAAAGATTAGGTCTCGGTACCAAAATAGTACCTACACTGTTTCGTTTCGTTTTAACTCATTGCATAAATAAAGTAACAGTTTAGCGGTGTTATAGGGGGTAATAAAATAAAGGCGATTCACGTAAATATGGGACGTCTCTTTTATTGCTACCATAAAAAACTGGCAATGCAATCATTCAATTCGTAATAGGACCAATGTTTGCATGATACAAGAACGAACTTTTATCATTTATAAATTGAATTAATATTTTATATTAATCTAGCTATTTTTGGTTGCCGTTTCTTCATTGCATGTTTCATTATATGTCATGGACATTGAACATTCTTGAAAGATAAGATTTGTCAACTTTATAAGAAACATAATTAATTTGTGTTTACATTTCTGTGAAACTCTAATTGTATTAGCATATTATTGTATAATTGTTTTATTCCAGCAATATCTTGAAGACTTGAAAAGTTCACCGACCGAACATTTTAAAAACAGTGGAAAAAGTAAAGGAAAGGGTCGCGTGTCGCGCGCCCGCCCTCGCCGGCGACTGTTGCCTTTACTTTCAATAATAAATTATTGCTTTCTTTAAACCAACCGCCCTCAAATGTATTTATAAGAAGTGACAGTATTCGCATAAATATAGGTAGTTCATCGAAGTAAAAGAGTAAGGGTTCACAACAGAGATCAGGGTGATGGATAGGATTATTGTGATAACATCAAAAAATAATGAAACTAATCAAATCAAAATAATTAAAAGAAATCAAAGTGGACGTCGCAAAATTAAACTATCAATCCGATTTGTTCCAATCAACTGATCGATCATTGCAATTCCCATCGATTTCCATTAAAAATTGTGTTGTGTTGGATGATCTCCAAATTCGAGAAGCACGAAGGCCACATAAAAAAAGCATGTGGCACTTTGAAAGAATACAGAAGTAACGTAAATTGCATATAAATGCCCTTAATCTTGCATATCCATAGGGGAACGTTCGGTTGCATGAGCTGCCCTTTTCGTTCCCCCTTGCAAACCCTTTTGAATTTGTTGCTGTTAAAACGCCACGCGGTATTTATGCCTGGTATCAAAAGATTTCGTATTCCCTGCTGAAATTACATGCAAAGTTATGAATCATTTGAATCGTTCACCTAAACGCAGACGCAATTTTTCAGAAGCCCCCGCTCTCTTATCAATAATTTATTTGCCTTTACGTCGAATGTAACAGATATAAAGCACTTTCAGTGGGATATATACTTATAGCATAAATAAGAATAATATCCAAAGATACGTTTTTTATTAGAGCGTTTGTGAAGAGCCATTTTTTTTTTAAACATAATAGGCTTGTGTTACTTCGACGTCACATCGTTGAAATTCGTTTTGAACAGCTCCTCGAGTTATTTTGTACCTATCCATTTATGCAAACGTACTTTTTATGAATGAGGTAGGTAGTAGTTTATTGGTATCTTACATTTTTTTAAGTAATCTCATAAAGTTGTTTTTCCATATAAAGTGAAAAGCAAAAACTGGGACACCTATAGTGCGGAGAAACAAACTTATTACTTAAAAATATATTTTTCAAAAAACGGGCAAATAATTTTAAAAACTTCGGTAATTCGTAATGATTCTAATTATGTAAGATACCACGGGAAACTTTTGAAATAAAACGTGAAATCAATGATTTTTCGTGACATGGACATAAGGGAAAAATACAAAAGTTCAGATTAAAATGATCAATATCTCCGAAACTAGTAAAAATCGCTGAGCACACATAGGGGTTAAATATAGCTTTTTAGCTGCTCTCTCAGCCCTATGCGGGTTGACGTCGGTTTACGGGACACCCTGTATAAAAACATATCATAATTTATCAAAATTAAACAAACAGACAAACGGTGGGGAGTTGTATAATAGTTTGATATAGTAAAACAAACGATTTGCGTTAATGTGTTCAATTTTCTTGTAAGCGAGTAAGATACACAGCCCATAAATGAAAGTTAAACTAAAGTCACCTTTGTTACATTTTTGCCTAAACTGGTATTTAAAAAAAAAAAAAATGCATTTGCTTTATTTCAAATTGTTTAATTTTGTTTGTAAGTGTATTATTATTTTAATTGTAATTATTTTATGTAAAAAAATCGCTGTTAATATTTTTACTTGAAGTACAATTCAAAAAATCCAAAATATTTTTGTATTACAATTTGTTTAATTCTGCAGAAATATAAAGGTTCCACCAATTCTTTAACTGTTTGGCCTTAAATTTTTTTACAAAAGTTTTGGTTTTTGTATGGATTTACCTGGTTCCGGTTATGCAAAAGGGTTTAATTTTTGGTTATTATTTGGAGAGCTAAAATACATGATTAAAGAAAAAAAAATTGGTCAGATTTTTGGCAAGATAAAATCGAACTGAAAGCCTCACAGTATATTCCTCTTTGACTTATATGATATCTATTGATGGGGTGATTTTTTATGATACGGCGTCGCCTTCGTAGCTAAATGATATCTAATTAATTTACTTGGCCAATGCCGAATACTTATATAATATAAGTTCAGAAAGTCAAGCAAATACTATAATATAGTCTACCCTAGAAACTTTTTGACATAATTTCATGACACGGGCACGTTGACGATAGTAACGATTGCTTAGTTACTCATACGTACAAAATTTGAACGGATTAAGAGAATTACGAGTAAGTAAGCGTGTGTTGTATTTAGTTACGGTAATATTATACTTCTTTTCAAATACAAGTAGAGCAGAAATCACTTATGATAGTCATATTCCGAACTTAAATAGATGTTTTACTACCGCGAAATAGCGAAACTTTATTTATAGTTCGGCTAAAATTTGAATTTGTCATATGTGACTTCGTTTATAGTCTTGTACGACTAAACTTTGGTCGACTCCAGCCGTTATGTGCGAGGGTGTCACGCAAATATAATTGAATTAAGCAAAAGTATCGTTTTATAGAATTTTTATTAGCTCGTCTTCTTGCCTGTTGGTTTGGTGGTTTGTCTGTTTGGGTCCTACCAATTTTGCAATCGATTTAAACAGCTCAATAGGCTCTTTTCTACTTACAATCAGTAAAGCCGGCCGTAAATACGGCTTTCAACATGTTATCGTATTATGGTTTTATCAAGTAGAATAAACCCCCAGAACAGGATGACAAAGATAGTTCCGTTTTTTTTCGGTATTGATTAACATGCGAATTAAAAAATCTAAGGTCGTAAGTTTCGCTCTACATTTTAGTGTAGCGAAGTATTAATTACATTTATTCAAAGAGGTATAATAAAGTGGTAAATGCGCGTTTATTAGAGGGTGGGCAGATAATCAATACAACTCTGGTTACGTATCCCAAGACCTTTTTTTTTCTCTTATAGAGTAAGTATTTTTTTTTACAATACGCTCTCCAGTCCAATGTTATTCAAATGACAGGTAAGTAGTAAATACTTGGTTTCCACATTTAAATCAATTCAAAGACGTCCTCCAAACTTCGTATTCCTGTCCCAACCTTGGCATTGACAGTGATTGGTTTAGCGAACCTGCCTATAAATAATACAGCGCTCCGATTTACATTCGATTTCAATGAAAACGTTTAGAATAGCCCCACCGTCGAAGCGCTAAAGCTGGCGATTACGTAGTTAGGTGATCTAAAATTCATTCTCGATTGCCAGACGTCTGCAAGCAGGTGTCTGCCGGGCCTTGGTCTGACAACACGGACAACTGTTACCAACGGCTGGACAAGCGTCGTTTGCATATTGAACGGGTCTCTGGACTTCACTACATGGACCAGTTCCAACTAGTGGGGCATTATTAATGCCTATTCGCGTGGCCGCATGCGGTTTGTTTACATTGATTTTCACTTTCTTGTAACTGAAGCAAGTAACAAGTGCATCCCGTGTATTATGCCAACTAGAATATTATTCGAAATGTTCTCCTTTGTTTCAATTAAAACTACTAACTTGAGCTAATTTTAAAAGATTGTCAATAAATCAAACACTAGTGATCCTTAAGGCATTTTCGTACAAATATCTTTTTCACAAAAATGATGATGAAATCCTACAAAAATTAAATCCATTTCGCATGAACTTTACTATTACAATACCGTATGAGTGAAAGAAACCAATCATATTCTTATTTTAGTGCAAATATTAATTAAATGAAATCGAGTGATCTGGAGATGGAGCCGGCTGCAGGCGAGTGTCGCAGCGAGCGCAATGCGGCGCCCACACTAAATCCAGCCGACCTCGATCCACGGCCACGGCTACTCACTTCACAACTTATAACACCTAGGAGTGTATACACTATGCTGGACTGGGGATTACCCAATTATACCAAAAATAGAGAATGCTCGCAATTTTCCGCGCGTAGAAATTGATTCCCGCCTTTTATTTCCGTTAAGAGATGAATTTCTGGAAATCCTTACTATAAGCACTTTTAGTAATAATGGTTAAGTTAACGTTGGGTATTGTTTGTGAGTTAGGCTTTCAGTTTTAAAAGTAAACACGTAGTATATTGTAAGTGATGTCCCTGGGCAATGACAGGCTATAATTGTACTTTAGCCATTTCGATTTTTATAATATTAGTGTTTCTTGTTTTTCGTGATCTAAGTTCTTGCGTGTATAAAACTTATTTTCCGAGCGGTACGCAATAAATTATAGTTGTTTATTCCAGAGAGTTGCCGCGCGACCGCGTGCCTATCGCAAGCCGAAAGAAGTATTGATTACCCACCCTAGTCACATAACGTACGTGGTAGCACTGGTGGCCCGTGTAACATGAATTGTACAACAGGCCTGTAAATTATGGACGCCTACGACCCGCAATTAGGTCGTCTTAGCACCCGGTCCGCCCTCGCTCAGCCCCTCATGAATTAATAGGCTCGATGGCACTTTAAACCTTAATGATGTTTTTGGCCTGTCAAACTCTTCTTTAATGCACTTACGACACTGCTATCATTAGGAAACGAGTTGTGAAGATATATCAAAAGGACATTAATTTGGCTAAAAAAGAGTATAATTTAGTAAATTTCCACTGGTATTTCATTAAAGTTGAGTTGGTTGGTAAGCAGTAGGCGCGTGTTCACCCAACATTAGGTATTCGTCCCCACGGGCGTCAAGGTCTAATTTCCTATTCCCTGCGGGCTCAGTGTCTAGCTCAGTGTTCAATATACATCGTTATGATAAGTGTTAACTGTCGCATTTATTTAACGTCACCGGTTCCCCCGGTTACATTTCCATTATTAGTCTGAATAAAATATTTCCAGAACCTGTCTGAATAATGTTACCTAATGGGATGGATGGTAATACCCATGGCGAAATATTCCACAAGTTTTTTTATTGACTTGCAATTCAACATGTATAAATGATAAGTCTTTTCCATTACACGTTCCCTTATGTTAATGCAATTACCGTAAATGACTTCAGAATATCTTTTGGTGACAAGTCTACTGTTTCAACTTGGCGATTGATTTACCCTTCACAGGCTCGGTAGTTAATTAACTAGATGGTTCGATGGTGTTGAATTTAAATACATTAATTTAGGTGATTTGCTAGGGGTTGGGGTTCACGAAGGGTGGCTGACAGTGATAGAGACAGGTTGTTACGGTGTTACCGGCCTATCGCGAAACCGCAATTTGCTAAATTGTATGTAAGCTGAGTCATTGTTTACTGCACAAAACATACCTGCTTTATTTGATTGAGATCTTCGATTTAGGTACCGCGGGTTCTTTTGATACGATCGATGTGTAATGCCTAGAAGATTTAGTTCTAGGTGTAGAATGGAATGTAAGCACATGTTCTCACAATAGCTACGCACACACGTGCGAAGATAACGCCGCTTATCTCGCGTGCTGTTTGCTGATCGCGCCCGCGCCCGCCCGAATGTCAAGTTCAAAGTGTCAACAACTGAAAAAGGATTGTGTGGCGGCGTCCGGACACCGCTGCTCGGCCACTGGGTTACTGAACGGACCAAGTTTTTTTTTAATTTCGACTCCACGTTTATCGATATCTGACGCGTTTAAGATTAGGTAGTTATTACTGTAACTTTGAAAGTGCTTATTTAAAGAGCCATTTAATCGTGAGTTACATTTTGCACTGATGCGAAGGAACGGATGAAACATTTAATAACTTTATAGCAATGCCAATAAACAAATGTATCTCCTCATAGTGTTTAGTTTCGCAATAAAATAACAATGATCGATTTCAAGAGTATTCAAGCAAAGTGATATAATCAAGAAATCATAACACGGGAGCTTACTGTTTACGATACGCGCACCTGTCGATGTGTCATACGTTTAATTTATTTATAATCGTTCCCTGCCTGTATGTAGAAAGATGTGTTTACCTACTACTAGACAACATTTGGGAAAAACAAGTACCTACTTAAAATTCCACTTTATAAAATCACCATTTTCCGTCGTGAAAAATATACCATATCGCAGACAGAACATTAATCCTGTTAAGAAACCCATAAGACTCGGGACATTATACTGATATTATGTTAACATATGACACGACTCCTGCAATAAATAATCCACGGGATGTTTGCGGACGGAGGTAAACGGCAAAGGGTACGCGAAGGACAAAACCTTATCGGAATTTCAATCGGGCGTTAGAAACGCTTTGGCGGATAAACATGGGTGGAAGCAGTTGCAACTTTTTTCAACGAATTTTATCGAAAATGCAACGGCTCATAGCGATGTACTGAAATAGGTACAAAATTTGATATCGCTTTAGGGTACTTCAATTCGCAAGATATTAGTTTTTTTATGTTTGTAGTTATGTATCTATCTACTTAGGTAAAACAATATTTTTTATCCAACAGTACGCTATGAAACTGAATAAAATTTAACGGTAAGTCTAAAGTTTCTTGCTCTAAATTATTTGTAAGTTTCTAATATAATATTGAAGCCGCACGCGCGAGTCCGACACGATATAGCACGGCGGGTGCGCACCGTCCCGTGACCACCACCTGTCGGGACACCGGTTCGATTCCCAACCCCACCCTTACCGCTTGTACCTTATTAACGAACTTCATTATTCCAAAATCCCGCATGTATAATATACTCAAAATTAGCTCACAGTTTCATCTTGCTTATACCTATTTGTCTCGGTGATTAAATTAACATATTTCTAAGATGTGTCAAATAACTACTCACAAATTGTTTTAGGTATCCCGCATGTCGTGTTTTGAAAATATAATTCAATTAATAGTTAAAAGTTCCCACGTTCATGGTTATGTTTGTAGCTTACTAGTGCTCCTAATAGTTAATACTATACACGTGAAAGTTCGTCAGCAGTTTAGATGTTGTATGTTTGTATTTTTAGTGCGCATGAACGCCTGAATACAATCTGTACACAGATACCCATTCTCTGTCCTGGATTAAATAAAACATTGAGAACATAATATAAACATCGGGCCGGTGCAGCAGCTGAACAGGCTCAAACCAACAAGCGCCGCAAATATTCATCATTATTAAATAATTACGAATTTGTGGCGCTTGCGGTGGAAACAATGGGACCTTGGTCAGCTGACATGAAAAGTTTTATTAAGGCCCTGTCATCCCGGCTCATCGACACCTCCGGAGACCCTAGAGCTGGCGCTTACCTTTCCCAAAGGATTGGGCTAGCCATCCAGAGAGGTAATGCAGCCAGTGTCTTAGGGACCATGCCGCGAGCGGACCTGCTAGAGGGGGTGTTCTTTTTATAGTGGTGTTTATGTTTAATTTTTAATATTTGAGTAGCTTAGTTTTATTTTATTTTATTTTAAATAAGTTTAGTTTTAACTTTAACTTTTAAATTTTAATATTAAGTTGATTGAGAACATAAGATATATTTATTCACAGTAAATTTAAAGACCCCGAAAGTATATCAATAATGTTTTTTACGCGGATTAAGGCTTTATAATTACATCATACAAATTAATGTAACAATTTATTAAATAAAGTATCTTACTATCAGTCAGTAAATAGTGAGTCATACCTCACGTGATGTTGTTGCTCGTACGATGCTTCTGCTGATGGGGCTGTCTCCAAGATTTCGATTGTTTCGCAACATCGCGTGATTGTCACTGGACACCTTTATCACATAGCCTTGCAAACGTTACCAGTATTTACATTGAATAGTACGCGATTTTTTTGTTTCTTTTGTTTTTTTATAAAAGTTCGTACAGTAAAGACTGTGTTTTTTGAAATTTTAAAGTGCAGAAATTTAGAACCGATCGTTTTGTGTTTCTCTTTATCAGCTTGGAGCTTTTTCAGCTTTGCTCTACCACGGATCTCAGCCCATTACGATTTGAAAATGATGGTAGAATTGTACGTGTGTCTTACCCCATACATTGTCCTTAATGGTATATTTAGGGCGAAGCACACTTTTGTATATTCATTAAATGCAATTGTGTCGCATCGCCAGCCCCCTAGGTATCAAGTTTCTTACCGCTATCGTTGGCAGGCCTTAATAAAGACGATTATGCCATAGTTACTGCACTCCTATAAACTGTTTGGACATTAACAGTTAAATTTATCGCGTGTTCAAATACACAAGGAGCTAGAAACTTGTAAGCAGTAGTTGGGTATAAAAAATGGCCACGGGGCGCGGGCACACGCGTGACATATGTCACGAGCCGGCCCTTCTGGCTATTAGCTTTCGATTAGGTTTTTGTGCGTGTTCCGACCGAGTGGCTCGAGTAATTCTTACTTAGTCGGTACCGCTAACGTGTCGACATGTTTGGTAATTTATATTGTATTTTTCTTCGATGCCAAAAATGGGTTTATATTTTATTTGCGAATATTAAGGCCCACAATAACACTTTAATAAAGGGTGGTTTTAAATTTAGACATGTCAAATATTACATTAAGAAATGTTAACCTTTAGCCTTAGGGTCAAACACACCGAGACACGGCGCAACGCGACGCTGCGCACACATGCAACTCAAAATATACTGTATTTACTACACGAAAAGGTACACATTTCATTGTGAGAATTCAGAATACGTTGCACCAGGGAGCGCTTTGTTTCATATAAAAAAAATGTGGTCTGAATGTATTGTTACTCACATAATCATCGCAAGTCATAAAGTGTTTTATTCTGAAACGGTATTTATTTCAGGATTTTTTAAATATCGAGCTGGTAAATGAGGTTATTTATGACTTGCTATGATTTATGAGTAACAATACATTCGGACTTCAAATGTTTATATGAGCCTATATGGACCCGTTTTGCACCACGCTGCTTAAATTCTTACATTGAAATGTGTACGTTTTCGTGTAGTAAATAAAGTATATTTCGAGTTGCATGTGCGTGCAGTTTCGCGTCGCGTCGCGTCTCGGTGTGAATTGACCCTTAGACGAGAATAAAGTTTAATAATATTTTTGACATACATTAATTTAGAGGTTACAATTTGGAAAAGGCGTTTTTTTTAGTGATTAAATATTTTTGTATCTATTAAATGCATAAAGTCTGGATAGTACAGTCGACTTCAAAGATATGTATCCACTTTGTCACCTTATTGCATTGTAATAAGGTTCAAAGTGGATACAACTCTTTGTAGTCGACTGTACTATCCAGGCTGACCAAAAGTTGTAATTGATGAAGCTTACAAAAAAGCACTGGTTCACGTTATCATGATGGGCAAGGACATGGGCGTATTTAACTTTAACGAGTACAATTAAGGAACTCGTCGAAATACGCACCGACAGATAAATTTGCTACATCGACATTCAGCTTGACAACCAGTCAACCCCTATTAGCAGAAGGTGCCCACGTTAAGAAGGATAAAATGTAAAAAAAAAGATAGTTTCAAGTCTAATTTAAATATACATATAAGAGAAGAAACTGACTGATATATGGCACGGCCTAAACCGCTGGGTCTAGAGATTTGGCACGTAGGTTCCCTTACGAGGTAGAAATAGTAGCGGGAAACCAATTGTACGCGTACGAAGTCGCGGGCCTCCTCTAGTTGTACATATATGTATACAAATTATGACCCAATTTTGATTAGATACGCGTATTCCCGCTGCCTTCAATGGCTATCTTCTTCAAACAAATCTCACGCCACTACCGGCGCGGGTTATCGCGGTGTGTGCGAAATTCTTATCACGCGGCGCCTCGCACCTGACCGGGCATTGCCGGCTGAGGACGAAGGTGTATATACAATGCAGTTGTGAGACACGTACACCAGCCCGTTACGGCTATGTGTAGTTTTCCGACCTAAGACTAAAATAACCATATTATAGATAGTACCTGGATGATTTGGAATTTATTTTTAGTGAAGTTTTTTAAAAATGAAACCTGTCTAGATCGATTTCATCATCATCATCATCATCATGTCAGCCGAAAGACGTCCACTGCTGGACATAGGCCTCCCCCAAGGCTTTCCACTCAGAACGCTCTTGTGCTTTTCGCATCCACCGCGGTCCCGCGATCCTGACGAGGTCGTCACTCAATCTTGTTGGAGGCCTACCTACAGCTCGTCTTCCGGTCCGCGGACGCCACTCCAGAACCTTCTAACCCCATCGGCCATCGGTCCTAGATCGATTTATCGCCCCCGAAACCCCCCTGAATACTAAATTTCATTAAAATTGTTGGAGCCGTTTCCGACATTCAGATTATATATTGCTCATTTAAGGGTATTAGATATAAAAACCCACGATGTAATGGAGACTCTTTCTTCCAGAGCTGATATCTTTTAAACGATTCAACCGATTTTCTTGAAACCTACCAAATTACTAGCTAGTTAGCTGCTTGCAATTTTAATTAAAAAAACGCCTCCAAATCGGTTTACCCGTTTAAATGCTACGGTGTCACAGACAGACACACACACATCGGCCAAACTTATAAAACACCCCTCTTTTTGCGGCGAGGGTTAAAAAGAGGCTTTTCCGTCTTTCGGTCACCACCTATAGCTTGACCGGATTGCCCTAATAATAAACTTAAATCGAGCATTATTAAAAATAATAGTCATCTTTAATAAATTATGAGATAAAGAAAAGTATTTGATTTCGATATTTACTTATAAGCCCGATTTTAATTTTACACAGCACAACCACAGCTCTTTGCTATGAAGCAACAAGGTTGCGTGAAGCCGGTGCCGTAATAACTATCTGTGTATAACAAAAAAAAAAAAATATTTTTACTTTTAAAAGAAAATAAAGTAATTCATGTCCATGTGGCCCATTTGCTACTTTAGGACCATATTATTACAGATAAGCATTTAAACGCTTAAAAGACAAATATAATTTTTGTTTTTTTGCCTTTTGGCAAAAATATGTTTGGGTTTAATCTGTCAACCCGCTTTTTTTAAACATTTTTTTCGTTTTAAGATCTAAAACAAAAATGGTAAAATCTCGGCAGAATTTAGGGAAAATAGCGTTTAAAAAAACAACATTACATGTTTGCAGTATTTTCGCACTCTGTTCCGCTAGGTGCGTTTTTCATACAAAAAACGAGGTTTGTTTGAAGCCTTGGTTCTATGCCTGGGGTTGATAGAGTGAGGTTTAATAGTGGATACTCCGAGGTTCAATAGAGGAGGTCAAAACTTCCTTAGATACTTAATTGATCGAACAGGCAGTTTACACCACAGCCATTGCCACATTTTATTGCCACTTTAGCTGTTTTTCTGAACATGTACAATTCCGGCGTTAACCGCAGATTCAATCAGGTGGGTACCTATCTTTGGCACTCCTGATGTCCTGTATCGATACTTGGGGTATACATCATCAGATTTCACTAAAAACCATCCCCAGGGCTGCACAATAATCTCGTTTGTATGAAAAACCGACTCTGTTCCGCTAATTTTGCCCCTGGGTGTAGTAACAGGTGGAGGGCCCATATGGGCAACTCCGTGGTCATCCAAGTGGGTTTCAGGTGCGTGCCGGCTCGTGTTACGCGGGACTTCAGTTAATTGATATTGCCCTGCGACGCGATTGCGTTCCGATCGAGTGCCCTCGAGTATCATGTCAATGGCGCACTTAAACGGTTAATTGATCAAATCGAGCTTTTATACAACTAAAAGAAGTAAGGTATACATATAGTATATGCCTCTAGGTACTTACGTGTTTTGCGACACTTAAGGTAGGTACTCATTAACAAAAGATATATCTTGTAATCGGATGTAAGAATCATGATTAGTTTCTTGTAAAAAAAGTTTGTTTTAATGTTAAATAATGTTTTATTTTAGTGGTTGATAGTAAAATGTCTCTTACATACTCTATATGTAAACCTTCTCATGAAAAAAGGTTTAAATGATGTGTTCTGTATGCAATGGCCAAGTGTAAAACTGGCTATGGCCTGACGTAGACAGAATGTAAAAAAATATTTGGTTCTTATCTAAGTGTCTCATACACCGCACGGGTATAAATTCAATATAATTTTTCCTATAGTTTTCAGAGGCTTTGTTTTTGCAATCATCCAGAAAGAGTTGTTTTTATCCTTTTGAACGCCATTTCTAGTACCTACCAAAGTCTGTTTACAGTTTAGTCAACAGTTTACCCAGCAAAAATATAAATTTATGCTTTTGTCTGCTGTCTGTGTTTTGGGTAAAGTATAAATGTATTTCCAGTTAAAAGCAAAGACGTATCCATCTCCCCTTAATGTTTGCAGTGTAAAATAGAAGCTTTCCTTGAAAAAGCTTTTTGCGTCAACCCCAGTCAATCCTACACTTTTTAAACTTTAGTTAGTTTAGGGCCAGGAAGTTCCAAATGAAATTGTATTGTACATTATAATTGTTTTGGTGCTATACTTAAAAGTAGCTTTTTAATAACCATAATTATGTAACATGTTATACTCAAAAGTTTCTCGCTCGAGTGGTTTCGAGAAAAACTTCCTCGCTCAACTTGGCTGATATTTTATGGAGACAGTAAATATTTGTTGTCATTGCTACAGGCGTCACAATTCGATTTGCATTACGCTAAACTATTATTTTACATTTAATTAAATGATGCCGATTACGAATTTTACTTGGTAAACTGTAACTGAATGACAAGTTTAATACATAAGTTTATTTATTTGTATGTATTATTATAAAATCCGACTTCCCGGATAGTATTTATGTTTTTTTAAAACTTTTAATGCAGTTTTCCCTTTCCCAAAATCAAGGCCATGATTCTTAAATCTGTTCTATTTCTGTCTCATTTCCGAATTCCCCATATATATTAGACTAAGGTTAGACAAAAAATGATTATTTGAAGTGTAATGGGGAGTTTCTGCCACGTTTAAGACGTTTAACCTTATTACTACTCATTAGCTACTCAGCGGTAATCAGCGGTTATCGGAGTCGGCGTGTAGCTGAAAGGAGCGAGTTAATTAATCACACGGGATCGCTTCGACGGGCGGTTTACCGAATGTTCCGCCTCCGAAGAGCCTCATCATCAACGGAACCGCTAATTACGGGCCTTTCAGCCCGTGTTGATGAATTACCCCCGCCATTACACCCTCCAATAAAACCTTTAACGCTTTCATGCCACACATTGCGTGCCTGAGGCGTCATAAACTGAAGGGGCTGTTTCGAGGCCTTAATACTTTTATTCCAATTCTAAGAACCGTAGGTAAATACCAAAACACATTTATATAATTAAAGATAATAACTTGACGAAACTACATTAAAGTAGAGCCGTATTTAATGCCCATCGTAATTTCCTCGCACGCTTTCCTCGCAATAAATTGCATTAATGCAACACAGTAGAGAAATGCATTGCGTTTGCCTCGCCTCGTAAACACGCTTTCTGTGTTACGGAAACAGATCTTAAAGCCACAGTGCTAAGCTTTAAATTCTTTGATTTAATAAACAGAAGCCTAGTCTAGAAATGTGGAAATCCTTTCAGTTGCATACTTTGTAGTGGAGCTAGTAGGCATTATCTATCCAGAATGTTGCCGAAAGTGTTTACGACCTCAAAGATAACCCTTTTAACGACCCCATTCTGTATAGTAGCCGTATTCTAACGTGATAGCCTGTCTAGAAAGCTATAAAGCCGTCTTGCGTATCGGATTTCAGTTGAAATAGTAACTAAATAATCAAAGTGTGTTCTTGAATATAGTGACGTCAGTTGTGAACTTTAGGGGTGTATATTCCGGGTCAATGAAACGTGATACAATTTTGATACAACTAAAAACTCGACATATTACTAAAATGCGCCTTTATATGATAAGTCGTAACGTTCATGGTATTTTTAGGATTGTCTATTAAATGTGTAGCTCTATACATTGACATAAATGGCTGTAGGTCACCAATCAATCAACTGTTTCTGAGGCTTTCCTGATAGTACCTATCAATTGATTACTTGACCTAATAGTTTTATGTATGTGTTTTCTTGCTTCCTGTTATCATATTGACTTGAAACATTTTAATCATGTCAGTCAACCAGCATCGAAGTTCGGAGCCTGTAAGTCATCGGCTTACATTATCGGCAAGCTTTATTTAATTGCCTTTTTTGGAAAGAGGTTAAGGTAATCGGTATAAGTTCAGTAAAAATCAACGAATTGATGTAGGTTTGGCGTAAATGGACGAGTGTTTGTCTGTACAATTGTCCGTGTCTACAGTTACCAGCTTTCGCAGAATGTAACTTGGCTAGGGCGGTATAGCTTAGGTAGTTTTCGCCACTTATTTCAATACTTTATATTGGTTTTAGTTATTTATAAAAAAACAGACTCATAATAATCGCAGGATTATCTTCTCAGGCCGTACGATAATAACAATAATCATGCTTTCTATAGGTACATACATAAAGTTTGGATTCTTTAAGTGTACCCGGGGAATTTTTCTACCAGTAAGGCAGATTTAAGATGGCTAAGCTCATTACTTAGCTCATCAGCGGCTATCGGAGTCGGCTATAAGACGATTATGTTCAGCTTTAAGACGAATTAGAAAAGCCTTCTGAAAGAAAGTATAGGTTCGAATATTAGTATAATAATTTTAGTAATATAAGCTGCAGTACCTAACCAACATGCAAAAGCTGCTAACGTTTCTGTTTTCTATCGAGTCGACTCAAAATGTATGGAGTTCTCAAAAGCGACGCGATGTCATCTGGTTACGTCAATCGTCAATCCTATACATTAAGTAGATTATCGCAAATCGCTAACTTAGCGTTATGCATCTTGACTTAGCCCCCAGATAGGGAAAGGTTACGAGGTGATCTGGAGTTGTTACGCTCGCCGGAGGCTGGGGAGGCAGACGAGCCGGCGGCGGCGCGACGGCGTCGCCGCCGGCACGGCTCATGACATACATTTCGGTACTTTTGGATTTACTTTAGATTCATTTCAAAATTGATGCATTAACATTTAGCAGTAAAGATACCTATTTTTGCCTATCAAAGAACTTTGTATTAACCACACGTTAAATTACTAGGTACAAAAATTATCCATTTATGTAGGAAACAACATTGTCTAGTCACCTTAGCAACTTATTGAGATATCGCGATTTAAAAGTTACGAACCATTTAATTTCGTATGTTTTTAAGAAGCGAAAAAATTTTTATTTATATCTGTGGTTAAATGGTAAGTTCAAGTTCATTTTGAGATAAAAAAATCTCATTTTGAGATAAAAGAAATGAGTGACGAGACATGTTCTTTCCATGTACGTACCCTTCATATACAATGTACTGCAGGCACACTGTTGTAGATATGTGAGTAGCACGCACCACCCACCTCATATTTACCTTCTTCGTGTACCTACAATACCATTACATGAAAATGATTGTAATTTGTATTATATATTTGATCCAATAAAGTTTCTAAATGATTGCATAGCGAGATATAATTATAATCCGCCACCCACGATTATCTTTCCATTTGCGTTAAACTTTTCAAGCATGGTCGGTTTTAATATTCTCTAAAGTAAAGGTATCTTTTCATTTTCGGTATATATATCCTGGAAGGACGCCTGCGACTTTGTACGTGTAGATTTAGTTCCCACTTTATTTTAGAAAACTTTTCTATTAGTGCAACCAAAGAATACCCAGACAATATTGCCTCCAAATTTCAATTTCCGAGGTGCGACGAGTACAGGCTGTGCTTTGTCTGTCAGTAATTGACGGAATCAAACCAAGCTGAAGACCAAAGCTAGTACATAGAAATATACCACCAAGCTAATTTTAACCCACGAATATATTTGTGAAGAGGCAGCCCTAGCGAAGTAAATTGGAGCTGCACTTCTCTCGGCAAAGAGCCCTCGCCGGAATCTGTGACACTTCCACGAGAGAGATTAAGAGCGAGCTTTGTACGAACTTCATCACTTACTAACACACGACGCTTTAAGAAAAGTAGTCCACAGCTTTCACTAGGGAGCTTTAAGCTTTTTGCAAAGCAAAGGGACTTGAAAGGACTTCGCGTTTTAGGTTACTTTGTTTTGATGATATCGTGTGCTCCATGATCAATAAAGAGGGGCTTTCTAATAAGCTGGTGCGTTGTGTTGTGCAAACGATAGAACTTATTTGCAAACCGAAAGGGAGCGTTGACGTATGGGAGGGACGAAAGACGAATAACGAAATGTTGTCATATTCTAGTTGTTTTTTGCCTTTTAAGACTACGGTTGTTACGTTAGTAAACTATAGGTACCTGTATTAATAATGTAAACATTGATGTTTATTGCAGGGTACCAGTGCTATAAAACGAAATAATACGTTTTTAGGTGATAATTGTTGTCTTTGTTCTTTTAACCCGTTGTTGTTTAAGACAAAATAACAATGACAATGATAATGATTTGTTTGGATAAACATTTATAGCAAGTTAAAACATGTTTAACTATTCTTTGAAATAACATGTATAACATAGATTAAGCTAAACTTATCTATACCAAAAAAATAAAGTCGAATAGAGATTATATTGAATAGGTACATAAAATATAGATATATGGGCAACCCACACAACATCTCGCGAGTCTCGTAGCAAATGCTACGCGTCGGCAGAGGCCGCTACGAATCGCTACGTAGCGACATCGTGACGGCGCCTCACATCGCGATGACGAATTCTGTTCAAGTGTCTAAACAATTTCAGCTTCGGTTTAAGGGCAAGCTCTTCGTTAAATGATTTCCACATGAGATTTTTACTAGTAGTAGTTATCAAATCAGTTCTCTGTCGCGTATGTCTGTATTCGTGCTAATCTCAGAATATTACATGGAAAATAGTTTTCACCCGCATGTAGGCTATTTCTTTGAAAGTTTTTGAACTAAACATTGCATTCGTGCGAGGTCAGGGTGCATTGCTATACTGTATCTCACTAAAACTAGCTTCAACCTCCTTAATCTACAGGGTACAGGCTCGTTAGTTACACGGGTTACACCAAGTCTTTGACCTGGTAGGGTCCAGACTTTCTACATCGTAGTAATAAATAAATAAAAGACCTGCAACCGAACCATGCACAATGTTCATTGATACTACACATACATAAGACTCTTTTGAAGTTCGAACTTACGAGAACACGTTGTCTAAAATGAAGTTAGATGTTTCACTTTTACTTATTTCTCTTGAATTTTATATTCCCCTACTGCACGATAGGATAAACACGAGAAGTTGATATTTGAGTCGTGCAACATGCGATTCTATTTTTCCGCTAACAAGGGTCAATGAAATGGTAAGCAACAATCTAATTTTATCGGCTTCGTCTTATTTTTCCTCACAATTTACCTGTGATGTTATCGTCTGAGTATTTTTGGTAACTTTTCTCATATTCTCAAAAGGAACGGTGAAAAGTTTTGTAGAGCGACACGTGTGTAAGAAACAGTTGTTTCCAGCCCGGATCAATACGAGGCCGAGTCTGCGACTTCTCTGTTTTTCGGACTCTCCGCCTCATATTGATTGTTCGAATGTAGGCCACCACGTCTTCTACTCGTTAATATTTGTAGCTCTCGAGCAGTAACCGGATTGTTACGCACCGTAAACCACGTGGCTGAACAGCTTGATTAATGCGAACATGACAGCATTAGTTCGCGGTTGGTAAAGCGGAATTAAAACTTGGTTCTACAAATTGAGCCATGCGACCAGGGCCGAGATTCTAGGCGGTAAAAACCTTAGTCTTTGACCTGTTATCGCGACTTACTTACTTAATCGCTTCGAATAGTTTCGTATATTACGTATAGTTAGCTTATCGGTGGCATATTCATATAGTAGGTACTTCCAAATTATTTTGTAACTTTGTTTTTGTATTTTTTTATTTGCAGGAAAAGGTTGATTTGAAATCACGGAAATTCGGATACTTTTTCGCGTGAGTAAATAAATAGTGTACCTTAATTAAGTGTGTATTATGCTTGTTGCAGCCACCGAGCTAGATCTGCTGGCCGCTCTATCGCTACACAACACGACGCACACAGGCGTCAGTTCCGCGCCGGGCATGCAGCCGCAGCGCGCCGCCTACACCCTACAAGGTGACGTATCATCATCATCTCAAGATGACACACTGCTTGCTCTCTATCGCTACACACCACGCTTCGCAATGGTTGTGCTGGCTTTTATAATTCTCACCTCGTGCAAAAGGTGATGGGGTAAGGGAT
The DNA here is from genome assembly GCA_923062465.1 of Acleris sparsana. Classification (NCBI taxonomy): domain Eukaryota; kingdom Metazoa; phylum Arthropoda; class Insecta; order Lepidoptera; family Tortricidae; genus Acleris; species Acleris sparsana. The sequence goes on from OV281289.1 coordinate 4,856,316, forward strand.
ACCTAAATTCACCTAGGCAGCTCCCTATTTAAAATCATGAACTTTCGGTATCCAGTTGTTGTATCCATACTTAAATGTTTACAAAACATAAATAAATAAGTTACTTGAATATCAGCAATAAATTAACCCAGAAAATTAGATGAAAGATGAATAGTAGTTTACGTGACGATTGTGTAATACTAATTACGCAGAGTCGCGTACAATACTTTATCTACACACATATTTATATATTTAAACTTTATTGCACAATACATAATGCAAGTACAAATGGTAGACTTAATGCCTTGAGGGGCTTGAGGCATTCTATATATCTGAGGCATATCATTCTATTCGTACCAGTCAACCACTATTATAACTACTTACTCTACGACATAATTATTATAAGTACTCTAAGATGGGTTCAAAAACCGAAAGGCAAATTACCAGCATTACCTGTGGTAGTAGGTGACAGTAATGAGATCCAAATTTGGAATATCTTCCGAAATTAACAGCTGTCATCGCTGTCACCTACTAACACAGGTAATGCTGCTCATTGCCTACGGGATTTGAACGCATAATAGAGGATTTATAATATGTGTGTAGATAAAAGCTATATCTATATTATGTGTATTTATTTATGCTATGTCTATGCAAAAATAGAATGAGAAATAAGTTCAATTGAACTTTTCGCTTAGACCAATTTCTTCTTCGTAATTAAAATCTAAAGTTCCAAAACTTGCCAAAATTAGTGTACGCCAGAAGTATTCTTCAAGCCATTACATCAGAAAAATTAAAATCTGATTTACGACTGATATTGATTGTACTGCTGTTTCAACTTAAATATTCTACCCAATCCATCAATTAAATGAAAAAAAACCTTGATTATAATCTTAACTTAGATAATTAGCTTTTTACAGCAAATTGATTGGTATTTTCTTTAACCTTTAAAGTTCAAAGGGTCCTTTAGTAACCATAGTATAGCTGAATCGACATTTGCCGCAAGTTCAAAGGCCTGTAGTGCTTTGTGTCCCAGTCACCCTAAGCCGTTTGTTATCCTCCTATCAAGATCGAGCTCGACCTCCATACATAACTATCAAGTACGATTCCGGATTTCTAGCCTGCTTCGATATTTTGAATAAGGGTTAGGTAAACTCCAGTTCCACACCTGCATGAATACTAGCTGTTGAAAATACGTAAGAAAGTTCGAGCCTTACGCCACTGACATAATAGCGCTGTATTTAGATGAAGTTACATCTTTTCACGTTTAAAAGTTCGAAAGGTAAACCTACTCAATACTCAACTTTTGACAATGTTTTTGCATACTCAATCTGGCGATGCATTAATCGATTGGTCACTATTGTTAATAGGTAACTAATAAACTGCAGTGTTATCGTATCGTATCGCGTCGTACGGTCGTAATGGATCGTAAACACGGTCGTGTGGTGCAGCAATCCATTTCAGGTGGAATTCCATTCCACTCCGAGCGAACACGGGCGGCGCCCATTAGTGAGCTGTGAGAGCCTAGGCGCACCTGTTTGTCTGTATGTTATACGTTTCCTACACCGACTAACCAGTCACCACGTCCCTAAAAATCCAGGAGCAAACAGTTTACAAACCGAAAGCAAGAACATCTTTGAGAGACGATTTTTAATGGGATACTTACTTATTAAAAGTTATTAAGCAGTAACGAACTTGTAAGTTTTTGATATTTTGTTACGCAGAACAAGTTAAATAAAAGCTTTTTATTTTATAAACGCTCTAATTTATATCCCTTAATAATTGCAGCATACGTCACATCATCATATGAATGACTTAAACCCTAATAATACAAATTACACGCGCGAATAAAACAGAAAGCAGACGTTATTGCGTGTTTAAAATTTAGAGTTTCGCATGTTAGCGTGTCCGAAATCTTTGGCTCCAGTCTACTTCGAGGGTCGCCTGAGGGGGCCCATTGTGTTTTCCCTTTCGCTCTGACATTTGCAATTCGACGTTGAAAAGGCGATGGAGATGTTGTGGTGAAGGAAATTGGTCGGTGCGGTTCAGTGGCGAGGGGTCTTTGTAGCGGGGAGCAAAGAACAATATTTATTGTTGTGTTTTATTATACGCACAAACATATTTGGGGCGTCGAAAAACAATCCCAGGCTCGTAAAAAAAATAAAGAGCCCAAGCTCTTCATATATCCGAGATGCTGTAATCTGAATACGTTTTGTGCATTACTTTAGTCAAGAATACACTCACCTAACTGATTCCAATCTGTAACTACAGGGGTCTCGTTCAATTCCCAATACGCTGGTTAGATTGAATCCATTCGATTTGTCGCGGGAACACGGTAATGAATGGTAATCCCCTGGGCGGGAGCCGGCGGGCTCTGAGCGCCCGCAAATATCCGCCATCCCTCATTGAGCCTGCGATTAACTCGCCTATAATTGGCACTAGCGCATAGGGCTGGCCATTAAATCTATTAGTACAGATACACTTTGTTCATAACATTAACAGTAGGCATATTAACATTATGTCAGCTATTTTAGTGTCACCAAAGTCGGTTAATTACCGAATGAAATTGTTTTCGCCAGAATTCCGTAAAAGGTAGCTATAAAAGTTCATTTCTTTTCTACGAAAGTTTATATGTCTGTCCATGGACGACACGTGTATCCAATAATAGACACCATTGCTTTAAACAGGTATCAAGGCTATCGAGTTTCTTATTATGGCAGCCCTATCGATTAAACGGACCTGCATTTGCCTTGTTTCACTTGCGCGTAACGTAATCCGCACCATTAGGCGAGTTGCGCGCACTCGCGTAATTGTTGAAGGGTGGTGCCGTTAATTTGAGGGGATCCGTCTGAGCCATATTGTCTTGCCGACGAGTGTCAAATGTCAAAAGCAGTGCGCCGTTGTCTAGTGCAGAAAATAGGGCATTACTGAACACACTTCGGAGACATTTGGGGCGGAAGTTTCATTTTAAGGAGCGGAATTTATTTAATGTCATGCCGTGTCATTGAAAATTGAACATTTTTGCAATTCTGTTCCAGTTTGTTCTGTGAAAATAAATCAAATTGAAATTGAATGCTGTTATAACGTTGAACGGTTTTTCAATATTAAGCGACTTTTCTAAAACTTAAACTAAGTATAGGGCAGTTTGGTCAGTTCTTGATAAAGTTACGGAGGCCTCATTCGTGTAGGGCGGAACCCATACAACGTCAGACTTAGAAACACTGTTGCTATAGCTCACTAGAACCTAGATCATAAATAAGTATTCGAAGAAAAAAATATCGTGACCCTTCGATGACGCTACAGCTTTTACGCGATTCGACCCTTGGCTTGGTGTGTCTCGCATCGCTGAGAAATTGATTTCTTGCTTATCAGCCGGAAGACTATGCCAAATTGTATATCAACGACGTTCGATCTTCCGACTCCGATATTTCTGGCTATAGCAGTCTACGGCGTTAAATAAGGTCGTTAAACAAACGACCGTCGATGTCAAACGCGGACCTTATCGTGAAATAGCCGCCCATTTCTCGCCCATTCAACTGTCATTTTGTTTATCGACTCGAACAAAAGATGAGCGAGCAGTGCCATAACATAGAAACGTGCTAGTGACGTGCTGGAGCGTCAATATTAATGTTTACAAGGAGCCTCGGCATTGTACGCCTTGTCGGTGTCCGGGGCAGATTACGGGCGGAACATTGCCGCATCGCCGCGGCAGGCGTGACAAGCTCGGCACGGCCGCTTTGTAAACGACAGTGTTTGGTTTCTAACATGCCAATACATCAAGTGTCAAACGCGGTTGGCAAGCAATTAGGGTTAGCATTTGCAACTTAACAAAAATGACTTTATTTGCATGTTTTTAATAGCAAACAAAGGAAGCAGGAAGTGCAGATAGAAAGGTTGGTGTATTAAAGGCTTTGTAATAATGTATATATGCGTGGATACCGTTGTCGCAGCAACGATAATGAACTGTTATTTCCATTATTAGAATTATGAACAGTTTTGCACCTCCACAATGTAAATATGTAAAAATTCAGGGAAATCAATAATTTCATTCATATTTCTACACATACACAGTACACACTCCATATAAAATGATATAAATCGTTGTGCCAATAGATCTATTCTCGTTAAATAGAATTTAATTACTTTCTTGATAAGTCTTGGTTATAGGACAATAAGTACCTACAACTAATTGAATTTCTAGACTGTATCGTGAACCGTTTATGGCTATTGTTTAACAAGCAAGCAGCTCATAATGTTTACGCGGGTCACTGGGCTGCAGTGATCTCCTCCGGCCCGTCGAGCCCCGCTGTGAAATCAACCTGACGACCCACTCTCGGTTAAATTGCCGCATTAACGAACCGCGAAACAACGTAATCCCATTCAATTTTCAATCTGATCGATCATACACCTAAGTTAGTCATAAATGCATTTGAGATTTTCAATTTTATTTTGGACGAGAGCCAAAGAGGGGAGCGCGGACAAGTCCAAGTTGATGTTGGAAACGAGTTTTATAAATTCGCTATGGATTTTGTGAATCATAAAAACTTTATGAAAATGTATAAGTAGTGCAATTTCAAGTTTTATGTTATTAGATGGACATTTTTATTTGGATTAACGAAGGATTTTTTCTGTGCTACTCTGAAGTTTGATGCAGTTTTAGCAATAATCTGCAAGACACATGTTCGTTAACTGAACCGTATTAACAGAAATTTGTATAAAAGTTTTTGTATGTTCTTTTGCTTAACTTTCAAACAAAATACCTGTTTCTGCAATCTGCTAACAGGTGCGGTTATACGTTTTTCATTATCCGTATTGTCGTTATACATTTATTGAATCCCCCTACCGTTGCGCCGGACCCTGAAACTGCGAACTGTGTGCTCAACTCATAAACGATTGGCAATAAATATATTCGCCGCGGGAAGTCCCATCGCGTTGACACAAGCTGCGCAAATATTTGTGGCGATTGATATCGGGGTGCTTTAATTAAACCAAAACACGGTGGGGTCCGATAAGCCGTAAAGATTTTAATGTTCCGTTTTATTGCCCCAGTGTCAAATATGGGTAATTCACGTCAATCAACTTTGATTTAGGTTTTCAATTGTACATATCGTGTGAGTGCGCTTGGCGATCGATTTATAAGTGATTCTTAGTGAGAAACCGATGCCGCAACCGATGTGGCACAATTTGTCGTGACGCACAAAGTCGTCATATACATAAATCCGTTGAAAATGGTGATCCTGCTAAAGTATGGAAGTTTCTCAAATCAATAGGAGTTGGTAAATCTCAAGTTAATAATACTAGTAACAACGATATTGACATAGATCAGCTGAATCAGCATTTCTCTACTTCTACCTTATTTAATGGTCCAGCTAAAGCCGATACACTTAAATGTCTTTCTAACATCTCAACTCCTGATACTTCATCCTTTTCTTTCTCTCAATTCTCCGACAGTGATGTTAAGAAGAGTGTACTGTCCATCAGTTCCAACGCAGTTGGTGTTGATAGCATTAGTCGTAACATGATCCTTCCTTTGCTTGACCTTCTCGTTCCTATCATCTCTAGTATCCTTAATAGGTCCATTATGACCAATGAGTTTCCCTCGTTATGGAAGGATGCTGAAGTAGTCCCTCTCCCCAAAAAACCTAATCCCGCTACTTTCTCTGACTATCGTCCCATATCCATTCTTCCTTTCCTATCCAAGGTCCTGGAGCGCCTTGTTCACCAGCAACTGTCTTCCTACTTAAACAGATATGACCTCCTTAACTCCTTTCAGTCCGGTTTCCGTCCAGGTCATAGTACGGCTACTGCTCTTGTCAAAATCACGGACGACATTCGCGCTGGCATGGATAACAGGAAACTGACAGTTTTGACGCTGTTAGACTTTAGCAATGCTTTTAATACCGTTGATTTTGACATAATGCTTGGAATTTTACGCTCCCTTAACATATCTCCTGCGGTTATTGAATGGTTTCATAGCTACTTAATCGGTCGTCGGCAGCGTATAAAGGTGGATGATTCTCGATCTTCATGGTGCAGCACGCTAGCCGGCGTTCCGCAGGGCGGCGTGCTGTCTCCGCTTCTTTTTTCTATATTTATTCATTCTATTACGCAAAACCTTCACTCTTCTTATCACCTTTATGCTGACGACCTTCAAATTTATTCCCAGGGTACGCTTGACGATCTTTCTTCCGTGGTAGACGTAGCCAATGGAGACTTAAAGCGCATATTACATTGGTGCAATGGGTTTGGGCTAAAAGTAAACCCTACTAAAACACAGGTTATCGTCATTGGCAGCCCCAAACTTATTTCTAGAGTCAACTTTGCAAATCTTCCCCCAGTTTGTTTCAACGGTGTTCAGATTCCTTACTCTCTTCAGGTCAAGAATCTTGGTGTCATTATGGACCGCTCTTTGTCATGGGCGCCTCAAGTTAGTGAGACTAGCAGGAAGATGTTTGCAGCTGTAGGTTCTCTAAGACGTCTTCAAAACTTTCTGCCTCTTGCTACTAAAATTGCGCTTGCTCAAACTTTACTGCTTCCTATTTTAGATTACGCTGACGTGTGCTATTTGGATCTTACTGAGGGGCAACTAAATAAGCTTGAGCGTAATCAAAATTTGTGCATACGGTTCATATTTGGGTTACGCAAGTATGACCACGTCTCCATTTTTCGCAATCAACTCAAGTGGCTCCCAATCCGTGCTCGTCGTAACTTTCATATTCTTAATCTCCTCTTCAGCATACTTTTCAACCCCGCAACCCCGCGTTACCTTAAGGAGCGTTTCAATTATTTTAACTCAGTCAGAGCTTCCCAAAACCTTCTTTTGTCAGTCCCTTTTTCTTCCTCTAAATTTTACTCCAATTCTTTCACAATTCAGGCTATAAGGCTATGGAACGCTTTGCCTGTAGAAGTAAGGCGTGCTCAGTCTACGTCCAGTTTTAAAAGCAAGCTAAAGGATCACTATCTATCGCTTCCGTAGTTTTTTCAATTATTTCTTTTATTTTTCTTAAATACTATCACCTCGGGTGTTATCTTTGTTTGGCTGATTTCTATAATTTATGTATGTGTATATTATGTTGATGTATAATAATATGTATTTAGTGTGTATTGAGTATGTATTTATTAATCTCATTTACTTTATGTATGTATGTGTATGTAGTTTATATATGTGTAAGTAGATTTTATCATAAAAGTGTTAGTTTGGGTTCTGAAGAAGGTAGTTTACACCACCTGCCATGTATCTTTGTCTTTCATGATTTCTCTGTCCAAGGTTGTCTGGAAGAGATCGCTATTTAGCGGTAAGACCGCCTGTTGTATACCTATAGTTTAAAATGTACTGTTCCGTGTTTTTTGTTTTTTGGTGTTCAATAAAGAGTATTTGTATTGTATTGTATTGTATTGTAAAAGCTCCAAAAATTGAAATTATTTACATATAAAAGTAAAGCATCTTCAATTCAAGATACTGTGTAAAAGAGAATATTTAGCCAAAAGTTTAGTTAAGTAGGAGGTACTTCTGGTAGTGCGGGACCCGTAAGACCCGTTGATGGGGTAATTCTTGAATCAGACCGTATATCTAGCAGCTGGATATGTTTGTCTAACATGCTGACGCGTGTTTTACTGACCGGAAATTGTTAAAAAAAAACTTAATTACTCGTATAATCGCGATTGGCAAATACCTACCAACTCATTTTAGGTAGGAAGTTTTCCACATCTTTAAATCTGTTATTATAATTTTGTACTTATTTAATTATCTATTATTATTCAATCTGTAATGGCCAAGACGCACGCGCTGGTATTTCTTAAATCCCCCTAAGGCTATCCTGCGATAATATTATTCCAGCAACAGTCAAGTGAAATATGAAACAATTTTAAAAATCTTTTACCCCTCGTCACGTCGTCGGAGGGTGCTTTATGCCGTTCTTTTGTGATCCTCCTGCCCTTGGTAAAATTAACAATAGCTATAGAACTAGAAGGCCTTCTTATAATGGTAGTCTCGGCTTTATTCTCGCACCGCCCGTGCAAACTAATTGATATTTAATAATAATTTAGCAAAGGGGAGGCTCGCAAAAAAAATCAGAGAAAAGATTTCTTGCATGAGTTATTATCTGCCCGCATACCTACCTACCTACAGGTTCGCTTTTGTTGCCGGTTTCTATAAGCATTTTTATAAACATGCGAGATAAAAGTTAAATACTTGAGTTAAGTAATAAAAGTTATTTAAGTACTAATAAAAAATTGTTGGTTAAATTCCGATATCTTAAACGAATTATTACGTAACGATTAGATGTTTTTATTCTGATAAAAGCAAAGTGTTTTGCGACAACATACATCCTATTAACTGCCAATCCACTCAGACATTTATAATAACATGGTATTTGTATACATCGGATTTACACAATGCCTTTCTTCTTGGTATTTTCACCGTTTTCCCTCGAATTTCGTCTAGCAGAGATGTAGTGGGTATCTGCGTCTCATGTACGAGTCATCGAACTCTTGCCGGGGAAGTTGGGAACTATGTCGTCATCCACGGTGCAATAGTTTGTACCCTCTTTTATATAACTACCTTATACATTGGTAGGTATAGTTAGATATAGGTAATATATTTTACCTGTGGAACTGTGCTCGCGCCGCGGCTTAAACCGTAGGTAGGTCGATTTAAGTTGCTACGAATGCTACGGCACACCGTAGCACCTTGTCAGGAAACAAAGTAAGTGAAAACCTGTATAATAAAAAAAACGGTTTTTTATGTACAATATGGAGTATCTATGAGTTACATTTATTCTACTTAAAACAAGGCTAGTTTCCGCAACTCGTAATGCGTCTTTTTTGTGAAAATGTGGATTTTTCATGTCAATTATGCCATCCCGACTCCTTAGGGAAGCCCACTTATGCTTATATGAAGTACATATGGATTGAATGTATAAAATTGATGATTGGTGTGTTGCAAAACAATACCAACTATTTTTAGGGTCACATTTAAAATGAAAAATAAGTCTAATGCTTAAAATTAAGGCAATAACATAATCCACGTAGCAACTAAACACTAAAGCGCAATCACATTATTTTTCACTTCCAAAGCCGTAACAAAGATCGGCTCATCTAATAAAGCCATTAGCTTTAACAGAGACAAATTGAATAATCCTTGCACCGCAGTTAGCGGGAAGTCGTATAAGCGAAATTTATAAGTCGTGAAATCAGGTAAAGAGTGACCGCGTTCGACGCGTGTCCCTTCCGCGCCGTTACCCTCCAAGCGTTACCCTCCGGGAACAATCCCTCCCTCGCAGATTTGAGACTTGCTCACTACAACGCGAACTTTATTACTTACTCGTTTGGACTGTCACTAGCCGCGTGCCGCAAGTAAATATGCGAGAGGTTATGAATCGTGAAATTGCAGTGCTTACTTTCGTGTTGAAATAAAAAATAGAAATGAGAGTGCATCAATATCAAATTGCATAGCGCACAGCGCATTTGGTTCTGTTTGATAAAATGTTTATTTTAAAGGTTGTTCTAGTTTGAGATATCTACGTATAGGTACTTAAGTTTGGAGTTACAGTTTCATTTAGTTATTTAACGAGTAAATTACAATAAAATGTAACCGGCGTTTGGGCTGAAGCCGTCACAGTGCGCATTGCAGATGTTGTTTACGGTCACTGCAACGAGATAGACGTAATTTGTATTTGGCACAGATTTTATTTTGTTCAAATGCGAACGTCAACTTTTTCTTTAGGGTTAAAGTTTTCTTTAACGTACTTTAGTGAATTTAAAACCAGATGAAATGAAAGGAAAAACTCCGGTTTTAAATGCACTAAACGGTATATTGTTCAATGTTTCCGTATCTTTCGCGATGTCGTCCAGTCGTCCAAAGAATTAAATCAGGTATTGGTGTGCCCTCGAGTGCCAAGCTCACAACTCATACTTATTTTTCTGCAATTTGTTGTTCCGTCGGTACGTAAAAGAGTTAAGGATAGGTACTGTAGGTATCTGTATTTATAAATAATAAAACACTATATAATTAATGTAGCGTAAGTTGCCAATCAAATTAGGCCGAAAATTGCAGCGGGCCTAATGAAGGCATCAATTAGCGCAGCTTTCAGAAGGTCATGGAAACGAAGACGACTCGCTAAGGAATCGGCGCTGGCGACGTGCCAATAGTGCGCGATCGTTAGAGCCAAGGACTAACAATCACGCGCCGCGGCGTGCCCGATCGTATCTCGATTTATTGCACCGCAAAACAGTGCATACCTACCGTCAAAAACCGCCGCATACGCCGCAACACAAACGGGCACTTTGCTAAAAGCTTTTTACTTTTTAATCGATTGTGCCAAACCCCAGAAAGGAGGCTTTTGTTTTCAATTATGCATGCATACTTACGTATTTATTCTGTTGAGATGAGTTTCAATAGCCAAGATGATTTTGGAAAAAAACAAGAAGCGGTTTTTTAAACGTTTTTTCCGTTCAAACGTTGGAAAGTTACAAAACGTGAACTCGCATGCGAGATTGCATGTGATTGCACGATTTGCAACAATTGTCTTAACGACACAAAAAAGAGCACTAATTGTTTTTGTATACATCAGTGCAAAAAGTTGTTAGGCTTTTGATTCAACATGGAACAAGCAGTAAGTTTATATGGTTATCCTCTTTTCCTACTTTCTGCGCCCACGCACTTAGAATTTCTCTGGTGTCACCGGTTCTCCTGAGCGGCAGTGGGTAATTGCATATATTTATGCAATTTATAAATTATATATATAATCTACGCTAATATTATATGTGTATACATATATATTTGTCCTCCTTGTACATAAATAATAATTACAACGGTTGTTATAGCTTTCTACTCACATATTAGTAACGGCTTTTCCCATAATATTAGTACCTTTGTGCGTTTCAGGGGAGTCGCGGTCGCTGCAAGTGGAGGGCGCGGCGTTCGAACGGGCCGCCGAACTGCTGCGGCGTTCGCCCGAGTTCACGCTGCTGGCCGCGCTGCGCCAGGAACCTGCCAACTCGGGCACCATCCTCTCCTTCTCGCATGGGTACAACAGGTGAGACACTACCCACTCGTGTTTCAGGAAAACAGCAGTTCGAGTGCGCCGTCGAGCTGCTGCGGCGCTCGCCCGAGTTCACATTGCTGGCCGCGCTGCGCCAGCAATCTGCCAACTCGGGCATCATCCTCTCCTTCTCACATAGGTACAACAGGTGAGACACTATCCACTCGTCTCTCAGGAAAACAGCAGTTCGAGTGCGCCGTCGAGATGCTGCGGCGCTCGCCCGAGTTCACGCTGCCCGTCCGCGCTGCGCCAGGAACCTGCCAACACGGGCACCATCCTCTCCTTCTCGCATAGGTACAACAGGTGAGACACTACCCACTCGTCTCTCAGGAAAACAGCAGTTCGAGTGCGCCCTCGAGCTGCTGCGGCGCTGGCCCGAGTTCACGATGCGGGCCGCGCTGCGCCAGGAACCTGCCAACTCGAGCACCATTCTCTCCTTCTCACATGCGTACAACAGGTGAGACACTACCCACTCGTCTCTGAGGAAACAGCAGTTCAAGTGCGCCCTCGAGCCACTTTTGTCTTCTCCCAAAATTAATACATGCGGCTCTTTAAATACTCGCGTGTACGTTTATTAAACAGGTAAAAGTAAAAACGGTATCAATCATTCACCAATTTTCTTAGCAAATACGGTCAAGAAATCCTATTATCAATAGTTAAAGGATTCTTTAGTAAGACTCCGTACAAAACTCCGATGAAGTCTTGTAGTGATTGTGTTTGTAAATTTTGATGTATTCTATCTATAACCCTACAGAAAATGTATGGACGTTTATGCAAAGAAATCTGGTGAATGGTGGATACCGTTTTTACTTTTACCTTTTTAATAAAAGTACGCAAAGCAATATATTGTACAGTGTAATGCAATACATTAAGAATGTAGCTACGCTAAGATAAGTTCATGTATGGAGTGAATTCTATCTGGCGCGACAACAATTTTATCCTCCAACGAACCCTACCTATATATAAGTAATTGAAAGTCTCTTGCTCTCAGTTTTTCTGCTAACTTGTGTTGACGTCAGTCCATAGTAAATACATGCATGAATTTCAATACTTGTGTAAACTTATGTTACCATAATTCTTCTGTACAACTTTTATGATTAAGTTCGTGACCTTGTAAAGAAATAATTATTTTAAATTTAATTGAAAGATCACATCGTTAAAAATGATAACTATAATTACAGAACTGTTTCAATCTAATATAATCATGATAGGTATTTAATTTAAAAATCATGAAATAAATCAGTAAATCGTTTTAATGAATCCGCGCCCGCGTAGCGAGCACGTCCGCCCGCGGCTCGTGCAGCGGGCGGGCCGCCCAGTCGCGCGCCTATCAGGGGACTCCCCGCTGTCTTACATGTGCGTGATTGATTGCTGTGATTAATGAGGCATTCGTTTGATGTCGGGTAGAGTGCCATGAAGCACCGGCGCGGGAGGGCGCCGCGCGCCGCAAGCAGCCGCCGGACCCGGACCCTGACGGTGAGTTCTAGATCTCAACATCGCTGTGCGCGCACGCATCCCGCGTCCGGCGGCATCCGTGCGCGCGCATAGGGGAGTATCATGTATCTTGGAATGTCCTGTGCCTCGGAATGTCCTCCTCGATCCATCCGTTGACCCCAATGCGCTCACTGTGACCTATGCATGGCCGTATGCGTGCGCGGGCGGGCCGGATTGCATGCGCCCGCCCGCGTCCCGCGCCCCCGCCCACCGTCTTGTGTTATGTGTCTTGACGTGCTGTGTTCTGTATCTGTCTAACCCCCCACGCCCGAATCCGCTCACTGGCTGTTGTTGTTTGTCGTGCCGCTCTCGCGTCGAGGGGACACCGCCGGGCTCGGCCGGACTTGCATTCCAAGCGACATGGGAATCCGTATTGTGCTTCTCGTACTGTGTCCGACGGTTACCTTAATCACCCGGAGCGCCGCGGACGGACCGCCCGAGGTGCTTCAGGACCGACCGGTGAACCAGCGCATTTTTTAACCGGCGGACACATCGCGAGAGTTCTGTTTCTTCATAGCGGTGCTATGAGACACGTTAGCTAGTCGACACGATCGCGATTAGTTCCGAGGTACATGGTCCCCTATCCCGGCCGAGCGATATTGAGATGTAGAGCGAGCCGAGGTCCGCTCGCGGTCGTGCGCCCTCACGCTGTCCGAATATTTTTGTTGTTTGCTTTGTTTATGTGTACCTCGGAACAGTTTGCGAGGGAGCGGCGGAGACATTCCGAGTGCGCATTGCATCGCGAAGACTGTCTCCGCGCGTTCGGTGAAGCGAGTGACGCGTCTCACGAGCGAGACGCTCGCGAGACGCGTCGCCGAGAGCGAGTAGTGACGCGGGTGGGCGCAGGTACCTGGAGGTGCAGTCAAGCGGGCGGCGCGACGAGGTGCGACTGCACTACGTGGCGGCGGGCGAGGCGGGTGCGGCGCGCGTGGAGTCCTTCCCCTTCCGCCTGGCGGACGGTGCCTGGCACCGCGTGGCGCTGGCCGTGTCAGGCGCACAGGCCACGCTGCTCGTGGACTGCCACCCGCTGTACCGCCGCCTCATCCCGCCGCCCGACCGCAATTTCACGCAGCCCCAGCTAGCGCTCTGGGTCGGCCAGAGGAATAGCAAACATTCATTATTCAAGGTGACCCCTCTAAATACTTTAATCTAGATCTTTCTTATCTGAACATGAATAACCGTTCGCCTCATTAAAGGGTACGCTGCAAGACGTACGACTAGTGAGTGGGCCGCATGGCTACCTGTCGCAGTGCCCTGGGCTGGACTCGGAGTGCCCCACCTGCGGGCAATTTGCGCTGCTACAGGCCACCGTGCAGGAGCTTACTACGCACATCCATGACCTTTCACTTAAGGTAATCTGACTTTAACCGAAATTGCGAAGGAACAAAATAACGCCATTTATAGTAGCAAAGTAGGTAGTATATTATATTCCCGGTAAGGGTGGTATATAAATCCCCGCGACCCAGAGCGGGAATCGCCCAAAATAAAAATAAACTATCTATTGACACGTATTTAAGCTTTTCTCCCCATTATGAGGAAACTCTCCCAGCTCTGGCAGCGACCGCAAGAGGAAATGGGCTAAATTGATCAACGTTTTGAGGAAGGTGGAGTGAAAAAGTATGATGATTCAGTTCCTCTTCTCCGGCTGCAGACTGATTCCAAACTGTTGCATTTGTTCAATTATAAAACTGTGTATAATGTCCCTAACACACGGCATACCTAACAGTTGGTGGGTACGGAGGCGCGGCTGGCGCGGCTGGAGCAGTGCGACTGTCAGAAGTCGTGCTTCTCCAACGGCTCCGTGCACGCCGACGGCGCCACCTGGCAACGAGACTGCAACCGCTGCTCCTGCGTGGTTAGTTGCTTTAACTGATGCTAGCCATAACGCGTTTTATTCCTTCTCCGATTTTATAATTTCCTGCTTTTATAATTATACTGTTGTACGGTTAAAAAAAGATGTCAGAATCGTTCCGTCATTTTAATTGTCTGAGTATTGTTATACTACATAATATGTACGGTAAAGCTGCCTATTACATTAAGTTTTTGGTACTACTTGAACTTTGTGCTCATATAAGTTTAATACAATTCCAGCACGGCGAGATAACGTGCAGGCCAGTTGAGTGCGATAGAGCAGAGTGCAAGAATCCAGTAATACATCCAGGAGAATGCTGTCCAACATGTTTGAGTAAGTGCATTAACCTTTTACAATGTACCTATCGTTAATGACCACTGAAGATCACAGATTAGAAAAAATACGATTTACTGTACTACCACGGTTCACCTCAATATGTTTGATGAAACAGGAAAGGAACACGTGATCAATACGTTACAAGCTATTAAGGTTGCGCTGTGGATATATTTACTAGCCCAAAGGGGGGGATAGGGCAAGCGGTGACGTAATGAGAAAAAAAAACCAAGTCTAGACTACGTTATTTTGGCAAGCACAAAACTTTTAAGAAGACGTATTTAGTGTGGATTTCCAAAATTGGATTGCAATTTTATTTTCTCATTTCTGTCACCGCTTACCCTATCTCTTCCTTCCGGCTTGACATTGAGTTTAGGGACACCCTGTAGATAATAATTGCAGACTTCGGCAACGCTTGCTCGGTTACTTCGGCAACGCTTGCTCGGTTACTTCTACAATGTAAAGCGAAAAGACAATAAGATCAGCCCTAGGTACCTGGTATTAGTAGCGGTGTTGTTTCCAGAGCACTGCCTGCTGAAGGGCGAGCTATACGAGCACGGCGACCGGTTCGCGCCGAAGGAGTGCGCGGAGTGCGTGTGCCACGACGGCAACATGCAGTGCGCGCGCGTCGACCCCGACACGGCCTGCCCGCCGCTGCCGTGCGACCCGCCCGACCAGTTCACTGTGCCCGGGGAGTGCTGCAAGTTCTGCCCCGGTCAGTACACACACACACACACACACATCTTCCACTCTTGGACCTCTACGTTTTAAACCATATTGCTTTTGAAACCATATTGATTTTTTATGATACGACCGCCAAGATTCAAGTGAAGATCACAAATCATAACGGTAACTAATAACTATATGGTAACTAGATGGTTTTTATAAAAAGTGAATAGAACTTCGTCAATGTATTTCATACAAAAAAGGCAATTGAAAAAAGGTATACGTTTCGTCTGTACCCTATGCAATTTCTGTATTACATCGATGTGTTTCGAACGTGACCAGAGAAAAATGTCTGAGTGGCAGACATTTCGGAATCCCAATGTAGATAACCACGCAACCATAACCAAATCAGTGTTTTTTGTGTTTTGTTCAGGGGAACAACCATGTAAGGTAAATCTGAGTGGAGAAGCACGTCGCGCCGTTGTGAATTAAAAACACTACCTGTTGGCCAAAAGTGCAGATTCATCATCCTCTTCGCTCAACACTCGAATAACTGACAGGAAAAACGTTTCTGTTAAATTTGAATTCTGTTAAATGATACATTTTCAGGAGTGGACTACTGCAGTATGGGGCACACGTGCGACGAGAACGCGACCTGTATGAATCTCAACACCAAGTACACCTGCAAGTGCAATCAGGGCTTCCAGGGCGACGGAATTACTTGTGAAGGTCCTAATACTCTCTTACTCTCCTCGATTTTCACAGTGGGAAGATAATGAACTCTCAGTCCTATGAATATTTGAAATCTCAATAGTATATACTTAACTGCAAGTCTGTAATACAATACTTAACTGAACATCAACTCAAACTCGGAGATAAGTAAGTATTAAACGCGTTATATATATATAATATAAGCGTTAAACGTTGATTACCACGTTCCAGACGTGGACGAGTGCTCGGAGGCGGGCGGGCTGTTCGGGCACCACTGCCACTCCAACACGCGCTGCGTCAACGTGGTGGGCGGCTACGTGTGCCAGTGCCTGCCTGGGTACGCGCGCAAGGACAAGTTCAACTGCGTCGAGGTACCAACTAGTTGTGTAATCTATTCACGGGATTAAACACCGTTGTAGTTAGATTACGTCAAAACGGAGCGAAATGGTATAAGTACTCGTACCTAGTACTTATTCCCAGCGAAGGCGAAGAATACTTTATTACAATCTTAGACGTAGCGAGTAGTTAAGTAGAATTCAAGTGAAACCTCCAAAGACGAAAAGAATGATGGTACCAAGTGGCAGATACTGCTTTTCACTTCGCCTATGTGGAAATTCTTCTGCCCCGCCAGCTACTTCTGCTGGATGTCAGCCTCCATCTTATTCATTCAATAAAATCATATTTGCGGATAGGTAGAGTGAAAAGTAGTACTCATATTCCGTTTCAGCTTAATGTCTTCGTCGGTAACCTTGAGAAGGAAGAGGAAGACAAATTCGTCGATGAGGTGATGTGTAAGATAATAAAATATATGAAATTCCGAGTACTTCAGAAGTAGCAAGGGTAGCTCTAGTTGGGTAGCGGGAAGTTGTTAGAAAGACCCCTGGTATATGTTGGAACGTTTGTTCGTCGGGCAGGTGGACGAGTGCGCCGGCGCGACGCACGGCTGCCACGCGGCGGCGCAGTGCAGCAACACGCCCGGCTCCTACTCGTGCCGCTGTCTCGACGGGTACGCCGGCGATGGCAAGGACTGTGAGCGTGAGTCCACACAAATACATTTAAATTATTATTCCGCTGTTAGCCCTAGACCGGGCATCGCTTTAGTTAGTTACAGTTTGACACTAAGGCGCGTTTGTACTGACAATCTGGTTTGATGTTTCTATATTCAATAAATAAATATATAAATAAGGTGTAGACAAGTGAAGGCTTATGCATTTAGGTCCATATACACCGAATCGTAGCTAGGTTTTTATTTATCCATATATTTATTTTATATATTTTTTGTTTATCCATAACCGTGACAATCTGGGACCGCGGTATACTTATTAAATGAACGTTAGGATCAAACAAAACCATGTCGGAGTAACCCTCTCAGCGTTGTGTTAGATGCTAATGTTGTGCTATCGTATCAGCAATCTGCACGGGCGGCTGCCTGAACGGCGGCGCGTGCGTGGCGCCGGAGCGCTGCGCGTGCGCGGCGGGGTTCGGCGGCGCGCGCTGCGAGCGCGACGTGGACGAGTGCGCGCCCGCCGCGCCCGCCGCGCCCGCCGCGCCCGCCGCGCCCTGCCTGCCGCGCGCGCTCTGCGTCAACACGCCCGGCTCCTACTACTGCGTGTGCCGCGACGGGTACCGCCGGGACCCTCTGCGGGACCACTGCGAAGGTACGAACACAAAACCAATCATCATAAATATATATAAGCATAATAACACTCCTACAGATGGTTCATCATTGCATGGTTATAGTCCATTTTCAACATTAAACTATGTCATGAATTGCTTGTTTTAAGACGTAGCTAAAATGTTTGTAATTGTGTCTTAGATGTGGACGAGTGCGAGCAAGGCGACCACACGTGTCCGCCGAACGCGCGATGTGTAAACATCGATGGCGGCTTCAGCTGTGAATGCGAAGAGCCAGATTGTGAATTAGGTTGGTGGCTAAGGGTACAGATGAAGAAATACAACTTCATACAACTATGAAAAGGGCCTGCTGCAATAATCTGGTCCTATAACCTTTCTTTATAGCGTTGGTCTGAAACATTAAATGTTTAATTAGATGCATCAGCAGAGGGTGTAGGTGCCGCATCGTAGCAGTCTAAAATGTAATAGAGCTCAAAATCATTTTAAACTTTGGCGTTTACAAAACATTCTCTTGTTAACTGTTTCGCGTACCGACTCAACTATAGAATATCTAGAAGAGCTATTGGAGAGAAACAGGCAACAGTATACAATGCACGATTCTAGCGCCCATGTCCATCTCCTAAGCGATATTTGTAATGATCTACTTCTATTACTTTGTAAGTGAAACTGAGGTAAAACATTTCCATCAAACCGACTGCTAACGATGTGGTAACGTGGAGCAACGTAGTTATTTTATATCGGTGGTGTCTCCGCAGGCTGCGTGTGGCAGGGCGCGGCGCGGCGCGACGGCGCGCGCTGGGCCGAGGCGGGCGGCTGCCGCGAGTGCGCCTGCGCGCGCGGCGTGGCCGCCTGCCGCCGCGCGCGCTGCGCCTGCGACCACGAACACAACCAGACGCACACGGTACGTACCGTGCCAATAACTAATAACTCACATTCACATTACAAATCACTTAAATGCGCTTATACTTAGACCAAACTCTAACCTATAAACCTAACGGTCGACCTACAGGTCGAGAAGGACACAGCTGTCTGTTAGAGAGTTGTATACGTTTTTGTTCTCATACGATGAACAATACGATAGATTGTTACCCTCTTATTCATAAAAGCGCAATAGCTAAAGTGTGATTGAAAAATGCTCTGTCTTTATCTGTCATAATGACATTTAATTTGACGGAAAGCTATATCTAAAGTTTACTTGAACTAAAGTAGGTTTATAAGTAAAAGTGTTAGGCTATAAGCTAATGCACGAACGTACTCTAATATAACGCAGTCTGGTGATTAGTTGTGTAACGCGACGCAAATAATCGATCTTTCTAGCCCATATCCATATTTATGATCTATACCTTTATTTCAGTAAAATATAGAATTTAAAGATCTCTCTGTCATTTTTCTCTTCAATGATGTCCTACACACGGCAAAAATCGATTGCTGTAGCCGAAAAATTGCCAGTAGGATCTTCTTCAAGGATAATAAAAATTTATGAAAATACATATCCCAAAATCAAAAGGTTACGTAGAGTTCACAAATCCAGTTGGTTCTGTTGGTTTTTCTAGATGGAGAGTACAGCGCTGGAGCTGGAGGCCGGCGCGGCGCCGGCGGCGTGCTGCCCGCACTGCGAGCCGCGCTACCACTGCCGCCACCAGGAGATGCACCACGTGACCTTCCGCAGCGGCGAGCGCTGGCTCTACCAGTGCCAGATCTGCGAGTGCCTCGTCAGTACACACACACACTACCTCACGTAACAATAACAACAAAATAACCAAACACGGTACTATACTTCTTAAGTGTGTACATATCATTATCGCTGGAGTCCCATTACTTTGTGTGATGTAAAGTTAAACATACAATATTTTTTATCATAATAATTTTAAATTTACGGCTACTTAGTCGGATGTTCCTCGTTTCCTGATAAATGGTCTACTTCCTGATACTGGTCAAAATAAAATGGTCTATATGCATAGACCATAACCCTATAATAAAACCAGTTACAAACAATGACCACTAACTGATACATAGTTGTGTTAGCATTGAAGTTCGAAAGATACTTTACACTTATTTGATCGATTTGGTCTAGACAGACGGAAATAAATAACGAGATCCGAAAAATTTTATTGGCCCGGGCTTCAAAATCGGGCCGCTTTGTTTAGAATTGATCCTTCAGAATTTATCACAAATTTTCACACAAAACTCTAACTTTTCCAGCGAGGCGAAGTAGACTGTTGGGAGCCGCAGTGTGAAGAGAGCGGCGAGTGCTGCGCGGGCGGCGCGGGGGCGCCCGGGGGGGCGGGCGCGGCAGGGGGGGGAGGGGGCGCGTGGCGCGCGCACCGCCTCGAGCTCGCGGGCTGCGCGCCGCCGCACTGCCCCGGCTGCCAGGTACCCTGCTCCCACGTGCTTACACGACCACGCAGACCATTGAAGCAGGCCCATACCTCACATACCACTACCAGCCCACATACCTACATATGGCACAGGCCTCCTCTCATAGTGAGAGTAGAGGCCCCCGTTAAACGCGTGGGCCAATATCACACTTAAAATAATACTGAAGTAGGTAATGATTCACGGTGACAATGTCAGCTGAAGCACTGTGTGAAACATTCATTGAAGAAAGACGTAGCATGAGGGATGAATGAGCGTCATGGGTTGAATGGTGCGCATTTTGTTTGATTTTAGAGCTATTCAGTGCGCACTGTATACTTAATAATTCGACTCACCTACGTTTGGACGCGGCAACATAAATATGCGCTTGCGACTGGAGGGATGCCTGAAAAACACGATTAAAAAGTAATATTTACGAGCTGGGTCTCCTTCAATGGTATTCGCGTGCTTTTTTTTTTAAACTCCGCTTTTACCAAAGGGTCCAGACAAAAGGCTTTTAAGTAGAGAACCGCCAAATAAATGTTCCTACCAAAAATATTGGCAGATTTTTTATGTTAAATTTACCTTAGCCAGGTAAGACAAAAAGTGTGCAGCTTAAAACTTTTGAGATTGACAAGCACAATTCAATTTTAAAACCGATAACGAATAAAATTGCAAAATGTCAATATATTTCGAGATAAAACCATTACTACTTATTCTTTGACTCAAATTTCAAAGAGCCGCTTATTCATTTAAATATCAGTGCATTAAATTTAAAGACTGCAAAACAAATACTTTGCGAGAGGGGCTAAAAATTGGGTATTGAGTCCAATCCATTACTACATTTCTTTCTACTACCTATATCTAGTGTTATTTTTAAGCTTCGTCCTTTTTGTAACCGCTTGATGTTAACTCGCTTGATGTTTGTAACCCTGACCTGTGTTGACTAGTGACGACCAAGCTTCGGCTGACTAACCGCGAGTCGCTTGAGAGTCGTGTGTGAACGCGTCGTTTCCGCTTGTTGCAGGGCGGGCAGTGTGCTACTTTGGTGAGCAATCTCGCGTGTTGTGTGCATCGGTAACCACCCCCACTCTTTTATTCATTCATTACATTTGCTATATTAACACGTGTTTATTTGTCGCTCATGTTTTCGATTGGGTTTGAAATTTGGCGCCCAACGTGGGGCTGTACAAGAATCATGCCAGCCATTTATCAAAGATTAAACAAAAAGCACTGAGTAAAAAGTAAGGTACAAGTGTATTTTTTTACCATGTATACCGGTTATTGATAAGCCTTTTTCTTTGTTTTAATCTTAAAGTAAAAAATATATGACTTCATAAACGATTAGTATTTCTTAAGAATTCAGCTTTGATATATTAAATTATAAAATTTAAAATTAAATTATTTGGTAAATAAGTAGTATGAAGTGAATTAAGGGTAGATCAAATTACAATCGAAAACATATTTCATTTCAGGTGTCATTATGTTGCATGTTTTTTCATTTTATCCATTACTGAGCATGGTCACATGGTATCGAAGTTTGCCATACAATCCCAGTACCTAATTTATCCGAGCATGCTCTGAGAACAAACATTTCAATCATAGCGCATCTAAAATCGTACATTTTTTTTATCACTATCTCCTACTAGTCTAGTCTAGAGAAAGTAATCAGTTCATAGACGATCGTATAGCCGACCACTCTTTAGATTATATTTCAATACAATATATAGATTTTGACAAATTCCCGTAAACTTTTCTTGTCCATGACGGGGTCGGCAGCAATGTAAAGCAGTAATATTATTTTGTAACTATTTACTTACGTAGTGCTTAGCGATTGCGATTGATCAAAGACTCGTCATACACCGAAAAATTGTACTAAAAGAAGGTGGGTTCTGATTAGAGTCTGTGAGGTATCGCAGCGGCTTCGCACTGCGCCCGGCGCGGTGCGGGCTAGTGACCGGTGTGTTGCGCAGGGCGCCGCGCGGCGTGGCGGCGGCGCTGGCGCTGGCGGCGCTGTGGTGGGGCGGCGGCCCGGCGCACCGCAAGCACCGCGGCGCGCGAGTCTAGAGCCGCCCTGAAACACACACACACACACCTATTTATTCTAGATAGACCTAATCTTAACCAATTGCGGCGGGCGCGCGACTCACTCGACGGCCTTAACTTAGCGCCCGGAACCGCCATGTGATACTGTATTATAACGGGGGGTTGCGATAGTGTCGATTATATCAAAGTATTTTATCTTCGTTATAGCAATATTATAGTGTTATCGAGTAGTTAGGTTATAGAACGGTGTGCCGCAATCTTGATCGAATGCCTTTATTATAATTAGTGCAGTGCGAGGGCCGCGCGCCCGCAGCGCTGGGCGCGGCGGCGCCTGCCCACGTGACCTCGCGCTCTCCGGTCAGTTGGACCGGGAGATCGCCAGTCTCTTATGTTGTCTGTAGAGAACGGTTCTCTACTGTTGCGGGGACACTTTCAACCATCGCGAGAAGTGCGTTGATCAATTAGTAGGTAAATAGATAATTTTTGCTTGTAGAAATGAGCTTTTCTATGAATTTAGTCTAAGTGCGAGGAGCGATGTCACGTGGGCGGCGCGCCGCTAGGGCGCGGGGCGCGCGCGGCGTCCTCCACCCGGCGCGTTCTCACCGCTACAACTAGGTACTCTTTGAATTCTAAATTTAAACAATACGTCGATCGCTTCAAATTATTGTACTAGACTTATAACGGTACTATTTAGCTATTGTTGTGAATATTGTATAGTGTCGCTACATTTGCTGTGAACGCGCCGCGTCGAGAGCGCGTCTTTAGTGTAGTAAGAGGCGCTGCAGGCGGCGGCGGAGCGCGGGCAAGACGCTCGGCCCGGGGAGGGGGGACCGGGAGCGGGAGCGGGACACAGGCAGCCGCGCTCCGCCGGCGGCCGCGCGCCGCGTCTGCGGACAATAACTGCGAATGTCAAATCGTGATCGCGCTCGCGACGCCGGACCAATCCGATGGCGATTCCGATCGTGATCAATTTGAGATACCCATTTAGGCCGCTGTTGTACGAAATTTTTCATAATATATTATAGTTTTTGTTTGTCTTTATATAGAAATCGTTTTCTTTAATAATTTGAAAATAACCAAAAATAGGTACCAAATATAGAAAAGACATGATTGTTTCTTAATTTTCATAAAGCATATTGATGCTTGCATGTTGTATTGTGTTCAAAAAATTACGATTAAAAAGATATCCTCAGTATTGTGTTTTAATACTGCTTCAAACCACCTGCGCCCGACCGCCTGCCTACGACCATGGATTCATCCGAGAATTAAAAAACATATATTTGTTAAGTACACAGAATGACATCTGAAAAGAAAATCCAATCTAATGAAAAGAGAAGAACGAATTACCTCATTGATAAAGTACCGATAACCTCAAAGCCTAGTTAAGACTTCTCCAAGGAATTTTTCATTAGCCATTGTCATTTGAAAGCTAGAGGTGAACCATTAAGTATTTAGTAGTAATGCTTTAACTTTTTCACGACATTATCATTTTTCAGCATCACGGATGTAGCCCCAATCTCCGATCAAAACGGCATGTAGGTACTCGGACGTCGAGATTTTTGCGCTGTTCTCGGTGCTTTTCAGCTGTCATTGTCGTCTCGGTGTCAACCATTTATGTTATTATAGCTGTGTCGTCAATTTATTATTTTATTTTATTTAAAATGGCGGTGATAATTTTAAACGTCTGTTTTATTATTGGTAGGGGATTATTGGCACCATTCGTACAGTCACGGGGAAGATTCATGCAGTCGCTACTACAACTTATCAGATCTAAGTATTTACACGAATCCGCGTGTGTGAGTAGCCACTGGTGCAGGCCAGTTGCCAACAAAGTTAGGTGACAGTGCTGCCATTGCGAGCGACCAGAGGCCCGTTTCATGAAATTACAAGCGGAAGTCCCTTTCTAACTCCTTTTGCTAGAAAGCGACATGTATGTGTAATGTAATGATTTTATACCTGATTGGATTTATATAGATTCGATTAAAAAAAATAGAGTCTATAGTGTACGAATGGTGCCAATCTTCGATTCTCGGGTGAGGCAAGCGAATTTTAGAAGATCTTTGAATGCAGTTTTGTTTCTTTTAAACAATAAAGAAATGTTTCCTTTCAGTAAAATGAGCTAACTATATGTAGTAGGTACCAGATAATTTTGCCTAAAAGTTAAAAACCGAGCAAGACAATGTCGGACCATGTTCACGGTTCCGAAGCCGCTAAGTACTAAAAACAACAAGTAATAACTATTTTTTATTTAAACACATTTGGTGCCGTTTTAGATGATTTTAGTCGCTATAAACACTTTAATCGCCTGAATCTCGAAAACCAATGATTAGCTGAGTAAATCTGTCTCCAATGTACCTATGGGAAAATCAAACAAATTAATAAAGTTTTAAAACTTGTGTGACATGATAGATTTGGGTGAGGTTTTGGGTTCATACTGATTTGTATGAACGCCAAAAAAACTTTTTTTTAATGCTTCCTCCGTGAAAACTACGATATGTACAAACATTTATTATAAACCATTTTCAATTCCATTTAATCAGCTAACAAAAAACGTTACAAACAATACAATTGGTTCATTAGTTCTTGATTGGTTGTCAATGTTGTTAAGTCATATTTGTATGAAAGCCGTCAAGCCTATGAAAAAAAACACAAACAAATCTTTTTAGAATTTAATAAGGAACATTTTTGTCCTTGACACTTTTTTCGTATCTAATATAGTTCTCCCAAGAATGTTAAAAAACCGTTAACACATTTCACGGGTGAAATTTAAACACAACACCCAAATCTATCATGCCACACAAATTTTAAAACTTTATTAATTTATTGGTCAAAAAACATAGAATGACTTAACTAGATGTCTTCTAAGTCGTGATAGTTTTTCTTTTAAATTCGTTACATGCGCTTTCATTCAGCACATTTAAAAAAAAAATAGTATTTGTAGTTTTGGCTGTAGTTGGACACTTGACTCTAACAAAACTTAGCGCTTTAAAGCTTAATATTTCATAAACGGATCCCTTAATCGAAAAAGTGTTTGCACAAAGCCAATATTTTTGAAAGACCTATCCAACGACACCGAATGGGGTAACAGAGAGAAAAAAAACATCCCCACGTTACGTGTAGGGGAGGTAGGTACACATATATAATTTTTCAAGATTTTACCACTTTGTTGGCGTGACTAATATCATGCCAAATTACAGCTTTCTAGTACTAAGAGTCTGAGCTGCGGACGGACGGACGGAGATTGCGAAACAATTAGGGTTCTTAGTTTGACAACGGAACCTTAAAAACACCTCTCACGCAATGTATGAAAATTATCGCTAAATCAATTTTACACGGTTTTCGTGGTAAGTACAGCGCAGTTCACTTATGGTCATTGCAGAAATCGTCAACATTTTCATACCAGGTAGTAGACTGCACAAATTTTCACATTTAATAAATTAAACCTTGATAACTTCAGGGTACTCGTAGTTCAGTTCGATTTCATTATTTCGTGTAATATAGCCATGCGGTGAGCTCGAATTTGACAGAGCTATGTAAGAAACATAATTGGGTAAGTAAAGTTTTTGGAAGAGATGTAAATTATGTTTTTTTTCGATAGTCGTCATCTTGAAGATCATGGAATTTTTATATCCAAACTTCTAATATTTTAGAAATCATTTTTTAGTTATGAAGTTGACATTTGTAAACTTTAATGACCGACAAACTGGTGGCCTTCGTACTTAAGGAAAAAGAAAAAAAACTGTCACTTCTATAATTCTGTCATTGTCAAGTCAAATCTATCCTATAATCTGTGGTCAAATCAAAGTAAACAAACAATTGAATTCAACGGCTCTTTTCTGTTTGCTTGCGTTCGTTGTGATCAGTGTTTTAGAAATAATTAGCCACGAGAGCACGTTTCAATCGTACAATCCACGCGATGAATTCCGGCAATCCCACTTTGGAAATGGAGTACTTATTACAAAGATTTACTCAGATGCTTCGTACCCTCTTGTAAAAAATACAGACGAGACTTTCCGAACTCGGCGTACTTGAGCATACCACCGTCTTTGCAAGCGACGTGGTGCCATGCTTTGGGGATGAATTGCCCAAAACGCAACTTACTTTGATTTCAAGTACAATTCAATTCAATTTTTATAGGTTATGGCTCCATCGAAACTGACAATGAGAGGACAGATAAAGAAGTCACAGTTTTTTTTTCTTTTTCATTAAGTACGAAGGCAACAAGTTTGTTGGTCATTAAAGTTTACAAATATCAACCTCATAACTAAAAAAAGATTTCTAAAATATTAGAGGAAATAAAAATAAAAGAGCCGCAGTTCCATGATCTTCAGGATGACGACTATCGAAAAAAAATATAATTTACATCTCTTCCAAAAACTTTACTTACCCAATTGTACCTGAATCTAATGTGGTGAGTGGGTGACAATAAAATTGGTGGATCAAAGAAAAGACAAATTCGAGTTTATTGCGGCAAGATTATATGAAATGGAAACCCATGTCATTACTTTGGTGACCTGTCGTTTCGCGGAGTTTAATTACACAGATTTTTGTTTCGCAGACATCTATTGGCAGACCTTTATTTTGGCCGAGTAACGTTTGGTATAATTTCGTTACGCCTATTATTTGTTTCGCCGAGTAGTCGGTAGACGGTAAAGCGATACGCAGAGTTACGTTTAGTCAATTGTTTCATTTTACCGAACAACTGTTCGTCGAAACATGATAAGCAGAGTTGTGACATGGCATCATTATTGTTTAGTAAGGTTCAGTCGATTTTTGTTTCGGAATTGTTTCAGTTAACTGTACAACTGTTGCATTTTTATGGTGGTTTTATGGAAGATGAATCAGGGCAGATCCGACTCGGATAGGTCAGGTTAGAAGGTCAAGACGGGAGCTTTGCTCGAGGTTATTTTTTTTATCTGCCCTAAAAATAACAAACTCAAAAAAGTCAAATTAAAAATATGTAAACTATTAATAAACCGAGCCGTTTAGGGCAAATGATACTAAGGTTCAAACGTTTAAAAGCGAAAAATTGTTCGAGCAAAAATTCAAAATGTGTAGTGATTAATAGGCTTAACGAATATCTGCCAATAGTTGTTCAGCTAACTGACTCATAAGCCAACTACTTAAAATAGCTGCTAAAGGTTGAGTTACGAAACGTAGTCTGCGAAACAATACATCTACGAACAAATCCCTCAGCGTACCGTTACTCGGGGAACGTTGTCTGCCATCAATAATCTGCCAATCAATAATCTGCCTAAAAATTGTCGGCGAATCATTAGGTAACCCATTTCTTTCTAACAAAAATGTCAAAATCTCACTCACCATCTTTGATACAAAAAAAAATCCAATTTAAGTTTATCGCACCATCAGCACGTTGGCTCTTTCGAGTTGTCAAATTAAAAAACGATGAATTAAAAATTTTAGTTACGAAAATTGTTGCCAAAAGTTCTATATATATGCAATTCGTAATTCAAAAAGTTGATGATGAACTTTTAGGCAAGGTTAAATGGCGAAAGGTTTAAAGAATTTAAGGTAGTTCCCCTCCCACTTCCCTCCAGCGCCCATTCTTTTTTCCATTCGGTATATCCTAAAGCGGATTTCCCTCTTCTTTTGACCAGACCAGATCTTCAACTACTCAAGACAAGGGACAAAGACAAGCATAGGGAGAAAAGCAACAGGAAAAAACACGGTAAGGAAACACGTGACGGTGAAAATTTCATTCAAGAAAATGCAAAAGCAAAATCTTCAGAAAGAAAGCACGAATTTGGAAAATTGAAATAAAAGAAATCTAATACTAAATAGGAAAAGGGGTTACCTAATTGGCAGACAACGTTTCGCCGAGTAACGGTACGCCGATGGATTTCTTCGTAGATATATTGTTTCGCAGACGAACGTTTCGTAACTCAACCTTTAGCAGCTATTTTAGTTGGCTTATGAGTCAGTAAGCTGAACTACTATTGGCAGAAATTCGTTTAGCCTATTAATCACTACACATTTTGAATGCTTGCTCGAACAAGTTTTCGCTTTTAAACGGTTGGCTATTCATCATTCTTTAAATCATAGATTTTTGTAACGAATAAAATTCACTGTTCCGATGTACCTTAGTATCATTTGCCCTAAGTAACGGCTCGGTTTATTAATAGGTCACCTATTTTTAAATTGACTTTGTTGTGTTTGTTATATTCTAGGCAGATCAAAAAAAAACCTCGAAGGCCAAGGCGGGAGCCAAGCTCCCGCCGTGACCTTCTAACCTAACCTATCCGATTCGGATTTGGCCTGATTCGTCTTCCATAAAACCACCATAAAAATGCAACAGATGTACACACAGCAACACATTTAACTGCCCATTAAAGACGGAAGTGAGAAAATGTAGAAAGAGATGAATATAGATTTTCCATAAGAATGTCATGTGCACGACAGAGACATTTTCTCTCTGTTCATCTTCAATGGTCGCTCAGCTGTGTGGGCGACTGTACAGTTAACTGAAACAATTCCGAAACAAAAATCGACTGAACCTTAAATCTACTTAACAATAATGATGCCATGTCACAACTCTGCTTATCATGTTTTGACGAACAGTTGTTCGGTAAAATGAAACAATTACGAAACAAACAATCGACTAGACGTACCTCTGCGTATAGTTTTACTGTCTACGGACTACTCGGCGAAACAAATAGTAGGCGTAACGAAATTATACCAAACGTTACTCGGCCAAAAGATAGGTATGCCAATAGTTGTCTGCGAAACAAAAATCTGCGTAATTGAACTCGGCGAAACGACAGGTCACCAGGAAAAGGTTTTATTAGTGGAACTTACACAAAATATGCTAACGTGGCTGAATCTAGAATTAAGAATATTTTTGTGACAATCACTTGTCAAAAGAAGGAAAACACAATACTGGACCATTTTTTTTTAAACAGATAAAGATTAAGAGCAAGGATAAGTAAACAGAACATGAATTAGAGAAGCTTAACCCATAAATTCACAAGACTGCTATAACCCATCGTTGCAGTAGGTATCATTCAAGAGGTTTTCATATTTAAGTCCTTATCCTAACCACCGCAGAGTAGTACCTACTGGATAAGCCTGTGGAGGGACATGCATTGTTAACATAAAGCAAGATTTTAATTAAATCTGTATGCTTAGTTAAATATTTTGAAGCGAAAATATGGGTATCCTCGCCTTGGCGGCCACGAGTCTGCAATCCTGCATTATTGTGAGCACCCGACTCATTAGATGGATTTAACTCTTGGCGTGATGCTATCCTAAGAAAATATATATATTTTATTTTATTTTAAATAAGTTTAGTTTTAACTTTAACTTTTAAATTTTAATGTAAAGTCCGTATTTATAGTTGTATTAAATTACTGAATGGTACAGTTGGGCAGAAAATAATCTAACTCTAAGAAAATATTAATAAAATCCATTTTATGTAATGTGTTCCATTCGGCTCCCATAAAAGTGGACCAGTTCAAATGCTTCGCTGCCCTATCCCTACTAAGCTACAAAGAACTACGATCCTTAAAAGCCAACTTCGTTGTTGGCGAGAGTATGTGTAACATTAGAAGTGTATTTGTAGCTGCAGTGAAGACTAGTACAGGTAGTGAAGGATGCATCCCCTGCGTGAGCGCAAGTGCGATGAGCTCCTCAACGCGCCCGGGATGGAGTCGCCGCCGACGCAACCCGAAAGTCCCCGACCGCCGCGCGTCCGCCGCCCCCGGGTGTTCAAACTGGTAACCACCGCTCCGTCTTCCTTAGTTACATTGTTATCAATCTACTAATAAGAGAACCGTGACTTCGTGGACTGTAACACTATAGCAGTAGTAGTTATATGAACTGGGAAGTTTGGTTCCTTGCGATCAGCTATGCCGGCTACAGTATACCATTATTCACTATGCCTTGTTGCTGTCAAAAAAAGCTCAGCATGTACTTTTCCTATTTCTTCACATTCAACATAAAGCCGACATACCTAAGCCTTAAGTTATATTTTAATGTCGGGTCTGTTCAAATAGAATGAGACTGTTTCTAAAGGCTTCCACGGGCTAACAGTTTACCTGCAGTCCTAAGTCTGTCAGACCGCCTAAGCCTAAATGTGAAGAAATTTATGAAACCTTTAAACTGGTGGTCGGTATAATGCGAGGGACTGTTAGTCTGGTACCCTTAAATGGGGATAATATGACGCCTCGAATGTCTTTCAATCGTCTTAATGCAATTATGATACAACGGAAAATTTAAAATAAATTACGATCGTCTTATTCACAAGCCGACAAACGCCACCTTTGGGTTACTTAAACAAATGTTTAAAAAAAAGTAGATACAGGTAATTCATATTTCAAGTAACCTACGTAACATGAGTAATGCCTCAATCCTTTCCCTTTCAGCCTCCAAGATTTCCTCTGCTTACCATAGATTTTTATGAGAGATGGTGCAACCATCAAAAACTGGTACGTATATTATAGTTTTTATGTTCCTATGTGTCTTTCCGGTTCCATCCAGTTATTGATCCATTTATAGACCCATTTTCTTTAGTCTAATTGAGCTGGCATTTGGCAACGTATGTATCGAATGAGAATGACAGTGTAATTCTGCCCTACTACGCACGGGGAAAAGGCACTAGTGCAATTAATTCATAGAAGCATATTAAACTCTCAAAGGTTATAATAAAGTTTGAAGTGCAACACAATTCATATAGTAGATGTGCCTTATTTCCGTAGGAGGGCAGAATTATGGAGATCAGGATAAACCTTAAAAAAACGTTTCTTGTATGGGGACCACCTTTATTATTTCATTTTTTATAAAAACAGAAATGTTATTATATCCGCCATAACATAATACCAGATATAATGAAAAAAAATATCAACCCGATAATCATTTACGGTTCAAAATATACAGCTGATTAAAGGTGGGGCGGACGGATGGAGCGTAGGCATATTAAGAGGGTCCCGCTGGGCTCCCGAAGGCCATGGAACGCTAAGAAGCTTGTCAAAAAATTATTCCTGGTTAATAGTTTCTGGACATATTGCAGCTGCAAATGAGCTCGCACAAGGTGGACGACCACCCGCCGGAGCTGTTCCCGGAGCTGTACCTGAAGCCGCGCCGGTTGGACTACTTCGCGCGCCAGCTCGAAGAGAACATGAACGTCAACAAGGAGCTGCTCAAGAGGATAAACCTGATCCAGAGAACAGGGGTAAGGGGGTAGTTAGCGACCAACGACTAAATTCTGACCTGTGAGAATTGAGAACTGCACGATGATGGGAGCCCGAGATATAAACCCCCCTTCAAAGAAATCTGGCGCTTTCGTTTTTTTCAAGTACTTTAGGTAAATATACTATACCGAAATAAGATTTTATGCTACAAAATAAAGAAAGTTATTTAAACCAAGAAAAATAATTATTTTATACAAATAATAAATACCCATTTGTTTAATGCTGTGGCTTAAAATTTAATTTAGTTTCAGTATGTTTACTGCTTGAAAAAATCGAAATTTCCGATACTATCTTCTAACATTCACGGCCGAAACCGATTAAAATACGCACCAGTTTTCTGGAAATAACACTTATTGAAAACGCTTTAAATGTCAGTTTTTGTTAACTAACAATCTTTTTTGTTTAATATTGTGAAGCCTTTCATTTGTGGCTATGTTAATAGATCAGCATTATTTTCTTAACGACCCTCAAAAACCAGCTTATGAAGCTCGAAGTTTGGTTTGTTTTCGTATTGCTGCAAATTGATGTGAAATGGTAGAGTCGATTTAATGAGTCGTGAAGATTGACCGGTGTACAAGCGGATCTTATTTGCTTGTAAATACATTTGTATCAGAATTTAAAGGTAAAAGTCTGATCAATATGTCACGCAAATTTCGACTCAATACGAGAACTCTTACGAAAGTTATAGCCATTATCAGTATCGTGGTCGTGCGTGTTTTGACCCGTGATTTCTGGCCCCGAATGGAATGCTTAAAGCTCGTTCATCAAATGATTGCAATAGTAAAAAATATTAATTACACTTCTTTTCATTCTATATAAAATAAGGTTTTGATTGATGTACATACTACAGGTTTAAAAAACTTTTTTATTTATCTTTTAAATTGTAATATATATGTCAGTGACAGAACTTAAAATAACAAATATATAAATCAACTTCTGTAACATATTGTGTATGTAGGTGCCCAATGTAGATGTACACCAATGAGTACCTACCTATTTTTGTTTTCAAAATTATTCCTATCAAAAACGGGAACTTTTCCATGTGGGGTATCCACATG
The DNA here is from genome assembly GCA_923062465.1 of Acleris sparsana. NCBI lineage: Eukaryota > Metazoa > Arthropoda > Insecta > Lepidoptera > Tortricidae > Acleris > Acleris sparsana. The sequence continues at coordinate 4,888,690 of OV281289.1, forward strand.
GAAAAGTCCCCGTTTTTGATAGTAGGTAGGTACTTGCAGGGTTTCGTGGACTGCTGGATGCGGCCGGAGCCGACCAACAGGTACCAGAAGCTGCTGTGCAAGCAGCGGCAGCGCGACCTCAACGTCATCCGGAAGAACAACCTCTACTTCTACTCCAGGCTGCTGATCGCTGTCAGTTTTGCACCCTTTGCTATGATGGCTGAGTTACATTGGCCGGTCGGCACGTGAGATTCGGCTACGTATAATTAAGTCACGTTAATTAGTTCACAGGGTTGGCAACGCATTCGCGTTCTTGAGATGCAAATGCCTAAGGGTCCCAAAGCTCTTTAAGTGGCATGGTATGGTATACCCGAGTTTGTTTGCTTTGGAAGCATTGTCAAACAAGATCGTAAAAGGTGTTAATGCGATAAAGTACCTATCAAACGTAACTAACAAATTCAATATGTTGCAAAATGTACCTCTCTGATTTATTTGCTAAGGTTTATTTTTCCACCTTATTTAACTTGTTAGATATGCGGTGTTGCAGTATCAAAGAAGAAAAAAGAATTACGATGTTACAGAGGTCGGAGCAGCCGCTAACAAAGGAGTTAGAAAAATTTTGGGCTGACACGAAGCATAAACTGATTTTGGGTGCATCGTAAGTTGAAATTTACAAATTCCTCGAAGCTAAGTAATCTGTTTAATTTACATAGAAACGTTTAGCACCAATTTCACCAAACGATCTTAACCACTTATATACTATTAGAGCGTTACCATCTAATCTGTCAAAATGTATAAACTAACAGTCGATTAACATTGATTAAATTTAACATCGTTTGGTGAAATTGATACTTAGCCTAATTTCATTTAACTGCGTTCGATAACATTACATTTAAACAAATTGTATAATTTTATAGGTGCGATCAAATAACAACACCGTTTCGGTAAAGATTCCCTTCCCCCCCAAACTACAAGTAGTAAAAAATCTGAAAAATACTTTAATGAAAGCACATACAATTAATTTTGAAGGGAAATCTATCACAACTAAGTAGAACTGAGGTATTAAGGCATTTCGTAGCTATGCATAATAATTAGTATGTCATTGATTTATTATTGCAATTTGTTTTATGCAAAATGAAATTTGTAAGTACATTCGTTTTTATACAAATCATTACACATCCATTCCTAACAGACATAGGTATTAGGGTGCGGCTCCACTGTGGCGGAGACGAGCGGAGCGGAGCTGTGCCAATATTAACCAATAGACTCTAAGCTAACGTGCGCAAGGCGCGCTCGACGTGACCGCACGCGCCTTCTATTGGTTAATATTGGCACAGTTCCGCTCTGCTACGCTCGTCTCCGCCTCAGTGGAGCCGCACCCTTAGGTTGGCTAAATATAAATATGTAAGTAATATAATTAATAATATATTTTCAGGTTGCCGTTTATATTGTTTAAAACTGGAAAAATAGACCGTGACATCTACGATCCGGCTTTCGATAAGCCTATTACCGTTTACCGAAACAAGCAAGTATTTCGTTATTAAATACGTATCCACCATGAAATATGAGCCGTTTGGGTTATGTGGCATACGTGTTAAATTACTTGTGCGGCCCACATTTATAAATCTTTTAAATTTTCCGTCGTTTTGTTTTTCGACAGAGTGTCAACACCTCACTGTTCGGCTACACAGTATTAATAACTACCTATCTTAGTTTTTGTTTTTATCTTTGTTTTAGATACATTCACCTCACACACACACGCACACATATCAATTTACACTTTTATTTTACACAAGTTGTTTGTAATATTAAAAATGTCATATTTCCATGATATATTCCGAATAATCATAATTACAAATTGATCAAAATCCCAAATTTTCATAATTACGAATGCAATGCTCTGATAGAAAACTTTTGTTTTTTGATCTGGCTTAAATCAACACTAAGCTCCTGCTCATTAGATTAAGAATTTAATGTAAAACAACTCCAGCGTTACATAGCTTTCGGAAAAATAAAAATTCAAGCAAATTAATATTCTGTAATTATTAATTCGGAATTTTAAGGCATTCCAGTAATCTCAATGCATAATACGATAAACATTTCTCGTGTACCTACAGCCCAACGAATGTTGACCGGCAAGCTTAAGTTTTTCCGCCAATTACCAACATTTGGTGTCTTTATGGCTGTGGTCTGGTCATACGAGCCTAATCTGACCTTTGCTTACAATACGAACATGCGGGACAACTTTTATTCGTTGGCTGTGCATCAGTGTTCACACGTGAAATGTTTTTTGAAATTCAATGTCCAGTTAATAGTTTTGTTATTTCGTTTGGGGCAGAGTATCCATGGAGGTGTGGGTGGTGGGCGGTTCAAAGATCGGCAAGGTGATGATCGAGCTGTTCTCCGACCACGTGCCGCAGACCTGCGCTCTTTTCCTGAACCTCGTCCGCGGAGACGCCAGGGGCCAGGCATACATGGGCACTAGATTTTTCAGGTTAAAGAAATGATCTTGGTTCGTGTCCCCACTTAATATTCTCCGTGGGGGTGGTGGTTGTGGCGGACTGAAGCTAGCAATAATCGATCTTCCTGCTTCCACGCTCTTCCGCCTTGGGAGCTGGGTGAGATGGGACGTTCCTCTTGTCAACTGGTGGATTCGCTCTAAGTTCTTCCACGCATAATATTGGATCGGATTGTCTTCACTATCATCACTACATAGTATAAAACAAAGTCGCTTCCCGCGGTCTGTCCCTATGTATGCTTAGATCTTTAAAACAACGCAACTTTTTTAAATAAATAGTGTGATTCAAGAGGAAGGTTTTAATGCGTAATAAATTCTGGATTACGTACGGGTTTTTCAGAAAACTCACATAAACCGAAGCGAAGCGAGAGCGGGTCACTAGTTATTAATAATAAACATTTACATTTTAAAGTAAAAGAGTATTTTACTGAAGGGACCCGGTTCCCGAAGAGGCATCAGTTTCTATAGCTTTAGTACCTATTCGTTTTCCTGACTTAACAACTTAGCTGAAGGCTCGGCGTATAAAGTTGTTAATTCTCCAGGTAGAAGCGTTCAAAATATTTATATTGCATTGGAACTATTTAGAATTGTGCCCAACCTGTACTGCCGTGGTGGTGACGTGATTAAGGACAACGGCTTCGGTTGCTACATCGCCGAAGGTGAGGACCAGCCCGCGGTCCCCGAGTCCTTCCGTCTCAAACACTCAGTGCCAGGTTTGCCGTCAACCATCATCCTTATCACCATCCTAATACCTCTTTATGGCATATAGAAGGCAATCGGGCCCACTGGCAATCTGATGGTAAGTGGGATCTGAGATCCATAGACATTTACAATCGTAAGCTTTCGTTCCTAACACTGCAAAGAGCCAACCCTGAGAACTAAGCTAATGAGCCACGCTGCGTCGTTGAAATCGCTATAGGCTATTGACATCTCAACACAAAGTACGCCTGGAAGATCTGCCCAGGCCAAGAAATTTCTTAAAAACAAGGAATTACCCTAAAAACATCATCAACCTCGTGTCAGCCGAAAGATGTTCACCGCTGGAATAGAAATTAGGCTTGCCACAAAAATTGGCTTTTAGGGTGACGGCACCAATTTTGGACACTTAGATGAAGGCACCAATAATGGACTCTTAACTCTTAATTCAAAGATCTTAAGGTTATAAATTGATTCTCTCAAAATGAATAACTCTTATCTTCTGTACCATAAGAATAAAGTGTCCTTATTGGTCCTTTTTCATTACTGGTTCCATCAACCTACTATCTTTTTTTTTCGGTAGTATTTTGCCTGTAATTTTCGTGATAGTTACGTTGTTAACTGAATGTTTTTTTCCTGAAGGAGTTTTGTCAATGGTGGTGAATCCGGATAACGAAATAAACGGCCAATTCAACATCGTGTTCAAGCCACTCCCGCAACTCGATGGCAAGCACGTGGTCTTCGGAAGGGTAAGCAAACCCCAGTCATTCCAACCACGTTTTTCTATCATAAATACTCTTATTCGGCACAGGAACAGGCCACCAGAATCCGCACCTCTAGGGGAATCCTATTAATAATACTTAGCATACCTACTAATGTATGTCCTGGCACAGGAAGAATACCGCTTTTAGTACTTTTTCAGATCACAGATCTCTGCAATGCGTTAGTAATGGGTCCCTCCACTGAGAGGTGCACAGGGACTACATAAGCCTAAAGTTTAGGGATAGTATATCTGTTCGCCATTGGAACTAGCTTGTAAAAAAGTCTTTAACGAAACTACGATTATTTTTACAAACATACTTTATTTTAACTCCGTCGTACTTCGCTCTGTCTGTCAACCGTCAATTGAAGCTGTGAGTTTAGATTAATATCAAATACCTTGGCCTAATAGGAGCATATTTTAATCTTCGAGTTACGGAAAAAAGCCCGCCACAACCTACTCGTATAACCTACTTGCAATGCATCTTATCCTAGTGTATCGTACGCTACTAATTTAGTTTAATTAATGTATGATATGTACTCGTATAGTCGTCCTCTCGCATTTTACTGTGCCCTTACAGGGCGTCAAATACCTCTGTATTTGGTTCCATCGGTTGTTTTGTGTAATGTGACATGCAAAAATATTTTGACTTTTGACTTTGACTTCGAGACAACTTAAACTCGCCGCTTAATAATTTGTCCGTCGAGTTATAAAGCGAGTTGGCTATTAGAATGACCTACTTGGTGATTGCTGATCGTGATCTGTCCTCAGATAATATCCGGGCCGTACCAGTTCCTGGAGCGCATCAGCGCGCTGGGGCTCCCGCTGGGCACCACCTCCTTCGACTGCATGATCCGCTATATCGGCTCCTACTCGCGCAACGGCACCTACCGCCCCGGAAACCCGAACACTGTAGAGTTCCCGCCCCGCCGCAAGAAATAGACACATAAGTGGATCCTTCGCCTCTTGACTAAGGCTAACTCGAATCTGGCCCGGGTTTGGAGGTCACAATCGGGCCTCCCAAATTGAAACCCTGGACCGTGGTGCGCGGACAGAGCGACTGCACTTACATTCTCAGGACTTTTTTAAACGTTTTTTTTTGTTTATTTTTATTTATTTACCACAATAAAAAAAATGATCGAACAATCCGAGGTTGTGTGCCATAACAACGTAACAAACATGTATAGTTTACGTAAATGTATTGTATCCGTCATTACTTCCTTCTATATAGACCGCCGCCGCACGCGGCTAAAGTATAATTACATTATTAAACTGCCTGTAGTTGTAGTTCCCATATATTTATCTATTTGGGCGATCTATAGGGTAAAGCTTAGAATAATTCCGGTAAGGCGGTTTACTTAATCCCTTAAGTATTTATTAAACATACATCTTCAGAAGCTCCATCACTTTTCCTAGTAGGTACAGTACGACAGCTCATCGAAGATACTTCGGGTTTTTGCTTGTCTCTCACTCGCTCTCATACTCTTTTATTACGAGCAAGTGAAGGGGTAATATAAACCCGGGCACCTTCTAAGTGCTCACAGACTGTAAGTAATTTATTTATTTATATATATGACACACTAAGCGCGGCCTGTATCGTGGGTACCAATTTCAACATAGTACATGAACGCCTCTAAAGTAACCAGCGCAAAATGAGGTACCTATTATAAAAAAAAAATAGGATTATAGAACGAAATTAAAAAATGTGTGTGTGTGTGTGTGTGTGTGTGTGCGTGTGTGTGTGTGTGTGTGCGTGTGTGTGTGTGTGTGTGTGTGTGTGTGTGTGTGCGTGTGTGTGCGTGGGTGGGTATATATGTATGTGTGTGGGTGGGTGTGTGTGCAGCAGAGTCGTTTCTTAACAGATAGAGGAGATTCAATGTTGAGGGTAGTCTTATCTTAGCGCGGGAAGGGTGTGCTGGTGCGCCGCATCGGTTTACTTAAGTTTTGGATGTTACGTTTGAAAGAAAAATCAATGACAGTTTTCTTTTTTTTATTGTACAAAATGTAAAAGTACAAATGTATGGAAGAAATTTAAAACTAGCTCAATTAGACGAAAATGTCGTCGAATATCCAGGGCTCTTCTTCTCGGCAAAACAATACAGCTTTTGTCATGTTATCGTAATGTTTTTAACTCGGGGCCGCCATTACAGTCAAGTAAATAAGACTTATCATATATAACGGTGACCATACGATAGCACGTTTAAAAAGCAATCCCCGCTCTCTCTACCGAACAAGCTCGCCTGCAGACTACACTAGTATACTTAAACTAACACTTCGCTAAGTTATCTTGTACTGCTGAGGTCGTCAACAAATAATCCTAATTTAAAAAAGTTAAATAGAAAGAAAAAAGCTATAGAATCATATAAAGTAAAGAAAATAATGTCACATAACAAGACCTTATTTTCCTAAATTCGTTAATTACTGCCAATCCTTGACAACAACTTTTATTAACTAGGGCCTCTATTCCCGATGGTAAAAAAACATAGTCTTTGACCTATAATGGTATTGTTTTGACGTCAGCGGCCATTATAGCTATCAAAACCGAGTTATAAACCGTACAGGTGTAGTGCATAATTGTTTTCGTACGAACGTACGAACGCGTCTTGCTATTTCAGTCGGTCACAGTACAAAAAGTACTGAGGTTGACTGAAGTAGCATGACACGTTCGTACGTTTCCGTGAAAATACGAAGGAAAGCAATTATGCACTACATCTGTACCGTGTTGAATAGAGGCCCATAGTGTTGTCAATCTACGAATACGCGCCGCGCTATTTAAATAGTGCACGGTTGTGTATAGATACTTAATATACATAAAACTATTTAGTGGGCGCGACTCGTGCATTTAAAACACTAAGTGAGGTATATTTTCTTTGTAATTTTATCGTAAATATTTTTTATATCAATGTAAAACATTTTACCCGAACTTTTTATTACATGTGTATGCTATTGTTTGGAGTTGGCTTTGAATTGGAAACATATTATACGAATTCTGTAAAAAAGTTCACAAATGCGTAAAAGTCAAGAAGCTTATAAGTACACACATGAGCGTTGTAATGCTTCAATAGTTAGTTGAAAAAAGTAATCAGAGAATTTATAGAAATGTAGAAAAAGGGTGGAAAAGTATCCAAATACGCTTTTACATCAACTTCAAAAATCATTCTCTTCCTTGGTCGAATCCAGCGATCATTTTATCTTCACAAACAATCCACAAGAGAATATCAATCCCAGCATCTGCAAAAAAATTAAACATCATAAATACTTATGTGGGTCTACGCTCACCATCAAAAATGGGTAAATTGAAATTGAGAATATTGTATTTGATATTTTTATACGTAAACCACTTGAGATTGTCATTTGCAAATGACATTAAATGTCAGATCTAACTTGCATACATATTAAAAATAATTCTGGGACACCAGAAATTCAACTAAATTGGTAGATAAAATGGTGTTTTTTTTAAGTATATCAAATTCCGAAGAGACTAGAACTTGGTATTTCATCACCTCCGACATACGGATTACGTTATATATTTAACCCGCTTAACTTATTTGTGTTGCAGTTAATGCATAACGTTAAAGCGTCAGTGTGCAAAAGTGAAGCTAAAGCTATTCTTTGTGAACTAAGAAGCAAAAGATTTAATAAAAACAGTTGTGTTATATAATACTTACTAATACGTAGGAAAAACTCTTTTTCAACACCATTGACAGATCTACTAAATCGCAGAGCTGCGACGGATAAATCCGTCACGGTTGACGGCGCAAAATATACCACCATACCTTGGCATATGGCGTTGAAAAAGGTTAGGAAGTTAGGCCTTACCATGACGAGGGCGAGGATGATGGCGACCACGCCGACGTACACGGCGTTCTCGCGCAGAAAGGCCTGCGTCTGCGGCAGGCAGCCGTCCATGTACATCGTCGCCGGGTTGCCGGAGTACTTGCAGTCCATGCGCTGCGGAACAGGTTTGGTCAGTGTTGCACTGCTGCGCGCCCTAAGTGAAGTCGCTTCCAAACTTGAGACGGAGTTAAGGCTGAGAGCACAAGCAGCGCACCGCTTCTAGGTTTTACATGGCAGTGCGCTTACATTCGAGTCAGAGTCAGGATGAAGGTCGGTAGGGCGGTAGCGTGTGACCTGCCCACACCGCAACGCCACGGCTCTGCCTCGACTTTGCAGTGAGCGGCTTCCCTATCGGTCTGGCCACGGTCATGTCTAAAGAACGACGCTGACGGGCTTGGGGACGGTTCGAAAAATAACAGTTAATTATGTTTCATACCCAGGTTTTTCGTAAACGCTCACTCTAGTAGAATTGTTTCACGAGCTATATGATCGCTGGGATTAACCTGGTGCTCATGTACTCATTTATTTATAATATTTTACAGAATATTACATGTCACATTATCATATATACAAAAATATTTCATTTAAAGTTACGGTATAATAATATTAATAATTAAGTAGTAATATTTTTTTTATCCGATACAATATTACAAACCCGGTACCTTTGGTTTTTCATTCTTCCTGCAGTTTAATGGTGTGCCGACTAAAATGATAAGGCCGGTTTGACTTCAAGCTTAGCAAGTGAAAATGTAACTAAAGAGCTAATTAATAGGGTAGGAAAGACGAGAAAACGTTGGTGGTGCGAACAAATTAGCGAGGGAAATTAACCGTTATTTCGAGCAGGAACAGTTTTATTTTACTCTTTGATCAGAACCGATTAATTATCGATTCTGTTCGAGCGAAATCGGAATGAAAATGCTCTATTTGCTCCATACATCTAAATGTATGGAGTTTCATACGAGCTGGTCAAAAAATTCACCACCGACGTTGCTCAATTATAATTCTTAAAACTAGTGCAAAAAAGAAAGTCAATTGAGTTTCAAATAGCTACGACCAGTTTAGTGATAGAGATGAAAATCATATTATCCTTCCATGGTGTTATTGCAACATGGCAATGCCAACGACTGATTCATCCGTCGGGTTTGACAGCGTAAAATTATACCTTGGCTTATTTCTTTAGCGCAAGGTGGAATTTAATTGAATTTTTGCCAGATAAATCCGCGAATTATTACGTGAAATGGTGTTTATCTAAAGTGGAGAAATTTGGCCGATCAAGACTTTAATCACAAGAGATTTATACCTTTCCAGGGTAGATTTCTTTACAGCAGCTCTCAGGCACGTTGCCGTTCCAGTCCTTGTAGTTCTTCACGCCGCAGCACTGCAGGTACGTCTGGGTCTCGTCCCAGGCCTTGGTGTACTCGTGCTTGACCCCGTAGTAGGGGATGGCGGCGTACATCTCACGGTTTAGGGTGTCTACCACCTTCTCCCGGAACACGAACTGCAGGATGCCCCCCACCAGCATCAGCACGAAGATGATGAACACGAGGATGTAATACTGCAATGGAATGGATGGTGTCGTTAGGTGTACAGCCAATGCTTATGCAAACTTGTTATCGATTGATGTGTTTTCAATCCACGATGCCGCACTCCGTTACAATATATGTAACGTTCGAACATAAAATAAAGTAAGAGCAACTTTAAAGTTCAATGTTTTAAGAAAAAATAGGAAACAGGTCAATTACGAGTCGTAGTCGCACATGAAGGGTTCCACACCATTATTGTACCCGCTTTAATTTTGCTTATGTTTGCTTTGTTGCAATAGTAATACACACTCTGTGAAAAATTCCACGTGAGATACAGCTCGCTGAGACAGACAGCGGAGGCTCAATTATAGGGTCCCGTTGACACTCTTTGGGTCAACCCTAAATAACTTCTATACAGCCAATAAACGGTAGAAGAGGAATTGTTGACGCAATGTTTTGAATGGTTGAAACAGAGATTTAGGTCGCTGTGGCTTAGGATGCCAGGAAATGCGACAGTTAAAACGAGCTCATTCCAAAGGGTAAAACCATATTGCTTTTGACGTGTTTGTATTGTTTTTAAATCGGTTGCCGTTACTGTCTAGCAAATAAGAGCTATCGTAAAATGACAATACGATAACACGTCAAAAGCAATATGTTTTTATAGGCCCTAACTCTTGTAGGTTAGTTTCAGTGACTTTCCCAGTAATAATAAACTTCGATGCTAAATGCTGTATAATGATATTACGGCGATTATCCTCCTACCAGCAAACAGAAGACTTAGACCAATGAAAACAAAAATTTCACATGGTGTACATTCAACATTAGAAATAGGTCGACAATTGAAGAGCTCAAAATTATCTATAAACGATTCTATTTTCTAGAGAATAAGAGCGTGTTGCTGACTGTTTTTAGGTCAAAAACGCGTAAACACTTGTATTCAGCGCCAATAACACCGTTATAGGGTCTATTTCTGAATGGAAAATGAGCCAGGTACATAAAGGCTGTTTAAGTGTTGTCCATTATACTGTTACCTCACGAGCACTGCACGCGGGTTACGGCACGCGATATCGATCTCAATGTAAACTTTACTACGAACTCACTTTTTGAACACTTTCTTTTGTTGCGACTTTCTATGTTAACTACTGTTTCCTCAATGTCTGAAACTAAGATGAGACAGCCTAAAATTGGAACCAAGATGCAAACGCTACTAAAGTTTTTATGCCTGGGGCGTAGGAGGGAAGATGGGGTGGCCTCGTACACTTTTTACTTTAAGAATTGTTAAAAAAAAACTAACTGCTATTTCAAAATGAGATGAATGCTACTTTATCATCCACTTATTTGGCTATAATAATTGTATATTTCAGTTTGGATACAAAGCAACTGTGCCAAGATATAATAGCTTTCCCAAAAAATGAGAATTGTACTAATGCACCCCATACGTGGGGTGGCTTCGTACACTATTAGTTTTTCCCAGGATTTATTAGGTTTTTTAGCTATTTCACCTGTTTCAGTCACCTTTTAGGCATATCTTACTGATCTGGTTTTGTGATTATAATTATTCTTGATATACATTTTTTTAACTTTCATGGGGTGCATTCGTACAGTATATAATTACATACATTTTGACTGTACGAAGGTACCCCAACCAAAACGAACCGAAAAAAAAACTAAATAAAAAATAACTGTTAAAGTAATCCCAAAACTATTGTTTACATATTAATCTCAAGCATCTAATTACAAACTATACATATATAAAAAATCTAATACGAGTAAAACTTATTAGAGACAGACACATTCAAAGGAGAACCAAAAATTACTTTCGGGTCGCGAAAACACATATTAATTATTTGTGGCGAAAGCTGCTGCCGCACTGCCATCGCTTTTTGAGGGTAGCCTACGCATATGAGCGGCAGTCACGCATACAAATATGAACGCTTCAGCATGTTGCATAGTCGAGATATGACCACTGTACGAATGCTCCCTTTGTACGAAGCCACCCCATCTTCCCCTATTAATTTGGCGCTCGTCCAAGCAGCATGACGCAACAAATCAAGTTATAAATGACGTACCGTGAGCAGCATGCACTTGACCTCCCGGGCGGCGCCGCAGCACCCCAGCAGCGCCAGCAGCGCGGCGGCGGCGCCGGTGGCCACCACCACGGCCACCGTCGCGATGAACATGTTGTTGCTCATCAGGGGGCTGGAGAAGGAGCGCGTCGACCACACCCACGCGCCCAGCGCCACCGCGAGCGCGCCGCCGACCTGGTACAAACGATAGGTATAAATATGAGGGGGACAATGTCACACAAATCGACCTAGTGTAAGGTCTTGTACCTACTATGGGCACTAGCCAACGTTAACCTACTTATGTAGAGAAATACATAGCAAAATATCCAAGACTCAAGAACAAATAGTCGCGTTCTTCACACTTATATCTGCCCTTACCGGGATGTGAACCCGGCACCGCTAGCATCGTAGACAGGGTAACTAGTAACTACCAACTAGGCTAACGTATCGTAATATGCTGACACACATCCAACATGGTCCTAACTAATGGCGCGTTAACATTATTCGGACTGTCTTCTACTAGTTTTCGATCAGTTAATTATACCTCTATTATGTATGATGATAAGGTTTCTGAAGACCTCAGACATTTGTAATCTCTGGTTATCAATCATATGATGGCAATGTCAATACTACAAATCATGAGGAATTAAACGTAAATGCCTTTATTATTATTATTTATTTATTTATTAAAAACAAACAACATAGTACAATAATATATCATGCCCTGCAAAACTGTTGGAACAGTTTGTGCCAGTCATTTCACCGGTTTTCTTTCTGTCGCATCGCACACGGGTTTTTCATACATAAATAACCAATCCGGTTAAACCGAATGCGGCCGACGCATTTTACATCGATACATAACATTTGTACATTCATTACATCTCTTTTAAGGGGGCATAGCAACTCATTTACGGCAAAAACTATCCATTTTGTCCATATATATTTTGTATTACTTTTTTTTATAAACTTAAGATGTAGCGAGTTCTACTATTCGCCCTTTAAAGACTAAAAGGTATGTATCAGCCAATCAATCAGCAAACGCCATTTGTTGACAGTGATTAAGTAGTAAGTACTTCGCTGCCAGCAGTGCTCTTAGTTCGCACGTTACTGTTAATTAGTTAGTGTATGGTTAGTGTTAATTATTTTGCAGCTCAGTAACGTGTATTTAATATTCATTCAGCAGATAAAATCAAAGAGCGTTGCTTAGGAATCAGTATTCAAGTTAGGATTGTACCGTGTAGAGCTCGATGACCAAATCTCTCTTACGAGAAACACGCCTAACCAGCCTTGGTTATATTAAACCTAATAGCAATAAGATAACTGAAATATTTCAAACTTCTTAACGCCAACGGGAATAGGCGTCGTGGCTGCAGAATATAAAGCGCGGCTCACTTTTACTTTAAAGTTAAAAAAAGCCAGCTAAATTGTCCTTCATGCTCTAGAACTAAAGTTGAATTAAGACAGCAATCAACTTCTGCAATTTTATTGCTATTCCATTTCGCCCTTAATTTGTACCATCCGGAGTCACCTTCCACCACGCGACCATGCTAATTTAACGGCGGTATCTCACACAAAACTCCTGTAACAACTGCAACCTTATTATATTACTAAAAGGATTGAATCTGCTTCGTCGTTTGAATTTGAGATACCGCCTTTTAGCTTATGTGTGCAGACGGTGGAGTCATCTCGCAATGGACAGAGACGAGTGAAAAATTGGAAGAATCTTCTTTTTGGAGGTTTGGCCGAGTCGTTAAAAGCACTTAAGGCTTGTTCAAGGTCAGCAGGAGATATAGAAATGAAAAATGTAAAGCCTGGTGTGGGAAGTTAACATCCGATGTTTAAAATACAAAGAGGCATTAGAAGAAGGATGCGGTAATGGTTTTGCTTTGTACGTATCACGGATAATGTCATAATTATAAACTATTTCATATTTATAGACAGGGCGTTTTATGAGGCGTGTAGACCAAACGTACAACATATCCGTTTTTATCACTATCTGATACGCCTTTTGCATGGATTCATTTTCTCCTCGGTCGGTAACACATATGTATATAATTATAGGATTGCATATGCCCAGCCTCCGAGGCTAAGCCCACATAATCTATTAAACTTTACATGTAAACACAAAATTTGACACATTTTCTATGGAAAGCCGTACAATTTTAACAGTAGTTCGTGTGATAGGAGCCGGTTGCTTCTAAGCTCGTCTGCCTTTCCAGATTCCACAAAAATAAAAATAAACCTTGCGTGACTGAATGTGTTAGTTAATGGCAGAGGGAGTTGATTTATGCACTAGTCCTAGTTTGACCCCTCACAAACCACTACGGAAGTCAAGATAAGGATCAAACGACGGTGACCCGGTTAAATAGTTTTCACCCGGTACTGTTTAAAGCAACATGGTGCTGTATGACGCCCATAGGAAGCCGCTGGAATAATTATTTTAACCGTAGGCGTTGACTCACAAAGCTGGATTTGCGAGGATGTTTATGAGTTATATCTAATAAAAACATGTAGTTTTTGTTAAATTGACAAAATAAAGTTTTTCAGTTATTTGATCACAATGATAGTGTTTCATTCCACAACGGCGCGTCCCACCAGTGAACTGATTGACATTGTATGAAAAATTAAGCAGTCGGGGGGGATGTCCCAGGTTAAAACACTATACCCGTTGAGTGCCTATCTACTAGGGAACAAATACACTTACATGCTTAGGAACGTTAAAAACAATCCATTACATAGGTAATTTTATAAGATAAGATAAGATAAAGATACGTTTATTCGCAACAATACAATATTACATCACATAAATACAAAAAAAAACAAGACAGAGAAATTGTTGCGAAACGGTCCCAACTCAGCATTCGCTAGCCGTAAAGCCAGCACGGATCTTCCGTTGGAACCGCTCGCTAGGTGAAGAGACGGAAAGTGACACACTTAACAAAAAACAACATGAATTAAGAAACAACCAAAAATTTGCATCCAGTTATTGCTGGCAACACCAAGGAAACAAAAAAAAACAAAAAAAAACTAAAGTCTATGGTCTATCGTTTTGGGCTTTGCTGTTGTAGGGTTAAAAGTACCTATTCGGGTAATTATACAGACTTATGTGTTTTATTAGAAAATAATCTTCGTTCTTTTTGTGGATACGGAATAATATACGATTAAGAGGATTGTGAATCTAAAAAAATCCATATAAAATGCGATAACGTTTCTCTCCCCATAAATTTGATACGATTTTTAGGATTTTTGTATATCTTGTAGATATTAGGAAATACTAGGGTTTGTACGTTTTGTTGTCCTAGAAATTATTCCTTGGAAACAAACAAATGTAAAAAACGAGAACGTACAGACCTACTGTTTCATACTCCTATGTACTTATTCAAAAATCATGAAATACGGACTTAATTTAGGGGGTGGAACAAGGTATGGCCCGGAACTAAATAGGTAAGTATGGAAAAAAATTAAAACTATTTACGCGATTTAAGCGTTGGTTCAATTGATTTAAATTGGCCCATCGAGCCAACTGAACTTACCCTCTGAGGTCTGAGGTCAGCCAAGAAAGTGGTCTACGAGCTCTGACAAAAGTTTCTGTGAGATCTAATTATCGCTAAGGTTGTCACTGTCATAATGAAGTATTTTTGTATCCATTTTTGACCGACTGTACCACTGATCTTCACCGTTGTGGTATGTCAACTGAGCCAAATATACGACGACCTAGATATTGATCATAGTATCAATACGTACTTACAAAGGTGACCACGTTGATGATTATCAGGGAGATCTTCATGCAGCGCCCGCAGCCGTCCATAGTGCCGCCCGCGCCCATGCTCTCGGCTCCCGCTCTGGACAGACACAAATAAATACATTTATTTTTGATATTACAAAGTCCGCTGGTTCATTTAATTAACATGAATTGAGGGATGTTGCTATCTTAACACCTTGCCAGTAAGCTTAACTTGAGCTCTCAATGCGAATTAAGCAAGTGTTTGATGCGTATCTCAGTCCATGGTCATTGGTCGCTCATTTCGAAGGACAGTAGGACTAGCTACGATACATTCTACGAAAGGTAGCGACTGTAGAAATCTGACCAAAGTATTAAATATATAAACACGTGACATATAATAGCGTACCTAATATTTCAACTAATGTTCATCCTCCCCATGGCCTCACTCTAGCATAGTATAAATAGAATTTATAGTATGACTCTAGCCACACCAGTTAGCTTAGCTTTCTATTTAAAAAAATCGGTTCATCATGTTTCGATGCCACATACGGATACACAGATACACACGCTAAGGTTATAACACCCCTCTGTTAGCGTGGGGTGCGTTAAAATGCTTACGTTAAAAAATAAACATACATATTTTTCACTTCTCATGCTCGTAAAGTCCTTCTTTATGCTGGGTATAGGCTGCATAAAATCGCATTTTATGCACTAGTGCATAAAGTAATTTCTTCTTTTAAGACTAAGGTAATCAGGCCTTACAGCCTTCACACAATACACCTTCATTTAATTGATATATTTTTATGAGATTTTGGTTACATCTTAATTTAATTACGACATTTGTATAACTATCTTATTACAAATTTACGAATAATACCTACGGCGTGCATTTACGGTAAAAAAATACAACGCAAATATTTATAATAACTTGGCATTAAGCATCAGACCAAAGTCAAACCTGTCAAACGTCACATAGTCGAAAATTAAAAAAAAAAGTTAAGTAGGTAATCAGACCTAACAGGCCTTACAGCCATGCGCAAACATAACATTTTAATTACTTACATTAAATATAAAAAAATAATAAATTATCCTGTAAGTATGTGCTTCTTGTTTTATTTCCTTGCAATCGAAGTGAAAAGCAGAGTGTAAAATTCGAGCATAAAACCCATTTTACCCTCGACGTGACTATCCACACTCGCCGTTCCGGCTCGTGTGGCTATATGCACGTCTTGGGTAAAATGGCTCGTTTTATGCACTTGTTGTACAATCTACTATTTTTGTTCGCAGCTACTAACGAAAAGAAATAAAGCTATGATAGCCGTATGAAAATTTGTTAAAATAACATCGGAACGCCAGTGGTGTTCTTAATTGCATTCGCTAGCTTGCTGAAAATGAATGTGCTATAACTTAATAAGAAGACTTATATAAACGAGACTATACCAGACTGATAGGAATTAAAGATACATACCCCTCCATTTAGGTTGTTAATCTTACTTCACTGTATATTATAATAGAAGACTTATTAATGTGGGTCGTCCCTTTCTATAAGTAGACATAATTATTGTTCAGTTAAATCTATGTGGCTTACGCGCCTACGTCAGTCAGAGTCAAATTTCAAAACAGTGATATTTGTTAATGCATTCGTAAGTAGTTAAATAGTATTGAACCTTTATTACGTAAACAATGGGCTAAAAAGTACTATTTGTATGTTTACATTCGTTTGTGGTTTAATATTATGATTAACTAAGAATTGTGATGGTATCTGATGTTGGTAAAGTGCTAATTGCATAGGTACTTTATTATAACTTTCATGGCAATCGGAACGCAATGAACAAGATGATGAAAAGTATCTAAACGCATCAATATATTTGTCAAAGTCAAACTAGGTATGTAGTTATCAACATTGGTGAATAAATATGACGGAGTTTGGATGGAGCAGCGACTTAATGTGCCATTTGGCATACAAAAACACTACTTATACAAATTACAACACTAATAACTACATATTATCTTTTTTGACAAATATGTATAAATAGGTACTTACTAAGTGTAAAAACCAACAATTACAGACATTAAAAGCTTTAAACAGTTGTCAGCTGTGTGGCTGTTGTGAACTGTATCTAGTCAACGTATTAAATAGCTGCTTATACACGTTAGTGCCCTGTCGCTTTAACGTAGGTATTTAATAGATTCGAGTAGCAGTTTAAACGACAAGGTCTTAAATGTGCCTATAAGCGTTAAACAATGGTTTACGGTTGCCAAATTGTATCGGTAAACGATAGATTAATATGAAATAAACCCTAGTTGTTTTTAGTGAGCTCCGCATATCGTCTAGCGTCCGCATCGCACCGTGGGAATTTAATAAAATGGTAGGTAGGTACATTTTCTTCCGAAACTTCACTCGTTTTGAGCCACCTCAATTTACTATCTGACAGATTATTTAATAAATGAGGACCTAGGCAAGTAGTCTTGTCAGAATTAGGCATCTTTTTTTAAAATAATGTTTAGCATCTTTAGGTGGTCTGTGTGCTAACTTTCTCCATGGCATAAAAAAAAACAATCTTCAAAGCGAAATGATTGTAGAATACCTATGGTAACTGACTTCCTACTTAGGTAAATTATTTGCTTTCGTGCTTGTTAAATTTTGACCACGACACCTACCTACCTTTTTACAACGATAATTTCTTGTGATACCGCCCATTAAAAACTTCTAAAAAATTGTGATTGATTACAATGTCCGACCCACACGCAGTTACCACGAGGCTCTGTCATTCGAACAGGTAGCTCAGGTAGATGTATCGGTGTCATGCGCACGTTGCAGCTGCGCGAGTCCACACGAGACGCCTAATAGTGCTCGCTAATAAGTAATAAGTATTGCATGCGACGCTGCGCGGACGCTCGCCCAAGGTGATATCTCAGCATAAAACAAGGTCCATCTGATCGCTAATCCCTTCTCTAACCTATGATAATTGTTACCAAGTGAAAGTTGTTTGTGCCATTGAAGACCAATTTGAGGCACCATGAAATTACAAGGCACGAACCAATACTCTGAGTGCATAACCGAATTCCAGTTGCTATAGCAACTTAATGCATCATAGCTAGAAATTCAAATAAATACAGTGCCTTGTACTTTCACGAATCTGGCCTACATGCGTCATGCAAAGGAGCTTAGCATATGCAATATATGTACCTACAATACAAAAAAAACAGTAATATATTTGTATCGATTATAAAAAGCTAGTCTTGGATAAAAGAGGAATATAACAGACCTGAAAGTAACAAAACTCGTTTGATAAGTTTAACTCGTGGCGCGTCGTTTGCTTTTGGCGCGAAATCCAACACTCGTTCGTTAGCTGATAACGGAACTTTCACTTGATCATCACTTTTACTGTTTACGTCACGTCGCGGTTTACTACGGGTGAGGTAGTAAAGTTCATTCAATCAGCAGAGAGGTTCCGGGCAGGTGCGCCGCGGCCGGTGGGAAGAGCTCGACTGGTTTGTTGTGCCGCGGCCCGCGCCCCGCCGCAAGGGACTAACAACCTTCGAAGGCATTCTACGTGCACTTGGCGGCAAAAAACATACCATTCTCATACATACGTCCTCCTAACTGGGCCATATTCGGAGTAAGCCAGTTACGCTTGAAACTTGATATCAGATAAAAAGCTACATCTCAGTGTGAAGAAGGCTCACGATTTCGGATTACTCAAAAAATAATTGTTTGTAGGACAAACGATGGACACGGGTGATTACGGACTAGCGTCAGTAGGTCAGCTAGCCTGTAACGTAGCGTGAATAATTAAATTGTTTGGAATGTTTTAAATACCTACTTGAATAATAATGACTGACTGTTATGGAGGAAGTCATCAAATTGTACAATACCTTGTACAGTCAAGAATATAGTAAGGTACTTAAGTCCTACTTAACTAAAATGAATATTTGCGTCCCTTAAGTCAACTTAATTTACATAGCGCGTTGACCACTCAAGAGATCTACAATAAAGTTTGACAAAACCCCGTTTGGTGATTAGACCTCGACCATAAAATGCATCTAAATAAACACCTACTTATATCATAATTTAATAATTAATAATAGCGATCGCCACATTTAATCGATCTTGCACCCAAGTGAATGCAGACTACGACAATATGTAAATTACGTTGGTTCTTCTCTTCTGCACCTTTCCAAACGAAATTAACTTGCATATGGGGTATAAAGTTGATTTGTCCAAACTTAAAGATTTCATGCATCCATCTTGCTTTCTCAGTTAGCTATTAGCACAGTCGAAGGCATTAAAATCTACAGTTCCATCGCGTCGAATATATGTCCACACCTATGGTCTACACTGACCTTATTGTACCTATGTGGCGTATAGATATTTTGGACCTCACGGGAACGAATATATTATATGACTTTGACTGTACTAACTCACCGATAAGGGAACTGAGAAAGTGAGATGGATGCATGAGAACTTTGTCGTTTAAAATAAGATATTTTACTATTCACTACATTGTACCTACCTTTCTCCATTAAAAGCATGACTCAGTCATATCGTAGACCAAACAGAGTGCTTTCACATTAAGCGCCTAAGCAGCAGGAACTGCCCCGCTTGGTCGTGTGACTACTGACTATAGACCGTACCACCGTCCGCCGACCGTCGTTGCGGCTGAAGCAGGCACAAGTCTAAAGGTGCTTTTCGACCGGAGAGGCAAGGCGAGACCTAGTTTTAGGCATGGGAGCCTAGTGGCTGGAGGAACCGAGAATTGAAAATTGTAGATGCGCGAGGGAACTGAAGTTTTTATACAAATTTCAATTTTAGTCTTATATCGCCTAGCCGGTGGAAAAGGGAAGCACCAACGCCCTAATGTGAAAGCGCTATGCTCGTGAATCAGTCTCGTGCATTCAGGGGTAAATTTAGGATTCAAGAGGGCAGTTCGATCCAGCGGACTCACTTTGTAAAATAATAAAACAACAATTCAGGATGTACAGTCGAGTTCATAAATATGTGTACACTTTAGTACTTCGACTACCGGTCGACATTGGTACCAACAGACTGTACCCGACCAATAAAGGTTAGCTGTAGATAATGGCCAACTGTTGAGTTTCTTGCGGCGCTTCTCAGCATTGGTATCCTCATGGATAGATCTATCCGCTGGTAGATTGGTGACGTCATACTTAGTATAAACAGACGTAACACGGTGAATTATATCCTTATTGAGGCTCGGGGAATGTAAAAATAAGATTCGGTTGAATGGGTTTATAACATACACAAATAAAACAACTGCATAGTACACTTTCTTTTAATAGCGTTTTGTTAATAAACTGTTACCTTAAAAGAAAATTGGTATCTACCTATACAAAACGTACCCAATGAGGCTCTCGAAAACTCCCGTTGATGTGAAAAAAATACATTTTCATTTATCAAAGTGGAATCAAATTGAGCGTTTGGTTACAAATTAGGTCTATTAAATGAGACATGTTGTATGTATATGATAAGATCTCAATCACACTATCCACGTAACGTCGACAAAAAGAGACGCAGCACTGCGTCAGAGCGTGATGCACATTGACGTACAACCGTGTCTCGGGGCATTGTCGCCGCCGCGCAGGCGAAGTGGTAAATGGTAATTGTGCAACAAGGTATCGGTGCTGCTTAGACATTACCGCTGATTGCGTCACAAATGGATCGCAAGTTTAATAAATTAAAATTAAAAATTATGCAAATAAAACTTCATTATCCGACGATCTAACTGCAAAGTTTAAAACATAATTTATACACTGGTTTTATGTAAATAAAAATATTTTTCAAACATTTCGATTTCCAACTGCGATAATTAATATATTACATTGTTTTTCACTAAAATATAACAAAATACACTTATACAAGCTACTTGCTACGATTGGTTACATACAGGTGATAAATTACCGCGAGAGTTACATCCTTCGACACTGAAACCGTAGACAACAGTCTACGAACGCTGCCTACGACATTCAGAGTACAGTCATCGTCAAAAATAAACGGTCACTTTGGTACATTATGCCATCACTTGTTGCACAATTTTATAGTTAGGTCAAACCTACCGTTAAAGCGAGGCGGTACAAAAGTGATCACTGATGACTGTACCCTACGCGCTAGCGGCTAGCGGATCACCAGCGCGCTAGCCGCGAGCCAGCCCGGGTCGCCGAGGCGAAACAACAGTACAGAGCGACGGACAGAGCCGGGCCGGCACACTTATACAATGGCTAAAGATCGACAGAAAAGAGACACTGATTAGCAGCCGTTTAGTTTAATACATACAGATAAAATATAATAAAACACTTGGTTCAACCAAGTAGAGTATAACTCGACCACCTTAGAGCCGTGCCTCCTTGGCCAGCGGGGCGCGGTGGGACGCGCTCGACCATAAGACAGTATGCTGTCGCTTGCCGGTCCAATTGGAGGCCGGCCATATAACGCTCGATCTATCCCAGAGTCACTTTCATTTCCACTTATTATTATTGTATAATAATATAATATCAACGAAACACGAGATGGATGATTGGAGAGCTTATCTAATCTGAAACGCGCGCCACCACCAATAACTTCGTAGGATATATGTAAATTGCAGTGGAGGGGCGCGTCATTCTAATTTAGACGAGCTGTCGGTACTATGTGCAAAATAGTTATGTCTTATTCCGTCTCATATATCGTCCGCAACGCACAGTGAGAAGCCACCAAAAGAAGCCATTGAAAGTGATAAACATAGGTAATGCAACAATGTGTCATTGTACTATTATATGTACTTAGCAGCATAATAAAACCCCCAATAAGTTAGATGGGCCGATAAAGTCGACCGTGTCGGAGAGAGTACTCGTTCAGGTCCAAGTCAAGACGGCTCACGGCGCACCGGGGTTCGGGCGCAAGCCCAGTATTTAGGGCGAGGTATTTGATTTAGGCCGTTTCATACCTTGTGACTTGCTATCTAATCCACATTATTTATTTTCCATTATTGAATTATTATAGAATAAAGTATTCATCAGATTTTTTAAACAAACACGCCAACATTTTTTTTCGTAAAACGTGTTTGAAAAGTTTTCCTTTTGGTGCCGATACCAGACACAGCTCCAGGCTATTACCAAAAATCATCCATTAGAAATCGTCGCTCGTCGACAGGAGAGACATTTCTGTATCATCTAGTATTTATGATTTATAATCATACCCCGGCCGGCGAGAGCAAAAATGCTTCTGCTCCTAGTGCTTAATTAAATATCGACTATTCTATCGACATATGGATGTCGATAGAATTGATAGATATAGATAATCACTATGAATTATTTCGTTTTGCTCCGATTACTACAGTAGATTTAGAACGGTCCTTTAGTTGTATGAAATGGATTTTATCGCCAAGGCGAAGGAGTTTAAAATCAGAAAATTTAGAAAAAATGCTAATTGTATATTACGAAAATTACATAAAATACTGAATAATTACAATCACTTGGTTTTAATTTTGTTTACAACAATAATTAATACTTCTGCATATCATAACGGTGGTCCAGTACATCGTGTTGTTTTTATCGACATCGACCAAAGTGTGTGTCCTCGCACTATTAAGCTGTCAATTCATTTTTGCTCTCGCCGGCCGGGGTATGTTTATAATATTTAAATGACTGCAGCGTTAGCCGCTGCCGAGGCGAACCGGGACCAAGTCGACGTTGGTAAATTAGTGGTTACAATCACACGGTGCAGATATTAGTAAAGCATTAAATTTAGAATAATCCTGAGCGGGTAGTGTTCTGAAAAAATTAAAAGGACAAGGATTTAAGTATTTTTTTACCAAAATTACCGCCAATACTGGAGCTCGCGCACATTACTGCGAGGGCAAGAAATATGAGAAAACAATAATTTTTAATATTTTTCCCGCCTGCTGACAGTATTTGCACATTAATAGTGGCAGCGGATGGTTTAAATAAGTTTTGACACAGTATTTGTTACCACAGTTGTAAGAAGGTTGTTACAACCTTGCTACGCAGTGCCGACAATATTACCAAAACTTGTTGATCATTGAACATCAACAGCACACTGCTTACAAAAACTTTTAGAATCACCCAAAACGAGGAACTTAACCACATAGAAGTTCGAATAATCCTAAGCCTAGAGTTAAACCTTTTCAACGCCACATCCCGGACATAAGTCAACCTCGCCTCGGGCGGGGTCTCCTTACACAGTCCGATCGTCACACCCTATAGGGCGACGGTCGGCGGCATCGAAAGGCTTCCGCTCATCAGGCGGCGACTCGGCGCGGCGGGCTGCGATTCGCAAGCTTCATACGACTCTATGCGTCTGTTTGGAGTCGGTCGCGGTCGTCGCCGCTGCCATCTTCGTGCAATATCCAGGCTATAGGAAGCTTCGATCGTAACGCAACACGGAACGTTTAAAACATTTACAAGAGTTTACTGGTCGGGTAGGTCCCGGAGTCGGGCGGGCGGCGCCGGCCAGGGTCAGCTGCGCGCGGGCGCGGGGCCCGCGGCGCGGCCCTACGGCCGGCGCGCCGGGAACGCGCCCGCGCGCGCCGCGTACCCGCGCACAGGCGCTGCAACAACACACCTTCAGTCACACACCCGAGCGAAACGGGCCGACTTTCTCAAAGAGAGAGAGGAAATCCGCCCAAGAACTTAAGCTTTTCCCGACATACAAAGATCGTAAATAGAGACGATTGTGTTTCTCCCATACGATTGCCTATAGACAAAATATGACTTTTCAAATTTGACAACTTAAGGTTTTCTACTCGCAAACGTTGAGCCGCTTATATTAATATCATTAACGGTATCAGAATACCACGTATAGCGTAACTGAAGCGCGCAAACCGTTCTATAATAGTTATTTCATATTTTTATTAAAGCGTTGTTATTACCATAGTTACACGCATGAACAAGGTCAGTGATGGGTGTTTGTTGATCAACTAACATCTACATTTTTATATTTTACTTGTCAAAAACTATTTTTTACCACAATTTAAATGTGTAAATATAGCAAAAATATTCAATTAATTACCATAACGGTGTAAAGGTAAATAATATTAATCGGTTAGGCTGTTTTGTAATATGGCAGCACCAGAAATGTCATTGGTTAATTGACATTTAAATTCTTGTAAAGCCTGACCAGAAAAATAAAACACCTCGACATATTGCGAAAATTACATGAAATGTCATTTCTATTGCAGTTCACGAAACTCAAATAAAAAAGTATTAATGGCGAACCCATTACGTACAAATTTATCTGTTGAAAACGGATAAGGATTACAAAAAAATCTTTGGCTTTCATGCAAAGTTGTAAGATTTATCTACTATCTATAAACCGCCTAGAACGGAAGAGGCGCAGGACGCAGAAAAATATTTCTAGCCGGTTCAAAATAAGCTGTTTATATGGTTACAAACAGCACTTGGCACTTAACATCACTTGGTCTGGTGACCATCCGACTATATGTGACCATCATGAAATATTATGATTTTACTATTTATATATTTTTAATCCGAAAACTCACCTTGATTAGGGAACGGCAAGCAGTTGGACTTGAGAACTTCCTCATGGTTGCCATACGCACAGAATTTGACCACAACTGTGTTAGCCGAAATTCCAGTGATCTCCGCCTCATAGAACTGGAAGAGAACAACCATTTATTCATAAATATGCTTAAACGATATGATAATTGTAAGCGTTTTAGCCAGGAGGGCGCGTCTCGGCCCCACACCTAGATTGACGTCGAACAGTACGTAAAATTAAGCCATTTTTATTATTAACACTAATAAAAAATCAAAGAGGGAGCCCAATGTTCAGAAGTGAACGACTACGGGCAGAAATGATGATGACGATGATCATGAATAAAAAGTACATTACTGCAGAGACCGAGAAAATAGCTGTTGCGGGACGAGTAGAGTTAGCGTGGTTGAGAGGCAGTCGAGGCCGCGCTATATACGAGTCCAGCAACACCGCCCTTCCTAGTTGAGGCTTGTATAGTGCTTTTCTCCAACAATGCGAGAAAACTTAACACTTTGTTTTAATAATATTAACACAATGTCCCAAAATTTACTGGAGAAAAAAGAACAGAAGCAGGTACGATTTATGACACTGAAATAAAGCATAAAAATCACAAATTTAAATATAATAAACTCAATTTGAATACGGTATAGTTTAAATTATAGCGTTTATTACGCGTTTATGTTATTTCAACAATTTATTTTGTTTATGAACGTAATTTGTATTTAATAAATGTCAAATTTTGATACACTTTTAAATACGCTGTAAAAGCTATTTGAAAATGTTTCACTTGTTATTCCATGTCATTTAAAAAGTAAAATATACAAGGAAGAATTTTTGATTGCACATGTGTTTGGCTGTTTGGAGTTAGTTACCCTAGACCAAACATGGTTTTAAAAAGTAAAACACCAGGTACGTAATGATATTTTATACATTTTCGCGGCTGCTGCCGTTGATAAACTTTTTTTTTTTAATTTTGCCCCGCCCTGGAACTCAAGAACTTCGCGGGCTGATTTCACAACAGTAAGGTTAACATTTCCAGGCATGTGGGAGAGAACTTACATTATTGTCCTCCCAGTAAAGCGCGAGGCAGCGGTCGCCGACCTTCCAGTGTATGTCCGCTACGCCCAGCATGGCGCGTGCCTGCTCATTGACGGCGGCGTTTTGGAAGCCCAGCAGCGAGCCGGGCAGGAAGGGCCCGCGCAGCTCGCGCCCGTACCCAAACACCTGCCGCGCGCCGTAGCCCGCGTTTCCCCCGAACCCGCCGTAAACTCCTTGCTGCTGCGGCTCCATGTAGCCGTTCGCCGGCCGCCGCTGGTACCCCTGCTGCTCCTGGTACTTCGGCGGCTCGCTGTCCCTCCGGAACGGAGCTATATCCTGCACCTGATTGGGCATGTATTGCTTCTGCTGATACTGCTGGTCTTGGTAGCGCGCCTCTTCTTGTCGCGAGTGTTCAGACAGGAGGTTCAAATTGGAGGTGGCCTCTGCGAGGCTGTCCATGTGGTTATTGCTGTTCCCGTATTGGGGTTGGTGAAACTTGTCTGACATGTTTCTGTCGTTTCGCATGTTCCTATCACCATACTGCGGTTGATTCTGATAAGAGTTGGCATACGTCAAGTTGATGTTGGCCTGCATCTGTTGCTGCATTTGTTGTTGTTGTTGTTGTTGTTGCTGCTGTTGCTGTTGATGCTGTTGATGTTGTTGCTGTTGTTGCTGTTGTTGTTGTTGTTGTTGTTGTTGTTGTTGGTGTTGTTGTTGTTGTTGTTGCTGCTGTTGCTGTTGTTGTTGTTGCTGCTGTTGTTGTAGTTGTTGTTGCTGCTGTTTATTCTTCTCATCCAACTTCTTTTGGAATCTCGGTGGTTTCTCGTTCTGCATCTGGTACCTTCTGTCGTCCCGGTGCGACGAGTGCGGCCCGTCGTAGTGCCCTCTGTTGTCAGAACGGTGTCTGTTAGGCCCGTCGTACCTCGACCCCGAGGGCCGCGGGTTATTTCTGGCACCATTTCTATCTCTGTTATCTCTGTTTTCTCTGCTATCTCGGTTATCCCTGGTATCCCTGTAATTTCTGTTTTCTCTCTCCTCAGTATTTGTATTGTATTGACGATTACTTTTGTCCTTCTCTGGGACATTAGGCAGCTTATCTTCTAAAAAGTCAAAAAGTGATACTTTTCCTGAAGGTTTGATGGCTATGTTGTCTTCATCGTTAGCATCCTTATTGCGGCCCTTGCGCTTAGGTGGTTCTGGTTCCTTTTGCTGCCTTTCTCTTCTATTCTCAGAATTGTCTCTTTTCTGTAACATTCTAAGTGCTCGGTCCACATTATTTTTAGTGTATCGCAAAGCATTTTCAGCCTGTTCTTCAGAAAAACCTGCATCAATTATCTTCTGAACATTTGCATCCAGTAAGGGTTTAGTGCCTCCACCAAAGACCTGTAAAGTAATTAATATATTACTGCTTGTAATCGTCATCTAAATTTTTTGGTGAAGGTAAAGCTAAGGAGAACATCACTGTAAACTAAAATAATTAATTATTAAAGTGAATCGAATTTTGCTACTTTGAATTTTATATAACACCAGATTCCAAAATGCTGCACTCAAGTTAATGAGATCAAGGATGATATTTACCAATACAAACACACAGGGAAGACCAACAGCTATCAGAAAATGTTAACTTCAGCATCTCACTGGTTTATATTTTTTTTCTAGCTCACTGCTTTTCCTTCTCACGAATCTTAGTTTAGAATCAAGTCATAGCTTGTGTTACCATTGGTCAATTAAATAAAGTTACATAATATGCTGTAGTTATATAAAAGAATTACCTTCTTAACCCCTGAGAGCCTTTGAGCCTCGGCAATGGCACCTTTCCTTTGGGCCTCGAACTCTGCGTTGTCCTGCTTATTAGCCTCCTGGATGCTCTTGAACTGCTTGTCCACTGTTAATGCCTCCAGCTGCTGCCCAAATGGAATCCATGGCGGAGGGCCACCATCAGCCCCAATACCTCCTAAAAAAAATATGATCATAAATAATGCTAGGCTAACATTGGGTAATTGGGGGAAAACATGTTGCAAAATTGCAATCCAATCAGAAAATTTAAGGCTCCGGCAAACCAAACGCGTGGCAACAGCAGCGCGTAGCGTCGCGTGGCGCTGCAGCTGCGTTTGGTGTGACGTGTAGCGCCGCGCGCGCGCGTATCCAACAGGCGTTTGTAAAAAAATACAACCACTGCCGCGCCGCTGCTGCCGCGCCGATGCGCTGCTGCTGCCGCGTCCCAGTGTGACGATAAACATGGCGGCCGTATTTAATACAACTTTGCGGAGCTGCGGCGCGCGTGACGCGCCGCGCTGCTCGAATTGTCCCGGGCTGTTGCCCGCGTAGCAGTTTCAACGCGCGCACGCCGCTGCAACGCTTTACTTTTTGGTGCGCCGGGTTCCATTTGTTTTGTTGTTTTACAACTCGCGCGTGCGCGCAACGCTGCCACGCGTTTGGTGTGCCGGAGCCTTCAGTTTTCAAATTAAATACATTTAATTGGCCAGTTATATCAAAAACAATTGGTTGACTTATTATATTCATGCATCAAATAGCATAAAAATCCCAAAACTACTGTTACTGTTATGGTCCTCATTTAAGAGATCTAGAATTTTGTATCTCCATATTTCCATCCAATTATATTCGCATTATATTGCATTATATTCTATATTATTTTATATTATTTTGCATTATATTCGAAAATACTATCTGGAAGTTATGAGGCTGTCCCAGAGGTGACCAAGGGCCCTGGAGCAAAGAAAAAACTGGGGCCCTAAACTGTTTATCCTTAATCAATTTAAAAAAAATGCAAAGCTTTACGACACATAATCATAATAAGGTATCATCAGCTGCTTAGCTAAGAGAATAATAAGAGGTTTGCTAATCAGATTTTGGGGGACAATTGAGCTTGGAGGCCCCAGGGCACTGCCTCGCCCTATCCCATTGTTAGCTATGACAATGGGCTATCACCAAAGAAGAAGTAAAACAGCATATGAATATATATTTTAGTTAGCAGAATATGTTAATCACTGATAAGTACATTGCAAATACAACAAACAAAATTACAATACAACTTTCATAATTTATAAATCACTCACCTCTTGTATGTTTGGCAAGACTCCGGACTAGCTCCCACTTCTCTATCATGTGGGTCACTTTGCCTCCAAGCACAGTGACTATTGCTGGAGTTAGCCAAATTACACCGTGGCACATCTCCAGCCCCTCATTCTTGAGAAGCAACTTGGTTCCTGGGGGTGTGTTTATACTAATACTGGGTATCGGACTTGTCTCTAAGCCTGTACAAGAACTTTTGCCGTCATTTAAAATCAATTTTAACATCCGGGGTGCATTACTTGACTCTTCATTTGCTTTGGGTGCAGACACATTTCTAATCTTTTGGATTTGAACGACAATGGGCTTTTCAAGCTTAGTTGGGTCCTTGGTAAAGTCCTCGGGGAACGAAGCCTCGCCGATGTCCCGCAAGTCAAACTGCAACACAAGTCGCGCTCGATAAGCATTCATACACTACTATTGTAACAAATGGGTCGCAATATCGACTACTTACGTCTAAAGCGCGTTTACTTAGAACTTTTACATCCTGTATTTGGCCATTTTCGCTTATAGTATCTAAACCTTCTGGACTAATGTGCCTGGAAGAATCACACGGTCATTAGTTAATAGGATTGTGCATACAAACATACGAAACTGAAGGATTTAATCATTTAGTTACCAGCCCAGTTCTATAAGATTTTCACTAAGTGACATGTTTTCATTTGCGGCTCATGTCTTTGCTAGAAATAATATACAGAAATCTCACGCGAATCGTCGGAGACATACGGTACCATTTGTCAAACAATGTCAGACAGAAAGAAATTACATAGACAATAAAAAACTGTTCTGGCTAACGTTAAAAACGAGCAAATGATTGTAGTGCAGATTTAACCTTGACTCGAACTCGCTAATTTTAGCTAGTAGCACGCCGTGTAATCTAAGCTTGCCTTGGTAGCAATAAAAAGGTGAATGACCGATTGACTTTAATTAATTTTGTTGGTATCGGTAGATGACGTGACGTCGTAATCTTTGCATTTACTTCGACGTAGACAAGTTTGTATAATTAATATCCTAAATCCTAGTGTATGTATGAACAAAGACAGTCTCTAGTGGGTACAATACAACTGACGGACGTGTTTCAGAGCAAAGCAAATAATTAAACTCAAAATAAAATGTCTTCGGTAAGGTTACACACTGATTTGATGTTAATATTTCGATGATAAACGTCTTTTCATTCTATATTATCTATTTACGATGTATATAGTAAAGCATGTCAAGAGATTTTTTGCTTCGAATGCATCATGTTACGTTATAAAAAGTTTGTGTATGTTTTAGACTCATATCTTTAACGTGGAAATGACTTGCGAGGGCTGCTCCGGCGCAGTGGAGAGGGTACTCAACCGGCTTAAGGGCCAGGGCGTGGACACTGTGAATATAAGCCTGCCTGAACAGAAAGTGTCTGTGACATCAACTCTCAGTGCTGAGAAATTATTAGAAGTCATCAAAAAAACCGGCAAGCAGACTTCATATGTCGGAACTCAGTAAAGGTCTCAAGATAATAATCCTAAGTAAATGTATTCATTAAAAAAGGGGTTTGGGTAAAATTGGCATCTTTTTGAAGTGAAAGTGAAAACATATATCTATTCTGCAAGACCAACTTAAAGAAAAATCAAAACTTCTAAATAACATATTATTATATAATTGATTATACAGGGTTTTACTTTGGATTAGATCTTTAAGATCCTATCATTGACTCAATGACAACAGTTAGCTCTAATACTTCAGGGTTATGGATACATGTAAACTTTTTTAAATTCACTGCTTATCACTCTGATTTCCATACAAAATTGACCTGACTAGCTGGCCATTGGAGCTGGATGTGTTAATGTTATTGTAGTCTTTGTTCTATATGAAGTTGCAAACCCCTTTTGTGACTTAATCACAGGCTGGCTACAAAATGCCATGCAGATGGGTTATATAAAGTACAGATACATCTATTCCTAAATAAATACTTCTTATTTAGCACAATATATCAATACATAGTTCAGTTTTGTTGCTAGAGTTACAAGAACTTTTGTTTGTACAAAAAAATCCAACAAGATGTTTAACAAATTAATCATGTCATTATTATTATTTAACCCTTTACACCAGAGCTTATCTGACTGTGAGGATTAATCACAATTTATTGAGAGGTATACTGTTAAACAATTGATTAGAAACAATTGAATTACTTTGCCATACCAAGCTGGTGGGAAGGGTTAAATATGGTGGCATCATAATCAACAATTGTTATCTTTGAAGATAACCATTGCATAGGACATTGTCTGAAATATTGTACAGTAAATTCATTGATCTTTATATGTATTTACCTAGTTAAGTATTTAGTTTTTACAGTATTATATTAAAGATATTTTTGAATTATTTCACATTGTAATTACTTATTAAAATCAGTCTAACTTAATAAAGACAATTTGTACATGTATAACTCAACTTTAATAACTTGTAACAGGTCTAACTACTATCTTCCAGAGTGGTCACTCTCAGGTCCACGAGATCCACTGCCTCATGCAGGGCATTCAAGTGATCCACAATGGCATTAACAGTGGGCAGAACATCTACACAATAACATCCTTCTTCATTAGTGCTCCCATTGCAAGTGAAAGTGTTATCTAATTGTTTAGATTTTTTTAACAGTGGTTCAAGATTGGGTTTATTATGATTTATTACTTTAAATCCACTATTGATAGGGTAACTTCTTTTCCTACCGACCCACTCTATTGTGCCGCTAGTATAGCATACATCATTCTCTTTTAGTTTGATCATGCCAAATAAGTCTTCCTCGTGGCCACACATTGTCGCAACAGTGGTGTTGAGCTTGTTGATGGAGGGCACTGAGTAGGTGGCGGGGGTGGGTGGGGTGCGCGGCATGTGGCTGATGTCGCTGATACTGTAAGAGGAGCCATCTGAATGAAGTAAAGAATTTTCGGAAGTAGTGTTTCTGTTACTCACATTCCGAGGATTAGAAGTGTTCCCGGAATAGTGGCCCATTTGACTATTCTCCAGCAGGGTACTGTTGCCCCTTGGGTGCTCTCGAAAACTGCAGGGACTCTCAGATTCAGGAAGATCGAAGTGAACAAAGGATGTCACAGGATACTTGAAGCTGTGATAGCATAGGTACCAAACGCTTGCAGCCTGATTTGTATATTATTGAATGCATTAATACTTTTCAATACCATCTAGTGTGAAGAGGAGCGTTTGACATGACTAATATAATTGCAACTTTCTCGGAACTCTAGTTTCTGGATAGCTATAGAGTATTTCGATGAAATACTTGTCATAGACCAATCCTGAATAAGAGTAAATAGGTATATATTTTTATTTTGGTAAACTAAGTAACATATAGTCTGCGTGCGAGCTGATGTCAGGATTTAGTGCAATGATTTAGTCAATATAATGTAATGATAGAGCCAACTAAGGCGAAATGGCCAGCTCCTTGTACTCGGAGACGCAGGGTCACACGATGCGATGCGCGGGCGCGGCGCACTTCTATCTTCTTCCTAATCCCCGATTTTCGAAGCTCGCGCGCGGACTGTATGTATTTTTGTCTACCACTAATAACTAAGCTAATTATTAAATACCTACTTAACTAATGGAAGTATTTATTTACGCTATCTAACTCAAAATCGAAAAGGCTTTTTGACAACCTGTTTTTTTCCTTTAGCAGATGTAGCAGATCTAGCATTAAGTGATCTTGATGATTTTTGCTCAACATTCTCTTTCATTTCATTTCCTATTTCCGTAAAATTAGTATTCCATACAAACACCTGCAAAAAGTAGATAAAATTGTGTTCAACAAAATCAAAATAAAATTTTGCTATACAGATAGAAGCTCAATTTACAATAAATCAAACCTGTTTGTCCTCTCCACCCGAAGCAAATGAGTCTCCACTTGGGGAGAAATTAACAGCATTGACAGCCCCATTGTGCCCCGTCATTGTAAATATGGGGTGACCCTCTAACAAGTCCAGTATCTGCAAAACAGGTACTATGCTACATATAAATCTCCAAATTATACTCTACTGCTACTACAGATTTCTTGTAAGTTTCATACCTTCATTCTTCCATCTTTACTAGCCGTGACAACATAACTTCCACTAGGGTGAAATGCTAATTGGGTTACTGCATCACTGTGTATGCTGTAAAAGTAAAATTAACATATCATAAATTACTCTTAAGAAGCCAGCTATCTTATAAAAGTAAAAATTGTTTTGGCTGTAACTTACCTATAATACTGGACAAGATTATGAGTCCTAACGTCATACAGTTTGATATTTCCATGTGATGTGCCCACAGCTATGTAACAGCCAGACGGGTGCCATGCTAAGCACACCCCGTGGCCTTTCTGATCCTTGTATGTGTGAACACACTCTCCAGAATCAGGGTTCCAAAGCCTCGCGGTCTTATCATCAGAGCAAGAAGCTATGACAGAGCCATCATTAGAGATACGGGCACACCTCACCCAGTTGGTGTGGCCCACAAAAGATGATATAAACTTGAATTTATCACTTGACCAAAGCTTGATGATTTTGTCATCTGATGCTGTTAGTATCTGTAAATAAAGTTGATTTATTTTATTAGAGATATTGTCATAAAAATGAACTATCTATGTATGTATAAATTATAAAATACTTTATTGTAAAAACAACAAATTAACAGAAACAAATGATATGTAGAAAAAGGTAATCTTATGGTCACTTGAATTAAGGGATCTTTTTCAGTTATTATTAGAATGAAGTTAAACATCCCTTGTGATTAAAACATTTAGATTCACTGCCATATATTGGGGAAAAAGTACCTGAGGCATGCTGTGGCCAAAGAATGCTCTCATACTCCAAACCAAATTCTTTAATTAGATAATTAGATACGGAACATAAGAACCTTGGACTCATCGGGGGTGAACTGCACAGAGCGCACCGTCTGTGAATGTGCCCTGAACACGCCTGTGCTGCCCGTGACTGTGGGCACCCACAACCGCACGCTCCGGTCGCGGGACGCCGAAGCCATGTGCCGGCCCGACGGCGAGAACGTCACGTCCATTACCGCCTCGTCGTGACCTTGGAACCTGTAGCTCTTCATGCAGCCTCGTAGTTCCCACAGCTGCAACCGAAACATTTGATTTATATAAATGCAATAAATCCATATAACGAGTTTTGACCTACTAATATGTACCCTTTACCACTTACTAGAATACTGTTATCCAAGGAACTTGTGGCTATTTGGTGCTCGTTTGGACTGTAAAAGAGCGAAGTGATCGCATTTTTGTGGCCTTTTAATTGTTTCTCCAGCGACGGCTCTAAAAGTGTATTTTCTTCTTCCATACTATTTCCCCTAAGCCAAAGTAATGATTTTACGTAAGTTGAGTTTCGACCACTTTAAAATTAAATAGTAAATTTATTTAAGGCCAGATTTCCAGTAATCGTATCGTATTCCCATTAAAATTTCAAATTGAAACTGACAGGACCGAATCAGAATCACAACAAAAACCATTGACAAAAGCTTATTCGTATTCGTAGTGCTGTACTATGATTTTGACGGTTTTTCACTTCAGAAAGTATCATTGGAACCAGCCAGCCAGTAACTTGGAATTAAAAACCTAACAGTTTTGTTTATGGAAAATTCTGTGTATTCTTCACACGAGGTGTTTCTTGTGTTTTGAATTTAATTTGTGCCTTGTTCTTGCGAATCTTGCCCATCAACTCAGTTTATTTACAGAAAAGAAACTGAGCCCCGCTTTTCACATCCATAATGTGTAAGTCTCGATAGAAATTATAGAGAATGCATTTAATTGTATTGGTTTACGATCACACCGGGCAGGTGTCATTATTTAATTCTACATTAAATTCTAGTAGCAATTTAATTTTTATATTTTCAGTGTCGTGAAAAACAAAATATGGAGTAAAGGAAACAGTGTTCTATGGCGATAGAGTTTTGGATAGCTAGTAAGTAAATAAAAAAAGTTATATTACACCATTCTATTATTTATTTCGCATGTTATTCACAGTGCATTTACTTAAAAAATCGTCGTTTTCAGTCTTGGAATGAAAAATCAAAGAGTAGTAACTAAATTTATTTAATTTTAACCTTATTACTGGTAAATAAAGATAATTAGATAGTTTTGATAAAGTTTTGTGTGTAGGATCAGGCTGCAATGAACGTCGGAGGCATGGCCGAAATGGGCAGCGAGGTGGCTCTGATCGCGGACGAACTGAGCCGTGCAGTAGAGCTCACCCTGAACCCAGCAGTGGCTCATGATGCCCGCAATCAAGCGTACAATGCTTGTGAAAGGTAAATGACAAGTGCATGAGTAAAGTTGAGATAATGATGCAATTACTGCTTTAATGTAGAATTATGCAACCCTAGAAAATGATTCTTAATATGATTGCATAGTAATATAATAAAATAGCAGCTAAATGAAGAATGTTGAAGGAAGATTCCTTATAAGTATCAGTGCCAAGAACTTTGCTCCTGCATCTTTTGTATCAGTAAAGGTTGCCAATGCAGGTGTTAATGCTTTATTTTATTATATAATCTTTGCTATATATATCAAATATATTAAGCTCAGGTTAAAGTTGGACAAATTCAGATTCAATCAATTAATTAAATTACTGTGTTTTTATTTTCAAGTTGCTAAATTCCAGATAACTAACATATTTCGTAATTAACGACTGATTGGCCTAGTTGTTAGTGACCCTACCTAGGCAGCTAGCGGCCCCTTATTTAAATCCCAGTAAGGGCACATATATATGTCGTGAGAGAGAGTATTTGTTGCCGAGTCTTGGTTGTTTTCCGTGTATTTCTCTATATAAGTCAGTTTATGGTTGTCTAGGGGCCGTATTAATAAACTTATCTGACTGTGAGGCCCGTCACAAGATACGTCAAAGTAAACACCAAACCATAGAACACTCATTTTTGACACATTTCAAGATGAATATTGAGATCAGTTTATTAATACAGGCCTTAGACTTATAGTACAAGCCTAGAGCTTAGTTTAAGACATGGCTAATTTCAGTGACATTGACACCTGATACTTATTTTTTTTGTTACTGGATAAAAGTGGTATTTTTTATCTTAACTAGCTGGAGTCCTATCATTTTTTTTGCTCATGATGGAGCAATATACTCTTACTTTGTTAACAAGCGAGTGCAGATTTCCTTCCGAGAAACCAGAGGTTTTTAAACCTTATATTGATTGCATTGCGTTTATTCAATATGTGATCTTTCCATGTCATTCATCGATCCAAATGAAAACCCAGGTACTTGACACATGAAGTTTAAGGTAAGCTGTTCTAGCCTAGTGTAACTGGAGGACAAGTTTCTCATCTAATTGTGAATGTGATGTGGTGAGTCCTATCAAATACACATAAAACCTGCAAGATCTTTTTTGCGAACCCCATGTTTATCAACAGAATTGTGTGAAAACCTGTGTATATCTGCAGCAGTTTAGAAAGGTCCTCAATGAGTATGATTGAGGCAATCAAAGCAAAAACTGAACTAACCCCCTCACCCTGTCTTATTTGATGATTTTGAAAACAAAACATAATTGTTTTTTTAGCTTCAAAGAGAGCTCCCCATGGTGCGCACAAGCAGGCTTGCTGCTGGCCAGTGGGCAGTATTCTGCTGTTGTCAAACATTTCGGCTTACAACTGATGGAACACACCGTCAAATACAGGTGGACACAAATCACACAGGCTGAGAAGATTTTTATTAAGGTATACATTCATTTCTGTTTTGCAAATTAATTCTATATCTCTAAAATGATGGCCTTGTTTAATGAGCTAGCTGCTTACACAATAATAATTTTGCTATTGATCATACTAACGGGTGATAACAAAAAAACGATCAAACTTAAATATAATTACATTAAAAACACACTGTATTTCTTTCAAAACCGATTAATGAATATTTGAATGTGGCCCATGGTCAGCTGTGCGACGGAGTTTGGTCAAAATGGTCGCACAAGAACGCTGGACGGCAATCTTATCCATTTTATGTACACAAGCTTTTATCCTCTTTATCAGCTGAGTACAATTTTCGGCTCTCCAATTATTCTTGTACACCAATGAACTCAAATATCCGAAAAAATCTTCTATTGGCCGACATTGAGGAAGATTTGTTGGGTTGCGGTGTTTTGGTACAAATTCGATTTTTTTGGAGTCCAGAAAACTGAGTGTTTTTTTGCATAATGCGACGACGCCGATCGCTGACGCAAGTATGTGTTTTGGCCAAAACACATACTTGCCATCAGAGTGATATTTCTGAATAAACGGCACTAATATTTTCTTCAAGCATTCGTTTTGGTATACATTTTGATTAACGGCTAATCCACTAGGTTTGAACCACAGTTTTGAAACTCCTCTTTCGGAAATCACGACATACAGCATAACCTTTTGCTCAAACTTGTGTTTGAATTAGTATTTTTTATTCGAAGGTGTGGTAGAACTGTTGCTTGTGTAGTATCTATCATTTCCCGGGATGTGAAATTTGCTGAGGGGAAAATAACATTCATCATCTAAAATGAAGCTTTTCCCAGCGTAATGTCGGGTCATCCAGCGACATTGGGTTTTAAAGGCCGAAATTTGTTTTTCTGTATATTCTGGTGCCCTCACCTTCTTCCGGCATACTATTCACCAACCTTCTTTAATGGTTTGCAGATATACGGTTGACTACAATTAAATTTTTTCGCAGCATCCCGTTGGCTCATGCTGTCTGAATCATTAAATTGGGTATGAAGCACTTTTAGGCGTCGTTTGGTCATTATCTTTGCCGGCCTGCCACTGCCACTTTTACGAGTTGTAGCCTGAGATGCTAAAATTCTATACACAGTAGAAACTGGTACATTCTCTTGAGTAAAATGGTTCACTGTAAACTTTTTCCCCATCTTTAAATTTGAATGATAAAAATTTACAATTCGTTTTCTCAAGGTTTCTTGTTTAGATGCCATTTTTGACAACAGTAAAACAAACGCAGATAAAAAAAGTGACTACCATCACGAAAGAGGTAACACAACAACATTACATACCGCCTTTTTTATTTATACGGCCAGTTTTTTCTTTTAAAGTGATTGATAGGTATTCTTGTTTTTTTGTTATCACCCGTTATAGTTTGATATTTATTTATAGCGTTGTTGGATAAATATTGCTGATGAATTTACCTTTTGCTGGATACTCGAAACTAAAAAGCTGATATATGTGACTCCACCATACTGCATCACCACCGTGGCGTGAAAAAATGCGCGCATAGCCATATAGTAGCAGTGTATCGTATCATAACGCCGTATCCCCTTTGAGGATCGGGGAAAAACCTACTCGAGGTGGATCACATAATCAAATCATAACTTCGTATCGTGATACAGTATCAAAACACGTCCATTCTTACCGATCTTGATACTTCGATCGTGACGCGACGTGTGGAGGATTTTATAACTTCTTTCGTGGTGCGAGTGCCGCGGCCGCTGCTGGGGACGGTCGAGTCGCCTGCCTTCTGGCCGAAAGATGTCGTGTTCCGGCGGTTCCGGGGCGGCCTGCCAGCGAGCGTGACTTCGAACGTTGCGACACAACAGAGCCATGCTGTTTTGTCGCTAAGATAATTTAGAATATTGTTAAGTTTATAAATATATGTATTTTAGTCAGTAAGGTATTTATCTATGGGCCTAGTAGCCTGAAAATAAAGTTATTTATTATTATTTATTATTATTATTATAAACGCGTAGCAACATAGATCACGAGCGATTAGGTACGGAACATATCATGATCGTGGTTGTTTTTATATGCCCCGTACACTCGCGAGTTTGATACTGTATCACGATACGAAGTTATGATTTGATACGCGATACGCCGTGATCGCTTATAAAGGCGGTTTTTCCCCGATCATCAAAGGGACATGGTAGTGATATGGTGTGCCCAAAGTGAGCGTCCACACTTAATGATACGGCGTTATGACACTGCGCTGCTACGCTACGGTTATTATGGACGTATTTTTTCTCGAGACGATGGTAGTGATACAGTGTGCCAAAGTGAGCGTCCATATTTAGGATACGCGAGCTCGATACGATACGCGTGATCGTGATCGGCAAAGATACAAATGTGGATCCATAATATTGGGTGATCTCAAAATGTCCTTGATAGAAATCGAATCTTATTGCATGAATATATTTTGTGCCAAATCGTTTTTTTTCCTGTTATGGTACATTTTTCACAATATTCTAATCATCAACTGATGCAACATGAAAATTTTGCGATGTCTCCTAGGGGCATTTTCGCGTCACACGCGCGTTTCGCGCTTACCCAACTTCACTTTCGATTAAGTACAAAGGCCCGTATTAATAAACTCGTCTTGATGAAGACGCCTTTCTTAAAAAGCGTCTTAAATGTTTGTATTTCTTTGACTAATCATCATAGTTATCCTGTAGGAGAATGCCATGAAGCTCCTATACATGGGCGGGTGGGAGACGGGTCACCTGAACGATGCGCTGGCGCGGGTCATCGTGGAGATGATCAAGCGCGAGTGGCCGCAGCAGTGGCCCGCGCTGCTGGGAGAGCTCAGCGACGCGTGTGCGCGCGGACACATGCACACGCAGATCGTGCTTCATGTGTTCCTCCGGCTTGTCGAAGATGTGGCTACTTTACAGGTAAAGTGAAAGATTTTCGAGATTCCGTACACAAATTCTTCCAACTGAGGCCCAGTTATGCCCGCCTTACACTCAAGTCCCCATTGTAACCTACACCGAGTCTGTACGGGGCTCGGTCTGCTCGCAGTGGAAGGCAGTTATTACTACGCGGTCCGTCCGTCCGAACAAATGAATCATTTGATAGGTACCCAGTTGAAATCACCGTATGTGTGTAATAATTTTGTAACACATAAATAACTATTAGACAACGGTCCAGGCGACCGAGGAAACTAAAGTATACGAATTTATGTGGTTCGTAAAATAACAACATTGTTTTACTGACAGTAAGTATCTATTCTAATTACGTTCTTCACTCCTTTTTAAGCTGGATTGTCCAGTGGTAATGGCAAGAGGCAAGTAGGCTATGCCTGCCGTAATACCAAAGATGGCGGCTAAGTGCAATTATGTAGAAGCATTGTATACTCTATTACTAACTACATTAAATTTATAGTATTACTATGCATTTAGCCGCCTTCTTTGGTATCACAGCACATGACTGAAACCAGTGAAACCCAAGGACATTTAATCTCAAGATTGCAAATTCGTTGCCATGCATAAGGAATACGATTACCTTACCCCCACACTGAACACGACAGCGCAAACACTGCTGATTTTAATTTTCAAGTATGTTTTTGTTGATGGATTCTAAATAGAAAGCTCCGTAAAGGATTACGAGTTGGAATATCAGCAATAGTCTTCAGTGGCGATCGTGAAAGAATTCTAACGATACCACACACGTTTAAATCGGCTCAGGCGTTTACAAGTTATGGTGGAATAAATAATAATTACATTCATACATACATGAACCCTGAAAACATTACACTCGTTTTATTGGGCAGTCGTATAAAAACATAGTTGGTGTCTCCCATAAGTGTCATATGATGGCGATATTTTAAAATTGAGATAAAATGTAATGTTTTAGGCAGCTTTTGTAGAAACAGTTTGTTATGAGTCATTTCTATGCATTTTCCTGTATGAAGGTCATGCCACATTTAGAGGTTAAGGATTGTGTTTAGAGTTAGCGCTGATTGATAGATAAGAGCAATGTTGTTAATTTGCATTTCACGATTTCGAATGGCACGTTTGCGTTGCCAATTTGTTGTGAAATGGTCTTGAAATTTGATACCAAATTGTGTGATGTGGAAGTTATTTTTTCCCAACATTTTATTTATCACTTAATAATTAATATTTCTTTATCCGAATTGAATTCAAATTGTGGTTACGTCAACCACAATTTGAATTCAATTGATGTTGTGGCAAATTCTCTGTATAGATTTTATCGTTGACGCTAAAAGATATTGACAAAGCAAACTGATGATAACACATTAAATACGAATTCGAGGATGTAGCTACGATTCCTGTCAGATTCATTTCTATTTCTGTCGTAGTTTATCTTTTCAAGATGCCGTACCAAGAACGTAAACAGGACCGTTTTCTATATTGCTTACCGATACTTTTTAATACAATAAACATATACACTTTACCTTGCAACTGGTCGAGCATCCACCATTGTTGTTGGATATTATGTTCTGCAGAACCCCTAATTAAAAGTTGAACTTTAAAAATGCAGCTTTTGCACATTCTTTTATTCCGCGTAGTTTTTGACTTTGTTCTGTTTCCTACTTAATTGATTGAAATAGGGTGTATTCGTTCCCAGGGCTTAGTGTGTGGATTGGGAGAAATAGGCTAAGTATACATAATATTACACCGTTCCTGATGGTGGAGTTACCTGCCCCACGTTCGTAACAGTATGCTGGCCCCTATTTTATAAACATTATAGTGACAGGTGACAGGACTTACAAGTAACAATTAGATTGCATAGTCGATGAGTTACTTGGTCTCTAGGCTTCATATAAGCAATGACTTATTACTGTATTGTACCTACCCCATCACCTCTCTGATGGAACTGGAAGGAATGAAAATATAAATTGTTTAACTTTGAACCATTTGGCTACAGTTGTTTTAACAATCCTATTAGTTTAGTTACTTTAGTTTAGTTTATTTATTTCATTAAAAAAAGAACAATATAAGTTTGCATTACATGTCAAAATTAAAAGTATTCTCATCATGATTACTTTAGATATAAGGAGTCAAGTGGTAATTGTTTGTTTGTCGTTTCTCTTTACCAATGTTTCTTGCGGCGTATCTCTCAGCAGTGGTCTCCTTTAGGGAAGGGCTGGTAGATTTTTGACGTTTAAAAGTGCCGCCGCACCGGCACTGAATAAACATCTTTTTTTTTTACCTCAGACCCTGGAGCAGCACCAGCGGCGCAAGGACATCTACCAGGCGCTGACGAGCAACATGGCGGAGATCTTCGCGTTCTTCATGCGGCTCATCGAGCTGCACGTGCAGCAGTTCCGCGAGCACACCGCGGCGGGCGACGCCGCCGCCGCCGGCAGCCACGGCCGCGTCGTGCAGGTGACTCCCGAGTATAGGTCCCTTCACGTAAAGGCCGATGGCTATGTACCAAATCAACGAAATTAGTGGTATGAAGGAGGCGGTACGGGGGAACATTCCGCCCTGTACCGACGGCGACAAGGATACTGACAGCAGGATCGCAGGATGCAAACTATGTTGGATATCGTTGGCTTCCTGGAACATTTCTATAGTGCCCCAACAGTTAGTCTGTCCTCCTAAGCCCACCATACAACCAAATTTGTATGTATGTATGTATGTATGTATGTATGTAAACTCTCTAATGCAGATAAACAATTACAAGACATGTTTGCATCAATATAGATAATGTACATAGGCGAACTTATCCCGTATGGGATCTCTTCCAGTTAACCTTGGAGTAGAACTAGCAAGGACAATGCAGATGGATAGACAGATTAACAAAATAACAAGTAGTACATACAACAGAGAAACAGGAAGGAAATAAAATATCTTCTTTAATAAAATACTTACATAGATAATAGAACATACTACAATATTAGTATATTATATACTACCAAATACCAGCAGTTAAAACCTACAACAGAAGTAAGGAGGTATTTGTAAATGGAATATGAATCAATCTATTGTGAATTAAAAGTCAATTTTATACATCTATCATCAGTCGTAAAAACAAATAAAATTCCATTTTACTTGCTTTTGCTTTTATTTCAATAGCCACATTTTGTACTATTTTTACTACAAAGGGCCTTAGGAGGCCAAGGGTCTCCCCACATCTAATGACGCGGAATCGGTGTTAGCTGATCAAAAGAGATACTTATGGCGGTATAAAGTTTTGAGAGAAGATAACTGTTATTTAGAAATTTTATAAAATCAAGACTGTTGGTGGAAGACTAGCATGTAAATTAATTTTGAAGCATTTAAATATGTCAGTGTTTCAAATAAATAATTAACCCAAACTAATCTTTTATATAATTAATGTTGGACGCTTCACAGATAGCGGCACATAGAGATGTGCATTAATCGATTAATTTTTTAATCAATTAATCAATCGAGTAAAAAAAATACAATCGTCCAAAATTAATCGACGGACTTTCGAATAACGATTGATCAATCGTCATTTTAATCAACTAATTTCACGATTTAACCTTTAAAAGATTAAAAATTTGAACATACACGCACAGTACGCATATCAAATATCAAATTTAATATGCTAAGTAATATATGGCGAATAGGAATGCTGAAAAATGACAGTCCAGTATATAATTAATTAAAAAATTAAAAATTAACTTTGTTTAAAAAAATTGCAATTGCTTGTTTAATAGACAAATTAAATACCAATCGAAAGTATGAAGCCTATAGAATAAGTAAACGTTAGCTTAACTTTTTTTCCTGTCAAACTATTGGGTAGGCAGGTATAAACAGGTAAGTCGGTACTAATAATTTGCACCAAACCTAATGTTTACATATTCTATAGGCATCACATTTTCGATTAGTATGTAATCTGTATATTAAACAAGAATATGCAATTTAAAAAAAAAAGTTCAGTTTAATATATTTTTAATGATATGTGTGCTGGGCTGGAATTTTTCAGCCTTTTTCACCTATTCGCCACATGGTATTTAGCGTATTAAATTTGATATAAAATACTTTTCATCGAACTAACAGCCCGGTGCAAATCGTCTCGTATACGGATTTTAGACCATGTTAGGTCCCACTTTGTGCCGTAGGTACCATGTTTTAGAGATCTTTTTGTATAACTTTATATGTATCTAAAACAAATATCTAGTTATAAGTATGTTTAGAACCCATATAGTACAAAAAAGCTTAGTAAAGCTGAGTCTAGACTGTGACGATTTGTGTAAGATGGCCACTGTTATTTATTTCAAATTTCAAGGCAGTGAAAGTGACGGCAATATCAAGGCAGATAGATTAAAAAATGACTCCTGTACAGTAAAAAAAAAATCTTTAGCAATCTGCCACTTTTATATTGTGTTAAGTTTAAGTTACCAGTAAAAAACGGGTCATCTTCCCGCCCTATTTTTTGTACAACAAAGAAAGACCTATGCAGAGAACTTAAGCTAAGGCCAAACCAACGCGTTCAGCCCGCGTCCGCGCGGCGGTGGCGATCAGATTTCGTTTGTTACATTGGGACGCTGATTGCCACTTTGCACGGCATCGCGCGGACGCGGGCTGAACGCGTTGGTTTGGCCTTAGCTTTAAAGATCTGTGTTACCAGGTGGTGCTGCTAACGCTGACGGGGTTCGTGGAGTGGGTGTCGACGAACCACGTGGTGATGAACAACGGGCGCCTGCTGCAGATCCTGTGCGTGCTGCTGCAGGACGAGGCCTTCCAGCTGCCCGCCGCCGAGTGCCTGCTCCAGGTCGTTAACCGGAAGGGATCGGTAAGGTTCTTTTTACGTTTGAAAATCAACAGAACGTTAACCCGGGGCCTGTTTATTAAAGGCTTGTAACTTGTATTGGGAAATCAGGTCAAT
The DNA here is from genome assembly GCA_923062465.1 of Acleris sparsana. Lineage (NCBI taxonomy): Eukaryota > Metazoa > Arthropoda > Insecta > Lepidoptera > Tortricidae > Acleris > Acleris sparsana. The sequence continues at coordinate 4,932,991 of OV281289.1, forward strand.
GGAAATTCGTGGCAGTGACGCCAAACGTCGGCAATTGCCGTCAAACTCTGTGGCGTCTGGGTCGTCGTATTACTTCACTGCTTGGCGTTCAAAATGTTACTATATTGTTGTAAAGAGTTCAGGCCAAGTGGCCAAGATGAGAATGTGGACGAGATGGGAATATGGACAAACTGAACCTGAGCGATTTCCACTTATAATACAAGTGGCAAACTTTTGATAAACAGGCCCCTGCTCGTGACTGTACGGTTACTGCAGCTGTGGAATAGCAGAAGCGTCACTTGCACGTTTTCAGTGAGGGAATAGGAATGGAGGGTGGAAAAGAGATAGGAAAGTATTGGTGAGGTTTCTTTACCGGGTGAACATCAGCATATGAGTAGTCTGATGGTAAAGTGGTTACTGCAGTATAAGGAACGTCGTCTACTGAAAGGGATCGGTGAGGTTTCTTTACGTGTGGCAAATAATATGAACAGCCTGGTAATAAGCGGTGACAGTAAAATATCAGACGGATGTGGCACTTGCGCGTTGACCGTGAAGAAATCGGAATGGAGATATGAGAAGGCAAGCGAGCACTTAGGCCACCTGATAGTAAGTGGGATCTGAGACCCATTGACATTAATTTGAGCATCGTGCAAGCATAGTTATAGGCATCTTTTTGTATTGCTGCACACCGATGAGAATTTCACTGAGAAGTCGTAATAGTTTTGTTTGTTGCGATTATAGGCTAAGGAGCGGAAACCGTTGATGATCCTGTTCAGTGAAGACGCGATCTCATGCATCCACCGCGCGGCCGTCGCCAGCATCAACACGGTTGATGAGAAAAATTACTTGTTCCTAAAGAAGCTCTCTCAGGTAATACCTATAACACTATCATACAAATAGCATTGATTGTATTTGGTTTCTTGAACAACTCTTTGAGACCAATTTAAGAGATGTAAATTCGGTCTATGTTTTACAACGAAAATCCTCAATCTTCCTGTGCTATTATTAAATCTATAATGTTGTATTGTATGTATGTGTGTATGTAAACTCTTTATTATACTGTAGGAAGTAACAAAAATAATAATAATAATAAGCACAAAAGGTATGTACACGGGCGAAGGGTTCTCTTCCAGTCATTGTCATGGAGCTATCAGTTCAATTTACTAAGTAATAAACATGGCCATCAGTCTGGGGTTAAGGCTTTGTGGCGTGGATACCAACCCCCTAGAGAGAAGGTTCAGTGTGACTCCCAACCACGCTTGTACTGTAAGAAGAAAATGATGAGTGAGATGTAACGTGTATTAGTGATTGCAAGGACAAATTTGCATGATGGTTTGTCCGCAAGGAGTGAAATCGTGCAGTCTCGTAACTCTTCTCGTAGTCTGGTAACCTGGCCTGATTGGAACTGTTCGTTGCACCCTGGCGAATATTTAGTACCGCAGTTCGTCAAGGTTGTTCAAAAAAAAGTGCCGAAGATCGAAAATACAGAGACAATTCTGTTCTCATATTGCAGCAAATTGAGTCTACTTTAAAAACTTCCTGAGAAATTACTGTCAAAAACTAGTCCTTTAGGGTTATAATCGCCAATAAGTCGCAATTTTTTAGATTTATGACCAAGTAGCGTTCGGCTTTAGGTTACGGTATCCTATTATTCTAGTCCCAAACCAAAATTTTAAACTTTTTATTCAAATTTAGTTTCGAAATTTTCAGGTGTTAGTGGGCCTCGGGCAGCAGCTAACCACCCTGTGGAACTTCGCTCAGGGCGTGGAGTTCTGGATGCCAGTGCTGCTGGAGACGCTGCTGGCGCTGACGGCGCACCCGTCGCTGACGCTGACGCACGCGGCCGCCGGCGTGTGGCTCGCGCTGTTCCGCCACGACCACGTCTCCAAGCTGCCGCCCCTGCTGCACGTCGTGCCGCGCTGGCTGCACGCCGCCGCGCCCAAGCTGCTCAAGGTCAGGGACTCTCTATACTTCAGACAATACCTGATTAACCCACGTCTCCAACCTGTTTGCAAGAGTCATCACGAACCGCCTTGCACGAAGGCTCGACGAATTTCAACCCCCTGAGTAGGCCGGGTTTTGAGGAGGAAATGGAACCATATACACCACATTCATAGAGTGCGGCAAATTATATAAATGACCGAGGAGTATAATCAGCCCCTGTGTATAGCATTTGTGGACTATGACAAGGCCTTTGACTCTATCGAAACGTGGTCAGTTCTGAAATCCATGCAACGATGCCAAGTTGACTGGCGATATATACAAGTATTGAGATGTCTGTATAACGCCGCAACTATGGCCGTCCAAGTACCGAACCACTGGACTAAACCTATCCACCTGCATCGATGTGTGAAACAAGAGAATGTAATCTCCTCTAAGTTGTTCACAAATGCACTGGAGGATATGTTTAAGACGCTGGTCTGGAAAGGACGTAGCATTAACATAAACGGCGAGTACATCTCACACTTCACTTGCGATTTTAAGACGACATCGTCATTATTGCCCAAGCATTGCAGGATCTGCAACATATCTTGAACGACCTAACTGAGTCAGAGGCACCCTGTATACTGTTTTATACTACACTTACAAAAAATAAAAGACAAAAGTACAGGTGTAGTGCATAATTGTTTTCCTTCGTATTTTCACGGAAACGTACGAACGTGTCATGCTACTTCAGTCAACCTCAGTACTATTTGTACAGTGACCGACTGAAAAAGCATGACACGTTCGTACGTTTCCGTGAAAATACGAAGGAAAACAATTACGCACTACACCTGTAACAAAGAAATTCTCTTATATTATATTAAGGATTAACGAGCGTGTCATAATTTCATCAACCTGCACCAAGTTTTTTTAAATTGTTTATTTTAGCGAACCGTTAGGGTTGCGCGCCGAAAGAAGTTACAGAAGGTAAAGCCGCTGATTCGGGAAATTTAAAAAAAAAAATAGCCAAAAACGGGATAATTATGAATTTTTATACGATATTACTACAATAGCAGTTTTGAAATTCCATTCACTGAAACTACCAGACGTTTGAGCAGGTTTAATGAACGACTTACACGCGTTTTGTCAGACCGCATTTATACTTGCAAGTTATTGCTGTATGTTGAGGCGCAACTATGTGTAAGAGCGAGTATCAATATATCAGCATCTTTGTCTTGCATATAGCTTTGTTTCGAAACTTACAGCAATAACTTGCAAGCTTAAAGGCGGCCTTTGGTTAGTAATTACACTACACTAACTATGAAAGTGTAGTATACAGTTATCTCCCTCAGGTGTCGTACCCGGCGGCGCGCGCGACGGGCGCGCACACGGCGGCGACGTACGCCTGCATGGACTATGACAGCGAGCAGGAGTTCGCGGTCTTCTTCAACCGGTGCCGCACCGAGATACTGGACTGCTTTAGGTGAGCTACAACAATACATTTTGATTGCATCGGGAAGGTAAAGTAAGGATGGGCTTATCTCAAGATTGCAAATGTTGTAAACCCTGAGGATTAAGCTGCCTTTCCACTGGAACGGAGCGAGGCACGATTACGATTCTCCGTGCAATAAAAAAAAACAATAAATCTACTTGCTACAAAGTCAAACAAACTGGATGGATTTAGCTACCCTTCGTCCATTCGATTTTTTTTTAATCTCTTAACTTAGTGGTCGCAGCGGAATCATTTGATCTTGCATCATTTAGAACTTACAACAAATAAAGTAACTGATGATAATGATGCACCGGACAAGGGAAGGTTGATAGATGAACTTAATTATAGTATGGTAAAACAACAAATAAAGTAACTGATGATAATGATGCACCGGACAAGGGAAGGTTGATAGATGAACTTAATTATAGTATGGTAACAAAGGTTATGATGATGGACTTTGCGAGTAGACCTTGAAAATGTAGATAGAAGCACCTTGAAAATGTTGTTTCCAGGCACTGTATGACGGCAGCGCCGCTGGTGACGTGGGCGTACGTGGAGCAGTGGACGCGCGCCGCACTCGACAAGGTGGAGGCGTGCCCGGCGGAGCTGGACGTGACGCACCCGCTCTACGTCGAGTGGGAGGCGCTGGCGCAGGTAATGAGGAGGGATTGGTTCTATGTGGAGCGGTGGACGCGCGCCGCACTCGACAAGGTGGAGGCGTGCCCGGCGGAGCTGGACGTGACGCACCCGCTCTACGTCGAGTGGGAGGCGCTGGCGCAGGTAATGAGGAGGGATTGGTTCTATGTGGAGCGGTGGACGCGCGCCGCACTCGACAAGGTGGAGGCGTGCCCGGCGGAGCTGGACGTGACGCACCCGCTCTACGTCGAGTGGGAGGCGCTGGCGCAGGTAATGAGGAGGGATTGGTTCTATGTGGAGCGGTGGACGCGCGCCGCACTCGACAAGGTGGAGGCGTGCCCGGCGGAGCTGGACGTGACGCACCCGCTCTACGTCGAGTGGGAGGCGCTGGCGCAGGTAATGAGGAGGGATTGGTTCTATGTGGAGCGGTGGACGCGCGCCGCACTCGACAAGGTGGAGGCGTGCCCGGCGGAGCTGGACGTGACGCACCCGCTCTACGTCGAGTGGGAGGCGCTGGCGCAGGTAATGAGGAGGGATTGGTTCTATGTGGAGCGGTGGACGCGCGCCGCACTCGACAAGGTGGAGGCGTGCCCGGCGGAGCTGGACGTGACGCACCCGCTCTACGTCGAGTGGGAGGCGCTGGCGCAGGTAATGAGGAGGGATTGGTTCTATGTGGAGCGGTGGACGCGCGCCGCACTCGACAAGGTGGAGGCGTGCCCGGCGGAGCTGGACGTGACGCACCCGCTCTACGTCGAGTGGGAGGCGCTGGCGCAGGTAATGAGGAGGGATTGGTTCTATGTGGAGCGGTGGACGCGCGCCGCACTCGACAAGGTGGAGGCGTGCCCGGCGGAGCTGGACGTGACGCACCCGCTCTACGTCGAGTGGGAGGCGCTGGCGCAGGTAATGAGGAGGGATTGGTTCTATGTGGAGCGGTGGACGCGCGCCGCACTCGACAAGGTGGAGGCGTGCCCGGCGGAGCTGGACGTGACGCACCCGCTCTACGTCGAGTGGGAGGCGCTGGCGCAGGTAATGAGGAGGGATTGGTTCTATGTGGAGCGGTGGACGCGCGCCGCACTCGACAAGGTGGAGGCGTGCCCGGCGGAGCTGGACGTGACGCACCCGCTCTACGTCGAGTGGGAGGCGCTGGCGCAGGTAATGAGGAGGGATTGGTTCTATGTGGAGCGGTGGACGCGCGCCGCACTCGACAAGGTGGAGGCGTGCCCGGCGGAGCTGGACGTGACGCACCCGCTCTACGTCGAGTGGGAGGCGCTGGCGCAGGTAATGAGGAGGGATTGGTTCTATGTGGAGCGGTGGACGCGCGCCGCACTCGACAAGGTGGAGGCGTGCCCGGCGGAGCTGGACGTGACGCACCCGCTCTACGTCGAGTGGGAGGCGCTGGCGCAGGTAATGAGGAGGGATTGGTTCTATGTGGAGCGGTGGACGCGCGCCGCACTCGACAAGGTGGAGGTGTATAATAAAAAACGTGCCTTAACTGATAAGTGAAACAGGCCTGCGTACATTTTAATAATTATTTTCATTTCCAGGTGTTGGATGTAGTGCTATCGCGGTTACTAAACGCGGAGCCGCGGCCGAATGTCGCGGAAGGCCTGGCGTTACTGCAGCGTTGTGTGGCTTGCTCGCCGCCCGCCCCTCTCATTCTGTCCCTGTTGCTCTCACTTATCTCCGCGCTCTTCGTGTTCCTCAGCTGCTCTTATAGTCAACTCGCCGGTGAGTTTCTCCCTGCAATGATAATGGTGCAGGTTTTACACAATGGTAGTATCAGCGTTGGTATTAAAACTATTTGTCTAATGGATAGATAAAATAGCATTGGTTCCAACGATCGTGCGAGCTTTGGCACTGAAACGCGGAAAGCGAGTTGTTTTATAGTATGTGAAGAAGAAGTGATGTCCCTTAGGTCCGGGCGTGGGCGTGGCGGGCGCGGAGCTGCTGCCGCGCGTGCTGGACAAGATCTTCGCGGCGCTGGTGCACAGCGACGCCGCGCCCGACGAGCGCCGCAAGCGCGCCGTCAAGAACGTGCGCCGCCACGCCGCCAGCCTGCTCGTCAAGCTGGCCTCCAAGGTACCCAGACCCTACACCCGCCAACATTGTTCGCGTTGTTCCCGTCCTCCTCGTGCACTATAAACTGTACTCTGTCGAAATTTCGAGTTTTGAAACACCTCTGTCAAGGCTCAGCCAAAAAGTAAACCGAAATAAGGAATTGCCTACAGTTATTCAAAAATGTGGCCTTGCTTTCTGCTTTAAGCGTAAAATTAATAAAGGGCAATTTTAAAATGTACTTATATTGAACACGTACAATTTATACTTTAGTTTTTTTATTTAAAGAATTCTGCGTGAATTGGTAAAACCTAACAGGAGTAGAATAGAGTTATTTTTAAAGTTTCCCTATAATGATAAATGATCAAGTCACGTGATAGGTAGTAAGCGATCTCTAAAAGACCAGTGAAATTGCTTGAAAATTAGGACAGAAGGCGGAACGGCAGAAAAATGATAGTAGAGAGAGAGAGCGCAACGTGTGTTGTAATTTGACGAGTTGGGTCGAGTTCATAAATATGTATACAATTTAGTACCTTTGTCACTTTAATCGTTGTGACAATTCATTTCTGACAGTTTAAACAAGTCATCAAATGGACAAGGTATTAAAGTGTAAACATATTTATGAACTCGACTGTACAAATGATAACCAGTAATCAAACGACATCGTTGCTGTCGGACCGGCACGTTTTTATCTCACTTTGCTGGTTTAATTTAGTACCCTTCGATATACTAACTGAGAAAGCAAGATGACAAATGAAAGCGACATAGTACCATGTCGTTTGATTATTCAGTAGGTGTGTGGGTCGGTTTGACAGATCGAGTATGATGTTATAATGAATGTGGTGGTGTGACTTGGCAGTACCCGCTGCTGCTCCTGCCGGTGTTCGGGCGGCTGCACGAGATGTGCCAGGCGGCGCTGGCGCGGCCCGGGCTGAGCGCGCTGGAGAGCGTGACCATCCAGGAGGCGCTGCTGCTCGTGTCCAACCACTTCTGCTGCTTCGAGCGGCAGAGCGCGCTCGTGGCGCAGGTCAGTGCAGCTTCCCGCACGCCGCCTCGCACGACCTTCACTCACTTCACACCTGCTTACCTCTCCACGACGATATGTATCTTGTAACAATTATATTAACACGTAATAAAACCCAATGCAATTACTTTATACCTAGTGTGCCGTTCGGTAGGCGCGGTTCATAAGCATTAACTGTACGTATATCCAGTCACGCGTTAGTTAAGTTAATAGTGTATGACATGTATACGCATGTATTATTGTAATTAAATTAGATTATAACTGACTGACAAGGTGGCTACTGTCTCGCTCCCATCACGATCATCTTCTCCGGGAAATCTAGGCTAGCAATAAAATTTGCAGTTGATGTTACTTACATTAGTTCTAGACCAAGAAACACAATGTTGCTGTCTTTTTCTAACTTTAAAGTTAGAGTAAGAGAGCAGTCAACTTCTGCAATTTTTATTGCTAGTGTAAACTTCGCTTGGCTAGGCAAAGGACCTCTAATATAGCATACAAATGAAAATCTGTACTCTGTAACATAATACCTATGTATCACATGGAAGCTTCTACTAGGTGGCGCAAAAGTCACCCCCCTGTATGAAGTTGCTATAATTTTAAGAAATGGCGGCAAATGTCAGTTGTGCGTTGACATTTTAAAATAAACATGAAAAATACACGTAAATTAGACATGCATGACGCTACTCCCGAAGAACGCGGAATAATTGTTTCCGGGTCGCCTAATCTCTCGTTTTGATGATTTGTACCAATTTGCAAGATCACCCGATTTTCTTCCAGACTTCTTTTTATCAACAAGTCTCAGATTTTCCAAGCCCTTGAAGGGAATATCCGTCAAGTTCTGAAGTTCTGGCAAGAGTGGTGGAAAATGCTATAAATCGGGCCCGCATGGTTATCGATTTTGGCGGTGGCCACTTGGGTGATATAATTTTCGTTTTATAATTAGTTAGTTTAACTACTGATCTAGCAACAGGCCCTTAGACACTTAATATTGTCAGATTTCTTTAGTCAGACTTTGACTTAGCTTGTATGAATAATGTGACAGTCACTTTACCTAACAAATTAACAAGTTTACTTTGCTCGGAAGCTGGGTAGTTTGTTTTTCTAAGTAACAATTACAAGTTGTCAATTTAACAAAGTCTTCGAGAAACGTTAGTTCGATTGAAACAATTTATAACAATAAAAAAAAGACATTCATAAAATACAATTGTAACTTGAATTTTACAAATTGTTTACTGTTAATTGTTTATTGTATACCTTTTTTGATCAATTTTGCCAGTTTACACTTGTAAAATTGTAACTTGTAGCTTCGTGAAACGGGCTACGGGTGATAACTTTTGCGCCACCATGTATTTTAATAAATAAATAAATAAATTGTCCAATTTTCGGATATATAATAGTAATTTATGCAACTGATGCAAAATGAGACTCGCTAACGTTCGTTTCATAAAATCACACTCGTATTTTAACGCCTAATTATGTACAGTTGCATACACTATTGTATCTACACACATATTAAAAGTACTCTAAGATGGGTTCAGAAGCCGACAACTTGACGACCAAAATGGCGGCAAAACAAACTTGTGCTATGTCAGTGTCATGAATTTGAAGGGTATTTTTTTAATCATAGACAAACCAATGAAGTCCCAATTCTCATGTCACTCGAGATCAAATTGTTGTGCGGTTTATATTAAAAAACCATACTGAATTGATGTTTCGTATCGATAACTGTTTCAATATCTATGGTAGTAGAATAGAGACCCTCTTCAGTTTTGACAGCTGTTCCAAATTTAAACTCATAACGTTACAAAAATTGATACTGTAATACCATTACAGTACAGATTTTACCTAATACCACAGACAATAATGTCATCAATAATCATATTAAAATTGGTCGTAATAATGCTGGTCATAAAGTAAAGTAACCGATATAGCTCACCGGATTGCAAACCTTAAGTGGCAGTGGGCGGGGCGCATTGCTCGTAGAACTGATGGCCGTTGGAGCGGAAAGGTTCTAGAGTGGCGACCGCGAACCGGGAGACGAAGTGTTGGCAGACCTTTCACAAGGTGGACTGACGATCTGATAAAGGTCGCGGGAAACCGCTGGATGACAGCAGCAGAGGACCGATCGTTGTGGAAAACCTTGGGGAAGGTCTTTGTCCAGCAGTGGACGTTTTGCGGCTGATAATGATGATGATGATGAATGCTGGTCATTTCCTACGGTTTCTGAACGCATAATAGAGGGCTTATAAAGCACTATTTCCACCAAACGGCCCGCAACGGATCGGAACGGAAAGAATTATATGGTCTATAAACGATATTAAATCATGTTCACAGTATTTAAAGTCTATATTACCAATCCGCGCACAGCAACATGACTGCGGGCGTCTTCCGCGACACGCGTACATCGCCGTAAGTATGCCGCGACGCGCGATCGGCTCCGTCATAAATAGACAATTATAATTTCAATAGAGCCGTACGGCTGTCGCCGCATCCGTACGTATCCTTTCCGATCCGATGCGATGCGAGCCGTTTGGTGGAAACCATCCTTTAATGTATGTGGTATTCCAGAGTGTGAGTTGAGCGGTTCCGGCGTGGTCGAGTTAGCGGCATGGACAGTCAGTGACGTGTTATGTCGTGCAGGTGCTGGGCGACGTGAGCGCGCGCTGGGCGGCGCTGGCCCCGCACGTGTCGTCGGCGGCGGCGCTGGCGCGGCTGGCGGGGCTGGGCGCGGCGCCCGCGGCGGCGCCCGACGAGCGCGGCGAGGCGCGCCGCACGCTGCTGCACGCGCTCACGCTGCTGCTCGGCGTCGTCAAGCGGACCACCGTGCCCGCCGACCCCGACAAGTAACGACACGACACAATCACACACTACAACGTTACGACGGCTGTTTGATAACTCGTTTTAAAAAGTCAGATTTGGGAATAGGTAATAATCGCACGGACCTAGATCCAGCGAATACGTAGCATGCGGAACCAGCTCGAAGCCCAACTCGTAGATATTGGCCATTGCAATAGTTAACTTGTGCACTGGGGCATTGTCTTAATGAAAGAGGACTTTCTTGGGGTTACAATTTTGGTCGTTTTTCCAACAATTCGGCATTAAAACGGTCCAATAACTCTGCGTAATAACGGCCAGTGATAGTCTTTCCCTTTTCCAAGTAATCAATCATAATGATTCCTTCGCCATCCCAGAAGACTGTCGCCATCACCTTCCCAGCCGACAAAATAGTCTTGGCCTACTTTGAGGCATTTTCACCAGTCGCCATCCATTGTTTTGATTGCTGTTTGGATTCAGATATAAAATGATGGACCCAAGTTTCGTCCACAGTGACAAATCGACTCAAAAAATTCCGAGGATTACGCTTCATCATATTCAAATACAGTATTGAAATTCGCTTTCTTTCGCGTTTTTGTTCGATTGTCAACAAACGTGGCACCCATCGTACAGACAGCTTTGTCATACCTACCTCTTCATCTTCATGCAAGATTTTATGTACTCGCTCAGTGGAGATGCCTGTGTTCTCAGTTCACGCACATTCACTCGGCGGTTGTCGAGTACAATATTATGGACTTCTTCAACAACATCCTCTGTAGTGACTTCAAACGGGCGACCAGAGAGTGGAGCATCAGATGTGCTTAACCAACGTTTAAAATCATTTATCCAGTTATAAACAGTCTGCAACGTTGGTGCGTTAGTGCCATGAACAGAATCAAGTTCAGTTTTTATTGTGGCAACACTGCAACCCTTCATAAAAAAATGTTCTATATCGGCACGAAATTCAGATTTTTCCATAGTTGTTGAAATTTTACTAGTGATCACAGTTAAACAATGGTGATACTGACAAAAACCTTCTTTTTTTTTTTTGCTGATTTTTTGACAGTCTTCATTTGAAAGATTATGCCTGCCAGTGTTAATGCCATTTACCGGAAAAAAGGTTTTACAAATAGTTTTTAAAAGGACTTATCAAACAGCCCTTGTACTAACATTTATGGACCTTGTAAAAATTATAATAGTTCTGGCCAATCCTATATAGGGGACAATCTCACGCAAATTGACCTAGCCGTTAGTTCGGACCTTTAGGCTGGTACTACGATACGAGTATTAAGCAACGATAAACTTATTTGTATCAACTATCAATTGCAAATTATAAACTGAATTTTGCATATTGTTGCATTTCGGTGTGGGGGTAAGACAACCGGTGAAAATATTAGCATAGATGCATTCTATTTTGTCCTCAAGGTTAACAACGAATTTGAAGTCTTAGAAATGTAGTCTTAAAAATTGAAATGTCTATGGGTCTCAGATCCCACTTACCATCAGGTGGCCTGAGTGATCGTGTGCCTTCTCCTTGCCATAAAAAAATAGCAAATGTGAACATTAATCCCTAGTAAACAAATGTATTCGCAAAATAAAGCATCCAATAATCTTTAGGTACCCAAACCTAACTTATTTTATTGTCCTAATAAAGCAGGAGTTGAAGTACAGTAAGACCACAAATATAAGGTACAGTCACGGATTTTAATTGTTATGCCATTGTGAAGTTATTTAAATTTGCAGTACTATGGCATCCACGAGCATTCACGAGATTACACGATTAATCACGAATACATGACACCGCGGGAACGACATAATATTAAAGATGACGGATAAATAGATTGATTAGTTCGAATCACAAAGCCTATAACCTCATAGGTTAAACGTGATTAAAATATTGACAACTGGCATTTTTTAAATTTTAATTTTTTAATCTATGTTATCACCAATAGTAGACGTTGTTTAAACGTTGTCGTAGCCACCCTATTAAACGACAAAAATGATTGCCGCCGAACGCCGAACTGACGTCACGCTACATAGAGTATGATTCCAAATGGTTTCATTGTAATTAATAACCATTAGTCGTCAATCATTTAATCATGTTGTGCAATGAGTTTAATCTATTGACGCGTAGAAAAACAAATATCTGCTTTATACCTAACACGTAAATTAAACTATTTGATTGAGAAGGACCGTGGCCGAAATCATCGAGTAATATTATCATTTAAAAAATAGTTTTCATGTTGTAATAAAAATTCATACGATTAAATAGTCATACAAACAATTATCGCATTGACATTAATAACAAAAATTGTCTCAATTTGGCATTTTTAGTAATAAGTGTTAATAAGTTTTTTTAGGAAATGTGGTATTAATAATTATTAATGTTACTAATATTATTTTTATTATACCAATTACTGAATAAAAACACAAACTTCAAATATACATTATTTAGTTTAATGCGACGTAAATGACAGGTGAGACAATTATAATAACAATAACATTTATAATCTATTCTAATGGAACTACTCCTTCAATGTCACTATCTGGTGTATCATCTTCGTCGTGTTCTTCACTATCATCTGATGATGACGAAGAGCCAGTATTGATTACAAATTGATCAAGACGGGTGTCCAAAGCTTCTTCCACTGTCAAAAAAATCATCTTCACACTTTATAGCATGATCCACTACTCGAGACCATGCTTCCACATCGATTGAAAAAAACTTTTCATGTAGTAGTTTCATCACTTCAGTAAAAATCATGTTGACGTTATGCTTGCTTACGTGACCTTTTACCCGTGCCCAAATATTTTCTATTGGGTTAAAATCGGGGTGATAAGGCGGTAACCTTAAATCCTTATGGCCTTGCTCCTCCATTATGGTATCAATCGAGTACCTACTGTATGTAATCTTTCTTGTGTCTTTTTATTATATCATACAATTCGGGTTTAAAAGCTCTGCTATCCATTGCCATTGCTGCATGTCTCCTTTTCTGGAGTTTGAATTAGGCGATTTTTCTCTCATTGTGTTGTGGTATACAGCATTATCTATTTCAAAAACTGAATTCGGTGGAAGATTTGGTATCAGCTGATTTTTTACCCACTTTTCATAGTTTTCTGTGTTCATTTCGCTGTGGTAGTCACCCCTAGATTGCGAAGATTTATACATCAACAAACCACCAGGAACAAAACCATTTGAACCACCCGCGTGAACTATGATAAGTCTTTGTCCATTCGAAATTGTTTTTTTTTAATCCTTTGCCGCTTTTGTCACTCCATGCACTTTCTTTAGTGTGTGTAGTGTGCACATAAGTTTCATCACCGTAAAATATATTATTTCCTTCGTCTCTGTACTGTTTTATGAGTCTTGGGTATTTTATCCTTAATAGTCGCACACTACTACTTGTTGACGCTACAGCCGTAGATAAGTCTTTTTCCTTCAATATGACTCAAACTGTCTTTCTTGATATTCCCGTAGCTCGTGCAGTACGTTCCATGACATTTTGAAAATCTTCTTTAGCGAACCCTTTATTTTTAGCACTTTGGGCTTCATTTTGCATAAATTGATGCACATTATAAACTATTTCCCTAGCTTGACTTTTTAAGGGCCGCCCTCTTTTAAGGAAAGTCATTTAAATTTAAATAATATTTAATAATGCCGCCACTTAAATTGTACCCAATTGTACGTAACGATTACCGCTCGTGCGTCTCAGCTTGTGTACTAATGACAACTGACGCGACGCTAAATAAAATGGCGGTCGACGGCGTCGCTGCAATGGCTGCCGAATATTTGACTAATAGCCGTCGAAGTTTTACCCGCGCAAACGGCAGTAGCCTTATATTGGCCAAAACGTTTTCGCGCCTTCTAAAAAAATGTTTCCTGCGCAGAGACATCGTTGTAACTTATATTTGTGGTACTGTACTGGGAAGTGAAGTAGTTTAAACGACTAAATCGCTTATGAGCTCATCCTATTTATTCAACAAAAAAACACATATAAAATTACTCTTGTCGAATAAGCTGTGATAATAAATTTGGAATTCTGAAAATAATGAATAGAGACCATAACGCATAGTCTACTCGAAATAATTGAATATAGTGGTGACATGCAACATTTTCTTTTCATAGACGATAGTAACTACTTTTTAATAACTGGTCTCCCATGGGCATGTGTTGGTTAATAACAAATAAATAAATCTTACTAAATGAATATTTCGATGTTTATTCTGGCAATCACTAGTAGATCCAAGAATTGACCAATACAATGATATAACGTCGTCAGGGCTTCCCGCGGCGGATTCAGCGCGGGCCTCACGCCGTCCGGCAACCCTATCTGGCGCAACCCGTGCGGCGCGCACGTGCTCCCGCTGTTCCCGCACGCGCTCTCGCTCGCGCGCGCGCTGCACGAGCTGCACCTGCCCTCGTCGCGCACGCTGCTGCACGCGGCGCACGCGCGCGCGCTGACCCCGCCCGCCGCCGAGCGGCGCAACCTGCTCGGGCTGTGCGAGGCCGACGCGCCGCCGCCGCAGCCGCAGGACAGGATGCAGACCTTCCTGCACACGCTCCACGATAATGTTTGTATAAGCCATAGTTCATTTCTAATTGGCACGCAAGCATTATTTAAAAAGAAAATGTTTCTTGAGTTCTTATTTCTACAATACAATACAATACAATACAAATACTCTTTATTGAACACCAAAAAACAAAAAACACGGAACAGTACATTTTAAACTATAGGTATACAACAGGCGGTCTTACCGCTAAATAGCGGTAAGACCGCCATTTAACGAACCACGATTTTATGACATTTATTTTTCACCATAGAGCAACTATTTTTATGTCTGTCACTAAAAATTGTAGGGCAGTCAATATGGATCGAAAAAGGTTAATAAGAAAAATACTCACACCTTGACTAAAAAGTCATACCTTTTAACCCGGTTTTATTTATTATATTCGGTTTAAAAAACGAGTATAGGTACTAACTTATTTCATTAATATATTTGTTTAAGTATGTTTTTAGCGTGACTTTGCACTATGACTTTTGTAGTTGTTGTTGTGGTTCGAAGAAAAAGTTGAGCGACACTGCAGTGTTTATATTTACTCGAACCAATTGGGATACAATACACGTTACCTGTTTTCAACAATGTTTGAAATTATAGCTATATCAACCTCTTTACATACAACATATAAAACCTCAATATATAACCTACATAGATTTTAGATATCTAGCTGACACCTACGTTCGAAGACAGCTGTGGTCATGTAAAATGTATTTGTTTACAAATTGACCATATTTTTATGATTAAATTAAAATATTAATGAGACCATTTCACTTTCGAGTTATGTGTGATAAATATCACACATATATGTGTGGTGAGATTTTCCAGGAGGTTGATCACGGGGCGGCACAATCATTTATTGTAGAAACTCATTATTGGAAGTGTGGAAGCCCTTATCAATAATTTTAATGTGATTGTGTTCAGCAAATCTACTCTAGAAACAAGGGTCATGCAGGAAGTTGCTGTATTACTTGAAGTCTAGGTAATAAGGAAAAGGTCGAATGCTTAAAATACTCTGTAATATAATAATAAATGTATTATATTGTGATGTTTGTTTACATTGTTTGAATGACGTCCGTCTATTATGACTATTATGAGTATCTCTTCCAGACAACCTTGGACAGAGAAATCATGAAAGACAAAGATACATGGCAGGTGGTGTAAACTACCTTCTTCAGAACCCAAACTAACACTTTTATGATAAAATCTACTTACACATATATAAACTACATACACATACATACATAAAGTAAATGAGATTAATAAATACATACTCAATACACACTAAATACATATTATTATACATCAACATAATATACACATACATAAATTATAGAAATCAGCCAAACAAAGATAACACCCGAGGTGATAGTATTTAAGAAAAATAAAAGAAATAATTGAAAAACTACGGAAGCGATAGATAGTGATCCTTTAGCTTGCTTTTAAAACTGGACGTAGACTGAGCACGCCTTACTTCTACAGGCAAAGCGTTCCATAGCCTTATAGCCTGAATTGTGAAAGAATTGGAGTAAAATTTAGAGGAAGAAAAAGGGACTGACAAAAGAAGGTTTTGGGGGTTTCTAAAGTGACTATCACGGTTTGTTGACAACCTTTTGATGTTTAAATGGTGCAAAAATTATAGATCTTGATCAATAGTTATCGACAATGGAACTTGAAAAAAGAAAAGTGATTGTGAACAAATACTTGGAAAATCCATCGTGGTCTGGGTGGAAGATAGCTAAGGCACTTAATGTCCACTCATGGACATCCCAATCGGGTGACATTTGGTCTTAAAATAGAGGCTTGACACTAGTGCAGCGCGGGACCAGCTCGAAGCAAGCGGAGCGTGACGCTGTATGTGTGATCAATGCGCAATGTGGCCAATAACGCTAACATCCAACTGGCGTTATGCTTTGCGATTCGCGCGTGTCAACCATTTTTGAAGTTTGACATAAGATGAGCAACATATTATGTTTATGAGCAGGTGTGCTACCTGGTGGGCGCGGCGGCGACGACGCTGGGCCGCGAGCTGTACGCGGCGCCGGGGCTGGCGCGCGCGCTGAGCGGGTCGCTGCTGCACGCGCTGCCCGCGCTGCCCGACCACTGGCTGCGGCCCGTGGCGCGACACGCGCTCAAGCCGCTGCTGCTGCACTGCCCGCCCGCGCACTACGCCGACGTCGCGCTGCCGCTGCTCGACGTGCTCGCGCCCTTCAGTCAGTACACCAACACACCCACACACACTACTCACTCACAGCTCACCTAATCACTCACTCACCCACACTCAATCACCCACACTCACTTTAATCAAAACTCATTTACTCACTTCCTTACTCACTCACTCACTCACGCTCCCACTCACCGGATTCCTTCGTCACTACTACTGCCCTCTTAAACCAATAGGCAGTATCTCAGATAAAACTTCTGTACCAATATCAACCTTTTTAATAATGTACGAGAGTTAAACCTGCTTTGGTTCTTGATTTTGAGATACTGCTTAATGGCTTAGGACGGAAGATTAATCATCGATTTTATTCCTACTTTTCGAAATAGGTCTAGAGCTGGTAATTTTTAGTCAACTATGTTTAACATGTTTTTATTTATCTTCACAGTGTTAGTTCACTTATCACAACGATGGGACTACGTTGTGTCTCTATACGAATCTGGAAAGCTCGAAGAGGAAGGAAGCAACGAGTCGCAAGAGGTTTTAGAAGACATACTTGTTAGGCATCTCACGAGAGAACACTTGGAAGTACTCAAAGTAAGTCAATTTGCAACTGGTTTTATCGAGTACAGTACAAACGCACTCGTACAGTCAGCATCATTCATATGTATATATTAACAAGGTTCAAGAAATGTATATACAACTTTATTTCGTTGCAGTAGAGTCGTGTTTACATATTTTTGAACCCACAAATCGGTTGGTAGAAATGTATTGTGCAGCGTTGTTTTGTGTCAGGTATCTCTAGTGGAAGGCGGCGTGAGCGCCGAGGCGAGCCCGGGCGACATGGAGGAGGACCCGCCGCCCAGCGGGCCGCAGCGCGCGCCCGAGCACGTGTCCGAGCTCGGCGCGCTCGTGCTGGCGCGCGCCGCCGCCGGGCCCGCCGTGCTGCACACGGTAACGACACACTAACACACACTTATTTTCTTCCATATTCTCGGAAATGTCAACCTTACTGTTGTAAAAATAGCCAGTGAAGTTATGATTTCCAGGCCCTGGCAAAATTAAATATTTCAGCAATAATGTAGTAATACGTGTCAGGTGCTGCGCGCGCTGACGTGGCCGGACTCGACGTCGTCGCTGCGCGCGACAGCCCTGGCGCTGCCGGCGCTGCGCGCGGCGCTGAGCGCGGGGCTCGTGGGCGACGCCGAGGCGAGCGGCGCGCTGGCCGCCGTCCTGCAGGCGCTGCGCGCGCACGGCCAGCACGACGCCAACCAGGCCGCGCTGCTCGCGCTCGCCGTACAGGTAATGTATAACGAGACGGACCAAGCGTGGCCATTCACGGACCAACTTTCCATCACGGCAGGAAAAACCAGCTTGCGCTAGCACTTGGTCGTGACTGCGAAGCCGGCTCAGTCGGCTTCAATCTCTTTCTTCGTGACTGCGAAGCCGGCTCAGTCGGCTTCAATCTCTTTCTTCCATTTTTCTTATCATCGAAAATTAACTTGTAATTCAACATGAACAGCGGTAATAATTTACTATCTCACAACCAACTCGCTAGTAGTCTATATCCTTTCGTTTTCCTCTATCAAACCATGCAAGTCGTGTAATATGGTATGCGCAGGCGTACGAGACGCTCCGGCCGCAGTTCCCGCACGTGGCGAGCGTGCTGCGCGCCATCCCCGACGTGGACGCGCACGACCTGCGCCGCCTCGACGAGAAGATCGCGCCCGCGGCCGCCAAGCAGAACAAGATCGACAAGACCAAGCGGGACCTCTTCAAGAAGATCACCGCCAGGGTCAGTTATTACACACGATACACAAAATCGGCCAAATTTTTTGCAATTACTATCGACGCGGACTATACTGGTACGCAAAACACGCACAAATATACTTTATTTAGGAGAATCCGTTTGACAACCCTAGTTGCACAAATATTACCATAATTATGGGCAGTGCTGTTCTCTAACGATCGTCTATAGAAATGTATGCTTTGAGCTTCTTTTTCACATATTTTTTATTTATATATTTATTTAAGCGGTATGTTTTTGGATGGCAATAATCGAGTGTTTGATTGTATTTAATTTTTATTTTCGGTATACAGTTGATCGGACGCAACGTGGGCCAGCTGTTCAAGAAGGAGGTGTACATCCTGGACCTGCCGACGATGCCGGCGCCGCCCAAGCCGCAGCGCAGCGCGCTGGACGACGCGGCCGGCGCCGGCCTGCCCGGCCTCTTCGCGCCGCACGCCGCGCCCACCTAGCGTCACCCCCTCGTCCACACACGCAGAACCCATTAACACACAGAGGCCCTACTTTGATAATCGAACTTCGAACGTTACCTTAACTATGGAGTTAAGGTAGACATTGGTCTGTCACGAGTCATTCGAGAGAAAAGGATGGACGCTAACCTAACTTCCAGCTTCGATTTTCAAAGTAGGGCCTCTCATGTTGAGTAAGATGAAACATTGAACAGAAACTGTCATTTATGACGCGCCTCAAAACAGATGACGTTGTCTCTTGGGATCATTCTAAGGCACTTGGGCTTTTAGCACATGGCGAGCTTGGCATGGCCGTGCCGTTAAGTTTTGCTCCGTCTATAGCGAAGTATAGGTCTATGGCATGAATGGATCGCATAGTTTGTGCCATAGACAAATAAAAGAATGCATAATAAAATTGATAAATACCTGTTATGGGTTGTCTTTTGAATTATATCATTCTTACAATACTATTTTAATAATAATTAAACAACAATACTCTTATGAATAAAGCAACATGAGCCCATTTTTATCGTTATTAATTTATTGAAAATAACAATTTTAAATCAGACAAGAATTTGTTTAAAAATACTAAAGTCACACAAATACTGATGACATTGGTTTTGTTTATATCATTAGTGCCAGCTCTTTAAAACCCTGTAGTGCCAGCTCTCACATACATCCTTCCGCACTGGGTCGAGCCCGCTTTGTGCTGAGGACCTAACGTTATTCGATAGCTGTTAAGCCAATAGCAGTACATTGATAAGTTTGAAATAAACTTTTAGTTAATCTACAGCAACGACGCAATGTACTTCTATTTATTTAGCGGGCTATCGATTAGAGTTTGTGTAATATTGTGTTACAACAGTGCACAAGCCACTTCATTAAACGGCATACTGTCTAACAGGGTAAATGACTGTCAAGGTAAATAAAAAATAAAAGCTAAGTCGTTCTGCAATAATATAATTGTAAATGTAGTAAAGGCTGTGCGTAAGGTTGTAAGATAGTGTGGATGATTTTCGTGTACTATGAAAATGGCTCGGATCTTACAATAATATTGAATGACTACGTACGTGTTATCGTAGTGAGGTTTCGTTGTTGACGTGTTTGTATTTAGATTGTTCTTTACCTTGTTTGACAGCAAGTCCATATTCGGACGAAGGTTTTTTCAGCGCGTTTTAAAAGCGACGTTTAAAACTTACGGCAGGAACTCATGCACACATTCACACCTCAGCTAATTTTGAGTGTAAAATTCCTCATTAGTTTCTATATCCGATCTATAACGCGCGTTGAAAAAAAGTCCGGGTGTATAAGGGCTAATAATGTATATGAACTCTACGTTACAATTCTGCAAGTATAGCAACAGTGCTCAAATGCCATACTGTTCTGACTGATGTTGCCACTTTAGAATTGTAGGGTTATAAAATCTTAGTAAATAAGGGGTTCTGTTTACCAGAAAAATATGCTATGTAGAGTTTGAGGATCCACAACTGTACTACTAGTCATGTATCTTTAAAATAATGAAAGGTATCACGCTGAGCGAACGTTAACGTGCATATGTTTTGGTAAACCGGGCCCGTCAGCCGCGCAAACGTAGATAAAGGGCGCAAGTACACCGGTGTCAAAATTACGGGTGGTTGTGCGGAAATAGCGTCATATGTGATATTTTCTCGACTAAATAAAATATTCGTCCGTTAGGTAGCTGCTGACGCCAGATTGGATTTTCGTGCATACTTATTAGTGCTAGTAAGTAGAGAATGAATTGTACGATACACTTCCTAAATGATAAATGTGAAGAAACCATTTTAATTTTGTATATACTTCGAGGTGGTACCGTATATGGTTATCTGTAATAATATTGATATGGTATGAAATATCGTCGCTCATTACGCATTTAATGTAGATCTTAACTACGATGCCCCATGCCCGTGGGTGCTAGGCAACGATACGAATATGTAGATAAATGGATTTACTTATGAATGAAATAATTGTGGTCCTAAACTATATAAACAATTGACCTTGGCAGGATTAGGCCGCCAACGCAGCAGATAGAGGGTGTATTACTGTTGTTTTATTTATATTTCTGGAAGCGTAGAAGTTAAAGTTTTAAATAAAGATATTCTGTGATTGGCACTTTGGTGTAGTCATAGTTAGTTGGGATTTCTTAAAGCCGGGTAAAGTCTGAGTTTGACTCACGTCCTAGATATAGGGATGCGATAAGCGAACGTATTGTTTTAATTTTCTTGTATTGTGTTGTATCAATTGAAAGACTATTTGTTTTATATTTTTATATCATCATGGATTTATTTGGATTTACTTGTGACGCAATACTAAACATATCAATAGTTATTTCTCTCTAATGCGACAAGTCGTAGAGATATCGTACAAATACAGATGTTAGGCCATATGGCTCAAATAGAATGCCTTCTCAATACCTGGTGGTCTGAATATTTCGAGCGTTGTGTTGTATTCCACTTCTTTGCTTTTATATCGCAATAGTGTAGATGAATTTATAGTAGCTGTTATACGCCTGAGTTTAAGTGCTACTAATAATGGTAATATGATTGTCATATAGAAGCAAGGTGGTCATAAGAAATTGGAATAGAGCCTGTAGTGTGAGAAAACTCGGTAGTGTTGACACCGGGTGCGCGGCCGCCCCGCAGTAAGCTAGCCATACGAGGGCGTACTCTGCTCCTACTCGTAAACGTACTCGCAATGTTAAACATTCTAATGTGAATAACCATTTATATGTTATTAATTAAATTATGTTATGAAGTGACGTGTTATATTTTTTATTTATACCTTGTCTATTTAACAGAGTTAATACTAGAAAACAGAGAATGCACGTAATTGGTCAGCGATAAGGACGATGCACAGGCACAAGGTAGGTTTACATGCCTGTCAAAGTTTAATCAACATCTGTCGCTCGTACGGTGCGGACGCCTTCAAGTGCTTATCTTTGGTTACAAATTTTTACCTGGCTCGTTTATTGGACTGTTTCCCGTTTAACCTGTGACTCCGCTTGTTTTTTGGACTGTTTCCTAACCTGTGACTCTGCTTGTTTATCGAACATATTTGAATATTATTATCTACTACTTTAAATCCTTTCTTGCCCGTGGTACTACTCCGTGGCACAACTGACCAATGATTTCTATTTCAAAATCAAATTTAATAGAGTCGACGGAGCTCTGCGATCGCAGAGCTCCTATTTCTGGGTAGTTTGGCCCTCCGGGCCTGCTAAAGCCATCGACGTGCGTTTGTTGACGCCCACTGGCAGTTTCTTGTCCCTTTCATTTTCATACAAAAGTGCAACAGAGACAACGCGTTGTTAACTTTGTTAAATAGACAGGGTATAGTGTTATTATCCTTTGACTTCTCTATAAGTCTTGTCACTGATCTTAATTCAAAAGGAGAATGCCCATATAATGCCTGGAATGTACAGAGATAACCTATACGCCAAAAAACATGTTATAATTAAATATAAATATACTCATTAAATTGAAGTCTAATAATGATGGGAGTAATATGCACATTATTTATAGAGTTTTACTTGAACATTCATCGCTCAACCAATTTTATTTCGACCTTTTTACTCGTATCTGCAATATTTATATTATCTTATATTATAAATGGCGTGAGACGTCACTTCCACAGATTATTAAGGTATGTCTAAGTCACTTCCATATAAATAACACTATGATGTTAAGGTGCTGGTAGACGTTATACCTATATTGTTTTCGTTTAGTTTTAAATAATGAGCAGTGCTCAGCATTGCATTAATTGCAATATTAATGTTACGCAATTATCGCGTTATCAGTTTGTAAACATACTAAACGTCTTAATTCGTGTTGAAAGAGTTTGAGATGAAAATTGTCTTTGTCTATTTGCATAAAAATAACAGCGTTTCACCAACTTTTTGAGTAATCACTAAAAAAGTTTTCGGAACTTACAATTTCGTAGCATATTTTGGTGTATAATTGGTTCTTGTACACCTCAGGCATTTTTTTGTAGGAGAGATGGGCATTCCCCTTTGGATATCTTTTATCGTAATTAGTTTACTTCTGTGTTTCTCTGGGTCTAGTATGGCTGCGTCTATAGGGTGTAATCGTTAAGTGTGACCAGGCCCTACACCCACTACGTATTATGTTGTAAATCGCGTGTGGATAAAGTATCCGTCGCTCTCGTAATTTTTTACGCGTCAGTTGATGATGGTGATGGATGTCTTATTCAATTTTGTCACGCGATAAACGCAACCATGTTGGTATTGGAGAATCGAGTGACGTGTCAGTTTTGTTTTTTTTTTCGTTTGTCGGTTTTAAAAACGGCTCGGCGACTCAGTTTAAGTTCAAAATCGACTAAAATGTTGATCAGTGCATGGTCACACCGGGGGTTTGATCAGTGCTGAGACATATCAAGTGTTAAATCTCATTTAAATAAAAGAGAGCAACGTAGTAATAAATAATGTATTGAATAATAGTATCACTGTTGTTGATATAATGGGTCGTAAGTATAGAGCAGCTGGCAGCCCAGCGGCTCGCTGCCCGCGGCGGTGAGCAGGTGCGCGCGGCCGGCGGCGACGCGCAGCGCGGCGGCGGCGGGCAGCGCGGCGCAGCCCGGCCGCGGCCAGCCCGGCGCCGGCGCGCGCCGCGGGCCCAGCGCCGGCGACTCGTACCGCCACACTTGCACGGACCGCGCGTCTGGAAATACACCTCAGAACGCTTCACATTTCACACTCATTCAATAAACCTTAACCTTCTAAATTACAACAGATAGAACACGCATTTTTTAGGATCAATGATAAACAACATATTTCAAATACATATATGTATTCTTACACGCCAAGCGTGTTTCAAAATTCTACTAAATCGATACGAAATAAAGTCTCTTGAAATTTAATCTCTAACAATTATACTTAAGCGTCAGTTACGTTGTAGGCACAAAAAGACTATTCTATTCCGTTAAACAATATTGCTTTTGACATGTTATCTTACTGTTTGTAAGATGTAATTACGACGACAATACGATAAAATGTCAAAAGCGAAGATTATTTGACTGAATACAATCAGCCCCAGCTCACGATGAATTTAGGAGTAAATAATTAGAGTTCAAAAAATTGATAATGAATACAAACGAAGGCTTTCTATAACAGCCTCGTCATCAATGACATTCTTGCTATAATAAATAAGTATGATAGAGGTATCGTTCAGTAGCGTCGTCAAGAATGAACCGTCGCGACGAGCGACGATTCATAACATCCGTATACGTATAGCATATTTAAATCCAACACCAACTTGAAGCTTCGGTCTAACCTTTTATCGCCTTGACTTCCTTCACAATCTTGGCCTTGATTTTTTCTACCGTGTCTCCATCAACCAGTTCCATGTGCACGGTGAACAGGCCGCTCATGGGGGTAGGGTTGATGACGGTCACGGGCACGCCGGGCACGGAGAAGAACGAGATGTGTGGCAGCCCTGGCGCGCAGTCCTCGCGCGTCTTCTCAGGCGTGTCGGGGCTGTCAGTGTAATTTATTTCTAGGGAATCCAGCTGGAAACAAAATGGTAATGATATTAGAAAACTTTTCGGGTCATGAAGGAGAACAACACTTTCGTAAATGTTCAAGTGACCACAGAGAAAAACTATGGTGTCACACATCATACAGCCTAGTTGGTTTATATTATGTATCGTTTCTGTGTGATAAAGTTAATTAATTTAATTTTTTGACAATTTAAAGTTTAAGAATTGGAATGTCAATTTTATTCGCCAAACCCCTTTCTGGGGACCTAACATAGCTGCGTTTATCGCGTGATAAATTTTGGATAACAGTCAATTTTGGATCAGTCACCTTTTGTCACGTAAATAAAAGTACGACAGTGACGGATGCTTTATCCACATTTGACACGAGATATAGACGCAGCCATACTAGGCCCACTGGTGCCACCATATTGACATATTGCAAAACAGCCTTCATTTTAGCAATCTTTTTCCAATATTATTTCTTTTAACCCTTTGTGTAGGACGGGGTCGCACACTTGCACCTGTCATCTGTGGCAAAATGGCGCGTCAAACGTCAAATGAAAATTCAGAACTGTTTTATACCTTATAAACGTTTAATTCGACGAATGATGAATGTCTAAGGTTTATTAGTTCCAATGAACGATGTGGCTTGAAGATATTAAAACATTTTAAACTTATTTTTAAGTTCATAATCGTATAAAATGATGATCATGTGACCTTGCACTGATCAGTGCTTAAGCAGAGAACAGGGGGTGCAATGATCAGTGCTTAGACACACCAAGGGTTAAAGCAAATGGTAATGGTGGTTATGGTAATTAACTAAATATTTTTCTTATAAGAAGGATTTTGACAAGTATTATTAAAATTGAGATGTCAGTTGATCACCAAACACCATCACTGACATTGTTCGTGTGCGTAACCATGGTAACAAAAATGATATAATAATTATATAAGAACCGTTATTACCATGGCAAAGCTCATTATAGAACTGTTTTCACGATCCGGCTATGGTGATAATCTGATACCTTTAACGATATAAATATTGGCGGTTTATAGTATGCGAGAAGGAATGTTTCGAACTCACATCCAAGGTATTGAGCAGGTACTGCTTGTTGTCGCTGAGCACGGCGCGCTCGTCGAAGGGCAGCCCCACGGAGAGCGCCTCGAGCCCGACGCGCTGCACGTGCTCGCGCGCGGCCTGCACGAACGGCATCACCCGCTTCATGTACTTCTTGAGCTCGGGGATTCCGCCGAGCTTGCTCGAGATCACCTTGTTGTCAGGGAGGCCTGAGGGCTGATAACACACAGATAATAACTATGAATAATATTCATTAATTACATTAATGTTAAAGTTAGTATTGTTACTGATTTGTACCTCCTGTCATTCGCTCTCATTCGCATTGCTCTTATGAAAGAGGAAACATTTATTCGTTACTAACAAAAAAGGACAGAAGGCCAGAATACGCACAAAAGAATTTAGTCAAGTGGTCCCAACTCAGCGTAATGCTGGCACTGACATTAAAGATAGCGCTGGTGTTCTGTTGGAACCATCAGGTGAAACAAGTGGTTATATAAATGTAGTCTAAACCTAACCTAGACTTGAAACACTTTTTAGGACTCCCACTTTAGCCAACTTACGCCATTGAGTTCCTTCAGCGTGGTGAGTATAATGTGCTGCCACCTCGGGTACTCCTTAGCGACCCAGATGACCGCCTGGTTCGGTTTCTTCTCCGGCTTGGGCGTCTCCCCCTTCTTGGGTTTTTTGACGGCGCAGTGGTTCTTCAAGTAGATGCGGAAGGAGTGAGTGGCGTCCATGAAGTAGTTGCTCGCCTTGACGGCCACCTCGTCCACCTCCCCCGCCAGGGGCCATCTTGCGTGTAAAATGCTGGTTTTCTGTTCAAATTAGAAAAATATAAATACTTACACCATGGGACTAACTAAGCTCTACTCGAAAATCTAATTAAAGACCAAAATCTGACAGTTCCTATTTAGATTGTTTAGTTATTTTAACATTATTTCATAAAAACATGAATGAGAACTCGTGTAACCAGTAGTAATAGGGTAAGTTTCATTGAAAAAAATACCTACACTCAAACTAAAATGCAAATGCGAATGTGCGCCCGTTGAGGTTAGGATTTTGGTATTTAATTAGATTTTTGAGTATAGAAATAAATACTTAAATACGGAGAAAACATCCAAGACTGAGTGCTCATCACTAGACCCCGTCATCTTGAGGCAGTGACGGCGCATTTTTGTAGAGATTGAAAGTTCATTTTAATGTGGGTGTTCTTTAGTTAAAACTATTTATCACATCACAATATACTATATGTACACCGACCGACCGAAATTAAAGACTCCAAAACTGATAGTATTTTTAAAAATAAGCTTAAATTGCTTCTGACTGACCGGGCATGTTACAGCATTGATGAGTTTACTCAGAAGGATCATTGACCCAACAAACTATACATGTAGTGGTGCACAGATGACATACATAACTACCTTATTACTTGACTTATTGTGAGTCAATATAATGTTTAATATTTTAAATTGTAATTAATTGACAACACCTATTTAAATATTTAAATTGACTTGTAAAATGTTATTGTATTTTACCAATAAATTCTGTATTCTGTATTCTGTACGATTCTAAATCTCCAGTGTAATTAAAGGGTGTATAGGGGTTTTTGTGATCACAATTTTCAAATTGGGCGGCAACAGTGAACCTTGCTGCATAGGTAAACTATTTATTATATAACGTTATCGGATCTCGTAAGAGTAATGAGGTTATCTACCTATTTTTAATCAAGAAATTTTAATATCTACGCTATACTGAGTTTGAGCAGAGCTTTTAAAGGCACGTAATCAATCGCATTGTCGCATAATATAAACTAGGGACATCAATATAAGGATGGTAGACAAAATAAACATGCAATCCCTAAAAAAACGTGCCGTCACTGCCTGAAGATAACGGGGTTTACTCATCACTCAAATATTTGCCCATACCGGGAAACGAACCCGGGACCTCTAGCTTCGTAGGCACGATAGCCTAGTTAGTAGGACCCACTACCAACTAGGCCATCGCGTCGTCGTAAAAACCTCTTTACAAAGATAATGACTAATAACGATTTATTAGAGTAAGGAAGTGGGATTTTATGTTACAAGATTATTTCAAGGCCGTTTTATTCACTAGTATAAAATTTAAAAAGTCATTCTATTTCTTTTGTTTTTTTTAAATTATTCATCCATGACTAAAGTCAAGAAAAACGAACTGTAATACCAACTTAAATATTACTACTGCACGTAATCGTAATACTAACATTCAATTCGCTTAAGCCGTTCCAATAATTAAGCTATTGATAACACATTTGGACATACTCTGATAACCCTGTAACTTGGAAAACACTTAATCCAAAATATCCGAATGTACTTTCAGGCTTTAAGAATGTGAATACTCTGGTAAATTAAATTACCAACTTGTTTAGAGTTATCGACCTATAACGCAACTCATACATAGTGCACCCTAGACTAGAACATAAGACTACTTATTTCTTGGGATTTTGAAAAGCTCACGGCGAAAAAACCAAAAAGCGAGTTCTACGCCGACGACGTCGCGGGCAATGGCTAGAATTATCTATTAAGACATCACTACAATTTGGTCAATTTAGAATGATCCCGCTGACAGCCGTATTTTGTTATTTCAAACCCTACAAAAGAGCAAGGCATATTAAAGCAGGTGAATACACATATCTCATCTAGCTCGCAAGGTTTGTATTATAGAATAGAATAAAATAAAACGACATTTAAAAAAACCAGATGAATATCAGAACAAAACATTAACCGAAAGTATTAACCGGTCGAACGCCTCGAATACAAAATGTGTCACTCACACGCCAAACATCTTTGCTATGCTATGCAAATTAAAACTAATTGATACTAAACAAAGTCTCTTTTAATCTTGAACTTTTGACGTCTATAGCCGTCGTGACTTTCAGTTGACGGCCAATGCCATGCGCCCCTTTGATATTTTTGTAATAAAAAAACAAACGTACATTAATTTAATAACGTCGACAGACGATGTCGAGTTGTGATACAGAGACCAAATTTATCACAATCAATGTGTATTATATTATTTGTGTTGTTACACATGCAATTGAAGTTTTATTTCAATAATTAAATATTTTCGCGCCCCCTATTTACGCCCCACTGGTTGGGAAACCCTTGCGTGGACTGAGCCTCGTCTACTCACGTGTCCCAGCAGCTCCCACACGTGCTCGGCCACGTGCGGACAGATGGGCGCGAGAAGGCGCGCCTGCGTGTCGATGTACCGCGGGACCAGCTCGGCGTGCATGCCGCCCTCCGAGCACAGCTCGCGGTACTTGTCCCGCGCCGCTTGCAGCTCGAACACGCCCGACTTCAGCGCCTCCTTGAACAGCATCTTGCTGTATCTGTCGTCCGTCTGATTGATCTTCGTGTTCATCTCGCTTATGAAGACTTTGTCGTGGAAGTTGTACGGTCCTGTCATGGAACATTCGATGTTAGCTGGCAACATGTTAGACTAACACAGCGGCTATTGAAAAAATAAAGTTACTATAGATTGTTGCTGACAAATCTTGTATAAGATGTTTTGTGACATAGATGATAAAAGCTAGTCCAATATATCCCAGACCTATCGACGCGGAATCAGCTTGAGCCGGTAAAAAAATCCCTCCCTTCTTCCCTCTTACTGCACGGACATACAACTTTTTCTTACCGGCTCAAGTCGATTCCGTGTCAAAAGGTCTGGGGAGACCCTTAGAGACCCTATTTAACCAAACCAGACGATGTAAAAAACATATCATCAAAAACTACTTGACTTTAAAAACAATTTTCTCTTTTCGCTATAAATTATGTGTCGGGTTTCGAAAAGTAACAAACTTTGAAGCATGTATACTTGCCTGTTCTCAGCGTCGATTTTGTAGCTATCATTTCCTTGACCCATTCAATAAACGTGTACAGCCTCAGGATAGCGGCGTCAGCAGTGCTCTCCACGAAGTTCGCGTCTTCGACCGAGTCTCCAGAGTCCGCCAGGGTCAGCCTCATGCCGTCCGCACTGAACTTTTCAATACTCTCCGTGAGGGTCAAGAAGTTCCCATCACTCTTGGACATCTTGGCAGAGTTCAGCATGAGGTGCCCGTTCGCGCGGATACCTTTTGGCCACTTGTTCTCCTCGTCTGGCCAAATCGCGCAGTGGTTGTAAATATAATATGTTAAATGATTTTGAATCAGATCCTTGCCTGATACCCTTACGTCAACTGGGTACCTAAAGAGCACAGTAATATCTTAGCAAAAGAAACCTTTATTGAAAAACTAATCCTACTAGTATTATAAATGCGAAGGCTTTGTGTGCAAGTCCGTAACTGGTTCACGCTAGACGAAACTGGATGAAATTTGAATTAGAAATGGCTTAGGTATATCCTGGATAAAAACAGGATACTTTTCGTCCCGGGAAATTTAATGGTCCCGAGGGAATAACGATAATCGCAATCCCCCGCAACATAGGATGGCCGAATTACTAATACTAAGCGGACGATCCCGCGGGTAGAAGTTGAAGAGTAAAAGGAACCTATTATTTACTTACCAAAATTCAAATGAATTCTTCATCAGATCCAAAGATTTCTTAGGTATTTTCGAGTGTTTGGGGTATGGTGCATCTTTGAAAAAGATGTAGTCCCACACTTCGAGCGTCATCTGTTCCGGCTCTATGTTGAGGGCGTTATTCTTGTCACCCTTGAAGGTGCCACCCTGAATGTAATGGGCTATGGTGTAGTAAGCGTTGTATATCGTGGAGTCGGATAGGGACTCAATGAGCCATTGCTGATCCCAAGGTAATTTAGTGCCTAAGAAATAACTACTGTATTAATATTGGATACAAATGCAAATCATTTCCAAGAATATTAAGTAATCAATCCACTTACCAAGGCCGTAAGTTCTTGAGCACGCGTACTCGTGAAGCCAGTTCAAAGTTGCTTGGAAGTTTTTTCGGACCTCATCGTGATAGGTGTTAATGGCCGCAAGCGACTTCTCCGCCTGAGCCTTCCACTCTCCAGTACCATAATCCAAGTACCATTGGTTGCACAGGGCCACCACACACTCGTCCCCAGACCTCGAAATGATGGTCTTCTCCGGCTCGTAATATATAACAGCACCTTTCTCATTGATAAGCTTGGTCTGCAAGAGCTTCTTGACATCTTGAATTTTCTGCCCCTTGTACTCGCCGACCAGCAGCACTCCGTCATAGAAGCCTTTGAGATAGACCAGCTCCTTCGCTTCCGCGAGCTTGTCTTTATCGTTTTGACTCTGAATCTTGAGCTTATCATATAAGGTCACCGCTGAAAGGTTACTAATCTCCGGGATTTCGAGAATGGGGACTGGTTTAAAGGGAAGAACCATTTCGTCTTTGATGCCGTATTTCTCGCGGAAAGCCGGCTTCTTTTGCAAATCGACGAGAGCGGCGTAGTCGTCCGGCGAGTCGGAGGCGACGCTGGTAACGATGCCGGTGCCTTTGTCTTCTTTTATCGTCAGCATAGGCAGCGCGTATATCTTCGGATAACACGTCAGAGGCGATTTAAGAGCTGAACCAAACAAATCCTGCCCTACCAATTCAAGGAGAATTTTGAACTCTCCATCCTTCTGCGTGAAGCCTTGGTAGGACATGTTTCTTGCTGCGCGTCTGGTGCACACAAATATGCCGTCGTTGATGGTTTCAAATGCTATGTATCTGATGTCCGGGTGAACCCAGCAATTTGTCTGGCCGTACATTGTCTCTGGTCTCAAAGTTGCGGCTACCAAGCTTACTTTCTTTCCTTTGAAAGATCTACAATCGAAATGTAATATGATGAGTTTGCGTTTTTTAAAAGGCTTTGTAAATATTGATAAATGGAGAAACAATAATAAAATAAAATAATAAATTCATACAAATAATAAATAGTGTTTTGTCTGTTGATACCTTGCTCTCATAACGACTAGACCCTAGTTGTGACACGATTGCTTATGGCTTTTATAGGCGCCTCCTATGGATGCTTTCGACTTCGTACACGCGCCTTCGTCGTCTATCAGCTGTTTGCATCTTGTACAGACAAGTTTCACGTTTTATTGATTTTTTGTAATTTTCCCTTATGTTACGAAAAATCTTTAATTTCATGTTTTATTAAGTTTTTCAAGGGTTTTACATAATAAGAATCATTACAAATCAGCAAAGTTTTTAAACCTATTTGCCCAATTTTTTTTTCAGCATTTCTTTTAAGTAATTACATAAAGTTCGTTTCTGCATACTAGGTGTCCCACTGCTTTCCACTTTGTATGGAAAAAACAACCTTATGTGGTGGTTACTTAAAAAAAAAGGTGAAAAAAAAATTGGTCAAAAAGGTTTGAAAACTTTTCTGATTCGTAATTATTCAAATTATGTAAAACCATGAAAAATTTATGATATAGAACATGAAATTAATGATTTTTTGAGACATGGACATAAGGAAAAATACAAAAATTCAGATTAAAATGACCAATATCTTCGAAATTAGTAATAATCGCTAAACATAGGGGTCAAATCGATAGCTTTTTAGCTGCTCTATCATCCCCATTCGTTTGTCAACTTTATCCAGGGACATCCAGTATATCATTATTTTTAACTTATCATACCTAATTCATAAATATTTGTTGCCCTAACTATAGGCTTGTTGAATAATCGGAAGGCTTACTTTAGAATGTCGGGCAGCGGCTCCAGCACCTCCATCTTGACGAGCGTGTACTCCTGCGGCCCGGCACCCTCGCCGATGCTGCGGTCGTGGTCCATGCACGGCTGCTTGTCCAGCGGGGAGTATATTGTGTGTCGCTTGCCATACTTGATCTTATTCCTAGCCCGTAAGAGATAGAACTGCCATTGCACAAACGAGTCGAAGAACGGATTTGCATCCGTCGTGATGAACTTGCGACGCCAGTCCACCTAACGAACAAACCAGTGGTAATTCTGAGCCAAGTTCATTCAATGATCCCAATTTAAATAATGATCAAATCCTATATAAATCCTGCTAAAATGTACAGGATCTTATTACTTTATAATTGTGAATTTGTTTGTAACTATGACTACTTGTTTGTCCTTAAACAGCCAAATTAATTTATATTAAATTTAGCACACTTATACTGGATTGAACCATTGTATACTTTTTATCCCCAGAAACTTGATAGTTCCCAGAGGGTTATTGACCTTCAAATTACTGTATATCCTTAAACCTTTAAAAGTTGCAGATATTTTTACAGTTTTGTAAACATGAGCACAAACCTTGGAAACAAGAAAATTATATACACCATAAAAATTGTAATGCTTACATGGATACCCATCCTTTGCAGATCGCTGACAGCTCGTGGTGGAAAATAATCCAGCCAGTAATGTTCATCAGCAAACTCCTTGATCTCTTCCTCGGGCACTCCTAAGCTCTGCATAATCTGCCACTGGTATTTAGCGGCACCAGTCTTAGCTACAGCTTTACTTTTCTTCCCTTTGCTCTTGTCTTTAGGGATCAGATCACCTTCCTCTTTGACAGCCTCTTCATCTTCCTCAGGGAAAACAGGAGGGCATCCAAACTGCTCCATTTCTCGCTTCAACTTGTCAGCACAGGCTTTGATGGGCATTCCGGTGCAGTGGAAGCCAAACGGGAACAGAACCATCTTTCCCTTTAGTCTGTGGTATCTTGTTGCAAACTGCACAAATTTCATAAAATCCCAACTAATCTCAACAGGTCTACAGGCAACAAGTCTCAACTAATCATCTTTCATAAGTTTTTTGTTTTATTTATTGTATATTTAGAATACGACAACCATAAATTTGAAGGTAAATATTAGAATAATTAGTACCTTGACATAGGCCAATAATAGGTTTCCTTATAATTTACAGAACATTAGTAACTGAGAGTAGGAACTAAATAAAGAAATCAAAAGATAGTAGATATTAACTCGAAAAAGTCTAGAGTAAGAAAATGAGATAAATATAAATGTGTGGGCCAATATGTAAGGTCAAGCAGGGCTATTCGACCGAGGAGTAAATGCATCACTTATATTTTTCAAGGAAAATAATGTTTTAAAACTATTGTTGCTTCCTTTTATAGAAATTAAGGTAACTTAAAAGACGCCAAAATAGGTTCAAAATGTTGAATTCTCTTGAAAAAAATTAAGTGACATATTTACCCCTCTGTCAGAATAGTCCCGCTTGACCTTATGTATTACAAGGCCCTGGTTTACTGTCCCTGTAATATTTTATTTAAAATGTGTTTGAAAATTTGACATTTAGTTTTTTATAGACAATGGTTACTTACCTCACACTTAGACAGTGAAAATGTGTGCCCTAGATGAAGGCGGCCATTCATATATGGAAAGGGGAAGGTACACATGAACTTTTCGTGGGTCTTGCCATCCGTGGGCGCCTCAATTTCGAAAATCTTTTCAGCTTCCCATTTTAATTGTACCTTCTTCTCAATTTCTTGTAGGTATTCTACCTTAAAAGTTCCTTTGCGGTCTAGTGTTGCCTAAAAATAATTAACATGAAACATTTTACACATTAAAAATATTCTGTTGTGATTTTGTAAAGTCGACTACAAAGAGTTGTGTCCACTTTTTCTTATTGCATTGTATGAACTTTATCAATATCAACCCTGATTCCATTAGACATTGTGCTAATGTATACAAAAAAAACATTTTTCACCACTCTGCTCATGTAGCAAATAAAAAAAGGGTAGGTAATTCAGAGCATTTTCGTACCTAAGAACAACATTATTGTATTTTTTTAATATTCAACTAGGTAGTACATAGATAGCATCCAATTCGATTCCAATGTATCCATCCAAATCATGACAAAAAGTGGCAAAAGTTATGACATTATTGTCGATTTGATAATTCAAATTGCAAACAAAGCAGTTACTTGAAGGTACGCCAGGTACGTAGTAGTTTAGCTAGGATTTTGGGTCATACTGTGTCAAGTTTGCTCTTTCATTAGACACGTCCAATTCCATATTGGTGTAGATATATTTATACACTAAACTCTATACTTATCATGCGTTTATAGATTTACTATTCAATGAAATTGCTGTGATTTTTGAGAAATTCTTAGAAGAAGCGCGAGAATATCGTTCGATATAACCTCCATATAGAGATAAGGAACTTATAATTAATTAAAAATGTAAGAGCATAGGAAATACAACGCTGTACAGAATAATCTTACCATTTTGACTTCCTAGAACCATGAAAAATTCGAAATTTTGTACTTTAAACTAACTGAAAACACGTTGTACTTTTCGAACCTGTCAAGTCAACGTCACATCACATCATCACTATCTAACGTCAGTTACGTCAGACAGCAGAGAACTGTCATTATAAAGGTTTGAGTCATTACATAAACTGCTCAAACCACGGGCCTTCATATGTCTTACGCTGCGGCCATATCTACGGGCTTCGGCGCAGAGCGCCTTTCTTACTTTATTTCCGTTTGTTAGTGTAGCAATAGTAAAAAAAAAAATCTGCTTTCAAAAACGCTATAAATAACTAGTCTGGCCATCGAAACGTGATACTGAAAATGATGCTATAATATGCAACAATTTTAAACTTCGCGGTTATTTCCAGTAGGTATCACGTTTCGATGGGCAAACTCTACCTTTGAAATGGTCGGTAGGTCAGTTCATTTGAAGTCGGCTGTTGATTAAAAATATTGTGGGACGCCTATTTCAGTTGGACTGAACTACCTAATATTTTAAAGGAAGTTATTTTTTGAATTTATGAAAGCGGGTTCATCATCAGTTCCACTTCATCAAATAGAGCTTTCCAAGATCAAATACACGAGTTGCCATGAAAAATACCCAAATCACTATAGATGTGCCATAAATATTTGAGGAGTTCCCGCGATTTCTCCAAGATCCCATTATCAGAGCCTGACGTGTTGACAATAGGACCAACTGGAAATATATTTATTTAAATCGTTCCGCAGTCTTTGAATAATCGGGGACCATAATATAGATTTAAAAAAAACTCGACAAATTTAGAATCTTCTCCTTTGTTTTAAAGTCAGATAAACAAGACACAGATGTAGCCGCAGCGTTAGTCGATTATGATGTTAACACAGGTTATGATTTATGAAGATTTCATACAAGTTTACATTACAAAATATAGGTGCCGCTTGTTTGGCATAATTTCGTTTGTCCGAAAAGTAAGTACCTATTTGGGATAATCGTATTTCGACGAATCTTGACATTGCAGAAACCGTATTTAGTAACAAGGCCGAATTTCGTTACGATGTAGTTACGATTAATGGTGATTAGAATTACTGATATAATGATCATAATTAAGTTTTGCAGAAAATGGACTTTATGCCTAATTATAGTATGCGAATCTCAATTATGATATTGGAGTTTATTTTGTACATGTAATCCCATATGCAATATAGAATTATTATAAAATAAAATATATGTAAAAAGAAGAAACAAGAAAATCGTGTAAAAATACTACTTTTTTGTTGATAAGACACCGCAGATAGAAAATATTAACCGATAATCCTAAACGTACATCGCACAACACTTGTCTTGGTGTTACAATCACCCTTCTGTCATTTTTACCGGATACTTTTGCCCGCCACCCGCCACTGCCCGCCTGCTATTCATTACAAAAGACGCGCAAGTCCCGCCGTTTGCCTTTTCAACACCCAAAAACGGGCTAGTTTCTTGGTTTTTGGATCCTAAATTAAACAGCACAATGGCACCCCGGACAGCTAAAGCTAAGGTATGGTAATATCACAAATATTTAGCTGCAAATTTGTTGGATTCCATTTTTGCAAACTGGTTTGCTTTGTTACTTATTGTTAAAATGCTTGTTTTATACAGTGGTTTATTACTTTGTATTTTTCGGCATAAGCTTTGTAGCAGGGTAACGCTATATTAGTGCCATGCAGTCAACTAAATAATAAGTATGTAAGTACTTTGAATCAAGATGCCGCGTGTTAGTGGTGTAAACACCCTTGGCGCCTCTTTTTATCTTTATGTATGCGTATTTAAATTTGATCTCAACTGTCAATTGATGCACTGAGTCATTCTGAACTCTGCAATACCTTTTTTTTTCACAGATTGTGAGATCGCAATATTGTGTATCTGATAAGGTTTATTCTGGATCTGGAAACATTTTCATTTTTCATATATTAACAGATTTTAAGATTACTGTGGACAATTCATTCATTAAATGATTTATTTTGTACGAAAAGGTCTGATTTGTTTTATTTTCGTGGCATTTTCCCGCCGTTTTAATCTTTAGTAGTAGATGAGTTTTAACAATAGCATAGTGGATCTAAGGACATACTGAGCAGGATGCTCTAGTCGGGTCAGTCCAGGGCTCCAGGGTGAATCCTTAAAAGCTCGTATAAACAAAATTTTACTCGTTTCTTTAACCTTCTAATAACCAAATTGATTTATATTTATTTTTGACAGCTCAAGTATAGTATTTGTTTGAAATTACGAAATACGGCGGTCAAAGGTTCAAAATCAACCCAAAGAAATTGTAAATTTCATGTACTACAGTGAATTGACAGAACAATCAATTTGATTAAATATATTATGTATTCCAGAAGACTTCAAGCACAAAAGTAGTTGAAAATGAAGCACCAAAAAAGGGTCGGGGTAAAGCAAAAACTGTTGAGGATCCAGAAATTGATGCAGCTGAAGCTGAGGTGGGTTATGAGGCTCCAGTGATAGAAAAGAAATCCAAACGTGGCAAAAAGGCAGAAGGCGATAGTAATGGGCAGGATGAAACAAATGGTGATACTGAAGCACCACCCCAAAAAAAAGGTAGAAAGAACAAACCAGCAGAAAAAAAAGAAACATTAAATGGAGATAATGCTGCAGATGATGAAATTTCAAACCCTAATGAAGTTGAAGAAGTTGAAAGCAATGGTAATTCTGAAGATGTACCAGCTAGTGCCAATGGAAAAGGGAAGAAGGCCAAGAAGGAAGCAAATAGTACCAAAGTCTTAAAGACTTCAAGCAAAGGTAAGAAAACCTCAAAACAAGAGGTAGAAAGTGTGGTAATTGATAAAGATGAGGCCTCCGAAGAGAAACCTAAATCAGCAGGCAAGGGTAGAACTCGTAAAGCTCCACAGAAACCAGACAAAGAAGCAGAACTAGAGGATAAAAATGATTCTGGTGAAGATGAGGTTAAACCTGCCAAAGGGAGAAAGCGAGCACAGCCTAAAACTGTAAAGGAAAAATCACCTGAAAGTGAGCAAGAAGACCAACAGGCAGAAACAGAGCAGCCTAAAGAGGAACCTAAAAAAAAGGAAACCAAGGGCAGGAAGCCACAAGGCAAGAAAGCTGCAACCAAGAATACACAAGTAGAGGAAGAAGAGGAAGCAGAGAAACAAGAACCTGCTACAAAAAAACGGAAAGTTGCTAAAAAAGATGTAAAAGGTAATGTTTTAGAATTTCAAACCATTTTCCTCTGCTTTGTATGTGTTTATACTATTTTTATGAAA
This sequence comes from Acleris sparsana, assembly GCA_923062465.1. Lineage (NCBI taxonomy): Eukaryota > Metazoa > Arthropoda > Insecta > Lepidoptera > Tortricidae > Acleris > Acleris sparsana. The sequence goes on from OV281289.1 coordinate 4,970,930, forward strand.
TTTAATTTTGGTTTCAGTTGAGGTTAAAGATGAAGAGTCTGTTGAGGTAGTCTCTGAACTAAAACCAGCTAAAGGTAAGCGGGGACAGAAGAAAGTTTTGGATGCCCAGCCAGAGACTGAGGAGCCCCAAGACAGCGGCGACACCAACAAACGCCGGCGCAAAGCCGGAGATGAAAAGGGTAACTAATACTGTTATTTGTTTAATAGGCCCTAAATCATTGTGTTATTAATTTCGTGGACTATGTTTATTAATAAATGGTTTTTAAATATTTATATGCTGAATGCTTTTATTTATCTATTACTAGACCCTGTAAGATGCATTATGTAATGCTTACCTGAAAAAGTTACATGCTAAATGGCTAAGGCTTTGCAGCATTTGATCCGCCCATCCCATGTTACAACAGTTTTAGAGAATGATGCACTAACACTCATGTTGTAACAGTATTCCTCTAAGGATATGTTACATCTTATGTATTGAATTTTTTGTAACATGACTGGGGTCAAATGCTCATGACTGTTAGCCAAATATCATATAGCCGCAAGAACAAGACTAATATAGTAAACTATGCTAGTTTATTTTAGGATTGATAGTTATAACTAACCGAAAGGGGTGTGAGTATTTTATAGTGCTTGACAAAAAAAGTTAGTATTTATTGATGAAATTACTGGCTTATTTATAAAAAAAAAACCATTTCATTCAGTAAATAGTAAAAATTACCTGTAAGCTGGAATGGAACTATTCTGAAGTGGCAGACACCACAAGCAATTTTGGGCATTTCATTTGGCTAATTTTACAGCGAAGAGCACCCTCATTTTGTTAAACTCTGTTATGCCAGGCTAGTCTTGAGATATTTAATTAAATAAGAAGAGCAAATCAATTTTCTAAATACCCAACAAACACGAAGCCAAAATTGTCCAAAACATATATACCTACAGGGAGTCCTGTATATAGACGAGCCTTTGCTCTATTTAAACAACCTAACATTGTACTAAATAAAAGTCTTACGGTTTTCGAGATCCTCGCAACATATTGAAATTTCCATATTTCGCATCTTCTTTCAGTTTTTAAATCCCCTTTCCGTAATATCATACCTACATTTAATTATTATTGTGCTGTGGGTTTATTGAATAAATAAAATAACTTGAGGACTTACCTCAATTTATTTATGAACTTCTATTGCTGATTAGTTTCGCTAATATGTGTTCCAGTTTGTAGCTAAACTTAGCAGGTTACTTGTAAATAAATGTTAAAGAATAATGGGCGACAATGTATGGAAACCAGCCCAATCACCAATAGAATTATAACGTATGTTATGTAAGCTTATTGATCCCACTGTTTTTAAATAGCAAAATCAGTCAAGCGTGAGTCGGATATACGGGAAATAGCATTGCAACGCATGCGGGGCACTGCTAGTGTAGTAATAAATGTAGTGTGTGTGTGAATATTTGAGGGCTGGTTAACTCTCTTCTCCGGGGTTTTGGTAGTTTGTCCCCGTATTAAAAATTGAAGCTTATGTACTAGCTTTCACGTGGTATACATGAGATTTGTATTGGTTATATGGGCCAATTCGCCCATCATTCTTTAAGAAAGAAGGAGTTGCCATTATATCCGCGATTTTTATTTATCTAATATGCTAAAGAGTCGTTTTGCAGAAATTACTAAGTGGTCTTACGAAGACTAGTGTTTCGACCCTTTGTTCGCTGGATACCAGATTCGCAAAACACCAGATTCTCAAAACACCAGACTAACTAATTTATATCCAACTGCAATTTTTCTTTGGACATAGCACGGGTATTTTTAATCTGGTAGTAAACTAACACGGTAAAAGAGGCATCTAAAATTAACAAAATAATAGCATCTACAGTTTACTACCTGCAATGAGTCCTAGATTGGCAACTATGAAACCACTGAGGGCTCTCCAGCAAGCTTCTAACTTTCCTCATACTTTTACCTTTTATCGTATAGTTTTCCGGTTCAAACGTTGTAACCCATTTAAGTCCACATGTTGTCATATGTCTATCTAATCTTTGGCATAGGTATGCATCAAAAACTGATCTTCATCATGCTGGGAGTCGAAAGTTGGTCACAGGATGTCGGCTGTATGAACTTGACGTAGAGTCAAGTCAAGTAGGTCTCTATAAGCAATAGATGACTGCTTGCATAAAAAGGTGGTCTATTATGAATTACAAAATAAGAACCAAAACGACAAAACAAATTAAAAGCGTGTTAAGTTAGCAGTTCGTTATTAGTGCCTGCTCTACTGCTCGTCAGTGCTACCGTTTGTTGCCAACCTCGGGCATACTGCAGGCAGTAGATAAGCAGTACCCTATATGAATATATTTATTTTATATTATTAACAGTCTTATCGTGCCGGACATATCTCGGTACCAGAAGATTCAATTATTTAACAAGTCGGGCGCTATTTCCAAAAACACCTCGTCGTTAATATTTGTATTTGGAAATAAATTCGTTAAAGTATTGTACATCTGATATGATCTAATAGTTAATTCCGCATTACATGTAGTAGTTTTTAAGCTAAGTAGTCGGCCACAAGGTTCCTATACAAAAAGATAACACCAAAGAGCTTCAATTAATTTGCGAGAAAATTGCCAAGGTTTGCTAAAAAGAATGGTACAGTCACGAACCGGGATTGTTGAGCCACTTGCCACTGTTCGTATTTTGGCCGTGTAATGCAAATCGGGTTTAGTCGTTTATACTCGTATGTCCAGTATGTATTACTCTGCTAAATTATGAAGAATATTGACGTGAGTGACTTAACATTCCCGTGTTGCAGTCACAGCTTGGTTGTGTTACCTAATTACACGGATCGGTCAAAGTCGGATATATTCGCTTAAATTAACGATCATTTCACCGAAATAGAGCTGGAGAGAGGGAATATTGTTTTGATGATTACTATGGTTACGTTTAAACAACAGCCACTATTGGTTCAAACTGAACTGTCTTTATTGGTAGTTACAAGGGTTGCTATGGTCACATTTAAGTAATGAAAAACAGCGGCATTCGTGTAACACAACCAAGTTATGATGATAAGCTAGTGGCTCAACAATCCCGGTTCGTGACTGTACATCTTACAGCACAACTAATCAGCCATAGTAACTCATAAATAAATTAATTTAAATCCTTAAATAATAAAGAAATAGCAAAATTTCAACGAGTTCCGATTTTTCAAAAAAAATAAACTTACATGTTAGGTTTTTTAAATAGAGAAGGTCCGTCTATATACAGGTTGGTTTGGACCTCTAAATACAGCACACCTGTATAAAGGCAGGACAAGTTGTTAGAAAGCTTTGGGACTGGTTTCTCAGTTGTCCGAAATATTGGTCAATTATGTTTTAGATCTAATGTGAAAATAAAAAGCAAGTTAGGTGAAACAACTCTGTTTGGATTGAAAAACAAGATTTAAATGGCATTTTTATAACCTGGTTAAAATAATCTAGCAATTTATCTACGGATAGGCATTCGTATACACTTTGGACACAAGCATCCGTGGAATCATCCCCCCTTACGTACCAAGCTATTTAAACGTGCAAGTTTCCTCACGGTGTTTCCCTTCTCCGTAAAAGCATAGAATACTTAGGTTAGAAAATCACATTGGCACTCGGCAATCGCTGGGGTTTAAACTCGATACGATCACAGGTTAGTTACAGGGATTTCATTGGATTAGTTCCCGATTCGCCGGATTCTTGTTGAACAATTAAGAGTTCTGACTGTCACATTTATAAGTATAGGAAAGCTTATAAATTTATCACATTTACCTATCTACTTGTTTTTCATCAAGTAATACAGCTCTTTACAAAAAATACAGCTAATACCGGGAAAGGGGGTTATTTAAACGAGTATTTCAAGTTGCATGGTTATACATATAGCTAATTTAAACTATATGACGTTGAGTAAATAAAGACAGAATTAAACCGAACTAAGTAAAAACAAATATTACACACGGCACTTCTCTTACATAGGTCTAACATTAATTTTACAGCGTCATCAGAGGATACAAAAAAGACAGCTCCACCTAAAAACAAAGCCACGACAGACTATGAGGAGATAGATTTTTCAAACTCCTCAAAGAACATGCAAGGTAAAGAATGGAATTTGAAAATAGCCAGCTGGAACGTCGATGGCATAAGAGCTTGTACGAACAAAGGGTTTCTCGATTATATAAAACATGAGAAACCTGATATATTATGTCTTCAAGAAACAAAATGTGCCAAAGATAAGCTTCCGGAAGTGATAGCAAACTTGCCGGGGTACCATGCTTACTGGCAAGGCAGCGACAAAGACGGCTACGCGGGGGTCGGCATTTACACCACAAAGCTGGCCATGAACGTGCAGTATGGGCTACAGAACGAAGATTTGGACAACGAAGGTCGCATTATCACGGCGGAATATGAGCAGTTCTACTTGATTTGCACCTACGTGCCCAATGCCGGGCGGAAACTAGTCACACTACCGAGGAGACTGCAGTGGAACGAAGAGTTCCGCAAATATGTTAAGGCGCTCAATGAGAAGAAACCTGTGATAATTTGCGGCGACATGAATGTTGCGCATAATGAAATTGGTAAGGAACTAATATTTGAGCATAGTTGATATTATATTATAATATATATTTATCCGACTGCGTCAGGGGTTACTTTTTCGAGTGTCTGTATGTAAGTCTATATCTGTGGCACACTCTGCAGCCTAAACGGCTCGATGGATTTTAACATATGAGGTGTCGTTACATTCGTCTTGGCTGTGGGAGTGAACATACCTATACTTTAATAGTTTCATCAAAGTAATTAGAGAGTGGCTTTGTTTTAACATGTATCGAAAGACTATAAAAAAATGCAGTCGGGTTTTTAAAACCTTGCTTTTAGGGGGCTTCTAAGCGAGCAACATTTTCACGGCAATGTGTGGCCGGCAACTATACGCATCTTGCTCTAACATACGAAGTAAGAGTAAGATAGCACTAGTTGTCGGCCACAAATTGCAGCAAAACATGGCCCGTTTAGAAGCCCCTTTACTAGACTTATTTTATTTAGCCGCAGTTGTAGCGGTAAGTAACTATAATGTAAGCACACAATTCCTTATTCCAGATCTCTCGAATCCCAAGTCTAACAAGAAGAACGCCGGGTTTACGGAGGAGGAGCGAGCGGGCATGACCGATTTGTTGAGCGACGGGTTCGTGGACACCTACCGCCATCTCAAGCCGGAGGAGACCGCCTACACCTTCTGGACCTACATGAATAACAGCCGGGCGAAGAACGTTGGCTGGTGAGTTATACTCGATGTCAATTCGGGGCTGAGAATCACAAGCAGGTCAGGCGGGGAATGTAGATTTTACATCGAATAGCATTTAAAATACACTTGTCCACGACTATACATTTTAGCGAGTAGAGCCAACGATCAACTATTAATATACGAGTCTCTTTTATTGATCTTTTGTCGAAGAGTTCTCGTCGGCAGAGTAAACAGCCAGCGATCAACTATTAATATTTGTCTCTTTTACTGAGCTTCCTAGTTGGCGGTGGGACAAATACCTAAGACACACAATTAGTGATTGTAGAATTACTTATCACAACTTTTCACTTGAATTAAAGTTCAAAATAGGACTTTACCCTATTATTTTAAACTGCTTTATTGGGGTGTGATTTTGTATGTACATTATGTACTGACCATGGACACCTTTTACTTCAGGCGACTGGACTATTTCCTGATGTCGGAACGGCTGATGCCCGCGCTGTGCGACAGTGCCATCAGGAGCCAGGTCTACGGCAGCGACCACTGCCCCATAACTCTCTTTTTGCACGTGACCAGTGCAGACAAACCTAAAGAATAGTCGACACGATATATCCCCCTGACTGCCCCAGACGATAATTCTACTGCCCTACCCCAGGTTCTCAGCTGTTGCAGAAGTCTAAACTAAGCATAATCCACAGACGCAGTCTGTGGTGTTTACAAGATGAATGGAGACTTTGTTTTTGACATGTTTTGTATTTGGTTTTTTTTATGTAGAGGATTTGTGAACGAAATAAAAATGTTCCATTATTATCAAACTTATATTGTTAACACTTGATCCGGATATGTTCCATACAGTAAAAGTAAAATTTAAAAAATATACAAAATCTAAGTCCTGTCCTGATTAAAGTAAAGTAATTAATACGTGAGGGATAGCATGTACAAAAATAAATATGTTGGAAACAACGTAAAGCTAGTCTAACTCAAAGTAGAATCTACTGGTACAGATACTAGAAAAGATAACGGTTTAAATAGATCAATTTATAATAAATACTTTCAAAATACATTTACAGGAATAGAAATACAGAAAATTTGAAACCATAAATCTTTAGCACGTTGTTTGAGCCATGGAGTCTATCTCATTATGTACTCAAATTGAATGCGGACATGGAGGATCCTTTCCGCCGACACTTGAGATGAGCCTGCAAACAAATAAAATGTATTGGTTATGCTTTATATTTCTTATGTTTATTACAAAAAAATGTAACATCTATATTTTAAATTTCATCCTTTTATTTTTTATTTTTATGGCATAGTGAAGGCAAACGAGCACACAGGCCACCTGATGGTAAGTGGAAACTGTGACCCATAGACATTCTCATTCACAAGACTGTAAGCATAAGACTGCAAATGCATTGCCAACCCTGAGGACTAAGATGGAATGCCTCTACGCTAGTCATTACACCGGCTGTCTTATCCCCAAACCGGAACACATCAAAAAGCTCATTCCACCTTAACCTTACTACTACATATTAATTAGGGCTCGCGGTCGTTCCCGGTTTTCGTGTTGCACGCACACGTTTTTATTGTTCCGAATATGTACCCGGATACCTACCCGTGTATTTAGTACCAGGGTACCCGGGTTTATATCCGGACACGGATCAGTCCTAATTCCCCGCGGGTATTACCGGTTCTTGACGGATAACGCTCAGTCGGGCCGAGCTATGACTGAATGGTGGTTTCAAATAGATTTGCAATAGTGGCTCTTATTTAACAACAGACCGCGCCTGCCTCAAACCGACGCGGACGGGTATTACCGGCGGGTAATTAAGGCCCGCCCGTGTCTAGACGGAATAAAGTTCGTATTTAAAGACATTCATGAGGGTATTACACGGATCCGTGTAGTTCGGACGCTAAATACCGCCGGGTACCACGATTTGGGCGTGTTACAATCCGTGTATCAGTAGCTTTAATATTATGTCTTCGGCACATGGATTGCTCACAGAAGTCCTACCCAGCGAAAGGGTTAGTTGAAGAAATCTGGGCCCAGTAAAGGTACTGGGCCCAGATTTCTTGAAACAAAGGGGCACAGTCAATATTTAGAATTATTTTGCCAAAGATAAGTACCTACCCGAATGATCATCCCAAACTCTTCCCTGTTCAGAAGGGAATACACAGGGCACAGGCAGTTCAAAGCAGGTGCCTGCAGCTGTCTCACTCCCGAACAGAACATGTCTATACCAGCCTCAAGCCCTGTTCCAAAGTCACACTCGTCCACAGCCGTGTTTGCGTACGTTAACACTGGCTGCAACTCTGACAGGATGACATCCATTTCTTTCTGCGACTTAGCTTCTCTTAACTTTTTAAAGATTTTTTTGAGATTTGCTGTAAAAAAGCAATAATAAGTTAGTAAAATATTTGGTCTTCTTTTGCAGCTTTCTATTGCAATGCCATATTTCTTTTTTTTAGATACATAGTATTAGAAAAAATTAATCCATTGCTTACCATCAGTTTCTACCAAACGTCTGTAACCCACTTGTGTCTTCTTGTTATAGGGCACCCAGATGCCCGCACCGTGGAGGGTTTTAGTTGTACAGTTTCTCTCTCTTGGATTTATTTTTTCTATTGAATATTTATGTGTATCCGCCCAGCTCTTAACCTTGTCAGTCATCTTTTTATAAGCCATTGCAGTGAATGGAGACTTCTTTTGCATTTCGAGGTACAAACTGTATAAAATGAGATATATTCATTACGCTCATGGTCTTAGCATGTACAGTCGACTACAAAGACATGTAGATGTACCACTTGGACCTTATTACAATGCAATTAAATAAGGTGAAAAAGTGGATTTTTTTTTTTGTAGTTGAGTTGGCTGCACGTACATCCACATTACATATACCGGTTGAGAAATTGAAATGGGTCAGTATGAGACATTCAAAAACTATAAGAGTTAGGGTAATTTCTTCATAGGAAGTAAGGCCTTGATTATGGAAAAAGGAAAAACCAGTTACACAGTACCTATGTGTAAAATAAAACTCGAACTAAAAGTCACAAAACTATAACCATTAAAGTTCACACACTTGATTAAATTGGAAACCTTTGTAGCACTACTCAATTGAGGTTATGTCTAGCAAGCTACTCTGCCCTCCTACAGAGAAAAGGCCCAAGTACAATTAATTCATAGACGCATATTAAACTCTCATACATTATAATAAGGTTGGAAGTGCAATACAATTCATTTAGTAGATGTGCCTTTTTTCCGTAGGAGGGCAGTACTGTGAAATTATCAAAAATGTGAACATGTTTGTTTTTGCAAATCTCTGTTACAGGAAAATGCAATGAAGAATGTTGCAAACAAATATGAATATGAATATGAACTTACTAAACAGCTCCAAACATATTACTTGCAAATGGAGTGAGTTTATATCCCTCTGAGGAGTCATTATAAGCCATGAACACAGGTAGCCCTTTAGGGCCATCTCTGTAGTATCCAATGTGAAATTCACTTTTGCCCTTTGATTTTAGAACAGCCTGTAACATAAAATTTATACATTAAGCCGGGTACTCACTAGCGAACCGTAACCGTAACATGCGTGATACAGTAACGAGGTTCTAGTGTGTACGCGTGTTACAGTTACGGCTCACGGCGTCGCCAGAACGCTTTCACCGAGCGTACTCATTTTGAGAGCTGTAACTGTAACCAAACAGAAACAGTAACGAGGTTCTAGTGTGTACGCGTGTTACAGTTACGGCTCACGGCGTCGCCGGAACGCTTTCACCGAGCGTACTCATTTTGCGAGCTGTAACTGTAACCAAACAGATACAGTAACGAGGTTCTAGTGTGTACGGGGAGTACGAACGGGGAGGCCTGCCCTGCCCTCAGTTTTGGTTTATAACTCCGCGATGTCGGACGAAGTGTCTCTCGCCTGTGCAGCATACATACTTATAGATGCCTTACTCGATGATCATAAACGGCCACGAAGATGGTGGGTTCATAGAATGTACCGAGAAAGAAGTGATCTACTGTTCATATTGAAAAATCAAGAAATTAGTGGTCATTACAAAAATTTTACAAGAATGGGTGCAACTGACTTTGAATATCTCATGAATTTAATCGGGCCCAAAATAGATCGAAGAAACACTGCATTTCGAGAAGCTGTGTCGGTTCAAGACAGGTTAGCTGTGACGCTGAGATACTTAGCTACTGGTGATTCTTATACAAGTTTGCAATACCTGTTTCGTATTTCCAAACAAGCCATAAGCTCGATTGTACCAGAAGTGTGTCAGGCGTTAATAGGAGCATTGAAAGAACAAATCAAGGTAATTATTTAGTTTTAATGGAATTAATAGAATTAATAATTAATTATACATAGTCTTCGAAATTCATGTCTGACGAATACTGGCTACTGTTGCTGTGAGGAGAGTATGGCGGGTTTTGAGAAGAAGTAGAAGAAGGGCCTGCTGTGTTTAAGTCCACACAATGAGTTTCTTTATTTGTAGCGATGGAAGAATTTGAATTGTGTGGAGATTGTTGGTTTTGTGTAGTAGAATAGTAACCAGAATTGTAATAGCCTTGATCAGCACGCATTATGATCTGAAATATTTCGTGTTGAATTGCATTTTTTGTGTCCCTTGAGTAGACTTTCATTTTTTCTTGTATAAAATCGAAGAAAGATTTTAGTTCAATGTCCTGATGTGATTGCTTATTTGCCGTATTTTTCAATATTCCGAAGGCCTCTTTTAGCATTTGCAGTTTGGGATCTGATTTCAGCTTTTTATTAGGAGGTTGAAGTGATGGAGGGGAGCTGTTGGCATTATCATCTTTATTATCCTCCAATTCCTCCACCTGCAAAAAAAAAATCGTGTGTTCATGAATATTCAACGTTTCGAATAAAAAGAACATACCCAAACCATGCCATTCGCAAATTTAATGAAGAATTAAAAAATGTTACATGGGTCAATTTGTTTAAACGGGAAACAACAGATAAAAAACTTGATTTATTCTACGCAGTGATAAATTCTCTCTTAAACAAACATTTTCCTTTAAAAAAGGTAATAAGTAGAAGCAATTATAAAACGTGGATCACAAAAGGAATTAAAATATCCTGCAGAAAAAAAAGGTCTCTTCAATTTCGATCACGTAAACATAAACGCGACAAAAGTCTGAAAAGGTACTTTGATAACTACAATAAAGTTTTAAGACGGGTACTTATTACTGCAAAAAATCTTCATGTGCGAAATGTAGTTAAAGAAGCTAAATTTGGCAGTAGTAAAGCTATATGGAGAGTTGTAAAGGAAAACACAGGGAAAAACCCAAATATTTCAAAATCTCCTAGCATTAAGTTATTAGAGGATAATATTTTGATAACTGATCATCAGCAAATAAGCAACATATTTAACAATTTTTTTATCAATGTAGGAAAAGTTTCAACTTTACTTTCAACTCAAAAGCGAGAGCATATGACATACCTTAAAAACCATGCTGTAGATAGTTCTAATTCGTTATTCATGACTCCAATAGATGAGGTAGAAATAATAAAAATTGTTAAGTCGATGAACAACACGAATTCAAGTGGGGCTGACGAATTAAGTTCTAGATTAATTAAAGCTAATATTGAAATATTATGTATTCCACTTTGCGACATATTTAATGCTAGTATTCAAGAAGCTATCTTCCCAGATCAGTTAAAGCGTGCTAAAGTTATACCCATATACAAAAAAAAAAGTAAAACTGATAAAAACAATTATAGGCCCATATCTCTTCTCTCTGTCGTCGCTAAAATACTTGAAAAAGCCATTGCGACAAGACTAATTGATCACTTTAATAAAAACAATTTCTTTTCACCTCACCAATTTGGTTTTAGACAGAATCGGAGCACTACTATGGCTTTAACAGATCTTGTTCTAGAAATCTTAAATGCTCTAAATAGAAAAATGAAGTGCTCCGGTGTTTTCTGTGACCTAAGCAAAGCTTTTGACTGTGTTAGGCATGGCATTCTTTTGGATAAGCTAGAGTATTATGGAATTAGGGGTCACGCATTAGAGTTACTACGGTCCTATCTCACCAATAGAACACAATATGTTCAAATAACCAAAAATGACGATTCTGGACTTATTGAATATGTAAACTCAGATGACATGGATATAACGTGTGGCGTTCCTCAAGGATCGGTGCTTGGTCCAATCTTGTTCATCATCTTTATAAACGATCTTCCATGCAATCTCACATCAGGAACGGCTTACCTGTTTGCGGATGATACCAGTGTGATTTTTCAAAATGATGACCTCAGATCGTTAGAAGCCAATGTAAGTAATACCTGGCTTGAACTAGAGAAGTGGTTTAAAAGTAATGGTCTTTGTATGAATCTTGATAAAACACATTATGTAACATTCCAAAGACATACAAATAGTTTATCTTACTCTCTCCCTCTGCCAATATCTAAAGTGGAAAGCGTGCGATTTCTGGGCATTGAATTGGATACACAGCTCCGTTGGTCTAGTCATATACAGCAGACACGGAAGAAACTTGCTAGTGCATGCTATGCCTTGAAAACCTTGTCTAAATTACTAGATTCCTCTACATTAAAAATTGTCTACTTTGCCTACTTTGAAAGTATCGTAAGATATGGTCTGGAGGTATGGGGAAATAATGTACAAATTAATAAAATATTATTAATGCAAAAAAAAGCCATACGCTACATAAGCAAATCAAAACCGCTAGCCCACTGCCGCCCATTATTTATAAAGCATGAAATTTTAACAGTGACATCTCTGTATATATACTTAGTATGCATATTTGTTTTCAGAAATAAGACTAGGTTTAAGTTAAAAAGTGAACTAGAAACAAGAAGGCACGCCTTTAGAAATAATTTTGACATACAATTACCAATACACAATAATTATGTACATTATAGGAATAGTTTAGAATATAATGCAATTAAAATCTATAATTTATTAAGCAATGATATTAAGCAATGTAATAATTTAAATGAATTTTCGAAAAAGGTTAAATTATTTTTATTGACAAGGCCATTTTACAAATTGGAAGAATACTTTGGTAAAATGTTTGACCAGGCTTGTCACTACTAGTGTAATAAATGTATATGCATATTTTTAATTTCTATAATTTATTGTTGCAAGAGATTTTCTTATTTTTTATGTTTATATTCTCTTGCTAAGTAAAATGTTATTTTGCATGCCAATCTTGGTTTTACATAATTGTTCCTTACCACCCTGTAACATTATGTTTCTTAGCAAATAAATGATTTGATTTGATTTGATATGACCAATAATAATAAAAATATCGTTTGTTGTAGATGCCGACAAATCGTGACGAATGGCTTGAATGCAGCAAAGAGTTTCAGAAACTATGGCACTTTCCACATGTGATTGGGGCTATCGATGGCAAACATATTCTTATCCAGTGTCCATTCAATTCTGGAGCCGAATACTACAATTATAAATCTCAGTTCAGTATTGTATTGTTGGCATTAGTAGATGCACAATACAATTTTATGTATGTACATATTGGGACTCAAGGAAGAATTTCGGATGGAGGTGTATTACAAGGATGTAGTTTGAAACGGATGATGGATGAGAAATCTTTAAATTTACCAGAACCCGTATCCCTACCAAATCGCAACAGGCTACTTCCCTTCTACTTTCTCGGTGATGCAGCATTTCCTTTGGGAGAAAATCTATTGAAACCATACGCGGGCACACATCCGAAAGGATCTAAAGAAAGAATTTTTAACTATCGACTATCAAGAGGCCGAAGAGTGGTCGAAAATGCATTTGGGATTCTGGCTAGCGTTTTTAGAGTACTAAGAAAACCAATATTACTGCAGCCAGAAACAGTTGAAACGATCGTAATGACCCTAGTGCTTCTGCACAACTTTCTAAGGCGTTCTTCCTCATGCTCGGTGTACACACCCCAAGGCTCTTTTGATAATGAAAGCACAGAGACTGGTGAAGTTATACCAGGAACTTGGCGAAGCGAAGCGGAAGGAACATCATTTCGTCCAATACACGCCACTGCTCGCCGTTCAGCGACAAATTATAAAGAAAATCGTGAAGAACTTGCTCATTATTTTTTAAATGAAGGTAAACTACCATGGCAAGACATGTATGCGTAAAACTGAGATAGCAAAAATCTACCCACCTGTTCATTCGCTTCTCCAGCCTCAAGTCCTTTTCGAGGTGTGAAACGATCGTTCAAGAATCCTAGCACCTTAAATGCATACCATTTACTTTCGTAAATCTCGTCTTTTCCTGTAATAAGAAATGTTAAAATAAAAAAAAAGTTAAAATATTTTAAAGTTAAAAAAATAAATAATTAATATCAATTTTATCACTGTAAATACCTTTCCCCGTTCCCACAGATTTGTTAATTTTCATGCGCTCCCTTCTATACGAAGCCAATAAATTTATCATCTTTTGTTTGCATGCTGCCCCGCTTTCATTCATTATACCTCCGATTTTAGCCCAGGCATCTTCTTTCAAGTGTTTTTTGTAGTAATCTTTGTCCTTAGGGTTCTATAGTACGGTATTTTCCCTGTAGGCGTCTATCAGCAAAAGACATTTTTCCTCTGACCATTCACTCATATCGGAAGAAATACAGCTGGTTCGTAGCGGCTAGCAACAACCTCTCTTGACGTCCACGAGCGCACTGCGAGCTCCCTTTGATTCGCGGCAAAAACCGACAATCATCGGCTCGCTGCGAGTCGCTCGTGTAGCGTTCGTCGTAGGCTCGCAAACCACGTATACACTATGTTTTTGGTAACAGTAACGGTTACTGTTACGTGCAACGTTACAGGTTCAAAAATGAGTACGCTGCAAACGTCGGCTCGCTGCAAGCCCTACGCGTATCCGCTCGCAGCAGGTTTGCGAACCACGTACACACTATGTTTGTGGTAACAGTAACGGTTACAGTTACATGCAACGTTACGGACTCAAAAATGAGTACGTTGTAAACGTCGGCTCGCTGCAAGCTGCACGCGTACCGCTCGCAGCAGGTTTGCGAACCACGTACACACTGTGTTTTTTGGTTACAGTACATGCAACGGCTACAGTTACAGCTCGCTAGTGAGTACCCGGCTTTACTGAACAGGGGTCGAACTTTTTGGGCAGATGACATTAATGTGATTAAAAATTGGAGAAAAGGAAAGACTAGTAAGAAAAGGTTGTTTGGTTGGGGTATTGCAGAACTGGTTTTTGATAAACCCTTATTAGACTTTCTGAGTTCATTGATACCAACATTGAGAAGGACAGTAGCAAAAATCATTGAGTAACATTATTAGAAAGAAAGAAAGAAAATAACTTTATTTGACAGGTATTTTACATTAGTATACAGATTCATAAGATTAAGGTAAATATAAAACTAAAAACCGGCCAAGTGCGAGTCGGACTCGCGCACGTAGGGTTCCGTACCACTATACATCTAAATAAATGTTTTTCTTTATTCTTTATTATATTGGAGTTGATTGAATGAAAGGTAAAATGCGGTTTACGATTTATAACGTATTAAAAAAAAACTAATTATTAGATCTCGTTCAAACCAATTTTCGGTGGAAGTTAGCATAGTAATGTACATCATATATTATTTTTACATTTTGAAGACCTATCCATAGATAGCCCACACGTATGAATTTGATGAAAAAATAAAAAAATTGAGTTTCAGTTCTATTCTAAGTATGGAGAACCCCAAAAATTTATTGTTTTTTTTTCTATTTTTGTATGAAAATCTTATGCGGTTCACCGAATACATCTACTTACAAATGTTTCCATAGTATAGCTCTTATAGTTATGGAATAAAGTGGCTGTGACATACGGACGGACAGATGGACGGATAGACATGATGAATCTATAAGGGTTCCGTTTTTTGCCATTTGGCTACGGAACCCTAAACACCAAGATTACAAATGCCTACCAAAATCCCTCACTCAGCTAATATGCTAAAATATTGGGAAATGCTTTGACACGCTGGTTTTCAGCGAAGCCTTGCCAGCTGGTATTATGTAAAAACACTCTTCATGTTATAATAGCAATTTGTATGACTCTGAATGAACATTTATAAATTTAGACTTAGCTTGCCATTTTTATCAATATATGGTGAAAAAAAAATGCTGCTACTGTGATCCCTATTTTGGTAGTAAATAAGCTGTTTAACTTTAGCTTTAACTCATCAGTCATCACCTTATATTTCACTGTTATTAACTTTTTACTAGGTAATACCTAAACATTGTTAATTGAGAGCACCCTGTGTGCTAAAGTTTTTATAACCAGAGGCCACAATGAGGTTACAAAATACAAGCAGAAGTCTCTTAAGGAAGGAGTTAGCTCCTTTTGCTAGAAAGAGAGTACTGCTTGTAATTTGTAACTTGTATCTTTGTGAAACAGGCCTCAAGTCTATTTCTAGGACCTGGTACAGGTTTTACCTAATGTAATTATCTGTTGAATCATCTTTTGTAGAACCCTGAGATGTACCTTGACACAATTTTATTACAGATTTTACAGCATACATTTTTATTTTAAGGTTATTAACATCTATAAAGTAGTTATAGTTTAAAGGTTTTCAACTGACCCGATCCACTTAAGAATAAAAAGCCATTGTTAGTAAACCACAAATAGGATGACAAGCTCGCAGTAAAAGCAGATTATAACCTCATTCAAGGAAGCTACAAAATATAGTAATAGAAAAATGCATTATACATACAACCGCACAACATTAGAGAAGAATTTACTCTGTTAATAATTCAGAAGTGTTGAATACACTATTTTCTTTTTAGGCCATATTAGACCTACTCAACAAGGAATAAGGTTTAAAAGTTAACTTCCATGCAATGTACTTCTATACTTTATCATAAAGTAATTTGCTGGCGGTTTCAACAACAAAAGCAGATAATAAGATTGTATAGATACAATGACCATTGTGTTTACAGGTAAGTGGAAGAGCTCAGTTTAAAAAGTTCAATCTATACTACACATAAACAGTGTTAGATCTTCTGTTGAGTTTCAAGGTTAAGACCTTTTAAGTCACCATCATTATTCTAATTTTGTAAAATTATTATTATAGGTAAAATACAGGCTGATGTAAAATACATCTAAACAAAAACCAAGCAATAATTACCTGTAGTTCTGGAGGGTCATAGAAAAATCTCCAATGAATCAAGTATGACTCCTTGTTTTCCAGAACAGGCAGTTTTCCCCTTAGCAAGTCATATGGTCCAATGAGTTGCAAGTTAACACTTGATAACAATTTATCCATGTCTGGTTCCTCCTTTAAACATTCATAGAATTTGAAGAAATCTGGTGGCATCTCCACTAGAAATAGCTCTTTGTATTTCTCATTGAGGGTTGTACTGTCATGATATGTGGGGTCATTTGGGAGCTGAATTATCATATTGGCATTACTCTCATCAACTTCATTCTGCTGGGCACTAGACTCTGGCGCCTTGTCATCGGTATCCTGATTACTAACTGATGATTCACCACTATCCTGCTTCTGAGTGTCAGCTAGCTCTGTATCACTAGGAACAGTTGGAACATCTTCATTAGAATGACCATTCTTTTTTTTCAAGTATGGACTAAAGCGATCTGTCTTACCTCGTCGAGGCTCAACTTTACGTTTTTTATTTACGGGTGGATGTTTGTAGGTTTCGTGATGCTGTGGATTCTTTTGATAACACTTGGCACCGAATTTACATATTTTTCTTACATCTTGCACGTAAGCTTGCCACTCATCAGACATGTTTATATTTTGTAATCTGCAGAATTATATGATAATAAGAAATTATAACGAAATAACCAACTTAAATTAAAACACTGTCTGTAAACATAAGTTTAAAAGTTCATTCTGCACTTTCGAGAATTTATTCTAATAATGTTAGTCAATTTGTTGATCGTGCTCGCAGACGTCCAAGACAGGCCCGGTCTAGTTTGAAGCCTGGCGGTCACTTCAACTTCAAGTAATGCTGTTTTATAATAAATAAACGATTTTATCTGATTTTATAAGCAAGTCGAGACTTGTGACATTACATCACGTGACCACAGATTATTAAGGTAAGGTACAGATGTAGTGCATAATTGTTTTCCTTCGTATTTTCACGGAAACGTACGAACGCGTCTTGCTATTTCAGTCGGTCACAGTACAAAGAGTACTGCGGTTGACTGAAATAACATGACACCTTCGTACGTTTCCGTGAAAATACGAAGGAAAGCAATTATGCACTACACCTGTATGACATCATCTTAAATTATATTTAAAATCTGCATTGGGCTGGCTGCATGACAGTGAGAGTAGGTTACCCGTCAGCGTCATGCATGTTACCGTTGACTTACCGTTGACGGACCGGTCCGACCAAAACTTCTCTTTGTGTATACCATGTTATAACAGATGATGCTACGAAGCGTTTCAAACCGCTGCTCAAACAGTCTCACATAATGTTGCCAGTTTTGACCATAGACATCCAACCCTCAGTGAAAAATATTTTCCCATTATTTTCCTTACGTCACTTTAGTATTGACAGGCATTCGCTCGTTTCACAATTTTCAGTACCGAGATTTTTGTCAGTGTCACTCACTTATGGCTCGCAATTTCATCTCAAGTTAGGAAGAGAGTCAGCTATGAAAAATCCGATTTTAACATTTAAATATTTTTATACGGCGTTGATAAATGGATATTAATTGTAAACAGTTTAATAATCTCTAACAATGGCTGTAAAGTGTTTAAAATACATCTCGTGGATATCTGCCATAAATTTTCGTTTTAATGATTAATTCAGTGCAAATTGTGCGAAAAAAATGTGCATAATGTAGTCAATCCCTGGAAGTTTTTACTGAATGGGTGCCTGACTTTTACTACAATTTACCAAGGACATGTACATAATAAATCATCGTCACTCACGCCATTCGTTAATATCTGCGAGCTCCCGAACATGCTCTCCTGCTGGTAAATATTTTCATAATAGGAATGCCTTTTAGTTAACGCTTCCGCATGAGTGAGCATGTTTGTTTGCTTAAACATCGCATGGCTTTAATTTATTTTATATGAACATAAGGATGTGTCTGATACCTACGTAGGTAGGTACATACACATATACAATGTCTTTTGTTTAGTATTCTCGTTGTAATAAAGTTAACCAGGTCCATGGAAATACTGTTTTTTTTAAATGATACTTAATTTGTTTATTGAGTAATGTTATCCAATTAGAATACATTATAAGATAAGGAAATATATAAAAATAATAATAATTTAGTAATGTCAGTAGTAGGTATGGTAAGGACTAGCGTAAAAACAAAATTATAATCAAACGTTTCATGGGTAAACTAAATACGTAAGATTTAATAGGTGTAGGTACATATAGTGGTAGGTACCTACTTTAATTGTATGAGTTTTAGTTTTTTTAATGTTACGTATCTATTTGTCCTAGCTTTAAAGGTATCTTTTGAACCGTAAAATGTAGGCACTTGAATTTATAACAGAAAATGTTCTTATGTTGGAAATCTTAAATAAAAATAAAGGAGTTAAAAAATATGGGAGTCCCTTAATACATGACACGCGTTTTTGCGAACTGTTTCGTTCTTTGTTCGGTTTTAAACACGGTATAAATAGAAATTATTTACTTGCTTAAATATAGTAAACTATATTCTTACCATAATATAAAATCATTAGGTGGATAGATATCACATGTTCAGACGGCGCAAGATGCAACTTAAGAAAATACCTATATTGATGTAGGGCTGTATATATTAATGGTAAATTATACAAGCGCCAAATGGTGTCCTTGTAATGCAAGACCTACTCAAGAGTGTTGTGAAGCTGAAATTTTTCATACAAAATTCGATTTCGAACCCCGTAAATCAAGTTCGATATTTTCAATTTTTGAATATGTTGTAGTAATTATGAAAATCTAGTTCGGTGCGTTTAGTGCATTGTCCGTTTTAAGGAAATATTTGTTGGAAAAAGATCAAATGAAAAGAAGAATAACGGAAACGTACAAACTTAGTTATTCATACTTAATTTCAAAACACTAAAATATTAAAAAAGCGTGGAAATAGGTCTAAGATGATTTTTGATAGGTATAAATACTTTAGTCGCCTGTATCTCAAGAACTGATCAAGTTTACTTGGTCGTGATAGATTTCCTTTTAAATTCGATATTATCGGTTTTCATTGGAGATATTTTCCAGATTTTACCATTTTAAATTTTGGCTGGATGTAGGAACACTTAACTCTAGCGTAAATGGCACTTTTAGGTTTCAATGTATCCTAAACTGTATCTCAAGATAACTAAATGAAAAAGCAAGCTTTAAGAACCCGACTGCATTTTTTATATTATTATTAAACCCGTTTATTAATGCTACTACGTTCGTATATATTTGAAATGGTCACATTAAGACCTTTCAGAAGATACCCATATTGTAATACAAAGAAGACTTTTTTTTATTAACTTAAATAAGTGTCATTTTACCATGCTTGCTATTTCAATTTTAACAGTTAAGTTATTCTTATCATCCGGGATGGTGTAAGGATTCTAACGATCTCGGCTCAGCCGTTTAGATGGTGGAATAAAGAATCGTTACATACATACATACATACATGAACCCTGAAAACATTACACTCCTTTTTTTGGACTGTCATGTAAAAAATCTAAAACTGATAATGACGTATACATAATCATTTTTTAATAGCTAACCAACAATGTACCACACAATGTTACAAAGTATATCTTTTTTACCCTTCTCCTTATTTCATCATTCATCTTAGTGCGCGGTATAAATATCTATAGGTATTAAAAAATACAGGTTTTTAATTCAAATTCTTCAACATAGGCAATGGGTAGGTTATAAAGGTTTATATGTTGTACAACCATGCTGAGCCGTTTAGGCGTACGAAATATTGTTTGAGGCAAGCATTTTATTACGTAGCCCCATTGTGATCCAACCAAGATATATAACTACATAAGTGCAATATTACAAAAACTTTATATAAAACATTATTTAAACAAACAATTACAAAGTTATATCTATAATAGAGTTAAATAATGAAATAGTATTCGTGAATGCCCAAACCGTATGTGTATACAATTAAGTACCTATTAAATGCAATTTAGCATGTCAGTAGTTTATAGGTTAAAATAATTAAATATGAATATAGGTACTCATAGGTATTTAAATTCAAATTTGCATCTCAGTAATTTGTATTCTTAATTTATTTAGATAGGAATAATACAGAACATTCACAATTATTGAATATTATTTACGAGGGTAGGCTATCGTCATTTAGAAATTCCATAACATAATTATCTCAGATAGAAATCTATATAACATGCGTTTAAATCTATTACAGTTAACTTTTGCCATGATTCAGGTAGTTTATTATACAATTTTGGTGTCATAGCAAGAATGTTTTTGCATTAACTTTGATAGTTTCTGAAAAAAGTGAGTGTGAATATACATGTCAAAATTATAACTGTTAGTTCATTGTTTTCGAAACCCTATAAACGTTGAAATTTAACCAAGTGTCAGTCAGTGAAAAATGAAAAACTTTTTACGACTATTAAATTCATCTGTTTCTTCCGAAAGAAGAGTCATTATGTGGATTGACTAGAATTCTGACTGTATGCGTGCTTGTTAGTTATGTCCTCATGTCAGGGTGTCTAAACTTCTTAAATATATCCATGTGGTCGACCCACCCAAACATATTTAGGAACTGTTTGTTATTTATTTATAAAATATCATAACAAATATGCCTATGGGCATGTGATTGTCACCTGATACATACAGTACTTTCTTGATTGGTTTTAAACGAATGTGTGTTCAATGCGCTAATATTATCTTAGTGCCTTCGAGACGTCTGTTTTCTCCAACAAATAGCGTTAACATCTTAATAATAAGTTCATTGGTAAATCATATTTGCGCTCGTAGCGTTAATTTTTTAGAGTTCACTTTGGCTCGTAAGAACTTATGACAGTCAAAGAATGTATTAAGTGTGTCGCTCAGGAAATCACTAATTCAGCTCACAAGTCAATTTAGATTGGCCAGTCGTTAAACTCAAAGCATGCCCAATTGGTATAATTGTACCTACCTAGCTTGAAATCTTAGTCATTCCGTATTTCTGCAACTGAGTTACTTAGTTTCCTTTGTTTTGTTCAGTTTCTTTCTTCTTATTCTATGTCCTCGAAAGTAGCTTACGTTAAATCTATACCAGTATATACGTACAAAAAAGGGTACACAAATGCAACTTAAATATGTAAAAATCTATTAAGATACAGGACTGGAGATTAAGTTCAACAACGCTTTATGGCCTAAAGAGAGATCCATCATTTTAGTCTCAAGTCAATTTAAACAATTTCTCATTAGGGTTATTTTGATTCAACGTTTCCCTAATTCTTTGTAACTGAGTTTTAGTAATTAATAATTGAATTAAATAAGACAAATGCGCCTTCACAACAGTAGACTTTCAATTAAACCGAACACGAACAAAAGCGCACAAAGTTGAACGGTCTTAAACAGTAACAAGAAAGTAAGTAGAGAATTCTCAGAAAAGCATCTTCTCATTCAGTACTTATACATTAATAGTCGTACTCAACGGCTTAGCACACGACTTAACCCTTCTGAATCATATCCTGAAGTAAATTTGAAGAAAACGTCACAAAAGCTTTAAGCTATTCGTAGACAGACACGCTGTTTTGCATTTACTTTTTTCTGCGTTGCACGTTTAAGTATTAGTTTATTTTATAACAAAATAATTTTTATTTGAATTGTGTTGTGGATGTTTTGATGCAATTAGAAATAAGTTTTATTCATCCAGTATCGGGCAAACAATAAATAGTAGCCACATGCATTGTATCGACATTAGAAGCTTTAATAAACTGCCGAACTGTTTTGTTCCCTCGACAGAGATCGAGTACTTCACCTGCCCCGCTATATTTAGTCTCATTGTGTTATGCGATAAATATCAATCAGCTACAAAACTACGAGCCATGCCGAGAACTCTATTATAACGAATAGAACTATAGGCGGATGGAAGCCAAAACCATTTCAGCTTGTTATTATACATCTTGTGTAATAAAACAGCATGGACATAGTTGCCCTTGAAATGAAATATGGGATTCTTGAAATATTTTTTGGAATATTCACCACGGGTATTTTTAGAACCACTTTTCCCTCATAAAAAATAGTTTATGATTTTGTAAACGAATATGTTGTAACCTAAACACAAAACAGAGGCCATTAACAACAGTATACGTATGCAGGTATTTGTCATTAAAAGGGTTTTTATAACAGTTGTAAAAAAAATACTAAAAATTCTCCTCTATATTTTGAAACGAAAACCAACGGGGATTTTGATTGTATTAAGTTACTAAATTATGAGTAGTGAGGAGTTTCTGTAATACTAATTGAAAATTGACTATACCAGCAGGAATATTAAGTAAATGGTGCGTACATTTAGATACATTCGGGCACGGAACCCTCAAAACAAATTGCCGTAATTAGCCATTTAGAGGCGCTATGTGTAGGTGCGATTAGTACTACCTAGGAAAATCAGAAACTAACCCGAAATATACATGTACATTTGGCTACAAGCAATTTGTTACATAGATCGAGCATCCAGCACCAGTAATATCGAAAGAATGGATAATTTACAGACTCATATTTTGTTGCGAGTTGCGAGAGTTTTTTAATTCGTCGTTCCCGAGCTCATTGCGGCTATATTTTATGGCACCCTATTTTCTAGTAGGTCAAACAAATTACTAGAGATATGTAACGTGTTTAAAACAAATCGGTATTATACTTGTAGTTCGATAGGTACTCATGTTCTATTTCCATGTTGTCGACTATTGCAATTGCATGTGAAATTAAAATCAAAGAAATATGATCGAGATATGGAATAAAGTTAGAATAAGCGCACAGGCTGCGGTACGATACGTGGCCGCGTCCCAGATACGTCGAGCTGCGCTCTAACTGCTAAACGGAAATGGCCTAGTGACAACATTGTTGTTCGATATCACTACAAGGTGCATTAGAACCATAGCTTTTTCCACAAAAAGTAGCTCTTTAAAAGCCCAGGTAGTAATTATATTATCGTCGCTCTTTTACCTTAAAAGGGCTTTCAAATATGGAAACAACACATAATACATTATATGTATTATCAGATAAGGTATTTGGTTTGCGCCGTAAAAGTTTCATTTAGTACTTGTGTTTACTCGTAGCATTTAGCTGACGCTGGCTTTCGAGGAAATGTAGTCCGAAAGTTTTTTCATCAACGCTGAAATCATTTTATAGAGCACAAGTGTTTCGTTTTTGCGATATCGTTGTTTTATTTAAAATAGTAAATAAGTATCTTACTTTATTAGATTATAACGGGTTCTCTAGTATACTTATATATTTTTCTGTTTTGGCAGGCGATGAATACTTGACTGAACAATGGAGACTCGAGGTGGATGGGGTGACGGTGCGGCAGGTGCTGCTGAAAATGCAACCGATAGCTCGCAGGCAGATCGCGACCGCGTACGAATCGAGTTTTATGCCACCTACGACGTCATGACGGGAGTGCGCATAGCCGCAACGCTTGGCGGCTTCTTCGCATTAATGGTCTTTTTGATCGTCTATAAAAGCCGAAGTAAATCAGTTAAGGCTTTGAATGATCCAAAACTAGTTGAGCTGGCGGAGGCTGTTGTAGCCGAGGAGCAGGCAGTAGAAGAAGAACGGCAACTCACAGCTGCTATTGAAGAGGCTCTCTCGGAGCGGGCGCGTTCACGACCTTCGATTGGTGAGGAACCGCATTGGCCTCGAACCGCTCGCTTTGCGTCATACGGAGGTGGATACGGTAGTCTGTTGGCGCCACCCCGACGGTTATCGACTGTTCGCGGAGAATCGCTGCCCGGATCTGCGTTACGATTTGCCGAACGCAGAGCTTCAGGAGGGCCCCGCGACCGCCGGCTGAGCTCGGCTACTTGTTCCAGTTCTGGAAGTTCTTACCTAGAGCGACGAGGCTCATCAGTGGTTTGCGCGCTGGCCGAACGGCGATTGTCGCCTTGTCCGAGTGAGCGTCTAGCGCCACTAGCCTCCGTAGGTAGCGTAGGCCCATCCTATGCTGTGGAATGTGAATTAGTGTCAGTTGGAGCGGACTCTGTGTTCGCTGAGGACGATGACTCTACTGATGATGAAGTGGAGCAGTTTTCAACCGACAGCGGCGGGGGAGAGCACGGCGTAGTTAGCGAGGGCACTGAGCTCGCCTGCCGCCCCGCACCACGTCCGCTTCGGATGGACCGCGTGTCGCATTCGCGCGAAACGTTATTCTAGTCGCCGTCGTAATCGTAATACGTTGGCCGTTGATGTTACTCGCACATTAAAATATCGACTTTTCCAATATGTACATATTAATATTCTTTAAACGTAGGTTTAACATATCACTCAGACCCTTGTAAATTTGACATATCATTTAAATTTGACCAAAATGAGTCAGTTTTAATTATACCGAAGATTTATAATTATTACATAGGTTGACTTATACCTAATAGTTATTTAATTATTAAAACTAAAACAAGCTATTTAAATAGATTTTCCTTAAGGTGAACCCGTTTCCAATTTATTTGATTTATGATTCGATGTAAAATCGGACAAGTGAATGAAATCGTCGATATTTTAATATGTAAAATATAGATTGTATATAGTTTGTTTTGTTAATAAATTGATGTTTCACGTTGATGTTTTCAAACCACAGTAAAATTACGAATTATAATTACTTACAGTATAGCTTAGGTGACCGAAAAAAAGGTTTGCTCATGCATTGTTTTGATATCAGATAACAGCATCTGTCTCCAATCAAGTCAAATTGACCTACCCGAATAATTAAATAACGAGTAACGAAGCTGATTTAGTCACCATTTAGTGTTCTTTATAAATGTACGTACGCTACTTACTAATTAGGAAAAGATCTGCCGAATTAGTCGTTTATAGGCACTTTAATGTACTTATTTACTTACCAT
Organism: Acleris sparsana; assembly: GCA_923062465.1. Lineage (NCBI taxonomy): Eukaryota > Metazoa > Arthropoda > Insecta > Lepidoptera > Tortricidae > Acleris > Acleris sparsana. The sequence goes on from OV281289.1 coordinate 4,996,162, forward strand.
GAATAGTTGTTAAATAGTTTTTGAAGATTTTTCTAATATTGGCCATTCTATTAAAAATATTTTGTATTCTCAGTTGGGTTAACTAACAGCCATCTCTATGAGCCACGGATCAAAGGTTTAACTTTACTTATTCTGTACAGCTATGTGTGCCAATTGTGATTGATATTTATACTCGTCTCTATAACCACAAAATATGATCCATTAAATAGTAAAACCATTAACTACCTACTTCGGATAAATATACCTTGAATCCAAAATGCAACTCTTACTCTAGCAGCGTCCTTTTTTACATTTGGCACATATGGATCAAAATGTCTAATGAAATATAATGTAGATAGATACTAACTTGTTAGGGTAGTTGTCAGTGAAAAGTCAATTTGATCATGTGTAATTATATTATATTTAGTATTGTTCGTACTACCCTGAAACTTACAGAAGGGCACATAAGACCAATTCGTCCTTTGAACAATAAATAACGCTGGAAGCGGCCTAAAACTTGCTTGAACCAATCGCACTTTTCCAAGGAAACTGCCACTATTCTTGTTTAATAACGAATGTTACACACGGACAAACGGACACTGGAATTTTATTGATTCCAGTGTACCCATCTGATATCGCAGCACGCGGATCGATACGAGTTAGATTGACTACACACAAAGTCGTTTTTATTACAATTTAGATTTACGTGTTAGTTTATGTAACTGTTCGTTGCTCGAATTAAAAAGAGCTCCCGGTAGCCTGTAAAATGTTGAAATGTATGTAAAAAAATGTAAATATAAAACGCAACTCATCTGTTGTTTCATTTTCACGATCACATTGTTGGTTACCCGAGTAAACATTGGCTGCTTTATTAGTGCCTCATAAAACTAAAATACAGATTAATAGGCAACGTACGTATTATGGTTTCCGAATCTTCGGGCGTCATGCTATTACTTTTTTTTCGAAAGTCATTCAAATTACGTTCGATCGTTCACATGTTTTCTCGCTTTAAAGGGTTTTTGGCTCCGAATGACAAGCTTCAACTGAAAAGAACAAGGAAATATCTGCACCTAGAATGTTGTTTACGTTTTATCTAATTACGATAAAAACTTTAAATTAAGTCGAAGTTAGAAATGAAATACAATAATAATTGTATCTTCTATGAGTACTAAATTAATATACAAAGGAAAAGAATCAAAAATTTATTACAATTATTTTAAAGTGAAGAAAAATGAAGTAAGTATCTAGGTAAAGTACTTAAATTAGAAATAATTTACGAAAATATTGAAAATCTGTGATAAATTACCACAAATTTTCATTATTTTAATCATCATCAAATCATCATTAACGGAAGGATATAGGTATATTATATTTTTATGCCCTGGAATAACATATCGATCATTTCGCTTCAAAAATTACTATAATTAAATTCGTTTAAAATAAAATACATAAAACGAAAAATCCGGTATATAAAAATAACGTCAACTGAAAAGCGAAATACGGGCACTGTAATCTATAGAAAATTGTTAAAATGAATTAAAATACATATTTGATGAAAAAGTTCAATATTTCCACTGTCAGCTTTTCCCAGATTATTCAATGTAGGGACTCTGTTTCCCAGCCTGGAAGACCTTTTCTTTTCCAATATTCAAATTATTGCTCTTACAATTTTCTAGATTACATAGCTTGCTTTTCGCTTTTAAGTTGTTTTTTTTTTATTGCAGTCGGTTTCTTTTAAAGTAAGTAATTAGTTTTTTCATAAAACAGAAAAAATATTTTACTTAACAAAAAGTATTCTTCGGATGCTAATGACATTAACATTAATTGACTTAGGTACATTATGAGGTTCCCTAATTCGCGCTATTTTAGTATTCACTTCCGGGTCTACCTCGTGTAATGTTGCCATTAAATTGAACTCGGATACAACGCGTGCCACTCAAAGCGTTTTATTTATGGCCCGGAACAAACTTTGCTTGCATGTCATGTCATCTTTCAGATTTTATGTCAAAAAATCGGTAACAGTGGATATCTGAGATCGTGCTCAGCCTTTAATTTCAAAGTTTTATAATTTAATCACTGATAGCAAACAAAAATAAGTGAGAAAAATGGACGACGATTTACCGACCGACTTCCAGGTCATCGTTGTTGGAACTGGTATGCTCTATATTTTTTATAAAACGATACCGGGCGTGACGGCAGTCACAGCAACCTACTTATCGATCTGATTTTTTTAGACGGCTTACTAGCATATTTATTTCCCGTAATGTGCCGATTATCATTTATTGTAGATAAATATCATAGTATTGATGTTGATGGACCATATCGATATGGGTCGCGCATGCCTTACAGCCTTACATTCTTACTTAAATATTTGCGGAGTTGGCTTGGCTCAGTTTGTCTACGTGTTTGACTGCAGGCAAACTATTATTCGGATAAAGGATTGTAGAACAATTTAGCAAATATTAGTATTTGGAATTAAGAAAGTTTTAATCATTTCTTTATCTGAATTTTGAACAAAGCAATGAGAAAACGATTTTGTAAAACTCTTTTGCTATGTAAATGCAATTTAATTTGTTTAGTGAACTAGTGTTTTAATTAAACTAAACAAGACTAAAAGCAATAACTGATAAAGATGTACTCTAAAAATATGTTTAAATTTGGACTTATGCTACACAAGGTGTTATGGTACCATAAGATCTTTATGGGTTTTGCAAAAAATAAGTAGTTACTTATTAAATTAAAACTAAGTATGTTAGTGATTATTAATAGAGTTAATACATGCATGCTTAGTGATCCTATAGGCCTATTTAACAAAAAGATAAAAGATTAAAACAAGAATAAAAATAAATAAGTTTTAATTATTGTTTCTTTGAATATATGGTCTTGCCAATGAAACAAAATAAAAAGTTACTGTTCTTGTAAGGTACAGAGTTCGAGCCCCCGCGGCCACCAATGAGTTTTTTAACTTAAGTGCAATACCTGATGCTTTTATGGAGAAGGAAAAAAATAGTGAGGAAACCTGAATATTCGAACAGCTGAGTGTGTAAGAGGGTAATTGCAATCCTAAAAGGGTCGAAGTGTATCGGGAAGGGCCCATCTGTAAGATAAGATAAGATACTACGAACAGTTGCTAAAACTTTATTTGAATCTATAATGTACACAAATAAAATCACTCTCCATATTAAGTAGCATATTTTTTAGTATAAATAATCAAATATAGCCATGGCTCATTATTTCACACATATCCTATTTGGTATGTTATTATTGCATTTGCGGCCTATTTTTCGAAAAAACCTACTTTTTAATTTTAGGCTTGTATGTAACACACATACTCAGCAAACCTTTATTAGTGATGTCCTATATAATGCTATAGATATTAAGTTCATCATAACTATAACAATTTTACAACAGTTTTGAAGGTTTAAGCTATCATTCTCGCTGTGTGCTTGTATTGGTTGTTGATGGTGATTTTCTTTTATGCTGGGATATCATATATTTTTGGCTATATTTACCTGTCTTTTTTACACAAAGAAACTAAGAAAAGTTGTTTGACTTGAATATTCCTTTAATATTTTTTCATCAAAGCAGTCTTAAATAAAAGAATCACTAATTGTCAACTAGGAATGGTGGAGTCAATTGTAGCAGCAGCTTGCAGTCGAATAGGAAAGAATGTCCTTCACCTGGACTCAAGCGACCACTACGGAGGGCTGTGGGCCTCCTACAATTTTGAAGGACTCCAGAAATTCATTAAAGAAGTCAACTCTGACCCAAATCGTCAGCTACAGGTCTACAATTTGTCTGAAAATTGGTATATTGAGAAGTAAGTATACTCAACCTTTGTGTCTTCTTCGGTCAATGCTTTTGCAAATAACATTTATAACTGAGTTGTTACTGGATATTTGTGCAGGGAATCTCCACCAGAAGAAGAAAAGAAAGAAGGAGAAGAATCAAAGGCTGATCCTGCTAAAAAAGTGTGGAGCCAGGCTAGCTTCCTAGCTGAATACAGGAAATTCAACATTGACATGACTCCTAAGGTAAAGTCTTGGCCAAATATTGTCAATGTTTTTATGTTCACTACATAATATTGTAACACCTAGATAACTAACTTAATTTGTTGTCAAACCATCAAGCCAATTAAGGCTAGTTTTTGCGTATCAACCACTTAATTATTCACCAATTTTGTGTAAAAGAGTTGTGACCTAAACATAGCCTGTATCCCCAGCTGCTATTCTCCCGCGGGCCGCTAGTGGAGCTCCTGATCTCCTCCAACATCGCGCGCTACGCGGAGTTCCGATGCGTCACGCGGGTGCTGACGTGGCTGGACGACCGGCTGTCCCCGGTACCCTGCTCCAGGGCTGACGTGTTCGCCACCGAAGCCGTCAGCATCATAGAGAAGAGGATGCTCATGAAGATGCTGACGTCTATTGTGGGTTATAATGAGGAGGAGATGAACAATGAGTTCAAGGGTGAGTTGATGTGCAATGTTAATTTTATTTCATTTGTGTTTTTGGTGATTCAAAAATCACTTAGAAAGGTGGGGCAGGTACGGTTGAAGAGTTCTCGAATGGCATCCACGTACCGGAAGACGCGACGTGGGTAAGCCTCCATAAGGTGGACCGACGACGTGGCTAAGGTAGCGGGAAAACGATGGATTTAAGCGGCACATGACCAGTTCTCGTGGCAAACTTTCAACAGGCTTATGTCCAGTAGTATTTCAGCTGGAATGAATGATAATGTGTTTTTAGTGACTATTTCAGTCGTGTTACTACTTGCATGAATGTTTTAAGTGTCTCAGCAGACGGTAGATTAAGGTCAAAGTAATTTCTGGGTCTATAAGCTATGAGTCAATTGAATCATGAAAGTGTCTGTATTTTGTTATTTGTTTCGATGTGTAGTTGAAAAAACTGTAATAATCAATTGAAATATACTCAAAGTACATACTTTTTTAAGTTGTGAAACTTACAATGCACAAAACGCAAATTCAAAATACTGTACATATTTACAAAATTGGGCTAACTACAGGCGAACTTATCCCTTGATATTATAATCATTTTAACCTTTAAATTGCTTTGTGGTGTAGCAGTAGTGAGCTCAGGTTTGGGGACAAATCGACTAGTTAAATAACTACAATAGAGGCATTCCATTTTAGTCCACAAGCAACAACGCATTTGAAGTTCTAGGATTTTAGTCTTGAGACTGCGAATGTATCAGATCCCACTCACTATCACATAGCCTGTGTGCTGTTTGCCTTCTCCATCCGATAAAAACCGATCTCCAAAGCTCCAAAGGTGATGACCTCGTCGTCATTACAGACTGGAACGACAAGACCTTCAAAGAGTACCTGACCCACAAGGGTCTGACGCCTAATCTGATCCATTACGTGCTCTTCGCCATCGCGGGCGGCGACCACAAGATGCCGTGCCTCGAGGGCGTGCGGGAGTGCAAGAAGTTCCTCATGAGCCTCGGACGGTACGGGAACACCCCGTTCCTCTGGCCCATGTATGGAAGTGGGGAGCTGCCGCAATGCTTTTGCAGGTAAGTTGGCTTAGAGATGGTTGTTGTTCTGGAAATTATAAGTGAATTGGAGACAATCTAGTTGGTGTACCAAAATGTGTTCTCGATCCGTCGATACGGAATAAGAGATTCATCAAACATTTTAATAGCCTTGTCAGTCGAAAACGCGGCAGCTAAAATGTATGCGTTTATCAAATATTGTAATATTAAAAAACTGCTGTGACATACAGGCGGACTCCGAAGTCTCATCATAATGGTTACTTTTTTACCTTTTTGGTACGGAACTCTAACAAGGTGTTAACTTACTTATTCTCTGCGGCGAGGTTGTTTTTGTAACAATAGCGAAAATAACACCGAACATGAGTCATTTCAGATCGTAACAAAGAAAACTGATAATGAACTGAACGCATTCGTAAAGAGATACCCAAGTAAAGTTGTAAGAGTGTTTGAATTTGGAGGGTTTTTAAATATATTCAGCGTAAATTAATTCGCTATAAAAGGTAATGCAGTATAACGTACATTTGATATATAGTACTGAGCACCTCTTTACAAAAATGCTATCAAGATCGCTATCTCCCTGCTAACGGCTCTTTAATAGCTGTTAATTGCATTCTAAGCTATGCAGTCGGAAAAATATTTGAATGTTCCCATTTATCATTGTGTGTTTACGCGGAAGGATATTTTTGTCTTTGAAGTGCGAATATTTTGCAAATGCACCATTAAAGTGCTAGCAGCGCGGTCGATGACCCAAATGTGCATCAACTTGACGGACGCTCGAAATTGAGGCGACTTTCTATTGTTGCATTCTGCACGATTGCGTAATACGACATCTGAAACTCGAAACCACTGAAATTTGACATAATTCGGTTTAAAATTGTATGATTTTTGACCACGAAAATTTCATATTTATAATAGGGTAACGTCGGATTGGTTTAGCCACGAAATCGCGTAGTTAACTTTGAATACTTCTCCTTACATAGTTTAAAACAAAGTAGCATTCTGCGTCTGTCTGTCTTTATATCCGCTAACTCCTCCTCAACAACGCAATGGATTTTGATGCGATTTTCACCAATCAGCTCGGGTACCACAAGTATTTTCTAGCTTGTCGCTCAGTGCGTCTCTATCGTTACTGACTAGATAGAAAGGGAGATCCGAGCGACAAACAAGTCGCGGACCACATGTGCTAGCTGTGCGTTAGATAATTTGTCACGAAAGGCTTTTATGTACATTAAATTCTGGTTTATGTACGCGGGTGTTACATAAAACTCGTAAACCAAAGCGAAGCGAAGGCGGGTCGCTAGTATCCTATATATACGTAGTCCTATTGTGCTATATTGAAGGTAACTACTACATTATGTCGTCGCATCCTTATCAACAATTATGTTCGTCACTTTTTAAAATGTAGGTATTTGTTTATTTGGGTAGAGTACTTCTTTCAAATTGTGGTTTAATTACACAGCTGAGCATTACGAATGCTTTAAAATAGAAATGACTCATATTTTCCCGTCTCGTCTGTGACGTGTCGGCACCCAAATAACACATCGTAGGTACTAAAAAAAACAGTAATTCATACGTATCATGAATAAACGTGTTCGTAAATAAACAAATTGTTCCACCGCGTCTGTCTGTCTGTTCTCAGTTACTACAGCACGGATTTTATTGCTGTTTTTACTAGCGAAAAGGAGGGTGTAATCATTCATAGGTACCGGTAATTCTCGTCATTGATGTACTAAAAAAAAACGAATTTAAAAAATTAAAGTTATGATCAATGGGGCGTTACACTCCATCTTGGCAAACAAGGTCATATCGAGCAAAGCTCGCCTTGCTCGATATATGGTATATGATATTGATATATACTAATGTATGGTAGTGAATCCTGGGTATGGCAGAAGAAGAACGAAAGCAGGATTAATGCAATTGAAATGAGGGCTCTAAGAAGTATGTGTGGAGTTAGGATAATTGATAGAGTAAGGAATAGCGAGGTCCGAGAACGATGTGGATTGAAGGAAGATGTAGTGACTAAGATCGAAAAGGGTATGCTAAGATGGTTTGGTCATTTAGAAAGGATGGATGACAGAAGAGTTACGAAAGAGATGTGGCGAGCGAGAGTGAGCGGAGATGTCGGTAGGGGACGTCCTAGACGGACGTACGGTGATCAGATTCGCGATGTGCTGATTAAGGGCCAAATCAAAAGCACCCGAAACCGCCGTACGTGCATGAAAAGATTGATGAATGTAGAGGAAGCGAAGTGTTTGGACCGATGCACCTGGCGTTCCATAATCTCTGCCTACCCCATTGGGAGACAGGCGTGAAGATATGTATGTATGTACGTATGGTCTCCTTTTAAAATATTTTTATTGCGACTACTTTTTTTATGGAAAGCCGGCGACTGTTGGAGACCAATCTAATATCATAAAACATCTACATTTACTATCACCAAGATCTTGAATACCTTACACCTTTTGTCTCAGTTCGGGTCTTTATTCTACAGGTTAAAACGATATTGCCTTTGGCGTGTTTTGGTATTGTTCTTAACTGGGCCGCCATAGGTGTCAAGTAAATAAGAGCTGTCGTAATGTTGACGATACGATAACACATCAAAAGTGATATTGTTTTACCGTGATGTATAAAGGCCCAGTTCTTAAACACCATAATACCACTCATCTCTTGCATCGGGTTGTCGGATAGCACTTACGCACTTACGTAAACTCGCAATTCGGGTACATCACAAAGCACTATCTTAAACGTATCCTGGTCGATGAATTCCGTCACCAATCACAATTCTTACCTTACCAACTAATTTAGCGAAAATTTTGAGAAACAACCTTATTTGCAGTAGGGTAAAATAAAGTGAGGGTGACTCGCTACGCTTGTACGCTCGCTTCATTCGTTCGTTCCGTTCGCGAAGCCAAAGCGAGCCGAGCCGAGCCGAGCGCCGTCGATTTCGCTCTTATTGCATGGACATAAAACTTTTTCTTACCGGCTCAAGCCGATTCCGCGTCGATAGGTCTGGGGAGACCCTTAGAGCCCGTGCACACGGAGACGTCCGAATCTTTGCTGGAACTGTCTTTTGTAGGATCCGATTTAGTGGCAATAGGATTTCAAGGCACGCGTTCACACAAGCGTACGGTTCCAGAATCCGGGAATTAAAAGGATCCTGCAAAATGTGTCATCTGATTTTGCGACTACAAATCGGTCCAATCGTCCGATAAAATTCCTGATCCGATTTAGTGGCAACGGTATTTCTATACTTGCATTATTCGCACAAGCTCGGAACAAGAATCCCGCAAAAAACCAGATCCGTTAAATCGGAAGCCGGCGGGCTCGGGCGAGCGCTCACTCAAAAACAGATAGTGTGTTCGCACGGACTCCGCATTTACAGGATCGGAGGATCCTACATAACCGGACGTCGAGTGAACGGGCCTTAATCGGGATTCAACATCTAAACTCACATCAAAACCAACTTTGCTCTCTTGTTGCACTAATAACTATTGCCATTCTATACCCATTTGTGTTGAACGCCAGGTTGTGCGCCGTATTCGGTGGCGTGTACTGCCTGAACCGGCCCATCGACAAGGTGGAGACGAAGACGGTGGAGGAGGGCAAGACGGTGGTGTCGGTGGTCAGCAAGTCCAAGACGCTCAACTGCGACCACCTCGTCATCGGCATCAACGACTGCCCCGAACACCTGGTCGTGGCGGAGCCCGCTGAGCGCCGCGATATTTCCAAGGTCTGTTTTTATTTCTTCCTCTTAATTAATTACTTTCACATCATGTTTTAACAAGGTGTATTTCGCCAGTGTCATGTTTTAGACAATCACCGTGAACTTGCTGAAGAAATAAGTCCATGGATATCACACGCGAGGACACATTGTTCGGTTGAAGAGTTTTTGCTAAACAGACTCTCATGGTGTTAGCTCCACGCACTTCTGTCAAGTCTTTTGTTCTGTTCAAAGGTGTTTTGTTCAAGGATTTCTGTGCATTTACAGTGTTTTTTAGAATGTGTACCAGTTTTTTTACGTCGGGGTCGTCGGGATCGCTACCAATATCCTGTCCATTAAACTACCGCCAAGCATCTGTTTGCATTGTTGTGTCCCGGTGTGGGGATATAACCCGGTGAAATTTGCTAGATAGAGACATTCCCTCTTAGTCCTCAGGGTTAGCAACGCATTTGGAATCCTAGCATTGTACTCTTGAGAATTCTAATGTCTATGGGTGTCACATCCCACTTACTGTGAAGTGGCTTGCGTGCCCGTGTGCCTCCTCCGTTTAGAATAGTACATTATTCCCTAGGCTCGGACAGTAGGGAATTACCTGACTAGGTCTGCTAAAATCTGAGTCAGGCAATCCATGTTTTCCCGAAGCATATATAATGCTTTTCTCAAACAATGCGAGGAAGTGATACAAATACATAATTATAAGTAGTAAAAGGCTTTGGACAAATTCAAAGATAATCTTTTTTTTAAAACTATGAGTAGCTATAACACGTAGTTGTAACACTGCGGGTGGGTGGGTACAAGTTACCCAACTTGGTGGCAAGCATTGCTCGTTGTTTATGCGATTTTTTATTGGTCCTTTCAATTTTATATGCAAGAGAGAGATTTTTGAATAAAATATTGCTGTTGTCATGAATCGATTTTCATATTAATCCTAGAAAGAAAATGTGACTCCGTCTTTGTTTTTCAAAAGACAAGCCACCCTTTCCGAGCATGTTTGAGAAAAAAACATCATTCGTGTCGTCAAGCGCCCGTATGTATGCAGGCGGTGTTCATCACGAGCGCGTCGATGCTGGCGAGCGAGAAGGAGCCGCTGACGCTGTTGCGGTTCCCGCCGCTGGACGAGGCGCAGCACGCCGTCACCGTGCTCGAGGTGGGACCCGCCACCGGCTCCTGCCCCAAGGGACTCTGTGAGTAAAACACTTTATAGATTTTTTAGAAAATTAATGTAGTTAAAAGTCATTTTAGTTAGAAAAATATCATCAGCAAAAAGTACAATATCAGAAAGTTTATCTACTGTTGGTGATAAGTCATTTATATAAACCAAAAATAAAATAGGACCTAAAATAAAGCCTTGAGACACACCTAGTTTCGCTGTAGCCATTAGGTTTTGTTTACAACAACACTGTTATACGGTATTACCGTTTTCTAAGTAGCTATCGGTTTTCTTTGTCTTTGATATATATTGTCAGATTTCTGCGTGAATCTAATAGGCTGATCTATGGTCTTTACGTACGCATACTTCCGTACCCAAAAATGTACTGTATATGAACCGTAACAGGCAGACGTAATTTCGGAATGGGCAAACTGTTCATCTTTTGATTTTGACATGTAGTAACAATTGTACACAGTTTGACTTATCTTATTGATGCTAAAACAAAACGGTTTGAAAGTCCGACTCGAAGTTTCGACGGTTTAAAAAAATCTTTTAATTTGTTTCATTTTGGAGCGGGAATATTTTGAGAGCCAAACTTCATATTAATACAGTTTACAGAAATACATTCAGATATTCAGTCGAAGCACCAGTTTGATAACAGCGGTAACATTTAAGTATTATAGAGTAGATTATGTAAAATGTAATTTAGACAAAAAGCCAAAACTTATTCAGTGACTAGAAAATCAACTATTAAGAGACCAGACCGCGGTATTCATTTACTAACATTTTAGATCACTTTACCATTAAGCATTCCTATTACGTTTTTACGGCATTTTTTGTGAATCCGGCCGTTTTTATCGCGACCCGTTTTTACCTTTTTGCGTGAGTCATTGACTGGCGATTGTCTGGTTAAATAGGTAAATTATAGGTACACACCCGTACACACAACCGGTCGGACGTTTACGACTTCGCTACGATACGGAAGACATTAATACCAAGTAATAAGGGTCAATGTTTCTCAAATCTTGTTTGTTACGTTTATTGGTTTAAACTAGCGGTAATATTTAACTAAATGTGTGTTGCTATGAGGTTCTTACTATGGTTGAAGAAATAAGTCAGTTTATTTGCACGATGACCTCTGGACTTAGAATATGGTTCGTTCGTAGTTATGTACGAATAATATTTATGGACTATTGACCCATTATAGGAAACGTTATGAAAAGATAATAGGAAACATTGATTAATTAAGTTGTGATGCAGTAAAACAGAGGACCGAAATAATTGAAAAAAAAATATAAATATAGGGCGTTAAAAAATCAAAATAAATTATATCGCACCCTTAGACCTAACAAAATCTATAGTTAGTTGAACGGCGTGACTATTTTATACAAAACTAAAGTAGCTGCACATATTAGAAATACAATTAGGTCTTGACGCCATGAATACTAACGACAGGTATACACAAACTTCTTAATAGTAGGTTTAATTTTATGTCTTATATGTGTTGTAACGAGATAGTTTCAATATATCTATACTAGCTAACGTTCTATTCTAAACTACCCTATGGTAATTATTTCAGTTCGCTCGAACGCTGTGCCTTCAAATTATATCGAATACGCTCGCAATGGTGTTACTTCAAAACGTAACTCCACCTTATCGTGATAAAATTATAGTGTGACTATCGAAAACATGTAATCGTACTAATCGTAGAAAGACCCGTGTAACAAAATTGAGTCACCATTAGAGTTTTCCTTACAATTTTCAACATTTTAGAATGAGTTACATAACTTTTTTTTAATTACATGAAATTTGGACTACGTATGTAAACCGATGATAATGCATGGTAAGAGCTGATCTGATGAAGGAGTAGTAGTGGCGACAAGATATCCGCTATATTTAACGTAAACCCACCGTGTTGGGACAAATTAATTTGGTCTTGATAAGCAGATAACGACTGTGCACATAAAATTACAGTCTACAGTAAAAGCTTGCACAAAAAATATTTTTTTGACAGGAACTTATTTTGAAGTAAAGAAATACATGTAGCTTGAAAGTTGAAACCAAATCTTCTTTCTTATCCTACTAATATTATAAATGCGGAAGTTCAAGTGTGTGTAATTTAATTTGGTATGAAGATAGCTTATACCCTGGATTTTATGGATTAACAGATAGGTTACTTCGAATGCCGGAAAATTTAAAAGTTCCCATGAGAATAACTATAATCGAAATCTACGCAGACGAAGCCGCGGGCAGAAGCTAATTAGATAATAAAAAATGTTGATCCCAGTCTGAAAATACAATGTCGTCGTCGACTTTCCTCGTTCTGTTTCCTGACGGGTTGGTGTTGTGTTCCAGTCGTGGTGTACTTCTTCACGAACAAGGTGCAGGACGCGGAGACCGACCTGCTGCCGTACGCGCAGCGCGTGTTTCACATGGGCGCCGGGGACCCCACGGACGACAAACCCAAGGTTAACGTTGTTTTTATATAATAAAAATAATAATCATCATTTATTTCAGATAACCAAGATCCATAATTGTATCCACAAACAACAGTAAATTAATCCACAAAAATAATAATAATATAAAAGCAATAATTACACAATAATCTAAATAAAATAAAGAGAATCACAGAATAGCAATAACATAAATTATTTTCAATTCTTTTCGACAAAGCCACTGCCACATGACTGTCACAGCAGTGCCGGATAAAGGTACAGTCCAGTCTGGCGGCTACCATTTCCAGAATATGGTTGCAGCTGCCCCACACTCTGACCTCTGTATCATACCATGTAGTTTTGAATAGACAAATGAGCGCAGTAACCAGCTGGTGATCAGTTATAGTCGCCTTAATAGTGCGTTAATTTAATAGAGATAAAGCATTAAACATTTACAAACAAACTCTAACAACAGCAATTGAAAGATTGCGCTGTAGTGTGAAGTCAAAAAGGACACAGCTCAGTATGTGCTGCAGTCGGAGCCACAGCGCTGGTTTTCACTTTAACCCTGGTGTTGAGACCCTTGGTTAACAATTGAAACAACTATTATTGAAACTGAAACATAGAACATTCAAATTCAAAACAATTTAACTGACAGTTAACTTCTGATAAAAATAGTTTCTAGTAGTGTGGATTGAAAATAGTATAGGAATGGAGGATATCTCCGCTGTCAAAGCGTAACAAACAAATATTAATAGGTATGGATAAACTGACCAAAAATGTATTTAGTCAGTTTAGTAATAATAATTAGGAAATAGCGACTGTATGAATTCTAGAACCACGTTTTACCACCAATATCCTAACCTAGTCATTAAGTATTAAAACCTCTTTTACACAGTGAGAACAACCACCCAACTCGACCAAGGCCAAGTTGTCTTCTCAATTTAAATTCTTTCAATTTTGTTGTCCACATGACGCCTATACAATATTTTTTTAAAGGACCGCTTGACCTCGGTTGAGTGGGGTGAAGAAGGGGTATTAAATCCATTATCATGAGATGAATGAGGTATTAAAGTAATGACCCCTGTATTGTACAGTCAACGTCATAAATAAGTGATTATTTATGTAACTTGTCACTTTAACGTCATGTTTGAAATGTCATACAAAATTGTGAAACGATCAATTATTTATGACGTTGACTGTACTAGTTTATGTGACTGTTACATAATAAAAGGCATTAAAATTAAAACACGAGTGTGTTTATGACACGAGCCGACCGGCGAGTTTCATAATAACATCACATGAGTGGTTTGTTGCCTAATTATCTATAGTTACATACATTGCTTTATCTACACACATAAAAATTCATAAAATGTTTGTTACTTTTTTCGCACTGCTTTCTTGACCTTGCTGGTAACAAGTCATTTATAACATTCGTTATAAATGACTTGTCACTGTGACTGATTTCAGGTCAAGTGGTGACTCCGAAATACCTCGATCACTATCTTGATCGCCAATTTTTAACGAAAGTGGTGCGATAGTTCATTTATAAACAACAAAACAAATACATTTTCCGACATACAAAAAGAACTTAAAAAATGGCGGTATCTAAATTAAAAGTTTTCTCCTTTTCTCACACTTGTCATGATGTCACGCAACCGTAGTTTTTTCTTAATTCAGAGACAAACTAGAATCGGCCTCTGCTATCATATCGTTCGATATTAAGTGACATGCGAGATTTGTTAAAATTGTATGCAATTGGCACTTCATTTAGAATAAAATGTCACTTCGACTGATATTAGAATAAAAAGGTCAAATAAAATTGTTTTGTTTTTTAGTGATTTTCGATATTTGAATGCGATAATAAAATCAAATTTGATGTTATTAGCAATAGTAACATTTTCACATATACGAAATTTGTTCAAACAGAACAGTTTATCTTTATGGTAGTCGTAATTAGGGATTTTTGAACGCATCATAGAGGGATTACGATATGTGTGTAGATGAAGTAAAGTCGTGTGGATCGTGTTGCGAGTGAGTGGTGTGTGCGGCAGGTGCTGTGGTCGCTGTGCTACAACGTGGCGGACGCGAGCGGCGCGGCGCGCGCGGCGGCGGGCGTGCACGTGTGCGCGGGGCCCGACGCCGGCCTCGACTTCGACCGCGCCGTGCACCAGGTCCGGTCACCAACTATTCCCTCGTCATACTCTACTCTGTCATTATATCTATTGCCAAACATCTTAACCAATTCATACATTCCGACACATAACCTCACATATTCATCGAGCATGCTTTTATTTAAAATAACGGGTAATTGATAGTTATCTATCTATATAATTATATAAAAGGCAAACCTGACTCACTGACTTACATATCAACGCACAGCCGAAACCACTGTACCTAGGAACTGGAAATTTGGTACAGGGGTTCCCTTCATGATGTAAGTGGGCAGTAAGAAAGGATTTTTGGAAATTCACCCCCTAAGGGGTTAAAATAGGGGGAGTAGCGGGAAACTAATTCTACGCGTACGAAGTTGCGAGCGTCCTCTGCTTTAATCATGTTCAACTTCACTTGATATTTATCAAGTGTATAAATCATTGCTAAGACCTCACTTGACATAAATTTTAAAATATATAATAAATTATTTTTGACCAAAGACAATGATAAAATTTCTTAGAAAAATGGTTATAGGTTTGAACGAACATTCATAACATAATGGGCTTGTAGGTAATTGCCACAAAAATATGTATAACTATATTAATATACTTAAAATCATGGTTTTATCATGGGCAACGAGGGAAAAAAAGTGTGATCCATTTATGGTTCATATTATTACAGTCGCATACATTTTCGTTTAACATAACAAACTGAGATTATGTCAACAGGCAGAGCAGATCTTCAAGCAGATCTGCCCGGGCGAGGAATTCCTGCCGCGCGCGCCCGACCCAGAGGAGATCGTGTTCGAGGACGACGTCACGCACGGCCCCGAGTTCAGCGCCGACGACGGCGACACCAAGCAGTAGACACGTCTGAACACGTTTAGACAAGTCTAGACACGCCTAGACACGTCTAAACACGCCTAGACACATCTAGACGTCAAGCGCGACGTCGCCCTGCTGCCGTGTTTGCGCTACGACACAATTTGACGCGATTAGTCGATTTCATATCGAAATTATTAACCTTTTCAACGCAAATGACATGAAAAAAAAAAAAAAAAAAAAAAAAAAAACCCCATGATTCTTATATAACCTATAGAGCGTGCACAGCTAACAAACAATCGAAGCTAGGAAAAATTACATTGAATTATGTCTGGTATATTTTGCATCTCTCTACAGGAAGGAAGAAAAGAAACAATAACATCTTGCATCTCCTTTGTTCATTCCTAAGAGAAGATGCAAAACATAGGTGAAGTAATTCGAGATTATATTTTCAAGCTTCGATACAAAGTTTGCTCTGCATTGTATTTAAGCTTCTTGGCAAACCCATGTATTCGTGCTGAAATGACAGCTGTCAGAAATGACTTATCGTATCGTTACTATAAACACCTCATATGGAATGAGCGGGAGGGCCTAGGTTGAACAAAAATGTATCTTATAACAACGACAGCGACAGTAACAGGAGCTTTTCACTCATTCTATTATTGTATACGCACGGTACGTGTGCAATTTGCACTATATTTTCGATGTCATTATCGTGTGCTTTTGTTGAAAAGGTCCTAAGCACATTAAGATTATATAGCTAAGCATACATGGTTCTATAACAAGAATACAACCGTATAAATCGCTGTATGATAGATTTATAATAAAAAGTGTGGTCTAAATAAATTTATATTGCACTAAGCAGAGGTAATCGAAAATTCCTTAGCTTAATTATGTCGATCAAATCAAGTATAATAATGATTTCGATCAAAGATGACGCTGACATGTATCACGGACTGAGTTGGACTAAATGTTGGTAATAATTGGAAAGGGTTAAATATCTGTGAAGTTTGTTGGTCGGTACCAACAGCAATATATTTAACTGACCACTCTTCTAATTATAACGTATATAAATGCGAACATGGACGTGATATAGTATCGGCAGCCAATAGAAGCAAGCACTGACACGTTAAAGCTAGACAAATCAGTTTGATTGGCTGTTTTACAGAACCGCGTGGTTTGATTTGTATACATAATTAATCACGTAAACAAATGGGGTATAGTTATAGTACATTACTTAACAAGGGCTGTAAAAGAAAGAAAGCCCGAAATCGCAGGTATTTGAGACCCGAGCCGTAGGCGAGGGTTGTAAATATGCGATAGAGGGCTTTCTTTTTTACTGCCCGTGATGAGTACACAATTTTACGTCTTCACCTGGCCACAATGCGAGTTTTACCGTGCGCGCAGCGTGCGATAAAACTCACATTATGGCCAGGTGTTACGTAAAATATGTTGCTTCTGGTAGTGACTGGCAAGTTCCTTTATTTGGTGATTATTTATTTACTAATCTTCAATGTGATTGCAATTATTTTAATTATTTCAGTTTTAAGATGAAATCAAATATTTTATGGAAATTTGAGGGGTTATAGATCAGTGGCAGTTTTAAAGAGGGGGGGAGGTTTCCCTTGGAAATCGAGAAAGCGTTTCAATGTAGACAACACGCTTTATGAAACCCCGCCTCCATTCTAGAGCCGCCACTGTAATAGATCGGTTGTATCGCAATATTCGTATCATTGTGGTTGGTGCAGACAACAGCAGCAGGCCCCCGTACGTTTGAGCGTGAACGGTTCTGTTCCATGTTTAGTGGTTTTTATTACACGCTCAAGGGTGCTGGTTATTAATGTTACTATTAAGATGTAATCTCGGTAAGATTTGTATGCTTTAAACGCTTGTCTTGTTGCATTCCGACTGGTGCGTTTAAGAGCGCGATGGGTATAGGGATTAATAGAGAGGTACGTAGGTTGACCTGCCGAGTTTGAACGCGAAAAAGTTTTCGCTGCATTGAAGTGTCCTACGCAGTATTATATTGACTTATACATTCACTGTCCATGCATTACATATAATGCACTGGTGATCTAGCTTGGTACGTCCACGTATTACATGTAAAGCACCCAGGCGTGCATTCAATATGTCATGCATGGATGTGCCGAGCCAGGTAATTGATGGAAGCGGTGTCAGTTCTTACAGTTTCGGCAGTGTAGTAGTGCAGTGCAGTGAAGTGTCCACATTTGATTTTCAATGTAATTTCTGTTTTGTTTCTACTTTTCGGCGTGGTATATACCCCTGGACTTGTATTAATTTTCGAGTTAGAGTTTTCTTGGCGTGGAGTGGAGGGGCCGGAGTAGGCTAGGTTGTCTTGACACCCAATAGCAAGATCAACATGTAGCAGTATCAGAGGCTATTTATTTATCGTTTAGGAAAATCGCAACTTACATTTGTCAACGAAATAGAGTTTCTGACGATAACAATGTATATGTAGTGTCGAATTATTAAGTATTTATTTTCATCACAAGGTTCTTGCTGATATGCTCTCTAATGTTAATCAATTGTTTTTTTTTCGTTTATCAGTATTGTAAGTTCAAGGATGATCATCATACAAGATTTTTAAGACACGTGCAGTCTGATCGGAAGTTAGGTTAGGGATATTGGTGAGTTCGGACGCACCAGTCCTCAGCATAGATAGTAGCACCTATTGTTTGTATAATTTAATTATGAAGCACGTTTAATCGATATTTATTGTCTAATGAGCGCAATCATGCCTTTGCTGCTTGTGCATTTATAATTCCAATAAATTGTGATTATTAGTAATGGTTTATTTTTTAATTTTCATCTGTTATATACGCTTTTAGGTTTATCTATATGTATAAAAGAAGATACGGCTGACTGACCGATGAACACAGCCGAAACCGCTGGATCTAGGGACTTGAAAGTTGGGAGGCCATATTCCTTGGTTATCCTAGGGGTGCACCAAAAATGGATTTTGGGAAATTCATCCCTTGAGGGGTTAGAAGAGGAGTAGCGGTAAACTTATTCCTCTAGTCGACTTACATAAGGTCTACGTAGCAGTTACCAACAAGTAGGTAGAATATAACATGAGACTTGAGAAGCCGGACGCTCGCGACCTAACAAGATATTGACAAATCCAATTAGGTTTAGTTAGCGTTAAAAATACCAAGGGACAGCTTATTAACAGCTTTACATAAATTGTTTATCACTATTACTTCAGTTTATATTCATGGGCAGCCATAGTCGAAACTATCGTGAAGGTCCATTGGCGCAGCAGAACCGCTAGCCACCTTGTCACAGGTTTTATGTTATGATGGAATTGTAGATGTTTTGAACAACACAATTATCAAAGCAACTATATTAGATTTTTATCTCTATGACGTAAACACAATAAAAAAGTTGACCTTTAAACGCGAGTGAGTAAGAAATAAGTCTGATTACACTTTTGGGGAAACTGAAAAAATATAAGAGTCCATAAAACCATATCACTTTAGGCATAGGTATACTATGTTTTTATATATTACATAGGATTTGGAAACCGCCCTATTGATGGCGCCATTAAATTAATTTCAAAGTAATAGAGGGGAATAGGGGATACTTCCGCAGTCTTGCATATTGTTGAAAAGCAATTTCAGGAGCCTATTGAATATAAAATAATAGCTTATATTAATTAATAGGGGGAAGTAACTCTTTTTCCAACAGTATTTATTAAAAATAGACATCCACCTGTATTACAAGTTAAAAGCTTTTATGAAACGGGCCCCTGCTTGTAAGACAAGTTACAAGTGTTTGTGAAACGAGCCCCTGGTATTTACTGGCAGGTTACAATCAGTTGTTAACCACATCAGATTTTGTGGTTGTTGTGATTTAGGGAAATAATACAAAGAAACATCTTTTTCACACACTTTAATCTTAAAATATTTTATTGCATCTTGTCCATTACAATATTTGACACAAAGCTTATAATAATTAGGTACACTTAACAAAATATAAAAGAAACATACAATGTGTGAATAGCTGTAAATGTTATATCTTATAGGGCTTTTTTAACATAACTAAATATACAAACAAAACATATTTTACTGTATTCTGACAAAAAAATAATCTTAGCATTTCATATGACCATCTGAAGATTGTAATTTTCTTCACTTGCATGAAAAATACATTATCATATCACAAAGGTATAAAAGAACCAGTTAAAAGATTTCATTAAACTTGGCATTTTAGAACAACCTTTTTTCATAAGAGAACAAACCATGTACATTGCCTTCTAGCTGTGCTGAGTATGTTCTCTGCATGAACCGGAGTTCTCCAGATACGCTCAACTGACGTAGTTTGGCAACAGATCTTGCTCCGATGTCCTGACAGCTGTGCTGCAGGCCTGCCTGTAAGTAGGGTAGGAAGCGCAGCACAGAACCTTTATCCACAATGCTACCGCTCACTCCCTGAGCCACTCTATGTTTGTCGGTCTCTTTGTGGAAATAACGACTCATAGCAGATCCTTTACCTTCTTTGTTTTCCATAGCTTCTAAACTTCCCATTCCTCTATATTTCTTTAGCCTGACACCATCAGAGAAGAAATACTCTCCTGGAGCTTCAGAGGTTCCCGCCAGAAGAGATCCCATCATAACAGTAGAGGCTCCTAAAGCCAACGATTTCACAATATGGCCAACTGATTGAATTCCACCATCAGCAATTACAGGAACATTATATTGGTTAGCATAGGATGCAACTTGGTAAACAGCAGTGGCTTGTGGACAGCCACATGCCATGACCTCCTGGGTGATGCAGATGGAGCCGCTGCCCATGCCCACTCTCAAAGCATCGACACCAGCATCAATGAGATTCTTGGCTTGCATTCTTGTTACAACATTTCCTCCAATGACCTGAATATCTGGATAAGTTTTTTTGATATACTTAATCATTTCTATCTGATATACAGAATTTCCCTGTGATGAGTCCAACACAACTACATCTACTCCATTGTTGACAAGTAATTTAAGTCGTTCCCTGTCCACCTCATGAGTACCAACAGCAGCGCCCACCAGAAGTTGTTTGTTTGAATCTTTAGAGGCATTTGGATAGCTTCGCGCTTTCTTTAGGTCAGTTCTAGCAATCAGAGCAACCAACTCACCTGCTCCATTGATGATTGGCAGTTTCCCTTTCTTGCTTTTTTCCAGAATGTAATTAGCATCTTGCAAAGTAATGCCCGACTGAGCAGTTATCATCTCACCAATGGGTGTCATCACTTCCTTTAGGCTTAGTTGAGGGTCTCCTTCCCTAAAATCTATGTCTCTCGATGTCACTATTCCAATAAGTCGGCCACCCAGTTTGCTATTTTCAGTAATAGGGTATCCCGTGAAACCGTTCTGTTTCTTGGCATTAATAACGTCGGCAACAGTGTGTTCAGGCCCCATGCATACAGGGTCCCTGATGAACCCATGTTTGTATTTCTTGACTTTGTGAACTTCATTGGCTTGGTACTCAGGGGTGCAGTTATGATGGATAATGCCGATACCGCCGCAAAGGGCCATGGCGATTGCCATGTCGGCCTCCGTCACAGTATCCATGGGGGTGGACACGAGTGGTGCTTTCAGGTTGATTTTCTTGGTGAGCGCGGATGTGAGGTCGACCTCCTCGGCCGTGAAGTCGATGTACCCCGGCAGCAGCAGGAAGTCATTGTACGTGAGCCCTGCGCTGTGCTTGAACAGCTCCTGCGCAGACAGCCCATCGTGCAGGTCGCCCTCTGCCTTCGTGGACATGTTTTACACTCCAATACGCGAGCGAAGGGATCCCGTAATGTAAAACAGTGAAATTTCTTCCGATATTTAAGGTTAACTAATATTTCAAATTGAAAACAATGGCACGAAAATGTATGTACACGTGGTAAGTATGGCACGCTAACGATAATATTCCTACGACAACTCTTAACTCTTTAAATATTTGTACTTTCGTTACCGTGTGGGAATCGTGTGTAAACTTCGATTTATAAAAATATTTTTCGAAATTTTCTAATGTTCTTCTAGTATGAAGCAGGCGCTACCTACACACCCGGCCGGCTTCTTTTGATAAAATGACAGAGGAGAGGAAAGAGGAGAGGAGGAATTAGGAAATAGCAGTGTTGCTCGTTAAATAACAATGTTTGAGGTATAATTTTTAACGCCAGCGACACGTTAGGTTTCGTACATACGGACGTTTTTAATGCGATGCGATAAGCGCGATGTCCTTGTCACACGGTTCTGGAATGTTTCGCGTATTGTCGTTTGTCTGAAAACGCCTGAAAATGGGTTTTCAAGTTACGGCGTAATCAAATAGAGGGTGGTCTTAATTGGACTGAAAACATTTCAGGCGCGTGAAAGTAACGGCAAGCTGGCGGAAATTTGATAATCTAGTATACGATAGCTTACTTCTGAAACACTGAAACGATATTTCGGCCTGCTGAAAACGCTTCCAAAGCACCACAAATCACCACTGGCTCCGCTTCTGCGATGATTGTCTGCAGCCAGGCCTTCTTAGGACGGCCAGGGAATCCAATCTCGCCTTGGGTTGCCTCGGTATGTGATCATCAGGTGCAGTCTGACTTATAAGTTGCTAGTCAGTAGGCGGTAGGTAAGTAGGTAACAATATTTTGGTACTTATTCGTAGTTGGGCCACAGTTATGATAATGTTAAAAATACGATAAAATGGCAAAAATGATATGGTTTTACCGAGTAGAAAAGAGCCCATGTCTAAGTAACATACAAATTCTACTGTTTTCTTTATAGCGATAGCATCTTCGTTTAAGGTTCCGTGGTCAAACTAGGAACCCTAATTCTGTGACCAATATACTGTCAGAGTTGCGAGTGCAAGTGTGATAGCGATAGCCAGCCGGAAGCTAAGACGCTAAGAAAAAAATAGTGTAATTCGTGAATGACTTTAAACGCTGACTCAGCTACTAAAAACCCTGTGCCAGAAAGTAACTTAAAGCTTTATTAAAGAATCCTCAAAAATAGACATGATATTTTACGAGTACTTACACGTTAACACTTTTTGCAAGAAAATATTACTTAACATTAACCACTACGATTTTCAATCTCTGTATTATATAGTTAACATGGTGTTTTATAGATTAACGTAAGGTTAATACTTAGTTGAAATAGCATGAATTTTTCTTTTTTTTTTAAATCGTATTTAATTGTAAACCGTAATGCGTAAAATTACAAAATAAATTAATTTATGCCTTCAATTTCACCACCTATTATTTCGTTATTGGCAACTTTAATCAATTAACGAATCGAATCCAAGACACATTCTGAAATCCAGATTTCAACTGGAGCACTGACTAGACTTCTTTATGTACCTCCCCCAGGCCCCCTCTGCAGAGATGTTCAATTCAGGAATATGCGCCGACTTCTGCCTACAGCCTAGGGGCCTAGACAAGAGATCCTAGTTTGAAAATCGAAGTCTCATGCCCAGTTCCTATATTCAAGAAATGAATAAATTACAGACGCATAATTAAAGCCATAGTAAGTACATGTAAATAGTAGAAAACTAGGTCATCACATCACCGGTCTTTAGGAGTTTCTCTTCTGTTACCTATCACGGTATGGCTCGGGCACTGTGCTTGTTCATAATTACCTACTTTTATGACATGTAAGAGACGACATTTTTTCTTCGATGCTCGATGCTTTATGCGCACGCACGCAATAAACGAGGCAACGTCGCGGCCCCCGGACTAAACCGGCTTGGTCCGTCTGGTGGCTTGCGGCGCATACGGTCGCACACATGCAGCAGCACGGTGTTCCTTTGTAAGATAACTACTGATTTTTGTACTGTGATAAGCCTAACATTAGCAATATACTTAATATAAATAGCAGTTGCCCGCGACACCGTCCGCGGAGAAGTCGTTTTTGGCTCTTCCCTCGGGAACCGTATATTTTTACGTAATAAAAAGTAACTGCTGCTATTCCAGACTATAATCTATTACTGCGCCAAATTTTATCCAGATCCGTTCAGCCGTTTTGGCGCGCTCTATTTATTTATTTATTTAATAATTACAATAATTGGTTAACAGTAAATACCAAAACACCTACATTGTTAGCACAAAAAACTGAGTTTACAAAAGGAAAAGAAAACAGATAAGTAGGTACACAGTATAGGTAAACTAAATTAAAAAAGTGTCGAAAAATATATTGCATTCAGGCATTGGCGTATATTATTCAACAATCTTGGCCAGGGCTCAGCGAATACGTCGGCATCCTGGACCTCGGAGACGAGAGTGTTTAACAACGCTAGCGCCTTAGTCGTGGGAGAGTTGCTAGCTCTACGAGTCCTGACTCCTTCGAGAGCCGCGAGCAGATGGCGGCGACGCCGCGCCCTGGCCCGCACGTACTGCTGCGGAACGAATAAGCGAAGTTGCTCAAGAGTCAACGGATTGTCTATTTTGTTCTGAATTATAGAGCAATAGTAAGTCAAGAGATGGACCTTACGCCTAAACACACGAAAACACAACCACAATGAGTAACAAAAATCTAAACATTGTAAACTTTCGCATTTATAATATGAAGTAAAAAGATTATATTAAGAAACCGGGCAAGAGCATGTTGGACCGTGCTCTGTGTCGGGTTCCGAAGCCGTTACTACTAACTGTAGGTACAAACAAATTAGACCTCGCGACACACATAACTATGCAGTAGGAAAACTGTTATACTTATACATCGACGTAGGTCGCGCACAGTTTACCAACATCGCAAAAAAATACCATTATTAAATTACCGTAATTCCAAAACGTCTACAGAAGAAAGAAGTCTACTTAATAGTCGTGATTGTTTTCCTATTAAATTCATTATATGTGCTTTCATTTAAGATATTTTTCAGATATTTAGTATTTGTAATTTTGGCTGTGAGCGGGGGGGGGGGGGGGGGGGGGTTACAACACATAACTCTAAATAAAATTAGCGCTTTACAGCTTAATATTGCATAAACGGATCCCTTAATAGAAAAAATGTTATATACAGCCCCAAGTTACGCGTGGGGGAGGTACCTACACTAAAAAAAAACAAAACAAGGTTTTATTTTACTACTTTATTGGCGTGACTAATATTTATATTCATGCCAAATTACAGCTTTCTAGTACTAAGTGTCTTTGAGCTAGGCTGCGGACGGACGGACATGGCGAAACTATAAGGGTTCCTAGTTTGACTACGGAATCCTAAAAATTGACAAAGTGCATTGATACGATTGATATCCGATTCCAATCGTTCCATATCCCATATCTTAAGGCCAAGTGCGAGTTAAACTGGCGTGGAAAGGGTTCCGTATATAAGTTTGTTTGTTGATATAATCTTTATAGATTTTCCTGTAATCTACAAGGAAAGAACTATATTTTGTATTTTTTTTAAATTTTAGGTTCAGATGTTAAGCGATTAGGAGAATAAATTCAAAACTATTTATTTTACTATAATAACAATAATATATTAGAGATCCTCATAATGAGCCCTTTCATTTGATATATGACTTAATATGACACGGTAAGGTTTGCAAAACTTTTTATTTTAATTTCCTAATTTGTCCCCCAAAAATGACCCTTATATAAAATAATAATAAGTATTGAATTTATACAACTGTGTTTGGGTTATCATTTTATATAATATGTGTGCCCAATTTCAACTCAATCGGTCCAGTAGTTTCGGAGCAGTTTGGCTGTGACAGACGCACGACGCACGAGTGATTCTATTAGGGTTCCGTTTTTTAATTTTTTGTACGGAACCCTAAAAACAACTCGAAACTGGTTGCGGAAAGGGATTTCGCTAGGTCCATCTCGTGATAGAATTAGAAATTAGTAGGTATAAGTAGGTATAAGAGGAAGTCTGAAATTGACACCGATGAATGAAAAGTTGTGTGGGAATCGTTGTCATGGTATGGGCATGTGATGCGGAGAAATGAGGAGAATATCGTCAGGAAAGTTTTGAGTATGAATGTGGATGGCTATACGAGTAGGGGAAGATCAAAGAAACGATGGATGGACTGCGTGAAATATGATATGGCTAAATAAAGAAATATGGAAGAAAAAGACGAAAGAGAAGTTAGGATAAAGGCAGGAAAATAATAATGTTAATATAAACATGTACATAATGATTTTTTCAACACACTTGCTCAAAACGACCTTTTTATTCCACCGATTTTTGGCTCATAAACCTAGATATTAAACACGCGTGCTTTTTCAGTATATTACGCACAAGTGCCTTTAGTTTATTAACCCAAACAATTTACATTTGTAGCCTAGTACCAAGTTGTAAGTACGAAGAAGAAGCGATATAATTTAGTCGTTTACCTTTTTTTTTCTTAGCAACAAACAGTTTTTATGCGGCAAATAACATTAAAATTTGACTAAATGAAGAGTCTTGTTTTTTTTTCGCAAGTGTGTTGAAAAACGTCGTATGTAACACGTGTGCCTGTGACCATAATATACGCGGCTTTCTTGTGGCGCAGTCGCTTTCGCTCGTGCGCACACAGATTTGTTGGATGACTTTCCCAAACGCATTTTTTCTTTGAAGATAATTTTCTTTTCCCCTTTTTTCCCGAACGTAATATTACCAGTCGGCTTTTTCCCGGCAGTTTATTATCACATCCGTGTTTTTCTCTTGCAGGTTTTATCCGGTCGCTTCTTTTCCTATCATCATATTTTCACTGCAGTGTTTTCCTATTTCATTAATCAAAGTTGACACAGTCGACGTACTCGTAGCTCCTATTTCTGGATTATTTGGCCCTCCGAGCCCGCTGCAAAACTAACATAACCTAAACCTACCTACATAACGATGAAATTACTTTTAAGAAAAAATGAGACTGGGCTAGAAATCGATCGGGAAAAAATGTGACTCGGAAAAAAGTCGCACGAGAACAAAAGCGATGGTAATAAAATCAACCGGAGAAAAATAAAATTGGGTAAAATTAAGAATGGAAGAAAATGCGAAAAGAAATATCGCTTCACAGAAATAATAATTTCGTTAAAGTTATCCAACAAGTCTCATTTAGTTCCAGTTTGGAACCAAATTTCGTAGCTAACTTCAAAATGGGGAGGAAAACTTCCACCATAATCACAACTTCCGCTTTTTATAAAAACAGACAGCCAAGTTCTTTGAAAATGTTAAATGACTTCAAAGGTTTCCATTGGTTTTTTATTTAAGTTAAATTAGAGCTTAAAGTAACGAGTGTGGATCCCCCATTTCACCCCCCCCCCCCAACATCTGTAACGATTGACGCCACCGCGTGACGCCACTATCTTTTACGCATGGAAAAATATGGACACATCCAATTAATTCCTCTAGACCCTAGAATTAATAATTTTAAAAATTTGCTCCACATTCGATTCGATTATTTGATTGCACAGTCACAGGTAACAATATTACATGCCGGGTTTTTTATAAAGTACAAATAATTTCATGTCGTGTAGCCATTCCACTTGCTTAACTCGTTTACAGTTCACGTGAGCTACAGTTTTATTGGCAGGAACAATGTTTGCAGTACTCGCCATTTTACAGATTATGGCTTTAGGGGTCAGTCAATGCGCGCGCGATGGTGTATATAATGGACCTTCGTTAATCGCTCGCAGGGATCTCGGTCAGCCGCAGGCGCAAGTTGTACGAGCGATACCAATAACCTTCTTGCTCCCAGTCGGTGTGGAAGGACCACAGGATCCAGAAAAAACAAGACGATATGGATCCTTCACTGTGGACGATTGTCCTTCCGGGATGATCAGGATCTATTTTAACAATAAAAAGACCGGGCCAAGTAAATGTATTAATAAAAAGGATATTGATTGATGAAGGTGCAATCGCGTTTATTTTCTATCACTCAAAATGTATGGGATGACAGTTGACCACGTGGTCTATCGCTGCGCATGAATTTCATCCATACATTTTGAGTGATAGAAAAGAATAGAGTTAGTAATGTTTGTATCTTGGCTAGGGCTTACTGCCATATATGAGCCCATCTTGCTTCTTCACAGAATTCGAATTAAGCTGTGAGTGTGAGTACCATGTGTTTATGTTGCTACAGAAAATAAACAAGTGTGAAATTAAGTGTTACGGTCTCTGCAATTCTGCACCGATATTTATTATTCACTAGCTTCTGCCCGCGACTTCATCTGCGTAGATTTCGGGTTACCTATCCGGAGTCCGAAAAACTTTTGTCTGCGGTTTGTTTGTCGAAATTTTCATTTGCCGAAAATCATTTTTCTCTGAAACCGTCTAACTTTCCTGGATTGTTAAAAAACTAACTTATCCGGTGTAATCACTAGCATAGAGGCATTCCATCTTAGTCCTCAGGGTTGGCAACGCATTTGCAGTCTTGTGGATGCGAATGTCCATGGGTCACATTTTCCACTTACCATCAGTTGGCCTGTGTGCTCGTTTTCCTTCTCTATGCCATAAAAACAACCTAACGTAATACAGGTTCTGTAAGTATATATATTATCTCTTTAAACACTTTAAAGAGTTAATGGGCTAACAGAAAAATAATTTTCGGGAAATAAAAATTCGAAGCATCTAGGTTACCCTTTCAAATACACGAGTTACTATGAAAAATCCCGACGAATTCAGAACCTCTTACTTTTTAGGGTTCCGTGACTACGGACGTTTCGTGACAGCTTTCTAAAATCAAGCGTGTTACAAGTCACGCCGACAAAGTGGTAGAATAAAATCTTGTAAATCATTTGTTCTAGGGTACCTTCCCTACACGTGCTACAGACAGACTGAAACACAGATACAGGTTAAACTTGTAAAAACCCTCTGTTTGCCTCGAGGCAGGCTAAATACAATGCGAGCAGGGTCCTTAACACCAGTCAGTCGCAAGCAGGTGTGGTAAGCTGTGCCAGCCCCCTAACACTTAAAAGCATGATATAATTTTTTCGAGTTTTTGTTACGTAGGATGCATCTCATGCAAAAAGGAAGGCAAAAATGTAGTCGATATAATTAGATCTCACAGATACTGGTCGACCACTTTTTTGGTCGACCGTACACCGTACATCATGCATTTAAGGGTTATCTTATAAATTGAGTGCCTAGCTTTTGTCCGCGACATTTTCTGCGAAGAAGTATTTTATAATTATTCCCTCGGGAATTGTTCGACTTTCCAGGATAAAAAACCCTTTGTCTATCTCTGAAACTGACGTCAATCAGTTGCGGTGTAGAACCGACCATGAAGACGGAACAAACAAACATACACATTTTTGCACCTATAATATTTAGTAGACTACTGTACGATTCCCACTGAACGGGCCGGGTTGGAGCCATTTTACAATGTGCTCAAGGAAATCGAAGCTTGCACACAGTAGTTAAAGTTTACTGTTCGCCGTAGTTAATGCTGCGCACAATCAGCCTCACTGACTATTCAATGAGCACAGTGACCACTAGTGAGCCTTATTACAAGGTGATAAGATTCACAAATATTTAGTTATCTGTGTTGTTACGCGGCTCGAGCGGGTTGCAAAGTGTAAATTTTATGCAAATATGAACTTTAACAACTGTGTAGACGCTTCAATTTATTTAAGCTCGTTGTAATTGGGCTCCGGTGCGGCTTTATTAACTCACCTTGACATTGGGATCCCCAAAATATTTGCCCATCGGTTCAATGTTCGCACTCATTGCAGATCTCTTCACTATTACTTAACTTTAATCCGTTTGAACCGCTACTATTATATTTGCAATTAAATTAATGGTCTCTATCTGACTTTGTTTCTTTTTCCAAAAACATACCTACCTACTTTCCTACTTAGTTTATTTTAATACGTTTTCGTTCATCATAGGATTCGATTTGTTTATTCCGTTCTTTCGTTAGGTATCTCTTATAATTATAATTGTAGGAAATATCAACAACGTAAATAAAACGTATTATTTTTCCAATGTATGCGAATAACACAATTCCTTGCTCAACTTAACTTAAGGTTATTGGAATCCACAATTACAAAATACCTGAGTCAATAGTTTTTAATCACAATCTATAATCACTACTCCGGTTGGACACATACTCCGTTGATTCTGACGAAGCCGGTGGGGCACTGGTCGCCGTCGAAGGAGGCCCGCTCGTCCAGGGTGACTTCTGCGGTGACGTTTCCTGGCGTTACTGGTTTGCTCACTGGTTTCTCACTCGGGCCAGGTACCGTTGAAGGTTGCCTAGTCACGTTTACCGGCACGTTACCGTTATAACCAACGCTATTCACTTCCGCGGGGGGATCCTCGGTGAACTTTACTTTGTCATACTCGTCCGCGTCATTAGAGCTGGTCGCATTGCGAGTTGATTTCGCAACTGGCGAATTCACAAACGGCTGGTGGCGATGCATTCTCTCGGGGATAACACGAGAAGTAAACACTCTTTGATTTTGTTGATTCACTCTCGTCGGCTGTTGCAATCGTGTGTCCGTGTTAGTTCTGATGTAAAATGATTCTGCCTTGCTTCTCTCAGTTGTGTGGTGGAACGGTCGGGGTGTCGGGACTTGCCGGGGCTGAGCAAACACGCGAGTTGAAAAGCCACGACCGATCAACATAGGTGACGGCTGCGAAGTAAACTGTTGATTTACACGGTCTTGGCACAGTATTTTCCCTAAGGCCAGTATCTGTAGAGTTGTGAGTAATACGAACATATCCGAACTAGGCCAACACTTTTTCCTGTCAATCAATCTGTTTCACTGCAATTTAAACGAGATAGGGAGTTGTTCGTTGAGAAGCTGTTCGCGTAATAAGGGAGCGGAGTGTCGCGAGGCGGCGCGATCGCGCTTCTGCGTTAAGGTCAACGTCAATTTAATGATGCCCCATAAACAATGGAATAAACGGGCTCGTGGTCGTCGCTAAGACCGTCGCGGCGTCTGATAGCTGTTTTATTCGCATAGGTAACACCTTGAGAACACGCCAAGCCGCCAACTGAGGTGTGACGCCGAGGATGTTCTACGGTTACAAACTTCTCGCCGATTGCGGTTTCTAATGCATTTGCCATAAAATAACAGGTTCCGTTGGCTTGGTGGTAGAGGTTACGTACTTTAATCTAATTGGTCAATTTACCACTTTCGTAAGTACTTTAAATCTGTCACCAGTTGCCTCTTTACGTATGAGGCTCTAATTACACCGTTTGTTTACCTGTACTGTGGTTTGAGTTATGATAATAATATATTTAGTCCACAGTCTGAATAACTAGATCCTATACAGAGCTTGTGGTAAGCTGAAAACGTGCATTTGCCTTGCAAGTAGCTATATAAAACAAGTTAATTTTGGAACTAGGTATTTAAAGTTTTTACGTCCTTGTACATACTAAAATAATTCCGCACTTAATTCAGAAATAAGTTAAATAGCAAATTATACAAGTTAAGGACTCAATAGGTACCTATCATAAGATATACAATTCAAGAAAAAATATTGGCACTCGTCTTCCGACACAAACGTTCCCCCGGCTCTATCTAGGACTAGCTTCTGCGTGCGGTTTCGCCCGCGTACAAATCGTAATTTGGCCAACCCGCGAGAACCGTATTTTTTCCGCAATTATAAGTGGCCTATGTGCTATTCCAAACTATAATATATGTCTGGGCCAAATTTCATTCAGATCAGTTAAGCTGTTCTGGCGTGATTGAGTAACAAACATATATCTATCAAAAAAATCCATTTATAATAGTGTACAATTACTTACACCACTAATATTGGTAATATTTGTAAATTCAGCATAGATGTGGATTTCTTTCCTGCTAGGCTAGTAGCAATATTATAAATGCTGCTAGACTTGATAGCTAAACCGATTTTAATTAAATTTTACATGGTGATGATTTGGTTACACAATAAAGGAGTTTTTTTACCCGACTGCGGCAACCGCCAAAAGGAGAGTTATACGTTTGACTTGTATATATGTCCGACTCAATGTCCGCTCGTAACTACTAAACGGCTAAACCGATTTTAAAAAGTTATACATGGTTAGATTCCTCTTAACCACTAGAGTGTCATAGGTTATATAGAAATTATTTAAATGTGTAATTGGCGAAATAAAAAATAAATAAATGATAAGTAATACTTTGACGAAATTATCCAAACAACAGTTGGGTTTTTTTAAAGTAGTATATATTTTATTACAATTTGAATATACATACAATTTAAAAATATTATGAAACTAAATAAACAAATATATCGTATGAGTACACAACAAAATCGACTATGTGGAGTAAGGAAGGGCAGCTCCATCATCAAAACCAAACAGTTTCGCTACTGGTTTCCATTTTGTTTTTTTGTTTGGCGGGTTTTTTTAAAGCTTGCTTTTCGTTAGACTTGTAGATATTAAGATAGGGTTGTGTTGTGTTGTAATAACTTAAAAGTATGAATTTGGAGCTAGGGAACAATACCTAATAAAAAATTGAAACATTGTGATCAGTTAAGTTTAACCTGTAACGATGAGTCAAGACTAATATTTTTAACTCCAAATCTTTTTATCATAAAAGAGATCAAAAAAGAGGTCTACGTGCAAGAAGTTCGACGTTTTTGATGTTAGATAAAGTCGCAAACAAAAGCTAGTTTGTCCACAAAATATCTTTCATTGAGTTACGTTCTCCTAAAGATCTCAATCACTTATTTAAGGGTAGGTATATCCAACATCTAATATGTAAAAAATAATTTGAACAAAGATTTTGGTTTAGGTAAAGCAAAGTTCTAGTTATGATTACAAAAAACTCCCTTCATTCAGCGGTTGAGTCATAACTTTAAGCAGGTAGGTAACTCCGAACGGATGTCATTGTGATTCTCGTCGCAATATACTTAAATAGGTATTTCCATCATCATCGCGCTATAGAATACTAAGTAATTTATGTTTCTCGTGACATCAGTTTCTCAATATTGCAATATTTCTTGATTTTATCTCTGTTGTGGATCGTTGGGACTCAGTAATTTACGAAGATACTTAACATTAACTTAAGCATGTTATTCTAATCAGAATAAATATTCCACATGATTATGTAATTAAGAAACGAGAGATGATACACAAATGAATAAAGACGTTGTTTGTAGAAGAATTATAATTCTAAGAGTCGGTACTTACATTTTTGTGATATCATACAATTTTATTCATCTTTAATCCTTATGTCTATCGGGAACTCTTCATCGGAATCCTCAGCGGCTGCTGACGTGACGGTTTTGTCGGTTTCTCTTTTCGGCGCGTTGATGCTAATTTTGTCACCTTGATACGTATAGTCGTTAAGAGGCACGAACAGCGGTTCATCGTTCGCTGGTTTTTTTGTTGTCTTACCATTAGTTTCTTTGTGTTCATTCCCCGTTTTATGAGCGTCGTTCTGCTGATCATAACTCGTTTCCGTTGGTTTATAATTATCACTTAAATTAGGTTTGGGTTGTTCCGGGCGTGGGAATATATTATCATTTTGATTAGGTTTATTGTTGTATCCGTTGTTGTTGTGTTGTCCGTTGTTATTGTTGGGATTCCCACCGATCCCGTATCCGCTTTGCACGTGCTCGCTCCCTTGGTCATTTTGATTGTTGTTGCTGGAACCGCCTTGGTTTTGGAATTCATTTTGAGGTGGATTTCCAGGGAAATTTTGAACTGGGCCATAATTAGGCGCAATGTTTTGTCCGTTTTGATAGTGAGGTTGACCATAGTTTCCATGATGGTGTGGGCGGTTGTTAAATCCCTGGTTGGGGTTAAATCCCTGGTTGGGGTTAAATCCCTGGTTGGGGTTATATCCCTGGTTGGGGTTATATCCCTGATTGGGGTTAAATCCTTGGGTGGGGCTATGTCCCTGGTTGGGATTATATCCATGGTTAGGAGGAACTCCATAAGGTCTTTGGGGTCTACCCTGGCCTTGACCACCTTGATTAGTTTCTTCGACGACTACAACAATGGTCTCCTGTCCTCCTTGGGTCGGTGTTTGCTGGACGGGTCTGCGTGTCACGTGCCCTCCGATATTAAAGCTGAACCCTCCTAAGACAGACCCGGCCACATCGTGCACCGTATTGTGTATCTGCTGATGGGCTCCCGAGACGATGTCGAGTATTTTCAAGTGTCCATTACAAAGACAACTCACTGATAGCAAAATAAATAATATGAAATGAGTTTCCATAATGTGTACCGTATTAGTTTTAATGCGGTCTCGTCCTCGCCGGTCAGTAGTGCGACTGGCGCCGCTGCGAGCTTCGTCGCCGATTATCCTCTTGCAAAAACCTGTTTTTTAAATCGGTAGTTCACCGAAGAATGTAATTAAGCTTCCTTGTGATTGAATGACGAATTATTTGGTAGTTGAATACTTTGAGTTTGAATCCTGTTTCCACTGGGAACGATACGAGTTGCGCTATGTTCGTTGCTAGTGCTTGGTGAACGCTTCAATCCTGTGTTTCCTTATCGATGTATTGTGGGTAGCCCGAAACCGTCATAGCCAAATGTGCGAGGGTAGCATATTAATTAAATATAAGAGTAGGTAAAATATGTTTGTTTGTACTAGCTAAATAAAAACATTATGAATGAAAATGATCTCTAGACTGATATCAATATTTTTTGTCTTCAACGAAGCTAAAATAATTTACCTCCAAAATGCAATTAATGCGATAATATTTCTCACCACCTAAATAAAGCCCGATTTTTTAATTTTTGGAACAATTAATAATGTAAAGTAAAAAATTAATAAGTGGAGAGAAACATTATCGTATTTTGTATGGATTATATTAGCTTCACACTCCTCTTCAAGTGATTACTGATCATGCAGGTACAATAATGAAACAAAAATAGCATATATACAGAGATATAAAACTATTCACAGTATTCACACCAATTACATTTGTAGTTGTTAGTTAAGAAGGTAAGCAAACAACTTAAGTAGTTACGTTAAAAAATGTAGTTAAGGCATTTGTGCCGCACAATTAAATTTACGATTCCGAAGAGGCTTTACGTATGTCGATATCGTAGTCGCCGTGGTCATATTCCTCGTCCTCGATCTCTGGGTTCCTCGTGGTGGTTTGTCTATTTGGCACAGTGGTGTTAGGTAATTTTACAGTGGTTCTATTTGTAGCATAAAACGGTCTGTTAGGTGCGGACGAGGGGAAATCACCTTGACTTAGCGGAGGTCGAGTCGGCCATGAGTCTACTTCTTGATTTTGTTGAGCCGGGTTAAAAAAGTTGCTGAGCAGGCCCAAAGGTGAAGGAAAGTTGAAATGCAAATTGTAACTGGGCGGGTTATAGTTGTAATTGAATGACGGTGTTGTTTGGGCGAAGCCCCACTGTGGGTTATGATAGTAGTCGTGTAACCGTCGCTGGCTCATTCCAGTTAGTCCTGTTATGGCAGTGCTGAAGTTCTGTATGCTGTCTACCGCGGAGAAGAGACTTTTAGGTCGATTCGTAGACGAGTTAATTGAACTCCACGGAATGCCGGCGTTACTAACCGGTATTTGCGAAGAAAACTCCACCCTTGATAGCGCGTAAAGTAACACCACACTCGTTATTTTTGAATACATTTTGCGGGGCAAGTCTCGACGTGCGGCCATATAAAAAGCGACTAAACTCATTGACCGAAATATTCAAATACACATTTACCATTAAGCTTAAGCATTAAACTAATTATACTAAATTACTAACATCAATGCGTAACAAACTATTGGGCGTACCTAAGTAGTATGTATATTCATAACATAACTAGGTCTGATCGTAACTTGTTAAGTGCCGATGACAAACCTGCCCAGTTTAATTTATATGTAATCACTATTTGGCGGCATTGAAAGAAGGTATACTAAAGTCTCACCTTTCATACCTATGTTTTATTGACGAGTTCTAAGTCGTAGTAGGTGGACTAACTCACTGAACGCGCATCGATTGTCTCGTATCGTATCCCCTTTCTTAGTTGGTCCATTTTTTTACATACATAGGTACATATTTACTTATACATATAAGTAACTTTCAGGAAGTAGGTTTCAGGATCCAAGTAAGTTTACATAAGCATGAAAAAAATATATAAAAAAACGAATGTACCTACAATTAAATAATAAGTAATAAATTATGACTCGTACTACCGCATAAGTTAATATAAGCATGAAATAGATATAAAAAAATAGGCAATGTACCAACATTTAAATAATAATTAATTACTTGACTCGCCTAAAAATCTTCCTATTATAATATTTAGAGTCTAAGTAAGCATGTAACAATCGGACTTTATCGAAATAAACAGTTTAAATGAATAAATAAATGAAATTATTATCCAATTATTAATTAAACTTGTAATTAGTATCTACTATAGGAACCGCTAAACATAGCATCATTATGACACATAAAAACAGCAAAATTACCTTCAAAGCGCAGAACAATAATTTAATACGCTATGCCTATTAATCCAAGGTTTCTTCCGGACACGGATAAAAATTGAGTAATAATTACCGCATAATCAGATCAGATAACAAATAATTATCAACAAAATAAAAGCCATAGGATTCTTTGAATATTGTATTATTAACACAACAAGAACTTCACAAGTGCGATGTAAATTAATGAATGTTCATAAGTTAATTAATAACGTGATCGATTAAGTGCAGACCGAGTCAAAACAATGGTTTAACCTAATCAAATAACTCACAATTAGTATACGACAACATTACATTATTTACACTACATAGTTCATTTCTGTTCATTCAAGTTCCACAAACGTACCTACCTATATTACGAGTATAGTCATATTTTTTACTAGATGAAGTAGTGACAGTATAAACGGATATTATTACATAAACCATACTGTATGGTTTATGTAATAATATCCGTTTTATTTGTAAAAACCAATATCTTTACTTGTGTAATTATAATAAATGTATTAGAACAGGGTTATTTATAGAACTTCCGTTAACATTTACTGTTAACTTTCACAAAAAAAACTACTCGAGAACTGTCATTTTATTTTATCTAAAAAACATGACTATAGTCGTTGGCGGAAAGCTGGTAAAGTATGGAAAATATGATAATTAATAAAGCTCCATTTTGCAAAGTAGTTATGCATGTTTGCGAGCAGATATTATGTAAAAATACTGAACACCACAATTAATGAAAACGCACACCAAATTACGCTTTTGATAAAAATTTAGTTTTAATGTTGTGCAGTTCAGTCCTTTTAAGGTACCTAGGAGGTTTATTTTTGATGCGCTTTTAAATATATATATTTTTTAATAGGAGCCTGAGCGTAGCGGGATGTAGGTACAGTTGGGCGTTTCACAAAAAGTGTAGGTACCTACTACCTTTAGGTACCTTTTCTTAATTACGCATTTTAAACCCTGAGCGAATCCAAAGTAAATTGCTTGTAATATTTACGCATCCCAATGCCCTTAATTAATTAGAACTGGAAACCGTATATCGTAACGTGAATGTTTATTTTCGTTAATCAATGTGTGGTGATAATTTACCTGTAAGGCTCCAGGGTTCCAAGCACATAAATTGTTAAATACGAGTAAAAATCGTAGGTAGAGCGATGGTTTTCCGCTTCGCAAGTCTTAGGTATTTACCTATAGTCACTTCGCAGAACGGTCGGAAAGTTTTTTTGTTGGTCCTCATTTTACTCATTTGGAATTTTTTGTTTGTTCCATTTATATATTCATTCGTTTGACGTATTCCAGTGAACAAAAACGTGAATCACGCGTTTCGTCGAATGAAAAGGAACCTGAGTTGCAGCCTTATGAACATAACCCATAAATACGAGTATGTTACACGTTTTAGTAATGATAAACTTTAAAATTAATAGAAAGACAAGCATGATTTATACGTCGTCAGTAAGATTTAAAATGACAAGTTTCTAAGCAGAGCCGGCAACGGAAGTTCAAGGTGGCGCTTTAGTGATAAAAAAAGGGTAGAAATCAGGGTCAAGCCCGAAGGGGCGCCATAACTGGATCTCGCTCCACCGTTTTGAATTTGCCTTTAACGGCACTGGTTATCAATGTATGTAGGTATGCTCAACATTTTTATTGGCCGACGGTCCCGGTAGTTAGTAGGTACGTTTGCTAAAACGGTTTGTGCTTTCAAGGCCGTAACTGAAAGAACTAAACGAGATGCATTCGGCGAACTTTATCGGCATTATCGCTATCAAAAATGTATAGTAAATTGGTAGGATTAACGCAAGGTGGCGAACGGTCGCTTCGAGCGTTTATGTCAATTTCTTACATTTTGACAGTTCTTGACAATCATTTACGTTAGCCCCAAGCATCCTGTCTCGGGTCCCAGTATATAAAACCATTTTTGATAAAGCAGAGAGCGTTCTTGAGGAAAACAGGCGCGTAAACCTCGTATCACGTGGCAAAGTTTGGAAAATTAGGGCGCTGTTAGTATACTAGCAATACCCCAACGTAAACTGTGTATCTGTCTGTGGCACCGTACCTCCCAAACGGATGGACCAGTTGAAAAAAGCTAGTTTATCTGGGGTGTTTCCCAGCTAGATAGTTTTCAAGTTAAATCAATATATGATTTTTAGTTGATAAAATATGTGATGAATCCGCCGCAGTTTTGCGTTTGTGGTGCATTTGTGCACTAAGGGGAGGTGACGTTGCAATGACTACTACACAAATCTGTCAATGAATGACATTGCCATACGCGACCAACGCGAACGATAGGCCAGTTTACGTCACTTCTTTGATTTAAGCAGTAACAGTACAGAATCGAAGATGGCGGCCAATCGTTTTATTCCGAAATGTGCATTAATGTTAAACCCTGTACCTATTTTTTTAATAGTTTACAGCCAGTCTTAATGTAATATTGTCGTATGCTCAAACTAAACAATAAACTTAACTTAACGGTAAACTACTGACTGGTTATTTTTTTTGGTTTCTCATAATGATAAATAAAATACAGTAATTAATGTTACTTTTACACATGTCCATAAATTCATCCTAATAACCTAAACATCTACAACCTTAATACTAGTAAGGCACTGGTGTCTTAGGTGTATTTGGGTATCATGTGAATATTTAGTTGTAGAATGTTCAAACAAAGAACGAGACGTTGCATCTAGCAAAATAGGAAACCTGTTTGGCCGAAATATTTTTGGTCGAATGTATAATTTCCCAAAAAGCAACTGCATTAATTAAGTTTAAATACTAACCGCTGCGGCAGGAAAGAACTTCTTTATAAATTAAATTTGGGAAATGTTACATTCTACCATAATTATTTTGACCAATCGACATTGCCTCCGCAATCATCCTCTGGTGACTTAATTAATATAAAATATTTATTTGGTGCAACTTAATAAGATACATTGTACAAAATTACACGATAATCAAGTGACTATTTAATAAAACATTCAATAAATTATGAGGTTTACATATAAACAAGTATCACGGTGTTTACTTAAATTTAGTTTGTGATGGGACAAAATCTACTATAGTCGCGGTACGAAAGGGTATCTTTTGGGCCTTCATTGCATTGAAATAGAGTCGAAAATTGGCGAACCTTTTCATTCCGCGACTGTACCTATAGGTCGTTTTAAAAGAGCTGCGATGAATGGAATGAACGAAACTAATGTCACCTATCACTGTGCCGTCCTTCACAACGTAGTTCGAATTTCAAATCGAAACCCTGTGTTTATATTGGTTCCCCCTTGAATCACCGACACTCATTTCATAGAATGTTTTACTTCACCGTATTTTCATTTAATACATAAATAAATATACATCAGGGGACAATGTCACACCAATTGACCTAGACCCAAACTAAGCTCTAGGCTTGTACTATGGGTACTAGACAACGATATACATACTTATAAAGATAAACATATACTTAAATACATATAAAACATCCATGACTCAGGAACAAATATTCGCGCTCAATAAACAAAAATGTGTCCTTACCTTGAACCCAGGACCGCTAGCTTCGTAGGCAGGGTCAAAACCAACAAGGCCAGCGCGTTGTCAAATTTACACGCGCAGGGGTTAGGTTAGGTTAGGTTAGGTTAGGTTAGAAGTAAGAGTTAGTTTGGTGGTTATAGGTACGGCAGCTACCAGTTTTGACAAAAGTGAGATCTAATTATCGCTAAGGTTGACACTTGCCACTGTCATAATCATAATATTATTACAAGGGAATATCGAACTTGTCGTATCATGACGTGCAAATGAACTTCAACTGTAGGGTGGTAAATCACATTTTTGCCCGACTGTACCTAACGTAACCTACTTAACCCATGCTTAAGATAACCTAAAAACAATAAGGGGTCAGCAGAAATAAGCTTTCCATGAATTGATACATTCTATCAAATGAGTGTCGACGATTTAATGGGATCCCATTAATTTTACAGAGATGTATAATTCCATTCACCGATTCGCTCTATTCACGGCAACATTGGGAAACGACCACGAAACGCCCTATACAGTCAACAAAAGGGATTCGTGGATTCACGTAGAACCCTGTTACAATAACAGACTACATTATTTTAGTCGGCGCGGCGGGTGATACTTAACCTTACAGTGACAGGATTTATAGTAGTACACGAATACATTCGTTGGCTGTACCTTATTAAAAACACATCATAAAAGTTAGTTTTGTGCAAAATATGGCAATTCAGAGAGTAATATTTTACAAGGCAATGGTAATCGAACGCTTATTTCAAACAAAATTCTGTGTACATAAAGGTATTGCGAAGAAATAAAATAGAAGCGTTGGTTGAAAATGGAACAAATTTTCTATTGAACTTTGTACACGTTTACGTAGATGGTGGCGCCACTATCATAATAGTTATTTATGTGACTGGAGCATAATGAGAGGCATTAATACACGTGTGTGGTTTTATGAAACGCGAGTGTTTTAATACCTAATTATGCGTACAGTCGCATAAAAAACTTTATCTACATGCATATCATAAGTTTTCTACAACATGTACAATGTGGCCTACATTTTCATAACTTTATTTTCTGTTCTTCGGAACTATTCGAAAGTTCGAAACAAATGACTAACATTTAATTTAGGCATAATATAATGCACCTATGAATGTCAATAAGCATTACCTACCAGCATTATTCGATAATCACAACCAAATATGATTCCTTATTTTAAAAAAGATGTTCGAAATTTGAATGTGATTAAAGTTTGGGCTACTTATACTGTAATTTAAACATTACGATGCAACCACAGATACAGGTTTACTAATATAGGCCATTTGCTTATCGTTTCTGAACATATTATAGGGAAGTTATGCCATGCATGTAGATAGAATTACTTGTGGAACGACCATTTAAACTTTGTCGCAGAAAATCAATGTCAAAACGATGTTGTTTATCTGGTGTGCCGACATAACTTCATTACGACATCGTTTTATAATTACTACGGTGTAATAAGTACCTACAAACGAAACGACATGGGCTAAGAGCAAATAGATTTAATACATTTAATGTCTTTTGGCTAAGAGGATAGGGATTAATTTAATTTACATTATGATAATGGTTTCTGTATTATTTTTTGTGTGAAACCGATTTAAAAGTGTTTTGTGTTTTTAAATGAATGCCATAAGTTTTTAAAACCGACAACATTAAGCTTTAGCATCGTAAGTCCAATGTTTCATTTGTCAGAACATTCTCATTTTTTTTCTGTACCTGAATAAGATAGATTAATCTTAGAATATACCTACAGAACTTTTAGGTCAGCTTAGGTTTGTTTTGTAACAATAACAATCCAGGAAAGTTAAACGGTTTCAGAAAAAATCGAACAAACGAAACAGTTGGTAACTGAAATTCGACAGGAGGTTAAAAGGTTAAAACAGGGAAATATCATGAACCACCAACTATGTTTTCAATCTTGTTTCATTGAATTTGGTTAACTCGATATTGCAATCGATGTTTTTACATTACAATTAATTAAGTACAGTGACAAACATTTAGTGATAACAAAATATAGCACCATCTTACAAATATCAAACATCTATAACAATTTACCTAATACACATTGCGGTGTTACTCGATACACGTAGATTAAATTCGGTCATGTATTCTATCTAAGTTGTGTCTACTATCTAGATATTACAGTAAAAACATCAGTTTTTATGCCATTAAGCGATATTTAGGTATTAAAAAAAAACTTACTTTTGAGAAGAAATGGTACAGTCAAAGGCCAAATAATGTAAACCATCGTTTAAAACACTCGTATAGATTTTTACAAATAAAGTTGACGTAAACTTGCACATATTTTGGTCTTTGATTTCATTCTTGACTGTACCACTACGAGCTTGGATCGTTGAGCCGACATAGAGCCCTAAAATTATTACTTCGACAAGGTTCTACATTGGCTTAACTTTTGAAGGCTCTATCCAAACTTGAGATTCTAGTTTTTATGCTAAAACAAAACTTTTTTGGCATTTCGCATAATTAAGCGATAAGGAAAAATTCGCTTCAAAACAATAAATTATTGTTGTACGAGGTAATAAAATATACAGAAAAAATAACTATAACGATCAATATTATAATTTACATTGTTACTACTCTAACTCATAACTGGGTTCTTTTTAAAAAATAAATCCCTGACATAGTAATATTAATCAAATTAGCCATATATTAAAAATTGCATTGCACCAAAATCCCTATCTATATACTGAGATTACTGACACTGTCGCTTATAGTCGGTATAGTCGGTATAGGCGGCAACGCCGGCAACTCCTTCCCCTCGGGGTGCAAGGGGCAGGGCGGCCGCTTGGCGCTGCGCCTCGTTCGGCCGCGCTCGGGCAACTTCGGGGGCGTTCGGCGCGACCCCCGTCCGAGGGGCTTCGACAAGTTCTCAGCCGAGGCCGACTTGTCGAACACCTTGCGGTGGGACGGGGGCCTGGGCCGAGGTCAGTCGATCACGTGCTTGATCTTCGCGTAGAGGATGCAGGAGAAGAGGAAGCCGAAGATCGGTATGACGGACATGCCCACGCCGACGGCCGCAAGGATGATCAGGTGGTCCCTTATGTGAAGTATGAAGTGGCGGACGCAACCCTGGAATTGGAAGAGGTTTTTTTGCAACAAATACACCATTGAAGTTTGAAAACTTTAGATATTAATTTGAAACAAAAGGAGCTATCATTCATTATACAATGTCAACACAACACATTGATGGATAGCTACTTACCTACCTACAGAACTTAGAATGTACTATCGAACCAACGGAACCCTGACCCACCATGGAACCTTGTCACAATGATTGACGTACGATTGTCGTATAGCTTCGTATGACAGTCCTAACGTCAATCACTGTGACAAGGTTCTATGGTGGGTCAGGGTTCCGTTGGTTCGATAGTACATACATACATAACCTCAGAATAACCTACAAGTTTTACCTTCTTAATAATTCTAGTTAAAATTGGAATGTAAAACTATGAGTATCGCTTCACAATAAATAATCATAAAGAACACAAAAAGTGAATCCAGTCTTTATATTTTTTGTGTATTTGTGGTACTTTTTGCATGGTCATTGCACAACCAAAGCATAACACATTCAATATGTACAGGCTAGGAAGGCGAGAACACCTTAAAATTCCGAACATTTTTTTTCCGAATATTTTTTGTCCTAATTTTATTTTTTCCGAAATCTATTTTAAGCTAGAGCTAACTTAGATTAAATCTATACTATAATTGCTATATGTAAGTTAGGTCCGGTTTAATTTATAAGCGCTATCAAATAACTAACTCTTCTTTCTTAACATTCGGAATTACGACTCTTCGGAATTATGTAGAGTATATGGAGGCCCGAAGATCCTGGGTAGGAACCACAAGTGCTGGCAGACCAGGGTCGTGATGGTCCGCCGATATACTGACATTGTAGTAGATGTTGGAGGGGTGGTCGCGCGCGCCGCAGCCGGGCGAGACGGTCTTGCAGCACGAGTCGGGCACCAGCAGCGCCGGGTCGTGCTCGTGCCACGCGCTGCGCCGCCAGTCCTGGTAGCCGCCCGCGCCGCAGCAC
This sequence comes from Acleris sparsana, assembly GCA_923062465.1. Lineage (NCBI taxonomy): Eukaryota > Metazoa > Arthropoda > Insecta > Lepidoptera > Tortricidae > Acleris > Acleris sparsana. Next base: position 5,039,827 of record OV281289.1, read on the forward strand.
TTGAACTGGAACACATATAGTATGGCATCAGGTTAACCTTTGGAACGCCTTACGCCGAATATAAAATGTTCACTTACACCTTACACGCATGCTTGCTATGAAAATTACAGCTTATTGATACGAAACAAAGTCTCTTTATATCTTGAACTTGTGCCGGCCGTCTCGTAGCGTCAGTGGTACGACTTTCAAATCAGTCTGAAAGTGGGCCTGAGCCATCTTTGGCGTTCATAAGGTTGAATACATCGCAGGAACAATCTTACACAAATTGACCTAAATTTAAATTCAAAGTGACAAACTAAGCTCTGCGCTTATATTATGGGTAAAAATAGATCAATTATTTTCAAACTCCTCATCCTTCTAAAGAGTGTTCAAAAAAAGAACTTTAAATTGACGCAACATTTAGACCAAAATGTAGAAGTAAATATTTCACAACACTGACTTGGGGGATAATATTTTATAATAACGTATGTTTAAAGAGCTTTCTGGTTTAATTAGTCAAGAACAAAAAAAATATTTTCAAATTCATTCTTGTGATAAGCACCTTCGTATATTTCGTTTTTTTGAGCATTATAAATTCGGTAAACAAAGAAGCATTGTCTCTCACTCGCTGTCATACGCTCACGCAAACTGCTCACAGACTGTACCTCTGTCTGCATGGTGTCGACGGCGTCGGTGATGACGGTGTCGAGCGCGTAGTTGGAGATGAAGGTGGAGTTGAGCTGGCTCTTGAGTTCGTGCTCGACCTCCACCTCGTAGTAGTAGGCCAGCCCGCCCGCACCCGCCTCCAGGATAAACGTTATCAACAGGAAATATGTGTACTGGAACAAAATCATTATAAAAATAATAGGGATTATTCATGACTTTTCTTCAAAGCTTCAATAAAAGCTGATTCATGTAACAAACAATTGAAAAATAGTAGTGTGTCACAAGGTAGTAAAATGACATATTTACGGCGAATGCGTACATTGAATTCTGAGCGTAGTGAGGGATTCAAGTGTTAACGCCCAAGGTGGAAATAACTATTGCTACCGTGTGACACATATTGCTTTTCACATCACCTATGAGGAAAATAAAAGATCTTAGTAATGACACAAATTTAATTATTTACAGACTCTAAAAGTACTGAAATTATCAAATTTAGCAACAAAATTTCCTTGAACAGCAAATTGCCACTTTGATACCTCCTAGCAGGGAAAAAACGTCCCTCTTCCAAATAGGTCATGTGTTTTTATATTGTTATTAAAAATAACGAAGATATAAGCCAACAAATAATTGTTCCTATGTCGATCTAGCAAAATAGAATTGAACATGTATAATAGGAACAATCGCTGTATAATTAGCAGTTTAAAATGCTTGTATCATCCGTATTTCATGGCCGATTTTAATTGTAATTTTAATTTCCCTTTTGGTGATCTCTTTTACGATATTTTCATATTTTGTTGAGAAATGAGATTTAAAAAATCCATGCATATTCCCTATTCTGGGGTCCTATTGAAAAGAAAATCCTCCTGAAAATCAAGTGAAAAAGGGTTCAAGTCCCACTTTTTCACTAGTTTTATTCTCTTATTACTAGGGTTTATTCTCTTCGATATAAAACTTGATTATATTTCCTTGAGACTGTTAAACGTGAAAACACGATTAGAAATTAATCTTTTTCACACACGATATCTTTTTCGCATGTTTTTGATCTTCGAAAATGTCTTTAACGATGATTCTTGATTTAATAGTCGAGTATTAATAATTTCTTAATCGTGTGTTGTAGCTAAGCAACTGCTTTCTCGTAGTCGCATGCCTTAGCTACCCCACGGTTACTGAACGTTTATTAATAAGGGCAGGTAGAAATATCTATATTTAACATGAAATGTTTGTATTAGTTAACCTTGAAATGTATCGAAATAACGTCCGAACTGCAGTTTGCTAATATTATGAATTCCTTGTCAGCGAAACGTAACAACATTTCTGTTTTCTGACGCACTTTACATTATAGGCTAGCATTGGTTACCATTCCAGAAACATACTTATATTTTAATATTTTTGTCTTTATACGGCACTATGAAGCCTATTTTATTGTTTAAATAAATCAGCCATTTTTAAACGACTTCAAAATAGGAGGAGATTGTAAGGAGATTCTTAGTTCGTGTTTTATTTTCTTTTTTTCCGCCAATGGTCTACCGATTTTAATCATTCCTTTTTTAATCGGTAGGTAAATATATCGTAAGGATGATCTTTTAATAACTTTTATGATACCTAAGGGAAAATGGGGTGGGAAATTTGATGTTATAGTATTATTTTTAACTCGGCCTTGACAAAATTACAGGAGCTTGCTTTTAAGGCGTTCAGAAAAAGATCTCAGTAAATAATTAATAAAAAAAATCGGCCATGTGCGAGTCAGACTCGCCCACGAGGGGTTCCATGTCATTATGTATACAACATTAGACAACTAAATATTCTGTGAATATTTCAAGCATCTACCTGTTGCGGTTATCAATAACGAGCAAAAAACGGCAAGAAAATCACGTTTGTTGTATGGGAGCCCCACTTAAATATTTATTTTATTCTGTTTTTAATATTTCTTTTTATAGCAATAACAGAAATACATCATCTGTGAAAATTTCAACTGTCTAGCTATCACGGTTCATGTGATACAGCCTGGTGACAGAGACGGACAGTGGCGTCTTTTAAGTAATAGGGCCCCGTTTTTATCCTTTGGGTACGGAACCCTAAAAACTAAGTATGCTTTTGAGACTATCCTCCTTAGGCATGTTTTTTTTCACAACACCGTTTTTAAAGTTCCAGATGTTTATAATTGACGGGCGTCAGGTACCTAAATAAAAAATATAAATAGGACAACACGTACGAACAGGGTCAACAGAAATAGCAAAAGATGTAAACGAAACCTAACGGACCAATTTAACACAATTACTCCACAATCGCGTACTTTTGGGCATCGCGTGAGGCATTTTTTAACTATCGTAGACACCGACGCTCCCTCGTACATGTACCTCGTACATACACATACGCCGATGAAAAACAAATACGCCAATACCTGCGAGTTGCGTCATGCCACTTTGACAACCCTCGTCACCTCCGTGGATGGAGTCCTTGCACCACAATTGGCTAACTTTGTTAAGCACCTCGGGGAAGCACTTGCATCTCGCTGGGCATCGTTGTCTTGCGTTTTGAGCTGGTTGAGAGCTCGTATAATAACTTCAATAATTAGAGCGCAGCGCCCAGTATGTGCATTCGAGGCGCCCGCCACAAATGGAAGCCAGCAGCGATGCTGTTTGGTTTCGATGATGGTGCTGCCCTTCCACACTCCGACTGACAGACTGAGTTTTCAACTTTATCATGATCATAGTTGATTTTGTTGTATCCGATATTTGCTTATTTAATTTCAAAATCGTTTTTTTTTATTGTGTGTATATTCAATTTGAACTGTATTGCAATGGCTGTATATTAAATTGAACTCGATACATATTTTTAATTATTTACACGCATAATCGGTACTTTAATATTTTTATTTTTTTCAATTAAAACTCGTTTGCAGAAAATACTGAGGTTCAAACAGTATACTGATTTGTTTACATCTTTTGCCATTTCTATTGACCCCGACTTTGAAAGCAACGGTTTTACGAAGTAAAATAAAGCCCCTGGGCATTTATAAATAAAGGACGTTTTACCTACTGGGGAATTTTGATCTTTATCGGATAAATAACTCATTGGATGAGTAAAAAAAATTAATTGTGTTTTATCCGCTAGGTACCTACGTTAAATATCTGATAAAATTCTCGTTCTTTTATTTACAATGTATTGGGTTAAACCCGGTGATTCAAATGGGTATTTTACCCGTCGACAATTTCTGTTTATAATTAAGATCTTCGCACGTTCGCATTTTATCAGTTGATTGAACTCATTTGACATTGCGTTATAGACTACAGGGCAAGGACTGAGTCCTTGTGCAAGATGAAGCGTATACAATTAATTTTACTTCCTATTTTAATTGTGTTATTATGCTAATTTGTTGTCCGATATTTAATTTGTTTTACGTTAATTTCTATTACTGCTCCTGAATAGGGTCAACCATCAACTTTTTGCAGGACCCCTAGCCTTCGTAGCGTCAGTAGATGTCAATAGGTTTGCGTGCCACTCGCACTTATCTAACTCTCATACTTATTTTTAAACAGCCCTTTGTGATATCGGAAAAAATCTACCCCCTATATACCAGCGATGGCAGTCAAAAAGTGCCGAATACCTACCAAATCCCAAACTAACCTATAAAATAAAGTAACATTTGGCTATATACCTATTTAGTTTTATTGACATTTATCAATCCAACATTTTTACGGAAGCCTGATTTTAAGAATGTTAACGAAATGAAGTAGCCACATAAAGTCAAGCTTACATAATTGTGTAGATGCTTTTTTCTATGCTATTTAGGTCATATTTCAACATAGATATTGTCTAGTTTGAGAATTTGCCGAGGCAGTGCCGAATTAAGCCAGCGCGTGGTCCGTAGAAAATTCTATGTATAGAGACCCTTGGTATGTTTTAAGTTATTTCTTAAGTGTAGGGTGCTCAATAAAACAGAACTGGTAGAAATACATGTCACGGAGATGTAGGTGCATTATGATGTAGGTGTAGTAGCATTTGCTACTGTTGCTACATGGCTAATCCGGCACTGTGCCGAGGATAAATGAAAATATTCGTAAAATAATGAAATGTCTTATTGTACAGAAAAAGGCATCTCCATGCGTAAACTCGCAAAAAGCACTCTACACTTTGAAAACCTCTACTCTACAATAGACGGTGAGTTTTATGAATTTTGTTTTTGCGTCGGCATGACGTCCTGCGGCCCTGCCTCCCATTTGTTTGTTTACCTATATACTTCCGCATACTAGTAAGTTTCCAATTACCTATCAATTATTCACCTATACCGTTTAAAGAGATGTTCTCATCGTATGCGTTAAAACTTCGTGTATAATGAAATAAAGGTCAATTGATTGATAACTGAGTCAGAGGTCAGGTTCGAGACCTTCGCGTCATACTGTTTGATCTGACTCACTTCATTGCAAAACAAAAGGACGCATCTGAAAATGTTTTTATGGCAAATGCAACTTTATTATGAAAAGTACAAAGTTCATAATGCTATAGTAATTATAAAACAAATTTGTCCTCTTTCATTAGCAGGGCGTACGAAGACACTTGCTAATGCAATTGAATATGATTGTATAGTAAATATAATGAATCATTCATTTCGTGTTTATTTTGGTTTGTTAAGGAAAATTGAGTACTTGGGTAAGTCACAGTCATTAGCAGTGGTCGGAATATTTAGTGGCTATTTCCCTAAACTTGACGCATGTTCATTCATGGATAATGGGTGAGTGGGATGGGAATACGTTATTGAATGAACATGCATCAGGTGTAGGTTAATAGGCACTACTATTCCGACCACTGATCATTACGCCGCATTAATAATCTTGTGTGATTTTTAACCTTACCGAACTAAGATCTGTGTCTATCTGTGACGTCGTAGCTCCTAAACGTGTGAACCGATTTCGACGCGGTTTTTATTAAAAGAAAGCTAGTATAATCAGGATGGTTCTTAGCTAGGTTTCATCAAAAACGGTTGAGTAGTTTAAGAGATATTAGCTCTGAGAGAAAGGTTCGCCATTTTATCGAGTTTCTATCGGATTTTTATCTATGTAATAGTTGTGCTGTTTTTTAACACTTAACATTTACTTTAACTTATCTTGACACGAATTTCACTCAAGATAATTTTATCAAATCGGCCCTTATCACTTATCATTAATGACTCATTAGTGGTTTTGTGCGTTTGTTTATATTTTAAAGGTCCCGGGTTAGAATAGTGCCACTCCATGTCTTCCCGTGGATTTCGTAAGAGGCGACTAAGGGAGTATAGGCTTATAGTACTGTTAGGCGATGGGTTTGCAACCTGTCACTACTACGCTGGTAAACATCTTAGCCTATTTGTACAAAATGTGGTCACAGAATTATCAACAAGTTAAAGTTGTAGGTACTTCTGTAGCTCTGCCTACCTCACTCTGGGATTACGGGCGTGAAGGTATGTATGTATGTATGTTTATATTTTGGGGGTAATTTTTGGAACTAGGACTAGGAAGCTACATTATCCCCGAGTAAATATAATCTATTTTTTATTTTGTTTAATCCAGAGCGAAGCAAGGGTTAGTTCCTTATAAAGAAAAGTGGAAGTGGTCGAAGTGCATTCACCGAGCGACGTATATAATACCTAAGCCGAGAGTTTTTTAACTACTTCAGAAATTAGCTACGGTTAAGTATAGTATTGTTGAGATACTATAGGTAGGTTTTGGCTCATAGGTATAACATAACGGGTGTTATTGTTTAATCCCAGGGCCCAGAAGATCCAACGCGCCTAAGTTGAAAATGGCTAATTTTGTATTGTACTTTAGTTTTTATTAAAATATTACCTAAATGGGTCCTGGGGCGGATCTTAAAATAAATAGGTACAGTAAAATACCCACCTTAGGTCAAAAGTCAATATGAGATTCTACAACAATAAGGTTGAGTTTACTATAAGTTCCTTACAAACGACTTGGCATCTCTATTGACATTGACGACTTCTAACATATTTCTTGGGGTCACGTGACCCTTTAAGTATATCTTGCCATTAAAAATACTCAAGCATTTTATTCGTTGGTGGGTTTTATCTGACATTGGCTGGTTTACGCTGATATTGAAGGCAAAGTCGAAATTTAGTTGCGGAAAAACGGTCAAGACTGAAACCCTAGCGCAGCGGCTTCCAAACTTATTTTTATAACACCCCATTTGTCATCGTGAAAATTTGGCTTTGTATTTAGCTATATCAATCTATGAAAGTAATCTTGCACACCATTCAAACTTGTTTGTTTACGCCATGTCTGTAATCTGGTCATGCGTCATGCTTATTCGATCTAGCTCGGTAACGCAATGTAAGGTTCTCACGAGTCTCACGCCACAGGCCTGCCCTAGTGTGAGGACCAATGATATTTTGTCAGAAACCTTTTGGTTAATACTATTGCTTAGTCATATTATAAGGATTGTTTTGTTTGGTTAATAAATAAACCTGAAACATGATGTTTATTTAAATCTATTTTTTACGGAGATCTGACTTTCGTATGCCGTCGCGCCTCCCTTGGGGAGCCACACACTTTGAATACCTCCGTCCTAGAGTGTGTGAGCTCTATGCCAGTAAAAGAAAAAAGAAAATCCCGAAGTGCTAAAAAATCTTACGAACTTTACACGTTACCATACAAAATTAAAATTTATACAAACCTTAATATGATTTTTAAATACCTATTCAATGATACCTCACTTGTCTTTTTTTTTCTTTTTTTTCAATATGGCGTCTGGTTGCCGCCATATTTAACTTTGATTACTGTCATATCTTTAGAGACACTCACAAGATTTAAGACAAATCGTTTGACGAGGCCATTAGCAACGTCAAAAGATGGCGGATGTGTAATTTGTTTTAGTTTTTATTTTTGTGTATTTAGGTTTTGAAAGTTCTTTTTTGTTAGTGATTTGTACTTTGAATGCCTTTGTGTTGCACAGTGATAGAAGACTTGGACTTATTTCATGTATCCTGGTATCTTACTTCTCGTTTCAAGTGGACTCGCAGTGGTACAGAGGTTAAAACTATCTTGGCCTCTGTCCTACAGATCACCGTACAACGTTGCCACCAATCTTCTTAGAGAAGATTGGATTGTGTTTTATGACTATATTGATTTATACTTAGGTATATATACTTGACACTGGCGAAATCACTTCATAGTAGTAGTATCTGTTCAAGTCGCCGCGGGGCAAAGAAAAAAAAAATCGTTTGACATAAGAATCATCAAATTTATATAGGCTGACACATTACATTCCTTCGGCAGTGGGAAGAAACTTACACATAGCAAGCTGGTCCGGTTTTCAGTCTTGAGTCCGCAGCAGCCCAGCGCGCATAACGGCACGCCGGCCGCGCCCGCCACCACCAGCAGGTACGCGATGGCCGGGTACGTAGGCGTCGGCAGCAGCGGCACGAACCGGTGCCGCGTCGACACCGTCCAGGCCCCCACGCAAAGCACGCCGAGCCCTGCAAACTGTGGGTGCGTTAGTGTCATATTATGTCCGCAGTGTCGTGTTTTTAATTAGGCAATGTTTGCGGAGTTTAATAAACTGGGTGATCTGCGAGGTCGACGTCCCAGGAATGGCTAAACTAAACCGAAATTGGAAGAGGCAACAGTGACGTCGTTTCGTCAAATGCCATCGGCGTATACGCGAGATACAGTCAAAAAGTTTAAAACCGCGATCGGGAACGTGCATAACGCCAAAAAATCACTATTTTACAGACTAATAAGAAACATCCCAAAGAGGACTGCTATTCAGCCTGAAAGAGTGAAATCTTGAGCAAAAATATTAAACAAGCTTTTAATTAAAAATCGCGACAGATGCATACATATAGATGATGAACATATGACAAAAAAGACACGAGAACATTACCAGGACCCCATTGTTATACGTGTGAGGCTGGCTAGGTTATTCCAGAAGAACATGAGCTCGTGGCTTTTGAAAAATTCGATCAGGAAATCCTTGTATAGCAAGCCAATTATGTTCTGAAAAGCATAATCCCACCAAATTGCCCAAAACTTCGCCCGATTGAAAGATATTGGGTAAAGATTAAGAGATACCTGCTCAAGAAGGGTGCAGTAGCCGACAGTGAAGCTGACTTCAAAATATATGGAACGCGGCCGCTCGTCAAATCACTAAACTTCAATTCGAACGCTGATTGCAGGTGTTCGAAAAAGGTTGAGTAATTTGCTCAATCTTAGGTTTTCCTTAAAATTGTATGTAGCATTTTATTTTTTGAAATTTCCGTTGGGATTTAATTTTGTTTGTTTGAAATCCACGATTTATTTATATTTATCGATGGCTACTTTATTTCGTAAACAAGCCGTACCCCTTCTATAGGGTCGGAACAACACTCAACACAACCAAATTCATGTGGTCCTTGATCGAGTTGAGCAAACAATTGATCGCGTAGACGTCACTTGGAGAACCAAATTGAATGAATTAAAGTTGAGAAGACAACTTGACCTTGGTTGAGTTGTTGTTGTTGTGTTGGGGGGTTTTTCCGACGGTTTTTAAGGATAAGACACTCAAATGTTCTTGACGAATCATATGCCACTGTTTTTAAATCAGCCTAATAGCTCAGGACCAGTGGAACCACGGATTTGTGATACACAACAAAGTCAACATACTTAACTTTAATTATTGAGTCAACAATGACCCTGTCATAATGACAGCGTCACGAGAAACTAATTACGTCAAAATAATCAGTAGCGTTGTGCGACAAGGTTCCGTGGCGGCATAGCAATTAAAGTTGTTGACATACATTACTCCCAGTTTTTAATACCATTCGGCTGTTTATCGCCATCACACTTGCACTTTAAGGTATATTTGTCACTCGTGAATATGCTTTTGTTACCGTCAATAGCTGCTTATCAATAACAAACTAATCCGACAGAGTCCCAACACGGCGGGTCTATGTAAAGTACAGCAGAGCTTTCACCACCTTCCGAGTCCATCAGAGTCCATCATCTGTTAGGTACCATAATATAGCATTGTCGTCGGGTTTACATTTATGGTCCAAAGTTCAGCCCATTCCATTAATGGGAACTGGTACAAATTTCATTTGAACTGGGATACCTGTTATTTTATCGAATTATTACGCAGAATTTTCATTTCATCGAAAGGCACTTCTCGTCGCGTGAGCAGCGGGAATTAATTTTCTTTGGAAGTCTAAACTAACCTAACCTACACTCAGGAGCAAAAATAACGGGTCAGAGTGCGTTTTTCATACTAAAGAGGCTATTTCGAAGCCTTGGCTCCTCACCAGAGAATGCTTTTAGTGAAATCTGATGATGAGTACCCCGAGCATCGATACAGGACTTCCAGAGTGCCTAGGATACCAAACTGAATGAATCTGCGGTTAACGCCGGAATTGTGCATGTTCAGAAAAACATCTAAAATAGCAATAAAATGTAAGGAAATCCAAGTGCTCACCCAAACTCTCCCGCTGTGGTGTTATCTGGTTGTGCGATCAGTTAGGTATCTTAAGAACTTTTGACCTTCACTATTGAACCTCACAGTATCCACCATTAAAATTCACTCAAAACAACCCCTGGCGAGGAACCAAGGCTTCGAAATAGTCTTGTTTGTATGAAAAACGCACTCTGACCCGGTATTTTTGCTCCTGAGTGTACGTAATTAATGTTTGAGGTATCCTGAAATAATCATGGTTTCAGCAGAAAATAGGGTTGAATCAAATGAGATTCGATAAAATAATACAATCGATGAAGTGAAATTCAATAAAATAATGGGTTACCCCTAGACTGACGTAAGTACCCTACGGTGTACACACCGTAACGTAACGGGGTACGGTGTCACAGTGACAATATAAATAAAATGACTTGAATCATATCGTCACTGAGACGCAGTTCTATGGCGGGTTCCATTGGGCTGATAGTACGTACCAACAAACATAGCATGTTGAATAAAAACAAAGATTACCGGTAATTATTAGCGTACTGGCGGTACTGTACAGTTGAGTTCACAAATATGTATACACTTTAGGACCTTGTCACTGTGATAATTCGTACATGGCAGTTTGAATATTTATGAACTCGATTGTACATACATAGATAGAGTGTTAAACACATCACGCTTCATTTGGCTTTACGCAGTTAATTAAAAAAGCGGGACACTTCCCTCCATTCAAGACTTGAAAAAAAAAAACAAGATACCTGAGCCGTTTTCAAAAAAAATGTACATAGTTAAGGGCTTTAATTAAAACAAAACTTAATTGATTCCTTTGTGTGACGAAAGTTACCCATATAGTTTGTATGACTAACTTTCGTTACACAAAGGAAGCGATCGTGATTTTGTTTTCAATAAGTCTTTAATTATGTACAATTTTTTTGATAACGGCTCACCTACCAAAACGATATGTTTAATAACTTGAAAACATAACCCTCTCCATTGCGTTTCCCCGCAGTCTGGTAAACATTGCGAAGACTTTTTGCATCCGAAACAAAACACAGTTACGTCATGCACGATTTTACTCGCGACGAGAATAGACCACAACACAACGCAAAACTAAATTAAAATTGGGCCGAGGCTCGGCTGGAACACGTTGCCCGCGACTTGTTTGTCGATCGATTATCTCTATCTACCCAGCCACGAAAGAAACGCTAAGCGACAAGAGAATACCACTTATGCCAGCCGCATTGGGTAATATTTGTACAGAGAGCATCTTTATTATTTTTATACATAGTATAAAACAAAGTCGCTCTCCGTGTCTTTGTCTGTATATTCGCTAACTCCTAAACTAAGCATTGGAATTTGATGCGGATTTAACCATCAGTTACATATTTTTTACACGCCTGCGCAAAAAAAGGAGTGTCCTTTTTTCAGGGTCTATGTATGTATGTAACGATTCTTTATTCCACCATAACTTCTAAACGGCTAAGCCGATTTAAATGTGCGTGGTAGCGTTAGAATTCTTTCACCATCCCGGGTGACATAGGATACCTAAACTGTTAAAATTGAAATAACAACAATGGCAAAATGACAATTATTTATGTCAACAAAAAAAAGTCCCCTAATTATTGCAATATGGGTATCATCTGAAAGGTCTTAATGAGACCATCTCTAATATATTTACTAATTTAGTAGCATTAATAAACAGTTTTAATAATAATGTCAAAAGATGCAGTCGGGGTTTAAAGCTTGCTTTTCATTTAGTTATTTATTCACGGAAGGTTTTTATGTATAATGAATTGTGTAGGGTGTTGCAGATAACTCGCATAAACCGAACCGAATATGCCGCCCAAACGGTTTAAAAAAAAATCTATTGCAGTTCAAATAAGATGCTTAAGCGACAAGATATAGAGACGAAGCGGTTAGCGTCAGTTGGTAGTGACCCTTCCTATGTTGCTAGCGGATCCGGGTTCGGTTAAGAATATGGACGTAATTGTGTAATGCGCGCGAGTATTTGTTATCCGAGTCTTGTTTATTTTTTTATCTTTGTCTTCTGTTTTTATAACATTACCTATATCTTTATCCACACCAATAGTATAAACTGGAAAGTAGTTCTGTTTGTTTGTTTGTTTACAGGTAAACCCCAAAAGCCGTGATTTTTGAAATTTCGTTTGAACCTCGGGGTAGGACATGGTACTTTTTTCTTCTTAAAGTGCGACAGTTCCCGAGCGAAAAGCGATAAACAGCTTCTATGCGGACGGAGACGCGACAACAGCCAGTATTTTTGTATAGTCATGTTATCTTTGTTAATACACATATAGTACAAGCCTAGAGTTAATTTTGGGAATGTGCCCGTTATATTTATTTTATAGTGTACTTGAGGACGTCCGCGACTTCGTACGCGTAGAATAAGTTTCCCGCTACTCCCAATATTTTAACCCCATAGGGGGTGAATTTTGAAAAATCTTTTCTTAGTGCTCACTTACATCATGAAAGGAACCCCTGTACCAAATTTCAAGTTTCTAGGTACAGTGGTTTCGGCTGTGCGTTGATATATAAGTCAGTCAGGTTTGCCTTTTATATATATATAGATAGATAGATATCTATTTACGATGCTGCCTGTATCCTATCTGTCGTCAGCAGAAATGAGGCCAAGAGTGGCCAGGAAGCGCTGTTCTAATTGTTATACCTAATCACGATGTACATTTTGCGTTTATTAGGTAAGGGGCGCTTTCTAAAGAAATCGTTTAGATCATACGACCTTTTTGTTTTGGGGGGGAAGTTAATTTAATTTGGGGCGATTTAATAGAGTAGATACGATGTTCAGTCGTCCGAGAATAGTGTAATTACCACTAGTATAGCTTCGTTACTGATTGTAGCGTATGGCAACTTTTATATAATTGTTTATCCAAGTTCAAAGATTGTTTCTTTGTCTTTTAGTAGGATCATTACCGGCGTTTACTAGAGATAATGAGGTTTTTTTATTTCATAGTTATATGATGAGAAATATCTGGGACACTTAACACTTAAGTATTGAGAACATGTCAAGAAATGTCCACTGATAATGTGATAAATAATAATTGATTTGTTTACTGTACTTCTAAAGTACGTGACATAGTTTACATTTACCATACCGACGTTATAATCAATTCGCTTTGCATTCAAAAGTAGTAGTGATTATGTTAGGAATATGAAAGTAGTATACTTACCAAAAATACCACATTGAATATGTGCAGAACGCATTTGAGGAAATTTACACTACAGCAGTCAGCGTCTCTAGACTTTCGCGGCTTGACTTTCTTCTTTTTGCTTAAAAGTGCACTTCCATCCTTCTTCTTTTCTTCGGCCATGGTCCCGGATGATGCTGCCGCGAAGGGTTTCTTTCACCTCCAGTTGCACATTTTTTGGTCCTTATCTATCCTGGAAAGAAAAAAAATGTTATTGCAGTATTCTGTAGAACATCAATATTTAAACGAGTTTAAAAAAGTACTTACTAGAGTTTATACTCCATTATGAACTAATGTCGCGGCTTAAGAGATATTAGGGGCGGGGGGAAAATACCTGTGATAAACGGAATATGGCTTCTCCGCTAGCATTGACACATAACGGGGATATTTAAACTCACAAAAACCAATTTGATTTCATTGTTTATTACAAGCCTATTTTACCTTAAAAATGGAATATAATACATGGAATACAACATTAACCCTAATTTAGATATTAGATGTCTTAAAAAAGTCTCAAAATAATTGATATTGTATACAAGTCGATTGAAATCAGTATAGTATATATATTTTATAAAAAAATATGATTTTACAAATAATTGCGAGAGTGCACATAATACTTATATACTCAAACATTCATTATCGAGGCGAATGTTAAGATTAGTACATTCAGTCCATATTTTTATCACATAATAAATTCATACATCATTAAACACACTGCACTCAAATCCTTTGGATTACAACAAATGCAACTAAGTTTACAATTTTATTTTAGATTACGTCTACATACACTGACACTCTGTATAGCTACTCATCAAAATTGTGTAGGGTGCTCTCTAACTTATCCACAATCTTCTTGTAAAAAGTGATCTGTTGTGTCAAGAATTTTTGCATTGTTGCTTTCAAGTCTACTGTTCGCTCTGCCTTGAAGTGATTTATTTCAGCAAGTAATGCATACGAAATAACATCTGTCCTTCTCAAAACCTCATTGAGCTGCGCTACTTCCATCTTGTGCTCCGCAGTCAGTTTCTCACATTCACGTTTCTTCTGGACTGCGCTCTTGTGACTTGCCAATGCGTCAGGGAAGCTGCAAACAATTCCTTTGTAAAGGTGGAATTTGTCTCCTAGTGGTTCCCAGTCATACTTAGGCTGTTCCTCGTACATTCTACCAATCTCTATGTATGCCCCTCCTGTCATCTTAATGGCCGATGTCAATTTGGATGTGGACACTAGTGTTCCTTCATCTAAGCTTAAAGAATTCCCCAAATTGTAAAATGCTTCTCCCGTCTTCTGACAGTCTAGCTTATAAGGACCTTGGAATTTCTTGGTTTGTGCAACACACATACTAGTGAGGTATTTCACAGAGGTATCCATACTGCCAAAGAATGTGTGAGACTGTTCAGTGATCTGATCAACCTGTGACTGTAACAAAGCTTTCTCTGGAACCACTAAAGAAATGCAATAATTCAGGTTTATCAATATATCTTTTTCAGCTTGTCTTTTGCCGGCTTTCCATCGTTTCTCATCAGTGCATGTGAGAAAGTGCTGCCAAACTTCACATTTTGATAGCACGGGATGCTTGCACATCCAATCAACAAACTCTTGAAGTTGTACTCTTCTGCGTTCAATAAGCTGTTCATCATACCTACCTGAGATCTGTTTGTCAGGCAATGGTGGGATAGGGATGAGAGAGAATTTCTCCTGCAGTCTCTCATGAAGCCAATCAAAATGCTTGTATCTTCTAGAAACCTGAATGTTATTGAATGAAGGTGTCAATTGATATGCAATGAAGCTCTTAATTCCTTTGAATTTAGACTCTTTTTTTGGAGAAGCAATAGTCACATAATACGGCTGAGTGATAGGAGACCACACATAACCTTCCTCATTTTGAACTATGTACACCTTTTCTGATTCAGGCACATCTACATTCAAGGTAGCAAGCAAGTAGCTTTCTCCACTCACTTTGGAAGAAGGTGCAAATTTTTTCCTCACTGTGCCAACTGAGGAGCTAAAGGTAGAAGCTGTATCATCAATATTCTGGTTGTACTCATTGATGGGCATCCCAGGAAGGGGTGCCAAGGGCGTCTGGTTGTTGTACTGTGATTTGTGCGGGTTTGCACCGGGACCTATCTCTGAGTAAGTGTCATCATCCCAGTCATCATCCCAACCATCTTCCTGAGATGGGTTGCGCTGATAGTTGTTATCTCCTGCACTGTAGTTCTGATCACCCCAGTCGTCATTGGCTTGATCATACCTTGGTGCAGCTGGAGCAGTTTTGGTCTGTACAGATTCCTCTGGAGTCAGTTTCTTGACATATGCAGCAGGAAACAGACCTGTCTGACCTTGGGCATTCCTGCCTTCCCACCAACCTTCACCAATTTCTGTGTTGAGTAATGTCAGCACTTCCCCACTGGCAATGGACATCTCAGTAGTGCCCTGCTCACCAGAAAAGTCATATAATGCTTGCACTTGTGCCATGTTGTTTCTCCTGTACCTACAACAATTTCAAAACATATTATTGCAGTAAGACCTGAGTACTTTAAAGTTTTGTGACACATATGAATAGTTAGGTACATAAAAGTATTATCTTATCAGTGTTATCTAGAACAGGGAGTATGCTCATTCAGTGATAAACATAATCTTCACATGAAAACACTTGTGGGAGCGCTAGCGAGTGTGAACCGGGGCGTTAGCCCGCCGCGAGGACTGACCTGACACATATTCCTAATAGCCCCAATTAAGCAAGCTTCACAAATACCAATTGACTTAAACTACAACTCATATTGTGTTATGGTTTCCTAATAACTAAGGAAAGTGGACTAATGACATTCCGAAACACTTTCTTTTATGCAAAAGTAACAATAACAGAGGAAACTAGCCGAGAATAGCGTTAAATTCTACCTTATTGTGACCGTCAATGCGGAACATCAATCTTAACTATTTCAACTTCGCTAATGCGTCAAACGTTGTCAAAGGGTGTATTTATCGGAACAGCGTAGAAGTTTCTTTTGAAAAGAATTACAACAAAGCAAGATAATGTCGTTTTAATACGAAATTCAATGACGTCAATTTGAGCTGCAGCTGAGATGAAACCAGTAACCGGCAATGTAAAAGTTCAACGGTCAAGTTAACACATGACAAGACAACCAAATATACTTAAAGAAAATGCTGTTACTTACTTTTATTTAGAATAAAACCATTAATTTCAAGGCGGATACACTGATTGTACAGTCATCTGAATGACAGATTCTTGAGAACTTGTTTTTGACACAGCTTGTTCTTGGTTACGTGGCGCGTTGTACGTAAAGCAAACTCTTTCCTATTGGTTGTTCGACAATAAACCTTTCAAGAACCAATTGGTACGATACGAAGTGCATTTTATAAAAAAAATATCGTGGGATATTGTCATTAAATATAATTAAACAAGTTTTGTGTTTTTTCATTTCGTTATGGTTTAAATATTAATATAAATTCTAGCAAGTACAGTGAGAACCGACTGTTCTATCGCATCATAGTTCGTAGAAGTATTACTAGATGGCGCTCAAGAAACAAAACGCTTGCTACAGGACTCGATAATAGATGTCGCCACATAAAATAAATGTGAAACTTGGATGTGAAAGGACCGTTCAACGTCATTTTTATACATAAACATAACCAAATAATCATCAGATAATTAATAAAATGGTTGTACTTAAAATATTGTTTATCGCACTTTTAATTCTATAATCGGTTTTCGGTGAGCAACGAAGCACTAAAACGAATATATTTGATTTGTCTTCTAACCACGCGGTCCCTTTCGTTCGGGTCCCTTGGCAAGGTTGATCCGGGATTTCTGGGGCGCCGGGCGCTTGAAGGATCTCTGGCCTCACTTGGCTAATTTTTCACGGGTAAGTTCTATTGGTATCTAAGCCGGTCAGGCGGGCGGGCTCAGCGCGGCTTTGCACGGGATTACTCGCGCGCTGAGCATCCGTGGGGAGCGTTAGCGGAGATTCAATTTGTTATTCCCATACTAACCTGCATGTATGTGGGACATTCAATTACCGTTTATAAACTTATTATTACAGGCTTTTATTTAACTTTCACTGTTCGTATGTATGTAAAGTTGTCAGCATCAGAATTTGCAAGTCAATTTCCCGTTAATGGAATGGGCTGAAATTTGGACCACATTTGTAAGCTCGATACCTACCTACATGTTCATTATATGATTATTTTTACCAAAATCAATAAAATGATACCAAATCTTACTTGCACCGGGATGCAGAGCGTAAAGCGTAACTAAGGCAAAAGGTATCTCAAATGCTTACAAAATCTAACACTGATTCAACTCGCAGTCGCAGTGTTAGATTTTGTAACCATTGAACCAAACTCCCTCCTGTTAGTTAATGAATGACGTACGAAATAGCGACATCTCCTACCACACCTGTAGCATGGCACTGTTCATATAGCGGCATCTCTTACAAAACATCTGTAGTAGAACAGTTGATGTTTCTTAGAAAATTTGCTATTTTGTTTATTGGCAGCAACAGCCACTCTATTATCGGCTTAGAAGAATGTACCTACGAGACATTGTAAAAACTAGCTTTATTGGTTTCAAATTTCTTTCTCTGCCCTCGACCCTTTTTTCTCAAAATAAGTAAACGAGCCTAACCAACTGTTACGTCATACTACTAGAATGTTTTCCCTACGAAAAAAATCTAAAAGAGCCGTGTTTCCCGGAAGCAAGGAAATCCAACCCGACCCGAATTGAAACTTCAAAGAATATCCATATCTCCTCAAAAGATAAATGGAAAATGACGAATTTTGCTCGTTGGAAAAGTTAAAAAGAATTCGCTGATTTTTGCGGTTTGGAACAAAACCCCTGCCGAGGTGAGGGAGAACTTTTGGAGGAACTAATTAAAGTGTGGGTGGATTTTCTGTTTCGGAATGAAAGCGATAAATTGAGGAATTCTCCGTAGCCATTCCGCGTGTTGGCTAGATACAACTTTTTAGCTGGTGCATGAAAAACATCGCTTAACGTGGCAAGTTATCCGCTTGCGTCGATATAAGGTTCAGCCGTTGCCAAATGCAGACGTTCCCGACCTAATGGTCCATTAAACCAGTCCAATTTGGAGCCAACGCTTTGGGCTAATGTTAAAAACTTTGCCCGTCGACACTCCCAAATCACTTGTGAAAATATTTATGACCGCCGAGGGAGATTTTGCCGCAAATCTCGGGATTAGGAAGACTGAATGAAAATCTCAATGTTTATACTCGATTAAACCGCTGATGCGTTAGGTCTGGAGTTTATTTCCTTAAACGCCCTTTATTCTGAAAGGGTAATAAATATAAAGTTGGTCAGAATCTAATTTCAGTTTTGCCTATTAAGGAAACTAATTAAAGTCTGGGCTTTGTGTGAATTTTAAATGAGGAGGGTTTAGTGCGCGGCGTAAATCTTGGACGCTAGAGATATTGCACGCGTCGCTCGGCTCTCCGGGATTCTCGCGGCTGCTGGAACGGCTTCCCTGAGGGTCCTTTCGCCGCGAGACTCCACTTGTTCATGGTCACTGAACATTGTACGGGTTGGTGGGAATCAAGAAGACGTCGCACGTCGGGATAGGGCTGCAATGCTACTAGAGCATAATAGAGACCGTTATGAAAAAAATATCTACCAAATGAATTAGTTATTGGTTAGTTTATTCAAAGTTTTCCATTTGTAAGTTTATTGCTACATCACAGCGAGTACATCACTCACCTTCGATTCGCGGACGACATCGTAGTCATGGCAGAATCGCTAGAAGACTTGAGTAAGATGCTCGGAGACCTCGATAGAGTTTCCCAACGGGTGGGCCTGAAAATGAACTTGGACAAGACGAAAGTCATGTCCAATGTTCGCGTTTTGCCAATACCGGTTCACGTGGGGAATTCTCAACTTGAAGTTGTTGATCAGTACGTATACCTGGGACAAACTGTCCAACTAGGTAAATCCAACTTCAAGAAAGAGGTCGATCGCCGAATCCAACTCGGATGGGCAGCGTTCAGAAAGTTAAAGCGGATCTTCTCGTCCAAAATACCGCAGAGCCTTAAGTCGAAAGTCTTCGACCAGTGTGTGCTGCCAGTGATGACTTATGGATCAGAGACTTGGCCGCTGAATGTGGGCCTCATAAATAAGCTCAGGGTCACTCAGCGTGCAATGGAAAGAGCTATGCTCGGAGTTTCTTTGCGCGATATGATCCGTAATACGGTAATACGCCAGAGAACCAAGGTAACCGACATAGCTCAGAGAGTTAGCATGCTGAAGTGGCAATGGGCAGGCCACATAGCTCGGAGAACTGATAACCGTTGGGGAAGAAAAGTTCTCGAGTGGCGGCCCCGCACCGGTGGACGGAGTGTTGGACGGCCTCCCACCCGGTGGTCTGACGACCTGGTTAGGATCGCGGGGAGCCGCTGGATGCAAGCGGCTCAAGACCGTGACTTGTGGCGCTCTTTGGGGGAGGCCTTTGTCCAGCAGTGGACGCCCCCGGGCTGATGATGAAGTTTATTGCTCCCATTGTGCCAAATGAAAAAACTGTGCCACGGGTTAGCGTTAACCCACCCGCACGCGCGAGCGCCGGGCAAACTAGTGCAGGTAAATGGGCTCCAAGATACAAGCTCATCCTAGATTGGGGTCTACTGGATATTTTCTTGTATATTCTTGTGCTTAGTTTATGAATAAAATTTATTTTATCTTATCTTAACTACACCGAGTCGCTTTGTAGCGCTCCCAGTATAGGTAGACAAGTCATCAAGGTAAAACATCCTCTTTAACATAATTCTGCCAAAGATTACCAAGTTTAACTAGTAAGAATTAGTCGAAAACTTGCATTAAATATTAAAACGAGTGTAGCTAATCGCTTAATCGCTTGGATGCTTTTGTATTTGCTTGTGTAAACTCGTTCGAATAGTTATGCAACTGACAAACTAACATTATACTCGTACCTAATTACAAGTACCTACAGTAAACCAGAGAATTTATGGTACTCGGTTATCGCGGTCACTCTATTCGGCATCTGTGGACCTAGTATGGCTGCGTCTATATCACGAGTCAAATGTGGTTAAAGCATCCGTCACTGTCGTACTTATTTACGTGTCAAAAGGTGACGGATGCCCTATCCAAACTTTGTCACGCGATAAACGCAGTCATGTTACGGCCCCTGTCAGTCAAACAGTCTTTTCTGTTATGGCCGCACCGATAGGTTTACTTTGGATAAAATTTGACACAATCATGTATTAGTATGGGCAAATGTCATTTTTTTCCCGAGGTAAGCCGCTGTTTGAATATACGGTTCGGCCGTTAGCCATTGAGCGCGAAAGATCACAGTGAATTATTAATTCTCTGGTTTGACTGAACGTACTTACCAAGATTGTTCTAAATGGTCCTGGCTAACTATACTACACCCGAATACACGTCCCCTGACTCAGCTGTATTTGGCCAGCCACTTCCGAGGTGCCGAGTTAACGAATACGAGTATGAGTGAGGCGGGCTGAAACTAATTAGCATTACAATATTCATTGCAGCGGTCTTCCGAATGTTGTGATAAATTATTCATTTACTCATTAGGCTTCTCATTAGATATTCGTTCATTAGTGCTTGAAATAATATAAATGTGGAGATGACGTTGGCTCCGGTTTTGGTTATTTGAGGTTAGTATTTCCTTGTCCAGTTTTCACCTGCTAGAATATAAATAAAATTCCTATCACATATAACACATGCTCGTAAAGAGCTACTAATTTCCAAATAAATCCTTCCAACCGTTACCTATCTAAACAAAAGAATAACTAACACGCAGAATTGTTAGGCTCTAAATATTTGGAGCAGTTTGACACCATAACATACTAAAGCAGTTTAGGTTAAGAGAAAGGGTCAGAACTGTACAAGTGCTATAGCTCTGTCCCATTCTCTTAACCTAAACTAAACCGGAATCCCCCCTGATCACAAACTGTAAAACGAACAAGATTCGTTGGCAGGCAGTGCCCCGTATCTTTACGAAACATTGGCACATTCTCGGTCACTTAGCTAAACGTTCTGAAAAGCCAAAACTATAAATTTAGTACCAAGTTTTCATACGGAACGTTACGAGTTGTATTTGAAGGTTCCAGATTTTTGGCGGGGAATAATTCAATCCCGCGGGCAAAAACGCGAAGGCTGACCCTTGCCCGGCGTCCAACTATGATTAATGAATTCCTGCCTTTTACAGGCTACTATTGTCCCTAACGCGACTTTGCTCATTTATGGAAAATATTTCTTGTTCCAGATTTGAAATTCCTACTGTCAAGTTGGCAGACTATTATTCGCCCTAATTGGGGATAAGTATATTTGCCGAAACTAGTTCATTTGTCAAAAGCAGATTTTTAAAGTGTCTATTCTGTTGGGTTATACCATATCACCTTTGCCATGTTAGTGTAATATGTCAAAGGCAACACAGTTTGACCGTTGGACACAGTAGAATAGAGGCCCAGAGGGCCCTGCCAAGATGCACTTCGCTATCTATTTAGTGTTTCTATTCATTTCGTTTTTAACCAATCGCGTCACTGAATCACGAGAGTTTTCGTATCACGTGATCTACGTGATTGCAGTTTTGAGATTTCAGATGTCTATGGATCTCAGTACCCACTTACCATCAGGTGGCCAGAGTGCTCGCATGAAGCCAACATCCCATAAAAAAAGATAGGTATAATTATGCTTATCGTATTATTAGGACAATCAATGATTGCATAATGAAATATCGGTTTTTTTTACCACGAAATTTTTGTTTGAAACCTTTTTTCTAAAGATCTATTGGCAATCATTTAAACTACCTGTCTCAATAATTAAAAAGAGTGAAAATAAAAACAAAAGCTAATGGTCTACGAGGGCTGTTTGATAAGTCGTTTTAAAAAGTAAAAAATATTTTTTTTTCAACAATTTACATTTATTTCTCAGCATCTTTTTTGAGTTACCATTTTTTTTATCCCCTTAAAAACTACGTTAGGTCAAGGTCTTCAAATTAGGCGTTTACACCTGCGATGCAGTCCTCATTTGTCAAAAAATTTGGCCCTCCATCTTTTCAGATTTGGGAATAGGTAATAATCGCACGGAGCTAGATCCGGCGAATACGGAGCATGCGGAACCAGCTCCAAGCCAAACTCTTGGATTTTGGCCATTGCAATAGTTGACGTGTGCACTGGGGCATTGTCTTGATGAAAGAGGACTTTCTTGGGGGACAATTTTGGAAGTTTTTTCAACAATTCGGCATTAAAATGGTCCAATAACTCTGCGTAATAACGGCCAGTGATAGTCTTTCCCTTTTCCAAGTAATCAATCATAATGATTCCTTCGCCATCGCAGAAGACTGTCGCCATCACCTTCCCAGCCAACAAAACAGTCTTGGCCTTCTTTGGGGCACGTTCACCAGTCGCCATCCATTGCTTTGAGTGCTGTTTTGATTCAGGTGTATAATGATGGACCCAAGTTTCGTCCAGAGTTTCAAATCGACTCGAAAAATCCGAGGATTACGCTTCATCATATCCAAACACAGTTTTGAAATTCGCGTTCTTTCGCGTTTTTGTTCGATTGTCAACAAAAGTGGCACCCATCGTGCAGACAGCTTTGTCATACCCAAATCTTCATGCAGGTTTTTATGTACTCGCTCAGTGGAGATGCCTGTGTTCTCTGCTATTTCACGCACCTTCACTCGGCGGTCGTCGAGTACAATATTATGGACTTCTTCTACAACATAATAATTTAATATTTTTTCAGCCTAGCTATTCACCATACATATTAAATTTGATGTAAAATACTTTTTATCGAATAAACAGCCTGGTGCAAATCGTCTCCTATTCGGATCTCCTACTGTAAGCTGTTTACTTTGTTTCTTCATTACTAGCTTTTCTCTATGACTCCGTTTGCATATAATTAATCGCTACGAAGTAGGTAGAAAAAAACAATGAAAAAAGACATTACAAGAAATTTACTCAGCAGTAAAAATCAAACTGGGATTATTTAGATTAAGCCGTCGGCGATTTCTCGTCTCCTAATAGCGATTTGGCCGACGTCAAATTTCTCGGAATGAAAGGCCAAGATTCCCTTTGAGAGGTTTAATTTGCATAAGTAGTCTAATCAACAAAAGGCATTTTACGCCAAATAGGCACAGCCAAGTGCAAAAATAGGTATCGAAAGAATCCTCTAAATATGTTACGAAGTTCTTAATACACTGGAATAAGGTGCAATGGGACATATTTTTACATGCTCGTGGATGTTGCCTTCCACGCTGGAGAATAATACAATTATTGTTGTAGGTAGAGTTTTTCATTTCGTGAAAGTATATTGACGATTGTGCGTTGACGACGCGTTGGACTAGTTGGTAGTGAGTAGTGACTCTGCCTACGAAGCTAGCGGTCCTGGGTTCAAATCCCGGTAAGGGCAGATATTTGTGTGATGAGCGCAAACATTTTTTAAGAGCCATGGATGTTTTTTTTTATATTTAATTACGTAATTCTCCAAATATTTATATCGTTGTCTTACCTATAGTAAGCCTAGAGCTTAGTTTGGGGCTAGGTCAATTGGTGTGCCATTGTCCCCTGATATTTGTTTTTTTAATGGAATAACCGACTTCAAATAACTACCTATTTCATAGATAAAAGTTCCCTATAATGTGGCGCCCCTTCTTTCAGATCTAATATCTCTGGACCGTTTGTCCAACCTATTTTTATGAACCCTAGCTAAGTAAGCACCATCTGTGTATCTATCACACAGACACATAGATACACAGATACACACGTCAAACTTTAAACACCCCTCTTTTATCGTCGGGGGGTTCAAAGGACTAGGCAATCATGAAAAAGAGGCATCAACAAAAAAATTACAGAGTATGCCATTTTTGAGTTGCTATACATAAAAGTAGCTTTTATAAGTTTCTATACGAAAACTTATTTCTTTTACGGCCCCCTTTGAGATTCAATTCTTTGTAGCGCTCCTCTCCCTATTTTTTCAACATTTCCACGTCCTAAAATTAAAATCGCAGCAATTAATTTACTTTAACTATAGCGTGCTATATGATCCTTTATCCTGTTTCATCCCCCCATGTTAGGCCTCCAGCGACCACGAGTGGGCGCTATCGCCCACTTTGAGAAAGACTTGTTGTAAAGTCAAAAGTGAATTCTTTTAAGGCTGTAAGCACACTCAACAATGTCACAATATCCGTTTTTAAACTTCCGGATTTAGCAAAAAAAACTAAGCTAAATGCTTTAATTTTAAAACGCTTCAGTGTTGATTAAAATACTCGTACCTTGAACTATTATAACATAATCCTGGTAAAAGTTCACTTATATAACATTAATATGATCCTACATTAAGTATAATATAAATAACTTAAAAGAATAATCAGATCATAGCATCAGTTAATTATTTTAACTAAAATAAAGTATCTCGCAACTCGCAAAACAATGTTTTTATACACGAAATAGTCAATTCCTGCTCTTTGTACGTCGGCATTTTAATACCGTCATGCTATCATATAAGAATAAGAAGGCATGCAGTGCTTCATAGAAAAATGCAAATATGTGCTAAATTATACTTGCCAAGTCATTGTTAGTCCGTGGGGCATAAGTGAGTTACAGTTAGCAAAAGAATCGAGTGGCGCAGATCTGAATATCAAAGCGTTTCAGCGGGCGGGGCTCGTGATGTTATTCTCCAAATAAACAAAGACTACGTTGACGAGCTCTACAAAGAATACCAGTCACACAGGCTTCAGAATTTAATTTAAAAAGAGAGATGAAATGGACTAGATGCGTCTGCGATGTACCTACTGAAGGAGCGCCCTATGAACATGGGGTCTTGCCAAGTAGTGGAACACTAAAACAGACTGGAAAAAATATTAAAAAAAAAAAAACCCGTCTTTAAACCGCATTCTTTTTTGCGGTTTGAAGGAATGTTTTTTTTTTGTTTTTATACTTTTTAGTGACCATAGTTATGCTGTTATGTAGTCCCACATCTCCATTTATAAGAAAACATGAACCATTTCAAGCTCGCCTCAAGAAACGCCGCGTTAAACTCATTGTCAAATATTTGAACCTAAATGTGGTTCGTCATAGTCGTTCAACTATCTTAATCGAGATATTGTATCGTCACCCTTTAAATTGGTACCGTTGAGGAGTTCCGTTGGCCACCTGTGGTCTTCAGCATCAGTTCCACTTCACCAAATAGAAAATGAGAATTTGCAAGAACAAATGCACGAGTTACAATAAATATACCGAAATTGTTATAGGTGTGCCTATAATATTTGAGGCGTTCTGTAAATTCCTCATGGACTCCATTATCAGATCTTTAAAATAAAAAAATAATCATGAATATTGGTTCACCCAGTCGAAAGTTCTAAGCTAACAAACAAAAAGAAACCATCGAATTGAGAACCCCTCCTTTTTTGAAGTCGTTTAATAAAAAGTGATCTATTTAAGAAAATTACGCCTCAGATTCCCAGTAAGCACAAATATTGGTTGCGGACTCTGGGACGTATTTATGTGACGAATTAATTTCTTTAAAGCACAAAATAAATTGTTTCACAAAAAAGCACTTGTATGAATGTAAAGTATGTACAAAGTCGAATTTATGCCTTTAAGGGATTTCTTGAAGTGAGTGACAAGTTGACAACGCATGAGGTTGGCAAAAAACAAGTAAAGCTCAAATATTAATATTTATAATTTATCTTAAGTATTTCTTAATTTAATTAATTCGTTAGTAAGTCTTGTACCTACTGTGAGCCTAGAGTTAAGTTTGGGACTAGGTAATTATTATTATAGTATTTAAAAACAATTAATTAGGTAATTTTGCGGGTGGTAGGACCTTGTGCGGGGTCCGTCCGGATCGCTACCACCATCTTATCCATTAACCTACCGCCAAATAGCAGTGTTCGCACTGTTGTGTTCCGGTTTGGGGATAAGCCAGCCGGTGTAATGACTAGCATAGAGGCATTCCATCTTAGTGCTCAGGGTTGGCAGCGCATTTGCAGTCGTAGGCTTGCAGTCTTGTGAATGCGAATGTCTATGGGTCACAGTTTCCACTTACCATGAGGTGGCCTGTGTGCTCGTCAGCCTTCCCTATGTCATAAAAAAATGCTATAAAAAATTACCGGGCAGACCTTTTGAGCCGTTAAGTACTAATTGTGATTTATTTATCAATTTGTTGTGTATGATATGCATAAAATGATTTAGTTATTTGAGCGTATTTAATTACTGCCAATATTGTATTCAGCGAAATTTAAAAGGCTAATAGCCTAATACCGTGTGACGTTCATTTCCATTTTGTTTTTGACAGCTTGAGTCGGAATGCTAATCGGAAGGATTTTATGAATTATTCAATGACGAATTCCATCCCTCCCATTAATTTACCCGTTTACTTTTCGACGAGTTGTTTTCGTTCTTTCAAATTTGTGACAAAAAATTAACACGGTGATTTTATGGTGTTCCGTGTGTATTTTTAATGTTAGGTCAAGTAAGGGGAGGTTTTTGTAGATAAACCGTTATAGTAATATTTTTTTACCTATGTGACCTGGATTTTCATCAATTATTCATTGAGCCTAATTTAAATGATATCCCGTGATAACCCTAAGAACGTCGTACAAAACTTTTACCGCCCTACTCAGATGTTTTGGAAACAATCAACTTCAAACTTGCATGTAGAAAAGTCAGTAAGAGTTAGTATCCCCAGAGCTGTGCGGGGTAAAAATACACGAATAGGAGACCGGCACTGAGCGAGGCTAGGAAAATTAATATATTGAAGTAATATAGTACCTATTGGTGGAATTTTTACGCATGCTTCCGCTGCCTCCCAAAGCTCCGGTGGATTACCCACCTTAAGGAATAACTTAATACTTGTTACTTGACTCTGAGAGACTCTGTTTGACGCCATTATACCTAATTGAAGTGATAACCTCTCAATAGACAACAGTGCACTGAAATCACGAGCATGCACAGTATAGACGAAACCGAACTACATAGATCTAAGTTTAAATGTAATAATTATGGGGTTCCTGAAGGAAGTGTGTTGGGTCCATTACTTTTTAATGTATAATAATGACTTGACAAAGATGATCATAAATGTATATTATTTGCTGACGACATTTCGATAATTGTGACAAACAAAAAACTAAATCTGTATTTAACCATATGGCAAATGTTAATGCCACGATAGCAATAGTGATTCAATGGTTACAGAATAACAATTTCCAGGTAAATCTAGGCAAAACACATTATATGAATTATAATAATTACTCTAGTCATTTATTCAATATTAATTATAATGAACACAATTTGACAAATAAGATAAGATGTCGAGTCTGTACTAAGATACGGGCTTATTTTATGGGGAAAAGGAACAGAAGTAAAAAGAGCATTTGTTACTCAAAATAAGTGTTTTCGATCCATTTGCGGTGAAACTCCACAAACTCCGTGCAAACCTCTTTTTCTCAAATTAAACTTACTTTCCCTACTGTGCTTGTACATTTTGGAGCCAAAACCCGAACTGATAGCCAAATCAGTTCGGCAAAATATAACATTATTTAAAATGACTCGCGATGTATTCCCCAGAAGGACAAGGAAAGGAGTGCAATGTTTAGAAAAAACTGTTACTCAATATGTGTTCTCATTTATAATAAAATACCTCAGCATATTATTGATATTGCCCAGTAATAAGTTTAATGTAATATTATTTAAATGGTTACTGAATAGATTTTATTCAGTTCACGTACTATTATTATAAAAAAACCTAATAATAACAAGTTACTATGGTGGTGTGTGCATGTGTTCCTACCTAGTCCTAGCATTGCTAGCTACTAGCACTATACATTTCCATCCTATGCAGAAGAAGGCGGCTCAATTGTAACAATAATTATAACTACCTGTAATAACCCTTTTTCTATGCAAATAAATATTGATTTGATTTGATTTGATTTGGGAGGGTTAACCACTTCGTTACGCAACGCGTTACGTCGCCAGTCTGTCTGGCTTCCCTTTCTCTCACGCATACGGCAGCGGTAGGCAGGCCCCTCGTCTCTCACTCTAACCTACAGCGCTAGCTGTATTTCGGACAGACGCTACCCCCCTCTCTCTATAGTGCCCCGCCGATAAGAAGTCAATCCTGACACCTGTCATTCCAGTACAAATTATAACCTCTAACCCAAGAATAGGTTATAAATTGTACTGCGTTGACAGCTGTCAGGATTGACTTCTCAACGGCCGGGCACTAAACTCACACTCTCGGGTGACACGAGTTCTGTCGGGTGTCACGCACACTTGTTTTTTTTCCAAATAGGGCGTGGGTAGTGTATTTTCATAATTTAAACACGATTTTAATTATACTGACTTTAATAAGTAGCTTAACTACTTGTTTATAATACCGTTTACACAAAGGATCCAGTTTAGTTGCAGACTGCATATCCGAAGTTTAAACTGGCGAAGTACAAAGTTCAACACTACAGTACAAAACTTAAATATTACTTAAACTAGTGTTAGTGTTGTGCGCGATTCGAGTTACGCAAAATATTATATTTTGTAGCATAAATAATACCAATAAAGTAAACTTAATACAAAAAACCTAATAAGTAAACGTAAACGCATAAGAGATTATCAAAAATCTTAGTACTAGAAAGCTGTAAGTAATTTGGCATGAATGTACATATACCGGTACCATTTCCAGAACCGGGACTAAGATTTCCGGTACTGAGTCAGAACCGGGAAATCCCGGGATTTCGGTATTTTTCGGTGTTGAGTAAATTATTTGTATTTTTTTTTGTTAATGGTGAATTTGTTAGATAAAAAACCAGTTAAATGATAATTATTAAATATTTAATCCAGAATAATCAACAAAGGACAAAACAAATGAATAAAATGAGAAAACCAATCAACAAATGTCAATAGGCGCCAAAAATAAACACGCATAATTAACATTTTTATAAGTCTTTCGCCTCCGAATAAAACCGAGCTTGTGCGAATCGGCCGGGTGAAAGCGTCACCTCACCCGGACCGCATGTATTTTTTAATGGAAAAAATGACAATTAGTCTAGTTACAAACTCAGTACCGAAGAAACCGAAGAACCGGGATTTTCTTCGCCAGTACCAGTTGCAATGATAATTCCCTACATATTAGTCACGCCAACAAAGTGGTAAAATAAAATGTTGTTTTTTTTGTGTACCTCCTCTACACTTAACGTGGCGATGTTTGTTTTTCTCGTCTACCCCATAGTATGGGGTGCCGTTGGATAGGTCTTTCAAAAATATTGCGGGTTCTTACAAACAACTTTTCCATTAAGGGATCCGTTTATGAAATATTAAGCTTTAAAGCGCTATTTTTTGTTAGAGTCAATTGCGTAAGTGGGCTTACATCCAGAACTACACATACAAAAAATCTGAAATGTCTTCTGAGTTTTGAGATACAGGCGATTAAAGTGTTTATACCTACATAAATCATCTAAAACGGTACCAAATGACTTTAAATAGAAAATTAGTTCTTACTTGTTTTTTTTTATGTTTGTAGGACTTAGCGGTTTCGGAACCCTAAACTGAGCATGGTCCGCTCTTACCCGGTTTTTCATTTTTTTATTGCTGGCAACAATGGGCTCTGGCTCCATGTGACGGACTTAAAGGTGCCACAATAAAATACCCTTTTGTTACGTGGATAGATGCTCTACCTGATTTGAATTTTATCGCTTTTTTACTTACAAGGAGGATATTATTGCTTGTTAAAATGTGACGTAGGGTGAATCCAACGTAGGTATAATTTGTTCCTAAAACAATGTCCAGCTACGTAGTATTTGTTTTTAGGTTAGGGTTGATCAGTTGTTCAACTGTACAACCAATAGGAAAAAAACGTAATAGGATAGAATGGATTTAGGATAAAAACTTCAAAATACCTCTTAAATATTTACAATAGGGAATACCTAAAATACTGCCTCGGGGTACACCAAATTTGTCATGGGCGTACGATGACCGGTAGCTATTTATATAGTCTTACTCAAAGGGCAACATCCCGAGGTTTCAACACATTGAGTCCTGTTGCTCAAATATGAGTTGATCCATTCTAATGCTGGACCACGAATACCATATTTAGATAGTTTGATTAGCATACGCTTGTGACACACTAAATCGAACGCTTTAGTCATGTCCATAAAGAGGACTGTAACAGGGGACTTATTATCGATACATTCAATTACACATTTTATTAATTTATATGTAGCTAGATTTTAGGTGAGATGCCAAGTCATCGCTTAATCGTGTGCACTCCAAAGTCGTCCGCGATTCGCAAAGTTATCAAGTTTAGAATTCAGGCCTCTCGCTCCCGTTGCTTCCTATTACCAAGTTTCCACAAGACTAAGTCGTACAAAGTCGAAATGGCATTCGAAGCGAAATAACGACGGAAATTTGTGAGTGTGTGAACGTGGAAGTAATTTCAAACACATAGTCATACTACACGTTGTTGATGTTGCTTAATGTGAATATGATTTAGTCAATTAAAATCATAAAATATAAATAAAAACTCTTTCAGTTGTGTACAAATTACTCTTTGTAGCCAAAACTGACTACGAATAGAGAAACGCCCCTAGCGAGTTGCTGGCACTGAAAGTATTAGGCTAGTTTTGGTAGGTCACTGGGCTGGCCTCGAAGCTAGCGGTATTTTGTTCAATTCCTGGTATGGGCACATATCTTCGTGTGAGTATGACTATTTGTCCTCATTTTTTGGAAGCTATACTACCTTTTGCCCGAGACGCTGCGCCGTCCGCTCAGAAGTGGTCAATTATACGTACGCACCTAAAAAATATACGTTGGAACATGTCCGGGAAGGTACATGATATGTTTTATTGTGCCGAAATTCCTTTCAGAATATTATATCGCTTCATCATGACAACTAATTAAAGTTTGTAATGGCATTGTGCATTATTTTAATGTGTTCAAAAATAATATCAAAGCGTTTTTTTGTCATTTTATTTGTAATTTTGCAATCGCAATAATCCTCAAATGGAACACGAGTTCCTGATAGCCGGTGGAAGTAAATTGCTATAAATTGTAGAGCAATTGCTACAATTTGCAGTTGTATGTGTATAGAGTCTTGCAGCGGACTTTCAAAGACATTTTTTTGTACCATTTATCTGCAACGAGACTGCCCGTCGTCGATTCAATACCGTCCGAGGAAGAGTAGTTTTTTATACGATGGAGATGTCAATTACTGCAAAAGGTTTAATTAAGTCTTATAATAAATCGAATTACCTATACAATAACAATAAATATTAACAAACGACCAAGCCTTATTGTATTTTGGCAACAGCTGAAAACAATCTATGACTAACTATTAAAACTAGTCGCCAAAATCAGTTTTAGTGTTTATCGAAATACTAAAGAACCCAATTTTTCAATCGTCAGCAAAAAATATGTCGATTAACGCTAATATTCTTTTCGTTCGTTATTTAAAAAAAAGCTACGTGCCAGAAAGTGTTCAGGTACCTGTTTTTAAACCTTTACCTACCTGTCACCGGAAAACGCGTCTGTACGTTTTTTATAGTATGCAAGCTTCATTTAAAAACAACAGATACCTGGGAAAAGACCGAGCTCTATTCTACCCGGTAAAGCCATATTACTTTTGACAGTTATCGTATTGTCAACGTTATGATATGATTTGCTATTACTTGACAGTAATCGCGGCTGAGTTAAAAGACAATATGATAACATGACGAAAGCAATATGGTTTTACCAAGT
Source organism: Acleris sparsana (assembly GCA_923062465.1). Lineage (NCBI taxonomy): Eukaryota > Metazoa > Arthropoda > Insecta > Lepidoptera > Tortricidae > Acleris > Acleris sparsana. The sequence continues at coordinate 5,071,845 of OV281289.1, forward strand.
AGAACAAAGCCCCGGGGCAATGGAACATTGTTTTCAATTCACGATCCCGCCCTACTACTTAATTCAAATTCAAATTCAAAATCATTTATTCCGTGGCACATTACGTTACAACAGGTGGAACTACAACTACAGGTATACATGTGACGCCCTGCGAGGGCACAGCAACATGCCCATGCCATGCCATGCTGTAATTTGATAAGTCAAAGTCAAAAAGTCAAAGTCAAAGTTCTTTATTCTTCAATTTAGGCATAATATAATGCACCTATGAATGTCAAAAAGCATTACCACTGGCTCGAAAAATAAAACCTTTGCCCCGAGAAGAACCGGCGTAAGAAACTCGGCAAGGTATATTTTTTTCAAGAAAAAGGTTTACATCATTACATTATAATTATAAATAGTTTACAATATCATGGTATTTTTGTACAGTAGGTGCACCTTTTTTAAGCGTAGATTACTCATGCAGGACGGACGACTCACTGCCAAACATCCCTATCCGTGATATAATCGTTTACTTTACAATATAATAAAATAAATAAGTATATTAATATTTCATGTAAATTGAAAACACTATAGTAACTTTGAATTAAAACCGTAACTCTTCAAGCGAGTTAATTTAGATACCTTAAAGTGCCTTGTACCAACTCATTTCATTAAAAATTTCACGATGGAAATGAGGCTTTCTTTTGACACAAGAGCAAAAAACCGCGTCTTTTCGTGCAGTTGAATAAAAAGCGGTTTAATTCAATTTAGCGAAGTACTGGCTGAATATAAACGCTGCTCATCATCTCGCCATTTAAATAGAACCAAGAAATCGACGATAAAATCTCCCCGGTCAACTCATTGTTCGAAAACTTCCAATGAATTTAAAGAATGCTCGACTTATAACTGGTTATAAGAGCTCTCATACCCGGATAAGGGCCTTCAGAGCAGAGATTGATGGGAAAAGTATAATTTGGTGATTGACTTATTATAATGCGGAGTTGGATGAGTCTGCGCTAATTAATTTTATTTAAAGCGATAAAAGCGTTCAAACTTGATTGGCAGAGTAATTTGTGAAAGGTTTTATTAAACCTTTAATTTTATAAACGATTTTTAATTTGCTGTTATCGGCGTTAAATTTCAAATTTCTCACTGATTTTATTCAAGTTCTCGCGTAAAACTGTTTTATTGCTTTTCCCTCAGGTATTAATTCCATGTCGTAGAATGAAATATATTTAAGAAATTAAATAACTGTGTGCCGAATTTTATTTAAATCCGTTCAGCCGTTTATGCGTGTTTGAAAGACCAACATCCAAATATCCTTACAAACTTTAGAAGGACTGGGTAGGAAGTACAAAATAGGAGTAAAATAAAATTGTAAGTTTACATAGTTTAGTTTAGTTTAGTTTATTTATTTATCAATGTAATGCTACAATATAGACAAAACATTAATACAAAATGATAAAATAATATTACAATAATACAATAATATAATAACACTCAAATAATCAAAAACAACAATGATAAACAAGTAATAAATGGTCAGTTTCCGATGTCATAATCCGCCCTCTATTATTTCGCAATCACGATCCTTTTTTTTATTTATAAATCGGTCGCATGTCTGCACACGAAATGAAAACAGTTGTTACACTTTGAAGCCGATTGTCATTGCGAGTGCATTAGGCAATAGCGGCGCAGGTCTTTAGGGTTTCGTACCCAAAAGAAGCCAACAGGACCTTATTACACACAGGTCTGTCTATATCTTTTGTACCGTGTCAACCAAAGACTACTTTATTTTGGAATGGTCTTAATATTGTCCGGTGGCACGGAACCCATCGCAAGTTTGTCTAAAATTAGAATATAAATGTATAGTTTCACGTATTACATTTCGTGACACATACATGTACACAAACATGAATACTTGAATAGGCATGAGAAATGCCAATTGCCGAAACGAACGTGTTCCGTAGAATCGAAATTCCGAAATCCGAATTGAAGTTTGAATTTCGCCACACGAGTTCATTGTGAAAGGTTATGGTTCACATCCCGTCTGCCAGGACGTTTATTCATGATAAGCTTAAAAATACTTTCAAATACATACAATCATAAATATATTTACCGTTGTTATTAAAAATGTAAATGATGTCCTTAATCACCTAGAATTACGAGTAATAAAAACAAAATGATTTTAAACTACTAATTTAGTGTTTTTCTAAAGTCAGTTGTTTTTGTAAGGAGTTCCGTGCTCAAAGGGCCAACTGTAGCCTATTACTACGCCACCGTCGTCCGTCCGTATGTCCGTTCCGTCTGTCAGCGAGCTCTATTTTATAAAGCGTATACCTACAATTCAAATTCAAATTCAAATTTCCACAGAGTGTGTATTATTTGGCAGCTACAAAAACTGATAAAAATATAAGACTATGCGATGCGTGGATTGTCTGTCAGTGTAGCCTATAACTAAGGTTTATTTTATTATATTGTATTCTATATCATACTTGCTTAGGTATTTAACTAAATTTAAGTAAGATTCTTAAGTCTTTAGCTCTATAATACGGTTTTGATTGACTGTCTAACAGAGCCATTTGGTTAAGTTTGTTTACATTTAGCTAAGCACGTAAACAAACGGAGTATAATACGTATAACGCAGATAACTCGAACTGTCTCACGTGTTTAACTGAAGCAAGGGTAACAGGCACAAAGAGTATTGGATAAGAGGAAAAATGTGTCAATTCTTGTGCAAGCGGAGCCGACAGCCGCCGACGGCGAGTAAAAGCAAAGCATTCGGAACGACGAAAGGATTATCCGGGAAACGTATTCATCTCATTAAAAGCACGACCTTTTAAGAGACTTTTCGTGTAAGCTTTATTCTAGGCATTACGTTTTAGGGGGTTAGGTAATAGTGGTTTAAATGCTTAGAATAATTAAAATACGGTTAAAATAACAGACGGTTTATTTATGTATATCAGGGGACAATCGGAGACAAATTGCCCTGTTACGGCCGCCATTACTGTCAAGAAAATAAGAGCTATCAAAACGTTGACATTACGATAACAGATAACGATATTGTTTTACCGTGTTGAATAGAGGCCCGTCCCAAACTAAAGGGGCTTCTAAACGGGCCATGTTTTGCTGCAATTTGTGGCCGGCAACTAGTGCTATCTTACTCTTACTTCGTATTTTAGAGCAAGATGCGTATAGTTGCCGGCCACACGTTGCCGTGAAAATGTTGCTCGTTTAGAAGCCCCCTTAGGTCTAGGCTTGTACTATGGGTAACAAACTAACACACACAAACTTTTGCATACATAATATTAGTGGGATTTACTTGACAGCAGGGTTGGTAAAATCATGATTGATTTAAAATAAAGCGCGATTTTTTGAAGAAATCGTATTTAATCATGTTTTTTTAATTCATTTTACCATACAGTTTAACAATATATTGACCTAAAACGGAACGCGCACTTGGGTTTTTCCAATGGTTAAGCAATTGTTTGGGGCGATAGCTTCTTCAGCTGCTGTGGAAAGAGTGTTTTCCACCTTTGGAATTGTAAATTAAGAAACCGACTGGAAATTGAAAAGACTGGAAAACTTGTCTTTTTATTCAAGCATTACAATAATGATATTGATTTCTCAGATGTTAAAGACCCTAGTATTTAACATATATCTAATTTCAAAACACGTTTTTATGTTCATTTCTATAAAAGAAAGTAAAATTAAATACATTTGATTAAATCATTGATTTTAATTTTTAAAAAATCGTTTGATTTAAACCATAAATCAAAATTATTTAATCGTGCCAACCCTGCTTGACAGTAATGGCGGCTGAGACAAAAACAATACTGTAAAATTTCAAAAGCAATATTGTTTTACCGTCTATAATAGAGACCTAGAATTAAAAGACAAAAAGGTCGCGAAATAAGCTTTGGAAACATTTGTGACAGGATTAGTTAAGACCACTTGATTTCAATTTTATATCGTTCTAATACAACGCTTACAAAAAATACTAATCTAAGATAGCAACTAAAAATCTCTGTCTTCTTTTCTTCGTCCCAGAATCTGAATTACGAATCGTATTATTGGCAAAGGCGAAAGATTCTTGGAAACGTAATGGCATTCTTAAGTCAGTCAGCGTTAATTTACGAAAAAGTCGCTTTCCACGGCCTTAAATAGAAATACACCGCCATTTTACGACGTAGTCTTTATTAGTTCCATCTCTTTCACATGACTCTTAACCATTCCGAGAGGAAGAGAGCTGGCGGTGGTAAAGTTCGGAATTTGCGTTTAAGTCAGTTGAGGGAAGTAAATCTTTGCGAATAAAAGATTACACAGTTTATTTATACGCTGAGGGTGCGCTGTGTTCACAAAGCAACCAGTTTTTTCAGCGTTAGATTCAAAGGCTTTCGTATCGGGCAAAGTGATGACCTAATTCTTCGTTTGTTGAAGGGACTTGTACTGACCTGAGGCAGAGCACGCTGCGCCGTAAATCTGAACAGAAAATACAAATTCTTAAGTAAAAGGAACGCGCTCAAGTAAAGTCCTATTGAGTCCCTTACAATAAATATTTAGTCGTTACATTTTGCTCAAGATCTTGAAATATTAATGTTTGAGCTAAAGCTATAAATGGAAATTTGTAATGAATACCTTTCAGGAATCCATTTGAGCAGTTCTGTAAGATCTTTTTGCCACTAATTAAACCAAAAAACTCAGTTGAAATGTTTCCGACAAACATTATTTTTTGTGAGTTGTCTAAGCAACGGCTTTCAAAGCCATGAGCTACGAGCTCGTAGCAGGTATCATTCGGCTTGATACATAATCGTAGCTTTATCGTAGCGCTACAACTTAAAATAAACTCGGCCTCTATAATTCTAGGCGGTAAAAACCATATCGTCTTTGAACTGTTATCGTATTGTCAACGTTTTTAAATTAAATTAAATTAAAATTTGTTTATTTCATGTAACCAATGACACATTATTTTGTTATTGAGAGTAAGTACTTAATCTAAGGTGTTAGTAATAATAAATTATAAATAACTAATACAGTATAGCACTAGTGGGGCAATGTAGTCCCCCGCAGTGAGACATGTAGGCACAGTCTACTCTGTCGGCTATCATACGCAGGATGGTGTTGGGGCTGTCGCGCACCCGGCGCACCAGGGACGCACCGCGCCTGCGCATGGTTGTATGGAAACAGTCCACGCGCGCCTCCGCGAATATCCCTGATGCGCTACAGAAGCGAGGCAGCCCCATCAACACCCGGAACGCATTATTAGCATTACTTTTGATAGCTCTTCTTTACTCGACAGTAATGTAACCGAGTAACCGAGTAACCGAGTAACCGAGTTAAAAACAATGCCATAACACGTATATAATATGGTTATTACTGTCTAGAATAAAGGCCCTGTGCTACGTCTACTTACAATGTGGTTAAGGAACTCTTAAACGGCTTTATCCACTTAGCACGTTACGTTTTAGGACCCAAGATATACATTTTAACTTTTTTATAGTGGTTTACTGGTACCTAAAGAATGATTTTTGATGTTTTTTTTTTTAATATAAAGGCTATATTAACAACAGGGTAGCTAAATCATTCCAATCAACTACAAGCTTTATTCCGCTGGTAAGGAGTTGAATGAAGTGATATTGATATTAGTGTATTGTACGAAGCTGTCACTGGTACTACCTCTAATGGAATTCCATCAATTTTTTTAAGTCCTTAGGTCTAGCAGTTTAGGTAGTGCGTTGTCTGTTAGTCAGCCAGTCAGTCGCTAAAAAATTATATGTATAATGTTATAGAGACCGCATTCTGGATTAATATAAAATATAATTTCTGCTTTCATTGGACTCATTTATGTAATCCTACCCTTCACAGACAAGACTTTTCGTAATTCCCATTTCCACTTTAAACCCCTTGTAATTATATCAAACGTGTGAAACACCTGGTGGAATTGAGTGTGTCTGTCCTAGAAGGTTCTAACCGCGGGCTGCGGTTATCGGGCCCGACCGATATCTCCGGGTCCTATTTATCGACGGTCTTGGTTTCAGCAGCGGGGTGATTTATACAATAACAAAAGAGCATCGGTGGGCTTGTTGATCGTCGCTCGACCACCAGCAATCGCCACATAAATAAGTTTGTCTAAGGGCCACCTGCACCAAAAATTCAACACTGGGTTAAGAGTATAACTCGAGTTAAAATGACAGTTTTCGTATATAAATCTGACGTTCACTAACTCGAGTTACTGTCTTAACCCAGAGTTATTTTTTTAGTGAAAGCGCTTACTTAAAAAAGTTGCAAAAGCATGACTACTTCAGCATTAGAACTGAGGTTCTTATAAAAGATATTTATATGTATAATAATATTATAAAGAGGTAATGTATGTGACATTGTAAGGGGTAATCTCTGGAGCTATTAAACCGATTTTGAAAATTCTTTTACCAATAGAAAACCACGTTGTTTGTGAATGTTATAGGCTATACAATGTGTGGCCCAAAACCGGGGCGAAAAATTAAAACGTAGATTCTACTCCTCAAACTAGACAACTTTTGTTTAGCAACTTTTTAAAATCATAAAGTTTTTAGATTGTTCATTTTTCAAACAAAGTAAATAGTATAATCAATGTACTTAAAACTCCGTCTAATTGACATCGCCTGTCAGTCTAGTCACTCTACAGACATAACCAATTTCATAGTACATTGCGTGTTCGAATTAACTTTATAATGTAATAAAATTCAAATCGCAAGTTTTTTTTCAAAGTCGTCAAACAAACGTTGCGTAGTTTGAGGAGTAGAATCTACGTTTTAATTTTTCGCCCCGGTTTTGGGCCACACATTGTATATTGCCTAACGAAGTGGGCGCGGGAACAGCTAGTTTATTATATATTATTATTTGTTTCCTAGCTGTTTAATGTATCCAAATATTCAAAAGTAGAAAGTATTTTTTTTCTGAACCCATTAACTACACTCGCGGACTAATAAAACGGGTCAGAGTGCGTTTTTCATATTAAAGAGGTTATTTCGAAGCCTTGGTTCCTCGCCAGGGAATGCTTTTAGTGAAATGTGATGATGAATACCTCGAGCATCGATACAGGACTTCCAGAGTGCTTAGGATACCCAACTGAATGAATCTGCGGTTAACGCCGGAATAGTGCATGTTCAGAAAAACATCTAAAATGACAATAAAATGTAAGGACATCCAAGTGCTGACCCAAACTCTCCCGCTGTGATGTTAACTGATTGTGCGATCAGTTAGGTATCTTAAGAACATTTGACCTCCTCTATTGAACCTCGCAGTATCCACCATTAAAACTCACTCAAAACAACCCCTGGCGATTAACCAAGGCTTCGAAATAGCCTCGTTTGTATGAAAAACGCACTCTGACCCGTATTATTTGTCCGCGAGTGTATTCAAAACAATTAAAGTATTTCTACAGAACCTGTCGGCTAGGTTAGGTTTATTTAATAGTAGTCTAGACACAGAGCAGGCAGCGGACATCTACATAATGTTAGCCTGGGCCTCTATCCTACTCTGCAGAATCATGTTGCCTTTGACTCGTTATCTTATTGTCAACGCTGCTATACTCTTATTTACTTGACAGCAATGGCGGCCGAGTGGAAAACAATACGATGACAGGTCAAAGGTAATATGGTCGTGCCCTGTACAGTCGAGTTCATAAATATGTACACACTTTAGTACCTTGTCAATTTAATCGCTGTGACAAATCATATATGGCAGTTTTAGCATGACATTAAAAAGACAGGGTACTACAGAAGTACTTATGGACTCAACTGTACGATAGAGGCTGTACCGATTTAATGTAGCTAATCATTAATAAGTGAAGCAGTAAGACAGTTTAACAAATTTACACAGCAACGTAGTTTTGCCTTGATATTCCATTGTAAATGTGTCTAAAGTTATTATCTTTCGCAGAACGCAGCTTGTATTAGGCCTTTTTTTTTGTCCTCTTCTTATTACCTACTAGCTGTTACCGTGCCCGCTTCCTTGGACATCTTTTTTGTTATACAGCCTTTGCCATTCACAAATAACGTGGTTTTCTATTGGTAAAATAATTTTTCAAAATCGGTTCAGTAGGTCCAGAGATTACCCCTTACAACGTCACAAACTTTACCTCTTTATAATATCCATATAGATATTTCATTTATTAACGGTTGTGGTATTACGTCTTATTTATTTAGGTATATTTCCTTACATTAAATTGCTCAGGGCACAGTATCAAGTAACCGATATTGGCGGATTACTTCCGGTTCGATGAGCTTGAATTAATCAAGTCTTCAGCAATAACACTGAAACGTTAATTGAATAAATTAAATACTCATCGAAGCGAAGATTCAATTCTTCATTATAACTGTCTCCTATTCCACATTCATGGGTTTCTTTTTATTCCGCGCCTCCGTAATTCTCATTTTCACTCGTATGTTTATTTCGCACGATATACATAAGTCTAAACACAAGAACACTCCAGATTGGATCTTTGTATGCGGAAACAAAGTTTAAAATGATGCGACTCTCATGTGTAGTTGTTTCCTTTCTTTTTTCCGATGTGAGTTTTGTACGCTCTCCCCAGGGGGCAAATATTTACAGCTTTCTTATAAAGCAGTGTATAATAACAAGGTAATTTATTTCGCGCTTCAGAAGCGGGCAGATATTGCGGGGAAGAAACGTATTTATTTCACTCTGATTATTTTATTTGATGCCTATCTGACATGCTTTATGCCGGGATAGGGCGGCATATCGTTATTAGGCGTTATATGGCAAAAACCTGAAGGCAAAGACATCATTTTCTCGCATCGCTGTTACTTGGGAAAGAATTACAAATAGAAGTCGACAATTGGATATTTATTTATGCGTACATTAAGTTATAATATTGTAACGTACTAGCTGTAAAATCTTAAGTATCATAAATTTAGGGTTAGGGTTTTGGTGGCATATCGTGGTTCTAGAATCCATGGAGTCGATATTTCTTAATTATTATGGTAAGATTATTATGGTAAGATTTCAAAATGAACTAAATACTTTTTTGGTTCGGTTATTCCATACCTACTAATATTTGCTTGTTTGTAAGGCTTTAATAGCAGAGATATACTCCATATCAAAATTCATTTAAATTGGTTTAGCGGTTTAATGAATAAATAAAAATGAATTTGGAAATATTAAAATACTGAAGGTCAAAATTAAAGTGGTATGTATTTTTTTTATTGTGTCACAAAACTCAACTTAACACAAGCTTACTTACAGATTCGTTTTTATATATTGGGTATTAAGTCTTTGTATTACAATAAATAGGAAATAGCGACTCCATGGATTCTAGAAACACAATTTGCCACCAAAAGTCCTAACTCTAATCATAATAAACAGACAGACAAGTTTACTTTCACATTAATAATATTAGTAAGGCCTGTTTTTGTAAAAACAATCGGCACCACTATTTTATGGGAAAATGGAAGAAATCCAAAAATCTGGATCTACCTATAGATATCAAATAAGTTCAGCGGGCCTATTATAGTCGCGATTATAACTGTTGCTAATAAAATGACGTGTATAAAACATCTGTCGCTTTCTGACAAGTGTGCAAGTGTGTGAGAGTGCGGACGCTCTATCCAGCGCGATATTCTAAATGAGTCCGCGTGAATATCTCAACTGGACTCGCGATCGCGTGTATTTAGATTGTAGTTTTCAGAATGCAATTGTCTATGGGTCTCAGGTCCTACTCACCATTTGTTGTGTGCTGGTTTGCCCTCCCTGTGCCAAAAATAACTTTCTTGTCAAAACCATAACACATCAGAGGACCATGCTAAAATGCATTACGCGAACTAGCGTTTCTATTCATTTCATTATTAAACCAATCGCGTTACTGGTAGATCACGTGACTCTTCGTATCACGCGACATTTGGTTTAAAAACGAAACGAATAGAAACTCTAGTTAGTGTAGCACGCTCGTTCGCCTCCCTGTCTTATAAAAAAAATTCACTTCCCTTACGTCACTTTCTCAATTTATAAAACGGTTTCTCGGCTAAATCAAGCCGTATTTCATTCATTATACAAACAAATTACAAGTAAATGATTACACATGGCTAACCACACCCGAATGTTTCGCTGTTTGAGTTCTCCGTTTGGGTTAATCTATAATCAAGCTTACGTTACGCTTACGGGTTAAATCTGAACGGATCTCTTGAAAATTGATGATATACTTTTACTTTGGGACGGATGCGAATTATTACTGTTGAATTAAAAGCGGTTTGATAAACTGTTTTGATAGGGTCGTCTTTATACATATAACCATGTATATTTTTAATTCCATCAATTTGATTGTTAGGGCTCCGTACAAAAAATGGAAATCGGAACCTTTATGGGATCACTCGTCGTCTGTCTGTCACAGCCAATTTGCTGCGAAAATACTGGACCGATTGATTTGAAATTGGGTACACATACCTATATGTAAATTGATGATATGATGACAGACGTGCGGAGTAAACATTTTTGTTAAAATAATGTTCATTTTCGGGCCATATATCAAATGAAACGGCTCGTTATGAGGATCTCAAAAATATATTTGTTATTATTGTAAAATAAATAGCTTTGATTTTATTCATGAAAGAAGACGAAAATTGACATTACCATTAACTCTGAAACTACTTAGCCTAAAGTTTCGAAAAAAATACAAAATATAGTTCATTGCTTATGGATTATTGTAGATACCTATAAGAATTCTATGAATTAAAAATAAAGTGGTAAAGTCAACATAATACGTTCACTTACGCAAAAAAACTTCACTAAAACACTAATAGTTGGCGCTAGTACCAGTTAACTCGCGTCTTACTGTGAGGATTTCAAATGTCATATATGGTACTGTGTCATTAATGTACGGAACCCTCTTCACGCGAGTTTTTTTGTATTAAAGTAACCAGTGACACCTTGTTTGACGCAATTTAAAATTTCAATATTTTTCAAGATTTTTAACCCGTCAAATGTCATGAAATATATCAATCTTTCATGATGTATATCAAATGTCATCAAATCTTTCCAGATCTCATGAAATATAGTAAAGTACCTCTTTTTAAATCAGGCGAGATGAGTGATATAATTAACTTCCGTCCCATTTCCATACTACCAGTCACTAATGCTGAAGGATACGTTAGGTCACTTTAACAGAAATAAACTACTTAGCAATAACCAGTTTGGCTTTACCAGAGGTCGATCAACAATTGATGCGACATCTGTACTCATTAAATATATATATATATATATATATATATATATAACAGTTGAGGAAAATCTTGTGAAGGATTATTTTGTGATCTTTCTAAAGCTTTTGATTGCGGGGAACATATGACCCTTATTTTAAAATTAGAACATTATGGATTGTCCAATGAATCTTTAAGGCTTATGTCTTTTATCTAAGTGATAGAATTCAAACAGTTTTTGTAAAGAAAACGCCATCTGTTGGAGCTACAGTGAAAATAGGTGTGCCTCAAGGCTCTATTTTAGGTCCTTTTTAAGTTTTGATTTACATAAATGACTTGCCACTAACAGTCGGCAAACTTTGTGATATTGGACTTTTTGCTGATGATACTTCACTTATTTTCAAGGTAGATAGAAAATCCGTAGACTACTGTAGGATAAACGCCACACTAGTTAAACGGAGGCACTTAATTAAATTACTAGCAATAATTTGCTACTAAATGCTAATAATTTACTCAAGGTGGACTGACGATCTGATAAAGGTCGCGGGAAACCGCTGGATGACAGCAGCAGAGGACCGATCGTTGTGGAAAACCTTGGGGAAGGCCTTTGTCCAGCAGTGGACGTCTTGCGGCTGATAATGATGATGATGAAATGCTAAGAAAACTAAATGTGTTCGGTTCGTTTTCCCTAATGTTAAACCGGTTCATTCTAGTATTTTTCTAAATTACGAGTGTTTGCAAATGGTAGATTAGGCAGTTTTCCAAGGCATAACATTAGATAAAAAATTAAAATGGAGTCCCCATATAGTTGTAGCAGGTAAACTAAGTTCGGCAGCAAACGTGGTTAGGAAAATTAGACAGCTAACCAATCTTGCGACAGCTCGCTTAGTCTATTATAGTTATTTCCATAGTGTCATGTCGTACGGTTTTTTGGTTTGAGGTAAGGCAGCTAACATACCTATACAAACTATATTTGTGTTACAACTTAAACTCTCGTGACTCCTTAAGTGAACTTTTTAAGAAATTAATATCTTGACTGCAACGTCTCAATTTATTTATGAGAATATTATTTATGTTATTAAGAATTTAGATTCTTTCACCAATAATTCTGATATACATAATTTAAATACTAGAAATAAAAATAAAATCGCTATTTGAAAATTCCGCGTCCGTAAAGTATATAAATTATTTGTTAGTCAATGCATTCATTTCTATAATAAATTATCTGCCGTAGTTTAAAGTTACCCATTCCAGCACTTAAAAAATATTATGATAAGGTCGTTAATGTCTTTTTCTTCTTTCTTGCGGCGTTTCTTCCCATCAGTGGTCTCCTCTTGGGAAGCGCTGGTAGATTCTTGACGTGTAAAAGTGCCCGTGCGGCCTACTTACTGAATAAATTTATTTAATATTTTTATCTTTTATCTTTATGTCTTCTTTGTATCTTTCCTGTGATGTTGCCGATGGGTAATCCTATCTCCTATCCGCTAGTAGTTATACAAACGATGATAACGATAGAATTAGAATCGAATACTACCTAGAATTATACTGGGTACTAATATTATATATATTAGGTATATTATAATATATTTGTAGTAAATCCCAACTTGACCCCTACCCTACCCTAGCTGTACAAAGAATACTTGATTAAAGTTCCTCGATCTATAATTCGCCCCGATTGCCTGCTAGATAAAAAAATATCGAAGAAGTTTGTAATACAGACAGTTTTAATATAACAGGGAATATAATGACGTTATTCCCGCAACGTTAATCTGTGACAATGTGGGAATTAAAGCGATGCGTGGGCGACAGGCTGTCTGGTGGTTTTATTAACAAACACGAGATGGAGCTACTGTTACCAACGCTTGCAAGCTCTTCGCGTCAGTTATAATTATTTCATTATAAAACAATAGTTAATGGTGGATATTCAATGTGTAGAAAGGAAATGATCCTAAAGGCCGTGCTGCCGGTAGACATGCTCATTTGCTTGCTACTATGTCTGTTCGAAACCAAAATTAACTCATCGGATGAGATAGTGTTTTGAAACTTAAAACATAGCTCAGAACTAAATGGCAATACAATGACATGTTAATACAAAAAACGACCTAGTAATACATTATTTTAGTGGATAGGTTATTAATTATTTTATTCTATCAAGCTAATTGTACGAGTAATTAAATATAATTATTTATTTATTTAACAGATGTAGATTTACAAACCTCAGATTTTGGAATCATGTAAGCGGTCTTTTGTGTTACAAGTTGTAACCATTAAAACTATTGCTTCAATGATAATAAAGACCAAACTAAAGCAAAATGTCACTAAAATAAATTGCCTTTTGTCGTAAAGTTTCTATCTAAATTAGTTGATAAAGGCCAAAGTATCAAAGTATAGTTCACTACATTAACAAATGGCCGGTCCTGATAGCACGTTTCGCTCGCCAACTTATCTCCCGCTGGCTGGCTGGCTGGGTGACTGCCTTTGCCTGTAATTATCCGCGCAGTGGTCAAAGGCTCCCCGGCTCAATCGCTGACTAGATCAGTTCGTAGATAAATTTGAACACAGAAGGTTCTATGCTTTTTATACCAGTCTGCCGAAAAAGCAATATATGTTCTTGTAGAAGGTGAACCAATGACCTAATTTCGTCAAAGAAAAACAGACGAATCAAACACGCAACTCTAGCGAAAATTACAATTTCCGAGGGTAATATTTCCTAAATGGACTGCTCCCGGACCAAATCTAAAAATTGGCAACATCTACATACCTCTACATAATATTTTTGAAGAGCTAAACAATAATACCTCATTTGATATTAGTATAAAAAGTATACCCTTTTGCTTGAAATAATATTTTGTCAAGATTTTATTCTACGTACCTTTGTCCACGTTATTTATATGTATAACAGTGTCAAATTACAGATTTATTGAGCTAGACCGTGGACAGATGGACAAACGGAGTTCTTGGTTTCACTTCGGATCCCTAATAAATGAGACCCAATTGAAATAGATTTATTTAAGTTGAAAAAAAAAGGATAAAATAATGATGATATTAGTAATGTTAAATATCAACTAAAGCTGATAATGACAACAGCAAGTTTTGTAGCCAATCAACGTCTTGTCAGGCTAGTATGGAGTCAAGACACTTACACACAACAATCGCAATCTTCTCAGCAGCAGCTAAGTTTCATTAGAGTCTAGAAAGAAAGAAAGAATAAAAAAGGTTATTCAGCCACAATCATTTGTAAATAAAAATAACAAATAATTAATTTAAAAAACGGCGGCGAAAGGTTTATGGCTCAGCAACATGTTTCGAAATTTTTTGCGACTCTGATATTCTGCCAGGACCTGAAGATTTTAAAGCTAATTTACCTAAACGGACAGTGGAACGGGACGGGAAAACGATAAGTGGAATGGTTATATGTGTTAAGGTCAAGGGACATTGGATACATACATTTTCATGTCTTTTTCGCTAAAGCATACCTACTATTTTGCAGAGCGAAATTATGCTTCCAAGTTTTATAGTCTTTGTAGGTATCTATGTACGTGTGAGCTATTATCGAATGTCCTTTTGTAATTCCTGAATGTAATAAGTCGCAGGCAATAGCCAGTAACAAAATATGTATCAACGATTCAATCATATATGTAGTAACAGTAAGCAAATCTTACTAATGTCATATAGGTACATAAACAAACGTCGAAGTTAGTTACAACTTTGTTGTTTCTTTGATTGAGTTCACGCCTAAACTATTGTATCAATTGCTCTGACGCTCGGAGAACTGTTCCGGGAATTGCCACATTAGTTAGAAATGCGAAAGGTAACCAATGAAGGGAATGGC
Organism: Acleris sparsana; assembly: GCA_923062465.1. NCBI lineage: Eukaryota > Metazoa > Arthropoda > Insecta > Lepidoptera > Tortricidae > Acleris > Acleris sparsana. The sequence continues at coordinate 5,086,848 of OV281289.1, forward strand.
TATACAATTACATCGAATGGACCTAGGGACATGAAATTTGGAGGGAGTATACCTTGAGAGATACTTATATCCACTTTTAGTCCTTATCACATTGCAATATGGTGACAAAGTGGATTTATCTCTTTGTAATCGACTGTACCCTAGGGATGCACCGTGCAACAAGAAACATTTTTCTGAAAATCGGCCCCAACAAGAAAAATAGCTGAAAAACAATTCTGCGCATACGAAGTCTGTAAAAATAAAAATCAATTGCTACAATGTAAGATGAAGCATCACTTAAAAAGGAATCGTCTCGTTTTTTTGATTTATTCCTTATTGTCAGGACAAGGTTTTATGAAAACCGACACCGGGTAGAAACAGCTAGTATAATATAAATGCCGCTAAAGTCGCCATTCAACATTATTGAACGGAATTAAACTATGAAGGGTACCAGACCGCATATTAGGTCGACTGTACAACTGAAAGAAATGAATAGCAGCTGCCAACAAATATATCAATGAAAAAAAAACGTGATTTAAGTAGGTCCATAATTAACCCCCACTAAGAACTGGACGGCAATAGTGGAGCACCCAGCATTTATTGCCCTGTCCTGAACCCTGTCGTTAGGGGTCATTAGGGTCCCGCGGCCGGAAACCCCGTCCCGACAGCTTCCGCTGCTTTGTTTAACTTTATCTTGGACTAAATTAAATTAGTTTTAACGTTTGTGTAAACGGTTGAAATGAAAACACTCAATTATTCTGCTGGAGGACTTAATTTGAAGGCGAGTTAAAGGAATTCGGTATTTTTGGAAAACGAATAACGAATTCTTGAGAAACGGACAACGGGGAAATTTGACAAGTTCAATGGAAATTAAGGAATTTTAAGGAATCCTCGGAAATAAATTTACATCCTTGCAGCGTTGCTATTTCTGATTGATGAAATACCCAACCGATGAACAAAATGAGACCGAAAGTTTTGTATCTCTTGGTCGTACAGTCGCCCTAAAAGTAATTTTACAATTTTGTACCGTGTCGCTGTTAAACGCCTTTGGCAGATTAGTGTAATAGTTCTAACGTGACGTTAAAATGACAAAGCATTAAAGTGTGCAGCTTCTTATTAGGCCGACCGTACCATCTTTTATTGTTACGCCCAGTTGCATAAGTTCAATTAGTACTTATGTCATCCCGACACTTTCTATCTTTTTTTTTGCTAAGGTACAAGGTGAAAGCACGTGACTTAAGCCGACGTTTTTAAAATCTGATAATCATATTAAATATAAATTTCGATTAGTAAAGTAATACTTAAATTGAAAAACAGTACTGGAATATGACCTAATAAAGGTAGCAGCAAGTTGGTGGAGGCAAGCTGCATTGGATTGTTGTGGCTAGAGGTCTATGTTCAGCAGTGGACGACTACGGGCTGAAATGATGATGATGATGATGATGATAAATATAGTTTTGAAAGAATCATATCATACTCATATTATCGTATTTTAATGAGTTATAGGATAAATTTGTATTCCCAAGTAATTATATTGAATCCTTGACGTTACTGCACTGTCACTGTAGAGCTGGCAGTTTCCTCGCTCAACGAATAAGTTTAGCCATTCAACGAGGAAATGCTGCCAGCATCTTTGGTACGATGCCGCAGCGGCCATTCTTAGATTTAATGTTATAGTTTATCTTTATATCTTTAGTATTAGATTTAGTCTTATTTAATAAATTTAAATTTTCTGTTATTGTTTTATACTTAATGCATTAATTTATGTCGTTTTTCAATTAATAATTTATTATATTATTACCTTACCTAATAAGTACTTTGTTCAAGTTCAAGGAGTTTCAAACAAACATCCTGTGTAATCGATTGTACCAACAACCTATTTTAAACTTCCAGCTAACAAGTACCAGCTCGTGGAGCTAGTCTGAGAACTTTGATCGTGCCCTCAATGTTGTTCGAGTAATCGACAGAAATGAGTGAAAGCTATTGAAAGTTGGCCTGTGTGCCCTGAAAACGAATCATTCAGTGTTAAGGTGCTATTCCACTGGAGAGGCGAGGAGGGGGTTGGATTGGAATCATTGAGATCTGTACCTATGGCAATATTTCAAGTTTCTTTTAGCGTATCCGAATTGGTGAAGACGTGCGAGACGAGAATTTAAATATTTATTAGTGTAATATATAGAGTGTTTATTAACTCGGTACTGGAATTATAATTCTTGCGCAGGTTCGTGAGGTCTCGCGCGAGCTAGTCGTAATTTTACCTTAAGTACCTTTAAATAAAAATTAATTTATACTTATATTGAAATTAAAAATTGGATTGCTAGATATATTTGGTAGGAGGTAGATAGACATTGAATTCGAGGTACTTATACAAAAGTTTGAGGGAGGACGAAACTTTGAAAAGTGCAGAGAATGCAATGCACGCTTTTAGCATATTCAGTCATGCTGTCGAGAACATCAGGCGGCATTTACAAAAAAATGGTAGCCCATATCAATAAGATCGGCTGTTACCCTACACTGGCAAAAAACACCAAATTTGTTAGTGTCTTTCCTCAAAGGGTTGTGATTTGTGCATAAATCAATAATAGCTTACGCACATTAATAGCGAGTCCGTTGGTTTTATAGCTCCAGGCTGCTACGGGATACCTCGTTATAGGTACCGATTTATTGCACCCCAGCCGAGAGATTTGCTCCACACACCGATCACTTTGGATTCCTAAGATACCTATAAAGCAAGCATCGTTTCGAATATTGTATCAAATATAGGCGTAAATTCAACTAGGGTGGAATGGAAAGGACTAAGGGTAGTGTCTTAAAGCCACTGGGCTGTCTAATACGTCCTATCCGAATAGGTTTGAATGCAGAGAAATATCTTATGCCTGCTCTTCACTCCCGCGCGAGTCGAGGCGAGGCCGAGATACACTGCCGTCATCAAATACTAGATGGACTGTAAAACTTTTGAAATAACATCAATGTATTTCTGCCTCGTCCCGTCTCGCGCGAGTGTGAAGTGCAGGCAATAGAGAAACTGCCACTGACAACCTGATACGTAATAACTCACATATAAACGACGAAATCGTTGGATAGAGTATCAAAACTATAATCTTCAAATATTTCTTAGAGTGCTTGCTAAAACATCGTTCTATTTATATAAATAGATAAGCTTTACTAATCGTCGTTTCATAAAAGTATGAAATGGCTGAATTAAATTAAGTATACATGTGTGTATAAATACAGGTTTCTGGTTTGAAATTCATACTCCGTTTAAAAGGGGCGGCACCCACACAAGCCGTTGCGAAACAATCTGCAGTCTGTGAGCACTAAGAAGGTGCTTCGGGTTTATACTTCCTTCTCACTCGCTCTTAATAAGAGCGTATGAGGGCAAGTGAGAGACAAGTACAAACCCGAAGCGCCTTCTGAGAACTATCGCACTTAATATAAATTTACTGCTACGCGAAGGCTCTATTCTACTCGGTAAAAACGTGTTGCTTTTGACGTGTTATCGTATAAGTTAACGTTATGATAGCTATGATTTACTTGACACTGATAGCGGCTGAGTTAAAGGCAATACGGCACGGCATGACAATAGGAAAATGGTTTTATTGAGTCCAATACATGTACAATAGAATCACTGTAAGGGCTTATTAACGTATATCCAATCTGTAGCACTGGCGAGGTGTTTTTAATTGTATTGCCTTCGATGAACAAACACGCAGACAGCCCACCTGATGGGAAGTGGTCACCGCCACCTATGGACATTTGTAACCACGAAGGCGTCACCAATGCGCGAGAGTTACCGGCGCGGAATATAAATGTCCAATAAACTTTTAACTCAATACTGACAGTTCCAAATCCAACCTCAGGATCGTTTTATAATGATTAATTAAAAGACGTCGTGTACGGCAGTTGATCGATTTCTCTGTCAACGTCGGCGTAATGGGAAAACTTGATGAATCCGTAGAATAACCAAGTTTATCGGATTATTTGTTCGTTCCAGTACTTCCAGTAACTGATAGAATGTTCGTTTTCTACGGATAGGTAATGGGAAATTTGCTGTTTCTGTCAAGTGACATTGGTAATTTGCACATGTACACACCGCACTGTTACAAGTAATAATTTCACAGGTCCAAACTGGCAACACTGCTCAAATGGCTGGTCGTCATTGGTCGAGGTTGTGTGAAGTGGAAACTTGTAAACTGTAAATTGTAATTTGTAGCTTTATAAAACAGGCCACTGGGATTCTGTATTAGGTTAGGGTGTTTCACATTTGTATGGAAAAATAAACTCTTCGTCTTCTTATTTGTAGGCTTCGCTTACGCCCTAACTCTTTCTATTGTAGAAAATGATATTATTATACATGCTCTTTGATGAAAATGCATTGTTTCAAGGTTGCAGCCCCTAAATAGGTACCAACTAATTGTATTATAATATTCAATATCGGTCTTTTATATAAGTAGGACCAAGAATTCGATCAAATTCATTAAAAAATGCACTGTGTCAACAATGAATCACCCTATCCTTACTAATATTATAAACGTGAAAGTTTGTAAGTATGGATGGATGTTTGTTACTCTTTCACGCTGCAACGACTGGAAGGATTTGGATGAAACTCGAAATGGAGATAGCTTATACCCACCCAGGATTAACACATAACCTACATATCATTAAAATTTCAAAATTTAAAAGTTCCCGAGGATATAACGTAAATATTCGAAACGCTCGAAATCTACGCGGACGAAGTCGTGGGCAGAAGCTAGCTCTACATATACCTACCGTAATCGTTATTTACCTTTTGACCAGTAAATTGGTTTAGAACCCTACTACTAACCTTGAATAAAATTATAAATCTTTTATTACTAACGTACTATGGTTGTCTGAAAATTTATGTTTTTTTTTTGACATCTATTTTTTACAGGACATTAAGAGCTACTGTACCCATTGTCAAGAATAATTTATCATCATATCATAAGCTAATTCTAGCCAGCCTGGTACAAAACAAAAATAAGGAAGGTGTACTAAAACAAACACGAAGAAAGGCCGTATAAGTACGTATAATATTGTAAACTTTACACGCGAGCCTACCCAAAAACTTTTTAATCTTAAGATGTGGGTTCTTATTAAATTTAGATCGGGATTGGCAGCGCGTGCGTTTGAACCTTTATCCTCTTACAAGCTGTAATAGGTTCCCCAACTCCCCCCTATCAAAAAGCTTTTAACCTTTTAACTAAAAGCGTGTTAGTAGTTTTTGTGGAAGGCTCAGGAACTATCCTCAAGGCGTATAACCCTGAAAATAGACCGATTAAATGGGCAGTTGACGGCTTGCGATAAGAAAGGGTGAATCATTAAATTATATTGGGGCGAGACAGCTTTGGATATGGCTGGGAGATATTATTTTAGACGTTCGGATTTTCAGTGTTATGTAGGCAGTATATTTCTGATTTTTCATTATTTTTATGGCGTGCGGTTAAACTCTATAGTACTAAGACACACAATCATGAAGTTTCTCAAGATTGATAATGTGGACAGAAGTAAAACAATGCTACGTTGGTATGTTTGTTACGTGTGAAGGAATAGTAATAAAAGCATTTTTTTATTGCTGTCAAAATTATAAATAACTATTCAGATTTAGAACACTAAACGGTTTGCTGCGGCGGCTTATCACTGAATAATAGCTTTAATCGATAAACTGTACATATTCCCCGTTGCTGGGGACCTAACATGGCTGCGCTTATCGCGTGACAAAGTTTCGATAAGGCATCCGTCACCTTTTGACACGTAAATAAGTACGACAGTGACGGATGCTTTATCCACTTTTGACACGCGATATAGACGTAGCCATACTAGGCACACTGGAATCAAGTACATTTTAAATTGTAATTTCCTTTGTTTTTATTATTAACATAGAAGGATAAGTGGTTAGGATAGTCTTGACACATTTATTTGTATAGGCTGGACGAGTTCAGTTTACCAAAGAGTTTTATAACGCATTGTATACTTTGACGACGTCTGTGGTTCTTGAGGGTTTTATTCGCTTCACTTATTGAAATTTTGCAAGTGAATATTTTTAATTTTTAATGTACGAGTTGACCACGGGTTGGTGGTCACAGTTATTTCCGCTACGAATAGCCTAGTGACGTTACGAATGCGAGTGGACCGAATTTCTCAGATAACTCAGCTTCAGTCATTTAAATTGCTGGCTCAAGGATGTCTAGAGTGGAGGCTAACAAAAAGATCTTCCACTTTTTCAAGAACTTACAGGAAAATCTCAAGTATTCCGCTGAATAAATATTGCTGTTTGAAAATTCTCGCAAATTGTGCTGCTGCCTCTTTTCGTAAAAAGAATTTAAAATTTTAATTTTATGAAGAGTTATTTTGTCCAAGCACGATTGGCTTTTAAATTAGGACTGTTTAAAATTCCGGGTAACGTCGAGTTTATTAAATCTACGGCATTTGTGTTAAAGTTCAGATCACTGAAGGAGTCAGCAACATACGTATGAACTACGTCACACCCTGACCCATTATACACCGTGGGCCCGAATAACCCGACCAATTTTAACAATCGATACTAGAGCCTATTTGCAGAATATAATGGGTATAATATGTAGTCCAATAACGCATAATTTCCGAGACTTTCATTATTTAAAAAACAATTCCATAGTTAATTTAATTTGAACTCTGTCACCTTAACCTAAAGCATTATTTAATAAGAAATTGATTAATTAATTTATGTTGTATGTGGATGATATTGCTACTTACAACATGAATCTTTCTTAGTAAATAATGCTTTAGGTTAAGGTGACAGAGTTCAAATTTAATTAACTATGGAATTGATTTTTAAATAATAAAAATCTCGGAAATTATGCGTTATTGGACTACATATTATACCCATTATATTCTACAAATAGGCTCAAGTATCGATTGTTAAAATTGGTCGGGTTATTCGGGCCCACGGTGTATAACGCTGTCACAGTGACCTTATAAACAAATAATTGTTTGATACTTCTTACGATTTGGTGACACAGTTCTATAGTGGGTCAGAGGACAGTACATACTTTTTCTGCGCATGTTTTTAAGAATTAGAATAGGAAAATTTCATTTAATGCAGCGATGCCATATATGCCTTACACACAAATAACAATTATACAACTGAAATCTAACGCCGGGATGACAAAACAGCGTGGTCCTGACTACCCGAATGTGTGGTTTTTACCAGACTTCCTTGAAATAGGATAATGTTTTGACCTGTATGTATGTATGGAAAAGGAAAATAGGTGTTTAAGAGTAAGTAAGCTGCACGGGTATGGAATTAGTAGAAACTTACGTACAACTGGAAGGTGCGCTACACCGTTAACGCGAGTCGAAAGTCCCTTTCTAGTAAAGGTAACCATATTTTAATGGAATTTACGGACAAATAAATTTTACAAGCCGGTGGGGTTGTGAACGAAACAATATTTAACCGACTTCACAAAAGTAGGAAACTAGGGTTCTTCAATGCATTCATATTGCCTAATTTAAATATATATACCGTGTTATTTATCACATTTTTGAAAATTACCATGTACTATCTAGTTAACATTTCGTGCTAAGAACATCGTAACTTTTTAATATGGCTATTGTGTAAGAGGGACAAACAAAGACAAATTAAGCCTCTCTAGGCTCGTATACTTTGTTACCAGTAAATCGACTAAATGCTTACTTAATTCCATGGCATGGGTACTTTTAAACGTCAAAAATCTACCAGGGCCCGAATTATGGTCGCACACACTACAAACTGCTAAGAAAGTGACAGATGTTTTATCCACGTTTATCCAAGTCTGAGAGGAAACATTTTATTTTAGTCTTACTTAGGTATGACAATCTTAATATAAATCCAATCCTCGCAATGTGTAAAAAAAACTATCAAGCCTACTTGAGCGGGAAAACGTGTGTTCCCTTGTAGCGTCTGAACGGTTGCCCCAAATTCTACGACGAGATGTCGTTCTGTTCATATTAGCGTCACGAGTGTCACTGGGCACTTTATGAGTGTTAACATATTATTATACAGGGTGTTAGGTAATTTATAGGTAATCTGTGACCTGCTCTGATAGGGGCAATTAGGATGATAAGAAAAAGTTTGACTTCGAGATATTTTGATATTTCGTTATTTAAATGTATCAACGTGGCAATACTGCCAGCATTTCGGGAACAATGCCCACTGATAGCGATGTGTTAGATTAGTGTAGTTTTAAGTATGTTTGTAAGTTCGTTCGTTTGTTTTTATGGTTTCATAACTATGAAATGTATGAGATGACAGTGTAATTTGAAGAAAAAAGTCAAAGTATCTCGAATACAGTGACACTTTTACAAAGCCTTATTTACCTTTTTTGGATTGTTCTATCGGCAAGTCACGGATTTTCCATTATTTACCTTACCCCCTGTATAGACGACCATATAGTCGCGATGTTAAAGCCTGCTTTTTGTTACATATGGCATTTGTTTGCGTTATGCTAATACACTCGTAAAACCAGTTGGCCCGCAGACAAAAATGCAAGGAAATGTTTTTCATCCATCGATAATCGCTTTTACGAATGTCGGCCTTTGTATTGAGTTGTAATAAAAGATCAGCTTTCATTCCCTGGTCTCTTGATATCCGAAACGTATTCCCTATCCGAAACCGTAGGTGAAAGTCATTTATCTTCTTCAGAGGGTCATACAAAGGGTCGGCTTATGTGTTTATCTAAATAAACAAACATAGGATCTCGTGTTCAGGACGACAATGTTGGTAGCGTTACGAAGACAACAAATGTAGGTACAGGTGGATTATTATGGTAGGGAATCGGAAAAGTCAAGCAGTGTAGTTTTGAGATGCTGATTTTTATTTACCTAGAGGTACTGTTTGCATGTGAAATTGTGAAGTACATTTCTTTCTACCACATAACTATCACATACCGGAATTAGGTCTTTCATCAACACTATATTCTTGAGACAAGCTTATTTTCTTCCATCTGTACATACTTTTTTCATTCATCAGCTTCTTACCTACCAAGATCAAACAACAAGTTCAAATGCGGTGGGTCTACGTTAAGTAGGTACCTACACCGGAGATACATTCTGACTCTACATCATTTATTTAGTTCTTAGATATTATGTGTAAATCTTTATGACAATGCAGTATCGTTGTGTTAAGTGCCTCATTAATAAACTGATCTTGTATAAGACGTCCATCTCAAGATGCAACAAAGTTCAAAACGTAGAAAACTGTAATTCCAGACAAGTCTTCAGCTAAGATCAGAGGCATGTGATCCTCCTATCACTTTTGAGCTCGTTGCAGCTATAATTAACCCGCGAGTTTAAGAAGTCAGAGCACACACAAAACATTTTAGCGCGTGCATTCTCGATTAGGCAGCTTCATACGCAGTTCAACGCAACAATATTGCATTGTCATTGGATTTGCAAATGTCGTAATCCAAAATTTAGGCATTCCCAAGATCGAGAACGTTAAAATTGACTTGTATAAAACTAGCATCTTGAAACAAAGTGGGCCTAGTATAGCTGCGTCTATATCGCGTGTCAAATGTCGATAAAGCATCCGTCACTGTCTTACTTATTCACGTGTCAAAAGGTGACGGGTGCCTTATCCGAACTTTGTCACGCGATAAACGCACCCATGTTAGGGCCCATTCTGAATACCACATTACCAAGCATCAATTATAACGTTCGCTATTCCAGCGCCAATGTAATCACATCGGTTTGTCTCCGGTCGGCGACAAAGGAGGTCGGGAACGAATTAAAGTGGTCGATTTATTCGTAGCCGGTTCCGGAGGAGTGGCGGTGATCCTGACAGACTGCTCGTGCTTGACTTATGGGTCCTTGTCCCGGAGCCTTATTAAAACCGGCTTCCTTTTTTAACCCCACTTTGACCTGTGGGTCTAGTATGGCTGCCTCTATTTCGCGTGTCAAATATGGATAAAGCGTCACTCTCGTACTTATACACGTGTCAGAAAGTGCCGCATGTTTTATCCACATTTTGTCACGCCCCCCCCCTTGCCCCCTGTATTATAGGTACAATAAAACCACAGTATTAATCGTAATAGTACTCGGCTGTCTGGCGCCGTCACACTCATTCTGGCATCTGTCATTAATGTCATTATATTTGTTATGTCGGAGAGACGGTGAAAGCCGCTGACAGTCGCTGACAGCTGAGAATGTACGGATGGCCCAGTTTAGATAAGCAAGGTGTCGTTAGATTCATATTTATTAGCGTCGAGTGTTACGAGGTTCGTTACTTTAAAAAAACAGGTCAAGTGCGAGTCGGACTCGCGCACCGAAGGTTTCGTATTTAAGATAATATGGATGGAAAACGCAAAAAAATACATATTTAGCTATGAACTATATTGTCTATGCAATAAGAGCCATTTTGACTGGCCTAAATTTCAATACAGATTTTTAAAGTTTATTGCAAATTTTCCAAAACTGTTAAAGTTGAACCTCATTTTATTTCTTGCGTTAAAAAGAAATAATTATTGTTGAATCTGGAATTTTTCGTTTTGTTTTCCGTAAACTTCGAAGATAAGAGGGAACTGTCAGTTTTTAATTTTTTGGCTATAATTCAAAAAGTACGACACGGAAAGCTATAAAAAATAATTGAAATTTGCAGATTGAGCCTTTTCACAATCAAATCACTTTCACATTTCAACCCCTCATTCTACACCCCTTTTCAAATATTTAGACAATAATTTCATATGGTTTTCACTAAAAACAGATGCGGGCAAGCAACGATGCCAAATTTCAAGTTGATAGTTTCAGAGAAAACCTGCTGTGACATACAGACAGACAGATTACCGAAGTCTCACTATGGTTCCCTTTTTTACCATTTTGGTTCGGAACCCTAAAACGTAGCAAAGGATGCTCCTATTTTCGATCCGACATTACCCCGTGAGCAAGCGACATCCCAAGTCAGCGTTCAAGCGCAGAGCCGCTAGCTGCCTCGTTTGTCAGCGATACATACGACTCTCTTAAAATATTACGTATTGTTCTTAGAAGGATATTTATGTAGCTCTGGCTGTGACAGTGAAGAATGACAATGAACGCTGCGACCGAACGTACGCTCTGTCTGCTTCCGTTTGTGGAGCGATCGGTTCAGTGAGCAGCGTTATTGTTAGCATATTTGATCTACAATGTATTCAAGTTACTGTGAGTTAAGGGATCAAAATGTAGTGATTCATGGTTAACAGCTTAATACGAGGATATGACTTTTCATATCGTTTGGGATGGTTGAAGAAATTAATTGACAATTAATCAGAATTATTATTAAAAGTCGTTAAACACGCTCTATTGTTCATTTTATTTTCTAAGAGGGAGAACATAGCTTAAGATAAAGGAGAACTATGTACCGAGAGTAGGTTCATGTACCTACGTGGACGATGACTTTTTCGTTACCGGTAAACTGGGGGTACTTTGATTTACGGGGTAACATTGACCGACCTTAAAACGATAACTGTTTTAGTTGTTATCTTCTTAAATTGTTGAAGTAATTATATAACTGTATGAGTAGCTTAGTCCTGATGAAACATTTAATAGAATAATTAAATATTAAAGATAGTTTTTGGGGTGATCAATGTTACCCCGTAAATCAAAGTACCCCCAGTTTACGTAGTACAAATTCTTGATATCATCAAACAATAAATATTCACAATAAAGATTCGCAAAAGGTAAAAGGGCGCACAAATTTAAAAAACAATATTTCCGAAATAACATGTATTCTGTACACAAGGGGCTTCAGTTACTTGTCTAGACTATATTTATAACTGTACAGGGTGTATCACGCCATCTTCTCGGCCGGCCTAGGCAACTCAGGCCGAGGCGATAAAGACCCGAGCCATAACTTACCTACTTTGCAAATTCCCCGAGGAACGGATGAGAACCTTCTAAAGCTTTTGTTCTAACGCAACCTTATTTATACGTAAGTATACAGATTTACTGGTTCTACGTATCCCTTTGTGCTTCGGCTTTATATTTCGCGGATAGATAATTAAATTTTATTCCTGTATTAAATTCAATTTTGTATACTATCTTTTTGTACGATGTTAATCACATAATAGAGAAAATGAAGCTCAGAAAACTTTCGATTAACATTATATAAAACGGGGTATCATTAAAATAATTATAGGTTGTGACAAATTTCAGTGCCTTAAGTTTTACTAATAGCGGTGTAAAATGTGTGACCGCAATAGATTTATTTGGGTATTTAATTTCGCCGCAAATTCTCATTTGGCGCGTTTCCAGCGAGGCGCGGGTTTCGACGATTCCCATTGGACTGCGCCGTGAAATAAAATCGCCCTCTGACTTTAGCGAAAATTCCTCTTCAATGAAGCCCTCTGGGTGTTAAAATTTTAAAGCTGTTTATATATTTACAAAACCGTGTAAATTACTGTTGGTAGAAAATTAAATGTACTTAACTTTTTATTGTTGCACTTTTTTTATTACTTGTCATTGTACGAGTATGTCTTTATACCTAACTTTTCTTACTTAAGCACCGGTAAATTAAGTACCTAACACCGGGTAATCTCGGTTTTGTTTCGCAGATAAATAAACCTAAAACACGCTTTGTGTATATACACCTGGAACACTTCAAGGCCCCTACCTTGAAGTGATGTTATTCTGGTAAAAAACTCACTTCTCAATTCGTCCACGTAGTATCAACCGACAAACTAAAGTCGCCCTTGGCGTTTGTGGGTACTTCAGGATAAGTTAAGTACCTGCCGCTTTGGCCGATCAGCTTCGTCGCAGAAACCGGTAATCAGTTTAAAAATACACGCTCTAAAGTGCGAATTAGCCTGGCAATAAAAAATCTGCCCTCCTAAGCCAAAATGCAGTATCTCAAATTCAAGAACCAAAGCAGTTTTAACTCACGTTAGTCAGCAATAAGATTGATATTGGTACAGGAGTTTTATTTGAGATAGTGCCTAATGGCTTAGGAGCTTACTTACAGTTTTACAGCAAGAAGTACAATTCATCTGTCTTTTACTAATGTAAAAAATAACGAAGTAAATGTTTTCTACTCGATTCTATTCTACTAACTTAAAAGTTAGAGTAAGACAGCAGTCAACTTCTGCAATTTTTATTGCTAGTCTAAACCTCGGTTAAAATTTTAATAGCTCTGTGACAACTAGTTCGTTAATAATTTGACAACGAATAAAGTGAGTTGTTTAGTAGAATCACCAAGCAGGATAACCTAATCACCCTGTACATAACTTCAACTTACAAAACCACTAGACCCACAGGTCCCAATGCCCCCTTAATTCAAACTTCATTACTCCATTACGTTTTAATTTGCACGACGCGAAATCGCTCAGAGGGTTCCGTAGGTCGAGTCATGTCTAATACAATGACGGTGGCCTTAGCCAGGCTTAATCGAAAAATTCCTTCGTCGATTCCCCGAATACTTGCATGATCTCGCACGCGGCCCCACTGGTAAATACTCGTTCCCACACTGAATATTCCGATGCGCATGATTGATTTGAAATACTGAACTTGACAGCAATTCGGCTTGCGGTTGTGATGGGAATTGTCTGGGAGTGTCGCGCTCTTTCTATAAAGTGTTAAGGGGCTTCTTGCATTTTTAAGGTTTTTGGCAAACTTTACCAACCAACTAAACCCATGCAATAAATAAATAAATTAGTAGAATAAAGCAAGAATTAGCAGGAAGTTATAATATTATTCAGCTTCAGCGTAGGTAAACAAAAAGGTTCCGTACAAGAATATCAATGGTGCTCACATTAGACAGGCCTGTTTGACGTGTCATAAGAAACGTTGCTTCCCATGACACATTTATACAGCATAATTTGACATAGGTAATTTTCTAGAAAAACACTCATGGCATAGCAAACAAAATGATTTTTTAAAGCAGTTTAAACTGTTTCTAACGAATTCAACATAAATATGCTAGTGTGAATTGGAAACGTAATTAACTGTTATATCTACTTCAACGCAGATTAAATTAAAGCTCATTTGGATGTGTTTGTTCCATTACCGCCGGTTAGTTTGAGCTTCGAGCGTATTTAGTGCTAGCTGAGCTTAGAGCTTCCGTTACGTCAGGGAAATTAGTACCTAATGTGATTAAACAGAGGCTATAACAGCTCGTTCATCAGTAGTTATTTGTTTAATTATATCGAAAAAGTTCGTTTTTTTACAGCAATATAATCCGAAATTTTGGAATGATGTGTTCAAACGATTTAATTTTTTAAAAACACCAAGGTTTATATTCTGTGCCGTATGAAATAAACTCAAACTCACAACTTTTATTCGATAAAAACACATGAAATATAATACATATTAAGTAATAAATAAATATCAGGGGACAATGTCACACCAATTGACCTAATTCCAAACTAAGCTCTACTATGTGTACTAGACAATGATATAAATACATATTATATGTTGAGAAATATATGTATACTTTTAAAATTTGAACCCAGGGCCGCGAATGCATCTTCAAAATGAGTACTTTAGTTTTAACGTAGGTATCATATTATGTCAACGTTATTATACTCGTAGTTCTTATTTTATTGATAGTAATGGCGGCCGCATTAAAAACTATCGTAATGTTTTTTTACTCGCCCGCTAATACGTATAGAGACAAAGTAAAATAGAAAGAAAGAAAGAAAAGAAAAATACATTTATTCACTACACACACAAGAAACAAAAAAATAAATAATTGAAAACAGAAACAACAATAAACAAGTAGTGAGTGTGTCTTCGCGGCAGTGAATCGGACACTGGCTCAGCATAATGCTGAGGTGTTAAACACCTGCAGCGCTGATTTTCAGCCAGCTCCGAGTGTGACAGGCGGACAGTACGCTAAGCGAATAAAGTATAATTGAAAGGAAATATAGAATAATTATACATATATAAAGATACTATTAAACAAATACTTAGAGTTGGTGGCAAAATATCTACAAAATCTACATGAAAATACCTTACATAAACATATTTAAAGTAGAAATACGAGTACGTACTTAGCCAGTATACAGCATCGACAATTTGGCACAATTAACAAAAACAAAAGAAAACTAAACTCTGATTTACAAAGTGCTGGTTGGGAAATAGGACTTTTAGAGCGCCAACAAATAACCCTTAAGCTTACGCTTAAAGGTGTACTTGCTAGGCGCTCCTTGGATGGGAGGGAGATCATTCCAGCACTTGGACGCCGCGAACTTGAAACTGCCCCGAAACGCTGCGGTTCGGTGCAGCGGCACAATCGCCCTAGCTTTAAACCTGCGTACATTACTGGACCACTGGATCTTTTTAAAGAGGCACGACGGGATCATGTGTTGCACCACACCGAACATAAGGGACGCGAGGTGCATACGCCTCCGCGCAGCCATGTTTAGCAAGTTAGCGACGTTCAAATATGGAGTGATGTGAGAGCGGGGAGGGCTCTAAAACAAAATCGAGCACACGCGTTCGCGCACACAATCGAGCTAAAACAAAATAAGTCTCCGGTCAGTTCTGGGCCATTGTTTTACCAACATAATTAGTTTTTTTTAAAGGTTGACTGGCAGAGAATGCCTTATGGTATTAATTTCGCCTTTTTATACTCGTTTCTGTCCAATAAAGATGAAGTAAATATACAAATAACATGTCTAAGATAAAAAACATTTTCTCGAAGATGCCCCGCAATAACAGGCTGGAAATGTCACACACATAGAATTGCTTAACAATACAATTTGTTTTATAACTTCCGAAAAACCCAGAGGGTGCTACCGATTTAGTTTAGGGAAACAAAACATTTTACAACCAATACGATCTTAGAATTGGTAAAGATGTAGTGCGTGTACGACATCTCTTTTTGTCGGATAAGTTGGTTTTCCTCTTGCTGTCTCAATTGTCTGATCGATGGGCACTGAAGCTGACTGAAAAAGAAAATTTATACGAAGTTTTCCGAACCGAATCGATATCGTTTGTTTTATTCACTACATCTGTACGATAGGTATTTAACATTAATCAAATCGATTAGGCTGTTTGAGCACACAGAGAGAAAGAAAACACTACTCTGATGAATATTTGAAAACGTAACGTAAATAATACAGATTACTCGTAATATAGATTACGTATAGATTACTAGTAACCCGCCCCGCTTCGCTTCGGTTTAGTATGTTTAATGTCACACCCGTACATAAACCAGTATTTATTATACATTAAATTATCTAACTAATGGGGAAAATCGCATGAAAATTCGTGAAGTAGTTTTTGAGATCATCGCGAATATACATACAGGCAGATCGACGCGGGGAATTTGTTTATAATATGTGGGCTAGGCGGCGTGTTTTGTTTTCGACGAACACGCAACGGAGTTGTTCAAATAAATGAATACATATTTCACTTTCAATATAGTTTAGCTCTCTTTACCCTGCACAACATCACTCAGTAAATTGTAAATAATAAACTAACCGATTGGAGTTGAATCCTAAATAACTCTGGTAAAGCCATGAAGTTATAAATACAAGCCACATGGCTATCGGGGCCCCCAGTCCTGCCCTTTTGCGTACACCGGGGATTCTTCACGAGAGTTCAAAGGAGTGATGTTTACAGAGAATTATGCTTTTGGTTATGTTGAAAAAGGTCCACATTGGACACACGAATATAAATATGTCTTTTAAATGATTTTTGGAGTTGATTTTTAGTAAACATAACAGCTTCTTACGTTTTTTTATGGCTTGGCGACGGTAAACGAGCACACAGGCCACTTAAAGGTCTGAGACCCATAGAGATTGGCATTCTCAAGACTATAATACTTTGCCGTTCCTGACGATAAAATGGAATAATTTCTTTCTTTTCAATACTAGTAATTTCACTAGCTGTCTTATTCCCACACTGGAACATAATAATGCGAACTTTGCTGCTTGGCCAAAGGTAAAAGGATAGGATGGTGGTAGCGATCCGGACGGACTTGTACAAGGACCTTCCACCACTTGAAGAATAATACTTATTTGCCGTTGAGGATTAATCTAGCTACTTTTTACATTTTTGCGCATGCATTGCGCGATGCAGACAATAATAATAATATTAGTCTAAACTCTGGGAAACCTTTGATCATGTGACGTCGCACTCTATATCACGATACTATGTATAAACACTTGTTTTTAATTGCTTAGATTCTCAACTTTAAGATATGATATGACTCGATTGAAGATCTGTAACCAAACTTATAGTATATACATTATTTTTTACACTTTATACTATACTTATACGGTTTTCGCTAAAATCATTATGCCATCTCGCTTTCTCCTCACTTGGGAAATGATTTATTGCGGTCCAGATTGATGAGCTCTTAATTAACTAATCCAGCAACGACGAAATGAAAATGTCGTCTCTGCTTTATTAACAAATTAAAACAATTAAAGTACATTTTGGTGACAACAATGTTTGCATTGTTGTGTTGCGGTGCGGGGATTGGATAATCGGTGAAATGACTAGCACAGAGACATTCCATCTTAGCCCTCTGGTTGACAAAGCATTTGCTATTTTAGTATTGAAGTCCTAAGATTTCAAATGACTCTCACGTCCGTTCATGGCCTTTTCCATGACATAAAAAGTACTAAAATATGAAACTACCTATACAAAAGTTGAAATTCAAAATTCGAAATATTTATTCAATAACTCTTCTACACGTCGGTTATGGAGTTACTCCACTAGCGCTTCGGACAAGACGATCACAGCGGAGAAGAAACGCCGCAAGAAACTCTAGCAGGTAATTTTTTCAATCATAAAACACGTTTGTCCTAAAGCTAGGCTTGCGAAAGTGTAGTAGTAGTCATTTTAATTTTACGTTATAAATTTTTATGTATGTTAGTGTAAGGTATTTGTAAAAATGGGCCTTGTAGCCTGAAATAAAGTTATTCTATACTATTCTAATCTATATATTAGAGGACAAATTTATTTTTACTGGGTTGCAATAAAGGTAAGTGTTTTAAAAAAAGGATTAACTTTGATACAAAAAAACTACAATACAAACAAGTCTGAAAACGAGAATAATCGATCAAACAGCCGATAAAATGTTTGAGGGAAAAAAATATTTTTCGACAAACATCACGGGGTATCCCGGCGACTGCGCGACAGCGTTTAGTTTAGGGAACGGGACATTCTGTTGGTTGACATAACAGTTTTCGTTGTTTACAGACAATAGAGGAAAACCACCACGCAGACTCTACGCCGCCAACTGACGCGTTTGTATTCAGTTTTTTTGATCACTGGAAACATTTTGCGGATACCCGTGGCAAAGGAATTCGTTTCTATTTTTTGGGTCGACGCTTTCAGTTTTCTGTGTGCGATTTTCCACATGAATAACGCTGTACACATCGTAGTTTTAAGCCCGGGTGTGCAAGCATCAGCACGTAGTGCACTGTCAGTCAATTTCAAAGTACTCTTATAGCGATACTGACGGTACTAATGGTTCGAACGCGCTGGGCATTTATTACACTTCGTTTAGCTATCCTCGCTAAATGCAGTTCGAAGGTAATACATATTCATGCACCTTAGTAACTTAACAACAAAGGGGAATTTTACTCCTGATTAATGTGTTACTTAGGACGTATAACCGACGAATTACACGTCAACATTCATGACAGCTCTAACGAACGTGTCAATTAGAGCTTACTATCTTAGACCATAACGTCAACAATATACTCAAAAAATGAGAGCCAGTCAAAACTGAATAAAATAGTTATGATATTAGATACACTCGTATCAACCAAAGTTAATAGTAGTTAAACGTTCGTTATTGATTCAACTAACATCTTAGTTGATGTTTCTAACGTCTTTGGCAGGCTCGTATGCCATTAAGACGCTTATGCACAACAGTAACAATCTTGTTAGAAGCGAAAAAGTTTTTTTTTCAGTGTGTGGGTCGTAATAATTACGACATAGAAGTAGCATGAGCTGGGATACTTTTTAAGAACAACAAAATAAAAAATCAATTCTTTCCGCTTGGTGACTTTTCCTTTTGCAAGGGAAGCCTCTTATCGTATGTTAGTTACCTATACCTATCGTATAAGTCTCAACAAATAGTCACATTATCTAAAATCAAATTAAATACTGGTTTGTACGTAATTGATATATTATTCCTTTTCACTTATTGACCGCAAGAAGCTTAATCCTTTTTGAAAACGTCACGGAGCTTAGCTTCAGTCACGACTTAAGTAGCAATATGACCTAATTGGCTCCGAGACTCTGATATTGGAGAAAAAGCTGAAACAATGGGAACTTCTTAACAAGTTATCGGTCCAAGGCTGCCCCTGACAGCTAAGTATAATCTTAATAGATATCTCCGGAATTAATCATTCTTATCGCAAATTGCGTAGAATTAAGGCGAATATGGCACACAGTCCACGAAGTAATTCTTAACGATATTAATCTTAAAGAACGACTATGTATAAATTAGTTCTACCAAACTAAGTTATTGTTGTACCTTCAGCCAACAATGTTTTAATGAGCATAGATTACTTACTTCGCAAATAATGCAACAAAACCGACAGATATGGATATATTCAATTTTCACGACATGAATATAAAAACTAAGATCTCAACACAAGAAGACAGTTAACTCGTTCTTTTTTTAAACTTGTGCATGAAAATTCGTCATTAAGCTTAATCTTGACTTAGTGCGGCCATCAATAATTAAAACGTTTGCACGACAAGCGAAACATCAATTATATTTGATGCCGACAATTGAGTGGCAATAATAGGCGAACTTCCTAACGAAGTCAAAGGCGATGCTGAAGAAATTTTCCACTCTTCGAACTTGACTGTAAACTTGGAAATCCCATTAAAGGGACGGCAAAGACGAACAATCGCCGATACTCTCAACTCTGACAACTAGTTAGTTTTTACTACAAGACCTGCTTTCGTTGGAAATTTTCTGACAACAAAGTTGCTTGTTTTCATTGCTTCTTCGTGTAAATGCCTCGAGAAAATTAAACAGGAATTTAAATGAGGAAAAGCTTTTCAAGAAAACTATTTTAGCCAAGGCAGTGATTTTGTTTTTACCACGTTTTTATTGGTTCGCTTTTTTTACCATGTTTATGTATTTCTTTGTTCGGTACAAGTTATGTAATCGGTTTTACAATCTAAATAATGCTTGCCTTAGATTGTAAAGTCGATTGCAATATGTAAACGGAGTAGTTTTAAGAATGAGATTTATTATTTCAACTTATGACACAATCATAAAATCAAGTAAAATGACAAGATGGATGTAATAGAAAACTAAAAAGGTTACATATATATATATGTATGAAACGCCAGGTACACCGGTCCAGGCATACCTCTTTCACTTCCTCTACATTCATTCTTTCACACCTCTTGATGCACGTACGTCGGTTTCAGCTGCTGTTAATAATAGACGTATTTCAAGGAATCAGTTTTCAAATTTAATGATTCGTCAAATTTGAACCAGATTTAGCACAGCTGTCTGATTGATCCCGGCTAAGAGGCGTGTGAGCGGCTGAGCACCGGCATTGATCCCGCAGCTGCAGATCTTACGCCGTGTGTACCCGAGGAGAACTAATCGCAGGCAAGTGTGCCAAGCGGCCATTGCTCTACCAACTAAAGTTTTCACACGGCAAAGCTAATTGGATTTAGTTGTGCTGATTTTTCTATTACATGTATTTTAATATACGAGTATTATAAATATGTTTACCGTTGTCAAGTAACCACTACAGTTACAATTTAAGTAGGCTATTAAGTCAAAAGTTGATCAGAGTTCTTTAATTATTATTTACAATATACTTGTGTGTGTTTTTATGGGACATCGTTAATCGTGTAACCTTTTTTTTAAATGACCATGAGAAGGCACGGCATTTTTTTTAGAGATAATTATAGATAAAAACTTGCAATGGAGTCCCCATATAGCAGTACTAGCAGGTAAATTAAGTTCGGCAGCCTATGCTGTTAGGAAAATCAGGCAACCTACTAATCTTGAAACCACTCGCTTATAGTTATTTTTATAGTGTTATATCGTACGGTATTCTGGTTTGGGGAAAAGCTGCTGAAATTCAGACTATATTCGGGTTTGCAAAAATAGCCATTCGTTCTACCTTAACTCCCTTGATTCCTTAAGATTACTATTTAAAGAAATTTGTATATTGACAGTAGCGTCACAGTTTATTTATGAGTATATTATTTATGCCATTAAAAATCAAGACTCTTTTGTTTAGAATTGTGATATACATGATTTGAATGATACAAGAAATACAAACAAAATTGCTACTAAAAAAATCGTGTCGTGTGTTTGGTTTATAAATCATTTGTAGGTGAATGCATTAATTTCGATAATAAATTACCTGACGGAGTTTTAAGGTTACCATTTCCAGTACTTAAAACTTACTTGAAAAAGTCGTTGATGTCTAAAGCTTACTGTAAGGTCGAGGACTATCTAACAGATAAAATTGCTTGGCCTAAACTAAACTAAACACCTAAATAAGTTAATAATAAATTAGTCATAAAACTAATTGTAAATATTGTATATTGTCTAGGGGACACAGTTTCTGTAGGAGAATGTATCGAAAATTTGTATGTGGTTGTCTTGCACTGTCATAGGTAAGTATAATTTACACATATATATATATATATATATATTTAATTAGTCCCTATGAAAGTTCTGAGTTTTGACACATTTTCCTGCTCAATCTACGCTTGAATATATTTATTTTTTATTTTATTTTAGATTCATTGTTTTATATAATGCTGGGTTAAGCTTTATAATTGTATAATATCATAAGTAGTATCTGCAGTGGTCTCTTGCGAAGCGCAGGTAGATTTTTGTCGTGTAAAATTGCCCGTAGTATCTGACACCCAAAGACATATGAAATCTCAAGACTACAATCGCAAAACTGCAATCCTAAGACTTCAAATGCGTTGCCAACCCTGAGGACTAAGATTCAATGCCTCTATGCTAGTAATTTTACCGGTTGTCTTATCCCCACACCTGAACACAGCAATGCAAACACTGCTGCTTGGCTGTGAGTTAATGGGTAAGATGGTGACAGCGATCCGGACGGACCCTGCACAAGGTCCTACCACCATCTTGGTGTAACCCATCATTTTATCGAATTTAATTTCATCGAATTCTGAAACCATGATGTATTCATTACATTAAATACGTAAATAAGTTGGACTTGTGATAACTAAAAAAATAGAGAAATGCCTTTCAATGAAATGAAAATTCAACGTAATGATACGTGTTGGTTGAATGGTGCTTCGATGATATAATTAATAGGTAGTTATTCATGCGTATAAATCTTCATTGCTTACTGAACTACAAGTTATTTATTATTGTTAGTATATTTAAAACATAAATAGGTCGTATAGTCTGTTAATAACAGGGTTACGTTTTACACGTACAATTAAGTGTGAGTAATTGCCTTAATACTGTTTTACATCACACACTTAGCACTTTCCTCGGGTTTCATAAACCGTGTAAGTTGGCAGAAGAAAACCTAAACCGTCCTTACTTATTTACGACCACACGCGCTGGCGTTTAATGGTACTCGATCAATCAATTTCTCTGCTCCAATGTGTTCGGGATCGTTAGAGCTAGAGTTCCTTAACGCTACATGTAGTTCCTAATGTTCCTCTTCATATATGACTACGAGTTTCCGCTACAAAAAATCCTGTTTTATTATACTGGAGGCGCTTCTCGTTAGCCTCTCGCCAGCAGGTCTTATATTATTGGAGGAGTCCTTTTAATAATAAATACCCCTCTTTTCTTTTGCACTTAGTCCATTGCCTCCAAACCTTCCCAAAAAGCGGATGGCGAAGCGCAATGTCAATGCTTTGAAATCGCTTGTTTCTGGATAGCCACAGCCAAGGGTTTTCATTCTTACTCCGAATGTATCACATTCTCACAGTATGTGTTTCATTGTCTTCAAATCTTCACCGCGCATGCGGTCTGTGTTGTCATACACCCATCCACCATAGGATATCAATAATCAGCTTACCATAAAGGTGAGCTCCAAGTTCAGAGTACGTAGGTTGATCGTGTCCAGCCAAATCAAGCGAAATCAAACACTGATCAAGCACCTTCAGGTTCAGTAGATCTACGTTCTTTATCTATAGGATCTATGATGGATTTTCTATGGATTTTTGGAAATAGGCAAGTATCTCGTAGTTACTGGGTTAAGTTCGGGGTGATGTCTGAGGATGCTTCAGATAAGATGGGTTTGATAAAAAAAATCATTAGTACTTACTGCCTCTTTGCCTTTATTTTATAGTGATCTCGTTTAAAGTACGATTATTTATGACGTCGCCGTTCGTTCGCTGGGTTTAAAAAAATCGTTAGCTCTCTCGATGAATTCCAAGTACTTATCGAAAGATGTAGTATCTACCTTTCGTCTCGTTCGGGTCAACACAATTCAATCGAAGTAAATAAAGTCCAGTATTCCTAGACGGGCGTGTATTTTGAGATGTCTTATTTACTGGACAGTATAAATAAAACTTTATGACTACGGTCGGCTGTAGGCAATATTCGAGCGTTGAACCCTTTCGTAAAGCGTTCAGTACTTCGAGTAATTTACGAGTTGTGTGACGTTTTGATTAAAGTTAGCTAATAATGTTACCGAAATAGTAGCCTGTACTTAAAGCTAACTACTGGCCTGATGAGCTTGAACTATCCTCATGCAAAGTTTATGATTTCAAATACGAAAAGCACACGGAAATAAAAGTTCTTACCAGTGTTTTAAAAAAATGAGGTGTTTATAAATGTAGAGTACCACACAGATACAGAATCTTCTTTACGTATGAAATTATCAGGGCTCGGACAAGTCATCGCAGAAACTGATATGGACATGGGACAAGACTATTATAGAGTCGCGACTTAAGATTATTATTTATTATTATCTAAAGCTGATATATTATTATCGTAATTTATAATTTAACATTTGACCTTTTTAGTCGCATATCTGTCATCGGTTTGTTCCAGACAATGCAAAAGTTAATGGTTGCGTATGTGCAATGCAACCATCAGCATTAAAAATATATATAATGGAAATACCTTAACACATGTATGGTGAATTTTGGGTTGCAGTAATAAATGTCATTGAGAAATATAATTAAATAATATTGTACATAATGCGATTCTATTGATCTTGTTCTATTGCCGTCTTGCGATTGTTTTGCGATGACTTGTCCGAGCCCTGGAAATTATAGTTCCTAACTTTCAACTCAAAAATCTCTAACTGTCAATTAAATAAAGCAAGATGGGTTAACTAAAACATAATGGCATATAATCCCGGTTTTGATTTATTAGTACCTATGGTCAATCTCGTGGTCAATTAGAGTTGTCTAAAGTAATTCCACCTCGATAGTATCTGATTGTTCGGAGCTGCGGGAAATAATCTAGAATTCAGTCTGTATCTATCTTTTTGTAATCAGGATGAAATGCGTTTGCTCTCCGGTAATTTGCGGAGCGCGCCGCATATAATTTGGCAAGGGAAAACCATTGTTATGTTTACTTCGCAGAACAACAGAAAAAATTACATTCAAAGTTATAACTCATTAATATTATAATATAAACGATGATAAAGAAAATCGATTTACTCGTAATATACGGAAAAGGTAAACGGCGTCATTCCAAAACCAATAAAAAAAACAATTGTAACTATTTGGCTATTCTTGTGTGTGCGCGTTAGTGTGCCTGTGTGAACTTACTTAATATTAACTAATTCAATAATTATGATGAAAACTAAAAGAGGTAAGGAGAAAAGAATAAATACTCACCACCGTACTGAGAAACACTTAAGATACAATGAACGAGTTTCATTTTTTCCCGACTGCGCAACGCAAAGGAGAATAATATGTTTATCAACCTACATATATTTGTATGTATGTTTGTTCCATTGTGGCGCCCTAGAAAATAAACGCGTTGACCGAGTTTGATAATTCTTATGTCAATCTATTTGTTTTAATCTTGTAAGTCTAAAGATATGACAGTTATAAAAAATCATTATGGCGGCAACCACACGTCTTCCAGTGTAAAAATAATAATATATAAAGTCGACGAATTATGACAAGTGGGCATCGTTGAATATGTATTTAAAAATCATGCTAAAGTTTCTTACATAATTTTTCATCAGTTGGCTATCAATAGTTGGATTTTTAAAGCTTGCTTTTTGTAAGACTTGTGTGTAAAAATGTATCGCTAAGGTACAACTCAATCGTAATAAACTGACTCTGAGTGCAGCCGCAACGCCCCGGCGGGTTCCCTCTATTTCGCCGGAACTTTTTACGCCGAATGTATAGTTACGCCGAATTTTGTTTTCGCATAAGTATTCTCCTGCTTAAACGGAAAATATTTTTAAAAACGTTTTGAGTAATCCTGGTAGTACAGAGTAGGTTAGGTCAGGTTTATTTTATGACATGTCAAAAAATTCAAAGGTAGAATAACAACTATGCCAAATTAGTATTCTGCGAAATCATACATTCCGACAATTTATGATTCTGTATAAATAAGGGGAACCTACTGCTGTGCACCGCCTCAGCTCAAAGCGAGACATTTAGAAGTGAGCTTTGACGTGTATTAGTGCGATACAGTTTTCAGTGGATGATGCGAGGCCCCAGCCCAGCTATATTTTTCCATTTTAACTTTGAAATATGTATCGTACTAACACAAATCAAAGCGCACTTTTCTTTTTTTTTCGCTTTGAGCTGAGGTGCTGATGCCGGGGCGGAATACTAATTACGCATTATTGTAATCCTTCTGATACATTTGAATTAAAAAAAAAAAAACCTTGCCCAACAGCGGTGCACAGCAGTAATCAGCTCAAATATGACACGGTCTAATTAATGTTATTGGGCAACACCACACAATACTTGATTGGTCGTAAATGGATATTATTGTTATGTCTACCATTATTCTTACGTAACATAACTGCGGCCAAAACATCTATACTGAAGTAAGACGTTCTAATGAATCACAGGCGCGGCGAAGTCGTTCTCGATGTGTTAGGGTTTTTACTAAAGGAAAGGAGGGCCGATTGCTCCCCAGGCGTTTTCTTTGTTAGCTGGCTCCAATTTTTTGGTAGCGTACGTACTTTACTTTGTTTTCCCGATACCACAGGCATTTTTTCGAATATAATATCGCTGATGTTGTCCATCATATAACAACAATGAACCGGAACGGGAACTCCGAAATGGTTTTTGTACATGTCTGAAAACATACTTGGCGTTTCTTTATTTGGTTAGTTTAAATAAGGTGAATAAATTCTTGTTTTTTACATTGTAACGTGTAGAGCCACTGAAGAGTTGCTGTGTTAGTGAATTTTCAATTGTCTTGTGTTACAGGTAAAATGTTATACTGTTTAAACCTTTGAATGAACTACTATTTCTAGGTATTTAGTAGAGCTTTTTTTTACTCTTTATCTCTACTAAATATCAAACTATATACTGAGTTAGTAGATTACTTAATACACACCGGTCTATTAGCTCGCCGGAGTTTTCCACAAATACTTTTATATTGAGATTAGAATATGTGTAAAAACTGTAATCAAGGGTTTCCTTTCTTATTCTTAGGGATTTATGTTACTAAAGTTAGGCCATCATCCTCAGTGGTGACGGGAAACCTTATTTGTCTATTTCAAATGTTGTCATCGTCCTTTATAAATAATTAAAACCATTTTTGTACAACTTGACGGATCGCTATGCGTAATTTATTACCCGACTGCGGCTAAGCTAAAAGCAGGGTTATGTGTTTGGGTTGTATATATGTCCGACTCAATATCCGCGCGTAACTACTATAGGTAAACCGGCTACACCGATTTTAGTAAATTACACGTGGTTAGATTCGTCTTAACCACTAGAGCGTCATAGGCTATATTATAATTTATAAATGTTAAATTGATGAAATAAAAAATATATACATGATAAGTAATATTAATATAACGACATTATCCAAACAGCAGTTGGGATTTTTTAAAGCTTGGTTTTCGTTAGACTGGTTTTAGTACGTTGTATGCATGTATGTATTTATATTGGTTCATTGTTTCCATTTCCGTTAAGGTTGACGCAGCTTCTACAAACGAGGTGTGGTAAGATGTCTTAGTGACACTAGGTAATCAAAGAAAGCCGATAAGGCTTATTTCAAAATATTTACATGGTTATTAATAGCTTGCATTTTTGTATGCGTCGTTTGTAAAGATATCAGTTCCGTACTCAGCGATCAGAGCATTCAATAAAAGTTCCAGCGACGCCGGCTTCATCCGGGCCCAATTGAATTGGCTGAGGACTTGAAGCTGCCGGCCCATTTAGTCGCGTTAATTAGTGGGACGCACCTCGCCCGTCACTCCCATCACAACAAGGATTGAATTATACCTAGCCTGACAGGATGCAAGCAGCAGGACCGATCACAGTGGAAATCTTTGGGGAAGGCGTTTGTCCAGCAATGGACGTGTTTCGGCTAAAACTATTTGTATACTTTGTAAGGAATTTACGTGTGTAATAGTCGTACCATCAGACCAAGCTGTTGGATTGTTATTTGAACTGCAGATACACGTCTGAAACTTGTGACTACCTAAAGTAAATTACGCACTAAAAACGGAAAGAGCAACCAGCAAAAAAAACAAAAAACTAAGAGCTTAAAACCGTTTCTGAATACTTAATTAACATTAATCAAAACCTCAAATATTTTTAACAATGAAATACTCGTACTCATTTATTTATAAAATGTTCATTATTTAATTAAATTTTTAGTTACCCACTTAAGACTTGACCCTTAGCTAAAATAAACACGTGCCTACTTAAAATTAAAATTCAGTTGGCAGATTCATTTTAAAAGTTAAATTTAGGTATTGATGCCTTAGAGAGCTTTTTAAAAGTCAAAGAAAACCTCGTATTAGCAACTCAGCGTCTACAAGGAAAAAGGGAGAAAGAAATACAACTCTACGCCGGTCTAATCAATGAGTCGTCCTTTCCCACATTCCATACAGTTTCTTCTACTCCTGCATTAAATACTTAAAACTTTTGTTTCATTCACTCCAAGGTGTTTGTCAGAGAATTCCACGTATTCCTGTGAGTCGACAGGGCCGACGGGTACGTTCGGAATAAGGTCGGCGTGGAAGGGCGAAGTCACTTCGCATCACATGGAGTGCAACTCCGACGTTGACAAATTGCCGCGCCGATGTCGAGGGAAATTATTTAAAACTCTCGCAGCCTTTCGGATACGTAGGCTTATTGCGTTTGGACGTTTTTAGGAAACATTTTCTTAATACATTTTCGAAATTTCGCGTTCAAATATACGTAATGAATGAAAGCTTTTTAGGAGTGTTTTTTATTCATTCTGTAAAACCATATTCGTTTTTAACACGTTATCGTTTTCAACTTGGCTACCGTTACTGTCAAGTAAATAAGACACATAGGCAGTACTATAACGTGTCAAAAACAATATGATTTTACTGAATAGAAAAGCGAGTAGTTATCGTTCTTACAAGATGATGAAGAGGATAATATGCATGGATAGAGGAGATAGGGAGAGGATTTTTTTTACTAAAAAACAATAATGAGACTACAGGTTTCATTTGTATATGTATGATGTTATATGTATAGACAGATACACACCCTTTTTTGTTGGCTTAAAGGTTCAACACCACCATAGCCTGCCAGCTTTAACTGGCCACAGATAACTCTATTTAAATTTGGAACTAACAGCGGTTAACTGTCTTCTTGGGGGGCGTTAGACGTGCTTCTATTATCTATGCGAGGTTCAGATTGGGCACGGGTTGCATCGCCGGACAGCCGACACACGATACTGAATTATGAATGTGCTCCGCTCCTACGGCTCCTAAACCTCTCCAACGTATGAATAATAACCTGAAATTTCAATTTCACTTTCACGTAAACTTGAGCGGAATTTTGTGTATTCCAACTCCTTTTAGCGAGAGTTATAATTATTTATTATGCAGGAACAAGTTAAGATATTCGGCAATAAAAAGTTTGTTCTCTTTAATTTTCTGAATAAGTTGAGGGTTGTTGAGATTCTTTTTTCTGTTCCATTAGGAGGGAGCTCATTAGGAAACAATTAACTGCCTTTGTTTATCTTTTCAAATTATTTTTGTTGAAGCTTATGTATGTATAGATTATTATTGTCTTACTCGCTCGTTTGACTGGTGAGGTCAACAAAATGTTACCCAAAGAAAACACGAGATAATTTTACACAAAATCACCTTACTCTCAAACTATGCTCTAAGCTTTAACATACTATGGGTAGCCATAAATATACTCATAAAAATTATCAATTACATTGAAGACATGTAACCTCGCGACACACACAACACTCGTTCTTAGTACTCAAATGTTTGCCCTTACCGGAATCAAACCCGTGACCTCTAGCTTCGTGGACAGCGTCACTACCTAACTCGTACGACTAACTAGGCTACGACGACGATAGTTTTACGATCTTGTACCCCTGATTATGTTGTTGTATGTTGTTCGTTGCTCGACGTCGAGAGGAAATTGCGGTGCAATTATGGCTCGTCAGCGGTTTGTGCAAAGGCTCAGGAGTTTGCCGTTGCAGTCTTGTTAGTTAAAAGCTGTTTAACAAATAAACCGCATCGGTAATATGTTTCGTATAATTTGACTTTTCATGTCAAGTAACTAACTATATCCCTGTTAAATATGTACTTATTATTGGACGTGATGTTTTTCTTAATGTGTACACTTTTGTTCATATTAAAATGTACAAATTCACATGAATAAGGATGCTTGTTTTCCTACTTCTTTTCCATCTTTGGGGTCTTTGTAACAACATAATGGAGCACAAGATAGATGACACTTTTGATATAAATATAGTTAAACCAGAACTCCACACTGACGCACGATACGACACGTGACTGTAAATTCGTTTCGTATTCAAATATGTGTACTCCTACAGCAGCAGCACACGCACGAAATGACGTGTGTGACACATGCCTAGAACACTTACGTGGTAGCATTCAGGCTTGAAACTAATAATTTAAAAACTTAGATATTTATGGAGACAACTGTATCTTAACTTAGATTAATACATAAGTAATGCATTGTTTGTTTCTATCTTATCTACAGTAAAGTAAATAAATAAATATCTCATTGTTGACATGTTGAGCAGAATATAGATAGGCATGTGTTAGTTTCCGAAGTTTCCTTTTTCTCCGAACCTATAACTTTGTCATTATTACCAGCCTTAGCCTGTTCCACGTTCATTCGTATCTACCCGCTTCTAACAAAGAACGACGTTTCGAAGGCCGATAATAATGTAGTGCCTACTATTACTTACTTCTACAACGTGAAATCAATTTGTACCTCATTGGCCAACATCTTTTAGTATAATTATAGTCTATCAGCGGGGTAATATTTAAAGGGGTGAGGATGATGGTGAGAATTATTTAGGTATAATGGTATTTTTAACATATTTATAATGCATTAATGCATTTTCCTGACTTATTGTTACAGATATAACTTTCCTTTCTCTGAGAGAAAAGGACAGATCTATATTGAATCTGACTAGATAACGTTAATGGTAAAAAACAAATGCAGTTTTCAGCAGTATATAAAGTGATTCAAGACTCAAGAGAAAGGTTTTCATGTATTATAAATTCTGGTTTACGTACGGGTGTTACCAAAAACTCACATAAACCAAACATAATTTTAAGCACGGTCAAGAAAGTTTTCAAATAGCATAATTAAGTGATATCGGCTTTAAATCTGAACGGCCTCATATCTTTTTAATTACTCCGAGAAGACACGTAAGCACGCACGCGCCGGCGATAGGCGTCGGTTAATGAAGCCATTTTGGTGTAATGCGAGTCATTTGCAAGCTAAAGGAACTCCTCTGGGAGATAAATCCGAGCTGCGAGACAGCGGAGACCGGGACAGTGTGTCTACTGCTTTAAGCCGGAATTCCGCACACGCTACACAAGTTCAGCTACGTGGATCAATTGTTGTAGATGTGTGTTACTGACGTCGTTTTGTGCATGTGCATTGACGACATTTTGTGCGTGGTCCGTTGTCGGAGTATCTACATACAAATTGATAATTACAAATTGTTAACTTTCAACCTAACCTATTGGATACAGTAATAAAACAATTTCGCTATATTACTTCGCGCCGCATTGGATGCTGTGGTGTCCCTGGGCTGTTAACTGGATATCATCACGTGTTACCATAAATCAGAGAACGAAATGTCGAATCAAATTGGTTGACTAGCACAAAGCCATTGCATCCTAGTCCTCAGAAGGGCTAGAGCTGGACAAGTTGCCATCGAATACAAACGCGTTTGGCGATCACTTTCGCGTTGCGTTGTCGAGAATGAAAAAGATAGCCAAGTTGCATGTCCACGATCAACACTTGCGATCTATGCTTTTTGATGTTGAAAGTCAAGTTGACGCTGTAGATATGTATTGGAAAGAAAACCGAAATATATTGAGGTACGTATTATTTTGTATTTGATACTTAATATTTCATTACATGTTATGAGATTGTGATGGTTTTGCTCTCATACGGTTACAAATATAAAGGGGCTTCAGAGGTCATTAGCCGTGAAGTGAAGTGAAGTCAGTTAAGTGACTGTGTTCTTCTTTGCATTGTCCAATTTGTTCACGTCCTTAAAAAAACCCTCCTAGTACTTCGCTTACGTGACAATGCAGTCGACCTAGATAGTAGTTTCTGCTTACAACTTTGTCTACTCGTACAGTACTACGATCTGATTCGATCTGAATTGCAATAGTTAACTTTTTTTTTTTGTAATTTGGAGTTTGTTTTGAAGTTTCATTGCGAATGTAAGTACGTATAAGAAACTTTATGTAAAGTTAATGCCATAATTATGTTACATTAACTGTACAAATACTGTTATTTTGTTTTGACCAAAAAAGTTTTTTTTAAATGGCTATACATATAATGGGAGCCTGCCGTTTGGCAAAAATATGTTTGCCAAATGTATCGTAATGCAAAATCATAAAATATCGTATGTAACGCAAAGCTACAAAGCTAACCCCAATATAATTATTAAATCACTGTCTCATTTTTTCACGAGCATTGTAATCATGTAAAAGCTGTCATACACAGTATGTTTAGTCACAGAGAAGAGTCGAGAAAACCAGAAAGCAAGAGCAATTTAAAAGGCTAATTATAGGCCGATTTTGTTTAAATTTCTATATCACATAAACCAATACTATGTCACATACAACCAACATGATGGAGAAGTTTAATACCTTACCTAATTCCACTTAATGAAGAGAAAATAACTTAAAGCAAAATGAAAAGCCGTGAAATTGCTCGGTGATACAGTAGGAGGCTTTATCAGAAATTATGTATTCGTTTTAAATTATGTGGGCGTTTAACGTGACACTCGACACCAATTTGCTTTTCACCCTTCCCCCTGTATAGACACTTACGCAGTTATGATGTTTAAGTCGTAATTTTTTTTTCCGTGTTTTGGTAGTGAAAAGTTTACAAAATGTATAAATATTTTCGGCCTACCCTCGGTTATACCATCTAAAATGAAAAGACGTTTTAGATAGTACGCAAAAAGTATTATCCAGTCCTAACAAAATAAATGACTAAATTTCTTTTTGGCGACTTGAACATCTACTACCGCGTGAATATGGCGTTTCCACAATGAAGCGATTTCGCCAGTGTCAAGTATATATAAGTATAAATTAATCCAATCCAGCATTAAAACACAATCCAATCTTCTCTAGGAAGATTGGGGGCAACGTTGTACGGTGATATGTAGGACGGAGGCCAAGATAGTTTTAACCTCTGTACCACTGCGAGTCCACTTGAAACGAGAAGTAAGATACCAGATACACGAAATACGTCCAAGTCTTCTATCACGCAGCACAAAGGCATTAAAAGTACAAATCACTAACAGAAAATAACTTTGAACACCTAAATACATAAAAATAATAAATAAAAATTACACATCCGCCATCTTGTGACGTTGCAAATGGCCTCTAAATGACTAATTTATTTGTAGACATCATCGACAGTATTCGGTTAAAAGGTCACCGTTAAAGATGTCAGGAATTCTTCTGTTCGTTGCTAGCGACGTCGTCTCTTGTAAGAGTAACCATCGTTTAATGGAATTTCACGTCATCGTTTGTATCATTTCAACGAATTTCGTTTGATCGAACGCTATCTTCTGCTGAATGATGTTTTCAGGATATATACTAGTAAATACACAAAAAAACTTCAATATGATGCGAGAAATGCCTTGTAATAAATTGAAATTCTTCGTTATGATACATTCGTTGAAAGGTTTTAATAATTACCCTTTATAAGATATGTGATTGATAAAGATTCTTCTGCGGTACGATGCACTGTGTAGGAGGGCGATAACGACGGATCGAGAGCAATCTCCCACGGAAGCAACGCCGGCATGCCTTCGCCTTTAGCTTTATGCTATAAAATTTTACTAAATAAATAGTCATTAATGGCAACAGACGTAGATGCGACCGCGTTAGTTAGTTTTTCATGTAAATTAAACAGAAAGAAACTACTTTTAAGGCGAATAGATCTATTTTACTTGTCCAGGCTAATTCGATGCAAGTGTTATTCGATAAAGCAACGATGGGACTTGACTTACATATAGCCATTAAAAGCGACTCCAACTTCCGTACCCAAAGGGTAAAAACGGGACCCTATTACTAAGACTCCGCTGTCCGTCTGTCTGTCCGTCTGTCCGTCCGTCTGTCTGTCACCAGGCTGTATCTCATGAACAGTGATAGCTAGACAGTTGAAATTTTCACAGATGATGTATGGGTCGTTATCAAAAAAATTGTACATAGTTAAGGGCTTTAATTAAAACAAAACTTAATTGATTCCTTTGTGTAACGAAAGTTACCCGTATAGTTTGTATGACTAACTTTCGTTACACAAAGGAAGCGATCGTGATTTTGTTTTCAATAAGCCTTTAATTATGTACAACTTTTTTGATAATGGCCCGTATTTCTTTTGCCGCTATAACAACAAATACTAAAAACAGAATAAGATAAATATTTAAGGGGGGCTCCCATACAACGAACGTGCTTTTTTTATAGATAATGGTACGGAACCCTTCGTGCGCGAGTCCGACTCGCACTTGGCCGGTTTTCTTCAAATAGGTCACGTAACAATCTTCAGCTTCGTTAGTGTAACGTTTTTTTTATAGATAATGTCACTAACGATCGAATATGCACTGCACACCCATGTGTAGTCGAAACATACATACATAACGTCACTCAAAGAAATGTTGAGCATAATTATATACTTGTAATTGTGGATGTCATGTTATTTTCATGCTTGTCATTTGATGTTCAGTTTGAAGTTTATTATGAAAATGCACTTACAAACATTTTTGTTGGGGTACCTAGATATTTTAGTTGCTTGTCTAAGAAACAAAAGTTATTAAGACAATATCATAAATATCATAATTTCACAATTATCGCCACAAGCCGATGACATTTTATCGAATCAAATTATAAAACCGTTTTAGTAGTTAGTAGTCTACAGACGTTAAAAGGACGCAATGACGTCTAACATCTTTATTGGATGTCAAATATAACAAAATGGAGTCCAACTCCGGTTCAAATTCGTTAAAATTAATTTTGTTAAGCGGATATATTTTGGTAAGATACCGCTGTCGCGGTCTTGAATTCCGTCAACGTTCCGACGAAGATTGAGATGAGGATTTGCATGAAGTTACAAGTTACAATAGTTCCAGGTAGGGTCAGGTCGGTTACAGCTCGGACCAACTTTGTGTATCAGGCCGTGATGCCTGTGACCGATAACTTGGCTAAACTAGATCCTATTCAGCATCCAGGCAATTGACTATGCAATGTTATGAATGGAATTCAACGCTGTGGTTTCAATAGGAGCTAGTTAGGTTTTGCTATCTTCGTTCAGATGGATAAAGGATTGGTTACTGCGATTTCTGGGTTGTCAAACTTTAAAATGTTTTTGTGTGATGGTCATTCTAGGAAATGGTAATGTTATGACTGTATTCATTAATTCATTTATTCTGTATCAGTTTGTCGTTGAATAAAGTGGAAAAGAATAATTAAAGTTAGTATGAAAAGGCGTGTGTGATAGGATTAGGAACAGTGCAATAAGAGAACGTTGTGGTTTACAAGAAGATGTAGTAACAAGGATTAATAAAGGAAGATAATGGATGAAGCGAGATTAACAAAACAGATGAATGAAGCAGGAGATGGGAATGTTGGAAGGGGAAGGCCAAGGCGAACGTTCCTCGATCAGATCGGGGAAGTATGGAGATGGGCCAGGTCAGGAGTATATGAAGTGGAAAGAACTAGTCTCTGCCTACCTACGGTTACGGTTATATAGTTATCGACTGTCTATTTCCCTCACTCTCTCTCTGTCATAACAAATACACTGAAATTTACCAGAGAGAGTGTAACAAAGATATGACCGAGTACTATATTATAACTGTGGTTTTGATTCAACAGTTGAAAACTTTGTAAAATACTTACTAAATATTAAAAATATGTATAAAAAATAAATAATATACATGCATATATAATACATATATTTCCACACAAACGCATATGTTTGTGATTGAGATGATGACACTACGTAATCAAATTATTGTTTGAGTACACACAAATCACTGTAGTTAAAGATACATTATAATTTAATACTTTGTTTTTCGCTATAGGGTAGTTTTAATCTTAGATAAGTCATTTTCGAAATCGAGGGCAACTTATTAACTATCGCATACTTCAATTTAAAATTACCATTTTCATGAAATAAATCAAAATTCGATGTTAGCGTGAAACTAACGAGTAACTCCGGAGTGGTAACAAAAACAAAGTCGCGCCGGCCGTCGGGAAAACTGCATTAATGGCCCTAGTTCCTTCATTAATTGGGAAATTTCCTGGTCATTACAAAACTTTGCTGGGAACCGGTTACGAAGTTGCGATCTTATGGTAATTAGGTTACAATTTATTGTTATTGGAGCTAGAGACGGGCGTGGTGGATAAGTACCCCGCTGTTGGGTAGTTAAATAAGAAATATCAGGGGACAAATACTCTTAAATTGACCTAGTCCCAAACTAAGTTCTATGCTTGTATTATGGGTACTAGACAACAATAAAGTCAAAGTCAAAGTTCTTTATTCTTCAATTTAGGCATAATATAATGCACCTATGAATGTCAAAAAGCATTACCACCGGTTCGAAAAATAAAACCTTTGCCCCGAGAAGAACCGGCGTAAGAAACTCGGCAAAGTATATTTTTTTCAAGAAAAAGGTTTACAACCGTACATTATAATTATAAATAGTTTACAATATCACGGTATTTTTGTACAGTAGGTGCACCTTTTTTAAGCGTAGATTACTCATGCAGGACGGACGACTCACTGCCAAATAAACATACTTATATAGAAAACATACAAATTTCAGGAACTAACTTACGATACGAAGCGACACGTTAGTCTAGTAACTAGACTCTAGTTGATAGTGCCTGCCTATGAAGCTAGCGGTCCCGGGTTTTGATCCCGGTAAGGGCATATATTTGTGTTGTGAGCGCGAGTATTTGTGTTCTATATACTCGTATTTAAGTATATATTTTCTGTATAACTATGTTTATCGTTGTCTAGTACTCATAGTACAAGCCATAGTAAAGCTTAATATGGGACTACGTCAATTTGTGTGAGAATTGTCCTCCAATATTTATTTAATTAACGCGCGCCCATTACACAAATATTTCTCCATACTGGGAATCGAACCCGGTACCTCTAGCTTCGGTAAGGTCACTACCAACTTGGCTAACTCCGGCGTCAAAATGGTAATTGGGTAACAAATTTATTGTTATTGGAGCTAGAGAAGGGCTTGGCGGTGGATTAATCACACCGTCGTTGGGAGTCTCATTTACATGACAACGTCCTGAACACGGGTCAGCTAGATAGTGGGGTGCTTTGATCATGTCGCGGTTGACGTGCCTTTTGGTTAAAGCTTATGTTACGAGTAATTCGAGTTAGCGGGGATGATAACAGAGAAATACCAAATTTTTACTTCAAACATAAGAGAAATTACATTTTTAGGTAAGTAAGCTTATTTACACAGATAGTTTAACCAGGGGCCTAGTATGGTTAAAGCATACGTCACTCTCGTACTTATTTACGTGTCAGAAAGTGACGGATGTTTATCCACCTTTAGTCACGCGATAAACGCAGCCATGTAGGAAATAATAATAGCCCTAGTCATTATTTATGTTGAAAAGTTTCATAGTCAATAAAGAACTTTGCTAAAATCCGGTTGCAAAGTTGCAACGTTGCAAGTTTATGGTAATTAGGTAACAGTTTATAGTTATTGGAGCTAGAGACGGGCGTGGTTGATTAATCAGACGGCTGCGCTGTCCTCCCGTCCAGGGTAAAAAGACTGTATGTGCATGGGCTTGATACTCTGCCACTGCCTTTTTGTAATGGACGGCTGTATTGGCGAGTCTCAAAATGACAATGTCCTGAACACGACGGAGCTCATCAGACCATCTTTTTGGTGAAGGAGTACTTACCGAGTAACTCGAGGTAACGGGGTCTGTCGAGACAAGTCTGACAAAAAGTAAGTGTTTAAATCTCGACTACATGTTTTGAGATTGTCATCTACCAAGTCGCCACTAGTACTCGCCGCGCTGGTCGCCTTGCATTTGTGGAACAGGCTTGTAGAGTCTGCCCCAGGTTGTCATGTATTTGAAAGTGGATGGAAGGTTGTGTGTATTGAATATTTGAAGCAATGCGAGAAGATGGATGCCCGCCTTTCTTCGGTGTGAATAATCTTTTCAAAAAAAAAAAAAAAAAATCAAAAACATTTATTTCGGACATAATCCATAGTTTGTTAGTAGGCAACACATACAAAAATAAAAACTTAATTCTAAGGTTAGGTAAAACAAAACACAAAAAACAACAAAAAAAAACCCTCACATCAAAAGCGACGGGGCATCGCCGCTGCTGGAACGTGCAGGCTTACCCAGTGCTGCAGCAGGGGCGAGTCCCAGCGCTGGGCCAGAGTGCTCAGGACGCTATTCGGGCTGGAGCGAACCCTATTTAAAAGGGAAGCACATCGCTTCCTGATAATTGAGTGGAAGCTATCAACCTGCGCCTCGGCGAACATAGCGGAAGCGCTGCACCACCGCGGCAGCCCGAACAGCAACCGAAACGCATCGTTATACTGAAAGTTCGTCGTTCATCGTTTTCAGAGTATCTATAATGTCGTGTCGTACACTATGTTTTTATTACTAATTTGATTGTATTTAATATGTTATTCTCAGTGCTGTAGTGTTATATTGTTATGCTGTGTGATTATTTTTAAATAAATAAATCTATATAATCTGCCCATAATTCAGATATAAAACGGACTCTGCCTCCACAGACAATCACTAGCTAGCTAGACCGGCTAGATCTCGTATTATGGATAAAAAAACCAATAAACATATATGCAAACTGTCGGATAAACAAGTGAGCAGTTGAAATCTCTTCGAGATTGGTAAATTAGTAATGTAAGTAGTAAATATAGACAAATTTTAAATTTGTTTTTTTTTTATCAACTAAACGAACTTTGTCAAAATCGAACCAATCCTTCAGAGTCTACAGTGGAACGGATAACCTTACACACATACACACCCACTCACGAATAAACCTACTACAGGTTGAAAACACTACACCAGTCGGGTAAAAAAGCAGATAGTTGTCTAAAAAACAATTAGGTCGGGGATGTTTCTTTTGGCGTTTTCAATGTTTTTAAACTCCCATTTGGCGTTACACTTACTCTTAACGATAGACTCTTATGGTTATGATCTTCCTTGCTCTTTCTCTAGCTTCACACGAACATCATTTAAAAGAGGCCATTGTTATCAAGTTCCAATATGGGAAAAGTTCGAGCTAAAAAAAGTTATAAAGCCATTCCACAGTGAGATATTCCGGTCACAGCACTGTAGCAGTTTCAACTTGGGCAAAAGTTGAACAATAAAAGTGCGGGCTAGTCGTCTGCTTACGATTCAAGACACGTATATTAAGAAAAGCGGCTGGATTACGGCCTGCTAGTTCAACAACTCTATATCGAATTACATACGCCTAAAAGTTAACGATTTTCTTTTGATTGGGGACGATTCGCTGAATCTTTACAAGGAATTTTGTTCTTGCGAATAAAAGTGTTTTCTTTCTAATACATAAATACATATCAGAAGGAGAAGATTGCCTTCTTAGTCTTAAATTTCGCTTTAGCTCTGTATTGTGATCACAAGACAAGCCAACAAATAAGAAAAACATTTAAACATTCGATTACTCGTATAGGTACTTGTAGAAGTCATCGAAGACTCATCCGTGCTCATTAATGCGGTACCCCGTCGGTACCCTGTCGGAGATTGAACCTGGAACCCCTTGTTTTGTAGACAGAGTCTCTATCAACCAAACTAACCGCATCATCGTCTTCTTTTGTTTTGATTTTATTAGGTTAGATTAAACATTTGGTTGTCATTAGCAAGGCATATTTTTAAGCGGCAGCTGTATGGTAATGCGCTCTTAATAAGGGTATAAAGACGGTTGTTTCGCGGCTTGCCGAAGACAAACGAGGTGGCGAGGTGGATGAATCTGGCGCAGCCGTGGCCTAATGGACCATTAACTGGCACAGCAAAGCCGCTAAAGGACTTCGGGGACGACTGTACTGCCCTCGCAACTAGAAAGACACATCTACACCCTACTGGCTGAAGCATATTTAACCGTCCAGGATTAAACTTGTGGACGTAAATGGGGTGCGGATTTTGTAAAGATGCACCTTTGTTGCTAAATAGGGAGGTATACCCGTACCAAGTGAATAAATAAATCTGTACAAGCTTTTTCCCGTGACTTAACCGACATTTTATATAACAAAAAACTAGATAAGTATTAAGTAAAAAAAGCTATTTCGGAGTATATCTGATTGTCACTAAGTTTTTACACCTAGCAAGCGTTTAAGGGCCTGAAAATTATTAGTTTTGGGTTCCGTATGACTGAATGAAAAAACGGAACCCTTACTTATGTGTCCGTCTGTCCGATATCTGTTACAAGCAATTTGCTCTGAATCTACAACATTTTTGGTACATATAATCGTAAAATTTGATACACATAATTATGACGTTCTGCGACACGAATATATAACGAAAATTCTTGTTTTTTAAATATGGGGTAAGTATATTTCGGGAAGCAAATCATAAAATTAAAAAAGTTGTACAAACTGGTATCGTATGACATATCATAAATGAAAGGGTTTGTGGTGAGGCCCGCAAAAATATAGTTTTTGGAATTTAAAAACATACAGTTTTACAGTTACTAACATAAAAGAGTAACATTGACCATTACACCTCCTTATTATCCTTGCAACTAAAATTAAAAATTGTAAAGGTTTTTTTCCTTGTAGATTACAGGAAAATCTATAAGAATCATACGAAACCCTCTCCAAGCGAGTTTCACTCGCATTTATCCGGTTTTTTTAAAGTTTTTTTTATATTTCCAACTCGTGCATGCTTTGAGTATTTAACCTCTAATTATGAAAATAGCTATATCTATCTATATCTAACCCACTTATTCCCAGCGAAATGGCGAAATCCCTCAACTAAACAGAGAGGAGGTTAGAAATGTGTTACAATGCCATCCATCATCTAGGGCTGTCGACAACTGGTCGTTAACACATCACGTTTGTTCTCATCGCGTGCCGGCGAATGACATCGGTCTTTGTTTGACATTATTTACACTGTTGTAACCGGTTTGTATATCGATATGATTAACTTTTCAGGGGGGTTATTATGACATAGCTATGCAGTTCAGTTTATACATAATATAGAGCTATATAACTGTCATAGCTCTGTCCTTTTACCGCCAGGGTTACTCTTTCTAACCGTCAAGCCATCCAACAAGCTTATGGGTAAAGTAAGCAGTTAAAAAATCCTCTTGAAATTTACTGAGAATATTATCGGAATAAATTTATTTCATAGTGAAAAACAGTAAGCATTTTTTATTTTTATGTTAGTGAATAATTTGTTAAGCATATCGGAAAATTTGTTCATAGAGTTCCTGGTTAAGAGTCGACTAATTTAAAAAGTATTCCACAGGATTTTCCAGCTCTATTCTCGCAATGAACGGCCCTAAGTGACCTGCAGTTGGATTTACTGACCTAATTCGACCTGCTAGCAAGTCACGCCTCTAACAGGTAGCCAATTTAATTACGTAAGAGCTGATTTTCATTATTTAAACAGTCAGTAAAATAGTTTTCACTTGCACTTTGCACGACACAACCTAAGCGAAAAAGTAAAGATAAAAATACTACTGGAAACTACTGACGAGAAGAGCAAGTAACATCATGGTATTTTTTTAAATCTTGGATGCGGCACTGAACTCGAGAAAAAATGGAGAACATTCCATTTAAGATGCGGGCTAGTATGAATTCACTTTAAAAGAGATGTGTATAACTAACAACTGTCTCCAACTCGTAAAACTATACAATCAAATTAATAAAAACACGACGAAGCATCTACGAAAAAAATACAATAGATTTGCGTGATATGATGAATCTTCAAACATCGTACCCATGTTCTAAAAACATTGATATGAATATTTCCTAAAAAATATTGACAAGAGAAACCCTTCATGCATTATATTATCACATTTCAAAGAAAATGTCACATAATCTGAGAGCAAGCTTAAACTTTTAAAGCTTTCGCCGACGCTCTCTTTGCTAACCTTTGATATTTTATACGAATGAGATTCAATTTCCAGTGATGCGAATGACAGTCTTATCTGCATATCAAGTTGAGTAATGGAC
This sequence comes from Acleris sparsana, assembly GCA_923062465.1. Lineage (NCBI taxonomy): Eukaryota > Metazoa > Arthropoda > Insecta > Lepidoptera > Tortricidae > Acleris > Acleris sparsana. Next base: position 5,128,606 of record OV281289.1, read on the forward strand.
TCCTTTCATATTTTGTCTAAGATGTTTTGTTTTACTCACTGGATGATTTTCTAGATAAGTCTTTTTATTGCTTTTGTTTTCGGACTCAAACTTAACCGTTATAGATTCACCATGTCTACCTGTCCGTCTGTCCGCGGTCTAGCTCAGAGACTCTGGTACTGCGAAGCTGTAGTTTGGCATCATACATTTAAATTACGTCGACAAAGTTGCAAAATAAATACTTTTGTTTTTTGACATACTTTTTGGTGTTTTTATTTAGTAGCGGAAGTGGAACCCTACACTAAGCATGATCCGACATGCTCTTGCCCGGTTTTTTAACATTAAGATTCCAAAGAAATCTAAACATTTACGAACCATTAAAACTGTCAGTAGAGACGCAATTTATTCCGACAGTGTTGGCCATTACATAGGCTATACTTTTAATAAAATACAATAAAATGCCACCAGCGCAGAGTTAACGTTCCACACGAACACTGTTTAAAACTCGCGGCTGTATCGTGCTTCAGCAGACTATTGTGGTTGCAAAAGTAAGTTTGTATGAGCCTCGACACAGAAAGATGCGATGCATGAATTTATTACTAAACGCGGGTCAAATGATGTCATCCACCAAATATGAATTTCGCACTAGAGTATAATTCATAGTTTTTAAAGAATTTGATGGCTATTGCAGCAGTGATGAAACGACACTTGATATATATTTTATTATTTTGTATTCATTGAGTCAAAATATAATTCTTCATTGCAAAATTGATGGCGCATATCAAAGAATTCACACGTACGTTTTAATATTAAAGAGCACATGTTGAAGAACGTACGTGCAAAATCGTATGATCTGAGTAATTCTAACTTCGTCGACACATTTGATCGTCAGTCGTCCTGTCGGAGGGAGTGGTTTCAAGAAACGGATGAGATGGATTCACTTCCTTTGTCTGTATTTCCAAGTTATAAATAAGTTTGATCTTTGGCCGTGTGGTTGGCGGGTTACAATAGTGCCGCTCCATGTCTTCCCGTGTATCTCGTAAGAGGCGACTAAGGTAATAAGGCTTTTATTTAGTACCTACTGTTAGGCGATGGGCTTGCAACCTGTCACTAATACGCTGGACAAACTTAGCCTATTTGTGTACAATGTGGTTAATGATTAATCAACAAGTTTTTAAAATTGTAGGTAATTCTGTAGCTCTGCCTACCCCACTCTGGGATTACAGACGTGAAGGTATGTATGTATATAAGTTTGGTCTTTTGAGGGCAAGAATTAAAGTTAAAATCAGACTTTAACGCGACAAAAACTAACAACAGGTAGGTAAGCCCTATTGGCCCGAGACAAGATGCATTTAACAATGACGTCAAAGATTTGCCAAAATTGACAAAATGTATTGAATTGAATTAAACGCTCCGACGCGAGAACAGCTTGCCTCAATCTAATTTCGATAACGATATCTTTCGCTGTAAGCATCTTGTCTGGGACCATGTCTGTTTTGCTCGATAACGTTGAATTTATCTACTGGCTTTATATTATTTACCCTCGTCTCTTAGAATGGTGCTATGTGTATGAAACGTTTGTCTATCTGATGTCTGATATTCGAAAATAAATAAATAAACAAATCGGAGTGTCCGTCGATTTTTTTAATGAAAATTTGTTCACCAATCAAAAGGCTCATTGCTGGCTACATCAAGAGTATTAAAATTTAATTTTAAAAACAGACACTTATATTTTATATTACACTGCAAAAAATTTAAACTTTAGCTCGTTCCTCAACTGTAGACACAAGAGATTGCGCCTAAAGCGACGCTACTTTAGACTTTTATAAAAGTAAAACATAAATCTTCAGTGGAAGAGCTAGAGACATATTTTAACTTGTCCTTGTCTCAGTGAACATAATAGCTTTTTACAGCCGCGCACCCAGAACAAGAGCTATGAAGTATTTCATATGAAAAATCCTTTGTAACCGAGTTCATGTATCACATACAGTGACAGTAGAACAATGTTTCATAATTCTTTACGTGGCCATTTTACAACCAGATTCCCTCATAAACCCGACTGGCGTGATTTAGCGGTGGGAGTCACACACAACAAACACACACACACACACACAACACGCTTGCACTACAGACAACATACTTACATGAAGCATAGTGCAAGAGTTAGTAGTAAGAACGTGCTCTTAATGCTATTGGGGTTACCATGACATACTAAAGCAGTTCAGTTTAGGTTGAGAGAAAGAGACAGAGCTATGCCAGTTATACGATCTGTCCCTTTCTCTTGACCGTGAACTGCTTTAGTTGTCATAGTAACCGCCTTTTTTAGAAAATTATGTCTTGTTTTTTGGACCGCTTTCGGTCTAGTATAACTAGAGCTCTGTGTAGTTTGGTGTTGTGAATGTGCATAGTTCAGGATTTAGTGTTTTTTTGTGAAAAGGTATACTTTTATTTTACTGATGTATGTAGTGATTATGAGTGAAGGGTTCGTGTTATGTTGGCTGGTTGTGATCAGTTCCGTGGGAGAGAGTTTCGGTTGGATGCGTTGCGGCACTGGGGTTGGGCGTCTGCCGTTTTTTCACATCGTCAATCTAACCCATTAACCAAAATCGATCAAGATTGAGGTATTTACGAAATAACACACAGATACACACATAAACTCATAACACTCCTCTTTTTGTCGGGGGCTTAGAATAGTAAAGAAGGACACTTGTGTGGGTAGTATAATATTATAATATAACTAGGGTACCTTTGGTGGCATACCGTTGTTCTAAAATCCATGGAGTAGCTATTTCCTAATTATTATATACCACCCTTACCATATAAACTGCAGTATTGTAATATTTCAAAATTAATTAATTCGTTAAATCGCTAAACCATTTTAATTGGAACGGAGGAACACGTACACAAAGTGTTACAAACAAACAAATATTAGTAGATAAAAATGTACATTTAATTTATTTTGAAATATGACAATACTGATGGTTAAAATCAAAGTGGTACTTTCTGTTACAATAATTAGGAAATAGCGACTCCATCGATTCTAGAACTACGGTACGCTACCAAAATCCTAACCCTAATTATAACTTATCGCATCAAATAAAAAGATTATTATTATGGTAATATACTCGTAAAAGTTACGAGTATTGAGATGTTTTGTTTATAGCTCGCTGAACAAATTGTTTTATTATGTTATTACTCAAGAAATAAGATTGATGCGGATGTATCTTCCTAACGGCATTAATTAACAGGAAATTTCTGGAATAATCTCCCATTACCACGTTCTATGCCAGACCTCTAAATATCCATAGAATGTGGAGCCACATTCCTAGTACTAAATCAGTAACAATAACTCTACGATCCTTAGTGACAAACAATAGATATCTTCTGAGGTTCAAGTGAGAAAAGAAACCACTCCAGTATTTAAATATTCAAGTGTCAAATCGATTAAATTAGTATTATAGGTACAATATCGTTTACTCTTAAATGTAAGTCTTCCAGACTAGGTACCGTACCCAAAGGGTGCTAACGGGACCCTGTTACTAAGTCTCTACTATCTGTCCGTCCGTTTGTCAGCGGGCTTAGGAAGACACGAAGTAAAAAAATAAACAGTCTGTGTATTTCAACTGCCGCTGTTATTAAATGTATGTACCTACGTGCAAAACGTCCGAATGACGGCATTTCTTTTTTGTGTTCCTTGTTATCAGTGCAAAGTCTGTATGACAGAAAAAAAATGTTAAATCAACGGGAGAGTCGGCATTTTGCAGCGAGGGTGGCGCCGCTGGCGGGCAGTTGGTAAAAAATGATAATTAAAGGGGGCCCCCATAAAATAAAGGTACGGAACCCTTTGTGATAAGTCAGACTCACACTTGGACGGTTTTTCACTACGAGCGCAGTTGAATTATACCCTTTTTCCACTAGGCCATTGTTTCTCCTTTTCAAAGTTAACAATTCATTTTATTTAAAGCTACGTGATGTAACTCATCACCCTCCATTGTTAACTTAATTGCATTTTGTTTGCGTTCGCTAAAGTTTTAAAGCAGTTTTACTAAAGTAAATACAATATTCAGCAAGCACAGCAGCTGGTTAACTAAATTATTCATATTCATTTGCGGGTAATTCACTTCGCTAGAACGGTACAAGTGATAACGCTACGCCATTTTGTCGCTAAAGCCAATCAGTGCAAATTGCGACGACAAATCAAAATTCAGAACCAATTTATTGAGTACAGTTTATTGTTGAAGTAAATTTAATGAATTCAATCAATCAAATAGTGTTGATTCACTCCAGAGAGCGGGTTGATTGAAGTCGGACTAATGGAGGATAATGTTTCTATTTAGAGGAAAACGCACTAGGTACTTACCTACATTACAAAACATATGTTTTTTTTTGCATTTAAGCAGTTAGTACACGAAGTAATTATTAGTTACTTGGTGAGTATTACCTCTTAATAGATGATTGCTTAACGTGGTTAGCGATGGAACGCATATTACTTTTAAACTATTTTTGGGTTATTTAGTTAATACAAATTTGTTCAAATACTTAATCTTTATCCTGCTTTGTCTTGTCTATGGGACACCGTTGATGCAGGAAAACATATCGAAAATTATGTGGTCGTCTTGCGCCATCTTATATACACATAAGTAGGTGTTTTTTTTGTTTGTTTTTCTCTCTCTATCTCTCACGTAAGATTTTTGGCATGATTTCCTGCTGAACTACGCATGTTATTTGATATTATATTTAATTTCATATTTATAGCTTTATATAATGCTAGGATAAGTTCCATTCTAATATGAAATATGTTTAAAAAATGACTGACTGCTGAGTTTCTTGCGTCGTTTCTTCTCAGCAGCAGTCTGTCTTCTCTTGGGAAGCGCTGGTAGATTCTTGACGTGTAAAAGAGCCCGTGCGGCCTCCTTACTGAATAAAGTTCGTTTATCTTTTTTTTCTTTCACCGTTTAAAAAATAAAGAGATTTTATATTTTATCCGAAGATATAGACAGCGAAACAAAAACTGTTACTTTTATCAATTATGCATTTGATAAAAGTAACACCTACTGGAGGTTTCATTTACTATTAATGTTGTCTTTTTTACTCAGAGGTATAGACTATGAATTGTTAATTTAGATTATAATTTAGGTATGATAAAAATGTAATTCAATATTTAGCACACAGTAACAAGCAGATAAAAAATATATATTTGTTGCCCAAGCCGTATTTTTACACACATTTTTAACACCACTCTAGTGTGGCAGCATTTGTGCTTTTTGACTTAAGAGTATCATTCTCATACTCATTTATGTTTAACAAACAACGAAACGTCGAACTGTGAGCATTCTTTTTTCTCAAGGCCGGCAATGTATTTCTTCTAAAGGTTTTGCAAAAGTCCATGGTTTTTTTCCAACAAAGGCTCTATTCTAAAAAACGAACAAAATGACATAAAAAAAACATATATTGTTTTTTACATATCATGTTATCGTATTGTTAACTTCAAACGGTGGCTGAGTTCAAAGCCAAATCAAAAGCAGAACTTATTCATATCATGTCTTATGTGTAGTACCCCTTTTCTTTTACATATGTCTGTCATCTATCACCTTACTATTTTTCCACGGTACGCCATACATTGCCGCGGCATGTTGTTCTTATCTCTGCATACGTCATTTGTTTTTTTCACGTCTGCTCCTCCATTCTCCCGTGCTCGCCCATTACTCGTAGCTTTCATTTAACTATAAGGTTTATGAAGAAGCAAGAATTTGTTACAGTTTAGAAAAGGGGCGAAAATGTTAAAATATTTTCCAGCAGTGCACATTGAACGCGACGAGATAAGCTGCCATTTTTATACTAAACGAGCAAGGTTTTTAGTTCAGAAAATTCGACGGCTTTGAATATTTTCGACAGTAATTTATTTCCGTGTTTTATTTTGTGTTTATAAAAAAACACATTAGTTATTGTCTTTTTTGTGTCTCGTTTGCCTTGCGAGTGCTGTGATTTCGGTCTGCGTTGAACTCGTTTTATAAATATCGTGGACGAATAATGAATGCAGGATTTTTTTTGCTTCCTTGTTCAGAATAAAGCTGGATCCACGGAACGAGCTTGTTTTCATTTTCGACATTGTACGATGTTTTAATTATGTAGGTATTTTACGACATATTTCTATGTGCGAATAAATATGAATGCGATTGAATAACTTAGTTAAGTTAGATTTACTTTAAAACTAACTTTACTAATAACTGTGTTGCGATACATTCCAGAATATTAAAATGTTGTTTGGATCCTTATTATATATTTAATCCTTATGGATTTTTGATGGGTGTATTTATTTATTTAATTACTTACTTACCTTTCGTTCCTAATAACGTGCAATTGTCTGTGTTTAGGATTCTGGGCTTACCTGAAAAAAAAAAACAGTAACAATATACCAATTTGTATGAAAAATTTATGATGACTTTTGAATTTTGTGGAGCATAAATATACAAATGAATCTGAACCCTGGCGTCACATTTCTTCGCGCGGATGAAGTGGGATTTTATAACAAATTTGATTTAAAGCTTAGATGGGAAATGCAAATGATATTTGCTTATTGCCTTGGAAAATGCAGATATACGTGATTGCTTTTTAAGTGATATACCGATCCTTGTGCAGTAAGTCACAACACAAAGCAGGTGTGACAGGAGCTGTCACAGGACTCATCTTAGGTGAAAAAGAGTGTAGTATAAATTGTTTATAATTTTGCAAATACCCTGCAATTCAAAGACGGTCTTCAGTAAAATTATATTGCTCTTACCATGTTACAGTATATTGTCAACGTTACGGCAGCTCGTTTTTTTTATTTATTGAGAAGAAGGCGGACGAAAAGGGGGCTCACCTGATGGCGAAGTGATCACCGTCGCCCATGGACTCCTGAAACACCCGGGGGGTTAAAGGTGCACTGCCGGCCCTGTACAAACAGCAACACTCTTAACTGTACATTGGTGGATCTTCTTACAAAAAGCATAAGGTCTACCGATGGACAGTTAACAGTGTGGGCAATGGTACTATACTATATTATATATCTCCTGTTTAATGTGGTGTTCAAATTACATCCGTAATAAACGAGAATAATGCATGTTATTTTTAGATTAAGTGTTATCTTTTCGCTACAGTCGGATAGAGACATTGACACGTATTTTTGTTAGGTTAGGTTAGGTTGTTCAATTCAAGGAAAGAATAAAATATAATTCTGCTGAAAGACAAAACGATTTAGCACGTTTTTAAAACATAATAATAAGTGAGAGGCTGCTCCTTATTTTTAAACGAACGTTAATATCGTTAACACATCAACACAACAAAATATATTTAAGAAATACGAGGAGAATAAAATTAACTTAATAAATACTCTTAAGATTGTTAAAACAGCACAGATTTAGATTTAGTTTTACCACATTTTACGAAGGGTATCTTGAAATATAACTTACCAACGCTGGAATTCCTTTATTTGCATTCCGTACGTGTTTTGGCAAAACGAGGAACAAATTGCAATTTCTTATATGTCACATAATATTGAGACTGGGAGGGTATTCGGTACAGTTATTCGCAGTAATTGGTAGATCAAGAAAACATTTCCTTATATGCTCCATATAAGACGGACACGGTAATTCCATAATAAATGGACCAATCGTAGTCAATATTTGGAGCAAACCAGTTAGTCTACGTGGATGAAGTCTTATTTTGTTATGGCAAGGAAAATACAAAATACTCAGGCCCGAGGCCGGATGGTAAGTGGGATCTGATTCCCAAATTTTTATTCTTAAGACAACACTCTTAAGACTACAAATGCGTTGCCAACCGTGAAGACAAGTATGGGATGCCTCTATGCTAATAATTTCACCGGTTGTCTAATTCTGACACCGGAACACAATGCAAATCGATCCACACAGACCCTGCACAAAGTCACAGTATACATAAGCTTAAGCAATAAAAGAAGCTAGGCCTATACGTTTAGACTTAATTTCTTTCGCAATTAAAAAAAAGTCCAATTGAGCGTGAGGGTTGCCCTCTAAATTTTTGTTACGCGAGGTCGCACCACCACTAAGTAAATGTCAAGTCACAGAAAACTGAAGAGACAGATATCTCACTCACGATCGGTTTTTAATACGTCTCTAAGGACCGTATTAAACAACTTATCATGGCTGAGGTGCTTAGATGAGATGAGAGATACGTCCAGGTACGTCAAACCATAGAAAACCGCAATTTTAGACGCGTCTTGAGACGAGCAACAGCATTATCTTCGAGATCAGTTTATTAATGCGGCCCTAAGACTTATTAACAAAAACTTTGTTCCGCTAGTAATTTACGCGATAAATGCACCCGAGCTATTTCTGAAGTAGGAAGTTCTAACGCTTGCTCAGTGTAGTGCAGTGTAAAGCTTTAGCTAACGCAAACTGTTGTGGAATCATTTGCATGAGAGTATATTCATGTACGGATAGGTGACTATTGCAGCTGTTCACGAAACAAGTACCTAGGCAGTTACTTAAACGTGTGTGCGTGTGATAATAAATTTCTCTGAAACGTCTTTTTCCACATTACTAACAAATGAAACGAACTGATAAAGAACCTAACATACCTACTCGTATTGGGCAGTCCCGGACTTATTGCCGTAAATAACTCGTTGTAAAAATATAAAGACTAGATTTTGCTGAGCACGTCCACCCAGCACTTGTTTGCTTTTTCGGTGTAGATATTCCCCTTTGTCCGTCTCGGGGTTATGAAAAAACCAAATTATACAACGATTGGATGAGGCGGAACAAACATATGGCACGATTGTGTTGGTAACATCACTACTACACCTAAAGCTCGGTACTCACTAGAGAGCTGTAACTGTAACTGTGGCACGTAAAATGGTGATTGTATTGAATCCACTACAAGCGCGTTACTGTAACTGCTACGATTACAGTAACGGTTTGCTAGTGAGTACCCGGCTTAAAGGTGCAGGTGCATATTCAAAGGGATTTAGAAACTAGAATAGATTTATCTATAATATAAACTTGCTCAGATATGCACCGAAATAGGTTTAACGTTAAATTTAGTCCATTTCGTGCAGTTGTCTTGCAGCGCCTTGGAGCGCACCCAACTGCAACAAATTAGTGTCCGAACCATCTTGAGCTGTACGCGCGATTTGGCAACAGGCAACTAAATTCATTATATTAAATGTGTTTATTACGTAAATGGAGTAAGGTATACAAACAAACTTAACGTTAATGTGACGCAGGTATAAGATAATGACAGAAATTTTATTGTATCACTTAATTATTTTGGGGCGAAAAGGATTATCGGGTTGATAAAAAGTATAAAAACAATTGGTTACCTTGCCCCATATAAATATTTTGGGACACATAAGGATATTATTTAGACGTATTTATTGTATAGTTTCATGTACTCTACCTGGTTTCTTTTTAAATTTGGAGTTGTCACCCTCCATTGCCAACATTTTATTTTATTTTATATTATTTATTGAAATGCCTATCTGTATCATACATTCATGAATTAATTCAAGTTAAATTCAAGTGTCTCCTGCTCAAAGGCTGGATTAACCGGCTTCATGACGTTGAATATAAATCTGTCAGAGATTATAAAATTGAACAATCCGTAATGGTTGACCCAATTTAAGGATAGGGCAAGGCGAGAAGAGAAAGTTATAGATGGTGAGCAGCGGCAAGCAACACAACAAATGTCTGGAGCCATATTTCATTAAATCACAGCACAATTCTTTATTCTTAACTGGTTACAATACATTTTACACTTGTTGATTAAGATAATTCAAAGCATTATATTAAAATATTTGTTAATAATTAAGTATTGTACACACGAGTACATCATCAAAACAAAATGGGAATAAGAATTAAAATAAAATTTGAATGTTGCCAGTGAGATAAAACTATACTTTATTTACGCAGTTCTGGACTTGAAACTTGAATAATTGGCACCGCCGTCATTTGATAAAAAACCACGCCCAGCTAGGTACAGCTTTTTTTTTCCCAGCACAATCATTATTGGTGCCTAAATAATATCTTTTAATTCAGGATCATGGCCACCCTACATACTCAATTTCTTACTCGTCAAGACTCACTCAACAAGGAAATGTTAGGTGATCATAATTTTAGGATTAATTAGGAAAAGATAATATTATTTTTATAAAACGCTGAACTTTAATTGTTTCAATCGATAGATAACAGAAACCGCACGTTGATTCCAAAATTGACACTATACAAAAAATAATTATTTTAACCGCAATAATGTCACTATTCAAATAGATTTTTTATAATTTAGTGTTACTGTTGGATTTAAAGTGCGAACGTTAATAGCGTTTACAACTTGGCTACGCCTATAGTCGATTTTAGAATATCGCTAACTAGCGACATGCTTCTTGACTCCCCAGGCCCCCCTGGTTAAGGCACCATGAAAGCCTTATTAGAACTAATTTGAAGGGTCCTTCCCTTGGGACGGATCTTATCCCTCTCGGTTGATCTTCAGAGCGATTACAGTCATAAAACTATTTGGTTAATTAAAACAAAGCGCGGTAATATGAAGATCTCTTTGGCAAGTATAATAATGAAGCAACGTGAGTTGAACAGTAACGGAGTTGTTGATGGTTAATTAATAGCTTAATTAAATTATGCATTTTTAATTACCGGCAAATGGATTAAGGAATTTTTAATTTAATTTTAAAACTTATCTGTTTCTTGTCTATTACGGCTGAAAATGAAAAGAGTTTATAGCTTATATAACAAGGTTAACAATTAGTCGAGGTTGACGACCGAAATGTAAAACCAATAAAACAATGGTATCAGGTTTACGCACCGGTAAAAGACAGCTAGGTTTCATGAAATTCACTTAGGGCAATTAAGAGATTTATTTATATTCAATAATTTATTGTTTTCATACTTAATTGATTATTATTGATTGTGAAAAAGATGAATATAGATAACGATGACTTTTTAGGGATAATATACCTACCAATCCTCTATACCTAGGCAGTATACACTCTAACGGTAGGATGGTAAGTATCTGGGAGACTTAAATAAATCGCATTCTTCAAATATTATATTATGAAAATAGAAGGATTTACAGAATTATTTTATTATAAAAAATAAATTAAATGTAATGAAACAGCGAGACACGGGACCCGTGTCTGCGCTTATCGAAATTTTCTCAGAGACTCCCGTATAGATCCAAATACCAATAGATCATACAATTTTGAATTTGGAAAGAATATAAACGAGATGTAAAAGTTTCCAGGAACGCAAAAAGGAGGTTGTAACAACCTCGTTACAACACTATATCGTAATTGACCTGTTATGACACTGTTTTTAACTCGGCCGCCATAACTGTCAAGTAAATAAGAGTTATCAAAACGTTGACAATACGGTAACAGGTCAAAGACGGTAAATATGGTTTTTGCTGCCTAGAATCTCGGCCCTGTGAGAATTCCCTCATGTGACCTTTAAAAGCGTTGTATTGGGTCGTGGCTACCTGTCAACATGTCGAACATGGCGCCACACTTAGATTACACCTCTATTGAAAACGCAGTCAAGCTGCAAATCAATTTACTCAAAGTATTGTATGATTTATTCATTACATTTTCTTCAGGGTCCCGTCAAATCGATGTCAAAAACATTTTTCATGATGATCCTGATAATATAGTTCAAAAGCCATTCTATACTATATTTTAACAATAGATTTAGATAAGAAATTGTTGTCAGATATAAAATTTAAAATTATATATAAGATCCTAATAATGCCATATTGCAATCCCACACTCGTGTTCAACCACACAAGTGTTCGTCTGGTAAATGCAACATAACTCCGCTGAAAATATTTTAATAAAGCACTGTTTTGACTCCCTATTCGTAGTAGATTTTTGCTACGACAAGGAAAAATGCTACAGTGCTACGCTCGTAACCTACAAGCTCATAAAACACTACTTATGTTTACGGAGTCAGGTCCACTTTGCAGCTGGTTTAAAAATGATAACGACTAAAGCACCGCTTACCATGTTATAATACATAGGCGGGCCTCGTAGAGCAAGGTCAGTGTTTTATAATGAGAGTCAACAGGCACGTTCGTCGCATGGGTTGGGTTAGACCTTGAACGGGTAACCGCCCGGGACACGCTACTTTGTGTGCGATCCTAGTGTGATAACTGTTAATTAAATAGGTAAAAACCCCCAATGTATAAACAACCTCTTATTAAACGTTTATCTCTTAATTAGCTCGACAGATTTTCATGAAATCTAGCGTAGAACCATCTCGATTAAAGTAGCTAATAATCGCGTCCGAATCGGTGACAGTTTCACAGCTACGATGCCACGCATAGATATACAGATACATAAAACGAACATAAATAAACGGTTGGGACAATGTTTTTTATAGTATCTTTAATCCACGAAGATCCTACTACTTGATCACTCCCATATTAGAGAAATAAGTTCATGAATGTCACACTCGTTGAGAATTGTTGGGTAAAAGAGTATTTTCTCTTTTGGAATAGCGGCATGTCGGACATGGGGTTAGCTGCACGCGCTTCTGTCAAGACTTAATTTTACTTACACTAACGCAACCGTGCAATGTAAAATTGATTGACGGGGAGCGCATGCGTGGATTGAAAAGACTATAATCAGGAAGGCATGTCGAGACTTGTCTGGATTCAATTTGAACAATCACCTTATAACACGGCTAGATTAATAAGTAGCACCTGAAACCGACGTGCGTGCATTCAGAGGTTTAATGTTGAGGAAGCGAAAGAGGTATGTCTGGACCCGTACACCTGGGTTTCCATAGTCTCTGCCTACCCCATTTTGAGACAAGGGTGAAGGTATGTATATTTGTAACACATATTACGTTGTAGGTACTAGCTTTTGCCTGCGACTCCGTCCGCATAGAAGTCGTTTATAGCTGCTCCTTTGGAAACCGTCCAATTTCCCGGGGCAAAAACTATCCTATGTCCTATTCCAGGACCTAATCTTTTTGTGTGCAAAGTTTTAGTGGTTGACGCGTGATGCAGTATGTACCAAACATCCAATCATCCAAAGTTTTTCATTTCTAATTTGTAGTTAATCCGTCGAAAAATATAAGACTAAAATTATGTTGATTGCAAAAACTTTCCACGATACAAGCGTTTACAAAATGAGCTTTGGAATTTGGGTGGAATCCAGAGTAAGAATATATTTTCGGCGCGCTCGTCTAGTGCTGGAGGTAGTAGCTCGGAAAATTTACGGCCACACGCTTTTCTTCCAATATGAAAAAACATTTTGAAAACTTTATTTCTAGTAGCTAGTCGCATATAAGTGAATAATTAGTATGTGTATATATATTCATTTATATATATGTACAAATATTTAATTTTAAAATATTATGGAATAATGAAATCAAATACAATAGTAGGTAAACATATTTTTCCAGCTTTAGTTTAAGGGTAAATATTAACATTTTATTGCACCTAAATACCTACTTAATGATTTTAATTTCATTTATACAGAATGCTTGTACGCTACCGTACTTTATGTTTAAAAAATACGAAAATTTGTCTGATAATATTCATAATGTAACCCTTTTCCACAAACAAAAATAACTATTTTGTTGTATACTTACCTTAATTTGTTAACCTAGGTAGACATGGGTTTTTTATTACCTGATTATTAAATAATAATTATTAAAAATGTGCAGACATCTGGAATTATCATGCGTCCACGAGAATAGATCTTTTAATGTTATTAATTCACCTTTCTACATTATTTCCGAGTGACTATAAATTTGAACAGAATAGTTGACTGAATAATAATCTTGGCATGATGACATAATCTTGTTAGAATTTACCAAAAAAATATCCACTTGTACCAGTACAACAACCTTAAATTAGCACATTGTATATAACTGCCTATTTAAAGCATAGAGCACACACAGCACCCAGAACGCTGGATTTACAACATTCCAAATATAAAACTTGGTAAACTAAAACATAAGGGGTGTTCCAAAACTCCACAGTAAAGCCGCTGGCGTAAGCCTCCGTAAAACACCGTTGACTGTGCACGTCTATTTTCCTACAGAGTGCAGCACTTTGGTTATTCGCGCTCAAGTTGCGTTCGCGTTTGCCGTCAGCGATTCCGGAACACGGGCACGGGTGTGAGTTGTATTGGAAAACCTTTATTACTGCTTATTGTGCAGATCGAAGATCGTTTGTGCGCTCTGAAGGATTTTATTTCTGGTGAACGCATAGTAGTTATCGGAAATAAATAATTGGTAGACGTTAAAAACTTACTTTATTTCTTGGGCCGATAAAAGGTATGAGGTGCGTTTTTCATATTTTTGACTAAGAAATAAAATGGTGAAATCTAACATAAATTACGCTCGTTCAGATTCCGATTCATATTATATCACTCAGTATAATGATACAGTAGTGCAAACTAACCGGCGTGTTAAATTACAAGTAATTATACTGAGGTCGTCAGAAACAAAAATAAAACCAGTCTAACGAAAAGCGTAGCTTTTAAAAAAACCAACTGCTGTTTGGATAATGTCGTCAAAGATTACTTATCATGTATTTATATTTTAATTCGTCAATTTCACGTTTAGTGGTTAAGACGAATCTAACCACGTATGATTTATTAAAATCAGTTTAACCGTTTAGTAGTTACGAGCGGACATTGAGTCGGACATATATACAAATCAAACACATAACCCTCTTTTTGGGCTTTGCCGCTGTCGGGTAAAAAAAATAAAAATGAAATGACAATAAAAAGTAAAATTGCTTCTCCATCAATGTCTTGTTCTAATCTTGTTTAATCAATCAACTTTGACAAACATATGTAGAGCTAAATAAAGTAACCGACAGCTTGTCCTCAAACTCCAAGTTTTTTCTGCCGTGAGCATACACAATTTATAAGAAATTTAAAAAAATACAGGTCATTGTTATTTAGGCTCGTCATAATGTCATGATTCCGGACCATTACTCTTCGTAAACGCCCTTGCGCGATGAGCTACTCTATTAATTATTTTTTGCCTTCGAAACCCGCAGTTATGAAATGGGCCGAGTTAAATTATCGCCTTCGCATATTATATTCCATCCTAAACTAACACGAGCCAAGAAAGATCGGTCTGCTAAACTATTTATTTATTTATTTATGAGGGAAACAAACAGCAAAATAATACATCGAGATACAATCATAGCTTAAAAATACATTAGCCAAAACAGTTTCCACTGATAGAAACAAGCATTTCAGTTGCTTAGGTAAGACTTTAAATAATACTATTTCTAGAAACTAACATTTTCCTTTTTTTTTGTATGGTGGCAGAGGATTATTGTCATGGCCTAATTGTTGTTAATTTTATTTAACTATGTTTCACTTTTCTATTCTATGTTTAAATCTATTACTATATATATATATATATATACTATTTTTAAGATTTTATTGATTTACTGATTATTACAATTTAGTTCATTTTCATTATAAATATATCTATGTCAGAAAATAGTTGGTCATGCTTTTTACAGGCTCTAATAAGGAGTTTATTTCTTGCATATACAGTCCGAATAGAAGAGATGGCAAATAGATTCGACGAACGGGTTCGTCGATCAGGGCACCGGAAGAACATGTTTGAAAGCCATTTGAATGAGTCTATATATCCGTTAATAACCTTATACAAGAACACTTGATCCTTTAAATCACGCCTCTTTTGAAGAGACGCAATTCTCTTAACATCAAAGGATTTTAATTAGTAATTCATGCGCCTGATGAACTTTTTTTGAATATTTTCTATGGCGTCAGTATGCACTTGAAACTGAGGCCTCCAGGCTGTGGATGCGTATTCTAAGTTAGTTCTGACAGACGAATTAAAAATGAATTACTTAATTAAACTAAATATTATGATATAAGCAACTATCGCCAAGTGTAATACAATTATAGTACTCGTACAGATAATTATTATACCGTATTTATGCCAAATTATAAAACAAGTTAAAGGCAGTTAAAGGCAGTTAAAGCTTAGTCAAACGTTGCAGTATAATTTAGTTGATGCGTCTAACGTGTTGTTAGGCTCGTATTGCATCAACACCTATGCATGCACAACAGTCACAATCTTGTTAGAAGCCGCCAGTTTTGTTTTTTCAGTGTATATACTTTGATGACTATTCGATGCCTAATTAACTCTTCAAACAAATTAAATCTTCTTCTTTGTAATGTTATTGCAAAATACACATATTATATAGAGCGGCAAATCAGAGAGCATGGCATACTAACCCTGCGGGGTGTGTCAATGTGTCAATTTCGCCGCAGCTTCCGACACGAAATCAATGTAAATAGGATCCATCAGGCTTTATTTGGGGTTCGGAGGTTTCCAGACGTCCGTCCGTTACCCTGTCCGGGTTCCGCGATCTGAATACAAACCAAGCCCTTTATGAATAATTCAATAATCCAACAGATATCGATATTCATGTGGAATTAATGTGATTTTCAAGTTTGCTAAAACTTCCGAAGCCACATAAAGGCGGTGTGGTGCGCCATTGTGCGGGCATAGAAGGCCGTTTTCCCAAACTATGTGGGATACGTGGAGCAAAGGTTAATAAGGTTATAATACGTACACCGTATACGCTACTACCGCCACGTGTCAGTAAGTATATCTATCAAGTTACTTACGTATTCCTAGGTGCCGTCTGCTACTTTTTTCAATTTAGCCGTTATTAAAACGTACCACCTTAACAATGGAACCTTTAATATTCATAGTAAAAGGATTTTTCGAAAATCAGCCGCCAACGAAAACAAAGGGGAGGGGGGGGGGTAAATAATGGGAAACGAATTCTACGCGTACAAAGTCGCGGGCGCTCTCTAGTTTTTTTTTCATATCGACTAAAAATAACGCAACGACAAGCTAAGCATTTTATGGCACTATAAAATTAATTTCAGTCTACTTTTTATCATGATTAAAAGTTCATGGTAAGAAGAAGACTTGAAAATTAATATTACGGTGCCATAAATATGGTCGGCTATTTTCTTCCACTAGCGATTGATAGCGTAGTAGAAATTCTAAAATAGCGTGGATTACTTGGCTAGAACCGCGGTGAGCCAATAAAAGTTAGTCCGAATAAGTCCACAGCCGACCTGAAACGTACAGGGAGCGTTGAGGAACTTTAACGTAAAAAGTGCTGGGTCTACTGTAACTGACGGTTGGTAAGCGTTCTTTGAGGCTATTTTAGTTTCTCTGGCTCCTTTACTTAAGTTTAAAGTTTGTATTAAGTGTGTTTTTTAAGATAAATTGCTGATTACTGTTTGCTGTTTGTGTTTCATTTCATGGTTAACATTTTTCTTAAGGGTGTAAATAAATCAGTTGAAGATATTTAGTCTTTGAAAATAATTATTTACAATAACCACATTGGAAACACACTTCTTTTTTAACATACACTATTACTTTAAGATTATCAAATTATTAATCTTTACAGTATCCACTTTTAGTTTCGTTACACCGTATATTTACTTAGTTTCAATTTTAATGATTAAAGATAAAAAAAATGTCTATCACAATTGGTCATTCAAAGTTAAATTTTTAATTAATAAATGCCAAAAGGAACGTTGCTATGTCGACGACAGAGAGGCTAATGTGATCTTTTCAATTTTAAATTAGAAGTTAATTGCATTTCCGTGTTTCAGGGAACCGCTGCGATGTCAGACCAAGATGGCGGACGGCGGGGCAGGCTTGTCCTGATTCTAAATTAACGAGAAATTAATTCAGCATTCGTAAATTACTCTAGTTTCACGTAGAATCAACGGATAGTACTGGTGAGGTTTGCATTTAAAGTTTAGTGTGATTCGCAAGAGCACACGTATTTAACTCAATGTTTATAACGGACTCAGACGCTTGATACTCCGATAGCACACTCAAAAACCGGGCAAGAGCATGTCTGAGCATGCTCAGTGTAGGGTTCTGAAGCCGTTACTACACCAAAACTATCTCAAAAGCCACAAGAATTAACTTATTCTCTATTTAAAGTTATTTGGTGCTGTCTTAGATGATTTTGGGAGGTATAAACACTTACAAACACACCTGTCACACGATAAAACTTACAAAAAATCTTAATATTTCGTAAACGGATCCCTTAATCTAGAAATTGTTTCTGCACTCCGCAATATTTTTGAAAGACCTATCCAAAGACACCCCACACTATGGGACAGACGAGAAAAATAAATACATTCCAACGTTACGTGTAAGTAAACCAAAGATATATTTTTTTAAATTTTATTTTACCACTTTGTTGGCGTGTCTAATATGTATATTCATGCCAAATTGCAGGTTTCTATGTTTCCGAGCTAGGCTGCGGACGGACGGACATGGCGAAACTATAAGGGTTCCTAGTTTGACTACGGAACTCTAAAAAAGTGAGAGCCAACCAAGATAAGTTTTATCTCAGTAGTCAAAAAAAAAAGTTATAATATTAGTTATATCAACCAAAGCTGATAGTAGCAACAACAAGTTCTGTAGTCACTAACATCTTGATTGATGTATTTTTTAGGTTAGGTTAGGTTAGGTTAGGTTAGGTTAGGTTAGGTTAGGTTAGGTTAGGTTAGGTTAGGTTAGGTAGGTATGTAGGTATGTAATCAAGACGCTTATGCATAACAATCACAATCTTGTTAGAAGCGACCAAGTTTTTTTTCACTGAGCGGCCAAATCTGAACTATCAACAAAACTACCAGTGCTTAAATGTATGCATGAACACATTAGATTCGTAATTGCTGGCGGTCATGATCACGCAAAATACTGTTTTGAATTATGCTGTTTGACGTTAAAACATGACTCCCGAAACAATGCGATGTTATCAATATTGCAGTTATGATATAAGTTATATCAACCAAAGCTAACTAGTAGCAACAGCAAGTTCTGTAGTCACTAACATCTTGATTGATGTGTTTGTTTGGTTAGGTTAGGTAGGTATGTAAGTAATCAAGACACTTGCACCACAGTCACAATCTTGTTAGAAAGGACCAAGATTATTTTAGTGAGCGTAAAACCTGAACGACCAATAAAAGTTTCGGTAACTGTATACCTATGAACACTTTTGATCCGTAATTTCTGACCACGAAAAATATTTTTTTGAATTATGTTGACTTTAAAACATGGCTCCCGAAACAATACGATGTCCTCAATCTTCACAGGTCATAGATGGTTACACCGATACCGAGCGGTATCATCGTCGACATGATATAGTTCTCTAAATACGGCATTTGCCGCGCAGTTAATGCTGCATACGGAATACATAAACCATCAAACTACGCCGGCTGTTCGAAAATTGCAGTTTCGTCAGTAATGACTCCCTCGGCGATTGTCGGTAGTGTTTTGTGGAATAATACACATACTCGGATATTTAGATCTAACGATATAAACGAGAGTCGATAGGTGTCCGCGCTACATGATAATGATTTGTCTTATTTTTGGCAGTGCGGTGTTCTAAAAAACCGGCCCAGTGCGAGTCAGACTTGCGCATGAATGGTTCCGTACCTTTCTATACAACATTAGCAAAAAACGGCTAAAAAATCGCGTTTGTTGTGTGGGAGCCCCGCTTAGTTATTTATTTATTCTGTTTTTGGTACTTGGTGTGGCAACAGAAATACATCTTCTGTGGAAATTTTAAATGTCTAGCTATTACGGTTCATGAGGTGACAGACGGAAAGTCGGACAGACAGACGGACAGTGGAGTCTTAGTAATAGGGTCCCATTTTTACCCTTTGGGTACGGAACCCTAAAAATGAACTACTGTCGAGCAACGCTTCTATTTGTGTACGGAACCCTCGGTGCGGGAGTCGACTCGCACGGTTTATTAAATTAAGTTACATACTAAAATCATAACATTATTTTTCTGTTGCAATCTTTACAAATAGAACACCCTGATAACAACATTCTCAGCAACACTTTCAGAAAAAATAAATGTATCAGTTATTTGCCTACCATTGTAATGCGCCCAGCATTATGCAGCTGTTGCTTTCCGAGAGCCAGGTGCCTCCGTTACTATACGAAAATTTAATATTAAACCATATGTTAAGCTGTGTCTGGAATTTTGACGTGTTTAGCCAGTGCTTATGAAATATTGTTTACCCAGGAGATAAGCATACCATTTCAGCATAGCTTGCTTGCTAATTTAGAATTAAAGGTGCTATTTTTAAACAGCGTGAAAGAATCTGAAATTTGACCAACTCTGACCAAAGGCCGTAGCAGGATAAGGGAAGGAAAAGTGCCCTTTTGTGATAATGGGCTGGTTCTTTTTTCTACACTTACTTATATCATTTTAAACGATAAGAGAATTCTACGCTACATATGCTTTTATGATCTTATTATTAAGGTTGTTAACCAACATATGGCTAATTCTTTGCCCAAAATGCTTTTACTAAACTGTATTTAGTACTTTTATATTTTTAATAAGATAGCGAGGCAAACGGGCATGCGGATTACTTGATGGGAAGTAATCACCACCGCCCATAACTTATACGTGTGTTTTGGTTTTATCTAAAACTCAATTTCAATGTCCGGACTGAATCCGATTTGACCTAAAAATCCGGATATTTCCTGACAAATCCTGTGAATCGGAAATGCTGCGCGCGTCCGGTTTCACTGACAAATCTATAGGAAATTTTAGAACATCCTGTGTTGTTCAATAATTATTTTGTAAAAGCGTTGCACGGGTAATGGAAAATCAACATTGCGCTGTTCGTCATTTGAATTTTAGGTAGCTCATCAGGCTTTTAT
Organism: Acleris sparsana; assembly: GCA_923062465.1. Lineage (NCBI taxonomy): Eukaryota > Metazoa > Arthropoda > Insecta > Lepidoptera > Tortricidae > Acleris > Acleris sparsana. Next base: position 5,149,341 of record OV281289.1, read on the forward strand.
GGGCTTAAAATGACATTTAATTTAATTTATTATGTATATTTTAGTTTGAATTTGTCTCGTATAAATTTATGTACATGTTTTACTAGAGCTAAAACAAAAGGTTAAATCGGTGAATGAGAACATGTATATTTAAGAAAATGTAAGCTTTATGATTGGTTGAAAATGACGGCTGTCAGATGGTATTAAGTTTAAAAATAGGTAGTGCCTGCTCACGTGAATTTACCTTAAAATAATACTTATAACAAGGCAAGATGTAGGGTGTTCTCTTTAGGATTTCACATTAAATCGACACTAAAAAGCATCCCATGTATCTAAAGACCTTCAAATTCAAATGCCCAAAAATAATTACGTCAATCAGTAAAGTTGTAGGGTAAATAAAAAGAATCCACCGTTTCCCGCATTTGGGATATTTTGGAATTCAAGTTATAACCTTTTATCAATATTAAGTACACTTTGCTCGACATATCTAAGACTCATAAGCTGTTCATTTTGTTTCCAAAAGCTAAGATTTTCTTTTGGCTAAAATCTGCCTCAAATTTTGGTTTGTATAAAATTTAACCGAATCAAAAATTCTTTGTCTATGCCGTTAACTATAGTTCCCAAAACAAATGAGTTGAGCCCAAATTAAAAAAAAACTTTTGAATTTTGTTAAAGGAGTCGAGGTCGATAATGTTTTATATTTATAACATTAACACATACATATATCTACATCATCACCACATCCCTCAGAAAAACGAATCCTTCAATTTATACCTTTACTTCGTTGGTACCATTAACGCTACCTTCCAAATTTCCAATGCAACGCCAAAACGAATCAATGACTTTAAAATTTATTATCAAATCGGAAATTGAAAATGGAAAGTGTATTCGGCGGGAAATTGGATTTACGCTCCGTACAGTCGGCCGCGAGATCGTGAGGCAATACTGCACGCGTCGATGACCCGCCGGCGGAATTTCCGAGGAGGGCCGCGATGCAAAAGAGACGGGCTTGTACAGATTGTGAACACCCTGTTTATATGTCGCATGAGTTTTAGTATTATTATATGGCTTTTATATTGGAACAATTCAATAATGATATTATACATCATTGCTATTTTATATTGCCGTAGGCGAAAATATAATATTTTTTTGTCATCTATGTTAAGTATGTGTCAAATCCTAAAAGCCATCTTTTCCGATGATACTCTGGTTTAGAAATCTAGACGAATGAAAAATAATTTTCAAGATGGAACTTGTGAAAAAGGCCTTCTTTGCACAAATAAAGTTTTCTAGCAATAGTGCCCGTTGTTTAAACGTAACCATAGCAACCCATTTGTAATGACCAATAAAGACCGACTTTAGTTTAACCAATAGTGGCTGTTATTTAAACGTGACCACAGCAACCCTTTTGTAACAACCAATAAAGACTGAGATGTGAGATTGAAGAATGCTGATTGGCCGTGGATTTTTGTGATTTAATGTCGGCATTCGTTATGAGTCGTGTGGCGTAAGGAATATATATCATATATTAAAAGCCCTTTACACTAGTTTAACGTGATTAACAGATTAAATTTAATATTTGATTATCTTCAAAACGGTACAAGTTAGACCACTAGTTTCTTGGAGAAATTTACGTTATTTGACCTAAGGAATGCCCCTGAAAATTAACCCAAATCAACAAAAACACGGTGTATGGGCATAATGTTTCATCTATACATAAACATTAAACTAGTCATAAACGTTAGAGGGGCTGTAATCTTCTCGCTAAAACCATACTGCTTTAGAAATGTTATTCCACAAGAGAAAATACTCTTTCACCGAACTGTCCTCGCGTGTGATATCCATAGTCTTATTTATCTAAGTCCATGGAGGTGTCCATAAAAAACTCGATATTGGCGAAATACACCTTAACTTACTGCGACTGAGAGTAAGCCATTATTTAAAATTAGAATGAGATAGTTTTGACTAGTAGAACGGAGCCCCTGGTTGTCATTTTCCCCTTAACGTGTACACTCAGCGATGCACAGCGCTCGAGTCGCGCACCGCCCGCGGTATTTTCACGCACGACTCGTCGCTGGAGATAAATACGACGTCGCAATAAACGTACAGTCCCAAGTGTCCCAACTCTCAGGTGACGCGAGCGCTCCCGGTGTGACATTGTAAAAGTCAAAGAAAATTATAAATACGTTTTACGTTACTAAATACGGCATTGCTTTTTGATTAAGAGCGCACATAATGCGAAAGGTAATAAAGGTCGTGGTGGTCGATAAGTAACAATAAGGTATTTGTCTCACTGCCATCGAGGAAGAGTTTAGCTAACGACTATTTTCTCGTTCAAGAAACGAACAAAATATACAGATTCAGTGTCAATAAAGGAGACAAATATTAACAGTTGATCGCCGGCTCTACTCGCTTCCCGATCATCGTCGGCTGTAAAAAAGTTGATACAATTAAATAAACGTATAAATATGTATTTTAATTACAGGTGGAGCAGACATAACCGCTCGTCACCGGATAAGCTCAAAGTGAGACTTTAGGCCGACGACTGAAAGTCGTCACTGACGTCATCGTCGGCCATAGCCGCCGCCGCAAATTCAAGAATAAAAGAGGCTTTGTTTCGTCTCAATTAAGTTGTAATTAGCATAGGATATAAAACATTTAATACAACGTTGCAATTGCAGGGCTCGGGCGACTTTCGACTTCATTCCGTGCGATGTTGTTTAGCCAACCCTAAAGTGTGTGTAGATAAAAACAGAGTGGCAATACAATGGTTTTATCAAACGGCATCTGATGATCTAGTTAGTTCTATGTTTTGTACCATGTAGCTATAGGTAATATTTAGTTTGATAGACAAATTGGAGCGCTGATCGAGCCGATTGGAGCTGGGGTCCTGAACTCAAATTGGCCGTATTACGGTAACTACGAGTAGATAAGTTTACGGACTGATTTAGTGATACAAAATCAAGCCTAATAGTGTAGCGGTTTTTTGGACCGGACCACTACAAAAACCGCTACACTTAGACATGACGATACGATAAAGAAGAAGAGACAACATGCAGGTCCAACACATAACCCTTTCAAACTTCGCCTCAGGCGGGTAGAAAGCAACTGTCGCCACCTAATGCAACAATCATTTTCCACAGAATTAAGTACATACACTTCTTTGTCAAAACATCGTCAATTCGATGTTAAATTAAAATCGAGCCAGTTAACAAAGCAACAACAAAATGTTATGCGGTAACGATAGCAAAGCTGAAAAAGTAAATTAAGATCGTCCAACGTCTCTAAAACGTTTTACTCTTACTAAGTGGCTCTGACGAATCACAAAATGGACGAAACATTCTCCCGTTAAATTTGTTTACTTGTCAATTAAGCAAATTAATTAGGTCAGATTCGATTATTTTCGAGCCTTTGTTGTTTATGAATAAAAGTTGATTGGTTTTTCGTCCCTATAATTAACGAAAAAAGTTTGACCGCTTTGTTGTGATGACATGTGATGTACGGTTATTTGTTCCTTTACAAATGCTGAATGGCTGGCCCGATTTTAGAGGAATCGTTGTTAGATTTGCCTTAATTTCAAACTAGTTCCTATTACGATTAAAGATTAAAATGGTTCAGTAGTTCTAGAAATTACCGCCCACATACAAATAAACAAACACACAATTGCACCTCTTTATAATAGGTATTATAAGTATATGTATGTATTAACAAAGTAAATGTAGAAATAGAAATATAGACATACATTAAACAAGAATGACTACAGACCGGTCTGAGTGGAAAGCCTTGGGGGCGGCCTATGTCCAGCAGTGGACGTCTTTCGGCTGACATAATGATGATGATGATGATGACTACAAAAATCCCTACTAACATAATCCATTCTACGAGCCCCAGCCACTGAACAGCTGGTGTTTAATGAACAAACCGACTAAGTGCCCCAAACAGAGAGAGCAGCATACGTCGACAATTTTATTACATGCCGATAAAGTGGTTCCTTTATTAAGGAACAGATAAAATGATCTGGGGGTTATTAGGAGATAGCTATGCAGTTCAGTTTACGCTGAGAGAAAAGGACTCAGCTATATAACTGCTATAGCTCTGTCCTTTACGCTCGCGGTAAAATGAGTTGCATAGCCATGTCATAATAACCACCCTGTTCTGAGGCTTGATTCTTTGATCAGTAATTAACTGAACTAATAGCTCAAATTCGAAAATCAAATTAAAAATGAGACACGTTTGGTTAACATTTAATAATTAGTTAAGGTTTTACCCATTCAGTTATTCACTTAAATTGATTTTAAAAGTTGCGACTGTACTTCAGTATTAAGATAATAAGAACTACTCTAACTTTAACAATGAGTTAATGATATGATTTAAGACGAACTCTGTTTAACTGAAGTCAAGCGCATTATGCGCAAGAGGCGATTTAGAAGGATTATTGTACTAATGTCCAAGCTTACACCAATCCTGCTATTACCCACGGGTACCTCAGCCGCCTGCGTCAACAGATAACCCCAGGTCCGCCAGTCACTTGTTTACTGATTAAAATCCCGAGGCTATATTGTCACCCTGGCAAGTTCTAGGCAGTAAAGGGACAGACATATATGACTCCTATTGCTCTCTTTCACTGATTGGAACTTGGCAAGTTTTATGAGTTCATAATAATATTGTTTCCTGCACAAACGGGGCTGTAGGGGGCGGATTCGTTCGCAACTTCGTAAATTGAGTTTGATCTGTGTTATGATTGACTTGACTACTATAATAGGTTTTTTTAATATTTTTACGAGTTTAGAGCATTCGAAAGTGATACTTAAAAGTCTTAAAACGGTATACTTAAGAGTTGCGCAACAGAACTCTGTGCGAGTTGTAAGGTGTTTACAAATATGGTTCGTTGATAAAGTGCGTATTTGAAGTATTGAAGTGCATATGCCATTTTTATAGGCGACCTCGTAAATGAACTGACCATAAATGAACCCCATTCTAGTAGCACAAATTTGTGGTGATAAAACAACCGATGGTCATGGCATCGTAGTCATCAGGGTCAACGCATTTGCGATCTTTGGATTGTAGTCTTGAGCGCATGTCTATGGGCACAGATCCCGCTTACCATCAGGTAGCCTGTGAGTTCGTATATCTTCTCCATGTTTCAAAGAAATTGTTATTTCATTTAGGTTATTTGAATGTTATGATATAAGTGCGTCAATTATTGAAGGACCGGGTGTTATTGGCAGTGAAGGAATATTATTACGTCTCCATCATTTTGCGCTTACTGTTCTTACTGCCATTCCCGTCTATTAATTATACCAAGAGCTATAAAGGTGGCATTATGGCTAGTTGCCAAGATATTACTTACATTTTTATGAAGGGAGTTATGGCAGATTTACGAAAAACTTCTTGTTAACAACAAGAAGAAGTTCTTGTTATTTCAGCGCAAACACGCCGGCATGAACGGACAGTCATATTGAAATCCTATACCAATATATAGCTTTATATATGTTATACATATATCACTTGACTTGCAAGGGAAAAGCAGCTAACATTGTCCATCTCGTAAAACCGTTTAAATTAGTTTTAACTGCCACCAAGCAGAAGAGATTGGATTGTTATTATCGATGTGCGGGGAAATGACCTACCACAGAGGAATTCCATCTTACCCCCTTGTTCATAAAAGCTATTTTAATTTAATTATGCTGTGTCACTATCTCACAAATTCAGATGTCACAATGTAACACAAGGCCAAAGCATATTTAAAGAATACTGTAGCTATTGTTCGTTTATGAATAAGAGGGTCAGTCTTCAGGGTTGGCATTAACAGTCTTGTGTTACCATAGATAGCTGACTATGACTATCTATAAAAAAAAGAACTTTGGAAAATTCAAATTACTAATATAAAGGCCATATTTTTATCTACCTTCTAAATTGTTAAAAATACACTCGAAAAAATCCCGAGTGGCGGTTGAAGTGTTGCAAGTGGGTGCGCCAAAGTTGAACTAAATTTTTAATGTCGATTATCGGAAATCCGAAAATGTTGTTCCTAATAATTTACATCCTAATAATCACTACTCATAACTACTTTGTTCCTAACGCTCTGAATTCCTAATCATTCAACTTCATAATGTCCGTTGCAATAAACATCGATCATACTACTATTTGTTTTCCTATATTTTCTCAACATAACCATTTACTTGAAAAACTTTTCTCTAAAGTTAATAGTGACTGAGATCCTAAGGGTCCGTCATTACGTAGGCAGTAGGGAATAGGGACTTAGTGGCAAAACCGACTCGGATCGCGGATAGGTTAGAAGACGAAAGCGGGAGCTTCGCTCCCGCTTTCGTCTTCGAGGTTATTTTTTTTTATAAAAGAGCAGATCATCTTTAACTTTAAAATAATCCTGCGTAAAGTAATATGATTAAGAATGTTATTTAAAAAAAAATAGGAGTTTACAAAAAGTTACATCAGTGACATTAGCACTTAAAATTTTAAGAGATATGAGTTTTATGAGCTACGTTAATAGTAAAATAAATTGTAGGAACGAAATTTTTAGGAAAACATTTTTTAGGAGCAGTGATCATTAGGAGTACAAATCGTTAGGAAAATCAATTTCGGGTGATAAACTTTAGCGAAGCCAATATGGACCCGTTGCAAGTTTTGCAATTCAACACCCACGTCACAACTTTGCATGAAGAAAAAGAAAGTGTCTCTCATACGTGTTTGCTGTAGAAGTTTATTCAAACATAGATTTGGAGCAAATTGAGTGTCAAGCTGAGACACCGCAGCAATTTGCTTTGACGTGTCGCCGATGCGGGTCTTCTGTGCGGCTCTGTGCAGTCTGCTATGAATATTGCATTTTAGATGGCAATATCGTGATGCTTTTGCACAACCCGTTGATTAAAAAATGTAAAGTAACATTATTTAAGCCAGCAGAGTATGGAATATGTTAATTTAATTTAATTTAGCAAATGAGTTCAGTATTATAAAAAGGAAAAAAACACAATCGAGTTATTTGATAACTCCCATCAAGGTGAGTTTCATTTTGTCATACTACTTGTGTAACCATTTCCGAAACACGGTAAAGGGCGCAGTTGCGAATTGCCTTGTTATTATTTTCGTATTATCGCTATAATGTCTGTAAAAGCCATGCTTAGCTATGTACATAAACATACATAAAAAACCTCATTCGCGTCTTAAATATCATAAACGTGTAATGCCTTGAGACAACAGATAATAAATACTACACTCTAGAATAATGTCAAAAGTCACGGTTTACGAGGACTCGTTTCCATTGTCCTTAATCGGAGGTATATAAAGATTAGTGTCCGACCGAAACATGTTTCTTTTGCTTAAACCGAAACCGAAGGTTTGGTTATTTGTTCTAGTTTCGGCCTAACCCAAAACCGAAACTTTTATAGATGTGTTGAAATCGTTGAAAATTGTGAATAAAAATGTAAGTAGACCATTATTTCTTGACATATTGAAAAAAACCAGTTATAAATACTGTAGGTGCTATAAAATGAGACAAGTTCACTTATAAATTGAAAAACGATGTATTCTGAATTTTAATTTTAACAAATGACAATCAGGCAGCTACCAAATACTGCTCATGACTTGTGATCATAAGTTATCGTCCTTCTTTTCTTTATTTATCAAATAACAATAAAAACAATTATGAAGTAGGTAAGTTTCAGCGCGATTGAAATGTTCGGCACTAAATATGTTTTTTATGCCGAAACCTGCGGAAACCGAAACTTCGATGGAACACTAATAAAGACCACCAAAATAACTAATACAAAAAGCCCATTTCGGGACCCAAACGAACTGTCCCGTAATGGATTCAGTAGCGAGCAGCTGAGCAATGATCCATTAAATTGACAATGGGGACGGTTAGGAACAAATCTGCCATTAGGGAGAAGAAAGTAGTTTCCAGCCTTATTGGCTCGGCGCAATCAAAAACATGTAACGCCAAAGAAACTCTTTTCCGGGGTTTTATTGGAAGGCTATAGTTTGATTTCACTGCATAGTTATTTTCATATATAAATAGGTATGTCGGGACAATTGACCTAGTCCCAAACTAAGCTTCAGGCTTATTTACCTCTTATTTATAGCTAGGCTAACGCGTCGTCAAACTTTTATCTTGATTTATATTTCTATGTATAAATTTATATGTAAATTATTTATTGCACAAACAGAAAATTACAAAGAAAAACATAACAGAAACTCAATAGGTATATACATACCTATCGCCATACCAAGGCGAACTTATCACTATAAAGCATTTCTTCCAGTTAACTTTTGAGCTTTGTATGTAAGCCTTTAGTTTTTCTCTACATAAACTGTTTGCCGTGGTCTATTGTCCTCCCTCATAATTGAAGCTCAGAGTTTAGTTGAAGACTAGGTCATTTGTTTTGGGTTTTTATATTAAAATAAACAAAAGCAAAACAATGTCATCATTTAGCTTGTTGTTTTTATTTTGTAGAATTAATGATTGCGTAAGGGTGAATATCCACCAGTGCGAAGTAGAGGAGCGATTTGCTAAAAAAAAACCACCAATAAGAATACTTCATTTTCCTAGGCTCGCTCAGCGTAGCTCTCCTATTGGTGGATTATGTCGTCGCACACCACTCTGCTACCTCGCTCAGCTCTGGTGGATACTAACCCTAATGGGGCTTCTAAACGATCAACATTGCTTCTTGCTCTGTCATACGAAGTAAGAATAAGACAGCAACAGTTACCAGCCACACATTGCCGTATAATGTTAATCGCGTACCAGCCCCTTAAGCCCTCAGCTAGCGGCTGTCGCTAATGTGAAATTTAAAACAAAAGTAACACGACAAAGGAGCCATTCACCGTCCAACGCGCCAGTTTAGCAACTAATTTAATTGTGTCCAGTAATTTCGGTGTAGCTTTTATAATTTCAGTGCCCAGTCCATAAATCTTCATGTAGTGGGCTCTATACTTACAATTAGTTTGTACGTTTGTAGGCACTGAATATGTTGATGTCCGAGAAGACGTCCTTGTAATTCGGGCGTTATCTAAGCCTCGGGCTTTGCTTCTAAAATCGAATTTCAAAGTCTCTTTCTTTGTATTGACAAGATATAAAGAAAGGTCTGCCGAAAACTAGTACCTACGGCAGTTCCAGATCATTATTTAAAATAAAAAAGGAATGTGGGAACTTCCTTACAAATTCGCTATTTGTGGGAATTTGTAATTTTGGTTGTAGAAATGGACACGATAACAATATTGTTTAATATTACGTAAATAATTTCGAGTATTAATATTTGGGGGACAAATCTAAAAATCTAAAATAACATACATATTATAGTTACGCCAGTAGATTAATCCGTCTATTTTTCAGTTGTGATTTTTGGTGCTTTGGAAGCATTTTTAGCAGGCTGAAATATCGTTTCAGTCCGTTTCAGAGGCAGCTCTGTCACTTACTAGATTACCCAATTTTCGATCAACTGTCCGTTGTTTTCCGTCGCCTGAAACATGTTCTCAGTCCGTTTAAGGCCACCCCTATCAGATTATGCCATAACTTGAAAACGCATTTTAAGAAGCTTGTGAAATTGATAGGACGATTTGAAATGAGACGGTAAGTAATACGCGGAACATTCCAGACCCAACATCGTGATTGTTAACAAGACCGCAATGCATAGAGCATTCCAGCAACAAATAGTCTCGGGGGTCCTAGACGGGGCAAGTACATCGATCATTCCAGAAGGCATTCTGGACACTGGGACTATAAAAGTCGGAACGATTGCGGCTACAAGTCATTCTTTACTTGGACAGCGCATAGTGCGAACAAGAGCGAACCGAACGATCATCAAAGTATTCGAAGCTTATCTTGCTATAATTGTTTGTAGCGGCTAATTGAGTGCGCTACTAAATTCTAGCTCTTAATTGTCGGTTAATTTGTTTATTTCTATCAGTCTATCAGTTACCTACCCCCACTTAAGTAATAATATTCATAATGACTATAAGGAGCTATCCAACAATACCTCCTTCAATATTTTTCCGTCGACCTACAGACCGCCGCTGTACCCTATATCAATAGTGACTAAAAGGCTTTGAATTTCCAAAGTTTTCACATCGAGTGTATACTTTAGTATTCTGTTCTATATACATTGACCCTTTTCATGGCGCATTGCTAACATTAAATAAACATTACGTATATTTTCTTTTACTCCACTTCTGGATTCGAATAAGCATAAAGGAGTCAGCATAATGTTGTAATAATAGAGACGCAGTCGTCGTATTTTCTTAACATTATCAAGATTCATTGCTTAAGTTTTATTCTTGCGTCTTCATCGTCTGAATTATCTTAAGTTTTATCTAATCAAATTTACATTCGGATCTCGTAAAAATGCACATTCAATTGGTTAAGAATTTTACGAGAACATTTCGATTGCCATTTTCATTTTTAGGCACCGGTCAGCGGGATTAACCGTGCGACTTATCGCTCCGCATAAAAGCTATACTTACGAGCAAAAATAAAGTGGTTGTACTTGATAAAAGTACCCGCTATGTTTACTCGGGTGTAGTTTGGCGAGAACTCTCCTGTAGTGGGTAAAATACAGACAAACACTCTCGAGTGGCGTCCGCGTGCCGGAAGACGCAGCGTCTAAGTGGACCGTCGCAAGACCGGTCCTTGTGATAAACCTTAAAGGAGTCCTATGTCCAGCAGTAGACGTCTTTCGGCTGAAATGATGATGATGATAACTTTTTAATGATCACTATTAAAACAAAACATATAATAGTGTAATTTGATTACTGGTACACAACCAGTTACAGATGACCTGACTTTCTCTACATGCATTTATTTTCTTAGCAATTAGAATTAATGCCAATGCATTATCGCCATTTGTGGAACGAGGGCCAATATTTATGTCGTGATAAGCTTGGTTAAAGATTCTAGTAGCTTGGCGGAATCCGAAACATGTTTTCGAAATTGTTTAAGCGATTTAAATGTTTAATAGGAAAACTAAGAATTCGTATTTTTTTCCTTAAAAGAGCTCTTGTTATTTTCGGCCATCGCATGTAAAACCAGCTAAAGAAAGACATCAGCTTACTCCGGTGCCCTAATCGTAAATAAGATAAGTTTAAACATATTGTCGATTCGGATAACGGGTTATAAGGGCGCACTCGCCACGTTTCGAACGGCGATGGCGAGATTAATAGTTGTCGCGCACTTATCGTTCCGGCATCGTCTCGGTTCAAGATAAAATGTGGAGCTATTTACTCTTAAGCTCCTGTGCACGGCATACATTACGTTTAAGGAAAAGGAAATTTTCAGTTAAGGTTAGTAGAATATATAATTAAGGACATCCTGAACATATTCACCTGGTCACAAATTAAGCTTGTGTTGTCAGAAATGAACAATTAACATATTTATTAAGAAAAATAAGTAAGACAAGCTTTTGCTGCCGACTGTACTTTTTCTTACAATATCGTTATCTACTTATAAAGACCATACTATTGAGTCATACGGTAGGTCTACGTTAAGAATAACGAAGATCCTGTGGCCACCTTCCGATTTCATCATCAGATCACCTTTATATACCATAATATTGCATATGTGGTTTACATATACGAGTATGTGGTCCAAATTTCAGCCCATTCCGGGAAGTGGACCAAATTTAACATGCATGATAGGACCCGTCCATACATACATACACACTTAGCTAGTTAAATAAAAGCTTGTAATAAATACTTCTTTATCTTCACACTACCTATAGCGACCCGCCCTCGCTTCGCTTCGGTTTATGTGAGTTTTCTGTAACACCCGTACAATATCCAGAACTTATTATACATAAAAACCTTCCTCGTGAATCACTCTATCTATTAAAAAAAACCGCATCAAAATCCGTTGCGTAGTTTTAAAGATTTAAGCATACAAAGGGACATAGGGACAGAGAAAGAGACTTTGTTTTATACTATGTAGTGATAGTATAAATCAAAGACGCTTCCCGCTGTCTGTACGCTTAGATCTTTCAAACTAAGCAACGGATTTTAAGGCGGTTTTCATCAACAGATAGAGTGATTCGAGAGGGAAGTTATAATGTATAATAAGTTCTGGTTTATGCACGGGTGTTACCGAAAAGTCACTTAATCCGAAGCGAAAGCAAAAGCGAAGCAAAGAAAACTTACAAAACTCGGGAATAGGTGTTTGTACTCGTCACCTAAACAATTTACTGAGATAACTCACTATCTAGACCAGGGTAACCGCGTTACTTACCTACTTCCAAAGTTACTAAGCAGTTTCCGAGATGGGATCAGAAATCACCCTTTTATACGTATTATTTTCATCATAACTCGGGAATAGGTGTTTGTACTCGTCACCTAAACAATTTACTGAGATAAGTCACTATCTAGACTAGGGTAACCGCGTTACTTACCTACTTGCAAAGTTACTAAGCAGTTTCCGAAATGGGATCAGAAATCACCCTTTTATACGTATTATTTTCATCATAACTCGGGAATAGGTGTTTGTTTTCGTCACCTAAACAATTTCCTGAGATAACTCACTATCTAGACTAGGGTAACCGCGTTACTTACCTACTTGCAAAGTTACTAAGCAGTTTCCGAAATGGGATCAGAAATCACCCTTTTATACGTATTATTTTCATCATAACTCGGGAATAGGTGTTTGTTTTCGTCACCTAAACAATTTACTGAGATAAGTCACTATCTAGACTAGGGTAACCGCGTTACTTACCTACTTGCAAAGTTACTAAGCAGTTTCCGAAATGGGATCAGAAATCACCCTTTTATACGTATTATTTTCATCATAACTCGGGAATAGGTGTTTGTACTCGTCACCTAAACAATTTACTGAGATAACTCACTATCTAGACTAGGGTAACCGCGTTACTTACCTACTTGCAAAGTTACTAAGCAGTTTCCGAAATGGGATCAGAAATCACCCTTTTATACGTATTATTTTCATCATAACCCGGGAATAGGTGTTTGTACTCGTCACCTAAACAATTTACTGAGATAACTCACTATCTAGACTAGGGTAACCGCGTTACTTACCTACTTGCAAAGTTACTAAGCAGTTTCCGAAATGGGATCAGAAATCACCCTTTTATACGTATTATTTTCATCATAACTCGGGAATAGGTGTTTGTACTCGTCACCTAAACAATTTATTGAGATAACTCACTATCTAGACTAGGGTAACCGCGTTACTTACCTACTTGCAAAGTTACTAACCAGTTTCTGAAATGGGATCAGAAATTACCCTTTTATTCGTCATTACCTTATCAATAAAACGAAGAATGTATTTGTTTTATACTTCATGTTTTTATTATAAGCTTTTTTTAAATAAATAATTAAGTACAGTCATCTAAATAGAGGGATAAGTTCGCGTTTGTTCATACCTTTTTTTGTGGGTCTGTTTTTTTCTTAGTTTGTTATTTTCTGTGTGTGCAATAAAGAGTTTACATACATACATACATAAATAACTGGTGTTTAATAGTACATTATGATACAAGTGTGCTAAGTTGACCATTGTATACAAGGCGCTATTGTGTGCGCACGAGCGAAAGCGAGTGCGCCACAAGAAAGCCGCGTATATTATGGTCACCGGCACACGTGTTATATACGACGTTTTTCAACACACTTGCGAAAAAAAAACAAGACTCTTCATTTAGTCAAATTTTAATTAATAATCATCAAGCGCCGCAAATATTCATCATTATTAAATAATTACGAATTTGTGGCGCTTGCGGTGGAAACAATGGGACCTTGGTCAGCTGACATGAAAAGTTTTATTAAGGCTCTGTCATCCCGGCTCATAGACACCTCCGGAGACCCTAGAGCTGGCGCTTACCTTTCCCAAAGGATTGGGCTAGCCATCCAGAGAGGTAATGCAGCCAGTGTCTTAGGGACCATGCCGCGAGCGGACCTGCTAGAGGGGGTGTTCTTTTTATAGTGGTGTTTATGTTTAATTTTTAATATTTGAGTAGCTTAGTTTTATTTTATTTTATTTTAAATAAGTTTAGTTTTAACTTTAACTTTTAAATGTAAAGTCCGTATTTATAGTTGTATTAAACATAGTTTTGTGATTTTATTAATTATTAAAACAGTTGGTAAAATTACAATTTGCCGCATAAAAACTGTTTGTTGCTAAGAAAAAAAAAGGTATAACCCGACTAAATTATATCGCTTCTTCTTCGTACTTACAACTTGGTACTAGGCTACAAATGTAAATTGTTTGGGTTAATAAACTAAAGGCACTTGTGCGTAATATACTGAAAAAGCACGCGTGTTTAATATCTAGGTTTATGAGCCAAAAATCGGTGGAATAAAAAGGTCGTTTTGAGCAAGTGTGTTGAAAATGCCATTACAACGTCCGATCAAATCAAAATGTTGTAATAGTCGCAACTAACTCGTATTATTTTACGATGTGCAAACAAAACCATAAGTTATGATTTTCTGTTAGCAATACCTGCATTAACAGCAATAGCTGCCGAGGGGAATCTCCATCCTCCATTATCGGCGTGATTGGTCCACCGAATGATTAGCAGGGTGACCGGAATGAGCACGCATTGTGCGATAGCTCGTTATCTCCCGCAGATAATCGGTATCAATGCGAATCACATAGCGGATGTAACGGGAGGAAATAAATCACAAAGACAAGAACCGCGATAACGGAAGATAAACAATCCAAAATGAATGTATGACAAGGCAAGATTGTTACCCGACTGCCGAAAGAGGAGGATAATGTTTTGACTTCTATGTATTATGTAGGTTTCACAGTGTGTCGCAGAACTTGACGTAAATATTATGGCATTGAAAAGTCCTTTCCTTAACGATCTAGAATATAGTTTTAATGTTTAAAGGACCATGGGCAGAAATGTCCCCCCCCACCAACAGAAATGAAACATGTCTCATTTAATAGATCTCAGCAACATTATGTATTTTTACTATGGAGACGATCACCAGATGTATGGGGTTTTCTTGGAAAACCATAATCGTATCGTATGGAATTTGTTTGAAAATGAACATATATGGATGATTTGCCTTATTTGGCCCTTGTTTTCATTAAAAAAATCCCATTGGTTTTGCTACTAAAATAAGTATTTTGTCTTTTTTTGGGTCCTTATAAACATATAGACATGCATCCCGTTACTGTTGGTGGGGGGGGGACAGTGCCCATACAAATTTGCCCATTGTCCTTTGTTTGTTGTTTAGTTATTAAGGTTTTAATGATAGTGGTAAAGAACGATAACTTGCGGTACACGTTCGTCTAAAACCCGCCCTTGGCGTAAATTTGCTTTAATTTGTAATTCTAAAACTTGATATCTAATCCTCAGTAACGTAGCAATTAGTAAAGTTACATAAATTCCAAAACATTAACGCATTCAAAATAAATCCATATTTTCTAAACTACTAACGCATTGCTCGTTTATAATTCAGGAACTTTGACTCATCGTACTGTCAAAAAAATACTCTAGACTAAGGTGGAATATTATCTCAAAAGTTTGCGCGGTTCATCAAGATTTTGAAATTGTGCCACAATTATTGCTTACTATGCAAAAATAAAGTAACAGCTGATTTTCTTCCATGTGACCGTGACAAGTATTAACATACCAAAAGTTGTCGCTATAGACATCTGAGGGTTGGAGACCAGGTGCCCTGACATACAGGACAAATTCTGTTCTTAAGTTAATTATTTCTTTAATATGCATAAACTGTACACTAGGTGGTGGTGAAAGTACTTTTAACTTTTTTTTTTACCTAATGTCGGTATTTCACAACCATCCTAAAATGCTCAGAGTTTGAATTAGTCAATTATCGATGTAAAAATTCGTTATTTGATGCAATTTGACCAATACAGTTGAATTGCAGTAGACGTCCCGGGCATAGACGTCGTGTCTCATCAAGGTTTCAGGCGTTTAATAAACGCTGACTATTAGTTTCAACGCCCCGGGCGGCATCTAATGCGGCCTGCGTGCCTATAAACAACTCCAGGGGGTATGTTCTGTTGATAATTTGGCGGAATAACTGACATAAAACGCTATGGGGTGCCGCGATAAAACGCCTAAGGGGGCGTAATAGACGAAAACACGTGACGTCTATAAAGCAAGGGTCAATGGCTTTGATGCCTTTATACTGCCTTTTGTTGACGTAACACCTTTAGGGAAGTGCATTCACTTTACTAGAACTAGAAGGGTCACGCAAAGCCGATCTATTTGTGATAGTTTGTGGCTTTGGTTCAGGTTCAGGTGTGGTTTAGGGACTATTTTTTAATGGCAAGGAGAAGGCACACAAGAATCAGGCCTGATGGTAAGTGGGGTCTGACACCCATACACATTTGAATTCACATGACTAAAACAAATACATTGCCAAGCAGGACCAAGATATAATGCCTCTATGCTAGTATACTCATATGTGTATACTCATATACTCATTTATTTATATTTTACAGAATATTACATGTCACATTATCATATATACAAAAATATTTCATTTAAAGTTACGGTATATTAATATTAATAGTTAAGTATTTTTTCTATCCGGTACAATATTACAAGGTGATTACAATATATTATTAGTAAATTTGTCGAAGAATTCAAATATGTCATAAAACGCATTGTTAATAAGTATTTTTTCTATTCGTTTTTAAACAATGTAATTGTTGTTTTTGTTGTTTTTTGTAGTAATTTCACCGGTTGTCTTAACCCCGTGCTAGATCACCACACTGCGAACACTGCTGCTTGGTGGTGGGTTGGACAAGATGGTGAATAAAAAGGGAAAGCTTTTGTCCTGCAGCACTGTGTTACGTCTAGAACAAGCCAGGTGGACATAAGTCATTATTGAATTTCGTCTTATGAGTAATCAGGTAAGATAAATAACATGTTTAAAACTCCATATTGACTAATTGTTTATGAATAACTTTCTGATGTCATGTCATGTCAGAGTGATAAAGTCAGATAATGATGTAAGTCTAATCACACTATTTAATTAGTTGCATTTGTGTGTCACTTTCATCAACTTCTCTTGTGATTATACGTTATTTTATTAAAAGTATTAGTGATGGATCATTTATACGAGGGTAAGTCCTATATGTATTTCATTTACATAAGTCTTAATATTAATTGCAAATACGGAAAAAATAAACTTAAAAACATGTCGAAATACGAAACCATTTTTCCAAGTTTTTCAACTTCGATGAAGGCGGAAGTACCTTCCACCCCTTTCCACACGTCTGGAATTTATATATTGTCTAGCCTCATTTCTCTTATTTACTTTTGTATACTTTTTATCCCCCTCTAAATAGTACATCATATATATTTTTAATTTTTCCAGAACACCTGATTTCGGTGTCAAAGATGGAACTTTTTGAAGAATGGATGCAAAAGAGGAAAAATGAAAGAAATGATCATCTCTATAGCTACGTGTCGACAAAATTTGAATTACGTGACCTTACTAAAGACATTGAAACCAAGATTAAAAACATTTTGGCCTGTTTTTACACAAAAGTTGCCACCAAATGGAATTCGGCGGGAAAATCGAAGGATCGTTTTTTAAAAAAAATTAAGAGCTGGTTGGATGACGAAGATTTAACGTTTAGAGTGTGCAAAACCCAATCATGGCAACCAACATCGTCTGAAAAGGCCCAAGAGGCTAGAAACAAAGATTGCCGTAGATTTCGCGAACACAACACCAGAAAATGTTCGCGTATTGCCACAAATAGAGACCTATTATCCATGTTGCTTGTTACATCTGATCCTTTAATCAATAGTCTCCTGGAAATTCCCAAAAAAAAGGTAGATAAAATGCCGTCAGAAGTGTTAAAACTTTTAGTTGCTCCTACTATTGAGCCTAGACACACTGTAGTACCTAGAGCACTTCCACAAAATGAAGAAAATTACTATTTTTCGGACACAACAGATGAATCCGATGATGATGACGATGATTGATGTAAATCAACAAAAGAAGACTACGTCATTCGTTTGTTTTCTTTACAAGGTATTTCTTTTTCTGTTTTATTGTTTTTTTCGTGTATATAATTTTGAAGTAAGTAAATTGATTATGTTTATGTGTAATTTTGTTATTATTTTATATGCAAAATAAAAGTTTATTTAGTAAAAAAACATTTTTATAATAAATATACCTAATTTCATGAAAATATAACAAAATAAATTAAAATGATCATTAATCGAACTAACCCAACCCAAAAACATAAAAAAAAAATATTGTCCACCTGGCTTGTTCTAGACGAAACACAGTGTGCAGTGGGAAATCAACATAGGCTTATATGAATAGTCATACTATGTAAGAGAAATAATAATAATAAAGATAGCAATACAACTATGGGACAATGTTCTTATAATATATAACTAAGCGAGATTTTCGAAATGGGGCTTTATAAGTCTGCTAACCTGTGCGTGTCAGTAGACTTAAAACCCCACTCCAAAAATGCCTGTACGGGAGGAAATATCTTAGGCATTTGCAAGTCCATAGGTACCATTCTATACCAGAGTTCAGAAAGTGCCATGAATTTTTCAAAACCAGTATTATTGTTTACGTATTTTTGATGTCTAACGAGAAAAATGTGCCTAGTTCGTGGACCGATGTTACTTCTGCTTCACAGATTATTTGAATGAAATTACAAATACTTTATTATTTCTTGGCAAAGTTTAAAAATAATCAACAATGCTATTTCAAAACAGGGTGACAGAAGATTACCTAGAATACCTTGGTAGAAAAATAGTCGTGAAATGTTTAGTGGTGAAAAAATACTGCAGCAAAGTTACTCGTAAGTTCTACTAAAGGGTCCCCGTGCTAACCTGTCACAGACAACCTTAATAAACTTTAACGTATTTCATAAAATCGTGTGGAGTGCGTACTCGGTTACGTATTTGCACGTTAAAATTTATATTTGGATTCCGTTAGGGTTCCATACCAAAACAAGAAAAAGGAACCATAATGTCACTTAACTTTGCGTCTGTCTGTTTAACCCTGGTAACCCTGTTTACCCACCTTTGATTAAAAATGAATAAAAAAATAGGCAATGCTAGCCCAGCGTTTTAAAAGATATATTTATTTATGTATGTAAACATTAACACTTTACTGTACTTAAACAATTACATTATAAAATTATTAAAATTACAAAAATAAAAGTAGTACGAAGGCGAAGTTATCGCTATTCATGCCGCAAATATATTTAACCTTTCCTCTTAAGTCCGAAGTTTACAAGCCGATACAAAAAAAAACCGTATATATATTTATTATACCTACTAGTGAAATAGTAATATTTTTTAAGAATTAAACCAATACGATAAAGAAGCTCCAGATCCAATAAACTTAACAACGTACGAAATAACACCTATTATGTATAGAGTAAAATTAAATAAGTACGGAACCCTCGGTACTCGAGCCCGACTCGCACTTAACCTGATTTTTATTTTGATATGTCCAAGGTTTATATCAACCAGAGGACTGAGCCTGCAGATAAAATGAACGCGCTTATGAATCTGGAATTTTGCACGCAAACATTTTTTTATTCATACATACATATTTAAACCTATATAGATCTCATATTGAACACAAGGAGTTTAAAAGTCTACAACCAAAAATGCATTTTTATGCTTTCTAACGTAAGTTTTAAAAGCGTTTTTCACACATCAAGTAAAATGCATAACCGTAACGTAATCGAGACCTCTTTTTCCAAGATCAGAGAGCGTAAAAACACAGCGATTTAGGAAACTCTCACTCTACTCTAACCTTACCTTACCTTACCCTACCCTTTAACGTTACCTTACCTCTCGCTTACCGTCACGTTACAATTATGTCTGTAGAAATAGATGGTTACCAATATTGGTCGAAAAGTCAAAATTAAACCCTCTCATAGATGTCTATTTCCTTGCAAAACTAAATGTAATTTAAATTAATCTGACATTAAATAAGTACATTAAAGCTAATAATGAAGCAGCGCAATAAATTCTGCGCAGCGCTGTAAGCAATAAAGCAGCAATTAATAGGTATATTCAGTTCAATAAGAGTATTTTATTATGAACATTATGCCTAATGTAATATT
Organism: Acleris sparsana; assembly: GCA_923062465.1. NCBI lineage: Eukaryota > Metazoa > Arthropoda > Insecta > Lepidoptera > Tortricidae > Acleris > Acleris sparsana. The sequence continues at coordinate 5,169,364 of OV281289.1, forward strand.
GTATAAGTAATCGACTTTGAACTTTATGACTATGACTAGAGAATGCCCGCGACTTCGTACGCGTAGAATAAGTTTCCAGCTACTTCCCCTATTTTAACCCCTTAGGGGATGAATTTTGAGAAATATTTTTTTAGTGCTCACTTACATCATGCAAAACCCATGTACCAAATTTCAACTGTGCAACAGTAGTTTCAGCTGTGCGTTGATATCTAAGTCAGTGAGTCAGGTTTGCCTTTTATATACCACGTGTCCCAATATATCTTTTCCTTATTTTTTCTCGACTACTCATAAGCAGCTCCATCCTCTGGTGCCGGCTTATCGTTGAGTTTTGGGACACGTTGTATATGGCTCATAGTACAATAAGTTGAAAAAGTGGATACATCTCTTTGTAGTCGACTGTGCTAGCCGTCCAGGGCGCTTAATATGGCTGCGTTAAACGTGTGACAAAGTGTGGATAAGGCATCCGTCACCTTCTGACACGTAAATAAGTACGAGAGTGTCGAATGCTTTATTCATATTTGACACGCGATGATGGCCCGTATTATGGTCGCGTTTATGGCAGATGATAAAACATCCGTCACTCTCGCACTTACACATTGTTTGGAAAGCGACAGATGTTTTATCCGCTTATCCACATCAATAAACACGACCATAATAAGTAGACACGATTAATATGACCTGATATATCGTCTTTGATTTTATTTATTTATTAATTCCATTAAATGCAAGTAAACAGTAGTAAAAAGTAGTGTAGGTACCAGTACCGGCTCTCCGCCACTTAACTGTTAAACCAAATCAAAATGTAAAGAACACATGTTATAATAAATAAATATTTCAATCCCAAAAAATAAATAAAAAAATAAGCTAATGTAGGTAAGTATATCACAATATAATAAACTAAAGTATGAAGTGAAGTTTAGAGCAAATGACTGAATATATGCATTTGATTTTAGACGATATGAAATTATGAAATGTGAGTTTAGAGCTAACAATTTTAGGTCAAACAAAAAACACATCAATCGGGCGGGCTGGTGTAATTAGGTAAGATTTACAACAAAAAAACTAAAGATAATGTAAAGATAAGGAAAGCTGTTTTTTTAATAAAATCAAAATAAACCTATGTTTACTTGTTCAAATGTAAAGATGATCTCAGTACATCATTCTCGTACAGTCACCAGCAATAAAATATTTATTTCTATTTCCTTCGCCCTTCAGGCAATTCGTCTGTGGAATGATCTTCAACTCCGAATCAGGCAAGCACAAACTAATTGTAAGTTCTCGTTGAAACGCATGGTTCGCAAGCATCTACTTGACACCCTTAATAATTAGTTTCTGCATTGTGTGAAATAGTGGGTATGTATAAAGCTATTATGTTTGTGTTGTACTTATACATAATTATGTATTACGTATGTACTATTTATTTATATTTATGCAATTATCTTGACTGCATTGTGTAATTAAAAATATTTTTATCTTCGTATTTATTATTAGTCTTTTGTAACTAATTATTTTTATTATTTCCTGCTCTGCACCAACCTTAATTGTTTCGGTTTCGGTTTAGCTTAGCCCAATGGTTGACTGGTAGAGAATGCCTTAAGGCGTTAAGTCCGCCATTTGTACCTACTTTGTGTATTGTGCAGTAATGGTTAAATAAATAAATAATTAAAAATATCTAGTAATAAAGACGTGTCAAATATTTTTGCGCCAAATGTACTGTATTATAATTATGAATGCTGGTGACTACAAGGGCTCTATCCTACTCGGTAAAACCATGTTGTCTTTGACCTGTTATCGCATTGTTTTCAACTCGGCCGCCTTTTATGTCTTGTGGATAAGAGTTACCATAACGTTAAGAATACGATAACAAGCAATTAGGTTTAGCCCGATTGGAATTACTCCAGGAGAATAGAGATTCTAGGCGGTAAACACCACATTGTCTTTGACCTGTAAATCGTATTGTTAACGTTTTCATAGCTCTTATTTACATGCCAGTAAAGGCCGCTGAATTGAAATGGTTTTACCGTGATGATAAGAGACTCAGTACGTAAGTTGTTTGCGAGCCCGTTTTTGATAATATTATTAATAATGGAAATAGGAAATAGGGCACTATTATGGTACAACTTTGAGCTCCACATCCTCTGTACCGTTATGATACTAAATCAGGTTCAATGTACAAACGAACACACTTTCGCGTCTATTACATTAGTTAGTACGTCATTATAAGATTATACCATAGTTTGCGATATTTTTACGCTCCGTCAGGCTATATTTCAACGCCCGGCAAGACAAACTTATGACCCCATTTCTCCGCGCGGAGTAAAAGCGGATTACTCAAAGGGTTATATTGCAAAAGCTAGTTCTACAGTTGCGTTGAGAGATTAAGCTTTTAATACTGACGTTGAGCATTAAATATTTACAAAAATACAACCAAATTCATGGTTGATTCAAAAGTTAGAGATGCGCCATTACATCGGCGTTATTTTTTTATATAAATTAATCAGAATCTCACTCAAATTAACCTAGTTCCAAACTATGCTCTAGGCTTATTTTATGGGTAATAGACAACGATAAACTTACTTATTTAGAAAGATACATAGGTACTTAAATATATAGAACACATACAAGACTCAATCAAACACTCGCGCTTATCACACAAATATCTGCCCTTCCTGGATTTGAACCCGGGGCCGCTAGCTTCGTAGGCAGGGTCACTACCAAGGCTAACGCGCCGTCACACGTCGTAAGAGTGATTTGGTAATCGTAATGTGTAGAATTTGAATAATTGTGAATGCACGCCGTGAAATGTGTTTTATTCGCTCTGAAGGGACCTCGTAAACTCGCCGGTTAATATTAGCTGCAGTTGAAAAGTGATACGCTTAAGAGAAGCACATACCTGATTTTCAAAAATCCTTTCATGTTGCTCTCTAGGGTACTCAAGGAATATTCTTTCTAAATTTGTCTGTCAGTCAGTAAGTCTGTGAGTCACGGAAGATTTTTACATATACCTACGGCTACGGTTAAACGAGCAAATGGGTCCCCGGATGGTAAATTATAAGGGCCGTAATCGATAAAAAATTACAAGTGTGTAAATTGTACATTTTCCTTGAAAAATGTCAAATTTTGAAAACTTTTACGCTTGTAAAGTTTGGTGGGACAAGGCCCACAGGAATCGCAAGTGCTTTCCCTTCCTTAATCTTTTAAATACTCGTTAAAATACTTTGAACTTCGAGTTCAGTGTTGCCATTTTATGTTATGTTTACTATTTATTTTTGCGGGTGGAAGGACCTTGTGCAGGGTCCGTCCGGATCGCTACCACCACCTTACCCATTACCTACAGTGCTCGCATTGTTGTGTTCCGGTTTGGGGATAAGACAGCCGGTGTAATGACTAGCACAGAGGCATTCCATCTTAGTCCTCAGGGTTGGCAATGCATTTGCAGTCTTGTCAATGCGAATGTCAATGGGTCACAGTTTCTACTTACCATCAGGCAAACGACAGCAGTGCTCGTTTGCCTTCTCAATGCCAAAAAAAAAAGTTTTGGTGTTGGTCCGTATTCAATTTTTGGCTATCAATTAATTACAAAGTTTAAGAGATTCTAAGCAAGTATTCCATCTGTTTTCTTCCGATGCAGGAGTATGACAAAGTAAAATGACTAGAATTAAGGCTTTAAGTGGCCTGTGTGACCAATCAAAAAATACTTTAACAATTTTATTGCTAGTCACAATTTACTTTAGATTATTAACTGAGGACTAAACTAATGTGCAATAAATCTCTATTAAAACTGACCTTACGAGTATATTTTAAAGGTATTTTAACGCGCGCTATGTATATTGCCTGTAGCAACTTAATTACTTGGTCCCGCAGTTAACACTCACGATGCTTGCAGATGACATAAGCAATCTAGGCTGCCTACATGGCTGTTTAATTGCAAGCCGATATCCATAAGGCAATGATCTCAACTCGAGTATATCTATACATACCTATCCACTTGATAGTCCAGCTTTGAAGGAAATGCAGAAGTCTTATTAAAAAACCTTATAAACTCTGTTAATAGAACACTGTTGTCTTTTTACCAACCGTATTACTTAGGTTAGTATGGTATTCCTGGAATTAAAAAAAGGGCGGAAGACAATCATACACAAATTGTTCTAGTTCCATTCTTACTATTCAGTTTTTACTTGTATCATGGGTATTAGACAATGTTTAACCTACTACGAGTATAGGTATAATATGGAGAAATAAATACTTATATATAAACGTAGAATACATACACATCATGAGTTTTTTAAGGTTGTTAAGGGAATATAGGCTTGTAGTACTGTTATGCAATGGACTTCCAACCTGTCACTAATACGCTGGCAAACATCTTAGCCTATTTGAGCAAAATGTGGTCACAGAATTATCAACAAGTTTTTAAAGTTGTAGGTAATTCTGTAGCTCTGCCTACCCTCTGGGATTACAGGCGTGAAGGTATATTTGTATGTAATATTTTTTTGACAGTATCAAGTTCTATAATTATAGTGTAATAAATAAAAAAAAATGCATCTAGTACATTACCAGCAGTACTTGATCTTATTTGTTGTGAAAATGTTATTAGGGCCAGGGATAATGATGAAGCAAGTTAAGTTATAAGTCTACTATACTCGTACTCACCTACGGGTACCACTACCACATTGGTAGCTATTTGCAGGAATTCCACGTTGTGGACAGAAATATTATTCTAATTATAGTTGTGTTTTTACGTTTTTTCCTCTTTCTTACCTGGAATCAAAAATACCACGTAAGTAAACATGCAAGTCAAGTTCGAAAACCAGCAAATTGTGAGCCAAACTCGCACGCAAAGGGTTCAGTGCTATACCGAAAAAAACACGTTTCTTCGCGCTTGTATGGGGACCCCCATTAATTTTTAACTTTATGGTTCAGATTTTTATTTCATTTTCTGTAAATTAGGTTAGGTGGCTTAGGGTCGTGTGAGTCTTTTAAGTATGTAACTCTTAATACGTAATCATTGTCATTAAACAATACGATATTGCGTGACCATATTGTGTGTAAGTTACCGGTGGAACCTTGAGTTTTTCTTAAGCCAGAGTTAAACAAAACACAATCTTTATAAATACGTCTTGTTTATGATTATGTCGTCTGTATACGTTGCTATGTTTTTATTTAGTCAAGGCTGTCTTCCTCTTCCTCTTCCTCTCTTTCCTTCGACTTCCTTTCCTCTTCTACATTATATTTTAATTTTAAATACGTCTTTTCTCATTCACCATCTTTAAAACCTCTCCGTTGTTTTTAATGCTAACGCTAAAAGTAATAAAAAAAAACTTACATTCTAACAAAATACAAAGTAAATAACGAACGCATCCCTGTCCTGAGAAGTTCCGGATCCGGCTATAAACTTGTCTAGCACTTGCCAGGGCAGCCACGCGAGTTTACTTAAGCCTGTTTTGAAAGAGGCGAGTAATTAAGTAACTTGTCGCGTTTGTATTACGGCACTGACAGTAATAAATCGAGACCACTCGAGAAATGTTAGTTATTAGGGAGTTTTTAAAATGTTATATTGCAACTTGAGGACGTACGGATAGAATTATTTTCCCGCTGCTCCCGTTATATTCACCTCCTGGATGATGAATATCCTAAAATTCCTTCTTAGTGCACCCCTAGGATATCCAATATTCCCTCCAAATATCAAGTCCTTAGGTCCGGTTCCGGTTGTGCGTTCATCGATCAGTCTATGTAGGTACAGATAGTGGAATTTCCGGATGCAAGCGGCACCGGTTGTAGGTATTAACTGTAGCGTGTCTTTCGGCCGATATGATGATGATATCATGATGGTGATAATGACGATTACAAGACTCATTATTATTATTTTCCGTTAATAATGCACATATTGCGAACAATTTACAGCTAAAATGTATGTATGTAATAAATGCTGGAATTAAAACATTTTCCAGTATACTTTATTTTCTCATATATATCAAGAGTGAAGTTAAAATGTAAGTTATAAAGCAAACTATGAAAAGCTACCGAGCGCACGCAAAAGCCCAGCAGGTTGTGGATATTGCTTATATGTATGTATAACTGAATTTTGCAGCCAACAATAAACTAAGTTATTAACTAGATTTGGAGTGTTATATACTTACAGGGTTTTAAAGATAAAGATAAAGATAAAGAGACATTTATTCGCAACAAAACAAAACCACATTACACAGATAAAACAATATCAAGACACAGAAAAATTGTTACGAAACGGTCCCAACTCAGCATTCGCTAGCCGTAAAGCCAGCACTGGTCTTCCGTTGGAACCGCTTGGTGAAAAAACGGAAAGTGACACATTTAACACAAAACAACGCTAAAAGAAAAACATCAAGGATCAAACACAATAATTTGTTCGAGATTATCTCGAACGTCTCAAATGACCATAAAAATTTATGGCCTGGTTAAGTTTAGTTAAGTTTTAAGAGATTATAATTAGGGTCATTCTGAATATGGTTGACCAAGTTTACTACGAGTATTATGTGTAGATGCAGGGTTTAATTTTTTTGTGATAATCTTTATTGGCCAGTAAAACAATTTTTTAAATTATTTTTTTGTATTTTGCCTTCCCAATACCCTGTTAATTTAAATCGCTCGTAATAGAATGATTAAAGTGAGTAATCATAGTTTACCTGGAAACATAGGTCTTTACAAAATAAATAAATGACAATGTTATCCAAAAAAACCTTGCAACTTAGCATAATAGTAAATTGTGTCAAAATGATAACTATCATCCTAAAAACTCCCACACCCGACTGCCAAACACCCTGTATAATAAAAGCTAGGTAAGTACATCAAGATACTATATTACCTAACCCTATTTACATTTCAATTATCCTTAAAAGGTATCAGTTGATCTTACAATCCATCAGGTAATTCGATGAAGCGTTGTGCCATTAACCTCCGACACATTGGTCTAGGTGATTAAGAAGACCGATAGTGTATTAACAGTGACGTCATACTACACCTCAGTTAAGTTATGTGACCCCTTAATCTATTTGGGTATATAAGGAGACAGTTCAGTTACAGTTTAAGACCTGAAGCCTGATCAAGTCAAACTATTTCATTAAATCTTTGACAAAATGAGCGTTTTTAAATTTATCACGACACGACACGATTGTATCGTCTCTGTCCATGGAACGGTGGATTTGCACGCGGATTCCTTGGGCCGTAAATGAAAAGTATTTCCATACAAATTCATACATTTAACCGGCTAAGTATTGCTGCATTTATCGCGTGAGCGTGACAAAATGTAGATAAAACATCCGTCGCTCTCGTACTAAAGTACATACATGTCAGAAAGTGACGGATGTTTTATCTACATTTTGTCACTTGATAATGGCCATATTAGGCCCCCTGGTCTTCTGCTTTATCGTGAAGGTAGAAACGTGCCATGCCGTGAGATGTAGTTTAAAAGTGCCCATTAATTGTGACTTTATTCACGTAACATAATAAGATCAAACCCGTAAGTAGTTATCCGATGTTTGCACTTTACTAAACTCGTGTAAGCGTTGGTTCACGCTAATTCGTACCTACTCGAGCCGTCTAAACCAGCTTTAACTTGGGAACTCAACTTCAGTGCTTATGTTGTTGGCACTGGGTACTTAGTGAAATTTCGACGAACGCGGCAAGTACAAGTAAGTTCGTCGACTTTGGGAAAGATTACATTGTTCAGCAACAATGACTGTTTAAGCAATGGCGTCTTGTGGAGAATAACGCCACTGAGCTCTTGTTTACAATATGGAAAGACATCTTGTATCATACTGGCTTTCAACAATATGTATAGGACTTGTAAGCGTCATTATCATAATTTATACACGTAATTTTCGAAAGCTTATATTAATTATAATTGCGAATATTACGTTTGCTTGTATTGCTGGCGGACAGGTGTGAAATTGTCTTATTTTAGTTAATTTTCTTAATATTTACTAGTGGTTTTTTTCATTCAGTATGAGTTACCTATTTAGTTATGGGCTCTCTACTAGATTGACTTCTATTTTACGTAATAACAAATAATAAGAACACAACAGTGAAAACGCTCGCCAACCAACAAGAGGTTGAACTGCCAACCGCAGTGCTCCGCGTGCATTTAAGCCGCAAATGCACTGAGAGCAGAGGCGGTGCGGTGCGGCTCGTTCCCGTAGCAAGAGGCGTGCCCGAAGCGTGGCGGAGTCGGTTTTAGTATGGGAATGCGCCGCACCGCACCGCAACCGCTCTGAGTGCGTTTGGCTTTACACGTTCGCTTCGGAACAAGAAAGCAACGGTACGAGGAATTCCCGCGGTCCGAAGTTGACAAGTAAAGGCCGCTTTAGTCATATTTTTTTTATTAGTATTTGCTCATGACTAACTCTTGCCCTTATCGAAGATTCTGTCGACGATGAAGCGAGCTCACCCAGAAGATACCTATTGATCCTAGATTTACATAAATTCAGATTGTATGCACTCGGAAATAGAGAGAAAAGATTTGTGCACCCATTGTGTTTCTCATAAAATTAACAAACTTTAAAAGGTAAATTTATATCTCTTATTTTAGAAAGTTGTATATCTATGGGAATAAAAGACATATTTACTGACGTTAGGGGAAATTCCGTAAAAAATACAATTAGTAATTTTAGTCTAAAACCAGACTTTTTCTAGCAGTCCGCTTTCCCGAGTTTCCACACGCAAATAGCTACTTCGAAATGATACTACTAAATGATTTGCACGAGTATTTTTGAAATTGAAAAATAATTATTTATTTATAAGTTAGGTACAAAGGAAAAAGTGGGGTGCTCAATGCTGTATGTTTATTGCTGTCTAGAACCCATAGTCCAAGCCTAGTTAGTTTGGGAAATGGTTAATTTGTGTGAAATTGTCCTTTAATAACTATCTATTTAGTTTATGGTTAGTTTTATACGGAAAACTTGATACCAATGCAATCCTGTATCAAAACCACTGATATACTGTAAAAATCATCACCTACGGAATACACACGCAAGTACAATCAAATCGGGTCACCGTATTTCCAAATTTAAGCACACCGTGCCCAGTTTCCATTGATCGCTATGTTTCTAAATATTTGCGCATATCATTTGTCTTTATTCTCATAAATCACGCGATGCACAGCAAAATGGGAGACCTAGAGCTCATAAATCAAGGCTTGGGTACAATATGCACTTCAGTAGCACTTGAGGCTCGAACTCAGTAAAATGCATTACTTGGAATTATTCCAGACGTTAACTTTAATAATGATTCAATAATTAATTAATGAAAAAGCCATACATTTTAGATTATTATAATTTTCGCTTGATACTAGCCACCGCCTTTAACGCTTGGTCTCTATTCTTTCAGGACTGGTACATTTCTGCGATAAAAAACAGCCAATCACAGCCCCGTCATCCACCGCCGCAAAAAGAAAAGAACCGCGTAACAAAGCACCGTCAGCCTGGCGAATGAAGGGCGATCCAACTAATCTGTGTATTAATATTATCTTAGATATAATAGAAAATGCTGGCAGACCACTAATCTGTCTTTATTACTCTGGATTTTATAGACTATGACTTGAGATATACAGCCTTGGGCAAAGATGTTGCGCACCCCGTTTTCCTTTGAAACTCATAAATAAAGTATTATTTTTCAATTTAAAAAATACACAAACACGTAAAATATAAAAAAGTGTAAAGACATGTAAAAATCATTAGTACATAGATAACGTTGCAAAGAAGCTATTTGCGTGTGAGAACTGAAGCTAGAAAAAGTCGGGTTGTACAGTAAAATGATAAATAGTATTTTTTTCACGGAATTTAACGTTACTAAACATGACTAATCTTTTCAATAGAATACATTTTTCTTTCAAGTTTGAATTTAATATGAAAAACATATGGGTGTTCAACCCCTTTGGCCAAGGCTGTACATAATGTATCTAGTCAAGTAGTTATAGCAACCAGCTTATTGCGGCTTAGCTTGTGGCATTCTATACACTTGTTATCATATTGAGTGCCTTTACGCTACCTGACTTTCACCCTAACCTTCAAATTTTGTTCTCTCATAGTGCTGCTACTCATGTCGCTCAACCAATACTTTAATATGTATTGCACTTCTGAAAACTCAGCTGGATGCTCCCGTGATATGTACTAAAAGGCTTTTGGAGCTGTTAGGCTTCGAAAGTCACTTTAAAGGTAAGTTAAAAGCATCCCGCCATACTTGAATTGTTCGCATCAAAGAGATTTAAATGTATGAATGCAAAGTGCTGGTAAATCCGATGCGACAATTTTACCTTACCAAAAAGAAGTGAGGTTTTTATGAAATGGTTTTTGATAGAAACTTTACGAAAAATTGTGCCCGTGAATTTTTAAGTCATGCCCGAAGTAGCTGTAGTAAGGTCTTAGACTTTAATTGAGGAGCATATTTAGGGACGCCAAGATAAGAATATATTTCTTTCTCGCTTGTTACTAAAGCACATAGCACTTAAGTTAGACCATCATTGTCGTGTTGCACGTTTTTTAAGCCGCTTCAATATCTTTCTTGAAAACAAACTGTTTTTCCAAGACAATTATTAACTTATCAAAGAGAAATGAATTCAGCCGACGAAAACTACAACAAACCCTGTAATTTAATTTGCTCATCGGCGCTTGCGGAACAAACGACGAACTCTCTAGTTGTTGACAAGTTTGATTGTAGACACGACTTCGCTCGGGACCGGGTCGTAAATAATACATTATGAAACGCTGAGAAATATTAGACAACATTCGAGTTTACACCGTAAATTTACCTTTAAGCAGCTTGGAAAATATCCAAAATCAAATTATTAAGGACAGAAATATTGATATTGACACAACTTTGCTTATTCTTATAGGAAATAGAGGGAATGTAAACAAAAATAAATTAATTTCATTTTTTCAAACATTGAATAGTCTTGTAGTAAAAAAAATCATATTGTTTACATTCCCTTATTGTAAACAGTTGTCACAGAAAGAAAATGATATAAGACATAATCTAAATATGACATTTTATAACATGTGTAAATATAATGATAAGATTGACATTATTGATTCTAATAATTATATTAGTAATAATTACATTTTGAGTAAAGGGAAATTTTACCTTCCCAATTATCTTAAAAGACAGATAGCTATGTCGCTATCTTATTTATTTGATATTTCAGCCAATAATTTGGCTCCTGCTTCTTTTGAGCAACCAAAAATGCACCTGGAAACCCTTCCAAATACCATCAATCATTTAAATTAAATGAAACGACAACAGAGGGCGTCAACTCTAGCAATATAAATCGCAATAAATGTAAGGCCAAATCTGGCAGCAAAGTATCTAATAGTATCACTCTGGTTCACCAGAATATTCAATGTATAAGAAGTAAAGACCTCCAAATTGAGTTATTTCTTAATAGTAATAATATTGATATTTTATGTATAACGGAACACTGGTTAACTAGTAACGAGGCTATGTTTAATTTTATCAACCACCAGGTCGGCAGTCTGTTCACAAGAAGTATCTCGATACATGGTGGGTCGTTAATAATATTAAACAATAAATTTAAATTTAAAGAACGTAAGGACATTGTGTCCTTATCTGTTGAACGTACATTAGAACTCGCTGCAATAGAATTACAGCAATTCATAGTAGTTTGTGTATATAGGCCACCCTTAGGAAATTTCGAAATTTTTGAAAAGAACATGGAAACTATCTTAATCAATTTATCTCATTTGAGTAAAAAAGTTATTATATGTGGAGATTTTAATGTTAATATTTTGGAAAATAGTTCACTAAGCTCCAGATTGATAAATCTTTTCAAATCTTTCGGACTGGCTCATACATTTATGGAGCCGACTAGAGTGACTGACACTAGCGCCACGTGTATTGATAACATTTTTACTGATATAATTCCTATTAGTAAGAGTTTGATCAGTAACCTGGAATCGGATCATCTAGGTCAATTAATTAAATTGGAGTTTGTATCGCATAATGTTGTGAATAAGGAAATAACTTTTGTGCCACTTACTGCAGGTCGTGTCGAGAGAATGCGACTTAACCTAGTGCATAATCTGCCCTTTTTAACAACTGATAAGGGCCCTAATGACATGTACAACTCATTCTTTCACACATTCATGAAACAATTTGACATGATATTTACATCTAAATCGGTCATGGTCGGTGGCGCAAAGGTTTTCAGTGACTGGGCTACTGCGGACTTACATAAACGAAGAGCAATACTGTATCAACTATATGAGGAACGACGGTTTAACGCTAGTGAAGAGTTTAAGGAACATGTCAAAGAGTATTCTAAGAATTTCAAGTCAGACTGCCGTATAGCTAAGCAAAACTTTTTAAGTGATAAAATCTTGAATAGCTCTGATGTCATTAAAACGACTTGGAAAATAATTAATGAAGAAACAGGTCGCCGGAAAAAGGAATTTAATGACTTTCGTTTAAAAGTAGATGGTAAAATCCTAGAGTCTAATTTAGATGTCGCAATTGAATTTGAAAATTATTTTACCAACATACCAGTGTCCACGACTAAGTGTCTGAACTCTTCGCCGGCGTCTGCCATTTTATTATTAGAAGATAACGTGTCTGAATGCAGTATCCACTTTGAATTCAAGCACGTTACTGCCTTGGATGTAATCAAAGCATTCAAATCAATTAACATTAAGAAAACCAATGATCTTTGGGGGGTTTCGGTTCACGTCCTTAAATCCTTAATGGAAGTCATAGCATCTGACTTAATGATCATATTTAATCACTGTGTTGATTGTGGTGAGTTTCCTGATCTTATGAAACATAGCAAGATAATTCCATTATTTAAAACGGGTAGTACTTCTGACCCCACTAACTTTAGACCGATATCGATACTACCCACTTTCAGTAAAATCTTTGAGAAATTAATTTTATCACAGTTAATGCAACATTTTCAAGATAATAATTTATTACATAATAAACAATTTGGTTTTACTCGGGGTCGCTCGACAACCGAAGCTGGTGTTGAGCTAATTAAACATATTTTTGATGCCTGGGAGGGGTCACATGATGCTTTAGGTATTTTCTGTGATTTGTCCAAGGCCTTCGATTGCGTTAACCATGACACATTGGTCAGGAAGCTACACCATTATGGAGTTAGAAGTACTGCGCTAAACTTAATGAAAACGTACTTATTCGGGAGAATACAAAGGGTAGACGTGAATGGAAAACGATCACCTGGGTCTTTGGTCTCAATGGGCGTGCCACAGGGCTCAATTTTGGGTCCATTTCTATTCCTCATTTACATAAATGATTTACCATACCTTATAAAGGACAACCATGATATAGTATTGTTTGCTGATGATACCTCACTCGTATTTAAAGTCAAACGACAACAGGAGTTTAATGTGGATGTAAACAATGCTATATCAAAAGTAGTAGATTGGTTTAGTGTTAATAATTTATTACTAAATGAGAAAAAGACTAAATGTATTAAATTTATGACAACCAATGTGAAAAATAGACAAACTACTGTAACTATTAAAAATGACAAATTAGACTTAGTTAATGATACAGTATTTCTTGGTATAACGTTAGACTCAAAACTCCAATGGGGTCCTCATCTGGCTAAATTAGCGAATAGACTAAGTTCTGCAGCTTTTGCAGTTAGTAAAATTCGGAATCTAATAGGCTTGAAAACCGCTCGATTAGTTTATTTTAGTTACTTCCATAGTATTATGTCATATGGTATTTTACTATGGGGAAGTGGTGCTGACGTAAACAGCATCTTTGTTCTACAGAAGAGGGCTATTCGTGCTGTTTACAAGATGGGTCATAGAGACTCTCTTAGAGATAAGTTCAAAGAAACGAATATATTAACTGTATACAGTCAATATATTTATGAAAACATTATGCATGTTCATAAGAACATCAGTAATTTTAGAAAGAACTGTGACATACATAATGTTAATACCAGAAATAAAAATAAGCTCGCAGTGCCCTTTACACGGCTTCACAAAATAAAAAACTCTTTCATGGGTAATTGTATAAGGTTCTATAATAAGCTCCCAAGTAGTGTTACTCATTTATCAGTAAATAAATTTAAGAGTTACGTTAAACGTAAACTAATTTCTAAAGCTTATTATAGTATTAAAGAGTATATGAATGATGACAATGCTTGGGACTGATTATTTTTTTATATTACAATTATTAATGACCGTGGAGACTATATACATCTCCCTGTATGATTACCCATTATTTTAATATGACATCTGGAGACTCTTTACATCTCCAAAATTGACCGTGGAGACTTTCTACATCTCCCTTATTTATTTATTATTTTGTATTTTTTTTTTTTTTTTAATAATTTAATTTAATTTTAATTTGACATCTGGAGACTCTTTACATCTCCAAAATTGACCGTGGAGACTTTCCACATCTCCCTTGTTTTGTGTTTTTTTTTTAAATTATATTTAATTCTTAATTTAAATTTGACATTTGGAGACTGTTTACATCTCCGAAATTGTATTATTTATTTTAGTCCGACAATTTTTTATTATTACTACTGGGACCTGTACATCCCTGTGACATTTAAATTGTGTAGCTTAAGTTTAGTATTGTAATGTGATTTATTTGGAAAAAACGGCTTACTGTTGAGTTTCTTGCGGCGCTTCTTCTCAACAGTGGTCTCTTTGGAAGCGCTGGTAGACTCAGACTTGTAAAAGTGCCTACAGGGCCTACTTACAAAACTTTTTAAATAAAAAAAAAATAAAATAATAAATAAAATAATGTTTTTATTACTGGTTTCTATAAGGGTGCTAAACTATCTTGACAATTTTGTCGAACAAAAAGTTAATTGGCTCTCACAGTCTTTAACAGTTTCAAATGTGCCCGGTCATCTGACAGGGGTACCTACTCATTTTTTTTTATTGAAGTACCTTTTGACGAACGCAAAAATTAATTAATAATTTATGCAAAAATTTCATTGCATCGAAGGACAATTATCGTTACATGAGTTTTTTTTGATAGTCTAGAGTCTAACCTAACCTAACCTACGTAATGTATGTTTAAGATATTCTAAAAACATCATGGTTCCTGCATAAAATTGCATTAAGTGAAATGAAATTTGATGAAATGATCGGTACAATAGGGTTACCAAAATATAAAAAAAAATAGGTACACTCTGGCAGTCTGCGTTCTAATACCGCCGAAAATCGGCCAGGGTTTGGTCTATGGGACAACTGATACTCGTTGACCATTGGATCGGGAGATCGGGACCTTAGTGGCTAAGGCGGGTGATTATTCGGTTTTTAACCGTCGTCATTATTGACTTTGCATATTATTCAAGATAAACTTTATAAAGTTCTTGTTGTTTAAGAGTCAATACGCACACGGGCGACTAAGTACGTAATCACTAATTTAAACTATTGAGAGTGACAGTGCGTAATGGCTCTAAAATGGAATGGATCCCCCCACTGCGGGTTGCCCCTAGGTGGAAATAGGCTCGTAAGAGCCAAAACCAGTGTCTTTTACCGACACCACAGGGGATTCAGTTGTTATGGTTCCAACATAACCAATTACCCCCCCTTGGGCTATTTACTTAAAAATGCGGATGAATTTAAGTCAGTATTATTTAGCTAATTAATTGTACAGAAGCCCCGAAAAGATTAAGAAAATAAGAAAATAGGTCAATACTGCCGACATTATTATCCCCGAATAATGAGATAATCCGTGATAATCTCGAGCTAAATTATTCTGCTTGAGCTCGCCGGATTTGCCGGAGCCTTGCTTTTGAAATTCCTTATTGTTTTTAATCTTAGACAGGAAACAAGTATCCCCTTACAATATCCTTACAAAAAAAATATGTTAATTACAGAAATAAATACCTAAGAGCAGTATTTTAAAGTTTAAATATTATACTTTAGCAAAACTTTTTCAATTTCCACACGGAAATTTCCAACGGTATTTTTCACTAACATGCTGAACCAACACCAACTTTTAACAACCGTTTCTTTTAACGAGTTAGCTGTATTTCGTGTTTTATATGAATTATGAATTTGTTTTCCGCTATTTGCCTATACAGTGTGTTAATGGTATACGGGCGTTTATTAAAACTGGACATAGATTCTAGACTCTACTAATCATTAACAGAAATAATTATTTTGATTACGCTAACGTATACACCGTTATTAATTTTTGAACATACTATCGACCCGCAATGTACATCGAAGTTCATCTGTCAGGTAAGTACGTAATGTTTACTTGTGAAAATGTTAATTGCATTTTTCGTTATACATTATGTGTTAAATTATTTTATATGGTTATTTTTTTTAAATTTAATTTTAACAAATGCTGAATAAATGTGCTCAGTAGGGGTTATACTAACCACAGTTAAAAGGAACGCCCGTATACCATTTACACACTGTATACTAGTGCGGGTTAAATTCTTTCGTAATTATTCGGCCAAGGCCAAATTGGTTACTATCAAACACTACATCTTTTAGGTACTAGAATGAGATGGAGATCATATACTAACTTCCAGCTTCGTGAGGAAAGAAACGAATATTGCCGGCATGCATGAATCGTTTAATGTATGGACTTCATAGATTTTGGCCGAACACGCCGGGTGTTCAAACTTGGGACTGCAGCTGTTAACTAAACTGTTAGTCTGAAGGACCCTTTAGTAACGTAACAGTGGCCTTAGACAAGATGCTTTACGAGAACGTTATTATTATTGATATTATATTATAGCCTATTATTTATATGGCCTAATCAACACGTCTTTTACATGCTTCAATATTCAGTTTCTGCGGGAACATTTACAACCTGTGGGCGTATAAGCGAGCTAAAGTTAGTTTTACACCCTATTTGTTAACGAGTACGTATATTGGAATATAATTTCAAGCCCGCGATCGCTTTCTAAACTTTAATTACATCGGCTTTGTGCTCTTGATTTCCATGTTAACTAAGCACCGTGTATAACAAATAATGTTTTTGGTAAATATAATGGTTAGTTATTTACTGAGAGGTTTGAAAAGTAGTTTTAGTTAAGTAAAGTTAAGAAAAAAGTTATATTCAACAGTAAATAATAGCAATTGGCATAGTTTATCCATGGTTCTTAGCTATTTTGCCTTCGAACGAATTTAATTTAAACGTTTATTTTCCAGCGCTCCCCATAAGCAAGGGTCCCGCAACATTTTCCTACATACCAGCACCGTGGTGTACAAGCACATAGTTTGAATTTTATTACAAACCTTTTATACGGATACAGATAAAATATTTTTGGGAGAAAATCCTTTTTGATAGACGTTGTTTATCCTGAAAGGGCTGCCTATACTCGCCGTAATAAGATTTCCTTCAGGGCGTTGTTATTTAATTTCAAGGGAACCTATACCTTCATTCACCGTTCTTTTCGCGGGAGCGAACAAAATAATAAATAATAATTTCCTAACATCACGTACCTATCCTGTTGAAATATATTTAATATCTACCAATATCTAATATCCATTATCTACTGTATACAGGTATATTAACGAATGTTTGTTTAATTTTAACAGAACACTGACGGAATATTAGTACAGGAAGAGAAAACATAATTAATTTAGCTTTGATTTGCCTACAATTATTATTGGTAGTGTAAGCAATGTAAAGGTCTACTGTAATGTCATGTTTTTGCCCAAATTATGTTATTGTTCCTGTTTAAATAAATAAATAAATAAGAGGGCGTCTATGTAAGCAATCCTGAAATGTCTGTTTTCTATCGATTTAAAATTACATTTTGTCTATTTTCGAAAATCGTTAAGTGGTTAGGAAAGGACTTAAGATAGTTTGTAAAAATAAAAGTAAAGCTGGCAAAACACATATTGTATTTTGTATTTCTATTTTCATTTTATTGCAGTCGAATTGAATCGTATGTAATTTAACCCGGGAACGAACCTCATTGACACTCCAATTATAGTGGTGCGGTAGATAGGTACTGGAAAAAGCAATAACGCATTGAGTATTGAGTACTTGGCTTGCTCTGGCAAAACTTGTTAGGGAATAGTTCACATGTCTCTAGTAGAGTATAGGTGAAAAACTCAAGTAAATAACCTCTTGCATGTAGTTGTGTACAAAACTGGTATGGAAATAACGTCAATTCCAAATATATAATGTCGAACAGTCTATACAGATGGGTTACAACTACACCTATAGGTACCTACTTATTGCAATATTACCTGGTATTCGATTTTCTTTCCTTTGAGTTTCTTTACAACAACAAGTTATAAAACACAACTGGAGGTAATAAAGCAGTTAGCAAAAATGATTGGATTTTAAACGTAGAAACTTTAGCCTGAAACGCAGTTTTAAAAAAAACCTTGTCTTTTTTTGTCAACGGCTTGTGATCGCACCAAATGATTTGTAAGTTTACAATTGACAATGTTGAAGGCATGCTTTACAATCATTATGATTATTCATTACGACCCTTATACTATATTTTTATTATTTACGTAAACTAAAATTCTATATTAGATATAGAATAACTTTTCCACAAGCCACTAATATTAATTGCAATTATCTTACTTACCGAGAGGTATTTAAAATTAAAATGAGCCTCGGTAGCCAAGTGGCTAGGGACGAATTACCATGTTCGATTCTGAGAATTTGCAAAGTTCTAATGAGTTTTATTAACTTTCAGTAGGTTTACTGCACTGCAGGTGCCGCCGTTCTAGCTATAGTAGCACCACAACCATTTTACCACTTAGTTGAAGGAAAGATTATGCCGGAGTCACTTTACACACCGTGTCAACTTACATCACATACTTGTATACGTTGCGCATGCATTTGAGCGATATCTGTTGTTTTACACCACACATAAAATTAACAGTAGGTATAGCTATAGTGCTTACTACGAAACCTATAGTGTCTGAAAATATCAAAGGGGTGCGGCTTCTTGAATTGAAAACCACTACTGCGACTACAGACCGGTGTCAAAATAATTAAAATAATAAAAAAAATCCTCTGCCCAGTTCTATATACATCGATCGTCCTCATTATCGTACATAGTAGAAAAGAAAGTTACCATTACTGTCTGTCTATTTGTACGCTTAGCTCTTTTAAAGTACAAAACAGATTTTGTTACTGATTTTATTGGTTAGTCTAATGTTTACTTTTCTTAATCTTTCAAGGGCTAGGTGGAAGAGATCCTTTAATGGAATAGGTTTACTTTTGTACATTTTTTGTTCATCATCAAAGTCTTTATACATATACATATAAATTGATGATGTCTTCCGGATGGTTTATGTACATACCATACCACACAGATTCCACCAAGGCAAAGCCAGAACCGGTCGCTAGTTGGTAATACGGAAGGTTAAAAATAATTAAAATAACAAAGACAATAAAGCTACTAGACTTTTCAGAATAACGTTCTCGTTTATCTCAACTCCTCAGGAACGTATTTACTCAATTCATCCCCCTGACGTGGGGCTCCGGAACTCAAAGAAGCAGCGAAGTATTTTCTTCACCGTTTAATTTGTTACTTTTTAGTTAGTCTTGAATACTTTGGAGATATTTTTCTTACAAAGAGTTATAGAAATATATTACAAATTAAACCTGGGCGTATTACCTGTTTATGACTAACTTATCTACCGTTTTATTTTACACGTTTTGTACTTGATAAAAGTCAAATTGTACCCGGAATTATTTGCGGTTTGAATATTTCGAACGAACTTTTGATATAATTTAATTTTAAAAACTTCATAATGTATAACACACGTTAGATATAACAACAAAAAATATAATTTAATTTAGTACAACGTTTAATTAGTAATCATACATAAAACCATATCGCATAACGTGCATTTGGACTAAATTAATTTCATATTACGTTTATAAGATATACATTTTTAAATATTTATAAAATGTCATGAAATAACTAGCTTCTGCCCGCGACTTCGTCCGCGTAGATTTCGAAGATCGTTATTCTATCGGGAACTTTTAAATCTTTTTACATGAAATGTAGCCTTCAAATTTCATCCAAATCCGTCCAGCCGTTACAGCGTGAAGAAGTAACAAACATACAAACGTTCGCATTTATAATATTAGTAGGATATAAATACACACCGGATTAGATATAAATGTTACAGACAAAAACGATTTTTGTCTCATTTTAGGTCAACTTTGAGCTAATTTAGGTCACTACTGCTCCAATTCCAGTTAGGTCGGGTTAGAATTGTGACCACGTTCGACCTTAGCACATTATTTTGTTGCCTCTCAAAAAGTAAGCAATTCAATTAATCTCTTACAAAATAAATACTTCAGATGAAGTTGAAAAATAAAATCAATTGAATGCAAAAATTTTAGCTGTACAATCATATTAACACTTGGGATAAGACAATTAAGTATCGAGTTGCAATTCCGGACGGCGGGATTTACTCCCTCGTTAACGATGTAAACTGTCCAATAAAGCAAACAATTACTCCTAAGATTGGGCAATAAAATGAAACTGATGTAAAACACAGCTGCTCCTCAATAAAACCATGCAGTACTCAGAGTCACACCTTAAATAACATAAATACATTTAGTAAAAAAGAAACGGTTTTTTTTACATTTGCTGTAGTCAAATGTTAAGATAAAAAAAAACAAAAGTAAGCTTGAAGCATCCGTTATCTTTGCCATTTCTCTTTGTCTTAATGACTGTAACCGATTTCTTAAATATTTAATGCTAAATCTTATCAGCTAAAACTACAGTCCACTTTTATTCAAGAGCACTATATACGATTATGTTCTGAAGAGCATTGTAAGTTAGGGATTTATCACAATGTGAATAAAAAAAAAACAATGATCAAAGATATCCCCGAATTATTTTGATACTTTGCTATGTACTGCATTGCATTGCGAAGTATCAACTTAATGAAAGGATTTTTTTTTTGTCCCTACACTTTTTTTGATGAGTGCATTAAAATCACTGTCTATGTTAGGGAACTTTTTTTTCATAAAAAAGCAATCAGCGAAAGAAACGAGTCACTTTTTTAGTAATTTAGTTCAACGTGACAACGTAATATTCTCTTAATCTGAAGAGATATTTGTTCAAGTTGACACTGCAATCGATACCTTCGGTTCAACTTACCAGCTAGGTTTTGTGTCGCTGTAGGCTGTCAATTAGGGACAAAGACCCGTAATCAAAGCAGCCGTGGATCTGAAATTCATGAATTAGTAGAGATTGCTTTACTTAATTACTGGAGTTCGTACATAGTTGATAGCATTGCTAAGTATGTTTCTAAGATATTACGTGTAAAATGGATTATCGTGAGGGCAATTATAGTTAAAAGTGCTTTTTGACAACAAACGAACGTAGATTAGAGATACAGGTTTGAAGAAGAACATAACAATGTCATTACATCATAATCGTAATTTAGGTACCCGCGTTAATTCTCAAATCATCTTTTTTGTCTTCTAACTGCGTAGATACAACACATAATGCTTTATTTACTTCTAAAGGACACAATGATTAAAATGATACTGGTTACCCGCATCACAAAATTTGTTTTTGTAAGTACATACTCTTATGTCTACTACTCGTTGCCACATTCTACTTTTCTTATTTTTCTCAATCACCTACAGGTTAGCTGAAAGAGATTCCTTAAAGTTGGCCTTTGTACATTCCTATTCTCTAAATGTTGTATTTGAGATTTCCGTACCTGATTCCACAAAGCGCGACCCCTCGAAAGTTTTTCCATGTAACCGTCTAAGCGCCGCAAATCGGCTGAAATATTAGAATTCCGTTCCACTAATACTTTTCTCTTTTTCAATTTGAATTCAAAGTTCGAGTCAGGGGATTCCAACAAATTAAATTCCATTGTTTTTTGACGTCTTCCAAGATAAGCCGATTGAGATTAAAAAAGAAATGAGTTTATATTGGCAATGGGAAGAATTGGGGATATGAAATGGACTTGGTTATTGAAGGTGCAGCTTGGGAATTAAAGTTTAAGAGATTGGATCTGAGGTTCATTCTTCATTGAAATGAAAATGGGGTTCTTTTAATGTTTGTTAGCGTCCACTGGATCACGTACAGATTGCTTGAATGAATCTAACTATATATGTTTATTTTGAACAACGCATAAAATTAAAATGTTGCACTGGAAATAAGAGTATATTATGCTTTCGCTACTACGAATGCAAAACAAAAAGCATCAGCCGAAAAGCCGCAGGAAGATCGTTCCTTTGTGTTCTGACATTTAAAATATCTCCGACGTGCAATGCGTCCCATGTCCTCAGGATTTATGAAAGCCACCGAAGCCGTCATAAAGGAAATCCAGCACATATACCCTGCACCTACCTATGGGGAATAAAAACACAATAAAACGTGCACAGCGTGGTAATAAACCCTTAGGTTGGTACACAATTGTTTATTCCGCAATTTGTTTTTAGGGTCAACAGTAACGCGGCGCGATACGCGGCAAGATGGTGGAGGAGTACAATGGAAAGTGTTTTATCGTGGTGTAAATAAGTGAAAAGTGAGGGAAGGTTCTTGCGACACTTTTAGAAGTTAACATAAGTGGAAGTTGTGATGCTAACAGTTTCATAAAGATGATTTTAAATTGCTTAAAAAAACATAAAGTACAAACACGTTATTTATGGCAAAACTTCAAAAACCATGAGTGTGACCAGAAAAATAAAAAACTACTATTGGGGTCGACAATAGTACTTTTTTAATCTGTGTTTCATGATTTGCAATAGAAATTACTAGAGCCCGTTATCTTGTCGCACTGAAATTGTTTTTCAGTAGAGCGTGAATGTTTTTTTTATCGACCTTCTTGATATCGATGATTATAGAATACAAGGTATCCTATGTGTTAATCCAAGGTATAAGCTGTCTGCATTCCAAATTTCACCAAAATCCGTCCGTTAGTTTTTGCGTGAAAGAGTAACAAACATCCGGATACATACTCATAAACTTTCACGTTTATAATATTAGTAGGAAATATTTTTATATAAAAGTATCGACATTTAGATACTCGATAAAAAAACATTCACGCCCTACTGAAAAATAATGACAGTGCGACAAGATAACGGGGTCTAGAAATGACAGTTCATATAATTCCGCAATATGGCGGTTTCGTATGTTTTTGGTCATGCTTTAGTTACTTTAAAATGTATGTTCTAATTATCCACCCGACGTTTAGGTACTTATTTATTAAGAAGATTACTCTTACAACTACTAAAATTCAAACTAAAAACACTTGATGTTTTTTATCAAATCGCAATACTTTGCATGCTATGTTAATGTGAATGTTAAATAGGAGCTCAATCTTAATTTAATTTTAAAGTAGTACCTCTAACCTTTAAAAAGGCATGTTCCAATAATGTTACGTAATTGCCTTAGCGAGTTGATTGTATTGACGAGCCACAGACAGTTCGATCCGATTAGTGCGATAGCGATAAGCTCTCTCTCAGTCACCAGTTAGCAGTAACATTCAACCGGCTGATTACTTAACTAACGATATACTTATCTGGTACAAACGCTTTCAATAATGTTGTAAACACATAGATTTGCTAACTGTTCTCTCATAAATGTTCTGTATGTAAAAACTTTTTTTCAGTAGAATCCATACTTACAATCATGTTATCAATTATTATGAGAAATATAATGAATTTGGAGGTTTGTACATATATTTAACTGCTTGCTTTTCAGTGGGTACCGTCGATAACTCTACCAATTCTGTATCAGCACAACAGTCACTATGGCAAGAAAGACCGAAAATTCCTTCGAAAGAAGGTTGCTTAAAAAAAAAACCAGGAACCTGAGATTTGCCAATGAATTTAAAAGAACTGTTTACGAGTAAGAGGAAAAAAAACAATATTATGATTATTCTTTCGTCTTTTCTTCCTCACCATCACCATCATAAACGATAGGTAGGAAAGCCCTGCAAATTCATATCCATGGCAACGGGCTTCCCTTCCGCAGTATCAAATTTTAACTTCAATAAATTTGTACCCAGGGCATTGGGATACGGGAAGGTACCGTACATATCCCGTGAAATTTATATTTTAAAATTTAACAACAACGTAAATCTCTACAAATGTATGAGCGAAGTTAATATCGGCTCGCTGTCACCTCGGCATGATCAACTGCCCCAACTTTGTTGTTTTAAATAAAGGCTGAGGGTCGCAGAGTATGGCGAAACTTCTGACAGAGGGCTACCGCCAGCTTTTCTATACTTTGTTGCTTGTTAGGAATTTGGACTGATTGAAATTTAGCGGTTTTGTAGGAACAATTGTACCTATATGGAAGCCCGTTGTTGTTACATCGATGTAGGTAGGTAGGTATGAAACCGATCGTGGAGGAAATCCTTCTGGACGGTTTTCGGCTTATGATGATGATGATGGATGATGAAAGAAAATAAAATATATAAATAAAAAATATGGATAATTTTCTTATAAAATATTAACCACGCTCAGCTAAAATTGCTGAAATCAATTCATTTTATATAATTTGGTCGAAATAAGGTCAATAAACATGACAATTGAACAGGCTCACAGTTTGGCTTTGGTAGTACAAACGTTCTTTGTTCTACGCGGAAAATCGTGACCGAATACAAAAATAACATTTTACGTACAAACGGGCTTTAAGGATTTAAGAATAAACAAAACACTTCCTCATTTAAAATATTTGCGGATTAGGATGTCTTACGGTCTCCTTAAAGTGCTGGTGTTACAGCGACGTTGCGGTTTATACCAGTTATTTAATATAATGAAGAAAACCATTCCCATTCGAATGAAGGCGTGTCGGTATAATTCCCAGAAATATAACAAGGGCGTGCTGCGAGCGCGAGTGAGCGATATCACAGTTATGGGCCTTATGAATGGCTGCGGGGTCGAAGAATAATTGGCTCCTTTGTATCCCTCCATTTGCATCAATATTCCAATTTTGTTTCAATCTCGCCACGCTTCTGTTTCGATGAATCGCGCCGACCGGATCAACCACCACATCGAAGTTAGCGATTCATTCTCGAACGCTTCCACAACTCGTTACAGCCTTATTATTATTTTGGTCAGCCCTTTTTTCGCAAACTTATAAAAGTGCTAAGGTCAAAACAAGTACGAAAGTCCTTTTTCATTCTGTAAAGAGACAATAGAAAATCTTTATTCAACTTGGGCAAGAGTTTTGATAAAAACAGTCGTCCTTTACAAAGTTGTGCGTAAGTTTCGCGAGGCAGATGCTACTTGGAGGATTCGTTGCTTGTGTATTGCGTACATTAATCATATACGTGACTACAAGCTTTAAGGAAACATAATTCACGTTACCGATGTCGTTTGTTTGGTATTCGAGATTCTCGTAGAATGCCGCAGCGTTCTGTTTCATATGTGACTGGCGTTTCAAGTGTTAAATTTAACAACCCTGACATAGTACAAAATGTTTGTATTGGGTACATTAATTAATTCAGCTAACATACACCGACTACCGATTCATGTGAATGTCACTTCCTTTGCTTTAATGCCAATCTTATTATTGTTTATGTCTGTGTGATCTCGTAGCTTTATATAAACTTTCTATCTATCTATCTAACCTCCTTTTTCCACCCCTTTTCGAGTATCATCACACTAATAGGCAGCCTACTTACCTGTTCTTTCTGTAACTTAGCTAATCTATGTCAGCACTAACCGTCTTAGACTACGTATAAGGTTTCGGCCTAGTCTCCATTTACTGTGCGTACAATACAGTTAATATGTACAGGTAAGTACAACGTACGCACGTCATACGTGTCTCTAACATTTACTGCGTCCATAAGGATACAGTCCCACAGGACGAGCGCGGTGCGCACGCGGACGGCTCCGCTCGGTTTATGGCCCGTCTCGACCCTAACAAGATTCCCGCCGCTCGTTACACCAATTTATTAGGCCCTTACAAGGGATTTATACTTTTTTGTGGTAGTTTCGCCCACTAGCGTCCGTCGGCACTGGAGGACACTACTTACGCATACACGAGAGTGGCTCATTTCGCGAGTCCCAGATGGGCAGTACAGCCCCAAATGACGTAATGAGAAAACGCTACGATCGTATGCTAGTCTCTCTAACTGGGATTAATCTCGAGTTACGCTCGGACTCGCGTTATCAGGACTTGAGATCTGGCATTTGAGCTATGGAACAGATTTTGTGTTGTGTACTTAACATTTATTTAGGATAGATGACATGTACCTTCTCAAGCCCAATATGTTGTTGTTTGGATACTGTAAATTAAATATTGATTTATTTCCTTAAGCTAATAAATTAAGCTTGTATATTTATTTACGTTACGTTAGTAAACACTTTGATCAGGCTAACATTAAAGATGAATATGAACTTATCCTTTAAGGGAGGGATTCTTCAGTTAACCTTTAGGGGTTAAGGGAATTACCCTTTGTATGGAGCACACAATTTAACATTTCCAGAACAGAAGATTCTTGCCAAAGTAATAAGGTAATACACATGACATTTTTGGTTTTGTTAGGTACTTGTACCTAGATGCTTATTTGAATTCTATGCGAAAAGGTGGCGCTTTTTGTGAGTAGTATTATCGTTCTCATGTGTGAGGTTGAATGGCATTGTGGCATTAACTGTATTCTTATACAAACGCAAGGCTTGAGCGACTTATCTCTATTTTATCTTTTTTCTCAATGTTTAAAACTCGGTAACATGTTATGGACTTAATTTGCTAGGCCATAGAATTTATATTTTACTCTTAAACGCTAGTTATTAAATACTTCCAAAGCTACGCAGGAAAAAAACTAGTATCAGAAATGAGAGTATTTTATTTAAAATTTGATTTAGTCTCTATTGTCATAACATAATAATAAATTTTAAGTCACTGGCACGCAAAGATAAGTCTAGCTTTATTTACTATTTAATCTAGTTTTAAGACATTTCCATTAAGACTGTTCAAGATAAAATGAAACTAGATACGTGGCTCAGAAATGGTTATTTAGCTCCAAGTAGCTAGACTCGGACAGAA
Source organism: Acleris sparsana (assembly GCA_923062465.1). NCBI lineage: Eukaryota > Metazoa > Arthropoda > Insecta > Lepidoptera > Tortricidae > Acleris > Acleris sparsana. The sequence continues at coordinate 5,196,320 of OV281289.1, forward strand.
CAAAGTGACATACCTAGTTCATGTACAAACTACAAACCCGTTTGATGTTTCCGCTTTCACGAGATCTTGTAAACGGCATATTGTTGAGTTAGTCAATGTACTCGATTATGACGTCGTCTGCCTAACGTTAGTCTGAGACCGAGCTGGGGGGCGGGTGGGGGGAATGGGTGGAGTACAACCACTTGGACACGATAACTCACATAATTAAATTTTCCTGTTGTGTGCCAAAAAGTAGCCATACAAAATTTATTGTAAGTATAGTTTTCGTTTGGATTATTTTTACAAAGGAAGGGGATTTTGTATGTTGTATACGCAACTAAAGGTAAAAAATTAAGTAAGGCTCCTCTTGCATGTAGTTGTGTACAAAACTAATATGGGATTTACGTTAAATTTCAAATATAGAATGTCGAACGGTCTATACAGATGTGTTACAACTACATGCAAGAGGAGCTTTACGTACTTACGTTTTTTACCTATACGGCGTTGCGTATCATGTCTAACTTTTTACCTACTAAGAATAGAAGCGGTACGTCTACATGGGCAGTTAAGATAGCAATTCTATGTGTAACTGTTTCAAGCATTGACAATCCCTAAATCTGATTCTTAATTTCGAAACCATATCGCTTTTTTATTACACGGTTTCCTTTTTAACAATTAAATAAAAACTACCAAAACTATAACTGAGCTTCTATTCAACACGGTAAAAGAATATTGCTTTTGACGTATCGTTATCGAAAATGTATAGGATTAACGTAAGCTGCCGGACAGTCGCGTATATCAATTCTATATTTTATCAGTTTTCGAAAATCGTTTACGTAAGCGTTACGTATCTGGTCAAGCCGATTTATTTTTCGGACAACGCAATTTTTTACAAAATTGTACAGCAAAGTCATAAAGATGCCTAGCGCTTTCTTCCGAGCACACGACGCTGAACATAAAAGTCGGCGACGTAAAATTACGTGCCACGTAGTTTTAAGTAAGTACCTGCCGTCAGCGGGAACTTAATAAAATTACAAAATTCATTTCCGAGCTAAAGCGATGTCCCTTTCAGTATCTCTTTAGCTATTTCTATTCCTAGGGATTGCTTCAGCTTTTGCGCGGCGAATCGGAAACTAGTTTTTTTGAGGATTTTATTAAAGTTTTTGATGTATTTCATTGGCAGGGTAAGGGGAATGAAAAGGCGATATTGATATTAGTAGTTTAATGGATTACCAATCGATAGCAGTCTTGAGCTAGTTCTCGAACTGCATGTTTTTTTCTTAAAATATAGAGATATTAAGAACTAGCTTCTGCCCGCGATTTCGTCCGCGTTTATTTCGGTTATCGTTTTTCCTTTCAAAACTTTTAGGAATGGATTGGAATAAATGGGATAAAAAGTAAACTGTGTGTTAATCCGTCCAGCCGTTACAGCGTAAAGGAGTCACAAACTAACACAAACTTTCGCATTTTATTTTCTATAAGTATTCTGTGTTATTTCCCGGGAGTCAAGCTATCTCCATTCTAAATTTCTTTAAAATCGGTGGCAGTTTACACGAGAAAACAAACAGACTGACAGAGTTACGTAAAGTATAAAGTATGTATGTAGATTAGAAAGGATTGATCAAAAACAATATAGTCTTAAGGATTCAAATGTCTAGGGATTTCAGATCCCACTTACCACCAGGTGGCCTGAGTGCTCGTGCGCTTTCTCCTTGTTATAAAAAAAACATTAATTACTGCATTTTTTGCCATACGAGTAGGTATGACACATAGAAATAAACGTCTTCTAGCTTTTTAATTACCGATTGAATTACAATACGATATTACGTTACGATAAATGCAACGCAATTAGCGCGACACCGGCCACTAATAAGAGTCATTTATCTCATCACGGAATCGCTCACCACCAAATTACCGCCCCAATGTATCCTTATTTGGGAATCCATCTCCATTCATAAGCCGCGGAAGTATTAGCCCACGGAATTTCTCTCATTCACTCGAATAACGCCCCACTTTCACGAATAAGCCGTAATTCCACAGAGAACGCCCGGATTACGTGCATCCAAATATTTTATTTATGGAAAAGATTAGGTTTCAACTGAAAATTTCTTTTTCATGTACGGATAGGCTTTGTGAATTACAGGTTCAAGCCGCAGAGTAAACTCGCCGGACTCCACCTAATTTGGGATTTAACCCTTCCAAGCGATCGAGAATGCTTTGTGTGTAATCCTGAGAGCGTAAGCGCAAGTTCTCTTCAACATTCTAAATTGAGTTACTAAAGACAAATTACACGTGTATGCATAATATAATTACAATATGCTTTCGAGGTTCACCGTAGTTGTTTAAGGGTGTGACATTCGAGTTAACGATGTTACATGATTAATGTTTGAAATAATAATCTAGTTTGTGAACAATAAACAGAAACAGAAACAGAAACAGAAACAGAAAAAGATTTATTGCCCTCTCAGCACAGTAGTTATACATATTATTCCTTAATATAGTAAATACAAAAACTACAACAAGTCTTAACGATGTCTACCAGATTTATGGCAAAAGGTTCAGAACTCAGCATATGCTGTGAGACAGGTCTACACAGCGCTGTTTTTCAGCCTGTACCTGTCCCTCAATGTGTGAATAAGCCTTAAGGGCACACTGCTTACATCACGACATAAAACATAAAACAAAACCAAACACAGAACAAAGACATACTACGACGACCCACGTTCAGTCGGCGACTTTTAAATACAGAACGGGGTAGTTAACACTAATTTAGGGACAAAAACGTATTTAGCATATTTAGCATATTTAACCTAACACAACCACTTAATACAAAAAGACTGTTTTTATAAATTAATAAATTAATCAGACAGAGCATTCCTAGACCCAGAAATTATTTTTAATTTTATGTTTAGTAGGACTTTATTTTTCCGATGAGCATGTACAAAACAATTTAAAAAAAAAAAGAAAAACAGAAAAAGAAAAACAGAAACAAGAAGGAGTATCTGCCTCAGCCATCTCTTAACTGTTCCTCAAAAAGAGTTCTCCGAATTTTAAGTTTACAATAGGAATGTGTGAGTAAGTAGTTATGTATTAAATTATTTTGTCGACGATTTTCAGAACGCCAGCATTTACTTTGTCAACCAGCTCAAATATTTGAAGGATTGTATCATCGCCCTTCGGGAATTTGAATCCAAATTTGTTCGAGGATACTCCAGAGGTCAACAGTCAACACAAAATAAGTGGCTGGAACGCAAAATGCGTTCATAAATCTGTAATTCGTATTCGAGATCGCGCGCCCCGCGGCCGGCGTGGCGCGATGCCAACATCCTGGAATTCGTGAACTAAAAACTTTTCCTACTTTGTAAACGGATTTTTATACTGGAATCCTTTTTATTGCAGTTTTGATTCAGAGCTTGAGATGTCATAAGGGCTGATAGGTTGTAAAACATGTAAACCTACGTGTTGGGTAGACAATCGTGTTTACGGATCAATTGTTGGTCCCATCTTCATGCGTACATATACATACGTATTGATATGCTTCACTAATTTTTGCGTAAGAAAATAAATGATAACGATTAGACACGTTATTATGTCGTCTCTCCAGAAAACCCTAACAGATTCAGAAGGGTTTTGTTTGATTTAACTTTATTAAGATGTTAACATAAAGAATATTCTGTAAATAACAGCATTTTTCGTCCTTAGACGAATATTTTTTCACGTATTTGTACTTCGATTTACAAACCGTTGCGGGCAGCAAATTGACGCTATCAAAATTGGTAATTTATGTATAACTAAAAACCGACAAAATCAAAATTTCGCGTCGCGTAGACTTTGAGTTATTGCTGGTAATAAAAGTCATGTATCTGCTTTTTGGATGAAGATTTGGAAAATTATTTTATTACTGCATTTGTACCTAGGTGTGTTTAAAAATAATCGTGCTGAGGGCAATACGTCGGCATAGTATAAATTGAAAAGTAGTTCGTCTTCGTCCCTTTAGGAGTTTCTGTTAACTATTGCCACTAGGGCGCTAGGGTTGCGTTGATGCGTATCGGTCGATACTTACTTAGTAACTAAGTACGCAATAAAACGCGGCGACGGCGGCACCACTAAACCGGCTTGGTGCGTCCTGTTGAGATTACTAGTGGTAGTCCGCGGCGAGTACGGTCGAGGCCGCAAGATATGCCTTTGTTTTAAGACGAACTCTACCGTTTATACTGTGACGTCGAGGAACCATAAGCCTAGTTTTAATTTCCAACCGATAACCTATTTTTATTTTATATTTTAATTCCTCGTTGAACTTTAATTCCTCATTGGATTCATTCATGGCCGCTCTTATAAAACACCTATACACGGTTTTTTATCCGATTATTGTGGTAACTTGGCTCAACCGCTATATCGTAGTTAAATTTGCAGCTGCTTCATAAAATAAATACAGGTCTGTTTGTGCATTCGAATTTCTCCCAAAATATTTTGTTGCACTAACATGGAGCTTAATTTGAGTCTAGTTAAATTTGTGTGAGACATGTTTTTTGTTTGTTATAAAAAAATTAATAACAAAGTCTTTGCAAAGTCCGCATGGTAACCCGTCCATTATAAGAGGTAAAAAAGGTTTTTCATAAAACAGGATCTCGCAAAGTTGGGATGTTGAGTTTCGTTTACCGGAAATTAGGGGTTTGCAGAGTAGATTGCTCAAAGTGATAACGAGGAGGGGAGGAATAACTTTCAAAACGAACGTCGAAATAATTTTGCAAAAGATTGTATTTATAAAAAAAATACTTCAAAATTACTTCCTTCCTGTTTTGGAATTTGGACAAAGTTTTTTGGGATAAAGATGTGGATGAATAAAATTGCATTAAAGGGGTGGTCTTTTAATGTAAACTTGAGCAAGCTGTATACGCTTAAAAGTATTTTCTTTTATTTTTGGCGTCAAACATGTAAATAATTTTCTTGTTGTTCTTCTTCTTTTATTCAGTATTGATATCTGTCTATACCTAACTATGTCTATAGTAATGTTATAAAGACGTAAAGAAATATGTTTATGTTTGGGAAATATGTCTAAAACTACTGAGAAGATTTTAAAAATTGTACCACTAATAGGAAATTAGATATTTTCGATTGGTTTTTTTCATCAACTGGGTTTGGAGCTCTATACCACTTTGTTTTAAAACCCATCATGTTATCATATTGTTTACAATAAGCCGCGTTTATCAAGTTAATAACAGCTACAAAAACGATAACGATATACTAACGACCTACTTTGACACAAAATGAACTAGATTCTCTCAAAACTAAAAGCTGGGTTAAACTGGCTAAGAGTTGTTAGAAGTTTTGCGATAGTTTGCAAGAATCTCAGTCTCAGTCCTCCCAAGGGTCCTGCTTTGGAACATTCAAGACTAGTTCAGGAGTGTAATTCTATTAGACGCCAGTCGATAGAACTTTCGAGACAAGCAAGCCGCTCAAGCAATTGGACTCGTGCCCGAGTAATGATTACGCGGTCGTCCGTGCCTACGACCTTGGCGCTACCTATTGTAAAAAGAACGCACCAAGACCACAGCCTACAAGTGTGACAAAAAGCAAGCTTTTAAAAGCCGACTGTGTACTTGTTATTGTATTTAAACTGCATACAAAAATGCTTGACTTTTTTTTAGATGTATGCTTTTTGGTTGGACGCAAATTGTAACAAATCAAGAAGTATGATTGGTAAAGGAGAAAAGAAGGATATTGGAGATCATAGAGAACAGAAGAAGGAGGATGATTGGCCATTTATTTCAGCACGATATACTTATCAAAAACATTACAGAGGCAAAGTGTGAGGGAAGGAGACGCAGAGGAAGACCAAGCAGAAGCTACCTGGACGAGAGGAGCAGACAAAGCGATGAAGGAGCAGGCAGATAGAAGAGATGATTGGAACGTACTCCATCGAGGAAGAGCACGGCATTGAAAGAGAGAGAATTTAAATCCACCAATTTTTTATTTTATTTAAATTCATACGTGGAAGGGAGGGAGAGAGGCCTTTGCCCGGCAGTGGGACAGTACAGGCTGTTAACTAACAATAAATAATTAAGTACCTACCCAGTGACGCCCAATTAGCTTTCAAGAGGGAACCAGCAGTCGGGAAAGAAGGCTCTCATCGGACAAAAATGAATGTTTTCCCTCTTCATTGTTATAAAGGAACACTCCATAGGTTATTTAATTAAGGTGCCTAATTGTTTCGGCGGCCATTACAGCGGCTCCTATAATATGATTCCGCTCGGAAATGTGAAGGTTCACAAAATTGGCTGGTCTTAATTGACTTCCCCGAACGGGGGCCACGCTGGCTGAGCCCAGGACGCTGCGGTTATTTAATTCAGATTTAGTTTTGACGGTTATTTTTGTAGTTCCTTTAATAAACTGCGTCTGATCTATGCCCAGTTTTGCTTTGCTTCAAAGGTTTAATAAGCGTTGCAGATGGAATAGATTTGTTGAAGTTGAAAAATATACAGTAATCTACACCTACAGTTTTTGTTAAGGGTTCGTATATTTCTCACAGATTTCATCATTTTGATGATGCAGTTGGTAGTGGTGGCAGGTCTAGGAAGCTAGAGGTATCGGGTTCGATTCATGGCCAGGGTAAATAATTGTGTGATGAGCGCGAGTATTTATTTTGGACTTTTCCATGGAAGTATGTATTTATTTCTCTTTATAATTATGTTTCTTGCCCATAGTTCGAACCTAAAGCTTAGTTATAGGACTAAGTTAATTTGAATGAGATTGTCTCTGATTTTTATTGGACTGTCTGCAAGACTGACCTTCTTAAAACTGCAAGTAAACTGATAGTAACAGATTAAAAGGTTTCCTGCAGTCCCAAAACTTTAGGCAAGTCTTTATACTGCTTTGTGTTGTTTTATCATCGATTGCAATAAACCTTCACTTAACACACGGAAAAGATAGCATAACACCAGTAATAATAAAATATGTACCTGGTATATCAGAAGCTACCAACTTTACCTCACTCTGCTGGTTCCACCAATTAATACGAAAATTACCTGAAAAATAAAATATTTAAATAAAAAGAGCGTCGAATCGTGTTGTTCCAAATACGGGTCAAGCGTTGGCTTGATATGCTGCCAACAACGATTACGGACAAATGCAAAAGATGCCTGAAAGGCATTCAACGCGTAAACTGGCCTTAATAAAACTGAATATTTTCATGAAAACTTTTTTCTTTACTTTGCATTCAAAGTTTTGCCTGCCGTGGCTGTATTGTTAAGTCTGAAGCGAAACACTGTTCCGGTGAACAGGTGTACCAAGACAAGTTGAATAAAAAAAAAACTGTGGCCTCAGACAAGCTACATTGCGAGATTGTTATCGTTATAGATTGCATAGAATTGACGTAAGCTATGCCAGACGCTCGCGTCGAGCGCCTAAGACAATTTTGACAGTATTCGAAAATCGTTTACGTTAGAGTTAAGTTTTTTGTCTAGAGCCATTGCAGAAATTCATGAAGATTTATTTATAAACACACATGAAACCTATTATAGTTAAAGTATGCTCTGTCAGTTTCTGTCTAATTCAAATGTCACAATGACAGATAAGGCCAAAGCATGTTTTAAGCATACTAGTCTAAAGTCAGGGTCAATAGAAATGGCATAAGATGTAAACCAATCAGTAATATTTGACACATAACCTCAATATTTATTTAAAAAATTACCCTTCATAGCAATCGGGTAAAAACGCCCATAGTTAATGATTATTTTATTTGTGAAAGTGAATGTGAAAGTAACGGTTAAGCGTATAAATAATTAAAAATTCCTCACGCGATGCCCAAAAATATGTGATTATGGAGTAATAATGTTAAATTGGTCCGTTTGGTTTTGTTTATTTCTTTTGCCATTTCTATTGACTCCCACTCTGCCCTCCTAAATAAAAAGGACACATGCGTAATTTGTTGGTCAAAGTAAATTTAACCCTAAAACTTAAGAAATAAGGTCACTAATAAAAGCGCGGTTCTATGGGACTTATGCCCTTTTGTCTAAGGAGGGCAGCACTGTAGGTATGGCATTCGTGACTGTGCCGTGAGTTCAAAAGGTATACCAACTTTACACAACAACCACCCCTACCGTAAATGTATAATTTTGCTCCCTCATGACGTAATCTACTTTCATAACTTATTAAGCACGCGTAGAATGCTTAAAATGGATGAGATGGAAAGTAAACAAGTAAGCAAATTTTAATATTTATTGCGTCATGAAATAAAGAAGTGCGGAAATGAGAAAGGAAGGATACGTTTCTTTAAGGAAACAGAAGCCTTTGTGTCTTATGTTCTTAACAAATTCGTATACTTACCTAATAAATTCATAGTGAGTACAACCTATTTATTTTATCTCTTTTTGCTTTTTCTAGAAGAAATTACTTTTATTGTTCATCAATAGGGACAGTATATATGCCAATATTGTAGAAAGACGGTTTCATTAATATACTGTGTTATAACATAAAATAATGTGAAAGATGGATTTATATGATGATGATTTTGTAACATGACACGTACGAGTGCATCTTGTGTTCTGCAAAACTAAGAAGCGTTTTTCTTACTTTCATTTTTCACCAACTATACAATACACAATACATTAATATAACATTTCATACATATACGGTATTATAGCTTGGATATAATACAGTTTTTCATTGTGTTCGCCTATTGGTGGTCGATTCTCTACTAGGTTAGAGGTAAGGGAGGGATTGTGAGAGTTGTAAAGCCCGAGGGGCGTCGGCGGTCCTCGTGTTTTACATTACAATACGCTTGTTTGCTTCACCACACTATCCGCGCTACTTACAACCTGCTCCATATAGCACTACTAGATTAAAACAGTATTAACTCAAAATACAAATGTATTTTAATATCCACCTTAATGAAACGTCTTTGAAATTGAAATACATCAGTAGTTTTTTGAGTTGTTCGTTTTTTGGTGGTGTAAAAAAAGTATAGAGTATCCATTATTATCACACTTGAACTTTAGGCTTTGTGGAAGTGTGGCGTAGAAGAGAAGATTGAACTGAAAATCAATTTTAAAAGACAAGGAGTATTAGATAAGTCGTTAGTAATTTACGGAAACATACAAAACGCAAGCTGACGAACTCGGTCGCTTATGTCGATTAAGTACACTCAGGAGCAAAAATACCGGGTCAGAGTGCGTTTTTCATACAAACGAGACTATTTCGAAGCCTGGGGTTGTTTTGAATGAGGTTTAATGGTGGATACTGCGAGGTGAGCCAATCAGGAGGTCAAAGTTCTTAAGATACCTAACTGATCGCACAATCAGTTAACACCACAGCAGGAGAGTCTGGATTTCCTTACATTTTATTGCCATTTTAGATGTTTTTCTGAACATGCTCAATTCCGGCGTTAGCCGCAGATTTATTCAGTTGGGTATCCTCGGCACTCTGAAAGTCCTGTATCGATGCTCGAGGTATTCATCATCAGATTTCACTAAAAGCATTCCCTAGCGAGGAACCAAGGCTTCGAAATAGCCTCTTTAGTATGAAAAACGCACTCTGACCCGTTACTTTTGCTCCTGAGTGTATATGCATTTTCTATAACGATAATTAATAATCCTTTTGCAAATATTTCTCTCAAATGTAAATAATCAGCCAATGGAACCCTCAGTACCCTGACCCATCATAGAACGGTGTCAAAGTGACTCACTGTGACACAGTCCTATGGTGCGTCAGTCCATTGGGCTGATAGTACGTAATCAAGCTAAGTTGAATGAAGTGGCCTGAACATGAAATATTTTCTAATAAGAATCACGAACTTGATCCACGAAATTTTATTTTAAGATTATTCAAACAACATATTCTGCGTATGATATGAAGACGAATAGCAGTGAAATCAGAGATATTTGGCCTGGCGCGACGCCAGAGTAACTATATACGTGCTTTTCCTTAACGTTACTTATTTAAGCATGGGTTCGGATGGAGTGACAGATTGACTTGAGCTAAGTGTAAGTAGCAATTTTGGGTTTGCGGGATATTGTATTGATGAGAGAGATTTCTAAGTTATCCATAGCTTCGTAAATGTTGTTCTTTCGTAGACGTTCTTCGACACGTTTATTTTATGTTAGGAATATATCCATCCACTTAGAATCTTAGATCGTATGCTATCGATCCTATGGGATTGAAGTTTTTTTTTTCTTTTTTTGGCGCCCATGACATTGAAATATGGTCTATTTAAGCTACGGAATTAGCATTTGAATGTTTTTTTATGGCGTGTTTGAAGGCGAACGAATACACAGCCCAACTGACGTCAGGTTGGATTTGTGACATTTGCATTGTCAAGACTACAATTTTAAAATACGTTTTTTTTTAGAATAAATTAGTCAGAGTCCAGGGACCTCTACCTAGCGCTACCGCTTCATGGCTTGTAAAATAAATAAGGGCTGTCACTGGGAACTATGGTTGCACAAAGCACTTTTTAGTTAGTGATGTAGTCCACTCAATAGAAGCAGAACACTGATACTAAATCTAACCGGTTGTTTAGCTACGAAATCTGGTTTGTTTACATTAGTTAAGTTCCAAAATAAATACAGTATAACTGACTTTAATCAAAGCGTCACGATTAGGCACGGTGCCCACCGCGCCGCGCGCTCACCAAGTCACCACCAGCCATGTTGGTCCGCTAAACTCATTGACGAGCTCGTTGACATCGATACACTAGTATACTCGTTAGTCCCTAAACATAACCTTTAAACAAACAGGTCATGGGCCCGGAGATTTACAATCAACCGAATTGTTTCCTAATCCACTATGGACTATGTAAATGTAATGTTGTAAGCCAAATGATTAAATACATAATAATGAATAAACAAATATCATAGGACAATTTGACACAAATTGTTGCAGTCCCAAATGAAGTTCTAGGCTTGTTTTATGGGTACTAAGTAACGATACACATAGAAAACACCAAAGACCTAAAGACCAAGAAGTACTAAAGAAATAAATACATAGAAAACACCAAAGACTCAGAAACAAATACTCGCGGCTGACCAGGAAGCGAACTCGGGACCACTTCGTAGGCAAAATTACAACCAACCAGGCAGATACATTTTAGTCGACTAAATCCCACGAACAAATGAAGTCTACTAGCCTACTAGTCTACTGGTCTATACCTTTTTGTATATAGGGATATTTTACACACACGTAAGCAAAAAATAAGTTTGAGAGCCTTATGTATAAGAGTTATCCCACGGTATATTAATTTTGTGTAGTAAAATAATCAGCCGTACTGTACATTTAGAAGTTCCCTGAAACATTTTTTTACAAATTTCATTATTGATCCTTGTGCGCGATATAAATATCATGTTTAAACTATAGCCTTTATCAAAAATATAAATAACCATCACAATAGGACGGTAATGTCACCTTCAAATATCAAAAAGCAAAATTGAATTAGCGGCGGGTTGCCTATCAGCCGCGAGATGCCATCCATTTCCGGCTCCAACTGTACTTTGATCCTTCATCTTTGATACATTATCTCTAGTACAAAGGGAGGCTTTTTGCCATCGCGCCAGATTTTTAGCAAAATGAGAATATTGGAAATAGTTCGACCTAGCCCCGGGGATTATTTTACGAGTCCCGTAGTATTTGGAGTTTCGTTATAGGTCCTCGTAGTACATTTTTAAGCCTCAGGGAACTAGTTTGGGCTTCGTAAATTAATCCCGGCTTTACCTCAGTTTTGGGATAACATTCGAAGTAAATCCCCTCTTCAGGAGCGGTTAAGTGACAAGAAAAACGCATTGAAAAAAGTTAGAGTGAAATAAGAATAAATAAGAACCCTGTGTTCTAGTGCGTTACGATAAACCACGTGGTCAACTGGCATCCCATACATTTTGAGCGAGTTTCAGCCAAAAATCTCATTCTTGGGTCAAGGTTTTTGTAGCCGACTGTCCATTTTTTGCAAAATCTTTATGTGCTTATCAAGCCAAACTTAAGTCCTAACACGGTGGGTCTGCGTTAAGAATAGCGGATATCCTGTCGCCACCTTCCAACTCCATTATCAGATCAGCTCTTAGATACCATAATATTGCATTATAATCGGCTTTACATACGTGGTCCAAATTTCAGCCCATTCCGGGAAGTGGTTCACATTTAACTTGCAAGAATTGACCCGTAAATACATACATTGCAATAAAAGCCTGTAAAAAGAAAAACGTTGGTAGCGTTTGTACCTTAGCTAGGCCTCGAGTAAAGTGCAGTCAACAAGCACCATTAACAACGACCGATATTTTATGCTAGAGCGAGTCCATTCACGAAACGTATTGGAATCCATGGATTGTAACAACATTCATCAAGAATCTCTGTTGCACCGTTATTACGGTTTTGATTTAGTTGCAGGATCTTTGTTTGTATTATGCATGCACGTTAATTAAAAATACAAGCAACTATGGTTCCGTAAAACTAGGATAAACCTGTGACAGCCGTATTTTGTAATATTGTTACGTACCTGGGGGTAGGTAACTGATAGAAATACACGATTACACCGATATAGTCAAAAGTAGACTTTAATAACGCACTCAGTTAAACCTTTACAAATAATTATCGCACAACAAACATGGAATACTCTCAGGTCGCTCGTGTTCGCACTGTTCGCTTTCTAAGTAAAGACTGAATCTCCCATAACTAGATATTTCAGCCTGCCGAAAACGCTTCTAAAGCACCAAAATCCACGATTGAATTGAAAATGAGACGCCTTATCCCATCGGCGTTACAATATCAAATACTTACCCATTATAGCCTAGCGGCGCCGTTTGGTACCTATGTTTCGGTTAGATTTTGTGCTTTATTGTTCTGTATAGGTATTAAATGACAAAATAATTTTAAACAATCAATCGATTCAACCTCATCATCATCATTATCAGCCGCAAGACGTCCACTGCTGGACAAAGGCCTTCCCCAAGGTTTTCCACAACGATCGGTCGTCTGCTGCTGTCATCCAGCGGTTTCCCGCGACCTTCATCAGATCGTCAGTCCACCTTGTGGAAGGTCTGCCAACACTTCGTCTCCCGGTTCGCGGTCTCCACTCTAGAACCTTTCCGCTCCAACGGCCATCAGTTCTACGAGCAATGTGCCCCGCCCACTGCCACTTAAGGCGAAGCTTGAGCCTGCGATTCAACCTATAATGGGTTAATTGCAGCCAGGCATACAAAATGAGGTCATCATAATCTTACTCTTATCTCAATCATTTACGGTTGCCGCCATTTGAGTATTCATCCCTTGTTTTTCATATCACTCTTTACATATTCCAGCCATCTCATTTTAGGTATCCCTTACACTTTCATATTGAAAGTATCTTTCTTTCTTTCTTCAGCCGCCATTATTGTAAAGTAAATAAGACTTCTTGGCGAGGGGTGTCATAATTCGGCGATTTCGTGGCCGCCGGCTAGCTGACAACGCGCAAGTATTTTAGTAGTCGTGTTAATTTATAAATTATAATTTATTTGTCTGTACTTTGTAAATATGGGTTTTGTTGTCTGAAATAAAGTTATTCTATTATATTCTATAACGTTGACAGTAACGCCAACAGCAATATGATTTGACTCATTAGAATAGATCCCCAGATTAGCGTTTTAAAAACAACATTGAGATGACACGTCAACATGTCAATTATGTAACCATGGACCTAAATTGCCTTTTGAGTGTTGACCATCGTAATTAGACCTCCCCGTGACACTCAGTGAAACATAAACGTCAAATAATAACACTAATTACAATCAACATCAACGTAGGTACACATAAGCGAGGTTTTTATTATCCTGTGTCTCGTAAAAGGCGTGTTTTTCTCTAAACTAACTCACTTTTTATTTTGTCGACGCTAAATTAAACACGCACTAAAGTTGTCCAGCGCACTCGTAGCCATGTAAGGCAGAGTCAGCTATCTACCGATTTAGCCGAGATGCTTTGTCGACTATTTTTTTTATGGAAAGAGAAGGAGCACAAGGCACACGCCACCTTATGGTTAATGGGATCTACGATGTAAGACCTGTGGACATTAAAATGCTCTACAACCTCAAGACTGCAATTCTGACACCAAATGCGTTGCCAACCCTGAGGACTAAGATGGAATAGTAAATTAATAATAAATATTAGTGGACAATCTCAGGACACGCTTCTTCTACCTAGTGATCAATTTGGTAACCGGCCATTAAAGGAGTGGTTAGTTTGGGAAGGGGTCATCATGCCCCGACAGGCCTTCGTCCTTTCTACTTTACCGGCCTAATCCTCAATGCTAGTACTACACCGGAACACAACAATGTCAACTGCTGCTTGGCTTGGCCACCACTAAATTAGTAATACATACACTAAACTGTTAAACGAGCTCTGACGGAACCAGTTAGGCTTACAGATTAACAATTCGACGGCAAATTCCCACCACCAAGCAGCAGTGTTCGCATTGTTGTGATCCGGTGTGGGTATAAGACAACCGGGAAATTACTAAAATAGAGGCATTTTATATTCGTCCTCAGGATCGGCAACGCATTTAAAATCTTAAGAATTGCTGTCTTGAGACTTTAGCCTTGACTGCATAGCTATGTCGTAATGGTCTGACGTCTCTTTCGTTTGACATTCCAAATGAAAGAGATGCAATGAAAATATTTGACAAATAACAACCAAGTGATGTGCCATCGTTACCTGATAATCAGTCATGTTATTCTCCTAAGGACTCACTTTTCAATACGAAGAATGAATTGATCCATCCATACGGTCCATATCCATCGAGATTACGTTTAGTCCCGTCAGACGGGAACAAGCAACATTTTAGGGCGTGCATTCTCCGTTTACCAGCTTTACCCGTCGAGTGAGCGAGCTTGCATGCGTTCGCTCATTTATCAACCGAGCCGACAGCCAGCCGACTTGATAAAAGGACAATACATAGGCCCTAGACAAGATGCGTTCGCCGTTTGTTACCGTTATCCAAAATGTATAAGTTTGACGTATGCTGTCAGACGGTCGCGTCGAGCACGTATATCAACTCCATACATTTTGTCAGTGTTCGAAAATCGTTTACGTTAGCGTTAA
Source organism: Acleris sparsana (assembly GCA_923062465.1). Taxonomy (NCBI): domain Eukaryota; kingdom Metazoa; phylum Arthropoda; class Insecta; order Lepidoptera; family Tortricidae; genus Acleris; species Acleris sparsana. The sequence goes on from OV281289.1 coordinate 5,211,350, forward strand.
CTTGTCTAGCCTTACATCACTTTATGCTGTTGTGTATCGTTATAGAGGTTCGACAAACGGTAAAATTACAAAATTACAATATTCATAAATGGACAATATACCTAGTTTAGTTAAAGTATTCATTGTCATTTTCTTTAAAATTAAAGTGTTGCAATAACAGATAAATGCAAGCCATATTAAGCAGACTTTATAGCTATTACGAGTTTATCAAGTAAGTGACAAATAATGTTTTAACTAAAAAAAGTTTACTGTACTTTTAGGAAGAGGGTAAGTGTTTAGGGTTGGCAAAGCATTTCAAATCTAGAAATTGCAAATGTGCATGATCTTCAGAGACCATAGGTATACATAAAAAAACTCATTTTGAAAGTGCAGCTTCAGAGCATGTTAAACAAGTGTGTAGGAAACGTCGTAGTAGTCACGTTCGCCGCATATCGGCCGCTTGTTCCGCGCGACCACCCAACTAGGTTATCAGTGGCAAACAAAACTTCGCCGTGACCGAGTGATAAACTATTGTTTAGATTATGGTTATTTTTCAGTTTTAAAACAGTAATAAAATTGTTCAAATATTGAGTTACATTTTTTGTATTCATAGTTAAAAACTGAACTAGATTAAAACAATTTCAAGATTGACTCCACGCATCAGTGTTAAGTATATGTAAATATAATATAAATAGAGAACCATTAATGGGTTATTAGACTGCGGTATTCTTGATGGAGTCGGTAAATAAGAGATTTTAGCAATGAAATGGTATCCTTTGTATTTCAAAGTAGGACTTGTCTTGTTGTCAAAAATGGAATCCAATAATACGTATATTTTTCCAAAAATCAATTCTCACGTGATGTAATGAAATATTATTGGAACAATGACGAACTTATTTCAAAAGCAAATTGATTAATATTTAAAGAGCTTTACGGTTAGGTAATTAAGTAATTAGCTAAATAGGGAAAATAATAAATCCTTATTTTTTTTTATTGTTTAAAAAAAACATTACAAATATTGAGTGGTTTGCTATGAGACAGTTCCGAGGCCGTAGGTATTAGGTAAATAAATAATTATGACCTCTTAAATCTTGCCAAGTTTAAAAATCTGTTCCTTATACCACCAGAAACTTTGACGACTCCTGCGGGGGGTCATCCTGCCTGACATATCTAAGCAGTTCAGTAGGCTGAGTGAAAGGGATAGAGATATATAACTACTAAGCTGCTCGGTTCTTTACACTTGTCGTAAATTGAACTGCATAGCCATGTCATAATAACCCCCTGTGGGTGGAACAAGAGTGACGACTCTCGTACTTATTTTTTTTTTCTTTGCCCCGCGGCGACTTGAACAGCTACTACCGCGGGAATATGGCGTTTCCACAATGAAGTGATTTCGCCAGTGTCAAGTATATATAAATATAAATCAACATAGTAATAAAACACAATCCAATCTTCTCTAGGAAGATTGATGGCAACGTTGTACGGTGATATGTAGGACAGAAGCCAAGATAGTTTTAACCTCTGTACCACTGCGAGTCCACTTGAAACGAGAAGTAAGATGCCAGGATACACGAAATAAGTCCAAGTCTTCTATCACTGTGCAATACAAAGGCATTAAAAGTACAAATCACTAACAAAAAAGAACTTTAAACACCTAAATACACAAAAATAAAAACTAAAACAAATTACACATCCGCCATCTTTTGACGTTGCAAATGGCCCTCGTCGTACTTTTATATGTGTCAAAAAGTGACGGATGATTTATCCACATTTTGTCACGAGATAATCGCAGCCATATTATGCCCGCTGTTCTATTTTCAAAATAATATTAATACTCATATTTACCACAATCGGAACATAACGATTTATAAACCTGGCTGGAAATAGTTTAAAGGATGTTGAATCAGTCCAACTGAGACCAGAGTTCCAATGTGTGTCAACATTCGAGGTGCCAAATGTCCCAGTTCAATCATTTACATTCAATAGCTGCTTAACCTGATTAGAAGAACCGTAACATCGGTTGCTGTATGAATAGATGTTCCGTATTTATTTAGGCAGAGACACCAAAATGACAAATATTATTAGGTCGCTTATTTTAGTGTCTTTGAAAAATCTCATTTTAAATTTTAGTTCAAATGCGGATGTATAGAATTGGCAAATATCCTGAGATACTAGAATACATTATATTTATATGTTGTTAAAAAGCATATTAAATGCTTTTAGAAAAAACATTTTATTATATTAAAGTGAGCTAATCTCCCATAGAATAGAACCCCGTTTAAATGTCGGCGTTGCGATAGCAACCATCGGAACTAAAATATACTATTCTAAATAAAATATTCAACAAAACAATCAACTTAAAATACTTAATTAAAATCTGCCGCGATAAACCTCCACTAGAAAGGCCAGTGTTATCAACACCGCCATTAATTCTTAAACTTGATCCCACAATGACTTTCCTCATAACAATTACTCGTAACCCTTTACCAATCTCCATCGTAAGTTGACCTCCCGCCCCCCCTTGTACTTGCAAATGAATGAGAAATGAGGGGCGAATTAATGTAGCGTTAGAGGTTTTGCTTGGCTGGTCGTTTATGTTTTCAGAAGCTGTTATCGAGACGCCAAGGTCGTTTAGTTCGTGCTCAGAATGAAACTACGACTCTTGTTACTTTTAATGTATTGGGATTAACCGACGGAAATCCAGTAAAAGTAATGATAGAGTTCGAGTACAGGCCGGTCTTTCATTAGTGCGACATAGCAATAAATAACACATATGTGTATTAGATAAAAAATATTTTTGACGATATGGCTGCTTTTACTGTCAAGTTAATAAGAGTATATATACCATACCGTTAACAATATAGTAAATGAAAGTGGAATAGGCGTTCCACTCAAGATTGGTTGGAATTACGGTAGCGTCAATAAGAAGTGTAAAAACTATATATGGCTTCTTAAAATTTAATTTCTACACTACAATTCATAACTTTACCTGCGACAGTATCTGCAAAAATAAGATAAATAAACTTACTACAAACTTCCATCAAGACTGATTCAGCAGTTATCCATAGAGTTAAAAACAAACAGACACGAATAATGCATGATGTCCTGGGATATTTATTTATTTTCATAATTCATTTAAGGCATTAGGAAACAAAGCTCAAAAAGTAAGCAAATAATATTAATGACTGTTACTTCGAACTTCTCTAAAAATAAGGAACGTGGATTACGTCATACTCTTTATATTTTCAAGTGGTACTTACTCCACGGCCTCTTGATTGGGTTTAAGTACGATACATGTTAAAAAGCCTACCGAGGGCAAGCTTTTAAAATTCGACGTGAATATTCTGTTAATAAGTTAATAATTAGGAATTTATTTTTAAATTTGCGTTTTGTTTAATACCAAGTACTGTCTCACGGGCACTACCGAATCGAAACGTACAACACTTAAGTATGTTTTTTTTAAACACATTAATTATTTATTACTCGATTGTAGAAAAAAAGCCAAATACCGCTTTTGACGAGTTATCGCCTTATTTAATTGACAGTAATTGTGTCCGAGTTACCAAAACATGTCAAAGATAATATGACTACACCCTGTAGAATGGAGGGCCTGTAAGTAGAATGGTACGTCTGTTTCTTTGTGGGTATACCCTTTTATTTTTGGTGTTTCTTATGCTATATTGTTATTTAGGTACTTGAACTTTATTGCAAAAAAAAGGATGTGCAAAAGTGTAATAATATTGGTATAAGAAGAGCATTTCTAAAAAAGTTTATTAGTACGGTCACGGAAGTTAATTTGCTAACCATTTTAAAGAATATTTGCTTGAAGATGTCATTGTCAGTAGAGATGCCAAGTCTTTTGTAATTGATAGGAAACTCTTATTGCTGTAGATTGACAGATTCACTTTGAAACTAAGGTGAGTGACAAATTTAATTCCTTGACTGTACATCAATGAAAATATTTACTAATAGTCTTTAATTTTTCCTTTTTTACTAGGGACCACGTTGTTCTATACTTTTGGATTCAAATTTTGTTATATTATTTATTATTATTCATGATTTAGGAAGTATACGCTTAATTCAACTGTAAAGATTAACGACTGTTAAAAATGTGTTAATCGATGTACAAACTTTTTATTAATGTCTAGTATCTAAAAGAAAGAAGTCAGGTTTTAAACGCTTGTATCTTGTATATATCTGACTACAAGGACAACACCATGTTTTACACAAGCTAGTAGCGGCCTTTTAATGTTACATAAGGTATTATTATTTACGACCCTGTTATCTGTAACCGTCTCTAGCAAATTGCCTCGTTATTGTAAGGTAATTCTGAATCGGGAAACAGTAATCATCCGTAGGCAGGCCGTTTCAATAATCTTGGGAGAGGCAAACTTTGGGAATCCCAAACTTGTTGAGCAAGATTACCAATAGTTAATTAATCATGCTTCATTGAAAAGATGCTAATCTTGTAAGTTGATTGAAACATTACTGCTTCTCAGTAATTATTCATAGGTATTACTTCCATAGATCCCAAGAAATAAGTAAATACGGTGTCCATTTTAAAGAAAAATCATCCACCATTGATTGACATGATGACACCAGCTAGGCTGAATCTGATATTGTTACTTAGTTTAGTTTAGTTTAGTTTATTTATTTATCAATGTAATGTTACAATATAGATTGCATTGCATGTCAAAAAATACGAAATTACATTGATATCGTCAACAAAACATTAATACAAAATGATAAAATAATATTACAATAATACAATAATATAATAACACTCAAATAATCAAAAACAACAATGATAAACAAGTAATAAATAGTCAGTTTCCGATGTCAATACACAAAACTAATAAAGGTCAAATATCACTAATAATTTTACAAGTACCTGTACTTGTACCTGTGTAGGTACCTGTATTTATTAAGAATTCCTCTTGATAAAATTACGTATAGTTTGCATAAATTATGCAATGCAGTCCCTTTCCCATGGATTGTAATGAGTCCGTGTTTACTTTCCCTTTCATTTTCAAATTGGATGCCTATTAACATGCTGCCCACGTGCCGGTACAGTTGTCCCATGGTTAAGGGATAAACCTTTATAGCTAAATTGCTTCATCTACCGTCTGCTTATGTGTGAGCATCAAATCAATGACGATCGCCAGTATACTCAATCTCACACGACATGAGTGAGTAAACGTTGTTCTGAAACATCGACCTGTTGGCTTTACCACTGCTCTCAAACACTGCAATCCTTATGTGATTAGCTATTTATTTCTTACGCACGAAACACAGGAAAATAGAGAAACCTTGCGATAGTTTTTGGGATGGGAACAAGCAGTCCAATATACAAACGTAGCTATACAAAAAATACAGACGTACTTGTTCTGCGGGTCTAACATATGGTCATGTTTATCGATGGATAAAACATCTGTTACTTTCTAACCAGTATGTTAGTGCGAGAGTGACGAGAGATATTTTTGTAGATACGGCTAAAAATACTGTATTTTTTTAACGATTTTCTTCTTGGTCAGCTATAAAACTGGAATGTTTCCCAAGGAGATAAATACCTTCATATCATAGCGAGGAATTTCTCCAATCATAGCGCTTCATTGAATGTTGGCGTACACACACTCCCGGTCTTTTGTTACCCGGAATGCGTATAAGGTAGAAAGTACAGCTAGAGCGACGATGGTTCTAGTTACAATCGGAGGGGTGCGAAATTCAACCGAAACTACCTGACTTAGAACAGAAGCTCTAACTTTTTTTTTCCATATTAAGTAGAACGTGTTGAATTATTTTGAAATCTCTTGAGACATGTCACAACTTGTTGGCAGTGCGAATTGAACGAAGAACAAGAAATGTTTTAGTGGCTAAAGATAGTATAGATTTATTTCAAATGCGTTATGTACACTAAAATTATAAAGACGAAAGATTTGCGTTTTTGTACGTTTGTAACGAATAAACTCAAAACTACTGACTTGATTTCAAAAAATATTTTGCCATTAGAATGCTACATATTTATCCCTGAGTAACATGGGCTATGTTTTATTTTTCTGCATGGACGGAGTCGCAGGCAACAGCACGTTTCAAATAATTTGCAATGATGGTGTACATTTTAGTGGTGGTAGGGCCTTGTGCAGGGTCCGTCCGGATCGCTACCACCATTTTATCCATTAATCCACCGCCAAGCAGCTGTGTTCGCATTGTTGTGTTCCGGTGTGGGGATAGACAACCGGTGAAATTACTAGCATAGAGGCATTCCATCTTAGTCCTCAGGGTTGGCAACGCATTTGAGGTCTTAGGATTGCAGTCTTGAGAATGTAGTCTTGAGATTTGAAATGTCTATGGGTCTTAGATCCCACTTACCATCAGGTGGCCTGAGTGCTCGCGTGCCTTCGCTTAAAAAAAACATTTCTACATTATTGAGGATTAGATATCATGTTTTGGATTTAAAAATTATAGATATTTCAAGTCAAGGGACCAAAGTTTACCGCAAGGTACTCGGCTTTACCAATATTATTAAAACCTTAATAACTTCTTAACTAATGAACACATTGCTTTCTTGTGCCGTAATATTTTTGTCAGGACACCTAACAAGCAGGCACCCGGCAAGTTCAGTGTATTTATTATATTATATATTATATTTATTTATTCATTGTATTTATTATAATTTATTAACGAAACATATATGGTTATAGTAGTAGAATTTGAAGGTAAACCAGCACATTTCCACCTGACGGAAAGCGGTTACCGCTGCTTAAGGACAAAAAGAAAACCAGAGGACTTACACGGTCGGAAAGAAATTTCAAGACGCTTGCTTTTAAAAATAAGCGTGTATTGCATCGCAGCGGAAAGTTCTCATCACGAAGCTCAATTTAAATCCATACTGTAGACGCAAGAAACAACCACAAAACACGCTGCGTAGATAATTTTAAGAAAAAAGGGGTGAACACGGAGTGAAGGACGTGCAGATGACGAGAGGTACGATGATTTGTATTTTTTTTGGAGAAGGAAGAAGATGACGTCATTTTAAAACGGTAAAGTTGTTCGCCTTCATGCACTCTCAAAAAAGTTAAATAGCTACTTCTCTGGTTTATTGCTCCTATGGATACACTTCAACCTCTTTATCTTTTATGCAATTACTCTTCTAACTGGTATACAGCTTACTCAGCTTTCAAAGTGCAAGGATTCCGGATGATTTTGTTTCACCGTAAGAGCATCGATTTTTGTAGTTAAGTCAGAAAAGTTCATTGGTACGGTCCCGTATAATCACGAGTCGACTCCCTAAGCCACTAGACCACCGAGGCTCTTTTAAATAATATAAGTATGTTAGCTTCATTAGTCGCCTAATGCCCCATTGACATAGGGTCATTTAGAGGGTCAGATTCCCACCCGGGCCTGACACACTTCACAGTTTGAGGGCTCAACCCTTTTTCGGTTCATTAACAATGCAATCAGTATAAAGCGTACGTAGCTCACCCTTTCTGAGCTGACTACAGCAATTGCTAAATTGTTGATTTACTTGTTACAAATTTCAAAGAACTCGCCGAAGTGCGATTTGAAGTAATATTCGTTTGGAACCTTTGGAACGAAGAATTTTCAGTATCTATAAATATAGTTTTTTTTTTAAATGTTTCAAACGTTAAGTTAGACTTATGGCCAACGGAATTAGCACCAGTAAGTAGGAACCTAACTTGCGAAGAAGTTCAAAATTTGTAGAATGTAAATCGGTATTGATTGAAAAATAGTTTGCGTGATTCTTTCAAAATCTCATAACCTAAAACGATTACTAAGAAACTGAAAATGAATAGCCTACTTATAGCATAACTCGTTCGGAAGAGCTTGAATAAATCTTAGCTTTAAATGGGTTTTATTATACTTGCTCTATGCGCTCCAATCTAAAAATGCTCTTTAGCATCTTTAGAGAACTGAGCCTTACATACATTTAGCAAGCTATTGGAATTAAAGTAGTTACTTACCCATCTTTAGCCTGTTTTTTTTTCCCCCAACTTTTCATTAGCCCGAAAAGTTTTTTTTGACTACTCATGATTTTTAAAAAGTTCATGTACAAGTAAGGAGACTATAGTAAAGGTAAGGTTGGTTTTATAACCATTCTAAAAAAATACCGACTTCAGAAAAAATATTCCAGTGGAAGTAGGACCTTGCGTTGGATCCGCTTCCACCATCTTAACCTTTTTTAACCTACCGCCATTCGCATTGTCTTGTTTCGTTGTAGGGATAAGACAAGCCGTAAATTACTAGCATGGAGGCTTCTATTATTGTCCTGGAAACGCATCTGGAATCTTAGAATTGCGATTTAAAAAAACAGGCAAATAAAACAGCGTGGCAAAAGCCATATCATTTTTGACCTGTGATCATATTTACTTAAGAGGCCGAGTTAAAACCATACCATTACAGGTTAAATACGATTTAGGTTTTACCGCCTAGAATAGAGGCGCTGTTTGGAAATTAAAATATCGTACCTACTTACCAACTAAAGTAGCTAACTTCAAGTATGTGTTTTGACCCGCTCTTAAAACATTGCGTTAGGATGTAACTTTATGCAAAACAAATATAAAGTTAATTAATGGGCGCTCCGGGCTCCTAGCAGGTGTCACCCGCTAATGGGTTTCCCGATAAGCGCACAAGTATGCTAGAAAATGTTTGCTCCCGTGATGCGACTGCGGTCGTCGTCTGCTTCGTAGTTGCAACTCGTAATTCTTCGCTTACAAGTTAGCCTCGCTTCTTACCTAAATCACTTTTAAAAGATACATAGTTGGTTATTTAAATTATATACATACATTAAATCACGCCTGTTTCCCAGAGGAGTAGGCAAAGCTTCTTTCCACCTGCTACGATCCTGAGAAATCTTTTTCGCTTCTTCGACATTCATACATCGAGACATGCTTGCACGTCGGTTTCGGGTACTTAAGATTAGTTATTTAAATTACATTTTAAGTATTTATGAGAATAACAGCTTCTAACCGTTGAGTTGGCTTGGCACTATGGAATTGATGCCAAATAAAACGTACTTGAACCCATCTAATCCTCGTTGAATTGCAATGCGTACCCAAAGAATGAACAGTTATTAGATGTCGATAAAAAATTAGGTCTTTCACATATTTCATTACAAAACTGTTATTTGCAAGCAGGCTTTGACTTTTGAAGGTGGGTTTTGGTTCTTTGTAAATGATGCTTAACAAACCTAGAAAGCGCTATGCTGTGTCAATTTATTTTTTTCCTAAGTGTCTTGCGTGCGCGTCCTGATCGTCTAACATTTTATCAATTTGTTTTTTTTTTCTATACACGAAATAAGCAAGTAGGTACACATTTTAATAAAGTAATTCAATCCGATTGGCGCTCTCTGAATGTAGTCAACCCAAACATAGAAAACCCTAGGTCGAGCCCAATAGTGAAGCGACTTCATCTAATTTTACGATGAAAAGGTTTGTTACCCTACCATCCATTCTGCCATCCATGTCATAATATAGGTACTCTATTCTACTTGGTCTGTCAATATTGATCTTGTCATGTTATTGTATTGCCTTAACTCGTCCGCCATTACTGTCAAGTAAATAAAAGTTATCATAACGTTGAAAATACGATATCATGTCGAAAACAATATTGTTAAATCAAAATTCTTATTATGTTAAACAACACATCTGAGGTTGAATTCTACTCGATAAAGAACAGAATAGAGCTCCAACCAGAGATTTTTGGTTGAGAACATTGTGGACGTAAAAAGACCCGTTAATGCATCGCAAAAACTGCTGATAGAGTGGATGAACGGGCTATCGGGCTGTAATGGAACCTGACGCGAATGTAAATCTAGGGAGATAAAATAGCCAGGAAATGTCTTCTGTACGAGCACTTGGGCTAACACTTTCCAATAGAATTTGCGTCGTAGAAGGATTTAAAAAGATTAATGTAACCCTATGCGACTACCTTTTCAAGAAGAAAATCAACTATAGTAGAATATCCTAATTCATTTAGCTTTGCTGAAAGGAAGGCTTTGCCTTTTGCTTATTTCATGCAAAACACACACATGCTACCGAGTCATAAATGTATACTCAAGTTACATTGGTATACGCCAACTGAAAACCATCTCAAATATTTGCACACAAACATTTGAAACTTTTCAAATAAATGTGTGTCCTTGTGAGAATTTGTTTTCATATTTAGCCAACTGTCATGTGCTTTTTATCGACGTATCGTCGGAAAACATGCGGGACCATTATCGGTCTTGATCGCCAAGTTTTCGAACTCCGCGTGAATTATTCCGTGCTCAGTTCTTTTACCATCTTCGTATTGAGTGTGTGCGAGGGGCAAACAATACCGGCGAGGAACACTTGTGGAGCTGGAGCCAGAGCGACACTCACACGAAATATCTAATTAACTAATGTGTTGCTACGTTCGTCGTGACAGGAGGTTTACTGCGAACTACGGATAGAATTACTTACGTTTCGTTAAGTAAACAGTGGTATCTTATGCTACGTTTAGTTGCTCATTGATTAGAAACTTTTTAGGTAAATCTTTGATAGTTTTGTATTGTATGCAAGATTCAATTAGCTCTTTGTACTCAGGGATCTTTTTAGTTTTTGAAGTATTTAGCATGTATTGATCTTCTATCCGACTTTCTACGTGTAAATAATATCTTCACTTCAACCCATGGTTTTAATACAATTTTATCCATGTGATCCCAAGATGATACTTTTTTTATTAGGTTTGAATTGTCCGGCTTGAACCTTGACGTTAAACAAAAAAACAAACTAACTCACATTAACTGAGTTTAAAAGATGCAGATTAAACCCTTAATGCAGTAGTTTTAATTTTAGCCTTACCTTATTATGCATGAACAGAATATTCACCTAACCCGTGTCTAACCCCGTGTTAAAACCACCTAAAACTAAAGACCACGCGCCGTCTCGTTCAGAGCGTCGTTCCAGTTTAATATTAACAAGTATTTTTCTTGAACGCAAAATGCAAAGGGCTCGCCTTCGCAACTAAATAAGGATTTCCATTTTATGCAAAACAATCTTGTTGGTCTCCACGATACGCGCTCTGTAAACATCCCCGGGACCATAATATGTGAATTTTATACACTAGTTTGTTCCCAGACCCAGTGCTGCCACCCGAACGTGCTCTCAGAACGTTAGATAAGTTTCGTATTAAAATTGTACGGTATGCTTCTAGTAAACCGACTGGAACGGCCTTCTGTTCCCCGTTTTGTGTTTGCACTCGCGAAACAATTTCCTTTTCGATTCCATTTCATACCATATTAAACAATAATGTACTTTAATGGTCCCCATTTGCTTTGGTTATCGTATCGTTACCGCGGTTCATAGGAATTGAATATCTAATGCTTAATGAAGTTTCGAAAGCTCAAAAGTGAAAACCACTTTGTTAACAATATTTTTTTATATTGGCATAGTATGTTATTTACCTGTAAAAAATGTGATTATCTTTGGGAGTAACTTTAAACGCACGCAGCAAAAATAGTAGTAGGTAGGATATTGCACATGTTTTCGCGTACAATAACTTACACCCTCTATCACCCTTGGAACATCATTAAGCGCTACGAGAAAAACATCGATACCATACCAACGAATACCCCCCATTACTCCAACCTCCATAAAAGCTAAGCACTAGTGTTGTACCAATACATAACATATGACGAGGCAAGTAGGAGCTCGCAGTCATATATCGTCTCGGGAAGTGTCAGATGGGAGCCATTTGCGACTTTCGCACTTCTTGTGACCTTGTTACTAAGAAAAACGAAATACCTACACAACTTCCAAGCTGTATCTCTTTCACTCTTATGTAATTACTACGGTGAGATAAGGGCAGGACTCACGTAAGTCTAAACTTCGAGTTGGACAGTAGAGCCTGTTTTTCGGTTAATACAAAGCATTTGTTCAAGAGGTAAGTGCTTACGCGTCTTGAATTTGACGGCTTTGAATCCTGTTCGTTATTCTTTCCCATTTTGATTTAAATATGCATCTTTTATAAAATAATAAGTATTTAAGGTTAACTGAAACTTAAATAACGTCATTGTGGATGTTTATGACAAAACTACAAGTATATGCTTGTGTTTTTTCAGCCTTCTATTCTGCTCGGTTTTACCTGGTAAGTGGGATGTGTGATCTCTTTTGTATAGGTTATTTTTCGGACAATCGGACAGATCCCAAGGGAATAGTGATGCACAATTTGCACGGACGGAGGCGTGGGGTAATAATTGAGTAAAATTTAAGTTTCATTTTTTTAGAGGGACCGACTATTAACGCAGTTAATTAGACTAATTACCATCAGTACTTACAGTTTGTTTACAATACGCGAAATTAAAAATCAGGGAGCGCATTTTTTAATCATTTTGTTTTCATAAAATTGTTATTCATAATTTTTATTATCGCTGGAACCGTAAACTTTTTAGAAGTTCTTAAATATTCAACGTGTAGATAAGGCTAGGTTAGGTTAGGTTTGAATTATTAAAATCCTGAAAACGTAACATTTACTGAATAAAATGCGTTATGAATTCCGATGATTATGACTAATAACAGTTTATGAATAAAAATAATTATGAGAGTCAATATGGACCCTAAAAATCATCTACGCTCTAATTTTATTGTGTATGACTATTTACATACAAACAAAGCCACGGAAAAGCCCTTAATTATTTATTTATTAAATTTTAAGAACAGAATGAAACTGTAACAAAGTAATTAAGACTTTTGCACAAAACTTTTAATGAGTTCTGAACATGCTGAAGAAGAAATCTTTGTTTTCAAATCTTTTTACGATTCTATTATTGTTTTGTATTCAGTAAATAGGAGTACGAGTTCGAAGGTTTAGATAATCTGAGGCCCTAGTTGGACAAGATGCTACAGGTTATCGAAAGCGATTTTCGAAAACAACAACAGCAACATAAGGCAACAGTTTACGTCAATCCATTTTCGATAGCGATAACGATCTCGCCACGCATCTTGTCTAGGGCCACTGGTCCTCTATTCTACCTACTGGTTAATAACAATATTGCTTTTGACGTGTTATAGTATTATCAACGTTACGATTAGTATTTCATTGATATTAATGGAGGCATGGTTAATATGATTTTCCCCAGCAGAATAGAGACCCAGATAAGTCGAAATTTGTAAAGTACAGTTTACCTCATTGTTAGTTAGGTATAAGAATAAATAACTAACCACTAAACCTAGGCTTTTAAGAAGTTGCAACTTTGGTCCGTCCCTGTACAGTTTGTACTCGACCTAATCTTTGCCTTCAACGTATTCTAAGCCGCTAACTGGCAAACGTAAGTAATTTGAACATACAAAGCGTGTCACTGGTCCTGAATACATTAAGTAAACCCAAATTGTTTTTAGTCCAAATTACCGAGAAAGCCTCTCATATGCGCACGCGGGGAATAAAGTTTAAGCCGGGAGTGATTTAGACTTTATGGCCGGCGCTAGAGTGTTTTAAATTAGACCTTCTAGAAACTGAAGAAATGGCGGTGCTACATTGGGGAACGGAGTGTGGAACTGAGGATAATGGCGTGCGGTTGCAATTTTCATAAAATTTGGCCAACTGTTTCACGATTTACAATTTTAAATTTGGAATTTGTAGCTTAGCTTGTACTGCAACAAGATGAGATACTTTTCTACGACATTGTTCGCGTAGTATGGTTTGGAATCTCCCGGGAAATTTGCAATTTTGCTCGAGTATTTTTTTCAGTTTTCTTCCTAGGTAGTGTAATAGCCGCGAATGCTAAATATACCGGAAACGTCACGACGAAACTACAGAATAATTTAGATGTATACTTAACTATGAAATGTAACTTATTTTTTACTGTAGCTATAAATGTTAATGTTGTGTTTGTGTTTTATTTGAGATTTTTGCGCGAATAACTTTCTATAGAAACGTGTGCTATAACAGCCGCCAAAATATAAATAAAGTAAACGGTTCAACCTGTCTACCATTATAGAATCGTAATATCATCATCATAGGTAGTTTAAAAGTTATATTAAGAAAATAGTTAAATGTTTACTGATAGTTTGTAAACCATCCGAGTGTCACGTCTTGGGTTTGTTCAACTCCATTCTGAACTAGTTTATCTGATGTCAGTAAACTTTCTTCGCGATGTCACCCGGGTCGAAAGGGTAAGGAATGTTTCTAAGGACTCGATCGATCAACTGCATGAATAGCCTTTAGAAAGGGGCAAATGACATCGCAATAAGGCTCAAAATCCGATCACATGACATATTGTATTAGGGAGGGTTCCATAGATACTCAAACATCGGCTTTCTCTTTTGTGGAGTATGTTAGAACTTTCAACGCTTGTATATTCGGTTCAAAGCATAAGTTTATAAATGTTATCCTTTCTCGTAAATGGTGAAGTTTTGAAGTTGAGCACAACCCTCGAGAAGGAAATGTTAGATATTGAGTTAAAAAGCGTTTTGGAAAAGTTATATTTTATCTTGAATAGCTGAGATTTAGAGGTACAAATGATCTTTAAACGGTATGCAGACGATCATAATTGTTCCTTTTAAACATATCAACCAATCAATCTACAGGCTTAACACTAACTAATTAAGGTAAGTTTATAGAGATGATCCATTTTTTTATTTATTTTATGATTTAAAGTTTCACCTCGATGTCTCTATTGTATCCTAATTGTATTGTTGCTGTTATGGTAGAGAAAGCCAGACAAAAAATAAATAAATTGATAAATACGATTTTCACGCAAATTTACCTTGTTCCAAACTAAGCTCTAAAGTAGCCGTCAATAGAACTTGCAAAAGATGTAAACAAAACGAAACGAATCAAATTATCATGTTTACTCGATAATCACGTACTTTTAAAGATCAAGTAAGGTCTTTGCAATGATTTATACACTAGATCATTATTTTCATTTTAAGTTTGAGAAGAAATAACTATTAATTATACGTTATTTTTAATAAAAACACGCTTGGTTAATATTTGAGGTTATGTGTCAAACAGTACTAATTTGTTTACATCGTTCACAAGTTCTAATGACGGCGACTTTAGAGCTCAGTCTTGACAAGACTAGTCTTGTACTATGGGTTCTAGACAACGATAAATATACTTATATACAGGAATACATGCTTAAATTCAGGGAAAGCAAACAAGACTTATGAACAAATACTCACGCTCATCACACAAATATCTGCCCTTACCAGGATTTGAAGCCGGGACCGCTAGCTTTGTAAGCAGGGTCACTACCAACTGGGCTAACGTGTCATCAATATAGAAGCAAAACAGATGCATAGCGCTAACGTAGGTACAGGTGTAGTGCATAATTGTTTTCCTTCGTATTTTCACGGAAACGTACGAACGAGTCTTGCTATTTCAGTCGGTCACAGTACAAAAAGTACTGAGGTTGACTGAAGTAGCATGACACGTTCGTACGTTTCCGTGAAAATACGAAGGAAAGCAATTATGCACTACACCTGTAAACGATTTTCGAAATTTACACACACGCTTGACGCCACCGTCCGGCAGCTTAGGTAAATCCAAAATGCATCTTGTATCTTTAGTGCCAATGTTGATTTAAAGAATAACGCGGTACTATCGAGTAAAGTTGTTGGTCACGTATCGGCGTCACGCGGCGCATTGGGCCGGAAAATCCGATCAATTAACCGCGCTGTACGCCCTCGACCGTCAATTTGGCCGAGCCCACTTAGAACAAGACGAAAAAATCGTTTCTGTGGGAGAGGAGCGATGATGAGAATCGACTTTATCATTTACGAGTTACTACAGCGAAGGACAAGTTTCTTGTTACGATACGACCGATCCTTTGTTTTTCTATATCCCAGCGATTTATTCATTTTATTTCTTTACTCGATTTTATGAAATACTGTTTCAAACGTTAGTTTTTATTGCAGAAGCCATAAAAACGTGGTATAGGGGCCCATTCAATGTGCAGGTACGTACGTACGTACGTAAGGGTATGTTTGTAGCATTGATGAACTCTACTCGTTGATGGTATGTGGCGATTGTGTTTTAATGATTAAACTGGAGAAACTTGCAACTTCTGGAGATATACCTAGACAATATGCGTACTACAATCAAACTTTGACACTCACAAGGAAAGGTACGCAACTGTCCGACTCCGATTTAGATTATTGTGATATACTTATATTAGAGAGTAGTCCAAAATAACAGACACTTTTTTTTTAGCTGCCCACTTTCAACCTTTTGGGAGAAATTGACCTCCAAAGTAATGAAAAGTGAGTAAACCCTCTAACTTCTATAGAGTTTTTTTTTTAAATTGCTAGTTTCCTGTTGGTTTGATTATTAGTTTAAGAACATGAAAAAATGAAAAAAGGAGGTGAAATTCTTTCAAGAGGTTGAGTTTGGGCAGCTAAAAAAAATACGCGTCTGTTATTTTGGACTACTCTCTAACATATATCAAAATAAACCAAATCGGACTCGGACAGTTGGGTACCTTTCTTTATCAGTTCTGCTCACATCAGCTCTATGCTACTCGGTTAAATCTTGTTGTTATCATATTGTCGACGTTTAGTTCATCATCATGAGCTGCAAGACGTCCACTGCTGGACAAAGGCCTTCTCCAAAGTTTGCCACAACGATCGGTCCGCTGCTGCTGTCATCCAGCGGTTTCCAGCGACCTTTATCAGATCACCGGTCCACCTTGTAGAAGGCCTGTCGACGTTTTGATAGGTCTTATTTATTTGACAGTATGGCGGCCGAGTTATATGCAAAACAATAACATGTCAAAAACAATGACGGTTTACTGAGTAGACTAAAGCGTTAGACTCAGTTTTGACTTCCCGGTGTACGAGGCGAGAACAGACTCAGTTGGTATTTGCAAGCGACATTTCGCTCCCCGATTGCGCTTTATCTTACACGCTGAGCCACTGAACCGATTTAGATACGGTTTCGCCTGTTTTTAGTGTTACGGGCTATAAATTACTTTTAGTTACGTTCGTTTTTCCGATATGACTGAGCGGTCGCAGATAAATTCAAAACGGCGTGATTTACATGGAGGTTTATGGCGCTTTCAATATATTGTATCGGAAATGTGGGATTTTATGCGAACGGACGAAACTATCCTGTTTAAGTTATGTGGTTATTACTGGACGTTTGTACTATACAGTTCTACTGATTTAATGAGTTAATGATATACAACTGTAGAGTAGTGATGTAGTTGACATAAAACTGTAGGAGTTAATAGAAGTACCCATTTGCTATTTCTTGTTTATTATTGAACTTGCAATATATATATTACCTTTGACGACGTGGTTTACCAATTTAAATAATGTGCGTAGTCGTTATTCTAAAATAGTGCAGCTACATGCACATATTTACTTTATTGCGTTACAAAGTAGACAACGCTGGTTTATCGCAACTCGGCTCTAAGTGACATTAGGTACATGCAAGTAATATAGTTGGATCTCTGGAGACTGCAACTTAAGCTGCATATATCCCGGGACTGCGACCAGCAGTCGCGTGTGCACGACGTTTTATCCGCTATTTTTGACTCTAGCTGTAACTTACAGCCCTGACACAATGAAGAATTTATGGCATTCTGAAGTTACGTCCGAGTTAGTAGGTATATTGTTTCAAAGCTGTCTCTTACCGCAAAATACAGTACTCGTATCAGTCTCTTAAGACGATTGTGAAGCCAAAAAATGCCATACAAAATGCTATAACGGTTTTCTCACCTTAACCGTAGTCCGATTTTGACGTTTATTGAATATGTTGTAAATATTATGAAAATATTTCTTAGAATAAAACAAATTTATACACCAAAAAATAGAAACGTACAGACCTAGTTCTTTGTAATAACTACAATATATTAAAAAATCGTGAAAATCGGACTTGTTTTAAGGGGTGAGAAACGTTATCAAATTATTAAGACAGCACCGAGCGTCGAGTGCCGCCCTCATTACTTTTATTGTTTATTCTAATATAGTAATAGTAGTTTGTGCAACTTGTGATATTTTAAGGTCGGCTACACAAGCTTAGTGTTGCAAGGTGAACCCTCCTGTCTCAAACAATCTAAAGTCGTCGTTACACCACTTATCCGCACTATCAAGACACGTCTACACCATCCAACTTATATTTGTGAGAAGGACCAATGACTCTGATAGGGTCGTCGTGTCACAAACTGATGCATAATGAGAGGCCTGAAAACATGCGTTTCTTATGAAACGAGGGTCAGCGAGTTTCATAATAGGATCACACGAGTTTCTTAACCCTAATTATGTACAGTTGCATATACTACTTTGTCTACACACCTATCACAAGTCCCATGAAATGATATGTGCGTAGATAAAGTATTGTACAAAATGGACACTTACACAATTTAAAGGGTAAGAATATGATATGATTTGATAACAATCGACCTATGAGTGAGTCACTTAACAGAAAGAAGTATTTCCCCTTTTTTCGAACAGTTGACTACACGAAGGTTAATAAACTTTGTCATATATGTATTGTTTTAATATTGTTGTTTTCGTACCTACATTAGAGGCCCCGTTTTACTTTTCAAGAAATCTCTTAGGTTGGTCTTGTATTAGTCATTGCTTTCTATCAAACCCATTACGGAAATGGAAAAGGAAATAATCATCCAAGTTTTAGATCATTATTGTTAAGCTTCCAGTTAATTCCTTCCCAGTTTCAGGTTTAGCATTATTTTCCTATAAAACTTTTATATTATTAGGGTTCCGCAATAGAAAGCCCTTACATTTCGTCCCTCGGCTATCAGAGGGACGTTCAGTGGCGGATGCTCCTAACAGTCCTAATGACAGACGTAAAGGGAATATATTGAAAAAGTTCAGTTGTAACAACGGCACCTTTAATAATTTCCCAGGGATCAGTTGGGAACAGATGGGGACATTTATACGTGTTTCGTGAAGTGGGTCGGAACTATTCGAAATAAAGCTGAAGCAAGTGCTATCATTGCTAGAAAGATTTTAATATTCATATTCAGTTATTGCGATTTAAGTTCATTGCAGCAGAAAGATGATAGCGATGAAGATCATATGAGTGGGTACGTGATACTTACTCTTTAATAGCAATACAATGTCTAAAACTTATGAGAGTTATGAGGTGCATTATGTTTAGGAAGAGAATAAAATTGAATTGTATATTGAATAAAACACTCTCTTCACTCACACTCACTTCACGTTAACTTATTTTTTCAATTTTAGGAAGTTACATTAGACCTGAAATTTGGCCTCACGAAAGCCATAGTGCGTGTGCGTGCGTGCGTGTTGTACGTGTTAAACATTGTTTGCTAAAAACTACACAAGGAACAAAAAAGTTTTAAGCACAACAAAAGGCATTTTCTTGAAAATTATACGTTTGTATTATCTAGGAATTTTAATGTTTAACGGGTTGTTACCATACGTAAATTTTCCGGGTTATAATTACATTTTCCACGTGGCAGTCGTGTCATGTGATGTCAATGTATAACGTGGCTAATTTATGTATTTTGTGAAACAACAAAAACTTTAAATTCCTTTATGGTACACATAAATACAGTTCGTAGAAGATTGAAAATACTTCTAATTGAAAGCAGTACCATCAAACGTTTTGCTAACTGTAAACGTTTAACTTTTTGTTTTCAATTTCAGTAAGTGATGTTTAGTATCGCAAGAAGCAGTACTTAGATTAAATAGCTCGCAAACTCAACAACAAAACAAAGCAAACATCTCCTTAACAAAGTACACCTACTCAACATAAAGTCAATTTGTAAATTAAGGTAGTAAGTACGAAGTTAAAACCTACTTCTAAATAAAATAAAATGGAATCTTTCTTCAGCGTCGACACACCGATATTGACTTTAATGATCTTTTTGTAACAATCCAAGCACTAGAGCAAATAGTTTTTGCCGCGTGGCAGAACTGTACAGTATCAGAAAAGAGAATGGTGTCGGCGTGAATCCGGGATCCATTTGTGCAGGGTATTGTCATAGATTTCAATGGATTATACAGTTCAAATCTATAGTGGGCGAGTACTGGTTGAATAGGGTTTTTCAAAGTGATTGAACTGGATCTCGTGATTGCATTCGCGTTTTGAAACTTTTTTTGAATGGATGGTTGGCATGGAGTCGAATAATTGTCGCCGTACATAAAAAAAATACCGGGTAAGTGCTAGTCGGGCTCACACACAAAGGGTTCCGTATCCGTACCATTCTTGTTGGGCCTCCTTTAATTTTAATTATTAATTTTAATATATTTTTGTAAATTTCCTGTGTTTATCTATGATGGTTTAAAGACACAGCGATTGTTAAGGTCAAGCAAAAAACGCCTGATTACATGTTTTTTTTTTTTTGATATAACAGCTATCGTAATTCACTCTGTGTACGTCATATATTCCAGCCCCTACTACGGTTGATGATACAGGGTGTTAGGCAGAAGGTTGGACAAACTTCAGGGACTAACTCTGTAGGTCATACTCATCAACTTTTATTATGGGACCAACATCCAAAATTGCGAAAAAAAAACAGCTTTTCCAAACAAACTTTGAGATCTAAACAGCCGAAATGTATGGAACAGGTGTTTTTTTTTCGCAATTTTGGATGTTGGTCCCATAATAAAAGTTGATGAGTATGACCTACAGAGTTAGTCCCTGAAGTTTGTCCAACCTTCTGCCTAACACCCTGTATATAGCCCGCTAACAGACAGAGAGGGAGAAGGAAGGCGGCTTAGCTATTACTAAGCCGGGACCCTGTTGGGACCCGCGTCATTTGGGTACCGAGCATTTTCGCATTTGGGCATTTTTGGTATAGAACACGACGCAATACACCGCTCGCTCGGTTTGAAGTACTATGGAAACGCATAGCGCCACTTCCGTGGCCGCGTAGCAGCCGGCCATGGAAGCAGCTGCAGTTCCGGTGAGGTACGTGAATAATAAATAATATCAGGGAACAATGTCACACCATTGACCTAATCCCAAACTGAACTAACTATATAGAGAAATATATACTTAAATACATAGAAAACCTCTAAGCTTACGAACAAATATTCTCGCTCATCACACAAATATCAGCCCTTACCGGGATTTGAACCCAGGACCGCTAGCTTAGTAGGCAGTTTCACTACCAACTAGGCCAGTGTGTCGTCGAATAAACGTATTTCTTTCCACCTACCTATATCATATTGGACAATTACACCATAAATAAATAAATAAATAAATAGACAAGAAAATATTGTATTTTAAATAAATCGTTGTAAAAAAAATCTTGTTGATGTAAGTCATTATTCTGGTTTGACGTATAATTTCGAGTCGTCAATTTTCCTTGTAACCCAAAGTGACAGTAAATCCTTTATTTTATTTTTCATTACACTTGCTCGTAAATGGTGTTATTCCATGCCTGTATACAGAAGGACAATGGCCTACATTGTTCCCGCGGGAATTATGGCGAGTTTGTCATCCCTAGGGAGTAATGACTTTCTTTTTAAAATTTGCAACTCTTTCGTACATCATTTCTGACTAAGGAGGTTTAATTTTCAGCCAAAAATTAAATCGGTTTCTAATTTCATCTTTAAAAATTAGCTATAGACTAACTTACATTACACAAAACCTATACGCTTCATTAAACTTCATTATTTTTATACCGATTTCAAGTTTATATCAACATTTATCATTAATTTTAGTAATTATACATTTTTATCAAATTGGCTAAATCTGGCTCGAATCCAGGTCAAAACTAAACGCAGTTATTATCTGTGGTAGAGTCACAAAAAAAAAATCGTTTCCATTTACGTTCCCGTTTGTCAAAAGTTATTTCTTTATATTTTGCAGAGTTAAAGTGTTTTCTCTTTGTTTTTTTTCCTCGCAAATGTGATGAAAACCATTGTGTGTATCACAGGCAGTAAGGGGATTACTAACTCGAGTCATTAAACACTCTCGTTAGTAATTCCCTTCATACTACCCTTGATGCACAATGTACTATTGTTTTAAATAACATCGTATATTTTCATATTGTTTATTTGTTAATTTTCAGGTAAGCAAATTAATGATTCACAAGAAAAAAGTATTGACCTATAGCCTGTAATTTTCGTTGGCACGGGGTGCGGACTCGTTAAAAAAAGACCTTTGCCTGCTAACGTATGTCTGACGTCACATCAGTAAATATGTCGAAAGCAGTGCATACTAATTGAAACATTCGAGTGCCAATGAATATTCTGTTTAAGCTAAAAGGCTTTTAAAAGGTTTTCGGCAAAGTACACGTCTCTTGCCGTCTTTTTTAAGGATTCCGCAGTCAAACTAGGAACCATTAAAGTTTTGCCCGTCCGTCGGTCATTTTGTCTGTCTGTCTGCCTGTATGTTACACTCAGTTTTTCTCAGAAATTATTCAAGCTGAGATTTTGTACACGTACAGATAATTGTACCACGCACTACGCAGCATGTAAAGCAACGGTGGAATCTTGTTATTCATTTATGGTGATTCCCGACGCCAGGAATATCAATGGGAAGCTCCCATTAACCATGTAATCAAGTGCTTTTTATGAAATAAAGAATTTTGTATTTGTATTTGTATTTAACAACATCGTGTGAGGTACAGCTAGATATCTCTTAAAAACATTATGTGTAGCATTTATTAAATTAACTACTTATATTCTTTTGTGTTTGGAGGATCGTTACACATATACAAAATTAAATCATAAGGGTGACGGCACCTATTATGGAAACTTTTAGCTGACAAGCACCAGCAATGGACACTTCACTCTTAATTAAATGTTTCATACGGTCCTACATTGATTGTTGCAAAACAAATAAATAACCCTATCTTCTGTAATATAAGTATCAATTTAAGTGTCCATTCATGGTGCCTTGTCCATTACTGGTTCCATCACCTGAAGTATAAAGCATTCGTTTTTAAATAGCACTACCTGTAAGAATAAATATAGCTCATACTTCTAGTTTATCGAAATAGTTTTTTGTGTTTGTAGTAACGGGGACGGAACCCTGAGCATGTTCAGACATTTTCTGCCCGGTTTTATATATTATTTCCCTTGCGTCATACTTCAACTAGAAAACTTTGAGCATAAAGGCTTTTGCATATCCGCTAGGATTTCAATACCGATGCCGCTAAGTGAAGTGGCACGAAGCATTACGCTGTTCAGCAAAACTCTTTGATCCGAGCACACAAACACGAGTGCCAATACCTACAAAAAGTAAAAATGTAGCAGCACAAAATAAAATGCCTAGTTTTGGATAGCGGTGATCGGCAAAAACTGGCAGCTTACGCCTATCGATATAAAGGTCTGGAGTTACAAAACGAACATGAAATACTGCTAACTTGTTTCGGCTGGATTCATGTGTTATTACTTTTTTACAAGCGTTTATTCTAACGTAACGTAAACGCCTAAACGGTTATTAAACTTAGGACCCCTGAGTATAAAACAATATTGCTTTTGAGGTGTTTTTAACTCTGCGGCCATTACTGTTAAGTAAATAAGAGCTATCAAAGCATTAACAATACGGAAATACGTCAAAATCGATAAGTATGTATTTAAGTATGTAAGTTCCCGTAAATGGAATGGGCTGTAATTTGGACCACATTTATAAACCCGATGACAATGCAGTATTACAGTAACAAGGAGCTGATCTGATGATGGAGGCGGAAGGTGGTGACAGGATCTCCACTATTATTCAGATCCACCGTCTTGGGACTCATTAGTTTGGTCTTGATAAGGAGACAATGATTATGAAAAATAAACTGTACAGTCGGCAGCAAAAGATGGTACCAAAAAATATTTTTTTTACAGAAATTATACACATACATATTAGCTTCAGTAGGTTTAGATATTTATGCTATTTTATGAATTCAATGTAGCTGGATATATAAAAATAATTATTTTTTCATGTTTGCTGTGGTCTAGTAATCGGTAGCTATGGGACAATTTTTTAAATTAAACGTACCCACGGACCCCTAAAATAACTCACATTATTCTACGTACCTTTACCACTCGATTACAATTATCAAACTCAAACGTCGATGTCAATGTGCTAGCAATATTTAGTACTTCCTAAATACGGACACGGGACTTTGTTTCAATCGTCATACATTTTTTTTCTCGATGACGCTAAGATAACGGTACTTACTCGATAGAAGAAAAAAGTTTGCACTCGAGGTACGGCTAGTTCCAGTTTAAACGGACATTCTGGACGGGGATCCGTGAAGTTAGAAGTCCAAAATATGCTCCGTTTTCCCAATTATATTTATCGGCATAGCTCCAAATCTTACCTGTGGCAAAAAAAACAATGTCAATATGATAACCTACGTTACGTAAAACAACAAACATATTTAGTAGTCATTAGATGGATAAAGAAACAAAAATGGAACGCTGTTTTTAAAAAAAAAATCACTCTGATTATTTAATCTTCATACTTTTATGAGGCTGAGTATACTGACAGATATGTGTGGCTTATTAAAATAATTAAATTCTATAAACAAAATATATAATGTCCTAGAACTTGACGTATATATTACGGTATAAGGTAACCTCCTTTTATACCGATCCAGAATGAATGTTTAACTTTATACGTATGTCAATTTGTTTAGGAGTTATAAAGGTTTTAATGATAGTCGTAAAGGACATTACGTCGCAGTACACCTGTAGCTCCCTTGAATAAAAATAACTATACATTTTGATTCCAAAACAGTACATTACTATTGTTCAAAATTGTTGCCATTTTTTAAATAAACCCATACCTTCTAAGCCGTTTTCTTGTTTTTAGCAACTACGTAGGTACCGAAAAAAAATTCCAAAATGGTATTACTTAACAAGGGAAAAATAAAGTTAAAATACTCACATCTGTCACTTTACTTCGTCTAATAAAATTATTAATAAACGTTTTATAACGTATATGTTTATAAACGAGCCTTAAAAACAGGGTATTTTATTTTCGTATTCCAAGAACCTAGGGAGGCTGACATAAGGCAATACCAATCCTATATTACTTCGTGCATACTCTTGTGCTGCAGTGGGAAAATGTAACCGAAGCCAAAATCGCAGACGTTTTCTACCGCTATTTGTTTTCAGCAATTTCAGCTCCGCAGCGTGTCACGATTGTTTGTCTGTTTGTACAGCCAACTCGACCCGGCTCGTTATTTCGAAGCAACAAACAAACGTGGATTTTAAGGGGAATGTTCCAAGAGTGTGTCATACTCTGATGTAGCTTCAACGTTAATTTTAGACGATTTTCGAGAGAATTAAAAGCAACCTTTGTGAGCTAATATCAGATCGGATTATGATTTTAGAAGTCTGTTTATACCTATGGCGTATACTAAATACAATAGTATAAAAATAACGGTCATATTCTGAAATAAATAAACGCCAATCTATTCATGGCACTTGAGAGGGAAGCCGTGAGGCATGTGGAGTTTGACAGGTGGCGAGCGCGCAACGTCCCAGCTAATTCACACAATGGCGTTAACCCGATGACCGATTCAAGGCCCAGAGCTCATACACCAGGCACATTTTGGTTAGAAATAGGAGAGTCCGGCAGCGAATGAGTTCTCGTGGCGTGATCCTAACAAAGGCCACACATAAATCTTTTGTAAACCCAGCAGAATGTCCTTATGTTACTTCGTTATATTCCCAACGTTCATATCTCACATGATATCATTGTACGCCGCGCGTTACTTACACAACCCAAAGCTGTTAAAATAATCCCCCGTTCTCGTTATAACGCTCACATAGACACGTCAAACGAAGGTGTTATTTAATTTATTACTGTCGGCGACAAAATGATTACCTACGTAATTATCTGACCCGGTTACACCTACAACCAATTAGCGGGAGTGGCGTCCTGCGATGCCAAAGGGCAATTATTCACGGCGTCATTCTGCAAATAATTACGTCAGCGTAAATTTTCGACGTGCAAATATTTTTGGTGACGTAAATTTGCGCTGTGAAGTATAGTGTGTCATGAATTCACGCACCAATATGGCGTATGAAACGGTAGTGGGGCCATTCGTAGACGGCTTTGCGGACGTGAGTGGTTAAGTACTTAAACCTATGAAGTGCACGTAAATGGAAACGCTATAAAATCTTTATTAGTATGCAGTTTCAAATAGCTACCGTTAAGCGATTGAATGACGTCATTGCATATGCGTAATTGTGATAACGGGTTTTGCATCGATACTACGGGTATGACTTCGATATGCCGCTGCGTCGGTCGCTGCACTGTTTTGGGTACATTCGTTATTGATAACCAAAAATAGTTTTTTTTTAAATTGATAGCTATAATTTAGTTGAGTTGTCATTTGATCGTAATAATATTTTTGTACTTTTATTAAACAATTGAGTGCTATTTGAAGTTTCGTTTCCAAAGTACAGGGTACTCAATGGGTGAAGGGTTTTTTATTTTTTATCTCTCAATTTGTAAACGAAAATAGTACAGTTCCGCTATGTAGTCATCTCTCTTCCAAGAACATGCTACATATATTAACACTGATTCATCTATGTTTTCCCGGTGTTAGGTGCACAAACTGATGACTCATTGGTTTATATTTATCCAAAAATGCGGCTAATCGTCGATGGACATCTTGATTTGGTGCGATTGGTCTTCATCCTCAGAATAGGGCAAATACAATTCATACAGTGTTTAATTCATCATTGTAGCTGTTAAAATTACATAATGTGACTTGGGTTTAATTTGAAGAACTTTGTATCATATGACAGACACGAGGTTAGTAAAGATAATTGAACTGATTAGATAAATTTATTTTTAAAACAAAAACACTTCTTAAGGGTGATGTTCCTTCCTTTATTTCAGGAAGGATTCCGTACCCAAACTGGTAATATGCATTATCCATACCTTGAAAATAAACAGGCCGTCACTTGCAACGATCTAACTGGAAACGATTGTGTTGTTTTTTGTTAGGTTTTTAAGTGTGTATTATTATTATTTTATTTCATCTAGGTACTGTTTAAAATTGTCGCTAGTGTTTGTTATGTTACTTGTTAACTTTCTGTTACCAGTTTTAAATTTAAGTAAGGTTAGTTTTAAGTCAGGATCCCTCTGAAAATCAGCGCCGCACTTTTACTACGGCTTAATACTGAAAGGGTTTTCAACGTAAATGTCTTATTTATTACGTCCATTTTCTATTGTTTTTCTTCTGCGTCATTTTAATAAATATATTCTATTCTACAAAGGCTGCGAACGTGCCGTAATTACAAGCTCAGAAGCTTCTCAAAAATGTTATTATGAAAAGTAATATTTAATATTGTATGGTGGCTAGTTATTATAATATTTGTAATATATATTGTATTTTATGAATATATAGGTATTATAATTAACTAACCTCGTAAATTTTTGACCGGATTTGATGAACCGGTTAATACTCTGAAGGACAGGTTTTCGGTACACTTTTCTATATACAATTCCATTTCTTATACAGTGTAAATAAAAATTCAAAATCAATATTGATACCGTTGTACAAATCGAAATACGGTAAACAAACGTGTGTCGTCAATTTGTTTGCTTCATATTTTCGGTTTTTTTTAATTTTTATTATTGATTGGTGATAGTGTTAGTCATTTAGCTAAAGAAATTATTATTTGACGGTATCGGCAAAGTTTTAAAATATTTTACACCTCCCATAAAAGAGCACCCTGTATGTTGATTAAATAAAGATTAATTGAATTACATATATAGGCGTCAGTATTTAATTTTAACTGCCAATCAATTCTGCTAAATTCAAACGAGTAACACCACAGTAACACATACTGTAACAAAAATACAAATATTTTTTGATGTATTTTTATTACTTACCCTACGTTTATTTCAAATATTTTTTAATCAATAGCACAAGATCTTAGGATCTAATCGTGTCTAATATTAATTGCAATGTTAACTACACACGGTAATACCCAAATCCCGGTATCACCGTTAATTATTGCTCACATACCGGATTATCTCACCCGAATATACACGGCCATTATTTATTACAGTAAATTACACAACAACGAGAACAACGGAAATCAATTTATAATTCCAATGCCCCGACATAATGGTGACCCATTGTTAAGAGCTGCTATATCTTAAACGGTCGGCCAACCAATTTTCATGAAACATAGCTAAGAACTACACACACACACACACACACATACACACACTTCAGGGATTAACACACACACACGTCGGGGATTGAAAACTAGGAAGAAACAAAAGTATGGCAATAAATGTTGGAGCGAGGGTAGCGGTTGATTTACGCCATAGTTTTTTACCCTCAAGTGGAAACAGTTATGTCGCTTTTTAAAACAAATGCGGGTTAAAAAAAATACGAGCGACTTTTATTTTGAAATCTAATATTAAATTACCTTGGGGCTGCTACCCGCCTTTCGTTACCTTATATTGTATCCTCTAATACTGTATCTTCGAACGGGAGGTGAAAGCGTGATGCGCGAAATAACAATCAGCAGTTCAAAAATAAACTTTAATATAAAAAAAATGTATGCTGCTTTGAATATGGTTTGTGTTTACTTTTAAATAAATATCTTATGTTATTTTATAAGTATTTACTCAACCGTAGGTAAGTACTAAACTTACGGTAAATATTCAACGTTCTTTCTAATATTCAGGTTTATGGTAAAAAGAAACATATAAGTACTAACAAAAAATAACTAAACAATCATGGTAATATAATGAGACAAATGTTTATAACTACGTGTCATTATAATTAAGTAAAGAGGTCAATAAAAAACCATACTACTACATATATCTGTATAGGCAAACAGGAACGGAAGGTATAATATTTCCCAACAAACGCATGTTAAAACCCCATAAAGTTAGGATTTATCCAGTCCGTACAAGTTTTAATTTAACTGCTCTGCCTCTGGTACAACAATACAGAATTTTCAAGAGAACTATAAAATTTTCGTCTAAAGCCAATTTTAGTAGAACAATTAAAAGTTTTTATGTTCTTTGTCGCATATAAGTCGTTATGGCTTCACGAGAACTGAGTTATATGCATTTCTCTTTCTCTAATAAAACATCGGTTTTGTGAACTGTTCGAGATCTCTAGGGATGTAAGTGTCTCTTCTCGGTTTTAAGTGCCATTTTTGGCTCGTATACCAATGTAAAATCAAGTACCTACACAAGGCCTTTAAATTATTTTGAAATAATCTGAATGGTTACTATGAAGCAGTAAATTCGAAACTTTACATGCCTTTTCACTCGTCATTCGAGGTGACGTAACTTCGAATTTCGATTTTCAAAGTAGGGGGGGGGGGGGTCTGATAAAAAAATACCAAAGACACGCTGTATATCTCCAAATAATTCTTAACGTCGTGTTAATTCCATTTTAATGTTATGTTATATACTCATATTATGAACCTACTTGTACTACACGGTTAAAAATGATTACACCCTTAGTTTAATACCGTTTGCATCTTTTTTTGACTCTACAAACAAAACCATAAAATTAAAACCTGTCCAACTTTTGAGTTTAACCGCAGCGCAAGCACGAGCACATGCTCAAGTGTAGGGTGTATCCGTCCTTCAATTACTCCGGTGCAAAAAACCGTTGTTTTAGCGAAGCACGGTAAAGTGTACTAGCCTAGCGGTAAAAATTGAGGTTCAGGTAAGAGTGGCTTTCCAGGTAGAGTTGGGATGTGTCATCTATTCTTGCTCGGTGCCCAAATCCACCGGCCGTCATAATTTGACCCACGCGTTTGTATACAGTATGCGGTAGGTACCTACGACCTTCGCAGAGTTGCGACGAAGTGTCATAACCTCAAGTTTTAACACGAATCAATGAAATAAGGCTATTTATGAGGAATTAGTGAGATCATCGACGATTTTACTCCGGAGATTATCAAACACTCTATCCTCGCATAGTGCAACTCTGGTGACCTTTGCATATAGGTAGCGTACAACGTGCGCGATGAATATGTGCGAGTAGTATGCAAGGGGTGTACGAGGAGAGTGCGGGGGATATGCGAGAGAGTACGAGGTATTTGTTATGTATTTATTGAAAAGCCTTTCAAAAATTACCCTACCCACCCCGATGCTTATCTTCCACACACAATTATGGCGATAAACCACTGCAGTAGACTAGAACCAAGCAAGCTCTTAACATTGCCTTTGTTTGATAATATTCTACGGAGAAACACGGATGCAGGGTCAACCATGCGGTCACTTGGATCTCGCTAAACTGTTCCCCCTTACGTCCGGCGCCGATTGTTGAAGAAAAGGAAAAAGGTTGATTGTCTTTATGACCTAGGGTAAAGTTCAATGTTCGCGTTTGACCTTAAAAAGTTTTTAGATTTCTTCATTTCTATCTCAATTCATCTTCACGTCTATATAAATAGTCCTTTTGGGACAAGTCAATTTCTCTAACATTCATTATGTATTGATCTTGGGACTGTATGTTTTCAATTTCAATTAGTGGGCGTCTACTTATTCAGTATGTTGCGATTCGTTATCACTCACTTTCGCGCGGTTACATATGTCAATCTCAGTGAAAAATCTTCGGTATTGATTTCTTGCATAGTATATCTTCCGACCAAGGTTTCTTACTCCACTTTGTTTTGCTTATCGCCATCATATTATTAACGTTATGATGGTAGCTCTTATTCACTTAAAATAAGAGCTACTAATATCATAAGCAAAACAATTGCGTTATATATAACATCAACACAGGCTTAATACAATTGGAATGGAGTGTCAAGTTCAAAACACAATATTTCTAGCAAACAATTATCACGAGTAATTACGTTAACTAATTCTTCAGTAATTCATTAAATGTGCATGACTAAATAAATTTCCTATTACGTATACGTTGATAATATATTAGTCTTGAACTTAAACCCCGAACACATGGTGTCTTTAAATGAGATACGTTGTCAACCCGATATCTACAAGATTATCGTTATGATGTTAATCCAAGCCAAGCACGCCTGCATCTCGATATAAGCACGTAGTCGCGAGATCAATCCGATCTTGAGTCAACCGGAAATTTCTGAAATGGATGAAGCTATTAAGCCAGCGCAGTCAATAGATCGCAGATTTGCTGTTCGTTCTCAATACTCGGGTACGCGTAAAGCTATAAAATTATAAAAATACGACCGTAGTTAAAATCGGCATTCTCTTAACCATTGCCAAATGTTTGTGTTTTTGACGACACGTTAGCCTAGTTGGTTGACCCTGTCTTCGAAGCTAGCAGTCCGGGGTTCAAATCCCATATTTGTGCCATTTGTTCCTGAGTCTTAATTTGGGAATATGTCAATTTATTTGAGTTTGTACTCCGTCCTTACAAAAGTAGTTTGTCGCAATTCATTGGGGTACGTCAGCCAGCTCCGTATCGAAATGTACAAAAATTTATTCAGCGATTCCGCTGTAAAAGCGTAACAAACAAACCGACACTCACTTCTTGTGAAACATGCCAGTTGTCGTGCAAGATATCCTAGCCTACAGATAACAATCGAGATATTATAGGTGAATAAATTCTTACCAATTCTATTTCGCATGAGTTGTAAAAGCGACTGGAATGTTTGTCACGTGTCGTATACAAAATTGCTGGCTGCGTGACTTTTTCTTTAGTATCTTTTGCTTTAGTTGAATATTAAATTTTGTTGCCGTCATATATATTGACATATGTACTTAACTACCATATAAACGTAGGTTACCTACGTAAAAAAGATTAAAATATTTATCAATCATAATTTTCATCTTAAATTTATATTCGAACCTCATTCACCCAACTCTTTAAATCACTCTGTATATCGTAATTTCTTTTTAATATTCCAAACCAGTAAATTAAAAAGCTTCATAAACCATATTTTACGACCGCTTCCTTATCGTTCAAGAGCGGCCCTCCTACGGTCGCCGGTTATTTTTACAATGCCACGTGCCTCTGCCAGATGGAACCGACATACCCATAGCTACGCCGCCGGTTCAAATACTACACGTGGCAAATGGTTACGGCTAAATGCATCAATGGAGAAACAAAACGTACGCGTGTGTTTACTTAATTAACAGGGTGTTACAAAAATAAGATTAGAATAGTAATGGTCGGCGTTGTTGAACATTCTGTATTTGTTTTGTTAAATTAAGGCTGATTTTTCAATTTCTAGATTATTTTATCTGTTTATATGACATTAAATGGAAAGGGGTAATTTTATCCGTCAGATACTTTTATCTAAGGATTGGAATAATTGGATTTCAGGCCTTTAGGGTAAAGATTTTTTTTGCAATGATGCGCCATCTATTGATATAAATTTACAGTTAAAAGTACAGTTCATTATAATATCATGAGGCATGTGACGCATAAAACTATGACGACTGTTTTTTTTTCAACGTGTTTTAACAAGAGTGTCAGACGATACAAACATTTCTGTTTGGTATAGTCACTTTAGAAGTTTCTGTTATCTATGCCGCTCGGGTTGCGTCGACGCAAAACCTAATAACCGCGGCGTTTGTTTGAAGACGAACTACTAATTATACTGTGGTCGTTGTAAGATTGACCAACAATCATCCTTCAACGAACACAGCATAATCAGTAGTTCGTCTTCAAACAAAAGAATATCGCGTAGCTTGCACGTGTGCGTGCCTCGACCGTACGTGCCGCGAGTCACCACAAGCAATCTCAACAGGACGGACCGAGCCGGCTTAGTCGGGGCCGCGCCGTCGCCGCGTTTAGTTGCGTCCACATTAAAAGGTGACAGGGATCACCCTGTGACAGCCGTCTTGACAGTTTAAATACTTACCCCTTTACTAATAAACTTTGAGTAAACGTGGCGTTTGTTAAACCATGCTTTGTCCTTATCTGTCATTTTGACATTTGAATTTGACAGAAAAGGACAAAGCATGGTTTAGCTACAAGTATTTAAAAATAGGCGCATGCGAAGTATTTAAAAATAGGCGATTAATTATTTAAGTTTTTGAACGGCGTCGCTAGGTGTGTACGTGTAGTTTTTATGTAAAGTGAAAGAAACAAGTGTAATTAGTGTTTGTATGAGCTGTCACAGAACTCATCGTAGTTGAAAAACACTGTCGTAAGGGAATTACTGGCATATAAGGGGAGGGCCGATTAATTATTAAAATTACCGAGTGTCGGCGCATGTTATCAATATAGTATTTATGTAATGTCGAAGAAACTGGTGAAATATGTGGTTATGTGAGCTGTCACAGGGGTGATCATAAATAAATACAATATACCATCATGTCAGCAGAAAGACGTCTACTGCTGGACATAGGCCGCCCTCAAGGCTCTCCACTCAGACGGGTCATGTGCTTTTCGCATCCACTGCGCTCCCGCGATCATTACGAGGTCGTCACTCTTCTTGTTGGAGGCCTACCTACAGCTCGTCTCCCGGTCCGCAGACGCCACTCCAGAACCTTCTGAGCTCATCGGCCATCAGTCCTGCGAGCAATGTGCCCCGCCTACTGCCACTTAAGTTTAGCTATTCTTCTGGTTATAGGTACAATATACACACATTTAAAATGTCCAAGTATCAAAAATATCTCTATATTATTTTGATCCCATATAAAGCAAAGACTGAAAGATATGAATTGAGGACGGTAGATCTTACTTTATTTCTCGTTAACCAAAGTCGAAACGAAACCAAGGCTATCTATACTCATTTTGGTATTCATAAGTACTATTCATGCGTAGACATAAATAGTAAGGGGCTTAAATATTTCGTTACTTTGCTTGCCATAATCGTCTAACAATTGAGTTTGTGTCTATTATAGTAATCACCCCGAAAATGGAAAGGGAAGAACTAATAAATGGCTCGTAGCCAGATTGGCTCAGTCGGAATGATATTCTCGTATCTCAGACACTAACACATTAATGCGTATTGACCCAGTCTCGCGCTAGATTTTCTATACTCTTTGAAGTATACATCGTTGGGACACCTCTCTTATAGCCTATATGACAGGTATTAGGTTAACCTATAGGTATGATACAATATTACGTTATTATACAGTGTCAATGTCATGACAGAAAACATACACTGTCAATCAGTTAAATGCTAACCACCTTATTCATAAACGCACTATTTTAGTTACGGTATACTTTCATATTTCATAATGACAGATAAGGACAGGATTTATTATTTCAAGCTCACTTTAACTATAGCCGGTTAATGCATAAGAGGGTAAAATATAATGATTTTCTGATTGTTGCTTGTTAAATATTCCGGCAAACAGTGTATTTTTCCGACAAAACACACGAAAACGACATTTATAAATTAAAATAATTATACTGTCTCATTCCCTCATGGAACACGTATCTGATTTTCATTCTAAATAATTTGCAGCAGTCTTTCACGAGTTCAAATGCACAACCACTTGGCGTACATACGTAAATTATGCAATTTGCGTATCAAAGGCAGCAACTCTTATTTACGTAGTAACTCTTATTTTATCTGTGTCAAAGGTACGGTTTTTTTTTTTTTTTACGACAAGCACACAGGCCACCAGATGGTAAGTGGAAACTGTGACCCATAGACACTCGCATTCACAAGACTGCAAGCCTAAGACTGCAAATGCGCTGCCAACCCTGAGGACTAAGATGGAATGCCTCTATGCTAGTCATTACACCGGCTGTCTTATCCCCAAACCGGAACACAACAATGCGAACACTGCTGTTTGGCGGTAGGTTAATGAATAAGATGGTGGTAGCGATCCGGACGGACCCCGCACAAGGTCCTACCACCCGCAAAATTATTATGTGGCTAGTATTTTTATGTAAACACTTACATAATGTAGTACTAGTAATACATATGTATGTTTATTTATAGGTATAGTGTATGGTTAATTAGAATTATTGATCTATTTATTGAAGACATATTTTAATCTTGCCTGTCCTAATTCAGTTTCCTCAGTTAAATAGAAGAGATCCCTTGAAGAGTTATGTTCGATATTGTACACGTTCATCTTAAATTTACGTATGTACCTAAGCACTTGTAATTGGATATATGTGTAATAAAGACCAGCGTCGCTGTTTCCTAACGCACTCGCAATCACAATCGGCTTCAAAGTGAAACAAATGTTTTCATTTTGTATGCAGACAAGCATTCGATTTTCAAAATAAAAATCGTGATTGCGACTGCGTTAGACAATAGCCCCTCTGATTTTATGGTATACATACTCGTACATAGTAACACAATTTAATTACTTACTTACTTTCTTAGTTTGTTTTTTTCTCACTTACCTATTTAGTTACCTATTAACTTTGGCTTCGCTTGACTACTATAACGTCATTCGCTTGGCCCCGCTCCGTCTAAGTAAGTACTTATATTAATGAGTATTATTTATGCATACACATGACGTGTCCTTTATTCTTACATAGTTGTATGTATATTTCCATCACCTGAATATGTTAATTGAATACAAGTAAACAACATTCGTAACGTGAACAAAAGAGGCGATGAAAAGCAATATCGCTACTTAATTTCGAATCAGTAATTTAATATTAATTTTTGATGAACATTGTTCTATTATCGTACGTCATATACGAAATATTATCCCATTAGAAGTATTCCTGTATGGCAAGTAAAATAATGTTATTTATGTAAGTAGGTACGTATGATGTCAATCAGAAATGTAGGTGCCGTGGCATATCCACTTTTAATTAATGTGAGGTGACATTAATCAGTTAAAACCATCAGAGTTTTTAATTAAAGACTGAAGTAAATGTTAATAACTGCGATTTTTAGAAGTGAATGTACGTTTTTCCACGTGCCGATTATTTTATTATAGAGAGAAGTCAATTACATTTCTAAATATAACCTAACGATAGTTTTACATTCAATAATAAAATAGAACTGCCCTGTGGCTGCTTCTGACCTGTTAACTTATTGTCATCGTTATGAATAGGTTAAAACTCTCGCTTTCGAAATCATATGGCTTTTTACGATACTGTCCCATTTATTGTCACGTTAAGCAAATGGCGAGCTGTTGATGAGTGGCGACTCCACGGACCTGAGTGCTCCCGAGGGTAGGTCCTGTTCCTCACCTCGCGCTTGCCTTCACCGGCCGGCTGCGGTGTACAATGACGAGGAGCAGACCCTCACTTCTGGCTTGCCTTTATTGACCGGACAGAGTAGAGTCGCAAAAGCTGTGCTCGAAGGGCGGATGTGTTGCATAAGTGATGAGTGGGGCACCTTATGGTCGTTTTAAGTCCAGAAGCACCTCTCCACCCTTAGCCCCTCTGGAACTGTTGCCTGTTATATATATGCGGCTATTTCGGGACGCCCATTCCATTGAGTTGGCGAGTCATCGCCTGCCATTTCAACCAAACTAATTAGTATTGGCCAGGCAGGCGCCGTAGTTTCATCAATAGCCTAGTTCACCAATCCATATCAGTTCATTCATAGAACCTATTATAAATTTTCCCTTCCTTCTTAAATAGTTTTACACTAACAGATGGGAGCATATTACTATAGTTTGAACTCAGGGACAATCGCCGGTTGATGTCCCATCACTTTACTAAATTAAACTTGTCTGAAGGGCCTCTGCGTGTTGGCTTCGGCTCCACGTACACCTTCCAAAGTTCCGGGACTCCCATAGTCCCGTGTTTGGTAAAGACTACAATAATGCTAACAATACGACGTCGAGATAGTTTAAATTGAAGTGGAATAGAGTCCCTGGGCTACTTTTTTAATGACTTTTCCATATAAACAAACGACAATCGCAACATCAAAACACAATTATGCGCTTTTTGCATTATTCATTCGTCGTCGCTGCTCCTTATGTAATGATACGTGTGTCGGTATGTCGAATGCGCACTAATGTATGTACCTATTGAATAGTTTAAGTATGTTTAGGCAGCTCTTATAAGGTAACTTGGATCGAAGGCCAACTTTTAATGGAGCGTATCGAAGCAATAACGACTGGATCGCTTACTTACAGGCTCAATAAAGGCTTTCGGCATCCTTGTAATTAAGTTTCTGAAATTGTGGCAGCGCGTGGTGGATTTTCAACTTTAAACCACTTACTTAGTAATTCACATTATAAAGCTAAATCATTCATCACATGAGTCTCCAGTCACGATCTTTGCCTTTCAATGGACCTAAGTAACGTCATCGATTAGATCAGGGCATTCAGGGCCGAGATTCTAGCCGGCTAAAACAATATCGTCTTTGACTTGTGATCGTATTGTCAACGTTTTAATAGCTCTTATTTACCTGACAGTAATGGCGGCTGAGTTAAAAATAAAATACTTCTTTATATTATCTACTGAGATAAAAAAATATGTTATCAGTGTTTGCTACCGGCGTGCTTTGGACTAGTGGTCAGAATGACGTCATATTGTTTGTAACCGCGTTTTTCTTGCTCCAGCTGTGAAGTAGAAAATACCATGTGGTTTTTAAGCTTTTTAGCCTTAGCAGTAATTTGTTTATTATTTTCACAAAATAATAAGCTTTATTTTTATATAGTTGTCTTTTAAGAAAAACTTCTATAAACTTATTTTTTCAGAACACCTTTTAGAAAAAAATCCTCGATTGAAATTTTCCTGCTCAAGCCACTACAGAGGGCCCTGCCAAGATGCATTACGCTAAGCGGTTCTATTTGTTTTGTTTTTAAACCAATCGCGTCACTGGTAGCTGACGTAAAACGAAAAGTCACGAAAAACGAATAGAGAACGCTAGTTAGCGTAATGCATTTTTGCAGGGTGTAGTGAAACCTCCCTCTCTGTAGTGAATCATTCATTGATATCCGTAACATTCAAATCCCGCTTCATTTGAGGCAAATCTTCCAAGATACAATTTATTATTTTAAAATGTGTATTGTGAAACTAGGTTTATCCTCGCCGTTTCGCAAGTAAAACAAGATACCATCGAACTTGTCTGCAGTAAAGTTAGCGTTCAAACTAGTCCGGGATTTTATGGAACTTTTATTGTGGGTACAAAGTATAGAAGGAAATTATATTGTGCTTCTTAGCTGCGAGGAAATAGTGAAAGTTTCGTGGATAAAAATAAATAACTTTCCGTTTGTTTGTTTTGTAAGAAGTTTGCCCGGTATTCTGATTATGTAGTGTCAGTAAAGTCTATGCTAATATTATAAAAGGGTAAGTAATTCTGTCCGTTTAAAAAGATGGTATGGATAGAGATCGCTTGAACTTTAAAATTAGATAGTTCTCGAGGGAATAGCGATGAACGACTTCTACGCGGATGGAGTCGCAGGCAACAGCTAGTTATTTTTTAAATTATACTTGAATGTGAGGCCTCCTCTAAACATAGTTAATACAAACCTTTATCTAAGAGGCCTTGCTATAATTTCGTTAGTAGGTAGTAATGTACTCGTACAGAGCCGAGATTCTAGACAGTAAAAACCAATATCGTCTTTAACCTGTTATCGTATTGTCAACGTTTTGATAACTCGTATTTACTTGACGTAACGCTCTCATGCTGGTCTATAATAAACCTACTTGTCCAGGAAAACACGTAAAACCATACGCAATCATCTATTATTGCATTTAACCGAGTAAAAAGCGTGGAGTCAGTAGTAATGCAGTTAATTTGTGGAATCGCAATCAATCCGCGGCTGCCTGGATTATGCGCAGTTATCGCGCAGCTGTTCAGCTCATGAGATCATGATGCGGCCTTGGCCTGCTGCCGTCCAGCGCTGGCGCAGTTCGAATACGATACGCATACAGACCGGCAATAAAAGCAATTATTACGTGTCAGTTTTAGGTCGGATTGAATCGTTCTTCTAAACGCAGTGCTAGCGTATCCTGGCTTTTGTCAACCAATTTAACTATATTGAACCGCAAAACTAAGTATCACACTTTATATGACATGTTCTTTAAAAGTCCAGTGTATATTGCTGCCAATCTTCATGCAAGCAATTGAATCGACAATTTTGAATTAATTTTGCATAAAATCGAAATCTCTGCATATAAGCAAAAATATAAACGAGTATTTAAGTATATATTTAACTGTGTAAGTAAGTTTATCGTTGTCTAGTATCCATAGTACAAGCCTAGAGATTAGTTTGGTGACTGTCTTCTGGTATTTATTATTATTACAGATATTTATTGAATTGTCTGTGCATAATTAAGTTTTTTATAATAAATAATTAAATAATAATAGTAAAAACTTAACCTACCGGTGCCGCCGCCCGCAGCAGGGCTCAAGCTACCGCTGGTTGGTTAGGGCTGCAGAAAGAGGAACTTGAGAAGAGCCTTGTGTATCTGGCCCTGGATGATGATGATGATTATTATTCAGATATTTATTAAATTTTCTATAAGTTAGGTTTTTCACAATAAACATTCAAATATAAAAGTAAAATAACAATACTAATACAAAAAATAAACATTATAAAAAACCTAACCTACGATTGCCGCCGGCAGCGGAACAGGGCTCAAGCTACCGGTGGTTAGGGCTGCAGAGAGAGGAACCTCCATTATTATTATAAGCTGGGACTGAGTATCGTTAAGATAATATATATAACATGGCGTGAAAAACCGGTTTTCTCTTTCTGAATAAAGAATAGACATTTAACCACGTTTAATTCATGAAATAATAATTTCAAAAAAGTGATGATATTTGCCGTAAATGTTAAAGAAACCGCATCGAATCAGAGGCCCTTGCCAAGATGCATTACGCTAACTAGCGTTTCTATTCGTTTCGTTTTTACACCAATCGTGTTACTGGTAGATGACGTCGTGTCTATTCCCTTAAACCTAGTCTGATCTTTGAATAACTACATTTTAGTTGTTATGTATTCGTTCCAAGAAATATTATCTTACGCAGGAAAACGTACAAATGTAATGTTTCGTAATATCTACTACATATTCCAAAATCGTGGAAATCGGACTTGATTTAGGGGGTGAGAATCGTTATGGTCCGTATCTAAATTTGTATGGAAAAAATAGACAGCTATGCGATTTAAGTCACATCACAATCCTCATAAGCACAAGCACAAACGTATTTTTGGTGAAATACGGACCTCAGAATACGTAAATACATCACCGTGCACGCAATTCCTCAATTAGGATCCTCTAATCCAGCTTAATATCGATCGTCATCCCGATCCATCCATAATCAGACATCACTGGGCCCTGCACCGATGCAACATCGTTTGTCAATGACGAGTGCACTGCATACTGCAGAGTGCATCGCCAGCGTGACATCATTAACGGGTTAATGCAGCGAGATGAAACATTTGTGTGAGTTGATGGGTTTGACAGACTCGTAGTGATTGGATTGCTTTGCCATTCCAAACGGACCTGTGGTGAGCTTGATTCGTTGGGCTCACTGTGTTCTTAGGTTAACTTAAAAAAATAAAGCTTTATAAACCCGACTGCATTTTTAGACATTGTCGTCGATATACATTGAAAGAAAAACTTGTTCGTTCTTGATTCCATTCGAGCCTAAGAAGACTTTAGAAGATGTTAGTTGAATTACTAAAGAACTCGCTGTTATAAACTAATCATTACTAAAAGCATTTTATTCATTTTTTGTCAACTTAGAAAAAACGCTCTTGGATGGCTTACATATTATTTAAAAAAGTATGTTTAAAAAAGTTATTTCATTAAAATATCACACACACATACAACCAAGCAACCAAGGGGAATAATGTGATTGCGTTTATCGCGTGACAAAATATGTATAAAATTTCCGTCACTTTCTGACAGTTTTGAGAGTGACGAATACTTTATCCACATTTTGTCACGCGATAAACCGCAACCAAAATCATCTTATTTTTTTTCTAAAACTGAAATTTGACAATTTTATTTGGTTTTTCGCGTAAAAAAACAGATTTTTTGGTCTATAAACGTCGGAGATATAATGGGACCCACTGGGACCGTAATTTTTTTGTATATTTTTGGTTATAAATAGTTTTGAAATTTTCAGATTGAGCCATTTCATATGACAGCCTGTTTTCTATAATCCCCTTTTACGAATATTAGAAAAAAAACGTATTTTTTTTACCTACTAAAAACAGATGCGGGCAAGCAAGTAATACAACTATGCAAAATTTTAAGTTGATAGCCTCTATAGTTGCAGAGAAAAACTGCTGTGACATATAGACAGACAGACACTGAAGTCACACCATAAGATTAGGGTTCCTCTTTAACCATTTTGTTACGGAACCCTAAAAGCAGTTGAAGAGCAGCACTTCTGAAATGCTTGTCTCGAGAAAAAAAAATTCTCATGAAAGTGAAGTCAAGTGATCAGACTCATCTAAAAAACGTTTCATTGAATTAAGAGTTGTAATCAGTTTAATATGATAACTTTGCTGAAATAACTAGTTCAGAGTTATATTATCAGGTCACCCAAATAGATAGTGCTCGTAATGAGAATTTTTGATCATGTAATTATTTAATTAACAATATTGCGTTGGCATTTCAAAGAGGAGACTGAGCTAGGACAAAGATAGAAAAAAAAAATTACATACATATTATTTGTTGATTTATTTAATCGTAATGTCAAAGATATGTGCAACCTTAGGTGTAATTCTCTTAAAAACGGCTTCTGGCCGATCGGTCAGTTTGGCGCGCAAGCTCATACGACCAACGGTTAAGTTTCCTAATTGAAAATACACGCCTTAAAAATATCCTTTAGGTACAACATAGACGCGTAGGTTAGAAATGCTGGAACCTCGAGTTAAAGAGAAGGAAGTATAAGATAAAAACTTGAGCTGTTTCAACTCTTGAGATGAGATTGAATATATCGAGCCATAGGTATGTTAGCGGGGTCACTGCATATTTTCGAAGAGTCATAATAGTATATTTTGAAAACTGTTTTTTTATATTTCTCCTAAATAGATCTTACCTAACCTAGCTGACGTAATAGCCAAAAAATATTTAGAAAACCAGCGTAACATTAGTTCCGGAAAAAGGTACATTCAAACAAAATACAATTCAGAAAAACTTATTCCCTTTAGAAGTTCCCTTACTAAAAGATAAAAGATGTTTATTCAGTAAGTAGGCCGCACGGCACTTTTACACGTCAAAAATCTACCAGCACTTCGCATCGCAAGAGACCACTGCTGAGAAGAAGCTCCGCTAGAAACTCAACAGACAGTCAGTTTTTAAATACTACTTATGATATTATACAATTTAAACCTATGCATTATATAAAACAATGAAACTAACACAAAATAAAAAGAAATATATTCATGCGTAGTTTAATTCTCACAAGGATTAATAATAGTAATAAAAACCCGGCCAAGAGTATGTCGGTCCATGCTCAGCAGTCGCGAGGCGTTCGTACAAGCCGATTATTTACGGCTTTACCAAAAATTCCTATGCATAGAGTAGGTATACAAACAAAACGTAAAACCGACACACGCCATACACCTTGTTTTGCTCCGGCTTGTCTATTTATTTACGTGACGCTTCGCCACTGTGCTCAGTGTAGGGTTCACAAACATAAAAACAACAAGTAAGAAATAATTTTCTATGTAAACTCATTTGGTGCCGTTTTGAATGATTTTAGTCGCGGATGTCTACTTAATAGTGTTAGTTTTTCTATAAAATTCGTTATGCGCTTTTATTGAAGATATTTTTCAGATTTTTAGTATCTGTAGTTTTGGCTCCAAGGGAGGAGGAATAAAAATTGGCCCTTTAAAGGTCAATATTTCATAAACAGATTCCTTTATCGAATAAATGTTTCCACATACCCGCAATATTTTTAAAAGACCTATCCTACGACACCCCACAGTATGGGGTAGACGATAAAAAAAATACGGCTACGTGTAGGAGCGGTAAACTAAAAAAAAAATTGTTCAAGATTTTGTTTTACCATTTTGTTGGCGTGATTAATATGTATATTCATGCCAAATAACAGTATTCTAGTACTAAAAGTCTCTGAGCTAGGCTGCGGACGGGCGGACGGACGGACGGACATGGCGAAACTATAAGGGTTCCTAGTTTGACTTCGAAACCCTAAAAATATATATAACATTTATACTTACCAATGAAGGTGCAAGACAATCGCAAAACGTTTCGATACATTCTCCTACAGAAACCGTGTCCCCTAGCCTTCTAGAATCGCATTCGCGTAAATAATTATGTTGTAAACATGAAGAAACGGACTGGTAAAAAGTTTTTTTACCTTAAAAACAGGCAGTGCTACCACGTACGTAATGCATAACTAAAACAAGACGAAAGAAATAAACTTCTTCAAAGAATTCACGTCCATTTTCCATTCAAGAAAAGTACAAAGCAATACACGCATGTAGGGTACCCAAGTGTAGTAACTGGATGTGGCATTGTCATTACGAATGACTCAAGCGGGAGCAAATTACGTCGTGTCGGCTACGTAGAAGTACCTAAGTATAGGTACAAGGGTTGGATTTGAACTAGATATCATAAGTAAAAACTTAAAGCTGGGCATTCACGACCACTCCAGCATGCCGAATAGAGCAGCGCCGCGCCAAAATCGATCCGTGAATGTCAACACTGTAGCCTTTTAAAGTATTTGGCGCGTTCCGTTGGATTTCCATATGGACAGAAAGCCAGCGCGATACGCCAACGCGCAATCGTCATGCGTCGTCAGGCCTCGTCGTGAATGCCTTCCCTGGCTCCAATTTCCATCAATTGTACACCACAACTGTCGCCGAGACAAACGGCGTCGCGTCCGTTAATGCCCAGCTTAAGTCTTCCATGTAGTCGTAACACATCTCTATAGACCGTTCGATATTATATATATATATATATATATATATATATATATATAGATATATATATATCTATATGAAATTAGACGTATTTTCTATAACAGTTATGTATATAACTAAATGCAATAGGGGATTCACTTTTTTATACATAAACCTAAGCATGTTTATTTAAAAGACAGTCAAAATGGTATTTGTTCTTGAGCCTTGCATATTTTTTATGTAACTATTTAAGTATGCATTTCTCTATATATCGCTGCTTAAATACAAAAGCGCCACAAATCAAAAACAAATATAGTTTGATTTAAAACTGAAAGTATATAGCATTCCGATTTCAAATGAAACACAGACACGTTTTGTTTTGCGTCGCTTTTGTATAAAAGCAACGATATGTTATTCGTTAATTAGTACAGTTAAGGAATTTAATTCCTATACCACTTTGGACTATGTCGAAGTGACGTAGTCAATAAAAACGTAAGAGACTTGTTATGATTTTATTTACAGTGTCACGTTGACATAGTCCAAAGTGGTATAGGAATTAAATTCCTTGACTGTACCCATATAACAAGCTTAGAGCTTCGGACTAGGCCAACTTGTTTTGAGTTTGTCCCCTAATATTACGGGTATTGAGGATTAACTGGAAGAAATCACTTAAAGTACTTACTTATGTACTTTTTTCTTGTTATATTGGTTTTAATAAATAGTATACATACTTACATATTTATTTATGATATTGCTTTTCATGGGCATTGTTGTGGCATAATTTTTATCTTAAAGCGCAATACACACCAAAGTCGCCAAGCCGCCGACTAAACCCGCCGACACAGCCCGGCGACTTTAAATCAATAGAAAATCTTGTCGGGCTGTGTCGGAGGGCCGGCGACTTTGGTGTGTATTGCGCTTAATAGATTGTATGCCACGCCGTACCTACAGTCATCTACTCGATGGGTGCGCCGGCTTTTACACTGTCAGTGTAGTTCCGGTGGGGCCCTTTTGTTAACTTACGCATTCACTATCTACCACTATCGCTAAAGTATCTAACTATTTTGAGCCATATAGACAGAGAAGAGTGACTGC
The DNA here is from genome assembly GCA_923062465.1 of Acleris sparsana. Lineage (NCBI taxonomy): Eukaryota > Metazoa > Arthropoda > Insecta > Lepidoptera > Tortricidae > Acleris > Acleris sparsana. The sequence continues at coordinate 5,255,990 of OV281289.1, forward strand.
AACTTTTTTATGTGTGTAAACTCTTAATTATACAAAGAGAAAACAGCAAAAGAAAAAAGAAACAGACACAAAAGATGTGTACTAAAGGCGAACTTATCCCTTAGATCTCTTCCAGTGGACCTTGAAACGATTTCGAAATAAATAAAAACAACAGTTGGCTACACGTTTAACCGTCTTAACTTGGCTTGTCTTTTAATAAATTAGACAGACTAAGAAAGTTACTAAAAAAAACATCTATTTGGGAGCTACGATGCGACTGTCAGGCACAGGGATACACAGACACTAACACATAGGTACGTTTAAGTCTTATAACACCCCTCCCTTTATATCGGAGGTTAAAATGAGAAGGGTAGAAAGGATAAAATAATAGTATCTCTTCCAGCTAATTATAGCTATATCCATGATCCGAGCGGTTCCCAGCGGGAGGGAACAAAATAACATTCCGGAAGCTGGACGAGCATTCCCGCTCCGGACTTTGGTTTTATTCTCTAACACATTAAGCCTTGTCGAATTGATAACCATTATATTCTGACCCCTCATTACCAAGTACTTCAAAGCCCAAGTTCAAGTGTACTGTTAATTTGGCAAACATACCCCATATACTTTGACCTCAGTTTTGAAGCTATTGCTACGAGTGTACAGGTCAGATTAAAGAATGCTACAAAGCTGTTATGTATAAAACCATCTCACTCCACTCTCATTATACAGTCGACTACAGAGATATATTCACTTTATCGCCTTATTACATTGTAATAGGAATGTAAAGGATACTGTACATGCTCCCTACTATGTTAATACCCGACACAATATTCCTACTCGGGAGTGAAACTTATGCGAATAAAAATTCTAATGCAATTCTGTGCCCACTCGTCTAGACTCTTGAATCAGCATCAGCTAGTGTTTTTCCAATTTTACAAGGTCTTGGACTTAACTGTTGAACCTTGTCACAGAAATTCGGAGAAATAATGTTGATACTATTTGTTTCTTACGACTTGATGTAACTTATTATGCCAGGGTTCTACCGTGCCTCAACTATTAAATTTAAACTGCGTGACGACTGACGACGTTGCGATAAGCGTTCATAGGAAAACGTTTACACTATGAATCACTTATTTCATCATGCTTATGTACAATCAGAAAAAAGGGAACCCTGACCCCGTCATAGAATTGTGTCACAGTGACATTTAATCAAATCGTAGGAAGTGTATGATTCAGATTGTTTTATAATTTTACTATGACACAGCACGGTCTCTATTCTACTAGATATAACCTGCCTTTGACATGTTATCGTATGGTCGTGTTCGATAGCTCTTATGTGCTTTACAGGAATGGCGTAATTTTATGATTTGTGAGTTGCGTAATTTCGGTTGCCCAATTTCTGCTGCATACGATACAGGAGCACAACTCACAAAATTACGCTGATGTGTCTTCACTCTTAAAAACAATACGGTAAAATTTCAAAGGCAATATGGTTATACCCAGTAGAATAAAGGACCAGTACTTTGTAAACACTTAAACCCTGACATAAAGAAGAGGAGTGTTATGTGTTTGAAGACTATCTGTGCTTCTAAGCTGTCTATCATCGGCCAGGGGCTTGAGCTCGCTTCACAACTCCACGGACGTACGACAAGAATAAGATTTTATGTCAGAGCTTTTACGCTCTGGCACGCGTTATTTTATTCTACTAATCGATAGGATTATTCAGGAAAAATCTCTCTAGTAAAAATTAAGTCTTAGAAGTAAAAAAGATCGTGAAATCTAACATTCATTTTATTATTTCATTAATTCTACGAAGCATACGTAATGAAAACAAAATAATTTAAATGCAGTTTTGTTTATTTTAAAATAATAGAATGTTTACTTTAACTAAATTGATCTATCTTAAGGATTTTAGGTAGTTTCCCTACAAGGGCCATATTTTTTTTCCTCCTTGTATGTACTATTGGCCTACTGGTGTGGCTTGACATGTCAACTGGCGATCGCTACAGGTATCAATTTGATTCCAGTGGCAGCCAATTTGTAAGGGGTCCTGTTATTCAATAGAGATTTTCAGTTCGCAGTTTCGATAAAACGATGCAATCCTACTATAATATTATAAATGCGAAATTTGGATGAAATTTAGAATGGAGATAGCATACCCTGGATTAACACAGGCTAATATTTATCGACGAAGTCGCGGGCAGACGCTAGTATTAAATAAAATGACATTGGCTTTGACTTCTCTTATTTAAACATTATATTGCGTACAATTTTATAACTCCAAATATGCTGTTATCACGCCTTTATTGTTTTTCAGTTTATTTTCTTTTTCTCGACGATAACGGTGCATGTATTCTTTCGCATTTATTTCTGCTGCATTTTTGTACTTTAAAAACCTATGCATTTATATGAAAAAGTGTGTCTGTATGCTTCCTATTCAGACAAAAAATCTTCTGGTATGATCAATTTATAACAGCGGCGGAATCTGTGATTGTGGGAATGTCGTCTCTAAATACATAGTATTTAATCCAAGACTTGCAGAATTTATTTTATACACATGTCAAAATTTGAATGCCTTGGAGAACGCCAACGATCGCATGTATGATCGTTGGCGTTCTCCAAGGCATTCAATTGACTCGACTTGATGGTGAGTGGGATCTGTGACCCAAAGACCTTTGCATTCTCTAATTTTAAGACTGAAAATGTGGCCAACCCTGAGGCCCAAGATGGAATGCCTCTATGCTAGAAATTTCACCGGTTGTCTCAACCCCACCCTGGCAAACAATGCGAACACTGTTTGGCGGTAGCTTAAAGGATGAGATAATATTAGCGATCCGGACATACAAAGCACAAGGTTCTACCACCACTTTCATACCTAGTTTCCGCCCGCGACTTAATCTGCGTGGATTTCGATTAACGTTATTCCCTCGGAAACATTTAAATTATCCGGCTTGAAAAGTAGCTTGTAGCATTAACAATATTACAATATTAGGCTTGTAGTATCTATTCGCGGCAGTTCTTTTAAAACGATTTATACTCCAATTAAGTAAACTACAGTAAGAACTATCGCAGTCACAAGGTTAATGTGCAACTGATAACCTTCGAGCCGAAACCCGGGAATCCCAAGAGCCAGCGATCTACTGAACCGTGAACACGTTGATTACATTACGAGCAAAGCCGAGACTGGAGTCGGTCGAGTGGATGAGTCGTCAGCATAAGACACTGCGGATCGGTGATTCGATTGCTTCAGTTAGAGTTCACGGCATTGAGAGTCGTATTGAGACACCGAAATCTTGGCCGATCGGTCTCAAGACATTGCCAGAATTACAGTATTTTACTCGTGTTATTGATAAATAATTGCAATAAAATAGATTATAGATCTAGGAAACGCAGTGGACTGGGTGAGACGAGAAGATGATTTCTTTACATAAATGATCGTAGTTTCTGCCACTTGGAATATTTTGCATTTTAATGTGTATGATGACGACGCAGTTAGCTAGTTGATCGATTCTAGGTCACGAAAAATATTCGTGTAATGAGTGCGGGTATTTATCTCTGAGTATGGGGTATTTTCTATATATTTATTTCCCAGAATAAGTATGTGTATCGTCGCCTGCTACTCATCGGACAAGCCTAGAGCTCAACGACCAATCGACGGGCTGGAACGAGTCAATTTGTGTGAGTTTGTCCTCCAATATTAAATCATTTATGAAGATTTAAATTTTAATATTTTTTACCAGTCTTATAACTTCAATTACTCCGTTGTTCAATAGTGAACCCAAATGTCATATTATAATTCAAAAAAACTCAATGCCGCTCAATGATTGAAATCCGCGGTTGATTCAGGAAGTAGATCAAAAATTCCTGACGCACCGAATATACAGCGTGTTCATAAATCTCGTTGGCATCTCGTTGGCTTCTGTTGGGCATACATTTTACATTAAATCAAAACAGAGGAATGATTTATTCCTCATCATCTTGCCAACATCGGGTGAGGTTATCTCTACTCGAAATGGACAACCGTTGAAGATAAGCTGATTAAAAAAAATGAGATTCGTTGGTTGTTTTTTTAAGCAATAGCTGTGCGTTAATCATGATCTTATTTTAAAAACCTTGTAATGTTTGTTTATCACTTTCTGTTATTGGAATAGGTTGAAATCTAGAAGGTACATATACAAACCTGATCGCAATGCATTCATGTTGTTTATGAGCTGACCATAGACAACTGAACCTTTACTGTACGTAACAAAAACCTAACAATTTAAGAGTCGTAATTTTGGTCTTGATAGTCATTTGATGACTGAGCAAAGGAATTTGCTATCACAACTTGCCACTTTTCAGAAGCTTTATCAATAAGTTCAGTAAACAGTTAATTTAGCAACCACAAAGCAAACAAAAGCAATAATGCATACTATATAAAAAACTGGTTAATGTAAAAGATCCCCCAACCTTTTGAGACCACTTTCTGTAAACACTCTTTATGCCGTTAACTTCTTCGTAAAAGGGCTAGAAATCGAACCTCGGTCCCTAATAAAAAGAAATTCAATTTGGGTTGTTATTTTATTAATGGGAAAACTCTTCAACTGAAGTGGAATCGACGGTTCGACAATTTAAGCGACTTGCAAAAAAGGTAGCGTTTATCTTAGACCCATACTATTTTATTTTCATTTGTTCATACTTGAACTCGTACATCATTTGCGCCGCCGTGCAATTAATACTTTTTTATATAAAGCATATTGAAATTAAACAAAGTAGACAATGGTGTTTGTACCGATACTCTCAAACAGTGATCTCTAAACTTCTGTAACACCATTATACGAAAGTCAGAACAAAGAATGTAATAACACCAGAAAGCCTAGAAAACAATTGAAAAAGAACAGAACTCAGTATCACACAATTCTGGTACTATTTATGCCTATAAGCATTAGCTTAAAAAATATACAAGACTGATGTTATATTTTCAAGCGTTCTCATATGTCTATTCCATTATATTTGAGAATTTTAAAAGTAGTTAGCGTTCATGGAATACCACTTGCTTCCCTTCAGTCGCAAACAATTTGATCGTATTCCTTATACTCACATACTGGCTTAAACCACTTAAACAAAGCAACGTAAACATAAACACCATGTGCTTAGGTGACATAGTCCACAGTGACGTGTATTAGCGCCTACACGATTAGCGCTAAGAGCCGCAGCGGTAGATGGCCATACGTAGCCCTGTGAGTCACTTTGCATCTTAGTGACACAATACAACACGGCGCCTTGAACCATTGCACTCCAAACACGAATGTTGTTCTATGTAATAATCATGTCTTAACTGCATACAAGGTTGAGTTATTGAATTTAAACAACTAAGTCATTTAAGTAGTAAAAATTCAAATATAATTTCTTCTCGAGGTGCGTACCTCGTAAATTTCAATTATTTTAACTCCTCTTCCGTAACAATAGTTAAATAACTTTTTATCGGCGTCCCTTTAATGTTTAATAATTTGCGGTCGACGCGGCTTAGGGACTTTTTAAATATTTCCCCGCTTTGTCTTGTTCATTCATGAATTTCAGACGTGTCCAATCGTCTGTAATGATCCCTCAAGGCGTGCGAATAATCTACGGCAAACATACCTTTTCAACTGAAGAAACTTTACATACAGCAATGTGACCGTTCGTAATCACTACAAGAAACACTATTATATAATATTATTCCACTCGAAGCACTATTTACTCTTATAATAAGTGCATCAAAACCAACTGCAACACATTAAAAAACATCGCACAGCGGGAATCAGACGTAGAAATGCGCGCGAAAATCGCAAGACATCGGCATGGGTCCGCTTGGGAGTCGACACGTTATCCGTAACACAGCGTTGCCGCCGAACTGGCTTACGTATTTCCACTTCTGCCTCGGTACTACAAAACCTTAGGAATTTCACGCCTACAATCAGTGACGAGAATATATTAAATACACCTTTCATTGCTGCTGGCGCGTGTAATGTTAAAACAGCGAGGTTAGAAAAGGCAGCAATGGATCAGCGTAAAGAAAAATGTTGGTGTAGAAACGAGTATTTTCTATGAGCACAGTAAAGGTTTCCTGTTAACAGTACGAAAATGCGTAGTCTTGTCGGTAGTACCGGCCGGTCTCTCGTCATTTGGTTCACTAATTCAGTATTATTCTAAAAGGCAGAATTTGTTCACTTTAAGCTAAGTTCGTAGTGTTTCTAAGACTGGGGATTTTCTAATATAAGATGTAAAGGATTACACACAACCGGCATATACGTGTATCTAGGGAGTTGAATTTAAACAAAAGTTTTGTTCGGATTCATGGGAGAAAACCAGTCTTCCTAGACATCACATTGAACTATTTAAATGTTGATAATGTAAATGTGAATTAACTTAAACGTTTTATTAAAAACTTAAATAATATAATGCACATACAACAAATTCAATAAAATGACCAGCTATATATAAAAATAATGGTACTTAACCAAAACTTTTTACTAGAAAATAATTCAAATGCTATCCATGTCCGTCCCCGGCCACCAATATTCAAATGGCATTGGTCTCCCCTTTCGGTCATGAAAACGAAAGTAACAGATTGAGATGCCGCGAACGACTATTGATAAATGCCCACTCTTCACGTGCGAAAATATTCGAGCTGCGTGAAGAATACGTTATCTCGAAGGGCAATTTTTCACCAGCGTCTAGTGACAATCGGGCAACGCGTTCAAGGCCAAGGGCTCACATTTAGATGCAAAAAATAACCCCATATACAGCTTTTGGTACTGAATGAGGTGTAAAAACGAAGCGGCCCTAAAAACAAGCCTTTTATTACTTTCACAACCCAATGTCTCATTCCTAAACCCACTTATAATATATTTAAGTAAATTGTAACACTTAAACGTCAGCTACTTAACACTTTTAACACCTACCCAAAAACTTTATCATGACTACCTATAGTTATTCTTAGAATACCGTTTCTATTTCTCAATCTATTTGCGACTGTTCCGTTATTCTGATTCAGTAAACATATCGGTTGTAAACATAATGGACGTATATCGAAATATTCTTGTATTCATTCTCATATGGAAGATAATATGTGTATCAGTAATTTATCGCAATCGTTCCCGAACAGTAGATTATACCTTATTCTATTGTGGACTTCCATAACTGTATCTAATGGACACTGACGAAACTCCGCGTGGGCGACTTTATTACGTATGCAACCGAAAAGTGATGCCATTATCCAATATAACTTGACCTATGCCACTCCTAACAAACCATACAAATAAGAGCTACTTAAATGTATCAAGAGATCACGTGCCACTTGAGTCTAAATACAATGCTACAAATTACAAATGATACTTTGTCGGAAGGTAAGCATATAAAAATGCAAATCATTTACATTATATTATATTAAAAAAGCTCTATTGATAGAGCTGTTTCAAAGCACATTATTAATGGGACTTGTAGCCGGATTTAAGTAATGTTTCAATAACAGTTCGTGTTTAGTTTAACTTTAAGCGACAAGAAGTTTTGTCAACTCGGGAGTTTCCGTCAGAAATTGTGGTTCAATATTTGCGTCTTACTTTGTGAATTAACTTAAATATAATAAGATACATTTAATCACGTTTGAAACTTCAAGCATATTTGTTAGAGATTATTTTTTTAAGATGTTTATGTTTTAATTAAGTGTCTAAAAATGGTTAAGCGTCCAATGCCATTTACTTTAAAGTACTTAATTAACCGTGAGGGTGTTGCTAGAGTCGGTAGGCAGTGTCTCTATTAATGCAACTATAACTCTTACCATCTGTAGTACCTTTCCACATCACCTTTTACGTACCACAGCAGTGAAGTAACGTTAATGGTAGGTCAAAATTTATTGTGAAAAGGTCCCATAGCGGTGTACAAAGCCGTAATGGCTGGGAGATTGTGGTCTTGACTTAATGCAACGGCAACACTTTGCTTATCGCGCTACTTAAGTCACTGCCATAAACTGCGCTGTGTTCAGAAAGTTAATAAAGAGCATCTATTTCTGCTTTAATGATTTGAAATAGAGCAAGATTTCTTTGCAAATTTTTAATTTTCCGTTTCATACTTCTTCTGCTCCTTGCTGATTGCAATAATATTTTTAAAGCTCTTTTGTGGGAAAATTTATTGGTTCGTGATATTATTACTTATTACTATTACTACTTTAGACCAACGTAATAGTAATTACTTCAAATGAAAAGTTAGTCAGTTCATTGATCAAAGGCCAAAGAGTTAATGAGACGAGACCACTTAACAGAGTATAAAGTATTGACCAAATGTTAGTGGTTGTTTTATTGCAGGTGGTAAATTGGTAACGAATGAGCGTTCGGGCGAACTTACTAAGCGTTTTTGTCGTTTGCACGGTCAAGATAATTTATATCGACATAGACCTCACTAACGTATCCGCCTTTCCTCCGACCACATACTGGATGCTGCTACGTAAATGTGTCTACACACAAATATTTTGCAATAAAATGTCAAAACACACTTAATTGTAAGGGTTGACATTTCTTTGTTGAATAGTTGCGGGTTGACTTATTTTTGCGTAAGCATCCACTGTGAAGCTAGCCAGAATGCCACACACATTTGACATAGAGGAACGAACGACTCAGGAACGATGTGGTTGAACATACATATTGTGCCTCAGTCCTCGTGTGCCTTTTCTTTGCCATTATAAAAAAATCTATTTTTGGATACTACAGTATTCAACATTAGAAGAATGCAACTTATTGAGGTCCATTGGTGAAAATTGCGGGTACCCGATGGTTGTGTAAACCTTTGAACAGCTCGCTGTAGAGATTCTAAAGGGAAGTTATAAACAAAGGCCGTGGAGCGAATCTAACCGTCGTAAAAACACTTCCAAGGCCATTTAGGCAGTTAAATAGTTGACATTACCATAAATATCCCGCCTAATCCGCTAAAAGCATTGCCCTGTTCATTACTTGGACCACAAACATTACCATTACAATTCTAATAAATTTTAAGTTCACATATTCCGTCACGGTTCACCGAGCACGATTCATTTAAGTAAGGAAATCTGAGATGTTATTATTTTGATAGAACTAGCATAACTTGAATTAAGCACGCGCTGGGATTGGGAAACGATGCCTGTCTACAGCATTGGTTGGTTAAGTCAGGCTTCGACCTATCGAAATAGTCTTAAGTAGAGAATAGCACCGTCTCGTAGACTTAAGTTTTGCACTTGTAACTCTCTGTATACAGCCCCGCGCAATCTCTCAGTTCCTTACAGCTGTTCAGTGTTCGTGAAAGTGCAGCGTCGTGTTGCAATTAAAATTCTTTGTCTTAAGCTTGCTTAATTAGTACACTTAATTACCTCAAATGACTATGAAATGTGGAATTTATGCGGAAGGTTGGTTACGTATTTTCAGCAAAGAGTATTTTCGAAGTCGCAAAAACGTAGTGGCGAGTGGTTTTTATTAAGTAAATGTGAGGAATCGAGCTGGGCATGGCATGGCGGAGGATTTTTAGGTATGAGCCGTCTTCACTCTTGGCGCGCTTTAGACTTAGAGAATGGTTTACACTTAAAAATAAAGATCTAATTTTTAAGTGTTATCCAATTTATCAACTTGTATTTTCACACAAGGGAATATAATTAAATCAATGTACACAAAACCTTGCTTAAGTATGGTTAGAGTAGTGTTTTGATTTACGTAATGTTGAAGTACCGTAACGTTATTTATCGAGGAGGTACAGTCGCCGCTTCAGTAGGTATATCCGGCTCGTTTATGTACAGTTTTACAACAATATGAACAATGGTTTTTCTTATCTTGTCATTGTTTTAGTTAACAACTTTTATGGAGTTTAACCTCGTAAGTCCCAGTATCTACTTTAATGCTGTTGTTTTTTTTATGGCAATGAGCCACCTGATGGCAAGTGGGAGCCATAGACATTTGAAATCTCAAGACTACAATCTCAAAACTGCAATCCTAACACTTCAAATGCGTAGCCAACCCTGAGGACTGAGATGAAATGCCTCTATGCTAGTATACTAAAACTATGTACCTATGCTTAAAATTATGTATAATGCAATATATATATATTATTATATATATATATTAATACTTACTTAGCTTGGAATAAAAATCACCACATTAAGCAGCAATCTTTGGGTAAAAATTGGATCATGTTGCCAATTTCTCTCCCAACACACACAATAATTATGCTCTTTACAAATTGTAATTTTCGAGATAAACCCGGTTTTGAACCGGTCTCTCGGTCGCACTCAGAGTTAGTACTGACGATTAAATCGTTCCTTAGTGACGTTTTTTTACACTCAAGTTTGAAAAAGGAATAAGTTAATTGTCGAGTATTGCTTTTTGCATTGAAGTTTTAGAATGAGGCTAAAGGATGTAAGTCCTTGAACAAAGTAGAGGACCCAATGCCTTATACTTAGAGTAATCTTAAAAACACAAACATTTAACAAGTCTGGAGCGCGTAACTAATTAATTGCACTAAACTTGACAAGTATTTTAACGATCTTAATATTTCTGAACTATTTGAATTAATTATTCTACCTACAAAATCATATATTGCAGCCATTGTGGTAGTAAGTAGCCCTTTACTGTCGTGCTATATGAGCTCTCATAACGCCAACGGTATAATAACGATATCGAAGCAAGATATGCTAAAATAATGTTAAATAGGGACCCGGCGAAGTAACAATATCTAAATATTTATCTGAGATATGACTATAATATTTTTTCACCACCCTGGGCGGTAAGTAGCATTACAGCAGAAAATCCTGTTTCTTGGTCAGATGACGACGTACAACTGTGTACAGTCAAGTGCAAAAATAAGCATCGAATGAATCCTCTCAGGAACATGTTACGAAGTTCTCATAACCCTGGAATAAGATGCCAATGCATATTTTTGAGATGTGGCGTTCTCCGATTTTTTTACGCTTGTATGGACCACGGGCGGTAATAATATAAGCTTCGATCGCATATTTATCGCCCTCGTCTTTGGCGCGGGATTCAAATATTGGAATTTATTTAGAAGATATTCTGTTTTATCACACTCGTCATATGTATACTATTAAGTACTGAATATAGAATATGTATGGATTTTTTAAATTAAATTTCTTAACAAAATATTAAAATACCGAAAAGAGATCACCAAAAGTGAAATTAAAATAAAAATCAGCCAAGGAATACGGATTATATACTACCAGCAATTTTAAGTTATAATTAGACAGATAAATCGTGTGACGTCATGGCTGACTACTGGTGACTTTACCCTATCTCTATCATTCTAGAAACCCAATGGTTAGTAATAAGCTTTTAACTATCCGGCGATGGCGGAGCGAGTGTTTGCGCGAGTGCTTGGTGTTTGATGCATGAGCATGTAAATAAACGCGGAACAGTTCTATTCCTACTTTAACGGGCTTTGCAGTAGCTTTGCTCATAAATTGTGAAATCCAGCTTAGTTGCTCCCGATTTACTGGTTAGTGAGGTTATAACGGAATCATGTTAGGGCCTTTGTTAACTATTGGGTAAACGGTATCGCAAATTGTTTTGCTGTGGCAGCGGTCTTTATACGGTTTGAGTCAAAGTGAAACAAAGAATTACTTTTTTTGTTATGAACGCGGTTTCAGTTAGGTATCAAGTATTATATATTATACAGGTTTCAAGTACATGTGTGTACATCACTACAAAATCTACCATAATTTGTGGTGTACAATAATTGGGTTGTCAATAAATAATAGTAGCAAAATTAGCTAAAATCAGGTGTGACATTGTTGTTATTATTGAGTACTTAAAATACTTTTGTACACTTGCCTACTACTTATTGTTATATTGTCACCGTACTAATAACTCTTATTTACTTGACAGCAATGGCGACCGAGTTTAAAGCAAAACGATTACATTTGCAATATCGTTTTACCGATTAGAATAGAGCCCCTGGAGCTTTGATTCTGTGGTAATGCGAATTTAATCTGCACTAATTATAGTTTTTTGTATAGGCTCTAACCACAGCAAAACATATATTTCGAAGCCTAATTAAGCGGAAACCTCAACTGCTTTTTACCGCCACCACTCCTAGTGTAATGGATTGTCAATAAGTTTTACAGCGTTGATTGATGGTGACGTCATTCGCATACAACCTATTAAGCGAACCGCGCAGACCTTAATAGCGCTCGCAAAAAGCGGTTTTGTGTCGAGCGCACAGGCAAATGGAAAACTTAACCGTTGAAAGTTTAAAATTTAGTTCGGTTTTTAGTTTTAAAAGTTGGACACGGAGCTTTTTCTCAGTCGCGGTGGCTCTCTTAGATATTTGCCCGCGATGGCTATAATATATCTTTGGGAAAATCGACTACAAAGAGATCCGTAACTTCGCCTATGCTAGAATATTTTAAACAAGCTTCACATAAAACCAGAGTATTTTACTCGGTATTTAGTAGTTTTATGCGCATGTTGGCCTTAAAATATTTCTGAAATTTCAACTTTATATAATTAGGCGAAGTTGGGCAGCAGCGAAGTAACGGGTCTCTACGGGATGTATTCATGCTTAGCCCTTCATAGAATGCAGTAAGGTGAGAAAGTGGATAGGTACATCTCTTTGTAATCGACTATACAAAAACATCGATTTGCTTTTTATCTGATGTTACGGGGATGTACGAGTACATACTACTATGTTACTAGTTTCCGAACGCATGTTCGCGTTGTATAAATCCAAACAAAACCAGCATGACCGCCCTCCTAGGGATTGTTTACAGAGACGCGGGGCGTCGCTCGTAGCTTTGAGCGGCGCGGTCTGCACTAAATTCAAACTTATGGCGTTGTATTGCGTTTACTTCAAATACAGCGTAACTTATTGTACTTACACAGCTTTGCATGTGTCAATAACGGCGGTACCCGCCACTGCGCCCGCGACACCGCTACTCTGTGCGTCCCATACCACGCGCCGCGCACGCCCCGCATCTTCATAAACAACATCGTACATTGCCATTTGTTTGTTTTTGCGCGTGTGGAGACGCTGCACGCGCCGCGTAAATGTAAACGGAAAAAACACCCGACGACTCCAAGCCGCACGCCACGCGCGACGCCTCGCATCTCCGTACAAGCCCTTACTGATCCTTCAGGACACGCTTGCACACGCCGCTCCAAGAACAATGATTGTATTGATGATTTTTATCAAACAATTTAACAAGCGTTTTTAAAGAGCACATACATAACAACACATGCTAATTTACCCTTGTTACGGAATACTCGGATAAGTGTTATTAGGATAGGACTCGCGCGCTCAGGGTTTCGTACTACGGAGAAAAGGGAAAGGGTACCTATGTACCTGTATTACCTGGTGCTAGGTAGCTAATTACCCGTTTACCCGACGGCACTTAACGTGCTGGTGTATCACAGGCAACCTTCAAAAGGTCACAACTACACCTTGACGAAACCTCAAATGTGCCGTTTTCTTCGGAGCGGAAAACAGTATTTTCTGTTATGTTACGAGATCCTTATTTTAAACAAAACATGGTCTTCTCCTTATCTGTCCTGTTAATGTTCAAGAAATATTTAACCAAAGACTACACGCTAGAAAATTGTGCATGAACATGCCTGGTCGGTCTTTGACGACGTTTTCTATGAATAATTTTACGCCCTCGCGTGCGTTTAGATTACTTGTTTAATGCGTTGATAGAAAATAGATTAATAAAGGAATATCCAATTTTGTTCAGGAATTAACGACATAGATTCTATGTGATGTTTAATCTCCATATTAATTATTTGATCCCACTACCGGAGATTAGCTAGTGGGAAAATCATTTTTTTTTTAGCTTTTATTTAGTAAATATTTAGCAACCCTGGGAATCAAATAAACCTATGATAACCGTGTAAGGAAAACCGCAAGTAAAATTGTAATATTAAGTAGATCAACTCACGCGCAAGTAATGAGACCATGACACTGGCCAATAATTTTATTTAAAAGCAGATTATACATAACAAATATTGTATTAATCATATGACATAAGACATAGTAGGTAGACTTCCTTTTAATTATTCTAGACAACTTATTACATTTAATCTTATTACATGGAAAAAAGAAGTAGAGAGTTAAAGTGTTTGTATTGGCACTAAAAGAAAAGTAAGAATTTTATATAATTGAGTAGGTATTGTAGATCTAGAGACAGTTAAACATTATGTATATACAAGAGGAAAGGATAGTTAGATAAAAAAGAGATAGGTAGTAGATAAGAGGGGGACCTACCTAGTAGGGGAGGTAGGGGAACATTGGGCAGTCGGGAGGTTCGTGCACTATAACTTGTAAGGAAGTGCCCGAACCTCCTGACTGTCTGTTGGTCACCTACCTCCCACACAGCACCCAACATAGTTAAAGTACCTTATTTTAGACCATATCTTTCAAGTATATAGTTTTAAGCTTAATCAGCTAAATATTGACTTGATTTATTTTAGTATTGTATCTTCTTGTTTTGTTATTCAACTGGGGCCTGTTAATACAGGGTGTCCTGGCAGCACCCTGTTTTGTCTAAACACTCTTTCACCTTAGATGAGTTCTCTGACAGCCATATTTCGTCATTTCAATTACTTACTATATTCACATGCGAAGTATTAAAATAGGCAATTAATTATTTAAGTTCCTGAACGGCATCGCTAGGTGTGTAACAGTATATACTTTATGTAAAGTTAAAAAAACAAGTGTAATACGTGTTTATATGAGCTGTCACAGTGTAGTAAGTTTTAATTAAAAAAAAACCTACCATTAAATAAAAGGACAAAATGTGTATGGCTGATTTTACGTAAGTCCCTCAATCACACAAAACATATAAACCGAATTTCGATGTTATTCACACATATATTCCATATTCTTATTTACAACAAATTCAACTTCGTTATAAATAATGTATATAAGTATAATTATCAAACGTATTGTTATTTATATTAAGACACATTTGAGTGGTTAATGATTCATAAATTAAAAATGCTGTGTTCGTTTGTTAAAAATAAAAGTCGTAGATATCATTTGATATTATTTTAATATTACTTATTAAACTATCGGCCAACTGTATGCCACCGTAAAAAAAACGAAAATCCGTTATAATATCCATGCACAAATTGACTGTATATTTCATAAGTATGTTTACTATATTTAATAAATTTGGAAGCCACCTTATTTGAAGGCGCCCGAGCGTGAAATTGATCGTCATCCATGTTGATTGATATGGAATCAAAGAGGGTAGAAATGGCCTCGACGGGTCAGTGACGGATCCACTAATTAGATTGTACTACTGACTTTGGATAGCATTATTTTTTATTTAACAGGTTGGGTAGATACTAAATGCGTATAAGAAATGTGGAAACGAATAATAGATCAGAACAATAACACGCTTAAATGGTAAGTATGTTATTATTGTTATGTTAAGTATCAGTACTTAAATATTTAACACGTTATTTTTTGACTTTGTTTTTGTTTCCTAACCAGCCGTCTGGCATGTAAGAAAAGTAAGAAAATTCTAGAACCAAATTCGTACCTCGGTAACAAAAGACTGTGCCACTAATAATTTATTCTTCTCCTTACCGACTTTTTAAAAAGTAATTACGTTTTTAATCATATTAAGTAAAATAATTTTAAGTGTTTTAACCCACGAAGACG
Source organism: Acleris sparsana (assembly GCA_923062465.1). NCBI lineage: Eukaryota > Metazoa > Arthropoda > Insecta > Lepidoptera > Tortricidae > Acleris > Acleris sparsana. The sequence continues at coordinate 5,271,620 of OV281289.1, forward strand.
CACCCCTACTATTTATTTACTTTTTACGTACATTGACGCAATTGTACATCTAAACTTTTTTAAAGATAAAGATAAAGATAAAGAGACATTTATTCGTAACAAAACAAAACCACATTACACAGATAAAACAATATCAAGACACGGAAAAATTGTTACGAAACGGTCCCAACTCAGCATTCGCTAGCCGTAAAGCCAGCACTGGTCTTCCGTTGGAACCGCTTGGTGAAAAAACGGAAAGTGACACATTTAACACAAAACAACGCTAAAAGAAAAACATCAAGGATCAAACGCAATAATTTGTTCGAGATTATCTCGAACGTCTCAAATGACCATAAAAATTGATGGCCTGGTAAAGTTGGCAACACAAAGGAAACAGAATCAATAAAATAATACCAAAGATAACTATAGTCTATGGAAACGTAAACAAAGCAAGCATATAGGTTACGCAACAATAACAAAATTATAGACTTCCAATTCAAGAAATAAAATAAATAAATGTTTTGTTGGTTATACATTTAGAAACATTACACTATTGTATAAAATAACTAACAAAAAGTCTTCAAAGTGACAACAGTCGGCAAGAAAAGGAATACAAAACAAAAACTCGGAGAAGGACAACAACACAATAGGCGTAGAACCTGTACAAAGCACGTTTCATTATATCCGGATGGGAGAGAAGACAAGTAAGGAAGCGGACACCAGTGCAAATAGGAAATACAGCGAAGGTAGGCTGAGCGATGAGGCAACATAAATATAGGCAAAATATAATAAATAAAAAGTATTTCCTCCATCCTCTTCTGTCATATTGCACTCGTGTCATGCGCAAGCGTCCCTTGGCTAACCTGATGGTTAAAAAGGAAAGATTTTAGTTTCTTTTTAAAATTAAATATGCTTTGCAGATTCCTGATAGGTGGTGGAATATTGTTCCAGCATTTGGTAGCCGAATACCGGAAGCTACCTCGAAAAACCGCCGAGGCGTGGCGAGAAGTAGTTAGCTGCACTGCACATTTCCGACGCTGCCCACCGCTACAGAATGTCAGCTTTTCGTGTAAATAAAGTGGAGCTTGATGTTTGATAACTCCAAAAAGCAGAGAAGCGAGGTGCAACTTACGTCGGTGCTGCATTTTCAGCATAGAGTGTCTGTTAATAAACGGAGTCACGTGGGCCCTGAACGGAATGTCGAAGCAGAAACGAGCACAGGCATTTTGTACCCTTTGGATGAGTCTCTTGGTTTTTGCCTGGAGTCGAGGACCGAAAACTACATCCATGTAACTTAGTTTTGATAGTATGAGAGACTCAACCAGCTGTATGCGTAGACTTTCACTTAAGAATGGCCGAGCCCTGTATAACACTTTTAACATGTAGAAGCAGCTCCTTACCATGTTGGACACATGCTTCTCGTATCTGAGCTCACTGTCCATAATGAGACCCAGGTTGCGCGCTTCATACACCCTCTCAATAGGTTTATTACACAACTCTACTTCTACAGTGGGGTTATAAGAGGTGAGCTGTTGCTTACTACCTAATACTAGATATTTTGTTTTTGATGGATTCAGCAGTAAACCATTGTTTGAGGCCCAAGTTGATATTCTCAAAAGATCTTCATTTAGCTTACAGACTGCATTGTCAACCTCAGATGGTTTACAGGATATGTATACCTGCATATCATCGGCATATATATGATATTTACAATTAAGAATATGAGACTTGATGTCTGCTAAATATAAAATAAACAGGATGGGTCCAAGAATGGAGCCCTGGGGAACACCTTGAGTGACCCCCATCTTATCAGAAACAAGTGTGGCTCCGTCTTTTTTAGTGATCTTCACATATTGATAGCGATTGTTGAGATAACTATCAAACCATCGCACAGCCTTGCTATCAAATCCATAATAGCTTAACTTGGTTAAAAGCAAGTTAATATTAATGGAGTCAAATGCTCTGGAGTAATCCAGCAAAACCAAAAGTGTACACATTCCTTGATCCTGTGAGCAGAGAATATTATCAGTTATGTCCAGTAATGCTGTTACAGTGCTTCTGCCCTTCCTAAAGCCCGACTGTCTTTCAGGTAGAATTGCATTCTTTTCCAGGTATTCTGTTAACTGAATGCAGACAGCTTTTTCCAGGACTTTGGAAAGGCATGGAAGTATGCTTATGGGCCTTATATCTTTTAGCTCAACAGGATTATCCGTTTTAGGTAAGGGATGCACAATTGCCAGCTTCCAGATGTCTGGTACTACCGATGATTCAATGGAAGCATTAATTAATTGCATTATTGTGTCTAATGTATAAGGGAATGTCAATGTAAGTAAATTCAAATTGATTCCATCACATCCTACAGCATTTGACTTAAGGCTCTTAATGATTTTACTTACCATATTCAAACTCACTGGGTCAATGTGGAATACTGAGCTACTGAATTTATCAAACTCAAAGTATGTTAATTGTGAAATTGATATCTCATTTATATTAGGTAAAATTAAAAAGTGATTATTTAAAGCATTTGGATTATAGAAACACATAGCATTTAAATTACTTACTTATGTTTTTATATTAACGTTTCATTTAGCCTGTTTATTTGCCTAAGTAAAGAAAATAAAACCAATTTTAAGTAGGTAGGTACTTTTGAAACTTATCAGTGACGAGAAAATATAGGGTCATCGGAATCCCTCATAACGTTTGTCCGAACGCATCGTTGGTCCGAATCATTGTTTGTCCTAAAGTAACTACTTTACAGCTGAGTCGGACACTAATCAAGTTTTCCAAAAACACCTACGGTAACAAACCACATAAAAGGTATAACAAATGGCTTTAGGATAAACGAAAATTCGGACAAATGATGCATTAGGACAAATTAAGATTAGGAATTCACATATAGGGATTAATGTAGTCCGAATTTATTGTTATATTCATAATCATCGCAAGTCATAAAGTGTTTTTACTGAGACGGTTTTTATTTCACGATTTTTATAAAACGTAACCTAACCTCATTTACCAGCTAGATATTTCAAAATTCAATAAGAACCGTGTCATTAAAAAACACTGTATGACTTGCGATGATTATGAATTAAATTGGAAATTGAAATTATTTATTTACAAGTATATACACAGATGTTTTAAATATTACATGTGAGTTTATATACATAAAGGTATGGTCTGCCACAATTTGGCATGCAAAATCTTAATCTAAACTTAAAAATAATGCTACTATTATTTTCCATAAAAATTATCATAATATTAATTTATGTTATAAAATAATCGAGTAACCAAGTCGATTATAATTTCCTAGCAAAGTCATCAGTATTACTACATTGTTTTATGTTTTAATAACAATACATTCGCACTAAAAATAATTATGTAAAACAAAGCGCTCCTCCAATATAGACCCGAGTAAGTAGTTAATAGTCTGAATTCTTAATTGGAAAGGAAAAAAGCCGTTTTAAAGTCAGGTTTAGAAGTGAGAACGAGAATCTATGCACACGCCGACACAAAGCGTGTTACGCGCCAGCCTCGCCGGCGCTGGAGCGACTACATCGTAATTTCCCTTCGTCCGGGTAGACAGGGGGGCTATCTTCACTCATGCGATTTATTTCATCGTGACCGAATTTTGACCGAGTTTTAGAAGCGTAGTTAAATGGAGCAGATCTTTTATAAAACTCTTCTGACAACTTAACTTGTGTATGTTGTTTATCTTGCTGTGTATTAAATCGAATGTTTTAAAGATAGCTTTTGCCGTTCTGAAAACCTTGGCATGGAGAAAACATACAGGCCACCCGATGGTTGGATACTGAGTTCGGACCAGTGGTTGCCATGTACATGAATTTTCTAGACTTTTAGTATTTAATTTGGTACAAAATATATTCGTACACTTGTCAACCCGAACCTATAATTTTTCTAAATCTCACAAGGGTCAGCTGGATGAGAAACGGATAAGGTCGCTTGTAACTTCTTTTTCATCTTTACTGTATTGTGTTTGTTTATCATTTTTATAATATAGCGTCTACATACATTACTCGATGCTCTTACAGTTGTACAGTTGAAAACATCCATGTTATAGGATCAAAGTGTACCAGAAAGATCCCGACGTAAAAAAAACTGTAAATGGTTGGAGTAAATGTTCCATTGCGCTGCTCGTCCCGTGTTAAAGAATAGTCCCCCAGACTGCTGACATCAGGTCTCATTTGTTCAATTTGCCGAGGCCTGCGTCCAATAGTTCACTTATCTATATCGTGTATGTACTGGTACATGTTTTTTATTTCATATGTTTAGAATTTAAACAAAGTAGTTACGCGTGGTTTATGGTTTAAGATATTTATTTCTCAAAAGATTTACAAAATCACTTACTGAGAATACATTTTTGTCTTAAATGTAGAAAAGAGAGTGTAGCATGCGTGTTACAAAAATAAATAGGGTAGGTGGTAGCGGCGAGAGCAAGTAATGCAACATTTTTTCTTCCAAGTAGGAACTAGAGGCCAGTTAAACCATAACATTTCTTAACACAGTAGTTGACCATCGGTTACTCATAACATAAACGGTTTAACTTGATATATTTAACTAGTAATAAATGAATGTTTTTAGAATGTTTTATGTAGGTACAATATGCGTTTACAATATGTCTGGCATCTAAGATAACCTTACCAATACGAAACAATTATTATACTATCGTGGACTTGACTTGGCGTTATTACTCGAAGCTAAATTAAGCTCATTTTTAGGGTTCCGTACCTCAAAAGGAAAAAACAGAACGTGATGTCCGTCTATCTGTACATTTGTCTGTCTGTCAAGACCCTTTATCTCGGCAACGCGTTGAGGTATCGAGTTGAAATCAAAACCTTATACTCCGGTCTACAGTCCCTTGAAGATGTGAAAAAATCAAAATTCTACATTAACGTAAAAAAAGATACTTCCGTTTATGCCGAAAAAAACGTGTATTTCGACACTCGAGGGAATTAAAATGTATAGGGTATTTTTCCCGTTGACCGAGAACTATGGAATATGGCAAGAAGCACCGTCTTATACTACAAGTATAGGAAAAAAACGAATATCTAAACATTTTGAATTAAATCATAAAAAAGCAGGGTCTTTATGCAAGGAACGGCGCTCCAAATTTTGAATTGAGTAAACCGTGTCATGTGCGGAACCCTCGGTGGGCGATCGAAAAACTGATTGGTATGTTTTTTTTTTAAATAACACCTCTGATTGTAAATGGGCTGTCCGTCTGTTCTTAGGGTTGGCAAATGCCTCTATACGAGTAATTTTAATGGCGGTCTTGCTCTCACACTAATGCACCCACATTGCTGTAACATAATTATGAAATTCATAATCAACATTGAAAGCAAATGCTCCACGTGTATAGAAGAGTAAACATCCAAATGACGTGTAATAATTCGTTTTAGAAATGAAGCGAGTCAGTTCAAACATGAGTAATAATGTTAACATTGGTTTAGATCTCGAAACGTCAGAAGTCAAACACAGAGGGTTGCTACGTCTGCTGCCGACAAGCTCATGACGTCAAGCACTTTTGTGAGGAAAATCAGAACAATTATTTTTTCTACGGAATTACTGCATTAGATATATTTAAACAGTTTAAGCTTTTGTTTGTAATAATTATTTAAGTATTCTACGAAAGTAGCTTTCTAGCGAAAATGAGTCGGTTTTCAAACAAAAAACCTACGTTAATTTAAGTACAAATAATGAAGGTAAAGCTTTTTAATGTTACTAACAGAAAAGTATGAGGGTAAATGAATTTCGAACTTCCGAACAATACGAGGAGTCTAATTTTTAGCGACCATAATTTACGTCTTTTTAGTGTTTTTATATTACTGTTCGTCGTTCCTTGCCTGACTACTGACTGTTAACTTCTTTCTTGTTAACGTCTTAATTAAACCCATATAGTCGTACCATTTGTGCACCGGGTAGCTAGTTAAAATATCAAATACCATTATGCAACTCAACTTTGCATCTCACTTTCTACAGACTAAAAAAGTTTTGCTCCGATTTGATGGTAGCACTTCACTTGGCCATGTTTGCCAAATATCCATCATGCATCTCTTACATTTGACATGCCGAATGAAAGAGATGCAACATTATATTTGACAAACAACAACCAAGTGAAGTGCCACCTTGAGGGTTTTCATTCTTTTGGCCAGACCATGATCAATATTTCGTCAATATCGTCGATACTGCGCTAATTAAATCGTAAGACTAAAATAATTGGAATCTCTCAAAGTAAAACATTCACATCAAAATTATTTTCAGCGTCGCTTAAGTAACAAACAAGAACACAGATTTATTTCGATGCAAAATTCTGTAAAATTAACGAATTAATAACTCAAACGGAACGGAGTGTTGGTAAAAGTTGGCGAGCACCTGCGTCTACCGAGTCGTCAGTGACGCTTACAATGACGCCGCAGACTCTTTGTTTGTTGAGGAAAGTTAAAATGGAACGCTTGCAAATATTACGCAGTGTTTCTTTCAGTTATCGTGTTTTTAATGGCTTTTATATTATATTCTGGAATTTTCCTTAGATGATGATTATGACAGCCGTATTTCGTAATTTCAATCACTTCCTTACTCACAAGCGATGTGTTTGTTAATGGGTGATTAATTATTTAAATTCCTCAACGGCATCGCTAGGTTTGTACTGATTTAGTTTCTATGTAAAGTTAAATAAATAAGAGTAATAAGTGTTTAAAAAAAGGACGTTGACGTCACGAACGACGATACAGTGGACCTACCTTAGCGAAAGTTAGTGACTAAAAATAAAAACAAACGTTTTTCAAACAAAATTTTATTTTACAATACGGATACAAGTACAATAAAGAACATACAGTGTTATCTTAACGAAGTGGCATGTTATTAAGTGTTAATTAGGCATTACAAAGTATCATATTTACTTGCCAGTGCTTACAATTAAAAAAACTTACCCTCTAACGTTAAAAAAAAACACTATAAATATAGTTATACAGTGCTGGATTACAATTGTAGCATAGTGCGATACGCGCGCGAGTCTAGTGTATAAAAGACCAAGTGGCATGACTGTGTGCATCGGAACTGGATAATCGTCGGGTTTATAAGACAAATAAATTAACTGCCGTAATCATCTACTTTCTTATTACAGCGCCATCTGCTGACTGTCCCTCTGACTACTGAGGCATCTATCCACCTTGCTATTGACATCTGTGCGTTATCAACCACTATGGTTAAATGTACCGCATGTGGTAAGTTCCTCTCACCGCTAGAGTGCGCTAAATGTTCGAAATGCTTTGGCCAGTTTCATAGGGGCTGCGCCAATTTATCGAAGGATGAACGAGTTTCGTCAAAATGGGTTTGTCCAGAGTGTACGGCTACTGCTCCCCGTAAGAACACTGATGATACTCCCATCAAGAGCACGGAACTTACATCGGCGGATGAAAGCGACCCCAACACTCCGAGCCAAGAGTCAGAGCACGACCTTGTCAAGGAGCTCAGATTGTTCCGAGTGGAACTTGGGTCAGTGCGGGCAGAGATGACGGCAGTTCGTCAGGAATTGACAGCCTTGAACAGGAGTGTCGAGTGCTTCCAAAGCCGCCTGGACTTAGTTGAACAAAGGGTGACACTTATTGAGGAGCGCATATCAGAAGGGTCGGGTTGCGACAACAGCGAACTAATAAATACCATCGCAAAACTTCAGTCGGAGCTAAACGATAGGGACCAGGATCTTCTGCTTAACGACCTCGAAATTACCTGTCTCCCCGAGACCCCCAATGAAAGTGGAACTCACTTAATTATAGCTGTGGCTCAAAAGTTGGGAGTAAACCTCGATGAGCGTGACGTTGTTTCTGCGGAAAGAGTGGGGGCGCGCCGGGATGTGCGGGACGGCGGCGAGACTAGCGAACAACCGCGCCCGCGGCCGCTAGCCGTGCGACTGGCGCGCCGCGCGCCTCGCGCCGAGCTACTGCGCGCCGCGCGGGTGCGCCGCGGCGCCGACACCGCCGGCCTAGGCCTGCCTGGTACTCCTCGGAGATTCTACGTCAACGAGCGTTTGACCAAGCAGAACCGGGTGTTGTTTCACCGGGTGCGAGAGGAGTGCACGAGGCTGAAGTGGCGATTCTCCTGGACTAGAGATGGCCGGATTTATGTGCGACGCCTAACGGACACCGCTGCACATCGGATCAAGTCTCTAGAAGATGTAGGAAAGGTTTTTGGTTTATCCTCAATTTGAAGGATCGAATACTTAAGGCCAGTCGAGTTTTATATGTCATATTATTTTTTCTGTTCTCACTTTCGGCTATTTTACTTCTTTTTTTATGCCATGGGTGGGACCTGTTATTTTATACACACGAGGCCAGTGGTGGATCACAACACTATTTTATATATATTTTCTTATTTTTCGTTTCTAGCCTATTCCCCGTTTCCCCACAGTGTTTGAACGATATTGCAAACTGTATTGCTTCCTATTATTTTTCCATCCCTACTACTGCTCTTATGGTGTTATACTCTGTGGACAATGCGAAATACGCTTTGCAAAGCCTTAGTCACACATTAATAATTGATTTACAATTTATAATAGTCATTATCATCGTTATAAACCCTAATTATTTACTATTTACCCTTTCATTCATGGCATTCTATATAATAATTTGCATTTACTATGATTAATAAAAATAACGCATTATTTGTAGGCTTACTCAACCCATGTTCTCTTGGCACGAAGCATGAAGAGTTTATAGTGGCGATGCAAAGGCATTCCGTAGACATTATGGCTATAAACGAAACCTGGCTGAGGGAGGGGGAGGAGGGCCGCGCGCCGGCTGTCCCCGGCTACCGACTGCGGCACACGCCGCGCCCTGCCGCCGTGCGCTCGCGCGGCGGCGGGGTCGGCTTTTACATCAAAACCGGCATTAACGCTCGGGTTTGTTCTTACCCGGCGGCGCCCTTAGTCGAGCAAATGTGGCTACAGCTTAACGTAAATGGACTGAAAGTCGTCGTTGGCACGGCATATCGCCCACCCTGGCTGGATGTAGATACATTTATCGAGGCACTGACTGAATCTATAACTACGTTCGCGGCCTGTAACTACATTATTTTACTTGGTGATTTTAATATTAACATGTTACAAATTAATGACGCTAACACCAAAAAACTAAGAAACTTTTTGCATTGCTCAAGCCTCATACAGCATGTTGATAAACCGACTAACTTTACTGGCTATGACACTAGTACCTTGATTGACTTGGTCTGCTCTGACGCACCGGTTACAAACCTTACAGTTGATTACATTGCGGATCTTAGCACACATGCCTTCATTGTATGTACATTTAAAATTAAAAAAGAAAAGCATATCCCCAGATGGATCTCATTTAGGCCACTGAAAGATATAAACAGCGAGTTTTTTAATAGAGATCTGAATTGTATTAACTGGGAAAGTGTCTTGGAGCAAGATAACGTATGTGACATGGTCAATGTATTTAATGAAAGCCTTTTACTTTTATTTGACCTCCATGCCCCTCGCAAAAAAATATATTTCAAGGAACGTCGCTGTCCCTGGATTACTTACACATTAAAAAAAATGATGAATCTTCGTAATGAAGCTCATGCTAAATATCGTAATACTAAATTAGAAACTCACAAAAAATACTATAAAGATCTCAAACATATCGTCATCACTGCTATTTACAACGAGAAACGCGCATACTTTACCCATCAAATTAATTGCTACACCAAAAATCCAAAAGCACTTTGGAAAAATCTAAAGCAAGACATTTTAGATAATAATGAAAATAAGGAGCTTCCTGTTCATTTCACTGACCCTGACGTCATCAATCACCACTTTCTTGACCTCCCCGGCAACAGAGACATATCGATAAGTGATCTGACCTATTACGAATTTAACCGTCACGGCCCGTATAAGTTCCATGTAGAACCTGTCTGCGCCGATTTAGTATCGAAAATGATCAATACCCTGAAGTCAAACGCACAGGGAATTGATGATATCTCCCTAGACATGATACTTCTCACTCTGCCTCGCACTCTGAACGCCATAACAGCCATTATAAACAAATCCATTGAGAGTCACACTTTTCCCACTGCCTGGAAAACTGCGCTCGTTAAACCGATTCCTAAAAAAAATAACCCAGCTACTGTCAAGGAACTACGCCCCATCAGCATATTGCCATGCCTTTCTAAAGTGCTGGAGAAAATTATCTGCACACAAGTAACCAAATACCTAGAAACGAATAGTGTTCTGCCCGTCACACAGTCTGGGTTTCGTAAGAACCGTAGCACCACCACTGCTTTACTTGACGTTGTGGACAATATAATATGTGCCCAAGATGAAGGGGCAAGCACCGTTCTCGCTATGCTTGATTTTTCTAGAGCTTTCGACACCATCAACATCCCGCTCCTCCTATCCAAGCTATCTTACTACGGATTTGACTGCAATTCAGTAAAATGGTTCGATAGCTATCTACGTAACCGTAGTCAATGCGTAGTTATTAGAGGACGTTCAGGTGAGAATGTGGCCTCGAAAATAACACCGGTACCAGCGGGCGTCCCACAGGGGTCGATTTTGGGGCCAATATTATTTATTATGTACAGCAGTGATATACAAAATGTCATTAAACACTGTAACTACCATATTTACGCAGACGACATACAGTTGTATATATCCAGTAAACCCTCGAACATCTCTTGCGCAATAAATAAATTAAATGAAGATCTTGGTCGTATTGCCACGTGGTCCCAATGTAACTTACTATCCCTTAATCCCATGAAATCCAAATATTTACTTTTAGGCTCTAAACATCAACTTAGCTTATTATCAAACCTTAATTTCACAATTCATATTAATAATGAACCTTTAGAACAAGTCCCAGAAGCTCGGAACCTGGGCTTACTTATGGACAGAGAACTGCGTTTCGAAAATCACGTCCTTAATACTGTACGCAACTGTTTTTATAAGCTTAAGATTCTATACAATATACGTAACTTTCTTGACACAAATCTCAGAATACACATTTGTGACACCCTGATACTGTCGAAGCTTAACTACGGAGACATAGTTTATGGTCCGCGGCTGCTGTCGCGTACTCAACGTCTCATACAGCGGGTACAGAATGCGTGTGCCAGATTTTGCTTTCAGATACCACCGCGTGCGCACATTACACCTTTTCTTAATCGTAATAACATTTTAAAAATGGACACGCGCAGAAAACATCATCTGGCCACATTAATGTTCGGACTTGTTAAATCAAAGGAGCCCACGTACCTATACGGGAAGCTTATCTGGGCGCATAACGCACACAGCCTGGACACGCGACCTCTCAGGCAGCTGCAGCTCGTAATCCCCCGCCATCACTCAGCTGCATTTCGTGGGTGTTTCCGCTACGCCGCCAGTAAATGCTGGAACAACCTCCCGCCGCCACTCCGAACTCTGCAAACAGCGAACACGTTTAAAGTCAAATGTAAGGCATATTTACTAAGTCAGCAAAAAAAGTAAAGCTTGATCATTACGCAATCTTTTCAATTTTCATTTTTCAAGGCTGTAATGTTTACCTTGTGGGACTGCTCTGAGTAGAATCGTAAGTAGTTAAATTCAAATTTCGCACTGAGGTACCATTGAACCACTATTTATTTTATTTCACGCACTAAGACTTTGACTTTGACTTTTTAAGCTAAGTCAACGTTGAATAGAATAAATATAAATTAATTTTGTTTCGTAATCCAGCCACACCCCAAGAGTGAGAGGAGGTAAATGAGGGTAGGTACCGGTTATTCCGCTGCCGACCCGCGCCGTTTGTTAAAGCCTTATGTTGGTAGCACCGATTGGCGCTTTTACCCCTCTCCACTTCCTTGTCTCCTGTGCCCAGTTGCCTTCCTATTTTTATTATTTGTATGAATATTATGAATATTTATATTTTACTCCTCTATTCCATTTTTCTACTATATATTGTATTCTCTTATTGGTTATTATTTAAATCAGTGTATATGTGGGCAACCGCTGTCTCTTCGTTCGTGTGTCACGTTGGCGCCACTGAAAATCAGCGTCGCGGTTCAGGCCGTGACATAGTGCTGAGTGGTGTCAATTTCGACGACAGGAATCACCCATGGCAACATTATGCTAAAATTACTAAATTCTTTTTCCTTATTGTTTAAATTTTTTTCTGTGTTGCCATTCTTTTTGTCAATGTTAAATTTAATCTGTGTTTTATTTGTTTTTTCCTGTGATCGTCGAATAAATATTTTCTATTTTCTATTTTCTATTTTCTATTTAAATAACCTGTCATTCTAATCACCTAAGAAAAATCCCAGAATAGTGACTCCATATAAAACTCTTCCTTTTTAAGGAGCCTTACGGGTATCCATGTCCAACTTGATGTTATTATAGCATCCGAAGAAGCAGATGCTGCGAAATAGAAAATAATCCAGATTTTAAGGACAATCATCATCATCATCATCATGTCAGCCGAAAGACGTCCACTGCTGGACATAGGCCTCCTCCAAGGCTTTGTGCTTTTCGCATCCACCGCGGTCCAACGATCCTGACGAGGTCGTCACTCCATCTTGTTGAAGGCCTTCCTACAGCTCGTCTTCCGGTCCGCGGTCTCCACTCCAGAACCTTCTGACCCCATCAGCCATCAGTCCTGCGAGCAATGTTCCCCGCCCACTGCCACTTCAAAACAATAAGGAAGGTAAAAAACCGATTGGCGTGCTTCTCTTGTTACCAAAGATATAGGGACTAGAAAACTCTTCGAAATATTGTAGCAAAAAATGTATTATACCAAAGATGAGATAAATACACAAGGTTACATGCTAAAGTAACTAAAGTTAAAGCCTAACTAAATAACTAAGTAAGAAAGCTTGATTAAACTTACATTTGTTTAAACCCAACTTAAGTTAATTTGGAAACCTAAGTAAGATTGATGTAGGACCAACTTCAGCAGTCTGGGCAAATTGCGAAACCACCGAATCCTCTTAAGTCTGGGTGTGTTTTTATATAACATTTTAGTGTAAGTGATGAAAAGAAAATGACAGATACGAAAATAAAGAATCTCTTATTTCTATTAGAGGTTTAGAACCGATTCAAAACAGTGTATACCAACATTGATATAAAAATACGGCATGTTAAATCCCTGCAGCCTTGGTAGAACATGCTGTACATTAGGAATGCCATTAGTGCTTAAAAGCAAGTTAAGTTCGGAACGGCTACTCGAATGTGTTGCTAGTAAAGTTGCTAGACTAAATTTACTATGAGGGGAAACCTGCTAATAGTGCACATTGTTTACTTAACTCCAGATACATTTCAAATTGTAATTTACTAATATAGTACGACCTTAATCTTTCGACTCTCCTTAGTCGTGTGATGTTTGGGAAATGAATATTTAGCATCTTTTTTTGCAGTTGACTGATACGAAAAAGAACCGGCAAATTAGGCTTTCATTATAATATACTTGGACTTTTATTCGCGGGATCGCTTTCCCGATTAAAATGATGTGACGATGATCTGTTTATTTTTTTATTCGTTACACCTCTAAGATTAAGAGAAGGCCCAGATTCCGCAAAACCTCAACAAATAAACAAAACATAAGCCAGAGAAATACATAAACGGATGCGAAAGTATTGCAAAGCATCGCAAGATGGACAATGTGATTACAAGATATAACTTTAACCGAGTGGAATAGGAACCTTAAAATTTGTGTTCGAGGACACCGATTCAATCATAGCATACAAACATTTGCTGAAACTTGGATCGAAAAACAAACCTCAACCCCGGTTTACGAGTATCCAAATCCATTTCAATAGCGTGGCTGAGCAAAATGTTTTGAATAAAAACGGACGTTTCCCAGCTTTGAAATATGTAGCTTTTTGTCTACAAAATCCATTAAAAATCATGTTTGTTGGATGTCAGCAGGCAGCGCTTGCGTTGAGCGCTCTCGCGTTCTCATAAATAATGCACCGTCCGTTAATGGAATTTTGTTGTACTCACGGTCTTCTTGCTAATAAGATAAGGTTGAATTTAGCTTGCTAATTCAACTGTAGATAAGCCATTTTTTCCCTTGTCCTAAGCTGTTTTTTTTTCACAGTAACCTCTCTTGACGGAGATTAATAGCCAGCGAGGGTTTTTACCTCGTGATTGGCTAATAGGTTCATGAACAGAGGAGCAAAGTGAAAGTATTAAATTTGCAGTTAATGTTACTATTATAAAGTTCTTGAAACTTTACCAGATTTTTATAAATATGTGTTAATTATGTTTTGTGGTATCAAGGATTACAGCGATTGGTTAGGAGTCGTTTTATTTAGTCAGTTTATTTCGCAGTATATTTTTTTACATTTAAAAGAGAGAAACCTAACCAATCATTAAATGTTTAAGATGTAGGTAAGTACGTAATTGTGATTGCATCGTGTTATTTTTATAAGATGTAGTGGTGTGAGTATTCTCCTGAAGTAACAATACATATTATGAGACGGACGTAGCTTCAATCCCGTTCCATAACAGCAAGAACCGCAAAAGTTTCAAGTTTTAAGTCTAATCCGAATTTCCAGCGAAGTTTCATACTGAAATCTAAAACTCCAACGCTAGCAAAAATCGCACTTAGTGCCTCAAAGCAAAATTGTTATCCTCAAAAGCATAAGCTTAAGACAGCTTATTTTGAAGCTTTGATGTTTGTTTGAAGTTTGCTAGAGCTAGAAATCCAGTGCCTATATTTCAAGAACTCAAAGCAGACTAATTAGGGGCCTTCATCTTTATGGTTGCAAATTATGAAATCGGAGGATTGTGGAAAGGTTTCATTACTTAATCAATTATTATTACAAAATACAGAGCAAGGGCATGTCGGACCATGCTCATTGCTCAGTGTAGGGTAGTTACTAAAAACACATGAAAATATCTCGATATTGAAGTACCTATGAACTATTACTTTTTAAGTTATTTGGTCTTAGGTGTTTTTTATGTACGAGTATAAACATTTTAGTCTCAAATATTTCAAGAACTCATCAAGTCGTTGTAACGGCTCTTATTTTTTGCTCTTATGTTGAAAATATTGTTCAGGTTTTTGCACAACACACAAGCCAATGGCACTTTGTGAGTTCTAAATATCCTAGACGGTCCCCCAAAAGTAAATAAATAATGCACGCTGCATGGTATACATATCGATAATTTTACGTGTACAAAATTTCACTTTGTTACTGTGATAGTTGTGATAGAGAAAAAGTGGGTTCGACATACGGACAGACAAATGGACAGTAACGAAACTTTAAGGGTTATTATGGTCCTTGTTTGACTTGTTTGACTTTAGGACCTCGAAAAGGCATACTTACTAAGTTTTTTCTGTATTTTTTTTTGGCTATTGTTATTTAGCTATATTTTTGGGAGGCCTTTATTAGTTCGTTGGAAGGCTTGTACGTTCATACCGGCCTCTACGGAATGCGTAGCGGTTTAAGTCTGCTACGGTTAGATTTTACTTAACGCCCTGTAAAATTCTATAAGACCTAGTCCGGTGTTTATATCTATGGGGTTCTTGTATGGTTTATCTTCTTTTAGGTGAAAATTGGAGCTTACACTAGAAAACATAGATACAAGTATGTAAAGTACAATAGTCTTGTAGATGGTATCGAATTTCATTTCATAGAACGAACTTTTTTCTTCTGAAACCATGATTTTTTCAGGATATTTTAAATATTAATTACGTAGGTTAGGTTTGGTTAGACATTTGACTCAAAAAACATAACTCATACGGCGAGAAATACCTTTCTATGAAATTAAAATTCTGAGTCATGAGACGTTCATTAACTATTAACATTAACAGTAGATACTTTAACCCCTGGTCATATTCTTTATTTCCTTTGCACAGTATAAAACAAGGTCGCTTTCCGCATCTGTCAGTCTGTATATCCGCTAACCCCTCCTAAACCACGAAACCGATTTTGATGCGATTTTCACCATCAGTTAGGTATTTATATTTGAAGATATTTATATGAAAAGTTGAAGCCAAATATAAGGTCTGTCGAAGATACAATGTTGTTTACACGTCATTTTACCAATTCGACTTTACCGATATTAAAAATACATACTCTGTGTGAAAATATAAAGACCGCTTAATTGGCCGACTGAATATTGCTCCGTATTAATTCTTCACGGGTTACCGAATTAAAATGAATAATTATGATAATGTTAACGGCCAGCGAGGTCACGGACAGACGTCCTTGTTAACATTTCATCCACGTTTTATCATTATTCCCATATTCCGCCCGACATGACCCTCATTACACGCAAGTTTTATGAACAATGCTTGTTAAAAACAGGTCAAGAGCGAGTTGGCTCCGTATTTTAGTTCTTATTCAACTACCTACACTCGCCATGTTTTTTACGTACGTAGAACTGTGTCTCGAATAGCTTTCAGGCCGTCTCTGTGATAATTTAAAACGTTTTTAGATACAGGACATAAAAACTCTGATATCCGCTTAGATCTACAAGGCCCAGAGGTCCTGGTGGCGGGACTATCATATACGCCCCAAAACCTCGCTTGCAAAAATGGCTTCGAGATGGGGGGCCAGAATGTCAAGTGCGTGGGAGTAGTCGCTAAGTTCTTGCCTGAGCAAAACTTCAGACAAATTAGCTTTAGATACCGGCACTCTAATGTAGATACCGGTGTAACCATGCATATCAACTCTCGTCTTAATACCTTAACAACGCGAACGAAGTGGCAAAGGTTACTGTGGCATATAAGGCACCCTGCAAGCCGGCCCCTAATTTCTGGCGCTCCCGTAATTAACATGAGAACGTGACGCGCCGTCTAACGACGTCAGCGCTCGCTTACGTATTCCTCCGGCTCTCTTGCGATTGCTGGGACTTGAAGTTGCAAGATACATGCTAGTCTTGTTAATAATTATTTTTTATTACTTGAAAAAACAGCGAACAATCTAATACAAATTGACATAGTTCCAAATTAAACTTCTAGGCTTGTACTATTTTGTTATTATATTTTTTAAACAAGCATGGACCTGGTGCGAAGTAATCACCACCGCCCTTAAACACCATCAAGAAGAGCTGTCGGTCGGTCTTTTCTTGAGGGTACCATGAGTATAAAGACAACGATAAGCATAGGACACATCCAATACTCTGGAACTAATACTCATGCTCATCATAAAATTATTTGTGCATACCAGGAAACGAACCCAGGACCAGGGCTGGGCTCCAACCAGACTAAACGCGTCGTCAACTCAGCATGTTACTCAAAATAGCTGACTTCTGCTCCGACGGAAAACCCTGTACCCGCTTAAATCGGTTTCGATCAGCCACGGGACAACCAACCATCAACTACACAAGTGGGGATTGAGGAAGCCACCACAGTGCGACTGCGGAGCACTTGACGAGACCCTCTCCCACGTTGAATGATTGCCTACTTTACTTGCTGTTTTCCCGGTGGCATGGAGGAGCTACATACATTTCCGCCAGCCGCAGCAAACTGGCTGAAACACCTGGACATAGACGTTTGATCAATGCAGGACAAGTGGCATATGCAATGATGATGACTCAAGATAAGTTGCTGTAGAGTCGCCCTAGTCAAAATTGGAGATCATTAAAGTTAAAACTAAGGTAATAAACGCAATGGACATAAGCTTTCGTCAGGCCCTCGCCAAGACTATGTCAGTTCAAGGCCATCGTTACTGCCCGGGCTTACAACCCTAATAAGCTACGTGTTACTTATCTCTATCAGGCAAGTTGAGATAAGTGGTGACGAAAAATCAAGTTAATAACATAGAGTACAATATAAATAGGCTTTATGGTTTTTCGTTTCTGTTACAGTTAAATGCCCTATTAGGGTTGTGAATTCAATGCAATGTCTTAAAGATTTACATTTACAGCTCACATTTAAATGATTATGTAATAAAATTTGGTATTATGCTACTTTTGTTAATTATTTTAGGATTAGTTCCCTTACAGCTTTTTCTGACGTGGTTCAAGTTAGACTTCCTTCTGAGATAAAAGTACCCCAAATCTGTCTCCGGGATAATCTGTTTACCAAAATTCACAGCGACTGGGAAAGCGTTGAATACTGCACAATCAAACAGACGTAATCTCGCAATTCATAACATGAATTACTTATGTATTGTCCGGACCAGATCTCTTCTCGTCTATGAATATCAGATGGACAGAAATGTATGAACCCCACCTAGGAAGCAATAGCAATTAGCGATACCTCATCGGACAGGTATTTTTATATTCTACAACATTTTTATGGCGGGAAATGTCAAATCGCGGTGAGAAATTTCAATGTCACCGAGAACATGTTACGTTTGAACTTTCCCATTTTTTATGTCCTGATTACTTGTTTAACACAAAGATTTAGGTCTGCCGGCAATAGTTAAAATTTAGAACATAAGATAACCTGTCCGGTGACGTTATGGTCATTATTGGTCACACTGGCTGATACGAGTATGCCCGTGCTTCTTTGGCATTAATATGTGTTTCTCTTTTTTTCCCTGTCATATTATCCTTAATTCCGGCTACCCAACCGCTCAGTTACCTTATTTACCTTCTAAGTTAAGCTTTGAGCTGTTGGACGACGCTTTGCCCTAGTTGGTAGTGACACTGCCTACGAAGCTAGTGGTCCTGAGTTCAATTCCCGGTAAGGGGAGATTTTTGTGTGATGAGCGCGACTATTTGTTTCTGAGTCATGGATGTTTTATATTTAGGTATATATTTCTCTTATATAAGTATTTGTATCGTTGTCTAGTACCCATAGCACAAGTAAGTTAAAGTTAAGTTAAGTAAGGGCTAGAGCAATTGGTGTGACACTGTCCCCTGATTTGTCCCTGATGTTTTTGATTTCATTCAATTTTACCGTCAGAAGATAATAATGCAAAGCAAGCCTTGTATCTTGTTCCCTACTTATTTAGTTTGAATATTGTACAGATTTTTTGCTGATACCAAATTAGATTTGGCTTTTCTCCGACGTCGCAATTTTCCGCATCTTTGAGTTTTTTCATTATTAGTTGAACAACTGACTGGTTTTTAACATTGCCTATTATGATTCACTTCGCTAGCATTTGCGAGCGGTATTAATAATGAATATTCATCAGTATTTTACCCCGAGTATTTATTTTAGATTTCCGTACCCAGGGGGTGTTAACGGGACCCCATACCTATGTTATCAAGTCTCCACTGTCCTTCTGTCTGACACCGAGTTGTATCTGAGTGTAAATTTCTATTGCCGATATAACAAAAAGAATAATAAAACAGTACTTTTTTTACCTAATGTGATTTTTTCGTTATTTTTTCGCCGACTTTGCAAGATACCTACAGCGAAACAATTGCTGTAGGTATCTTGTAAATCGTAATAAGTAGGTAGACAGTTGACATGTTGACAGAGTGTACACCTATACATATTATTGTAGCCGGGTTTTCACTTTTTTGGGACGAAGTTTGGTTTTGATATACTCGCAAGCATATTAACTCGTATTTGATTACCTTTATCAACTAGAGATTAAATAAAAGTCAAAAATTAGACTAAATTTTGAATCCTACCTCAGCCGACCCACCAAAAATACCCGCGAGACCAACTCGCGAATTTGAGTAATCCAGGGCCAATCTCACACAACACTCAGGAGCAAAAATACCGGGTCAGAGTGCGTTTTTCATACAAACGAGACTATTTCGAAGCCTTCATTCCTCGCCTGGGGTTGTTTTGAGTGAGGTTTAATGGTGGATACTGCGAGGTTCAATAGAGGAGGTCAAAAGTTCTTAAGATACCTGACTGATCGCAGAATCAGTTAACACCACAGCGGGAGTTTGGGTCAGCACTTGGATTTCCTTACATTTTATTGCCTTTTTAGATGTTTTTCTGAACATGCTCAATTCCGGCGTTAACCGCAGATTTATTCAGTTGGGTATCCTAGGCACTCTGGAAGTCCTGTATCGATGCTCGAGGTATTCATCATCAGATTTCACTAAAAGCATTCCCTGGCGAGGAACCAAGGCTTCGAAATAGCCTCTTTAGTATGAAAAACGCACTCTGACCCGTTATTTTTGCTCCTGAGTGTATATCAACTAGAGATTTAAATAAATGTCAAAAATAGACTAAAAATTTGAATCCGAACTCAGCCGACCCACCTGACCTTAATTTGAATCCATTATTAATAAAGACTACATTAACCCTTAATCTAGATTAGTTGCTATAGCAAAATACCCGCGGGACCAACTCGCGTATTTGAGTAATCCAGGACCAATCAACTACTTCATAGTTCACGAAATATTGACGAACGGGATTTGACGATAATTGACAGTTTCGTTACGGTGACAAAACTCTTCTTTAACTGGACATTGATTTTGATTTATACCCTCTTTTATCTTTATCTTTTTATCTTTTATCTTTATCATGTTGACTTTCATCTACTTGTACTGTACGCATAGCCTTTGGCCGGAATTCTTTCATCTTTATGATGAAAGTCCGGTAATTCTCAGCCGAGCAAGGACCGGGACCGAGCCATTCCAAGGACTTTGAATTTCACCTTATGAAGTGAATACCCGCCCAAGACTCTTAAATATTTCGACCTTGAAGTTCTACTGTTGCTGAAGGAGGCAAATGTAATTAGTATACGAGGTATACAAAACTTGGGTAATATTGGAATGGAAGAAAATGGCTGCCATCTCCTTAGACAAGCACTTGTGCCAATTGACTCATCGATCTTCAGTTAAATGAGCTTGGATTTCATTTTGATCCTTAGTATGGGATTAATTATCGGTAAAATCAGACTAAAGGTGCATTTATACGGGCAACTTTTTGAACAATAAAGATAAAGAGAAAGAGACATTTATTCCCAACAATTCAAAATTACATGACATTGATACAAAAAGAAAAAGACGGAGAAATTGTTGCGAAACGGTCCCAACTCAGCATTCGCTAGCTGTAAAGCCAGCACTGGTCTTCCGTTGGAACCGCTTGGTGAAAAGACGGAAAGTGACACACTTAACACAAAACAACACAGATCAAAACATGAATCGTTCGTTCGAGATAATCTCGAACGACCATAATATATTCGGACTCCAATTCAATAACTGTTCGGACTTCTCACTCAAAACACAAAACTAGAGTAAGACAGCTATTATTATCGGATATTAATATGTAAGTGCACCTTCAGACTCTTAGAAGTAACGTAACGTAACGTCTAAAGCTTACTAAATTCAAGCTTTGTAATAAAATTTTAGTTCATAATTTGAACTACGAACTACTAAAAGACGGCTCACAATCCCCATTAATACGTTCCATTTATCTTAAATAATGGAATCGATTTCACGGGTCCCTTAATACATGCAACCCCTAATTGTATAAATTTAGCCTCATAAAACCATTTTACAAAACGTTCACAGGTACAATTACGGGTAATCTGCTTTATTTACCTGGGGCGGTTATTACAACATGGCTATGCAGTTCATTTTTCAGCGAGCGTAAAGTACAGAGCTATACCAGTTATATAGCTCTGTCCTTTTCTCTCGGCGTAAACTGAGCTGCATTGCTATGTCATAATAACCCCTCTGATCTCCCTTGTTGGGAAGTGGACTCATCCTTTCTAAATCCAGTAATTACAAAGTAACCTTATTTACATTCGGTCCATGTGTTGAAAGAGGTCTTAAATTTTCAGTGCCCAGGGTACTATATTTTCATATATAATTAGAACTGATATTGAGTCATTGGTACTGAACTTTTTAACCGAGAATTTGCCGAGTATGAAGTCGGCTGGTGTGGCTTCGGCATGGGTTATTTATTTTATACTCAACTGCGAGCTTGGGTTGTGTGCGAATGAAAAAACCTTTATATTACAATTTTGTAACGGTAATTAACAAGTTCTTGCCAAGAGATACATATCGGAATTATTTTACCATATTCAAATTAATTCGGTACTGATACTACCAATTTGATAATGACATGACGCGGTTTGCCTAGTTAGTAGTGACCTCCCTACAAAACTAGCGGTCCCGCGTTCGATTCTCGGTAGTAGATTCTCGGGGCAAATAGCATTTGTTCATGAGTCCTTGTTCTTTTTCTTGTAGGTACTTAAGTGTGTAGATTGTTGTGTAGTTTCCACAACACTAGTCTAGATCTGCTCACATAGTTTGGGACTAAGATTATTGATTGTCTATTCTTTACTAGCTTTTGCCCGTGACTCCGTTCGTGTAGAAGTCGTTTATCCTTATTCCCTCGGAAACTGAAACACTTTCCGGGATATAAGCATCTTATATTCTTTGAAAAATCTATAGTTTTAGCCGTGAAAGCATAACAAACACACAGACAGAGATACTTTCACATTACATAATAATTAGAATGGATAATGTTGTATGGTATTTTATACAACCAACCTGGGGCACTATTCTTCTAGGGCTAAACCCAATTGCTTTTGACATGTCATCGTGTCGTCAACGTATTAAAATCAATACTTGTACAGAAGTAGAACAAAGCATCTCTTTTACGGTTCGTAAATATTGCTTCATTCTTTCAAAACGTAAATGTCTTTCTTTTGAAACAAAAAGTACTAACAATTCCTCACAACCCCTAACTTTGTTCTCAGCGCGCATAAACCGGAATGAGTCCTATTTTCGAACAAGATCTCCGGGGTGCAAAGACCCCGTAATCATCCTTTATTCAGTGTATCTCATCCCCATAGTCCGGCAAATAAATGAGCCGCATTAGATTTAATTAAAATGGTGCTATAAAGGTCCCTTGAAAGGCCATTTCATAGAACTGAAGAATTTATGAACTCATCACGCTGTGTGCTTTGTTCCTTTAATGCAGCGCACGTATTATGTTCTGAGAGTTGCACTCTCTTATTTAACTTATTATGGATGGATGCAAGCGGCGCAGGACTGGTTTTTGTGGCAAACCTAGGGGGAGGGAGGTGTTTAGACGGAAATGATGAATGTAATGGATTGCAAAAAAGGAATGTAGGTACTAGTTTTCATTTTACATTACTCCCCTCCTTTGGTAAGGGGGGGGTGAATGATAATAATCTCCAATTAATTCAAAGCGCTTCAGCTTTTTAATAATCACCACTATACAATTTACACGGTAAACTTCTCAAAATTGCTTCTCGACTTACAACCGCCACGAAAACTTCCAAATCAACCATAACTTCCTTAAAACTCATACCGTGCTTAGTAAAGTGAAGTTATTCCAAAAACCACCTTCCTTGCTGAAGATACGGTTTAAACTTAAGTCCGTTGAAGAACGGCATACAAGAAAGAGGTCCAAATTGGTTGGAAGAGTTTGCCTGCTTGGGATTCCATCCATGTAATAAGGCCTGAGATATTAGGGTCAGTTTCGCAGGGGCCCGACTAAGTTCCTCTAATTTATAAACGATCGAGCCCTGACCTCCCAATAATGGAATAATCCTAGTAAGCCTTTTTCGATAATTAAACGCCAGTCGATAAGTTGATTTGCCTCATTATTTTGTCCCCGTTCGTATCTCAAATCCCGAGGGACGAAGTTTTAAGGAAAAAATCTGCAGGAAAATACAAGGAAACTTTAAGGAAACGATGGGAAATATTCGGTTTTGAATAGTTAAGCAAGGCTTTCTTCATACTGATGATTTTTTAACTAAAGATTTTTTCTGATAGTACCTACCTAATACGACTTCTAAAGGATAGGCATATTTTTCTTTGCTCTGACGTGGCTTATTGCGAGCAGTTATTACCCAAGGCAGAGACGATTGTAAGAGAGATGTAAAATAATACAATGCTTGCTATCTTGCTGTGTTCCAAAAGCCAAATGCAGTCTAGATATAAGCAAATAAAAGGTAAAAAAAAAAAACAATTTTAATGATATTTTTTATTTAACGATACAAAATGTATTTACAAATCACTGATGATTGGTACAAAAGATACCTTTTAAATACGCATTTGAACATAGTCTTGGTGCAAGTCAGCTGATGCATGGTTGGTCTAGGCGGAAGCTGGAACAAAACAACCACAGTGTTGTAGCGGGACTGTATATTAACACTGTTGAAGCCGAACCTTGCCAAGCCACGCAGGCGGTAAATAAGGACTTGGCTCGGCGAACAGCTGATTGAAAAATAAACAAGATAAATTCAAGCGAATTTTTAAATTTTCTGTATTTTAAACTTTTCACTAATATTTTACCCAATCATCATTTGATTATCTATATCATTTTACAAACTTTCATTTCACAAAGAGATACTTTTTTTTTGTGCCTATAGTCTAACCTAACCTAACTTATTTAATAAGCCCATGTAACCTATGTAATATGTAACACGTTTTTGCGAAATTAGTGTTTGTAAAATTATATAGTTTGTCAAATGATGAATTGGTAAAAAGTCAGGATACCATTTAAACTTTGGACTGGCTCGTTGGTTTATAGTGCAATCTGACAAATATTATGTGACGATCATAAGCATTAATACGTATTAATTGTAGTCATAAGGACTACACCCCCATGGTCACGGCGGGGACACGCGCTCGACCAATCGCTCAGCATAACTACACTCGTCAACGATCAATGCGTATTCAGTGTCCAAAATATATTTTTTCTATAAAGACGGCTGTATAATGTTATACCTAAAACCATTACAATATGCCTCTAATGTTTACACTGCCAGTATTACAGAGAATAAACAGTTTCAGGAGTTTTAATATAACATCGGTGTTTGTACACGTGCCGGTTCTTCAAAGACTGTATTAAGATTAGGATCTCATACAAAAAAAACTTGTTTGTTTTACCTATAAAATTTAGTAACGAATCTTTTGAATAAGAGTTTAAACGATTTACGGTTAATTAAGTAGGTTCAAACGGCCTTATATTTAAGTAGCGTCACACTTTAGTACTGTGTCACAGATAAGTGCAGCAGTTCAAACATGCATGACGTTGAAGTAACAAAGCATTAAATTGTGCATCTACATACAACGCCTACCGCGCAATAAACTTGTCATCGCCGGTATACATAGTTAACCGTTATTTTATTACCTTTCGTTTTAACCAGCACTTGGTCACCCATCCGCAAATTATATAATTTACATGTGCTCAAACTTTAGGTATATGCATCGAAATATTGGTTATCATAAACCTAAGGGTGTAAACACATCAATATTGCAGATGCCGAATTTTTGATCAAGTTCAATACCAGCGGGCTCTCCGATTAACATTCAAAACGAAGACGGAGTCGAGTTTGGGCACTGTGACTCACCTGGGACTGGAGCGGGCGCAGGCGCAGCCGCTGGTTCCGGAGCGGGAGCGGGAGCGGGCGCGGGCGCAGGCGCGGGTGCAGGGGCGGCGGCAGGGGGGGCGGGGGCGCCTAGTGTAAGTAAAACAGATTAAGGTAAAATATCCACTTGACAGCTGTTCCGCACGCAAAGGACTGTATAATTGTAAATAGATTTAGTAAAACGCTATTGCTGTTTTTACAAGCTCATCACTTTGGTTAGTATGGTATCTTTAGAGTTTCATGTGGATGTAATATATTCACACACATATTATTAGTATTATTCATACATTCGGTTGGGATTTGACAACAGAAAGTTAACCGTATTAACATTGCTGGATTTCAGCAATGCATTTAATACTGTTGATTTTAACGTCTTGCTTGGAATTTTGCGCTCACTTAACATATCTCCTGCGGTAATTGAATGGTTTCGTAGTTATCTAGTAGGTCGTCGGCAGCGATTAAAGGTGGAATCTTCCCGATCTTCGTGGTGCAGTACGCTGGCCGGCGTTCCGCAGGGTGGCGTGCTGTCTCCTCTTCTTTTTTCTGTCTTCATCAACTCTATCACGCATGGCCTTCTCTCTTCCTATCACCTTTATGCCGACGATCTGCAAATTTACTCTCACGGCGTTTTGGGCGAACTCGACTCTGTTATCTATACCACGAACAACGATTTAGCTCGCATCTTGCAATGGAGTAGTAGTTTTGGTTTGAGGGTAAATCCTGCTAAAACTCAATCTATTATTATCGGCAGTCCTAATTTTTTATCCAGAGTTGACTTTGCAAGTCTCCCGCCTGTTTTTTTCGATGGTGTTCTTATTCCTTTTTCTCATCAAGTTAAGAACCTGGGTATCGTTATGGACCGTACCTTGTCGTGGGTTCCTCAAGTTAACGAGGTTAGTAGGAAGATGTTTGCGTCAGTGTGGTCTCTTCGGCGGCTTCGTAACTTTCTCCCTCTCGCGACTAGAATTGCGCTTGCTCAGTCATTACTTCTCCCAATTTTAGACTATGCTGATGTGTGCTATTTAGACCTTACCGAGGAGCAGCTTAACAAACTTGAGCGTATTCAGAATTTATGCATTCGGTTCATATTTGGTTTGCGCAAATATGACCACGTCTCTAATTTTCGTTCGCAACTCAAGTGGCTTCCTATACGTTTTCGCCGGTACTTTCATATTCTTAATCTTCTCTATTGTGTTCTGTTTATCCCTGCTACCCCCCGTTACCTCAAGGAGCGTTTTAACTTTTTTACATCGGTTCGTTGTTCCCAAAATTGTTTATTAACTGTACCTTCCTCTTAATCTAAGTTCTACAACAATTCCTTCACTTTTCAAGCTGTCCGACTGTGGAACTCCCTTCCTGTGGAGTTGCGGCGGGCTAAATCTTTACCTATCTTTAAGAAACTTCTTCATGAGCATTTTTTGTCGCAGTCATAATTGTTCTGTCTTCGTCAATTTCTATCGTGTGGCTGTCTTTTTATTGTTTTCTCTGATGTGGATATATTGGTATTTATTTATGTATTTATTTATAATTATTTGTTTATTTATGCTTATAGTATATATCTTGTATGTAATTGTATATATTTACCTATCTATTTACAAAAAGTGTCTTGTTATTGCTTGCGTGAAGTCTGCGCCACCTACTGTGTAAAATATTTTTGTTCGACACCTTGTCCCTGTTAAGGTTGTCTGGAAGAGATCGCTAACTAGCGATAAGACCGCCTGTTGTTTACCTGTTGTTTTTGTTTTAATTTTACTGGATCTCTGTAATGTTTTTGTTTGGTGTTCAATAAAGTGTTTTGTATTGTATTGTATTCACTACGGCAGCCGCGCGGTTAAGTCCCTTAATGTAAAAGCGCTCTTGGAATAAAACGAGGGCCCCATAACCAAATTTTATATACCTACACATGTCATATAGATCCGATAGATCTCATGGATCGTATGGAGCTGTGCAATATCAAATTGACCAAATGTCTTCGTTTATTAAAAACACTACGGTTATTCAACAATCACGATGCAATTTGCTATTATGGTCGTATTTATGGATGTGTATAAACGTAGATAAAACATCTGTCACTTTCTGACGAGGTAATAAGTAAGTGCGAGAGTGACGGGTGCTTTATCTTCATCTGTCCACCATGATAAAGGCAACCAAAAATTACCTTCTGCAGGCGCGGGCGCCGGTGCTGCTGCTGGGGCACCTACAGAGTAAATAATTTAACTTATGAAATAACATCGAGTTCCTTTGGAAAATAAGGTTATTTTGGAAAAAATCTGTAATCCCCGTAACATAACTAAATTATACCGGAAGTTTATGTACTTATGTAAAATGTATTTACAAAGCTAAGAAAAACAAACCTTTTCTATTTTTTCTACCAAGCTTTAGTTGCTTTTAACTTGCTTTAGCTTTATGACATTTTCATGAGTTTTTTTTTGCAGAATAGATATGATGTGACTACTAAAAGTACCTTCTGCGGGCGGCGCGGGCGCGGCGCCGTCTGCCGCCGGGGCTGCCGGGGCTGCCGCGGGCGCTCCTACAACAAAATAACCAAGAGTCTCAAGACTGCAATCTCAAGACTGTGCAATCTCAAGCTTCAATCTTACGATGGTAATCTCAAGATTGCAATCATACGATGGCAATCTCAAGACTGGCAATCTAAAGACAGCAATATTACGATGGCAATTGAGATTGCAACTGCACATAAATATAGTACTGATATTTTTTTAAGTCGCAATATATGGTTATTGTCTAGTGGTGGTAGGCAGTATGTAATTTTTCCTTTGTCAGTTTAGTTAGTACGGAAATTTAAAAAGTTAGAGCACCGGCCAATAATGTTTTTTCTAAGGGGTTTTCATACATTACTTCTTGGCCTAGGCCATGAAGTAATGTAGGGAGCCACAAACAAGAAACATCATGTCTTCATTTCGTGACATTAACGCATACATTTCCGAGCATGTTTGAGAAAAGTAAATTTCATTATTCAATACCTATTGACCCTAAAATTTTCGATGAACAAAACATGTAGATGTACTCGTAAGTATCAGCTCCCGAAATCCCGAACATCTATTGTGACGGCCTAACTGCATAAGCAGTAAGCGCAAAAAAACATGATGATTTTAGGGCTGAAGGACTTCTTACTAACTTATACAATTAATACAATAGTATCTATAATAGTACCTAATGTGTATTATTCCAGACAGGTTATATGTATTTTATTGCTAGTCGTATTGTTTTATGTAAATCAATCAATAACCTTCCGCAGGTGCTGCTGCTGGCGCTCCTTCTGCAGGGGCGGCGGGGGCCCCTTCTGCGGGGGGCGCGGCGGGAGCGCCCTCTGCTGGTGCCGCGGGGGCCCCCTCCGCTGGAGCCGCCGCCGGAGCCGCGGGGGCCCCTTCTGCAGGCACCCCTTCACCTTCCTATTTGTTTAATTATTTTTTATAACTGCGTAAGGGATATTTCAAGGCAATAAGCGTTTAGCTTGAAGCAATGAAATGATGAAGTGCATTTGCTTTTTACAGCACGGGAAAGGTAAAAGAGCCCACAAAGACAATATTGGGATAAATTATAATTATTCACAATATATGAATAACAGATGTTTGATTATTATTGAATAATTCACTCTCCCAACACTTTAGGAGAATTAAATCTTACTTTTTATCAAAAACAATATTTAAAAGAGATCTTAAAAAATATTTCGAATAAAGTTTGAATAATTTTCTAGAAACAGTATTATACCTAAACTGTTCACGTTGTTACTTATTGGAAAACCATCGCGGCACACGCAAGCGTTACGCTCTTGACATATGACGCGCATAAACGAATTCATTTAGATCGATAAAGTTCCCCAAAATGACTGACGAAATTTAATAAAGCACAAGCGACGTGGTGACACTGGTTTTATGAAAATGTAAAAAGCAATTTCGGAAGCTTCGGCCGTATTATTGAAAGCACAATGAGTAACGTAATTATTCTTTTTGAAGCAATTCGTAGGTAAATTATGCGTAGGGCTTAAAATTAAGCAATTGACGTACCAAACTTGTTTCTGATACGCCTGAAGGTTCCATTCAAACCTAATTTTCAACCACAACAAATTGAACAGCATCGAGATGATATTCCGGCCAGAGTATTATTTTCTCAATTCGCAGAAATGCTCCCAAATAAATGATCAATGTATACAGGGTGGAAAAAAAATATGGGCCCTGGAGGGGAACTACCTTAAATCCTTAGGCTAGATCATTTTACTTAAAGGAAACATTACTTTATTTAAAAAGAAACAGAACTGCATTCAAAGATTTTCTAAACTTCACTTGTCTCATCCGAAAATCGAACCAGCGAAAAATTTAAAAAATAAACACTATTTTATTCTACTAATCGATTTATTCATTGAATGGTATTGCAGGTGATGAGTCGCTTATAACATATACAAAGAGATATTCCAATAATTATAAAACTATACCGATAGTATTATAGTTCAGGATAAACTCTCTCTACTAAACATTTTGACTTAGAAATAAAAAAGATTGTAGTATCGATCAAGCATTACTTATAGCGAGTGTTTATTTTTGGAATTTTTAGCTATTTCGATTCCCGGATGAGACAAGCGAATTTTAGAAAATCTTGCAAAAATAATTTTACCTTTAAGTAAAATGATCTAATTTAAGGATTTAAGGCAGTTCCCCTCCAGGGCCCATAAAATATGTCCACCCTGTATATTCAACTAGAAAGTCTCGCGTTTAATTTTTTGAAGTTGCATCGGTGTTTAGTTTATTGGGTTGGAAACAGGCACACATCCCAATCAGAACGTTGATGTTGCGTGTCTTTGAGCAAATATACAAATGTATGCGCATCTCATTGGTCATTTCAAATAGCATTCCAACAGTTTTTTTTTTATTATTGTCAGACGTTGACACATAGAACACTGCCATTTGTTGGTGGGTCCTAGGACTAGCATCTCGTTAATGATCAGTTTCAAAACGTTAAAAACGACACTGCTCCGAAGTTTGGAAAATTGGCAAAATTTTAGTAAACTGACTAGAAACGGAAAACAATACCGCTAATTATTATAATTAGATCTGTCTGTATACATACTCGTATAATACGTTGTGTTCCGGTTTGGGGATAAGACAGCCGGTGTAATGACTAGCATAGAGGCATTCCATCTTAGTCCTCAGGGTTGGCAACGCATTTGCAGTCTTGTGATTGCGAATGTCAATGGGTCACAGTTTCCACTTACTATCAGGTGGCCTGTGTGCTCGTTTGGCTTCATATGCCATAAAAAAAAATACAAAGTTATAGTAAAGCTTTCGGTGGTGTTATGTTTTAAATTAATTATACCCAAAAATACTGTCAACTCGTAACTAAGAAAATGTCACTGTATATTGCTCACATACACACGACGTCAACTTTCTTAAGCGTCTTGATCTGCCATAGTGAACAATTTTGCTAGTTTCGTAGCAGTTAAACTTTAAACTAATACAAACTTACCGTAACTACGTTTACAGCTGCGATAGTGGTGAACTACATGTGCTTGCAACCCGAGGATTCTCTGCCGCTCGTAAGTATACGTCCCTTTCTTACTTGACCAGTAAGAGAAGGACGCACTGAACGACACACAAGAGATTGTCGATGACGACGAAATAGCAATAAACGACTTCAACATGGAGAGTCTCAGGCAAAAGCTAGTGTATCATACTTTTATTGAATTGGTTAAAAATCAAGTATCAAAACCCTTTAAATCCTATTAACTGGTAAGTTTTGTTTAAATACCCCCTTTGTCGTACACTGGTGGATCTATACTACCATTTTTCTAATAGTCATCGCCTGTCTATACCAATCACTGTTGTTCAGTTGACTACAAAGAGATGCATCCACTTTTGGACTTTATTATAATGAAATAACGTGAAGAATTGGATACATCTGTTTGTAGTCGACTGTGAACGAATTCTGACCATATATATTTGCCACCCGTATTTCATAGAAAACCCAAAAAATCAGATCGTTATTATGGAAATGGGAGTGCTGCACATGCTTGTATTTTGTCGCAGTAACATATATATAACTTCGACAAGGTTTAAAATATACAGCACTTTGGAGTTCGTCCATACCTATTAATACCTACCTACTAACAATTGCTTCGCCTCCCGTCGTAGGACAACAAGCCGAGGTTTAATTTATTAAATACCATTTTAATTAAAGGATATTTCGAATTGGCCATTCGTTTCTAATTGATATTTCGCTTCTAATATTTCTCGTCAGAGTCTTAAACACCGGCATTTAATAAAAACTACTCCACCTGAGTTTTCTATATAATCTATGCAAATTATGTTTTCAACGATAAGTCATAGAAAACCTTTGATGGTTAATTTGACAACAATTAGGTGCCATATGTATCGCGAATTACGAAAAGACGTGTTTTTTTCTTTGCTCTTTACATACTAAATACGAATTGAGTTTTTTTTTTAAATGCCAATCGGTCCCATTATTTTCAAGGATTAAAATACTCTTTGAGAACAACTTAGGGGATAGATTACACATTTACACACATTAGGTTACACCCACAAATCAGAGATTTATCCATACAGTTCATAGGGTAGTTACACAGTGAAACTTTAGCATGTTGTTTACGTTCGTGAGTCCTTTATGTTGAAAGAAAATTAAACAGTATGTAGACAAGTAAAGGCCACTTGCACCAAAAAATTAATACTGGGTATGGGTGTGTTCATACCAAAACTGACATCGAAAAGTCGTTGTTGGCGGTTTTCTTTTTACCAAAAGCTGCCAAGCGTAGCAACAAGGGATCTAGTACCTTACTGCCCCATCGAAACCTACGACCCATATGGCCCTATTTAAGTTTATAAGAGGATAGATCAAGTAAGTTTACTGTTCTGTACAGCCAATTGTAAAATCGTGCAATTTCTCAAGGGTAAATATATTTAAATACATATATTTTAAAGGCCGGTCGTTCATTTGTAGACACTGCTCGTCGCACTGTCAATGTAATATTATCCAAATGAACACAATCACAGTAAATAAAACATAGTTTTCATATTTTCACCACTTACTTTACAACCATCGTTAAATTAATAAAATACTCAATTATAAAACACACAAAAACCAAATATTTAACTGTTATTAGTACTATCTTACACAGATAATAGACGGTCAAATAACAAAAGAAATAAAAAACACTTTAACTACCTATTTACTCAGTTCTAAATTCTACCTCACAAAGGATAATGCAGGAGTAGG
The DNA here is from genome assembly GCA_923062465.1 of Acleris sparsana. Classification (NCBI taxonomy): domain Eukaryota; kingdom Metazoa; phylum Arthropoda; class Insecta; order Lepidoptera; family Tortricidae; genus Acleris; species Acleris sparsana. Next base: position 5,304,056 of record OV281289.1, read on the forward strand.
GTACTACACAAATGGGACGGGGAAAATTCACATAGACGACAACACACAATATAGTACAGAATATTAATTTTATTAAACGTATCAATATCTTAAAAAAACATTATTTTAATAAATAAATAATTATAAAAATTACTTTGACATGTTCGAAATGGTAGACATGATTCGTATATAGACAATACATACAATAATGGAGGAACTATTGCCATCGGCTGAACTGGGGAGGTGGTGGGACCCCATGGGTTGGACCAGCCTTAATATAAATGGGTAGGGGGGGTGAATCACATTGACTTTGAGACAGTTATGGCAATAAGGTCGGCTGGAATACGACATAGGTCACATATAGTTTTTGGTAGGTGAATCAACACTTCATGCCTCAACCTCTTCCTCTTTTACCTTCTGATCTCCGGGCTTGCCCTTGGACCAGTCGGGCTTTTTCTGAAAAATAAAAGAATAACATTACAAAGTTATAGACACCAAAATGTTCAGTAGCGCTACACTTTACTCAGCTCATAAATAGTGCTCGCTACGGAATTACACTCCCAAACTTACGAAGCCTGTACAATATACATAAAAAAATACAGTAGATATTTACACAAATGCGTTCGGAATTGTACGATATGTCAAGGCAACAAATGGTCTGATCGTTCGAGTCCCATTACCGTCATCCATCTGAGGAACTACTACTCCGATGCACTGGCAGGACACTCAGAGCTACTGAAAGTTCTCGATCAATTTCAACTTTGCGACTCAGTTAATCCTTTATCTGCTATAGAGGAAAAAGTATAAACCGTGAAAACAAAGTGAAATATAGTCTACTCGAGTTTGTCGGCAAATATTTTTTACCGTTTGTTCCCTTGAAGGCTGCAATATCTATAATGCTAATGAAAAACCCATCTCCAACCATTAATTAACTATAACATGACCTCAAAGCATTTTCCACACGTTGAAGCTTAAACAAATTCAGTGCCAGTGTTCAGAAACCTTTCCAAAATAAAGCATGACGTGAAGCGCTTGCTAAATATTCAGTGATGTTCAAAAACATAGACGCCCTACTCGGCGTTTGGCAGCACTCAAAAAGCAGTAATTTCAAATCAGCCTAATACTCTATTCTCGACACTATCGCCTTGCAGAGAAGTGAAGTAAGAGAGAGGTGCAAAAGAGATCCGCGTCAATCAAATAGTTCTAAAATCGGCAAAGTTCGTGTGCCTACGAGAGAACTAGAAACTAATACTGCAGGCAGCTACCGTTCTGAGAATGGTAAAGATCATACTGAAAGCCGCGATAAAAATATCTAAAGCATGCCACGTTTATCGTATGCCCAGTAAAACGTGTCTACATCGTGGTGCTGTTTCGCTTAAGTATTTACCTTGCCTCCGACGCCGCCCTGCGAAACATGGTAACGTTTATACACAATCGAATCGTAACTTAGTTATGAGTAATGTGTGCTTGTGTGCCAGTCGATTCACTGTACTATTGTGCCATGTATTTCGTGCCTAACCTAATAATTCTGTAGCTTACTGGAATCTGTCTGCATCCCTTCTAATGGAGATGGTAATCGAGTCTGCAATATTCTCCCTAGTAATTTTCCTAAATTAAATTCACTTCGAGAAATTGTACAGTGTTAGTCACAAAAGCTAAAGAAGAAAATTAGCTTCGTTAAATTTCGTGATATTCTGTGCGAATATAAAATGTTCATACTGTGGGGAGGTGCGAAGCGGGGACGCCTTGATTTTCAATGAAAAAGTAAAAAAATCTTAGAAACACAAAGGCTTTCAGCGTAAGCTCTTGATTAGAACGAGTTCATCCAACATTTCTCACCTTATTTGTGTTTGGATGGCATGGGAACGTTAAATAAGTCCTAATTTTTTATAGATAACAAAATTTATTCTTATTTAAATAGGTTATAAAATAGTATATCCATCTCAGTTTGATTGCAGGAGTTATGTAGATGGGTTTAGTGAAGGGTTGTTGTTACAGTTTTACTTCTTGCCGATAGCCCAGTTGGCTTTCTCCGCTTTCTTGGCCTGTAGAATATTAGTAGAGAAGAGTTATTGGAATGAAAAGTAGGTATGTTGGTCTATCACCTAATAGCTGACCTAGATAAAGAACTTGTCAAAAGTTCGAAGATTCTTCTTAATGGTAGAGTTTTCTAAGAAGTTATATTATAGGTGATGTTTTCGTCATGAAATAGTGTTTGTAATATAAAGTGTTTTAGAAAAGAGTTAACAGTAAAGGTTTGAGTGAAAATGTTCATATATCAGTGTTAGATTAAAATTAAAACGTGTTTTTTTTTGTATTTTTTATTATGATGACTTACCTAATATTTGAATTAAACTTAAAAAATACTGAAAATAGATATGCATTTTTCAAATGTATTCAAGTTACCAAAAAGAGTATGTATTTTTGAGGAATAAATAGTATACAGTTATCTTTAGTAAAAAGCTTTTGATAGGTTTCAGATTTATTCTCAAACAGTTCAAGTTTTTTAATTTTAATGACTGAATTGGTCAACTTGGTACTTTCATCAATATAAGATATCGGGTTCTCAAAAGAATTGTCACCTTACACCACACAAAGAAAGAATTACTAGATCAAATTTGAGAATTGAAAGTTTTCATGTATAAAAGCTACTTCGAAGGGACCGGTTCTACCCATTGACCTTCGGTAGACGCAGCTTTTTATTAATTAACTCAAATACTCTCTAAACCTACATTTCCTTGAACATTTTCCATTAAGTTATCTCGTTTATTTTAAGGATTTTGTTTAAATTTACCTCTTTGTCTTCTTCTTCAAGGGTGAACTCCTTCTTTTTGACCACCTTCAACTGGTTACGGAAGTTGAACTCGGCGGCCTTCTTCTGGAGCTTGGCGAATTTGTTCTCGTATTTGGACACCTTCTTGAGTGTAGGTTTGACGCTGAGGAAAGAAACAAGACGTGAGCATAGAAAAGGAAAAGTTCTAAAAAATGTATTTATTCACGCTACATGAGGGCTCTTTTACACGTTGGTAGTATGGTGTGAATCTACTAGCGCTTCGGACCATCATTGTCAGTCATCATCATCAGTGTAATTTGATTTGCTACCCGGAACGACCACTTTTTTGTTAATTGGATATGTAGTCAATTATTTTTCATATGATTGTAATCGGCCAGATTAAAAAAAGGTGCTTAATAGCGTTAAAAAAACCTTATATAACCTTTCTATTTCCGTACACAATATTTATATGACGTTGTTTTTCCTTGTATTCAGCTTTAAGCTAGATACAAGCAATAAATTCCTAATAATGCCTATTTGTACATCGATCCGGTAAGTCTCGGCCGGCTACGGAAGTCTCATTATGAAACTATTATGAGAGCACGTCCCAACTAGATCCATGCTTCCAAGAACAAGTAAACCTGTAAGAATGTACTAAATAAAAAATGAGGAAGGACGAAGGTCCAGCGTTGCTACGTGGAACAAATTTACTAAGGTGGCACTTCTAAATCCAAAGTATTTTTAAAGAACCTAATAAAGATGTGAAATCCTTTTTTCTTTTTGATAAGTATATCGCAAAACTACAGATTAATATTTTGTGAGCTTAATTCCAATTTATAAAAGTTATCTTGAGTTTTAAATGAGTTTTTTTTATTAATATAAACATAGCTATTTTCATGGCATGATCAGGGCAAACGAGAAAAAAGTCATAAAGCGTACATAAACATTTGTAATCTCAAGACTACAATCTCAGGATTGCAATCCTAAGACCGCAAACGCATGTCAATCCAGAGGACTAAGATGGAAGGCCTTTACGCTAGTCATTTGCGCGACGCGTTACATCGAATTAATCCCACCCTTCTACTTCGCTACAGAATTTAAGTTCTCAAAGTACACAGCTCACAATCTATCGCAATATCAAATAAAATGATTAATTGCATAGTAATAATACAAGCATTTTAAATTTAATTTCGTTACCGATAGGGTGTAGAATGCTTTGACTAATACATTACAGTTACCGCCTTCTTGGGTATTCAGGCATCTGTATCCTTACCACGAGTTACAATTACCGTGCTCGCTAGCGAGTCGAATGCTCTCCCTCATACTCTATAAGAATACTGCGAGGTCTGCAAGGGACAGAGCATTCGACTCGCAAGCGAGTACGGTAATTGTATCTCGTGGTAAAGGTACTGAGGTGCGTTGTTTACTCTCCTGCTTGCGTGTAGAGCGCACGCATGGCTACAAAGACTGCGGAGTGTAGACGAGGGCCCTCGAGCACCGGCACTCCGCCGCGAATATCATTACAACGGATCGTATTCACAGCCACATCTAGTGTTGCGAGCATCACAAGTTTTTCAGTTACAGACTTTCAGGCTGTTTGAAACTGTGTACCTACTCTGTAGCCATTCCGCCTTGTTTGCGGATAAAAAAAATGTTGATGCTCGGTATTTTCAATAAAAAAAATATATAAACTTGAAAAACCAAATTTACACCAAAACTAGAGTGCTTGAAAAGAAGGATAAATAAACTAAAGTTATATTATATATGGATAATGGTACTTACAATTTGCCTCTGAGGTCATTGACTTGAGAGTTCAGGTCGGAGATCTGGCGGAATAAAAATGTTTAGAAATGCTTACTGGTGAAGGGACATCCAAACAAATATAATACAGAATGAAGAATGAGAATTTTGAAAAAAAAACTATAGTTATATCTCGGTATGACAATGAGATTCTAATTGAAAATTTAAAGATGCATTGTATAAATTACAAGAGATGAAAACATAAGGATTAATATATATACATCACAGTGATATAAAAAAAACTAAGATACCTACAAACAGTAAGATAGTTTACGTTGTACGGAAAAAGTAAAACATGCTTAAAAACATTCCACAAGTTTGCCATCTAAATGATAACTAACTTGGCACTACCATCCATGGAAAAAACGGCGTTGATTATGAATTTGTACTTTCCAAACTTGTAAAATGTAATCGTGTTGTTGAATAGTTTAGTTTTACACGAATACAGAATCATGCAATCACATCCAAGAGGAAATCAGAAAGTCAAGCTCCACTCCACTCGTAAAGAGAGCACACGAAGCCGGCTGTTACGCTCGGACCGTTAATACAAGAAAGCACAGAACAAGATACAGCTGAGCGCAGATTAGGCAGTGTTATTTGCGAGCTGTATACAGTTGTCTGTATGTAAGTAAGAAATCGGTATAGGTCAGTCCCATATCCTATTACACTATTGCCTTTATTTATATCTTTAGCCTGTGCTCTTTGTTCCTACGACATAATACCAAGTACACTATTCCACATTTTTATCTACTTTCGTGCAACAAATCTACTTATCGTGCCTCGTCATCGGTAGCTGGTCTCCAACAGCTCCTGTCTCCATATCTCATGTACATAACATCAAGTGCAATATTTTACATGTGCAACAGCGCCAACAATATCGTACGTCTTCGACGCTGCGGTCTGTCTACATTAATCAGTGTACGTCTGTACTGTACAGGTGTCAAAACGCGCGGAGACCGTGCGCCGCGTCCGGTGATCGAAGTGGTAGCATATTGAGCGCTGTATGTGCAGTGAGTATTTCTACCCAACTTGAAACGTACGTGTCTCTACATCAAACATTAACATCGGCATTCAATGTATGAGTACAACGTCGCAGAAGTTTGTGTATTATGGAGTGACGGTGCAAAATCGATCCTGACTTGCGAATGTGAATAGGTATTTGAGATATGTAATGTGTCTCTGGACTCGCAAGTGAGCATAGTGTGCACCACTCCGTGTCCCGAGTGAGTGCGAGCGGCGCTCAGTGTGGGGGGGGACATAGACCAGAGCATGGCACTTTCCGTTTAAACACAACCCGTGTCTAATAGTACAAAGGGTATGGCAAAGGTTTATGGGGCATCTTAGCATCCGAACACGCAAAAACATTTCGCGCGGAAATGACGGCACATACATGAAAAGTTGGAGATTTGGAACAAGAAGTTTCACTTACACTATGCACTTGCGTGTGCCAATAAAGGAACCAGTCCAGCGTTCCATTCTATTTTCAACGCCAACTCTATTGGTTATCATCAAAAAGAGAAAATTCAGTAAGGCCACTAAGTTGGCTGCACACATGAAGCGTCACACGGCGGCTGCTGCGACGAAGCTTAGTTGTTACTTTAGCTGTCACACGGTTTAAGATATTATTAAAGTGCCATACTATATAGGGATTTATTAATAAGGACTCGGATGCGTCGTTTGTTATAACATATTAAATATATTTATGGCATGCAACAGGCAAAGCGTAGCAGATAGCGGGAAACTTGTAAAAAAGAAGCTACCTTGCGATGAGAACCCAGTTGTCTCATTCAATCGTCTGATAGGTATGCGGAAGGAGACGGGATGAACATGACAGATGAGCGCATGAGTGAGATGAGCGTTACGCGGGCATGCGGCGCGGCCACGGGGTCCGGGCCGCGCGAGTGAGTGTGTTACTGTGGCGTCTCGCCGGTTACTGTCGTTAGTGTAGTTAGCGGTGTAAGCCCCATGTCGGATGACGCCGGAGATCGATTTTGCACCGCACCGCTGGCCGGCTGCGTCCGCGCCGACGACCCTCTATCGTCACACCTGCTCTATACAGCACTACCGACCGGGTCTCGAGCTCTATTATTTACAACTCAACAACAAACAACCGAAAACTTACAAAGCGTTAACAATGTACACGATTTGTCACACGCGCACGTTTGTTACATAATCGATGACTGTGATATTCACAATGGTTATAAAGTATTGGTCAATACCTCATAATCTCTTTTCCTGACTTCATGTTCCAAATCCCACTTCTGGCCCTCACACACATACATGCGGTCATAATACTCCTGTAGTATTCTCTTGAGCATTGCTAAAGAAAAAGGAAAGACAGATTATTGAGCCAGCAGAATGAGCTTGGGCATCGGTGTGAGTGACCAGCGTCTGTCGATGTGGAGCGACGTGTGCATGTGTGCGTCGAGCCGTACAACTATCATGTCATGTCGTAACAACTAAATCAGTATCAACTCATATCATAATGCATTCCCAATCCTAATTTGCAATTTTACCTCCATTTTCCTAATTTGAATCGCTCGTTCTAGTTCATATTTATCCCCCTCAAGGTTGTATATTCTGTGCCAGTACATTTGACAAATCGTCTGCAGTTCCGCTAAAGAAAAATACAATTACACTTTCAGGTAAACATAATAATAGGCGTTGTGTTCTAGTGTGGGGCACGACGGAGGGACTGCGGCCCAAGGTAAGGGCCGAGGTTCAAGCGAAAGCGAAGCCACAGCTCGGCGTGGGCCGCGCCGCGACCGGCCGCTAGCTCTCTCTGCCTCGCCAACAGGCGTCTCCGGGTTATTTAGCATTTACAACTTATACGTGTTATCCACACTGTTAGGAATGTAGGTTTTTATAACTTTCAGCGCCGCAAGTGATAATTATGACTATTATGAGTGGACTGCGAAAACAAACATATTTATTATACTAGTCACATTATCGGCATGAACTACTCAATTAATTGCGTATTATGTACTGCAGTGAGCCCAAACCAGGTCAGACCTCGAGCTGTTTGCGGGCTACTTCGATCTCTGCATCGTATTTCTCCTCTTCGATCTTGGTGATACGCTGATGGTAACCGGTAATGATGCTCGTGAGAGCCGCTATAAAACCAATAAGGATTACCAAATGTTCGCCCACGACCTCCTACGACTACGACCCTGCCCTACCGACAATGCTTACAACCGCGATCTGTTAATAAGAATGTGAGACTCAAAATGTAAATGAAAACATCGGAAAAAAAGAAAGTAAGTAGGTATACGCACAACAATCAAATACTTCACAGGGAGCTTATAGAGGAAGTAGAAATACTCGTTAGAATAGATAGGTCGGCCGAAGCTAGTGTACGGCGACCTGCAGCGAGAGTGTTTAATCTGTTAACCAGACGAAGAGACCACACGCCACTTCGACATCACAAGTAACGTTAAACATGAAAGTGAAGAGGTGTAAGTTTGTCAGTTTGTCAAAAGGGAACTGCTCCAGTTCGCTTGTCTCTCTACCTCGTGATCTTTCCTTTTAACGACGTATTCCAAGTCGTACTTTTCATCTTCAAGGCGATTGATGCGATCGTATTGTTCTCGGCAAATCCTCCTAATATCATCTATAAAGTGACATTTACATGTATGCTTATGGATAACTGGCGGTATGTAGATACACAACACAGTGGTTTGGCGATGTGGTGTATGAAAACAAATACAGTATTTGGGTGTTTTAAACACATGGGGATTGAGTGTGGACTAATGTTTCCTTGCTACATTGGTATTGATAGATTTTGAAAAAGAATGCTGAAGCGGTATATTTACCTTCGTTTGCGTCTTCAATGTTCTTGGGTTTACCACACCTCTCTTCGATGATGCGCCTCCTCTCGGCCGCTTTGCGCTCCTGTTCCTTCTTCAGCTCCTCAGCGGCTTTCTTACGCAGCAACAACTATCATAGGGAGAAAAACTGTTGGGTCGCATCTAAATTTTGGGTTCAGAGTTAATTCTAACCCTCGACACAAAAAATAGTAAAGTTATATTCTTGACGCCTTTGTCCGTCTGTCTGAATTCTAATGAGTAACCTCAAAGACAACAGATTTTACTCAAAGAAGGTTTTTTAGCTAAGGTAATGTTTTTGCACATATTTTTGGACAATCAAGACTTGGAAGCTCTAAAAAGAGTTTATTAGGACGTTTTATGTAAATGATAACAAAATTAACCTGATGGTTCAGTGCTTACCCTAAGCTTCTTCTTCCTCTCCGGTGTCATGAAACCCTTCTTCGCCTTCTTGGCCTTGGAGGCTTCCTCCATGCGCTTGCGCACCTCGGCGCGCTTACGGTCGATCTCGGCCTGTTTGGCCTTCTTCGCCTGAACAAGTCAATCACATGATAATAAGGCTTTAACAAGTGTAAGTGTTGTGTTATTATGTGGATGTTGTGTTTTAGTGTGTGTGTGTGTTCTTATAAGGAAGGCAAACAACCATACAGGTTACGTGATGGTTAGTGGACCCGGAAGCCTATAGACATTTGCAATCTGCAATTAAGATGGCAATATAAAGACTGCAAATGGGGTTCAAAAGGACTTTGGTCTTTGTTTATATGATGATGAAAATATTGGCCCTAAAAACAAAATAATGAATGTGTCACAAAACTGATGTTAACCATTTTGATTATTTAATAACCATTTAGTGAGCTTCAAAATATATATGAAAATTTAAAATAATTACACTGTCTTGACCATTAATAATAAGATATTCTTGCAAAAAGTGTAATGATTTACCTTTTATTACTTAATCGAAAGTAATGGCTTAAGCAATTGTCAAAACGTAGCGTCTACTGTATAAGGAACTGTGTGTAATGTGAGCGGTGAGACGAAAATAAGTGAAAAAGTGTAAAAGAAAAGTGTATTTCTCGTCGCCCGTTGGTGCGTGTACATTACCTCCTCGAGACGCTTTTTCTGAAAAAGAAATAAAAGAAAGTCTTACAATGTGTTCCCCAAAACAATTGGTATACGTTAGTCTCGACATTTATGAACGCACAGAAAATTAACCAGAATGGTTGTACAACATTGAGTACAATATTTCATGGTGTACTTTCTGTACTTCTTTTGTTATGACTGATTTACAACGACATTGATATACAATTGGTGGTGATTCACAAAACATTTTACAGATTTACAAACAAAATTATAAATTGACAGGGGTTTTTAACACTTGGAGTACACGAAGATACATTTAAACGTAAGGATACATTTAAACACGCTACGCCAATTTGAGAAATGTCTTTTTACCAGCCAAAAGTTAATTAAAAGTGCGACTGCCTAAGTATTAGTGCTTTTTTTTATTCATCACTATTAAACCAAAAAGAGTTTCAAGTTATATGATTTGCTTAGCCAAAAGTTATTTTATAACAGTCCCAAATTGGCGTAAATTTCTATACCTAATGTAAATCAGCCATTTTTTGTAAGTATTATTTACTATACATTTTGGTGCAATTTATTGATAAATTATGGTAACAACATATTTGGATGTGTAAGTAGTGTGCAAGTGTGCATTCCGTGAAAACATGTGCATGTGACATTGTGACTCACATGATGTCATGGCAGCAACACTACTGTTATTTCAAGATTTAACTTTGTAAATGAACTTATTGACAGCCGTCATCTTCTGTAAGTTTCCCTATTTATTATTATTTATTTATTTATTTATTTAATAAGTACAATTATAAAAACTAATAATTAAACATTGCCCCACAAAACTGGAGAAACAGTTTGGTTAGGTACTTTATCTTTGTCTGTATTTTTCAGACTATATGTGTGTCCTTGGTAAAAAGGCCCCCATCCCTTTGTCCATAAGAAGAGCATGTTCCGATTAATAGCCACAGATAAAAAAAACATTGCTTTCTTTATGGATGCTTGTGAGTAATCTTCATTAAATTGTCACTCAAGACTATCAAAGAGGTACGTGAGGAGTTACAAAAGATGACTGTAGGTACCTGATTCTTATAATTTCTTTGCTGAGACTCATGACATTATGTATTAAAGGGTGTTCTTAATATTAGAAACTGTGCGTTAGCATTGTTTACAGGGTGTTTGTTAATACGACATGTTACAGTCCTCGGGACAAAATCGACATAACTTACTAAGGCTTTTACATAAATATAAAACTTAAAAATTGCTGTAACAGAAATTCATGTTTATAATAAAATTCTCCCAAACCATCTGGTTCCTTTAAAATCCTTATATAGGATTCTTCCGAAAATTATCAAATATGTAGGTAAAAGAGGGAACGTATTTTACTTAATTTTGTGTATATTTCCAATTTATCTCATTGCAAATATGATTTATTTACTCATAAGAAACTTGTGTAAGTAGCTCCACTGTCCATTATATTCATCTTTAATTTCGTGTAGGGTCCATTGCAGGATCATCCGATAAGGGGGTGTCCCTTAATAGTAAAAAAATCAATTAGGTTTGTCTGTTGTGTAGGAAGGTATGTAACGTGTTATTATGTTATCACAACAATAGGTACCTGAGCCTCGAGGAGACATTGCATTCAATACTGTATTGACGAGTGGAGAATGACGAGACCACGACGGAGTTAGAGAACGGAGACCAGCCGCAACCACGGACAATGGAAAAATAAATAAAAAAACATGTGTTAGTTAAGGAGCTTAAGGAGCCCAATCCATTTCCCTTCTGTAATCTGTCTTATTAGAATCTAACTTTAAAAAAACTCAATTATTGCAAAATAAAATGATAAAGGCTTGGTTAGCTTAGTTTCTTACTAACCATTATTAAAACAGAGTAACCATTTTTTTATTATGACTAGTAGGTTATCTTGCCACAACGTCGCTGCACAGAAGAAATTCAGTCGTACAAAATAATAAAGAACAACTCATTCATTTTACTTGCGAGCCCTAATACTCAGGTCCCAGGTAAAATAATCCAAGGTAAATTAGAGAAAAGAGGGTTTCCACAAATGAAATGTCTTCTCAAACGAAAATGTAATTATGGGTTGGTATTTATACTAACCATTACTAGGGAAAATGCTTTAAATATTATACTGCAAATATAATTGTTGTTTAAGCAAAATTAATTTTAAATTAAGAGTCTTTAATTAATAAGTTATTGAAACAAGTAATAGACTCATCTGTCAAATTCAAGGTCACTCTCTGTGACGTCATCATAGTGTCAACTTACTGCACTTTCGTACTTACGAAATCTATGAATAAAGTCCTCGTGGGTTTACCATATCTTTGACATACCTTACATCATCATCCGCCATTTTGTTTGTGTTGGGTTAGGTGTCCTGCAACAAGAAAAAATATGTTTAAAGATTAATAATTAAATGCTTGGAAATATTGGCAAAGATTATGAGAGCTTTTCTAGAAGAAAACGTTTAACCTCGTTTGATACCTAAGCACTTGTAAATTACTTTATATTATGAATGTAAGTATTTATTCTGAAATCTTTACTGCAGAGTGCAGATGGAAATTACGACTAATAATGTGCATTACAATATAATGTAATCTGCGTATTTGGCAATATCTACGGGAAACAATCAAGTTGTTAATTGATACATAATTGGCAATGTGCCAGCCAACAACTGTCATTTGATCCGCGAAATGCCAGGTTTACTAATTCAAGCGCTTTCACGGATAGGTACTAAACCAGAAATTAAATATTAGGTATTCCAACTAATTGTAAGTCAGAAGTTAATAAAATATTTTCCTTAAAATTAATTAATAAATTTTGAATTTTAAAAAAAAACTACTTGAAATGCAATAAATACATTATAGTTATATAAGTATCATGATCTCTTTGAACTAAATCGTTGATTGGTATTTAGGTCACGTGGTTCTATTCTGGTATAGGTACGTCATTAAATTTCCTATTTTCCTTATCATAAAGTATGATGCTGAAAGAAAATTCCATTATTAGGTTCGAGCGAGCTCGGGGGCGTTCGGCTATCATCGGGCAGCGTCGGATCGCGGCCGGTGCGCGCGCGACGTAAATAGGTTGGCTCGCATTCCCGCCAATCCTAATTTGGTGGCGCGCGACTTTGGTTACACGATTTTCGAAATGTAATCAGATATCTTAAGCTATGAACTTTGGTGTGACGTGTTTATGACATTTGTAAACATGAAAGTACATCTACGTGCACAAGTACTTAGTGTTTGTTGCTGGTTAACTAGCCGTGCTTCACCAACTACAAAAATAATTTAAAAAGGCTTTTGATAACTTTTGACACAAGGAGCCATTATGCATTACATGACAAAGTACTTATACGTATTACAAATAGACAGAAACAAGAGTTAGTACAAGTGTCAGCTGTTTAAAATGAACTGCCTTCAGTTTCAACTAGAGTTTAACTTGGCCCAGTTTTCACATTTGCTATTTCTAAAAACACAAGAGAAACTCGGAAAGAGACCGTGCCTGGACACACACTTCAAAAGTGATGCTTCACAGCTCCGTAACACCACGTTGGTATATCACTTCACTTTGATTATAGCACTTTCGTTAGTAGATATTAAACGTCACAAACTCACCTAAAGTATGAAAAAGAGGATGGCCCTACGATGGTTCAGCCAACACGAGCCACAGCTGCTGACTGGTCCGAGGCGGGCGGCAAGGCGCGGCGGGCGACGCGTGGGCGCTTCCCCCCCGCCCCCTGCTTTCAGTAGGCGCCCGCGCATCCTACCCCCCTCATCCCCGCTAGCTGCTTTCGTTACAGTCATTTTTAGATCAGTGTCGTTTTGACACCATCACCGAAATAACACCAGATCTATGCTATGGAACTACTCGGATTCCCCGTGATCCGCTTCCAGGGATATTACTTACAGTGCTTACTACGCAGAAGGTAAAGGTCGGTCGCTGCTTTGGCAATTTGACTCAGTTTAATTAGAAGCCAATAAGTTAGGTCCCTATCACAATTTGGGGCGACTAAGAAAACGAATGACTCGGCTAAGCCAGTGCTGACCTTTTTATTTAACTGCTCAGTAAAGCAAACTAGAAACGCTGGACGGGCGCCTGGAACTCGTTATCAAAGGTCCTCTCATAGATGCGATTAAACCTTTAATGTAAGTTAGCGAACCTAGTTAAAGGGAACTGCCACCGCTTCCCTGAACGTCGCATGATGTATTTTGCAATATCCGCTCCCGTAATTTGCAAACACAACTTTGTGACAAATGCGTTGTTGGAATTATAATGCAGTTATATCTTCTAATTAGTGATGAAACATTGTTTCACTGTGTACATTGTTTGATAGTGAACATGTAGTTTTTAGCTAGCGTAGTGGTTAAACAATCAAACAACATTTATTTAGCAGACACAACCGCAATGAAATAAACATGTGTATTTTGACTTGCAGGAAGAATTTTGTAATCCTACTAATAACATGTAAAAGTTTGTAAGGCTGTTTGTCTTTTCTTAATTACTCATTAATGGTTAAATTCTTAGATTTGCATAAAATTCAGCACACGGATAGTTATCATGTCCTGAATAAAGACAGAGGATACTTTCCTTCCCAAAACTTGAATACAAGGTTGACTGTACATCTGCCTGATTGTTATAGTAGCTCTTCAAACGAGTGATCAATGCGTTTTTATTTAATACTAACGGCCCGTCAGCGGCTTCGCCCCGCTGCAAATATCTGACTTTCCCGGTGGTTTTTTTTTCTTTTCTTTCATACAAACCATGTCTTGACAATAACGAATACATCAAAAAATGTATCGGCCAAATCGGTTCAGCCGTCCTCGAGTTTATTATATAGATCGAAAATTAGTTTTATTAAGTTTATTAACTAATATTGTCCCATTCAATAGTTATCAATTTCAAAAGGGGTTCGAGGTGTCACTCTCAAACTAATATAAACCGACCGAACATTCGTTAACTTTGAAACATAATTAATGTACTTTGTCTAAAAACCTTTGAAATTCTTAAATAATTTCTTTGTCTATTTGTAAAACATCAAAGAGACACTTTAGCTCATCATTTTCCTCAGCGATATCCCAGATATTTTCAGAGAGCCTCTTAATTTAGAAATACACAAAAACTTTTTTGGTTGTGACATTAGCTATAATACTTGCTGAGAAGCACGTATTTCTGTTGAGTAATTTAATTACATAAAGGTATTTCGTTAGACATGCTTAACGTTGAAACTACGAACAGATTTTATATTTGAGAAATGTAGATTTGACCCCACTGCTTGGATTACGTATGGAATTATTGATTATTATCATAAAAATAATAAGTTTTTTTTTGTTTGGGGATTCGACAGTAGACCCAATACTTACCTTATAACTCATTATTTATAATGGTATGTGTGTACAATACAAAAAGCGGTCAAAAGTGATATTGTTTGTCGTCGTAGAATAGAGGCCCCGAGGAACAAGATGGAATGCCTCTATGCTAGCAATTGCACCTGTTGTCATATCAAAGCGCACAATGGATGCTTGGCGGAAGGGTAAAGGATAAGTCTCCACTTAATAACCATTCAATCCAACGGTTAATGGTTTACAGTTATCAGCTCGGCGGCTCACATGGCCAAGTTAGGTAATTTGACTAATGCCACTAACATTTCAGTACTTTTATTATTAGTACACCGTGCAGCGTCATTCAAATGACGTACGTAAATAAACTGCTTGAACGTGTAATAAATGCAACCGGTACAGTCAAACAAATAAATTCTTGGCCACTATGGAACCATGTCCAAGTGACGTGTTCAATATAATCTTAAGAAACTTTCGAGGATCCTTCGGAGTCACTTTGACTTAATTCCATAGTGATCTAAAAATCCATTTGTATATTATTTAGAAATCCATATGAGCACTAGTTTCTTGGTATTGTAGATTTTAAGCTGAATAAAAAATCACAAACATGGTTTAGTCCGTGACATTTAAAGCTATAAAGTTCCCAGGTCAACGATCGTCTACCTATGGCTTTTGTATCACTATTAGCGATCTAACGTACCAGCCTAATTTGGTTTCAACTCGCAAGCGATTTATAGCGACCGTTATCAATGACCCATGCGGTGGACCGAACCAATAACAAAACCAAAGAAACATACAGCTAGTCTAATTTAAAAAAATAGGGGGATGTGTAGGTCTAGCCGTGATTCAAACGTTTCTAATTTTCTGTTTTCTATCATCTCGAAATGTATGAAGTTCTAACGGTCGACGCTTTTGACGATTTTCCAAAACTGCTAACTTAGCGTTACGTATACGTATAGGAGTCACGTAAGGAGCGTCGAGCGCCTATGTCAATTCCATACATTTGGACAGTTTTCGAAAATCGTTTACGTTAGAGTTAAGCGTCTTCTTCATAGCCACTGGACCATAAGAAGTATAAGTCATGCATGCCAGTGGCAGAAATAGAACTTTCCCTACTTAAACATTGAGAATTAACAGATATTTTTTGTAGGGAATTTTCTAGATTTTTTAAGAGAACTTTTGCAGCAAGCATTAGTTGTAACCTTTGAGTATAAGTAAGTTTTAAAGCCTAAAATCAGCCTGTAAACTTATTTATTTCTTGTAATATCTTGTCTCATAACCCAATTGACTGTCATCAAGTTTCCCTGAAAAAACAGTTAACATCTCCGCTCTATTTAAAATACCGTTGCGTAATGATAAAAGAATTTATGTAGCCCGCGGCAATGTGGATCAACAAAAGAAGCTCATAAAAATGTTACAGAAATGTACTAAACAATGACGAACGCTAACTTATTCCTACCAATAAAGAATTAAATTATTATTTTCTAAATTTTTCCATCTGCTTTCTGCTATCCTAAGAAAAGGAGGAAAACGTTTATCTACACTCATCACTATACCTAACAAACAAAATACAGGAGTCAAGGTAAATTTTCATTCACTTAAACATTGACCCATTCAGCTCAAGCACAAACATTTCAATCATGCGTCACGTTTTCGAATAGACTTTGCTATTCGGAAACGTGTTCTGAACCTATCTATAGCACGAACGGAAACGATACGAAAGTCAACATCAATGTCAACGTGCCAGGAAATTTTAGTACTAAATACGGACATGGCGCACGACGGCGATGATTCCAACAGCCATGGGTACACATTTTCTTGGCGACGTTACGTTAACGTTACTTTCTCGATAGAGAAAAAAATCATGCTCGAGGCACGGGACGTAAAAACCTCGTTCATATTTATCACAAACATCGAATTGTTACGCAAAATGACTCCCCTTTTACGGTCTTCCGATGCCTAAGTACGATACAAATATAATAATGTCTTTATCGAAAAGCTCGTAAAACTGCGACAACTTTGGAAGCGTCCTGAGAGCTTTTATATTTTTTTAAGTCCGTCGTTACTCGGATGTTATTGCGATAACTTGTGTTTTGTCGCTGGCTCCTCTTGTACTATTATTTAAGTGCTTTCCGCTGTTCAGAATTTAGATGGCACTGATGATAAAAATATCTTGAAAGCGGAAATTCCTTCTACGACTCTGAAGACTCAAGTGCCATTATCAAGCTATTTACACACGAGGGAATAACTTTTGCTAGTTCTCCTCAAAGTTTTTATCGCCTCTGAACTTCGTTCGTTTATTTTGTTAACTTTGCAATAATACGACATTCTTTTGGATCATTCATGCTTTTATGGGATAAATTGACGTTGTTTTTTTACGCAACCTTTTCCTTATAATATTGAATGGAAACAGCTAAACGTAAATAGTAAAACTGGTCAAGAAAATATTTACTACATACTAATATTATAAATATTTCTTTGTGGACGTCTTACATGTCCTGGCTAATCATAACATTGGTACGCCACTCAGTTTTCAAGGAATCTTTCATTCATAAAACAGTAATCAATCGTCAATACCTGCTTGGGCCCTAACAACGATTATCGAAAACAGTTAAAATGTATGGAAGTGACATAAGCGGTCGAGGCCACCGTCCAGCAGCTTACGTCAATCCTATATCTATGATAATTAAACCTAGATATTTTTCTAGCACGAACGATATGTTTGAAGTGCTTGATAAAATAAAAACATCGACAGTCCTGTTATCGATAAGTACCTACATACTACTTTATCGACCAGACGTACATACAACCACAGACTTATATCGGCTTCCTACCTAGACGAAGCGTGCCACCGATCTTGTAAAAACGTAAACTTTTTATATTCATAGACGTTATTCATTAAAAAAGCAAATAATTATTGACATTCAATGTGACGTTTTATTGACATTGCAAGGGAAATATACTGTTAACACAACACTGAATACGAAACAATACAAAAACATTATAAAAAACCTAACCTAGGGTGCCGCAGCCAGCGAGGTGGGGCCTAAGATACAGTTTTGTTATTATTATCCATTTTTTAACGCTCCCTATTACCCTATATTTATCTTTGTATTATCTACTCTATGACGTTGAAGTGTTACTTATCGATAACAGGACTGTCGATGTTTTTATTTTGTCAAGCACTTCAAACATATATTTCGTGCTAGAAAAATATCTAGCTTTAATGATAATGCTCGCCGAATGCATCTTGTCAAGGGTGGCTTGACCTTGATTTACTTTCTCGTTTGACTTGACATTATTAACGGTTTAACATCGTTTTTAGATTTTTAACATCGGCATTGATTGCAGTTGACGCCAGCCAATAGAAAATCGATATGATAATTTTATCAATCAGACCTGTGTTTCTCGGTGTACGTGACAATATCGAGGCCGAGTGTGTGCTGTTATGGAGAGTCCTTCTCGTAATTATATTTAGGTTTATGACGTGCCAATACTGCTGAGTAAGACCTATTTTAGGCTAAGTTTAAATGCGTATGCGTTTTAAAGGGATCCGTTAAAATCGGTACCTGAAACCATTAAATTCGACTTCAGTCCATTTCCAGAGGTCCTTCCTTCCTTATTCTTTAAAGTATGGAATGAGCTTTCCTCCACGTGGTTTCCTCAGCACTATGACATGTCCTCATTTAAACGCGGCTTAAAAAGAGTATTAGTTTAGTATTCACTGAAATGTTTATGGACAACGGTGACTACCTACCATCAGATGGTCCATCAGCTCATTATACTCTTAAGGCAAAAAAAAAGTTACGAGTATTAACGTGTTATCTACGCCAATTGTCGCTTAGCTACCAAAACAGCCTATTTAACGCGCGAGAATTGGAGGAGCTAATTCAAAATTAGTGGTTTTAGGAACTTCTGCAAGGTCCATCCTAATCGCTACCAGGTGGTAGGTAGTTTTAGCCTTTAATCGCCAGCAACAGTGTTCGTATTGTTGTGTTCCGGTGTGGAGATAGGGATCCCTTTGACTGCCATACATTTATAGTTTCTATTATTAAAAGTCAGACATTTGTACCCATATTGTTTATGTTCATAACTATCGGAAGTCATAACAATTTTTCGTCATAACGCTTTATAATTCGAACGTTAACTATCCATAATGTTAAAATTATATATACAAAAGCCATAACCTAAAACCCTATAACATTCAAAGGCATGTTAAAAATAAGTCAGAAATATTTTAGGACATACTTTCATACTATCAATTATTTTAATTCATACGGTTTTTCTACCAAACGTTAATTACAACTTTTTTATATCACGAAAATATTAAACACTATAATTTAAAGAAAAAATAATTATTATTGTTTGACAAATACACTGCAACTCAACATACCTCTTGCTTTTAATATTCTTATATCTACAATTATGGAAATCATTAAAAGGCAACACTTAGACAGTGGTAACGGAGGCGGTTACGGGGGGCAGAGCCTCCTGCCTAACCAAAATACCCGTACTATAGACGATAAATCTAGATCAATAGGTTAGGTTAGGTTAGTATTGCGTCAAGGCCGAAGGCCTTAACTATCCAGAAATAGGAGCTCCGCGGAGCGGAGCTCCGTCGACCCCGTCACATCATACATGTCTATATTTTGTTTGAACATTGAGACAATCCCTCTTTATTTGTGTTATTATATTAGTACGCCGGCACAGTTATGCTCTGTAATTTTAGCCTTTAAAAAAGTGAGTTACTTGAAATTGTATTTGTTGTACTGTTATGACCTACAACTTTTGACCTAAAACATTTATAACAAGTACAATTATTACCTTTGGCATTATGAACTTTAATTATTATGACATAAATTGGCATGACTATGAATTTTATGACTTCCAACAGAAAGACCCGCAATAATTGTCATTCCTGTATAATCATCAAAATTATGACTAAAAACATTATGACTATTAATACGTATAATGTAAAACGACTTGGCAAACAATAATCGAAACTTTAACTTTATGGCAGTCAATAGAGACCCGTGGAGATAAGACCACCGGGGAAAAATCCACTTTTGTAGTCTATGGGTCACAGATCCCACTAACTATCAGGTGGCCTGTGTGCTCGTTTGCCTTCTTCTATTATAAAAAAACTGTCAATTTTTACTTCAGCTGCAGCTATTGCAAGCTTAGCAACGCAAAGTCAACTTGTAATTCATGAATAGTTAGGGACTGGTTCTCTTCTCTTTATGTTTCATAGTTTTAAACCATCACTTATTTCCCTGACAAGAAAGAGCTTCTATAGGTATCCCACTGCATATTTACCCAATCCTACCATACTGTTTCATACCACTTGACCACCTTTAATGTAAGGAATATAACAGCTGTCATAATAAAACAATAGGGAAAGGACAAAGTGGAATATAGGTCAAGGCAGCCAGCATGATATCTTATACGATATTATAACGATATTACGATATGGTTTAAGACAAAGTGAAATACAAGCCCAGTGTATAATATAAGCAAGACTATTTAACCTGAATGATGAAAAACACGTAGATTTAATGGCGCCGCCGCCGTGCGTCGTCTATTTTGGGACGCACCAGAATATTTCACGTCTAGTTACTCTATTTCCGATAGATAACAGCTGACATTTTATGCCAGCTACTTACAAATCAAAATGAATATGTGTACCGCATTATTCGTTGTAATTTATTAGAGTCGGTTGTACATTTTATTTCTCTTATGTGACTTTAATTCTACCTACGTTAGAGTAATGTACTCCGTCGAATGATATAATTTTAGTAAATAAAGGTATTCTAATGAAACAAACCTTTATATTATAATTTATCCAAAAAAAATAGAAGGAAATAATTTGTCATGGTACGGGCATGTTATGAGGAGGAATGAAAGTCATGTGGTGAAAAGAGTTCTAAATAAGAATGCGGAGGGCTGTAGTGGAAGGGGGAATCCTAAGAAGAGATGGATGAAAATGTGAGAAGAACCATTATTAAAAACAAGGGGAAGAAGATAATTACATGCTGAATGCTTAGGATAAGGGCAAGGAGTTGATGACAGGGTTCAGTTCCAAAGACCGCGTATTTAAAACAAAAATGTATAGTGTGATAAACCGTAATGAGGAAGTTGTAGCGATAAGGGCATGCAATACCGGTGGGATTCAGTTTGTTTCGGAACTAGTTCCGAAACTGCATACTAACCGAGACCAGTTTTATATGCAATAGCAGCGAGCAAAACCGCTAAAACTTAATTTGTGATATAATTAAAACTACATGAAACCAATTTTAAGCATTAATTTGTTCATGACCAATTGTGGGACGTCAAACAACATTCCACAGCGACATGTCGGTAGTTGAATGAGTCATAAAATCGAGACCAACAAATACAATACCTACAAGTTTTTCACTTCGAAAGTTGCGTAAGTATTCATTCGGATTCGAAGGCTCAACAATAGGCAGTTAAAGAAGCACGATGAGTCATGACGAAATAGTAGAAGTTTATTTATACTTACCTGCCATGGAATAAACGTCAAGCTTTCAAAATCAACGTGTAAGGAGTGAATATTCGGGCGGTTCAACCGCCGCCATCGTTACCGTTATTTTCGTCAATATATTGATGAATATATTGATACGGCGGTTGAAACGCCCGGATGTTCACCCGCTCTGATGCCACACCTCAATGTGTCACGCGGCCAGCCCAGCGTGCTGGCAGTGAGCGATATCTGCGAACTGAAACCAATCTGATTATTGGTGTTTAGTGAAACAATGTTTATTCCGTTGTTTATTACACACTAGATTTTTTCTACATTTCCTTATCAATTTTCACTGAGGTAGAATGCGATATTTTTCCGTTCCGATGGTTCCAAGAGCACCTAATAGCAAGTTAACAAAGCTAAGCTATAGGATAAGAGAATCTCTATGCGTTAGGGTATTAACTTTGGTTGACGTTGACACCTGCTTAACTATAAAAACTGCCTTGTTAAGACGTCATTAGATTTAAATGCGCACCTAAAATAATTCGGCTTCTGATGTAAAGGGTATTAATGATAGATTGGCAAAAAGCAAGTAAAAATTAATAAATTTACGGCAAAGTTAACTAAACACCAACGCCTAGGTGCAAATGAATTAAAATAGCTCAACAAGCGCCCTCACTTTTTCAAAACTCCTTTTGCCTAGCAATATGTTGAAAACGACCGAATGAGTTTCTTGCCCCTAACAAGGGCATTAGTCTTACTCTTACTTAACAAGCTTATTGCCAAGAAATCCATATCAGGTCCATTTTGGACTGGAAAGGACAGCGCTGGCACTGAAAATTAAAAATGGTTCGTTTAAACCGAGCCAATTCCGGCACGGTAATTGTTTAAAGTAAGTAATAGCTTTTCAGAATTGACTTCAGTCGGTTACATCTCCCCAGGGCGGATTTCGCTGAGATACTGAGTTTGGGAACTAAGACAGATCGGATAATGGGAACAACACGAAAATCCCGGGGAAGTGGACCCAAGCCGGGACTGATTTTTTAGCCGGGTAAATAATGAGGGAGCGAGTAATTGCGTTAAAGGTATCTTTCCGGGGAATCTCGGAACGTAACGAAATTTTCTAGTCTTGGTTCAATTTAGTAGTTCCGCTTTGGTAAGTCTAACGTATTTGTCGCTTAATTTATCCAAGTTGTGGGACGTAGTTTTATTGAAGTAAATCTTATGATAAGGTAAAGCTAAAAAAACGATAGGTTATGAGTTATGAATATTTACATTTATTTAATTTCTTTTATGTATATGTACAATAAAGGCAGGAAGCCTGTGATCCTGTGAAGGCAGTGGACGTCTTTTCGCCAATATGATAATGATGATGATGATGCAGGGGGGAGCAAACGTGCGTTCATTTATTGATAACTACACATCAAAAATGACCAGAGATAAAAAATATCCTAAAATTATTTTAACATTTTCCAACTCACGACGGCTCGGTAGACGTAGTACCTTCATTGCAAGATATCAAACTAATAAAAATGTATTTTTTTCCCTGGTCATTTTTGATGTGAGAAGTTAGTGTAAAATCGACCGTACCAGATCAGTTATAGACTCATTTTACGCACAAGCCAAACAGCTGTGTCATTCATAGGTATAATAGTTCTCATGTTAAATGACAAACTTTAGGCCCTTGCCCAGCAATTTGTTATTAACCAAGTAAATCTTATTTCCATCTCTATAGCAACAATTGGTCCGACTCGGCAGTTTGTAGGCAAATTTCACTCTTACTGCGTATAAAAATACACTTAAAAATGTATTCTCGCAAATGGCCTTTAACGACCATCTCTAACGACGGTATCGTTTACCGCCCGCTATCTGCCCTAACCCTTCGATTTGTGTCCCACTTTCGTTTTAACAGGATAAAACCGATTTTACTATTTTTAACCTTAATATATTACAGGCAAAGAACAACAGTACAAGGCAAGTACAAGTTGACAGCAACTTGAAATGTCAGCTTATGGAAAGAATATTATAAAATATAACCGCTAAACTATCGATAAACTCAGTGATTAAACATGGTATTGAGACAGTAGAAATATTTTAAATTATTATGACATGCAACTTGAAATAATTCCAACCAAATATTACTAACTTTCTCATGATCTGTTTTTTTTTTTCAAAAAAGTTAGCAGGAAAACGTCAAAGGAACAAGTTCGCCTTTGTACTTTTTCTTTTGTATTACATGTGTTTAGTATTTCTGTTTAATCTTGTACAAACATACAAAGATACATTCCTGCCTATGAGACTTTTCATTTAAATCGTTAAAATTGTGGCGGTACAGTCGAATACAAAAATAGTACATTTTAGTACCCTTGCGCAGTATTAATTAAAGCGACAGCGAGCGGTTTGAATTTAGTGTATCGATATTCGATAGCTACGACAAAGAGTTTATACACCTACATCGACCGTACTTGTACTTGGTTTGATAAAAATATCACAGTGTTAGTTAACAGGTAGTAACTCTGTATACATTTTAAAGTCGACAAGGCTCTACATCACAGCGCTTCAATTAAGACACGTAATGTACACCGAATTATCAAGTGTCAACTGACTGACTACATACCCTGGTGGGCTGTGTTTATAGTTTACCTACAGGTAACACTAGCTACAGTATGGTCAGCTTATCTGCCGTAATACCGCAGAAGGCAGCTAACTGCATAGTAATACAAGAGTTATTCCCACCTGTTACCACCAATTTGTTCCCATTGGTAACAGCTGGGATTTTTTTTCTCATCTTTTATTGGAAATAAAAATGTCTAACTAGTACCAAATATTTTAGAGGCAATTCAATTCTATTCTGTTCTAAAAATATTTCCAGTTGTTAACACCGAGTACTTTAATGGAAAAAGATGAGAAAAATATTGCCAGCTGTTGCCAGTAATTACAAATTGGTGATTACAGGCCCCCTATAATCCTAATACAATAGTAAAAACATTTTAATGTGATAACCAATAGAGTATACATAGAATGCTTTGACTACTACATCGCACTTAGCCTCATATTTGGTATTATGGGAGTACTGCTTTGCAACGAACCCTCGGTTATCTCAGCTGAACACAGTCAGCCCCTCACTTAACTTCGCATCGCTCAAACTAATTGCTGATTTGCGATTCACAATCGGAAATTGTGAACCTAATATGTACAACCCCTGAAAACGAAAATTTTGAGTAAATTTTAGGGTGCCGTACTCAAAGGGCGTCAATGGGTCCCTATTAATAAATCACATACTGTGAAAACGCACGTACGCGTTCAGAAAACTGTACCCTTACCATGAGATATAATTACCGTACTCGCCAGCAAGTTGAATGCTCTGTCCCTAGCACGGTTACTTACAACAAGTTCGAAAAACTTTTGTCCGCTGTTTCGTTTGTCTGAAATTTTCATTTGTCCAGTAATCATTTTTCTCTTAAACCGTTTAACTCTTCTGGTTTTTTATAAAACTAACCTAACCTAACTTACAGGTTTTGTAGGTGTATCTCTTTAAACATTTTGAAAGTTAATGGGTTCAGAGAAAATTAAAATTTCGGACAAACGAAACAGCGGACAAAAGTTTTTCGAAACATCGATAGGATACGCCCTAGCATTCTGTAAGAATTCTGTACTGGACTTTAGGGACAAAACATTCGACTCGCTAGCGAGTACGGTAATTGTAACTCATGGTAGGGGCTCGGTCAGAGAGAACGATTATAAAATAAATGTTTAAAAAAACAAAAAACCGCCTTCAAAAATGCAAAAAATAACTTCTTATAAAATGATAGGTACCTATAGGTAGGTCAGTCCAACTGAAGTCGGCGTCCCACATTATTTTAAACCAAAAGCCGATTTACAAACAGCAACACAGCTGAGTGACTATTGAAGATGAACAGAGAGAAACTGTCTCTTATGTAAAATCTATATTCATCTCTTTCTACATTTTCTAACTTCGGTCTTTAATGGGCAGTTAAGTGTGTGGTTGTTTGTACCTATCATTAAAATATTGTGGGTTACTTTTCAATAAATGAGAAACTATAGAAAATTTCGAGCTCGCCGCAAGCAACGCCACTGGAAAGTTACAGTCATATTTCAACAAGTAAATATTCTTCGTTGTAGTCGCTCAACTATCTTAATCGACATATCTTATCGTTATCGCCACCCTTGAAATAGGTACCGTTGAGGAGTTCCGGTGGCCATCTGTGGTCTTCATCATCAGGTCCACTTCACCAAGTGATACATGGCTAGTAATAGATGAAATCTCGATGGTTTCCTATGAAAATTTGCGCATAGTTCACTTACGCCTCCAGGAATTTAAAAACAACAATTTACTATTTGGTGGGATAAATGTGTTGTTATTTGGCGATATAATGCAGTTACCACCAGTTAAAGGGCATTGGTGCTTTGAGCAACCGCCATGGTCAAACGCCGAAATACATTTATGGCAACAGTTCCCCTTCTGTGAACTGACCATCAACATGCGTCAAAGTAGCGATCTGGAGTTTGTTGATTTATTAAATAGCTTGCGGTTTGGTGAAATCACCATTTCACAATTGCAAACTTTGTGTGAGAGACGACGAGTTGAACAGGTTGGTGAATTCGCAGATGGTGTGGCAGTTAGAATTTTTCCTACCATCAAATTGGTAGAAGACTACAACTCCAAAATGACGAACCAACTGCTTCAGTCAAGTCGCGTATACACCTTGTATGCTATCGATGAGTCGCGAGAGGCAGCAACCTATGGAA
The DNA here is from genome assembly GCA_923062465.1 of Acleris sparsana. NCBI lineage: Eukaryota > Metazoa > Arthropoda > Insecta > Lepidoptera > Tortricidae > Acleris > Acleris sparsana. The sequence continues at coordinate 5,330,117 of OV281289.1, forward strand.
AACGACCACCATCAAATGTTATTCCTGCTGATGCAAATAACTGTGGTGGTTTGATGCACGTTTTGAAACTTGGCATAGGCTCCAGAGTCATGTTAAGACGCAACATTTCTGTTACTGAAGGCCTGGTCAACGGGGCAATGGGGATTGTGTCCAAGTTTAAATGGCCTGCCTTTCGCCGTGACCAAATAGAATCAGGCGAGTTACCTGAATCTGTTTTTATTAAATTTGATGATGTCACTATTGGCACAAAAGTGAAAGACAGAGACGGGTTAGTCGCCATAGCGCCTGTGTCAACAACCTATCAGGCAACTAAAGGATACGGGGATGTTGAACGAAGGATGCTGCCGCTAATCCTCAGTTGGGCGGTTACAGTGCATAAACTCCAGGGCACTACCTTAAACAAAGCTGTAATAGATTTGGGTAAAAAAATGTTTGCCAAAGGCCAAGTTTATGTTGCTCTAAGTCGCGTAAAGACCCTTAATGGTATTGCTCTTTGCGACTTAGAGCCCAATAAAGTGCTAAAGAAACCACATGATGAAAAAGCGTTGTGCGAAATGCAACGTTTAAGAGGATTGTGCTAAAATTTTAATAACGTGTGCCACGTGTGCTGATCATATCCTCCTAAGGCCCAAGGTCCTACCCAAAGTACTTATTAACTTTGTCATTCAGACCCAGCTCCTTCGCCAGTTGTGTAGTTATAGCGTACGTCTGTCTTATATTATTATGAGAATACGCTGTTACGTAGTCCCACTTCTTTGTTGATATGAAACTTTAAGTTATTTCAAGCGCGTCGCAAGCAACGCCGCGGGAAATACATAGTCATATTTCTACAAGTAAATAAACTTCGTAGTAGTCGTTCAACCATCTTAATAGAGATATCTTATCGCCACCCTTGAAATAGGTACCGTTGAAGAGTTCCGGTGGCCATCTGTGGTCTTCATCATCAGGTCCACTTCACCAAATGATACTTTCTGAATGCAAATGCTAGACTTGTTACTAAAAATACTAAAATCGCTTTATGTTTGCCTACAATATTTGAGGAGTTCTCTCAATTCCTCACTGATCCCCTCATCAGATTCCGATTTGGTGGCAATGGGACCACCTCGGAAGTATACCCTATCAAATCAAAAAAGAATTTTCAAAATCGGACCACAATTGACGGAGTAATCGGTGAACATACACAAAAAAAAAAAAAAAACATACAGTGGAACGTATAACCTCCTCCTTTTTTTGAAGTCGGTTAAAAAGCATTTGTGCGTTAATATATACGTTGATGAGCTGCTTTTCTTCAGTTGGCTATGAATTACTTAAATACACACGCGACTTCATAGGCGTACAATTAGTCTCTCACTACTTCCCCTATTTTAACCCCTCTCCAAAAGTCAATTGGTCCAGAGGTTTCGGCTGTAGGTCGATCGATTAGTCAATTAGTTCTCAGATCTTCTTACATTTTTACAATATAGAATAGACAATGCGGATTAATACATTTTAATTGATTTGAAAAACCACGTTAACATAACATTGTTTAGAAATCCCCTGTACTAAGTACACTAGAGGCGATATTTCTCCGCAGCCGACATTTTTGTAATTGGGTTATTGTATGAAACAGCAAGTCTATTATTTTTCCCTTGCGGCGTATACTGTTCAAAGGATTACCCACATCCGCTTCTGAACCTTTATTTTATTTCATCTGAAATATAAAACACGCCTTGTTTAAACGCAGACGCCTCCGTATAAACTGCCTGAAAGTTAATAATTTATATAATTTCTTTATTTTAATCCCACGATAGAAGATAGTGGTCAAACAGACCAGTCTTTACCAAATTCTAAAACACCAGATTCGAAATATACGTACTAATAATATAACATCTTACCTTAATTTGAAAATGAATATGAAAATAAATTACGGAAATGGGTAATTGACAATTGTTTTTATTATTTTAATGATTTTCTTTGAGAAAAAATAATAGGGTGACTTGTTAATTTCGATTAAAGCATATATTTAAATGTATATTATAGGTACGTATAGATAAATAATTACAAGTAACTTGCTTACTTACAGGGGCTAAATATTTTGTGCACTGTTAATGTTATATTATCTGTTTGTAATATTATTAATAAATGAGTATAAGAATGAGTATGAATATTGAAATTATGATATTTTAAAATTCTGGTATTTTGGGAATGAGTGAACTGAGCTAGCCCCACGTGTCAATACCTCAGCTGATGTAGACGTAGTCACACATTAAATAGGAGTGAAATCGTTAACAATCCAAGAGATCTCTACAAGGTTTTAGAATTCGAGTAGGTACAGTCTGGTAGACTAGAATAATAATGCATGAGAGCGAGAAATACGAACTCGAAGGCCGTATTCTTAAAAGCTATGGTAGCTACTGCAGATCAAATTGTTTTGACCGGTACAGTTCCCGTGCCAAAAGGGACCTACTGGCACGGTGTGGACAGGTGTATTTCTTTACGTTCATTATAGTTACGATGAAACACTGCAATAAACAGACTCGCAATAACTTTCAATATGCCACGGAGGCATTGATTTAAACAACTAGATACGAAGTGCCCGGAGGACACAACTCGCGAGTCAAAAGTTCGAGCAAAAATCGAAATGAATGGCCACGTACGGGTTCTTTTACACGTCGGTAGTGAAAACACTAGCGCTTCGGACAAGACCATAATTGCGGAGAAGAAGCGCCGCAAGGAACTCCAGCAGAAGTTCGAGCGAGGTCGGTTAAAATAGTTACAATTTGAGTCTCGGCCAAGTCTTAGCTATTTACAAACAATTACTAGACAAAGTAACGTAATGTCAGTCCTATGCGAAAGTGTTTTTGATTGTCGTTCCTAACAATAAAAACCAACGGATTAATGCATAGAGACGGTTAAATAACCGGCTTCCGAAAGAATAGAAGAATATATATAATAATTCTACGCCAATAAATATTAAGTCTAAAACGGATACTCAAATCTAGTTGATTTAACCGAAAATAACGGAATTCCCGCAAATGGAGTCGTCATCAATTCAGATTTAAGGTACGATTTCAACGGTAATGGATTGTCATTTGCGGAATGACGCAGACCTTCCTCGTTATTACTGTCTAAATGATTCCTTCTTTGGGCCTAGATTTATGCCTAATGACGAATTTAATCATATTTTCGAAGATAATTTCAAACTTTTCTTTGTTGAGGTTGTGCTAAGTCGATTTTTTTGTAATTAGTGGATTAGAAGAGACAGCATGATATGTGTGTGTGTGTGCGTGTGCGTGTGCGTGTGCGTGTGCGTGTGCGTGTACTTGTGCGTGTGCGTGTGCGTGTGCGTGTGCGTGTGCGTGTGCGTCGGCGTGTGCGTGTGCGTTTGCATGTGCATGTGCGTGTGCGTGTGCGTGTGTGTGTGTGTGTGTGTGTGTGTGTGTGTGTGTGTGTGTGTGTGTAGATGTACGTGCAAGTGGTCGTAGTGTGCGTGTCTATACGTGTTAAAACTACAGGTATGATAAAGCCACTTTCATATAAAAAAAAAACACCTTTGTCCCTAAGGCATTCCAATATAATCACCGAGAAAAGTTCTTGACAAAATACCTTTCTACTCGACTTCGCCGTAGCTCTCTGTTTTGTACCGTAATTACACATCAATGGAATATCCGCATCTTTGAGTCATTATTAAGTACAAATTTCAATCCCACGGCCCACAATGAGCGTCAGACGAATACAAAGATCTCAAATGAGATGCTTTGTAATTTAGTCCTCGTCAAGCGCAATACGGAACAAGATAATTTCAACCTCTCCGGGAATCACGTCTGTTACATAATTATAAAATCAAAATCCCGACTGCGTAAACAAAATGTGTTATGTACACTATAACACCCCAGAACAATATCAAGCCCTTTAAATCCTAAATGAAGATTCAAAATGAAAAATTATGAAAGAAACCTCCTCTTTACATCCTATTCAATTATAGCCCATTTGTCATAGTTCGCTCACTTTATTTTTCTACTTTTTCACAATATGGCGTCTGTTTGCAGCCATATTGAATTTCAATTAATGTCATACATTGAATGATACTCGCAAGATTTAGACAGATAGATTAGTCATAAGAATCATCAAAATCGTCCTACGCGTTTAGTGTCAAGAGCGCCACAAAGGAACAAAGATTCATACATACATAGGAACAAATATGGCTTATATTATAACACATTACTCTCCTTTGCTTCGCTTGCTATACTAAATAGCAGAACTGTTCGAAGTAAAACTGTTTAAACTTACATTAAACTTCACCGAGCAAACTCTTACGTACGAAGTATAGCTCAGTTGCTTCAGCCTTGGGTTTGCATTTGTGTATTTTGTGGATAGCTTTGCAAAATTGTTTGAAAAAACAGCCAAGTGCGAGTCGGAGTCGCACACGAAGGGTGCTGTACCATTCTTGTATGGCCTTTTTATACAAATGGCACGCGAACATACAGGCCACCTGGGACCTTGTGGGCGTTTATCGCTTGACAAATTGTGGATAAAGCATCCGTCACGTGTCAGAAAGTGACGGATGTTTTTCTACATTTTGCCACGCGATAAAAGCAGCCATATTAGGTTCCCTGGGCCTCTATTCCCGACGGAAAAAACATATCGTCTTTGATCTGTTATGGTATTGTTTCGACGTCAGTCGCCATCACCGTCAAGTAAATAAGAACTATCAAAACGGTGACAATACGATAACAGTGGGTTTATTATGATATAGCTGTGCAGTTCATTTTACGGCAAGCGAAAAGGACGGAGCTATAGCAGTTATATAGCTCTGTCCTTTTCTCCCAGCGTAAACGAAACTGCATAGCTATGTTATAATAACCCCCAGATCAGAAACGATATTGTTTTTATCGTTTTGAATAGAGGCGCTGATCAGGTTACGGTACGGATTCGGGCACGGAACCCTAAAAATGAGGGTGTTGTTTGGAACTAGCCATTTCTGAATGAGGTTCATTTTACATTTTCACATAGGAAATAAATGTTTGTAAAAATTTGCACTATTGTTTAGTCTCGGCCGGAAAGGGCTGAAACAAAATGAATGATTTAAAATTATAATAACATGGGTATTTAAATTACATAGCCGACAGCATCAGATCAAATAGTCGGTTTTTCATAATTCGTTGTTTTTTAGGCTTGGTGTCATCTTATTAGCATGACAATCACAACTGACAGAAATGTGTGTACCTCAATTCTGTTTTAAATTATTGTTGTGTTTACCACCATACTTAAACGTCGCATCTCTTCAGTGAATCACCCCATACCTTGCCTACTAGATAAAATACAGGCTGTTTCAATCGTCAATTCGGAATAACCTCAGAACGAGCGAAGTTACGGGAAAAAGATTTCGTACAGTGATAGCATCATTACTCAACTGGAAGATATGGGAGCTGACATTCACATATGTCGCGGCCATTATTAAGGAAACTGCCACGTTAACGGAGGAGTTTGTCAGTTGTTTTTGCCTCAATGCATCTGCTATAGATACCTGTCTGTTTTTCCGATACCTGAACGGGGATAACGCCATTCAGTACAGTCGACTGTAAAGAAATGTATCCACTTTTTCACCTTATTACAAAGTAACAAGTGTTCGTATTTACGAGGGGTGATCCAAAAGTAATGATAATCAGAATGAAAGGCACATAAAATGTAAAAAAACCTAATTTATTTTTCAACATAGTCTCCTTGCAAGTCTACACACTTAGACCATCGTTTCTCTAGACCTTGAATTCCCTTTAAAAAAATTTTTTTTTCTTGACTTGTCAAAAATGCCTCCACAGCGGCTATCACTTCACTGTCATCCAAAAATTTGTTACCTCTAAGATCTTCCTTCAGGCGTGGAAAGAGATAGAAGTCGCTGGGGCCTAGATCTGGCGAATATGGGGGGTGTTCAAGCACTTCGAAGCCTGCATCACGAATAGCAGCCATCGCAACACCGGCCTTGTGGGAGGGTGTATTGTCCTGGTGAAAGAGGACACCAGCACGAAGTTTGCCCCGCCACTTTTCCTTGATTGCTTCTCTCAATCTTCGTATCTGGCAGCGTAGTAAGAGCCTGTAATAGTGGTTCCTTTTTCGAGGTATTCTATCATTATGATTCCTTTGGCATCCCAGAACACGGAAGCCATGATCTTCCCAACTGAGCTTGCAACCTTGAATTTCTTAGGTGTAGGGGAACTGGGTCGCTTCCACGTCATTGATTGTTGTTTTGTCTCAGGATCAAAATGATGGATCCAAGACTCATCCAAGGTGACAAATCGACGCAAAAAAGTATCGGGATAAGCTCGAAATTTTTCAAGATTACACTTTGAAATCTTATGTCGTATTTCCTTTTGTTCGGCCGTTAACATTCTAGGTACCCAACGGGCGGAGACTTTTTTCATGTGTAGTTCATCAGTTAATATTCTTTGAACACTGCCATACGAAATCCCCGTGAGCTCAACTAGATGTCTGGTAGTCATTCTTCTATCTGTTAACACGAGTTCATTGATATTTTTTACATTATCTTCCGTAAGGGCCGTAGAAGGGCGGCCTTCGCGATGTTCGTCTTGAGTGGATGTTCTTCCTAAGTTAAACTCCTTCGACCAGCGTGCTACTGTGGAATACGGCGGAGCAGAGTTCCCTAGTGTCCCCACTAATTCAGCATATATGTCTTTAGTACTAATTTTTTTTAAACAGAAGTATTTAATATCCGCTCTCAACTCAATTTTCTCCATTTTTGCGTTATTGTTCCGACCGCTCGTGAAAAAACAATTGAAACTCAATGACAAATACATTTTTTTTAAATTTTTTTTCTTAATATTACTGAGGAGTCTCTACTGCCAGTAACGCTATATTTCATTATTGTATATCGATGCAAAAAGTATTTAGTTATCATTACTTTTGGATCACCCCTCGTAGTATTGAAAAAAGAAAGTCACCAAGTATTAGAGAACAAGTATACGTCAAATGATGTATGAACACGTAAGCCTGTTTCAGGGGTTCGTAAAAGTAACAGCTATTTGAAAACGTGACGTAAGTTTAAAATTTTAGTGCTTTAACTACAGTCTAAATTATAGCTCGAGAATATGACTGCCAAAGAGGTGGGTTTGTACGAATTTTCGGCATTTTTTGTGGCATAAATCCACCCACTTCCGAGTCATGATGTAAAGCTATCTAGCCGGGGCTAGTTCAACAAAGAAATTGCGGTCACTGATTTGTCACCTATTAACTTCACTTCGGTCATTTATTAACTCGGTTACGAAAACATACCCGGGGGCCAAGTGTGCTGATGATCCACTCTATTTAGTACTTACTCATAGCTGTTCTCCGCGACTTCGTCCGCGTAGAAATAATGAAATATAGCCTTATAATACTCAATGACAATAAAGCGTTCTAAGAGTGAAAGAATTTTCAAAACTGGTCCTGTAGATTTTGAGTGTATTCATTGCAAATAAAAAAAAAAAAAATCTCTTCCCTTTGTAATATAACAGAAGAAAATGCTATATGTACAGTCAAAGGCATTATAATAGTATGCATACGGGGCATACCGAAAATTTCTGGAACTGGCAACTTACAAGAAATAAATTAAAAAAGCAATATTAGAATTATTTTGAAATGGAACTCTCTAGGAACATATTACTTTTCAATTCACTAGACTGTCATTTGTTTTTTCAATTTGGCGGGGATCAGAGAGTTGTGTGTCGTTATTATAATGAATCTAACTCGTGAATTTTTTTGCATAATGATTTTTTACGATTTTCGCTGCGGCTTAAGTCAACAAAAGAGTGGCCAGAGACTGGGGTTTAATGTTGAAGCCCCGTCTCCTAGCTCTGTGTATTCGTGGTTCGGAAAATTCAGACGTCGACGAGATCATCTCCATGACGATGTACATACGTGAAGGTCGGCCGGCGACTGCGGTTACTGAAACTAATGTCCATACCATTCGACAACTGTTCGAGACAGGCAAAAAATGTACCTCTCAGCAAATTCGTACTGTATTAGGCATAGGAATGAGTCAAGTGCAAAACATTTTGCATAAGCAACTGAAGGTTCGGAAGGTTTGCACTCGATGGATACCGCATGATTTAACGGAAGACCAGAAACAACATCGTGTAGAGTGGTGCCGAAAAATTATACATAAGTTTAATGGAGGAGAGTCATTGGCTGTCTTTAATATTGTAACAGATGACGAAACCTGGGTGTATTGTTTCGAACCGGAAAGAAAAAGCCAGTCAGCAGAATGGGTCTTTCCTTTTGAAGAGTAGCCAACAAAAGTTAAGAAGAGACGGAGCACCGACAAAAAAATAGTTGCGTATTTCTTCGGAAAAACTAGATATTATGTAATAAAGTCGCTTGAAAATCAAAGAACAGTCACTGTGTCATAGAAAAAGTTCGTGAAAAGCGTCCTCGCAGTCATGTCATCCTTCACCACGATAATGCGTCCGCACATTCCGCTAAGAGAACGAATGCGTATTATTTAAAGGCTTCATGTGGAACTGATGACGCATCCGCCGTACAGTCCGGACCTCGCACCTTGCGACTTCTTTTTATTCGCAAGAAAAAAACTTAGAGACGTTTACGATTCTCAACCCCAGAAGCGGCAGTGAATGCATTCTAAGAAGGTGTTGAAGAGGTCCCTACTGAAGATGGACCCACTGCTTCACACAATGGTTACAACGAATTAAAAAATGTGGAAATAGTGGAGAAATATACTTTGAACATCAATAAATTAATCATATACATCTTATCTAGTCTTATTTATCTGAATCCAGAAACTTTCAGTATGACCTAAAAATCTATACAGAATCGCGTCAAATATATGTATGTATACATGGACCTTATTGCCAGTGGCATAAAGGTGTATAGATATTTTTGACATCTTGGGAACGTATATATATTTATGCCTTTGACTGTACCTAACAGGAGACTTATTTTATTTAAAGAAAAATAAAGAAACTATGATTATATGACTATTTAACACTTATTGCAAACAGATTCCGCTATTTTATTATAAATATATTTTAGTTTAAGTGACACTGTAAATTATTAAAAGTTTCTATGATAAAAAGAAAACAAAATAAATATATATATATTATAATAGGTCGCAATAATACTAGGTATTTCATTACTATGAGTTTCGATGTCGCAAACGCATTATGGCTCACCATTCCGTCATACTCGTAACACATCCTGTAAATAAGAAAATAACTGCCAGTAATATAATAAAATTCTAATACACTAAATAAATAAATACCGGGGGACACTCTCACATAAATTGACCTGGTTCCAAACTAAACTCCAGGCATATACTACGGATACTAGACAACGATAAACACATTTATGTAGAGAAGCACATTCTTAAATGCATATACAAACGTCCACCACTCTTAAACAAATATGCGCCCATATCACACAAATATTTGCCATACCGGGAATTTAACCCACCACTAGTGTCGTAAGCGGGATCATTACCAACTAGCCTAACGCGTCGTCTCGTTTACAATAAAAACGAAAAGTACTAACTTTCTATGGATCGTTCTCGAAAAGGACGACCAATTAAACTGGGGAGAAGCGTTAGCGGTCACGGCCGGCGGCGCTTACGCCTCGTCGCAGGTAATTCGCAAACTTTCGCGACCGCCGACTCGAAATTAATTCGACACAAAACTTTAGCGACGTGTTACGTATTTCATTTGCGAAGGGTGATTACATACGAACTGTTACCTTAAATAATTACACCTTAATGGTAAAGAATGATGGGCAAAAATGTATGGAACCCAGCCCAATCGTCAATATAATTATAACTTATGTAAGCTTATTTATCCCACTGTTTGCTGTAATTGTTGTAAATAGTAAAATCAGTCAAGCGTGAGTCGGATATACGGCTAATAGCATTGCAACGCATGCGGGGCTCAGCTAGTGTAGTAATAAACGTTGTGTGTGTGAATATTTGAAGGCTCTTAACCGGGGTTTTTTAGTTTGTCCCCGTATTAGAAAATGATGATTATGTAACTAGCTTTCACGTGGTATACATGAGATTTGTATTGGATATATGGGCCAAATTGCCCATCATTCTTTGTTAATATGATTCAACAACCCTAAACCAAGTTACGGTCGAAGTGCAGTAAAAAAAAAAGCCCAACACTTAGAATAATAATAACACATAGTATGATAGTTCACCACAATCATCACAAATGGAAGCATGTGGGCATTTTTTTTTATGGCAAAGAGAAGGCAAATGAGCACACAGGCCACCTGATGGTAAGTGGAAACTGTGACCCATAGACATTCGCATTCACAAGACTGCAAGCCTAAGCCTGCGAATGCTTTGCCAACCCTGAGGACTAAGATGGAATGCCTCTATGCTAGTCATTACACCGGCTGTCTTATCCCCAAACCGGAACACAACAATGCGAACACTGCTATTTGGCGGTAGGTTAATGGATAAGATGGTTGTAGCGATCCGGACGGACCCTGCACAAGGTCCTACCACCCGCAAAATAATAATTAATATAACTTTTTTGTATACACGTTTACGTGACGACACGCACACAAGTAGGTCCACAAATATTGTCGTACTATTATTGGTGTTATAATATTCTAAGGCCCAACAAAACAAAATAGTAGGTAATCCGAAAAATAATATAACTTACATAGAACAGGGATAACAACGTTACGCTTCCTTTAAATAAATTTATTTTTTATGGGCTCAATATCAAAACCTAATATATAATAAATGAGGTAACAAGTATAACGAAAAGCAACCTTAAGAAAACCCAACAGCTATTTGGAGAATGTCGTCAAATTAATGTTACTTATCGTATATTTATTTCGCCAATTTCACATTTAAATAATTTTAATATAGCCTATGACACTCTAGTGGTTAAAAGGATCTAACCACGTGTAATTCATTAAAATCGGTTTAGCCGTTTAGTAGTTACGAGCGGATATTGAGTCGGACATATAAACAAGTCAAACGGATAACCCTCTTTTTGGGCGTTTCCGCAGTAGGGTATAAATAAAAGATTGTTAACCAAGGGATCACCCTCGAACTATAGGCGCACTCGCTACCTCTCGTGCGGCGTAAATATCTCGGGCTACAATTGATACTTTCACCCGAGTTAAACACTCTACTTTTCATTTTGAGTATGAGGAAAGTTAAAAAAGTTATAACCTTTTTGAGAAAATATTATCCTTCAAATACTAGGAGTGCAAAAACATTAAAAGTACATTGCAAACATCCGCGTTATGTTATGTGTGCTCCGCCTGCGATCTAAGTTGCCCTACGCACCTCCTAATTACCGCTGCGCTCCTGGTACTTTATTTAAACATGCAATTACTTTTCTTCCCGCATGTATCACTTTCAACCCGCTTTTAAGATAAACAACGGCCTACTTTCAGAGTATGAGACATGAAAAATAATGAATGCACAGCTGCACCTTTTGACACGTATATTATACGGAAACAGAATTAACTTCTTGTGTACTTACTTACTAGGTACATAATCATATACGATTTCAAACCATTCCAGCATTCAATCGTTCTAATAAACTCCATAGAGGTAGTTCTATTTGCGCTAGTTTTCTCCACACAATATTCTATATACTCGGAATTAAACCACATTGAATATTAAACGTCAGTGGAACCAGTACGAATGAAATTTGCGGTTTTATTATACTGTAAGCACCAGTATTATATTGTTAAACATAGCTAAGTTAAATTTTATCGTGAATGTGAAAATTCAACTCTGAAATAATAGTTTGAGATAAGCTAAAATTATACCTATTATTTATATAGATAGCGTCAATGTATATTGTTTATAAGATTGTTGTTAAAACGGTTTGAAAATACTCTTTTCATCTCTCCTGTTCGGAAAGTTTAATTTGAATGGGTGGATAGCCGGGTGGAAAATTGCGTTTTCATCTCTAGGGTGGAAAGTAATTTTTTTTTAATAGTTACTATTGGCCACGGAGTCTAAGATAATTGAGCTACGTCATATTATTAAAATAAAAGATTTTCATATATCTAAACTCGGCTATACGTTAAACGATGTATTTATTACGGCCTATAGGTTCATATGAAAATCATTTTAAGACTGGTCTATTTTTTTCGCAATTACAGAAAATCAACATTTAAAATTATTCCTCTATTCTGCTGCCCGCCATAATGCCGTGATAGCATAGCATGACACTTTTTCTTTCACGTTTCGGCATGGCCATCTAGAAAATACACTACTGCCAACATTAGAAAAGTTTAATCGAGTTGGTCACGACCAAGGAGCTTATTATACAACAAGGAGGTTGAACACCGAACATCCGTTCGAAACAAGAAATTTGACCTTTATTACGTCACGAATATATTCCATATCTTTCTTTAGTTATGGTAAGAATGAGATGGAAGTCATGCTCCTTGGCCGTGACCAACTCGATTTAACTTTTCTAATGTTGGCAGCATGTGTATTTTAACTTTTTTATGAATCTAAAAAAAAAAGTTTTCAATTGATAAAGCGGGAAACGAGATTAAATATATTTAGGTATACCGTGTCTTTTTTCCTCACAGTCGAAATGAAAAGTAGAGTGTCTAACTCGGGTGAAATTACCCATTTCCCCTCGAACTATTGGCGCTCTCACTTCGTTCGAGCGCCAGAAATATCTCGGGTGAAATGGGTCACTTTCAACCCTTGGTTATCAATCTACTATTACACAGAGGTGATAAATAAACCTACTCCACTTTTCATTGTTAGATGATTTTTATACATTTATACCCTATAATAACTAGGTTAAACGTGTCATTCAGTCATTCAACTAGGCCTTAGTTGTTAGAGACCCTGGTAACGAAGGTAGCGATCCCGGGTTCGATTCCTGGTATGGCCAAATATTTGTGTGATGAGCGTGATTATTTGTTTCAGAGGCTTGGATGTTTTGAGAATATAGAACTTCGCTATATAAGAAAGTTTATCGTTTTCTAGTACCCATTTACAAGCCAAGACCTTAGTTCCAAACTAGGTTTTTTTTATGGCAATGAGAAGGCACGCGAGCACTCAGGCCACCTGATGGTAAGTGGGCTCTGACAGACAGACATTTGAAATCTCAAGACTACAATCTCCAAACTGCAACCACAAGACAAATGCGTTGCCAACCCTGAGGACTGAGATGGAATGCCTCTATGCTAGTAATTTCAGCGGTTGTCTTATCCCCACACCGGAACACAGCAATGCAAACACCGCTGCTTGGCTTGTAACATGGGCATGAAATAAAGATATCCTATTCTATTCTCAATTTATTTCATGGATACCACTTAATGGAAGCACTTACGCCACTCACCCCAAGCCTCATAATTTGTTAACAAGCAGACGCCCGTTGTTAGCCCTGAAGTGACTAACTTGTGCGATCAGTACCCTTACTGCGATTTACAATTTCCGTACTCACTAGCAAGTCGAATGCTCTATCCCTCTCGGTAGTCTTATAGAGTGCTAGGGGCAGAGCTAGCTAGCTAGTCTAGTACGGTAATTGTAACCCATGGTAGGGGTACAGATGGAATCGAATCAGCGAACTTCTCAAGTTAGGCCTAACCTCAACCGCCAAAGAGCAAACTCGCTTTAACTCCTAATCACTAATTTAACATTGAATAAACTTCTCCGTACCTATATATTGTTCTTGTCTCAAAGGAGGTTGATAGCAACTTGTCTTAATAGTTTAATACTGGCAGATCAAGAACTGACCTTACCTTACTGACCGGCCAGACTCAAAACTAAGAAAACGACACTCAAGAGCATTGAAAACGGGTCAATTTCTATGGAAATTCTATACAAAGTGACTCGTTTTCAATGCTCTTGACTATAATTATGTGTATCTATGTGTATTTAGTAAAGTCTTTACTTATAAAGTGGAATAACCGTGGGGTAAGCTAAAGCATGCTTTGTCTTCCCTGTCAATTTCATTTGTTCATAAGTAACTGCGTAAGTGTTACCGATATTTGTCCTAAATTGTGCAATAATTTGTAATAATGCCTATTTGAGAAGGCCTTAGTTATGTTTAGCACAGATTTTATGTTTGGCCCAAATTCAATTTTTTCCGAAAATATATTCTTCTTATTTTCGTGATAGCTTTAGTATAACATACTTGTACTCGTATCACTATGCCTTTAAGCGGCGTTATTTCTAGAAATTTAAATACCTTTTTAAATGTCTTTTTTTAAAACCGGACATTAAAACTGCCCTCCTAACCCAGTAAGCAGTATCTCAAATTCAAGGGCCAAAGCAGATTCAACTCACGTCTGTTAGTAATTAATTAGGTTGACATTGCTACAGTGGGGTTATTATGACGTATCTGTGCAATTCATTTTCGCTGTGAGAAAAGGACAGAGTTATGCAACGGCTATAGCTCCGTCCTTTACACTCACCGTAAAATAAACTGCATAGCCATGCCATAATAACCCCCCATGAGTTTTAAGAATATTCTTAAGGAAATATAAATAGCCCTACATTATTTTGATATTGAATAGAATGTGCCACGACTGGGTACGATAAATATAAAATTAAGTAAGAGGAAGTTATTTATTCGCTGGCATTACTGTGGCTTTAGACAGGATACTTAACGCTTACGTAAACGATTATCGAAAACTGACGAAATGTATGGAATTGACGTAAGCGCTCGAGCGACCGTCCGATGGCTTACGACAATCCTGTTCATTTTTGATCAGGATAACGATTTCGCAATGCATTTGTCGTCGGCGACGGTGTGTGTATGATTCTCATACTTCTGAAATAGATAAAAAAAAACTACTTTAATCATTGTGATTTCACACCGTAGGTATTCTTTATTCATATTTGAATTGGCTGCGGTGCGAATCTGGTACTTCAGATGAAGAGTATAAAGATCTGGAATCAAGAAATCATCTACATACTTATTTAAATAACTCATATCATGAATAGCAAATTGTGATCCACTTTCAACCACAGCTCAGTTTTCAAGTCACGACGTGAAACTAATTCCATCTTCAGAACCACCTGCACCGCACCGCAGAGCCTCGTCGTCGGTACACAAGCAATACTCATAACAATAAAAAATAACGACTGGGGCCCAAGGAAAGGCAACTAATTGGAAAAATCAATTAAGTCTTCGCCCTTCTGTATAATAATGGAACCACTAGTTTTAGGCAACGTTTTTACAGTTTAGGGGAATTTATTGAGCACTTTTTAATATCAAAATCTGTATGCAAAAGACTTCAACTTCGTATCAGGTTTCGGGTAAAAAAACCCTATGCAAAACGTTAAAATAAAATTAGAACAATTGTAATTAACAATGAATAGAACTTCATTCAGAAATAAAATATTTTCTTTTAGCGTTTGGTAATTAACACAAATTACAACTACGTCAATTACAGTTATACGCTACAATTGGTAAGTAATATGAAATCATCAAAGAATTGCGTTTTTATCCAAATCACTCACGACTGTACCTAAACTTGAAGGACAAGCTACGAAAGAACAAAGTAGGTATAGCTTAAAAAATAAAAAAGTTTAAGACACATAGCGACATCTACACACAATAGCTGAAAGCGTTTCAATTTCGTTTAGTTTTAGTTTCTGAAATTCTCGTTACAACGCCATCTTTCGAGGCAAGCCGTTACTAGATTAACAACCGCAAAGCTGAGTTGTGGGGAAAGAGGAAACCTCGGAATGTTAACATGCTGTTTATTCATTAGGCAGTGAATAGATGGCACTTTCACTATTTTTTAGTCTCCATGGACCACAAAAAAAAAACTAGTATTAGTTAAGCTAACGTTACCTTTGAACCTTGGCGTTTTCACTCTTTAGATAATTTGCGTTTTCCTTTGGTACTCGGTCCTTTTACTTAATTAAGACAAAGAGATTTTTGAGAAACTATTATGTCGACTAATTTTTTTTTTAGTTGTCTTTTGTTTATCGAGACCAAACTAACCAGATTTTCTTGCCAGATTTCGACTCCATAATAATGTATTTTGAAACGAAAAATTAAAGATAGACATACTTAATGAATAATAGAAATATGATACCTATAAATCCTATATCCATTGCGAAGCGCTGGTAGATTTTGACGTGTAAAAGTGCCCGTGCGGCCTAATTACTGAATAAACATCTTTTATCTTTTTTATCTTTTTATAATATAAAATAATAATATCGGGGGACAACATCACACAAATTGACCTACTCCCAAACCACAGCCCAAACTGAGCTCTAAGCTGGTATTATGCTTATGTACTAGCACGTACTAGGCAACGATAAACATATTTATATTGGGAAAGAAATACTTATACACACCCAAGATTCAGAAACGCGCCTATCAAAAATATTTTTGCCCTGACCGGGAATTGAACCCGGGACACCAGGTCACTAGGCTACCTGTGTCGTCCAAAAACTGCAAACTAAATAAAATTCTTACTGAATAAAGAAGTATGAATTGTTTTTATAACTTTGATTTTCTTTCCCAATAATGCCAAAGATACAGATAGATTAAACTTTGGAACTCATCTGAAAGGGTATTTTTCCCTTTAAGGCCCAGACACATTTGGAATATCAAGACCGGAAGAGCGTTGCCAACCCTGAGGACTATGATAGAATGCTTCTATGTTCTCTAGTCATTTCACCGGTAATTATACCCTCACTACAATGCTCACACTGTTATTTAGCGACATTAAAGGATAAGACGCGAAGACAGTGGTAGCAATCTCAACAAATCCCGCTTAAGGTCCTACCGCCACTTAAGGTTAAGTTAAATATCAATGGTTCTGTGACTCAACCTCGTCTATTGTATAGAGAAACTGACACGCACTAAGTATCCACTCGCGTACTTCGTGAGTGTCAGTTTATACTGGGCATTATTCTATATACGAGGTTGTCACACAACATAAAATAAATAAATATATATCAGGGGACAATGTCACACCAATTGACCAAGTCCCAACTAAGCTCTAGGCTTGTACTATGAGTACTAGACAACGATATAAATACTTATATAGAGAAATATATACTTAAATACATAGAAAATCTCCATGACTCAGCACCAAATTTCGCGCTCAGCACACAAATGTTTGACCTTACCGGGATTTGAACCCAGGACCGCTAGCTTAATAGGCAGGTTCACTACCAACAAGGCTTACGCATCATACACACATACATACAAACCTTCATGGGTATGATCTTCTCCCAGGGTACGCAGAAACTATAGAAAGCCAGGTACACCGGTCTAAACATACTACTTTCGCTTCCTCTACATTCGTCAACCTCTTCATGCAACGTCGGTTTCTGGTTCCTTTGATTAGCCCTTACTCAGTACTTATAAAAGTCAAAGTCAAAGTCAAAGTCAAAGTTCTTTATTCTTCAATTTAGGCATAATATAAAGTATTATTTCATACCCTATCTTCCTGTATCTCTACATAGGCTTTGTGCAGCGATGACGTCACGCAGCGGGGAGCAATGCCTTCGTATGTGGGTCACCCGTTAGCGATGCACCGCGTCAATTGGGATGTGGCTGGAAATAGCCCGGGGTTTGCCTGGGGACGTCAACAATAAATAAAAACTTTGAGGTACAGTCCGTGATCTCTTACGGTTCAAAAGATACAGCTCTTTAACGTTAGGGGTAGGGTCCTGTTTGATTCCCTCGGTTACGGAACCCTAAAAACCGCATTAAAATTGGTCCTACGGCTGAACACAAGCCAGTAACAGGACGGACAACAGAACGGTTTCAGGGCGGAAGGACCGATCAACCACACCGCAGGCCTGCTTCGGCCAATCGCCCCCACCCATCACCATCACCAACGGGACCGAGACATGCTTGAATGAACCAAGTTTCTGTAGATGTCTGGTAAAAAAAGTCAGGAGTCAATCTCATTTAATGTGTAAACCGCAAACGAGTATGGTCGGCCTTGCAAGAACACACATAGTAGCTACACACTTCAACGTCATGTTTGAAATACTGCACTAATCTGTCAGAGTTAAAGCAACAAGGTACCTAGTAAACTTGCACGTGCCGTCTCTGGGCAAGTCTAAACCGTGTAAAGCCATTTTCCCATATTTCCCATTGAAAGTCTATGGGAACAGATTTTCGGTGATTTTCAATTTTATATTTTCTATGGCTATGGCTAGATGTCGTAATACGCGCTAAATTCGATCCTGATATCTCTAATAGTTTGGGAGGAGTATGCGGACAAACGAAAATCCGAATCGGGGAAGAATGGCTCTTCGCTCCAACAAGAACTAAAATGGGTAGGTGAGGTTAGGTTAGGTTACATATAAATACGTCATTATCATCATCATCATCTCCAACTCATCCGCTGCTGGACAAAGGCCTTTCTCAAAGTTTCCCACCATGATCAGTCCTGTGCTACCGTCATTCAGCAGTTGTTTTTATTAGAAAGAGAGGTAAACGAGCATGTCGGTTACCTGATGGTAAGTAATCGACCATAAACACCAGCAACTCAAGTAGAAATTGTCGGTCCAATGCGGCCAATCAGAGAAATAAAAGCTCTTCTATTGAAGGCACCCTGGTTGGAAATAGTGCCGAGGGGAATTTGTTCCACAGTTTCACTGTACGAGGTAAAAAGTGCCTAGTGACGCACGGTGAAGAAAGTCATTCATCTCGGTGAAGTTGAATGGAGCCTGGCTTTATGACTAATAGTTCGATGGTGAAATTCAGCGGTCGGTAAAAACCGAATAATTCTTCAGAACACTCCGCCTAAATCCCTAAACTTCAAATAAATATTTTATTCTTTGTTCGTTTCAAAAAGCTCAATACAGGGTGTTCCAGGGTGGTCCAGGGTGTTCCATCGATAAAGGATCAGCGACTTAATGTGTTACTAGTAACAAGGATAACATAACCTTTCTTCTTGGGCAGTCGGATAAAGACAACATACAAAATGAAATGAACAAAGGCTTTGAGGAACAAAAAATAAAACACAAATTCACTTCAATTACCTTTATTATAACCATCGGTCTTCCATATAAGAAATCCCCTTCCCTCTTTTGTTTAGTTCTTGGTACTGATTCATTTAATAACCTCTAATATTTTTTTCTGAACAGATTTGCTTTTCATAATCAAAATTAATATAAAATAAGGGATCTAAATTTAATGAAATAGAACGTTGTGTTCCTCTCCCTTATGTCAGATACTACAATTAACCATTATACTAGAGAACACATTGTAGAGACAAAGGTTCGAATTCCAAATTGTATTAAAATCTTTGAGATTGTTTCATCTCATTCGTATATGTTTTATTATTTATTTAGAACACAACTCTTAGGTAGTTGATTCTTAACGTCAGTACCTAGGTAATAACTTCAATATAACTATTTGTATATTTATAATGTTATTTACAATACCACAAAAGAATCATATCAAAAGGTGCACTGCAATTCTGACGTATTTAACTTTAAATGTATGATTTATATTTCTCAAATTTCATTCATTCTTATATTCGTAAAGTCTATTTATAGACAGTCATAAAACTCTCAAGTTGCTTCACCAAAACAAATTATCAAAAACCTCGATTCATATTTCCTAAATAGATTTCGCAAAACATCTATTTCCTGCGACGTCGCGCGTTTTCACCTGTTTTACCGTATTTCCAGTGCAATTTCCTCGCCTATATTTAGCTACGGCCGGTACAAGTGGTGGATAGATTCGCGATCGAGCAAGGCCACCCCTCACCCCCCCACCCTGGACCCGGCCTGTTTCAGAATGAAACTGACCCAATTCCTCCGTTGCACCCCTCCCGCACCAACTGACGTCATAGGCAACACCATAGCACCACAACTGCACATCTTATCACCAACCAGCAAGCGGTTAAGCTCGGTAGTTGTTTAACATACAGGGTGTTCTCGCTAAGCAATTGGTCAGCAGTTACGCCGGTTTGGTTGTGCGTAACGGAAGTACAAAGTCAAAAACTGGGTCACCCCGGGTTGCAAGCCTCTATTCATGAATCGAACGCGAGGCTGACGCGCACCGTTCATTCTTGCTTGGACTTGTTAATCGAGCTCCACCTGCGTCGGCCTGACGCAGGATTTGTGCTATTTCATCCTAACTAGGCTTTCAGGCTAGGTCACCTAAAAATAAATTGTAACTGATAATGCATTCCTGATTCAAGCCGCTTCCATGTAGGTTTGTGACGGTTTTTCAGTAACTCTAATACAACGTTGTAATCATAACTATACTTAACAGTCAAGATGTTAAAAACGCTGTTTAAAATAAAAGAAATCTGCCTACTTCACTTAACTATACACTGAAAACTCAAGATTTTTTTAATACATTTCAACC
The DNA here is from genome assembly GCA_923062465.1 of Acleris sparsana. Taxonomy (NCBI): domain Eukaryota; kingdom Metazoa; phylum Arthropoda; class Insecta; order Lepidoptera; family Tortricidae; genus Acleris; species Acleris sparsana. The sequence continues at coordinate 5,350,402 of OV281289.1, forward strand.
GCACATATAAACCATTACACTAACAGTTTACATTTACTCTATACATTATTTTCTTTCCACGGACATTCTATCATATGATTATATTTAAGTATAGCTACCATAACACACCAAAACAAAGGAACATCGTTTTAATTAAAACTTATGACATAATTTTTCGCAGATGTTATATTATAGAGCATAATGGTGAAAAAATTCACAGAGCCTTCTTTTAATTAAACAAAGAGGAAAGATTCTCGTATAATTAACAAATAACAGACAAATAGAATAGATCTGACCCCGCACGTTTTAAAATGTGTGTGTATCCACACCTGATTTATATTAAATTGGTCTAAAAAAATTGCTATGGATTAATAGACGAAGTTTTTTTCATGAACTGGACCAAAAGTTGTATGTAAACTCCAATCTAATCTAACATTTAGTAGTATTTAATTGAAGGTTCAAGTTGAACAGATCTCCTTGCGTATCGAATTTTTTTTACATGACACTGTTTTATAATAAACTATTCATGATGTTAACAGGTAATTACATGATTGAAGGTTTAAACTAAAAAACCCGTTAAGAATGGCTGAAATACAGGGCGTCCAAATAGTGTCCTCGATTGTGTGGACAAGGCTGCGTCCTTCTGACGCACGGTGCTGCCTTGGGCGGAGCAGCTACACCCTGTACAAACCATGATGTGATACTGCGATATATGGATAGCAACAGTATTTTTATCAATGAGTATTTATAGTAGGAACAATAGAGTGGTGATATCGTGTTTTCAAAGTCAGATGTTAGACGGTGTTACGTCAAATATAGACTGGCTACAAATTAATTAAAACAATTGTTTTTATTTTTATTATTATTTAAAGATGATCTACCTATTTTAGGCTAGCTTAAAATCACATCAACCATCACATTATTTTATCAGTCAATCTGTCAAAAACCAACAGCAAAAAGCGTTTCCAAAATAGCATCCAAGGTAAACCCAGGTCCTAAATGTCAAACGGCTAGAGTCGATACCCACTTGTTGCCTGACCGGGTCACGGGGCGCGCGAGGGGCGCGGTGCGGCGCGGGGGGGCGGGGCGCTGGGGGTGCATGCAGGGCAACGACCGGCGCACCCGGCTGCAGTTAAAGTTGGAAGGTCAATTTATGGTGGACGAATTTAGTTTTTCAGTTTTTTTCAGCCATTGTTGAGCCGCAATAGGGCCATCTCACTCATCGCTACCACTATCTTATCCATTAACCTACAGCCAAACAGCAGTGTTCGCACTGTTGTGTTCCGGTTTTTGGATAAGATAGCCGGTGTAATGATTAGCATAGAGGCAATCTATCTTAGTCCTCTGGGTTGACCATTTGCAGTCTTAGGCTTGCAGTCTTGTGAATGCGAATGTCTGTTGGTCACAGTTTCCTCTTACCATCAGGTGGCCTGTGTGCTCGCTTGCCTTCTCTAAAGCATAAAAAAAAAGGCAGCAGAAATCATTCTCTGAATATGACAGGGTTACATATTAAATATTTTACTGTAATCTATTATAATTGGTTAAGGTTAGTTTGACGAAGAAGATTGTAACCCCGATTTCCAATAGCCTAAGATCGAAGATAGAAGATAGCCATTAACATTTCCAATTTTGTGTTCTCTGTTGGGCTCCAAGCCTCTCTCTAATTTCTCTACTCATCTCAAGATCTAGCTCAATCTTACCAGCCTGGATAGAATAGCAAATATGCATGGATGTTATAAATCGCATTTCTCAACCAACAATGAAAATACTTTATATTGTATAATATTTTAATAAATTAAAATAAAATTCAGCCAAGAAATACGAATGACACAATCTTTTTAAACTGCTAATTAGACAGCGATTAGACAGAGAGATCCGATATGAACTGTGACGTCATGTAACAGGTCGGCCATGTAAACTCCATGTTAAAATATGTTTTGTTACTGAATCAGCTTTTATTGGAGCCGAGAAAAAAAGTCATGAATATTCCCTATTATTCTCCACGGAACTTACGTGGTTTTATAAATATTCCGCCTCCGAGCATCCGAATTCTAAAGATAAAACTTTATGTAATCCTTTTAATATTGATCTTATTTTACACGTTGCGTCTCATCAATTATTCGACAAAATTAAGGCAAGTACGTCAAATACTAGCCCAAAATTAACAGACTTAAGGCCCAACTTCTTTCAAATACCGAGCTCAATCCTCATCAAATCCTAGATTAACTTAGTTTCTTTGATATCTCATTATTTCAACCTTATTCAGTCATACGTATGGTTGTTTATTATTTAAACTAGTCAAAATAATGCACAGGAAACTTGAAGTTTCTACAAGTTACCAATATAAACCATTAAGCCAAACGAAGCATATTGAGAAAGGTTCTATTTACTAAACAAATGTCACCATTAAAATGAATTTAACACGGTAACACTTTCATTAAAAAAAACAACAGTAGCGACTATCGCAAGACTTCTTGACCCCTTTGACAGTTAGCGAAAAAAACACACCCCTTAACCGAGCGCGCCCAGGCTTCAACGGTACAGGTAAAACTTATCAGTTGCATAATGGCGTGACGTCACGGAGGCGCGGCGCGGGCGCGGCGGGTCGCGACCCATTCATGGGCCGCACGCACACACACACACGCCGACCCCACACCATTGTGATTTTCGTAATGACGTCACGCGGCGCCAACCAATCGCTGCGCAGATCCATTCAAGCCTAACTCCTGAAGGGAATTTCGCCGCGCGGGAGATGGCAGTCGCCTGATGATCGCGTGAGGGGCGAGAGCCTGCACTGATACGTGGTAATATATACGTAGACATTGAATTTCGGGAATAAATGTATGAATGTGGAATTCAATTGGCATGTTTAGAGGATCAGCTGGTATTGATACTGGGTGAGTTTTTGCTGGTTTAAATGCACTAGAGTTTTAGAACTTCGCACGTGTAGGTCGTATAGCTGCGAGCTACGCTACGCCGTAGCACCGCCTACGCGCTGTCTGGCTCGTAGCTCCGTAGACTCACCCACGCTTAGGACCTTCCTCACGAAACTTCTATTTATTTTTGCCGAGTCCCGACACTGCTCTCTGTAGTTTTGTTTGCTTTCAAAAATTGACTTTATAGTCATCAGATTAAGATACAAATCCTATGAAGATCCAGATTAGAAAAAGAAATTCCTGTTTCAAAAAATTTAAGTATTCGAATTATGACGCGTAAAAAGAAGATTTAAAAACTAATAGTGTAGTAATAAGAGTCCAGAAGTAATTGTACATGCTCAGTCTTTTGTTTCGCTCGTTTGGCCTTGCCAAATGCGGAAGGACCTTCAGTTGAGTAGCTGTAGCGCCCTCTAGTGCCTTAAAATGAAACCAACACCAAGGGTAACATATTTAACGCGAAACAAAGTTAAAGGTTGGATTAATTTATGCGATGATATAGTCATGATTATAGTTAGAAAGAGTAATTTATAAAATAATATTATTTTATAAACAACTAAATTTGCAAAGTGATCAATTTTATTAAATTATTTATTGTCCACATTAATTTCCTATGTATGTTTGCAATGCATTTTGAGTAACGTTACTAGGTAAAAAACATATATTTTTAACTTGAAAAGTCACATAAAAAAAATGCCATTTCTACTTTAGTCATGTTAGCAAGACTAAATTAAAATTGTACAGTCAGTAGCAGCAGTAGATCGAAGAGCTTCAAATGTCATTTTGAGCTGTTAGACTGTCAACCTACTTCGCTGCTGACTGTACGCAAGAAGCACAAAAACTTCTTATTAGGGTCTCAAGGCTTGCGACGGGGGTCACGTAGGCACATTGCTAGGATCAATAAGGAAATTTCTGATTACCAAAAATTAACAAGATTTCAAATTGGTAATTGTACTTGTTTGTTGCTCAGTTAATGACGAATAGTGAATTCGTGTGTGTTGTTTAAATTGCTTTCTTTAAGTATCGTGAATTTTCTAATAAACATATAGGTAATCAAAGTCCTAAAGGCTGGTTACCCTACATTTAATACCCAACTGTCATACCTGTCACTGGATGTTATCAATCTAATTTATACCTACATATTGGTAGGGTAACCGCATTAAGCTAAAAATAATGGGAAAAATTTAAAGTTACAAAAAAATGCATTAATTAAATTAGCAGCATGAGACTTAGGAGAGGGGTTTTTCTTAGGAAAAATGTAAGTAATTTTTTTTTTTTTGTATTGCCAATTTGTAGTCACCCGGTATAAGGCACTATTTCACTTTAAATTGTATGTTGTGACCGATTACGCTATTTCAATTTCTAATTTAAAAATAAGAATAAAATCAGGATATATTTTATTGTCAACAGCAAAAAGAGAGCATTTACAAATCAAGTAATTATTTATAACTAGCCCGCTACTTTGCCTACGTTTCAATTATCGTTATTCCCTCGGGAACTTTTAAATGTTCCGGGATAAAAGGTTATCTATGGGTTAATCCAGGGTTTAAGCTATCTCCACTTCAAATTTCATCCAAATCTGTCCAGCAAATATATTTTTACAATGTATATTTTAATAAAGATATCACAGTTTTAGATTTTCACGTAATAATGGCATCAACCTAATTAGGAGAACCTAGTGATTTCTAATCGCGAGGTACCGAGTTCTACCCCCAACAATATCACCCGTGTATCATATACGATATCTACCCAAGTGCATTAATTATATGGAAAACGATGGTCTTGAGCGCAAGGCAACAAAGGAACAAAGCATAAACACCGTGAGGAAACCTGCACAACAGATAATTATTTTTTTTTTAATGACAGCTTTTCTTTTTTTATGTAGTTGGAGAAAAAAATTGAGTTTGTAACAAATTATTTTTTCTTCTTTTGGTTTTACAGTCAGGATAAAAGGAGGAGTCACGTTAATCCTACTAATATTTTAAATGGGAAAATTTGTGTGTGTATTAATCCATCACGCTGAAACCGCTGGACGGACTTGAATGAAATTTGATATAGAGATAGGAGATAGGCCACTTTACATCCCACTTTTCGATTAACGATAATGGAAATCTACGCGGACGAAGTCGCGGACAGAAGCTAGTTTATTAATAGTTGCTTAAATTTGGATCCGCTGTAAATAATACTCGCCCTTTTATATTAATATTTTATAGGACATTTAACTTTACCACCCCCATAAAAAAATCAAGACCCCCACAGTAACCCCATGTCCAAAATGGTGCCTAGGAGACTTTGGCGCATGTCTCCTCCAGATGCAAGAAACTACAGGAGTAGTATTCGAATTTTAAATTATCGTACATTGAACGGTGACTTGTATGGTTTAGAGAATCGGCCTTCAACTTAACAAAAAAAATACTTTAGAAGAAGCATCTTTATATTAACACATTCGAGCTGTAGTTGTTATTAAGTTGAGTCAAAACTACAGATTAAAGGGTTTGTAATACTTTTTCTAGTGATCACAGATGGTTACTCTTCTGGTAAATCTTAGCGTTGCTTATAAAAAAACATTAATTTGGTATTAAAACTTAACGGTGTGGCTTCAAATCGGTACGACTTTGTCCCCTAAAAAAAAGTTTACTAAAAGCAAATCTTGATGAGCATTTTATCAGTTGTTTTTGTTAGCTTCTCAGAATAAAATTATTACTTTTCAGTAATCCGTTAAGCGTTTAAAGATTTAAAAGTCTTTGTTTTCTCGACCATAATAGAGTTAAAATTAGCGCGACGTAAACCACCTGTTATCGATTCACTTGCAGGCAGGTCTCTGTTAAGGTTACATATAAGTAGGGTTCTTTTTTTAAGAAAGTGAAGTACTTACCAGTTTACTGCGTTTTTAGCACTGAGAAATTTAAGTTACATATTTATCCGAACAAATACTTTCTGTGTACATTTAAGCTTTGACTTCGCTTTCCGAATTTTTGAAGTAGCGCATCTTTTGGTTGATTACAATATTTGATTACGGGCTATTCAAATAAAGTTTTCTAACAGGATAGTGAAATAATCATTATACATGTTATTTCAAAACTATACTTTTCTCGTCATCGGTCGTTTGGAAATTTACCAATTTTAAGTAGCGCCTTATCTGAGAAGGCCACAAAGAAACAATATCCATAAAACTAGGAGCGATTCGTATGCCGAGGGAAGGCGGAGGGGCCTGGCTTGACGTCAGAGCTCTCCCGTGACGTCATGCGTCCCTGCCACACCCGCGTTGACGTCATAGTAGAGTTTGGACCTAGATTCTACAGCTTCCGATCGCTGGAATGGTCTAAACGGCTCTAAAGAATACGGCAAAAGCTTTTGAAACGTTTTGGGATACCAAATTTGTTTAAAGTGTCAATTCTTAGAGTTATTTTCAACTTTTTAACGCAAATTAAACTTTAATTAATATGTTTTTAAGCAACTAACGGTATAATAAACTCAAAGCCGTTAACAAATTTTGTTAATTTCGCAAAAAAGTCTGAAAATGCAAAAATAAACCTCACTGCACCAACACTAAGCAGGAGCGTCTGTAAAATTCAATGAACGGCTTTGCTACGTCACGGGCGCTGCAGGCTCCGCGGTCCTTGTCGGCCGGGTACGATCGTGCCGGTACGAGCGAGATGGGAAATGACCCAGTTTCCCGACCCCGGTCGGAGGTTCGGCATCTATTTTTAATCTGAAGGTCGGTGTATTTATAGAGGCAGGGGCTGCGGGCGTCTGAACGACTCTCATTGTAATTTGTTGCCGTCGCTACAATTATTTCTGGTTACTTGAACGTTCCTTTTAATAGGATATTAACGGTTTTGAATTATTGATGGATGAGGCTTTCGATGCTTTTCAAATTTTGAACAGTAATTCAAAATGTCAGTTTAGGAATAGTGGAGAACCAACTAATTTGTTGTGTTATAAAAGTAGTTTTTGCGTTTTTCAATATATTAAGGGATAGTATCTATATTTGAACTTGTATATTTTTTCCTGAAATCATTAATAAAAGCCAGCGTCAAATAAGTAACAATTATTTTCGCATAAGGGCTGACAATTTGTTAATTTATGGATTCTGACCTCCTTACATTGATTTATTAATTTTGCATATAAAGGCACTGCATTGATAGGTAGCAAATGTAACAACTTTACGGCCTGGCCACATGGCCGTAGTTTAGGTTAGGTTTGTTTTTAGTAATCATAAAAAGAAGTTTCCATTCAAAAAATTGCGTTCGAAAATCGGAATTTTTGATCCATGTACAATTATTATTGTAACCAAAGTAGGTACTAAGAGACATTTTAGAGACCTTAACTCGTTCCTTTCTCGAACTTAATCGTCATCACATGGCCGAGTGCGGCTGATCAGAATTAAGTAGTGTTTTTTAAATTACATTTCTGATAGTTGCGAAGGTAACCTTCGCTACTATCAGAAACTAACCTTTTCAAGATAAAGGATCCTGGAACAAAATTTATTTACTTGAATTGCTTCTTGATTAGGATGTTCATTTCGTGATTTAAAGACCAGCATCGATATATGCCTATGTCCAGCAGTGGACGTCTTTCGGCTGACATGATGATCGATATATTTTTACACACTTAGACAATATTTTGAAATTCCAGCTTTTGCCTCCGACTCCGTCCGTGTAGAAGTGGTATATCGCTGTACCCTCGGGAACTGTCGAATTTTGTCAGAGAAAAAGTACGTGCCAATGCAGGAAAAAGGATTATTTGAGGCGTCCATCCATCCTTTTAGTTTTGTTTTTAATAACGTGATAGTAAGACAAAAGAAGGACCTTTTCGGCATCGTCATTGGAACGTATAAAAAAAAAGTAGTTCGACCGGAATTGGTTTTTGTCGACCACCACCGCATGTCTAGCAACATGCTAAGCTGGCGGCCGGACTAAATCCTAAAAACATTAACTGACGGTGTGAGCCAAGTTCTCTTTGTTCTAGTCGGTGTGTGTGCGTTACTCTTTTTCACAAGATAATACAAAATCAAGTAGTCATACCTTGTAATTTTTTAGTAAACTACATCTAATAAAGACTTAATTTTAGTATACCGGTCTTATACCTTAAATTACAAACTAGTAGAACAGGATTACTATTAAACTCTTAATCGGTCGTAACATAATTAAGATGGACGTTAGGTTGTTAGCTACATTTTAATCATAGAAAAAATTGTAAACATTGTCTAAATATTTTCCAAAATTTATAGAAATCTTTTAGATTTAAATTTGTATATACGAAATCAAAAATGTTCATGTATTGCTTATCACATTTAGAAACGTTAGTAATTTCAGTTTTTTTTAATCCTTTTTAGGTTTCTGTACTCGAAGGGTGCCAACTCTATTATTCCGCTGTCCTATCTGTCTATCAGCGGGATGTATTTTAAGAACCGTAGTCAGTAGACAGTTGAAATTTCCACAGTGTTTATCGCTATTAATATCGAATAACAAAAAATATTAATTTAGTAAATATGAATTTACGAATGATACGGAACCCTTCATGGGCGACCAGAACTTTTTTTTAAATTTGTTATAATTTTAATTTAATAATTCGCTTCAGTTTTATTCTAATAAACAAATTATTTGATCATGCTTACGTCTTTAGTCTCTTACGTCATAGTAAATCTTATTTAAAACCTCCAATTTGGAACAGGTATCGTATTCGTTTCGCTAGAACTTGGTGCGCTCTACCGTGCACGCCGGTGTCGGGTGGCGGGACTTCCGCGGGGCTTCGGGCTCCGGTGTCTAATCTATCGCGCCCCGCTTAGCGGATCTAGTGGTAAAAAGGAAGTTCGGCCATTTTGCTTTTAATTACGCAGACTATTCGGATGGTGACTCATGTTGAAAGTTATTTATTTATTTATTTATTAAAGGTTTGCCAATAGATGCACACTATACACATGGATAAAAAATCGTACAGTTATTAATTTATTATTATTAATAAAAACAAGAGTGCTGCTCCAATTATAGGCAAACACAGCACGCATGTAATAACATTGTTGAGTGGGAAGTGGCTTATATAGGATAGGATAAATAAAAATATATTGTAAAAATATAATTACGGGTACGAGATGTTTTTTTTTCATCTAATTAACAATTAAAACCTACTTTATGAACCGTTACGTTTCAATAAAAAAGGAAATGGCAAATGAAAATTGTGTGATCTAAAAATAGAGGTTCTACATTTTTCGATTAATTAATTATTTAGGTGCTTAGAAATTGTTGTCGAGTCTGTCTGTTAACTAGTCATTAGTATCCCGAATTTTACGTTTTCGACATCTTTAGGTAGGTAGGATCAAATAGAATGTAGTGTTTTAAGTAAAACTTATTTTTAGATGTTTTTTTATAAAAACAGGGGTAAACTATTTTGAAGGTTTATCCCAAATCGGATATGAATGTGATGTAATTACGAGAAAATAATGGATTTTTTTCTAAGTATGGAAATATATATGTATAAATTATGTTCAGAATTGACGCTGGCTATGATGTTTTCAATCCACAAGTTATCACTTTATCATGCACTAATATTTTTAAAAAAAGGAAACGTTTTTAATAAGTACATTTAATTATATACAATTACATAATAGGATAGTTACATAGCCAGCTCGTCATTTATCGACATGGTATTAGTCGCTATAGAAATAGGTAAGTGTCCACAGATTGAGACGGCACGTCATCCTTAAAATAAGACGAGTATGTCAATAATCAAATAAAATCATCTTTCACCGACTTCTATTTTAATTGGTTTTCTAGTATTCAAATTAAATACACGTTGTCTTTTTTGCAAAATACCGGTAAAACTAACAATAACGTCAGAGGTTACAAAAATTAACAAATATTTAATCACTCGTTTGAATGTGTCGTACGCCGGTGGATCGTTCATCTTCGCATACCTTTTTCAGTTACGTACACTTAGGAGCAAAAATACCGGGTCAGAGTGCGTTTTTCATACAAACGAGACTAATTCGAAGCCTTGGTTCCTCGCCTGGGGTTGTTTTGAGTGAGGTTTAATGGTGGATAGTCCAAAGGGGGTCAAAAGTTTTTAAAATACCTAACTGATCGCACAATCAGTTTACACCACAGCGGGAGAGTTTGGGTCAACATTTGGATTTCCTTACATTTTATTGCCATTTTGGATGTTTTTCTGAACAGGCACTATTCCGGCGTTAACCGCATTCAGTTGGGTATCCTAGGCACTCTGGATGTCCTGTATTGATGCTCGAGGTATTCAGCATCAGATTTCACTAAAAGCATTCCCTGGCGAGGAACCAAGGCTTCGATAGCCTCTTTAGTATGGAAAACGCACTCTGACCCGGTATTTTTGCTCCTGAGTGTATATCAATAAATTTCATGCAAAAATTAAACACATTTATCGATTCTTGCGTACTAATTAGATCAAGCGTTTATATAATTCCCGTAGTCCGATGGCAACGCGCGCGAGGCATAAATCATTGTGGCGACCCGACCGTAATCCTGTAAGGCGTCGGCCTCCTTACTACGGCTTCCGGACGCCCTGCCTGCTTCCAGCCATCGCTACTGTAAAAAAACCTAACACACGTACATATCATACGTACGAGTACATCATGATAATTGGCCAACACCTATGGCAGACGATTCATTACAATATTTGTGTCTGGCAACTCTTCTATAGAACAGGGGCTCTCAAAATCAGAAAGAATAAACTTGGCGCCTTTGTGTGTCCTGTGTGTCTTGCTTCATAACGGTTCAACCATAGAACGGATCGTGACACGTTTTTTTATCTGATCATTAGATGCAGTTGAATTTCCCTAAGTTTGCATTGAACCAAACCTCTTTAGTTAAATCTATAGTTTACCGTCTAACAAACACATAATTTGGATTCCCATCTCAAAATTATGTTTTTAATCCCATCATCAACGTAAACGCTTAGATAACCTATATCATCATCATCATCATCATCTCGAGCATCTATTTGAGCAGTATTCAAATATATACTAACTGTATACTAACGTCTAACCTGATCGATATATCCACTGAGTAATTCTGCACTTTTCATTAGTACTGGACTAGCAACAGCCTGGCATCCAATAAAATCGATTTAGATATTATGTAACCGTTCTAAATGACCCTCATCGTAACTAAATTAACGAAGTATAATGAGCGAGAGGGCTCGTGCGGACGAGGAAGACGTCCGAATACCGCGGACCAAGTTAGGAACTTCAGCGGGGGGTTACCGTGGTATTGTTATGCAGTTCAGTTTACGGTGAGCGAAAGAAACAGAGCTTTGATATAAATCTGTCCCTTATGTTCGTCCTAAACTGAATGGTAGATAGTAAGTGCAAGTACCCGGTAAAACCAGATTGATTTTGACTTGTTATTGTATTTTCAACGTTAAATTATAGCTACAAGATAGCTCTTATTTAATTCACAGTAACGACGGCTGAGTTAAAAACAGTACCTACGATAACATGTAAAAAGCAATATGGTTTATCCGAGTGGAATAGAGCCTAGCCTAGACAGCTAAAAAGAAATATAATTTGACAGTTTAATGTAACTTTTAATACTTAATTTGAGTACAATAATAAAATCTTAATCAGCCTGGTTTAATAAAAATGCATGCAGCTTGTAAACAGGCAAACGAACACACATGTCACAGGGTGGAGACTCATTAGACATTTGCAAGTGAATGTTTGTCAATATCTTTGAATATTTGCCTTTCAATCACACATGTAAACGGATTTAAACAGATAGTCCATCTCCTAAATTCACTCATATGATTCTTAATTCTAGAAAATTACATAATTCTGAAAGAAATGCGATGAACAGCTCTATGCGGATGGAGTTGCGAGCAAACGCTTACCTCTTAATTAGATTTCAGCGAAGCGCCTGTCAATTGTCCCCCACCCTAATAGGTGGACAGGTCATAATGCGACCGTGGCTGTATGGTACCATCGGCGTGCAGCCTTAGCCCGTGGCACTCGCACCTCGGTCCACCCCGTGCATACACGTCCACAAATATATATTTTTAATTTATAAAACAATGTGACAAGTAGTTGTGACAGTCCGCTAGTGTTTTGTTTTAATTTATGTGTTTATGTCATGTGAGTATTGTGTACAGTTTTATTGTTTTTCATTTGTTTTCTTTTTATAAATTATCTTTTATAAAGTCTCAATACGTATGTGGAATTATATTGTTTTTTGATTAGTTAAAAATTAATGGATACTCAATTTACTTTTTTACTTTCTTAATGTTATTGTTTATCGTAATTATGCGATAATTATGTATCGGGTTAAACTTTTTAAAATATTCATCCCGTATTTAAAAAAGGGTAACTTAATTTAAAAATATATTTCTGAATGCCATAATCAAGTTAGAAAACTTGCTAGGCAACAATATGCCATTTTAAAAAAACTTACGCAAGACATTAAAAATACCATTGCAAAACTTAACTCGGATTTTAACACTTATAAATCGAAGTCGCTATTAGTTTTCTTTCAAATAACATGAAACATTTTCTGAAATTGTAATCACCAACAAAGGACATATCACCCTGGGACCTACAATCTGAAAGAGGTTCGATAATACCTACGGCAAAAGCTGACCCAAGTGGCAGTCTTTCATTTTTGACATAACTTAAAATAATGAAAACAGCATAATAATCAAATTTCGAATTTTGAGTAATTCGTGGACTACATTTTTCATAGGCCTTTTTAATTTTCACAACTTTAAATCCCAGGAAAAGAGTACTTATTCTTATTACTCTCTTGAATTTGTTCCTTACAAAAATCATCAACGCAGTTGAAATTTGCGAAATGTTTACTTGAGAAAGTAAGACCATAGTAAGTAACGGATAGAATTAGTTCCTACCCTGCCCCACCCTAAATTTAACAAATTATTTTACGAGCGCAGAAATGTGCGGCAAAAAGGTAAAGCGCAACGGGCCAATGTTCATTTTTCAAATTTTACATTCTTACATACATACATACATGCCTTCACGCCTGTAATCCCAGAGTGGGGTAGGCAGCGCTATAAAATTACTTACAACTTTAAAAAAAATGGTTAATAATTATTCAGTAACTACATTTTGCACAAATAGGCTAATTTTACCCTCTTTAATAAAACTAGTCGGTGTTTAGAATCAGACTAAATAATCATATTTTTCAGTATGTTTACTTCAAATCTTGGAAGTATTGACCCAGTATCCGTTATCGGAGCGAGCTTCTACTCAACATTGGTGCATTCGAAATGTCAGTTTGGAATGCTCGTGTAAACCCGACACTACCGGGAAATAAAAAGGGGCCAGGGCCTGCTGGTATATTGCTTTTCACATGTTATCGAACAGTTTTTAACTTGGCTGCCATTACTGTCAAGTACATAAATAAGAGCTATCAAAACGTGAACATGTCAAAGGCAATACGTCGGTCATTAACATCTTGGAAAAAAGGTGCACTATGCTCCACATTAAAAATGTTATTTACACGGTTTTGCAGTTTCACCGACGAATTATGATTTTAGAAAAGAGAATGGTGGCCATGAATAGGTTTGTGTAAATATACAAGCTATAGTACCGCACGGCGTTTTATTCGTTCTTATCCGGACACACTTCAGTTTGTCTAGATGTATATGCAACATTACAGTATCCAAGCGCCAATTTGATACTGAAGTCGACAGGTAGCGACAAGATCTCAGCTGTAATTACCGTTGACCCACCAAACTTGGGCTCGCAAAATTCGTCTGACGTAAGCATCTAATGACTGCAAAACGTAGAATCGGCAAAAACAGTGATAAAAATGTTTTTTTATATATCTGTATCTGAATTTGGGGGTTCATCTCAATAAAATAAGATTTCTTCGCCAGGCCGGTAAAAGGGCAAGTTTTATACACCGTGTTTTTTTTTATTTACGATAACTTCGGCATATTACTAGATATATCTATAGAAACTAATTGGTAGATTAGATTTTTAAATATTGCAAAAAAAAATTTTTTTTCAGTTTAGAACAAAATAATGAAATCTTTTATCTTTGGTCATTCTAAAAGGTCCTTTAGAGTTACCTAGCTAATAATCAGTGTCAAATACGTCTATATTGGCGTGACATACACACACAAGTAAAGATAACACTTGACAGGTACAAGTCACTTTAGATTGACGCGTATACAAACCTAACAATTGGAAACTCTTTACTCATACGTATTAAAAGAAAATTGTTGTTATCAATTAAGAGCCTTTTACACTAGTTTAACGTGATTAACTGATTAAATTTAAAAATTTAAATATCTTTAAAACCGTTAGACTTATCATTTGTCTGTCTTCGGGAAATTAACTTTGTTTGACCTAAAGAACGTTCCCTTAAAGTTATCGTAAATCAAAAAAAACACGGTGTATAAGCTCTCAACTATTTTTTTAAATGCAACCAAATACCCTCTATTTTTGTTAGAAGAACCTATGCTAACAAATTTCAAATCAACTTGTAAAATCCGCGATCGTTTAGTTTATTCAAGATTGAATCGGACTGTACTTGTCCAAGGGGCCTAGACAAGATCCATAACGCGAACGTCAGCGAAAACAGACAAAGTGTGACAGGGTGTCAGAAAATTGTACTTTATATTATTTTTAATGTATCGACGTAGTTGTTACCGCTTCAAATGGCATTAGTATCATGTGTTGCGTGCATTAAGGTAAGCCGGTAGTAAGGTTTCCGAGCGCGGGGCTTCGCCACCCGACACCGGCGCTTTTTGCCGCCCCCCGGCTAACGGCTCGGTGAATACGCGTTCCATTTTTAAAAAATACTTGTGGTGCTGCCAACTTAAAAACTGAATTTGAATAATTAACTGTCAAACAAGATAATAATTAGTACGAGTTGTTGGTTTAATTATCAATTACGTTTCATGTTTTACATTTAATCAATAAATTGGAAATCAACCAATGTAAAACGACACGGATTTTTTTTAAACTGGTCTGGATTGTTGTTTAACTAAGATAACGGTTTCTTCCATTGGGTAGTTTAAGTAGTAGTATCTTTATTCTTTTACATTGGGTAGTAGAAAATGCTTATTTTTTTTACTACTGTTACCTGTAATTATTTACACATTTTTTTTACTTTAACATAATATTCAATGTATCTTTTGTGTTAGCTTACAGTACTAAGACGTAAACAATGCACTTCGATAATGTTCGGGACTTCCAAACAAAATTTCGTCGTTCTATTTTCAGTCATCTTGTTACTTTGTTCGTGCTTCATAAGATGTCCGAAAATCCCCAAAGTGCATTATTTATGTTGTGGTATGTTTTATTTGTGCATTTCCGAAGCATGCTTTCGATCGGGCCGAAGACAAGGAAATAATGAAGCCCAAAGCAGCTGCTGGCCACTGTACAAGATTAGTTTGAACTATACTCTTGTGCGTGTGACAGCGGCTATTGCGGGCGGTTCATAATCTACGAGTGTGAAGACACCTTTATGAAGCTGGGAAACACCTAGTTTTTTTTCTACTTTAATTTTATTTCAAACAACCATAAGCCAAGTGTGGCTTTAAGTCAATGGGGATTTCGTGATTTGCTTTTGTTTATTTCATGTAAAAAGTCTTATAACACGTTACTTTTAAATGTTTCATAGCAATTGAAATTTAATCGCTTATTGGTACCTCCACAGAGAGGCCAATAACGTTAAAAACTGAACTTTATTTATGAGTTATTAACCGTTTTATAGGTTTAATAGCGCTATTAAAAAAACTTACAATCTACTTCATTGAGAACCTTCTTATTTTATAAAGACGGGTAAAGACTTTCTTTTCAAAGTTAATTTCATTTTCACATTTTATTTTAATCTTTGTTCATGTATCTATTCGTGTCATTTATGTTCGTCAGGTATTATGTTGTTTCCATCATGTTTAACTCTTTTTTTTTTTGAAACTTTTGTTACTATATCCTTGTTACTTTGTTTATGTTTTACATATAGTTTTTTTTGTGTTTTTACAATGTATACCATTGCCTTTTACACCATTTTCTATTTATAACAGTGCAAGGTGGTAGAACATCTTGTATCCGTTTAGGAAGACTTATTAAATTCGATTATTTTTCTTTCTGCACAGAATCAACAACCCTATCTGCTTTGTAGGTATAACATTACAAAAGCTAAAGATCGATTAAATACAGCCGTGATGCATTATTTCATAGTTCACGTTGCCACTTCACTTATAAATAAATTATAACAAAATCGATTGCAAGGCGTCATGGCCGCGATACGAGTACACATGTAGAACTACCAATAATCGTTAAAAATTAAATCGAACAACAGGCTTATTAATGTCACGTCTATCGCTGTTTACAAATGAAGCTTTCGTTTCTTTCGCACTCACAAACTTGTCAAAAGGTGACGTATATATTATCCACATTTATTTAAAGCGATACAAAAGAGACCATAATAGTCTCAGGGTTCTATTTCAATGGTTTTAGCACATCTGGCTTTTGTTTTATAACCCTATTCTTAACGTTACTAGTAGCTTTTATTTCTAATGAATAAGAGCTACCATAACATCAACAATTGGTTTACGATACAGAAGCAAGATTCTGTAATAAAGTGGTACAGAGGCCCAAAAGAGGTTTCATTTTATTTTGGTCATATATATGTATGAGCAATCACCCATTACAACGTGTTATAATTTTTTTGTTTCCTATTTATAATTATAACTCTAACCTCCGAGAGGTTGTCAACAAGCTCTATGACCTACTAGCCTAACCTCCGTTAATATTAAACAACATAAGCTTAACGAACCCAGCGCAGCACATACGACGTGTTGCTTCCAAGTCTATTTCACCCTTATTTTCTCTTTTATAAAAAAGTGTTAGCCTTCAGATTTATGTTAGAAGTAAGTACCTAAATAGTTTGCTTTTTTATGTATTTCGCACAGAAAATTGAATGATCTGCTTTGTTAAGTGTATTATTTATTTTGTTAAGACCTTTTTTTACACTTGCCACCAAGAATTCAAAGCCTACACGAGCTCTTTCTATTTAGAACTTTTAATCGAAACAACAAATTTTCGTAAATCACGTACTACGGAATACAACCTCTGAAAATCAAAAACTACATTGAATTCGATTCGTCCGTCCGGATACTAGGAGACTTAACACCCCTCATTTTAGGTCTTCATGCGTAAATGCAAAAAAAAGAGAGAAAAAAGGTCCGTTCAAAATTTTCCCTTTTAACAACCCACACTTGCCCCCGTTCTCTGGGACATTTGCTAACTGCTTCCTATTTCAAACATATCTAAAAAATTGTCACATACGATTGAATCGTCATTAACTGACTATGAGTGCGGCTCTCTCACTCTCTCATACGCTCTCATGCTAGTCTAACTTAACCAGCGCCAGAAAATCTTATTAAGGCTTAATCTTATCTAGCACTGAACGGAAATATAAAGTAATTAAAGGTTTAGAATTCTAAAATCACAACATACTGATATCGCCAATCGAGAAACTACAAAAACTAGATATATCTCTTATGGGCTAGCTCGGATATATTGCGTGCCTTATCTACTCCGCTCCAGTATAATTGATGTTGACTGTAGCTAAACTTAAATGGGAGATTAATATCGTGTTTGTTGCGAGACACGAAAACCTCAAAGCTCAAACATTTATGAACAAAACTCACCTCACTACCGCCATCTACACTTGTAAGTAGTAACTTAACACAAGAACCTTGCTATGAATGATGCATGCGATTGCATGATGAAGATGCTTGATTTTCACGGGCATACAGCCAGCACATCAGTGCCAAGCCTGCCGGACATCAAAACAATGTATGGGTCATAATTTAT
Source organism: Acleris sparsana (assembly GCA_923062465.1). Taxonomy (NCBI): domain Eukaryota; kingdom Metazoa; phylum Arthropoda; class Insecta; order Lepidoptera; family Tortricidae; genus Acleris; species Acleris sparsana. Next base: position 5,368,129 of record OV281289.1, read on the forward strand.
TTGGTTTAAAAAATCAATAGATGTCACTTGTAATGAACTTTGATATTAAGTAAAATCACGACTCTGAATAAATAGAGTAGAGAGAAAACTTAACGCATGTTCATTCACGCGTAAATAAAATAAAATAAGTTACTTCAATCAAACTTTATACCTAACCTACTCCGGCGTAAATGAACTTGTTTTTGGGTAAATTTGCTCTACTTAGGTATTCCAATCAATGTTATTTACGACAATGTCTACAATAAAATAAAAAAACCAATTACGTATGAAGAGAACAAATAGGTTTTCAATTAATTAGTGGTTAACAATTGGTTGAGTTTTATTTGAAATAAATTTATTTGTGTGAAAAATTGTTAGTAAAGTCTAAATTACAAAATAAAGATAAAGCTCTAACTGCGTCCAATTACTTTGATCATGTCGTACCAGTCTATCTTGACCTTAGAGGTGTCCATTCTCTAGCGTTGCAAAGGCGAAACGATGAGGACCACCAACTTTCGCAACAAAGGACTAAAGTAGATGATTCAAACCGCCATCCATACATGTACATTTAACATAGCTTGCATTTTATTTATTCGCAAAAAATATTAATACTACGTAGGGCTACATCACATGGATTCTGCGAAAATCGATGCTTATAGAAATATGTCAAATGCATGGAATAGAGACGCAGGACAGCTTACGTTACTACTGTAAATACTTTTCATTTCTACAATGGTTAGGTTAGGTTAGGTTAGGTAACTACGCTACACTGACTTGCTAAGCGCAATGCACACCAATATGTCACAGAGCTCATTGACAAACGTTGAGCGGTTACGTTAAACCAAAATACCTAGTTAAAATGATGGATTCCTATTTTTTTTATCAATGCTGCAATTTTGTATCAAACTCTATTTTTTACTAGATTGTCTTTATTATGTGTTATTGTGTCAAAATGTGTTTTTGATAATATTGTGTAAAATATAAATGCATGAAGGTAACATACGTTTGTATTTTACAAATGACATGTTTTTTCAGGAAAATATTCGAACAAGAAGATTTATGCTCTTTTGTGTACTTTGTAATTGTGTACAAAAGTAGATGATTACTCATGTTACATAATTGCCTTTACTTTGTTGTAAGACTTTGTACGGGTGTTAAAATATGCATGATTTAGATAATAAAAGTTATCATCTATTTTTAATGAAAACTGTACTTGCTGTAAACATGTCTTTATTTTGTCGAATAAAAGTTATGTGTTCAACTTCTTGTTTTTTTTTTGTTATCATCTACAGTGTGTATCTGTGGTTTTTTTTCTAATTCTTTCGTTCAACACTAAATATATCGTTTCATCGAGTGTCATTGACAACAATATATAATAAGTAATAATACGAACCGGATGGGCCCTAGAATTACTGTATTTTTTTATCTCGTTTGTAGAATCTGGCCAGACATCAAAACGTTTAACAGTGTTGTCCAAATCAAACATAGGTATCTTTGTCATTACACTTCGCTCCAAGTACAAGTACAAACTTGTAATAATGGCTAGTCAAAAGGAAATCTTGAACTATGCCACAAAACGGAGTACAACCAATTTAAATAAAACGTTTAAAAGCTGTACACAAACAACATCTCAATTTCACCATTTTTTAATTGTAAAACTACACAGTGATCTTTGGTAGTAACTAAACAGTATTTATTCTAAATAACATTTTCTAAAATAAACATACACAACCATACAACATAAGTAGTCAATTATCCTTAATCACTATCTTTCTATCTTCCCGTTTTCTTTACCCTTTGTCTTTCCAGTGTCTAACAAAGAGCTTAACCCTAACGTTAGCGGTTTTCGAAAACTGAACCAATATATTGGATTGACGTAAAGTGACGATCTATCGCGTCGGCAGCTTATGCAATTTTCATAGATTTTTACAGTTTTCGAAAAAATACTTACGTTACCGTTATGCAACTTGTCTAAGCCCTTCAAGTAGTAACGAGCGTCCATTTTAATCCTGTCAAGCCGACAACGTAGGAAAGAACCATCTTTTTTTTAATTTCTTTCAATATAAGTAATCTACTTAATACTTTCAATTACAACATTGAAACGCTAATCATTACACATACTTTAAGCTCAATTACTACATATTTAAACGTTTATGTAAAATAAAGAACCCAATGAATAATTTAAAACCACAAGCGGTGGGTTTGCATTAAAGAAAATACACCATAAATTCTTGCATTTAAAAGAGAACACCCAGACAGGATCATACGGAATGAACACTCTTAAACCCCCTTATTATTTGGCCACTTTTTTTTCTGTATGCTTCATGTCTTCCAAATGTGTCCTGTTCCAGATCCCCAAGGACCCAAGACAACGAAGAAACAGAAGCCCAAAACAACTATTGGTCACTGCTCATGACTAGTGACCCCTTGATACTCTTGTGCGTGTTCCAATAGTTATTATGGGTACTTCATAATCTTCGCTCGACAAGAAAACCAGCAAAATTTCAACTTTCAACACATATTGGCTTTATTTTAATGTCCAGATGGTCTTGTACTTTCTGTATACCTCCTGACTAAATTTGATTATAATATTTTTCTGTTCACCTGGTAGGCTCGGCTTACATACAGCGAAGCGACCTATGCACCGTGAGTTCCGGGACCAACCTCGCCGATGTGTCGCACGATTCAATTAGATATAGATACAATAGTCAAATGGTACCATGATGACGGATAAAAAAAATAACTTCACCATATTTGAGAGTAGACGATCAGGCTCCCTCGTTATTTACACACAGCTATCAATGCTTTCATGATGCCCTCGTCAACTGTCAGTGTAAACCATAACCAATTGAAAAAGTAAATTGTGCAACGTATCTAGGTGTCAAAATGAATGTTAGTTTGGTCATGGTCTCATCATATACCTAGACTATATTTGTGCTAAGTTAAGAACGTTATTGGGAAAATTGTATCATTTAAGTTATAGAGTTCCTATTAGTACCTTAAAGTGTTTATATTTCTCGCTAGTAGATTCCATACTGGGCTATGCTCTTGATAGTTAAGGTCTCAAGTTTAAAACCCAATTAGGATAATTAGAATCTCTGCAAATTAAGTTTTTAAAAATACTCGTAATTAAAAAAACTCGAGAAGCTGTAATCAATATTATCAGAAATTGTTTAAAATTTGTAAAATTCTTCCAGTTAGTGTAAAACATAAATACCTTTTAGCTTTAAATAACCGTGATAGTCAAGAGCATAACCTATCTCAGATAAGTCATAATTATAGAGTGTATAATTACTTTGGTAATAGAACATTAAGGAAACGTGCGCCATATGTGTTGAATAGTTTGCCCGAGGATATCCGACAGGAGCCAGTTATTCGTAAATTTAAGAGGCTAGTCTTTTTTTAAATGATATTCACTTCCATACTAGGCATACTTTAAGACATACTGTAAGCTATTTATATGTAAAAAAGCAGATTTATTTACGGACACAATCCTGCAGTCAAACTGTTTTAACAGTTTTGCAGGAGCTTTAATATAATTGTACCATGTTTTTTGTATTTAATAATAAAATATAAAATAAGCGCGGCACAGAGGCTTTTCACTTACAAAGCAATATCGTCTTTGGAGGTGTTAAAATAAGATATAAATATATATATATACGGTTATTTTTATTTTATTTTCATCATCAATATGTATTTATTACCCGTAATTGAAACGAGTAGAGCTACTTTATCATTCAATTACAAATACCATGTTAATCACATGCGAATTAAATAAAAATTTAGTGATTATCTCACTAGCGCGTAAATGAACATTCGTCAAATTTAGGTAAAGGAGTAGCTATTTCGATCACTGATTATCATATATTAGACAAGTAAGGATGCCTAGATTATAATCTAACCTCCTACATTTGGGAAATTAATAAAAGACATTGTCAATGTTATTGCCATCAATGTCATTCGCGATCCATAATATCGTTTGTCCTAATCGTCATTTTTCCTAATTCATCGTTTGTCCTAAACTGATTTTCAGCTGAGTCAGGCAACTATTTAAGCTTTCCAAAAATACCTACGGTTAGGTTAGGTTAGAGTTGTGTTATAAAAACACTAAAAACTTAAAAATCGGGCGGAAATGGCTTTTAGGACAAACAATTAATCAGGAAAAATGACGATTATGACAAACGAAATTATGGATTCCAATATATATGTAGACCCCAATGGAACACCTGTTATATTTAATTGACCCAAGATGAATCAATTAATTTCCCAAATGTCATAAATTTTCACTGGAATATTTTTATTTTTATTATTTTAGGTCTATGGAATTATCGTTAGTCCTATAGAAGGTCACAGCTTTACTTAAAAATCGTATTTTTTTTCAAATAAAATCAATACCAGTCATTTTACAAACGTTTCCGCATTAAATGAAATCAAAACAGAAACATCTATTTTAAATAATTAATAACAATAATAAGAAGATTTGACAAATATTTGTCAGAAGGTACGGTACGGTATTAAAGATAATAAGTGCGATTCTGAACTTTATTATCATAATGTAAGGAATGAACACGAACTTATGTTTATCGATTTATTAAAAATCCAAAAATCTGTTCAGTATAGGTACCTATTTTAATTGCAGCTTGATAAAATTATCCTTTTATCGGATTCATCGATGTTCCCGGTAGTTAAATTTACTTACTACTTTTTTATTTGTTTGTTAACTGTAGCTCTGCTCCTTACGCCTTTACACACATACGCGATTTTCATATAAACTGTGTCTTGGACGGTCAAGTGTAGGCTTCAATACACAACTAAAGCAGCGTTATTTGTCTAGCATAGCAAACATGTTTGGCGCGTGATTGACACGTTGTGTATTTGATTTATGGCGTTCAAAAGGTATAAGGCTAACCAAATTCGTATAAATTTAGTACAACTTAGCACTTACCAAACCAAAAGCCCTCTCATTTCATCCCCTTTTTAAGGTTAATCGAACGGCTTCAAACCATTTTAATCTCTAAATACATTCGACTTATTATCGCACTGTCTAAAAAATATGACTAGCCGCAAGCTACAAGATAGCGCGAGCCAAAGTCTGTCAAAATGTGAAGAAAGGTGATTAAAGGCGTAAACACCCGGTTAATGTTTAGCGCTAACGATACCCTAATAGACAGGGTAAGCGCAATAGAAGCGGTCAAACAGTTCGATAATGGACTTGATTCTAAGTGCACATCGCTTAAATAGCCTAAAACTAAATTACCTAATTTTTAGACATAGTTTTGACGGCAGATTTAATGGACAGAATGTCAATGTAAAATTGACTAGACCGCCTAAAATAAGAAGCGACAGATTCAAATTAGCGCTGTCATTTGATTATAACAGTTGCTCATAGAATAGAAAAGCTACTAACTAAATAAAATTAGGTAGTTCAGAGGCCAGTGTTGAATCGGGTCCATGTTTCCCAGACGTAACGTTACCATAGGGAAACCATGACGATTGGGTAGACAAATGATAGGGTTACCCTATCGATAGCCTTAATCAAATGAAGGGGTTTTCCGGTTCCTACTGAAAGGCCGAATTAGAAATTATCAGTTCCGTAAAATCAAGGTTACATCCCCCCAAACATCAGAACTTTAAAAATCACAGGATTCATAGGGTAAATTAAAACGTGCCAGTAAATTTGCAGAAGTTGTATATTTAGATATCAATATCGAAACATCAAGAGTACGTCGCATCAGTCTTAAATACCTAAGTACAATCACAACAGAACGTAAGTGACCAACCTAAACAAGACCTAAATAATAGTGGAACTTTTACATGAGATGTGTCTTAAGTTAAACTTGACTTAAAAACTCTTTAACAATCCAACTGTTATACAGAGCTCATTCATAAATAACATTAAAGTCGGGGTCAATAGAAATGACAAAAGATGTAAACAAAACCAAAACGAACCAATTTAACTTTATTACCACATAATTACGTATCTTTGGACATCGCGTGAGGTATTTTTAATAATGTAACGCTTGATTGTTACTTTTACATTCTGTTTAAGATTAAATAACTATTAACTATACGTTTCTTTAAATCAAATCACGCATGCAGAAATATTGAGGTTATGTGTCAAACAGTACTGATTTGTTTAAATCTTTTGTCTATTTTATTTACCCAGCCATTAGATACGCATGCAAGCAAATTAAATTTGGTGGCATTTTTTTACCAACTATTTGAGCTTGTCTTTAGATTGAAAAATATATAATGATTTCAACGATTGTACTTAAACACTCCACGTAAAAAAAAACCTGCTGAAAGATTTAAACAACGCGAATATTAAATTAAGTTCATAAGTGTTACAACATCCATTTCATGGTGTTAGGGTGCGGCTCCACTAAGGCGGAGCCGTGCCAATATTAAACAATAGAGGGCGCATGCGGTCACGTCGAGCGCGCTTTGCGCACGTTAGTTTAGATTCTGTTGGTTAATATTGGCACAGATCCGCTCCACTCCGCTCATCTCCGCCTCAGTGGAGCCGCAGCCTTAGACTTCTATAGTAAATCAGCACAATATTCTCAACATTCTTTCTGTTTCTTTCGACAGCTAATTAAGTATTTTTTTGAGCAAACATCTTAACAAATATTTTTGTGTTAATAAGTTTTTATAATAAAAAAGTACACGAGGTAGGAACATTTTTGTCACAGATACAATTCAATAAACTTAACCTCATAAAAGGAAAAAAGGAATGATAATATTTGGAAGTGTTTAATAGGCGGATTCAATAATAAACGCAAGCCCGAATCCTCATGTCGGAGCCTCAAATAAAAACCCTAACACGAGGTAAATAAAGTTAATTATTGTACTATCACAATTATCATACCCGGCGTCCTTTTAGGCGAGCCAATTGCAACGATAACTACAGTATGTCTAAGCTACCAATAGTTTTTGGTGTCAGTCTTATTACAAGCTTGCACTTGCACTGTTCGTATTTAAGTATGTTTGTAAGTTGTCTGTCAAAATTTGGAAGTCAATTTTGAATCAGTTCCCGTTAATGGACTGGGATGAAATTTGGAGCACGTATGTAAGTAAACCCGATGACAATGCAATATTATGGTATCTAAGAGCTGATCTGATGATGGAGTCGGAAGGTGACTATAGGATCTCCGCTTTATTTAACGTAGACCTACCGTATAGGGACTCATTAGTTTGGTCTTGATAAGTAGAAAACTACTGCAACAAGGAAAAGTACAGTCTTCAACAAAAGCTTGTCCGAAAAACGTAAATTTTTGACAGAAACTTATTTTTAAACATGAACAACACCAAAGCCCATGAACAACATAGACATACTTTTTTCCCCATTATTTATCCAAGGGTACACCCAGTTACCGCCGAAAAACCTCGCACATTTCAACGCCACATCTAACTACGCTTAAAACTAGAAAATCAATAAACAGTGTATTACTACTGGTCGTTGGGTAAACATGAAACGTTTATACATGTACATGTAACTGCGGAAATAGGAAACAGTTCATTGCAACGGCAAAATTGTGGATGTGTGGCAACGTTGTCGCATACGTGCATAAAAAAGTTTAGACAAAGCGCAACAAAAATGTACCACAATGTTTACAAAAATAACTAAGCTATGACGAGATTGGGGGTAAACACGGGTAAAATCGAACGCGCTTGCTTAAAAAAAATGCGTTTTAGGAGTCATTTTCTGAATGCCTCTTTAGGTAAAAGGACTCATCTGTAGAAGATTGCATTACCAACAGTATTAAAGTGGAATTGAAAAACCTTTGAAAAAAAAAATTTGAATACCATCAGACTTATTGCCTAACGCGATAGTTTTCATTTTGACAGTCCGAAAGAAAGAGAAAGAGAAACATGAATGAATTTTTCCACATTGAAGTCGATTGCAATTGTGAGTGCGATAGGCAATAAACCTGGTGCATTCTCGCTGGTGGAATGAAACGTAATCGGAATAGTAACACTACGAGGGAATTATCCTACTGAGCCCTATAGTGAATCAAGAATCATTGTCCCGATAATGCTTCGGCCGAATCCCGCTAGCAAAGAGCCTCTCGTTAAGTGGCTGACACAAATTTCAAGTTTCTGTTCCCCTAACGAGTGTAACAGATGAGTCCCCTTAACCTAAGGCACTTGTCCGCCGAAGCGAGAAGCGAGTAGCGTCAGTGATCATATATTAAAATATGCGTCTCTTTCATTGACACGGGATTTATATATTTTCCTGGCGAGAGAGTTCTCGCCGGCAGTGTTAACAGCCAGCGATCAACAATTGATATATGCGTATATTTTATTGACGCGACATCTATATCTTTTGTTCGTTTCTTGAGCGATAAAATAGTCGACAGCTAATCGCTTGCTCGTCGGCGGTGGACAAGTGCCTTGTAACCTTTACTGACGTGGTATACGTCTCACAGACGTCATGACTATTATTTTGAACTTTATTTCGCCATGGCCTAAGCCTTGCTTTGGGAGTGCTCTAAAAACTCGTCGTCAATCAAAGGTTAAGAGGGTAAAATAACGTCCATGTATTCCGAGCCTAGTCCTGTTTCGGCGGCTTGGCCTTGGCGCTTTCTCCGAACAGCATGAGACACATGGTGGCGTGGAGACACGCCTTGGCCGGGAGGAACTTCTCATCAAACGTCAGTGAGTAGCGATACATCCAGACTGCTTGCTCATACTCCGCCTGAAACGGTGACAATGTTTGTGACGAGGTTTTAGAATCTTCAGACCTCGACAGTCCACTGTTGGACACATTATCTCTGGTGTCTACTAGTGTTAGGTTATTAATGATCTAAATAAATAAATTATGCTCTTTACAAGCCACTAAGTCAGATCTTCAGCTGTTCTCTTCCATTTATTTCTAGCGTTCCGTACCCAAAGTGACCATATTAATTGCCTTTGCCAGCCTATGCTGACCGTTTCGTCCTAACTTTTGAACGATAATGGGTTTTTTTACATGATATGATATTATGCCGGATTTACAAAGAAGTTTTTTTTAAGTGAATTAATAAATCTATTTTTTTTTGTATCGCAATAAAACATACAAGCATCTGAATTTGGTACGATTATATTAAAATTACAAGCAAAGCCTAAAAAATGGTCAAGGATAAGTTGGCCTCGCATAGATTTGATTCGAAATCGAATTCAATCGGAGTATAGTAACACCTACTGTGCGGCGGTACGGAACCCTTGGTGCGCGAGGCCGACACGCACTTTAGTAGTTAAGTTTCAATAATGCAATGTACCTAATCAAATGAAGTAAACAGTTTAAATTTTAAAAATTTTTTTTTTTTTTTTTACTTACTTTTTCTTAAAAAGTCCCTTTCTCGATCACCCTGTTTTTGTACCAAAACCAATTTGCTCCTTTCCCATTTAAACATTTCTTTTAATTAACATTGTCTGTTTGTATTTTTTATAGGTTTTCTACGATCCTAATGATGACTTACCATATAAGCATGTGATACTGCTACAAGAAAAGCCTCTATTTTACTCTTTGGTGACATGTAGAACGCGAGATAGGCCACGTCTTTAGCGTCTTGGTGCTTGCCTTGCCTGCAACAATAGGTAGGCATAATTTGTTGAAGACAGGAGATTGTTCAAGAAGGGACTAAAACAAGCCATAATGACAAGATGTTTAGCCACGCGAGCAGCGCGAGGGTGGCTATAGTTTCTAATTTCATTATGGTTGTTTAGTATCGCGTTAAACACTCTACTTTTCACTTTAAATGCGAGGGAAAAAACGACCTTCTATACAAAATTACAATATTTATGATAACAAAGTTTCTTAAAAATGTTGTAAAGTGATTCTTTAAATGCTTGCATATTTAGCCATCAGATTCAAACTTGAATACTAATTGGGGCATTTATAATAAAATTAATTCAGCGCGCGGTTGCTGTCAGGAAACCATTCCGTCACTCACATGTGCAGCAGCTGCGCGAGCGCCCGCAGCGCGTGCGTGGAGCGCGGCGCGGCGGCGGCGAGGCAGCGCACCGCGCACGCGCCGCGCCCGCCCGCGCCGCACCACCAGCCCGCCGCCAGCGCGCCCAGCCACGCGCGCGGTTGCTGTCAGGAACCATTCCGTCACTCACATGTGCAGCAGCTGCGCGAGCGCCCGCAGCGCGTGCGTGGAGCGCGGCGCGGCGGCGGCGAGGCAGCGCACCGCGCACGCGCCGCGCCCGCCCGCGCCGCACCACCAGCCCGCCGCCAGCGCGCCCAGCCACGCGCGCGGTTGCTGTCAGGAACCATTCCGTCACTCACATGTGCAGCAGCTGCGCGAGCGCCCGCAGCGCGTGCGTGGAGCGCGGCGCGGCGGCGGCGAGGCAGCGCACCGCGCACGCGCCGCGCCCGCCCGCGCCGCACCACCAGCCCGCCGCCAGCGCGCCCAGCCACGCGCGCGGTTGCTGTCAGGAACCATTCCGTCACTCACATGTGCAGCAGCTGCGCGAGCGCCCGCAGCGCGTGCGTGGAGCGCGGCGCGGCGGCGGCGAGGCAGCGCACCGCGCACGCGCCGCGCCCGCCCGCGCCGCACCACCAGCCCGCCGCCAGCGCGCCCAGCCACGCGCGCGGTTGCTGTCAGGAACCATTCCGTCACTCACATGTGCAGCAGCTGCGCGAGCGCCCGCAGCGCGTGCGTGGAGCGCGGCGCGGCGGCGGCGAGGCAGCGCACCGCGCACGCGCCGCGCCCGCCCGCGCCGCACCACCAGCCCGCCGCCAGCGCGCCCAGCCACGCGCGCGGTTGCTGTCAGGAACCATTCCGTCACTCACATGTGCAGCAGCTGCGCGAGCGCCCGCAGCGCGTGCGTGGAGCGCGGCGCGGCGGCGGCGAGGCAGCGCACCGCGCACGCGCCGCGCCCGCCCGCGCCGCACCACCAGCCCGCCGCCAGCGCGCCCAGCCACGCGCGCGGTTGCTGTCAGGAAACCATTCCGTCACTCACACTTTTTCTTTACATTAAATACCTTTGTCCGCTGGATACCAGATTCGCAAAACACCAGACTCTCATAATACCAGATTCGCAAAATACCAGATTCTCAAAACACCAGACTCTCATAATAACAGATTCGCAAAACACCAGACTCTGAGATTATTGTAATACCAGATTCGCAAAAGACCAGAATCGCAAACCACCAGAAGTACAATCATGCATAAAATTTGAAAACGAAAATAATGAATAAAACCTTTCTGGTTATCTGCGAACCGAAAAACTAATCACAATGCAAAATATTCAAGGATTGGTAAAATATTATACAGTTATAAAGCATTTTACAGATAATAATTTGTAATATGATCAACATCCTTAAAATAAACAGACACCTCTTATCCAACAACAACTTATACAACAACAACCATATTCCCTAAACAAAGAAATAAAAACTAACTAAGTAGTTGCACAAAACCACAACAAAAGAAGTTCCGCCCACTAATGTTTGCAGTAGTGTAAGGAATCTAAACGTCTTAAGATGATACTTGTAAGAAATATCTACTACTATTTTGTTATCAAACGTAATTTAAAGTTATGTTTGTCTCATCTAATTAACTTGTGTATAGTTACATCTGTACGTATCCTGGTATTATAAGAATCTGGTGTATTGCGATTCTAGTCTTTTGCGAATCTGGTATTATATGAATATGGTGAATTGCGATTCTGATCTTTTGCGAATCTGCTATCATGAGAATCTGGTATTATAAGAATCTGGTGTTTTGCGAATCTGGTGTTTTGCGAATCTGGTGTTCTGAGAATCCGGTCTTTTGAGAATCTGGTGTTTTGCGAATTTGGTATCCAGCGAACAAAGGTTCAAGAATAATGTGGGCGGTTTCTGTTCTTTGCATCAACATTTTATCAACATTGATTTTAGTGTATGCGTTGCGGTTAAAACTAAAAAAAATACTATATTGATTGTTCTCCAACACCCAGTTGAATTTTCTCGAGACATTGTTTTAAAGGTGTTATTTTTTCCAGGAACCTCATCATCTTTACAACCAAGACTTCAGACTTCAGTTCATGTTTCTTCACTTTGTGCTGGCGCGACGCTTTTTATTATAACCACATGTATAATATAATGTATAAGTTTCAATAAAATGTATCCAAAATATAACATCAACTGATTCATAAACGTTATTTGTGTTGACACAGAACCAAAGTTGCTTTAAAATACAAAAGAATTCCTATATATCGGAGAGTATTTCCTTTATTTCTACTATACTACTATACTATACTATTCTTTTATTTTTTCTCTACATACAAAACGCCCTAATGCCCACTTCGGTTGTGTAATATAATATGACATCGCAAAGAACGTTGCCCTTACCTATTAAGCAATAAGAGCTTTAAAAATACCTAGTGCTGACTGCCATAGACTACTACAGAATGGCAGATAACTCGACCCATTCCTTTTAAGGGGTTATGCTAGAGCTAATTTGCAATGATTTTGATCCAGTGAATGGGACCTACAGATGTAGTGCATAATTGTTTTCCTTCGTATTTTCACGGAAACGTACGAACGCGTCTTGCTATTTCAGTCGGTCACAGTACAAAAAGTACTGCGGTTGACTGAAATAGCATGACACCTTCGTACGTTTCCGTGAAAATACGAAGGAAAGCAATTATGCACTACACCTGTAATGTCACTGGCTTTTAAGCATTTTCTTTTACTTTATTTACCGTCTATTGATCTAAAACTGTCTAAACTAAACTAAAACCGAATTGTGAAAAAGAACACTCTGGAAACTAAACATGCATTTTCTTATAGCTGTTAAATAAGCAAAACAAAACTACTTGGCGAAAGTTCCAAAAACCCCAGAAACAAGCAGGTCTTAAATCACAAATGAGTTTGAGATAGTTTTTAGGCATCTAAGCGGAAATAACGCACGTACCTCTCCACCAAAAACTTGTCAGAAAGTTAATACGCTTATACGTCATTACTACTTTGACGATGTCTACTATATCAATAGTGTTACTTACGGCATCAACATATTTAGCGATCTTGGCCCCCAGAGAGCTATAGTCGAAGTACTCGAAGACCTCAGCGAGCTGATGCATCATGCTCAGCACCGGCTCCCAGTTCTCCGTGTCGATGCGACTGAGCCGTTCCAGGAAGAAATCCTCCGAAGGGTCGGAGAACAGACGGCATTCTGGAATTTTCTTGTTCGACGGGATTAGTGTTGGAATTTCCGCCGGTAATCTATAAAAGATAAAAGATGTTTATTCAGTAATTAGGCCGCACGGGCACTTTTACACGTCAAAATCTACCAGCGCTTCGCAAGAGACCACTGCTGAGAAGAAACGCCGCAAGAAACTCAACAGTCAGTCGTTTTTTACAACAGGTACTACTTATGATATTATACAATTATAAAGCTTAACCTAGCATGATATAAAACAATGAATTTAACATAAAATAAAAATAAAAATAAAAAACATTCAAGCGTAGCTTGCGCAAGAAAATGTGTCAAAACTAGGACAAACGATACAATATTGATAAATTAAACGTGTACGTGGTACTCAATAAATTGTACATATTGAAAGCGATGATATTTTAGGTTAATTTATCGGTATAACATTTTTTTTTAATTTTTAGATAACTTTTTTTTACAGATTCTTGAACTTGCACTGCAAACATATAATTTAGTTTACATTAAAACAGGATTTTCTCAAAATTTTGCAGATATTTCACCCTTTTTTTTCTTATTATTATTCCTCGATTAATATTAGATCTAAAAATGTTAAAAAAAAAGTTATATATCTGCAAAAATTTGAGAAGATCGAGATTTTATGAAAACGAAATTATATTATTGCAGTAATTTTCAACAAAAACAAAAGAGTATTGGTTTATATTGTTATCAATTATTTTAACCCTAACTTATTTCAATACTACGCAATATTATTTTTTTGATAATTAGATTAAAAGTTACACCAGTTACACCGTCACAAGTAAGTGAACTACCCAAACTTTATTATAAAGTTTAAGAATGTGTAAAAAAAACCAGTGGCTAAATTTTGTTTAATAAATCAACCTAAAATTTCATCCCTTTCAATAAGTATCACCCTGTTTAATTGCTCGCGGAAAGAAGTACCCTAGTCTCTTCTTTAGGATTCAAGCCATCTCAATACCAAACTTCAATTGAAAATTAAGATCGGTTTAGCGATTTAGTCGTGAAAGCGTATCAAACAGACAAAGTTACTTTCACATTTATAATATTACTAGCAACCTGTCCTAGCTTAGCTTCGGTTTATATAGGTTTTAACACCCATACATAAACCAGGGGGCCTAATATGGCTGCGGTTATTTACTTGTCACCTTCTGACACGTAAATAAGTACGAGAGGGACGGATGCTTTATCCACATTTGACACGCGATATAGACGCAACCATACTAGGCCCTCGGAACATATTATACATAAAAAACTTCCCCATGCTTCAATCACTCCCATTGAAGCAAACCGCATTAAAATCCGTTGAGTATTTTGTAAGTTCTAAGCGTACATACATAGGGACAAACGGCGGGAAGCGACTTTGTTTTATACTATGGAGATATTAGTATGGATATCACCACAGTAAAGTCAAGAGAATTTAAGTAACGAAAGTCTTCAAGCGCAGCTATAGACTTACTTGAGCTTATCGTCGCTGACTAACTGTTTAAAGCTGATGATGTGAAGCCAGTACCCCAACTGCAGGTATTGGTACGTGCAGTCTTCTTCCTTCAAAGCTAAATCCTCCGGCTGGATATCTATAAATAGTATTTTTATTATTGTTATCTGTTAAAGAAAAACGATCCTTAGCCGAAACATGCCCAATACCGTCATATTATTAAAAAAACAGGTGCCAATCCAACAACCAATATTTATAACATATAGAGAATGCTGTCCTGTGAAATAAATATACCCAGCTAAAAATGTTTGAACACAAAAAATCGAAATAAAATTGGCTACATGGTTGCCAAATGAGAAAATTGTACTTTCATATACAGCACATGAAGTATTTTCTGCCGAACTATAAGACTTACGTCAAATTTCAACAACCAATTTACAGACGATTAGTGTTAACAGCTGTTAAAATATAAACTACATTGTTTGGTGAAATTGGGACTAGTATCTTGGTATTTTGACAGCTGTTAACACTTTAATCGCCTGTTAAGTGGTTGGTGAAATTCGACATTACAATTGCACTCTTAGGGCCACACAAGCAACGCACCGTCGGCATTTTGTCGCATGGTTTAAAAAAAAGTAATGTATGCAACAGTACATAATGAAGCCTTAAAACACTCGTGTGTCAAAGGCTCGTTTCATAAAACCACACTCGTCTGTTAAGGACTCTCATTATGTATCATAAAGTAAATTATGTTACGTAAAGTACTATTTTTCCTGTTGTCAATTCTTTCAAATGCCAGTTATGTTGATAGATAAAACTTACAATGACACCCCCTAGGGCCACACCCTTGCAGCGCACTGTCTACAGTCTGCCGCATGGCTTCGAAGTTGTGGTGATGCGCCAATCGATCGCCTCTGTCGCTCGGCATGTTGTCTATGAACGGGTCGAAGATGTGTTCGTCGATGTGGTCCCCTGACGACCGGATATCGTCTCCTTTCAGCTCCAGCATTCGGACGAGAAATCCGTTATCTAGGAAATAAATAATTTAGTCTAAATTTTGGGTTTGTGGCCAAACTTTTAAACGCTCCAGTTGACCCGGGGGCGGATTCGATACAGACTACTCGTATATTTTGTTCATAATGAGCCGTATTAAGGATGGTTTCCACCAAACGGCTCGCATCGCATCGGATCGGAAAGGATACGTACGGATGCGGCGACAGCCGTACGGCTCTATTGAAATTATAATTGTCTATTTATGACGGAGCCGATCGCGCGTCGCAGCATACTTACGGCGACGTACGCGTGTCGCGGAAGACGCCCGCGGTCATGTTGCTGTGCGCGGATTGGTAATATAGACTTTAAATACTGTGAACATGATTTAATATCGTTTATAGACTATATAATTCT
Source organism: Acleris sparsana (assembly GCA_923062465.1). Lineage (NCBI taxonomy): Eukaryota > Metazoa > Arthropoda > Insecta > Lepidoptera > Tortricidae > Acleris > Acleris sparsana. The sequence goes on from OV281289.1 coordinate 5,384,113, forward strand.
TTCCGTTCCGATCCGTTGCGGGCCGTTTGGTGGAAATAGTGCTTTAATAAACGGATGTTCAGTGACTTGTGTCGACTTGACGCCTCTGAAAAACTAGAGGTAGGATATTTGGTAGCACATCGTGGTTGTTAAAACCATGGAGTGTTTCCTAATACTTTCAGCGGTTGAATAAATGAGTACACCTCCACAATGAAAATTTAACAAACTAAGAAATAAATACTGATAGGATAAACAAAACTAAAATAATAATACTGAAGGTCAAAATCAAGTTGGTATGTATATACGAATTAGGAAATAGCGACTCAATGGTTTTAAGAACCACAGCGTGTTACCAAATAGTCTCTTTTAACTTTGAACTTGTGTCGGCTGTAGCGATGTCATAGACACGGCTTTAAGTGGTCGGCCAGAGCCGAATGTGGCGTTCAAAAGGGCAGAGATACCCTCCTTAGAAAAAAGGACGTATGTATCAAACAACCGCGTATGTATCACTGACGTAATTTCTTAAGATGGGGTTAAATTTACTTCTTTCAAAGTGCGCACGCGTCCTTTTTATTTAGGAGGACAGAACTCCCTTCCTTGTCAAAGAAATATTAGCGTAATCTGCTGATGAGACTTAAACGCTGTCTAAATCTTGCTAGCACAAATGGCATCTGAACAGCTGCTCAGCAGATGCACTAGCTAGCCATCTTGTATTGTCTGTCGCGCAGGGCGTCTCTATCATAGCCAGAATATAAAAAAGGGATAACCGACAAAGTCAGGCAGTAGTTGTCCGAGCCGTCCTGCGGGCCTCTTATAATCGTGTTGATATGTGATAAAATGAAACTGTTACTTTCTGACTAGTATGCAAGTATATTAAGAGCCCAGTGGGCCTATTATAAGTAAGTAGTAATTAAGATACACTTTAAAGGTACAATTAAATTGTTATTAGGCTAGATAAATTTTTATTTTGATCAATTTCTTTCGTCTTCTTCTACCAAATTATCTCTGTTTAAATTTAAACTTATTTTAAAAGTTAAGATTTAATTTAGTTTTTCTAGTCTCGTTAGTGAAAATTGTTATTTCTACTGTTTGACCTAGTTCTATGATGAATGTTGTTGCACTCCTGTTATTGAGGTACAGGTTAGATGTGATCCTTATTCATTAAGTTACAAAATGTATAGCCTTGTACTTTGTTGGTGTGCCAATTATTAAATAAATAAATAAATAAATTATGGTCGTGTTTATCGATGTGGATTATGGTGGATAAAACAACTGTCACTTTCTGACTAGTAGGTAAGTGCGAGGATGACGGATGCTTTAACCACAGCGATAAAGGCGACAATAATTCGGGTGCTGGTGTAAGTGGACACTTTGTCGATAGTGGTATGAAAATGATTTAGGTATTTATTTTTAACTATTACCAGGATGTATTACGGCAGCATGGAGAAGGGAAACAAGCACACATGTGATGGTAAAGCTTCCTGATATTCGTACAAAAAAACCCAATTTCTATTTCTAGGCACTTTATAAGCAAATTTTTGAGGAGGACCGAGTTTCATATTGTCTTGTTCTTTAATATATTAAAACTCAAATTCGCTTGGTCTCATAATGCCTAAATTTCAAATTGCCTCTTTCCTAAAAGGACCTAAATTTAATATTTGACTCTAATCCAAAACCCCAGATTCCCAAAACACCTGAATACTGATACGAGTGAATCTCAGAATGACTTACTTACTTCCAGATCTGAATGGAAAAAATATGGGATAGTAAGTCATGAAAGAAGTTTAAATAGGGAATATGCATGGACTTTTTAAATTGCATTTCTCAACCAAGTATGAAAAACCAAAATTGAAATTAAAATTAAAATCGGCGAAAAAATACGGATGATATAAGCATTTTCCACTACTAATTAGACAGCGATTAGACAGAGAGATCCAATACGTCGATTGTAACAGGTCGGCTGTGCTGTGAAAAAAAAGGCATGACATTTAAGGCGTTTTAGGACTAAGTCATTTTAGATCTATGGCGTTTTGGGATTGAGGTTAGTGAATTTGATTCACATTAGAAATCCGGAGTTTTTTTTTTTAGTCATTTTGGTATTTAGGCATTATGATTCAAAGTCGTAGATCTAAAGTCTCAACGTCTAGAGACTAGATGGCTACTTTAATAACATCTAGACGTATTGGGAACGTGATTTTATCAAATTAGGTTGTAGGCAGTGACCATGACGCCAATCTGTCAAAACAGGACCACACTGTTCTGTCACCTCGGTGTTACATTTAAGTTTAATTTTGTTATTTATGTTAGTCTATAAGCTATCTGTAATTATGGGCGTCGTTGCTCGAAATAAAAATATATTATTCTTATTCTTTACCTCTGGCATCATTTGAATCGGATTTCATTTTGACAGTCCGAAAGCGAGTCTGCTATCAAAATGAAAGCAATTGTTCCACTTTGAAGTCGATTGCGTTGGCGAGAGCGATTGGCAATCGGCCTGCAGTTGTGACATTTGTCATCGTAGAACAATTTATAAACTATTCTCGGGTTCGTTATAATTTTCACTGGGATGACGGATGTCAGTGTCAAGATTAACTTTTATTATCCTTTTACTATAGTACATACGTATTGAATTCGATACAAAAAGGTTAATAATATTCATACAGTTGTAGTGCTGTACACTTTAGTAACGATATTTTTAACACTCATAACGGGCTTTAATGTCACATGGTTTAAGTGGTATGCTTATCAATTTCCCTGATTATTCATATAAAAAATAACAAAAAATTGAGACACAATTAGTTTTATTATAATAAAAAAATCGTTGTTTAACCTCGCTCCCGGCTGCTGTAGCAGTGTATGTTGCTCATATGGCAGTTCGTGCCATCCTTCTCACACACCATGCTGACGCCAGGTTCGAGAGGAGCGCAGACGTCTGCTTCGCCATATTCTGAAAGGAAGAATATTGATTTTGAATTTTTGTATCATCCATCGAAGCACTGAAAGTCTGAAGGTTTGAAATGCAAACGGGTTTGGGTTTCAGATCCTACCCAGCATCAGGGAATCTATGAAACTTGGTAAAACTATATTGCTTTTGATTTGTTATTGTATTGTAAGTTGTACCATTGTAATATGAAATATGAAATATGTTTAAAAAATGACTGACTGCTGAGTTTCTTGCGGCGTTTCTTCTCAGCTTGGGAAGTGCTGGTAGTATCTTGACGTGTAAAAGTGCCCGAGCGGCCTACTTACTGAATAAATTTCTTTTATCTTTTTTATCTTATCTTTATCAACGGCCCGATAGCTCTTATTTACTTGACAATAATGGCGGCTGAGTTAAACACGATACCTTAACACGTCAAAGGCAATACTGATGTACTCCGTAGAACAGGGGTCCAGGGCATTCTATACGGTGACCTGTTACACTATTACCCGTGGACCCACTTCTTTGTCCCACCGCAGAAAAAAATGCACCCAGGTTTTGCCATCCAATTTTAATTGTGATACCAAAACTGGGTAGGTTAGGTTCTTCAGGTATCTATAAATGCCCGAAGGGTAAACAGGCCTGGAACAGGAGCCCTGCTGTGAAGCAGGGCTCCGTCAAAAAGAGCAGTGGGACGAAGTAGTGGGACCACGGGTAAGCGTCCGACCTGTTATGGTATGTTCTCGGCCGCTAGAGCTATCACAGCATTGAACGATAACAAGTCAAAGACGATATGGTTTTCACCGCCTAGAATATCGGCCAAGGTGGCTTGTACGCTCGTTTGCCTTCTCCGTCGTCCTCGTCATAAAAAAATAATACTACACATATCTAATTCCCATGGTATATATTAGCAAGGTTATTTAGACACGTCCAGCTTTTAAGCAGGTCACACGGGAGTCCAGACACAAAAGTAGGTTCCACTAGCACAAACTGTTATCTTACCATGATTCCTGTAGTACTCTACAGGAATTGTTACTCGTAGTGTAGTATTGTGTAGTACTCTATTTAGCATGATCAGAAGCGCCCAGGCCTTGAGCAAGTTAAGGCCGAGTCCATTCATAAAAGTAGATTCCACTCTAACTACATCCAATATCACTGCTTACGTACCTGAGTCCTGTTGACCACTAGCTATCATGATCAGACACGCCCAGGCCAATGCCTGCCTGCTCAATAGCAGGTTACGACCGAATCCATTGATAAAAGTAGGTTCCACTCTAACTGCTTACGTACCAGAGTCCTGTTGACCACTAGCTATCATGATCAGACACGCCCAGGCATTGAGCAGGTTACGACTGAGTCCATTCATAAAAGTAGGTTCCACTCTAACTGCTTACGTACCAGAGTCCTGTTGATCACTAGCTATCATGATCAGACACGCCCAGGCATTGAGCAGGTTACGACTGAGTCCATTCATAAAAGTAGGTTCCACTCTAACTGCTTACGTACCAGAGTCCTGTTGACCACTAGCTATCATGATCAGACACGCCCAGGCATTGAGCAGGTTACGACCGAGTCCATTCATAAAAGTAGGTTCCACTCTAAGTGCTTACGAACCTGAGTCCTGTTGACCACTAGCTATCATGATCAGACACGCCCAGGCATTGAGCAGGTTACGACCGAGTCCATTCATAAAAGTAGGTTCCACCCTAACTGCTTACGTACCCGAGTCCTGTTGACCACTAGCTATCATGATCAGACACGGCCAGGCATTGAGCAGGTTACGACCGAGTCCATTCATAAAAGTAGGTTCCACCCTAACTGCTTACGAACCTGAGTCCTGTTGACCACTAGCTATCATGATCAGACACGCCCAGGCATTGAGCAGGTTACGACCGAGTCCATTCATAAAAGTAGGTTCCACCCTAACTGCTTACGTACCCGAGTCCTGTTGACCACTAGCTATCATGATCAGACACGCCCAGGCATTGAGCAGGTTACGACCGAGTCCATTCATAAAAGTAGGTTCCACCCTAACTGCTTACGTACCTGAGTCCTGTTGACCACTAGCTATCATGATCAGACACGGCCAGGCATGGAGCAGGTTACGACCGAGTCCATTCATAAAAGTAGGTTCCACCCTAACTGCTTACGTACCTGAGTCCTGTTGACCACTAGCTATCATGATCAGACACGGCCAGGCATTGAGCAGGTTACGACCGAGTCCATTCATAAAAGTAGGTTCCACCCTAACTGCTTACGTACCCGAGTCCTGTTGACCACTAGCTATCATGATCAGACACGCCCAGGCATTGAGCAGGTTACGACCGAGTCCATTCATAAAAGTAGGTTCCACCCTAACTGCTTACGTACCCGAGTCCTGTTGACCACTAGCTATCATGATCAGACACGCCCAGGCATGGAGCAGGTTACGACCGAGTCCATTCATAAAAGTAGGTTCCACCCTAACTGCTTACGTACCTGAGTCCTGTTGACCACTAGCTATCATGATCAGACACGGCCAGGCATTGAGCAGGTTAAGACCGAGTCCATTCATAAAAGTAGGTTCCACCCTAACTGCTTACGTACCCGAGTCCTGTTGACCACTAGCTATCATGATCAGACACGCCCAGGCATTGAGCAGGTTACGACCGAGTCCATTCATAAAAGTAGGTTCCACCCTAACTGCTTACGTACCCGAGTCCTGTTGACCACTAGCTATCATGATCAGACACGCCCAGGCATGGAGCAGGTTACGACCGAGTCCATTCATAAAAGTAGGTTCCACCCTAACTGCTTACGTACCTGAGTCCTGTTGACCACTAGCTATCATGATCAGACACGCCCAGGCATTGAGCAGGTTACGACCGAGTCCATTCATAAAAGTAGGTTCCACCCTAACTGCTTACGTACCCGAGTCCTGTTGACCACTAGCTATCATGATCAGACACGCCCAGGCATTGAGCAGGTTACGACTGAGTCCATTCATAAAAGTAGGTTCCACTCTAAGTGCTTACCAACCTGAGTCCTGTTGACCACTAGCTATCATGATCAGACACGCCCAGGCATTGAGCAGGTTACGACCGAGTCCATTCATAAAAGTAGGTTCCACCCTAACTGCTTACGTACCCGAGTCCTGTTGACCACTAGCTATCATGATCAGACACGCCCAGGCATTGAGCAGGTTACGACCGAGTCCATTCATAAAAGTAGGTTCCACCCTAACTGCTTACGTACCCGAGTCCTGTTGACCACTAGCTATCATGATCAGACACGCCCAGGCATGGAGCAGGTTACGACCGAGTCCATTCATAAAAGTAGGTTCCACCCTAACTGCTTACGTACCTGAGTCCTGTTGACCACTAGCTATCATGATCAGACACGGCCAGGCATTGAGCAGGTTAAGACCGAGTCCATTCATAAAAGTAGGTTCCACCCTAACTGCTTACGTACCCGAGTCCTGTTGACCACTAGCTATCATGATCAGACACGCCCAGGCATTGAGCAGGTTACGACCGAGTCCATTCATAAAAGTAGGTTCCACCCTAACTGCTTACGTACCCGAGTCCTGTTGACCACTAGCTATCATGATCAGACACGCCCAGGCATGGAGCAGGTTACGACCGAGTCCATTCATAAAAGTAGGTTCCACCCTAACTGCTTACGTACCTGAGTCCTGTTGACCACTAGCTATCATGATCAGACACGCCCAGGCATTGAGCAGGTTACGACCGAGTCCATTCATAAAAGTAGGTTCCACCCTAACTGCTTACGTACCCGAGTCCTGTTGACCACTAGCTATCATGATCAGACACGCCCAGGCATTGAGCAGGTTACGACTGAGTCCATTCATAAAAGTAGGTTCCACTCTAAGTGCTTACCAACCTGAGTCCTGTTGACCACTAGCTATCATGATCAGACACGCCCAGGCATTGAGCAGGTTACGACCGAGTCCATTCATAAAAGTAGGTTCCACCCTAACTGCTTACGTACCCGAGTCCTGTTGACCACTAGCTATCATGATCAGACACGCCCAGGCATTGAGCAGGTTACGACCGAGTCCATTCATAAAAGTAGGTTCCACCCTAACTGCTTACGTACCCGAGTCCTGTTGACCACTAGCTATCATGATCAGACACGGCCAGGCATTGAGCAGGTTACGACCGAGTCCATTCATAAAAGTAGGTTCCACCCTAACTGCTTACGAACCTGAGTCCTGTTGACCACTAGCTATCATGATCAGACACGCCCAGGCATTGAGCAGGTTACGACCGAGTCCATTCATAAAAGTAGGTTCCACCCTAACTGCTTACGTACCCGAGTCCTGTTGACCACTAGCTATCATGATCAGACACGCCCAGGCATTGAGCAGGTTACGACTGAGTCCATTCATAAAAGTAGGTTCCACTCTAACTGCTTACGTACCAGAGTCCTGTTGATCACTAGCTATCATGATCAGACACGCCCAGGCATTGAGCAGGTTACGACTGAGTCCATTCATAAAAGTAGGTCCACCCTAACTGCTTACGTACCCGAGTCCTGTTGACCACTAGCTATCATGATCAGACACGCCCAGGCATGGAGCAGGTTACGACCGAGTCCATTCATAAAAGTAGGTTCCACCCTAACTGCTTACGTACCTGAGTCCTGTTGACCACTAGCTATCATGATCAGACACGGCCAGGCATTGAGCAGGTTAAGACCGAGTCCATTCATAAAAGTAGGTTCCACCCTAACTGCTTACGTACCCGAGTCCTGTTGACCACTAGCTATCATGATCAGACACGCCCAGGCATGGAGCAGGTTACGACCGAGTCCATTCATAAAAGTAGGTTCCACCCTAACTGCTTACGTACCCGAGTCCTGTTGACCACTAGCTATCATGATCAGACACGCCCAGGCATGGAGCAGGTTACGACCGAGTCCATTCATAAAAGTAGGTTCCACCCTAACTGCTTACGTACCTGAGTCCTGTTGACCACTAGCTATCATGATCAGACACGGCCAGGCATTGAGCAGGTTAAGACCGAGTCCATTCATAAAAGTAGGTTCCACCCTAACTGCTTACGTACCCGAGTCCTGTTGACCACTAGCTATCATGATCAGACACGCCCAGGCATTGAGCAGGTTACGACCGAGTCCATTCATAAAAGTAGGTTTCACTCTAACTGCTTACGTACCCGAGTCCTGTTGACCACTAGCTATCATGATCAGACACGCCCAGGCATTGAGCAGGTTACGACCGAGTCCATTCATAAAAGTGGGCTCCACTCTCACCACTTGCTTCAAGTGAAACATGTGCGTGTTGCGATGCTTCTTCAGCATGTTCAGCTCGGCGAGGATGAAGTTTGTTGATGGCTGGAAATATACAGGAATATATTTAGAATAAAGACCTTGGATAAAATAACTTTTATATATAAATTGTGCATATGAAGGATTACAAAGGGTGGTCTTGTTCTGTGGATCATTGTACAAAAAATCTTTAGTCTAAATCTGAAGCCGGATTAGAAACTCTAAATTCCTGCCAAGTTCTGTCCTGCGGCAGCGAAAAGGCATATCTAAATGACTACTATAACTGTGTTCCTTTCAGTCTGCAACTAACTAACTATACTACAAAAAAACTACTCTTTATTCATGACAAACAAGAGGTGTGTCGCGTATTTGGACGTTTTTGTTAGATGAGTCGCGAGCCAGTCAACTTTGAGAACCCTTGGTCTAATTTGATATGGAAAATAGAACATACCTCATACAAAGACAGGCGGAAAGCCTCTTCCGCTGCCGAAAGAGCCTCATCGAAGTATCCCATCTCAAGATACAATGACGCGAGCGAGACGAGAACGACGTCTCTGTAGCGCGGGTGCACTGTGCGTCCCGCAGTGAGCAAGCAGTGAAGAGCATTCACATTGTTTCCTCGCACGCGCCAGTATAGAGAGGAGAGGGTATTCAAAAGCCATTTTGGAGCAAGTTTCTGTAATACGATGAGTAGAAATCAGAAAACAAATATATTTTTCACTTCTCATGCTCTTAAAATGCTACTTAAATCTCTGCGAATCGGGACTAAAGCTCCTTATCTAATCTAATCTCTAGGGATTAAAGTTTTTTTTTTTTTTAATTTACTTTGGAAACCCCTAAACAACCAATCACGGTGTTTGTGAATGGAGGATTATCGCCATTTTCAGTGATTGTGTATGGACCATATTTTTGGGTGTCGAAATAACCTCAAAATGACAACTGTGCAAATATATTAAAAAAAAGGATTTAATTTCGTGAAACACGATTAATTATTACGAATATGAATCTATTTAATCATATTAAGGCTGAACTCTTTTATTATGCGTGGTCCAATTACTTTTAAAATGGTTTCCAAGTTTGAATCTGTTGGCTAAATATGCAAGCATTTAAAACATCACTTTACAAAAAAACAGCGGAACGTTTTTACGTACGCTCAATACAAGTTTGTATTGAGCGTACGTTGTTAAGATACCTAATTGTAAGTTTTAATTTTTAGAAACATTTTTATAATAAATGTTGTAATTTTGTTTAGAACGTCGTTTTTTTCCTCGCCGCAAGCTCGCTCGCGTGGCTAAACATCTCGTGTCATTATGGCTTGTTTTAGTCCCTTGTTGAACAATCTACTAGTAAATTTATTTTTGTAAATTTAAAAATCAATACCGAAAACTGTTTTGGGCATTACACACTTAGTTGACAGCTGTCAAGATAAGCCTCTTAGAACGACGCGACTATAGGTCAACTTGTGTGAGATTGTCCCTCACTATTAAATACTTTTTTTTTTTTTAGTTTAATTCGTTCTAAATTCAGCCTACTATTTTCACCTCTGCCCCTTTTTCTTAAGCAAACAAAAGCAAGGACTTTTGTCTTTGGCCCCTCAGGCGATTACCAAAAAAAAAAAAAAAATTCAGCCTACATATGAATTACCTTTTGCACAGCGGCATATATCCGCTGTCCTATTTCCGCGTCCTGCATATGCTGCACGATATGAATATCGCCGTCTCCCACGTATTCTAGAAGCTTCTGTCGTAAGTACCCCGTGTCCACCACTTCGCTTGCCAACTGTTGCCTGGAGATAACAAACATTATTAACATTAACCGGTTGTTATTGGGACATCAAACGATAAATTAAACAATAGACTGTTTTGACTTTGACATTTTAACTTTTTGCATAATTTGGTTGAGCTGAACAATAAAGAAGAAGATAAAGATCCTAAAGATCCTGCAGCCACCTGCTGCCACCTTTTGCCTATTGTTTACCTGCTGTCTTTGAGGTGTGCAATAATAGTAGCTTTTATACACCAAGGGTAATCTGTACTTACCTTCGCGTGATATAATAATATATTGCCTCAAAACCATACTTACAAAGAAATAAATAAATTAAAATGCACGTAATGTACGCACAATGTAATAAAGGAATTAGGTCAAGGACGAACGAACGCGCTATAAACCAGCAACAAGATTTTTTAAATTGTTAATTTTAGAGCACCGTTCCGTTGTTCGCGAATAGAAGTTACAAAAGGTAAAGACACCCCGATTCGCAGGGTCCCACTTGCGTGCGCATTAAAGCGGGTTGATTGACAACGTCATCTAGACTTAAAATAAAACATAAATGGGTTTTCACACGATAATACTACCCTAATAATAGGGCAGTTATAAAACTTCATTCATTAACTACCAAGATTTTTGAGAAATTTTAATGATCGAAGAGAAAAACATGGTATGCTTATATGGTAGACAACGAGCGGTCTTATAGCTAAAACGATTATTATTTGTATCCTCTAAAAACCTTATAGGATTGCACAACTATGGGTTTTCATATTGCCCTTTTAAGTAAAAAGGTAGCATCTACTATTTTTAAAGCAATGGCAGAATTTACTTAATGTGGTTACGAATACTCAGTCAAAGTTATAATTATATACGTGTACGGATTTTTTCCATGAAGGGCAATATTTTCTCAATCAAAAATAAACACACAATCCTAATTGATTGACTCACTTTTGCGACCGTTTCTGCGTGAAGCCAGCGGCATCTTTATCTTGGGGACACGTTGGGGGGTGCCACGGCAGCTCGTACTCAACGTCCGCCGGCACTTCCAACTTGTCGGTGAGCAGCGTTTTCAATCTGTCCGTACATACACCCAAGTCAAACTCATGAAGTAGGGCGCAATATGTTGTTAAAAAAAGGAACATATGTAGTTGTCCCCACTGAAAACTTTGAATATTATCCCATATTCCGTACTCAGTTACTACGAGTATATTAGACATTTAGAGTAAACATTTTGGACATCACTTGGCCAATGTATTGTCGGAGATTGTGTTATTTTATTTAAAATAGCTGTTTAAGCCAAAAAAAGAGCAAGACTTACACAACTAAGAATGAACACGGATTAGGTACACTCGAGTTCATAAATATATTAATTGTGACAGTGATTAAAGTATCAAGGTACGGTGGTGTACATATATTTATGAACTCGAATGTACAACTTTTGTAGTTGGTAGTTTTTAGTTGTTTTATGCGAGATGAACGTTTTAAAACACTACTAAGCAAATTGACAAGACATGGAAAATTTACTTTATTTATGATAAATGAGCTGTTTTAGCCAAAATAAGTTCATTTTGAGATTAGAAAGTTGTTTACTATATTAGACAAGTAATAAACATGGTATAGTCAGTAACACAATACGAATGAATGTTTTTCTTTCTTACCCGGCTGTCTTACCTAATACCTTTATTTTCAAACGGCAGGAACACTGAAAAAATGGCCTCTACATTTTTGGGGAAATCAGGCGCGGCATCTTTGCAGAATCTGTGCGACGGCCAATCAGGCTCCTTGTCAAAATCCTCGGAGTTCCGACTGATTTTCATAGATGGAGGATATCTGAAAACAAAAGCGTAATCGTTGAGTCGCCAAAAAGGACCAATGTATAGAAAAGTAGGTCCTTTAGGAGTTTCTGATACCTATTACCGCTCGGGCGATAGGATTTTTGCGTCGATGCTCGTAGCTCGATACTTGATACGCACGCAACCACCGCGGCGACGGCACGACTCCCGACTAAACCGGCTCGTTCTGTCCTATTGAGTTTTCAAGCCACCAATTGCGGCGGATACGGTCGACGCACGCACACGTGGAGGCCGCGCGATACAACTTTGTTTGGAGATGAACTACTGTTTATATTGTGGCAGGCCAAGACGCTCGCGTCTCCATACAAACGTTTTTTCCATAATTTTCAAATGCCTTGAAAATGAAACTTAGGCAGATTGTGATGGAATAGAGAAGAGAGTAAGTGATATCAAATACCAATAGACACTTGCCTTCTGATGACTGCAAATTTGCCAACTCTTAGCGTTAAGATGGCACGCCTAACGCTAGTAATTGCACCGGTTGTCTTATCCCCTCACCCGAACACAAAAATGTAAACACTGCTGTTGGTAGATTAAAGTATGGAGTACCATGCACGAGGTCCTACCACCACCAACGCCACAATATTAAAGAAAAAAGCCAAATCTATGCCCAAATTACTTTTAATTATTATGTTGATACATTCAACATATTTTTACGTTTTGTGAGATATGTACAGGAAGAACTTTTGGAGGATACTAATAAGGATTAGCCAGAACAAGGGATAGCTGGAGAAATGAGGGGGAGGCGTTTGCGCAGCAGTGAGACATTAAAAGGGCTATATAGAGCTATACTGAGATACTTACAAGTACATTCCACCCTCAAATTCGAAGTGGCCATCCTCAATCTGGCTTTTTGTTTGACTAGATGCTTTCTTATCGCCATGGCGCTCGCCTTTTTGTGCTTTAGCTTCATTCGCTGACTCTGAAATTAGTTTTACCATATGTATAAATATCTGATTATAATGTTTTTGGTGCTGTCTTCTTACACATAAAAACCAATAAGACATTTGCTTGTTTTACAAGATTAAAACAGAAGCAAATGTTTCCTCTGTGACAAATCGTCTTTGATAACCTACACGTCTTTCTTACCAGATTGCTTTTTTTAGGAAAAATCAGGAAACTATCTATATTCATCTTCACTTCGATGGGTCATTTTGTGAATTAACCATTTGAAAAGAAATAATAACGTGAGAAAAAAGTGGCCGACTTTTTCTGTTAAGTTGAATACAGGAAGGTCGAAGGTTATTAAACTTTGTCATATGTCCTATACATTTTGTATGCATTTTAACAGCAAAAAAACCACTCATCAATTTCAAGACAATACTTTAGTTTATTACAAAACACATTAACATTAATGAGGGCGCAGTCTTAATAGCTAACTATATTTTTAAAATACTTTTAATGAACTTACCAGGTAGCATAATCTATAAGTTGGAAACATTACTAAATTAACATTAATAAATATGGTGATATATTAAATGTTTGGATAAAATTAAGCATCATAATCAAAGGTCAATGGTTTGGTCAAGATAAGTTATCAGAGGCTATCAATGCATATGATGAGAATCAAATCATAACATAAAACCATGCTATGCTTTGTAACAGTGTACAGAACCCATCATGCATTTTTTTTCAGATTTATACACTAATTATAATATCTTTTGTAAAACAATCTTACCTGTGGATCTTACATCATTTATTGTCAGTCCCAACTCCTTTAACAATTTTGGATCTGGTGGTTTTATTTGTTCTGCTTGCACCACAAACTCCGAAGCCATCCCCGCATGCTTCTGTATATGTTTCATGAGCCTCTGAAGGTTCAAGATGGACTCTACCGTATGAACTCCGACCTCCCACTTATCGTTATACATGGGCCCGTCTAGAAAGTATAGTATGAGGGAATTCATATCACCTCCTTTTTTTATTTCCCGAAAATCCAGTCCAGTTAGCTCTCCCATTTTATTGCAATTGTTTTCAACGTGTCGAATATCTGGAAGTTATAAATAAATACCTATTAGATCTAAATTCATTTAAATTATTATAAGGGAAATCTGACACCAATTGATTTATACCCGGTTCCGCGCCTTACAAAATGTGTCAAATTTTAGCGAGTCGTACGGAAAGCGATTCGTTTCTTGAATATTGGAACCGGGCATAAGTCCCTAACTAAGCGCTAGGCTTGTACTAAGGTTACTAGACAACAATATAAATATTTATACAGAGAAATTAACACTTAAATACATAGAAAACATCCAAGACTCAGAAACAAATAATCGCGATAATCACAGAAATACCCGGCGTTTCTCTGCGTGATAGAATCAGAAATGATGATATCCGCAGTAGAAATAAGGTTACCGACATAGCCCGAAGAATAGCTACACTGAAGTGGCAGTGGGCGGGGCACATTTCTCGCAGGACTGATGGCCGATGGGGTCAAAAGGTTCTGGAGTGGCGTCCGCGGACCGGAAGACGAGCTGTAGGTAGGCCTCCAACAAGATGGAGTGACGACCTCGTCAGGATCGCGGGACCGCGGTGGATGCGAAAAGCACAAGACCGGTCTGAGTGGAAAGCCTTGGAGGAGGCCTATGTCCAGTAGTGGACGCCTTTCGGCTGACATGATGATGATGATGATACTCCACCAACTCTGTTCGTAGTTCTATAATGTACAGAAATCAAATCATCACCAAAATAAAGATCAAAAGAATGGCTTTAGGGCACTATTTTGTACTGCAGTACGTTGAGGATGTTTACAGCGCACATAGACACGTTCCAGGCCATCATGCGCAACCGCATGGCGTCCCTGAAGCGCAGATAACGCGGCCGTGCCAACAATCTCTTAGCCATTTTTGCTGATAAGGTGGACAATACTATATTTAGGTTCTTGTCGAGTGACGGTACCAAGTTTAAAATTTAATTTATTTACTAATTTTATCATCATCATCACTTTAGCCTACATCAATCCACTGAAGGGGAAAGGCCTCTTCATTTTCACGCCTCTTTGCCCAGTGTCGTGCTAACGCCATACATCTTTTCTCAAATGTCTGACAGATGGAATGATTTAATTTCATTTGAGTTAATGTTTTGTATACTCTTGCTATTTAACATACACTCGTGGAAAAATAAATACGGGTCAGAGTGCGTTTTTCCCACAAACGAGGCTATTTCGAAGCCTTGCTTCTTCGCCAGGGGATGCTTTCAGCGAAATCTTTTGGATACCCCGAGCATTGATACAGGACTTCCAGAGTGCCTAGGACACCCAACGTCCATGTTCAGAAAAACATCTAAAATGGCAATTAAACGTAAGGAAATCCAAATGCTGACCCAAATTATTTCACTGTGGTGTTAACTGATTGTGCGATAAATTAGGTATCTTAAGAACTTTTGACCTCCTTTATTGAACCTTGGAGTATCCACCATTAAACCTCACTCAAAACAACCCCTGGCAAGGAACCAAGGCTTCGAAATAGCCTCGTTAGAATGAAAAACGCATTCTGACCCGTATTATTCGTCCACGAGTTTATAAGTTTATATTTATTAGATCACAATTATCACTAACAACATAATAGTATGAAGAAATCTGAAATAAATGTATTTGTATTCAAATTTGAAAACCTTTCTCACCATACTCTTCTGGAAGTTTCATTGTCTTCAAAAAAGCAGCCTGTGATTCCAACCATTGAGATTCCTTGCGACTATACTCCACCAACTCTGTTCGCAGTTCTGCTAATGTACTGAAATCAAATTGTCACCAAAATAAAGAATCATATCGGTGTAACATTTAATGATTATTTCAACAGGTTTAATTACACTTAGCAAAAAATAAGTTTCAACTTACTGTCGCACCATATGCTTATTTGCACCCAAGCTTGCATGACACATAACACCATGTTTGTGTTTTAATGCTAGGTCATAACCTGGATCGAGCTCCAGGCATACTCCAAAATGTTTTAAAGAGGTTTTAAATTCTCCTACCACCCCATACACATTTCCAAGCATGAAGTGGTGTACGGGGAAGTGCGGGTCATGGTCTGCTGCTGCACGGAGAACGATTATCGCATCGTTGGGCATTTTACTGCGATGGAGTATTGTGCCCATGCTTAAGTAAGCTAAGTCTTTATATTCTCTGTAATGTGAAGGAATATGTAAAATAGCAGAATAATAGAACTTACAACTATAGACAAATTGCGCATCTTTACATAATATAAAACAAATCACTTCCACGTGTGTCTCTCTGACTTAGATCTTTCAAACTATGCAAACATTTTAATGCGGTTTTCATCAAGAGACAATGTAATATAAGATGCAGATTTTTATGTCCATATATAATAAAGCCTGGATTAATGTACAGGTGTTACAGAAAACTCTACTAAACCAAAGTGAAGCCAGGGTGGGTTGCTAGTTGTTATAAAGCTAGTTTTTTTTATCACACAGCAAGCAAAATGTAAATGTTCATCAACTGTCATTGCCATCTCGCATTTTATAGGCCACCAAGGTCACCATAGATAAAGGGAACATTTTACACCTTAAAATACATTTTATAACCTTGCTCTCTCAGAAAATGTATGTCTTACCTTGGTGCATAGTGCACAGCACGACGACTGCACTCCAAAGCTTTAGGTGCATTACCCTGCACTCTCCAATACAATGATGCCATATTATAGTGCAGCCATGAAGAGCTGTTCTTCTGAAGAGTATTGGCCACCCAATATCCAAACTGAGCCATAGTCAGTATTGGAGCGATTTGCTCTGGCGCGACCAACTCTGGTTCTATACTAAGGTTATCCCTACGAATCATACCCTGAAAAGTTTGTTGGAATAAATTCATATTTTATGTAATAGTTTACTCATTTCTGTTCAAGATAGTGAAAAAGAGAACCACTTGACTTTAATAGATTAATTGCATTATTGTATCTAAGGCAATTTAAAGACCTTTATTGTTTAATACTAAAAGGCCACATGAGAAATGAGGAAAAATACTAGTGCAATAATAACAAAGCGCAATTAAATGATTTACGCTATAACATTTCCATGGCTATAGTTTCTTATTAATTGAGAAGTTGGACTACTATATAACATTTACATTATGATCACTAAACAATTAAAAAATAGCCTTCAACAATGCAAAAATAAATTATTTTCAAAGTCACAGGTCAGTCGACAAACACATTTAAAAACTTTTTTTTTTGCATTTATGAAGGTGGTTCTTTATTTATATTAAAGCCTTCAAATATTATGCGAAAGTTTTATCTTATCCCTTTAATCTGTATTGTATTGTTGAACATCTAAATAATAAAAAGGGATGGCAGGCTGTGTTGTACGCATTAGTCATTACTTCAATTTAATTTAAAGAACAGTTTATTTCTACCCCCTATTTCCTCAGTTCAAAAAATATTATTATCATACAAAGAATCAAGGATAAACAAATACACCTTTATGTCAAAGATTTAGCACAAACAATGAATACCTCTAGATGTTCAAAAGCAAACATGCTAAAGGTTAAGGATGATATCTTCTTGCAGTCGGGCACATAGCTATCATATCCATAATCCGGCTTGCTTGTCCAATACTCCTGCTGGGGAATGGACTTTGATCTTCCATCTTCGAGAATACCGGTATACCAATCTATTGAGTGCACCGGCGATACTTTAACACAATATTTATCATTTGACAACACCACAGATACGTCAGTGTCTTTTTCTAGTTTGGCCCAAAGATCATTTATGACCCTCTGTCTCATTGCTAGGTCATGGTATAAATTAATAATATTATCCCATCGCGTTTCTTGATTTAGAAAAGCTAACAAGTCGTACGGCCGTGCCATTTCAAATGGCGAATCGAGCTGAAATCCATTACAAAATTTGGTTACAAACACACAGAGTTACAGTTGACCTATAGTCGAGGTTTTGAATAGATACGCAAAGATGTAGGACACCGGAAATTGAAACATAGCAGCTTTATCTTACCTTAGGTTGTATCAAACCGCTCTCTGTAACCATCCAGTGAGTCGAAGCCTGCGTTCCCAATGTACACCAACCCACCAACCATAAAAGCCCTATCAACCTCATCTTGAGAGTCACATGAATGTATTTTTTATTAATGAACCATATAATTTAGTCAATAATCTATGTTATACTCTTTAAGAGAAGAACAACAGTGCTGATTATTTTTCCCATGGCCGATTTTGACTGATTTTCGTCCGAAGCAAAACAAGTGTCAAAGTGACATTTTTCGTTTAGAAACATACACGCGCTACCATCCATATTTATTAGGTACATACAAAATAAATAAATAAATATTAGACAGGGGGCAACCTGGGAGTAATGTTCATTATGTTGTTAATTAATTTCAAAACGTCAATATTCACTAAACAATATTTTATTTATTCGTAGCGATATTGATGTTTCGACAAGCATTTGTTTTATACTTCGGTATATACCTAGAATGTTACTAGGAAGCGCTCAATTCGAAACTTCGAGTGCCCCATCTCTTTCACTCGTCATTTGAGTCTAAATTGAGAGAAGGGAGATTTAGCTAACAAAACTTCGATTTTGGATTTTCAAAGTAGGTTTAGGGTTATTGTGGGAACAGTGCAAAACCATTTTTTCAAACCTACCGACTACCGTAGACATGTCAGTTTATTAACATTTCAAATTGGAAAGCTAGACTAGACAATAAATCTAGTATTATGCTTCATTTGTCCAAAAGCAGGAGGTCTTTATTTAACCGTTAATTTTTTATAAATTATTTAAAAAAATGGGAATTGATACACTGTGTATATACCTAAGGACACAGGTCGAGTGCACAGTTGATAGGGCGTGGGCACATCGAAATAGACATAATTTACTGAGGTACATATAAAATATATATTTAATAGTTCAATGATTTATTTATTTAATCGTAGGTAGCTATGGCAGTTGATGAGTCGCTTATAATGTTAACAAAAAGATATTCTAATAATTATAAAACTATGTTTAAATGATTGTAGTTATAATTAATCAGGCTCGACCAACTCACATTTGTGACAAAAAAACACCAATAACTAATTAGTTATTAGTATCGTTATTAGTAATAAGTTAGTAACTAATAAGTATCCAAGTACATTCAACCAATAACAACACGTTGTTTTGAGAAATATTCAAGCAGAAAAAAGTTAGTATTTTACTTATAATCCTGTAATGTTTAAACCTTCACACCATTTTTATTTAAAAAGCGATAAAAATATAGGAAGAGGTAGAAATGCACTAAACTTTTTAAAAAAGAGCTCAATTTATAGGTAAACTTTTTTTTTTCTATTAACAAATGTACGACATAACGTTGACTCTACGCGGTTGGTCCTTCGTTTAGGCTTTATTGGCAGGTGCACTTCTAACCGTTGGGGACGACACCCCAACGGTAAAATAATGCTAGGCCAGTCTTGTTTTGGTAAAAAATGCAAACATTTTTGTTGACGAACTACCTAGAAGCCTTTGGTAGTATTTATTAGTACTCGGCCGTATATCGCTTTCACACTGTCTGGCAAGACAATTATATACCTACTAATATGTACAATAATAATATACCTACTAATATGTACAATAATAACAATATACCTGCTAATATTGGCATAATTTAAATTTCTAAACCTATGCCAATAAATGCTGAGCTAGCTAGACCGCGGACAGACAGACAGAGGAACAGCTTAGGGACATGGCGAAACTATAAGGGTTCCTTGTTTGACTTTGGAACCCTAAAAAATGGCCACCTTTTACCGAACCGAAACTGACTTCACAAAGAGTAAAGGTTATTTAACTTTGTCATAATATGCTATATACTTATTCGATTCTTATTTACACAGTTCCTTTGGCAAATAAATTAGTTTAACGCGGGCAGTGCCGCGGGTATAAACAAGGTAGCCCTCTTGTTTTTATTACTTTAAAATTCGGAGTATTCATTGGCCTATGTACCTTCAACGGCTGTTGCTTACATTAAATAAGTAAAGTTACATTACATATTTATGTAGGTTGGTTCCTAACTGTAAAACTATCATACTTATTCAAAATTTAAAATGTAACTTTAATTATTAGCTGCTCTAAACTGACCTATCAAAGGTATTTCTTGTGCTTGATCCATCAGCCTATTTTTATAAAGTCTATTATACCTATCAACTTCACGTTATAAACCGATAATGGCACCTTCCTTCGCATTTTACTTCGGCGCCCATTATGTCAAAGTGATTGTTTGATGAAAAGAACAGCACCATTGTTTCAGCCATTGTTCAAGACAAGAGAAAAGCTCGAGCAGGGGGAGAGTAGAGCACCCCTCGCCTAGCGCCTACTGCGCAGGTCCAAATAACCTCATTCAATCCACGCCTCGGCCCATCCACGCATCCGTGCATTGTACCTAAATCTTCATTACAAACCTATCGTCCTCAAGCACAAATACAAATTTAAAACACGCTCACTAAACAGTGTTAACGAATTCGTTTAAGAATTATGAGAATAACGCGTAATCAATTTAATAAAGACATCGACTAAAATATAAATGTAATATGTGATTTTGAATTAAGAGTGCATAGAGGAAGAGTAAAATGATAATTGACGCACAAGTAGAGTCACCGCCAAACGACGTGCCTGTCAGCAATAGCACAAACGACAAGTGCAAAGTTAGAACTGTGACGACACTGGACATTCAGGTGACACGAGTGAAATAATGGCACAAGGTTGTAAGGATTACCGTGTTGTATAACTGTTCTGTTTTTATAGGGGACTCTTTGGCAATGCGGGCTACGGGAGATTTGCCTGGCGGCGCTCTGGCTTCCACTAGGTGGTTTAATATTTTGTTACGTGACAGCATCTATATTTCAAGCAGATGATATACACGAAACACATTGTAGGGTAAGTTATCTTGAATTTCATAGGCCACTTTAACCGTTCCTTTTTCAAAAGGGCTCCTGTGTGAGATTGCTTCCGCTTTCACAAGCGTCACTGAAGAATTACTTGGAATGAGATAAGTAGATCATTTTCTAGATGACTTTATCTCATTCTCGTCTCATTTCACAAAGCCACTAGATGGTAATGATAGCCATAACGTTAATTGTACGATTTAGATTTTCTGTAGGAGGAAAATAAACAAGGAAAATAGATTAAACCAGCATAATTTTCGCATTTGTATTTGTAATCCGCTACTTCTGAAGTTTCATTTTCAGAGGCTTATGTAAGACTTGCATAATACACTGCAATTTCAGATGTGTCATATCAACGTATTAAGATACCTAGTACGGTATATAAATAAAGCACTTATTCGTCCGAATGTTAAAGTAAGTAGGTAAATCTTATAGCATGTCCTTAGATGTGCTGCATGAATGAATTATATTAAACCGGGTTTTTGAAAACGGCTCTAACTTGTTGACAATAGGGGAATAGGGATTTTTCGAGTCAAGAAACTGATCGGTAAAGGTGTCATCTCCGAGAAAACTTGGTTTTAACTTTTTATCTGCTGAAATACTATGTTTTTGTTTGTGTTTCTATCCATGAGCTGGAAAATGTCATATTCTTTTACATTTATTCCTGCAACACATTATTCTGTCGAGGACAATAGAAGAGATAGTGAATTAAAAGCACCTTGGTAGCGATAGTTAGGTAAACGTTGGCGACCGCCCGCAGTCACAGTCATATCCGCAAATGTCACGAATTTAAAATGCTTTTACCTGATTGGTTTTCTAGGAAAGACCTCGTAACTTTAATGTCAAGGTGTCGGTTGTTAGCCGCACGCCACGCTACTTAGGTATCTTCAGGATTCTTTCAAAGTCAATTACCGTACTTTGGATTAAGAAGGACAATGGAATAGGTGGGAAATTGACGTAGCGCGTCTGACATTGTTTTATGTCAAAAATTGCCGCCTCTCGTTAATAAATAGAAGATAGTAATGGATGGGTAGTGTGGGAACATCCCGCGTACAATAGAATAGCTTACCTTAGTGGGTTTTAACCAGAAACCAAAAGAACTAGGCTATTTTAAGCTTGATTTCTTCTGTTTTACTTGTCTTATTCTGATATAGGTACCTAAATTACTTACATTTTTTTTTTTAATCAAGCAACTAAACAGTATACGGTATAGGTATGAGAAAGGAACCTAGACTCTTTTCTTAATGGTCTGAAACGTGCATAAAATCTATCGATTTGATTCCTAGGCTATTATGGAACTATGTCAAAGTGATGTAATAAAGCAAATTGTAACAGACTTATTGCACCACTTTGCCATAGTGCTATTGTGAGTTGTGAGTTTGTGACCCAGGTATTAAATTGGCGACTTTCCATATAATTTCTCTGCGTTATTTTTGGCAAGGGATTTTGAGACCCATGGATATTTATGTGCCACTTATCTTTTGGTGACCCGCTTGCTGTTTTTCTCCGTATCATAAAAAAAAGTACTAATCAGGTTTAAAGACTTTAAGGTTAAACTTTGTTTACTTCCCAAATTGGACAATTTAAGATCAGAACATAACAGCCGGTCGAGTTTCTGGCGGCGTTTCTTCTCAGCAGTTGGGATGGGATGTTTTTGACATGTAAAAGTGCCCATGTAGCCTACTTACTGGGTAAAATCTTACCTTATATAAATTATCTGTTAGAAACCCTGTCGGTCAGTTTGTTAAACTGCTAAACCGATATCAATAAAATTTAGTATGGAGATAGCTCAGCGAAGAAGGACATTAGGACACTTTTTGATCTCGGGAAATTGAATAGTTATAACCGGTTTTTACGCGAACAAAATCGCAGGCAACAGCTAATCTTTCTACACTCAAGTCACTTTCTATGGAAATTCTATACTAGGTACACTTGCCCTAAGTCTAAATGGAGCGACGCAATTTTCCCATTTTTCCCATTGAAAGTATATCGGAACGGATTTTCGGTGATTATCACACACACACACATTGCACAGCACATTGCACAGCACATTGTCGTGGAAACCACATGTCGAGCACGTGTGCAATTGGCTGGCCACTTCCATCTACGCCCTACGCGAGTTGAGCAAGTTGGTGTCGCCTGAAACCCTGTTACAGGTATACTACGCATATGTGCACTCCATAATTTCATACGGTGTTATCCTCTGGGGAAACTCGACAGATAGCCAACGAGTATTAATACTTCAGAAGAGAGCTCTTCGCATTATTACAAAGGTGCCACATAATACATCATGTCGAGCGCTATTCAAAACCTTGGGGATATTGACTGTGAGGTCTCTTTATATACACGATACCATAATGTACGTCAGGAACAACCTAAACTCCTACAAGCGTGGTACAGACGTACATAATTTTAATACAAGAAACGCTAATCGCCTAATAAAGGTTCGCCGAAGGTTGGTCATGTCGAACAAAGACCCGCAGGTGATGGGGCCAACTCTTTACAATAAGCTCCCACAGCGCGTTAAGGACGTGGCCAGCGTGCCAGTATTCCAGTCCCTACTAAAAAATATTTTAATTGAAAACACAATATACACTGTAAATGAATTTCTCAGTAGCACTATTAAATAATAAATAATAATATAAGATGATAAATGAATGAATACTATCTGTAAGTTGACATGTCTTCTAGTGTACTTTATGTTTATGTTAATCTTAAATGTATTTATCCAAGAATTGACGAATAAACTATTCTATTCTATTCTATTCTATTCTATTCCTCCGTGGTATTTATGTCAAATTTTATATCTTCTAAACCATCTAATATTCCCCGATTACTCGAAGACCACTGGACCGTTTTGAAAAAAAAACTCGTTGATTGAATGGATATACTTTCTAGTTGGTCCCATTGTCATCATGTCAGGATTTTATGATGGGATCTTGGAGAAATCAAGGGATCTCCTCAAATATGATAGGCACACCTATAGCGATATTGGTATTTTTCACTGTAACTCGTGCATTTGCTTTTGATATCTTCTTATAAAATGGTAGGTAGGTCAGTCCAACTTTTTCGGGTTTGGATTTTAAATATTTTGAGTCGCCGACTTCAGTTGGACTGACCTACCTACCATTTTATAAGATTTTTTTTTTTGCATTTTCATTGCTCTTAGCTATATAATTTTACGAGATACGAATAATTTCTTCCAGGTTTATAACGTAGTGCCATCAATAAGTGCGATTACCGGCATCAGTCCGCAGCGATACGTCTGGAGGATATGCATCGCCTTCCACCTCGGACCAAGACTGTTAATAGGCTCCCTCTACTATAACTACCATAAGCAGCGGAATGCATATATTATTGAAGACGCGGTAAGTTTTTTTTCATGGTATGAAGAAGGCAAACGGCCCACAGGCCACAGCCACCTGAAGGTAAGTGGGATCTGAGACCCATAGACATCTGTATCCTGAAGTAAGACTATCGGATCTATAGTCTGCTTTCTAAGACCGCAAATGCATTGCCAACCCGGAGGACTGAGATGGAATGCGTCTATGCTAGTAATTTCACCGGTTTTCTTATCACCACCCCTGAATGCAACAATGCGAACACTGCTGCTTGGCGGTAGGTTAAAGAATAAATTCCACCAATACACGGCCTGTGAGTCTTTGTTTAACTAAAGACTCTCATAGACGAACAAGTTACCTGCAATTCCAAGTCTGTCAGGTCGGAGAGTCCATAAAATGTGAAGAAATGAATGAGACCTTAAGAGAAATTTGTCTGATTATCTATTAAGTACTATATGAACTGACAGGCCAACAGATCTCCAGATCTTTATCATTTCAGCTGAAAGACTGTTGGACAAAGGCCTTCCCCAATATAGGATCTCCACGAGACGGTCGATTTGGTGCTGATCTCAACTAGTGTTGACAGACGTCCCGATTTTCAGGGGTCTATGGACACGACCCGATTGAACCTTGATCAGGACGTCAATTTTCCCGATTTTAAGCACATCGCCCGACTGTTCATATATAAGATACTAACTTACAACAACCGAAAAGGCCGATAACGTTTTCGTTTTGTCACAATTGGGCTGTGATTCGCGCGATTTTTTGTACCGTCCCGATTTGGAAAGCCAAGTCCCAAATTTTTGTAGCACGTACATAGTATAACCATTGACTTCCTACGGTTTACTAATTTCATTTAATAACGAACTAAGTAACTATGCCGGGAAATGCCGAGACCAAAAACTTGTAATGGTATAATCGTAATTAAATACCACAGACCAATGCAACAAAAATTACCGGTGTCAGAAACAGATAACGTGATTAATCTTTTTAGCACCAAAAGGCTGAGATAATTCGTTCTCCATACATAACTAGGTCATTTATAATAAATAATAACTACGCTATTCGGTCGGTAGGCATTGCTTCCTCTTGCTTTCTTATTAGTTCGGTACAATTTTGGTATCGGTAATAAACTAATTTCCGGATGACCTATAGACTTGAAACTTTAAAGATACTTAGCTCAGACTAAATGACAAACTTACTTAATAGTATATATTAGAAAGTTTGGATGTTTGTTACTCGATCACGCTTCAACCACAGGACGGATCGGAATGAAACTTGGCACACATATAGGTTAGGTCCTGAAATAGGACATAGGATAGTTTTTCACTCGAAAATTGTAAAAGTTCCCGAGGGAATAACGATAATCTAAATCTACGCTGACGAAGTCGCAGGCAGAAGCTAATGCAATGCAATGATATATGTAGATAGGTATGAATATAATATTTGAGTAGGTACTTAATCTGTTTTAAAAACGTGGTTAGTATATTTTTTCGTCAAGGTTTTTTTATCATTACTTTAAATACTAATTCAAGTCTTATTAATGTCAATAATAGTAATTTTATGATTTCGTTTTCGT
Organism: Acleris sparsana; assembly: GCA_923062465.1. Taxonomy (NCBI): domain Eukaryota; kingdom Metazoa; phylum Arthropoda; class Insecta; order Lepidoptera; family Tortricidae; genus Acleris; species Acleris sparsana. The sequence continues at coordinate 5,409,722 of OV281289.1, forward strand.
TTTTGCCATAGACATAGATATTTTTATATTTGTCAGTGACGCATATCTCAGTGCCTTAATATTATATTTTGTTGTCATTCATTATCAATAAGTTGAATATTTATGAGCATCGATTTTTTATAAGTAAATAAAATATCACCGAGTCGTCGACTAACTCGTTTTGATTCTAAGATTTGGATAAAACTGCATAGCGATGAGTAAAACTTAACCTGCGGATGCCTAAATAACCGATCACGGCGCCAGTTTTATTTGTTCATAGTATACCTACTCATAATTTCGTCCTGTAGCACAAATTTTAGCCCACACGCCAAACGATTTTCTATAATTAGAGTTTGCACGTCATTGATTTTCCTGATATAGGCAATCGATGCGTGCTTATTTTACCATCAGTCTCAAATACGCAACATACGGCGATACGGCGATTATATCTGACCTTGGTTAATAGCTATGCTATATCTATAAAGGGTGGACATGTTAAACCGGGCAATCCTAGCGTCCGGGTCATGTTATACCAACCTATAAATCAAGTGAGCGAGCTCCGTATTTAATTGAACTATATATAATTCACCAGCACTTTGACACTGACCTGACGTTGGCTTTTGATGTCGTCACTGACTATAGTATAGTAAAATGTGGGGGCTGTATCGTATTATCACAAAATTGAGGACCTTTACCCACATAAAATTTCTGTTTTCGAATACCTAGTAGATAGGTACAGTACCCAAAATGTTAAGCACTTTAGTGCGTTGTCATAGTAAATTTCAACACGGAACATCAAATGACACACATGACAATGAAAATTACATTCACAATGACAAGGTTCTAAGTATGCTCAACATTTTTATTGGGTGACTGTACCTAAAGGAGGTGTTCACCATCAGTTAGATATTTTTCATGGAAGGTGTTTAGTTATTTATACAGAACACGGTGAATTTAGAGTAAATACCAAAGCACTAAAGTAACCGATATAGCTCACCGGATTGCAAACCTTAAGTAGCAGTGGGCGGGGCACATTGCTCGTAGAACTGATGGCCGTTGGAGCGGAAAGGTTCTAGAGTGGCGACCGCGAACCGGGAGACGAAGTGTTGGCACTTTGGCAGACCTTCCACAAGGTGGACTGACGATCTGATAAAGGTCGCGGGAAACCGCTGGATGACAGCAGCAGAGGACCGATCGCTGTGGAAAACCTTGGGGAAGGCCTTTGTCCAGCAGTGGACGTCTTGCGGCTGATAATGATGATGATGACCAAAGAACTCACAATGTTAAACTTAAAACCGGGCAAGAGCATGTCGGACCATGCTCAGTGTAGAGTTCCGAATCCGCTAAGTACTACAAACATAAGTGTACACAACAAGTAATAACTAATTTTCTATTTAAAGTCATTCGGTGCCGTTTTAGATGATTTTAGTAGGTATAAACACTTTAATCGCCTGTATCTCAATAACCAATGATGTCTACTTAGTCGTGATAGTTTTTCTTTTAAGTTCGTTATACTTATGCGCTTTCATTAAAGATTTTTTTTTAGGATTTATAGTTTTGGCTGTAGTGGGGGGGGGGGGGGGGCACTTGGTTGGCGTGACTGCCCCCTTATAGTACCTATAGCCATGACGGACGGACAGTTTGACTGCGGAACCCTAAAAATGAATCTATTTCGCGTAAATAGACATGCCACTTACCCACGAAATACAGATGCGTTTATGTACAGTAAACGCTGGTTTATTTACGGATGTTACAGAAAACTTACATAAACCGAAGCGAAGCGAGGGTGGGTCGCTAGTGTACACTAAACTAAACGTTTCATTTTCAGACTCGAATACAAGCGACGCAATTAGGAGACGCCTGCTACTGGCTCAACTTGGTGGAGCTGTTCGCGCTCACCGGTGTCACATATGTTTCCAATAGGGAAAACTATTGTAAGTACTATTCTTAGATTTCTTATCTGTCATAACTTATACCTGGCCGATTCTTCGTCGTTTTTTAACCGCCAGCATTGCCTTCTTCGTATTTCATTCCAGACTATACTCTGTTAAATGTAGGATCATGCCTGTGACAGTACAGTCAACGTCATAAATAAGTGATCAATTATGTACCTTGTCGCTTTCAATCGTTTCACAATTTTGTATGACATTTCAAACATGACGTTAAAGTGACAAGGTACATAAATGATCACTTATTTATGTATGACGTTGACTGTACCTGTGAACACATATTAAACTTGTTTCTTTATTTTTGCATAATATCTACAATTGGTACCTCCAATCCTAGCAACGCCGTTCAAGAGTATAAATAATTAATCGCCTATTTCTAAATACCTATCTCGGTATTGAGTATAGTAAGTGATTGCAATTAAGAAATACGGGTGTCACAGACATCTTAGATTGAACGGAGTATAGCGACTAGCCCCGGCTTCGCAACATTGCCTGGAAATTTCATCAAAGTCGGTCTAGGCTGTTTCGGAGTCCATACGGAACATACACACATACACACACACGCCTTGGAATTAGATATATATATATATATATATATATATATATATATATATAGACAGATAGATACATGAAATTATTTACTCTTCGAATGAAATGGAAACGTTCGTACGCGAAATTTCATCAAAATCCATTTAGTGTTAATGGATCCAACCATTAGTTTCCACAAACGGAAACAAAAGACAATCAAGCACGGGTTCTATAATTAGTAAGATTTAAAGAAAACATACACTTAAAGCACTAATGTCACGGTTGCAAATTAGCCAAGAAGTCAGGCAGGGCCTTTATTCTACTGGGTAAATCCATATTGCTTTCGACACTTGACATTAATTAAAAAGAAACACGTTAAAGGCAATTTTACCCAGTAGAATCTCTACTCTAGTTGGCCGGATTGTTCCATTATTAGTGAGGTCTCGTAGAACGTCTAAATTTTCATACAAAATGAACTCTGAATAACCTAATTCTGTCCCCGCGGGTCCAATAACAGGGCTAACGACAGTAAAGATAATAGGTGAAGTTAGCCGGAAGGTCAGCTCGGATGATAGGCCGGCTATAGCCATGTTTATTTAAACAGTTATGGGGAACATTACTCGGAATGAGGTTGCTTTAGCAATAATGACAGGAGATATTTCTGGAAACGTGACTTTTGGCTTTAGGTAAAGGGTTATTTATATTTCTAATCTAGGATTTAGAGATGAGTATTAATCCATTTTTAGAAATGAAGTTTAACTAGGAGCCCTAATGTTTTCGCTATTTTATCTAAGACAGCTCACAACACCAAATAATGTTTCAAATAGAAAATTCGTTGATACACGACGAGGTTTTTCGAGAGTTTTTAGGGTTCTGTACCATAATGTCTGTCTGTGCGTCACAGCGGGTTTTCTCAGCAACTACAAATGCTAATTAGCTTGAAATTTGGCATAGTTGTGTACAACTTGCTTGCCCGCATCTGTTGTTTGTAAAAAATGTCTGAAGTTTATTTTATAAATAATTGAAAAGGGGTCTAGAATGGAGGTGGAAACATGAAAGTGGTTTAACTATAGCAAATATGAAAGGCTCAATCCGCACATTTAAAAACTTTTTTTTTTACTGTTGTTCTTTTAGTTTCATACCCAAATATTGTACAAAAAATGACCGTTCCCCTCCTCTTATCTCCGAAGTTTATCAATCAAATAGTCTGAAAAAAAATCCTGACATATAGATAATAACTTATATTCTGTGGGAAATATGTGTTCATTATTTATAGATTTTGAGAAATAACAAAAAAATAAGTTTTAATATGTAGGCTAGTCAAAATGGTCCTTATCGCATTGTACATAAAGTTCATAACAAAATAAGTATTTTATTTTGCTCTTACCAAGCATAATATTATTATCTTAAATAAAGAACCCTCGGTGCGTGAGTCTGTCTCGCACTTGCCCGGTTTTTTTATGTGTGCTTTTTAGTAACGGCGGCGCCGGAAGCCTAAATTGAGCAATCTGAGCATGGTCTGCCATATGCTCTTGCCTGGTTTTTTACGTTACAGGTCACATAAATGATAAGGAGAATTAGATATTACAAAAAATCCTTTTATCCAGAATCCTTTCCGGGAAAAGTTGAAACAGTAATAAAAACTGCTTTATGTCTGAAAATCATTTGTTTTTGTGTGTTTTTACCTCATTCGGTAACTGATAAACCAAGGAAGTTATTTCAGTAAATAATGTTACCTACGTCATTGTGGTGGTGGCCACCTACCTAATTGCAGCAGAAGCTTCGGTAATGACATTCGCTGTAATAGTAGAGTGTAACATTAGTTTTTTTATATTCTAGGACCAAGCCGCAATTAATAGTTAGGTTGCCCTTAGAACGGAATGTGTGAAACATTCTCCACCTCTTGTCTATTTTTAATCTCAGAGTATATGGCTATTAATTACTGGAACACGTCCCTACTGCTACACAGAATCTTCATTTTTAATCCCAAAGAGTATCCAAGTTCTTACGTTTTATCACCAGACTCATAATTTTCATCGTAATCATCTAAGTATTATAACTTGTCATCATCATAAAAGCTAATCAAATGTTTCTAGTAAGTGCCGCCATCATTCACCTGGTAATTTGAAGATTCATAAAATTTACCCTTAGACATAAGTTCATAACAGATAAACGCTACTAACGGACACTGGCTGTTGACACCCTACAAAATGATTAGCTCAAGGTATCAGGCTCTTTATTTCAAGATGATAGAGGCGTCAATTCTAAAATCATTAAGTGCCAAGGTCCATCCAAGTTTAACAATTATTTTTTTAATTTTCAGTTGTTCACGAGAAGATATTTATAGTGTTCATGGTAGCGGCGCTGCTGCACATGCTGTGCCGCGCCAGGGTCGGCAGCATCGCCAGTGACCTGGTCGAGCCCGTGCGGACCAACAAGCTCGTGTGGACGCTCTTCTACGTGGCCATAGCGGCCACTGTGGGGCTCATCGTGTTCTTCCTCAGGCATAGGCTGCTCTGTAGGCCTTTAGGTATGTAGATTTTCTATAGTTGCTTTGTTTCTGTCTCTGGCAGTTTCTGACGTTTCTAGTAATTCACTAATTTTCGATTTTGGAAAACTGAGGATTTGGACGATTGACGAAAACTGCCGCCTTAGCCGCTTATTTATGTCAACTCAATATATTTAACTCGAAAATCGCTATCACGTTAACGTTATATATATTTTACATTATGTGCAAGATACATATATATTTTTATAGTTATTTGGTTTATCTCAGACATTTTCGTTTTAAGTAAATGCCTAAGTATTTGTAAACGTAAATATTTTCTCGGAACTCCCATTTTTCTGTAGCATTAAAACGGTTGAAATTGCTACCCTGTCTTAACTTGAATTTGTGAATCTGTGGACTTATTTGACTTTTTCAAGATCTCGTAAAAGTTTTCATGTTAATTTCTGTTATCATGAAATGAACTGCAAATTCTTCACTTGTTTTGTTCCTGATAAAATTACTACAATAACTCCTAATTTTACTTTTTCCAGCTTTCACTTGGTTCTCAGTCTGCGAGTACATACTAGCAACCACCAACATGGCGTTCCACGCCATTGTAGTACGAGACTTGCCTCTCCACGAGGTGCTGGTTACCTGTCCCACCCACAAGAAGGACAACTAACAGGGCCAGTGTCAAACAACAGACTCCTGTGAAAAGTTACGATTACATACTAACAACATTCGGGCCAAACACAATAAGTTGGTGGGAACGGCACTTGAACGGAATGACAACTCCGCTTGATCACGGTAGTGGTAAACTAGGCTCTCGTCTCTTGGAGTGTTGTTGAAATTAAAAGGTCAGACGTACGTATTTCTCCACAGTAGAATAACAACATTAAATTAACGACATTGACGCCGATGTTCAATTAATCGAATCGCTCTGCTGCTCGTCTGCCTGAATTTTGGTTTCGGCTTCAACGTCGAGTGTCAATTTCAATTAAGAGTGTCATTTAGAGGAGCCGTAACATTTACACTCACTTGGCCAAACTAACCCACAGCCTTCTCGTTAACCTTCCCTAAAAGTAATAAGTTATAGTAAGAGTTAGGTCGTAAAGGAAAATGGTTAGATTAAACTATTAGGTTAATCTTAGAATTAGATGGCTTTGGCTAGCTAGATTCACACGTTGCCATAGTATTAAGATATTAATTGACAAAGTTTAGAGAGCTGGTTGTAAAATTTTACAGCGTTATAAAACTCCGAAATAATTAGATGTTGTGTTTATAGGTGTATATAACCTTTGTGCCAGACCACTCACAGTTAAAAATACACACGTAGTTTTATAGTATTTGTATAGTTCAGGAAATATGATTTGACCGTCTGTTATCTACTTTCAAGGTCAAGGTTTACAACCCCTGCAACGCTGAATGGTTTGACTAGATTTACGTATAACCGGTACCACAATACATCAGCAAAAGTAAAAAATACTCTTTTCGGGATATTTTGGGAAACATGGGTAGGTGTAGTTGTGTATATGTAGTAGAGGGGTGTCAATATCCTGTATTGGCATGCTGTCTGGCACTCAGTATAGTGAAAATTGTAGACGGCCAATTCATATTTCCTGAACTATCTATACCAACTTAATGTTTTCTATCTTACTTTTGGCATACGTTCTTACACCTGATCCTTGTTTAGCTTATTTTTTATTTCGAATAATCTATCAAAACAATATGTTATTTATTAGTAACGTTAAGTACTTATGGTACATAATTGCGGAAACTTTATTTTTCTCAATTTTAAAATAAGGCTTAAACTTGACTTTTGCCAAATGAGCGTAATTTCTGATACATTCGACGACGCAAAATCAGCTGGACTTTTGTATGGGCGGGCGGTATAATAGGGACTAAAATTGAACGTCTTTCTAATTATTGTTCATTGTTAAGATTGAAAGTTATGGTACCTTAATATTAAGTCATTACTTATTAATTCTTTGAATTATAGTTATTTAATTTAAAGAATTAGTTTAGCTTAAAATTCATAAATCAAAAAAGACCAATGAATATTTTAATTATTATTGAATGTGAGGGATTCTCAGGTTAAAAGCGAACGATCGTTTTCCCTGGTCGGTCCTTTTTCAGTAATATCCCTCCGAAGACTTTCTTTTTTAACTTAAAACATTATAAACTAATTTCTGATTTTCTGGTTTGGTATGTAATAGATTCATTGTCCTGAACAAAAAAAGGTTTTTAGTAGGTACAAACAGCAACACTCTTAACTGTACATCAGTGGACCTTATTACAAAACACATAACGTCTACCGATGGACAGTTAACAGTGTGGGTTAACAGTACCTTTTTTGAAACAAGTATCTATTTAATTTACATTTCAGACGCAATTATTATAGTAGATAAATACATAATTACATACCTATCATAGCGCGAATATGGTCTTTTGAACTGATCCTGCTTTTGAATTTTACCTATCCTTAACTTATGCGACTTTAAAAGTGGTTACCCAGGCAATTATTATTTTTCTATAGTACACGTACATATAGTACGTACGTACGTAGGTACGTATAGTACCTATAGAAAAATAGTATATAGTTGTATAGACACCACAAAATTAGGACTACCCTTATTTTTGTTCTTTGCAAATACCCAAAGTTCTTTGTTTCAGTAACGTATTCATAGCGTTCTAAGGTTTTTGCTAAATTTTTAGGTATTCTAAGCACAAGTAGCCTTGTTCGTTTGAACAAATAGCTCTTTTAATTCTGAGTAAGTAGACATCTTGCTTAACGTACCATTTGGTTGTAATTAAATGTTATATAACTGACGTTCTTTAAATGAATGAAGCCTTTTGTGCGTGGTGAGGTATAACTACAAAATACATGTATATCACTATCGAATTAAAAACAGATAACCAAATCAAGTGCGTTACTATCTTGAATACATAAGTACATAACGAATCGAAAGTTAAATATATTTTTTCGTAAAAGTTATTTCTTTAAGATCTTATTGAAGCTGATAAAATAAATACTCACCAGAATCTATAGATTAAATCAAGGACAAAATTGGTGACATCCAGAGTACTTTATAGATAGTTAAGCAATCACAGCTATAAGATCTACGAATAAGGGTAGCTAATACTGCTAGAATTTAGGCTTCTTTACCTGAAATTTCATAAGGTGATTCAAATTCTTCAATTACTAACTGTATCGTAATAAATTGTACTTACAGTAGCAGCAAAAAGTTTTATGTATTACTTTTTTTCAATTTGAAATAATTTACTATACTTGGACGTACTTGCAATATTATTTTTCTACTCGCGTACTATAAATCGCTGTTATTGATATCGTTAACCGTATTAGAATAAAACCTATAGCGTAACCGAAGCGAAAACACAATTCTATAATGAGCGTTGCCATGGTAATAACAGTTCTTTAATAATAATAATTATATGCTTTAAATTAAAGTCCCAGAAGAAAAAGTGAGGGCATTTCTGCATGCTGTACTTAAATAGGGTGACCTCACTTCGCGGAGCATATTTGAACCGAAGTTATACCTTCCCTGTATGTTTGTATGTAAACATTTTATTGTGCAAAATAAAAACAAAAACAATACAATAAAGATGTAAAAAAAAATTACTAATGCGAACTGTTTTGAGATATCTTAAGGTTCTCACCGAAGAACATGCCGTTAGAAAATATCAACCACACAATTATGAATAATTTTTGGGATTTGGTCCCGCTTTACTAGGTCTAAAACCAGAACCACTGAATGGTCTATACTCTTGTAAAAGGTCCCGGCTGCCCTTAAATATCTAGGCACTCGTAAAAATAGTATTAAGGCCTAACAATACTTATAGGTATTTAAAATGGAATAGAATAGAGTAGAAAAACATAGAACATATTAATTCGACGCGCTCAGAAAAAAAAGCAAAAGGATTTATAATACTTACGCCTGAAATAGGTTAATCAGAAAACCAAACTATGATTGATATAGTTTTTGCTGCTACTGTAACTTGAACGGACCAAATTCGATATCAGGAATTCGGTTACCTAAAGAATAAGTACGTAAAGTTATTTAAATAAATACATATCCAAAATTAAATATACTTATTGCAATGTACTGCGAAAATTCCTAATTTTTAACAAGTGAAATACAAAAATACACATTTACTTTGGAATGTAAGTTTCTTTATTTACTTACATTAACAATACGTACCTACCTTTTTCGTAGATAAAATAAATGAAAGTGGCTTTAAATTATGTATTTTTGCAGGCTGTACAAAAACTATTATTAAATGTACTAAAAATTAAACCAAAAAGAAATGCGCGTTATTTAACATTATTAAACATAGTTTAGGTAGGTAGCTACTCTAGAAATATTTCAATAAGAGTGTTGCAATTAAAAAGATGGTATATATATGGATGATGTAATGATGTTTGATTCTGGTGATGCGTTGGTGTAAAAACATTTAATTTTTCACTAAGATAACTTAGTAAATTGATTTTTCAACCTACAGATTTCAGTTTATGTCCGATATTTACTTAACTTGTATGGCAAAGAAAAAGAGGGGATAACTTTAACTGTCAGGTAATTTTATCCAGGGATAGCTACGAAAAATCGTCCCTTATGAAGTAATAGTCTATGTATTTGTGTTATTACATAAAGTTGTAATATTCTGCTAAAGAGTTCCTGTGCGTGCAGCATTTCTTAGTTTAAAAGGAATGTCTTGCAATAAGTGACTTACTTAGGTATTCTTAGTCCTGCGTCAAGGCCGGGCCCGTATTTGAATTAAGAGTACGTATCACAGAAAACAATAACATCATCAGGGAAGCGTTCCCACTGGGGCAAAAATAGGGGACTATCCCAATAGTCTACCACTGTGGCTTACGCAAGTGTAAGCATTACAATTCTTGGTCTTCCAAATTCACCACCAGCTAAGATATGTCATCGGTCAACACAGGATCGGTATCTTACCTAATGCTCGTTCCTAATACGTATTCAAAACGCGGACCCATTTGTTATATTTAAATATAAATTCAACACAAAGTACCTAAATATGTACGCGTTTTCGCATCCTACCTAGGTTTGGTTGAATCATCTGCTGCTAAATTCTAAATGATCAATCCAATACCACTTCACTTTATTGGCGTTCTTTATTTGCCACTTAAAATCAGCGTAGGTACTATACCATACCCATCCCTTATATCCCAAATTTAATTTCCTCGTTACTTTTCGTTTTTCTAATGTCTAGACCAACCCTTGCGCTTTTGTTAAGAGTTGTGTTAAGTATTTCAAATTAATTCTTAACTCCCACGTCAGTTAAAAACTACCAAAAACATAAGAGACAATTTTAAATTATGTCCAAGATCCTAAAGATACTTTTTCTCTAGGTTATCTATCTTCTGCGTGACCTTCAACTGTCAGATTTAAGCTTTTGCAACTTAAATTACCATTTCGGTATCTTAATTGGACTGCTCACAATCGATATTTAGGTCAACTGCCAGTCTTTCAATTTGTAAAGAAAAACGCGGCTCAAGTACCTATCGTGCTTTAACTTAAATAAATTATAGGTACTTACAAAATAAAAGTATTTACATGCACCCTTAGTTAACTCTCCTTGTTTTCTAAGATTGTTGTATGAGGTTGTTTAAACAGGTTGTTTCACTGTTAAAATAGTGGCTGTTAGGATTTGTTAATAGGAATTAAAATGATAAGTTATTAAGGGGACTTAATTATAATTAATATTATTGTGACCTCAACGGAGACGTATAATCATCATCATCATCATCATCATCATCATCATCATCATCATCATCATCATCATCATCATCATCATCATCATCATCATCATCATCGTCGTCGTCGTCATCATCATCACCATCATCATCATCATCATCATCATCATAATCATCATCATCAAAAGCCTATAGCAGTCCACTGCTGGACATAGGCCTCTAACATGGCTCGCCAATTCCCTCATCCAAGCGCTCCCAGCAAACCTCCTAACGCCGTCCGTCCATCTAGCTGGCGGCCTACCCACACTACGCTTGCCCGTGCGTGGTCTCCACTCCAAAGCCAATCTGGTTCAACAATCACTAGTTCTTCGACATATGTGATCAGCCCACTGCCACTTCAGCTTGCCCTCCTTATCCAAAACATTATTGTTAAACATGTTCCACCAATATTTTGGCGTAAAATGTCATTCATACATAAATCCCTGTCAAATTTTTTTTGGAGGAAAGTTATATACCAACACGGTAGTTGATTAGTTTTTACTTTAAGTACTTAATTGTTTCTGTGTAATATATTTACATTGGAATCGAATGTAAAGTTGCCTTATCAGTACCTTATGTAATCAGTAGCCGAGCATAGTCAATCACTACCTATACATAGAATTTAGCGTAAAGTTGAATGTTAATTATTTCATGCAATTTCATTCAGTTTGTGTACCGTAGATAATGCCCGCTTACTATACGTAAGCAGCAGCTAAATATTTTGATAACGTCTACAGAGCAACACGATATAGAAATAATGATGGACCGCAACTATAATGTGTCATATTTATACAATGGAATAATCACGCAATGTACGGTTACTTCCTGTTGGTTTCAAGGGGTGCGGTAAAAATTGATTTTATGGAGGGTTGAAAGAGTGAGTTGAAACAGTATTTTGCTAAAGCAATAAATTATTACTTAGTAATTTGACATAATTAACATAGGGACGCTAAAAGTAAAAATTCGGCCGCATTACGTGAAAAAAAGGTGTTCTTCCGACCAGACACAATGCTGAGATTCATCAGTCAGAAAGGGATAACGGAACCCTACCAAAATAAAAATTACATGAAATTAAGCAATACAGATTAGCTTAATAAACTACTTAAATATTACGAACAGCATTTATTTTTTGTCTTACAAACGCCAAAAATGTCCAAGGATCAAAAATATCCCTAGGTGTCCATTTCTTAAAGCGAATTAGTCTAATAATAGCAGTGTTTTGTCTCATTTCGTAGTTTTATTAACGACACAAAACACTAATACGAGTAGACTAATACGCTTTGAGAAATGGGGCCCTGTTCCGGGTGTTTATGAGTTGCTGTTATCACTTAGTGACTAGTTTGCTCATCAGTCATCTGGCTCCTTTTTCATATTTTTTACATTGCAAAATATCAAAATAATGTAGGGACATACTTGATCCTTGGATATTTTTGAAGTGTGTAGATAATAAATAAATGCTGGTCGTTGGTAAGCACATCACTTAAGAACTGCTGGACGGATTTAGGTAATTTGAAATAATCTTCGTACCTAATAGCCAGATTTTCAGGATATAACTAAAACTACGTCTGTCGGTTCAGCTAGCATTTCATAAAAATCATAGGTCACAGCGACGAAGAATTATAAAACTATTGTTAAAATATAGCTACTTACATACACTCTGAACACAAACATTTATTTTTAAAAGTTTTATGTTAGCATTTTATGGGTCATAAAAATCAACATCGTACATTTAATTATAAGGCATAATGTACTAGGTGTTTTTTTTATTAAATCATGAAAGTATTTTAAAGTTTTGAATAATGGAATGTTTACTGTTATATTAATTACTGTTGTTATTATTAGGTAGTACATACCTAAGTAGTGTCACGACTGAATACATTTTATTTATTATTGTATCGAATTAATCATTAAGTAAAGTAAGATTTAATTCATTAAACTTAAAATAATCAATTTAACCTTTTATCTCAGTTTATGAAATAAATACATACAAAAAACTTTTGTTAGCCTTTTATTATGTTTATATTTCAGGTAATACTATAAACCGATTGAAGTTTAGTGACTAGACTACTAGAAAACTAGACTAAATCGTGTAATATTTAACACAACGCGATTTTCATTAGATATTTATTCAAGTTCAGTGTCGCGAGAGGGGAAACTTAGTCATGAAAATAAAGAAACTTGTTCGTAAATTGTTATAATTTATTGCTTAATTATTAGTTCAACGTCTTTAAACATTTTAAAACCTTTTTTACTTAGGATTAGTTAAGCAACAACAAAAGTTAACCATAGCAACTCGCGCTCGCAACTCCATCTAGCGTTAGCTTGTAATACCATCAGTCAACCGCTAGATGGCAGGCAGAGCCTCGTCTGAAGTGAAATAGAGAGACGCTCGCTCTCCGTCGTAACAAAGATGGCGGCGGTCGGTAGCTAGGCAGGTATAAACTTTGCGTGTGTTAGTGTATACATGAACGAAATTTCACGTTTGACCACTCTAAACACGCACACAATCACATAGAAACGGGTGTGCGCGGGGCAAGGGGAGTAACGTCCGTGAAGTTGTGTCAGCATATGCGCAAACGAGGTGCGCATTCGTCGCGTGCGTTGTCGGGATTCTTTGTGCCATTCTTCGCATACCAATAAGAGTTTATTCTTTAAATTTACTCTTAAATCGACATTTAATCAAAATTCGTCCCTTCAGTTCATCTTCGCACACCGCTATAGGTAAGTAGAAATTATATTTAAGGTGGTGTTCATACAATTAACTCGATATTTTGGTGATTTTTATTCGGGAATGTCAACAATGCGATCGCGATCCTGCAATATTTTACATAGTTGTCGCGTTTGCTCGCTTCGACTTCCGGCCGTTCGGGTGTCAGCATTTCGCGATGTAAACATTATCTAGGCTAGGGGTCGGTTGTATTAGGCGCGTTGTCGGGAACGAAGTGTGCTCAAGGTGCTTTTGTGTTGTTAATTTCGCTTGAGTGTGCTTGCTGGGATGGCGCAATTTTCGAAAGACGCGGTATGGTATCGCGCGCCCGCCGTACACTTCAGTCGCGTTGGTGGCTGCATGCGATTTGACGTATTCCATTTGCGCGTGGTGATGTCACTTGTGCTCTTATTTAATGAAATGTCAGGCGTTCTTCGCGTAATGTGCGAGTGAATTGTAAACAAATTGACAGTGCTGTTAATACGAATGCAGTGATTTTTCCATAAGTGTGATGGACTGCTACTATTCTAAATTTTTCCCGAGGCGTGAGTATCCATTTCAATCGGCGAAAACAAACAAACAAAATTCCGCAAATATTTGACTAAATTCCTAGCATTGCTGGTGTGTTTACTGATCTCAAACGATTTTAAATACTATATTTATATTTTTTAATTGAACTTAAGACAGTTTTACGCTTTTAAGAGTACATTTCTTACCATTCCACCAATTATAAAGCAATTAATTAACCATCAATCTACAATTATCTTGTACAATTATTATACTATTTTAGCTTTACTGCTAACCAATAAAAAAAAGGATTTCTTCGAAAATAATGACCGAAAGATGTGATCAAATATTAAGTTGATTTAAATTTAGGTACTTATTTTTAATGTAGGGTTTGATTTAATTAACAATTTATTGAATAAAAATTATTATTTTTAATCTGTTATTTTTAAATGGTCTGGTACCGACATTTATTAAGTAAACACTTTATTAAAAAATAAATTTATACATTTTGAATTCAAAATAATTACTTTACATGATTTGATTATCTATTAAAATTTACATATATGGGTTTTTTTTTTTAAATTATGCCGTGTACATTTTCATCAGTATTAGGTACATACCTACAATAAAATCTTTATCTTACAAAAACAAGGTAACATAACTAGGATACAAATTTTATAGTGACTGAATGTTAGAGTGAATGAAAAGCGAGTGAATTTTGCAGAGCAAGACTAGTTTTTTTTAATTTTAGAATTCACTAAAAATTATTTACTTATACAATCACCCTTTTTTTACATAGAAACCTTTTGTTGTTGCAAGAATATTTTATTCATATCCATTGATAATAATTGTTCAAAAATTGGTAGTTACTAGGTAGGTACTTACCTTAATTAATGATCATAAATATACTCGCACGTAGTCACATGACCACATGAGTAAGAACGAATTTATCGAAATGCATTTAAAAACTTCACGTCTTTAAATCGCAGGTAAAATTATAAATGACTAAATTAGTCTATATACATAGAAAATATGTTTGTTGTTCTTCCGTTTGTTCCCTTGATCAAAAATAATAGCAAGCATGAACCACTCTTATTTTTAGCATTTAATTTAGGTACCTACATACCTACCTGCGACAAATTTTTATTGATTCCTTAGTGTCAGTTAGACATATCATAGTAATGCATGACACCTAAAGTTGTATTCAAATAGCTTTTATAAAAAAACTTAAGTATAGGTAAGTCTTTCATTACTCGCGGACCTTACCATTACCAATATGGATTATTTTTGAATGATTACAGGAAGAAAAAACGCATGCCGTAAACTAATAGTGACCAATTTTTATTATACCTACTGTTATTCAGAGTACACGATTCTCCGAAATTCATGTTTATTAATCTTTAACCATTGATTTTTAATTTCCAGATAAACTAAAAGAAATAAAGGAAAATTTGTATATATAACATTTTAAACGGTCCAAATAACTCTGATATCAGATTTGATTTTATTCTACACTTGTACAGCGAGGGGCAGAAAATGACTTTGACCGGCCGTATTAAATTGCCCTGAAAATTGTCCTTTGCATCCCTCAGGCTCAGGGGGCTTTTCTAGCAGTTGACGCTTTTAGCTTAAATACCCAATGCACAACGTGCATCTTTAAAAACGACGATTACAGTTTTACTACTCTTATGGATTACAAAACCATTGTTACGATTACTTATTCTTTATTATTAGTTATTACTATTACATAAATAATTACTATAATTAGTCATAATCTATGCACTCTTTTCAATATCTTGCTCTTGTACGGTTTAAAAGCAATAATATTATTGCTTTCCTAACGAAAAAACGACGACGAATTACATTATTAAAGCAGACGTTATTAAAATCATAACATTTATTGTTATTAAAGAAAATCAAAATTACATTAATACATCCTACTATTAAACCCCGCAAAGTGTTTTGCAATTACGCCACACAGATAGCTTAATAGGATTTAACATCATCGGTGTGCGCAGCGTTTTCTACTTAAACATCTAGAAAATTATAAGTTTATTGAGCATTCGTTAGTGATTTGCAACGCTCCATCGGTACCGATGCGGTTAGTTCTTCAGTCGGAGAGCTTCATTACAGTATCTGTCGGAGTCTCGAATAGGTGCCAAGAGTTATTTTGGTCAATACGGTTGATGTTTTTATTGCGGAGACGCCGTCGGCTCGCTGGCTGCGCGACAAGCAATAAGACGTGTAAACTGCTGACACTTCGGGCCCTCACGCAGCGTCGCACCTAATGGCCGATTCAGAACGATTTATCACGTATTCTGTCTTAGGGAAATTGAATTTGCCGCCATTTGCCACTTCACTGATGGCTTTGTTCCTTAATTAAACTCTTCTATTACTACACTCCTTTGACTCCAAAAAAGTCGAAGTTTATTCGCGCTCGTTTCTCTTTATGTCTGGCGGCGGAACTTTATTATCACAGCGGCAGTTTTACCTAAAGTTTAACGAAATAGGGAAAATCTTTGTTCATGGAACAAAAAATTAGTAGCAAACGGAAGAAGGAAATAATAACACATGGATAGATACCGAATTAACCCACAACTTTTTCCACCTACTAGACTAGTAACAGTTACTTACTTAACAGTTACTTACTTAACAGTTACTTACAGTTACTAAGTAACTAGAGTTCTATAAAGATACCTACTGAAACCGATATTTAGATATAGATATTTGAATAACAATGTGAGCTGTATGAAATGAAACCCATCCCCTCGAAGCACAGCAATGAATTGTCTTGTTCAGATAATTCGCAGATGAGCGCTTTATTGACAAACTGTAGATCGCCTCTCCGGATGCTGTAATCGTAGAACTCTGCCCATTCGCTTACTCGGCTCATGTAACCGAGCCCAGCGATCATTCTATAATAAACGTGCGATGTTATTCACACTGTATCATCTTTCACAATAAGATTCAAAGAAACGCCATCGAATTCAATTAACCACCATCGACCATCCTTACTTACAACAGATTATCAGTCACTATATTTCCCTGCATGCTTTTGTCCATGTTGAAATACATCTATGTCCTATGGTTTGAACCTTAACTACCTACCCCTCCAATCAGAAATAGCGATATCCTAAACACTAAACAAAATCAACTAATTTCTCTTTCCTCTCATATCAATGAAAAGGAGTTTAAATTGATATATATTCCCATACGAATACAATAGGTAATCCTCGGCCGTGAGCCCTAACGAGTGTGGTATTGAATGACGGCGACCACCGTGCGCGCGGTTACGCTACCTGCTCATATTGACCTGCGAAAGGTTCACTCCCACTAATCCCCAAACAACCTCCCCAACCACGAATCAGAGATATTCAGTGTTACACTTTGCGGGATACCCTTAACATCTAAACCTCTAAAATTACAACCGAATCTACCTAACGACAATTTGGTTTGGATCTGTGGTTAAAACAAGAATAAAACGTTACTCATGCCTTGTTGCCGAAACTGGGGACAAAAATAAAAGAAAAGAAATCTAGCTGATTAGCATTTTAACGAACTCTCGCTTAGATTTACACTAGAACTTCCGACATTACTTAACGTACTCGTAGAAGTCGTAGATCTAAGATATAAGTGATTGCAATAAATAAGTAAAGATATGCGCGATTTTTTACATCAGCAGATATTAAATTATGGTTTAAAAACAAACATTACAATAAATATTTGAATGATTATCGAAACCACGTAATGCTTTTCTTACCCTTACGACAATAATGTCGTCCATAAAAAATGCAACTCTGGAGATGTTTGCGACGCGTGTCCAGTTGCCTCGCTCTATTCTCGGACACCTATTTGTGGATTACCACTGGTGTGGAACCCTCGATATTGTTTCAAGGAAATGAACCATAATTTCAATGCTGTAAAGCTTAATTTTAATTATAGACTCCCGAGCAGTGTGACCTTCTGATGTCAAGGAGGGATTGATGCGAAAGGACCCACTGTTCGCCTCTTATTTATCTTAATTTTGCCCTGCGGAGAAGTGACAAATGGGGATTACGGCTGTGTGAAATCGGTGTCATCCGTGCTCCTGCAAAACAGAGCAGAAGCGTTTCAAGCGTTTATGCTCGGGTTAAACTAAATTTAAGTGAACATTATTTTCTCATTTGCAATTTGGAGAACAATACGAAAAATTTTAGCTCCCCGTTCCCAGAGTACGTTTACAAACGAGACAGCACGTCTCGCGGCCGAGCAGTTTTGGCGTTAAAGTGGGTGTAGATCAATCGAGTGTCGTTTGCTTGCAATGCCTGCACTGCCTAATGTGCATCATACTATTGTAATTCTGCCGCGCTAGTGATATTGGCTTTATGTACGGTTACCATATTTACATAGCGCGGCAGAATTGTAGCCCGTAGAAATAAAAATATTTTTTTTGAAATCGGTGAAGCACAATTGTTTTACGTATGTAAGAAGTACACTATCAATAATTAATAACATTGTATACCCAACTACTTAGTTACAGTAAATTTGATCCAACAACGTCGCTAATGTAATGTAATAAAATGGACATACCCACAATTATTCAATGTAAAAGAATTGAAATGCCTAAAGCACGTTTTGATATGGCAGAGGAAAAGCCGACTGCTTACTGACAAGGAAAGGAACCCAACTGTCCGGCTCCGATTTTGTTGATTTTGATATATGTTAGAGAGTAGTTTAAAATAACAGAGACGTATTTTTTTTAGCGGCCCAAACTCAACTTGTTGGTAGAAACTGACCTCTAAAGTACTGAAAAGTGACTAAACCCTCTAACTTATATAGAGTTTTTTGTTATTGCAAGTTTCGTTATTTTTAACTACTCTCTAACATATATCAAAATCAACAAAATCGGAGCCGGACAGTTGGGTACCTTTCCTTGTGAGTCATTATTCATACAACCTTGATTAAATTTTTACTAAAAGTCCGGATATACAGTTATTACATAATTTTAACGCAGCTATATTAAAAATGTAATAGAGTAAACATTTATTTGCATCGATATCTGTAGTCATGGCCACCGGCGTTCGCAATACTGTTGCTTATTGAAAAGGTTTAACTCCGCACGAGTTGAATGCGTATCGACTGGTGCGAGCAGGGAGGATAGATAGCAATATAGCGCAATCCTGAATAGGTACGCCTAGGAATAATTTTCTCGACTGACTGCACTGTAGGTACGTGTGCTGCAGGCAACATTCGATATGAAGCTCACTTTGAGTTCACTTGTTAAACTATCGTTATAGTCGGGATTGTTGCCGCGCCGCCGGTCTTGGCGATTTAATTAAACTTGTTATTTGTACGTTTTATTTCGCAATTGGGCTCGTTCGCTTTGATTGTCCGTCGGCTTGTAAAAGCTACACTCCGTTTTATACAAGGGAACCTAAACTGCAATGTTCGTAGTTTCCAATTCGCTTCCACGCTGTTACAATAAAGTTATCAAATGTTACAAACGTAACTTCAACTACGCCGGCAGTTGTCCGTACCTCCGTAGTCGCGAAATCATTTAGAAGGTAATAATTTACAACGCGAACTCATTTTGTATGCATTATGCGCGGTGGATTTCCTCGAATGAAGCTCGAAATTGATCGTTGATAAAAATAGATAACAACGTACCTAGGGCGTGGAGTAATCTTTTCTTGATTCCTCCTTCATACAATAATGTATTCATTTCATTATCTTTGTCTTTTATTCGATTTAATTCTTATAATGATAAAAATGTATCAGAGGATACGAATTCATTAAACAATCTCAAAATGTCGTAATCGTAACACCGTTTCCTAATGTACCTATAAAAAAACACTGACTAAAGTTTACGGAGAAGAAAACGTGTTTATTGCGACAGTTTTAATAGAAACATCGAAGTGAGTACAAAGCAGATGTCGAATAATCAATTAGAAGTTTTTGTCTCCCTTCATTAGCAAGACAAAGAAAAGTCCCCAGATAAAGTCAACATTAAATAAGATACTTTGATGCAACAAAAAGTTGGTACGAAGTTAACTTATGCTGTACTCATTTGTAATGTATAAAGCTTACTAGCGGAGAGTACCTACTTACTTATATTTAATATGTACTTAATTTTACATTCTTGTGTTTCAAAAAGTTTTCATTATAATCTCGTAGTTTTTTAGGACGTTATATTATAATGTTTGATATATAAAGTAAGTATTACTCAACAGAATGAATACGATTGGCACTGTGCCTGTATCAAATTTAGCGAAACCATTAAATGATATTTTACTTATAAGTTACAATACAAGCAACAAACGTTATAAATATAATCAAGTATTGCAAAACCATGAAGCACATCAAATTCCATTTGACGTCAAATTGGCACGTGCAAGTCAATTGTTTTCGTTTGAAAATAAATTCAATTTTCTATTACTACCTGTATTACCTTAACAACTGGTAACCGTTTGATATGAATCAGTATAATGTACCTATTACTTTGCTTTTAAACTAATTGCAATGGATAGTCTAAAGCCTTTGTCAATGTATGTTTCTGACTTGTACCTACAATAAAAAGTCACGTTACGTCATATGAACCGAGTTTATTATTTTATAAGATTGGTCGTTCAAAGCGACAGATTCTAAACTTAATTTTCTTATTGAATAATTTTCACGTGTTTACGCACACTATTACCCGTGGACCCACTTCTTTGTCCCACCGCAGAAAAAGTTGCACCCAGCTTTTGGCATACAATTTTAATTGTGATACCAAAACTGGGTAGGTTAGGTTCGTTAGGTATCTATAAATGCCCGAAGGACAAACAGGCCTGGAATGCCCTGCTGTGAAGCAGGACTCCGTCGAAAAGAGCAGTGGGACGAAGTAGTGGGACCACGGGTAAGCGTCCGTTTACGCACCATTTTTAAACTCTATTTAATTATTTTCAGAACTTAAATCAGAATCTATAAAGAAGAAAATAAGTTACTTTCTTTTCCCTAAAAACATTTATCTCAAAATAATATTTTGCCACACCATCACTTATCTTATCCAGCTCACTTAGTTATAACAACGTCTACTTATTACCTACTTATTCCTCATACAGAAGCTCGTCTCGTTAATACATCAATTTGAATCCCATAGTGTACGTAAGGGTCGGCTGTATATTGATTTTCACGAGCCGCCTATACGTGTCCGTTGTCCAGCCGCTTCATTACAGGTATATTGGAAACTTACGATGAGACTGTTCAGTTATGAAACGTTTGATTTAGAATATCATCTCTATTTTATCGTATTACAAGCTTTTATTTAACTTCTCATATTTATCAGTTTAGTTCAAATCTTGCACGGCAATTTTGAACTAGTTTCCGTAATTGGATGGGCTGTTTGTACCATACATATGTAGGTAAACTCAATGACGATACAGTCTAGTCGTTATCTAAGACCTGGTCAGGTCTTACTTAACGAATACACAGTACGGACTCATTACATTGGTCTCGATAAGCAGCTGATGACTGTTCCAAAAAACTACGTAGGCACAACAATCGGCAAAATAAACTTGTCTCATAAATGAAGATTTGACAAATTACCTAACTTTTATATTCATATCACCGGTTCAAAATTTTGACAAATACGCTTATATAAAATTGTATTTCTAGGATTAAAGAAAAGTATCTTCGACTTGCAATTGTTAAAAGACAGGATTACAAAGTGTCGAGACAAAAGACAAGCATCTTCTTTATTCTAACTTCTTTATTGTAACACTTAGACGGGAAGCGAGTAATAAAGGAGCTGGAGCAACTTCGCTCCGTGGGACATGCTCTTACAAAACGGCGCGATGTTTTAGCCTTCTCCATTCTCAGTTCCAAAGATTGATGAGGCGTCCTGGTTGCTACGACGAGCCCGCGCGGCTGTCGCACTATAAATTAAAACCAACTCAAATTAGAAGCAGCATTATAAAATACACGGGCGTCCCACTCATTCCTTCGCAGGGATCCTGTGTGAGACAAGGATAAAAGTAGTAGCGATACGACAGGACCGCTTTTTGTTATTCCACGACGAGACTTACCGTTAAGTTCAGATACATTTCGCTGACGGAGACATCATGATAGGAGACTAAATCGAATATAGTTGTGAGTTACGCAAATGTTTCGAAGTTTATTTAGTTCGACAAAGCCACTGCTAAGCGTAAGCTGCGATCAGATTTTACACTGAAGGCAAAAAAACTTTTCAAATGTCATTGAGAATGTCGTTATGACCGGTTTCTAGATTTTTTTATTAGTCCTAGAGGCATACGAGTAAGAACCCAAATTACGACGGATTACAGATTTTAAAAGACAGATAAAGAATTGCTGGTTTTCAAAATGAAAAAAGACAAGTCTCGTCAGTTTTAGTATTTATCCACGCTTACGACTGGACCACTGATTTGCTTTTAAATGGACTTTTTAACGATCAACTAAATACCAACATAGGAATAGGTACATTGCTAAGATCAAGATCTTATTCATTCAACAAGCATCAACATTTTCAAGTAAATACACCGCCATTATAAATAACCATGGCAACCAACCTCGAAACCTCGTTAACGCACCATGAAAGCAAGTATTCCTTACTTATTTAGGTTATAGTACATTGTGCATCAAGGGTAGTATGAAGGGAATTACTAACGAGAGTGTTAGAAGCCCGACGCCGAAGGCGGAGGGCTTTTAATGACTCGAGTTAGTAATCCCCTTACTGCCTGTGATACACACAATGGTTTTCATCACATTTGCGAGGAAAAAAACAAAGAGAAAACACTTTAACTCTGCAAAATATAAAGAAATAACTTTTGACGGACGGGAACGTCAATGGAAACGATTTTTTTTTTGTGACCACAGACACTGCGTTTAGTTTCGACCTGGATTCGAGCCAGATTTAGCCAATTTGATAAAAATGTATAATTACTAAAATTAATGATAAATGTTGATATAAACTTGAAATAGGTATAAAAATAATGAAGTTTAATGAAGCATATAGGTTTTGTGTAATGTAAGTTAGTCTATAGCTAATTTTTAAAGATGAAATTAGAAACCGATTTAATTTTTGGCTGAAAATTAAACCTCCTTAGTCAGAAATTATGTACGAAAGAGTTGCAAATTTTAAAAAGAAAGTCATTACTCCCTAGGGATGACAAACTCGCCATAATTCCCGCGGGAACAATTTAGGCCATTGTCCTTCTGTATACAGACATGGAATAACACCATTTACGAGCAAGTGTGATGAAAAAAATTATACGTCGCACCAACTATGCGAGTGAAGCGATCTGACCAGATTACTTCGTCGTCCAAGGCGTATCTGCAATCGGTAAATGGTTAGTTTAAAGTCTCGATATGCGAGGCATTCCCTTGGAATGCAACCGTCGCTATGCCGTACTTATATGTGCTCGGCGGACTGAATTTTTTCTTATCGCCGATGCATTTTCTGCAAGTTTTCAATGCGAGCAACGTGGACACGCCGCTACCCGTAATGTCTAGTCCTGCGATGCTCAACTTTATATTTTTTTCCAACACCGTCCGCTGACTGGCCAGTTAGTTACAGGATGTTTATTCTGCTTGGCCGCTTTATTTTATTTAACTGTTTCGTACCCTTAGGATATGGGTACGATTTAGGTAGTGAGTTAGTTAAGGCTTGAGCTTTACTCCAGTTATCTGAGACGCATTTGGAACTAGTTGGCACAATCGTTTTAAATTGGATCGACCGCCATTAGCGTAAAGCACGTGCTAGAAAGGAGCACCAAACTTGGTGTGTGTACCAGTCAGATCATGTTTTATAGTTTTTAGCGTCCGGTATCTTTGAAATTACATTTAAATTTCTTAGCTTGAGGAGTCCTTTGGGTAGAAATGTTTAGTGTGAATGGCTTCATCAAGTCAGATCATTCTGGATTTTAAATTGATAATCAGTTACGGTGTCGATGGGTTACTTTTTCAGCCGGTGGCTGGATATTAGCCGCAGTAATAACCCCGTCATCCATCACGGGTTGCAATCGTCCCGCTGTCAGTTCTATTCCGGGCTCCGTTTTCGCTAATGATTCGCCGCCGTGAGATAGCGCGACATTTACAAAGGCCGGTTGTGCCGACGATTTGCATGTACAAATCGCTTCTTGATCTCCTTCTTGCATCGACGTATTTATAAGACTTGGCACGGCCCCGCGTTATTGTTAGTTTTTCATTGATATCAATTCCAATGCGTTTGTAGTTTTTCATCGTTCAGCGGCGTGTTTCAAAGGTAATTGTGGCTACTTTTGCAAATACATAATTACTATGAGTCAGACAATATTCTTTATATGAGTCACGCTTGTTTGAATTTATTTGCGATATGTCGCACTTCTTTTTTTTAATCAGCCTTACAATTCCACAATAAAGCAAAAAACAAAGCTCGTTTTAAACTTATTTCATAGGAATAAATCGTCGTGTATATGCCGGCCCGCGTTCCACGTGCGAGAGTTTATAATTTATTTGCGTCGCAGTTTTCTGGCGACGATTTTCCCACAGGGGCGGCGTCTCAAACGAGCCGCTCCCGCCCTTTATGTGGTTTTTTGTGGCGGCACAAAATGCCCCGGTGGAAAACATTCAGTGATAACTGGCAACAATCGCAGCCGCCCGGATGCTCTCTCCCATTCCGCGCATACCGCGCTGGACCCAACCATACTTTTTCATCCGATGCACCGGCGACTGAGCGCTCTTGAGCCTCGTAACTCGACAAGTCATTAGAATTGTTAATTAGAGTTATTAACCACAAAGTATTTAAAAATAAAAACGTTTTGTTATCGGCTTCGGATATCTTTGTTTGCGCGTCGTTTTAAACCGCAAACGATGTACCGAAATGGTTTCTTGTAATAGTTTACGTGATGATTCCGTAAATTTGCACTGGTAAATTTCCAGTATTTATTATAGCTAACTTGCTTGTGAGGACAGAAATAGAAAAGAACAATCAATAAAATTGAGTTATGAGTCAGGAGTTAGGATCTCTGTAAAGGAATTAGCAGAAGCAGCAAAGAAAACCGTTGGTTAAATGTCAAGCTTAATTTTCCATAATTTCCACATTAACTAATGGCCGGTCTAATACCAAGAGCGTTTGGTGTCGGCGTGGCAGTTCATTAGCGGAGCGCGCTTCAGTCCAGGGTATTTCATTGTTCTATTGTTTTATTTGCCCCTGTCCGGTGCTTGGTGCTTACTGAGAGATATACAGCTCTTACGTAACTTTTACAATGCTTCACGCCATAAAAAAAAAACATAATTTTTCAGTGCTCCCCCGTTAAAAAAACCCATTTCACTTAGCTCTTATACTTCTTTTCCGACTATCACTTAGTAACATTGCAAATAACGCACGACATTACGCATATGATATGAGATATGAGCATAGGTACCTAGAAACTGTACATTTACTTGTCTCGCTCCAGTAAAAGAACGTTTTTATTAATATCCTATTGTTTCTTAATCGTCGGTCTAGATTTTATACAGCGATAAGTCTCCATTAAAACACGAAGTTTAAGCGGTAACTCGCTGCCGGTAGTGTTTCTCGACCAAAAAGCGTAGCCGCTAGATCTGAAGCCCGATTCGGGTTATCTATTCGTTCGATCTCGATCCGACTGACATTAGTCCGCCGTCGAGAAGCAGAGATGTCGATTTTTCGACTCGTAAACCAACCTTGCTCTGACATACGATGGTAAATAAAATACCGGCCAGCCGCTTTTGGTAACGCCGGTCTAAAGCTGTGCTTTAGAAGCCGTTAAAACATTGGCAAATTCATTCGAAAGTTAATCTTTTGAATAAGCAGATGATCATTATTTTTGATGCAAGAAAGATAAATGTTTGTCTTAAGTTTTAAATGTTTTAAGCCATTCATTGCATTGCGCGCGCTGCCGTAGATCTCACGCTAGCTAGATGTATCGCCGTTCCAGTTTGCTGACAATAAATCGTATGTTTAGCGACGCGGTGACTTGTATAATTAACAATAGCGGCATTATACGAGATTTCCAAACTAAGCGGCGCGACGCAGATCGTTTGTCACGACGCAAATTGCTATTTATGAGGATTATCTATTCTTGAATGGCGTAAACTGTTTTGTTACTCAGCATAAGCTTTGTTGCAAGCAAATTTGTGGTGACAGCACTAACCTAGTACTACTCGTAGAAACGGTACAAGCCCCGCTTTATTCACTCGGTTGAATAAAAATTCCTTCCTCATAGCTCACCTCAGATGTTATTCCCACCGCAAACAGTACAGCTCATAAATAAAGCATTGCTATTTAGCTAACAATCGAGCTCCGATGGGCATTTGGTCAGATTCCGAAGCAGGCAGCCGTGGCAGCCACGTGTGCTCGGCTCGGCATGCCTGGGGCCGAATATGCAACCCTTGCATCGTGAATTTTGCCCCTATGCCGAATATTCCATGCACATCGGCGCTGATAATGCTAGCGAATAATGCAGCTCGGAGGATCGTCGGCGGATTACCATTTCGCGCGGTCGCATCTGATAATGTGAATGTGACTAATGTGCTCTAATATTGATAGCAATATTAGCAATTAATAACAGACCACTGTACAGATAAGCTGGTAACGTACATTGGGTACCTACACAGCTAGTTCTAGGTAATATCACCATATTGACATTCTGTGGTTGTGCCAATTCGTTTAATTAATAAACATAATCAATTGGTACTGAATTGTGTGTAATTATCTGGCATGTGCGTCTGCAGTTGTACTACATTGTGTTCTGTTCGTTTTAGGTAAGTGATGGGATCGTTTCTCCGGTGATTGGGTACAATCATGATGCATCCCGCAGGATACTACGCTAATCTTGGTAAGATGAAAAACTATCTTACATAATATTATCCAAATTAGGTTATTATAAACATTACATTCAATAGGTTACGAATTTTAGTAGATCGCTTCAATGTTTACTAAATTCGACCTTTTTACTTGAACATAAACTATAGGTACGCCTATTATACCTATGACTTTATTGAATAGGTACGCTCGTGCTTAAAGAAAAGACGTACGACCCCGCGTCTAAACTCGTAAAAAAAAAACAATAAACCAACCAATTTAACATCTAATGAATAAACATAAGATGGCGCAAATTTACTAATTATCGTTTAACACAACACCGCAAATAATTGCTGCGTTAGAAATAAGATAATATACGCGAAGCGGTATAAAGGAACACATTTAGATTCTAGACTTATTTTTGACGTTCTACCTATTTGTTTTTTTAAATGAGTGTGACCAAAGACAGGAGAAAGCGTAACAACCAGTAGCCATTTATAGGTATTAAATGTAAATACACCTGTTTTTAATCAAGTTCATTTTTCTTGCCAATTTCTTATCACGAGGCAAGCTTATCACCGTTTCCGCGAAATCATTGTTAATCTTAGTCAAGCGTTGCTGACGTCACGCGAGCCGATAACGGCCAAGAATTATAGACACGATTCGTCTAGTTTTAGGTATGAAACTAAACACCTGATCACGTTCAGTGCCGGGAACTTGATTCGGGGTTAGATTTTTTTAAAGAAATTCTCCAAATGTGACGTGAAGTTCGTACGTAAAGTTAGTCGTTCACTGAGAATAAAATAGGAGTGATATTAGTTGCCCATACGTTTTCTATTTATTTTACTAGGTTTTTAACTTCGACTATTAAAAACGTGGAGCAAACGTATAAACGTTTGTTTCTTAAAGATAAAAAAACCGGAAAAAATAGCAGAGATATCGTTAACCGACTATCTTATCAATATCTGTGCAAAAAATACTATTCTGTCAAAAAAGGACACAAGCTTTTGTTGCCGACTATTATTTTTACCGACTTTAAGAAAGGAGGAGGTTCTATGTTCCATTGTACGTATATATTTTTAAAAAGTATGTTCACCGATTTCTCCGTCAATTGAGGACCAATTATGAAAATTATTTTTTCGTTGATAGCGTATACTTCCGAGGTGGTCCCATTGTCACGGAATCGGTATCCGATAAGGGGATTCGTGAGGTATTGAGGGAACTCCTCAATATAGCGATTTTAGTATTATCAGTAACAAGGCCAGCAAAATGCTGCACTCAGAAAGTATCATTACGTAAAGTGGAACTGATAATGAAGACCACAAATCGGAACCACCGGAACTCTCAACGGTAGGTACCTATTTGAAAGGTGGTGATAAGATATCTCAATTATGATAGTTGAGCGACTATGAAGACGCACGATTAAATGGTTTAATATATGACTATGACTTTCCCGCGGCGTTACTTACGGCGAGCTTGAAATGTCTTATAGTTTCTTATTGAGTTGTGGGACGACATAACAGCACAATATAATCATTAATAAGTATGAAATAAAATAAATGTTTTAAAAAACATAAAATCCGGCTGCAAAAACGCCTTTCATGGTAGATAATAGGACAGTCTATCTGAATTCGGCGTCCCATCATATTTTTAACCAGAAGTCAACTTCAGTTTGAATGACCTATTTATTTCCTACCATTTTAAAGAAGTTAGTTATTTATGTATGACCTAGCGTTTTAGAAGGCGGCTTTTTGTTTTTTGATTTTCCTACAGTCATCATCTGCTTATCGAAACCATAGTAACGAATCCCAATTCGGTGGATCTACGTAAATCCAGGGGAGATAGTAAATACATCATGAATCATGATACCTCGGGTTTAATTATGTATTCAAAATGACAGTCATATAAAGCTTTTGTTTTGTTCTTATTATTACTATTAAGAGCCTGATGTGTCCCACTGCTGGCCAAAAGCCTTCTCCCACTTTTTTCATGTTTCCATGTTCTTAGCAGTCTCTGGCCAGCCAGTCCTTCAAAAATAAACCCAAGTCATTCCGTCATCTGGTCATCGCCGACGAGGCCTACCTGGCGCAAAAAAAAACTTGAGATTGTGAAATTTTCGTTTTTTTTCCGTTCTTTTTAGGAAAAATAACAAATTAATGATGACAATTTATCAATAGTCAATTTTATTGCGCTTTCGCCACTTATTTCAATTGCATCGACGACATTGCTCGGCTCCATGTCGTCGATATCGCCCATTTGCAGGCACAAATAAGACTGACTATAGATTAAAAAAGAGCAGAAAATGACATTTTAACGCCTTCGATTGCCATTATCTACTCTCCCTGGTCTCACTGAAAACCAGCGCCTGTGAATGTATTAACAACATTCAGAGGCATAAAGCTGAGCGGAGACCATTTGGGCCGTAATAAAAAAAATATGTATTTAGGTTAAGACATTTTGCTTGTAAACTGTTTTTTATTTATGTGCCAAATATATTTTTTTTCTTTTTTTTTCATTGTTTTTTTTCTATAAAAATCGGGAAAAAACGAGTTGTTTGGAAAAAACCCTGACTTTTTCAACGCTAGGTCTGCCGCTTTTCCGTCTAGAGTTATTGCCGTTGTTGTGCTTCCCACTCCTTCTGGACTTTAGCCCACTCGGGGCTCAGGGCTCGTATGAATGAAAAAAAAATGATTTTAGATTTTCATTATATGAAAAAAATATGTAAGTCTAATAAAACGTAATTGAAACCACTTCTGATTAAGTTATTAAACCCGATTACATTTTCCGGTGTTTATGATCATTGTAAAAGTGAATTCAATGGGTTTTTTTGTAACAACATTGCTTTTGCCCGCGGCTTCGTCTGTGTAACATTTTACCTCCTTTTACACAATAAGTTTAAGAAATACCCAAATTTCATATTTCCCAATTTTTGCCGTTTACGAAAATAACAATACGTAAGTACCTACCTAAAATAACCTACCTAAAAAATTGCTAGTCAGTTTGAGGAATCTTTATTTTGTTAATATCTAATGTATTTTGTTTTTGAAATGAATACGTAGGTAGCTAAATACATATAATACGCGTTAAATACATGACGCGTTAATTAGTCCTAGCCAAGACGCAAACTGCGGCTAACGGAGTTGTCATCAACGGTTGATGCGGTCTGTCAATGCCTGCGTAAATCCAATAAATACATTTTGATGATTTCCAAATATTGCGTTCCTTGATATAGGTACATAAAGTTAAAGTGATAGCAAGTAATTACTCCATAACATAGCTCTTATTATTTTATGGTGCCTTCCTATATTTGAACCGTGGATAGACACGGTTACGTTACGTTAAAATTTTACACATTTTGTACGTAGCGTTTAACGAGAAATCACAACTCTATCCACGGTTTTAAATTTAGGAACGCACCATTAATCGGCAAGAGAGAACGATTTCACAAAGTTGCATCCTTTTTGTAATAATTGCATCATTTGTAATAGCAATGGCCATTAATCTTTCCTTTAAGCATTAGACATTAGCGATAGATTAGACGTCATAAATTCATAAGTTTGTAACTCATTATTATTGGTTTGGTTAGCTTAATTAGTATGTACGGTGCGATAGACTTTAAAAACGTCTTCGGGTTTTTATTTCTTTCACTCTCACTTGTACGCTCTTCTGCGAGTTTACTTTACCCGAACCCGACTAACTATTTTGGACCTCTTGCACTGTATGTAGGTATGGAAAAACTTTATCGTACTAGAACTACATTAGACTTCATATTAAGATTAGGTGCAGAAGTAGGTACGTACATAAAATACCCGAGAATAAATATATAAAAATATATAATAAAGCTAGCTAGCTTTTCGTGACTTCGGTATAAACTCACGAAAAAGATATAAATAAACACATACATTACAAATTTATAATACTATACAGATATACAAAATACATATAGCAAGTTATACATTAAAATATATAAAATACATATTATAATTTATAAAAAAGTAAGTTATACGAATAGTTAGATACGTTTTTGCTGCGATTTATATATTTATTTACGCTTTGAGTCTGTGTTTAATCTACATAATATAGCTTAAATTAACATCTGAATTAATCTAATCTTCATATCCGAATACAGTCAGGATTTACCTTAAAAGCTTTATAATGCCAACAGCGGGTGTTTTAATATTTACTTGTATACCTACTCCTATGTTAACATCGATGTTATATATTTTTAGAATTGACGTTAAAAGCCCTTTATTTTGAAATACCTGAAAAATACCCATACATGATGGCGTTTAACGAAGTAATTTACAGACTACGTTTTAAATTCGCCATTTCTATGTTTGTTAAACTAAATTTAACGACGGATTCCTTTTTCGTCGTATTCCTGATTGGACATATTCTTGTTTCAGCACATTCGTGTTTGGACGTATTCCGTTTTCGGCATATTCTTGTTGCGGCACATTCCGATTTTGGCATAAATAATTTTATACAATAAATGAAATTATCCTAGGTATCGTTATTTTTTATTTTCGAGAATTTATTCTTACCTTAGATTGATTTCATTTGCTGTATATATGTGCAATCAGGAATACAACGAAAAAGGAATCAATCAATTTAAGGACAGCTTGTTTGCAAAACCAGGATATCATACGTTTAGTCTCTAGACACAAACATAGAACCATACAGTCTGGTTAAATAGTATAAAGTATTTAAATTTGACTATAACACTTTGAACTAATATTTAAACAAAAATAAAGCTCGTCTAGATGTTACAGAAAGTGCTGAATAAAATACCTTAAGCAAATTCTACACTTTTAAGCTGTGGGCGTTCTATATTTAAAAGCCCTACGCTAATCCGTATCGGCATTGTCATGAAATTTTCAAATCCTGTTTCTTTAAATAGCTATTACTTGGCTAACCCTCGAGCTCTCCCTCCCTCCTCCACTAATACAAATAGCACTAATTCACTACATTTGCACTCGGCTTAATTGGTTCACTCGGTTTGTAGTGAACACGGCTCCAATTGATTGGCCAATTAGATACCACTAATGCCTTCTCCATTCCCAGAACAATTTTGGGAACGCAATCAATCCTTTAGAAAAAGAAGTTTCCAGAACCAGTCTCCGATACCTGCGCGTAGGAAAAGATTGTTATC
Source organism: Acleris sparsana (assembly GCA_923062465.1). Classification (NCBI taxonomy): domain Eukaryota; kingdom Metazoa; phylum Arthropoda; class Insecta; order Lepidoptera; family Tortricidae; genus Acleris; species Acleris sparsana. The sequence goes on from OV281289.1 coordinate 5,441,589, forward strand.
TTAATAATTATCAAAATTGGGTTCTCCATTATGTTCGTATTGATAAACGGTAGTTTCGAAACGAACTCATATTATTGACAATTAATCGGCCAATGGAAAGAAATGGACTGTCAAATATTACAATGACCCTGAATAGAGTGATATTGACATCGTGTCCGAGAAGATCTCTTAGCTGCTCCCTCTCCACATAGTGTCTAAACAGTAGTGGCTAAATGTTGTAAACTAGTTTGTTTGCTACAGTTGATAACTAAGTAACATACAACAAAGGATATCTACAACCGGTATGGCCATGTTTCTAATCTTAACAGAGAGATTGTTATTCAATCTTGAGTCTCATGGTCTCGTTCAATTAAAAAGGCGGTATCTTTGAATGATACAATGTTGATGGAAAATAGGTATAATTTTAATTTAAGTAAAACGTTATTTAAGATTTAAATCGGTCAAACAATCTGGGGTTGATTTGTTTACATCTAAATTCATTCGGTAATAAAGATATTTCCTCTTCTGGTTTATACCTCTATGCATGATGTATTTTGACGCTTATTGGAAACACTCAAGCCTTTTTAAATGTGAGAGTTTTTCTGCAATCATAAGCAACCTCATCCTTCATTAAAAAAAACTAGATCTGTCTTTGCATTTACTATTTCTGATCACAACGGATTAATACAGTCAAAGGCACTATAAACAAGGCACAGGCAACCGCAGCGCGGCCCATACGCGCCGTCGCCTCAGGCCGCCCGGCCGCTCGCGTCAACGTTTGGTTAGAAACGTCTACTCTATCGCAAGGAATAACCATAAAATTATGATTTATAAACGTCGCCATTGCGCCGAGTAATAAAACCGACTCCATGTGCTGAGTCGTGCCACTTCTTTCATATGGGATTTCTAGTTGCGGACTTATTTATGTCCAATAACGCACACTTCTTGTTACGAGTTATGTTCACGGTATTGTAATTGAAGATGATGATTTAAACTGAAGTTTCCAACGCTTTCTGTTCGATTTATTATATAATATGATAAGATAATACTTATCTTAAGTTACTATTATAAATGCGAAAGTTTTTGTATTACGCGATCCAATGCCTCAACCGATACCGATGTAAAATTTGGTAAGTAAGGCTTTGATACGGAGACGCACAAATTTGATTAAAAAAAGAACAGGGAATAGCGATACAACTTCTGCACGGCCGGAGTCGCAAGCAAAAGCTAGCAAAAGAATATAGCCGTCATTTCTCGAAACAAACGGTACCAAGTTTTCGACTATTAACTTTCGACAAAATGTTATAATTTTTTTAGCAGTAAAAAATACACCAAGCCATCAATCAGACTGACGGTCGTATCGGCCGAGGATTTGGTTCTTGAAGTAAATATTCAAAGACGTTCGAATTAATTTACTCATTCTTCCGTATTTTTTTTGTTATCCGTAGGTGGAATTGTGTGTAAACAGCTCAATGTTACTGACATTTCCTCTAAATATTTGTAAAACAAGCTCCCTCCGACCCCAAGAGTGCGATGAACCGTTTCCCGCAGACGCCAAGCCGCGGCGGCTCAATGTTTATCCGCGTCGACCTCAAGTCCTTTGACGAGCGTTAATAATGAAGAGTCGGGAAGTACAGAGGATGCAGCGAGCGCAGCATGCAAGCGGCTTCGGACGCCTCCACCGCCGCCAACGTGACATAATACTCGCCCCGCCCACGCCTTCTTGCTCCCCCGGCCGGCGTGTGAGCGAGACGCCACCACTCCCTCCGTCGAAGCCTTCGCGCTCTACTGTTTCTAAGAAAAGCCAACTGTTATTATCCGGCGGATTGTTTTCGACCTCTCGACTCGCTCCCATGAATGAACGCGCGCCCGCAGGTGCGCACCCCCCAGCGCTGAATTTCGACAGCGATTACCGCTTCTAAATGCGTATAGTTGCAAACCAATCTTGAGCACGCAACGCGATAATTTTCAGTGGCCAGCGCTACGCTTTTGCCTAATCGCAGGGCTTCGCAGGAAGTTGCGGTCCGGAGCACGAGCGATTTGCATTGATAGCTCCGAACGAACACGCTCCTTTCACGCCGAACCCTATCCTCCTCCCTCACCCATCAATCAGAAACCTATTGGCACTAATTCGTGTGATAATTTAAGCATGTGTGGGAAGTTTTAGCGGTCGCTGCCAATGATTGAATAATCGTATTAATTCAGTCGCATTAGGTATTGAATCATTCAATGGGAATATGATAGATGCGCATGAATGACTAATGATTAACGTGATTTAATTGAATAACGTAAGCTGGCGCAGACAAACGAACACGAGTTTCGCAGTCATCATGACGGTAGCGGTTTTTTACGTCTAACCGCAAAATACGAATTGTTAACCAAGCAGGCACTTGGATATGAAACTAATAGTAATCCAGCAAGCAGCAAGGAAAAACCGAGCAAAAAATTCATATAAAATGTCCTAATACTAAAACGTTTTTTTACTAACCGCATACGAGTGATACAAGCCGGATTTTTATACCACTTTGTTTTGGATGTGTGACAAATGTATAAACGATACTGTAAGGATGTTAAAAATCTCTTGGCATCAAACTCTGATAATAAACATGAATTTTGATATTCGAGAACGTATGATCACGGAAATAGATTTCCGGAACCGTTACATGGCTAAATTATTGTGTTCTAGACGTTAATGTGTTTGAGTCATTTGATATTTGTGATCGTTAAATACTGGACATGGTAAATACTAGGTATATGCTTGCGTTTCTAAGATACTGGTTATTGTCTCCAATGCGTATAACAACAACCTTTCAATGCACAACCTAGAGAGTTTAAAGCAGTACAACGATGCACATAATTATACACTTCGTCACTCAAGGAAATATTGCAGTTTTTTCCCCATACTTCAATCAGGATATTTTTAAATATCTATCATGATATTTTACGTTGTTTGATTTACCCACCACTAACACCGCAGCTTCACGAGAAGTATCTAAGTTAAATTCATAATAATGAACTCCACCACTAGCTTATTTCTAGTCCAACATAAACACCTCACACGATTATTTTTATTACCTAATAACACCAGATAAATTGAATAATTATTAAAAGATAAGGAAAGAAAGCATCGTGTCATGGGATGGGAACCTAAACCATTGATAGTTTGCAGCTGGCTATTCTGATCGAAATAGGCCCTCCGCATCTCAAGTTAAGGCTGTTAGGCGCCGTTTGGGCAGTGGAAGTGGTCAGACCGGTCCGGGACTGTCGTAATAACAGTAGCCTTAACGATTGTTGGTTGACGATAAATATACCTTGTGCCGCCGTTATAGAGCCCCCGGCCATCTGTAGTTAACAGCTCTCGTACCAACTAGACGAAAAACTGTTCTAATTCAACGCTAATCACCTCTCCAACGATATTCAAATGGATATAATTATCCGACCATTGATTCTTAATTCGAATTTGAATCTCGAATTTTCTATCGTTCGTATTACAAAATTTGTGTGGCCTGGCCTGGCGCATTGAACGCTGTAGGTACTTTATTATTGTCATGTAAACACGTGAGTTTTCTCCGCGCTCAAGATAAAAACTAATGATTCACTACCGAGGCGCGATGATTTCCACCGACTCGGAAAATTCCTGTTATCGTGTGGAGACTTTCTTCAGCGATCAGTGCATTGGACCAGTCGAATAATCGACACGCGAGCCGATATCGATCACGAATCGTCGTTATTGTTTTAGGAACATATTGTAATTTTGTACTATTCGTTGCTGTTGGTTTTTTGGTTCGGATAGTATTACTTTCTCTCCATTTAAATGGTTGGTTTAGAACAGCAATCAAAAATACTTTGTAGGCTAAAGTTTATGTGTCACAAGCATGAATAGATGTATTGCTGTCTGAAATAAAAACGGACCTTAATATTGAACAATAAATTTAAACCAAACCATGAAAATTACAATTAAAAAGAGAAGGTTAAAAGTTCAAGTTTTAAACGGAAAATAACGATTTTAATAGTAAAACCAACAATGATTATTGCAAATTAAATAATCAAAAACACATCAGAAGCACACCCAAAGGAATTAAAAACTAAAAATGGCTATAAGAACAGAACAGGTTATTTCCTTTAAAACAACTGTAGGACATTCCTACCTAAGCTGTGTTTTATCAAGCAGCGTCAAGATAAGAGCACCGAAGCAGTGGTGACATCACCGAACAGACCATGCCTTGATAAAGAAAGTGGCCTTAGGGTAAACTATAAACTACCTGATAAATAAACATCTTAGGCTCCTACTACAGTAAACGGGAAAATTATAAGCGATCTAAAAATAAGAACAACTGGTTTGCAATACTGACAAAACAAGAACACGTTTAATCATCGTTTATTGAAAACGCGACAGTGAGCGGCCAACTGGTCGAGCCGTAAAAATAAGTCCTAATTAAAGTGTCGCCAGTGGAGTAAAATAAAAAATAATGATCTACAACTTCCCAGACCGTTCGTGAGCGCTTGCTCCACTCAAGCAAAGTCGACTTGGCACAGACAGGAGCATATCGGATCGAAACTCGAAATCTTAAACCGGTTCCTTATGTGCTGCGTCCCTTTCGTTTGCACAGCCGTGCGTATACTCGGGTTTCTTCTGTGACTCACCGTTTCTACGTATCACGCCCGCCGCTCTACGCACTTCATGGTCACCCGTTCAACTCCGTCACGGTTTGGCTGCAACACTGGACGTTTAATGCGACAATGTATTAATATCCAAATTAATGAACGAACTGGTTTATCAAACAAACTACCGTTTAAAATAAAATATTACACTATTTGTATTAAAATCTCTAATATGAAAATACAAAACACGATCAGTATAAAAATTAATAACAGCTTAGACAGATTAGAAAAATACCCCATTAGATGTTGAGTGGCACACTTTTATCTCGCATTACGAATTTTATAAAACAGGAATTTTAAGAGCAAAAGCACATTTGCTTCCTTTTAGCCAGCGGCAATTTAACTCGAGGATTTGACTTTATTTTATTCATCTGTTCCAAAAGCGTCTCCCAGGTGAAAGGACGTTTTATTTGTCATCAAGCCATCGAGATTAAGAGAAAAATTTACGGCGCTTTAAACGTTTATGTGCCGTTTGGCGTGTTCATGTATAAACATTCTGCGTTCTCGGGTGCGATCGTTACTGACTTCGCCGCGACTAATTCTTCACAACGAACGCTTATCAAAGCTCATATCTATGTTAATTACAAGAATATTCATTCAAATTCAATATTAAGCGGCGGCAAAGTTATGACATTGACTTTAACGTCAGCAGCGATGATTCATTTATTATTCCTTAAGTTATTGATGTAACGAATGGCGCCGAACGCAGTGCACTTGGAAGTGTAGAAAGAGAAAGGAAACTTATCCAAAAGTAGGTAATGTTTTTGCCGTTCTCGTTGTGCCGGCGCGCGCGCATGATTCACCGCGCGTGGGCCGGAGCTTATTGTGTTCGCTCGTCTCCACACTAGATAACATTGACTTTTTTTTGATCTACAACTTTAACTGCCTATGATTCACTGCACCTGTAACTAATATTAGCCTAGTCTATTCTAACTTTCTTTTTCATTGGCACCGTTTAGCGTGTTTCAATCGCATCACGAGAGATAATACGTACGTTGAACTGTGCGGGAAACGTTTTAAATAATTACAAAGAAAAATGAAGCGGTCCTTCATTAAGACCTTTATTGTTATCACTTAAAGGTCTTAACTGTTGTTTACCTACCTTCCTTCCGACATCATCCTAACATGGAATAAGAATTCCACAATAGAATCCCGGACTTCTCTTCAACATTGTGTACAGAGGTGGTGCTATCATTCATTTGATTTGATTGTCGGCTTATATAGTTTTGTCAGTTGACGTCCCAACTAAATATTGTTTACAGTTTTTGGGTGACGGAGTCTTTATTTTCAAAGATCCTTATGGTTTAATTAGAACGCAAGCTGCAACTGTTCATTTTTAATCCTTAGGGTGAAGCCAAACGAGCTTAATTTTGTTACTTGTGAGACTTGTGAGTCGCCTAATTTCTGCTACACTCGGTTACATACAAAACTCCTGTTTGATTCACACGGTGACCTATTACACGACCGAAAATATCTGACTCTAAAAATTACGCTCGTTTGGCTTCACCCTTACTAAGATTCTCCGTGAAATTCTACAGTCCTTAAAGTTCACAACTGCTTTAAATGCTGGTATTTTAGCTTGGTGACCTTTAAGAGATCGATACACATTGAGCTGACGACGGCGATGTCGCAAACGTGAGCATTGTGCGCCAGCGCAGATCGAGCTTTCTCACCGTGGCATTGTGGCGTACCCGTTCACTTCGCTGCTACGCTATCGTGCAAATACTGTTTAAACATAATAACCATACAGATGCAAATTTACTTAACCAACATGCAATTAAATCTTAATTTAATTGTTAATGTCAGCTAACTGATACGAGTATATATGAATAATTTACGATGAAATAACTTGTAAATATTATATGGCTTATACATGGGTCACAAACTCGTCTAATTTTAAAGTTATTGAGGAGCATAAACCTAGCTTCTCGTCGCAGTAAAACCATAGCAATTAGCTATTAATTTAATACTTAAGTTTCCAGAGTGTCTTCGTTACTACGTGACAATAAATGACGTGCATATTGCCCGTACGTAACCCATGCATTAACCTACCTACGTCGTAAAAAGCTTAGGCCTTTACTCGTCGCATGTTGACGTGGGGTCAATATCCCGTTATACAGCGTGTTCGTTGCATCGGGCAGCTTCGACGAAATACTAGGAAAAATCTAAGTTGTGCAATTAGTGCATCTAGGTAGGTTATAGGTATGAATGAACAACAGTCTCGGCTCTGGAATATGGGTTAGCGCCGACCGGTTTCAACATAAAAGCGGTTTTCTTTCTTACGGAAAAGTCAAATATCCATAACGCGGTAGTTATGCGGACCACATCCTTTAAAACCGAATTAAAAGATATCTATGGTATTCTAGGATATTTTGAGTTTTAACCTTCATTTTAGCGTCTAAATTACTTTTTTTTTAAATTAATGCTTACAAAATACTATTTAATATACTTATAAGGTTAAATAAAATCAAGCTTTAAAATAGTTACAACTCCAAAATGGTATTTACAGAAATAAATATCCGCAGCCAAGTGATATTAGAATTTTGCATTAATAAAACAGAACAGAAGCTTGATAAAGTCTTAAACTCTCAAGATCATCGGATTAAAAAGAGGCAGGAAGTGAAACTGGCCCGGTAGCGCAATTGAGTGGACTTCACAAACTTGTAAGTGAACACTTACTAGAGAGTTAATTATTTATACTTCAACAAGCTGAAAAATAATATCGGTTAAGAATAATACCGATGTCTTCAGACTAAAGAATGCCTCGTGCGCATCCGATTCGTTGCCCCATTCGTTGTCTTCAGGGTTAAAAAAATAAATCCGGAATATTATTTCTCCTCTATAGTAATAAGTCCCCATAATAGCATTTGCAGTAGACATTTTAGACATGCGTTTCTTGTCTACCTCAATCAACGACTGTTAAAATTGTATGTTTGTTTGTTATGTTTAGATATCTAAATTATATAGTTTTTTTTTTTTATTATTAACGTATCCTTTTTTTAGTGTAAAGGAATGAAACTCAACAAAAATAATGTATTTGGTAAAACAACTCGCACGTAAACAAAACCTGCTTAATGATGGGATATACACTCGAACAACATGCACCTCGTAATTGTACCTATAGCAATGTTTTTAAAAATAGTAAGATCCTATATAATATTTGATACAAATATTTTTTCAAGAAATATTGAATACTTGAAACGACATTGACGGTAAAAGTAAAACTCTTAAGTGATATACGGCCCGGAAAAACAATTGTAAAAGCCCAGCTTGCGCCCAAAAGACATACGAGTTCACATGTTTTTCATCACACGTGAAACATTGGTCACCGCTGTTTCGTAGTAGCAAGGGGGTTAGGCTTGGCTCGCATGCATTATTCAAGACTCATTCCTATTCAACGGCGACAGGCCACCCGATAAAAAGTTCTCGTTTGACAAGTTGGACGCCAGCACCCTTTGTACTTACGTCATGTCCTTATGTCTCCTACGCTAAACTTACGGTTGTTCAACAACTTCAACGAGCAATAATTATGACGAAGCCATATTTATGAGCTGCTAGACATTTCTTCTGCCATATTTTGATGTTTGTGGCGTTGTTTCCGTTTCCTAAACACAGCTTTTTGAAACTGGAAGCTATATCTCTTTGTATGAATATTAGGCTGTTATGTTAAGATATTAATATTGAGGACTAAACTATCAAGTATACAGAATTTGTAATTCAAACATATGCAAATGTTTTCAAAGAAAACATTTCAAAAATTGAATAAAGAACATGTAACCGGAACTAGGTAAAACAAACCCCTTTAATTCTCAGCGACAACTTGAAATTATTTTTTCTGAATTTATTTGCTTTCTCTCTTTAATTTTATACAGGAATAATTTTTCTTGGAAAATAGTTGTCAAACAATATTTAAATATGTATAATAAAGTGATGTCGCACCGTATGGAGGTTAAAGATCAAATAGTTTTAACGATCCTTGTGCGATGCGGTGCGGGCGGAGCTAAAGCTCGGCAATCCAATCGACGCGTGATCGATTCGGCCTACTTACACCCAACAAGCTAGCTTCCAACTAATGTCTCAATTTATGCGTTTTAAATCATAAATTTACCTCTTTCTATGATAATTATAATATTTCACACCGCTGTGAGAAAACTTCAATACGTGTTTTGCATTCTTGATCAATTACGTGCTTGTTTACATTATGCGTATTCCTACTTTCCGCTTCTGTTAGGTTTGACCTAGAATTTGATCAAGGTAATTACAAATTGGGTTGTTTTTATTATGGCAATAATTGTCGATAGCACAATCAGTTGTTGCATGTAACTTGGATAAGTGGCAGTAGGTATCTAAATTTATCGAAAAATATTCCGTAACATGCCTTTCATCGATTAATGCCGGAATGAATATTGAACAGCCTAATTATTGGCTATAGAATGACACCGTCGGAAGTTGTGGGAACGGTGACCGTTGCTGGCACAGTGCCCGTGAACGCTGACGCCTTTACTGTTACGCGTCAACTGTCCGCAGCAAGGGATTTTATTCTAATTTATTCCTGTTTACTTTACGTAAAGTTGAAGTAGCTGCATGTTTTTACGATGTACTGGCAATATATTTTAATAAAAGGAACAAGACAACAGCAGCTCTATTCTTCTCTGTAAATCCATATTGTTTTTGTCAAATAAAAGGAAACAAAACAACAGGGTCTCTACATATGTTAACGTTGACGATACGTCCGGTACGATAACATTTCAAAGGCAATATGGTGTTAGCACGTAGAATAGAGCCCCTTATTTTAATCTATTTTGTAGTAGGTACATATTGTGCGTGCGGAATTTGCTTATTTTTATAATTCCTTGTTTCTTTCCATTTTTTTCTATGCTGTGGATTAACCTAAGTTCATATGTATATCTCTGTATAAGCCCGCATTATTTGGTTATGAGTTTGATGTGAACGATGCAGTAGGTAGACAGTAATAATAATTTGTTTTTTCTTCCTTGTGTCATCATTTATTTTTTTACACATAACTAGCTCTTTTTACCTCCACGAACCTTTTATACTTTTAACATTGTTGTAAACTTGCGACCAACTAAACTTTGCTCAACATCAACTATGCTATCGGCGAACGCGGTATTTTAATGTTATTAAAGAGCTATAAAATGGTATAAATAATTATTAAACTCTCTCTTGTTATGTAAATCTGTTAATAGTGGCAACAGTTCTTTATGAATGCAACTGCACTTTATAATGACCCGCATAGTAAATGCTGCCGGTGATTGTTTGTGTTGCAACTTGTAACCCTGCGTAGATCGTGCCGCGGGCAATGGCGTTCTGTTCACAGCTACTCATTTTCTAATTATCTTCCACTAGCAATTCCATTAGCAAATTTATTGCACGACACAAAATCAGACGTCATTACATTACTTATAGTTTTGTTCGTTAGAACCTATTCAAACCATTGAATGAGACGAAAAAAGTTTTATTTCTCCATAGTGCAAGCACATACAAGTACGACTGATACCTATTCAAAGAAACGTCCACGAAAGAGTTGATGTAGCAAAATATAAAACGATTATTAAATACTATTCAAAGACTTAATACATTAAAAATATAGGTATTGCTGAACAAGGGATCTGCACCTTTATCTGACTAAGCGGTAAATGCATCACACCGGAGAATAAGAAACGTAAATGGCAAATCAACAGAACAGCACGCACCTAGCCGCTCATAAATATGGACATGTGTCGCAAGAACCTTGTTTTTTAGCATTTATACGTATGTTGCGAGGTAGGAATTCTGCTAATCGTAGTTGGCAACATTTCGCGCATGCCATGGATGTTGTTGCTGCGGTAAATGAGTGTAATTTAACCACAGGCCTCCTTCACTCGGCTTAAAAACCTACTCAAACCATATCAATTAAATATATAGGTATTCCTACTCACCTACCCACCTACTGAAAGCGACAAAATAAAGGAATATAATTAATACCTCTCGTAAACTTTCAATTAAATACAAAATGTGATTTAGTTTACTGTTTTTAAAGACCACAAGTGCAATAAATGGCGTTTATTTCTATGTAGAGGGCGCATCCTAATAGCGGTGCAGGTGTTATCGGACCGGCGCGGCGTCGCCCACGCGGTCGCTCGAGTAAATCACCAAACACGCGCCCGCGCCGACGCCGCGCCGCCACAATCTATGCAAATCGTGGGCTCAAACTTATTGCTCTCGCCTCGACTCCTTTCCAAATGCATACTAAACAGCTCACCAACCACGCCAGCCTTTGTTCCAAGTTTTTCACTTAACCTATGAATCGTTTATTTATGCCTACAAAAAAACGATTAATTCTAACTGACAAAATACAAATCAGTTTTTTTTTACGTACATAGATCATTAATTAGTGACTTACTCCGAGATTTTCTTCATAACATGCATACGAACGAGAATATTCCCATGGCGTTCTCGGAATAAGACACAGAATGTAACAAGAGCTGTTGCTCCCGTTCTTCCGCATAGATGCTACTCGCGTTACGATCCAATTATACCTGATACTGAGGAGAAATATTATTGCGCTGATTTACTACTATGGCCACATGTAATTGCTGTGAGAATCTCGACTAGTTTACAATGATAACCAAGTTAGGTATGTAACTATATGTAAGTGTATGCTATTACTTTACAATTATTCTCATTAAGTCTTAAGACTCCTTATACTGATGGTAATAATTAGCGGTACCTAACTTTTATGTTTCTTAGGCAGCCCTACTCATTTAATAATAATGACTCGATTTTTATGTGATATCCTATGCTATTAGTTAAAGTTAAACTGAGTGAGTGTTAAAGGAAAGCATGATTATTCGTTTAATTAAACTGTCCGAATGGTCAATGAACTTTCGCAAATTGTAGGCGGCAATTGTGTCCCGCACCAGAACGCAGCTGTGCCTCAACACCAACGCCGGATCAGCTAATTGCCTGCACATTTATAACCCTTTACAGTATTATTCACTTAATGAATAACCACATCATCCTTTAGCTATATCTTAGTAAAGCGTATGGAACTTTTGAAAACTGTTCTTGAACTGTTCTATACTGCTTAACTGATTTCAAAGCACTCAAGATGTTCTCAACAAACTTGTTGCACGCTGAGAGCGTACCCAACATAGTCATAAACTTAGTTAATCCCTCTGTCGGCAACATTGCCGATGCCGGCTTCAGTGCAGTTCAAATTGATTCAATTATCAGCGCACCTTGATCTCACTACAGATCTAAGATTCCCCCCTCAGCCCAACACGAATGCATTCTAAGATATTATCTTAGACAGTTACTGCGGGTTATTTTCTTTGAATTAGTACACGGAAATCAACGTTTCCAAAGGCGCTAACATGGTAGCGTGGGCAAGATGTGCATCCTATTTGCTAACGAACAAATATTTTCCGTTTAAAGGTTTTAAAATTATTGAACAGTGCACAAATTCAAATCACTCAATATTCAATAGGTGACGTGTGGAACTCACGTACACGTTGCTTTGAAGTTGGTCGTGAATTCATTGTTTTTGACGTACTGGCGTGGTATTGAACCACAGTAGGAAAGACTTGAGCTCACGTTCGGTCAAACCATGCGGTCTTTGAATATTAAAATAATTTTCTGTGAGAATCTTTTTATTAGGTACATTCGGCCAAAAATTTGTTCTACCACCCTACGGTCGACGTTCAATTGTACGTCATGATGATACAACAAGTTCGATTTTCCCATGCAATAATATTATGACAGTGACACGTGTCAACCTAAGCGATAATTAGATCTCAGAAACTTTTGTTAAAACTGGTAGACCACTTTCTTGGCCGACCGTACCATAAACATCACATGGGATATGCAAATGTGTGAAGTGATGACGCTCTGATCGCGCGTATTACTAATTTCTGCAGTGCAATTATGTCCAGTCTGTCTGATGGTAGTGTTTATATCGATTAAGCGTGACACGTGAATGGGTACATCGGACCCACATAGCCAGCATAGTGTGTCTGCTCACCTATCGTATCGGTTACGTCAGTTCCTTTTGCAATGTCATTCGTGACCATACTTAGAGCTTCTCATTGCATTTACTTATGGTGTTTGATTGTAAAATCATTGTTTATGACACAATTTTACCCGGCCATAACATAATGGAAACCGGTTTATGGTTAAAGCTGATACTATTGGTTTAAGATGTAAATAGTGTTAGTAGCCTAATAGAGTCATTCCTTTCAGCTAAAAGGGCTATGATTATGTTCAATGTTCATGATACCATTTATTGAGAAACTCGTTCCGAGGCTGGTGGTGTGTGTGGCGAGTGGCGACCGCCACCCTAGTCCTTATCTCTTCAAGTTGCATCGAGGTAGCGCGGCCAGCGCAACTGTTCCGCGCTAACGCCTTCTTTTACGCCATAGGTGCAATCCGAGCATCCGTTTTATGAAACAAATTGGTTTATGGTAGTAACTTATTTTGCATGTATTTTTTCGTCTTTCAATAATTTTAAGAGGAAAACACAATACTATGGTTATCCTTTATACAACTTTATCATGACGTAATTTTTAGCTTCGTTAAGCAGATTTACTACAATTTTATTTTAAGCATCGTTTCTTTAACCTTCCCACTTCAATGCATTCCTCGCAATCTCGAAGTGTTAAGTGGGCCTAATCTATGGAAACTACTCGTATTTGAGTAAAAAAAACAGTCTTAAGGACTTATTTGTTTTTTTTTGCTATGTATATAATTTGACTACTTGGAATGTCCTGTGAGATATTACTCTATATTCAGGCAAGCGGCAGTCGGGCGTCGGCATACGACATTATTTACATATACGCCGTTGTTCCTGCGCTCATTCATGACCGGGCCCGCTCAGGCTGCGCAGATTTATCGCCTTAATTTCATAAGTATCTCTTTGTTACATGGGCGTCTATATTATATTTGAGTAATATTGCTCCTATAACTCAGGCACAACCAAAGGAGGATACGCCGGAACACTTCGTTGCGCCTCGAGCTACTCCTTTATTGAGAATGCAAGATGAATCTCGATTAATCGAATAACAATTCTCTCTGCAATCATCACAGAAAGTTTCATTTAAATTTAACTAGATTTTGCAGTTCCGCTCAGTTTAAATAAGTATTTGGTCAAACGCTCCGCGCCTTTTAAGACTGTTGTTTTCTTTCTCGTGTAGAGTTAGTTAGACTGTGTATTGTATAACTTATATTTAGCACATTGTGCATACCCAGCATTGCTCTGCGACTCGTATAGGGTCTTTAATTACGCTTGATACTGTAAGATTTGTACGGCGAGCAACGACATTTTCCGAGAACATTGCAATCCGAGTCTTAATTCGCAGCTGGCGGAGCAACCGCGATGATTCATTTACTCTAACTTTAGCTAGGAGCACTGTGTCATCGCACTCTATTGTTACGTTATAGAGATGAAATCCCCATGCCAAATCAAAACTGTTTACGTCTTTACGACTGTGGTTACAATTAAAGTTGGCAGAAGTCTTCGTGACTCGAAGGTGTAACTACTTGTGTTTATCTTTCACTACGGGGTTTCTACAAATCTAAAGAAAAACTAACGCCGATGATGCTCATCTTTTTATACGCGTTTATTTACTTTAATGAAATGAAATTACGGCTTAATGGTTCCAGTAATGTAGAAATAGCTCCCAAACGTAGTTAGATCTTCCGTCGGAGCTTCTTTTTGCTACGGGAATTTGAAAGATTTTATGAACTACCCAATTGATTTCCAAAGTTTATTCAATTGCAACACAGAAAAGTGCTCTAGCGCTTCTGTTTCTGCGCATAAAAACTTTATTACCAATGCCACCAAAACTCCCTGCGATTGCCTTCCTGTGGTAGTCTACCCCTCGGGGATGAACATGTAGTGATAGGCATGACATGAAGTTAAGTGTTAAAACGAGTTTTAAACAATGACTCATTTGACTCATTTCGTAAAATAATGTAGGTATATAAATTATATAATTGTATTTAGCTTTTATTTGCCTAATAAATGTTGTATACAATAATAATAGTGGTATAAGCAATCTAAGTTTCATTGCCATGTTTTTGCGTGCATTATGTTGTTGCACCTACTTAAATAGCTAAATAAGTGCCAGAAGTTTCTCTATCATCTGTTTCCCTCGCTTTCCTTTAGTGTGACAAAGACAATAAATTTCCTCATTTACGTATCGGTACGAAATAAAGTTTTGTGACAGTGTGTCTTATGTTTGAGTCGCTCCACACCACGGCCACGACTAAATTCTAGTTGCTCACTCACTCTCTCACTGTGGTCTTAGGTCAGGCGCTTGGCGATCGGGGAGGGATACTGCACGCGTCAAACCGCGCACTCATCTTCCTTTGTACCTTTGTATTCACTACACGTCTAACGTCATTCGTAAACATTAACACTATCGGGTAAACATATCGGTAGTAACTCGATCTCAACACGTTAACAATATTAAAGTCAAGAACGCCGGGAAAGCATAATTAATTTCCTCGGCTGATAAAATATTCCGACGGAGAATTAATAAAACTCGTTGCCATAATTTTCTGGCACATAAACGGCGGTTTGCGTCCATTGAATAATTAATAGAAAAGGGGCGACTGAATTTTCGTGGAAGTTTCATTGAGAGAGTATTTGTGACTAAGATAATTTAAAATGTTATTTGAGTATTACTATATTATATAATAGTACCAGTCCAGTAGGTACCTACTGCAGTTTAGATGGGGAGCGCAAGTTATTTCATCAACATTAAAAATATGTATTATAATTTGAGTTGGAAAACAAAGTTTAGAACGAACATTGCAGGGCTGATTTGAGCAAAGCCGTGGAGGACTGACGGTCAACCGAAAATTAATTAACATACTTTGGCGAGCAACCCTCGGACGAGGTGCGGTGGAGCCCGAGCTCACAGGTGGCCAGGCCTCCCCGCGTGCACCCGAGGGGCGCCAATGTGAATTGACATCAAAATTATTCTTCATCATCTCTTTTAAGCTAATAAAACACCCGCTTATGCAATTCATAAAGTCAAAAAGCAAAAACGTCGTTAAAATATGTTCGGTTCTTATCTTACACGTGCTAGTTGTGTTTAAGAGGTAACGACAAAAATATTTTAGTGGTATTTAATCGAATGAAGAATTAATTGCTATGTGGCATTTAAAAAAAATTAATTTGGCTACAAACTAAAGTTATCCTAATTTAAAGCACTGCCGCCGTTTTCTTCATTTAAATAAGGCACCTGCGTAATCGCTGTTAGGTATATCCCGCCGTGTTTTATACATACATATATTTCAACTAAATCAATGAAGTGATTTTAAATTATATCATTATTCCCCTTTATAAATTTCGCACACGTGCTTTTGTAAAAAAAAGACAAATCACAGGAAGGGTCTAATGGTATGCCTATAAAATTCGTGTTGCTGTAAAAACACGCTACTTTTATAGATTTTACAAGGGACACGCGATACAGAGGGGCCAACAACATTAAATTACCTGAATTATTCCGTTGTTGATATTAAATGCATTCCTATTTCAGAAGTCTGAGATCGCGTGCAACCGACCCAGGCGCTACTTAAACAGAGGTCGGCACATTTATTTCTTTTTCTGGTAATTTTTGTGCATAATTTTTCGGTTAGTCCCTTGTTTTACTCTGGACGTTATAGTGTAATTTATTTTATTACTTAAATGTTACTGCTAGTTACTGCGAAAACCGTATGAAAAAGATTAAATCATTTAATTTCAAAACTAATAGTAGTATCGGTTAATTTTTATGTTGTAACATACTCGTAGAATGGTTTATTTATACACCCGACCGATTGTTTCACCCACTCAAATACGTAGCTGTAGGGAACCTACGCTAACTCTATTTTTGGCCTAACATATATTATGAATACGTTATTAATTACATACATGCTGGGTTAGTTCAAAGTTCAAGCGATAAATGAAGAAAGCTCAAGTTTACAAATAAATTTAAGACAATCTATCCTATCTATAAGTACAGTGGTGACTAAACAAGTGTTCTTTATAAATAAAGTATCGGAGGAAAATCGTCGGGAATTAATCAAAGGACACAAAGCATATAAATCCCAAGTTGAAACTTCAAACATGACCGAAATCTTGCTTCATCGGTAGCTCATGCAGAATATTTCAGAATAGGATAATCATGAACGCGACCCCAGCGCGTTGATACGAGGGTCCCAGTTATTGCGGACACTTGTCATATAAACACAATGCGAGTGGGGCCCGAGCGATGCTTTATTATTTTAATTATTGCACGTTCACGATGCGCTCTTTGTTAGACAGCCGCGTCAGAGAGATTGGTATAATGCGGAGTTGAATTAGTCACTCGCCTGTGTTTGTTTTGATTGAACTGTGTTGTACAAACTTGAATTGTTTACGTTGAAGCGGTTTTTAATCATAATTAATTTTAGAAGGTTACGCGAGCCTGCTATTTTGATATTTTGCGGCAATACACTAAGTAACTATTTGACTGTATAAAGATATAATTGGCAACGATGTGTCAAAATCATGACCACTTGGGATTTTCACTTTAAAATGTCATTGTTTTCAACAAAAAAAAAACTGGCATACAGTAGTCATAAGATCTCCGTGCAGCAGAAATCACCAAGGAAATAATAGGTATTGGAATTTCCTTGTTGATAAGTGAATAACTCTATAATAAAACGTTTCAAGAGCAGTCATGACCTTCTGAACTCTCGGTAGTAAAAAAAATATCCTATCATGCAATAATTTTGTAACCAGTCTCCGTATCCGTAGTACAAAAACACGTCCAATATTATACTCCTAATTATACGTTCAAACTAGGCAAAACGTTTGTAAGAGCATAAATATGTTAATAATTTTGCTGGATAGTGTTTATAATTTTCACCATAAAATAAACTCTAAAGTTAAGTTAACTAACATTAGCATTAACCAGGTAATGCAAATAAACTTCTTACGGATTTGATACTATTATAGCGGTTTGTTGACGTGACAAAAGATAAGTTGTAAACCAGAGTACCCACCTCAGAGTTTATTTTTGTCTTGTATGAGTTATATTAAGCGGCAATAAAGCCCGCATTAGGAATGAAGTGCGAACGTGCAATACATTGTAGCAAGTGTCGTAAATGTGACCTAAATATGTATTACATAATAAAACCTGGAATATAAACATTTTCAGAAGTGTACATACGTATACGTATGTATTTACCTACTATAGTGATTTCAATTAACTAAGTCCTGCCCCACTAATACTACTACACACTAGGTATTTAATGAATGTAAAATACCACGCAACTGTGCATTGTCAATTTGAGTGTAAGGACGCGCCTGCGTGGATTAAAGTGAAAGATTAAAACTTCTGATTAACCTCCAATCTATGTAAGAAATAAAGTAAGACAATCTGTTAAAAAGCGTGCTAGGGCTTGCCTTCCTTGGTTTTCCACCTTAACGCGACGCGGGCTCGAGGGCGGGCGGGCGCATACTTTACTCTCTCGACTTCGTTCTTCATAACGAAATTCTCCATTTTGATATTTTTATATTATATTTATAAACATCTCGTACCTGCATATTTCTAGCAGTAAATATGAAAATTTTCGGAATGCCTACGACCTCGCCTCTTGGATCTTGGGGGAACAAAGCTTCTTCGGTATTGAGATATTTCGGAGTTCGGAACGCTTAACTTTTGTGTTTTATTGCGATAAATATTTACGGATTTAACCTGTACTTTTGTAGTGCTACAGTAGTAAGTTTTCTAAACATTTAAGAGTTATTTACCGCTTTAGAAGTAGGAAAGTATTAAATTGATGTCAATTGACGCACTTTACTAACCCAGAGTAGCCACAATAGGCACGAAATGGAAGTTTACAGTCCGAGCATCCGAAACGGTAAACAAACAAATCGTCTGACGTAAGAAGCTCTCGAGAAACCGAACGAGTCATAAATAGTAATAATACGTCGGCCATTCAACATTTAAGAGCGGGAATAACATTTAATGCAAACCTACAAGGAAACTGCTACATGCTTAATTGTTTAATAATTCAATTCAAGGAGTTAATTGTTATAAAGTTTAAGCACATTTCTTATTAAAATATTCACTATGTACACCTACAGTGATTTAGAAATGGCATCTAGTCAAACAATTTTTCAAACAATCGGTGCACGTTTAATGAAAATACTAACACATCGACCGAGACCCTGTTCTGTAACGAGTACTATACATACAATAATATAAATATTTACTTGAGAGGAATACACTCTCTCAAGAATAGTACGAACATAGGGTAGAAGTACCGGTTTTGGCCATCTTTACACCGTTTTTGGCCACTTTACATTTTAACTAATATGTAAAGCATAATGAAATCACAAATATATTTTTATATTTTTCTTCAGTCTTAACTAATTATGAATAATATTTTAAATTTTACAGCATTTTTGATACTAAATTCAACCTCAACCTTAACCTAATTGGGCCCAGTGTGCGTTGTGTTGCAATGAGCATAAACGTTGTTTTCCTATTTTCAAAAACTGAAAATGGCATTATAGAGCCTTATTAGTAGATTAAATGTCCCACTTACAAAAAACGCCCTGTTTGTAGTATGGTGGGCCTTACGAGGTTAAATGGCCAAAAAGGGTACACTGGCCACAAACGGTACTTCTACCCTACGTGCTCATAACGCAATATTAGCATTTAAGCATTTTCTAGTAGGTAAGTGGTAAGTGTAGGTATGTACTGAGCGCTTTCATCTCTATTTTTGCTTACATGGTTAGACTACGCTTTTCTTTTGGTTTTGTTCAATGATAAACACCTCAACAAGGCATTATGCAGCATAAAATAGTGAACTCAGATCGGACTTGAACGCAGACACATCCTTCGCCGTAGGAGTGTCTCCCAACCCAATCCCAAGGCAAGGCTTTAATTTTATCTTTAAAACGATTGTGGACCGACAACTGAGTCGCATAGCTGTAAAATTAAATCGCAATTTTTGGTGCAAAGCATCGATTGCGTCTCGCCCACGCTAACTCTACTCGACCCACAACAGCCATTTTCCCGGTCTCTGCAGTAATGTACTATTTCTACTAAGACATCAATTAAACGTATGTTGTTTTTGTTACAGCGAGCGGGGCGCTCGCGGCCGGCACCATTGCGTCCCCGTGGAGCACGGCGGCCGGCGCGCCCGACACCAACGGATCGGGCGGCGCCGATGCGAAGCACCTCGACGTTGGCGACGCGAGCGATGATGAAAAGGTAACAAAAAGCGTAACTACGAAACAGTTAATTGTTCAGTGGAAAACGCAATGCATCTAAAAGAATTAAAGTTTATGTGACGAGAAGAGTTTACAGAATGACTTCACATTCATACTGGCCACATGGGGGGCCTAAAAAGAGATGGACCTAATCTGTGACGAGCGATATGAAAAACTAGGGAATGAATACAGAGATGACGGGTGACCGGGATGGCGCCGCCCTCAAATGATTGGTTTAGGATAAGATGAAATTTGATTGTTAAATAAAAGGCGGTAGGCTTAGTTCGTACTTGGTAGTCACTGCCTAATACGTAGTTAGCGGTCCTGGGTTCAATCCCCGGTATGGGCCATACTTTGTGTGATGAGCGCAAATATTTTTTTCAGTCTTTGATGTGACATAATTATGTAGTATTTTCCGGATAAGGATGTATCGCTGTATTGTACCCATAATACAAGCCTTAAGCTTTTCTTGGAACTAAATTAATTTGTGAGAGAATGTCCCACTGACATTTATTTATTTATTACTAGCAGCAGCTACAAGTAAAGGGTCTAGCAGGCTAAGCTAAGAAGAATGGCCCCCACGAGGGATTGTGTTCTACTTTTAGGTGGAGTAGTGGCAGGATCTAAGAACACTGTATGCCTGATATCAGCCTCCGATCTTCTTTTGTTTCAGATTTATTCACGAAAATGTTAAAAAGTCAAGGTAATTTTTAAACTGTAATTATAGCTAAACCTAGCCAGCGAGGGTAACCAAATAAAATCAGAATTGTGGAGGATATAATGGGGTTACTAATACATATTTTTACAGAACTTCATGTCCTTAAACTTAGATAGAACAGGAAAAAGAACTTTTTTTTTTTTCGATTAATTTTTTTGCCACTTCTCGTGGAGACACAACTACCAAAAAAATTACGTGACAAGCCACAATTGTCAACTACGTATACATTCAAAAACATTTTCAAATATCATGGTGCGTCATGACAACAAAAATAAATAAACGAACGTATATTTTGTCGTCAGCTGCAAATCAAATGTATTAGCTATGGTACTATTATTCTAAATGTGTTTTTTTTTCTTTCTTATTCTACACAAATAAGGAAAGTCAAAGTTTAGGACATTTACCACACAAAATATCGTCAGTCAAAATATTTTTATTTGTAGCACTAGAAAATAACAAAGCTTCGTCAACGTTCTGTATTACTTTTTTAAAAATATCTATTAGTAACCCCATTATATCCTCCACAATTCTGATTTTATTTGGTTACCCTCGCTGGCTAGGTTTAGCTATAATTACAGTTTAAAAATTACCTTGACTTTTTAACATTTTCGTGAATAAATCTGAAACAAAAGAAGATCGGAGGCTGATATCAGGCATACAGTGTTCTTAGATCCTGCCACTACTCCACCTAAAAGTAGAACACAATCCCTCGTGGGGGCCATTCTTCTTAGCTTAGCCTGCTAGACCCTTTCTATTTTAACGTAATAACACGGTATTTGTAAAAATAACTACGAAGCACATACAATAGGCAAATATTAACTCGCCGATGTGAACAAACCAGAAACAGCATCGCTTCGAGTGGTTTCAAGGAACCATGATTCACGATGTTTTCGTTGGTTGGGCCGAGTCGAAGGCAGCATGTTATTTTTATTTTCTTTTGAGAATAGAAGCAACCCATTAATTACAGTGACGCACACTTTGCCTTGCCTTGTGTCTGAATCTGTAAGCGAAATCGACAAGCAGATGTTCATTCATACGTCTGCTTTATGTTCTTATCGTACCTACTGTGATAAAATGTAAGTTCTTTGAAATCTCAGAAGTAAATTTGAATTAATTTACGAATATTTTACACAGGACTTGTCAGCGGCCGATGCGGAAGGAGTATGGAGTCCCGACATCGAACAAAGTTTTCAAGAGGCACTTGCTATATACCCTCCATGTGGCAGACGCAAAATTATTCTTTCGGACGAGGGCAAGATGTACGGTGAGTTTAGACGTGCTAAAGAAATTTAGCAAGTTATTTTAATGCCCAGTATAGGTTAAGGTGTAACTGTAAAATCTCAATAAGTACATACTTATTTGTTGAATCTGATCGACAAAATGCTAATTCAGTTCCCACAGCCCTAATGTACCAGTTGTCGCAATGTGTTGAACGATTCATAATGCCAATATGGCAGAATTATAGAGCCATATCAAGGCCATTCCGCCCAAAATGAACAATGGATATAGCACGAGACAAAAGGCAAGGTATTGATGTCAGCCGACAAAGCGGTTTGCGCAATAAGATTCCGCGGAAAGACGTGCACCAACCATTATTATCTCTTGATTGGACCAGGTTGACAATTCGCAAAACCTCAATGTAGTTAGCCGTCTCTGCGTACCATCCGAGTGTATCTTAATATACTACTCGTAATGCAGCAATTGTCTCACGTTTTATTAGCGTTCCCTATTCAAACACGTTAGAATCTAACTGAAATTGATCAAGGTTTCAAAGCCTAAAACACAAATAAAACATTTACTTAAACTGTAATAAATAGGTATGATATGAAATGCAAAAGTACAAATCTCAAAAAGCATCTCGAAAGTGGGATGCTCAGCTATTCAGAATTGCTAAGTCCGAGGGAGAATTTTTTCACGTTACAGTGTTAACTTAGGAAGCTCGTTAACAAGACGTGATGATCGCCACTTAAAACCTTTTTTCTTCTTGTTAATTAAATGTTAAAGAAGGCCTGCTTTGAATAAACAAAAGATTTGCTCTTATTGCATAAATAAAATCTAATATCCCTGAATAATCAGAAATATCATTAGGAAGTATCAAAGTATATAAAGCTAGGAATTTTCAGGGTAATACGGGATTTCTAATTCTTTTGACAACACGATGTCACGAACATTATGGAACGCAATTGACATAGAACAATTAAAGGCAGCCACTGCCATTACGCCGCCGGACGCACATTAAGTTCGCGCCAACATTACGTCCTGGTTTTAATTAAAGGACTGTCCGCTCAGCGCCGTCGCGGGGCCAAATGGAATTGCTAAACAAATTTGCCACAGAGACGATGTGTCCACCTTAAGTGATTTAATAGACGGAATGAAATGCAATGTTTATCTAGAAACTCGAGAATAGAGCGCAAACATGGGCGCTTTCAGCAAACTATAACCATTTTGTACTTTGATATTTCAGTGTTCATCTTTTGTATTTTAAGCACTTATATCATTTATTAACCAAATGTTATGATGATACTAGGTACACTATGAATCACATACCCAACAATAGTCTTCTTCAAAAGTCACATGGACACAAAACACTTGACGTATTTTATCTAGGGAATTAAATTAAGTGTAATTTGGACGAGTCCGTAATTTGAAAGAGCGTGTTGTATAATAATTGCGGACACGCGTCGTCCGGACAATATATGACCACATTACTCGTGGACGTGTCCGCCCGAGCTTAATCTAGCGCTCTAAAAGTGCGTCACCCTTGTCCGGGCTTGCTCTGCACCCACACCCTCGCCCTTATTCTCATCTTTGGAGAACAAATCTTATGGGTACGTACTAGGATGTACGAAAATGAACGCAACGTTTGAGCACGCAAACTTGAATGAATGATAAATGATAACATAATGACGTAGAATGATTCTTGATGATTAATGACGTAGAGGTCTTCTGCATCATTTTCAGTTCCGTAGCTTTTCAGAGACGTTAGCAATAGTGCATAAAGCTGTAGAAGTTGCGACAAGGTAGTCAACTGAAACTTGCTCGATGCTTCATGCAGTTGGGAACAGTTTGCCTACAAAGCTAGTACTCGTGGCATCATTGCTTGCACGTTCGTGAGTTAAGACATTCAAAACCGCTCAATATCCTCGGGAGTATGAAAGTTTCGACGGCGCACGGTTTCACGTGGTCCGGGGGGCGGAGGGCGAGGGGTTAGCCGGGAGGGCTAAACTATGCGAAGAATGCGCAATTAGTGAGCGAGCGAGCGTGTAAGGGGCCCGGCCGCGCCGCTAGGCGGCGAACGCAGTAAGAAAATATAAAGAAGGGGCGGGCCGCCCGCGCCCGTTGTTTAGCGCCCCGCCCGCCTTTGGGCATAACTCCCGATTGTCTCCTGAGAAATCCTCCTTAGACCCATCGCAACTCAACCCTTCCCGCGAGGATTCGCCTGGCATAGCTTCTGTTTGGGTCAGCGTGAAATTTTACCTCGCCACCCGTATCTCAGCACAAAGTCTAATGTTTCTTTTATCGAAAGATTCTTATTGGAAGAATTCCTAATCTTCCATTGAAAACAATCGCAAGGTCATGCCTTAGGGGCGACGTTAATGTATTTCTGATGGATCTTCAATATCTCCAATATATCCCATTATAAAATAAATTACGGTCATAAAACGCGATAGGAAAAGTATAATAAAAAAATATATTTATTTTATTAGTATAAACTAAAATTGATGATATATATGGCTTTTTTAATAATGTGTACTATAAACCGTATAGGGAAACACAATTTTCTCAGAGATAATACTTAATATTCATAGGTAGAGCGCGCACGCACGATTTCATCCGCGCGAAGTGCGCGAGAGCGTGGCCGCGTCGCGCTGGCAATGGACCAAATTAGCCAACTAACGAAGTAATAAATAATGATCTCTTGTTTTTTCTATTCACTGTGGAATAGAAACGTTTCGAGTTGATCCTTCTCCTCTGCAGCGAGGTATTTATAGAAGGATGCATACGTCGTTTCGGGTGAAAGCACTCTTAATGCCTGATTCGCGGGCAGGGATCTAACTAAGTGGAAGTTACACTTACGACGAATAACATACGGCGTGTTTATTCTTCTTACTAATTCGTGTTAATAGCAATTTGTTAGAGTAGCCACGAATACTAATTTTAGCTTTACACCCGCCGTGAAAATTTTATGATGGAGCCATAATTTTGTAGTAATTTCAAGAATGCTTGCTATAACAGACATTCTAAAAGTTTGTAAGATTTCTATAAATGTCCTGGCTGATATCGAGATGTTTAGTGGAGGATTAGTTTAAAATTCTAAAGGAAGATATTCTAAAAATAGCAGTTATTAATTAATTTGTGGTTTTACCTTGAGTAACATTTTCATGTTTAACAATCAAACGTGAATTGTTGATCCTTGATCATTATCTATGCATCACATTTTATATGACATATTCTTTAAGTGTGATACTTAGTTTTGCGGTCGAGACTGATGAATGGACCGCAAAACTAAGTACCACACTTTTAAAGAACATGTCATATAAAGTGTGATACTTAGTTTTACGGTCCAGTCATCAGTATAGTTCTAGGTTACTGATACAGTAATGAACTAATGAAATATTCATCAGTCAGTCATATTGTTAATTTTGAATATTGCCCTCAAAATATGATAGTTAACTTAATATAAAGCTATAAAGCATGCCTTGACTAATACAATATATACTCAGCAATAAAGCTAAAGTAGAAAAATATTTTTTTACGGATAAAATTCTCAACCAATCCATAGGCGAACCAACACATGTATTCCCATATGTTCCGTTCGCCTCAACGAGCCAGCAAGGGGTTAATTAAATTCGCACCAGCCGCCTCTCGTCGCCATCGCATTCCCTGAATTCAATGAGATTTCAATTTACTTTGGCCCGGTCGAGTCTGCCTCTACATTGTCCACGAATTAATACACTATTGCCCAAATTAAAACTGTAACCCAGGGTCACAGGTCCGATCACTGTCAATTGAGTTTCAATGTGGTTTTACACGCACACACACACACACACACAGACAGACACACACACACACACACACACACACACACACACACACACACACACAATTATTAAAAATTAGGTAAATTAGTTTTAAGGATGGTACTATACTATATAAACTGTAGATATGGAAGAGCGGTGCCTCCTGGCACAGGTTATTTAAAATAACTTACAAGGAGACGCCGGCCATCATAAGATCTGTACTGGTTTGCTAAAGAAATAAAGAATTTTGAATTTTGAATTTTGAATTTTTTGGTTAACTGTTACTTAATGACTCATTTTTTTGTAAGTAACCATCACGAGTTCTCTTGGACTTTAGGTAAACTATTATATTATTATTAGAGAGACTCTTATGTCCAGCAGTATACGTCTCAAAATTGAAATGGACAATGTTTTAATTATATCGCTGTATGGTATATTACTGAGAAATATTTTTTGAATTTTAATAATTATTTCGAGATCGCGGACCAAATATTTTTGGTAGTTAAGAATAAAATGCATATTACGCTATTAATTAAAATAAACAAGCTCGGTAGCCTTACCGAGTCCGACCAATCCTCCCTGCATTCCTGCTCGGCTGCAGTTTCAATCATTGAAAATAGCTATTCAAAATATTTTGAAAATTGTTTCATAACGGAATCGACAGCGAGGCTGTACCGGCATTGCATTGTACTGTGCGAGTTTTCACTGTTCAGCAATGCGAAATATTTCGCGGGTTATGTCAATCGGCGTAGGCCACGTTTTAATTACGTAATTGGAAAATACGGAAAACATTTGTTCATTCGTTTCGATAGTTAAATTTAAATGTACCGGACATTCTAGATTTCCGGCTTCCCGCTACTACACAACTATAGACAATTCTTTCTTCGAATAAAAATCGTTTTTTTTTTTTAAACTTACGAATTCCTTACTTTTCTTTTTCAGGACGAAATGAGCTGATAGCAAGATACATTAAATTAAGAACAGGGAAGACACGCACAAGAAAACAAGTGTCGTCACATATACAGGTGCTAGCTAGGCGGAAACTTCGTGAAATTCAGGCTAAACTTAAAGTGGTAAGATTTATTTGATGTCCTATATGCTTTGCTCCAAATATTTTAAAGGATTATAAAAAACTGAGTATTGAGTAATTAAATGAGCTATAATGACGTTTAGGATGGAGGAATGATGAAGGAAAAGGCCATGCAGTCTATGAGCACGCTCTCTAGCGCACAGATCGTGGCTGGTTTGCCACATCCAGCGTACCATCATACGGTACTTGGCTTGCAAAAGATATGCCTGTTGTGTTTTATTGGGCAAAATTAAATGTATTCTTTGCTTATCTCGGCATGGCAACGCCAAGTGCACTATCAATTAAAAAAAACAATAACAAAATTGCTTTTAGCAGTGTCAATGTATTTTTTTACAAAAATGAGTGACGTGCATTATCGTGTTTAGTCATCAATAACTCCCATAAACCTTTTTAACCAAAGCTGTTTACTAACATAGATTTTGAAAGAAAATACATTTTAAATCGTGGAACGAACGTAAAACATCAAATGCCGATAGCAGACTAACGTAAATTGTTTTTGATTTCACATTTTCTTTTTGGATAATAGTGCAATTTCAAAATAAATCATAAAGTATAATAATATTTGCGCTTTCGTGAAAATAACTTGTTTAGCTGACCATAACACAGAGTAGAAGGCTTACCTTATTGTATACCTTGTAGGTACCTAATCTGTACAATTTTTTAACTGCTTTGATTTTTACGGCAGCCACAATGTCGAATCTTTTTATTATATTTAGATAAGGAGTTTTCTAATTTTACAAATAAGTGATGATTTATTATTGCACATAAGTGTTATACAATATTATGTACTAGCATTTTGTTCAAGTAAAGAAATTAAAGTGGTTAAAACTATCTGAAAATCACATTAAAATCAAATGAAACAAGCACTACAGCTAAGAACTTTTCTTTTTCAGCAATTTTGGCAACCAGGCTTACAAGCGGGGCCTTCACAAGAGTAAGTAATCAAATTTGTTACTAAATTTGACGAAAATTGACCAAAAATCAAAAATATCTCTACTAAATTTTTATATTTTGCAATGTACGGTCAGCTGCAGAGAAATGTAACCCCCTTTGCAAGGCAACTTGTATGCAGGGGGGGTTAGTTTTCTCTGCAGCTGACTGTACTACGTTGCGATACATTTCAGAATATTTTCAAGATATTTTTGATCCTTACACATTTTTGATATGTGTATATTATACTGAATTAGAGCAAAGAAAAGCAAAGCGACCTAAATGTCTATAAAAAATCAAGCAATAGTAATTTTGAGATTTAGCAAATCGTCATACATAGAATTACAACTCAACTAACTACAGTGTTTTCTGTTGCAGTGTAAAACCGTTCCCTGGTTCTGGTTACAAGGGCGTGCCCGGAGTCGGCGGCGTCGGAGTCCCCGGTGGCACCGACGTAGCGCCGCCGCCGCCCTGGGAAGGCCGGGCAATCGCTACCCACAAACTGCGGCTCGTGGAGTTCTCGGCCTTTGTCGAACACCCGCGCGACCCAGACACGGTTGGTACTTAAACGTACAGTAACCTAAAGGACTTCTCAAACTTCTTCAGAGTTAAAAGTTTTTGTTTCTCGAAGATATCAAATGTAATTGAAAGTTAGTACAAAATAGCTTATAGCAAACTAGCTAACTTCTTACAAAAAACCTCCTTCTCCAGTCGGGTAAAAATAATCGAAAACGAAGCAGTATATTTTTACCGTACATAGTACTTCGAGCATACTAGATAGTTTTGCTGTGTGTCCAAGTGTGAAGATATTATGCGGCAGAAATGCTAACCGTACCTATTAAGCTCAAAAAATAAATAACTTTAACATTATTTGTCTACTCACCTCATTGGAGTATGGATTGCCACACTTTTTCAGAGTTTCGAAAAACTATTATAAAATCGGAGCGAAGGACCAATTAGTTAATTTTGTTTCAGTATCCCCCGAGTACAACACCATCACAACATCTATTTGTTCACATAGGTGGTTCAGTAACATACGCTGACCCATTATTAGAGGTGAGATTTAATTCAAAATAAGATAACACGTTTTAAATATATATAGCAACAAATTGAACCATGATCTATAAATGGAGGCTTCAGTATGTGATCTTGAATAAGCCTACCTAAATTGTACTACATTTATATCGACGATCTGGTGAAGATGGAAGCCGATAAATACAAAACACAAAACCGACCGTCGTGGAGATCCTATGTCCAGCGGTGGACGTCTTTCGGCTGATTTGATGATTTATATATCAAAGTCCTAATCATTACTACGACACTAGACCAATTTCACGAAACTTTTCTAAACTGTACTTAATAATTAATTCTTCTTCTTTCAGTCGGTAGAAGTGCAACAAATAAATGACAAGTTCCCAGAGAAAAAAGGGGGCCTAAAGGAACTGTTTGAAAAGGGTCCGCGGAATGCTTTCTTCCTGGTCAAATTCTGGGCGGATCTAAACTCGAATAATTTAGATGATCCTGGGGCGTTTTACGGTGTTACTAGTGTGTAAGTATGATTTGACATACTTAACTATGATTTGGAGATGTTCATTGTCGTCTGAATTAAATACTGGAAGAAGAGCTTGTTAATAGACCAACACCTATTTCATAATTAGAGAAAATCTCAACACAATCAGTCAAAATCTACTAAACACTGTGGGGTGAGCCAAGCTTCCTAATGGTACAAGGTTAATTATACTCCTATGAAAATATGTATTTAAATCAACCGTAATTAATGACACAAACAACGACCTTACTTCTCTTACTACTCCTTGACCAACACTGCATTTTTAAGTTTTATGCATCCCTCTAAACGAAATTCTAGACGCAGAATGTATGAAACGTTATTCACCATAATGACAGTTTGGTATTTGCAAACTGTGCTGTCAAATGCTTAATATGATAATTGATAATACATGGAAATCTAATCACTATTTCTACTTGTTTACAGATACGAAAGCAACGAAAACATGACGATAACGTGTAGCACCAAAGTGTGTTCATTCGGCAAGCAAGTTGTAGAAAAAGTGGAGACGGAGTATGCACGGTTTGAAGGAGGGAGGTTCGTGTACCGCATTCACCGTTCACCGATGTGCGAGTACATGGTCAACTTCATACACAAGCTCAAGCATCTACCTGAGAAGTACATGATGAACAGTGTATTAGAGAACTTCACGATACTACAGGTGAGATACGGAATTAATTTTATTGGAATTCTACTGTGTTACCTAGTGTTTGCAAAATTCCATTTGAAATAATTGTTTACGTGTGTTCTAAAACATGATTAAAAAAAATTGACAGTCTTCTTACATATTTTTTTTTATATTCCACAGGTGGTGTCAAATAGAGATACTCAAGAGACATTGTTATGTGCCGCGTTTGTTTTCGAAGTGTCGAATAGTGAGCACGGCGCTCAGCATCACATCTACAGGCTCGTGAAAGACCCATTAACCGCCCCCTAATCCCTCCTCCCGCCTGTCGTAGCTATCATTCCTTCGGCACACCAATCTCGGGCGAAACACAACGGACCACAATGGGCTCATGCTTAAGACCCCGTGAAAGTTCTTATTTCCATCCGGCTAGTAACCTTATTTCATTGACAGATTTAGACAAAAAAATATCTGTTATTCGCGTGTTGCAATCGTAACATAGTAAATTGTGATCTGGATATAACGCTACAAGTATTTTTGTAACTAAATGTTTATTGTATAGCTCAATTTTTAATAACTCTATTTTAATGTTTCGATGTTTTTTTTCCTTTGTTTTCTACTTTATCCCTGTCTATGGGAACTGCCTTTTCAAGTTTTAACTTCAGCTGAAATACAATAAAGAGTTTTGGAGCCTCAAAGAGATGGTGTAACGCAAAAGATGTTTTAAAAGATATTTTAAGACTGACTGTAAAAATATCATTAAAATCCATACTCGTCCCTCATGTCGCTGTTAAAATTTGGAAAAGCAAATAAGAGTTAACTTTTGATGAATCAACGGATAGCTTTCATATTATATTATCCAAATTAGAGAAAAAATGTTTTGCTTTTGTTTAAATATATAAATATTACAAGAGTAATATTACTATTTTACATAATTCTAAAATGAAAATACGATATCGTTCAGTAGACGCATGTAAAATAATATCAGTTAAGATATAGAATTGAATACACACAGTGCCTCTATAATTATGTTACATTAACATAAATTACTTGAGCATGTTTAGTCTTTTCACTGCATTAAAGTTAATAGGTATCTAAAGAAGAAAGTGATTAGAACAGTGAAAAGATTAAAACTTAGTGTAGGATACCGTGAATCATTCATAGGTTTCATAAGTATAGAATTATTAAGAAGTGTCTAGTAAATAAATAACAAAAAGTGTTTGACAGCTATCAAGCGCTGTTGTGGTACAATTCTTGTTGAATCAGTTAAATTAGATTTCGAATTTACTTAAATTTAATGTGGCGAGTGTCAAAGCTTTTCCTTATTATTAACATTTTTTCCTACATCTCTAAAACATTCTGTTATTTAGTGTCTTAAGTGAATGCATCTTTAAATGAGAGAAACACTAAAAATCACGCTTTGCATCTCGAGTTCAATTAGATTAGAGTTTTCTTTAGCTTTTTGATTACTTTGTTTACGTACTATTTAGTTTTCGTTATCGTTATTTTCGATATTTGCCACATTCAAATTGATAATGATTGTAAATATGTATAACAACAAGCCTGTTCACTAATTAAGCGTTAACGTGTTTATGTGATCAGCGATTTGGATTTAAGGACACGAGACGTCATAGAGTTTGTCTATATTTGTAAGAAAGCCCCGAAAAATCTGTATTCCACTTGTTCTTACTTCATTCGCAAACCATATCTGAACACTTAATCTATTAGATCCCGTGTTCCTTTGGCAGCTAGGTTGAAAGCAGTAAATCCCTTTTCCAGTGAGATCTTATTATCTTCCCCGAGAGTACTATTATTCTACTTATTTATGATTATCTCTGTAAATCTTGTCGCAGCAACCTAGGCATCTCGCTTTCAACTTTCAAAGTACAAAATAAGTATTGACACGTTACTCGAAACAACCTGCCGATTATACAATAAGTATTTACGTGGCAATGATTTGATCTCTCTTTTAGTCAAATATTTTAAGGGTCCTCCCGTCAGCGCAACGTCGAGCGCACATTTAAGTTTACACTGTGCTAAGATTTATGTGCATTAAATAGTTTTAGTTTCAAGACATGAGGTAGGTAAATATTATCTTAGATAATAACAATAAGAGATTTTTGTATTTATTTGGTATAGTTATATTAGGTAAATTGTAAAGTGAATAGTTTTAAGTTATTTTTTTTATATGGCGATGGTCGTTCCTGATTGTCCGACTAAATGTTGTTCGCGGTACTTAAAAGATGGAACTTAATTTTGGTTGCAATCAAATTTCGACTTGCTTTGTGTGAAGTATTATGGATTCATCCTTCCATTGATTAGTGTGTGAGAAAAAGAGATCTTATTTGTTGTGATTTTATACTTTATTTTATATTCTACTCAAATGAGATTAAGTGCGATCTAAACAAATCTGTCCTCGTTAGTTTACATGTTTTCTTAAAGATACTTATTTTAAAACGGATGGCAATAATGTAAAGCACTGTGTAAATAGAGATAACCTTTAGTGCATTTCTTTCCGCTAGTGTTCTAAGCGATCTTCGCTTTTGTAAGTCTTTCATATCGACAATCTGCCATATCAAAATAAAAATATACCTTAAAGATTTAGTCGGCAGCGTTGCAGATAATCATTTGCTTGACTTTATTATTTTGCAATATATTTTCCGGAGAAATTATGCTTTCTTCTCTCTTTACTGGTAGTAAATGATTTTCTACAAAACCAGCCGACACTGTGTACAGTATTTTAAAGATAATATTACGTTAAAGATTTGTATGAAAATTTAATTATATTGTCTTCATAAAATGTATGGTTTTTATTGATTCACCTAGTTCATGCCTGCTATACTTAGATCGGAGAATTTATCTGTTTTCCCCAAACTAATTTCCATCCAATTTTAAATTAACTTTTACATCTCAAGCGCGATGTCGCGTTTTTTTACGGAAATTATCAGTCCTGTAAGTGACCTTGTAAATTTTAATATAAGTAACGTATAGTAAGTCTCTTTTTTTTTCAATGTTAAATAAATATTTATTTTAGCATAACACATAATAAATTAATACATATTGCCCCGGGGGCCCGTTTTCTATGGTCTGTGGGCCCGATTCACGAAAGCCTTTTTATTTTTATTACAAGAAATCTCTTTCCAACAATACGAGGGCTGCACTGAAAATTTCTGGAATTGAATACTTACGAAGTTATTTTTGACACATATATGTAAAGATAATGAAACTTTTATATAAAAAGGTATACTTTTAATCTCTAAAGTTTAATTATCTTAACAAACTGAAAAACAAGGTACGGTTTCAATTGATTTTTGAAGTCGCTGCTGAAAAAAGAATCGGCCCTTGAAAAATTAGGAGCTATGTGGAGACCGGATGATTGCTGCCTTAAGCAATGAAGCACCTTCGACAACAATATAGGTACAGGTGGTATTCAGAACTTCAATGTCGCCGTGTATCCCAAAATCGGCAGTCACCCAAGAAAATATAGATGTTGTGCGTCAGCTGATGAAGGTAAATCGCTAAGTGTCATATCGGGAGATTCAAATGTATAGGAATGAGTCAGATGCCGTGCTGAACGTGGTTTTCCCGTTAGATCCCTTACTTATTTGTATGAAGAGGTGAAAACGACTCTTGTCAATTGGTGCCGCAATACTTTGAATTAAATTCAACAGAGCAGCATTACAATTAGCTTTTATCGGGCCCCAGTGCCTTGTTTATCAAAACTTACAAGTCTACACGTTCTGAAGTTTAATTTTACAAGATAGTTTTGACACGTTCGTGTAAATTAGGTCAGATTATCAAAAAAAACTACAGGTATTGTAAAATTGAACGCTTGTAGAATCTACTTTGTTCTTAGTTCTGTAACCAAACTTACGTTAGCTTGCAAAATTTCGGTTAAGACTCTGTTTGACAAATACATACTTCAATTAGACGAAACAGGGTCGTGGTAAGAGCTTGTGCAGGGTCCATCCGGATCCCTACCACCATGTTATCTCTTAACCTACCACCAAGTAGCAGTAGGTACTGTTGCGTTCCGGTATGGAGATAAAACAACCGGTGAAATTACTAGCATGGTTTGCTTGAGCTGCACTGCAGTCTTGAGATGATTAAATCTAGCTATATGGTCTCAAGGGTCTCAAATTCCACTTAAGTACCATAATCAAAAAATACTGAAGTAAATAATTTACTTCGCTAACATTAAAAAAAAAAAAAAAAAAAAAGTCTGCGTTTTATTAATATTGTCGAAAGTCAATCTGCCAAATAATGCATCTCCGAAAAAATGTTATTGATTCACAAAAAATTAACCACAGTTATGAGGTAGATACTCTTGTCTTCCTGACCTACAATTAATTTTCCGATTTTAAAAATATGTTTTTATGACAAGTCTTTTTCTACCATACCAATTAGAGTTTATATGACATCTCAGTCATTCAGCAACTCCTGGAGCTTGTTTTATAAAGCTACAAGTAACAATTTCACAGGTCCAAACTGGCAACACAGCTCAAATGGCTGGTCGTCATTGGTCGAGGTTGTGTCAAATGGAAACTTGTAACCTGTAAATTGTAATTTGTAGCTGTATAATACAATTTTTGCAATTCATTAACTCCTGCTACCACAACTGGTTCAGAGCTGAGCGGGTGGGCGGGGCTTTACGCTTTCACCAATGTATCTCATTATGTTTGTTCGTAGTTCGAAAGTAAAATTAAAAAGAAAACAGAACGTAAAGGCTATAAGGAATATTTTGAACTCTACGCGAATAACGTAGTGCACACTTATACAAAGTTACACTATAATATTAGCAAGGAGTGATATCGTTATCGAGCAATAACTCAACGCACGCATCAAACCATCGCAGGGGTAAGGTAAGATAAACTGCTATTTACGAGACCATAATAAATAATCTTCTTCACTAATAAATATATCTCATTGATATCAAACAGAAAAAATAACCGATCCTCAAATTGACGCTTCTTCCAACAAATACCTACTGGAATCCGCTTCTACATCCTATGACATGTGCAAATTATTTTTAGGGTTCCTTGGATAGCTCTTAAAAAAAGAATGTCGTGTCAATTTTTAGTTCCCCTCCCCCACTACAGGCAAAATCACAAGTAATAAAAATCTGAAAAATATCTTATATGAAAGCAAGTACACTTGATTGGTTCCTGAGATACCAGCTAAATATCACCAAATAAATTTATATACAACATTTGTTCATACTTGTTTTTTGACATTGTTTTTTGTTTGTAGTATCGGATTCATGGTCCGACATGCTCTGGCCCGGTATTTATAGTAAAAAACTGGTTATACCTCTTCTTGGGACTTCAGGAGATATTGCGTCGGATTCAAGACTTGAATCTTATCTCAATTGAAAATAGACCAGTGAAACGAGTGTTGATGCACTGATTAAATATGCAATGTAAACCAAATACCCCACTTATATAATCTAAAATTATGAGGATGTTTGGTTTGTCTGTTAATCGCGTCCACGATGGATTTGACCTTTGTCCCGAAATTTACGAATTTGCTAAATAACTACAATCGAGTTTATAATTGTGTACACCTTTACCTTGTCTATTTAATGTCATGTTTTAACGTCCATATATGAATTGTCACAGCGATTAAAGTGACAAGGTACAAAAGTGTACACATATTTATAAACTCGACTGTACATAAAACGAAATAACGAATCCTACGCGATTAGTCAGGGGAAAAGCTAGATATATGAACATTTGGTGTCAGGCTATCTTGTCGCAAGTGCAGATAGACACACACGCGAGTGATCTTATAAAGTGACAACGAATGATAACCAAAAAAAAAACAAGTTTTTATATGTTATGGAGAAGCCAAAGGAGCACACGAGCCACCGATTATAAGTTATCATAAGTGAGCTTTGGGCCACTATTCCACTTTGTTTTAGCCTATCTTGCTTTTATATTGTAATGATGTCATGGTAGCTGTTATCTATTTAGTTCTACGGTAAGTAATAAATATGAAAGCAATATGACCTAAAACAAATTGGAAGCTTGTCCAATGAACTTTTGGCATAAAAAAATGCAAATCTTCACTTAGAACAGAATTCAAGCTCATTTCATTCACTGCAGTGAAATGCATGGCTGACAAACCTCCAACACTGCTGGTTATGGCATGTTGACCGGACAAATTAGTACAGAAATGTCCAGGGCAAAGTCATAGTTAAGAAAAAACGAATTAACCTGATAAAAGATAAATAATTACATGATTTAAATTAATCTTTAATGATAATTCTTGTTCTGATATGTATTTATCATGGTAAAGATTAATTATAAGTATAAACATTCCTTTTGGAGGTAATCAACGGGTTGGGAGGTACCTCTGAATGTAAGAATATTTTTTTTACAAAATAATGGATTTTAAAATCTTCGACTCTAAAAATCATTTATTATATCCCAATGTTTTAGATGACAGGGGCACGAGTGGGTCTTGTAGCGGCCTTTATAAGTGCAGCTATTATAGCACTTGGACACACAGGTATGACTGGAACTTGTTTTTTTTTTTTTTAGGTTTGTTTAATTTTGCATTGAATAATTTAAAACCTAAAAATAACTAATGTAATATAATAACTACCAGAGGACCTGCCGTGTCGTGCGCGAGATGTGGGCATCCCCGGGCGATCCATAGTCTGCGTTTGCGATGCCAATTACTGTGACACAATTACGCGAGAGGTCCCCGGACCTGGTTCTTTCGTGGCATATACTTCAAGCAACGTATGTAATTTCCACATAATAAGCATAACAATTGACGTCATGAGTACAATCAAAGATATTCCAATAAACAATTTCAGGCCGGACAACGTTTTGAAAAGAGCTACGGTTTAATACAGACAAATACAAATATAGAAGATAGTGAAGAAATAGAAGATCCGGGTGCAATTCCTGATGAAGATGTGTCTGAAGGTACTGACGGAATAAATTTCTTACTGTTCATTATGTCAGGACATTTTTCAGCAGTGCGCCTACTACTACTACTTCCCATGAAAATATGATTATAAAGTTTAAACCTACGTGTGACATTTTTTCTCTTGTTCTTGCAGAGGATAGTTTGAGCAACGTTGTATTCAGAATGTTTGCAATCTCCAGGTATCAATATATCGAAGGTTTCGGCGGGTCTGTTACTGACGCTGCGGCAATCAATTGGAGAAAACTATCTGACGCTGCTCAAACTCATTTTATTGAGTAAGTAGCAGTGTAACTAATAAAGAGAACATAAATATATAAAAGTAAAACTGACTGGCTGCTCGCTCAACGCACAGCAGAAACCGCTGAACCTAGGGTCTTGAAATTTGTAGGAAATATTCCTTGGATATCCTTGGGCACTAAGAAGAGGTTTTTGGAAATTCATCCCCTAAGGGGTTAAAATAGGGGGAGAAGCGGGAAATTAATTCTACGCTTACGAAGGCTAGTGTTGTACATATTTCCGCCCGCTACCACGCTGAATTAATTCATTAATTTATTTACGTGATATTAAGCAAGGAAAAGATATTTCAATAATAAATTAAAACATTATTTTTAGATCATACTTTGGCAGAGAAGGTTTGGAATACAATTTGATCCGTGTACCCATTGGAGGTGCAGATTTCTCAACTCATCCTTACACTTACAATGAAGAGCCATGGTATGACGCTGCGTTATCTAACTTCTCTTTAACTGACGAAGACTATTTTTACAAGGTAATTATTTTATTGACAACACCAATAAGAAAAGGTCTATCATGGGAAAAATCGTTTTTATAAGGCATTTTTGAACTAATAAGCGAGAGTGGAAGAGGTCGTAAAAAGTCTTTCGAGTTCGCGCAAAATCGATTAGACTCGCATAAGAGTGTAGGAGAGAGAGCTATAAAGAAATTTCGCATTGTAATAAATATAAGACTTGAGTTAACTCTATTATTAATTAAAAAGTATATAAACATTTGGTTATATCTCTGTAGGCCTAGTAGGACGTATTTTTTCACTTGTCGCGTAGAGGGTCTCTTTGCTTATGTGTTTACTGACTGCGTAGATTACCGCGTGACCAACAAGTCACGGGAATTAGTATAAGTCCCCCTGAAGCCCAAGTTAAACTTGTAATAAACAAGGTGTTCAATTTTTCAGTTGCCCATGATCAAAAGGAGTCAAATGGTTGCAACAGACGAAATCAAAATCACTGCCAGTACCTGGTCTCCGCCTGTTTGGATGAAGACCAACGAGAGAATCACTGGTTTCGGACAACTTAGAACCGAATACTATCAGACCTACGCTGATTACCACATGCGGTAAATTGATATCTACTTATTTAAATTAAAAAATAACATTACCAGATAGAAAATATATTCGGAAATATGATCCACTTGATCAAGGGCATGTTTGATTTCAGTTTCTTGGAAGAGTATGAGAAAGCTGAAGTGAAAATCTGGGCTATTACGACCACAAATGAGCCTATCAACGGTATTGTCCCTTTCGTCGACTTCAACTCCATGGGATGGACCCCGGCGCAACTGGTAGGTAATTTCCTTCTTCGTAGGTATTCAGTTCCTTGATTGAATGATTTCGAGATTAACTAAACCTATGAACTGATGTATACTCTGTTCAATCTAGGGCATTCTAGTGTGACCCCTGTGGCAGCCGTATTTCGTGTTTTCAATCACTTACTCTACGCTTTTACTAGCAACTATTTTAAAATACGCGATTAATTATTTTAATTTCTAAACGGCGTCGCTAGGTTTGTACTAATGTAAAATTTATGTAATCTCAAAGAAACAATTGTAATACGTTTTTATAATGAGCTGTCACAGGTTAGGTACCATCCTAGATTGAACAGAGTATAGCGATGATAATGAGTATAGTGACTTACATGAGGTGAGAGAAAATAACTGATCTGGTACAATGATAACCGCTCAATTGAAAAAATAAGTTTTGTAAAAACGAGATAACGTACCCCGCAAACATTTGTAACCTGTACTCGTAAGGTCTCCATTGTGAAGTGAATGAAGTGTGCGCTTAACTGTTTCTTTAAAAATACTTTTTAGGGGCGCTGGGTGGCTAGCAATCTTGGCCCTACAATAAGAAACTCTCGTTTCAATCAAACACTGATCTTGGCAGTTGACGATCAGCGATACCTATTACCATTTTATCTTAGCGGCGTAAGTAGAGAATATGATTTCTTCTATGTTTAGAAATTTAAAAATATTTTTGTTGTAAAACTTCACTTGCATTATTTAGATGGAGAGGGAAGACCCGAGATCTATGGAATATATCGATGGCATCGCTATACATTACTATGGGAACTTCGTGCCACCGATTATCCTCACGTCTATACAAAATAGATACCCTGGCAAAATCCTCCTGTCTACTGAAGCTTGTGAAGGTCAGTTACAGAACACCAATCCGCAAAAGTTCCAATTCTATGGCCAAAAAAGTCTCCTTTGGAGATGGAACGCCAACTGCATACACTTTGGCATATATTAAATGCTTCTGCATATATCGGGACATCAAATGGTATACCTGGTTATCCTTATTTAATCAAAATTTACACGCTAAATATAATTTCATAATATCTATGTTCAACGGTCAAACGGTAATTTGCTTATATTTACAGAATGATAAGTACGATGCGAGTTTAGAACAAAAATGGACCAATGTAAAATATTTATGATGAAAATGCATTTTCTGATTTGGGTTTTTGATTGAAACAGGTCCAATGCCATGGGATCGGGAAAAGGTTGAAATCGGATCGTGGGATAGAGCACGGAAATACACCAAGAGCATTCTAGAGGTAAACGATAATACTAGATTCACTAGTATTAGAATGACTGACCGAAGTCAAGTTAGAAGTGAAGTTAAGTTAGATAACTAAACCATCCATCCCTCTTTCCGATGGGAAGAGCTCGATGAGGCCAAAACAGGACCGGACCAGATCCCAGTGGGTATGACTTAACGACGCAAAATAATCAAAAAGACCACGTAATTTGATGCTTTCAGGATCTCAACAATTACGTGGTGGGATGGATCGATTGGAACCTCTGCTTGGATCCTATTGGAGGACCTAACTGGGCCAGCAACTTCGTAGATGCACCCATACTTGTATACGGAGACCAGGACGAGTTCATAAAACAACCCATGTTCTACGCTATGGGACACTTCTCCAAATTTGTACCGAGGGGGTCAAGAAGAATAAGATTATCGCGCAGAAGTTTGGTCACTATCGAGAATGTAGCATTTATAACGCCATCAGGAAATTTCGTCCTGGTATTACAAAGCACGTAAGTACTTTTAACTCCATTCAAAAGCATAAACATGTCTTTACGATTGTACCATAATTGTATATCCTGTGAAAGCCCTAGTATGACCCAACTGCAGGGCCGGCTTTAATTAATTTGGTGCCCTATATTGCGGGTTAGGAACTTAACCTGAAGCTTTAAAAGTTAAAGTAGTAAGTAATTAAATGTGTAGGTAGGTACGGTCGGCCAAGAAAGAGGTCTACCAGTTTTGACAAGTTTCTGTGAGATCTAATTATCGCTAAAGTTGACACTTGACACTATCACAGGGAAAAACGGACTTGTATCATGACGTGCAAATGAACTTCAACCGTAGGGTGGTAGACCACATTTTTGGCCGCCTGTACGTAAACTAATTCCGTTTGCTACTTTACTCATACTTGAGTTTTCCTCATTCATTCCGAAAATGACGCCAATTCATTCTGTAATGTCTTAATCCGTGGGCCTAGTTTTCATACCATAAGATACTGCAGCTGCGACTAAAATTTAGATAAAGTCGAGTCGCGTCGCGATCTTTCGATCAATATCTCCTATCATTAATGAAGATACTCCCGGAGATTGGAGAGTCTGCATTTGTCACTCGCCGACCAACAAGAGGGTTGACGCCCTCTTGCCCCTCCAGCATTAAATCCTACGGTCGAGGCCCGGAAGGACCCCAGCAGAACGGGTCAGCTCCTGCTGCAAAGCAGCGCCATGGGTCTTAATCGGGTTCATGACGCGTCACCCCCGCTCTTCTAGATATCATGTATAGGTTTTACGAGGGCGGACCCCTTCCTAATACCACATGATATCCTTGACTGAGATACAGCACAAGAATGCTGAGATATTCGTTCTGCTGCAGAGGTTAAGCTTGCAGGTGACGGTGCTACAACTGCTAAAGTGACAAGGTGGCAACCCTAACCGAAAAATTCATAAATCTATCTCGAAAATCAGGCGTTATTTTCTTCCGAAACTTTTTTGGTTCTAATTTTAATTAGAAATAACGGTTTCCTTAAAAAAAAACGCCAGCTGCTTATGATTATCAAGAAATAATCATTTTAATATTTAAGAAAATTTAATATTATGTCGCCTAGGATTGATTAGTTGGTATAAGTAGTTAAAAGCTATTGGAACGTGAATATTCCATTCGTTTTGAAAAAAAGGGCATAATTAAGGAAAAAATTGTAATTTCAGTTTTCTGACTTTTTCTCGATTTTCTTTCATCTAAAAAAATAAGCATAATAAAACAATTTGACTAAAGAGTATAATTTGAGAAGACAGACACAATAGGTGGTGATCAGATTTGAGGGAAAATCCCACACACACACAGGCGGCCACCCTCTTAAAGATGGCCCTGCCAAACTGACACCCAGCAAGGGAAGGACGATTGAGTAGTGTTGTTGTAAATTGAGCATAAAAACACTAAATCCGATTTGGCTACTAACATCATCAGCGTCAAAAAAGTTGGAAAGTTAAATCTTGTTATTGAACAATAATTTCGAATGCATGCAACTTTGTCGTTGAAAGCCAATGACGATTTATTTCATTACGACTTGACGCGGTAATAAGAACAAAGTTGCTCGGTTGCTGAACTATTAAAGTGCGTAGTGGTACTACTAGTAAGTGTCAAAAATCATATTCATTTACAGTAAAACTCATAAATAGCTGTACATTCTAGTACCTTGTCGCAATAACGTATTCAAGTGAGAGGGGTTTGAATTAAGTATTATCAGTAGCTGCGCCAAGGTATTAAAATGTACATTTACTGAGTGTGACCATACCATACTGGCTATCGCCTAACCAATGTCCAATTGAAGCCATTCAAGTCATTTGTAGTGCAAAAGCCAGTGCCCTACAGGATTACTGTTTGGGTACTATTTAATTAACCATCTAATCTACTTCT
This sequence comes from Acleris sparsana, assembly GCA_923062465.1. Taxonomy (NCBI): domain Eukaryota; kingdom Metazoa; phylum Arthropoda; class Insecta; order Lepidoptera; family Tortricidae; genus Acleris; species Acleris sparsana. Next base: position 5,483,609 of record OV281289.1, read on the forward strand.
ACGGCTTATCTTAATAGGCTGTATACCTACCTCATAAAATGCAAAATTCAGAGCATTTCATTCTGACCGCACTAGTATACATTTTGATAAACCACTACTCACAATTCTACTACTATATAATTAAGTTCACTGTCTATAATTGTGCAGTCAGCAGAAGTAGTCAAGCCAAATTAAAAAAAAAATTAGGTCCCCACAAATCTAGTAATCAATGTTCATTCCCTGAAAACAACAAGCCTTCAAGAAATTAGTTTTTGAATAATTAGAAGACAGTGAAGTAATATATCTTATGAAACATTTGTTGTAATTCAAGGATGCCCTGCCCCATCCCAAGAATTTAAATATTTTTTACTACTTCATCCACTCGGCTACCTCAGTCCTTGAGGTCTTGACTATCACAATATTTATATATTTTAAATGGTAACCCATCATTTTATCCGCTTTATCAATTGTATCATTTCATATAAGTACTTAAATTTAATTGAATTTCATTTCACCAAATTCTACTTTCTGCTAAAACCATATTTTTTTCAGGCAGATATCAATTATTAAGTAGGTTAGGTTAGAATTATGACTACTAAACAAAATTAATATTCTGCATACTGAAATGTTCATTAAAAGGCGTTTTGGTAAAACAATAGGTACCCATTTTAAATACCTTTTATATTTAAATTTAAACAGTGAGCTTAAGAAACAAAAACAAACTAACCAAATTCAGGATAAGTTTTTCAGGTAAGGTTCATTTGTGATCCAGCCAATAATTCTGATCTATTTTTCAGATTAACGCGTGCAGTGAACCTCCGCATCCGCATCAACAACACACAGTTCATAGAACTGCTGATGGAAGCCCAGTCGATAAAAACTATAGAAATCAATACCAATTAGAACAATAACCAACACTTAGTTTTTTTTATTTTCATCAACAATAAACAATTCACTATCATACAAATATAAATTATTCATGCATTTATCTTTTTGACCGCCACAAATGATGGCCTAATTTCAACAAAAAAAGGAGCTGGCGCAACATTTGATCACACAAATGTAAGACACAAGGATAGACAAATCTAGGGATTGCTGGTATTAAACAGTTGATAATAATTCCTAGAAAAGTTATAACATCAATGGCTCCTAAAATACCATATTATATACTGTAAATGTCTCTTGAACATTATTTACCTAATGTCTTATGTAAAAAATGTAACTAAGCAAATCAGCTTTCAGTCAAGCTCGTCATTTTATCCAGGGGCCATACTCGACAGAGCACCCTACTTCGTATTAAACCATACGGAACTGGACCATAGCCTCTGGAATCTGCAGAGTTGCTTGAATTGTCTCCTTCTAACCACACATGCCCCCTCGGCACAACTATACTTCGTCTAGGGAATATACCCCTAACTTTGTCGCCAGGCAGGCCCGTTACTCGCTTACAAATGTTCTGCCGTGGATTATTCGGACTCTTGGCAATAACAATGTCACCACGCTGTAACCTTTGCAATCGTGGAGATATGTGTTCCGTAAATAATATGTTATTCGATTCTAAAGTTGGCTCCATTGAGGGACCAGTACACTGCAACAAAATTAAAGATTTTAATATATCTGGGTGTATAGTAAACATATAAAATTCAAATTATTTTCTTTCGACCCGTGAATCAGATTCTATGTTAAATCCGTTAAATCCAAGGTTAACTCACCATTACAAAATCGCCAATATATGCAAATGTACAGTGCGTTACACACGCGTATTGAAAAACGTAACCAAAAAATCCACAAGATTTACCAACGAAATTTAGAAAAGTCATTTCATAACAATTTTTCTGGTAAGACTATGATTGAATGACTCTAACATACAGCATACAGAAGTCACCTAGCCAAGGATAGTTTAGATAATTATATCCGATTAATAAATAGTGAACATTATTGATATCTTAAAAACTAAAAACCCCACAAAAAAATGTACATTTTGTGTTTGGCTGTTTAGTTTTTTTTAATAATTATATTTATGTACGAATGCGTACACGTTAGCCATTTTTTTTGCCGGTATTAAGGGTAAGTTTTAAAATAACAACATGCGTTGAATACTAGAATAGGAATTAATGGGAAGATTGCACAATGTAATATTTTGAATCAAAATGTAAAATTAAGAAAACTGCTTACTGCCTGTAGTGTTATTCAATGCGGTTTACTCAAACTCATCTTAACTTGTCAGATGTCAATGTCAAAGTCCCTTTATTAAAAAAAAAACACAGGTCTCTGGTTCAATAGAGATGCACCGGTTTCATAAACTATCGATATGATATGAAATAAAACAGCTTTTTAAAAAGCGTTATCTTAAGTTACCAATTAAACTAGTCAATTCGACATACCTTAATAATCTATGCCCCAAACTGGGAAAATAACTATGACCACCGACGCTGGAGTCCAGAACGAGCCCCAATAGATGAAACCCCAACGTTTGTTGTATGGGAAACCTTCAATATTTAATTTATTCTGTTTTTAGTATTTGTTGTCATAGCGGCAACAGAAATACATCTTCTGTGAACATTTCAACTGTCTAGCTATCACGGTTCATGAGATACAGCCTGGTGACAGAGAGACGGACAGACGGACAGTGGAGTCTTAGCAATAGGATCCCGTTTCTACCTTTTGGTTACGGAACCCGAAAAGGACCAATAAATAATTGCTTAAATTTCACATTTTAACTACTTTCAGATACAATATGAATCCGCTATCTATACTTTCTATTTAACCCAGGTATCCTAAAAATGTTTGTTCGGAGATTTCACATCATACACCACGGAGGATAATAATAAGACTGAGAATAAGAAAAATATTTTTTTACTTCGAGCAACAAGCGAGGCCCTTTCTTACAATTAGTTGTCCGGATAAAAAAGGAGCGGCATATAATATGGATTTTATTTTTATTTTGTGGTAATTTTTAAGCAGTGTATTTGTTTTAATCTGTAGATACTATTCAATAAAATTAAAAACAAACAATCGTTTCAATCGGCGATTTCAAATTTTCGCCTTTTATATTACATCTCACCTAAAACTTTTTGAACCGCGTCTTCTGAGAGAATTTATGAGGTGTTTGTTATAAATATAGATGTTTCTTTAAGTTTGGTGGGCTACTTAATATCTTATTAAGTTTGTAATTTGACTTTGCATTGAGGTAGTTACATGGAATTTGTTTTTTTTTCCTCCCATAGGAAAACCTCTGTCAAAGACCTTCTTACCACCAAGGTAAAATTCAGTTTATTGGTAAAATTTATTTATAACACGATATTTCTAAAAGCATAAAACTTGGCACATTTAGTATGGGCAAATGTCAACATTTAACCCCTAAGTAAGCTTTATCTATCCGCGGTTTGAATATAGGTTTCGGACATTAAACATAGTGTCGACTAAATTAAATCAGCTTTCCACATATGTGTAGAAGTGTTACTTGCGATTGCTATTTAGTCGTAAACCTTAAAAAAAATACTACAATTTGAGCTTAAAACATCATTAAATTAAGAAAACATTAAAAAAATCAATCTGTATAAAAATGCTAAACACATTTTTAAAGATCCTTGTATGGGGATCCCCTTTTTAATTGGATTTAGTGTTCATTTTATAATTTAAGACAGCAAACTTACAGTAGAACATATACTGTGAAAATTTTAAATGGTTACCCATTCAAAATTCAAAATATTTATTATATATTTATGAAATATTTATAGTAAATTGGCCACATGAGAGTTCTTTTACACGTCGGTTATATAGAGTGAATCTACTAGCGCTTCGGACAAGACCATCATTGCGGAGAAGAAGCGCGGCAAGAAACTGCAGCAGAAGGTCATTTTTAAATATTTAGTAAGTATTTTAACAGCGACTTCCTGAGGTTATACGGAGTTAAAAATGTTATATAGGTCCAATTTGGCTTTTTTATCTTTTATTATTTCATACAAGTTAAATGGAATATTTTCACTTCTCCCAGGGAACAAAGCCTAATTAGTTTACGGGAAATACCCTTAAAAGTTGTGAATGCGAGTAATTTGTCCCTGTTAAAAGAGTTAACTAAAAGAAAGAGAAAAACTATGACATTAATAAGAAAAGTATTTGAGTATAAAGCATAGATAATTACAAAGGAGGTTTTGTTAATTTCTTTCCTTTCTTTCTGACATAAGGATTTTATGTTTACACTACGAGTGTCACCAAAAAAAAAGTTACTACGGGTAACTTTAGAACTCGCAGGTTACTTAGTCTAAAATGGTCCGGCTTTTCATGTTAAAATATGTTAAGTAAGTATGTATTTTCATTTTCCATAATGTTTTGATAAATCTCTGAAACGTCCCTACTCGGGAAAGGCCTCCGTCCCTTTCTTCCACTTATTGACATATTATGAACAGTGACAATGACAGACGCAGACTACCTTGTCATATTCATTGATAAATTACCCCCATAAGAGGTTTAAATGAAGTGCAATTAAGTTCAGGACATGTAACAGACTGTTATAATCGGTTTTTACATAAGTTTTTCAAGTACCTATGGGTGAGTTTCGCCAGCAATCGTTTGTGGATTTGATTAAAAATCAGCCAATATGTAATTGGCCTAATAGCGGCAACTTCGCAATTATAAAGGATTGTTGCACTGGAGTTTTCGTAACAATTTAAGTTTATAAAAATAGATGTATCTCAAAAACGAATCCGATTGAAACCAACTTGACACGACATTATTAACGCGAAATAAGTCCAGGAACACTCTGTTATAATCGTTCGGGTTACTCGGACCTACGGTGTATAAGGGCGCGCACCGCAGTTATGAGATGACGTCATCATCCGTGAGCGCTAGCCGTCGGGTTACGAGCGCCGCATACGCAGTTTAAAACTCAATATATTGGAAAGTATTCGACGTATTGAAATGTTTTTTAACGCAATTTCCTGTTTTTAATGAAGAATTCGGTAAGCCAAACAACTAAACTGATTGAAATTATCTATTAGGTATTGAGAGTGAACTATATATTCCGAAAATCGTTTTTTTCAAGTGGCGATTAGTACCATTCGCATCTTTTACCACTTTATTTTTTCTTAATAGCTACTTTTCCCCAAGGGCTTTCTAACCATTCGCATATTCGCGATCCGCTTGTGCGGAGCTCCTATTTCTGGGTGGTTTTGGCCCTCCGGGCGCGCTGCAGGACTAACGTAACTAAAACCTACCACATATTTATGATAGTTGAGCAATGGAGAACCCTTGAACCCTTTTTAAATATACATATAGTGGGAAAATATGCGAATGGTTAGAAAGCCCTTCGGGAAAAGTATACGGTCGAGTTATATCGTACCTCACCCCCGCACCACATATACAGGCAGGCGTAGCGGGAGTGATGCTCGCGCTACGCCTGTTATTTATTTATTTATAATTAAAAATAACAGGTATACAGTAAATAGCAAGTCACCTATTATGTTAATTATACATTATTAGCAAACAAAAATAAACTACTACTTATCACTAACGCAAATATATATCAATATTTTTAAGCAGCGACTGCCAACTGTCAGCAAATACGTCAGTATCTTGGACCCCAGACGAGAGAGCATTTAGCATTTCAATCGCCCTGTTCCCTGTGTCCCTGTTTTTGCTGACGTGTTCCAATTGCATCAGCTCTACAATTTTGTTATATTAAACTCCAGGAGCACGTTTTATAAAGCTACAAGTAACAATTTTACATGTCTAAACTGGCAACACTGCTCAAATGGCTGGTCGTCATTGGTCGAGGTTGTGTCAAATGGAAACTTGTAACATATAAATTGTAATTTGTAGCTTTATAAAACAGACCAAAGGTCACATTTTTTTAAATCTAGTACCGAGTACAACCTGCCTGTGTACTCGTTTGCTTCTCCTTGCTAGAAAAGAAAAAAACAGAGCAGATGAACAAACATCTTGCGGAATTTTGCCTACCTTCTACGAACAATAAAATGCTACCGTGCTGTTTGTGCTGCTCTGTACGCACTATCCTTCTACTTCAATTTATCGATGTCGGTAGGTAAGTTACCCCGCCTCTATCATTAGTCTATGGTTCTTGTAGACAGACAGCTCGGTTCGTCTTGAAGAATTACCTAGAGATCAAAATCACGTTATTATCGCTTTGCTTATTATTTTGTTGAAAATCGAATCTGTGATTAGTATTCGTCATTCAGTGGTTCGAGCTGTTTCACTCGAGTCAAACGTTGAATTGAATCTAGTATTCTGCTTAAATTTATATTTCAAAGCAAATCAAATCAAACATATTTTTAATCAACTAAATTCGGTATCTCTACGCGTGTGGATTTACTTTCACAACACAAATCACAATTTCTATTTGTTAGATTTGTTAAGGAAAAGTATTGGTGTGTACGCAGTTTTTTTGTAGTAATCCGCGTTAGGTTGTTTACAATTTCGTGAACATAAAGTGGCTCCGCTCGTTTGCTAGTGTTGAATCGATATTTTTTTAGTGCAATAACCCTAATTGTCCTGAAATGAGTGTGCGTATTCCTTGTCCATTATAAGAATGATAAATTAGCTTTGTTATAATGGGTTTGGGTTGCTGATAAAGGCCAAAGAAATTTAGTGCTTACTTCAAATTAACTGGTGAGTACTTTGTACATTTTTGAATTAATCTTGTTTACTTTGAATAGGTACTTATACTTATGAGTCATTATGAGAGCAAGATGTGTAATATAATAGTGTTTTATATTCTGTTCTCTTTATTCATGGTTGTTATTTAAATTTCTTACAATATTTCTGTTATTAGACATGTATTGTTTGCATTTGTCATTTGTGTCATTCTTATAAACTTAAATGGTTATGGTTTATTGGATTGGTTCTGCTCTGAGCCATGGCTAACGTCAGCATTTTCCTCTGTGTCAAAATCAATGGAACTCATTGTTTCCAAAAACATGTTAATCAGCAAATGCAAAACACATGGCACAATATTTCCAACAATTGTTAGAGAAGATTGTCTGGAATTTTCACTTAAACTCTCATATGCTTATGAGCAGATCTGCTCACAAAATTTGGATATTGTTTTGTAATTCTTATAAGCTTATTTTTATCGTAATCCGAAGAGACTATAGCTCGGTATTTTTTGAACTCATTCTCATTAAAATTTAATTATGAATTCACTAAGAGGCCTCTTATAAAGGTTAAGTGGCTAATTTCCTTATTTTTGGTTATTTATGATTTTTTATGTGGAATTAAGTGAAATTCCCGAATGTAGTGCATCACATTTAAACAGGCCAGGGTCCGTATTATGGTCTCCTTTGTTGTGGTGGACAAAGCAGGGCTCAGAAACCTGGTTATTTTTTAACCAACTTGTAATTTTAAATAGAACATTTTTATTTCGATTCCCCCCAAACATAATCAACATTATTTTGGTTCAGTCATAAGTTCTAATGACTGTTGAATACTCAATTTCACCCACATAGGTTAGAGTTACAAGACGCGAGGCACCTCACCTACTAACACGGAGTAGGAGTTCTGCGCAGAGGAGCTACATGAACCTTAATTATTAATTAGGTTTTAATATTTGGCATTTAGAGGAATCGGATAAGTAAAAAAAGGCTTTTAAGAATTGGACATAAAAATTAGGTATAACATAAATTCTGGATGCAAAATTAAGGGCTAATGAAAAGAAAAATAAATATTCATGTTTTTGATTGTAGGGCGAACAAAATTAGTGGTATTAAAAATAGGGTTTAAAACTCAGCCTAAAACTCGTTAAGCGTAATTATATGTACAGTCAACAGCATAAATAAGTGATCATTTATGTACCTTGTCGCTTTCAATCTTTTCACAATTTTGTACGATATTTCAAACACGACATTAAAGTGACAAGGTACATACATGATCACTTATTTATGCTGTTGACTGTACTGCATGTTTATAATTAACATACCGGAAGTTGCTAGAAATTAATTGTACAAAAAAAACGGAAAAATTCTTTGATTATTTTTATGATGAGAATATATTTATGGACACCAGATACAAGTACCAAAATTAATAGCTAAAGCCCATTGTAAATTAACCTTTTTATTTTCGGTATATATGATAAGAAGGGTGAATATAAGATACCTACCCATACTAAAACAGTCCAAACAGTATATCTGTCTCTCGTGTTTCATGTTAAAAAGTTTATTCTGAGTGTAATTGGCTCACTAAACTTTTATTATCTCAATGTTATTTATAGGATAAAAAAAGTACACTAGACTAGTAAAATCCGATTTTTTTATGGCATAGAGAAGGTAAACAAGCTCACAGGCCACCTGATGGTAAATGGAAACTGTGACCCATAAATATCAATTTAATTATAAATAAAGATACTTTATAACAAAACTCATGTTTCATAGAAAATGTAGATTGCCGATTGCTATTAAGAAACTGGTAGTACTGAACTGTACTACGAGTTGCACAGCACTGTAAACCATACACTTTTTCATACAAATATTATAGACCAAAATATGTCTCATACTCTTGTAATGATAATTTTAATTAAATGAAACAAGAAAGAAATAGAATCACATATAGTATTAACATTCAAGTTATGCTGTAATTATTAATTTTAATTGAAAGCTAAAGGGCACCACAGACTAAAAATCTGCAGTCACAAATCTGTCAATAATCTGTAAGGAAATGTAATAAATAAAAAGAATCTGATAGTCTGTGTTCTCCTATGATGAACTGACAAGACATTGGCCAACAGAATCTTAGTCTGTGGTGCACATAACTTTTATGTCTACTATAGGTATAGACTAGCTTCTGCCAGCGACTTACTAGGGATAATATTGCAATTTAATGGTGAAAAAATAAGTAGCAATTTGGAGTTTATTCATTACAAATATACAAAAACACCAAAATACGAATGTTTCATCATTATAATATTATTGCAGATAAGCAGTGCGGCTTTACTCAATTTGGTGTGTATGATTAAAGAGTATTACGGCTGCTTGCTTGCAGGCTGTGTTGCCTATAAAGCATTCAAGTGATCCTTTTTCACATGTTTTTATTGCTATCCTTACAGAAAACTCATTGTAAAGTAGTATCTTCTTATAGCCATATACAATACGTTTTCTAACTCTATTGTTTCTAGGCATAAATTATTTTAATGAGAATTATCTTAATCCCCAATAAGTGATTAACTGATATGATAAGGTAATATACAATGTAAAAATAGGTATGGCAATATACCTAATACCTTTGCATTACATTGCAGTATGTACAAGAATCACATCTGATAATAAAGGTTCCATGCAAATGTATTAATTCGGTAAATATTTCTTATGATAAGGTAAGTTGTGGTAAGAGCGGATAAGTAATTCAACTTACTTCCAAGCCATCTTGTTGAAGGGTCGCGTGTAAGAGTGAGAGATGTCGAAACATCAGAACAAATAAACAGATTATTTTACATAGTGGTCGCTAAATCCGTACTTTTCCGTGATTTTTCATAACCAGCTCCCTAAGTTTAGCCTGTTTTTGTGGTATAAGAATACGTGTTCGTGGTATGTTAACGGCTGCTTATACAGTGTGTGGCCCAAAACCGGGGATAATATTAAAAACAGGGGCTCTATAGATCACCGGTAATTACATTATAATGGTCTTACCTAATTAAAATCAAAACTTAACTTTCAGTTTTTTTCTAACAAACTTAATCGCAAATTCAATGTAATGCAAACACCGCTAAATCTACCGCGTGTTGTCAATGGCACCCTGTACTCAGACATACAGCGTACCAAGTGACCAAGCGATGATATCGCGACGGGAAAATACATTACCTACGATTTTTAACTTTGTAGGCTGTTTTCTCCAAAATTATAGACTTTGTAATATTAGATTCTTGTGATAGTTAATTGAAATGTTCTAAAGAAACCCCATTTACTTTTTTCGCCCCGGTTTTGGGCCACACACTGTATGAAGAAATCTATATCTATTGAAAATATATAGGTATCTTAGGTACTTATTTTATAAAAAACTTTAACAAATTTTATTACAATTCAAGGAATCGTTATAAACTAGGCTCGAAACTGGAAAACGTGTCTCTAAAGGATGGCAAGCGGCAAAGCATGTAACAGTTGGGGTGACAACGTTATCCCAAGGTTTTGACCCTGCAGAAAACGGATCTGCCTGTCGCCATCCCGAAATTTGAACCGGAAGTATGCGGGTGAATATTTGGGCGTTTCAACCGCCGTCATTGTTGTCATCAATATATTGACGAAAACAATAATAATTACCAGCAACTTTTGATGTCAAAGTCAACGGACCCGGGGGTAGTATTAATTCCATTTAAAATCATAAGACAATTAAAAAGTTTATCTTGAATAATATGCAAAGACAATAATGACGGCGGTTAAAACGCCGAATATTCACCCATGCTATACCTACGGTTCAAATTTCTTGTGAAAGAGTAACAAACATCCATTATTAGTAAGGATAAGGATTAACATTAACTAAGAACGGAACGGAAAAAGGGATCTAGACCGAAAGTGTAACCATCGGTTTCAACGGCACTTTACTTGGCTAAATACTGGTCTCACTACATCTCTAACATTTGACCATACAGCAAAACAGTAACTATAAACAACAGCCAAGTAGAATGCCGCCATAAAATCCATTTTATCTACTTATCCGCTGGTTTCACAAACAGTTTTAATGCCTTCACAGAGCTTAACATTATTTCTCTTCAACAGCAGCCATGGGGAAGTTCTCGGGGAAGAAATGTCGGTTACTCACGATGCTATGGCTGACTTGCAGCTTCTTCTTTGTGGAGCTGATTGTCGGCTACATTACCAACTCTATGGCTCTGGTGGCCGATTCATTTCACATGCTAAGCGATGTGGCAGCGCTAGTTATCGCTTTCTTATCAGTTAAGGTAAGAAGGGGCACAAAAACGTGGCGTAAGTTACTTCGAGAAAAGGATGATGAAGGATGGATGGCTTGCTTTGATGATTTGGCCATGTGTAAGTGAATAAAGGCATAGCATAATAGAAACAAATATACTTAATAAATGTGACTCGATAACAGGCGGTCCTGCCAATCCTGTTTTTGATGCCTATATGCAAAAATATAATAAAATACCATTGCTTGCACCATTCCTGTGCATTAACGCTCTACGCTTATTAATAAGTTAAACGTTTTTCCTCTCGATTTATGGATTACCTACTAACTGATTGACGAAAACTGACCTTAACACTATAATACCTTTTTCCCCCACAGATGTCACCAAAGAAATGGTCAAAAAATACATTCGGTTGGGCCAGAGCGGAGGTCCTAGGAGCTCTAGTGAACGCAGTATTCTTAGTGGCCTTATGCTTCAGCATCACAGTGGAAGCTGTAAAGCGATTCTTCGACACGGAATATAAAATACACAACGTAAAGTTGCTGGTTGCAGTCGGGACGTTGGGACTCGTGCTCAACGTTATAGGATTATTTCTATTTCATGGTAAGTCATGTTTACCTAGTATTTATAGTATCCTCAAAAGTAACAGGCGACAAATTATTTGGTGTTCCCTTTCACACTCGCCTATCTACTGAAGCGTGGCGTGAAGGCGTTAGTGTGGTAAGATTGAATGTCAATGAAGTTAAAAAAACTAAATAGCGGTTCGATAAATATCAAGTTTCGGTCAGTGTTGTGCGTTGGTTTTACGAATACTATTCTTTCACGAGTCAGTATTTAATGTTTTTAGTTTTTGAACTGGGAGCGTGAAAATGCCGCGAATCGCCATTAATCGCAATATTTAGATTAGACGACGTACAGTACCCCAAAAAAAATTTTAAGCACTTTAGTGCACTGTCATAATAAACTTCAAACTGAACATCAAATGACAAGTATGACAATAACAATGGCAGTCACGATGACAAGGTTCTAAGTATGCTGAACATTTTTATTGGATGACTGTACAGTGCAATAACACTTAAAACAACCTCCGGGTTTTACTTCTCTTGAACTCCTTATGCTAGTCAAACGCACTTTTCCCTAACACGAAAGTTTTTCGAATATTTCGTATGTGTGTGACCCTAAACGCAAAGAAGGCATTTTATGCTGACGCAAAATGTATACAGCGTAGAATAACTTACAGTTTGGTGTTCACTCGATTAAAACTGACTAGTTAGTTGGCAATTAACTGTGGCGTTCAAAGAATTACCGAGGAAGTAGTTGGAAAGGATTTTTATTGGTCTTATGAGCAAAAATGTAACTACATATGCTATGGGGAATTCCTTCATAAAACAAGTTATAAATAAAGCATTATGGTGATTCATAATAGTTATTATTCCACTTGAAGGGTACACGGAAAGATCATGTCTAGTCACTAGTAAGTTACTGCGATATCACAATTTGAAAGTTAGGGACCATGTAATTCCGTAATAGTCGTGTAAGTATAGGTTTTTTAACATGTGAAAAAATGGAAGTTATATTAAGATTTATACTTATCTGTTACCGAGTTTTAAGTAATAGTTCATTGCAGACTCTATGTATATTTTAAGATCAAAATCTCGTTTTAAAAAAGTGACTAGACGTGTTCTTTCCGTATAGCCTTCATTTATAATTGTGTGTTGTGTGCATTTGGGCGGATCAACATTTTGCTGTTGTTATTCTGTCCCGTAAGCCAGGAGACAAAAGTGATAGAGTTTCTAAAATATATTACTGTACGTACAGGCTCAAGAGTTCCTTTGTCATTACGTTAATGACAAAAGAAGTGCACATGCAAAAATAAACCTTACTACAATGACTCAAAATTATGTTTCCAACGTGATAAAAATCTGTTGTCCTTTCCGAGCCGTTCTGTGTGAACGGACCCTTAATTGTACGGATTTAGATATTTTAGATCCGCTTCGGAATAGGTATGCGAAATTAATCATAGCTACGTTAAGTTTCTACTCGTATCAGTAGTGGTTATTTGATCAGACCGGTCTCACGCACCGAACCGTATTATTATATTTAACAATTCTAACAAAAAGCAAGTTTTGAAAATCCCGACTGTTGCTAACCAACTTTAAATCTAAATAAAACCCTAAAAGATCATTCAAAATAAAGAAAATATAAAAGAAACCTAATCATTATTTTTAAATACCTGTGGTCTATTCAACGATACCGCACTTGTCATAATTCGTCGACTTTATTTCTTTTTTTACAAAAATTCGTCTAGTCGCCGCCATATTGAATTTTGACAACTGTCATATCTTTTGTAACACTCACATGATTAAGACAAATCGATGGACATAAGAATCATAAAAATTGGCTCAAGCGTTTAGTTTCTAGTGCGCCACGAAGTAACAAACATACATATATAGGCTGATAAACACATTCCTCCTTCCTCCTTCGGGACTCGGATAAAAAAACCAGCAGCTAAAGAATTAAAAGCTATGACGGTGTATTTTGCAAACGTCTGAAATCATCTGAAATGAATGAGCATTAAAAAGTGGTTCTCCACTTGTAACACTTAGTTTTATGCATATTATAACTATTTCTTTTCTTGCATCGAAAAGCAGTGTTATTTAACTCATTTTATCCTTGACTGGAATATTCGCGTTAAAATAAAGATACGTTTTTGATAAAATTACTTGTCCTTCCCCTGTTTTATGTATGTAAAGAGTTTAAATTATTGCACAGAAATATAACATTTACCTACAGCACGTATTAAATTTGTCTTCCTTGTTTACTCTGTTTCAATGTAAGGGCATTTCATTTGACATTGCATGAATCATAGTGTAAATTGCATTGTAGAAAATTATTTACACAACTTAATTGAATTGGTATTCTTACTAAAAAGGTCTTTAGTTACTCAGGGCAAAATGGCAGCTAACTGAGCTGACGTATCACATGAAAGTCGTATGATTCGTAGATATTTTTTTATTTCATAAAATCATAATACATGTATTCACAACAACACACAAATGAAGTAAAACTACAAAAATAAACCTACTCAAAGTTGGGCAGTTGTTGTGAAACGTATGCGTAAACGTACGTATTTCAAAGAACAATAATCCGACTATCACAAGTTTCTTTTTTTTTTTTCGGAAACGGTCTGGTATTCTAGAAATTGTAGGGTTTAGGTATACACAGTTGGCTCGGAATACTTGGAAAACCCCAATACCCATTGCCATTAAGATAAATGTATAGTACAATAAACTAGATGACCGATGGGGTCCAAGACTTCTCGAGTAGCGTCTCGTATTGAAGCAACGTGGTTAGATCTCCTACAAGGTGGACCGACGACGTGGCTAAGGTTGCGGGAAACCGATGGATTCAAGCCGTGCAGGACCGGTTATTGTGGCACACCTTGGGGGAGCCCTATGCCAGTGAACGCCTTTCGGCTGAAATGATGATGATGACAATCAAGAAGTCAAGTAGCTAATTCATTACATCACATCTCTCGATAATATCGATATTCTTAGAATTTTAATAGTAGAGGATCCGAATTGGAGACGACCTCAGTGTTTATTCGATAAAAAGTATTTTATATCAAATTTAATATGTTGAGTAATATATGGAGAATACGTAGGCTGAAAATTTTCAGTCCAGTAATTAATTATTTAAAATGCACTTGCGTGTTTAAAAGATAAATGGAATATGCAAACGTTAGGTTGATTATTTTGTTCCTATCATAACATTCATAACTATTGGGGTAGGCAGGTAGCAGGTAAGTCGGTACTAATAATTTACACCAAACTTAGGCTTCATACTTTAGATTGATATCTAATTTGTCTATTAAAGAAGCAATTACATTTTTTTAAAAGTGGAACTCGGTGGAGGCAATACTTGGTGGGAGACAATAATTATCTGTTGGATGTATTATGACGTTTTTATACTAATTCGTTCCTAAAGATATTTTATGCTATGGTGACTAAATTCGATTCGGTTATTCGTTGTCATTAATTATTTCTCCATTGCTCGAAGTTTAACTGGAATAGCTGCTTTAAAGGTCTCCTTAGTCTTTGCCTCTTTTCTCCTTCTCTTTTTCGCCTTACTGCATCCATGCTCTATTTTTGTTTATTTCATAATTGTTGTCTCCTGTTTGCACAATAAAGTGTTTACATACATCTTACACTAAACGTCCCAAAGCAAGTCATCTACCTACTAATTCGATGACCAGAAATTACCTTCCAGTTCTCTTGGTACCTATTCTAAGATTAGCCACAACATGTATTCTAACCCGCAAGCTCTGTTAGTAAACATTCTCCGCGGTTAACGAAATACGCATTGTTCTTATCAACACACACCTACACACTTGTGCATCTACTATACAGAAATGTGTAATTACCCGACTGATTAGGCATTGTTAACTCTGTCCCATTTTCTCGTTAAAGGTAAAGCGCTTCAGGCCGAGTATGCATGTTGAAAATGTGATAATTGCAGCTAAATCTTTTAGCTGGTTCCTATTTGATTTTTGTAGCGCTTTTTATTCATCTGGTGCTGATATTATACAATAGGCTAGTGAAGATGTAAAACCCAAAATCAATAAAAAAAACTAAATATTACGGTTTTGTCCGCATTTTAAACTCAAGAAATGTTTGACCTTTGACCAAAAAGCAGTGGTGTTTGAGCTGTATCCGTGGCGTCGAAAGTGAACGAATTAACAGACCATATTGTCGAAGTTGTTCTTTCTTAGTTAAGTTTGATGCAAAAGTCGGTCAGATCGATTGTACGTATGTTGGTTTCTAAATTTTGTAGTTATTTTCAGAGTTTCTTGCGGCGCTTCTTCTCCGCAATTATGGTTTTGTCCGAAGCTCTAGTAGATTCACTCCATATTACCGACGTATAAAAGAGCCCTCATGTGGATAATTTACTGAATAAATATTTTGATTGATTACTATCTTACAAATACGGCAACCATCAACCCTAATTACTTCCAAGAATGTAAATGTAGTACTGTTCTGTTCTACTGGATTGGTTTTTATTATATCATCGATACAATGACATGAGTATTTATCGAGTGTTGTGTTTACAAACTACTTCCTTGCGATGCGTAAACTCGAGGATTACTATCGCACTACTATTTACAAAATGTTTATACACGCAGATCTAGAAGGTACTTACTTATTGTAGAATTACCACCTGTACTGAAAATAAAGAAATAAACTTAGAAAAATACCGACAATAGTACTGCTCACCCTAAATAGCTGATTCCGATTGATCTTGAATGAACGTTAATCCAATATAAATTCAAAGTTTCTTTCTAAATGAATCAGATATGGATGGATATAAGTTTTTTAAGTTAGAATAATAATAAAGTTAATAATTTCACTATGTATTCATTGAATAGCCCCATTCTTGATACGATCGCTTTATAGGTACTTCAGGTGTGCGCGATAGTGGTTCTTGTCCATTATATCTAATAAATTGATCTTTATCTTAATAGGTCAGATTAATCCTGTGTAATGTTAAAAGTTTTAATATATGTTCGTTTGTTTTACTTTCCGACAAATCGAGCAACTGATAAACGTGATATAAAAGTGTATGTACAGTGACCAGCAATAATATATTTTAGAACATCGTGGGTGCAAAAATGTCCGACATGCTCTTATACTTGTAGTAATAAAGACGTGACAGGTATTTTTGCGCTCCATGTTGGATAATATATTATTGCTGATGACCGTACAAGGTTCGTTACTAAAGTTAGTTTTGCACCTTGAGAAAACAAACTTGAGGAAAACACTATAAATGAATGCTTGAACGGACACATTACTGAAAGTAAATTCAAATGTGTTAAAAAAATCCATCTCTATACAGTTTTGCAGTTTTGTACTGTTGTGTGCCGGTGTGGAGGCTAAGACAGGCAGTAAAATCATTAGCATAGAGGCATGCCGTCTTTCAGCCGCACTTGGAGCCGGATTATGACGATTAAGTTGTTCCTTGGTGTTTATTTTTCATACTCAAGTTTGAAAACGGAACGAGTTAGTTATATCTCAAATATCTCTAAGTACAGCAGTCAGTTCTCAGGGTTGTTGGCAACGCATGGAACCTTTAGATTGCTAAGGCCCGTGGAACTCCAATTCAAACTTCCTTCTCAATGGCATTAAAAACTATTACGTTAACTAATGATTCAATCATATTATCGTTATTATTTCAAACAAACGTCTAGTATTGCATCAGATTGATTCCGTAGTGGCTTAGGTAGATTTAACGTGGCTATAAATGAATCACACGTGAGTGAAACGTGTGGTCCCGTATCGATCCCGGTGCCAGAACAGTTTTAAACTCTTTGATAAGGTAGCAGTACAGTATTGATGCACAAATTGACATTCTGTGGACGTAAACGACAACAAAAAACAAAGAATACTTATGTACCTATACCTATATGATTGCCGTGCATTGTCATGCGTTTGGGTGATTATTCGGCGTTTTAACCGCCGTCATTATTGTCTTCGCATACTATTCAAGATAAACTTTTTAATTGTCTTATGATTTTAAATAGAATTCATACTACCCCCGGGTCCGTTGACTTTGACATCAAAAGTTGCTGGTAATTATCATTGTTTTCGTCAGTATATTCAAGACAACAATGACGGCGGTTGAAACGCCCAAATATTCACCCGTTTGCTTATGGCAATTCCATACAAGCGTGAAAGATTTCTAGTTTAATATTCCCAGAATGCATTAGGTATGCCTAGTGCAGTACGTATTCCTTTTTTTGACAAGCGCCTTCCTTTTTACTTTATTTTTTAAGTGAGGAATAAATAATTCATAGGTTTCTACTGTTTTATTTTGACCGTCATTTGAAATGCTATATCAGATCTCATAAATTCTCACTCATACCGATTTCCTGTGGGACTTTCAGAGGCTACTGATAACTTATGTGGCAGGTCGATCAAAAAAGAGTTTATACCGGCTGACTTTTACGCTGTTCTGATATATCATCGTAGGATAGCAATCCCAATTACTAAAAGACGCCGCTTCGTACGTTCACTTGCTGCTATTTCCTTCATATCTCCCTGTTGTTAGGAGTTGAATTTTGATAAAATATTATTTACTGAACCTACATCGCTAGTATATCGCTTCAGGAGGAGTATAAACCTATTGAAATTTTCACTATACTTTTAGCAGTTTAAGCTGTGTTTGCCAAGCAGCAATAGGCCTTGATGTGATCTGCCTTTAAGCGGAAGCGATACACCTATAAAGTTTGGTACATTATTAGAAGAGCTAGGAATAGGTAGTACCTATGTACCTAAACTTCGCGGGAGTACGTAACTATATTATTTATTTATTTATCTTGAAATAACAATCAGTCATAAAAAATATAATATAGATCAAATTGAATCAAAGGGACTCCGAAATCAACTGAAAAGCATCAAATGCCAGGCTCCCTTTGATTCAATTTGATCTATATTATATTGTTTATTTCAACAATCGGATTTATAAGTAAAGTTAAACGTATTAAGCCTTTAGAGTAATATGGTAAACCCCGAGAAATCCCGCATTCAATAAAAATAAATAAATAGTTTTGGTGGTTGTAACCACTCTTAGTTACGTCCTCCCGCGAAGTTTAGGCAAATAGGCACTACCTATTCAGAACTCTGATTATTAGTTTACTAACGGGAAGAAACTCGTCGTATAAAATATAGTTATACCACTTAAACAAATGAAATAAGGGAACTCCCGACCAAATAAAGTGGGCGACACTCAGCCTATCTTTTCCTAGAATCATTCACTAATGTAATACATTTTCCGCAGAACACGGCAGCAGTCATGGGCATTCCCACGGAGTCGTGCCGGCTCCAGCCAATGTTCGACACCTGACTGAAATAGTCAATAGTAACGCGGATATGGCACTTGGCCATAATACCGCAGATGACGAAGAGCTAGACGAAATGGTACCACCCAGGACGTTGCCACCGAATAATAACAAACCACCTACTCGCCACGCTCACGCCTCGGATCCTGGACATATGAATATGAAAGGAGTGTTCCTGCATTTATTGTCTGACGCGCTAGGTAAGAAGTTTTATTTTATTCTGATATAGTAATTATAGTACGAGTAGTTCCACAGCGATCGTCCTCGGCGGGGAAGAAACAACTGGCAAAACTATTTAATGGTTTAAGTACAGAAGGCGCTCTTCCTAACATAACGTGCCTACTTTGTGCTTTACTTTTTATCGCGTGCCGAGTGCTACGTTAGCTTCATCTCTTTCCCTCGATTTAGTCTCATGTCGAGTGACAGGGATAACGTAGCCACCGTTTTTTTTGAAGATTCTGGAAAATTACTGCAAAAAAATCATTTTGTTTTCATAAAAACACGGTTTTCAATATGTACAGTTTATTGAGAACCACCCTGTATATTTCGTACTTCACTACTTTAGTAATATAAACTCGTAATTTTGGCATGTGTTTAACTTATTACGGTACTGTTTAACTTAGTACGTTACGTATGTAACGTATTTTTACATAAAATTGTAGGTTGGTTGAAACCATAACTGATATATTTTGGAAAACGGGCTTTTTTCAAAGTATTGACGATATACCAGTTGTTGGCGGCGAATGCGTTAAAAGTTTAGAAAGGTAATATTTTATCCTCAAACAGTTGAATCATTATGGGAAAAATGTAGTAGTGCTATTATTGCGTTATAATAACAAAAGCTAAGGAGCCTTATTTGCCGGGTAGCTTATCTCAAGATATTTAGAGTAAGGCTGACTGTTGTGGACGTGAGAGAAACAATAATAAAATTGTTTAACAATGCATTTCAGTAATACAATGTCAACTCTCGAGCGAGCGCTTTATCTCTTTGCAGTGCCATATTTTTGTCATGGACCGTAAATACTGTACATAATCACAGAAATATATATTTTCATCTAAAACATTCCGCCGTTGAATCACGACCGTTGTTTTGATAACACGCCTCCTGTTTACGGTGTTATCCAGAAATATCTCGATACCAGAAGCTAGCGTGTGAAATATTCACCCTGCCTATATCCATTCACGTTTCTAACCATGACTCGGACGCAGGCCATTCTAAACACCATTGTCTAGGCATTTTGAGGTAGCATGAATAACGTGATTAAACTTTAGACGGGACGGGGACGGAACGTGAACGTGACGGTGACGGTACGCGCATTACTTATGCGCAATACAAGGGCGATTAAGAATCCTACTGCGAACCGGAAGCATTGGTGTGTGTATATAACTCTAACGAACCGAAACACGAACGGTAAAGGCTACAAATATAATGTTGTTTTCTATATTATTTCGCCTATATAGAAGAGAAATTCACTAAGTACATACAACTTGTTAGTATACCACACATAATATATTTTATAGGAAACGAAAAACCCGCGATACCATACGAGTAGAATAGTTTTGTTCGTTCGGCCTATGTTCGATTTGCAGCATTGAATGGTACCTTGTGACATTCTCTGTACCGAGATTCATCAGTCGAGACAAAATTACTTTTGCATTCAAGATTGATATTACTTGTGATGTTTGTTTAAAATCTTATTCCCGTCCTGTCTGACAAGTAATAAAAACCAGACTTTGTACAAATATTATGACCTTTTAATTCACACGTCTAGTAGGTATCTAAGGTTGTTGGTGTTTCTCGATACAGTTATGTCACCTTGAGTAGTTGCCTTGACATTGAAAAAAAACTCGCTTTCAATCCGTTAAAGATAATTAGACAATTGGCGGACGTAACTGATAGGTATACCAGGAATAATAGAATTCTGGTAAAAAACTAAATTGGCATTGTTTTGGAACTATGGAAAGTCGAATCAAGGTTGTATTAGGTATAGATTAAATTTTATAATATAAATTCCAATTACACTTGATAAAAAAGATTAATATTACGATGGTCAAAGGAAATATCAATAATTCCGGGTTCCGTCTCATTCTTATAAATACACACACTGTAAAAAATAAACTGTCTACCTTTACAGTTTATCAGCTACAGATCCTTTACAGACAGACGTACAGACACCGGAGGCGCCTTGACATTGAAAAAAAACTCGCTTTCAATCCGTTAAAGATAATTAGACAATTGGCGGACGTAACTGATAGGTATACCAGGAATAATAGAATTCTGGTAAAAAACTAAATTGGCATTGTTTTGGAACTATGGAAAGTCGAATCAAGGTTGTATTAGGTATAGATTAAATTTTATAATATAAATTCCAATTACACTTGATAAAAAAGATTAATATTACGATGGTCAAAGGAAATATCAATAATTCCGGGTTCCGTCTCATTCTTATAAATACACACACTGTAAAAAATAAACTGTCTACCTTTACAGTTTATCAGCTACAGATCCTTTACAGACAGACGTACAGACACCGGAGGCTTAGTAAAAGGGTTCCGTTTGGACCCTTTCGGGCGGGTACGAAACTCTATTCAATCAAATAATAGGATAGAGACACGCATGAGCATGTATTTTGTACACACAATCAGGTCAATTTAAGCATACGCGCTAAGTTTTCCCACGGTTTATATATCTTTATATAAAAGGCAAACCTGACTCACTGACTTATATATCAACGCACAGCCGAAATTATTGTACCTAGGAACTTGAAATTTGGTACAGGGTTTCCTTTCATGATGTAAGTGACCACTAAGTAAGAATTTTTGGAATGTCATCCCCTAAGTGGTTAAAATAGGGGGAGTAGCGGGAAACTAATTCTACGCATTCGAAGTCGGTCGTCCTCTATTAAGCGAATAAGACCTCCACCAAACTCGTCTTTCTTTACCTAGTCAGTTCCCTGAATTGTAGGTTGTGATTTAAGACGCCACATATGCGTCACCTTTACCCTTTATTTTAACATTGATGGTTCCATTATCAATCGGATTAATAACGCCAAAAATAGCATATTTAATGAAGATCGAAACGTGCGTAGGCGATACATAAGGAAGTGTTTTGACTTGACTCATGTTTTGCGGGAAACTGTTACATTTATTATGTAGGTGCCACGAATATTACGTCATTGGAGGCTGTTGGCAATTCATTCTTGGAAATATTGGCGTCATTACGGAAACCCATGTGTGATGCTATGCGATAGAACAAGCTCCGGATTAAATGCTATTTGTAATTAATTGTATTCGCTTATAGATTCCTCGTATAACTCGTTTCTTGATATTCTTACGTGACCTGTTCGATTTTAGGGAATTAATATAGGGGATATGGATATATCCATATTAATATGATAAATGTGAAAGTAACTATCTATCTGTTTGTTACGTTTTTATAGCTAAACTGACGAACCGATTCCGATGTAATTTGGTATGAAGAGAACTTGAGTCCAAGGGAACGAAATTGGTTACTTTTCAGCCTGGAAAATTGTACAGTGCCCCCGAATCGACTTGGGAATAGCGATAACGACAAACGGTAGATTTTTGATGTAAAAAAGGGCCTGTGCGGCATACTTACTAAATAAACATCTTTCTTCTTTTATAATTTTTATCTTCAACTGACTTCTACGCGCGGACAGTGTCGTGGGAAACAACTAGTAACTTATGATTATGAATTTACCCACAGGACAGAAAAAACAGTAGAAGTGTTAAGTGGGCGTGTAACGTGTGGCTTAGTTTTGCCGCGATGGCTTGTGCGTTCAATTTGTGCGAATAATATTTCTAATCTAGGAAATACATCAAGAAGCATGCCTTATTGTGCTAGTTTTGAATGTAAAAAAGATAGCTACACCAAAAAAAACCCATGGTGGCGTGTTGTTTTTATGATAGTGTGAGTATTGGCGACAACAGGTCTGATACTAAGCGAAGCTCATGCCACTTCTATTTTTTCTATTTCGTGAATATACCACAGGCGCTGTCTGTATGGTTTCTGTTTCACAAGGATTGATTGGCACGAGTGCACATAATTAGGCATTTGTGAGGCTCGGATGAAATTGGCATAAATAGATTCTGTCGAATCTGAATTTACACGTGTAAGAGATAAACATGCATTCGCTTATAATCTTAGTGATAATGAACGCTTATTCAATCGGGCAAGTACCTAAGATTCGTCGCCAAAAATAATAAATTAATTTAGTGTAACTTTCGCAATAAAGAGTATTGTGTTGTTGGTTCTTAAAATCCACGTTTCTGTACCTAGTTGGTTACTAAGTTCTGTTACTAAGGTTGATGCAAATAAAACTAACTTATGTTTATTTTTTAATTTCAATATGTATAAAAATTAAAAGCTTAATTAATATATATTTTGAAAAACAATTAATCATTTTTCTTAGTTTCCGCAATTCCCGATACGATCTTTTAACATTCACAGCCGGCATCGATGAAATTACGCATGACTTTCTGTAAATTTCATTTTTTGAAATCGCTTAAAAGTTAGTCTTTGTTTACCAAAGAACTTTTTTTGTATAATATTATAAAAAATCCAATCTCTGTATATGTTTAGAGACCAAAATTATATTACTCAAAATGACTTAATTCCAACTTATGAATCAAGAGATTTGGTGTGTTTTCGTATTTCTGCAAAATCATGTGAAATCTTAAAGTCGATTTAATGAGTCATCAAGATTGACCGGTGTCCAAGCGGATCTTTAGTTGCTTTGAATACATTCGTATCAGAATTTAAAGCTAGAAGTCTGTTCAATATGTCACGCAAATTTGAACTCTCTACAGGAACTTTTACAAAAGTTGGGGCCGTTATCAGTATCATCGTCGTGCGTGATTTTAACTATGATTTTATCGTCCGAAATGGGAATACTTCAAGCTCGTACATCAAATAATTGCAATAGTTTAGAATACATTATTTTTATTATTATTCTATATAAATTAAAGTTTTGATTAATATACAGGTTTATGCAAAACTGCTTTATTTTATTTTTTTAATGGTAATTAATCTCAGTAACAGAACTTAGTAACCGACTAGGTACGCGTAAAGGAAACTTGTTATTTTCCTTTAGTTTGTTGATGCCTTAATTGAACCGGGTGTTTATTGTATGTTATGTGTGCATTATCAACAAAGGATCCTCGCTATATGTTGTTGCGTAAAGTGTTATGAAAATAAACCGGTACACCGATATAGTTTGACACCACTACAAAACATTATCGCGGAACCAGTTAGAGCAAAATCGCTTAAGCCTTGCGCTTGTATGTACAGTCACGCAATAATAATGTTGACACCTAGAACCTTGTCATTGTGACTGCCATTGTTATTGGCATACTTGTCATTTCAGGTTCAGTTTCAAGTTTATTATGACAGTGGGTGTGTTACCAATACATAAATATAGACGAACACACAAATACCGTGTCGGGTGTGACTCAATTTTATTCTGAATCATTCTTGTATTGCCTTTATTACTACTCACACAGACCGCATCTTTCCAGTGTTTTAAGTAGTTATAATTTGATTATGCTTTTTTAAGAGGATTGTGAAGGTAAAAAATTCCATATAAAATTCGATATCGTCCCCCCCCCCCCCCTTAAACCTAGTCTAATTTTTACGATTTTTGAATATGTTGTAGATATCAGAAAAACTGTCCGTAGGTACCTTTTCCTTTCCAAGAAAATATTTCTTATTATGAAACAAAAAAAACAATTTTTTGTTTAAGTTTATATATAATTAAGTTTGTATGGTCTTTTTTTTATAGCTACGTGATTTTGGCGGCGATTCACAATCCTCCTACTTGATTATTTTGTTGATCAGTTCATGACTAGACCTTGGAATTGTTTACAAACACATCTTTATTTACATTTTAAATACCAAACCGGTATATAATAATAATAAACTGTTTTGTTAAAATGTGTCCGTTATCACGTTTCGCATGTTTTAAAACCACATAATCTGATAAGTTAATTATCTTTATATCAATACTGTTTGAGACTGGCACGCCGACAGTCATTGACATCAATTCGCCGGGCTACTGTGAACCGCGCATTGTTGTATACTTATCTGAACTAAGATTAAGGTGTTCTAAAATATTGTATAAGGCTCACGTGGCAACATAATTCGTGGTTCATTGTACGTACATGCGAACTCTTAAGAACCTTGATCTACTTTATAAAAAGAACCTTATCATGTTTTGATTTGGTCAATAGGTGTTAGTAAAAATGCCAAGGTTTATAAATACGAGGGATTACACTGCTAAATTACAAAATTGTTTATCTTTTTCTTGTTTTGGTATATATTTTTTTTAAACCGTCTCTTCATCCGGTTTCAAATCTACTTGATTATTAATATTTGCAAACCCAGAGAGCTGGCGAAGGCTGGTAATTTGAAATTCGCCGCTTAAGTTCCTATTCGCCTCCAGCTCTCTTTGCTATTTTATTTTTTATTCAACCGTAACGCGGGTACCGTAACTCTAATTTCGGATGGATCCGAAAAATCTTGTCCTACTATTGTTAAATTGGTCAAGACACTTTTTCAGAATTGGCCAATTTTGTTTCATCAACAACGTTTAATTACTTTATTTCTTCTTGCCTAGTTTTTTTTTAATATTAGTTCCGCCGTGATGAAATTTCTATAAAAAACCCAAAAGAGGTGAAATAAAAGACGTATTTTAAAAATACCTAATAATTAAATTTGATAAGAATGGAAAAGAAAGAAAGAAAAACATTTATTCTCGACAAACAACAACAGAAATACGCTCTAAAAAATTGACATAAAATGGTTCCAACTCAGCGGAATGCTAGGATTAAAGTCAGCGCTGGTATTCCGTTAGAACAGTGATCCCCAAAGTGGTCTATATCGACCCCCAGGGGTCGACTTCGACAAGCAAGGGGTCCATGTGAGCGGAAAAAAATGGGGGACCGTGATTGTAGATCCCATTTGAGCAGGGCTTGACTTTAATTTTGGCTTTCCATTAATGGCGTATTCCATACTTATTCATACACAGATAGTAGGTGCCTCCTTACTCTCGTAAGACTTTCTTATAAATATATAGGGCGTCCCACGGCTATGCCACTTGGAAGGAAAGTACCTTGAATATTGTAGATGGAACATTTTACTGAAAGAAGACATTATTTGAATTTAGAAAACAATTTAAACTGCATTCATAGATATTTAAATAATTACATGGTTGTACCGGGAATCGAACCCGTTACACGAGAAAAATAATCACACTGTAGCTTTATCATACCGATCGCAAGGCTTCATCATAAGGATTACTTTTTGCTAAATAACAGAGTCAGAAACAAAAGGAAGACCATGAATTTTGACATTTTTAAAACAAAATTAATCAATTAATCAAATGCTCAAAATGAGTCCCTTCCTGTTGAATACAAAGTCGCACTCTTTTGATTATTTCGCTCCCTGTCGATTTTTTGATCTTAGTGTGGTGGATATTTAGAATAATATGTCTAAGTTCAGTTTATAACAAAACATTTATTAGTAATAGGTACTTATGATAATATCAGTTGTATTTCCTTACGGCAACGTCAGCTTTTAATTTTTTTGAACAAATTTTCACATCAAATGTTAAAATTTATGGTTTTCCTTTTGTTTCTGACACTGTGTTATTTAGCAAAAAGTAATCCTTATGATGAAGCCTTGCGATCGGTATTATAAAGCTACAGAGTGATTATTTTTCTCGTTGTACGGGTTCGATTCCCGGTAAAACCATGTGATTATTTAAATATCTATGAATGCAGTTTAAATTGTTTTCTAATTTCAAATAATGTCTTCTTTCAGTAAAATGTTCCATCTACAGTATTCAAGGTACTTTCCTTCCAAGTGGCATGGCCGTGGGACGCCCTGTATAAATAAACGCATATCTTTCTTTTTGTTAGTGTAAGTTTTTATTTTGTAAATAATATATTTCCGTACAATTTTTTTATTGTAGTATGTGACAATATTTAATCGGCTTGACCTCCTGTTTGCAAAAGACCTCGATTTTTTTTGATATTAGGTAAGCTGGGGGCCTACCCAAAACCGAAAAAAATGCTAAGTGGTTTACCAGACAATCTGGGAACCTCTGCGTTAGAACTATCAGGCCAAATCTTTTTAGAAGCGCGTAGCCTTTTATACCCTAACCTACTTTTGTTTGGCAATGGGCAAAGGTCCCTTAGCCTTACGCCGAAAAGCAAAAAAAAAAAAAAAAAGAAACAACCTGTCCTATTCAACAGTAACTTAAAGAATTACCTAAAATAACAATATAACCGAATGGGTCAGTAACCTATCCCTCAAAATAATTATATATCGCCTGATAATGAAAAATATGGTTAAATCCCAATCGTTACCATTTGGCGTGCAAATTAACGGAGACCCGGGGTATGAAGTACCTGTTGGGTTAGCGCAAGAACTACGGAAGTGTCAGTCACGTCCCCCCTATAAATGCCCCAGCTGTTTGTTAATTTTAATATGTTTTCACGGCTATCTGTGGTCGAACACTAAACAAACTAGATACCCTAATTTATCGGCTCTACCTTCTCATGAAATCGTCGCCCGTTTAACATAGTATATATATATATATATATATTACACTGGCGACCCGCTCTCACTTAACTGGTTAATGTTTTTTTTTAAATTATATTGAAAACCGCATCAAAATCATACAGGTGTAGATAGCGACTTTGTTTTATACTAGGTATTTAAAGATGTCTATCGTATTGTCAACGTTATAATAGCTCTTATTTACTTGACAGTAATGGCCGCCGAGTTAAAAATCCATACAAAAATGTCAAAAGCTATAAGGTTTTTCCGAGAGGTTACAGCCCTATCCCCGATTTTAGAGCGATTCGATCAAATAAACAAACTTTTAATTGACAGCCTATGGTCGTGCTTTAATTTTCAGAACGCGAACGTATTCAAGTAAGTTTTTTAATGCACTGCTTTCTTTCGATAATATCTTTATGCTAAATAAACATTTAAAATATACGTATTCTAAATTGGAGTAAATGCTACAAATTTGACAGTTAGCAACACCCAATGTACGTGTTTGTAATACGGTTAAAAATTAAATTAATAATATTTTATTTGCTATTTTGTCCCTAGCTCTATGTGGATATTACCCCATAGAAAATTAAATGATATTATTACCTTCGGAATTAATGGAAAAATATATTGTAAGGTTAGGAGGGGCAAGTGCGAAAATCCATACATTTATTAACAGATATTATTGGTTTGACGCATTTGCCTCACCTGACCTTATACTTATCATTTTCCACATCTATTTTCGCTTTATCCTTCCAGTCGCCATGTCTAGTGTCATGTATAGTGTCATGTGTAGATTATAATTTACAATAATATTTGTCATGCAAATAACCGTGTTCAAGAATTAATCAGCCCCAGCACGGGAACTGACCTATTTCGTGCCGATCACGTCAGACTCAATGAGTCCTCATTCATGAGCGAACAAAGCGGAATGCGTTGTTCAATTGTATAGAATGAAAGGGTGCTGTCGACATTTGCCCCCTAGTCGAGCTATATTTTACTGTTTTAGGTTGATATGTACACGAATCCATTGAATGAATTAATGAAATTAAGTAATGTGGTAATAAACAAAATAGGAATCGTGAATAAAAATCGAAATACGAGTATAAAGTTCGCACTCGCGCGATTAAATCGTGCTTGCTATCGAGAAAATATACCTATAGATAAGACATGACATGTTAAGACATGTTTCTTTTGATTACGAGAACAACCAAAAAAACTAAGAATACTTGAAAGCCATTAAAAATTCCTTGCTTATAATAAAAAAAACTTCAAATTGATCCTACTAATATTATAAATGCGCGAGTTTTTGTATTTGTGTGTGCTTGTTACTCCTTCACGCTGCAACGGCTGGAAAGTTTTGGATAAAATTTGGAGTGGAGATTTAATTTAAAATTTCCCGGGGGAATAATCGAAATCTATGCGGACGAAGCCGCGGGGAGAAGCTAGTTCCGAATAAACCTCAAACTGAAAAACTAATCATACACCACAATTAGTACAGAATTACAATGACAAGCTTCTGAACACGCTCAACATTTTTACTTTACTGTGTATGGCAGGGTCAATCTAAATCGCGATCCGCAGTTGGTCTAGATCCAGAATTACTGTGTAATGTGTTGGTTTGACATTCTTTACACAGTCAGTCTGGGTCGAGATCACTGACACCCATTCAATCTAGGTCGCGATACTTGCTTGATTGGAGTTCAAATTAACTTGGTTGATGTGTGCCTTAAGTTTATATTTTAACTATCCTCATAGTCATAAGTAAATTCTAGACTTACCAACCTATTATTTTTAATTTGTCAGTGTGACTGAGCAACTTGCCACTTGTTTTATGTGTAGTTAAAAGTATAATGCATGTGTCCAAACCGCATTCGTTTCGCGAAATGACTATGAAAAGTCAGTACGTCACTACGCTTTGTAACAAACAATGGTCTACACGTGCACAGTCAAATGGTACATTTTGCACTAAAGTAAAAAAATTGCACGCCCACACAATTGTATGTACATTACATAGGACTTGGGAGAGCCAGCGTTGCTAGGGTTGAAAACGAATTTCCCGAAGGTGAGACAATGTTTTTTTTTGGCTGTGCTTGTGTCCCACTGCTGGGCAAAGGCCTCCCCTGTCTCTCCACTCGTCCCTATGAAGAGCGTGAGACATTGATAGAGCTTTGTTCAAGTGAGATAACCAGCTTTATTGTACTCGGCAAAATAAAATTACTATAAGAGCTATCGTAACGTTGACAATACGACTGCGTGTTATAAGTCATATGGTTTTACCTAGGAGAATAGAGCCCTAGATTCGAGATGTTACGAAATGAACAAACTTTTAATTGACATTAAGCCTATGGTCATTGGCCTACGGCTGATCTATAGACGAATATAATTAAAATATTTATGTATTTATTGTAAAATCTTCAATTAATACTTACAGTCATGCTACACATATTAATATTATCTCTCTCTAAATGTATACAGGGCATTCGACAACGTATACAAGGGCAGAGTGTTATTAGTGGTTATTCCAATGTATCGGCTTTCCGCGGTACACCGATATCAATTGAAAAGTCGAAGAGTGAAAGCGGAACTGACGAAGTAACTTTCGCATTAGTTACGATATTATAATAATATAAATTTACCGAAGTATAGATCGATTTACAACAGCTACTATTCATGGATTTAATGAGATTTGTGTTATATATATAATCTAATAAATAAATAACAGCGCAGCACGGACACAATCACAGGTGACATAAGTTTAATTTATTTGCTACTACTGTGAATCGACATACCTATCTATTAACGTTTAAATCGGTCCATTTACTTTTCGACAACTATAAATGTATTTTAGTATTTAGCTTTAAATACAAGCTATTGACCGTACGGTATTTTTATCCATGATATAGTTCTGACTATTGACCTCGCTATTTAATGCTAGTTCAGTGAAACCGTTGTATATCGCTTGCACACTCTCTGGCATAACAAATATACTGAGTGTGAGTGTGACAGCGATTGATAGACAATTACTATAAGAGGATTGTGTTTCGACGATTGCGTAGCTGTCAAAGAAAATCCAAACGAATTTAGTTCCTCTTTCTTTCTTTATCCCCTAAATCAAGTTCGATTTTCACGATTTTCGAATATGCTCTAGTTATTATGAAAAACTAGGTCTGTACAATACAGTGTTCCCAGCTTCTTAATAGAGTTCGGCTGGCTATCGCTCTCACGCTTGCACTCGCAACTGACAGTATGTTTGTCACACGTGTGTCATGAAACGTAGATTCCCGATAGCTTTCAAGAAAATGGTAGCATTGTACATTTCAGTTTAATTGCATTAATATATACATAATATTTAAAAATCGGATTTTTTTTACTAGGTTTAAGGGAAGCGAAACGCTATCGCATTTTGTATGGATTTTTTTAGTTTCACAATTCTCTTAATATTCTGGTTTTATTGTAGATTTTTATATTAATACTGTACCACCCATTACACTTTTGTTTCCTGCTTAACTGTTTATTTTATTTTATATGTCTTTAAAACGTTGTTTTTACTTGAAATAGCACCGTTAACCATAAAGAGGTTATTCATTAGTAATGAGGAAAGAAAACTGTTCGGGTGGTATCAGATAGGAGTTACCCTATGTAGATCTACAAATTAACCCGTACAATTTGTTCCAGGTTCCCTCATAGTAGTCGCGTCAGCGTTAGTAGTATGGCTCACCCAATGGAGGTACAAATTCTACCTCGACCCAGCGCTTAGTATAGTTCTAGTTATCTTGATACTTGTCTCCGTGTGGCCACTGCTCAGGGAATCGGCCTTGATCCTTCTACAGACTGTACCTACACATATCCAGGTTTGTTGAAATATAATAATGCTCTTACGCTCGTTTAAGAATATTTCCTCGGGTGACAAGGCAACCAAAAGTCACTAATTGGTCTAGTAAGTATTTAAATTAAAAACTACTCGAATGCTTAGGGACGGTGAAAGGGCATAGATACGTATTACGTAGTCAACCTTATTATTTATTATCTATTTTAATTAGTTTTCTCCTTCCTTTAGTACGTTTAGTTGTCGACCATTTATTATTTTTACACGCCTGCCCAAAAAGAGGAGTGTAATTTTTTCAGGGTTCATATATGTATGTAACGATTCTTTATTCCACCATAATTAGCTTCTAAACCGCTGAGCCGAATGAAATGTTTGTGGTATTGCTAGGATCCTTTCACCTACCCGAGTGGCGTAGGATAACTAAACTGTTAAAATTGAAACCATGGCAAAATGACAATTATTTATGTCAACAAAAAAAGTCTTCTTATTATTACAATATGAAAGGTCTTAATGTGAACATCTCAAATATATACAAATATAGTAGCGTTTATAAACAGCCTTAATAGTAATATAAAAAAAATACAGTCTGGTTTTTATAGCTTGTTTTTCATTTATTTATTGAAGATAGATTAATATTGCGGTTAATAATATTCAAAAATGTCTGTACTTTTTGAATTACTGACAACAACCAGTAGATTCTGGCATAAAATAACAGGTGTACTCACACATTGGCCGTTTACAGTTCAAATTCAAAAACTTAACATAAATAACATGACGATGATTGTATTGTGAGTTGCACTCACACCTGCTCATCTCTCTCTGGTATGTTCTATAAGAAGTGCACTCTGTAATCCTAGGCATTAATAAACGCATCTATCTTCGAGGACAGTACTACCTTTAACGCCCGACATTACATGGCGATCCTGCCAGGATGACAGAGGTTAAAACCAAACCAACTTGACATTGCCCACGCTCCTACCTATTCTTGGGCCAGGGAGATAAATTTACGAGAATAACTTATTATCTCGAGTAATAAGCGAACTGGTGGGCAGATTAGCATGACTTGAAGTCAATTATGTATAAAATTCGGCTATCGGTCATTATCATGCCTGTTTAAAAAACATTACATAACAATAAATCACGCTTGTTTCGCAAAGTAGGCTGAGACCACTTCTTTCTTCAGGATAAAATTATTGTATGGTATGAGTTACTGGTTACAGATGTAGTAAATAAACATGACATACAAAGTTTTTTTTCGAAAAATTTCGTTCTATCTTGCTTTCGCAGTTAGCCCATCCCATCGCGACCCATAAGATAATGATAAGATAATGATAATGTTTTAAAGTCCTGTTTATAGAGGTTTGTGTTAAGACAAAAAAAAAACTAACAAAATAAATAAACAAATATCTGCTAATGGCTAAAAAGCTTGATCTTTTGTACGTCAGAGCTAGTGCTACACTTGAAAAAAAAAACGCGACTCAGACTGACTTCGTCCACAGTCCTAATTCGTCATGTTCTTAACCCGTCCACAATGACATATAGCCCACTATTAAAATTCTTCGGCATTTCTATATTGTTACCTTCCTAACTCGTCCACATTCCTATATAGTCCACAGTGCTAACTCGCCCACATTTCTATTGAGTGGTCAACTTCTTCAATATTGTGTGGCTAACTTCAGTTTGCTCAGTGGAGGTTATAGGAATGTGGACGACTTAACACTATGGACAATATAGGAATGTGGACAAGATAGGAAATTGACGATATAAAAATGTGTCCGAGTTAGGAAGGTCACGAAATAGGACTGTAGACAAAGTCGCTCTGAGCCAAAAACGCGGATACTAACAAAACGACGTCATTTCGACCACTAGTCCAAAGCGGGCGTAGCAAACACTGATTAATTTAATTGTTCAATTCAATTTAAAAAAAAGTCTAATAATAATCAAATAAAGTTCAAAAAATAGTATGCTTTTGAGACCAACCTCTGTTGGCGCAATTTTTATGAGAACACGTTCTGTCATTTTTCTTTTCGACCAAAACGAAATCGTATGTTTTTGCACTATATCTGTACACGTCGCCTCTCGCATGCCGAGCTAACGTTAACCTAACCTAACCTTTGCTTTGGAAATGTTAAATCAAGATCTGCCCTCGCAATGATAACGTCGGTTGGTTGATGTCGTCGAACTGAATACGCTGAATAGGTAATTAGAAACACTTGCGTTTTTACTACAATCATTCAAAAAGTTCTTAATCTATTTTATTGTTAGTAACGCTTGTTTTGGCCTAGAATCGTGTCTACTCTTACTAAAGGTAACTGTGACACAGTTCCATGGTGGGTTAGAAAATTGTATTGAACTAATAGTCTCCTATTGTTTACTGTGCAACTAAAAGCCCAAAACTTCTTATCTTACACTCTTATGCTTTTTGATTGTTTTATTACCTTCTCTGCTCAGTTATATCTGCTGCTTGGCAGTGTTTAAAGTAATTGATCTTTCTGCATTTTCGAATTTAATTAAACCTTTGTGGAGTTGAAATTGCAATGTCAAATGGGCATCATGATTTAACCTTATAAATGCGAAGTTTTCAAACAACCGTACCTATTACGTCATTTTCTTGAGATTTATTACGGCAAGTTTAATTTATGAATGATGAAGATGACCATTCTGTAAGCGTAGAGTAAACAGTTTCAGCCTAGTCTTCAGCTAAAACTGTCCAACATTGGTGTCATCACCCTATAGTTACGTGAAAACGGATTTACTTTTGCCTGACGTGTCGTGTCGTGACACGTCAGAACGGTATCGGTTTTATACAATTTATATAATGTGATTTATATTTACCCGACCTTATTGTGTTGTGTATCACATTTACGTATGTGTTTGGTGTGTGACATGCTCTTGTCAGGTTTTTTACTGTATTATTTACTAAAATAGGCTGCAAATTCCACTAATGTGCTATTTAATAATTGGGAAATCGCCGGTTCACCTATAAACCGAGACCGACGCATATCCTTTATCTTATCTATTCGCGTGGAGTACATGCACAACATCAATATTGGCTCGTTACAAAGTTACTTCGTTAATTGAGTGCATATTATTAGAATTATAATTAAAAATACATATTCAATAAGTCTCATATAAAGCAAGCTTTAAAATCCCGACTGCATTTTTGATATTGGCGTCGATATGTAAAAGGAATATAATTAAAATATTATAGGCCTAAGTCACTCCCACAAGAATACCTCAAATCGTGTAACCTCTTTAGTCATTAAGTATATCTACATATGCCATACGATAAATAAATAAATATAATAATAACAAGAATAATCTATCGACACCTCGTATATTAAAATTCATCAAGCCGTTTAGGCTTCAGCGCGTGCCAAAGAAATATTATTTAATGACAATCTTGAAAGGTTACATATACATACATACAAACATACATACGGTCACGCCTTCATCCCAGAGTGGGGTAGGCAGAGCTACAGAATTACCAACAACTCTAACAAACTTGTTGTTAATTCTATAACCACATTTCGCACATACAGGCCAAGATGTTTACCAGTGTATATTAGTGACGGGCTGCAAGCCCATCGCCTAACAATACTACAAGCCTTAAATCTCTTAGTCGTCTCTTACGATTTCCATAGGATGGCATGGAGTGGCACTATTCTATGCCGGCAACCACACGGCACATTCTGTTTTTTTTATATATATAGGAGAGGGCGGCAAACGAGCATGAGGGTTACCTAATGGGAAGTAATCACCACCGCCCATAAACATCAGCAACTCAAGAAGAGTTTAGGGAAATAAAAGCTCTTTACTTAAAGGCACTCATGTCATAACTAGTTGGAAATACCGCAGAAGGGAGTTCGTTCCAAACTTGGTAAAAATTAGCTACATTTTGGAAACGACACACCGGATTAAGGATAGGTAACCATTTAAAAACTAGAACCCGTATCCTCCCGCACAGTCGGTATAGTACGTAAAAAGTTTCTGTAGCAAATATAATTTCCATCTCTCCTGTTCGGAAAGTTTAATTTGAATGGGTAGATAGCCGGATGGTAACTAACTGTTATACTCGTAAACACAAATAACAACATTAACTTACTTAAAAAAGTTACAAAATTAAAACTAATAAACAATTAAAATTGAAATAATCAGGATTTTTATAGTTCATTTTCAAAATGGCTACCTCCATTTCTTATTCTCACATAAGTTAATGTTGTTATTTGTGTTTACGAGTATAACAGTTAGTTTTCATTGATTTAGTTAGTTAATTTTAAGTTATGTTCGGACGTGACTTCCTTGTTGCTTCCTTTGTGATCAATTTTTTCCAGCAATCTTTAACATAACTCATTTTAGTTTTAATAGCTCGTTAGAAAGCTGGAAAAACGTCAATGTTTTATGTGTAATCTGCACGCCAAATGTATTGGTAAATTTTTCTGTTTTCGTGTAATTTATGTTGGAGTTTGATAAAAAAACATGTATTTTTTAGTTCTCGGCCTCGCATTCTCAAACGTGTACAGATAATTTTTTTTTTAATTTTGCATAGGAACCACAAATTCATCTTGTACAAAAGCAAATAAAAAATGTACTTATGATTTAAATTTGGTATGTTTTTTAATTTTAATTTTTGAAGTTGCATTTGTGACTTTTGTTTCCGCCCGCTTCCTTTGTGATGATTTTTTTTTTAAATCATTTTCTACTTGTTATGCGTTTTTGGAGAGCTAAGAAAACAGTTAAGTTTTTAAAATAATCTGCAAGCCAAGTTTCATAACGTTTTTTTTTTTTTTTTAAGGCATTTTAGTGGAAAGCGATCGCAAAAACGATAATTATTGTTTTAATATTGAGAAATAACCAGTGGTTAATCGGTTTTGTAAATCAGAAGAAAAAAAAGATTTAAATTGATACTTTTTTTGTAATAAATTTTTCAAGTTGAATTTCCGACTAATTTAAAAAAAAACTAATAAACGCGATAACTCAAAAATGGTTCACTTTTGCATAATGCATATGAGGGTCAAAATTATCGCAAACAGTCACCCCTATCACCTCCTAACGGGAATAGGTCGACTCACCAATAACCCTGTATAGTATAAAACAGTTGCTTCCCGCCGTCTGTCGCTCTGTATGAACGCTAACATCTTTCAGACTACGCAATGGATTTTAATACGATTTTCATAAATAGATTAGTAGAATGATTCAAGAGGAAGGTTTTTATTAATAATAAATGATGTAACAGAAAACTCACAAAAGCCGAAGCGAAGCGAGGGCGGGTCGCTTGAAATTCTATATTATGAAAACTGTATACTAAATGAAGACTTGACAATGCTCAGTTACACATGCGTGTTATATTCATTCGTCACGTTAAAGACACGTAAACTGTTAACAACAGTTTCAACTAAAAAAGAAATAAATTAACGACGAAAAGGGTCTAGCAGGCTAAGGAAGGAGAAGTGGCCCCTGTGACGAATATCGGATTTTTATAATGTCATTTGTTGGCTATCTCATAATATAGAAACACCCTAACTTTCAGCCCCCTATCTTGAACCGTCACCGAGATACTGTCAAAAACGTCATTTTATGGATACATTTTTCAAAGTCGTTTTTCTCCTGAACTATATAAGGTAGAGCAATCAAACCAAATCATAGCTACAAAGGATGGGTAGGAGTATAACTCTGATTTTTTTAAATATTTAATTCCATGAAAAAATATTGATTAAAATGTCAGAGAAATTTTTGACAGCACTTTTCAACAAGTATTTGTAAAGGTACAGCTATGGAAAAAATCACATAAACTGTTAATAGTATTAGCTAGTACCATGTGAAAAATCAATTCATTATAATTGGTGCAACATACTTTAAAAAAATTAAATGTCAAAGAAAGTGTTGTGGGGTATTGTATGATTGTACTGTAAAATAAATTCTGACCTTTTTGGTAAGTATTAGGAACTTGGCTCATTCTAATGTAGCTATACAAACTATTTGTATTTTTTATTTTTTTATTTTGACATTTTTGTCATGTACGTATAATTAGTGTACTTAGCTAATTATAATTAATCAGTTACTTACTTCAAAAAATAATAATGAGTAATATTAATCGGACTCAAATAGATAGATAGATAGATCTATAGATCTTAAATAGATAGTCAATGAGTTTGTCAATTTACGACCTTGTTTCGTTAAAATAATGTCAAAAGGTACATGAAGTTTGTGCTAATTTAATGTACACTTAAACTTACTTTCAACATTATTGAATAATCGGACTCTTCTTCGAAATAACATGTTGTTTTTTCCTTTAAACTATCCACTATCTTGTTGAATGTGCTAGCGTACAAACTAAGCGGTTGACGAGTCCGATTAATATTACTCATTATTATTTTTTGAAGTAAGTAACTGATTAATTATAATTAGCTAAGTACACTAATTATACGTACATGACAAAAATGTCAAAATAAAAAAATAAAAAATACAAATAGTTTGTATAGCTACATTAGAATGAGCCAAGTTCCTAATACTTACCAAAAAGGTCAGAATTTATTTTACAGTACAATCATACAATACCCCACAACACTTTCTTTGACATTTAATTTTTTTAAAGTATGTTGCACCAATTATAATGAATTGATTTTTCACATGGTACTAGCTAATACTATTAACAGTTTATGTGATTTTTTCCATAGCTGTACCTTTACAAATACTTGTTGAAAAGTGCTGTCAAAAATTTCTCTGACATTTTAATCAATATTTTTTCATGGAATTAAATATTTAAAAAAATCAGAGTTATACTCCTACCCATCCTTTGTAGCTATGATTTGGTTTGATTGCTCTACCTTATATAGTTCAGGAGAAAAACGACTTTGAAAAATGTATCCATAAAATGACGTTTTTGACAGTATCTCGGTGACGGTTCAAGATAGGGGGCTGAAAGTTAGGGTGTTTCTATATTATGAGATAGCCAACAAATGACATTATAAAAATCCGATATTCGTCACAGGGGCCACTTCTCCTTCCTTAGCCTGCTAGACCCTTTCAACGTAATTTCAAAGAGCAATTCTGTATTATTTGTTTCTACAGTCGTGATTTCGTTCATTATGATAATATACCTCTACAGTATGGGCTCTTGGACAGTATTAATACCAGTAGTATAATATGAATTTAAATCTAACCGCCTTATTCATAAACGCACAATAAACCAATTTTAGTTTAAGTATTCTTTGACCCTTTCTCTCAAACTCAAATGTCATGACAAAATAATGTAATATCATTCTACGATTTTTTTCATACATTCCGTGCGGTGTCCTTTGTGTGACATTTTCCCCTGGTATTTATTATTGTATCCCCCACCCTGTACTCCAGTTCTTCAGTTCCATGGATCATAAATCATAAAACTTATCCCTCTTAAAAGTTAAAACATTATTAATATTATTATTCCGTATTGCTAAATTTCTGCGTACGCTGTTATCTGGTTGTATGAGTATCTTTTAGGCAAATATGGCCACATTTACATTTCCCATCACGGAAAAAATGTTTCTTTGATTTCTATTACAGGCGATAATTCAAGTCTTATCGCCTTTCATACAACCTAATGGTACCTAAACTTGTGCTCTAATACTTCAGAAATAAATGTTAAAATAAGGATTATTTGTTTGTTTGTTCAGGTGGACGCCATACAGCGACGATTGTTAGAGAAAGTTGACGGTGTGTTAGCCGTCCACGAGTTTCATGTATGGCAGCTAGCCGGAGATAGGATAATCGCCAGTGCTCACATAAGGTAAGAACAGTAAAAACTCTATATGACATAATTTTTTTACTAGTTGACAATCGGGACGCTTGCCGCAGCTCCCCAATAATTCTCTCTTGCTATGAACCACCTTGGACAGCGCCGAAAAAGACTCAGACAGTACAAAAATACGTATACAAAGGCTACAAAGAACACAAAGAGAAAAACAGAATGATACTGTCAACTCTAGTTCGAGCATTCTTTATAATATGTCTTCTCTTGTCTTCACACATAAGAAACAACCTATATCCGTACCCAATATTACTTCGGGCCGCGGATAAATTAGATTAATTCGGGTTAAAATTTGACATATTTTGGATGTGACAAATGTGAAATCGAAACTCGAAGTTACCTAATATCTGTCCGT
This sequence comes from Acleris sparsana, assembly GCA_923062465.1. NCBI lineage: Eukaryota > Metazoa > Arthropoda > Insecta > Lepidoptera > Tortricidae > Acleris > Acleris sparsana. The sequence goes on from OV281289.1 coordinate 5,522,903, forward strand.
GATTTAAGTAAATAAAATAATCATTAGACTTTAAACATTTTGACATTTAACATCAAGCGGTAAAGTAAAGATTTCGTTACGGAGTAATAAATAATAAATCATAACGTTAGATTTCGTTACAGCTAAAGAAATATTAAACACAAGAAATCAATAAAGTTTACGTACGTCTGGCAAGGAATAGGTAATTTAATGCGTAAAACTCGGATGGTTGAAAAACTTTCAGTAGAGTTTTTACAAAGAAATGATTTATTTTTAAAAGTTCAGGAACTTGTATGTGTTAAAAGCCTTAATGTCGGCCTATCAAGATTTGTTACCACTAAAACTGACTTATGTAAGGTGCCCATTTCAACGTCAGATGTTTTTTTTATTGTTATTATTATATTAATATTTTTATCGTAGAATTCTGTTTGCGTAACCAGACAATAATGGCGATCAGCGGGTTTTTCTTGAACATTCAAACGCGGCGTCCGCTGGTACGTGCAATATATAAACACCCCATTGTGACATTCGCGACGCCTGACATAAACTATAGAACTCAGGAGCCGTACTCCAAAAAGCGTGAAGTAACGTTGCTTGGTCACGAATGAAGTGACAGAGATAGATGAAAGGGAGGTTTAACAAAACTTGAACCTTGCATAACCTAATTCCACCATCAACCATCACATTTCCATGTTCAGATGTCCAGGCGGTGGAAGCATACCATTTGCTCGCAAAAAGCGTTTCGCTGCTTTTTTTTACTGGTAAAGGGTGGAATTCGCTGCCTTCGCCTGTATATAATTTGGATGTCTTCAAATCAAGAGTTTCTATTGAACCAGCGAGCTGTACTTCATCATCATTTACAATCAGATGAGATTGAGGGAATCGCTGGTCAGTCCTGAATCATAATAAAAAACATGTCTCCATCATTTAAAATTGAATAGCAGTATTTTTCTGCGTCCTTAAATGTGACGGCAATGCAGTAAAAAGGATCCAGTTACTTATTCGACTCGTATCATGTAGCCAATTGCAGCGTCAGAGGCGTCACAGCTGGATACTTCGTCTGTCCGTTGGTCACTGACGTATAAATTTTAAATAACCATTTATTTAAAATATGTCTGTAGCTATACATTATCATACCTATTTACTTATCGTCATATTGATTTTTCATATCTAAGTTATTGGCCATTTTGAAAACCTCAAATTGCTAACCGGAATGTGCTCAAGGTTGTAACTGATATCGCGGCCGTTATTTCGACCGTTATAACGTAAATCGATTTGTCTGACGGTATTCAACAAAGGTTGTTAAAAGATTATATTTTATCAGAAGAATCTTATCGCAGCAAGTAACGCCACGGGCTTTGTTAGGTTTATAATGATCGATACATGTATTTAACATGTATCGATCATTATAAATTTCGTATCTGAAATCAATAAATTGCCTAAGATTTTATAAGCTGCTGATATGTTATCTACTAATTAAAATAGAACCTTTCCAAGAACCTTCAAGAAGGCAATTCGGTTGTCACGTTTTGATACTTTTCTCTAGTGCTGTTGAACAAGTCCATTTACATACTAGGTTCCCCGCAACTTCGACGTTCTTGCCGGAATTGGAATTTTCCGGAATAGAAAATTCCCTGTTACATACAATTGTAATAACCTAGATATCGTTTCGTTTGTGGGGTTTCCAGTTTTAGGGTGAATAGTAAAATAAGTTCGATCCTTTGCACGACAGTAATAAATAAATAGTAAAAGGCTTGTTTATTGTGAATATTTATTAAAGCAAATAAACAGTAATTTATATAATTTTGCCCTGGTTAGTTTATTCCTTTTCACTGCTAAAATAAACTTATGAAGTGAAAGCTCCTTTCGCAATCCACGGATTTTAATGGAGCAAACTTAAGTAAAATAATAATAATGGCCACTCCTCACGTCTTTGTATGTATTTATTACTGTCTTACAAAGGGTCAAAATAATTTTTGGGTAAGTAATCAATTAATGTAATTTAATTGGTTTAATTAAAGTCATGTCCACGTTATTGCGAGTAATGACGCCCATTTTTCCGATCTCTGCTTTTTTTTTTTTTTTTCTCCTATCATCCGGGAAGACTTTTGAACAAAATAATTTCGTTGAGACTATATTTTCCAAGTTTATTAGGTACTGACTGCTAAGATTATTTTGTCAAGACTTTATCTCGCTGACTTGCAGCTGGTGCGTATTCCAAACTCTTTGTTTTGAACAAATGTTTCTAAAATTAATTTGGCAACATTCCAGTCTAGATTTGTTTTTGCCCGGAATTGTGTCAATGAACTTTAGATTCTTTTATAAGCTTCTTCAATATAATTTTATTTGCATTATTTTCCTAACTCCTCCTTGGATTGCTACCACCATGTTCTCATTTAACCAATGCCAAGCAGCAGTTTTTGCATTATTGTGTTCCGATGTGGAGATAAGACGGCTGGTAAAATTACTAGCATAGAGGCATTCCATCTTAGTCATCATTTGCAGTCTTAGAATTACTGCTTTGAGATTGCAAATGTCATTGCCCATTAGGTTTCAGGTACCATTTGCTATTAAGTGGTCTGTGTGCTCGTTTGCCTACTCCATGGCACAAAGATAAGGCTAAATGTATGAAGACGTGCTGTTGTTGTCACCTTTACTGCGCATCAGTGCAAAAACGCGTTATTTAACTTGAGGACTTATCAGCTCCGAAAACAGGGGTTGTTATCGGTTAGCAGGTCAATAAGTAACCGGAGTTATCAGTTCCAGCCGAGGTTTTTAAATACAAGAGTTATTGCAGTTGTTATGGAGACAAAGTTCAAAGTGGATCTCACGATTTTATCCGCAACTTATTCCTTGGATAATTATATTTATTTTAAAAAGGAGGCAGAAGCGCAAGCGATTTACCAATGATAAGTGATCTCCTTTAGAAAAGAGTAGGCTCGTGTTTTGAAGGCCCTCAACTCGTAATTCAATTCTATGATTTACTTAATTCAATTCTATATAACATTTATCTTATTAGGTTATTTATATATATTATTTTATTACTACCATGCACTTTAAAAAAATATTTTGGTAGATATATTGTTATATTACATTAATTTATAAATTTAGGTGTGCGAACCAGATCCTACAAAAAAACCGGACATGAGTATGTCTGACCATGCTCAGTTTAGGGTTCCGATCCAAAGCCGTTACTACACAAAAACTCTCAAAAAACAACAAGTAGGTACGTAAGAAGTTTAAAGTTACTTGGTGCTGTCTTAGATGATTTTAGTAGGTTAAACACCTGTATCTCAGGAACCTACTACTGAAAATTATACCGTTTTCAGTACCCTCGAACTCATAAGTAGCTGTACATTTTAGTGCCTTGTCGCAGTGATATGCATTAACGCAGTTGAATTAATTTAGTATATCAAATAGCTGCGGCAAGGTACACTCACAGCACGGTATTGTTGAGCTACTTGCCACTGTTCGTATTTTGGCCGTGTAATGCAAATCTGGGTTAGTCGGATTTACTCGTGTATCCAGTATGTAATACTCGGTTAAATTACGAAGAGTAGCAAGTGGCTTTACATTCCCGTGTTATGGCTGTACTAAAAGGTACAGCTACTTCTAAGTTCGACCGTACGAAACCCAACCCCAACAAGCCCAACAGAAAACAAATCCTGAAATACAGTTCTTTAAAATTCAAAGAACAAAGTTAATATCGTCGTTGAAACTACTAAATCCGCTGTGTTCTTTTCCATGGGGAGGATTTGAAAGGCTCAGGGCGACTTCGTCCACAGTCCTAATTCGTCACGTTCTTAACCCACAATGCCATATGGCCCACTATTCAAATTCTTCGGCATTCTTATATTGTCACCTTCCTAACTTGTTTTACTTTTCCACATTCCTATATAGTCCACCGTGCTAACTCGTCCAAATTTCTATTGTTTGTCTTCAATATTGTGTGGCTGACTTCAGTTTGCGCTGTGGACGATATAGGAATCTGGACGACTTAGCACTAAGGACAATATAGGAATGTGGACAAGATTGGAAATGGACGATATAAAAATGTGGCCGAGTTAGGAAGGTGACAATTTAGGAATTACATGCTGACGACATGGCATTGTGGACGAGGTAGGAAGGTGACGAAATAGGACTGTTGACAAAGTCGCCCTGAGCCATTTGAAATACTTGACAGTTTAATCAAAGTTCGAAGTCCTGAATGTGAAAGCAAACACATTTATTTTTTTGAATTAACAGTCTCAGTAACGATCATGTGATACCATGTTATACTAATCTGTATAAACATATTCCCGTTGTATATTTTATTTGAAAGACCATCGTATGCAATAGTCATAACAAAAGATGATATATTTCTCTTTGTTTAAATTTGCATACGAGTAAGACAGAAGACTACCATAATATCTTATTATCTCAAGCAAAGAAAACTGCTTGACAACCAAGACTAAAATGCATTACATTCGACGTATAATGTCATTTGATGGTTGTCTGGCTGTTGACTTTATTTCTATAGTATGATGTGACTTCTGTTTGAAGAATGACAAATCCAAATGTCATTTCGTAAAGATATCGCAATTCTTCCCACGCATTTTATGCATGTACGTAAACAAATAGGTATTAGTTTAAGAGAAAATATTTCTATGCGATTACTTTAGAATTATATACTAAAAAGTTTATATTTTATGAAGTAGCCTCTGCCAGCGGCGGCTGTCCGCGTAGAATTAGTAATTCGCTACCATCCCACCCCATTTTGTTGACCATCCCAAGGGAACAGTGCTTTTATTTTCCAAATAAAAGACTGCCTTTGTGGTAATTCAGGGTAGAAGCTATCTCTATTCCAAATTTATTTCATATCGCTCTCGTTGTTTTTGTCTCAACTCACGCACTCACGCACAGATACACTTTTGCATTTATTATATGAGTATGATGTGTACTAAAATATACAATACTATTGTATTATACTTATATAATAAATGCGAAATTAACTCGATCTGTGTGTTATTCTTTCGCGGCTAAACAGCTGAACCGACTTGGATGAAATTTCGTATGGAAATAGGGATAAAAGACTTCTACGCGGAAGGAGTCGCAGCAACAGCTAGTCTACTGTTTTTTTTAAAATAAGTTTGTTTGAGTCATTAATGTCACTATGTAACAATGTAAGTTAACCACAACGACCACAATTAACCTACAGAATATACGGACGAAGAATGCATTGTATTTGAAATAATAAACTCTACACGTTTATAACTCACGCTACGGGTAATATTACCTATATTTAATTTAATACAGTAAGTACCTACTTACGAGTAATTGTACTTTGTTTTCTTACCGGTGGTTCGTCGTCCTGCGACTGCTTTTCGTTGAGCACTGTGATATTCCCAATCTATTGTGGACCCTCGAGTAAATTATAGCCTCCCCATGGCCAAAAGCTTATATTTGGCAGTGAGGCTACTATGGCGGTACTGCTATTAGAGATGGTCTAATTTAAAACTGAACGGTTCTTCAGTAATCCTGTGTAAAAAGGCATCCACATGAAGCGTAAATACATTACAGGGGCGTGCAGTTTAAGATTTGACGATCTATTTTTGTTAGACGTCGGGAAAATGTACTCATAGCATCTGCGTCCATAGAGACGCGAAATGATCACCATTCATTCAGGTTGGCAACGCATTGGCTGTCTTGAGATTGTCATCGTAAGATTGGAAAGTCTAAGGGCTTCAGAGTCCACTTTCTATCAGGTGGCTTGTGTGCTCTTTTGCCTTATCTATCTATGTCATAAAAAGAACTGCATTCTCTACGGTCTTGGGCTTTACTCATCCAGTAATGTTTACGTTACTAATATGTCAAACTCATAGTAATTGTAGTCTCATATTGTTGCAGGTGTAGAAACTTATCGGAGTATATGAAAATAGCAGAAAAAGTGAAGGAGTTCTTCCACAATGAGGGCATTCACTCGACCACAATACAGCCAGAGTTCGTTGAAATGCCGTTAGACGGGAATGAAGTAAGCGCCATAGTCAAATATGTTTCGAAGCTTTAACTTTAGGTTCTACTTCATGACAGCCAAATCTCTATCGAGCTTGGCCATTAAACAACAGGATACTTAAACTGTATACCTATTTCTTTTTCAATTCTACAATCTCTCAATTTGGCACTGACTAATGACAATTTAATATACATGACGTATTTTATATGAAGCCCAGTTACCTAGGAACCCGTCGTCTTTGCAATGGATAGAGAATTTTCACTGTGCCTGACAGGTTGCTGACAGAAGCGAAGAGAAGCCTTAAGTGTTAGTTTTACCTACCTAATTCTGTACAAATCTAGAGTTTACTTTGGGGATAAACATAAACTAGCGACCCGCCCTCGCTTCGCTTCGGTTTACGTAAGGTTTCTGTAACACCCCTATGTAAACAAGAAACGTATAAAACATTCCGTGACAAATTATCTAACTGAGCGTGAAAACCGCAGCAAAATCCGTTACGTGCTTTTGTAGTTAGTGGATATACAGAAAGACAGACGCGGAAAGTGACTTTGTTTTATACTATGTAAAAATTTATGTGAGATCGTCTCATATTTATTTCAACGTTGTTTCAGATAATCAGTGACATGGCGGCCGAGGCACCATGCGCCCTCCACTGCCCTCCCAACGACCTCTGTCACAACGCAACATGCTGCGGGCCCAACCAACAGGTCTGTTAGAACACCACTCAGGATCTATCTCACATCCATTAGATTCATCGGAATTGTGTCATTATCGTCCTAAATGTGATACTAGTTCGTAAATGTAAACCTGTACAGTATATTTAGCAAGACGGCTTCGTTACGGCCAAATTTCATAATGACTTTGTTATAAAACGTCAGATTCCAAAAATGACTAAATTCGGATAAGACTGAATCTTAGAATTACTTAAATCCAAAACATCTGAAAAGCAAATCGGCTGTTTAAAAATCTACATCTAAATAAAAAAATGAATCGCCAAAATGTGTGTAGACTCCAGGGAAAAACTAAATATCCGCACGAAGTTGCAAAAATGTACACTGTGGTGTATACATATTGGTGCCCTTGACTTTACGCGCATAACTTCCGAGCGACAGCACCAAATTGTATAATTATTATTTTTTATTATCCACCGGGAAAGTCAGGGCCGCTAGTGTCAAATAAATAAGGACAGAATCAACTTCTTCCAATTTCAGGTGTTTTAGGAATATATGGTCATAATAGGAATCAGGTATTTTGATATTAAGGCATTATGATGAGATGATACAAAAGTCGTTTTGAAATCTAGACATTTGGTAACAGGGGATTATGAAATTAAGTCGTAGTGAAACCTACTCTATTTAGCTAGTAGTAAAAAATGAATATGAAAGTTACCAAAAATCATCGTGTTTGATAAACCTGCTTAGCTGGTAAGTCTGCAGTCCTCGTATTATTGACCCATTTATCGCGTAGTTAAATGTGGATTAAGCAGCCGTCATTCCCGCACTAATACCCCAGGACAGTTAGGTTTTTTTTTAGTGCGAGTAAGTTGTGTGAACAATATTTTTAATATAGGAAATAAATCGAGAAGCATGCGTTGTGCTATTTTGCGTGTTGATTTTATGATAGTGTGAGTATTGGCGACAACAGGTCTGATACTAAGCGAAGCTGATGCCACTTCCAGTTATTTTTCTATTTCGTGTTTTCACTATTATATGTAATAGTTAAAGCATTTTTGTTGAAAAATTACAACTTTTTTTAGCAACTTCGGATATGATAATTTGGTGGATTCAAAAATAGAGTACATCAATTGAAAACCATGACCTAATAATATTATCGAATTATTAAAAAAAAAAACTTTATTGTCCTGGAGGTATAATAACTTACTGGTCAGAAAGTGACAAGTGTTTCATCCACGTTTATTCGAAGACGTCGATAATATCTTTTATAATTGATTTGGTAATAAAACGCATTATCCAAATCCATTTCGATGCCATATAATCGGCCATGCCGATGCCGACATATGAGTTATGACAGGTTTGACAGTTAATAGTAGTTGTCATGTTGATTTCTTCTGATTTCGTTATTTTATTATAATATATTAAAACAACTCATATTAAATAAGAATGAGCATAATACGCACTAACGTGTGCCTATTACCAAACAGAAGCAGATATATTTTAATTTGACCTACAAACGTGACGAGTTCAGGAGAAACAACAGCTTGTTTTATAATCACTCTTAAACAAACAGCTGAAGGTAGAATTTGTTTTTATTATTACTTCATACAATCATTTCGCGTGTAATGTTTCGACACCATTGTATTGTCCATTCACTCGATTGATTTTTTATCGTGTTCCATTATTTCCATTTACTGACTTAGTATTCTTTACTTTGGATTCCAGTTTTTCAGTTTAGAGACTATAAGGGTACGATAATTTGTTTTCAAGGAGATCCGATCATTGCATTGGGAGCTGTTGATTAAACCTACGTGTTTACCCGAGAAAATGTCGGTGGTCAAGATTTTATAACGATTTTATTGACGTTTTACACTTTTATAAATATTTCAGACGAAATAAATAATCATGAGTGATGTTATGTTGTTGTGCCGAATTAGGGTCATATTATGTTGTGTAAAATATTATTTAAAAAAAAAGTAAAATGATATGATATTAAATCTTGTTTTTATTACTTTGTTTGTTTATTTTCAAAGCAATTGGGATACACCTGGTAACCAAATGATATAGGCGGGTGATTCCACGGGCATTTCAACCGCCGTCAGTCCGCTGTCCTAAGTTTTTAAGAAATAAGCAATAATGTACTTGAAATTCGATCAATTGTGGCAAGAATTACGATAAAAGTATAGCTCTGTGTGAATGTTAGCTTTTTGGTGTAGCTGATTCTTTCAAAATTTATGACAGGGGACTGACGGCGATTGAAACGCCCGTGGAATCACCCAGGCAACAATCGTTTATTGCTGTCCGATTTTACTGCTCTAGGCTATAAAGTATTATATTCAAACAAACAAAGTTGCATTTATAATATTAGTAAGAATAAGGATTTTACCCTTACACAAGGTCTCTACAGCATCACAACCAATCCAACGATACTTCGCGTTTCAAAATTCGCCACACAGTTTAGTCTACATAGGTCATGATTAAACCGATATGAACCATAGTTCCGGAGCGTTTCAACGGCCCATTCCGTGTGTTACGAAAAAGCGATGTAATGATAAATCGGATTACTATTTAATTAAAGTAAGAAGTCAACGAAGGTTTAACTGAATTTCTCTAAAGTTCATGTTATGTGTTATCTTGGGTGGGTCAAACGCTCGAAGCCTTAGCCGAACACAATACTTGCATTCATAGATAACATGTATACATACGAAAAACATAATCGCGCTTCTTAGGTAATCGGGTATATACATTACTTGGTGTATCCCAATTCCATCCTGCTGAGGTGTTGTTATTGCCTTAAATGTGTATAGATTACAAGTCTATAACCATTTCCAACTTAACTACACTGTCATAGGAGTTCTTAAAAAACTATTTTTTCTAACACGGGTATCACTGCTCAAAGGGCATTTTTAAATCTTTGTTTGCCGATCGATTTCAATGCACTTTGAAGGTTCAACTTCGACCTTCAGGTAATTGCCCCATATACGATGCAAATCGCGCATTCGATCAATAGTCATCAAATGACCGTAATTTGCAATACTTACGTGTATCCCCCGCTCAAGGTAAATGCTAACGGTTTATTCGTGAAATTTTAATGTACACCAGCTTTTAAAGACTTCATTTTCATTATATTGTGTCATATATACCTACATGTGTATTATATAATCTGTGTGCTAGTATTTCTCATCTGCTCGCACGTATAATGTTGATCATTCTGAAACATCGTTGTAATAATTGCTCCTTGCGCTTTAATAACAAATAGTTCTTGCAACACATTATAGCTGTAATGTATTTATATTATGTCGATTCATAGGACGTTTGGAAATGGCAAGGTGTAGTAAACAATATCGCTTTTCATTTATAATATACAATCTAAGAGGCTTAAACAAAGACTACGCTTCTGAAGCCTTTTAAGATTGACAGGAAATGTATCAAAAGGGCATTTTTATCAACAAAAACGAACTGTTTGGAATCCGGGTTTTTTTTTTTTTGAAAATCGTATTGTCATTCCCAAACGCTTATCGACCGTCATTGTAAGCTATCATTGCTTGTAACACATGAGGTACTGTTGCTGTAACATGCGCTTTGCGTTGCAGGAACAATCAACGCCATCTCCCGCCGTGACGCCGTATTTGTGCAGACAAAGGAACATGGGGTCCAGAACGGAATCTATGAATTCCAACTTAGTTGTGGGCGCGCCTGGGGCGACCACTGCTAGGCATTTAGACGCTTTGGAGTGCGGGTAAGTGTATTAGTAGTGTTATTGTAAAATTATACTAAACGTTAACTTGTTTTTTTTTTGTGGAAATTTTGTATATTAAAGCCTTGCACGAGTAAGGTAAAACTAGTTTTCGTTTATTTTATTGTTATTGACTTTTTGATCTCCAACATTTCATATTTCTATCGTTCTAAATCAGACCAGCAGACCTTAAATTAAGTCACTAAATTAACATACAACATTATTTGATAACTGAATCGCGTTGATACGTTTACAGAGTCATTTGCCACCCTGTCTTGCCCTCGTAACTACTTGACAGTCCAGCTTGCAAAAAAATGCAGCAGTTTAATTGGAAATCATTTAACTTTACTAAAGGCTCGGTTTCATTGCGTGAAAGCCCAGATGCGTTTCACAATACATTGCGTCGCTGCAATAGCTCTCTGCTCAAAAATGCTAAACCAACCTTTCAATGGATTGCATGTGAACTGACCCTTTATGGACACTGTTTAAGAAACACTCGTTATTTTACCAACCGCATCATTTCGGTTTTTATGGTAGCTTTGGACTGGCAAGTGGCTGAAATCTTCCAAATGTTTATTTGTTGTTTGTTTTATTTTTCCAGCTCCTTGCTCCCCACGCCAACCATCCAGGACGGCAGGCTGGCTGTCTGACAGCCGCTTTGCATCGCCGCGATATCCTAACTTCCCGCAAGTGACAAACGAACTGCGAGTGACTGTACAAACGACCTGACGGTCTTACCCTTGTGTTAACGCCAACGTTGGCTTATGTTAGAAATATAGATGCTACGATTTTGATGCCTATTCTGTACTTTAAAGGCAAAGTTATTCAAAACCATTATGCCATTAGAGACTGTGGCAGCTGACTTTGTTCCGGAATTGCTAAATGAATATGGGTCACTTTGGTTTTTTATTACAGAATTTGTATGATCCAGGATTATGTTAATACGGGCTCTAAGGCCCTATTAATTATCTAATCGTGGGTGAGATGCCGTCTCAATACACGACACATTCAGTTCAATGACTTGAAGTTTACTTTGACGCATCTTGAGACGGGACCTCGGCCAAGGCCAGTTTATTAATAAGGCCTTAAGTTTCTTAGTTTTCAAAAGAAATTAGAGTTAACTATTGTAAGGATAAAGGCTAAGAAGGCGCAAAGACTTTAGTGTTCGTTAGTGTTTGAAGTCACGTCATCGTGTTAGGGGGAGGCAAATGTATGTTGTTAGGCCTTAGTGTGATAGGAACGTTTTAACAGAGGCGGAAGCTAATCTTCCTGTTAGATCTAATCTAAGCATTTTTTTTAGTATTTTTTGTTTGAATACGATAATCCAACATATAATACAACTTTAGAATTTACCAAGTATGAAAGTGTAAGAAATTGTATGGATTAAAAATTATTAATTTGTTTAGTTTTAAAAATTATATTTTTAACATTTTTAGCAAATGGATTGTTTTGTTTTATATCTGAGTTTTTAAAACAATTTGTTTATTATTTGACGATTTTGAAGATATTTATTTATTTATACGTTGGCTATAAATGAGGCTGTTAAGAATCGGCCGTTCGCATTAACACAGTGTAATGAGTCGAGTCTAGGTAGATATATGATATACAACAGCATTTGCGGTGTGATAAAGTGAAAATTCAGTTATTTCAAGATTGTTATCAATATTTACTTAGCACACGAATCTTTATTATACAAGGGTTACTTTCATATCTCGTCGATACGCCGACGAGTCATTATAACTTAATTTTTTATTCTATCCTACGTATGACATTATCTTTCATCGTTTTTCTATACGTATTATACGTACGTACATACACATATCTGACGCAAGTGTTCTTGTTTCCTTAAACAATAGGTACTGCTTGTAGTATGAAGTCAGTATTGAAGTACGCGCGCTATCTTATATATCGGAGCAGACTGGGCGCTTAAACATAAACATATCTGAGCTACTTACAGCATAGAGGCGTTCCATCTTAGTCCGCAGGGCTGGCACCGTAACTGCGGTCTTAGGACTGCAGTCTTAAGAGTGCAAATATATATAGGTCACAGATCCCAGTTACCATCAGGTGGTGTGCTCGGTCGCCGCCCCCATGCCATATACCGGTGTCCCAAAAACCAACTTTGACCCGCCTAGGGCTGCTTTTCCCTTATGCCTATGTATAAAAAATCAGATTAAAATCATCAATATCTCCGAAACTAGTAAAATCGCTGAACATACATAGGGATTAAATCGATAGCTTATTAGCTTCTCTATCAGCCTTAGGCGTTCACGTTGGTTTTTGGGACACCCTGTAAATGTTTGCCCGTATTATTTTATTCGTTGTGTACTACCAAATAAATTTAAAATAGTAACTTTAAATTATCCTTCAAAATAACCTGTCGTTTTGTATTTAATATTACAAACCGTATGATGAACTAGCTAAGACAAAACTGATATCAGCACATGCATAATGAGTTTTGTAATAATTCATAATAAATAGTAAAATCCTTTAAAATAAATAGTTAAAGCAACACAAAGAACTCCTACGTTGGTGGTTCGATATACTTTGACCAAAGCTGTTAGTTGCGATAAGGTCGATTATTAATTCTACTAACGCTCCGCGGTAATATATTTATTGGAATTATCGTTTTACAGTTGAGCTATATATTTAGCTATAAACTGCCTTAGGATAATTCGGACGACGTACAACGACTAACTTTCACATTTGTTACATAGTTACAGGAATAAGAAAATTATGTATGTAGTAGTGTACATACATAAATAACAAATAACATATTTTATTCAATGGTTATTCAGTAGCGGATCGTATCATGAACTAACTATCTGTTCAACATATTGTTAATAACTAAGAGTGCCCTTTAACAATATGAAAATCTCTAGAGGTAATTAGGGCGCAATATAATTTATTTTACGTCGGGAAATGTATACACAATATGCGCGTTTTAAGAAACAGTTACAATATGCATAATTAAATTTCGATTCTGAATAAACTGTTTCTTATACTTAAAAAATGTGATCATATTTCCTAGGTTTAAGTTGTGCGTCATCTCGCGCCTAGCGTTTAGTTTAAGATACCTAGGTGAGAATTGAGCGGGTAAACATATGCAATAATTCATTTAAGTAGATAAAATCACATTTTAGTTCAATTTAATAGTGATTTGATGCACTTATCAATCCAAAATCGTGTAGCTGTAAGATATTTTAATTATTTCGTAATAAGAGAGATTTGCTTTAGACTTGGGAGTGGCACGCGAGTTGCTAGGTATTGAATTACCTTCTATATATTCACATAAGTATCCAAATAGAGCGACTGGGTTAAACTAGACACTTACTTCTAAATCTACGTCTGTTAAATATGATTTACGTGTGTTAACACATCTATTAGTGGCCGGCCGTTGAGAAGTCAATCCTGACAGCTGTCATCGTAGTACAATTTATGACCTATTCTTGGGTTTGAGGTTATAATTAGGACTGAAATGACAGGTTGCAAGAATGGCTTCTTAACGGGTGGACACTATAGCAATCCACTATTGATCAATGGTAGAATAAGATGAGTCAACATCGATCGACAGTTGCCACAACGCCAAACCAATCTTCTTGATTGCTCGATTTGTGTTTAATTGAATAAACGATCAAATGTCAATCGATAGCAGACTACTTACATTAATAGATTGGCCAAAGCTCCCACACCGATTAATCGGTCGCCGATCAGCGTTGTTAGATGGTGGATCTCTATATATCAGGTAACACTATTGTCTAATTATTTATTGATGAACCCTCGTTATCAGATTAATACGGTTTCTCTGCATTTGATATTATTGTTTCTTTGTTTATAAGTAATATAATTTAAATTGTTTAATCTCTTTTTTTACAAACGCGAAATATGTATCACACGTTATAGATGTACAACTTAATCGAGAGCGGGGGTGTGCACGAGGTGGGGGAGAGGGCAATGGTGACTAGTCGAGAATGTTCGTACGTCACTCCCGCTCCTCATGTCTACCCCGACTGTCAATTAAGCTGTGTGCCTATAGTTATTAGTTATTACTAAAGGGCGGCTGGCTGATGCGTTACGGTGACGAAAGCACAAGATAGATAATACTTTTTTTTATAAATCAGTACAGTTCCAAATAATTATGAAGTACCACTTTACGAACACTCCCCTTTTATGTCTGTATATGTAGAGATCATTTGCCCTGTGTAAGTAGATAATATATATGACTATAAAAGGAATGGACTGAAAATACGTAGTCCGTACGTACGTTTTCTATAGAAAAAATATGATTATCAACAGTAAAATTCTATATTTTTTTGCAATGATGTTGTCTTCTTTTTTAGTTAATTGTATTCATATCCATATTACGAAAATCTTTCGAAATTATTTTAACGTAATTTGCATCCGTCAGCCGGCCATTAGTTATTATTTAACTTTATTACAATATATCAATACCTGCTGATACTTGATTTTAAGTTGCAGGATTTCGCAAACGTACGTTAAATTAAGTAGGGCTCGTCATTGTGTATTGAAAACAAGAGAAACCGTTTACTTTTTTCTGGTGTATCGTTTCCTTCCACATTTGTTCCTGGTAACGTTGCTAAGATATCAGCTCACTAATTCACTACACTTGAGGAGAAACATATTGAAGCCAGAGATCAGAAATATATCAACACGACTGGTTATCAAAGAGATGCAACGGATACACACACGCAATCGCAATCGACTTCAAAATGGAACAATTGGCTTATTATCCGCAATGCTTCTCGGCTCTATTTTCAGGAGGTTAGAGAGTATGTTTTAGAGCATTTTGTCTATTACCCTGTTTTGTCTTTGCCATCACTTTTGCCAACGCATTCGCAACTAGAACTCGTGCCATCCCAGCAGGGCATTTATTTATATAACTTTTATATTAGACGCATCCAAATAAACTAGATAATATAGATTTAAATATGATCTTATGCGAAGGTTAATAACAGTGGCTTATTCGAATCTTAGGCATTTTTATTTGGTCTAATTTAATAATTATCGCGCTGCTAATATCATCAAGGGCTCTATTTAACATGGTAATACAATACTGCTTTTGACGTGTTGTTTTTAAATTTGCCGCCATTGCTGTCAAGTAAATGAGAGCTACGTTGACAATACGATAACAAAATTAACACCTCAAAAACAATAATGGTTTCTAGTGTCGAATAGAGGCCCTGGCCGTCTTCTGCTAATACAGTCAGAAAGAGACGGATGCTATATTGCAGGTCTTAAATGGAGCATTCTAGGACTACGGTACAAATTAAATTGGAAGTTTGAATTGCAGTTAGTTCTCTTCGTACGCTAGGTATAGTTGCCGGCAAACTTCTTGAACACGTAACCTTGTTTGCGCAGAAGCGATTTTTAGGTGTCGTTGGGAGCGGCCGGCGGGGGAGCACGCGTCGTTCGCACCCATTGGTCAATCAGTTGACGTTTGCGTCCCGCACCGCGTCCCCGTCCCTCTGCTTACCTGCACGTATGTGTACGATGCGCGAACTTTCCCCCACTACCTCGCCTAATGTTCAAGAAGTTTGACGGCAATTATAAAGCGAGCTTCCATGATAATACAAAAAATATGTTACGAACTATTCTGTACTAATGTTAGTTCTTAGTTTATATGAGGGTGAAAGTTGTAACAAAAACATTACACTGATTAAGCGTCGGGGTAAATTTGGACAAAAACGGGTTTCAGAGTTACATATACACCGTGGGCCCGAATAACCCGACCAATTTTAACAATCGATACTTGAGCCTATTTGTAGAATATAATGGGTATAATATGTAGTCCAATAACGCATAATTTCCGAGATTTTTATTATTTAAAAATCAATTCCATAGTTAATTAAATTTGAACTCTGTCACCTTAACCTAAAGCATTATTTACTAAGAAAGATTCATGTTGTAAGTAGCAATATCATCCACATACAACATAAATTAATTAATCAATTTCTTATTGCCGCCGGTATGCTTATGCGCGCACGCATTGTGTTTGTCAATAAAACAATTGCCTAATATTTTCGGGCGCGACTGTACCCATGCGCAAACACATCCCCTCCATTGCCGCAGGATCTTTACTTTACCCCGGACCTCTGTTAACTTTGCTAGGGATTATACTTTTTCATAGATCAGATGTTTTTGTGCTGCAACGTTCATCCTCAACAGCCACTGTCATATGTTGACGACCGCCTTTAAATTCACACGTTTCACACGTTTATTGTTTTAAAATTTATTTAGTTTATCACTTAGTACCAACGTGTTAGTAAAACAGGACATTTCATGGCGGTTTGTTCCATTAGACGAATACCATTTCGGACTGTCGCTGCTCAAGATATTTATACATATTTATTGTATGTACAAACGTAGATTATTCGAGCAGAGCCGTTGCGTGATACTGGGGCCTGTTTGACAAGATTTGTTAGTAGTTCAATTGTCAAAGTTAACATTTGTTACTATAGTGTTTTCAATCCACGAATCACCGTCACTCAAATTTGACCCACGGTTGCGTCAATGTACCGGTAATAAGGAAGTGGGGTGGGACTTCGTTGTTTTAAAACACTATACGGAAATCTTACATAGGGTGACTAATTCGAATGAAAATTCCGAAATTTACTTAAGTAAAATTACAAATCAACGTATTCAAAGAAGAAAAAAATTGGTCAATAAAAGTATGTCAGACAGGTCCGTGGACGGTGTTTTTTTTATATCGAAATAAATACTTTTGAATGTTTGCTAAACGGAGGTTGAAGATGATTTGAACGTTATAGGAATATTTGGAATTTTCACAGTTAATAAAAATATGTATTTAACGAATGTTTTATTTACTACGCTGCTCCTTATCCTACTTATAAATCAATTCGTGCTTCCAAGTGTTTCATAAAAATAGATTTTAACTATCATCTAATTTATGCTAATTACTTATTAATTTAGTCCAGTAAGGCGCATCAACACCCGATTCTTTTGAAATCGTCAATTCTATATGCTTGATTCGTTACTTAGGTGGTAATTAAGAATACTTCATCTTATCAGTTGCAAGATGACCAGATTTCCAAAGCCAAGGACTTCCAAGGATCGCTGTTGACTATATGAATACCTACATAGTAAAGTCTACAAAAACTTATCTAATTAACACAATGTTGTCAGAAGATATTCTTCATGTGTTCGATTTATCAACATTTACTTGTCACGTTGGTACAAAAACGCCGATGGAGTGCGAACCGGTATCAACCTGGTATCCCCAGTCACGGTATCGACCACCCAATACTCCCTGCCGTTTATAATCTTCTTCTTACTCTTTCCTGTCATTTTGTATCGAGAGTTATGTCCAAATAGTGAGTCGTAAGGCGGCGGTCGACTGTCATCCTGGGACGAATTGAATCCATTTCGATTTGATTTCTTTTTGGATGATTTTATTTTGGTTAGTCCGCTGCGCATTTTATTCAACTTCATGCGGACGTAGCGTCTGATCAACATCTGCAATTATTCGGAGAGTATTTCATAAATGTCACAAAATAGTACAGTCAACCTTATAAGTAGGTGCACACTTTTGTACCTTGTCGCTGAAACGCCTTTGACAGATTAGTCCATCATTTCAAACATGACGTTAAAGTGACAGAGTACTAAAGTGTGCAGCTTCTTATAAGGCCGACCGTACCTACCTACTATATGCAATTTTCATGACCACTCGGTCATCTCTTTCGCTTTGTTTTAAAAACCCATATTTCTTTCAAAATATCAATTGAATAAGAGCTACCATATCGAATCAATATGATAAAAAATAATCTTAATCTTCAGAAGTAGGTAGGTACGAAGAATTTCGTACGTTGACCTTTGTTATAGCGCTGTATTTCTATAGCGAAAAGATTTATAATCCATGATGCCGGCGCTCAATGTTGATGTGTAAGCGTGACAGCAATACCATAGTGCGAGAGTAACGGAAAAGTAATAGTCAATGTCCGAAATTCTTCGTGTTTAGCGTTCGGACTCTAACAGTATCTATTCGCTATTTAAATCGAGCAGTATGAAACTAGAGAATTTTCTATAAATACCAACCTCCCCAATAAACACAGCTATAGCAGCAGCTAACCCAGTGACCATGATCATGTAAGTCATCGTGAGATCGCTGTTCCGTAACTTGCGGTCCTTGGATTGCAAGTCCAGGGGACATATCTTTGTGCTGGGCAAGTCTCGATGCTCTAGGAACTTCACTATTCCCGACTGGAGGAGATACGCGAGTCTAAAATAAGAAAGCAATATAGAGAAACTTCTAGAAACGGCTCATGAAACAAAGAAGCTTCTCGTGATTGCGCTTAGGCTCACTATTATAGATTAACGACCGTCGTTAAAAATAATCTTAATGGTTAATTTACTAAACGAATGATTTAAATCTGCTTGTGCTCTGGATTTGATCCGAATGTTGCACCGAAATACGAATACGAATAATACGAAAAATACGAATTTTCAATCGCACGTAACCCTTCAACTCCTCTTTTGGCAAAGTAAAAGTGTGAGAGTAATAAATATTTTTGGCAATCTTACGTACCTACACTCAACCAATATGATACGTCACTTTGCATAGTTCCATAGCGGCTTATGATCTAAATTGGTTGTATGTAGGTACACTGTTAATACAGTGGTTTTATCTGACGAGAGCGGTTTTGCCATACTTGTATTTGTAACACGTATGTATAGACAGACACCCACACAACGGCGTCACTTAGCGACGACAACTGCTTACGCACTCAGAGACAAAGTGCTCGTGCATCTACACACACAGGTATACATAAAACAACTGTACACGAAAGGCATTTAATTATGTTCTACTTACATAGGATCAAACACCTTCTTCAACTTGCTGCCCATAGGGAAAGCGAAGCCTCTTAATTTTTCCATGAATGGGTGCGGCGCGACGACGTAAGTGCATCTAAAACAAGATACCTACTCGTAAGAATAGTCGGTCAAATGCGATCATCACTAACTTGTTCAAATACTCGTTCAAAAGTAGTACTACTTATTTTAGTAGGTACCTACTTAAGTTTATAGTTATCCTATACAGCATATCGTGTTCAGATAAAAAGAAGTGCGGAGTTTCCAAAGTAAGCACTAAATTCAATCTAGAAGAACTAGATTTAGCTGTGAAGAACTAGATGTATTCCAGAAAACAAAACTTAAATCTCTTAAATTCAAGTACTTAACGCAATTCAAAGTTGTTTTGTGTCCATCTCCATCTTTATTTAGTCTAATGATAATGACAAATAAAAGGAGGCAGATAACGTTTTCAGCAATATTCCTGTCTATGCAGTTACGCACCTATCATCCTCCAGTACTCCCTGCTTGGTCTTCCTCACATAGTCCTCGTACATGAGGTGGTCGACAGCCGTCGCCTCCTTCACCAACACTGCCCCTCCAGACACCAGGGGCAAGTACTGACGGTCAGCGTTGACGGAGCGGAATGTGACACGCCCATTGTCTATCATTTTACTTAGGTAATGCAGTTCTTCATCAGGCTGGGGAAGGATTATCGTGTATAGCAGTCGTAACCGTTTAAAAAACTGAAACTACGTTAAAATAAAATTTATAAGTAGAGGCCGAATAAAAGACGATGTCATATAAAAAATATGTTGTGTATGCTTTATGCGGGTGATGCAACCAGTAATGAACAAGGATCATTAATGGACACATGATTCTTATGGTACAGAAGATGAGGGTTATTTTGACACAATCAATTTATAACCTTAACCTTTCTTTAACCTTATCTTTGAATTAATAGTTAAATGTCCATTATTGGTGCCTTGAAAAAAGAAAAGTAAAGTTGAGCTAAAAGTGTCCAACATCGGTGCCGTCATCCTAGTACATTAAGTTGTATATGTAGAAGAAGTGTAGGTTTCGGTTTTAGCCGAAACTTAGGCAGAAGCAAAAATTCGATTTCTACCTTAAAAACTAGTTTTGGTCGAGGAGTTATCTAGAGGGGGCGGCATTTAACGTGTATAAGGGAAGGGAAACGCGCCATTAAAGTATTACGTATGAAGCTAGTTATATAGTCTTACGTCATTCACAATAAATTCCACAGCGCTGCCCTCTGGTGCGACCCAGCGGTAGTTCTTCTTGTACAGATCTTGAGGGTACTCAACGTCCAGAGTAAATTTAGACAGAGTGAGAAAAGCTGTCAGATTGGCCGTGTAGAAAGCTGACAGAAGAATGATGAACAGCCACCACGTTGTGAATAGGACACGGGTTGTATCTGTCAAAGAATGATAGTTTTGAAAATCCAAACTAGATCGGTCCCTCGAACGGTATTGATTGCATAAAAATTCCTAGGATTTAACTGTTTTAATGACAACTTCGTCGTAAAAAAAACTGCCACCGTCGATAACGTGAGAGGAATTTATTTATATTTTGCTTTTTTATAAGCTTTTGTTGCTGACTGTATTTTTTTTACAAAGTAAGTATCTGCAATGCTCATCAAGACCAAACTAACGAGTCCCAACACGGAAACCCGTAAGTATAGTGGAGATCATGTCGCCACCTTCCAACTCCATCGTCAGCTCAGCTCATAGATACCATAATATTATCATCGGGTTGTCATGTGTCGTCCAAATTCAGGCGAGAACTAGGACCTGTTTATCAAAAGCTTGTAACTTGTAATATAATTGGTAGTCTCTTTTTAATACATATTGTTGGAAAGAGATTTCCGCTTGTAATACAAGTTACAAGCATTTGATAAACGGGCCCCTAATTCAATATTAACTTGCTACATTTGACCTTAACTGACATATACCTATGAAAGTTAGTAAACACCTCTCTCCATCTAGTCCTATACCTACATAACACCACGTTTGTCGATTCGCAATCTCATGACTCTTCTTTACATTAAATATTCACACGAAAACACTTTTTGGTGTGCTTCGACATCAGATTAATGACCGAATCATTAAAAACTACCATTTATAGTTTTTACAAACATGACATACTTAATAAATACTTTGTACCTATAATCATACGGTGTGACCATGATTGATGAACTCCATTAGCGATGTATTCCGACCACCAAACTCCAAAGAGCGCATGTGGAACTTATAAGTTGAAATAATTCAACCCTAATCTGGTATCAATAAGGTCGTTTGAGTATTAGACGCTTCATGCTATATGCGGCATTTTTATAAGGAGGGCTGTATTGATAGGATCAAGCAATGTAGGTGCTGCAATAAAATAAATGTGTCATGTTGATGACACGGAAAACATACAATTACTGTGATTAACGTTGCTTTTCAGCGTTCCGTAGCCAAATAAAGTCTACGCCTGTCCTTCCGTCCGTCCTATCTATAAAGGGAAGGGAACATCTTCTTAACAATCAATCTATCAATTTTGTAGGTTATGTTATGGCTCCATTGACGCTGTCGATGATTCCGCCAACGTCAATGTTAAGAAAGCCACGAGATTCAAAAGAGAATCAACGACAGTAGACAAAAAAAAACATTTATTGTTAGCCTAACTACAGGGTGGGCCATAAATTTTTGCAAATAGCAACACTGAATTTTTCGGAAACTGTCAGAGTGGGCGGCGGGAAATTGGCGGGAAACTATAGGTTACTTCGTGCAATTTTATTTATAATGGAGCGTTACACGGGAAAACAACGGGCTTTTTGTGTTAAACAGTTTTATAAAAACAACGATTCTTACGTTTCTGTACGACGCCTATTTAGAATTGAATACGGATTACGCCGAGTAAGTGAGTGTCCAAGTGTTAGTTTAATTCGATCTTGGGTCAAAAAGTTCGAGCAAACTGGTTCGACACTGAATATCAAACAAACAGGGCGGCCACGTTCAACAAGAAATGATGAGAACATACGGCAGGTTGAAGTTTCTGTAGAGAACGATCCAGAATCATCTACGCGTAAACGTTCAGCAGCTCTAGCAATACCAAGAACTAGTCTACGGCGAATTTTGCATCTGGATCTGAAACTACACCCATACAAGCTTCAAATTGTGCAGGAAATGAAACCAAACGATTACATTCATCGTAAGTTATTGGCTGACACTATACTGGAGCGATTCTCTAGCCTTGAGAATGTATTGTTTACGGATGAGGCCCATTTTCATATCAATGGGCACGTTAATAAACATAATTGTCGATTTTGGAGCAGAGAAAACCCTCGCTTTAAACACCAAAAGCCACTTCATTCACCTAAAACCACAGTTTGGGCTGCCATATCAGCAAAGGGCATAATTGGTCCATATTTCTTTGAAAATAACCGAGGAAATAACGTAACGGTGGATTCAGTGGGATACGTGAAGATGTTGCGAGAATTTTTGGCACCAAAGTTGCATGAATTTGAAGGTTACAACAGCAGAACATGGATGCAACAAGATGGAGCAACATGCCATACGTCAAACATGAGTTTACCGGTAGTTAAAGAAATGTTTCCGAAAAAGTTGATTTCTCGCAGAGGTGACATCCCATGGCCGCCAAGGAGCCCGGACCTAACACCGTGCGATTTTTTTCTGTGGGGATATTTAAAGAGTCGAGTGTACCTTAATAAACCGATGACAATACCCCAGTTAAAACAAAACATTCAAAAAGAGATAGCCGCGATCCCTCGCAGCACGTGTCAGCGAGTTTTCCAAAGTTTGCGTAGTCGATTGCAGGAGTGCCAACGACGAGACGGAGGACATCTGGATGATGTAATTTTTAAAAAATAAATTGCAATTATCTGTTACTAGGTTAAATAAATAAAATTTAGAAAAACATATACAGTTTATTTTTTATCGATGTTTCGAAAGTACAAAATTTTTTGGCCCACCCTGTACTACATTAACAGATTTATTAATGCGTTGATTTTTGATGACATATATTTTTGGCAGATGCTAACAAGAAATAAAATAACGTAATAAGCAAAAAGGTCTACAGTCCTGACAGGAATCCTTAAAAAATACATTCTCATACCATTTCTATACAGGCTAGGTACCCTCTATTAAGTTCAAGGTCTAGTAGATACAATGAAAATATTTTGGTTGGCTGTCACGTTGTCTGGTTATTTCGGTGGTTAAATATTTCTTAACGGTAAAGTATTGCTCCGGTGTTCTTTAGCATATAGTGATTAATCTGGCTCGCACTTGACTGGACTTGGATTTTTAAGGTTGATCGTTTTCCGAAGATCATTATTCATACCTATGTAAACTTTCACGCCTCGAACTACTCTGTAATTTATTTTAATATTTCCGTTCTATACTTACTGACATTAGAAACGTATAAATTGAAGCAAAATGCCCCTAATTTAACAAGATTAATTTCGAATAGAAGATTAGGTCCTTCTAACTGCCAAATTCTATTCGATCTGATTTGTATTCGGTCAAAGTCATGCTTTGATTTTACATAAGGGACCGTCTCATATCCTTCTGGCTTTACCTAGTTAATAACGATACGGGACATGCTTTCCAAAAGCCAAAAGGTTATTATGTAATTACAATTCTTCACACTCGAAGTCAAAGGTTCAACCGGTTTGGCGCTCTTCAGATTCTCCTGCTACGCCGTGGCATACACTATTTTGAAGTACTTAAGAGTTGCAATTGGAAACATATCAGGATCCTGACTTGACTATTATCCGTGAATAAGTCTGAAGTGAATAAGGTACGGCAGCAGTTGCGTGCATAGAGAGAGGGGCCTTTGTCCAGCAGTGGAATAATACGGGCTGATAATGATGATGGTGAAGTAGGAAAGGTATTACGTTAGCTTACTTGCTTCAGGTGCCAACGTGGTTCCCTGCTTGATGAAGGCTCCATACACAAACCAGAAGCTCGGCGATAGTGATATTAGCTTCTCGCCGTCTTTCACTAGCTTGGAACGTATGTACGTCAGGAATGTGATGCAGGGTCCGTAGGCCAGTACTGCAGCTAAGATCAGGTACCTGCGAATGATAATGAGCTTCAAGATTAGTAGGTACATTTCATTCGAGATTGTATGTGATTTATACATGGTTCCCAAACTTTTTTAATCACGGGGGGCATATATATGATTATTGATAGGTCTCGTCACTCATCGTAAATCGTTTTAACTGCTAACATCAGCACCAGCACCAGCTGGCAGGACCAGCACTCCTAGCCGGGGAAATTATTAGTATATATATAGAAAAACTGCTAGCATAAAGAAACTTCACCTTTGTTCTCAGACTTGGCCACGCATTTTCAATATAACATTGGAAATATCCAACCTCAGAGACTACTTACTACCAGAGAATTCAAGAAAAAAAAATGCTTTTGATATTTGACGTTATTTACTTTTTTATGGCAAGGAGAAGGCACACGATCACTCAGGCCACCTGATGGTAAGTTGGATCTGAGACCCATATGCAGTTGAATTCTCAAGACTACAATCTCAAGACTGCAATCCTGACTTCAACCCTGAGTATTAAGATGGAATACCTCTATGCTAGTAATCTCAATCATTTATGCTTGTCGCGAAAGTCGGCTGAGTTTAAAGCAATTCTGTCAGTCTTGCGTGTTCTGCTTTCTTCGTGCTATAAAAAGTGACCTCACAAACGTACCACACGTGTACCTCGAAGGGCGCCAGAAGCCCGGAGCCCGCGGCGGACTCCTTGGGTCTCTTCAGCATCATCATCCAGACGCCCTCATCTAAGATCGCCGAGAAGTCTACTATGCGCTGGAACTTGAACAGTATGGGAAGAAACGCCACTGCCATATGCACTTTCTGTGTGGTTCGGGAAGTATTTCTTATTATTTTTGGCTTGATAACGAGACGTGTTCTAGGGATTATTTTATTTTAAGCGACAAGTGGCTTAACGGCTTGACTTAGGGTGTCAAGATTGGGACCAGAATAAAATAACCAGCTTTATTAGGGTTTAATGGGAAAACGTTTTTCCCTACAGGGCGTACCTTTTTGTGTATTTAAAAATACTGTCGCCATTGTTAATTCTTACTATTTAATTACTTTTAATACTGTTTCTGTTGTTGTTGATGAAGAAGTTAAGTCATAGTTACAAGTATATAAAGGATAGCATAAATTTAAATGAAAACCTAAAAGACATAGTTGAAAGAGCATTGGCCTTTATCGAACAAACTACGGTATGCTGTTACAACGGACACGAGTGACCTTGATTCTAATGCATTTTGTATACCATTCTGTTGTTTGTTTTACTGATCATTGAAGATTGCACGGCGATCAACGTCCTTCACTAACCTTTAAAGAGATTTTAACCTTTACATAGAACACTTCGGTGTGCAGTACTAAACTCGAACATTTTCGGCATGTAAAAATGCCGTCGGTTGTAGTCGCTGTCTATGGGTTAAAAATATCGTCAGACTAGAACCTGACGATACAGCTAATGCATAGGTAATATTCTACCTTTAATTAAATAATTATATGCGAATCGAGCAGATGAAGTTGGAAAGCAGAGGCTAGTAGGTATAATGATTATTACAAACCGTTTACAGATAATAGACATGAAATATTTCTTCGGGAAAACGCTAGAATATAGGCCGATAATTATATCACATCATCGTCATAATTTCAGTACAAAACGTTCACTGCTAGAAATAAGCAGCATCGGCATCTACCGGATTATTGCAACCTTTTTATTCCAATGTAATAACAATACTCACCGAGCTATTAACAAGCCCTATCAACGAGTCTTCAGGAGTGTCTCCTCCTATTTCAAAGTTCTTTGCCGGAGTGACCACTTCGAATGTAAAATTGAAGCGCTTGCTTAGGATATCAAATATGGTGAAGGCAACGCCGCGGCCGATCAGAGTGCCATTGTCAGTAGTTTCTACCCAGCTAAGAGGATAGTTCTAGAAGAAAAAAAGAGATTAATGTCTTCTTTAAATGCCTGAGTTACAAATACATGACATCCGATTTTATGACGGGGCCTAATGAGCGCACCAACTTTCAGCGTGCTGTTCTTTACGCTTAAATTTTGCATCGGCATTTGACATCCTAGACTAGACCTAATTAATAACCAATCCCTTCTAATCACCGTTAGAGACTGAATCGAGTGAAAAGGATGAAGGTAACGTATGTAACTTGTAAGTTTGATATTCAAAGTAAGATAACAATTCTAACATGTGGGACATCGTAAAAATGCCGTCGGCTGTGGTGTTCATAGTTAATAGTATAGTAAAGAACTTTATACACTATCAACTGATTAAAAGGGTTGTGAGTTTAGATAGCACCGTAAGATTAAGCGAGAAATAGAATCGACATTAATAATAAAACTTACCTCATACTCATACTAAAATTATATGATCTTGGAAGAAAGAAAAAAATACTGCCTCTACATCCTCTTAAATGGGTCGTCGCGATACCATTCAGCAAAAGTAGATGCATAGGTAGGTACTCGTAGTAAAATAAGGGCTGGTGTAAGTACTTGTTGATTAATTTTGTTTTTTTTTGTTATTTACTTACGTCGTAGGTTGCTATTGTTAATAGCTTTCCATTCAATTCGTTTTTAGCTTCAAGAATTTCGGTCTGCTGTTTTGAAAGTAGTGTATCTAAAAAATATTGAAAATATTTTGCCCTGGTTAAATTATAAGGAACGAATAAATAAAATGGCAGATGATTTTTTGGGTCAGAAGAATCACTTTTATGTAAGCAATTAAAAACTGAATTATTTTGGAATTTAAAAATTTAGGTCATTTCTGCTGTACAGAATCAAGAACCACCTGACCGAAAATATTCGTATGTTTATTTACTTTGCAAACATATTTTCTGGGATAACAAAATCAACCAATACTTCATATTTTAAAATATTTATTGGATTCTTAAATGTAAAATTGAGAATACCTTTTTAATAACCAAAACGCATTTACAAAGGTAAATAAACGAATAAGACGAAGTGATGAGGTCCATTCTTAATCCTGGTCACGCCTCCGTGTCAGGCCTGGTGGTAACCAAATTTATTTAAAAAATCTTGAAATTATAAAAATAACGGACGTATATTCAACTTACCTGTCAATGGGTTATCATAAACCATCTCACAAAAAGTAGCGTTACAGAAGGAAGATAATATCAGGTCCATTATTAATCCTGGTCGCGGCACCGGTGGCCGCGAGCCCCGCTCACGGCGGCATGTCGAGCGCTAATGGGATGCGCCTTTGACCAATATTACGGTCACGATATGTAACTCCATGAGCCTTAGTAGGGACGGACTCCATATTTATTTTTAAAGAATTTATTAGTCTTACATTCACAAACGTTTTACAAATTAATTTATACGTTTGTTGTTATTGTATGGCTCATTTTTAAATTTATATGCCTTCGTAATTATTGCATATGTTTAATATGTTTAATGATATGTATCTATTTCAATAATTTACTTTACGTCTAAAGCAATGAGTTTACGCCGGGTCTCTATAGACTGCCATAAAGTTAAAGTTTCGATTATTGTTTGCTTCGATGGTTCGGTCATTTGGAAAGGATGGATGAAAGAATATTGGCGAAAGAGATATACAGATGTTGGAAGAGGCCGCCCTAGGCGTACTTTTTCGAATCAAATCGGAGAAATACTGGAAATGGGCCGAATCTTAAGTACCCGAAACCGACGTGCGTGCATGACTCGATGTAATGAATGTGGAAGAAGCGAAAGACATTTGTCAGGATCGTAGCAGGTGGAAAGAAGTCGTCTCTGCCTACCCCTCTGGGAAACAGGCGTGATTTTATGTATGTATGTATGTAAGTCGTTTTAGATTATACGTATTAATAGTCATGTTTTTAGTCATAATTTTGATGATTATACATCGGAATTATTGCGGGTCTTTCTGTTGGAAGTCATAAAATTCATAGTCATGCCATTTTATGTCATAATAATTTAAGTTCATAATGCCAAAGGTAATAATTGTACTTGTTATAAATGTTTTTAGGTCAAAAGTTGTAGGTCATAACAGTACAACAAATACAATTTGAAGTAACTCACTTTTTTAAAGGCGAAAATTACAGAGCATAAACTGTGCCGGCGTACTAATATAATAACACAAATAAAGCGGGTAGGAAGCATTGCCGCGTATGTATGATGTGACGGGGTCGACGGAGCTCCTATTTCTGGATAGTTAAGGCCTTCGGCCTTGACGCAATACTAACCTAACCTAACCTATTGATCTAGATTTATCGTCTATAGTACGGGTATTTTGGTTAGGCAGGAGGCTCTGCCCCCCGTAATCGCCTCCGTTACCACTAAGTGTTGCCTTTTAATGATTTCCATAATTGTAGATATAAGAATATTAAAAGCAAGAGGTATGTTGAGTTGCAGTGAATTTTTCAAACAATTATTATTATTTTTTCTTTAAATTATAGTGTTTAATATTTTCGTTATATAAAAAAGTTGTAATTATCGTTAGGTAGAAAAACCGTATGAATTAAAATAATTGATAGTATGAAAGTATGGCCTAAAATATTTCTGACTCATTTTTAACATGCCTTTGAATGTTATAGGGTTTTAGGTTATGGCTTTTGTGTATAGGTATATTTTTAACATTATGGATAGTTAACGTTCGAATTATAAAGCGTTATGACGAAAAAATTGTATGACTTCCGATAGTTATGAACATAAACAATATGGGTACAATTGTCTGACTTTTAATAATAGAAACTATAAATGTATGGCAGTCAAAGGGATCCCGTTTACGCCACCTCTGCCATGAATTTGGGTCCTTTCAATTTTTGTTGTATAAGGTTTTGTGTAAGAGATCGCTATTTAGCGGTAAGACCTTGAACAACAGTACACCTGTAATGAAATTTTACTGTTCCGTGTGTTTTTATGGTTTTTAAAAAGAAGTACCTATAATATTATTATTAAGTGTAATGTTATAATATCTTCTGTTTTCAACAATGTTTTGTATTGAGTTGCGTATTAAATTATTACGTAAATGATGATGAGAGAGACACATTCTAACGACATTTGTAGATGAAGCAAAAATTACGGTGTGTAGTAATTTAGGTTGAAAAATAATAGTTATTGTTACTATTATGATTTATGACCATTCTTTTAATTTGCTGTCGTTTACCGTGTTATTAGTTTTATTGAAGTTAGTTTAATCTGTTACCTTCTTTAAAAAAAAATGTAAATGTTTTATATATTTCTTACAATGTAGTTAGTTTTAACACTTTTAACCGATTTCACGTAGGTACCTATTAAGTTATACACCGTGTTTTTTTTGATTTACGATAACTTTAAGGGAACATTCTTTAGGTCAAAGAAAGTTATTTTCCCGAAGACAGACAAATGATAAGTCTAACGGTTTTAAAGATATTTAATTTTTAAATTTAATCAGTTAATCACGTTAAACTAGTGTAAAAGGCTCTTAATTGATAACAACAATTTTCTTTTAATACTTATGAGTAAAGAGTTTCCAATTGTTAGGGTTGTATACGCGTCAATCTAAAGTGACAATCTTGTACCTGTCAAGTGTTATCTTTACTTGTGTGTGTATGTCACGCCAACATAGACGTATTTGACACTGATAATTAGTTAACTCTAAAGGCCCTTTTAGAATGACCAAAGATAAAAGACTTCATTATTTTGTTCTAAAGTGAAATAAAATTTTTTTTTGCAATATTTAAAAATCTAATCTACCAATTAGTTTCTATGGATATACCTAGTAATATGCCGAAGTTATCGTAAATCAAAAAAAACACGGTGTATAATAAAAGCTAAAGAATATAATCGTATCCACCCTAAGCCACGTTCATATAACCGAGCAAAATCATCAACATTGACATAATTATGTGCCATCGTCAACGTTTCGTAATGGAAGTGGTGGCATGACTGACGTAATCAACTGTAATCAACTGTAAATATGGCTTGAAAGGGTAAACTCTTGTTAGGGTAAACATAATTTGTATTCTTCACTGAATATGCTGTTTGATGACACTCGATTATACTCGTACTTCAGCGACATTCAATCATCTTTTTTCATAATATTTCTTTCTATGGTCTATTTTTTAGAAACTGTTTTTTTTTTCGTTCGGTTTAGTTTTGTTTGTTGTGCAGATATAAAATCGAGTATCTTGCTTCCAAATGTTTGCAGCATTATCAATTATCACACATAGTATAAATCGGAAAGAGCCTTCGTAGTTTTTAGGGATCCGTAGTCAAACTACCCTTATAGTTTCACCATGTTCGTCCGTCCGTCCGCAGCTTAGCTCAGAGACTTTTAGTAATAGAAAGCTGTAATTTTTCATGAATATACATATATTAGTCACGCCACGAAAGTGGTAAAATAAACTCTCGAAAAAAATTACACGTCACATGGTGATGTATTTATTTCTCGTCTACCCCATAATGTGCGGTGTTGGATAGGTCATTTAAAAATTTTGCTGGTTTGTGAAAAAAAAAATTCGAGTAAGGGATCCGTTAATTAAATATTTATTTTTTCCTTTAAAGCGCTAATTTCGAAAAAAGATATGTATTTATAAGTTTAAAGATACAGAGAGATGGTAAGTACAAGTACAGGCCATTTTCTATTATATAAATAAAAATAAATAACCTGAGCTCACTACTCTGAGCCTCTATATCACATTGGTACTAAGTACCCAATTTCACCAAACGATGTTATCCACTTAACCGCTAACCGTTAACCGCTGTCGATTAACATTGATAACATTTAACATCGTTTGGTGAAATCAGTACTTTAACTTAATAGTTGATTGTGCAACAAGGGCATAAAACAAACCATTTTATCCATGCAACACTTATGCATAATTAAGTCGAGGATAAAGTGTGATTACCGATTTATACACTTGCTTGCTTTTCACTTCGATTACGAGGAAATACTTAAAACAATGATAATAAAATCCGTAACACAAGTTTCGCAAAAAAAATCTAATTAAACGAGACAAAATCTTAAACCTCACTCCCGCCACTGTATTCCTTTATTATTTTATTTTTAAATTTTTGACTACGGTCGAACGCAATACTGCCAAGTCATACGTTGATTTTGTAATGTCTTGGTTAATAATGCTTGTTTTTAAAAGGTTTAAATTTCTTTTTTGTTAGATGCAACTTAGAAGGCAAATAAATTAAAGTACCTAAATGTATGCAAATAACAAATTTATTTAATGCTGTTACCTGGTCTGTCTGTCTGTAGGGCTTAATTGTCTTAGTCTGGATGAAGATAACTCTAAATTATAAAATAAATGTTTAAAAAAACAAAAAACCGCCTTCAAAAATGCAAAAAATAACTTCTTATAAAATGATAGGTACCTATAGGTAGGTCAGTCCAACTGAAGTCGGCGTCCCACAATATTTTAATGATAGGTACAAACAACCACACACTTAACTGCCCATTAAAGACCGAAGTTAGAAAATGTAGAAAGAGATGAATATAGATTTTACATAAGAGACAGTTTCTCTCTGTTCATCTTCAATAGTCACTCAGCTGTGTTGCTGTTTGTAAATCGGCTTTTGGTTTAAAATAATGTGGGACGCCGACTTCAGTTGGACTGACCTACCTATAGGTACCTATCATTTTATAAGAAGTTATTTTTTGCATTTTTGAAGGCGGTTTTTTGTTTTTTTAAACATTTATTTTATTTAATACTTTTTAGTGATCCTATTTATGCTGTTATGTAGTTCCACTTTTCAATAAATGAGAAACTATAGAAAATTTCGAGCTCGCCGCAAGCAACGCCACTGGAAAGTTACAGTCATATTTCAACAAGTAAATATTCTTCGTTGTAGTCGCTCAACTATCTTAATCGACATATCTTATCGTTATCGCCACCCTTGAAATAGGTACCGTTGAGGAGTTCCGGTGGCCATCTGTGGTCTTCATCATCAGGTCCACTTCACCAAGCATCAGCGCTTCAGCAGGCATACTTTCTGAATGCAAATGCTAGACTTGTTACTAAAAATACTAAAATCGCTTTATGTTTGCCTACAATATTTGAGGAGTTCTCTCAATTCCTCACTGATCCCCTCATCAGATTCCGATTTGGTGGCAATGGGACCACCTCGGAAGTATACCCTATCAAATCAAAAAAGAATTTTCAAAATCGGACCACAATTGACGGAGTAATCGGTGAACATACACAAAAAAAAAAAAAAAAATACATACAGTGGAACGTATAACCTCCTCCTTTTTTTGAAGTCGGTTAAAAATGCGATTTTATGCAGCCTAAACCCATACCCAGCATAAAGAAAGACTTTACGAGCATGAAAAGTGAAAAGACATTTTTCTTCTATTAAATTTAAAACTTTGTTATTGCTTACTTTAAATAGGCTCTCAACGTTTCTTGTGTTGCTTGTTAAAATGACAAATATTAAAAAAACAAATGTCTTTAGGGTAACCCTAGTTTCTTCTAGTCCGCCGTAACGTAAGCAAAAGTTATTACATTCACAGAACTATCACATACCTTAATAATCTGTGCACTGACGCTCTTCCGTTGCGATCGATGACACGATTCGTAACGACTCTGTTTTAGTTGTGAACATCACTAAAAGACTCGCGTGACTTCAAAGTACCTACGATAAATGTTACACGCTCGGTTCTCATATAAATCGACGAACTCTCTCCTTCTATCTCGATATAGTTCTGTGATTACATTCAATTTATTTAGTTCATTATGAAAATACAAGGTATTTTAATTAAAATATACTTGTGTTTAGCCAACTTAGCTTTGGTCTTTTTAGAAGGCCAAGAATGCCGATATAGAATTTCAAGAGTTAATAACAAAAAAAAAAGCTTTACCAGAAGTGTTGTATTTTTTTAATGCAACATTAGTACAAAACACCTTATAATCTGTGGTACAAAATGTCAATGTCAAGCAAACTAATTGGTTAGAACAGCATTATAACCTTAAAAAAGTAAATTTATTAACTTTTATTTTATTTTATCTTATTAAAAATATGAGGGACAATTTTTTATCTAACTGCGAAAAAAGCTTTTTACAAAGGATTATATCTGAGGGTCACGTAAGTTAGCTACAATATATTAATAAGTTTTTAGATACACCCAGTGCATTGTTTCGAAATAATAACAAACATTAAACACTTATTGCAGCGACTAGATGGAAGAATCTATGATGAAAGTAGAAAGTTAGACATAGCGTTTGGATCTGAATACGGTGGTTGTATTGTTTCACTGGGCGACACAAAGTAAGTTTGAAATGAAATTTAGCATAATTTGCCATAGTAGTAGTAGTGTTGCTAGCCTAGTTGCTAGTAGTTGGCGAATATTTGTTCCTGAGTCATGGATGTTTTCTGCCCAGCGACTGGAAAACCCCTTTATTTCATCAAGTCTATCAATCGGGTACTACATCATATGCTCTCCCTATCGATAGGCTTACCCTAGCGATAGGCTTACCCTAATGATACGGAAACTACTTCGAATTAGTTAACTACAACCATTGAGGTTACCAGTTTCGTAAGGGTTTCGGATTTAAGCACTTACATTAAGTTAGTGTTATCCCATCCATTCTCCCTCTCCGTTGACTTTGATTCGCAGATTCGTGTGATTGGTTGGTTTCAAGCCTATGCAAAAATATTTTGTAACGACTGTGCATTGAGATCAAAATGTCCCCTGATATAAATATCAACAGCAGAATGCATGTTTAGTACTCTTTCACTTATTTTAGGATGTAACTTTGTTCCTGATCCCACTATCGCCAAGTTCGGTTACAGAATTTGTACTGATTGATTACTTAATCCCTCGTATGCGGGAGGTGAAAAAATAATAATATAGTCCGAAAAAAGAAGCTTGAAAAAATTACAAAAAGATATCCAAATTTTGGGAGCTGATCTGTTAAACCTCAAATTCAAATAGATAAGACAGAATCATTAACAAACACACTTGCACTTATTGTTTTCCAGAGTGTTGGCTCAAGTTTCCTGTGAAGTAGTACAACCCAAACCAACACGGCCAAACGAGGGTGTTCTGTACATTAATGTGGAATTGAGTCCTATGGCTGCACCACATTTTGAAGCAAACCGTCAAACCGATCTCTCTGTATATCTAAATAGGTTACTAGAGAAATGCTATAAAGACTCAAAGTGCATTGATTTGGAGACACTTTGTATTGTTGCGGAAGAAAAGGTAACTTTTAAAGACCAAACTGTGAAATGTTCCCACTTTGTTCTTCCATCTGTAACTATATTCCATAGTGACTATACCATTTTGTTACTTATAAGTGAAAGTTGATGACAAATTTGCTAAAAAGAATTGATCCTAAAAGAATACATCCAGCCACAAAGTGAATGAAAGTAATAGAATGATTTACAATACAGATTGCCTCAATATAACCATGGAGCATAATTACCCTGTGGCAGAGCAAAGTAGGAATATTTTACTGTGTCTTTTTAGGGCTCCATAGCCAAAGAGTGCAAATGGGACGCTTTTACTAAGCATTTACTGTCATGGAACCCTTTCATACTTCCGATTCTTCTAACCCTTTACCTGTAGTAGACAAAAGTAATTTTACAATGATTTAGTTGTATTACAATAATATGTGGAATTGTCAAACTTAAACCTGGTGATGGTAATCTGATGTAACCCTTAAAACCACCTTCAAAAACGGAAGAAATAAGTTCTTTTAAAATGGGCCAGTCCAACTGATGTCGGCTTTTAGTTAAAGATATTGTGAGTCGCCGACTTCAGTTTGACTGGCCCATTTTAAAAGAACTTATTGCTTCCATTTTTGAAGGTGGTTTTAAGGTACCTAATTAGTACCATTTTTTACTTTGCGTTCTTGCAGTTGGTGTTTTGGTTTTTAAAACTTTGTTTTTTTTTAACACTTTTTAGTGATCATAAGCCTTTATCTAGTCCCACTTCTTAGTTGATATAAACACTTTAATACATTTCAAGCTCGCTGCAAGCAACGCCGTGGGAAAAGTCAATTTTAAACAATTAAAAGTTCTTTGTTGTAGTTGCTCAAATATGTTAATCAAGATATCTTATCGCCACCGTTGAGAAGTTCCGGTGGCCATATGTGGTCTTCATCATCAGTTCTGCTTCAACAAATGATACTTTCTAAATGCAAATCCTGGAGTTGTCACTAAAGATACCATAATCGCTATGTTTGCCTGCCAATATTTTAGGAGTTCCCTCAATTCTTCACTGATCCCCTCATCAGATCCTGGTTGTCTTATCATGGCACCACCCTCGGGATATCTCCTTTTCAACAAAAAAATACCACTATCTTGTTGTTTCATCTACAGTGTTCGCAGTGTTGTGTTCCGGTCTGGGTGTCACACAACTGATGAAATTACTAGCATTGAGCCATTCCATCTTAGTCCTTAGGGTTGGCAATGCATTTTTGCAGCCTTAGGACTGCAGTCTTAAGAATACTATTGGTTTCAGATTCCACTTATCATTAGATGGCCTGTGTGCTCGTTTTCCTCTCCATGCCTTAAATATACTCCCAAACTGATCCGGATGACTAAAAATAAACCATGTACATGAATTATTATTTCAGCTAAAACTAAAAAAAACTTAACAATATATTTTTTTTAATTATAGGTCTGGTCATTACGAGTAGACGTCAAAGTCCTTAACCATGAAGGGAACCTCATAGAATGCACCAGTATTGCCGCATTAACTGCACTAGCTCACTTCAAGAGGCCAGATGTCACACGTAACGGAGATTCTGTCACTATACACACTGTAGCGGAGAAAGACCCCATACCGACAGTCTTATATCACTACCCAGTTTGTTTGACTTTCGCAATATTCAACAATGAGTAAGTATCAGATGCTTGATACTGTTGGCTAGTAAGTATTTCGGTGTTTGTAGTGTTATTCAGTGCCTATGCAGTGAATAGAGTATCGTAGATTTGAAATAAAAATATTTAAAATCAAAATAGGTAAACATTTTCGAGTGTTTGTTACGTAGGATGCATTCTAAGGGTTAACAACCTTGGCGATGATAGTAATGATTCGTATTTTCCCACACAATAACCTATTGCGTTGGGAAATATTGTACACAATAGAGAATAATTTACAATACTTACATATTAGAATAATTTAACAAGCTGAAACATGACATGTTGGTTAAACCCCTTCTCCACAATGGGTTAATGTGTCATAGTTTGAATTCATTATTTCCGTTAAGAGGATTGTGGAGCTAAAAATCTCCATACAAAATGCGAAAACGTCTCTCAGAAATCAGACAATATTTATTTGCATAGACACAGTATAGGGATGTTACAGTAGGTACATTATGTTTCATGTATCAAGCTTGCATGCAAGCGTGCAAATATGCGTGCGAGATGTCATATTCATACAATAGAAAAGGTTAAGATAGTAGGCTTATCACAATTATATAACTAAATGCAGCTAATAGTACTGTCGTTCTCCCCTTAAACCTCGTCCGATTTTTAAGATTTTTGAATATGTTGTAGATATCATGAAAAACTATGTATGTACGTTTACCTTTCCAAGAAAATATTTCTTAGAACAAAACAATTTAAAAAAGAAAAACCAGAAACGTACAAACCTAGGTCTTTATAATAAGAATAATAACTACAACATATCGTCGGTAAAACTGCAATACCGCGTAAGTAACATTTTTAATGGGGAGCAAAATGCACCTTACATTTTCAGATTTATTTTGCTCTATAATAAATTTGTCGGTTACGGGGTTTTGCAGTTTCACCGACGATATTAAAAAATCGTGAAAATCTGACTTGATTTAGAGGGTGAGAAACACAATCCTCTTGAGTATACTATAAACGTAAGGCAGTCTTTATTAGAAGAGGTTACCTCATACATTTTAGCCCATGTTCTAGGATCTTTATGTCAACATGTCACACAAAAGATTTGACTTCAAGTGCAAAAATGTAGGGTTCCGTAGAAAGAGAATAAAGCCCTTATGGTGCAATTCACTTCCGTCTGTCACAGCGGCATATCTCAGTAACTATATGGGCACTCAATTTGAAACTTAGAATAGTTTTAAATATTTCAATTGAAAACATTTTAAAAAACATTTTCAAATGCACATAATAAGTCGATATTTAAGCGGGGTACATAAGCGTAAAATAGGCTTTTGTTTTTAAATACTGCACAGTTCTTGAAATATAATGAAAATGCTGGGTTTTTTTTGTTTCAGCATAATAATATCCGATCCCAGTTACATCGAAGAGTCGGTATGCACCAGCAGCACCGACGAAGGCATCAATACCGGCGGAGGCTTGCTCGTCGTCGGAATGAATCAGTACAAAGAGCTGTGCTTATTGGACTTGACCGGAGCAGCTATATACAGCCCCAACTTAGTGCATAAAGCCATCCTCAGTGCTGCCACTCGGAGTAAGGACATTGTCGACATGGTCAAAAAATGCATAGTCAGTGATGACACGTTGAGGTAAAGTACAATAATTCTAGGGTTTTTGTTGACTAATATTCAATTCGAATTTTCCTTCCCTTGAACACGTTACGATATACAAGATACATCTACATAATATTACGTAGTACCTTTGGATAGGGGCGAATGGCAGAAAGGAGAGGCTGTTGACAAGGAGAGGTATATTAAAAAAGAACTACATATCAGTCACTGTTACTGTTACGTCATCGTGCTGTTACTCGCCGACGCGACAATAATTGGTCGAGTACGTCCGCCTCGCGTCCCAATTACACCAAGGAGGGGGGAAAATGAAACTAAAAATAATTCCACCAATAGTTCACATCCAGCGTCCAGCATCCAGTGTACAGTCAGCGTCATATAGTTGGTAGCATCCAAAGTAGCCAAATAGTTCGTTACACGCCCTTGTTACTACGGTAATAATGATACCAACTATATGACGCTGACTGTACTATATCTTTGTGGTTTTGTTACCAATATTTTTATCTTGAATGATAAATGATAATTAACCGCATTAGTAAATTTAAAATAGGTTTTTTTAACTAATATCTACAATACCGCTGATAGTATTCGAATTCGGAAGTAGCTGTATGTACCTTATCGCAGTAACGTTGATAGTGCTTTGAATTAAATATATCAACAGCTGCGACCAGGTACTAAAATACACTTACAGTCAGAACTTAAATTTTGCGACCCACCTTAGGACCGAAGATAATCTGACATTCTACAACAATAAGGTTGACTTTCCTATAAGTTACAAATGATTTATCATCTGTAATGACACTAATGACATTGACGACTCAAGCCTTTTTTTTAAATGGGTCTTAAATTAACGTTCGTGACCAGTCCAAGTTTGACCTTATAATAAATAACATCCATTAATAACATTTATTTGTCATTAATCGTTTAAAACATCAGTTAAATTGTTTTTTTTTTGTTTTAGACAAAAACGTATCAAAATAAATTTCGCCAATATAATAACAGACGAACATGTACTGTCGTTAACTAGAAAGGACCTCAAAATACGATTGAAGCACTACAACGTCGACGACGTAGAGCCTCAACATGAAGAAATGGAGGAAGATAAGATAGAAGAAGAAGAAGAACCCAGCAAATACGATGGTAGGTGTTTTTTTTTACATAATATTGAGAAATTAAGGATAAGGACAACTGGAAGAAAAAGTAAGAGACCTTCTCAGAGTCTAAAGGGTCACACAAATTGGACGGGGCAATAAAAAGAGGGAGGAAAACCAACAAGCAAGACGCCTGATGGGCGATTGCAAGCAGCAACCATAGTGATCCCCTTGCCCCTAGCAAAAATGCATGAGTTTTTAAGTTTGTTCATTTTGAAGCTGCTTATAAAATGGTATGTATTGCTCACATGCCACGTTGTCACGACGCGCTTGTTTTAAAGCTTTTCCAAGCTTCATATGACGAAGACCTGCGTATAATGCAACTCCACCTAGAGGTTAAGTATAAGAAAGGAAAAAGGCCTGAAGAAAACAAAGTCGCTGATCAAGATGGAAGGATATCGAAACTTAGCGGTTGCTACTAACTCTAACAACTCGCTCCCTCCCCATAAGTAATGTTTCGGGTGGTAGGACGTCTTGTGGGGTCAATCCGAATCACTTTTACCATGTAGTCATGTTATACATATTTTTGATTTTAAATTTTGCAGCGGTGTGGAGGTATGAATGCCGGTAAAATTACAAGGATAGAGGAATTCCATCTGGGGACATATCCCGACTCCGAATTTTTGTTTCTCAACTGTTTCGTTTGACAAATTGACATAAGTTAGCTATTGCATCTTTTTCTGAAACCGTTGCCGTATGCCGGTGTGTGATTTTAACATAGAGCGACGCACGTATTTCGACGCATCGTGTTGCATGTCGTTCAAATTTATATGTAGAGCACGCCGCGGCGACGAGGCAGCGCACCGGCAACGCCTGTGTTGCACCTGTCTAGTCTTGTGTAGATACATCATATACTTTTTTATCTTTATCTACAGTTAAATTAAAGAAAATTCGCACGTAGAAGTCATCCATAAAATCTACTGATATGGTTTGTATTCGTCTGTAACATGCCCTGAACTTTGCCTATAATATTACACTCATAAGATCGAATGCATATTACAAGTATGTAGTTTGTTTCTTTGTATAGTCGCAAACTTAATTGTACTTACAATTTCTTTTCAGTTGTTTCATCTGTGCCCCATACTGCTGAAGTCGTGTCTAAGAAGAGTGGATCAGGATGGGTGGAAATTTCATCGGAATCAGAAGAAGACTGTACAATAGTAGATTAATAGTCATGTATGTTACATAAAATGTAATAAAATTCCATTTTACAATTAACTGTTATAATCACTTAACAGTATTATAGCACAGCAGTCTGCGGTATCATTGAATTACAACTAAGGAACTGTTTGCTAAAACGCGTTTGTAGACGAAAAGTCGCAAGGTCTCCACAACCTGTCAAAAACATATTCATACGAAAGTAAAGACTCATATATATCATTTAATTTAACCTATTTGATAAGAAAATAAGAGAAGTAGTTGTAATAACTTATTAAGGATCCTACTCACAGAGCAAATAGAACTGCGGTAAAATTACCCACCCGACAGGCCGGTGGCGTCTTTTTACGGTTTCATGCCGGCCGGTGCAATTACGTCCAGACACCATGTACTTTTTTTACTCGGAGACATTTTAGAGATACAATTAACTTGATACTTTTTCAAACTCTTTTTTCGTCAAATCGTCACTCGGAACGACTCAATCGTCATTAGCCGACTCCGAGTGCTGCCGTTTTTGCGGCATCTTAGGGTCTCCCCAGACCTGTCGACGCGGAATCGGCTTGAGCTGGTAAGAAAAAGTTTCATGTCCATGTAATAAGAGCGAAAAAAAACGTCGCGTCGTGCCGTTCGCAACGCCGAATCGAGCAGCGCCGAGCGACACCTTTTTCACACTTACTGCACGGACATGAAACTTTTTCTTACCAGCACAAGCCGATTCCGCGTCGACAGGTCTAGGGGTGGGTTGAGTCGGTCGAATTCGAATTCATAACATGCAAAGATAAGTGAATGTTGCTGCATATGGTTAAGGCGGGTTGTTTTTGCTGTGTTTACATCTGCCATATTTTACAACAATATTAGCATTAACATAGTTCTGTGGCACAATATAATGTACTGCTTTACTTCAATACTGTTACAACTCTGACAATTTGCATAGATAAAAACACATTCTTACTAAAGTAAT
Source organism: Acleris sparsana (assembly GCA_923062465.1). Classification (NCBI taxonomy): domain Eukaryota; kingdom Metazoa; phylum Arthropoda; class Insecta; order Lepidoptera; family Tortricidae; genus Acleris; species Acleris sparsana. The sequence continues at coordinate 5,563,854 of OV281289.1, forward strand.
CTTTATTCCAATTTTACATCGTCAGGGTGAAATACAAAAAACTAATCGTGAGTTGAGAGTGCTCTTGTAGTTCAATCTTAACACCTGTCATTGCAATACCTGTTTTTAACCATCCTACTAGCTGTTACCCGCGAGTCCGTCCGCCTTGAAGTCTCTTATCGCTATTCTATTGCAAATTGTACGAATATCCGCGATAAAAATGACCTTGTCCTTCCCTTGGGCTAAAAGCTATCTCCATACCAAATTTCATTAACTTTGGTTCAGCGGTTTCTCTGTGAAAGGGTCACCAACAAAGTAATCAAGAGTTAGTCTCGCATTATTAATCTATAATATATAAAACAAAATCGGGGTATTTAGACCATTTATAACTCAAGAATGTTTTTTATGATCTTTCATTTGTTGGATTTGTCTCTGCGCCAAACTCCGGCGGCACTAAGTTCGCCGGGACGCCTAATAATAATATAGAAATATAGATTGGGTTTAATGGTGTATAATTGTACATGTACTGAAATGACAGATGCCAGGATAGAATTATTATCTTCCATTTACTGTAGTTAGTGCGGATTGGTCCGCGGGGTGACAAGATGTTGGGTAGGCTACACCGCTCACCCCCAACCAGCTATTCCCACTAGTTCGCACTGTGAATTTCGCAGTGCGAACCATATAGTGCGGATATGTGGGAAAATCCCCCACTAACGCATACATGCCTCGTACCCACCACATCTGGCAGTCCACAGGACTATAGAACACCGACTTGTATAGTAGGTAACTTTGTATAAGCTGTGAGTGCACATGCAATTTTTCATTACGGAAGTTGTTCTCAATGTAAACACAGCCAAATAATACATGGGTCAATAATACTTATCATTATTGAACTAAAGCAAACAGTATCTTATGTAATATAAGTCCACTGACGACATAACTATTACATTAGCATTGCATTTCCCTCATAAGTTAACAATCATACTTAACATTTTGACACTGCAAGGATTTCATAATATAATACAAAAATATTGTCTAATTACACTAATTGGAAATAAATATTACTAAATAATGAAGTTCATTTCAAACATAAGATGCTTACAGAATAAAACATTCATGCAATGCTTAGAATATACATCCTGTAACATCAGGTAATGATTTGAAAACAATTTCATAAAACTGTTTAAAATGTCACACAATAATATTATTACATCAAGGATAAAACTTCACGCATTGATCTTCAATCTCATTTTACCTACAAATCTGTCTTGATACAAGATAGTATCCTGAATGATAATTTAAGAAGAGAAATGTTGAGAACCTATAATCGAGGCCAGCACTAAATCGAAGTCTTTATCTAAAACTAACAAGTACCACAGTCTACACAGAGTCAGAGTTCATACCATTTTTCTGGTCCAACTTGTTACCATTGGTTTTTACCATATAAATGAAATATGTCATAATCTCTTTCTCATTTACTGGCAAAGTCTTGAAGTGTTTTTGTATAGCCTGAAACAATGAAAAACACAACGTTAAATTATTTGCCTTCTGATTGGAGAAGGAAAACTTTGCTTTTATTACATGTTAGTTGTTTTCATAATTACAGGTTATTTAACTGTAGGTACAGTTGAGTTCATACATATGTATACACTTTAGTACCTTGTCTATTTAATGTCATGTTCAAAGTGCCATATACGAATTATCATATTTATGAAGTCAACTGTACATATTCAAGGTAAAAAAAAAACTCAATGGATACAGCTAAAAGAAGTCACGGAAAAGAAAAAACAGTGGAAGTGGCATGAGCTTTGCTTAGTACCAGACCTGTTGTCACCAATACTCAAACTGAAACTATCATAAAAACAACACACCACCATGGATTATTTTTTTGTGCGGCTCTTGTTTTTAGGTTCCAAAATAGCACAATAAGGCATGCTTCTGAATTTATTTCCTATATTAGAAATATTGTTCACAAACTTTCACGCGCAAGTGATCACGACTGCTGCACGTTACACGCCCACTTAACACTTCTACTGTTTTTTCTGTTCTGTTGGTGTAGTAGTCATTAACATTTATATTTTAACAGAACTGGTTTTTATGAGCCTTAAATTGACTTTGATTGGAAACAAATTTCAAACATTAACAACAATTAAATATTAATATGCAGTCAATGAACATTTTTCAAAATAAAAACCGGCCAAGTGCGAGTCGGACTCGCGCACGTAGGGTTCCGTACCACTATACATCTAAATAAATGTTTTTCTTTATTCTTTATTATATTGGAGTTGATTGAATGAAAGGTAAAATGCGATTTACGATTTATAACGTCTTAAAAAAAACTAATTATCAGATCTCGTTCAAACCAATTTTCGGTGGAAGTTTGCATGGTAATGTACATCATATATTATTTTTACATTTATCATTCCCTTATTTTAGAAGTTACGGGGGGGACACACATTTTTCCACTTTGGAAGCGTCTCTCGCGCAAACTATTCAGTTTAGATTTTTTTTTATTAGAAACCTCAATATCATTTTTGAAGACCTATCCATAGATACCCCACACGTATGGGTTTGATGAAAAAAATAAAATTGAGTTTCAGTTCTAAGTATGGGGAACCCCAAAAATTTATTGTTTTTTTTTTATTTTTGTATGAAAATCTTAATGCGGTTCACCGAATACATCTACTTACAAAGTTTCCATAGTATAGCTCTTATAGTTACGGAATAAAGTGGCTGTGACATACGGACGGACAGATGGACGGACAGACATGACGAATCTATAAGGGTTCCGTTTTTTGCCATTTGGCTACGGAACCCTAAAAAGGTCATAATAAAATTCCATGACTATTCCATTCCATGATGATGATGATGTTTGTACTTATATTAATATTTCTGTCTATAGTTTTATTTATATGTTACAGTTGTAAGTGCCAGGTTCCTTATGCACACACTAACTTGAATAAATTTCATCTATATTCATCTAATTATAGTTCAACAAAAGGAAACAGACAAAACAAGTCTCCTTTGTTTGTAAAAGATAATTTGTTTTGAAATGTTTGTACACTAGGTTAGTATTACCACAAGAGTACCTTTCAATAAATCCTAAGAATGCTACTCATCTGACTGAGAGTTGTCATCTTTTCTGTTAGCAACAAGACTGCAAGTACAGCTCAAATAATAGATTTTATTAAATCAATCCCAATTTACTTTATGGCATGATCCAGTATGGTTACTTGCCCAACAAAGGTTCATGTAATTTTTATTTGGAGTAAACTTGCTGCAGGCTACATTTTACGTATAGTAAAAATAATTTACTTGGCCCAGATCAAAAAACTTGAGAAAGGGAATTCTTGCAGAACACAGAATCAATATGTATTTACATTTGAATCATTACGCATGTACCCGAGTAAGTTTTTTACCAGAAATAATTTGAGTGAATACTCACATCAGCTAATTGAGCCTTATTCGTATTAGTGCCCGGCCGGGTTGGAACCTTGTAGTGCCGCTTGTACCGCCTCAACGTGCTGACTTGCAGCCCGAACCAGTCCACCTCCGGCGAATCCATGTCCGCCTCATTACTGTCGTCTTCGGAGTCCTTGGTCCTCCTCTGCTTTGTCCTCGCGCACTGAATCATGTTTTTATGATAGTCACAAATGTATGTGTGCCTCGCCTGTGGAACCAAGTTTTAAATTAATTAATAATGATAGCCCTAACTTTTAACTGATGGTGAGCTAACCTCACCACCATTGGGGGTTCAAGAGAGGGAGAGAGAGAAAGATACAGGCATAAGGGAGCTAGTTAGTTAAAATGCCAGCATGTCACATTTCTTTGTTGCCTGTAATTTCTCAGAACCTATCTCAATTCTATGTAAATCTTTTTTTTTTGGAGCTTTTGCTAATGCTGTGGAAAGGATTTATGATCAATTTAATTTTTCTGTAAAATATTGTCTTGTGGGTGCATTTATCAAGTGCCATTTTGTGTATGAAAGTGAAGTAGGTACTCACCTGGGGGTCGATATTCAACTTGAGCCGCCTCTGCGTGACAGTCTTCTGGATCCGCTTGCTATACGCAGCGTTGCCTGCCGATCGCCTGCACCGATCGCTATCATCCACAAGGCAACATATTTGGTCGGAATTTCCTCGGGAATCTTCTTCTCCTGTACTAAACCCGTTGTTCATTTGATACTCGCGTTGAATCATATATAAAGAATAAGCTTCAAGTTTCTCACAGACGTCGCACGGGCGATTGACGACGAATCGACGTATTCACAAAGACGCGCGATTGAGGTTATGCTTTACAACAACACGAACCATTTCTACGGTGTATTTGAGCGGAAACATGACAATAAACGGCCGCAGAGTCAGTTTTTATGCTTCGGACACCATTTGGAGGATGAAATTCCTCAATAGCAGCGCATATTCACAAATAGGTTCATCACTTGTCTTCACAACAAATCCGGGATATTTCCCAATAACCGCTATATATAACTGTTCCTTTCACTACGAGAATAAAAAATATTATTTAGGACCAATTTTTATACATTAGTACCTTTAGCAATTTTAAGAAAAGAGATGATATTGCCACCGAATACACAGACTTACGTACCGAATACCGATCGCTTTAGCTTATAACCATTCGTTCGCGTCAATCGCTCCTCAACTGTCAACACAACTAAAGACGTAGCGCACACCGACAACAAGAACGTAAATGAAATTTGTTCTTTCTTTCTTCCCCGGCTTACGAAATGAGCGCTTGGTGGAAAACAGATCGTTCGCACTGTGCGTGAATGTGTGCATTGATGCAATGTCAGTCGACGTAGCTATATTTATGTAACTATAAACAAAAAATAAAGCCCACGCCGGCCGCGTGATTGGGTGTAGCGTGGCGGGACATTTAATTTTGACCAATCGCGGCGAATTGCCGCTGACATTGTCTACTCGTGTATTCACTTACGACAATCGCGAAGTTCCCTACGTAATAAGCGCTGAAATCGTGTGCTCGTTCGTATTATACACATACTCGGTGAGTTTTCCTTTTTCATTTTATTCATATTGTAGATTTCATTTCGTTTACGGGAATTGTAGTCATGGACGTATTATTACTACTAATCCAGCGGTCAATTCTGAAGCGATATTTATAGTTCTACATTCTAATTTTGTAAGCAAATGGCTGCCGAAGTAAAGTGACACTATAGCTATGACAGTTCTGTTGGTAAGTAGCTATCCATCAATGTGTTGTGTTGACATTGTATTATGATGTAGTTGTATTTTACTTTCATAGGTATATGAACGATTAGCAGCTATTCCCTATAATGTCATATCAATATCTTTCAAGTAAGATACACGACAATATTGGGATAATATGATTAATTTACTATTTTAGGCCATTAATCTAAATCTTTCATTATGTTTTTCAAAACTGATAAGATAAGTAGGTACGATAAAGTAGGTACCTAGTAACAATAATAAACAAACCTTATTTTGATTTTTCATCTTGTCATCGCCAGAATGTGGGGTTAATTTTTTCTTCTAATTTGTGTGCTATAGATAATGCCTATAGATAACGAGTAACAGCCGATGCGTGTTGTAAATAATATAGCGGTTCTTAGGAGATATATGTTTCGCGTTGTAGCTATTATTATTTATATATGTAATTTAATTAATTAGGGAATAACAAATCGTTGACAGAATTGAAATAGGTACCTATCTAATCTATATTTTTCTTAATTATTGATTCTTTTGAATAGTTATTAATAGTTCATTTTGCAAACTATAACATAGCGGTAAGTACTATAAGTACTGTAGGTATACTTAACTAGGACCAGCTTACTTACCTATTCATTTCCCATGCAAAAAAAATATTCGTCAATCAGTATTTTTACAAATTCAGTTTATCAGGTACGTCACGTCATGTGCAAAAGCACTTAATCAGATGAATAATTAACTAAATAAAATCGCACAATCAAGTTGCTAATATTTACATAAGTACTTACCTACTCGTAATTCTGATTATAATGAGCCAAAGTTATTAAAATTTGCCTGCGCAAATTTTAGATTCACTAAAATTGTCCTGGAAAAACGAAAGGGCCATCGATTGAAAGCACAGTTTTTCTAGAGTTAATATAACTAACTTTATAATAAGAAAGGAAAAAAAATTGAAACGTGGTAGGCAGTTAAAAGTTGAAAAAAGTTCATCTCTCAATAAACGGTTTTGTATTAATTTTCCCTTTATGGTAATTACACACGGTCGATATTGACCAATTTATTACGGTCACGCCCAGTTATGAATCGTTATTTTTTTTCTTTACTTCATGTATTTTTTTCAGGATTTACTCTAATTTTATGGAATGAAGGAAGACACGTAACAATTTTAGTACATTTGAATCCCGATATTAGTCCCGTAATTAGTAATGTCATCGGTGAGTTTGCAGTGTATTCAGTTATTCATGTTCCGTAAGCTTATTTTAAATGCCGCAAAATCATATACCATTCATCTTACTTGACATTGTATCCAAGGCATTGTTTTGTCATATTATCTCATCTAGATTTAATATTGCTTTTCTCTTAAATTTCTTTAATCACTTTCACTAAAATTCCGAAACTTGGTTAGCAAAAAGAAAAAGTAGGACTCCCAGTATTTAAAGAAAAAAATACCCTAGGGTATTTTGAATCAGCATTATCGGTTGAGATGCCAAAGATATAAAAAAAAATCGTATGTATGGTAAACGATAGTGGGCGTTACGCAAATTCCTAAAATTACAAGGTGTAAAATTCGTTGGCATAGAGGCATAAAAGGCATCATTCGATTCCACCTTACGAGCACACCTAATTGACATATTTTTTAAATTACCTCACCTTTCAAAAACCATCGGAAACTGATCAACTTATTCAGTACATATATCATAAATTTAATTTTTGCAATAATCGAGTCTAGTTTTGCACAAGTCTCATGCATTAATATTTTTAATTGGTTTATTTTTTACCACTGCTTGTAAAAAAAACTTGATTATTTTTTAAACCTTTATATATATTCGTAGTCATGACTGTATGTCGGTTACCGTAATTTTGTTTCCACAAATTGATAAAAATACTTATACATTGTTTAACATACGGGGTGTTAAAGAAAACACGGAGAATTGAAAATATATTCAACAGGTTTGGCAAAATGACCACTATGACCAGATAAAAAGATAGATATCTATTTAATTTTTCTCTTATCGTCAATAAATAACCACAACACGCCCGTTGCTAATGAATAATCTAATGCTTTTATGTGGCAACGTAAGTGGTACCCTACGAAGGCTTATATTTAAAGAAAAATCGTGATGTTGTGTTCATTTAAGTATAAGGTAAGTATTGATTTGTTGCCAAGGGCATCGTTACATTGTTGTCATTCAATAAAATTATAAGGTACCTAAGTACTTCCCTTTTCACTACCTGCTAAAATTGCTTTTGTGTTGGTACATATCAGGTATATTTTTACAAAAGAGCCAGTCTTTTGACCTTTTCCTCGTTGCTGATCTTTCGAAATTTAAGTTTTTCTATAATTTCTAGTCTTTTATAATGGAAAACAAGGGACATATTACCCAATGGTCGATCGTGACCCCTGTTTCGAGGCACCAGGCAACCTGGATCTGGTTTGAACAGAGATGGTACTTGAAGTTATAATTATAGCCTGACTAGAAAAACAAAAAATCTGTTATGGGATCGCCACTAATATTTTTTTTCATCTGTTTCGTGAATTGTTTTGCAATAAAAATGACAGTTCATATAATTTCCGCAATATGGCGAGTTTTTACCCAACTGCGTCAGAAGGAGGGTTATGTTTTTCGAGAGTTTGTATGTATGTCTATATCTGGGCACACTCTGCAGCCTAAACGGTTTGACGGATTTTAACATGTGGAGTGTCATTCGGTTCGACTTAATTATTCAAGTGACATAGGGTATACAATATTTCAATATGGCGACCGCGAAAAAAAAGAAGGACGGAATAAAAAAAGTTACAATAAAAATAACAATATGTGTATCAAATGAAAGCTGTTAAGTAGCCCATTCCAAATATATATATTTATATATATATATATATACATTATCACACTTTGATGCTACCATTTGGACAGGAAAGCCCAAGAAATACGTAAATGTTAGGTAATAAACTCCTTGTGCCGACATTAAAAATTCGAGCTCCAGAGCTCATATATCGCAGTAATAATAAATTAAACCACTATTTTATTAATAAAAACTACAAAGAGTTAAATAAATTAAAATATTAAAAATAACAAAAACCTGACTGCAATCAAAAAACAACTGAAAAGCGAAAAAAAAGCTATATAATCTATAGAAAATTATATGAGCAATGTACTTATTGAAATTTGTAACAATTTAAATTTAACTGAATATTGGAAAATGTATTGCAGGCTCCCGCAATGAAACTCAAAACATATTCCATGAAAAAAAAAACATTTGGACTAGCTTGTGCGCCTGGAACACATTTTCTAATATTTTTCGAAAAGTGACCTTCAACTTCTTAGGTAATTTTACAATTATTCATACAATCAAGAATTTAAATTGGGCCACCTTAGATCCAAAGTCAATCTGCATTCTACAACAATAAGTTTGTTTCCTTATAAGTTACAAAACTTACAAATGATTAAGCATCTCTAATGACATCAATCTTTAAGCTTCTTTTTTTTAAATGTGTAACAAAATTAACGTTCTTGACCGTACGAAGTCACGGGCGTTCTCCCGTCTTAGATATCGAGGAGAACTCCATACTCCATCCATCCAAACTATGCGACATGTGACGTTGGTGGGGTGTTCCTTTTAAGTGTATAAACTTGAGCGTATCGGTGAACAGAATCGCATAATTAAAAACTTATTTGAAATTCAAAATAAAGCCACTGAGACTCTCATTTCCGAAAAAATACCCTGTAACTACTCAACCTAGCCTATTCCCGTTGCATATTTAATGCAATTTTTTGATAGGAACTCGTAATGGAATAGTGTTAGCACGATAAAAAAAGTTTCAAGTGGAATACACAATTAAAAATTTCTTCCTATACAACGTAAAAATGGTTAATATAAACAATAACGAACACAGAAATGTTTAGAGAAGATGCTTAAACTTAATTGTTCAAATAGGTATCATATAGTGAGTTTTTTACGACTGAATTCCTTAGATGCTACGTAGTTAATATGTATAAGTTTTTTTTTAATGGGTCTCCTCATTTACAGTTTTTAGGGTTCCGTAGTCAACGTTCCGCAGTATGTAGTAGTAGTTTCGCCATGTCCGTCCGTCCGGAGCCTAGCTCAGGGTCTCTTAGTACTAGAAATCTGTAATTTGGCATGAATATACATATTAGTCACGCTAATAAAATAAAAAATTGAAAAAAATATATATTTATACACGTAACGTGGGGATGTCTTTTTTTCTCGTCTACCCCATAGTGTGGGCTGTCGTTGGATAGGTCTTTCAAAATTTTCGATTAAGGGATCCGTTTATGAAATATTAAGCTTTAAACCGCTAATTTTTCTTAGAGTCAAGTGTCCAAAGAACCAAAACTACAAATACAAAAGATCTGAAAAATAGCTTCAAAGAAAGCGCATATAGTATAAGGAATTTAAAATGAAAACTATCACGACTAAGACAGCATTGGTTTTTGAGATACAGGCGATTAAAGTGTATATACCTACTAAAATCATCTAAATGTCACCAAATGTCTTTAAATAGAAAGTTTTTTTATTACTTCTTGTTTTTATGTTTCGCGGCTCCAGAACCCTACACTGAGCTCTTGCCCGGTTTTTTAATTTGTTGTATCTACATATCATACACTTATAAACCTAGTAAGTGAATATCTGAGCTATTCTCATTTATTTTACAACCTTAGTGTTTATTATTATTATTAACTAATTTTCGATTTTTTTAGGCAAACTGCTCAGTAGTCAACGTTTACTAAATTATTGTTTTTTTTTGTACAATAAGTTAAAAATAAGTGTTGTCAAGTTTACTGATGACCGTGTAATCCCGTTTTGTAGTAGTTTAGTTTAGCTCTACACATCCTTCAAGTACTTAATGAAATCATGAGTCATTGTTTCTTACTTAATTATTTTCATACCTATTATATGAAATAAACCCCGGTTTGTTATAAGGATAACTAGTATAAGTAACTATTTACTAGCTGATTTGAGTTTATTTAGGCTTCAAATGATATATATCTAAATAAAACAAAAGGATTTCAGCACTGACGCGGATAGCTGTAGCCATAGCTGCGCTAATCGTCTTATTGACCGGTTACTGGACGGGCTTGTTGCCACTTCGTGCACAGTCGGTCTCTCTTCGCGTGGATTCGAATGTTTCTATTATGGCCGCTGCGCGTTGAGGGCGCCTGTGTGCACTTGTTTAGCGTCTCGTTGTGCGACGTTGCCAACTGTATTGACTTTAAGTACGAAGGAACGAAGACAAAACGTACGCGCGTGGAGTGTATGTAGAACTTAAAGCCGGCAGCTTTTCGATTAAATACCACGCGAGACTTTCATCATAGTTATTTTAATTACTAAAAGGACTATCCGTTTGTGTAATACCCATGGCAATATTGAGTTTTTGTGATAATAAAGATTTTCTGTTAGAAGTGCGAGTGAATTTAGTAAAAACTTAAAACCCGTGTGTTAATGATATTTGTGTGAAATCAAAACACATACCACAACTTTTGTTTATATTAGACATAAGGAAATGATTATAACAAATATAATAACACATTAAATACCCAAAAGTCAGTAGAAAATCATAAAGAAACTGGTCGACCGAAAGCGGTGATTGTAACATGGGGGATCGGGGCGCGACGGGGGGCGCTTGGGGTGCGCGCGACGAAGCCTCGTGGTGGCCGGGAGGCGCAGGTGAAATACAGCAGCAGCAGCAACAGCAGCAACAGCAGATAAATGAGGACATTGCTAGAAGCACAGCTACTGCTCCACATCAATTGTACACTTATAAAATGACCGGTGGATTTGCGAATAATGGTGGTGATAATTCTACTTCTAGTTATGATTATCGTTTAGTGTCTGGCTCTAATAATAGAGAAGACTCTCCTCAACAGTCCTGGTGGTACGCCTCTGGATCTGTAGATTCTCATCCGCAGACATCGTCTCCTACGGTAATATTCCTTTGTTTATACACCTAAAATCCGATATACCTACTGATTATAGGTACCTATCTCCTTTTTTTAAGCGAACTAAGACTTACGAAGACAAATAAAAGTATTAATGAAAATCCAAGCATAACTTAACTACATTTTCAAAAAAGTTGTATCGACTTGTATTTTGTTGTGATTGTTCTCGCAAGTACCTAGCATTGGGCTCACAAGCTGGAACAGGTTTCACAAAGTGTATTATTATCACATTGCCCTTATTGTTCAATTTATTTAGTCGTCAAGTGAGTGGATTGATAATTATTTTAAGTAATACTTATTTAATAACACAATATTAATATAAAACAAAAATAATTACCCACTTACCCTGTTATTCGTATTAAGCGTTGCTTTACTCGTAGAGTTCTGGATTTAATTAAATAGATTGTTCGTTCAATTGAATAGATTATTCGTTCATTTTTGGTTTTGATCGTTGGAATCCATTCTGTCCAGTCACTCACTTTTGTTTTTAATTTTATGACCTGGACCTTGGATACTGATTGATGGTACACCTATTTAGCAAAGTTATTAGTTTTTTAAATTTCTTGAATTTTGTCTTTCTTATAGGGAAACCAAATGCGAAATGACGTATCTATAGACCGGTGGAAATACACTAACTAACCTTAAACGTCAACCACCGTTGTATGCACCTATTAGATTTTGAGAAAAAAATGGATCATGTCGCCAAAATCATTTCGAACTTCGATCCCATTTTGCCCACCTACCCATTTCAGGCGCGAATATTTATATTAAAGTAAACAAACGACGTCTGTTTGATTCGAGTACACTAAAATCATGTAAACTCCATAACCCTCCTTCTTTGGCAGTCTGGTAAATAAGGGTGACTAGATCTAAATTTCTGTTCCGAACTCGAGAATGAAGTACAGAGTACCGACAATGGAACTTTTACGAGTTTTACGCCATAGACTTAGCAGAGGGCCTCTACTTTTGTTTGTAATCGAGATCGACCCTATGATAATAAAATAGCGCTGTCTGTCGCTTTCTGTCCATCGTGTGACCATCACAGATTATTAATGGTTACCATTGAATAGTGAAAGGAATAAATAATAGATTTCGAAGTTTTTACACCTTTCATGTTTTCAAGTTTTCATGTTTAGTAAGTTTAGCCCGCCCGCCCGCTTGCTTGCAGCCATTTTTCGAAAATCGAAAGTGCACTATATTATTTACTCCTATTCTCAACCAATTTTTACAGGAAAGTGGTAAGTGGGTGCGAAAACAACACTATATAAGAGCATATTGGGGGCTGGGGGCCTTTGGACAAGTCAATTATAACTCATTAAGTATTTAGTTTATATATTAGGTTCATAAATGCATCGAATGACGAATGCCTGGGCTGAGTTACAAATCAGAATTAGGTACTTATGGCTACTAAAAATACCAAACCAAAATGCTAAATAGATGCAGTTATTTTTATTTTTTGTTGTATTCGCCTTGTAACTATATTTCTCGACTTGAGCAATTTAAGAGCCTAATAATTGTATTACTTATATATATATATATATATATATATATAATAGAAAACACAGCGGGAAAATAATATATACTTAGTTGGTAGTTAATAATGTTAACACTTATTAAAGATGGTTGTCCCTTTTTATTTTTGTAATTGATATTCTGCCACTATTCCTCTTATCTTATTTTTATCAATAAAACTTCCTTTAATTCTTAGTTTTGTGGTTTTAGTTCTATTTAAGGCTTTTTTGTCAACGTCATTTGAGCTTTTGTTATCAAATGATAGGTACCTATGTTTTTCTCTGAAGAAATATAGAATAGATGTTATTCTTTCTCAATATCATTAGATTTGCTTAACATAAGACACCATTCAAATAAAATGCATTTTTGCATAACATAGGTAAATACATTCGAATTTTTTTTACCTCAAAAAGTAAGACAAAAAGCACTAATTATTTTTATTTATGGCTATACGAAAAAAGACGCGCGCACTACTTGAAACTTTCTGATAGAGCAACTATCGTCGTTACCAGTGATGATAAAAATAGTATGTACGTATTCCACCTCCTCAAAAAATACATGTTTGTGTGAAATGGTAGTGGCTATAAAGTAACCCCGTAAATCAATTACCTAATTGCTTTAGGGATGTGGCTAAATTGTTTTGTTTCCAAACTGTTGTCCGTTAAATTTTCTAACCGGCTTGGTTTTCTGTAACCGTAAATATTTTAGAACAAACCTATCCTAACCTATAGGGTTCTACACAATGGTACTGAAATAAATCCTGAAATATTTACAGTTAAGTACAGGAAAAAAAATGTGAACAACACATTTTGGCAAACAACATTTCGGCCTAACGGCAGGCTCCTGAAATAAGTTAACATGAATTTGAATAAATGAAAAGAAACATGCCAAAACTAAGTACTTAAAAATAAAAGTTGAGTTGTATATTTCTTGTTAAAATTCATGTTGTTGTCCATTTTAGTTTTTACAATAAACCTTCTGAATTCATTCTATTTTAAGTAACTGTTTCAATTGTATTGTGTTTTCTTATGAAAGCTGTTCATTTTTCGACAAGGATGTGTTGTACTGCAATGATACTGGCTATAAATTTCCTAGTATTGTGTTAACAGCTCTATAGCTCGTGCCAAGCCAGGATAGGTGATTTCATAACTAGCTTGCTATCCTAGCTTTGAAAAACTATCCTTGTGTATCCCAGGCATAAAGTTTCACTAGTCATTACACTCAACATCTATATATCCACCAGGCATGCCAATCCCCTCTTGTGTCCTTTATAATAAACAGTGTATCTTTTGTTACAGCCACAGACTCAGTCAAGTCCTGATCCAGAGCAGGGTAATCAGCAGGCCAATGGTATTCAGAATCACCAGTCTCTGCAAACCCAGGAGCAAAACCAGGCCATTCAACAACAGGGGCAAATACAGCAGCTAATTCAGCTGAATCTAAGGAAAGAGTTGCAACATAATCACACGCTGCAACAGACTTTACAACAACAGCAACAACAACAGCAGCAGCAAAATCAGCAGCAAACGTTGCAGCAGATGCTGCAGCAGCAGCAGCAGCAACAGCAGCAACAGCAGCAACAACAACAGCAACAACAGCAGCAGCAGCAGCAGCAACAACAACAGCAGGCACAGCAACAACAACAGCAACAGCAGCAGGCATTGCAACAGAGCTTACAGCAAACACTGCAAGTGAGCCCGGCCCAGGCTCAGGCTATAGTGCAGGTCCAGGCTGCATTACAGCAGCAAGTCGCCCAGACATTGCAGCACCAGCAACTGAGTCTGCATGATCACATACAGGCAGTGCAACAACAGCAGATACAGGCTGCGTTACAGCAGCAATCTGCTACATTACAAGTAAGTAACTGCAGAAGGGTGGGAGAGGAGTTTCTTGAATTTCGCGGCATCCATACATTAAATCAGCCTGCCACTCATTAAAGGCTGATGCTAATTGCAACCACAGCATTTCCGCATCTCTGTTGTTTTTTTGATATCACCCACCTCTCACAACGGCATATAGTCTGAATGATAGCTGCATAATTATTTAATATATAACTATCTTTCTTCAATTGTTCATACAGTGCCATACCTTTTAAAACAACCTTCAGGTTTGTGCCTGTCTCTCTTTTGGTCTCACACACTCGGGTGTGTAATGTTTAGTATAAAAACAAATGGTCTAATTTTCATTTTACATAACACGAATTGCATAATTTTGATCTCTATAATAAACCAACGATATAATAATTATGTTGCATAAAACGAAATGCATCATTTCAAAAACTAATGTTCATAAGTTAAAAAATAAATATTTCTAACGGCTTTCATTACTATTACTGTAGTCACAGTTCTGACCTAAACTAACCTAGTTAGAAGAAATTGACTAAAAATGCATAATAACAAGAAAATGATAGTTATACTAAATGAGTGTTATGTTATTCGATTGTACGCCAGATGAAATTATACAATTGGTTTTTATGCTAAATGTTCATTATGCTTTTTGTGGTTAGTTAAATGAAATTATACAAAATGTTTTTAGACTGATTGAAGCGCACCCCATACCCTCTTATGCAAGTCTACCCCACTTTACTAGTAAGTTTAAAAAAAAGGAAAGCGGTATAGCTTTTTTACATACCGTAATTTAAAAAGAATGTTTTTTTACTGAATGCTAAGAAGCAGGGTTTATGATTGGATGATGTCAGAAATTTATTCTTACCCTGCTGCATGGACTGAACTTGCAGATCTGTCTTCATGGCTGTTCCCATACTATGTGTATGTAAAACTCGTTTATCCATTATTTTCTCTGAAACTATCATGTCTGAGAGCTGAACTTCATCCATATCCATGCAGCTGTTGATGCAGGATTAAAAGACAAACATTAAAATATCCTCACAACCTTTCGTTTATATAGATATATAATATTTATATGAATTAATAAAATTAAAAGTGTTACCAAAGTGTGCAGGGGGTGGTAATGTAATAATAAGAGATTAAAGTAATCTCTTAGTTACATTTCAAATGTTACTAGTTGTAAGTAAGTGTGATCTGATCTCCTTTCCATTGCTCTTTGATGGGTCTTCATCGTTCTGCATCTTCTGTTATGTAGTCTTTTTATATCTTTTCTCTTTTTGTTCCCCTTATCAAAAATTCACCCTGGCCAGGACGCGTGCTCTCGCTTCATCCCCCTTACACCAAGCCCTTTCACTTCTCAATGCTATCCTGGACAGTGATCGCCAGCTCGACATTTTCTTCACCCCAGAGTCAAGATTTGTAACCGCAACATGTCGTTTTCTAGAGGCAAGAGTGACTCCGAGCTCAATTTAGGTATTCAGCATGGCATAGTATTTAAGTGTCTAGTCGTTTTTGTTTATAAATAGAAGTATTGCATAGCGTAAGTGGACATGTTCATAATTATAGTTATACTTTCTTATTTATTATGCTATTGCGACAATTTAAAATCAATGATAGTATGTACGTTGACTTAAATAATGTTGTACCCATTAAGACTACGCCGAGCGTCCAGTGGCGCCCTCATCACCATTATTTTGTTTTCTAATAAACTAAAGTATTGTCTTGAAATCGATGGATGTGTTTTTGTTGTATAAATGAATACACAATTTATAGGGTATATAACTCAACTTAATAACCATTGGACTATGAGTGAGTAACTTAACGGAAAAAAGTGGCCACCTTTTCCCGTTAAGTTGACGACGCGAAGGTTAAAGGTTATTAAACTTTGTCTTATATGCTATACATTGTGTTTTCATTTGTACAACAAAAATACATCCTTCGATTTCAAGACAATACTTTAGTTTATTAGAAAACAAAATAATCATCATGAGGGCGCCACTGGACGCTCGGCGCAGTCTTAATAATTAGTCTCATACCGTGTTGACATAATAGTATAATTCAATGTGTAACAATTAGCACGTAAGGTTTAACTGTTAGTGCTAATTGGTAATAATAAATAAATAAATAAATAAATAAACAGAACGACAATTCAAAAATTAGACTCCAATTCACGCCATACTTAAAATTAACTTTAATCCAATGAGATGAGTGGATAGTGCAGGTTTATAGAGTAAGAGGCGAGCGCCTCAGGACAGATTAACCAGAGAGTTCCCTAACTGCGTCGCGACGCTGCCTCCAGGAGTCGTGATCCGGTATGCTTACGTCATCGGCATGAGACGCGGGTATTTTTTTTACAAAGTATTCTTGTAAAAACGATTGGGCACCTCCGGATTAACCTGTTTATGTTTGTCATCAGGAATTGCAGCAGCAGGCACAGCAGCAAGCGTTAATAGCCCAGGCCGCCGCCACTAAAGTAAAGATGCCGCGAGCGCGCGCCTACAACAAGCCGCGTGGGCGCATGACAGCGTACGCGTTCTTCGTCCAGACCTGCCGCGAGGAGCACAAGAAGAAACACCCAGACGAGAACGTCGTGTTCGCCGCGTTCTCCAAGAAATGCGCTGAGAGGTGGAATGTGAGTTTTAGCTTGAGCTTTGCTCGTAATGCTTTGAACATTTGCAACTTCTACCTAGTTAACTAATTAAATGTTAATCCCATGAATATTTGATATTTTGAACCGGCTTTTGAGTCGGGTAAGACACGTTAGCTAAACCTCTAGTCCCAGTAGTTCGGTTGATTAGTCCGGGGCCGAACTACTGCCACACTTTTCTTCCCATTAGTTCGGTTATGACGTCAAACCGAACTACTGAGAATTAAAACGACTCAAAAGTACGGTTAAGGATGCACACACATACACAGCACAGCTAAATAAAAAATCAAAGACATTTATTTCATTACATTTTTTAATAAAAAAAAAGAAGGTTAAGTAACTTCTTCGTATTAGATCGCTCACGCTTTAAAGGTTGAAACGGTTCTCTGAATTTTGGTCGAAATACGTTTGGTCGAAAGTATCGTTTCACAACTTTTTCATTTGCCAACCCGTATTATGCTAAAAAAGCAATTGAGCAGAACCGGGGGTCGAAAGTATTCGTCCAGTCACTCGGAAGAAGCCATCTGACGAAGTTGCCCACGCACACGGGGACAGTAGTCACCTCAAGGCCGGAGATTCTCTCGCTGGTTAAGGACTTCTACAGCCAGCTCTACACCTCGCACGCAGTTCGGCCTGACCCGCAGGATGAAGATCCCAGAGCCACACTCACGCGCCACTTTACAGAGGACCTGCCTGAAATCAGCCTAGACGAGATCGTGTTGGCCCTTAAACAGCTTAAAAATGGAAAAGCCCCAGGTGAGGACGGTATTACGACTGAGCTCCTGAAGGCGGGGGGTATCCCCGTACTGACGGAGCTTCAGGAGTTATTCAATGCTGTCCTCTTCAATGGGAGAACTCCGCAAGCGTGGAACAGAAGCATTGTCGTTTTGTTTTTCAAGAAGGGTGATACCACCCTGCTGAAAAACTATCGACCTATATCGCTTCTGAGCCACGTTTATAAGCTGTTTTCAAGGGTCATCACGAACCGTCTCGCACGAAGACTCGACGAGTTCCAACCCCCGGAGCAGGCCGGGTTTCGAAGTGGGTACGGTACCATAGACCACATTCACACAGTGCGGCAGGTTATACAGAAGACCGAAGAGTATAACCGGCCCCTGTGTCTAGCCTTTGTGGACTATGAAAAGGCCTTTGACTCAGTCGAAACCTGGTCTGTTCTGGAGTCACTGCAACGTTGCCAAGCCGACTGGCGATACATCGAGGTGATGAGATGTTTATATGAGGCAGCCACTATGACTGTGCAAGTACAGAATCAGCAGACTGAACATATTCGCCTATGTCGAGGAGTGCGGCAAGGTGACGTTATATCACCGAAACTGTTCACGACCGCATTGGAGGATATGTTCAAGACGCTGGACTGGAAAGGTCGAGGCATCAATATAAATGGTGAACACATCTCTCACCTACGATTCGCTGACGACATCGTCATCATGGCCGAGACGTTGCTGGACCTGCAACAGATGCTGGACAGCCTGGCTGATTCGTCTCAGCGTATCGGTCTTCGAATGAATTTGGACAAAACCAAAGTCATGTTTAATGAACATGTTGACCCGGGACCGGTCGCCGTGAATGGAGTCTCCCTCGAAGTTGTGTCCGAATACGTGTACCTAGGGTAAATGCTCCAACTAGGCAGAGGCAACTTCGACAAGGAGGCTAAGAGGCGAATACAGCTAGGCTGGGCTGCATTCGGAAAATTGCGTCGAGTCTTCAGGTCGCCCATACCACAAAGCCTAAAAACGAAAGTTTTTAATCAGTGCGTCCTACCTGTCATGACATACGGAGCCGAAACGTGGCCATTTACCGTTCGACTGATTCACCAATTTAAGGTCGCTCAGCGAGCTATGGAAAGAGCTATGCTTGGTGTGTCTCTTAGGGACCAAATCCGGAACGAAATAATTCGCCAGAGAACCAAAGTTACCGACATAGCTCAACGAATCAGCAAGCTGAAGTGGAAGTGGGCTGGTCATATTTGTCGTAGAGCCGATGATCGCTGGGGCAAACGCGTGTTAGAGTGGAGACCGCGAATCGGTAAACGTAGAGTAGGGCGCCCTGTGACAAGGTGGAGCGACGATATCCGTAAGGCAGTGGGCAGTGATTGGAGGAGGAGAGCTGAGGATCAAGCTCAGTGGCGTGCCATGGGAGAGGCTTATGTCCAGCAGTGGACTGATACAGGCTGATGATGATGATGATGATTATGCTAAATAATGTCAGCAGGCGGGCCCCGCCCACAGCTGTAGAAGCTTAAAACAACATGTTTATTTTATGGGTGGGTCCCGCCTGCGTTGACTATAAAATAAAGCCTAAACGTTGCAGTGCTGACATTATTTAGCATAATACGTTGCTTGTTTTTTGCTTTTCCGTCAAGAAAACGTTTTTGCAGTCGGGTTTTTTGCTTTTTTTATTATTATTTTAATTTTGACTTTTTAGTTAATTTTTAATATTAATAAGTACGAGCAAGTGCACGAAAAAGTTCAACTTGGAGCAGAAGGAATGGTATCCATGCCTTACAATCGTTCATTCTGTACCGACACTAATATATTTATATCCCCAAAAAAAACGGGACGTTTTCCCGGGATTAAATATAGCCTATGACACTCTCGCTGCGAAGACAAATCCAATGATACCTCATTTGTCAAAATCGTCCAAGCCGTTTTTACTGTAGCGGGGAACATAGAACTGGACATACATACATGACTGTGAAAAACATAACCCTCCTTTTGGGCTCCGCCGCAGTCGGGTAAAATAATCCGATAATGGTAATTTTATAGTTACATCACAATTCAAATAGTTAAGTTTGTAATTACAATCTAAATTGCAGTTTATAAACTAACCACGACCTATGTCGATGTACAGGGTTATTGGTAAGTCGACCTATTCCCGTTAGGAGGTGATAGGGGTGACTATTTGCGATAAGTTTGACCCCCATATGCATTATGCAAAAGTGAACCATTTTTGAGTTATCGCGTTTATTCGTTTTTTTTATAAATTAGTCGGAAATTCAACTTGAAAAATTTATTACAAAAAAAGTGCCAATTTAAATCTTTTTTTTTCTTCTGATTTACAAAACCGATTAAACACTGGTTATTTATCAATATTGAAACAATAATTATCGGTCCAAATTTAAAAAAGCCAGACGAAAAACGAATTTTTTTCAATATTTTTTGCGATCGCTTTCCACTAAAATGCCTTAAAAACAAAAAAAAACGTAATGAAACTTGGCTTGCAGATTATTTTAAAAACTTAACTGTTTTCTTAGCTCTCCAAAAACGCATAACAAGTAGAAAATTATTTAAAAAAACCTGAAAAAATAATCATCACAAAGGAAGCGGGCGGAAACAAAAGTCACAAATGCAACTTCAAAAATTAAAATTAAAAAACATACCAAATTTAAATCATACATTTTTTGTTTGCTATTGTACAAGATGAATTTGTTGTTCCTAGGCAAAATTAAAAAAAATATTATCTGTACACGTTTGAGAATGCGAGGCCGAAAACTAAAAAATACATGTTTTTTTATCAAACTCCAACATAAATTACATGAAAACTTTGTAACTTATGTAAAAAGTTACAAAATTAAAACTAATAAACAATTAAAAATGAAATAATCAGGATTTTTATAGTTCATTTTCAAAATGGCTACCTCCATTTCTTATTCTCACATAAGTTAATGTTGTTATTTGTGCTTACGAGTAAAACAGTTAGTTTTGATAGATTTAGTTAGTTAATCTTAAGTTTTGTTCGGACGTGACTTCCTGTTGCTTCCTTTGTGATCAATTTTTTCCAGCAATCTTTAACAAAACTCATTTTAGTTTTAATAGCTCTTTAGAAAGCTGGAAAAAGGTCAATGTTTTATGTGTAATCTGCACGCCAAATGTATTGGTAAAATTTTTCTGTTTTCGTGTAATTTATGTTGGAGTTTGATAAAAAAACATGTATTTTTTAGTTTTCGGCCTCGCATTCTCAAACGTGTACAGATAATATTTTTTTTAATTTTGCATAGGAACAACAAATTCATCTTGTTGTAATTTGTCTTGTTGTAGCAAACAAAAAATGTATGATTTAAATTTGGTATGTTTTTTAATTTTAATTTTTGAAGTTCCATTTGTGACTTTTGTTTCCGCCCGCTTCCTTTGTGATGATTATTTTTTCAGGTTTTTTTAAATAATTTTCTACTTGTTATGCGTTTTTGGAGAGCTAAGAAAACAGTTAAGTTTTTAAAATAATCTGCAAGCCAAGTTTCATAACGTTTTTTTTTGTTTTTAAGGCATTTTAGTGGAAAGCGATCGCAAAAAATATTGAAAAAAAATCGTTTTTCGTCTGGCTTTTTTAAATTTGGACCGATAATTATTGTTTCAATATTGATAAATAACCAGTGTTTAATCGGTTTTGTAAATCAGAAGAAAAAAAAAGATTTAAATTGGTACTTTCTTTGTAATAAATTTTTCAAGTTGAATTTCCGACTAATTTAAAAAAAAACGAATAAACGCGATAACTCAAAAATGGTTCACTTTTGCATAATGCATATGGGGGTCAAACTTATCGCAAATAGTCACCCCTATCACCTCCTAACGGGAATAGGTCGACTTACCAATAACCCTGTATATTGTAGGTAGGTAGGTACAATATTTTTTCAATGGCAAGTTAAGTTTGTCCCTCCAAAATAAGATTTTTTGGCGTATCCGATTCGCACTTGGCCGGATTTTTTAATAATAAAAGTTGTTTGCACATCATTAACCGAACTACACACCACTTCCCAATAGTCCGGTTTGACGTCATAACCGAACTAATGGGAAGAAAAGTGTGGCAGTAGTTCGGCCCCGGACTAATCAACCGAACTACTGGGACTAGAGGTAGCTAAACTGTACGTACGCGCGGACTCCCAGGTGGTACCTACCACTGATAGCCTAGAAAGAACCGGTCAAGTGCGAGTCTGACTCGAAAACCGAGGGATCCCCACCTAATATAAACCTACCTAATAAAGTTTTCAAAAGAATACTTTGTT
Organism: Acleris sparsana; assembly: GCA_923062465.1. Classification (NCBI taxonomy): domain Eukaryota; kingdom Metazoa; phylum Arthropoda; class Insecta; order Lepidoptera; family Tortricidae; genus Acleris; species Acleris sparsana. The sequence continues at coordinate 5,586,026 of OV281289.1, forward strand.
AGGTAGGTTAGTTTAGGTAAAATACTTGATATGTTAAAAAAATCGATCACTGCTTTTTTACTGCCAAAATAAATAATTTAATTTTTTTTATGCTTTGTCTGGTTTCTAGACCACTAAATATTACAGATATTGCAAATTTTAGCTTGATAGCTTTTACCTGTTTAGATAAGAGGGTAAAAGGGAATGAAATAAAGGTATACAAGTTGTGCATGAACTGGCGTGTAGGTTCTCATCTCATAGATTATGATTATTATATTTTAATTGTGGTCATGTACTTATTCATAACCTGCTTACATAAGGTTAATTAAAAGTCTGAGGAAAATCATTTCAAAACAGCAATGTTTTTTATCGCCCCTAGGGCGATAATAATTTTTGTTGTCCTTTATAAAAAAATAACTTATTTTTTAGCCCTCCCCCTACTGCAATTATTTAAAGAATTTATAAGGCTAATATAAATGCCGATCCCAACAAGCAACGTGGCGGTGAAAAACACATTTAAAACTAAAACTCTCCTCAACAGACTATGTCAGAGAAGGAGAAGCAAAGGTTCCACGAGATGGCAGAGCAGGACAAGAAGCGTTACGATCTTGAGATGCAGACCTACGTGCCTCCGAAAGACATCAAGATCGGCCGCGGCCGCCGCCGGCAGCAGGTCAAGGACCCCAATGCGCCCAAGCGATCGCTGTGAGTTATGGTCACGTTGGCTACCAAACTATTTATTTATTAATACTGAACCGTCGCGATTTTAGCCATCCGATCCATTTAGCATGAAAACCTGCAACAATGTCGCTGCCCACAGACGCCCGAGTTGAGTGAGGGTTTAACTGACAAGTTAAATTGAACCTATAATTGAGATCAACTGCATAATTTCTATCATAGTTGCCATCGCTGTTAATCGGTATTTATTGAGCAAGAATATATTTTAAAAAAAATTGTATATACGACAGCAAAATTGTACCTGACTCTGAGCTCGGTCCAACTAAGAATGTTGCAAAACTCGAAGGACATGCTCGAGTTGCTAGTTTCCGATAGGCAAAAGGTTTCACTACTACATTTACTTCAGGTATAAGTCCAACCGTCAGGAATGTTCCCGCTACGTAAAAACATTGGTCAAAAATATCGCAAAGATCTTTCGATTAGTTTCACCTGCAATCAAACTGAAACGGAGCTCGACATACATTACCACCTTGGCAGACGCTGCCTTTTAATACCATGGCAGATAATAAAGTCGTCACTCACTTGCCAAAGATATCTCAAAGCACCTGTAATTTCAACCTAACGGGTATATCTGTGGGTAGGTAAATGGGGTGGAATGGAGGGCGCAAACGAGCACACAGGCCACCTTCACACTGTGACCCATAGGAAAACAAAATAGCAAATACGTTGCCAATACTGAGGGCTAAGTTCCAATGCCTCTACGCTATTCTTTGCTATTTCACCAGTTGTCTTACTTACCCCTTTATTTATTTACGTACTATAAACCGTTCTATAAAAGAAGATGTAGTGACTAAGATTGAAAAGGGCATGCTTCGATGGTTCGGTCATTTGGAAAGGATGGATGAAAGAAGATTGACGAAAGAGATATACAGAGCGAAAGTGAGTTGAAGGGTCGGAAGAGGCCGCCCTAGGCGTACTTTTTCGAATCAAATCGGAGAAATACTGGAAAAGGGCCGAATCTTAAGTACCCGAAACCGACGTGCGTGCATGACTCGATGTATGAATGTGGAAGAAGCGAAAGACATTTGTCAGGATCGTAGCAGGTGGAAAGAAGACGTCTCTGCCTACCCCTCCGGGAAACAGGCGTGATTTTATGTATGTATGTATGTACTATAAACCTATTGTAGTTAAACCAAAACATGATCATGACCGCTTGGTGGCTTCTTTCTAAACCTTTTGCATTTTGATGAATGTAACATATCTCGACAGGTCTGCGTTCTTCTGGTTCTGCAATGACGAGCGTTCAAAGGTGAAGGCAAACAACCCAGCATATTCAATGGGTGATATAGCCAAGGAACTTGGCAGGCGCTGGGCCGCCGCGGACCCTGAGGCCAAGTCCAAGTACGAGGCGCTCTCGGAGCAAGACAAGGCGAGATATGATAGGGTAAGTCCACGTTATGTGTTGATTTTCTGGGAACCGGTGATATGTAAGTAACATATTGCAGTCACAGTTTTGATAATAATGATTGCTTCTGGATTGAGAAATATGAGGAACAGTCATATCATATCATATATTTTTGCAAAGACATGTACAGTTTCCAATCCATTTTGAGCGATAGAATCCTTTTGAAACAGTAATTATTTTGCCGAATCCCAAAGTAGATAAAACCAATACGTACTTTATTAAAAATTAAAAATAGATCATTTGCATAACAATTTTGTTTAGGTTCATTTTCGGACGTAGCATACTAAACTTGAATATCTGGTCCGCCTGGATACGCCCCTCTGTATGTAAAGGGTTATCAGCTCATAAAACCCCTCTTCTCGTAGTTTAAAAAGAATTATTATTGAGTATACAAATCAAAAAATTGGGTAGCATTGAATTTTGTTGTTCCTTGCAAATGAGGCGATAGAATTCTTTTTATATAATAAGAATATCTGGTGACGGTTTGCGGCCGCAATATTCCATATTATTCAGCGTGTCCATATTAAATAACGCGGTTCACAGCTACGGTGTGCTAGAGGCGTTAATATTTAAAATGGAATGCCTTAACACCATAATTGAGTATCGGATTAAGTAGAATCTGAGAATAAACAGTTGCCTATTCAGACTAATCCTGCCCATTCATTACATGTAAAGGTTAAAGTTCAAAAATGTATGGAACATGGTAAAATGGACATTATGTATCTATGGAAACGTATTTTTATTTAGAGCAAAGATAACCAAGGCGCTTGTTTCCATTTTATGATCCTATTTATATGACCTATTCAACTCCACCATGATTTTTAATTTCATATTCTCTTAAGATGTCCACTGTAATGTCTTATATTGCATTGCGCATTGCAAAATCTTACATCTTGTATTTTTTGTTTATTGTGAAGCGTGTTGTTATTCTGTAAATAAATTTACTTTCTTTCTCTCTTTCAAAATATTATGATAAATATGATAATAAAAAATCAGGTGTGTATAAGCATTTTTTCTCTCTTTTAGGATGTGTATATACAAATTATTCTCGTTAAATGTTCAAGTGGTTTCAATTACACTTCAATCTGCAGAAATTAATTGAACTTCATTATTTTTAGGAGATGACGGCGTACAAAAAGGGGCCTTTAGCTTTAGTCCAACAACCTCAGATTGCCGTCCAGGAGGTGGAGGAAGTAGGGGACTATGAGGGCGACGAAGAGTACAAGTGAGGTGTTAGTGTACAAATAGAGTAGTACCGGACTGTTCCTTTGCGTGTGGTACCTGTTACTGGTACTACCGCGCGTCGGCGGAACGCAGTTATTGTTTTCGTTTTTTAGAAAGGACTTGCTTGTGTTACAACCTTTATAACCAGTTTAAGATAGGATCTATATTTTTTTTTGTGTCAACCAAGATCTATTGGATCTGTAAAGCAAGATTTGGTAAACTAAGATCTATTGGATATCTGTACGCAACTTGATTACTTACAAGGGATCTAAGTACTATACTATAAGAAGTCAATCCTGGCGAGAAGAAATAGTAAAAACAACATTTTTTTATTATTATAAATATTCAGAAACTACATGGTTGTGCAATGTGTCAGGATTTACTTCTTATGTGCCTAGTATTGTTAATGATGTGTACAACCATTTTTTTTCAATTGTGATCGGTTACTGAATGTTAGTTGATCCTACTAAGTTGCGATTCACCGATGAGCGTGGTTAGAGCTAGTAACTTTATTGTGATTTGTTGGCATAAGTTGTAATGGCCCTTCCACTCAATGGGTCATCATGGGCCAATTTAGGAGAGTCAATTTCACCTGAGAGCGAGCAACTTGTTATTGTATTTTACAGGGCTGTATTGTAGCAGGGCCATAAGGCCATGTAAAACCCAAGAGTAATGTGCACCATTAGGCTAATACTATATCTCCACAGGTAGGACCTAGGCAAGTCTTGTTTTTCTTGTCAGGTCTAGTGTTACCTGTGCGGTTGTCTATAAAACTATGTTTTTTCACTTGAATGGTTTGACATTTCGCCTTCATAACTTTTATACATCATTCGTATATTTTTATACAATATGTGTCATTGTTTGGTCAGTGCCATGAATAAATGTTTCAAGTAAGTAGGTACTAAGGGATTTTTGTATTGTCTAAATACTCTCTTACCAAACTGATACATTGTTTGCAATTTGGATAGGCTCGGTGTAAGTGAAACTTGGAGTTTTCTATTTTTGACCCTGACCAGAATTTAGGGAAATATACCTTTTTCTAGGAAATACAAAAACAATAGCAATAAAAACTGTGAGTCAGATAAGTTGTGAGTAAGCTTTCTAGGGTATGATTGGTGTGGTCTATGTTGATGTAGTGTTATCAAGTTTCATTGAAATGTGCTGTAAAATGAGATTTCGTTATGTAGCTGAAAAAAATTGCCTACAAATCCATAGCAATAAATTGTTTAAAAGTAAAGTTACCTAAAGGTAAAAGAATAGTCAGGTAGGGAAAGTTGTCACTACATAGGGTAAACCATACGGTTATTGCCCGCGACCAGTGATTACCCTCACTACATTTTTTAAAGACTGCAATCACAAAATAAAACTTCACATAAGTACGTGTAACTAGCAGTAACAAAGCTATGTTTCTACGTAAACAAATATTTTTTATCCGTGATTGCAGTCACTAAAAAATGTAGTGGGTAATCACTGGTCGCGGGCAATAACAGTATGGTTTACCCTATAATAGTAATTCATTACATAAAACCGTTTTAACATCTTTATTGATTAAATATTCGCAATGGTATTGCCCTCATCTGTTAGAGGATAACATAGAGGCTTCAATTTCTTTAAACGAGTTCAAAAAAGGATTAGTTTCTCAATTCGACCGTATATGTTTTTTAATTGAAAGTGTCTACATTTTCTAAGGGTATGATTTAATTTCGTTGTTATTAAAAACATGTTTTCTAGGTTTTGAATTGTTTTGGTTTGAGCATTACCAATTGTTTTTGATATTGCAGTTGATTGTTGATATGTTAACGTTAAATTTAAGGTCAAATGTAAAGGTGTGGCCTTATATTTGCAAACGTCACGAGGCAATAGCATCTTTGTAGTGCCAGGAACAAAATTTAATATAAGTCGAAAGAAATTAATAATACCTTTGTAAGTTGTTAGTTTTAGTAGAAAGGGTGACGCTCGAGTGAATGCGTTGTGTGAGAACAAATGTATATAGTTAAATTATATTCCTTTATTTGACAGTTAGGTATTTTATTTTACTAGTACTTGACGTTGTACGTCTGCGTAAGAAACGTTCTGGTATTATAACGTGAGAGACTGTACCGTGATAGTACTTAATTTAGTATTTTAAAGTCTCGAGAAACGCTAGGATGTCTTGTTTTTGGTTTTCGGCACTTGTTCCACCGCAAGCTCATTTGCATTAAGTTCTTGCTACATTGTCTTCATGCAAGCGACGGATGAGGCGATCACACGGCGAATACGGACCGTATGTGGAACGTACAAGCCCAGAAAATAAATGTATATTTTACCCCGCTTCTACTCGGGCAATACTCGGCGATGGTAAAGCGCCGTCTATCGATTGGATCGAGAACTACGAGCAATTTAACGGGTTATTTCCACCTGTTACCACTATTTGTTACCACTGGTAACAGCTGGGAATTATTTTCCCACCTGTTACCACCGGTAACTACTGGGAATAACTGCTAAATACTGAGCTTTTTTCCCAGTAGTTATCACCAAATATTTAAAGATATTCCCATTTTTACCACCGAGTAATTTAGTGGTAATATGTGGGAAAAAAAATCCCAGCTGTTACCAGTTGTAACAAATTGGTTGTAACAGGTGGGAATAACACAATTTAACTGATCTTGAACGTGATCTATGATGACTGGTAAACCGAAATTGTTTTATAGTCATCATGTGAAATTGCACTTGTGTACTGTACCCCAACGAAAATGTTAAGAACATTGTCATAATTATTTAACTTCAAATTGAATATCAAAACACGCATTTCAATATCGTTCACAAAGACAAGATTCTAATCGAAAATATTCTTTTACCGAACATTTGTCCTCGCGTGTAATATCCATGGACTTATTCCTCTAATAATTGTCTGTAAATAACTACACCTAAACAGGAGTGAAACCCATTAAAATTAGAGTAAAGCACTATTTCCACCAAACGGCCCGCAACGGATCGGAACGGAAAGAATTATATGGTCTATAAACGATATTAAATCATGTTTACAGTATTTAAAGTCTATATTACCAATCTGCGCACAGCAACATGACCGCGGGCGTCTTCCGCGACATGCGTACGTCGCCGTAAGTATGCTGCGACGCGCGATCGGCCCCGTCATAAATAGACAATTATAATTTCAATAGAGCCGTACGGCTGTCGCCGCATCCGTACGTATCCTTTCCGATCCGATGCGATGCGAGCCGTTTGGTGGAAACCATCCTTAAGAAGTATGTATGCTCAACATTTTTATTGGGTGACTGGTATAGATCCATCGCAATCTCGACGAGATCGGCTAGTCCCAGTTATCACCTAGCGGGAATTTGTTTATTCCCAGTTGTCCACACCTAAATTCGTTTTTTTATTCCCGTTTCGGAGAATTAGGAACAGCCGGACGAGATCATTGAGTATGAACGTGTTCGCTACGCTCGCTGATCGCCAGTGGTGTAAGGTCCAATCCCTTCCCCCCTCCACTCTGTTACTACCCCACACTTATTGCCACCTTTTTGAACGCCTCAATGCATATGTGTCGCTCGCACACCAAGAATGTTTGGTGTGTGCATGCGCAAAATTCATCTTAATCCAAACGAAAGGAAGTTTTAAAGTTTGTTTTTAAATTGTACCTCTGACAGCTATAAGCGTCTTTGGCGTTCGATGATGACGACTTTGTGTCGTTGGCCAGGCCGATGACTGAAAGTCGTGCAACTGACGCAACCGTCGACCACAGCCGACACAAGTTCAAGATTACAAGAGACTTTGTAATTGGCATAGCATAGCAAACATGTTTGGCGTGTAAGTGACACATTTTGTATTTAATGTAAGGCGTGCAATAGGGTCGCATATAAAGCAGCGAAATGCACAGTGGTATCAGATACCCAGTTACAAAGTGTTATCGTTAAACGCGAATTATACTGTCAATAAAAATTGCTGAAGTTGATTTCTGTCTTGAGTACTAGAGCAATAAGAGATATTTTGCTGTCTTTTTCTAACTTATAAGTTACATTGAGACAGCAGTCAACTTCTATAATTTAATTGCTAGTCTAAACCTCGCTTTACAATTTGCATGCAAGCGGCAGCTGTTTCACGACCGTTCCCAGCATTCAATCTTGTTCATTATTATAATTAAAATATAAAAACATCTATCTATGTTCCCACTAGCGAGCTGTAACCGTAACAGTAGCAGTTACAGTAACGAGCTTTTTTTATAACCATTTGGTCAACTAATATCCATATTCAAAAGAAAATAAACCACTGGGCTGGCTAAGGGTTAACTGTAGATTAAATATTGGGAACGGCCGTTGGTTTGTATGTTTCTCGAGCGTGTTGCTAGTTGATCGATTATAGATGGTTGCTGACGGTGGATCAAGTGCATTTATAATGAATTAATTACCTGATTTGAATGTTCATGTGAACATGTGTCTTTGAAAGTGTTCTGGGCCACGGTTTAAACGATTCCAGAGTATAACTATTTATAAGAGTTCTGTGTGTGTTCTTGTGGGCGATATTGTTTTGAATTTTGATAGCTCATTGTACAAAACAATATAGTACTTTCACACAATATAACACTTTCATTTCATAGTGTCTAATGTACCTCATAAAGGTCTTATACAGAGTTTGTAGGTTCAATAGTACTTGTGTAGTGTCGTGTACGTTTCGTGAGGAAATCGTGTCGATTCCATGCCACGATAAGAACCCTGTCGCAATGTAAATTGTAATACTTAATGATAATAAATTACTTATAAATGGGTCTTTGGACTTTCTTCGACAGGATTCCGTGCTGGTCTTTAATAGGTCTACGGCCGTACACAACGACTACAACGATGTACATAATTCAACAAACTCTGCATCAGTCCGTCGTACCTCCTAAATAGTATTAACGGTATAAAAAAGAAATAAAACACGTTGTAGACTCGTTCGAAACATCATTTTATTTTATAAAAATAAACGTTTTGACGACAAATAGTTTATAATATTCGGGGTCCTTACGAATCGTCGACTCCCACAGAGTTCCCACCAGAAATGTTTCAAGACATTGTAAAAAATTCAGTTTTTACAAAAGTTACTTTTTTTATCTTAAAACATTAACAACATTACATTTTTTCACATCTAAATCTAATAACGGTCGATCACTTTACTTTACACAGTAACATTTGCGTTTACGAAAATAATTAACCTTATCTTAGGACTTTACACTTCATCATTTCCTCTTCCGGGCGTAAGTACCTTGTTCAACCTTGCAAGTTAACCAGCCGTCAATGTGACCCCTCTGATTAGCAACAAAAGGTCTTTGACATAGAGTTGCTAAGACCAGGAACCCAATTCTTGACACAATAGAGATACAGACATTCACATAAAGGCGTGTTTCCACTTAAGCAGAGCAGAGAAATAGACCTATTAGATTGCAGATAGCAATTTCTAACGATCTTATTGGTTGTTTTCTTCACTCGACTATTTATTCCCTCAGCTAAAGTGTATAAGGTGACATTTTATCAATCATCTGAACTTATATCTCTATTGCAGTGAAATTTGGGAGGTTCTTTAGTTACCGTAATTCATCATCTGCCATCCATATTTCTTTAAAACGAAAAATAAACTGCGTATTCATACACCTTACACTGAAACGCATGCCGATCATTCTGATCAAGCAAATTCGAAGTAATAATCAGTAACAAAATAAGTAATGACAAATTAATTATACTAATATTTATTATTTTATTAGTTGTTCATAGTTTTTTGTTTACTAGGTACATTATTTTGAGGTACCGTTACATTTCTGTCCTAGAACTTCTTGGTGTTAAATACCTAATATTTTAGATACTTAGTCGTTTTTCAGTTCCTTTTATACGTTCGTGATAGTGTTAAATTAAATACTGCTTATATTTTATGTGTTAAAAGGATTGTATTGTAATGTTTTAAAAATAGATCTTCACCGTTAAAAATAGAGTCTTAAGATTTTGACTAGGATGAAGACAGTTTCAAGGGTTCTTTTAGTGTTATTCAATGGGGTGGCATAATGCGGGGCATTTACCTAAATGCTATTACCAACGCCTACCTACTCCAAGCATGGGTAGTATTTTTTTTATAGCAATGGGGTTTTTTTTAATATTGAATCATTACTGATCCCGTCAATCCGTAAAAAAAGTTCGAAATAATATCAAATGCGAATGCATTGTGACTAGACGAAGTAGTAAGATTATTATTGGAATAATACAAATCCATCTATTAGTCTATCAGTTTATATAAATCATAACTGCGGGTTATTTCCATTTGCACTCCTGGGTAAAACTGCGAAAAAAAAAAGTTATCCATGCGGGTACAGTCGGGGAAAATCCCAGAAGGTTAAGTACAAATGAAAACGGCCCCATTACTCCGCACATATATCCGTATACCAGGCTAATGACGAAGCTTGTTCATCTACTTATATTTACGAAAGGCCGTACGCAAATTAAATATCTAAGAGATCATTAATTAGTAATTACTTATACTTAACAACAACCAAAATACACAAAGAATTTTCATCTGTAATAACCAAGTTTTCAAGAAGCGTTTAGAAATTATGAAGTGACAAGAATAAATCAAAAAAAAAGCTTTTCCCGAGGCTTAAGATTTTTTTGCATTTCTTTTGAACATTAATCTTACCGGGTTGATGTACAGTCAAAGTCAAATATGAGGTTTGCCACTCATGCCGGGTGCCTATATTCATGAAACGAATCGTTAGCCATACGCGTCGTTAAAATTTGACACATTTTGTACGTAGCAAATGTCATAACGCTACGGTCCGTAAGGAAAACGATTCGTTTCTTGAATATAGGAACCGGGCATCAATGGTTTTAGTTTGAAGTGCTTGCACGATATAATACAATATGGTCGTTAAGATGGGTTTGTTAATTTGAACGGTCGATTATAGCAGTTTTTTTTTTGTAATTGGTGTTAAAATTAGACAACATATTTGACTGACTGTACAGGAAATATTTGATACTAAACATTGTCTTCTACATTGTATTTTTGCATCGTCAAGAAAGGGAATTAAAGCGAGAGACAGACTATAACAATATAAAAACGATCCAAAACAATATGGTAGGGTAATGACTTTATTTTGGTTATGTCGCTTCTATACCATGGTCATAGTGTCGATGTTGTGTTATGTTATGAGTATGAAAGCTTTATTTACCTGAATGGGATGGCAGTGCTGCACAAGTCCCCTTGCAAAAAAGGTCGTATCAAACGAACGTTAGCTTCTCAACGTAGTGATTATAATCTCCTTGAGGAAGGGTCACTATAATGTCGTCAATATGACTATGACATTGAAGCGAGATGGGTTAAACAAGTTGAATTAAGCCTAATTAGGATCACCATACGTCATTATCGAGGTGTTAAATATTGGTGATTTCGACCACGCGATCCGGGAGCGGGGTCGATTCGAGAAGCGCCAAAAACGATATTTCCAAGGTCGAGACCGAAAGATAATAGAAAGCTCGTCATCAGCGGGACAGACAGCTCGAATACCCTGATCGGAACTGAAATCAAACGGAGCGGCGGACGTCCCCGTGCCGCTATGAGCCGTCGGCCTCGTGCGGGTCGGGCGGCTGCTGCGGGATGTAGTTCCAGCGCGCGCGCACCTCTGCGCCGGGCGCGGGCGCGGGCGCGGGCGGGGGCGGGGCTTGTCGGCGCGCGCGCACGACGGCGAGGTGGCGCTGGATGTAGAGCTCGTGCGGCGCCAGCGCGGCGGCGCGCGCCAGGCACTGCTCCGCCACGCCCAGCGCGCCGCGCTCCACCGCCACCACGCACAGGTTGTGCAGCGCTTGCACGTTGTCGGCCTCCAGCTCGAGGATGCGCCGGTAACACTGGAATGCCGACACATAACTATTAACCTTTTGAACGCCGCGGTCGGCTCGGCCCGACGACCGAAATCGTGCCGTTGACACCACCGTTGGCCGAGTTGACGAGTCCAGTATTAAAAGAGACTTTATATCGTTTTTTTTTTCAGTGGCCTTGGATGGTTTTTACATAATTATTTATAATACACATATATAATTTGTGGCGTTAAATAATATCTAAACGGAGAAATTATAATTTAAGTCTTGAATTTTTGGTACTAAAAGTACGCGGTATGAATATTCAAATATCTCGGCTCCAATGCACTTTAGAGTATTACATTACATGACAAAATATGTTTATTTTGAAAATTCTGTCATAATTTACCACTTTTACGAATGGCCGCTCAACTTGAAAATATATGACTTTTATAATAAATGACAACAGTTTTACCCAAACCCCTGTTTCCTACCGCCCCAACGATGAGCGAGAGGCGATTAGAGCTAGAAAATATATAAAGCAGCGAGAAGGAGTGTGTAGTTCCGATAGTTTCGTTGCTAGGCTGAGCGCGTGTTCGATTGCGATGGGTGACTGACTGTTGCTCACACGACTCGCTCACACGGTACCACTGGCTGGTTAGTCTCTCGGCGTGAGTTCTGAGTCTGCCCGTCCCGCCATACGAGCATCGCTGAGGGAGCATCGCTGAGCGAGTTTTATCTTTGTACCTCTTGCCGCTACGACAAACTAGTGAAGACCGAGTTCTCGCCGGCAGTGGGAACAGCCAGCGATCAACTATTTATATGTGCTCTTATACTGACACGGTATTTATATCTTTTATTCATTCTTGAGCGAGTAAATAGTCTATAGCTAATCGCTTCCTCGCCGGCGGTGGGACCAAAAATGCAACTTACACTCTCAGCAGCATCCAGATCCTTGACCGAGTTGATATAAATATCGCCTAAAAGCACCAGCGCCTTCACATGGTCCGGATGGTGTCTGACCAGCTGCTTTAAGAACGGAGCGGCTTCTAGTGGCCGCCTGCGGTCAGCTAGCAACAAGGCCAGGTTAAACAGCGCTGATCTGAAGTCGGGCTTCAGGTGGACGGCAGCGCGGAACCAGCGCTCGGCGCACTCCGCGTCGCCTTCGTCCATGCAGACCATGCCGAGGTTGAAATGGACCCGTTCGTTTGTTGCTGGAATTTAATTTGAGGTTATGAATGATAATGGAGTTTGCGATTGTATGAAACTGATTGGTGAGATAGGACGATGGTGAAAGGTAAGGATAATATGTTCAGTCGACATCAAATACTCGCACATCGGAGCAAAAATAGTTTTCAGAAATAACTGCCACTCTCGTCTTTCTCTTGTTAAAGACGTTAGAGCGTGTTTAGTTATTATGGATTTTGTCCACTCCGATATATTATGCTTTATGTCGACTACAAGAATGAAGGGGGGTGCTATAGCAATTACCTAAGTTAAGAAACTATTTTTTTTTTGCTGCTTTGTCGAAACAAAATAGACAAAATTCAAAGGCAAAATGGACGACATTTTTAATAAAAAAAACATGAAAATAGTATTCTCATAAAACTAGAGATATTTTTATTTGTAAATCTCGCAATACCTAGGTACCGTAACTCGAAGTAACTGTTAATTAAATAACGACGCTAGTCTTCGGTGATTAATGGTGCGTAGAGGTAAAGTACAGCTTCGTTCGGATAGCGTGTGGGCACCAATTCCCCGGCGGTCGAAAGTTAGTAATTAACTACTTATAATCAATTAAATTTGTTTCTGGTTAAATGGGACCATTTTCCCCGGTTTCGTAGATATTACATTAACGGATATTAGTTAAAACTTAATTGATTGAATTAAAATAAAAATGAATTTTAATGTAAGGGTTTTGTCTGGCCGTTTTACGATCAAACGAAACAAGAATAGCATTGTTATGATTGTACCTACCTACCTACCTATGTGGAATGTATAAAGCTATAAAAAAACTGATTTAGTTTGGTTTAAGATCGGGTTTTTTGGAAGCATCCAACATCATCGCTGATTTTCAAACCATTAAGCAAATAGGTATCTCGGGCTTTCAACGTCACGTGGGCCTATTTATCTTAAGCCCGTGATTGTAATGCCTAGCATTACTTAATCCTGTATCTTATTTTCACATTATGCAGATGACCCGGATACCTTACAACCAGTATTACACATTCAGTTACTTGAATGTGCAGTATTTCATTCAATAAATTTCTTTCACCGAATATACTTTAGAAATGCTTAAAATTACAGACAGAAACTACTACTTACGTAAGTTGGAAAAACTGGTATTAATACGGCGGCCCCGGGGCTCGAATATAGGTACCTATAGTCTATGTCAATTGACTTTGGCTAATATGTAAACAAATTAGTTCTGTTTGACATAACATCATTGCATAACCTCAAATATTTATATATATTTTTGACGATGAGCTGGCCTAGTTTGTAGTAACCCTTACTACGAAGCTAGCGGTCCTGGTTTCAAATCCCGTTAAGGGCAGATATTTGTGTGATGAGCGCGAATATTTGTTACTGAGTCATGGATGTTTTCTATGTATTTAAGTATGTTCTCTATGTAAGTATTTATATCGTTGTCTAGTACCCATAGTACAAGGCTAGAGCTTAGTTTGGGACTAAGTAGGTCAATAGGTGTGACATTGTCCCCTGATATTTATTATTATTCAATTAAAGTGTTGACGTAATGACGTAAAATGACGTATAATTCATCTTAAACTTAACATGAGTAAAAGTTAAAAATACCTACTTGATCTTTAAAAGTATGTGATTATTGAGTACGTAATAATGGTAAATTGAGTAGTTTGGGTTTGCTTACATTGCTAAAGCCTAACCGGAATAATAAAAAAACATCGCCATATTGCGGAAATTATATGAAGTGTAATATCTAGTGCATATCACGAAAAACAGATAAAAAAGCATTAGTGGCGACCCCATTAGAGGTTTTTTATTCATCTGGTCAGGCCTTAATTTCACGCATATACCTCAAGCCTACTAGTACACCAGCTTTCTCATAGATTCTGTAACTTACCATCCTTATCGAGCAGCTTGAGCAGCCGCTGCCGAGCCACGTGCCTCAGGTCAGCTGCGCCCAGCTCCTGCAGCAGGATGGCTGAGTTCAGTAACGCCTGCTCGTGCTCCGGCTCCAACTCTAACGCCTTGTCGAGGTAGGCAAGTGCTTGGGACGCCTTGCCTTGCTCTAGTAGGACTACTCCCAGCTGAAAATAAAGAAAAACTTATTAAATTTCGATATTGTTTTTGGCAAAACATGGTCATTATTAGCAGATATGTAGATACGCGAGAGAATACAAGTATAGCAATATCATCTTCAAACAGTATTTGGATTAATTAAATAAACAACAGATTATATTATACATATATGTATGTATATTCTAAACTTATTTAAAAAAAATCGAAAATGGGTTTGCGTTTCACCTCAGTCTAACCTGATGTTAAGTGAAAATGAGGTCGTGGTTATACTAATTACTAATAATAATTACTTACTCATTAATAAATATATTAATGACGTTTACACAGCAAAAAAAAAAAACATAAATATTTGACCTTATCAGGATTAGGCAGTACCTACCAACACTACCTACCTAATACAGGTTTACGGTTTAATTAGATTCGACTGTTACTTATCAGTAAATAATGCGAGTACTTACATTGTAATAAATATCTGGATTACCACTGTCATACAAGAGCGCTCTCTCATAAACCTCCTGCGCTTCTTTCGTCCTGTTCAACTTTATTAATATATCTCCTCTATTAATATACGCCCTCGTGTAGTCCGCTCTCATGCTGATCGCTTGTCTGTACAGCATATCGGCTTCTTCTAATCTGGTTGCGTTCTTTGATATTAAGTTAGCTAGATTCAGGAAGACATTTAAGTGGTTCGGTGCTATCCGAGCTTGATAGGACTCTCCTGGTTTGGCTTTTGGCAGGAGGGACTTGGCTTTTACGTAGGCCTCTTCGGCCTCCTGGTATTGGCCGAGGTGGTTGTAGGTCCGGCCGACGTTGATATGTGCCCCCACGTCGTCCGGCTGTACGTTGACCGCGGTGTTGAAGAACTCCAGAGCCTCTGCATATCGTCCGTCAGCTTCCAGCGCGTGCCCGACGTTGTTATATAGTTTGGCGTTGTTGCGATTCACCTGGAATTTATTGGTAGGTATATTTGATAGGTACGTAATTAGACAATTTTAGTTTGAAACAGCACCAAGGAAGATAATGCAATAGTAGATAGTCTTTACAGGTCTTTTATCATTCATGGTGGACATATTCAAAGCTCGTTAGCAGGGCAAATCATAAGGACAAGATATTGTGGTAACAAAACAAAGTATTTACTTCCGACGCAAATGATACTAACCTCATTTGTTTTACTGTTTATTATAACTCAAGCATCTTCCCACAACCGAGTCTAAACTTAAAACTCACCTTTAATCCAGATGCAAAAATAGAGTATTCAGTCTTCCAATCCCAGTTCCTCACGTAAGTTTTGGCACTGAAAGCCAGCAGTAGAAATATGAGGGCAGAGGCGGCAAGCTTGGCCCGTTTCTTGGCGAAGAGACGCCAGCCGTGGGCGACCAGGAGACACCAGCCCATGGAGGGCATATAGAGAACCCGCTCTGCGACCACAAAACCCACCGGGAAGAAGAGATTTGATGCTGGGAGGAACGGGAGCACAAGGAGTGCTAGGCCCTGCAACAAACAATGTTGAGCTATGTGGTGATCGAAAATGGAAATAGAGGTTGGGTGTATAGACATAATTTGTGATTGTAAAGCAACTTCACGTACAGAGCAAAGCCGTCACTGTGTACCCTGAGTGTCCACGCGAGCATACGTAATTACGTATCCTTAGTATGGACGCTCATTTCGGTCATAATGTATCACTAGCATGTCGTGTAAAAAATGTATCCATACTCATTAAGCCGTATCGTAATATTTTCGAGTCCAAACCAATGACCATGTTGTTCTGATAATGTTGTTCTTTAACACTTAACTAACGATCAGATTCCAAAGTTCCGTTTGGAACTTGGGAAATCATCCCATCTTTATTGATATTACTTCGCTCCATAGAAATATACTAGTCATGCGAAACATGATATAAATATTGCAAAGTCGGTAGTTCTTCTAGTTTGTAGGCTATATTACGTGCTGGTTCATAAGATTTTATCTTAACCGTTGCATACGAGACGTCGTAAAATGGGTGTTAAATTTAATGCATCATAAAATACGAGTGCTCAGTTAAGTCGGCAAAAGCCCTGTGTTAGTATTTAATGGAGACTGTAATTGTATGAAATTTATAAAGGTGCTTGCCCTTTAAAATACTACACAAGTAGGTCTATAATTAACCTTTTAAATTATACTTAGTTGTCCTACACTTTATAATGCGTCAGCATATGACGTAGCGTCTGAGGCACTAAAATGACGTCAAATGTGGCATCCAAAAGGTTAATAGACCTACTGAAACATGGGTCAATCAACTTTTCCACCCACGCGAGTTTCATCATGATTATCATGTTTTGTCAGAAAAGCAATTTTATAAACAATTCTAATGCGCATACATTGTTTCTGACTTGCTTCAAACCGCAATAGCATTTCAAAATCTGAAGTTCATCGTTGAGTAAGGCAGGAGAAAAATATTGTAAGGTAAGGTGTCAAAAAAAAATTTCGCTTACCATTGACAGTGCAGAGCATCGTGTCCTTAGTGCATGGATCGCAGCAGCCATCAGCCCAACTGCAAGGGTCAACGTGGCGAGGTTCCTCGGGTCTTGCCATGAGTGAAGTAGGGCTACGGTGCCCATAGTCCAGTCGCAGCAAAGGGCTTCGGGCAATGCGAGGAGCCACGCGTTCAGAGCCGGCAGGTAGGCAAACGTCAAGTATCTAAAAGGGGTGAGTCAGATGTTAAAAAAGTATTTGATAGGTTAGGAAAGTGTTATAGAAGTCACCTGCTCAGGAAAGCAGACTTAATACATCGTGTCTGAAGAGCTCATGTCATTTTGGTTAAGTATCTACATCTTTATTTTTCTTTAAATCTTGGTGAATTGAAACTATCGTTAAGAATTTGATAGAACATGGCTGGTTTACTCAAGGTGACTCAACTATCCTAGATGGGAAATGTTTCCCAGTAAGAGTGAGGATCGTCAGCAATGGTATTGATTTTTTTGCACCATCCGTCATGTCACACCATTGGCATTTACTGCGCTTGAAGATTCTTCCAGAAAGTATCCCGGTCCTCTGGCATGAAGTAGCCACACCGTAGAACGATTGAGGACAAATGCACCCCTAAGTCGCAGTCTTGCCAGCTAGTTGCGTTAGAGGTAAGACAGCTGGCAAAATAATGAGCATAGAGGCATTCTATCTTATCCACTCACTTGCTTTCGGTGACTAGAGCTACCAAATTTGTACGCCTACAAATTGCTTTCGGTAGCCGTAGCTACCAACGGAGTTTATGCGGTTTATGATTTTTATTCTGTGGATGGCTCCATATATATGGTATAAATTGTTTTCAAAGCATAGATTACCAACATGACAACATTTAAAAAAAGTTACAGTAAACTTGAGAAACCAAAACAATTTTTTATCTATTTTATTTTGCATGGTGTCGGAACAAGTGTTGCAGAATGACGTATCGGTTGTTTATTTACACTGAAATAATATGTTAATCATATTTATTTCCTTATTATGATTACGTGATTGTGAAGTGTGTGTTATAGTGTGTTTAAATAACGTTTTATTTCGGTATTAAATTATTGATTTTGTTGGTGATTGGTATTACAAAAAGATCTAAATTTAGTAGGTACGTAAACCGTTTTTTTTGCTATTTTATTTTATATGGGAGCTATTAAGGTGATACATGCTAAAATATACATGTTATTTGATTCTCCATTTTTTTAGCTTTACAATGTAAAAAATATCTTACCAAATACTTCAGTACAAGCAAAGTTATCGATTTTCAAATAAAGCAAACACCGCGCCGATTTGTTTACGGAGTGTCCAAGCGGTTTAGGTCACCCTTTTTTGAAGTCGCAAGCAAGTGAGTGGTTATGAATGGCAACGCATTTATTCGCAATCTTCAACTTGCAAATAACTTTGGTCCTCAGAGCCCACTTGCCAACCTCAGCCTTAACCTTTGCCTTCCTCAAAGCCAAGGGCCAGTCTCTCTCTGCTTCAAGACCCGATATAACAGACTTAACTAATTCCTTACAATATTACGCTGAGTTGGGACCATTTCGTGGCTACATTCTTCTTGTGCGTATTATTTTATCTTTTGTTATATTATGTCATGAATAAATGCTGTTCTCTCTTTCTAATATCTATTCACCATTTGTGACCTTACCTAGCCGGTGTCGACGTAGCCCCTGCTGGGTTGTCGAACCTCGTGAACACGGGCAGCTGCGCGCCCATGACGTGCAGCCGTGCTGCCAGCAGCGCCAAGCTGGCGCAGCACACAGTGGCCACGCGCCGCGCCGCCTCTCCGCATGCGCAGCCCCAGCCGGAGCCTTTACCCCACGCCTCCAGCCAGGACCAGCGACTGCCGCCGCTGGTGCCACGACGCTGGAGTAATAATTGTGTGGTAAAGCACAGTTTCACCAGTCGTGAAACTACTTAATTCACGTAATACGCTAATTGTTTTGGTTGAATTAAAGAGAAAGCTAATTAGCAAGTAAACATTTATTCACTTCGTAAAAAGGGTTAATTTTCCTAGAAATAAAGCATTAGGTACCAATAACGATTTTTCGACATCAACGACAGGTAATTAAACACCAATACCGGTTTCTCAAAATCAAATACTTATTGTTAAGATCGAGAGTTTCGTATGCTGTATTTGGGTAAGTATCCACTTTAGGATTCTAACTCCCAAATACTGAATACAAAACTTTTGATGATCTATTCCCTCAGTCTTTAATTATTACGTGATTGTGGGAAAAACACATTAATAACGTAATTTTGAAATTCGATTTAAAAAAGATATAGCCGTGCAAAAAATAGGGTAGACAGGTCCTTGTCTGCCCAACTTTACCTATACTGGCTATCGTATGGAATTGTTTGGAATATCCTTTGATGAATGCCTCACCTTCTGAGCCACGAACAGCTCGTAAACGACGCAGACGCCGGTGGCCGTGATGCCTTGCTCCTTGCACAGCATGGCTACGCCAACGCATGCGGCACATGCTGCCACGTAGCGCCAATCTGTAACATCATTATCGTCAATATTAGACATCACAATTATCACGTAAGCTTCCTTCCAATGGTAGACTTTTGCGTTTTTTTTCGTTCTTGTAACACGCTTTAGAAGTGTATGTAAGGTCCAACAGATGATGCTAGTCAGTAAAGGTGGGTTTTTGTGAAATGCGCTATTTAGCGTTTTCTACTCAAACAGTACAGTAGCACTATATCGTTCATTTTTTAAATGGTTTTTATAGTATTGTTTTTTGTACAATGAAATTGAAATTACAACAATAAGAAGTGCTCAATCTAAGATACCGGGTAAGTGTCAGTGTCCCAAACAGGGCTCATCTTTATCTGACATGTCTGAGCGATGAACTAAATTCAAATCGAGTTACAGACGGCAGCTTTATTGCCAGAAACGGTTGTCGCTGTCGCTCAATAATTAACTTACAACCAATGACCTCGCAGTAAATGATCGCTTTGTGGGCATTATTCAATACTTTTCCTATTTACCAGACTGCCAAAGGAGGGGAAAGTGTTTCACTAGACGTTCTGTTTTAAACGGTAAACCCAATTTGTTATTATTTCGGCCGCCATTACTATCACGGCACGTTAGAAGGCTATAAAAACTATCGTAACATTGACAATACCATAACATTTCTCAAGCAGTATCGTTTTACTGTGTATGGAAAACGTTTCGGCTGCATCCCACAATACATCAGAGGCCGTCTATTCAACACGGAAAAAACCACGTGTTTGATCTGTTATCGTATTGTTAGCTCTTATTTACTTGGCAGTAATGGCGGCCGAGTGAAAATCGATTCCGTAACAGGTCAAATACGATATTCTTTTTACTGTATATAATAGAGGCGCTGAACTGTCTAATTCAAACTGAGCATTTTGGGATGGGTACGAAATTTTAAATCAGCTGTAATTTTAAGTATACCTAGTTGTCGCACGTTTTCCAATTCTTGATTACTTAACTGCGCCAATTTTTGAGACAACATGCCACCTTGGTGTCATAGGAAGAGTTAAAGTCGGCTTAGAAAGTATGGATTTTGCGTTAACGTTTGGACTTATGGTATAATTAAATACATTGCTACGTTTTCAGGGTTGGATATCTTGTAATTACGAATTATACCTTATTGTTAGCCAACGGAGGCACAGGTGTAACCCTAATAACTCCTACACTAATTAACAGATTGAAAAGTTAAACTAAGTGGGTGTCATTCGCGATCCATAATATCGTTTCTCCTAATCGTCATTTGTCCTAATTTATCGTTTGTCCTTAACTGGTTTTCAGCTGAGTCAGATATTTTTTTAAGCTTTCCAGAAATACCTCCGGTTAGGTTAGGTTAGGTTAGGTTAGAGTTGTTTTATAACAAAACTAAAAAGTTTTAACATCGGGCGGAAATGGCTTTTAGGACTAACGATGAATTAGGACAAATGACGTTTAGGACAAACGATATTATGGATTCCAATATAGACCCAAACTCAGTTTATTCCGGACCGGTAAGGAAAAGGCTTTCTTATCCCTAATATTTACAAGTTCTGGGACACCCTGCACCCACGACATACATAAAACATGCAGTTAGGTTTTATAAAGCTTGCTTTTTTATTAAACGGGTTCAAGGTTCAAACACTGTCATGTTTATGGCATCTCATTCGATATTTTACGAAGCTCGGTAGCTAACAGCGAAGGCGAGTTGGGCCGAGGCAAACACGGTAATGGCGTAAACACTGTGCCCTGGTGAATTAGTTGCCGTGGCAACCGTCATTTGTCACTTGTTCGCTCGGTGAGGTAAATAAACGTACGACTATAGAACGGGTACATAATGGATTATTTGGAAGTGGAAAGTTACAAGTTCGTTATTGGCTGTTGTAATTCTGTGAAATCAGCAGGGAAGTGTTAAATTACGAACGAAGGAAACTCAACCTAACCGGGGAACTTACACAACTTGCGGAAAGGGCATCATTGAACAAGAAATAAAACTAAAGTCTGTGTGATAAAGTTTGGCTTCTTAGAAGACCAAAGCGTGTAGGTCAGGTTACATTTTAAACACTAGATGTGATATTTTTTTCTTTGCGCTGGAGTCCACAGCTAATGTTAATAATGCCATGATTTAGACAGATGCATAAGTGGCATGCTCCCGACCCGTTAGCCTCGATTTTCACCAAGCATTAATTAATTGTTGATTTACAGTTTCGACCACCAATTTCAACCAATAACCACGCCCAGCAGCTTTAATTCAAATCTTGCCGTTTAACCTGATTTAAGTTTGACATTTCTAATCATTTTGACTAAACTCATTCATGATCTAGAAGACTGAAACTATATATATCCTTTTTCTGCATTTGGGTTTTAGTCTATTAAAAAATATCACGAGTAAGTTATATTGTAATGTGTTGTTATGAAAAATAACTTTATAATATTTAAAGGGTAGCAACTTTTTTGCATTTTGTATACATAAATCTAACTAAAGCCGCCATGTACAGTCAGCTTAAAAAGTAGATACGAACTTTTGTACTTGATCCCTTTACAGACAATTAAGCAGTATCAAACAAGATTGTCAAATGCGTAAATGCGCTAAATTACAAAAATGATCAGCTACTTTTGATACCCACTGTACTGTCGTAAAGCCTTAGTTACACTTGCAATTTATTGCTGTAAGTTTTGCAACAAAGGTACAGTCAACCTTATAAGTAGGTGCACACTTTTGTACCTTGTCGCTTAAACGCCTTTGACAGATTAGTCTATAATTTCAAACACGACGTTAAAGTGACAGAGTACTAAAGTGTGCAGCTTCTTATAAGGCCGACCGTACTATCAGCCCAATGGAACCCTGACTCACCATAGATCTCTCACAGTGACGTTATGATTCAAGTTGTAAAAAGTGTAAACCAAATGTTTCCTAATGTCACTGTGACACATTTTTATGGTGGGTCAGGGTTCCATTTGGCTGATAGTATATCCAAGAATGAGTCTCAAAACTTACAGCAATTACTTACAAGAGTAAATGCGTACTAATACCAAAGACAGCGGTAAACTGCAGTGTAGTAGTCGAAGCATTCTATACTATTTTATTTGCTCGCCATTGTATTTACCTGTACACCGTCTTCGACTGGCGGCCCGGGCGTAGCACAGCAGGGCTCCGAGGAAGAACACTGATGACAGCATTTCTGCTCGCCCCACCACGCCCGTCACCTGAATGACAAAACACACGTCAATAAACAAAATTTTACACGAGCATTTGTTTTCGAATTTACTTTCTGTTGTCACTATCTACTTATAGACTATACACACGAGTTGATACAGTGGAGTAGAGCGGGATCCTGTTACCGCCGTACCCAGAGACATTTTAAATAAGAGACAATTAATTCGTTCCTTTTTTAAAGTTGTGTATGAAAAAATTCAACATTAAAAATTCAAAATATTTAATCAGTAAACTGGCCACAGAGGGCTCTTTTACACGTCGGTAATATAGAGTGAATCTACTAGCGCTTCGGACAAGACCATCATTGCGGAGAAGAGGCGCCGCATGAAACTCCACCAGAAGGTAATTTTTTCCCATAATAAAATACAATAATACTTAAAAGTAACATTACAAGGTAATAAAGTTAAATAGTTATTTTAAAACTAACATCAAAAAAAAATTACCAATGTAACTCAATAACATTAAATTAAAAATAGTGACTAGGAGAACAACATGACGAGGTCTCTACGTCTGGAACGATAATCGAAATAACTAACTGAAGAACAGTCCCTTGCAAGCGTGAACAGACCAGACCCCACACACAGCACCCGTTCACGAGTATGACGCGTATCTCAGCCATCGCCTCCCTCAACCATGTGTTCGGGAAGGTGGCGACCCGATCAACGTCGCCGCCGTAAGCAAAGACCTTTGAGTGAGCATGAAATGGTCAACCGGACAAGTAACATCACAATGTGTTCTCATTTCTAAATTGTCTTGTGCACAAGAACCAAATAAAATTACAAAAAATAAATAATTAAACTTAAATTTAAAATGTCTACATTATTGTTGAAAAATCTTCTAGTTGTTGCCCAGGGCCTGTGTTTTGATCAGGAGTTAAACTAACTAATCGTTAAAATATGTAACTAATGGTTAAATCTCAAGGAAATGTGTCAAATTTTCGAACACTTTTTCGAATTTTAACAATTAGTTGAGTTAACCACTGATCAAACAACGGGCCCTTAATGACGACTAATTGTCATTAACTGCCTTTGATTGCGCCCGTTAGACACAATATTGTATTGTCATTGAGTAAACATTATTTATTCTAAATTTCAGCCCATTCTAATAATAGGAACTGATTCAGAATTAATATGCAAGATTTGGACTAAACATAATGTCATTACTAATAAACATGCAAACAACAAACATGTGAAGTAATTAAACTAATAATAAAAAGCCATATTCACTTAAGGACAACGCGGCACATGTACCTACTTCAGGTACATCTGCCAAATCAGCGCAACTCCAACGTTAATGCGTGGCACATTCGTTTTAGACGTTATTATTATTATATATTATATACTAATAATAACGTCTATATACGTTATATACTTTACATATAAAGTCATTGCTTGTCTTATAAAGTCAAGGTCATATTAAGGTACAAGCATTTGTATAAATTCCATGCGGTCACCATGTAGTGAGTTCTCCTAACTTTATTGTGAAAACCGTTTCTATACTTAGCTAGCAATGCTACGCTGTCAAAATACCTGAGTTTTTGTGAATTGAAAACATAAGCACGACCCAGTTGGTATGATTCCCTTCTTATAATGTTAACAGCAGTTATAATTGTAAATATGCAAACTCCCTCAAAAGTTTCATCTTTACAAAAAACATCTCACAACAACCGCTCTATTATTTGTTCTTCGTTACATTACCAACAAAGCAGAAATAGAACGCGCCTGGATTGCCTGCCCCGTAAAAGGTTCTAATAAAAACAAACTTTCATTCAAGCGGGAAGTGTTACGAGAAAATTCCAATGAAGTTAGCGTACTGAGCCAGTGGCAGCCGCATAAAGTCGGTGAGAAAGGGTGACCGCGTCTATAAAAAACGGCAAACATAGTTAACGCCGGCGACAACGCCCGGCTCTGTAAAGTCCACAGTGTACTATGGCTTTATTTGAAAATATTTTCCAAGAAGCCAGCTAATATTAGAGAACCCCTTAAAAGCTTCGAACATTATGCGTTTCGACGTTCCATGCGGTTGTTCTTTTTATGAAAAGCCGAGGAAAACGTAATTTTCCCTTTGTAAAATCATTCCAATGTAAGTAAAAGTTACATAAGTTAATACATAGCGTGTTGTTTAATATTTAATACTTCCTAAACATCACAGAAATTCTAGAAATGTTCTCTATAAATCTGTATCCCCGCGCAACGTTGACGTTGTGCAGTTAGCTGAAGATTTGTTCCCAGATATGAATGGCTTAGCGCCAAGAAATTTTGATACATTTTATCAAGTAAATTCAGACACAATAGCAGTTTACTCAGACGTAATAAGCAGTTTATGGTTTTGGTATTTGAATCGATATTCCCGGCATCGATAACGTTTGTGCGAAGTAAATTGGAGAATACAGATATTAGAGTTCCCACGGGAGCTATTGGAGCGTTCCTCACCGGAATGAACGTTCGAATATCTGTCTTCAGATAGTGCGAACACGTACAGGTATTGAACTGTATCAATTACCTACAACTGTATTACGAAGTCAGAACAACAGTAGTTAAGCATAGACTTCTCATTGGGTATCTATAAACCGTTTTCGCATGCGAACGGCAGAAAATTAGACCAAGTATTTACTTCGACAAAGCTAAGATATCTTCGATTATCAGCACAAAAGCATCGCCATTTTCTGTAATGGCTTCTAACTTGTTGGCTGGCTTAATCGCTCGCTGGCAAGTTATCGTAAAATGCAAGTTGAATTTTCCCTGGAGTTGAACTAATCAAGGCTTAGCTGCTCCAAAGCCGGGCTGCGCCGGTAACTTGGTGGAACGGTGTTGTTGTGACCGCTAGCCGAACTTTACAAACTTTTGGTGGTTCGTATACCTTTCAACGGGATTGTTTTTCTTTTGTAAACTACCAACAAGTTTAAAAAGTTCACTCGAAATTAAAACAGTCGTTCTCGATTCTTAGCAATTATATAAACATGAAGGACTTTCAATTTTCGTAATTTATTGTTAATGGTTAGATTTGTTTGACAAGGTACTTTGCCACGGGGGCCCTCCCTTTTTTATTAGTCATTTATAATATTTTTTATTCTATAGTTATAATATTTTTAATACTTTGTTTTAGTTTTAATTCGGTATTTTTTACTATGTATTATTGTTAATATTACTTACTCTGAAAAAATGTAAATGTTAAACATCGAATACAGGTTTAAGTGCCTGAAACAGCAACAATCTGCAATTATACAGCAGTTGCGCAATGGAATTGACAAAAAGGCCTATCATGAAACTGATTTCTTTTCCCTCTCAATATTGTAAACCCAGTCTATTCCACAAGCCCAACGTTACAATGTAATCAAAATATCCCTTGAAAATACAGCGTCGTAAACAAGAGTGTTTCTAATTGGAAAAACAACAGTAAAGTTGAAAGATCATCAAGTTTATAGTGGTGGACATAAAAATGCAGCGTCGACCAGGCACGTGTCATAAAGTGCATTGAGTGGCTACTGCGATATAAACCCCAAGTTGGGGCAGCGGTTATTATGCTGTGCTGGGAGAAATGGCGTCCGCTTAAGTTAAGAAATTGGCCAATTAAACGTTGCAAACTTTGATGGGGATTGCTATAACTTCAGCTCATAACGCGGCGATATTGGTGTAGTAAATGTGATTTTATGCTGCAGGTCTTAATCAGAATGGAGTATGTTTTAAATAAATCAGTCATAATTTGCTACAATTTTCAATTTTGGAACTGAATTTACTTATTACTTATTTTAGATAATACTAGAAGTTTCATTTTTTTCAGAACAAGGAATGTTTGACGGTTTTCTTGACTAAAAAGGATTATAGTTTTAGATCAACCTCAAACGCAACATTAAATAAAAAAATAAAATATTACAAGTTGCACTTTGTCAAAATAAAATATGGCTGCCGCGTGTGACTGCACTATTGCTGTTTGCTCCCATTTCCTGCAGTACCGCCGCAGCAGTTGTCACTTACCGACCGTACTTGACCGTAAAACTTGTTCTGGCATGTTGCTTAAATACGTACGTATTTGTAGGTAATGTTCCCAAGACAAATTAGTCGGACGATGAACTGTGCGCTCGTTGAAGGATAGATAACATAGCTACAGTTACGTACGTACTGTACTCGTAAAGAATAGTTTTAGGGCGCTGCAGGCTTTCCAGGGTGCGTTTGAAAGAACCCTCTTGCCGTACTGATTCACGATCTGTAATTCGATTCGGATCTAGAAAAACGTCATCCGTCTGCGCTTGTCCAATCAAGGGCATTAATATGTATACAGCCATGGCGTCAAATATGTGCCTACCTACACGGACCTTATTGCTAGTGGCATAAAGGTGTAGACTTTTGACGTCTTGAGAACATATATATATTTATGACCTTGACTGTCGCACAATATTCTCTTCTTCTACTTTTCTTGATCAGTTATCAACTCAATATTTCAATAAACATTCATACACAAGTCCTTATAGCTATTTCATATCTACATACATCCTACTCTATAAGTAATGTGTTACGTCTTTTCTGATTATCCCATCCAATCTAGTTCTATCCTATGAATACACCGAATGTCCCACATACATTCTGCTTTCATCCTTCTCTTTTTAATTGGCAAGGAACATACAGGCCGATACGTTTGTATGGCAATGGCTTCCATAACTGACTTTGTTTGAATCATAAATTGGAGATGGACCGTCATTGGAGTAGAAAATTCTAGAATCATTATTAACTTGACAAATAAATATGTTTCTGGGCCACAATGGAACTATGTCAAAGTGACGTAATCAACCGAATGCTATCTTTTTTTTTACTTTACTTTAACGTATTTCACACATATTACACAGTCTCACAATTATTATATTTAAACCGGTTCGATGGTGAACTCGTGCCATCCACAGACATAGGGAAACCTTATTAGCGCAATATCGGGTTGCGCTAGATAACTCCTGACCCGTACGGCACGAATTTCCCGGCAATACGAGAAGGTAACGGACATAGATTTGTTTTCCAGAACGTTCCTCTGCCTAATCATTTGGTTGAATATTCGGGCGTTTCAACCGCCGCCATTGTCTTCAATATATTGACGCAATTAATTATTGCTTCCAGCAACTTTTGATATCAAAAACAGCGGACCCAGGGGTAGTATCCAATCCCTTTAAAATAACAAGAAAGTTATAAGTTTATCTTGATAATATGGCAAGATAATAATGACGACGGTTAACACGCCGAGTAATCTCCCATTTACGTCGTGAAATTAAACCTAAAAGGGACTTCAAGTTGAAATCAGACGACATAATTCCCTTTCGTTTATTTTAGTTATAGCTCTATTGATTGATAATATTAATGATAGTGACAGAGATAAAAATAAACGTTTTACCGTTACCAAAGTTATCGGTGCGAGTATAAAACGAAACGGTGCAAACAGTTGCCTATTAATGAAAAAAGTGCCTAGATAAATAGTAGGTAATGATGTTGTTTCATTGTCTAAAGTCTATATTGTTTGTATACATAATAAAACAATAGAGGCAGAACCATCAATTTGTTTGTACGTTGGGTAATCTCTGGAACTACAAAACCGGTTTTAAACATTATTTCAACGTTTCTAATAAAGCCTTTTTCTCTCGTTAAAACCAGAGCGAAGAGCTGGCAGGTCGCTAGTATTGAATAAAAGTACCGAATCGAAATTGTCAGATAATTGCACAGTAGTTAATGAAATGGAAAATATCGTCCGTCAGAATGTAAACGCTGCGGTAGACAAAAAACCGACCGAGATTAAAAATGTAACTCCCGGGAATGGTCGGGTGTGTTGTTCCGAAAACAAAACGTTTAATATCGGCTCGAATATTACTGAGCGACAGGCGAATTTGTCGGATCAGCGGTGATATTCTCTGTATCGCGGTATACTGGTAGGCTGATGAGTTTTTTTAGTAGTTGTCGGGTTAGAATAGTGTCACTGCATGTCTTCCCGTGTATCTCGTAAGAGGCGACTAAGGTAATAAGGCTTGTAGTACTGTTAGACGATGGACTTTCAACCTGTCACTAATGCGCTGGTAAACATCTTAGCCTAATTATGCAAAACGTGGTTACAGAATTATCATTTTTATTTTTGAGTTGATTGTTATTTTGTAGCTCTGCCTACCCCACTCTGGGAATTGAGGCGTGAAGGTACGTATGTATGTATACGTATTATTAGTGCTTTGACGTATGAAAACTCTTTATTGCACAAACAGAAAAAACTAAGAAAGAAAAAGAAACACAAAAAGTACGTACAGAGGCGATTTTTTCCCTATAAGTGATCTCTTCCAGTTAAATTTTGAGCGATTGAGAGATGAATAAAAACAACGTATGCCTACTAGTATTTAACAATTTAAAGGAACAGACGATAGGAATGTAAAATAAGGATACAAAACACATACATACATACCGTCACGCCTTCATCCCAGAGTGGAGCAGGCCGAGCTACAGAATTACCAACAACTCTAACAAACTTGTTGTTAATTCTATAACCACATTTTGCAGAAAGGCCAAGAGGTTTACCAGTGTATATTAGTGACAGGTTGCAAGCCCATCGCCTAACAATACTACAAGCCTTTAATCCCTTAGTGGTTTCTTACGACTTCCACAGGAAGGCATGGAGTGGCACTATTCTAAGCCGGCAACCACACGGCACAATACAAATATATACCTACTTATATATCAGTATAATTGTAATTAAATACATTAAATTAAATTAATATATATATAACATACAAATAATAAATATACATTTAAACATAAGTAGATAATTTTGAAACAACCAAGATGAGCCCACTTTACTCAAACAAGTTTTCTGCTTTAGGTGCAAAAGTTAGTTTTTTATGCCTGATTAAGGACTCTGAAGTTTCGATTTGAGTACTTCGTAGTAGCAAAGGCCTCCAGTGGAAGAGACTCACAGCAGAAAATGTAGCTACAGCTCCGCTCTCCGTACTTAAAATAGAAATAGAACGGAATATCGATACCGAGTCCATACTGAATATGATTGCATTAGGGCATAACGGCACAGAAATACAGTACCGGCCAATAATATATCAACTTTGTACTTACATCAAGCATGACTTACCAAAATTGATAACCAATCAAGGTATTATTCAATTAGTTAGCTGATTAAATAAGGTTTAAAATGGTAAATGATAAAGGTTTTTACGTATCGCAGTTTTCACGGAGGAAGTATTTAAATAACCATTGCTGACGCGTTCATAATAAATTTGCGAGATTTGTATAAACGCGTCAGCAATGGTTTTTTAAATGCGTCCTCCGTGAAAACTACGATGTGTATAAACACTATAAAATATCATTTTGAACCTTATTAAATCTGCTAACTAATGGAATAATAGCAATACCTTACAATCAATTTTGGTAAGTCATATTTGTACGTAATCGCATGAGATGTAAGTATCACAAAGGTGATATAATATTGGTCAGTAGGCACTGTAAAGACTCAATAGCATTGAATGTCATTCAATTTAACAGGTCAACCGATAAAATGGATCTTTTATATTTCGATTTTAGATTTTTAGGACACTTAACGTCTGTTTTATAATCGACAAGTAACGCATATTTTTAACACATACATTTTAGCCCTTTCCCTTTCTTGCACTTTAAAATAAACAAGGAGAGAGCCAACGAAAGAAAGCTAACTTGTCGATTGTGAAACAAACTGACAGCGCGTTCATAACTGATGTACATATTTTGCCTCCTAAATATGCAATTTTTCCTGTATCAGTCGTTAAATATGTCAAGTCAACTCGTGTTAGAAAAACGATATAAATTATATACGGAGTGTACTAAACCCCTAATGTCTGAAACCCTCTTTCATGTGATTCAGAAGACACCCTTTTTCACAAAGACTGTAAATGTTAAGTACATGAAAACCCCACCATACAAAATTTAAATCGAACTACTAAATATTTAGAAATTACGGCCGATGGACGCCGTGGGCTTTAGTTCCCTTTGACCTTTAACATTTCCCTTCGAAATAAAGCTAATATTAAAAGAGGACGTTAACTTTTGGGCTCATAACTTAACGAATATTATAGTAAGAGTTTAATATATACACGATCTTTCAATAAAATAACAGTATGTCCGTGTAGTGATGGGTGATTTCTGAAACATTGCAAAACTTTCCGCAAGTGCGAAAATAATAGGTTTTGAAAGCTATTTAATTAGATTGAAATGATTCTAAAAAAAGTATTAGTACAAGTAAATTTCATTAAAATTTCGTGAAACGTTTCTATTACTTACAAAACTATAGTAATTTTGAATTAAACGCTAATTTCCCTTTGGTAACTTACAGAACATTACGTGAAATTTAAGTGAAAGATTCACTTTTGGAACTCATAATATTGCAGGAAATTTAAGTGAAAGTTTCACTTTTGAAACTTACAAGCCACATCACTAGCTGTCACAGGTTTTTTGAAGCAATATGGAAAAGCCAATAGTGGTTTTAGGATAATCCTGACGCACTCTGTAGCTTTTTGCCAGCGTCAATAGGATAAACCTTTTTCTCTGCGCTTTGTGTCGAGTACATTTGAGCCTTTTTGGCAGGTCTAGGCGTAATGCTGGGAGATCTCCGCTAACTTCACTAATCCGGTAAAGTTTGTCGATGCAAACCGAGCGGCTGAGATCTCGGGCGGCTTCGGAATTTAGTACTTTAGGTAACTAGGTAGGTAGCTTTTGCATTATGTAGTACTAGGTAAACAGTAATATTAGTTACCTACCAGTAACACATTCTATATTTGAAATTTGACGTAAATTCCATATTAGTTTTGCGCACAACTGACGCATCAGGTGATTTACTTGTTTTTCACCTATACATAGCTAGGCAAAACCGGCTATTTTCTATGGTGTCAAAATTACAAGTTTATTTTGAGGAATATATAAGCGGACAAAATTATGAACTCGGCTCTATAGCTAACACTAGAGCGTGTTATGATATTTTTGGACAGCTTGTATGCTTTAATACATTTGACATTGATTCAACTGACCTGTGGTGGCTGTGGTGTCACAAGTGTCCATTGTCAAATACTAATAATAATTTCGGCAAAAACATGAAAAACACAAAACTAAATCCACTGTTGATACTTTTGTGTGTCTTGAAACTTCAAGTCACAGTCAGGCCTATAATACTGTATTCTTAGTTAAAAAACTCTTTAAAATCAGTAAAATTTAATACCGTTTTAATGTAGGCTCTAATAATCAAGAGAAAGTAATAACTCAAGATCATTGAAATTGGTCTTATTTATCTACAAATTTACATACACCGTGTTAAATAAATAAATAAAAGTTGTTACAAAAATCCATATCTGATCCGTAATTAAATAGGTATTTATATAAAATTTCAATCAGCGAAGTTCTCGCTGGAATAAGTCAAAACGTTCTCACAACCTTTTGCTGCAAATTAGCCGTCAAACCTAATTATAGTGTTTTTTTTTGTTTTTTTTTTAATGGCTTAGAGAAGGCACACGAGCACACAGGCCACCTGATGGTAAGTGGACACTGTGACCCATAGACATTCTCATTCACAAGACTGCAGGCCTAAGACTGCAAATGCGTTGCCAACCCTGAGGACTAAGATGGAATACCTTAATGCTAGTCATTACACCGGTTTTCTTATCCCCAAACCGGAACACAACAATGCGAACACTGCTGTTTTGTGTGTTTAAAGTTGTCAGGACTGCTACACAATCGTTTTTAGTCGGTACTTCCTCGGTACTTACCGCCTCGGTGTGTATCGGGTGCACGGCGAACAACATGGCGGCCACGAAACTTGCGAACTCCGGGAGAAACATCGCGCACACCCTGCAACAAGAATTGGGTCAGTGGCTGTATAATGGCGATGCCTTGGCTTCTATTCAAAATCAACACTGTTTTATTTCCCAAGCGTATGTTTGACAGGGCTCGTAAGGGATTAATAGGGAATATGCATGCATTTTTAAATCCCATTTCTCATCAAAATATGAAAATTCCATAAAGAGATCACCAAGAGTGAAATTGAAATTAAAATACTCCATGTTAAATTCTGTTTTGCTAGATATCTTATCAACTAAATCTTTGTTGGCTATCTTGGTATATTTTCATAGCTATTCAAAAAATGATTGATTTTTACATAAATCAGCTTTTATTGAAAATGTAAAAAGAGTATTCAATATTCCCTATTTTGATCTCATTTTGTACCGCGTTCTACACAAATAATTGGGTGTTTCACAATACGTAATAATAATAATAACAATATATTTAATTATAGTGGTCTCGGCCCAGAGTATAATTTTATTCCATTCGGTGTCGAGACCCTGGGTCCGTGGGGTCCTAGCGCTATTAGCCTTTTTAAGGAAATGTCAAAGAGGCTCATTGACGTCACGGGAGACCGAAGAGCTGGCAGTTTCCTCGCTCAACGAATAAGTTTAGCCATTCAACGAGGAAATGCTGCCAGCATCTTTGGTACAATGCCGCAGGGGCCATTCGTAGATTTAATGTTTTAGTGTATATATAGATTTAGTCTTATTTAATAATAATAACAATTGTTATTTTTCTTTTATATTTGAATATTTATTATAAAAAACCTAAAGTACAGAAAATTAAATAAATATCCAAATAATAACAAAACAACAAAAGGCGACAATCTATTTTTTGACCTAGGAAGTAGGTACCTATTTGTAGACAATCTTCTTATTGGCTACAGGGCTGGCCTTTACATCGTCTTAAAGAACGGGCAACTTTAAGGTTCCGATAATTTTGTGTTTTTCCTATTGTTGTACTTCATTTGATGTACATTACGGTTTTTATAATTATTTAAATAATTAGTAAATTAAAACATAATGAACACTAACCATCATCAGTAGTACTATGAAAGAACTGCTTGGCTTATGCCAAGTTTTTTTATCCTGTACTTGTCCCAGCACGAGACACGCGTACGTCAAAGGGGCAATTACCATTTTGTTTCACGATTGAGTTGAATAGCTGCAACTCAATCGTGAAACACTAAATCAATTATCTTTTGAATGGAGTTCCCAAACTGGTTGTTAGTTTAGTTTTTAACTTTTAGCGCTACTCCATAGCTGTATTAGTTTTCCGGTTTTATGTCGGGCACAGACGCTTTTCCGGGATGAAATGTAATAAAATTGAACAATCTCTGTGAAAATATTACATCACTGCTAAATTCGCGTAATCTGAACTAAAAGATGTTCGTTTTTATTATTAATATTTTGGACGAATTAAGAACTAATTAATTTTAAATAACCGTTAATCGGTATATTTTAAAACATTTTTGCGTAGTTCCATGTTATTTCTAGTGTAAAGGTCAAAGGGGATGAGATGCCTTGTCTACTGCAAACCGCTGCATTCACACATTGACCTTTTTTTTTTAATAGACCTACCTAGAGCCTTATAGGTAGTTGCAGTAAGAAAAGGTAAGGTACTATAGTACAACAGATTATTGCCAGCATAAAAAAGCATATCACAAGGTAATCCGAGATTTATTAAAACTTTACCCTTGGAAAAAGAAACAAGCTATGTAACTCCATTGATTATGAAGTATTTTTTAGTTAGGATACTGACGACTCGAACCGAAACAGTTAACATGGTCGTTATTAAAGTTACTGTATTCCTTATTAAAATAATAAATAACACCCAAGATGGCTTTATCGTAAAAAATATGAAGACATTTTTTTTTGTATTTACACGATTTGTTTAATATAATTAAATAACTGCCAAATTACAGAAAAGTTACTTGCATATTATTACTTTTTTACTCCGGAATCTAGTCAAGCGTTCGAATCAGCCAGTTCCGAATGAAAAAAAACCGTTTCAATTCTAACCAGCCAGGATGCGAGGCCCGCGGATAATGCGAAAAGTTTGCAGCTCCATTTACACGCACGCCGCGACGGAGTGGCCCTGTTTCGCAAATGAATAGTTTTTAATATGAGAATTTATAACTCTAAGTTGGTAGTTCGTACTTAGTTTGAACGTCATTTTTGCACCGAATTAGGTTTTGAAATGTGGTAAATGAGCTCTAAACATTGGATAAGGACATTATGGCAGTATTTCAGTATTTGAGTGCCATTTATGAAAAAAATGTCTTACAAAAGAACATTTTGAAAATTAAAGAGTAGTGTTCTCAATTCAGTTTTTTTAAATGTTCATTACCTTGTAACTCATTAGTTTGTAAACCGATATGAAAAATCATAGTCAATTTTTTATCATAAACCAGTTCTGATAACGGAATCTAACGCAGGATTTGAAAAGTAGGTTAATTTAATTAAAAATGAAATTTTAATATTTGTTAATTATATAATTATCTACACAAGCTTCTGCCCGCGACGTCGTCCACGTAGATTTCGATTAGGTATCGTTATTCTCTCGGGAACTTTATATTTTCATGGATGAAAAGAAGCCCAAGTATTAATCCAGGTTACATCTGGTTACCGGGTTCATCCAGCAAACAAAGCAACAAAACACAAACAAACTCTCGTATTTATAATATTAGTAGGATATAAAGTAGGATATTCGTACTACAAGAATGGTTTCATTCGTATCTAGCAGTTTGACTTGAGTGACTTTTTTACTAATTGGAATGAATTGCGCTGTGTGTGAGAATCATTTATTTACTAGTATGCATGCTTGCAGTACAAATAAGTTTCACGATTTAGCGTAGATGTATAAAACAATATAGCTGGCTTGCATTATACATACATAAAAATATATAAAGGATCATAAATATCCCTACTTTATTTTGATATTTTGCTATGTACCGAGTTGCGATACATTGCCCAATGTAGGGTTATCTATGGTTTTTAGATATTTTTGTTGTACTTGAAACGGTTCAAATGGTTCCTGAAATGGTCTCAATATGAACGACTGCAGGCCACAGAGTAAAATCGTTGAGGGCTTCACAGAATAACAAATTTAACGAATTAGTATGCTCGATCAGTAGCTAACTTATAAACTCTTAATGGCGAAGTTATGTAACGTTACTTAGTGAACGGCTTTATCGTACTTATACAAATTTCGTCTTTACGCAAAGTTTTTAATTACACGAACGTGTATTTGTTTCTCGCGGAATCTACTTTGAGTTTTGCCTTAATTATCTTCTCACTTGAGATTAACATTGTTAATTGAAAGTTATCTTTTGTTATTCTTTGACGGGCTTGAGATTCGACACGACGTGTAAGGGAGATTACTTGATTTATTCCACGGCATCGCTTATTTAATACGAACCGTCTGCGTCTCGAGGGGATTATGAAATTGGGGATTATTTCTGTGTTTACCTTTATGGGGTGAAACTACCTTCATATACAATTTCACTCGCTGGTAATATTTAAGAGTGACAACGATGTAATGATAAGTAGGTTTGTCACTTTTGAACCTGAATACCATCACACAAACACAGCAATAGAGTCGAAAAATGAGAAACTTTAATTTTCCGCGATTATATATTATAATGTATAAGGTGTTATATGCCGAATATAATACAACGCTTTTAGGTATCCGGGGCGACACAGGTACATTACTAATTATGCCACCGTACCAAGATCCACTCGAGAGTCATGAAATTAGTCATAACTTATAGAAAATAATAGAAACTTCCTTAAACTAAACAAATTTACCAGTTATCGCAGCGTTCTATTAAAAGTATTTGGTTAGTGACAATTTAATAATTAAAAACACACAACAACGTCATTACCTCCGTGCCTAGTTAAAATAACGCACTCAAATGGTTGGTTTAGTTAAAGTTCCCGTTCGTTTCATACAACATGTAAAAAGTTAACAATCACATAAAAATAGAAACAGAATCATTTATTTCTGTCAATTTCATTACAATTATAAGGTGGTTAGTAAGTCGTTAGTGGCAGTTACTTGATACTACAATTCAAACCGAAACCACCTAAAGGCAGCTGGCGTTTACGCCATTCCTTCTGTCATGTGGTTTATTAAATAGCAATCACAAGAAAAGCGTAGCCACTAACCGCCGCAAGGCTCATTTCAATTTGTCGGGTAGGTAAGCGCTTATGTATAGGTAAGCGTGCAACGTATAGGTAAGCGTGTAACGTATAGGTAAGCGTGTAGCGTAGGTCAGGGCGTTTACGTCGTCCAGTGACAATAATTGGGTAAGTTTGCGGAGTGGCGACACGAGGCGCTGCCGAACTGAAACACCAACTAATTGAGATCGGCGGGGTGGCGCGAGCGGGGAGAGGTCGCGGGAACCTATGTATTTGCCAATTACTACAGAAGAAGGGTGCTAAGCACGTTTTTTTTTCTATTATGAGTACTTTACAAATTCAAACGAAATTCTAAATATAAAATAATTAATTGTTACTGTTACACTTTACAATTTCTTGTGCCTTCTGCTCTAGGCTAGGCCTGATTCGTAAGCCGCGTATCCACTAGAGGCAGTGGCAGGCGGCAGCCTCAGGTCGAGCGGCCGCGCAAGTGGTTACGAGGCAAATTCGTCGACGCGAGCCGAGCCATATTTGTCGATTTTTTTTCCGTGCTCAAAGGAGGCTCACTCAGTCCATGCATTATTCGGAGCCGGAGTTAACTGACTGACTGAATTATTATTATAGTTACTAAACTATGATGATTAATTTGTCATTATGTTTGCATAAGGAAGTAAATGTATATAAGAGAAGGGTACATAAACCCTAACCTGAAACTGATACAATTTTGTGTTTAACTTGCAAACGGTCAAATATCCAGTTACCTAATCAAATTTCGACCAAAGGATCTAAACCAAACTACTACCCCAATAGCCCTCGGCGAACGATCTCCCGTCGCTCGCGCTGCGGTAATTCATAAACTCCTAACGTTTTTCTTAGACGTAAGTGCTTCAAGTCAAGAGTAGGGCATCTATTCTACTCAGTAAAACGATACTGCCTTTGACATGTTATCGTATTGTTTATACTTGGTCACCATTGCTGTTACAACGACTTGATTGCTTAAACCTAATTTATAACTAAGGGCCTATCACTGGTAACTTTTCCAGGATCAAAAACATTTTATGTTATAAGATACAATCTATATTGCCAAAGTTAATTATGATCCTTTTAGACATTTTGTCGTGAAAATGTAATAAACGAACACAGAAAAATTTAGCATTTATAATATTACTAGTTGTTCCCTGCGACTCTGTCCGCGTAGAAATCATTTATTGCTACTTACGCTAAAAAGTACCTTATATCCTTCTGTCTGCATACAAAATGAAAGCATAAATAAATAAATAAATAAATAAATAATTTTATTCGAAATAAAACGAAAAAAAAAACTGTGTGATTGGTTTGCAGCTGTGGTTACTTACTGGTGATGTCACAAGAAAGTAACCCATGATCATAACGCTAAGGTTAAAAAAAAAACATAGGCAGCGCAATGATAGAAACAGCGTTTATAGCGCGGTTTTGAAAATTACAACTATTTCATATTTTTTTATTGATAATGATAATAGAATAGAATCTCAAGGAAATATCAATGCAGTGTGCTTGTTATGCAATAAAGAATCATTTAAAAGTGTTTCCTAAAATTAGTCAAATGCCTATTGTTCCTTGGAGTCGATTGCGAAGTGCGTTAGGCCAGCAGTTGTCAATGCGACTGGGTACAGGATCTCAGCTAATCCCCCAGCACTCGCTCCCTCGTCGCTTGCGCCGCGGTAATCGACTAACTCTGCAAGGTGCTCGGCGACCGACTTCGCCGGGAATTAAGCCACTCGTTAGCGACTTTTTGCGAGACTAGCGAAATCTCTTGAGAAGTTAGCGAAAAAACATTTATAGGTTTGTTTTGGAGTTCGCTCGTAACGAGCGCCGCGTAGAGCGAACTCGTTCGCGAGTTCGTTTGTTGACACGCAAATTGGACAAATGCGACGCAAGCATTTAAAGTTTGTGATGCTTAACTTTGCGACATGTTGGAGTTTATAGTAGCTTGTGTGACTGGTGCATAATGAGAGGCATTAATACACGAGTTTTTAATGTCTAATTATGGGTACAGACGCATTCATTACTTTATCTACATGCATATCATATTTTTTCTACAATACGTGAGAAACCTGCATCTGTGGTTGCTGTGTATATTAACGTATCTGTATTTTAATGTTTACAATAAAGTATCGGTCACTGATACTTTAATGTGAACATGCAATACTTTAATGTTAAAATTACAATAAAACCGCAGATACAGGTTCCTTGATATAGGCCATTTGCTTATCGTTTCTGAACATATTGAAGGGAAGTTGCAGGAACAGTCATAAATTAAAGGACATTGCATTTTGTCGGAAGAGGTCGCACTTATCTCGCTTTCTCAGTTACTTTCGATGAGTAGGCATTGTGCCTCTATTTAACTCGGTATAACCATATAGCTTTTGGCATGCCGTCGCATTGTTTTCAACTCGGCCGATTTTACTGTCAAGTAAATAAGATCTATTGAAACGTTGAGAATACGATAAGACGTCAAAAGCAATATGAATTTACCGAGTAGAATAATGCCCTTGAAGCAACGCTATTTACTCGGTAAGAAGATTCGGTGAGTGGATTCGTAAGGAATTGAGGGAACTCCTGAAATAACATATTATAAGCATACATATAGCGATTTTAGTATTTTCAGTAGTTCAGTAGTTTCAGTTGTATTTGCATACAGAAAGTATCATTTGGTAAAGTGGAACTGATGATGAAGACCACAAATGGCCACAGGAACTCCTCAACGGTACCTATTTCAATGGTGATGATAAGTTATCTCGATTAAGATATTGCGACTATGATGAAGCACATTTAAATAGTGTAAATGTGACTATCAATTTCCCGCGACGTTGCTTGCGGCGAGCTTGAATTGTCCTATAGTTTCTTATTGAGATGTGGGACTACATAACAGCAAGTTATGATCACTAAAAAGTTTGAATTAAAATAAATGTTTAAAAACACAAAAAAGGTACAAAACCACTGGAAAAGTACAGTAAGTATAAGGCAATGTAAAATAAAGGCGTAGCACGATAAGATACTCTATATTTTATGTTCCTGAAAATAATTCTTGAGTCATAATTAGTGAATGACTTGAGAGCCTTGTCTCAAGCATTGTTCATTCCTTTCGTTTGTTTACCCTGAAATCATATTCCTCCCATTTTAAACGAAAATCATAAGAAGAGGGAAGATAATTAGTTCCAATAAAATAAAATAACTAATGTCAATAGTGCTTGTCGTAAATTCTACTACTGAGGGCTCAACTGACTTGTATTTGATTCGTGGAAAACGCCGAATTTTCTAAAGTAGAACGCCGAAATTTCTGGAATCTTGAGTAAGGATGTAGTTCAATAACAGGGAATTTCTGAGAGGTTCGATAAACTTCTCATCCCAATCAAGGGTAACTTAATTGGTACAGTACCTACAATTCAAATCACTCTCAATATACTACCCGTATGCACCTCGAACCAATTGGCATATGTAAAAGAGGGTGGTTAAGACCAGCGCCTTTATTCTACTACCGCGGGAATATGGCGTTTCCACAATGAAGTGATTTCGCCAGTGTCAAGTATATATAAGTATAAATCAATATAGCAATAAAACACAATACAATCTTCTCTAGGAAGATTGGGGGCAACGTTGTACGGTGATATGTAGGACAGAGGCCAAGATAGTTTTAACCTCTGTACCACTGCCAGTCCACTTGAAACGAGAAGTAAGATGCCAGGATACACGAAATAAGTCAAAGTCTTCTATCACTGTGCAACACAAAGGCATTAAAAGTACAAATCACTAACAGAAAATAACTTTGAACACCTAAATACACAAAAATAAAAACTAAAACTAATTACACATCCGCCATCTTTTGACGTTGCAAATGGCCTGTCACCGTTTTAATAACTCTTATTTAATTGACAGTAATGGCGGATGACGTCAAAACAATACCATAAAGAAGTCAAAGACGTTACGTTTTTTACCGTCGGGACTAGACGCCCTGAGAGGCTATTGCCCAACGCACTCGCAATTGCAATCGTTTTCATTTTGAAAATCGAATGCTTTTCAAAATGATTTTGAAGCCGATTCTGATTGCGAGTGCGTTACGCAATGGTGACGCGGTCTTGTATGGATTGGAATACTGCTGGTATGCAAAAGAAATGGATGAACAAAGAGTACATGACTGTGACCGAAATGATAATGTTGAGATGGATGGAGAATGGATATGATGCGAGGCATGAAATACACGGAAGCGGCGCGGCGCAGGTAAGGCACAGGTAAGGCGTAGGCGCGGCGCAGGTATGGACGCGATTAGGCGTGGAAAAGTCACAGGCGCGATACTAAATAAGTGTATAACTTATTTAGTGTCGCGCCTAGTTTAGAAGAGGCGAGTAAGCGCAGGGCGAGGGCCCGGCGAGGACGAGGCGAAGACATACCTTTTCCGGGCCTACGGGAGGCGCGCCGCACTTTTTGTGCGTATTTCACAACTTGTCGCTTTGTTGAGAAGAGTTTTAAATGTGAATATAGAGGGCACTACAGCTAAGGGGGAGACCTAAGAAGAGATGGATGGAATGTGTAAAGAGCGATATGAAAAATAAGGGAGTGAAGGAGATGACGGCTGATAGGGATGTTTACAGGAAAATGACGTGCTGCGCTGATCCCACATGATTTTGGTAAGGACAAGACGATGATGATGGTGGACACAGTGGTAATATTTTTGCTCTATAATCGTGACTTTTCAGCTTCAACTATTAATATCATTGATTGGTAAATACAAAATGGAGGTATGGGACATTACATGTAAAAACCGTTAAATAATAATTCTAACAGTTAACTTTACACCAAAATTTTAATTTTAAAACTATCTTGATTTTAGATAATGAGAATGTAACGAAAATTGCAGTACGTAAGTCGCTTTGGCGAAAGTAAGAAAATATCGAATTGCACCTGATCTTTATCTGAGGATTCTTAAAATTAGATAGTCTAATTATAAGTACTAAAGAACATTGAATATTCAACTCAGTAAAATAATATTGTCTTTGACGTGTTGTTATGGTGTTGTTTTTAACTGGGCCGTCAATACTGTCAAGTAAATAAGAGCCATCAAAACGTTAACAATATGGAAACACGTCAAAATCAATAAGGCTTTACCGTGTAGAATCTCAGCCCAGTTATGAAAGTTAACCTCCTTAAAGTGGCGACCGAAAACTCGTCGATAACATACTACGAGTTTCTACGGCGTGAGGAGCTACGGCGTAGCAAGTGGCGCGTAGCTCATACATACTCATTGCTACAAGATCGTCGAGAATCTTTTGAGGAACTTATAATGGGCTCTAAGAATATTATTATGTGCTAGTTTATTATTAAGATAGATTCTAATTTGTTTTGAAAGTCAATTGAAGATATGCCTTTTTCTTTTAGAAGGACGAATCTTATATAGCTAACAAGGCACGTTGAACTAATATAAAATTAATATTTTTTAATAACTAATAATGTTTTGAAAACAAAACAATTTTCATTGTATTCATGTACACAGAAAAAATGTTGCCTAAAATCATAACTGGCAAAATTATACGAAGTGGCGTCAAATGTAGCGAAATAAACAATGAGGGAAAAAAGATTTCACGAAATATTCCCTTCCGTTGCTTCGAAATTACAATGGGAATGCTGCAAACGGGAAAAATTTGAACAAATGCCTTAGATTTATTTTAATATACACATTACGCATTTAAAACACGAATAAATTAGTGTACTCGGGTTTCGAGGGAAACTGCATTTGAAAAATACATTGTTTTTTTCCGGTGTTATTTAACTGTGACTGCGTTCGTTGGCTGGCTAGTTAGTTCTGGTTTTATGGAATAACGAGTAATAGAAGATCGTGATGTTTAGATGTATTTTGTTGAGTATTCGGAGAGCAATAAAGCTCTTCCTTTTTATCCTGAAAATAGTACAGTTTCTGGGAAAACAGTCGTAACTAAGTATAATGTACTAATTCCAAAGAAGTAATTTCGGGGAAAGAGCTAATAATGAAAGGATCTAAAGCACAGTCACCGTATTTAAATGACTAATAACCACTTTAAAAAAAACTGTTAATTACTAAAACCCGAAGGACGATAGTTATAACGCACTTTAAGTTGGTTGGTTACCTGACTGCTATTTTACTTGCAATGTATGTATGTATGTATGTTCGTATCAAATCTTACAAGGAACATCCAAGAGATCGATTGAGCTGAAATTTGGGGTACGTGCGTACCTTCGATGACAATACAATAATATGGCACCATCGAGCTGCTCCTCGCGGTAAAATTCTCGGCGGTAAAATCCAAACGTATTTGACCAGTTACGGTATTGTTTATAAGTCTGCCGCCATTACTGTCAAGAAAATAAGAGCTATCAAAACGTTGACAATGCGATAACAGATCAAAAACGATATTGTTTTACCGTGTTGAATAGAGGCCCTGCAGGCCGATTGCCTAATGCAATCGCAAACTCAATCGTTATCATTTTGATAGTCCTGCATTCAAAATGAAAACCATCTTTCCGCTTTGAAGACGATTGCGATTGCGAGTGCGTTAGGCAATTGGCCAGCAGGTCTGCTGAGCTGGCTGGTCAAATATTGATTTTAAAAATAATAATTGTTTCCTCGGAGAAAAATTGTTATATTCTATATTTAAAGTTTTTTTTCTCTCCATTGTACATTGGTATTGTTTGCCCCGAAAAAAATATAATATGTCAAAATATTTTAAAACACAACACCCTCCATCCATTCGGCTAAAAAAGTAGACTTCAAAGCGAGATCAAATAAAAATCATTAAAATGCAACAACGTAATATTATACGGTTTTTAATAATACCTGACACGATACCACATAACATTGATAATTTATGTCTACCCCCGGGAACGCATAAAAGGGGCAACAATACCTTCAAACGAACATAACCCGCGCGAATACCCCATCGTACCCTATATACATCTTGACAGCCGGACGATTTTCAACCCTTTATAATAAAAATAAAGTCGGAAATACAATGAGAGGTTAAGGGCCATTACGCCTTTTTTTCTAAAAAAAGGTGATTGTTACTCGAGTAAAATCTGTAATACGGATAGCGGTACTTTTAATTAACAAATGGCTTAATTATTTCGCATCGACGAGCCGCCATTATGAGTAAATTAATTACGTTTAGTAATTAATTACTCGCATGAAGGCAAGATAAAGGGTAAGAGTAATAAAAGGATTTGAGGCTTTGTTTAAAAAAAGGTTATGCAGTACCTACTCCGAAAACGTTTTACTTCCGTACCTAAGAAACATTAACGAATCGTCAGCGATTG
This sequence comes from Acleris sparsana, assembly GCA_923062465.1. Classification (NCBI taxonomy): domain Eukaryota; kingdom Metazoa; phylum Arthropoda; class Insecta; order Lepidoptera; family Tortricidae; genus Acleris; species Acleris sparsana. The sequence goes on from OV281289.1 coordinate 5,629,928, forward strand.
GAATAGTAGCCGTATTGACTTTGGTATCATAAGTAATAAACGTGAGTCTTTTAAGGATTCGTCCTACGGATTTGTTCCTGATTCGTCATATTCCAAATTGGTCATGTTCCAAACTCGTCAATTTCCTAACTGGTCATATTCCAGATTCGTCATCTACCCTTAAGCATGAGCAAACCTTCAACACGCTTGGTCGCATGCCCTTATTAAATCCTGCGGCTTAAGCTCATTAATTTATAAATAGAATAACGTTACTCCTTTGGTTACAATGTTATCTGAGATCAAGGCGGGATATAATAGATTTTATTGAAAATTAATGATACTGTTTAATTAATCAACGTTCAGCCGCGGGAGGCTCCAGCGCAGATTGATGGTTGTGGCGATCCTTCTGGGAGGCTTTAATCTGGGAGTGGACAACTTTCCGCTGACACGTTGAAGATAAAATCAACCGTTGAATGTTTTTGTGTATTTTATAGCGAGCTGCTAAGATTTACAAAATATAAACAAATATGGACACCGGTGCAGTGATTTGCAGGCTTTCATTTTCAAATTCGCGTTACGAGTAAGGGTCAATTCATGCGACTCAACATATACTTCATTAACTACACCAAATACCATTGTGAGAATTTATACTACGTAGCTCAACGTATTCCGAATTCTCACAATGAAATGTGTACATTTTCATGTAGTAAACAAAGTATATTTTGAGTCGCATGAGCGTGCAGCGTCGCGTCGCGTCGTATCTCGCTATTTTGACCCTAAAATGTACAAAGATGAACGTACTCGTATGTAAAATCTTTTAAAAATAATGCAAACATCCATTTTTGTATAAGGTAGTGTTGTAGTAGGTAAGGTTAGATTCATCATCATCATCATCATCATCATGTCAGCCGAAAGACGTCCACTGCTGGACATAGGCCTCCCCCAAGGCTTCCCTAAGTTTAGATTAGAATGATAAAATCTAAAAGAGATGGTTTTAGATATAACAAATTATACGTGATGATGATAATGCGGTATATTGTGTGGGCTCGACATTGCGCGGTGGCCGCTGCAGCGGCGGTGAGCGGCGGGTGGTGGAAACAATTTCATAGACTCTGCCTAATTGCCACTGCGGTGACTTTAACATTCTATTCTATTCTATCTCTTCAAATAACCCAGCCAGTGTGTCTGGGTCTTTGTAACTCCCAAATTGATAAACAGCTTCGAACCAATTATTTTAAAATTGTTAGCTATTATTTCAGGGGCTCGACTCTACTCGAGAAAACCATATTGTTTTTGAATCTAAATCTATTACTATTTATTAGTTACCTTATAGTATTAACATAAAGTATTAGTGGGTCCTTGGTAAGTAAAACAATAGATACTTGTGTTTGGAGGTCCCGCTCCTCCACTACGGCGTTTACGGTAGATTACTTCTTGCGAGGAGTATTATACTCTTACTAACGTTACAGTTTTAACAATAAAAGAAAGAGAGGTGTATATTATATATGTGTATGTATCTGTGTGTCTCTGTTTCTGTCAAGTTATCGTATTGTTTTTACGCCTCCGTCCATTACTATGCAGTAAGTAACAGCTATCACAAGTAAAATACAAACCCTGCCTAACCATCGCAGTGGATAATATCGTAGCGTGCTTCACACATCTCTTAACTTGTTTGTTTTGTCTATTTGTGGCTTTGTAACTTAAATCGAGAAGCGACTTAGTACCAATTGTTTAAATTGAAAGTAACTTCATGATAATTTTAAAAGTTATCAACTCTAAAAGACGGGTAACCCAATATCGTAGGGTTTTTGAATCAATTAAAGTTATTTATGTACAGTGCAGTGGCGAAGTTAAATTCGGCCAAACTGTTATTTTTTGTGTTAAAATTGAATATAATGGGCCTGCATATTATAATTATCATTGCCAAGCGGTATAATTCTATTTCATAACGGGATTGCTGAGCCGAATGAGCTGGAGCGCGGCCAAAGCGGCGCTCGTCCTGAAAATGGACTAATGCAGACCAGATGATGTTGGATTTATGCGCTTTGTTGCGCTTCTAAACAAGGCTGCGTGTTGCACAAATTTGCATTCTGGATGACAATTTTTACTTGCCCAGCTACAGTTGATTGCTTGGAACACTGGGGGAAACAATCGTGTGGTGGGTGAGTGTGAAAAGTCTTGGTTGGTCCAGTACTTTTAAAAACTAAGTTAAGTGTAACCATTCAAATGAAAGAAAAAGCCGTTCTAAAATCAGTTGTACCTTTATGCTTACACAAGTACGAGTATGCGAACGATATGCCAGTGTGTTTTACTTAAACTATTTCAGGCAATGTTGGATAAGGTCTCTATTCTTGTCGATAAAACCATATTGCTTCTGATATGTATGGTTATATATCGTATAGTTTTTAACTTGGCCACCATTACTGTGAAGTAAATAAGGGGTGCCTTTTCCTTTATAGACAAACATTTCATAGACACTATCACTTCACAAAATGAAAATTCTGTGAAGTGATAAAGTCTATGAAATGACTGTCTATAAAACAAGGGTAAACTGTAAATAAGAGCTATCATAACAATACGATACCCAGTCAAAAGGAATTAGATTTTACCGAGTAGAATCACTTTGGCATATAAAAATCATTATAAGTTTAAAAAATATCAAAGCAACTTATAAATTGCCTTTTTCATTTCAACATTATTGTAAAAATAATATTTTCGCGCAGGCTTTATCTCCTAGCGCTTTGTCTTCCACATTGTTCTTTAAGTAAAGCATTTCAGGCTAGATTGCTGGCGGCCTAAGTCTGGTAAAGAAAGGCTGTCTAAGTCAGGCTTCGCTTTCATACGTCATCTTTGATGCGTCCTTTGTTATTTTACCAGATTGGTTAACAATACATTTTGTTAAAATATCATTTTGAGAGTAGTTGGAAACTAAAGAAATCCTGCCAACTCTGATCATTGTTGTTTGATCCTAAGACAATCCACTTCTTTGAGTTGGGTTACCGTATCAAATTGAACGTACATTGAATGGAAAGGGTTTTCATAACGAGCTGTTTTAATCGGCACACAGAGAAAAAGTTCTAATGATTTAATGTTGTTGGCCACTATAAGATCATTAAGTAAATAAGTTCATATCAGGGGATAATGTCACGCAAATTGATCTGGTCCGAAATACAACGATAAATTATAAGGTTAAAAGAGAAAAGCAAGCTTTAAAAAACCCATCTGCCATCAAGTAGTAATTTTTCATTTCGCCAATTAGACATTTCATTAATTTTAATATATATTTTAATATAGGTTAAGATGAATCTAACCACGTATAATTTATTATAATCGGTTTATCCGGTTAGCAGTTACAAGCGGACATTGAATCGGACATATATACAACCCAAACACATAACTCTCCTTTTGGGCTTTGCTGCAGTCGGGTAAAACACCAAGACTCTGGAACACTCGTGCTCTTCAAACATTTTTTTTTATGGCAATGAGAAGGCACGCGATGGCCAGCTAGTTGAGTGGGATCTGAGACCCATAGACATTTGAAATCTCAAAACTGTAATCCTAAGACGTCAAATACGTTGCCAACCCTGAAGACTTAGATAGAATGCCTCTATGCTAGTAATTTCACCGGTTGTCTTGGCCCCGCACACATGCGGACACTGCTGCTTGGTGGTGGGTTATTAGATAAGGTGGTGGTAGCGATCCGGATGGACCCTGCACAAGGTCCTACCACCACTAAATACTAATAAAATAAAAAACATTTTCCAAATAGGCCACACCACCATCAAATCCACCAACTTTTTTTTACTAACTCTTGCACTGTATGTTAATCGATACCAGCAATCGCTTATCAGTCATACACAAAAAAAAATTGATGTGATTTTACTCATTGGGTAACGTACTTTCGATGTCAAATAATCGCCTGGACACACTTAACGATTACACCCTGTATAGCGACAACCATTAACAAAAAAAATTAGTAATTACAGACGTAGGTAATTATTTGTTCCGTTAATTACGTTATTAAAATTGCGACATGCACCTGAGATGCATGCGCGCATGAATTTAAAAGCAATTCCATTATAAGTTTGCAGTTGATGCGGCATTCGCGAGTTTCGGATAATGCGAGGCGGAACTTTCTCGTATGATACTAAATAGCTCGCGTTCTGGGGTTGCGTTTATACATGTCACACTATAAATTAAGTTACTAAAAAGCAAATGTTGTGAGGTTAACTTTGGATTAAGTTACTAAATTTATAGCGTTATTTCTTTAACGTGAACACACCTGCCATCTTTAGATTATGTACGAATTTGTTTGTAATTGGTTTTTGTGCAATAAAGAGTTTACGTAGGTACATACATACTTGCCGTCCGGATCGCTACCACCATATCATCCATTAACCTACCGCCAAACAGCAGTGTTCGCATTGTTGTGTTCCGGTTTGGGGATAAGACAGCCGGTGTAATGACTAGCATAGAGGCATTCCATCTTAGTCCTCAGGGTTGGCAACGCATTTGCAGTCTTAGGCTTGCAGTCTTATGAATGTGATATCTATGGATCACAGTTTCCACTTACCCTCAGGTGGTATGTGTGCTTGCTTGCGTTTTCTATGCCATAAAAAAACACACACACACACACACATGCAGGCGGAGCAACTACGATTGTCAATCAGCGTTATCAGTGTTATAGGCGCGCACATTAAGTCGCTTCATGTGTACTTGTACGAAGATGTTCTACCGGTTTGTTTATACTGTGGCCGCAGCATGAACATTTTAAAGGATTTATTCGCCATTATAAAACGATAATGTAATCGATAATTTCCGTATTGCTAATTTCATATGATTTGGCCATACATAAAGAGAAGGAAAGGAACGGAGAAGTCATAAGTATATGTAAAACGACCGTTCACGATATCTTCGGGAAAGCGTTTAAAAGGTTTAAGGGACTGAAAAAGAATCGTTATCTATGTCCGTTCCTAATGTTGGAATCGAGGATAGAATTAATAACTTTATTTTAAAATTGGCAAAAACATAAAGTGCTTCTAATTTCTGATTTGTTTTCCATATCATATAAAAGATACCATGATAATTTGCATAGAGTATAAATTAGGCCAAGAATTATGAACTGTCAGATTTATATTTATTATTATTTCATTGAATTGTATTGAAGTATCATTATTCATTACCAAAGTCTTCAAGATATTTAACTCCAGAACATTTTTGTTCATGGCTACACTTTTGAATGCCTATTTAATTATAAATTAAAAATAAGTTCCATACTCTAATTTTAAATTGGCAAATGTCAGACCGTGGGGGCTTCAAAATATGCAGACGGAGCTTAACAATCCTCTTCAGACAAGCTGGTTTATTTTGGTTTTATAACGTAATGCTAAATTTTTTCCTACCATGATACAATATTAGACCAAATTTTCATGCGAATAGAGTTTAGTTTCTGTATACACTAGATCGTTAGAGACGATGTTGAATGCTGATAGAACAAAATTTCAATAACGTAGTTTTTGTAAAAGTCTGAACGCCGCATTTAGGTTTTAGTGGCGAATAAAATTATGTTAACAAGTAAATTGTGTACTTTAGATCTCAGCTGGCTTTGGAAATGTTTGGTAAATCTTTTTGATCATAGACTGCGTGAAGTTAATATTTATTTAATATTTCTATATTAATATCAGCAACAAGTTAAATATGCTGTAATAACATATTTTATCTGCGTACAACACCAATCATCGGCTTATTGATCGAACGTTTGTAACTTTGCCTTGTAAAAACCTTTTAGGTACTTACTTAAGTACATAGACCGATCAGTGCTTTTTATGAAAACATTTTTATTAGGGTTGCAACAATAACATCATTAGAAAAATACTTCTTTGTTAAAAAACCTCAAGCAAATTCAAAAGAAATAAAAGACCAAATTTTTCAATTAAATCTTAATTATAACCAAAATAAAGCGACTACGTAACGTCAAACAATGTATTTCAAACGTCGCGCCAACCTTTTGTCCCTACGCAGGGCTTCCCAACATACGTAACCAAAGTAAGCCACTGTTCCACCATTTCCACCAGCCCTCTGTTTACGGCAATTGTGCTAATTTCCTCTAACGAAGCGGTCACGTAACTGTAGCAGCCTCCAGATGATAATGAGACCTAAAATCGTTAATAGGATTATGCTGACAAATTGGATATTGAGAGTAAGCCGGGCTAAGGTCGCGGTGGACACAGCAAGTGCCCGTAATTAGCAGTAACTAAGGGGATCGAGGGCTGATTAAAACTGGCTTTGCTCGGCCACTTCGGACTTAAACTCTGTGTTATTATTCCTCGAATTTGTGCACGGACTTAAATATACTATGTAAGTTTGAGCTCAGTATCAATTGGGGAAACGTGTCTTTCCTTTAGGGCCACTTGTAGGTATCAATAATGGCCGCACTCAGGGCCGTATTAATAATCTCATCTTGACTGTGAGGCCCGTCACAAGATACGTCAAAGTAAACGCTAAACCATACAACACTGTCATTTTTGACGCATCTCGAGACGAGCATTAGAGTTGAGATCAGTTTATTAATACGGGTCTCAGAATCAGTTAATGACGATAATGTCGTCCCTTAGTAACGAATTTAGATGCAAAAGTTTGAAAAAGGAACTCGTTAATCGTTTCGAAAATATCTCTGAATCGGGTGGTTAATAGGAAGTAGCGAATATGAGCTAAGTAAAATAGCATTGAAGATACTCTAGCAAATACAATTTGTCCACGTTGTCTTACTTTTTGCCATTCCTGAACAAAAAGTAACCACTACGTCACCATTCGTTAGCTGGAACGAGGCCTCACTACATTTAATGTGTTCCTAAGTGCTCTGTAAATTTGCTTGTTTTTACGAAAACAATGAAACTAGACTAAACCAGTAGAAGTAAGAACATATATATAATATATACGTTTGAAGCGAATCTTTAATTGTCGTGACGTCTGCCGAATCCCCCTAATCCTACCCATGGAATACACATTTGCTACTCTACAGTTAACTATTCTGAGAAATATGTCCAGTAGCTCCAAACCTCTTTAAAAACCTAACATAAGTAGCTCTAAAGCCAATTTATTCCCTTTATCATAAGGTTGCTTGTAGTCGCCCGACCCATGGTAAGCCGTGGACCTAGAATATATTTGCCGGATAAGATAGCCGATCTCACTACAGAGGTGAGCTTACATAAGATCAATATGAGCCGTATTACTGCCCGGGCCGTAATTATTAGCTTACTTTATGCCCTCATAACCATTAAAGGCAGCATTGTGCGTTAACGGAAGAATAAAAATAAATTAATACACTCGCCATAAGCAGCGAGCGCGATAGAGCGGGTTAGGCTGTATTGAATAATTAAATGGCCGCTTTCGGCGCAAACGAGTGGATTATCGAGTCCTACCAATTAGGGGTAAACGACGCAGCTGCTTCTGATTGGACTTTCATATTAATTAATTTCAACTCAATGATTATGAAACAACTATTGCCAAACTTTAACCTCGTTACCTCTAATAAATAATAGATCCTTCATTACGCGGGTTGATTTAAAATAGTTTCATCAACTCATTACGTTCCGTGAAACTAAAACGAGTCTCTAGCGACCATTGTTATGTAATTTTCTCATCCAATTACGATTCCCCTTGTCCCGTAATCCTATTTGCCTGCTGCTACCATTTAGCGACGTCAGCCCGAGACTAAGGCCCGTGTTTCGCTTTTCATTACATTTTATTAAGTTAATAGTAATTCCGTGATAGTATAATGCCACGGTAATGACTAAGAGTCGTGTGGAAGTCTCTTCTTGTTTATTTGAATGATAAGGGCCCTCCAGCCGACATTCGCGGCACAAAGAGCGATCGTATCCCCTCGCAGTTTTAATGGGATAGAAACGTATCCGTCCCCTTTAACGACAGCTTTATAAACGTATCTTATATCTTATTTTGTCCCGCTCTAGCGCGTTTGTCAGACGTAGATATGTCACTTTTATATACTTGCAGGGGTGTAAGTGGTTTGCGCTATTTGGGGTGACGGGACGGACACATTACTCGGTAAAAGGAAAATGATGGTGCACTTCGGCAAAATATCACAAACCACCCCAAGACAAGGATGAAAGGAAACATCTGAATGTCAATGGTTTATATAAAAGTAATGTATATTGAATGAAAGTCCTACAGCTATGAATTCCAAAAACTGGTGTTTTAATCTAGTATATTAAAAATAACAGACTATTAAATTTGCAAAACGGTAAATTGTGAGGATATAGTTACTAAATGAAACTTCCCATCGCCCACAGCCCACACGTTAGTGTTGTTCTAGGTTTTGCGGAAGCGTAGGCGTTAGTATCCATTAGCCGACATCCGTATTAAATGGGGCAACTGATATTGTTGGATAAAAGTAATATTTAGGCCTATGGTAATTTCAGAAGAAGATCAGCACAGTCAGCGGATGGGACTGACTGTCCTGAACATACCTATAGAACTATAGAACGGAGAAACCAGCGTGTGTAGCAGCAAGTTGACTTGGTGGTCGCCGGCTTGATATACATGTAGCGGGTTGTTTCGACAGAAGGTCAGCACAGCCAGCAGACGGGCCTGTGACTGTCCTATACATACCTGTAGTAGAGCAGCGACACCAGCGCATGTAGCAGCAAGTTGACCAGATGGTAGCCCGCTGGGTGAAGTCCATGCAGCGCGTAGTTCCAGCGAAAGGTCAGCACAGTCAGCGGACGGTAGGATTTGTGGGACTGTTCCTGTAACAAACAAAGATGAGTCAATACTTGTGTTTGAACGTGGTGACTGTTGTTATATTATAAATACCAGTATGAGTTAACACAAGCCAATTACAAACATGTGTTAAGAAATGCTGTTTCTGTGGTAAGTGAATAGGTATATGACAGGATCGGAGCAAAATCGAAACGATATTGTGGAAACCATTGCTAAAAAACTGTTCTAATATACTTAGCTAAAAAACTTAGAAGTAACAGGAACAATAAACAGTTTTCTTTCGATACGTCGTAAAACATCTTGACCTTTATAAGGAAACTTTTCCAATCGTGTACCCGCAGTTTGACAATTACAAGGTCACTTCGATGTTTAGGTCGGTAAATAAGTTATTACTGCCTTGTGTACTTTACTCTGTATGTATTTAAACTATTTATTGCACAAACAGAAAATAGCAAACTAAAAAAAAAACAGAATCACAAAAGGTTAACTTTAACAGTTGATATCATACATTACTAAAGATATAGCGGTGCTTTGACATCCGAAAGTTGATGGAAAGTAATTTTTCATAAATTATCAATTTCGATAGTTTCCTAAATTATGTTTTTTTCTTCATTTCTTGCCCTTTTAAGACAAAAAAAATGTTAAAATACAGCAATACATTCGAAAATAACCGGAAACAATAATGTTTAGGGAATATGGAACACAATTTGTTTGTTTTGCATAATCACAACTACCAAATAATACATACATTGTCAGAAAACAACTAATCAAAACCCCTTTTCCGCTATGCGTATCGATAAATGGCTCTGATTGGTTGGAAATTAGGTTAAGTATGATGGTTAGTTATTGCCTAAGTACGATATACGCTACAATACATACGAATCCCTCGTTCGTTAATACGCGGCTGTGTACCAGAGCAAACATCATAAACTGGCATTAATATTCAGCACCACGGTAACATTGACTTTGACGATCAACGTTATAATATTCGTCAATTATTCATATCTGCTATACCGGAGTAAAGTGCCAAAGTAAGTGCTTTAGTCTGCAGCATTACACTAAATCATTTTAAGTCGTCAACGTAAAGAACGAAGCTAATCTATTCCAAGAGAGACTAGTCATTGGCTTGTTATACGTCGGTGTATAACCGCTTCAATGTCAAATTTAATAATAACATCTAAAATACTTTGTTGTTTGGATATGTCAAAAGTAATGTGTAAGTAGAAACATTATTAAATGTTGTTCGACAAACATCAAACGCAAATGAGATGGATATCACTGTTTGCAGAAAGGGACAGTCTAGAAAGAAGCGTTTAAACGAGAATATTAGAAATATCTAAATGAGTCGAGGTATCCTTTTACTTTGAGAGTACGAATATAAATTGTTCTACAAAATACATCTTTTGCCACTTTCGCCTTATTACACGTGCCGTCGTCCGCTTCACTATTTCCCACTAGAAACTAAACGCTTCCTGAAACAAATTTCTCTTCAAAGATGCCTCTGAACAATGCTTGCACACGTTCAAAAATGCCTCTGTCTCATAAACATGATTCATAGACATACAAAATTAGCAAGCGGAACGGCAATATAGGGTGCTTCTTTAAATGAAATTCCATGTCAGGTAGCTTGTCCCATAATGGCGCACATTTATCACCGGTACAATATAGGAGTAATAATAAATACTGTTATAACTTCGCCTTCTATCCGGTTCAAGCCGGCGAGCGTTGTAGTATCGCCACATACATCAGCGAGTGAAACAAATTGAAGTATTTATGATCTCACGGCAACATTCATACCAGTTAAAATGTTAAGTTGCAGTGCATAATTTTTGCGCGGGGCGCTGTTGCGATTTTTAATCGACGGTTTCGAGTGTGATGGACGGGTTTTTGAGATAAAGTATAATTAAAATATATTGCGGTGGTTTTGTTTTTTGTATTGGTCTAGATTTCAAAGCGCCACTAAACACAGCCCAAAAAATATTCTAAATAGAAACAAGGAAGTTTATCACTAGAAAAGGGAAATAAGTAGTTATAGGGCACAAGGCACTGCAAGAGGAAACGCTCAATGTGTTACCGCGGAGCAATAGAGCCCTTTTTAGGATTCCGTATCCAAAGGATAAAAACGGGCCCCTATTATTAAGATTCCACTGTCCGTCTGTTTGTCTGTCACCAGGCTGTATCTTATGAACCGTGATAGCTAGATAGCTGCAAATTTCACAGATGATGTATCTCTGTTGCCACTATAACAACAAATACTAAAAACATCATAAAATAAATATTTAATTGAGGCTCCCATACCATACCATACCACAAACTAAAATGGTATGGTATGGAACCCTTCCTGCGCAAGTCCGACTCGCACTTGGCCGGTTTTTTTGTACAGATATTCTTTAGTTCACTCCACATTTAACTCCTAAGATAATCCAAGTAAACCACGCATATGTCACGGTATAAATAAATCAACAAAGTAGTATATCCGTCCGACATCCGTCATAACGCCGTGACGGAAATCATTACAAGCCGGTTTATCTGCCGCGCGTCCGCTCCGTGATCCTAACGGCTTCCAGGACATTATGAACTGTTACCAAGTTCCAGGGAGGGGACAGAGCTATATAATGGATATAACTCTTACCTTTTTGCTTGTTCTTTGCATGTTTTAACTGTTTACGCCTTTTAATAAGTGACCGGTGAACAGAATTATACGTTGGTGTCATTATGACCAGACGACGCGTTGTCCTAGTTGGTGGTAGGGCATGCAATATCGGACGGTTCTCAATTCCGGAATTGATTTTCGAGATTAGCCTTTAATTCCGGAATTCCGGAACTAGTTCCGGAATTGAGGATTTCATTACTTTTTTTGCGATTCTTTCAATGTAGGGCAAAATAAAACAAAAAATTGTAATCAACATTTATGTACTAATAATTAACAGACGTAATTAGTCGTTTTTTCCTTAAACCAAATTAATAATCACAGTAAACATTATTACTCAAACAAAACATATGGTTATTATAATAATTTACAAAAGTGTTAATATTTGGCAAAAGTAATCGACATAATTAAGATTACATATTACATAAAATACACACTAAACATTTTAAAAATCACAACAAAATGTAACAAAATTAAATTAATAGGTAAACTCAGAGTCTTATCAATAACCAAAAAAACTAATAATCCTAAACCTTTTTTGTCATGTGCTAAATGTTTGGTTATTATGAATAAGGTATCGATACTCAAGTTGACATAAAATACACACTTAAAAAATCTCAGAGATCATATGCTTTAAAAAATCAACATTGTAAAATCAAAAGAATAAATGGTTAAACACAATTTTAGCAATCGTGTTGCCCGATTTAGGTAGATCGTATCCACTCTTTTTAAATAATTTTCGTAGATCTTGACTTTCACTAAAAAGTCTAAAAGTAACACCATCTAAGGCCGTCAGTCTGGACACGATCGTTTCCAGGGATTCATTCCCAGCCGACTTGTAAAAATCTGTCACAAGTTTTCGTTTTTGCCTTGTTTTGTCGGCTGGTCATATTCTGTTGACATAGGTGTCGAAGCAGAAATACCTGTAGATGTTCCAGGCGTTTCACTATTCACTTCGAAATTTGTAGGGAAGGCGATATCTGGATGTTTAGAGCGTAGGTGTGTGTGTAAGCCAGTTGTGGCCCCGCCTGCAGTTTTGAGTATTTTGTGACGTCTTGCACTGAGCCGAGTGTCCGTCACTAGCACGCAGATAGTGTTTCCATATTTTTAATGTGCTCTTTGAAAATTCCACGTACTTCACCTTTTTTCCTGTAGGAGACCTGAAATATAATAGACATTTAATATAGCTAACTTGATTTGTAATCTTTTTAGTACGGTTTTTTAAATATGCAAAAAACAATTTTAACATGACGACTATACTTTTTAAAAAAACATTCAATATCAAACATGGGTGTTCATGTTAATAGTTAGTTCTTTTCATGTATACAGTGTGTGCAACACATTCAATTCAACTTAGATTGACCACAGAAATTGTCAGTTAAGAAATCTTTTAAATGCCATATCATACCTCACGTGCTTTACATACCCCTGGGTGAGCCAGCTCGATTGCTGTGTTTTATGTTACACAGTGTTTTAAATTCTTAGGTTTATTTTGTGCTTGTGTTAGTGAGATTTAAATTATGTATCACGGGACTGACATACCCGAGCCAAGCCAAGCGACTCAAAGACCCTAATTTTGTAAACGAGAATAAAAAAAACATTAAGGTTTGGAAATAATCAAGGTAAATAATACTTACATTGTCATTTGATGCCGCACGCATGTCACACACAATTAAAATAAGGAATACACTCGCAACGGTCACGAAGCCACAAGTCACAACACAACGTTCATCAACAGGTTTGCAATACGAACTGATTGTATTTATTATTGTTTAGGTGAAATAACAATGTGAGACAGACATAGGATTTTAACGGGTTTTTGTCTCGCTCTGACGCTCGGTCGCAAACCCTTAGGGCCATAAAACATTACCTGAACATTTGCAATTGAACTAATTTTTGCCGTGGTTATTTCGTAAAATAATTATTTTAAATAAACATCTAATACAATTAAAACTGTATTTGTTCAATTCCGGAATTTCGATATTGAGTGTACCTCAATTCCGGAATTGAAATATCGGAAAAAAGCTCCGAAATTCCGGAATTTCGAAATTCCGGAATTCCGGAATTCAAGCCCTAGTTGGTGGTGACCCTGCCTAGAAAGCTAGCGGTCCTGGGTTCGATTCCCGGAATGGGAAAATATTTATGTGATGAACGCGAGTATTTGTAACTGAGTCTTGGAAGTTTTCTAGCTATTTAAGTATTTATTTCTCTAATGTTAATGTTTGTGTATTCATTCATTCATTCATTCATTCATTCATTCATTCATTCATTCGTTCATTCATTCCGAGCCTAGTACCCGTATTACGACTAGGGCTAGGACCTGGGACTGGGACAGAACATCCGCAAATCAGAAAATGATGGCTTCATACAATGCACAATAAGATTTTTTTAACATCGTTATCCTATCAATTACTATTCCATACATCAGGGAATGCAGATGTAAAACTCGATCGATGCGCTACGCTTTGATCCATTTTGTTTTCGGAAAAAATATCTGCCTCTGCGCATATTTCATACATATTTTCCATTTTTGTATCTGGTACGAGTTAAAAGCCGTTTTTTCACCGATCTAACAGAAAATTGAAAACGCTTGGTTTACACAACCTCGTGTAAGGTTTTTGATGTATTTTTAATAGCTTTTGGTCTTTCGTATTTAATATTCATTTGAGTCGCGGGTTGTTCTTGCATATTGGTTTACCTACAGTTTTGGTAGTGAATATTTTTTATGAAAAAGTTTCGATCGTGAGTCAGTTCTATTTTTAAAACAACTCCTTATCAACGCTATAGATAGAAAGTCTCTTTTCCTTATTACAGTGAATGGTTTTTAAAGGCTATTTAACTTAAATCCAAAGATACAAATAAATAAACGTCGTCGTCAAAGGGCTTTGACCAACGCTCTGCTTTTATTTCTAATATAACCCGGTTAAGGTATCCAAACGGATCAAAGAAAAGCTTTTCATTAGGGATGTGGGGAGTTTACCGTGCAAATATAATATGGGAAGTGTACGGAGCTCGGTCGCCTTCCTTATCACGTCCAGAGCCCGAATGCCAGTTTATCATACAAAATTGACTTGAGAAGGAGTTCACGGCATTGAAAATATTAACGTTTGCGTACCTCTCTTCTCGCAATTAGTATTCTATTTCAATCACAGCTCGTTCTAATGAATTAGTCTTACAAGAAACGTCGTGTATGGTTGTTTTACGTCATCGAAGTTTTGTTTCGAATGTTACTTAAGCAATAATCTAATAAAACGCAGGTGCCCCAGCAATAGGCTGGGGCGGCTTGGGGGCACCCAGTGGTGTATAGTTTTCAGCCCACGGTTAACAGCCCATTGGAGGTTAACACCGGAGACGTTTTGGACGGTATGCTTGCACCTCAGCTCTCGCAGGACACTGAGTTGGTTGAGAGTCCGTCATACCCCTCCATAAAGCTTCAGTGGTGGTAGGACCTTGTGCAGGGTCCGTCCAGATTGCTACCACCATCTTATCCATTAGCCCACCGCCAAGCAGCAGTGTTCGCATTGCTGTGTTCCGGTGTGGGGATAAGACAACCGATTAATTTACTAGCATAGAGGCATTCCATCTCAGTCCTCAGGGTTGCCTACGCATTTGAAGTCTTAGGATTGCAGTTTTGAGATTGTAGTCTTGAGATTTCAAATGAGGGTCTCAAATCCTACTTACCATCAGGTGGCCTGAGTGCTCGCGTGCCTTATCATTGCCAAAAAAAAAAACAATGATATTTATTTTTATCCGACTTTTACATCTGTCAAACCTCACGCGAAATGTATTTCTTATACTTACGTACCTACGTTGGCGCTATATGTTGGTGAAGTTATGGTGAAGGATATTAGTTTGGACATACAAAAAAATCCACTGCGGTGCACACTACATACGGCCACGTGGATGTAGGAACTACAATTAGCTTATTTAGCTTTTATGAATAACTAGCGACCCGCCCTCGCTTCACTTCGGTTTATGTGAGTTTTCTGTTACACCCATGCATACACTAGACATTATTATACATAAAAAACTTCCTCTTGAATTAATCTATCTATAATTAAAAAATGCATTAAAATTCGTTGAGTAGTTTAAAACATCTAAGCGAACAGAAAGCGTTAGCGACTTCATTTTATACTATACTAGCGACCCGCCCTCGCTTCGCTTCGGTTTATGTGAGTTTTCTGTAACACCCGTACAATATCCAGAACTTATTATACATATAAACCTTCCTCTTGAATCACTCTTTCTATTTAAAAAAACCGCATTAAAATCCGTTGCGTAGTTTTAAAGATTTAAGCATACAAAGGGACATAGGGACAGACAAAGCGACTTTGTTTTATACTATGTAGTGATAAAGAAAAGATGGGACGTGTTGGTACTATAGGTGCGACTTTGGTAACAGAATAAAATTAATTCATTGTTTACCCACGCCTCGGCTTATTTATTAATTAAAATAATTGCATGAAGTAGGTATGTCAAGTGCACAACACTAATTAACTTCATATGTACCTTGTCAGGCATCGCGATTTAGACGAGAGGTAGACAGGTAAATACATTGGTTTATATTTTTGTATCTAAATATTTAATGAGGTTTTGTTTTGTTGCGAATAAATGTCTCTTTATCTTTATACTAACAAAAACATCGTGTATTACTTTAGAAGAATATAAAAGTTCAAGTTCATATAGTGACCTATTTCAGAATAATATATTTATGACTTGAAGTTCGAAGCGGATTTTTAAAAATTAGGTCACTATTGTTCTGAAGGTGCGATATGTAGTTCTACTTATAATATACAGTTCCAAGAATTACTTTTTCACAAGAAACGGTCGATTTACCTTTGTTTAGTGAAAATATACATTTCCCTCCGATTTCATGTATATCTCTTTGCAAAAGCCATGTAGGTTATTTGCTTTGATGTGAAAGACGAGTAAATCTTTAACATCTACGAAATTCGTTAAGAATTACGATTATTCTTTGTGTTAATATCCTAAACAAATTCACCGTATCTTTTTCATTAACAGACTTGCAAAATGAAATGCCACTTTTTCGTTCTACCAACGAAGATAAAAATCGTATTTCTTCTCAATTTTTTTACGAATCGCTGGGTTCTGAGTCTAAAGCGGATCACTACGGTGTTTAAAAACATTTACGTGAATGCCCAGGTTTCTACGAATGTGGCTGACATAGTCAAATAGAAACCGGAAACTTAAAATGTCGGGCTGTACAAACATATAACAATACATGTCAGATAAAATTAAAATGTGCGTTTGGCACTCACACATCATAGCAGGATAATTCGCGCTTTTATTTAGAGTCAGGATATGCGCAGGGTCTCTATTCTACGCGGCAAAAACATACTGCTTTCGACGTGTTATCGTATTGTCAAAGTAACGACCGGGATGAAGAGTAGCTTGTGATAATCCAGGGTTGAAGCTATCTCCATTCTAAATTTCATCCTATACCGATCAGCCGTTGCAGCTTGAACTTTCGCATTTATAATATTAGTAGGATTTACTTGACAGTAATGGCGGCTGAGATATGGTTTTACCGCGTAGAATAGACCCCAGAACATTGAAGGGTTTGCTTTACTACATACAAAGACAAAACCGGGATTGTATTGTACCTACGACAAACTAACATTTCACTAAACATTGTGATCGCCATTTTCCTGGAAGAATTCTATTAGAAAAAGGGTGTATCTCTTATTTAAATTGTGTTACATTTGCGACCTTGTATTACACTATATCCATTTTGCTAAGAAGGCCGGAAAGTCTATCCGAGCGGTTTATTAAGATCAATTCGGAGGCTTTCTTTGTATAAAATGACACCGACAAACTGTTGTTACTTACTTACTCTAAACATTAATGCTAAGTCGCCTTGAGAATGCAGCGTCCCTATAATGTAAAATAACTCTTATGTTTACCTGATAAGGTAGATAAAGGTACCAAACGGGATGGCAATAACTGGGGTGGCAGAGGCAGAAGGAGCGTTAAGTAATAGAGACGTCATTCGGATTTGTTTGCGACCCACGTCGGCTTGTTCCCCCTTCCCTCCCTTTAATTGGGTCAAATAAAAACAAATGATTTCTTTATACGCACGATGGGAATTATAAAGCTGTATTTACAAAAGCTCTCGAGCGAATACTGAGTGTCCTTTCCTCCGTTTCCTTTTAATAATAATGCCCTCTCTTTTGTTTGGTATTGTCACGGAAGAAATAATATATTAGAGTGTTTATATTGTAAGCGGGAGACGGTTTATTTAATTTTTGTTTTAAATATGGATTTATTTTCACCACATCGCAAAATTATAATTTTAAGGTATAAATATTACAGTATTATATGATTTTATGGTGATGAAGAAGAAATAATCCAATTTCAAAGCGATATTATTGACGAAAAACGGAACGGAAAAGCTTATAATAAAAATGTTTTATTCATTTTTACATGAGTTTTAACTTAGAAATATAGTGGAACTCCTAGGTATGTAAATTTTCTTTTGGCATGAGATCCCGCGTTTCTATAGCTATAGAATAGAATTTGTTTATAAAATGCTAGCTTCTGCCAGCGACTTTTTCCGCGTAGAATTCTTATTTTTGTCATCCCACGGAAGTAAATAATTTTTCGGGGATAAAAAGTAGCCTATGTTACTCAGAAATATTATAGCATACTAGTGGTGAAAGAATTTTTGAGTTTATTCGTTACAAACATAGAAAAGAACGAAAATAGATAACTTTCCTCTTTGTAATATTATAGTACATTTAATTTTTAATCCTCCTTAACAAACTACAAGGCGTACTTATTTTCTAACAATTTTTTTTATCTAGAGTTTATTTTGATGATCCAATTTTTTTTCTGTAATATTTTGTCCTGCCTACTTACTCTGATTTAAACAAGCAACAGACAAGAGACAAGCAATATTTTTTTTATGAAATGAAGAAAAGTCTTGAAAGGTAAATATTATTGGGGTATTTTTTTTTTATAGAAACATAATTTTGTGCTTGCGTAAATAAAAAATAGTTAATCGATTCTACACTGGGTAATATAGTAGGAACTACGGTATTACTTCTCAGGCTTAATGAAATGAAATTAAATCCCTCTTCAGGTACGTTTACCTGTAACAACGTCAGAACACCGAGTTTCAAGGCAAAATACCTCTCGGAAATAAAACCATCCCATAGTTTAATCAAGCAGCCGCGAGCTTTAATTTCGCCATCCTAGTACACCTCGGTCCCTGGAGACATTATTAAAAATATTCCCTCTCGTTTTTGTTTCGTATTTTGTAAAGGGGAAGAAATGTACAACCCACGTAAAGAAGCAGAGAAAACGCCTTGAGCCAAAGGTCTTTGAGTAATCCATAACGTCATGTTGCTTGTAATTACACAGAGAAAAAAGCAATTTAGATTTAGCTTACAAAGAGGTATTATTGTTCACATTTGGGAAATTATAGCCAAAGGGGTACTGTAGGGGTACGGTTGCTATGCATGTATATATTCCACGTGTAAACGGAAGCCGAGAGACAATTAACAGTCCTATTCAAAAAGGGCTACCGTTTTTATTTACAGACCCAAAAACAATTGACATACTCGAAGATGAAACCAGAATATAACTTTAACATTTAATACATTCACATGGAAGTTCTTTTCGTTGGCGATAACGTTTGACAATTTGAAAACGGGTAAGAGGTTCTCGATACATTGTGATCTGGGAGGGTGAAAAGGTCCAGTCACGTAATGATGTGTCAGTCGAGGCCCGGAGTAACTGGCTACGGAAATTTTATTCCCTTATTGACAACGAGGAATATCTCAAGTATGTGTTAACGTGTAACGTACGAGTCCGACCGTGGCGTGGGTGGAATATATTGGTGCAATAATAGTGTGTGGGAAGCTCTTTTGGGAAGGGGTAGTCCTGATTGTGACTGATGAGGTGATTCATTGTCGTCCATTTGCGTGAGCTCGTCGAGAGGTAGCCTCACAGCTGAGTTTCTCTTAAATATAGCTATTTATTTGTTAAACGCTCGATGCAGTGAAGTCATACGAGCGCGCTCACTCGACAGGCAAAGCGCCCTAATTGAGAATGCACGCCCTTAAAAGTTTATTCGCTCTGATGGGACAACTTAAACTCACTGGTTAATACCGGCGGTTCCGGGGCGGCCTGCCAGCGAGCGTGACTTCGAACGCTGCGACACAACAGAGCCATGCTGTTTTGTCGCCAAGATAATTTAGAATATTGTTAAGTTTATAAATATATGTATTTTAGTCAGTAAGGTATTTATCTATGGGCCTAGTAGCCTGAAAATAAAGTTATTTATTATTATTATATTATTTAATAATACGTATGTCGACCTACCAGTGCTCACAAATTGATGATGCACGAGCACTTTTAGAAACCTACCGCATTAGGATTTAGGAGTCCATCAGGTAAATATCTAAGCATAGTGTGAAACCAGGCGGTTTTAAAGTGCAATATTGATTTAACAGTTAACATTTAAATAGTTCATGATCCTAAGCACGACAAGCAATTTAAAAAAACCAGGAAACATCTTTTAGCTATACTCAGTTCTAGAATAATCAATTACTATAAAATAAATAAATACGATGTAAGACTGGGAGACGTGAAAACTTATTTTTTTAATAAAAATATTACAGACTCCAGCAAAACGTTTCAAGGCGTAAAGTTTAGGTGATTGAAAAAGTCAACCAATCGTCAATTTACTGTGCCGCCTGTATAACAGAATGAAAGTTTTTTCATTTCTCACAAAACAATGGCCTCGGTATTGTGACTAGATTTATTTCTACTATACATATTTAAGTATTGGCTGAAAAATAGATAGGATTCTGATTGCTAAAAACAATATCTTAGCTGTTTTGGTCTCGGGGATAAGTCGATAGTCGGAAGCCGATAAAAATACTGGTCGTTGTCTTTATTTTGGTCAACACAGAGGGTTTCCAAAACTAGAGGTCTGCCCTCCTCAACCAATAAGCAGTAACTCAAATTCAATAACCAAAGCAATTTAAGTTTTATTCGTTTAGTAATAAGGTTGATATTGCTACAGAAGGTTTAACTGAGATACTGCGTATTGGCTTAAGCCACCGCTAGGTAGCCTTTTTTACGAGTATCATTAAAACCTAAATAACTCTGAAACTAATAAACACAATTTGAAAAGTTAAAACTATATTCTGGTTCGGTTCTGGTACGTCAAGTTCTGGGACACTATTTATATTGAGAAGACAATGGTGACGCGGCGGTTAAAATGTTTAGTTTGGATTTATATTTTAACGACTTGTTTAGCCTACAGTTGGCAGTGACCCTGAATACAAAGCTGCCAGGTCCCAGGTTCAGTTCTCAGTATGGGCAAATATTTGTGTGATGAGAGCGAGTATTTGTTCCTGAGTCTTGGATGATTTCGATGTATTTATACCTTGTCCACGTTAAAGAGTTAGTACCAGAAAACTTAAAATGCATGTGATTGGCCAGCGACATGGGCACCGCTTGCGCACATGATGGGTTTACATGTCGGCCCAAATCAGTCGACATCTGTTTCTTGTACGGTGCGGACGCGTTATGGTGCTCTTTTTTTGTATTGTTGATATCACTTTTTACCTGGCTCGTTTATTGGACTGTTTCCCGTTTAACCTGGCCTGCCAAATCAACTTACGAACCACAATCATAACAAAAAATAAATAAACAAATTTTCCGAGCCAGGCATCTAAGCCGGCCCCGCCAGTGAGGTGCGATTGTTCACGCCTACTGATGATTTCTTGTCCCTTTCATTTGCATACAAAAGTGCAACAGAGACGGCGCTTTGCTAACTCTTTAATGTGGACAAGGTATAAGTATGTATTGCTCTACATAAGTATATTTATAGCCGTCTAGTACGCAAACAAGTCTTGAGCTTAGTTTGGCACTAGGTCAATTTAATTATTTATATCCATATCAAAGTATTGAGCATTGAACTCATATTAATTGATTATCAGAGCATTTTGGATGAAAAACCTCAGTCGTAACGAACAACATTGCTTATTTCACACGTCATAAAAACACAAATCTCAAAACGAGGAAAATCAGAAGCTCGTATTATTTTCCTTTATCTTTCAACGCGTTATGTACCGAAAAGTATTAATATAAGAGATACTCCTTTGTGATGTGAACAAAATTAAGAAAAACATTAAATATTATACTTCGCGACGTTTTTGAACAAGAGTAACAGTTCACGTTTCTGAGGAGACACTGATGGATGATCTAAATGAATTCAATTTGCGTTTACCGTACAGTTTTGTTTAGAAGCCGTAATATGAGCTGCTACATCCTGTGAAGGGGATAGAGCTATAGGAGCCATATATCTCTGACTCTCCATACTATCCTTATCCTTTAACCGGCCGCCAAGTTTTCGTATTATTGTGTTCCAGTGTGGGGAAAGGATCCGGTGAAATTAATAGCATAGAAGCTTTCCATTAGTCCTCAGGGGCGGCAACGTATTTGCAGTCTTAAGCCCGTGTTAATAAACTGATATCAACTCTAATGCTCGTCTCGAGACGCGTCAAAAATGACAGTGTTCTATGGTTTGGCGTTTACTTGGGCGTATCTTGTGAAGACCCTCACAGCCAAGATGAGTTTTTTAATACGACCCTTAGGATTGTAGGCTTAAGATTGTAGTCTGAGAATGCAATTGTCCATGGGTCTCGTATCCCGCTTACTATCTCAGGAGGCCAGTGTGCTGTCTCTATGCTATAAAAATATATCTCAAGCTGCCTGGAACTTGCCTGGTTGTTACAGCTTAAAATAAGGCATTTTGTATAAAACTTAAGTACATTTTTGACTTCTTTTTCAATTGGAGCAAAATTTATTTTATGGCGCCCATTTTGTTAAAACTTAATTAATAATAGATTGTGAACTGTGTCTTTTATATTATGATTCTATTATCAGAGCCAGTGCTTGCCGCCATTATGAAATTGTGCAATTATTAAATTGCAAAACAAATATATTTTTAAATGAATTATAAACGAATGGAATTGGTCGCCTAAGTACAATTTAATAGTTTTAAACTACTACCCTATCGTTCCATTTTAAATTAAACTATTAACAAATGAACTCTGTTTCCAGGGAAAATATGATATGATCTTTTCAAGTAAATAACTGGATTAAGAAAGCAATCAATTCTTCAACTGAGAGCTCAGTATTACATGTGTCATTATGACGTTTTAAATGTTTTTGCACATTATTATGTTTTTGCTTAGATACTTTGTTTTTGTTAGAAGAAAGACAAGAACAATAATATATCGAATAACAATTAAAAGTCCCTCTTTAAGACTGCACCGAGCGTCCCGTGGCGCCCTCAATACTACCTATTACCTACTGCGTTTTCTAATAAACCTAACTATTGTCTTGAGGCTCAAAACCGGTTTAAAAAAATCCTGTTTATACCGGTTAATACCAGTTTATTTCCGTATTGCTCCGCACTTTTCTAGATAACTAACGTGTACGTTTTGAGAACTTGTTTAAAAATAATTAACTGGTTTAATCCACGAGCGGCGAGTGGACGAACCATTTTCTTGATGCGGTTCTTCTCCGCAATGATGGTCTTGTCCGAAGCGCTAGTAATTTCGCTCCATCTTACCGTGTAAAAGAGCCTTCATGTGGCCAATTTACTGAATAAATAAATTGAATTTTAAAGTTTGATTTTTGTACATTGTATTATGTCGGTGTCCCTTTAAAGCACAATGTACTAAACATCGTTGCAAATCGCTCGTCGCGGAGCATCCCAAACACAATCAATAACCATAATAACCACGCCGCCGGCTCCCGGTTAATTCTCTTGCGAAATATCTAATTTTGCTGCCGAAATTTCTAATATAAACATTAGATTATATGCCTGGGTTTAATAAAAACGACGATAACATCGACCCGCTCCGGGGCTAATACATTTTCTAAAATCATTCTTAATAAACAGGCCGCAAAGTGCTCAATTACACT
The DNA here is from genome assembly GCA_923062465.1 of Acleris sparsana. Classification (NCBI taxonomy): domain Eukaryota; kingdom Metazoa; phylum Arthropoda; class Insecta; order Lepidoptera; family Tortricidae; genus Acleris; species Acleris sparsana. The sequence continues at coordinate 5,653,266 of OV281289.1, forward strand.
GTTTACCCATTCGTGTTGAATACACTCCAGATTTAATTAATCGAGGGTTAAGTTTTTTTTCAAGAAAATAAGTTATTCAGCCTGACATAAACGTTTTCTGGTGAAATAAACTTTATATAATTTTGTGGTCGCCTGGAAAAAAGGAAGTAGGTGAATATAAAGTCTACTAATATTATAAATGCGAAAGTTTGTATGTTAGTTTATCTACTTCACGCTGCAACGGCTGGACGGATTTGGATGAAATTTTAAATGGAGATAGCTCATACCCTGGATTAACACATAGACACACTTTTCATCCCAGAAAATTTAAAATTTCCTTATGCTATAACGACAATTGAAACCTACACGGACGAAGTCGCACGCAGAAGCTAGTATTACTCATATGATTTAAGCAAGCTTTAGTTTTATTCGAAAATAGCTGGTCCGAAATACGTTTTCCTATCATTATTTTTTCAGGAAACTCTTTCATATATTTTTCCTCTAAAAACCAATTAGCCAAAATTGTTCAGCCATTCTCAACTGATGCTTCACAACGAATTTTTTTTTACTCATAGATAATAATATATAATAGTTATAGATTCAACGGCATTGCCCAATTACATGTTAAAAAAAACCAAAGAACCGGGTGTAGTCTCCCACCGACAGACCATTTTGCGATGACTTTTTTTTACATACTTTTATTTACCTGCATCCGTCCTGGAATTTTGAAAGTCCATTTTGAACTAGTTCCCGTCAACGGAATGGGCTGAAATTTGGAATACATGAGTAATGAGTTTTATTATCGAACTGATCTGATGATGGCGTCGGAAGGTGGCGACGGGATCTCTGCTGTACTTAATATATCCTGCCAAGTTGGTGCTCGTTAGTTTCGTTTTGATGAGGAGATGATGTTTCATCATCATCATGTCAGCCGAAAGACGTCCGCTGCTGGACATAGGCCTCCCCCATGGCTTTCCACTCAGACCGGTCTTGTGCTTTTCGCATCCACCGCGGTCCCGCGATCCTGACGAGGTCGTTACTCCATCTTGTTGGAGGCCTACCCACAGCTCGTCTTCCGGTCCGCGGACGCCACTCCAGAACCTTCTGACCCCATCCGCCATCAGTTCGAGCAATGTGCCCGGCCCACTGCCACTTCAGTTTAGCTATTCTTCGGGCTATGTCGGTAGCCTTAGTTCTACTGCGGATATCATCATTTCTGATTCTATCACGCAGAGAAACCCCGAGCATAGCCCTCTCCATAGCCCTCTAAGTGATTTTGAGCTTCCTTATGAGGCCCATTGCTAGCGATGATGTCTGAGTGGAAAGTATAGTCGGTAACAAAATCTACCCCAAAAATTCCTTTTTTGACAGAAATTCATTTTAAGTTCAAATAAGATGCTTTAAAATTGACCTGTTATTCTAATTTGGCATCTTAACGGATAAACTACGCTATACGCTAACGATGTCGATGATTCAGGGTTTCGACTTAGACAACGAAGCCCAGTTGATTACATCAGCATGATAGGGATCGCGTTAGCTCGGTAAAAACATCTAAGCGCGCGGTAACGAACTAGGGCAGATCTTGTTGATTAGTTACATCAGAGATGCTATCAGCTAGATGATGTTCGATCGAAGAACCTAGGACAAACTGATGTTTATCCGTTAGTTTAGTTTAGTTTAGTTATCTATTCATCAATGTAATGTTACAATATTAATTGCATTGCATGTCAAAAAATATGAAATTACATTGGTTTCGTCAACATTAATACAAAAATAATAAAATGGTAATAAAATAAAAATAACACACAAATAATCAAAGACAACATTAATAAGTACATAATCAACTAATAAATAAATGGTCAGTTTCCGAAGTCAATATGCAAGAAGTAAAGGTCAAACAAACAATAATAATTTTACAATATAAGTGTCATAAATTCATCGACGGAGTATAATGGATGATCCAATAAAAGGTTTCTAAGCTGATGTTTAAATGCTTCGTCGGATGTTACATTTTTAAGTTTAGCGGGTAGACGCTCATAGTATGTAGGACCGATGACACGCGGGTTCTTACCCGCAAGTGCCATGCGACGGGGAACTGTTCTCAAACGCCCGGTGTGGCGGAGTTCCTTGCCAGGAATATTGACGCGTGCAAAGGATGAAATATTATTCCTACTAGGCGATTACTTATTATTATTACACAAGATACCAAAACATTCGTGTGATTATTAACTACATCTGTACGCTCTATATCTCTTCACCGTGTTTCTAAAAAAAGAAACTTCTCCATGCATTATTACAGCGTTGGGCCTTTGCCTCTAACATGCTTATTTACTTGACAGTAATATCGGCCAATTTTGAAAACTCGGCAATATGGTTTTATCGAGCAGAATGGAGGTTCTGTTAACGAGTTGCAAGTCATTCGCAGCATAAAACACTCCAAGTAAGGCGTCAAGACTTGAATGTTTACCGTGATAATTCCATCCTGTGTACAAGCGACTTGGAAGTTTGTGTAATCTTTTGACGCAACTTCGACTAGTAGAAGTTGAACCGTTTCATTTCTGCGCTTGCAGTGTTAAGAGCTCTTTTCCTTACAATATTAGCATATAAATGAAATGCTTGGCCATTTTCTCGGTTATACGGCGGTCCGAGGTCGCGATTAAGTTTTTGAGATAGCGTGGAAAAATATCTTTTAACAGCGTGCTTTATACAGTCTATTACTGATCTTGCAAATGCGTTTATAAGGTTTAAGAAGAAATAAGATAAGTGTATGTGAAAAAGTATACTGTGAATTCAATAAGCAGCAAATAGCCGTCCAATTATTTTAGTCTTTGGGATTCTGCATCCAAGTTGTCAAGTTTTATTATGGTTAAGTTCAAGAGCGTCGGTGGTCTAATGGCTTAAGGGGGCGACTCGTCATCGTAAGGTAGCTCGAACCCAGTTCGAACCCCCCCCTCCCCCTTCTTCCCGGTCCCCTTGTAGGTACCAATGTATTGGTCTAACTTAAGTACATTACCCGATGCTCTTACGGTTAGTGAAAAACATCGTGAGAAAACCTGCACATTAGGACAGCTGTGTGTAAGAGGGTAAAAATGAACTAAAACGAGACGACTAAACATCACAAAGGGGTCGAAGTGTATCCGAAAGGGTCCATTTGTAAGATAACGTAAGATGGTTAAGTTAAAGTTATTCATAGTTTTGGGTTACAAGATCTTTATTTCCTTTTCCTTGTTTTAAAACAAATGTCTTATTTAACTTTATCAGATTTCTCACGACGCTGTTTTAGTGTTACGGTGTCGAGTAATATTTCGTTGTGTTTTGAATTGATAATAGTTTTTTTAAATGTAATTGATAAGACTTGACTGCTGGCCTACGACAGGAACATGTACCTGTGAATATGCTCACGCGTAAAAGTTTGACGGGAGACGAATTAGAGTTTAATATGAGAATTATGACTTAGGATGACTAATAAGTGTCTTCAAAATCTTCTGCGTCGTTTTGATATTAAATTGGTTGAATCGGAAATCATAACATATCACCGGATACAAGTCGAACAAGCCATGTGACGGGAACAATTTTAAATAAGAATGTGAATGGCTGTACTGGAAGAGCCCCAGCCAGCCAGCCAGCCAGCTCAGACCTCAGAAGAGATGGATGGGATGTGCGATGAGCGATATTAAAGACAAGGAAGTAAATACTGAGATGACAGCTGATAGGGGAGAACAGAGAATATAGTTAGATGTGGGGCAGGATTCGATGATGAAGAAGGGAAAGTAATTTACATTTTCCTTATCAGCATCATATCAGCCGAAAGACGTCCACTGCTGGACTAAGGCCTTCCCCAATGATGTCCACGACAGCCGGGTTTGTGCTACTCGCATCCATCGGCTTCCTGCGATCTTCACCAGATCGCCGGTCAACCTTGTACACCTTGTTTACAATTTCCTATGTTTTCTAAACTCAGACTATAGAATGATTAGCAATTGACATGCATAAGGAAAAAACGAACGAAATTACATTGAAATTGAAACAGTAATGTAAGCGGAGTGCGAAATTACCAATTAAACCCAATCCACCCTCGAAGTACGGCCTCTACGATACAGTAGACTACCCTGCATTCACGTCGTTTAGACATCGTAAATCTAAAAGTGAAGTTTGATGGCCCAAGGGTCGGGACTAAACGATAGAGTCAGTAAGAATGGCTCTCGCTAGGCCATTAACGATGTAGATAGTGCCGCACGGAGAATAAACCGGCTGCCGATCGCCGATCCTATCAAAAACCCACGAGGGGTACGTAACAATTATAATAATTTGAGTTTAGAAGACATGTGGGAATGGATTGTTTGTTTGCGTATATTTACCGTCGAGTTTAGTTTGGTTTCATTTGTTTTTAACTGGGTTTTAGTTGGTTTTACAATTTCGAAAGTTCATTTGAGTACTTTTCGTAATAATTATCAATATGTAAACGTATTTTAAGCTGAGTTTGACCACAATTTAACCGAACGTGAGTTTTAAATGTGAAGCTTTCAATTGAATAAAGACCGTTTTTAACGAACAAGTTAAAATCAAGTTAGTCAGTAATTCCAATTTTCGCTGGAAGTATAAGTTCGCCTTTGTACATCCTTTATTTTGATATAAGTGTTTTTTGTGCATTAATTCCAAATTCTTAAAACTCTAAACATATCTAATATCTACACGCTAACCTAAACAGACCCCGAACACCCTTCCAGCGTCACATATTAAACAAGGAGCCAAATTCCCATCTAATTTACTAGAAACTAATACAACATATCCGAAGATATCTCTAAACTAACTTGCCAGGGATTTGCCGGCTTTAAGATCATATCTGATCATTCGCTGCGAATTATTGCCGTTTTGCCGGCGGCGGCTCCGCGGTATTTATTGTGCGGATTACAAAGCAGGCTTACTGCTAGCTTACAGTTTTATTCCACAGATAGCGAGTTAATTTCGAATGCACGGCGGAAGAGAGCAGTAACTATTGCGGCTTAGTGGTGTTAAAGGATTATTGAAATTGTGTTCTATTTTTAAGTAAAACAAAAGAAGTTCATATTTAGATTTGATGCATTCATTGGACCAAACTGTAGGGCAATGGTTGACAAAATAAAAAATAACTTATTTGTAATTTCCAGAGCATAGTTGATTCGTTTGATGTTTTCAAATAACGAACGATATCGTTCTTAATATCGTCAGGAAGTTAAGTACATATTATGTACTCGTATATGTGATAAGATGGAAGAACTAAAAGGAGTGTAGGTAGACGTCAAACAAAGTTGAAGTCTACGACATAAACGACAAAAACATTCACTTTACCTTTTATTCATATGGGCACTATAGCTAAAGTATGTTTTAAAAATGCTTTGGCTTTATTCTTCATGTTAACGATTGAATTTGGAAAAAAAGGGACAAAGCATACTTTAACTAAAATTTTAGGGGGTAGCAATGTTATTTATTTCGGGCAACTCTCAATTTAATTGAGCTGTAAGCTAGCTTAATTTCCGAGAACTAATATAAAACACTCCCTACTTAACTCTGAAAATTCCAGTTCCAGATAGAAATAGCGCCACATGTAGAATACGTTAAGTCCATCTACTCTAAGAACGCCAATTATTTTTGAGTCGACGCTTCCCGCGTTCTTGCTCTAGCCACAGCAGCCGCAGCATTGCTCGTAGATTAAGACTCGTAAAGGATTCCTGGCATTGTCCGCGTGCCGCTAAGCGCGATTCTTTGAGAGGCGCCTGCTAGCTGCGTCCGAGCCGTATCGATTGGACGGATAGGAAGGAAATCTATTAGCCGAAGAATAAAAATATAATCTTGAGGACGTGACGCCGTTCTATGCGTAGAATTAGATTCCTGTTTCTAAAGCCCGATTTTATTGGTCAATGACATTTGGATAGTACAGTGATATAAACCGATCGGACGTAGCGAGTCATGTTGCCTTGTCAGTGGGTCCAAATAGAAACCCTTTATATTTCTACACTGCGCTGTCCTTGGCACTGCATTTGACTAATATAACTCGGGCTTAATCCTTTATTAGTGCTACCATCGTAACTGGCAACACCGAGCTACCCTCATTATAATACTACAGACTTGCAGCGATCAGATACGGTCCGATATTCGTTGGTTCATGACTGTTAATAAGTTGTTGTTGAAGAATATACATGTGAGATTTAACTAAGTGTAGTTTTTCTGAGAACTAGCATATCCATCTGCGAAGATCCTGTGAGTGTTCCATATGGTAATATGGTATTCAAGGAATATTCCCTTTTAAATTCTATGGTTTCTGGTCAAGTTTAGTGTGCGTGGTCTGTCAGTCACTCAATCATGAAAGATTTGTATGTATGTGTGTAAACTGTTTATTGCACAAAAATATAAATATTTAACTAATTTACAAAGGCGAATGGGACGATGGGGATGGGATGAGGACAATGCATGCAGATCATACGTATTGACAGCAGTATGTGTAATTCACAATTTATCTGTTTCTCATGGATATATTATACACTATCGAAAATTCACAATGTATCGACAGTTAACCAACTCACAAGATAGATTATTTACTAGCCATGTTCACTATAGTACGTTGACATAAGCGAACGCATGGCCGGTGTACAGATTGAGATAATAATTGTAATATTAACCAAAAACCTTGCTTCTTCGTTGCTTTAAAGTAACCACTAAACCGCGTACAATTTTGAACAGAATTTCAGCATTTAGCCCAGCTAGTATTTCTAATGTTTCCATGATTACCTTGACTTCTAAAGTTTCAAAAGTCACCCTTATCTGAGCAATTTGCTGTACGCCCGACGCGACAAATACTTAGCTCCAGTAACGCTCGCCGCCGGCGACTTAGAGGAGGACTTATCGGGACACGTCCCGGTCCTACCTACAGATCGAATGTGAGCCGAGTAACTTGTGTGAATAGCAGGAGAATGTTATTTTAAATTCCGAATGGTTTTTTTTTTATGGCATAGGGAAGGCTGACGAGCACACAGGCCACCTGATGGTAAGTGGAAACTGTGACCCATAGACATTCGCATTCACAAGACTGCAAGCCTAAGACTGCAAATGCGCTGCCAACCCTGAGGACTAAGATGGAATGCCTCTATTATATCTAGTCATTACACCGGCTGTCTTATCCCCAAACCGGAACACAACAATGCGAACACTGCTGTTTGGCGGTAGGTTAATGGATGAGATGGTGGTAGCGATCCGGACGGACCCCGCACAAGGTCCTACCACCCGCAAAACCCGGTTTTGAAAAAGGATCGCAACTTAACTCTGCTTAAATTGGCTGCTAGTTAAAAATAAACATGAGGACGAAGCATTGAAACTGGGAGCTTGCCGTTTGGGCAAAATATTTTTGATCTAATGTGTCACTTCCCAAATTTTCATTTCCCAAAAAGCCTTAACACTAACGCCCGTATTAAAAAACTCTTGACTGTGAGTAAACGCCAAACCAAAAAGATCCATTGAAATTAGGTAGATGATTCTTTTTTTAACTCGACGCACCAAATTGTTAACCGGCGATTTGAAGTTGTCCCGGTAGAGTGCAAAATCAACATTTAAGGGCCTGCATTCTCAGCTTACCCACTTTGTAAGTCAAGTGAGCGAACTCGTATGATTTCGCTCACTCGATCGGCCGTTGAAGAGAATGACACTTCTTGTACCACGTGAATTTCGAAGTAAATTATTTATAATATCCAAAATCCACCAGCATTAAGTTAATGGAAACTACGCTTTAATTTAAAAAAACCACTGATGTTGCCAACGTGGAAATATTATTTTCTTCTTTTGATTTAATTAAATAGCGGTTTTTTCAAGCGTTTGCTGACGGATCTTGACTCACTGCTCGGGCAATTAAATTAGGAGCATCCCGCTCCCGCCGATAGCGGTATAAAAAACCAGAGAAGGTAATTTAAATAGGATCCCAGGAAAACAGGATTAATATTCGTTTTTATTTTAATTTGGTAAATGGTTTATTATAGAATTTAGCGCGATTCGGGAAATATTGTATTTAGGGGTCACCATTCTGCTCGGTCATCCTATATTGCTTTGGATATCGTGTTGTCAACGTTATGATAGCTCTTATTTACTTGACAGTAATGGTAGTCGAGCTAGAAACAATATGATACCAACTATACCAAGTCAAAAGCATTCTTGTTTTACCGAGTAGAATAGAGCCCAAGGCTAATTCAATTATTAGATAGATCCAAACCCCGCTATTGACAACGATAGCCCACGGCCCAAGCACATACGCCCAGAAGGCAGCGCTCCCGAAGCAGGCCGGCACCCCCAACCACACCGCGATCTTATCGTCCAAGGACCCGACAAAGACCAGCGATGGTGTCCTACGGGAGTTTAACAAAGTCTGTGACGTGAAGTCTACCGGGTTGAGGATCGAGCGGGTACGAAAGGCCAAGAACCAAAAGGTGGTGGTTAGCTGTGCCAGCGAGAGAGACCTCGAGATGCTCAGAAAGATAACGGAAGGGAAACTCAACGCGGAATACCCACAAATGAGAAACCCCCTAATCTGCGTCAGGGACGTCGTCACCTACCTTAAAGACGAGGACCTACCGCAGATGTTGTTATCTCAAAACCACCACTTACTGGGAGGCCTAAACGTGGACCCCGCTCAGATAAAACTCCGGTACCGCAGGAAAGCTCGAAACCCGCATTGCTGCCACCTGGTGTTTGAGCTCCCACCGGCTGTCTGGAGGAGGTTTGTGGAGACTGGAAAAGTCTACATCGGCATCCAAAGGCAAAAAGTGGAAGACCAGTCGCCCCTTGTACAATGTTCTAAATGTCTGGCCTATGGACACACAAGGACATTGTGCAAGGAGGCGAGCACCAACTGTCGTTTCTGCCTGACCTGCCACGGACCCGGCAAATGTCCGGAAAATCCAGAGACACCAAAGTGCATCAACTGCACCAGGGCAGGCAAGGAACCAACGGAGGTACAGCACGAGGCGTTTAGCCCCGACTGCAAAGAACGTCAGAAATGGGACACCATAGCACGGTCGAGAGTAGCATACTGTTGTTGACACAGTTGTACCGGCGAACAACAAGCAAAACCCCCCCGCCGCCCCCCACAAGATAAAGTTCCTGCAAGTCAATCTGCAACGGTCCAAGCTGGTAACAGCTGAACTCCACCAGGCCATGCAGAACGGAAACTGCGAAGTAGCACTGCTACAGGAACCGTATGTGGGCGGAAAGGGAGAGATGACTCCGCAACAGAGTGACGTCACGGACGGTGACACATACACATAATACGGCCGCGCACTCTCTTATTAATAAATACTTTACCATAAAGTTCCGCGCTACGAAGTTGTCGGTGTGTGAAGTAGGACCCTACAATCCTGTGTTGATGTTGGCAGTTATAGGCGCACTTGTGTTTGTGATTAATAACTGTTTTATTCGTGTGCAACTCTGGATTGCTTTTTGTGCTGTGGGTGGGTAGACAGATGTGTAAAGTTGGGGCAATAATAATAAACTCTATTATCATTTTAATTGTCCTTATTAATACATAATATAATAATAGACAATTTATCCTGACTTTATGAACTTAATTATAAATAAATCTATTACTAAAAATCAGACTTTATAAATTATTGAAAGTGGCTCCATCTAGCTCCTGTTCTCGGTACTTCTATCGATTATCGACAGCTATCTAATCTTTCAATATGAGCAAATGTGTAGCTTGTGGTAAGTACCTGGCGCCGAGAGGTGCCGCTACTTGCAGTGCCTGCCCTAAGGTATACCACAGGGCTTGTGTTGACTTGACCATGGCTGCAGACGTGCCGAGGGACTGGGTCTGCCCCGAATGCAGGTCTAAAGCAAGGAGAGCGGACGGCAGCTGCACTCCGGTAAAGAGTCCCTGTGGCTCGAATCATGCGACGAGGACATTGCCGGCCGCTGACATCGCCCCTACCGCTTGCGAGGTAACTGAGGTCGGTGCGCTGCGCCGCCAACTCGACGTGTACATGGCCGAGCAACGGGAATTCCGAGAGGAGATGCGTGCCGCCCTGGGAAACCTGTCGGGGCGCGTCGACGACATCGAGCGAAGGTTGGATGCGGTCGAGAGGAAGGTGGTCGAGGTGGCGCCTCGGGATAGTGAGGTGGACGAGCTGCAGCAGACGGTAGCTCGCCTTCAACTCGAGCTAGGTGAGCGCGACCAGGACGCGTTGCTCTCCGATCTGGACATCGGTCAGGTTCCGGAAGCCAAGGGTGAGAATGTGGTGCACACAGTCACCGTTCTCGCCGCCAAGCTTGGAGTCACCGTGGAGCCTCGGGACGTCGTGTTCGCCGAGCGCGTGGGGGCGGCCGAGCGGGGCGGGGCGGGCGCGGGCGACGGGGGCGCCGCCGCGAGCCGCCCGCGCCGCATCGTCGTGAGGCTGGCTCGGCGGCAGCTGCGGGACGACATGCTGCAGGCCGCCCGGGTGCGCCGCAATTTCACCTCTGGTGATGCGGGCCTGCCGGGCACGCCACGCCGCGTCTACGTTAACGAGCGCCTCACGCGCACGAATCGTCTGCTACTCTATCGCGCCCGGGAAGCATCTCGGAAACAGCAGTGGAGGTTCGTGTGGACCAAGAGGGGCAGGGTTTACGTTCGGCAGAGCGATGGGAAACAGGCCTTTTGCATCCGTTCGGACTCAGATATGCAGCGTGTTTTTGGGCCCAATCCTGTTTGACCTCTTCGCTGCAAGAATTGTTTATATAAGTGTGGTCTTTTTGTTTTTTGGTTTAGTCATTAGGTTTAGTATGTGTTTGCAATTTGAAAGATGGGATTTTTATGTATTTTACAATTTTCATTTATTTTATATGTTTTCTTTTACATTAGTACCTAACAAAGTAACTACCAATATTACTGGACAAACACAAAAGGAAATAGTAATTATTATGATGCCAACTAGTATCTATGATAACATATTGTACGAGTATATAGACTTTAAAAATGATAAGAAATAAAATTAAAATTGGTTTGTGGAATGTTGGTCCACTAGGCACTAATCATGACAATTTTGTCGCCGCGTGTTTACGACATGATGTTGACGTGCTCGCCATCAACGAGACCTGGCTGAGGGCGGGCGAGGAGGGGCGGGCACCTGCAGTCCCTGGGTACCGTTTCAGGCACATCCCTAGGCCACGAGGGGCGCGTTCTCGAGGTGGGGGGACAGGTTTCTATTACAAAGCAAATCTAAACCTTCATGTTTGGCGCAACCCTGTGGACCCTCTGCATAGATTGGTTGAACAAATGTGGGCCACGTTGGTCCTCAACGGAAAGAAGTTGGTGATAGGCACGGCATATCGCCCTCCTTGGATGGACGTTGATTTGTTTTTTGATGCTCTGAGTGATTCTGTTAGTTCATTACATAAGTTTGACAATTTAGTACTATTAGGCGACTTCAATATAAATTTACTATCTACAAATGAAGCTAAAGTCACTAAGTTCAATAATTTCACTTCTAGTTTCAGTTTATCTCAAATCATTACAGAGCCTACTCACTTCACTGAGAACAGCCAGACACTGCTGGATGTAGTTTGTACCGACCTGCAAGCAACTTCTGTTACTGTGGATCATGTGGGATCACTGTATGGTCATTGTCTTGTTGTATGCGAGTATAACATAAAACGCTTGAAATTTAAGCCCTACTCTGTGACATATAGGCCAATAAAAAATATTAATGCTAGTCATTTTGACAAAGATTTACAGACTACTCAGTGGGGTTTGATATCTAATTTAAGCAACGTAAATGATATGGTTAATGAACTGAATCTGCGCATATTGTCCTTGTTTGACCAGCATGCCCCTGAGAGACTTACTACAATTAAAGACCGCTCTTACCCCTGGATAACAGCCACTGTTAAAATAATGATGCAGCTGCGGGATAGGGCTTTAGCTGATTATCATAGAACTGGATCAGACAGTAAAAGAGATTACTATAAATCTTTAAAAGCAGTAGTCAACCAAGCTCTTTACTGGGAGAAAATAGCCTACTATAAATATAATATTAATAATAAAATACATAACCCTAAACTACTTTGGAAAAATCTTAAATCTAATTTATTACCCAAGAAAGAAATTGATTTACCTATGTGTTTCTATAATCCAAATGCTTTAAATAATCACTTTTTAATTTTACCTAATATAAATGAGATATCAATTTCACAATTAACATACTTTGAGTTTGATAGATTCAGTAGCTCAGTATTCCACATTGACCCAGTGAGTTTGAATATGGTAAGTAAAATCATTAAGAGCCTTAAGTCAAATGCTGTAGGATGTGATGGAATCAATTTGAATTTACTTACATTGACATTCCCTTATACATTGGACACAATAATGCACTTAATTAATGCCTCCATTGAATCATCGGTAGTACCAGACATCTGGAAGCTGGCAATTGTGCATCCCTTACCTAAAACGGATAATCCTGTTGAGCTAAAAGATATAAGGCCCATAAGCATACTTCCATGCCTTTCCAAAGTCCTGGAAAAAGCTGTCTGCATTCAGTTAACAGAATACCTGGAAAAGAATGCAATTCTACCTGAAAGACAGTCGGGCTTTAGGAACGGCAGAAGCACTGTAACAGCATTACTGGACATAACCGATAATATTCTCTGCTCACAGGATCAAGGAATGTGTACACTTTTGGTTTTGTTGGATTACTCCAGAGCATTTGACTCCATTAATATTAATTTGCTTTTATCCAAGTTAAGCTATTATGGATTTGATAGCAAGGCTGTGCGATGGTTTGATAGTTATCTCAACAATCGCTATCAATATGTGAAGGTCACAAAAAAAGACGGAGCCACACTTATTTCTGATAAGATGGGGGTCACTCAAGGTGTTCCCCAGGGCTCCATTCTTGGACCCATCCTGTTTATTTTATATTTAGCAGACATCAAGTCTCATATTCTTAATTGTAAATTTCATATATATGCCGATGATATGCAGGTATACATATCCTGTAAACCATCTGAGGTTGACAATGCAGTCTGTAAGCTAAATGAAGATCTTTTGAGAATATCAACCTGGGCCTCAAACAATGGTTTACTGCTGAATCCATCAAAAACAAAATATCTAGTATTAGGTAGTAAACAACAGCTCACCTCTTATAACCCCACTGTAGAAGTAGAGTTGTGTAAGAAACCTATTGAGAGGGTGTATGAAGCGCGCAACCTGGGTCTCATTATGGACAGTGAGCTCAGATACGAGAAGCATGTATCCAACATGGTAAGGAGCTGCTTCTACATGTTAAAAGTGTTATACAGGGCGCGGCCATTCTTAAGTGAAAGTCTACGCATACAGCTGGTTGAGTCTCTCATACTATCAAAACTAAGTTACATGGATGTAGTTTTCGGTCCTCGACTCCAGGCAAAAACCAAGAGACTCATCCAAAGGGTACAAAATGCCTGTGCTCGTTTCTGCTTCGACATTCCGTTCAGGGCCCACGTGACTCCGTTTATTAACAGACACTCTATGCTGAAAATGCAGCACCGACGTAAGTTGCACCTCGCTTCTCTGCTTTTTGGAGTTATCAAACATCAAGTTCCACTTTATTTAAACGAAAAGCTGACATTCTGTAGCGGTGGGCAGCGTCGGAAATGTGCAGTGCAGCTAACTACTTCTCGCCACGCCTCGGCGGTTTTTCGAGGTAGCTTCCGGTATTCGGCTACCAAATGCTGGAACAATATTCCACCACCTATCAGGAATCTGCAAAGCATATATAACTTTAAAAAGAATCTGAAATCTTTCCTTTTTAACCATCAGGTTAGCCAAGGGACGCTTGCGCATGACACGAGTGCAATATGATATGACAGAAGAGGATGGAGGAAATACTTTTTATTTATTATATTTTGCCTATATCGAGGGTTGAGTGGTCAAACCCGATAAATCGACATAATTGTTTCATCAAATTTGAATTGTTTTGATGTATTCAATAATGTTCTTTTTGACACAACAAGTTATAGCGACTTATCGGGTTTGACCACGCAACCCTCGATATTTATGTTGCCTCATCGGTCAGCCTACCTTCGCTGTATTTCCTATTTGCACTGGTGTCCGCTTCCTTATTTGTCTTCTCTCCCATCCGGATATAATAAAACGTGCTTTGTACAGGTTCTACGCCTATTGTGTTGTTGTCCTTCTCCGAGTTTTTGTTTTGTATTCCTTTTCTTGCCGACTGTTGTCACTTTGAAGACTTTTTGTTAGTTATTTTATACAATAGTGTAATATTTCATAAATGTATAACCAACAAAACATTTATTTATTTTATTTCTTGAATTGAAAGTCTATAATTTTGTTATTGTTGCGTAACCTATATGCTTGCTTTGTTTACGTTTCCATAGACTATAGTTATCTTTGGTATTATTTTATTGATTCTGTTTCCTTTGTGTTGCCAACTTTACTAGGCCATAAATTTTTATGGTCATTTGAGACGTTCGAGATAATCTCTAACAAATTATTGTGTTTGATCCTTGATGTTTTTCTTTTAGCGTTGTTTTGTGTTAAATGTGTCACTTTCCGTTTTTTCACCAAGCGGTTCCAACGGAAGACCAGTGCTGGCTTTACGGCTAGCGAATGCTGAGTTGGGACCGTTTCGTAACAATTTTTCTGTGTCTTGATTTTGTTTTATCTGTGTAATGTGGTTTTGTTTTGTTGCGAATAAATGTCTCTTTATCTTTATCTTTATCAACAAGGTTTCAAGGTGATTCAGTGTACACAGAATCGCGCGAAACCAGTGAAGTCAGCAATAGTAGTGCTGGGTGATCGAGTCCAGGTGCAACACGACCCACAGCTGGTCACGGAGAACATCACAGCGGCACTTCTGAAGTTTGGTAATGTATCAGTTGGAGTAATCTCGGTCTATTTCGAGCCCGACCAAGACTTGGAGGGATACATTGACAAAACAAAGGAGATCATGCTTGGATTGGGTACAGACAGCTACATCGTGGGAGGGGATGTGAATGCCTGGAGCTACTGGTGGGGAAGCAGATCGGAGAACCACAGGGGGGTAGCTTACCATAGCTTCCTCAATGAGGTAGACCTGAATGTTTTGAATGTTGGATACACTCCGACATTCGAGACATACCGGGGAGGCAAGCTATACACTAGCATCGTTGATGTGACAGCGTGCAGTACCAACATTCTGTCCAGGATCCAAGACTGGGAAGTAGACAGGAATGTTGTCACGTCCGATCATAACACCATAAAATTTGCAGTGGGTAGTGAAGCGGCCCCGAAGCCAGTACCAAGACCAACAACCAGGATTTACAACCCAAAGAAAGCTGACTGGACCAAGTTTAAGACCGTTCTGTCAGTGGAGCTTGTGGAAAGAGACTTGACGACGCATTCTTTAAATAACATTGGAGACACAGAAGCACTGGAGCAGGCGACCAACGCCTACATCGGTGCGGTGTCGAAAGCATGTGAAGAATGCATCCCGAAACCGGGAGCTCCCAAGACAAACGCAAAGCCGCCGTGGTGGTCCAAAGATTTGGACCGACTGAAAAAAGAGGTGTTAAGAAGGAAAAGGCGAATAAGGAACGCAGCCCCAAACCGAAGGCAGTACGTACTCGACCAATACCTCCAGGTAAAGGAAGAGTATGCCATGAAAGCGACAGAGGCTCAGACGGCTAGCTGGAAGGATTTTTGCACCGCGCAGGATAGGGAGTCTATGTGGGACAAAATCTACCGAGTAATCAGGAAAACGGCTAGACGTCAGGAAGACACGTTGCTCAGAGACGAACGGGGGCTTACCTTAACACCGAAACAGTCGGCTCAAAGACTGGCTGAATGCTTTTACCCGGATGACCGCCAGGACGGTGAGTCCGATCATCACAGGAGCACCAGGGATGATACGGAGGGAGACAACCCAGCAGTGGAGTCACACCTCACTGGCAATGATCCACTTTTCACACAAGCGGAAATGGATACAGTAGTCAGAAGTATGAACCCGAAAAAGGCACCTGGATCAGACGGACTCACTGCAGATATATGCGCAGCAGCTATTCAGTGCAATGGTGAAGTATTTTTGTGCTTAGCGAATTCCTGCCTTAGGCTAGCCTACTTCCCCAAAGCCTGGAAGTCAGCACATGTCTGCATCCTACGGAAACCCGGTAAGGAGGACTATACCCACCCCAAGTCATACCGACCGATTGGTCTATTGTCGGTATTAGGGAAGATCCTGGAAAAAATGCTAGTAAACAGGATCAAGTGGCATATCCTCCCGGCCCTGAACAAACGCCAGTACGGGTTCATGCCCCAGAAGTCGACGGAAGACGCCCTCTATGACCTGATGAGACACATAAGAACCGAAGTAGAAACGAAGAAACGCATTGTGCTACTCGTCTCGCTAGACATAGAGGGAGCTTTTGACAACGCCTGGTGGCCGAAGCTCAGAGCCCAACTGGCCAAGAAAGGCTGCCCGAGAAATCTTTATCACATGGTCCGCTCCTACCTGGACGACCGCATGATAAGGGTACACTACGCGGGCGAAACCAGCGAAAAGCCCACAACAAAGGGGTGTGTCCAAGGCTCTATAGGAGGTCCAATCTTCTGGAATGTAATTCTAGACGATCTCCTTCAGATGCTCAACGACACGGACGCCCATTGTCAGGCCTTCGCTGACGACGTCACTCTGGTGTTCTCTGGCAACGAATCAGGCGCAGTAAAAGCAAAAGCCGAACGGACTCTCCAAAAAGTGGGGTACCCAAAATAAGCTTAACTTCGCCGCTCACAAAACGGGAGCCATGGTTATAACGAGGAAGCTGAAATGGGATCCCATCCGAATCTCAATGGCTGGGACCGTGGTGGAGCTTGTCGACGAAATCAAACTGTTGGGACTCACCATAGACCGTAAGCTGACCTTCAACGCACACGTAGAAAAAACGTGCCGAAAGGTAACGGATATCTACAGACAGCTGTCACGTGCGGCGAGGGTGTCATGGGGGCTCAATAGCGAGATAGTGAAAACCATCTACGTGGCGGTGATAGAGCCGATCGTCCTGTACGCAGCAAGCGCTTGGCACAAGTCTGCCAACAAGGTGATGGTGCGAAACAAGCTAGACTCAATACAGCGTGGTTTCGCCCAAAAAATTTGCAAAGCGTACAGGACGGTCTCTCTGACATCGGCGCTGATCCTGTCGGGAACCCTCCCACTGGATTTGCGAATTCACGAAGCGGCAAGCCTCTACGAGGTCAAAAAGGGCTACAGTGAGGACCACATTCCACCAGGAAGAGAAATTGAGGAAAAAACTGACGCCCTGAAGAGACCGCACCCGTCAAGGGTTGTGTCCATCGACTACGTCTGCTTGGAGGAGTTCAGCCAAGACGTGATCGATAGATACGACCTCGAAGGCCCTCAAATTTACACCGATGGGAGTAAAATTGAGGGCCAGACGGGAGCGGCACTCACATGGTGGGAGAATGGAAGAGAAATCCGCCACTCAACCTTTAAGCTAGCGCCCTATAACACCGTGTTTCAAACCGAACTGTACGCTCTACTCAGGGCAGTGCAGATCGCAGGGAAACACAAGGCGCAGAGAGTCAGCATCCTCAGTGACTCAAGATCCTCACTGGAGCTCCTCAAATCACCGGACACGACACACCCCTTGGTCCAAGAGATCAAAAATGCCACAACCCAAACAAGAGCAACGGGGACCGATCTCAGGTTCTATTGGCTGCGAGCTCACGTTGGAACGCCAGGAAACGAGAGAGCAGACGAACTGGCAAAGCAAGCAGCCCTTAGGAAAAAGACCGCCCCCCAATATGACATGGTGCCGGTGTCCTACGCCAAGAGGTCGATAAGACAAAACACGCTCGAACAGTGGCAGGTTCGCTACGGGGCATCCGGGACAGGCGCGACAACCAAGAAGTTTTTTACAACTGTGAGAGACGCGAACAGCATATTAAAGAAACTCAAACTCACAAACTTCTTGGTTCAAGCGTTTACTGGTCACGGAGGCTTCGCCGCCTATCTCCACCGTTTTAAGATCAAAGATTCACCTTCGTGTGTCTGCGACCCGACCCTTGATGAGGACATCTGGCACATTGTCTGCGAATGCCCGCGTTTTGGCGTGGAAAGGTTCGACCTTGAACAAAAGACCGGAGTCAAAGTTTCTCCAGATAGCTCAAGCTGGAAAGCCCTGCTGGGAACAGAAGCCAACCGCGAAAGCACGAAGGGTTTTATAGAAAAAGTGGTACGCGTAGCGTGTTTAAGGAACAAATAGTTCGGAGCCCGGACTATTGTGTAAAACGCTACGCTGAAATCTGACACCACGAAAACCCTTCGGCCACAGGACCCGGGCAGGATCCCACGCCGAAACAACCCCCCAGGTCTCCCTAAACCTTCGTACTCGTACCCCCCCTTCAAACCTCCCCCCTTCGCCGTATCCTGTTCACCAATCCCAACCCAACGCACCCCTAATCTTGTAGGATGATGCAATAAGTAAAATCTTCCAAACCCTTACCCCCATCTCTAATAACCTCTGTTTTATGTTAACCCAGAGCTAGCTCTAACTTTCAGTGTATAACATACACTTAAGGTTAGAGTTAGATATATTCCTGACGCACGCACCTCCCGAACACCTAACGGGTGTCGGTAGGACGGGGGATGGGGAATCCTGCAGCCTCCTAAACGGGAGAATGACTTTCTCTCCCGGCCCTTCAGCACTGGCTGGGGTAAGGTTCCGCGCGCGATTCACTGGTCCCCCGTCAAATTGACACCGGCCCTCCCATTAAAAAATGTATAGGCTAAGTTGCAACGGAAGAGGTCACAAAAGAGGGCAGCGCAAGGAGACCCGCGCAAAAATAGTATCTCCAGGCAAAAGAGAAAGCCTCAAAAAGGGTAGCCCCACCCATAAAGATGGTATCAACAGCCACACAAGTGGTCCTAAAAGATCTCCGACCCAACCCTTCCATTGTCGGGCAAAAGAAAGGAAGCCCGTAGTCTGTAAGCATGCATGCGTCAGGATTTCCACTCCGCGACTCACATAGCTATAAGTCTCCCCCCCATCCCAACCCCCATTCCTATCCCCCCTAACCCCGCGGATAAGTAAACGGAGGAACGACTTTCTCCTCCGGCCTTTCAGCACTGGCTGGGGTAGTATCCGCGGGAGTCTAAATTCTAGTTGGTAATAGGGGCATTGGTGTTTTTAGCCGGTGCGAGCCCGGCAGTACCTGGGCCCTCCATTCCCAGGTCTCCGGAAGGGATTTTCACCTCTGCCCCTTTTTCTTAAGCAAACAAAAGCAAGGACTTTTGTCTTTGGCCCCTCAGGCGATTGCCAAAAAAAAAAAAAAAACCCCGCTATTCATCCTTTCAGAGCTCTCTTAACAGGCCCAACCTTTTTTGTAAAACCTAGTTAAGAACTTGCTATCAAACAAAAACCGCATGCAAATCACAAACACATACACATAGTGTTCAAACTAGTTACAACTTAGTCAGGGGTTAAAAACTTAAATGTGGGTTTGTATTAAAAATATAGCTTTACTAACTTTTTGGCTGTAGATAAAATAATCACACAAGTCATCAGTATTCGCTGAGCTGAAGAGATCTATTGCTTTTCAGCGAATTCCGTAGCCGTGGGCGGACTCGAGAATAAGTACCTACTACAAAGTATACATTTTCAGCGTTTTCTCCTAGCTGAACTATCTAACTGTCCAAATGAAAGCATCGGAAAAGCATTTAGGGTTTTCCTAGAAGATATTGTATTATATGTACCTACTATCAGCCTATCTATATCACCCTGACTCACCATACAACTGTGTCACAATTATAAACAATTTGTTGGCAATTAAGAAGCTAAGAAGTGTCAAACAAATTGTTTTATGTCACTGTGACACCGCTCTAGGGTAGGTCAGGATTCTTTTGGATTGATAGTACTTACACCCTTCATTTTATCGAAATTCACATCATACATTTAATCATTTAATCGAATTTCATTTCGTCGAACGCTATTAACTGCTACATTACACTTTCTATTATCATGATTGGTTCTAATTACAAATTAGGGTAGGATGGATTGTAGTTAACATTGTCACTTAAAATTTACTAGGTTTCTTTTGATTTAATTAAATAGCGGTTTTTTCAAGCGTTTGCTGACGGATCTTGACTCACTGCTCGGGCAATTAAATTAGGAGCATCCCGCTCCCGCCGATAGCGGTATAAAAAACCAGAGAAGGTAATTTAAATAGGATCCCAGGAAAACAGGATTAATATTCGTTTTTATTTTAATTTGGTAAATGGTTTATTATAGAATTTAGCGCGATTCGGGAAATATTGTATTTAGGGGTCACCATTCTGCTCGGTCATCCTATATTGCTTTGGATATCGTGTTGTCAACGTTATGATAGCTCTTATTTACTTGACAGTAATGGTAGTCGAGCTAGAAACAATATGATACCAACTATACCAAGTCAAAAGCATTCTTGTTTTACCGAGTAGAATAGAGCCCAAGGCTAATTCAATTATTAGATAGATCCAAACCCCGCTATTGACAACGATAGCCCACGGCCCAAGCACATACGCCCAGAAGGCAGCGCTCCCGAAGCAGGCCGGCACCCCCAACCACACCGCGATCTTATCGTCCAAGGACCCGACAAAGACCAGCGATGGTGTCCTACGGGAGTTTAACAAAGTCTGTGACGTGAAGTCTACCGGGTTGAGGATCGAGCGGGTACGAAAGGCCAAGAACCAAAAGGTGGTGGTTAGCTGTGCCAGCGAGAGAGACCTCGAGATGCTCAGAAAGATAACGGAAGGGAAACTCAACGCGGAATACCCACAAATGAGAAACCCCCTAATCTGCGTCAGGGACGTCGTCACCTACCTTAAAGACGAGGACCTACCGCAGATGTTGTTATCTCAAAACCACCACTTACTGGGAGGCCTAAACGTGGACCCCGCTCAGATAAAACTCCGGTACCGCAGGAAAGCTCGAAACCCGCATTGCTGCCACCTGGTGTTTGAGCTCCCACCGGCTGTCTGGAGGAGGTTTGTGGAGACTGGAAAAGTCTACATCGGCATCCAAAGGCAAAAAGTGGAAGACCAGTCGCCCCTTGTACAATGTTCTAAATGTCTGGCCTATGGACACACAAGGACATTGTGCAAGGAGGCGAGCACCAACTGTCGTTTCTGCCTGACCTGCCACGGACCCGGCAAATGTCCGGAAAATCCAGAGACACCAAAGTGCATCAACTGCACCAGGGCAGGCAAGGAACCAACGGAGGTACAGCACGAGGCGTTTAGCCCCGACTGCAAAGAACGTCAGAAATGGGACACCATAGCACGGTCGAGAGTAGCATACTGTTGTTGACACAGTTGTACCGGCGAACAACAAGCAAAACCCCCCCGCCGCCCCCCACAAGATAAAGTTCCTGCAAGTCAATCTGCAACGGTCCAAGCTGGTAACAGCTGAACTCCACCAGGCCATGCAGAACGGAAACTGCGAAGTAGCACTGCTACAGGAACCGTATGTGGGCGGAAAGGGAGAGATGACTCCGCAACAGAGTGACGTCACGGACGGTGACACATACACATAATACGGCCGCGCACTCTCTTATTAATAAATACTTTACCATAAAGTTCCGCGCTACGAAGTTGTCGGTGTGTGAAGTAGGACCCTACAATCCTGTGTTGATGTTGGCAGTTATAGGCGCACTTGTGTTTGTGATTAATAACTGTTTTATTCGTGTGCAACTCTGGATTGCTTTTTGTGCTGTGGGTGGGTAGACAGATGTGTAAAGTTGGGGCAATAATAATAAACTCTATTATCATTTTAATTGTCCTTATTAATACATAATATAATAATAGACAATTTATCCTGACTTTATGAACTTAATTATAAATAAATCTATTACTAAAAATCAGACTTTATAAATTATTGAAAGTGGCTCCATCTAGCTCCTGTTCTCGGTACTTCTATCGATTATCGACAGCTATCTAATCTTTCAATATGAGCAAATGTGTAGCTTGTGGTAAGTACCTGGCGCCGAGAGGTGCCGCTACTTGCAGTGCCTGCCCTAAGGTATACCACAGGGCTTGTGTTGACTTGACCATGGCTGCAGACGTGCCGAGGGACTGGGTCTGCCCCGAATGCAGGTCTAAAGCAAGGAGAGCGGACGGCAGCTGCACTCCGGTAAAGAGTCCCTGTGGCTCGAATCATGCGACGAGGACATTGCCGGCCGCTGACATCGCCCCTACCGCTTGCGAGGTAACTGAGGTCGGTGCGCTGCGCCGCCAACTCGACGTGTACATGGCCGAGCAACGGGAATTCCGAGAGGAGATGCGTGCCGCCCTGGGAAACCTGTCGGGGCGCGTCGACGACATCGAGCGAAGGTTGGATGCGGTCGAGAGGAAGGTGGTCGAGGTGGCGCCTCGGGATAGTGAGGTGGACGAGCTGCAGCAGACGGTAGCTCGCCTTCAACTCGAGCTAGGTGAGCGCGACCAGGACGCGTTGCTCTCCGATCTGGACATCGGTCAGGTTCCGGAAGCCAAGGGTGAGAATGTGGTGCACACAGTCACCGTTCTCGCCGCCAAGCTTGGAGTCACCGTGGAGCCTCGGGACGTCGTGTTCGCCGAGCGCGTGGGGGCGGCCGAGCGGGGCGGGGCGGGCGCGGGCGACGGGGGCGCCGCCGCGAGCCGCCCGCGCCGCATCGTCGTGAGGCTGGCTCGGCGGCAGCTGCGGGACGACATGCTGCAGGCCGCCCGGGTGCGCCGCAATTTCACCTCTGGTGATGCGGGCCTGCCGGGCACGCCACGCCGCGTCTACGTTAACGAGCGCCTCACGCGCACGAATCGTCTGCTACTCTATCGCGCCCGGGAAGCATCTCGGAAACAGCAGTGGAGGTTCGTGTGGACCAAGAGGGGCAGGGTTTACGTTCGGCAGAGCGATGGGAAACAGGCCTTTTGCATCCGTTCGGACTCAGATATGCAGCGTGTTTTTGGGCCCAATCCTGTTTGACCTCTTCGCTGCAAGAATTGTTTATATAAGTGTGGTCTTTTTGTTTTTTGGTTTAGTCATTAGGTTTAGTATGTGTTTGCAATTTGAAAGATGGGATTTTTATGTATTTTACAATTTTCATTTATTTTATATGTTTTCTTTTACATTAGTACCTAACAAAGTAACTACCAATATTACTGGACAAACACAAAAGGAAATAGTAATTATTATGATGCCAACTAGTATCTATGATAACATATTGTACGAGTATATAGACTTTAAAAATGATAAGAAATAAAATTAAAATTGGTTTGTGGAATGTTGGTCCACTAGGCACTAATCATGACAATTTTGTCGCCGCGTGTTTACGACATGATGTTGACGTGCTCGCCATCAACGAGACCTGGCTGAGGGCGGGCGAGGAGGGGCGGGCACCTGCAGTCCCTGGGTACCGTTTCAGGCACATCCCTAGGCCACGAGGGGCGCGTTCTCGAGGTGGGGGGACAGGTTTCTATTACAAAGCAAATCTAAACCTTCATGTTTGGCGCAACCCTGTGGACCCTCTGCATAGATTGGTTGAACAAATGTGGGCCACGTTGGTCCTCAACGGAAAGAAGTTGGTGATAGGCACGGCATATCGCCCTCCTTGGATGGACGTTGATTTGTTTTTTGATGCTCTGAGTGATTCTGTTAGTTCATTACATAAGTTTGACAATTTAGTACTATTAGGCGACTTCAATATAAATTTACTATCTACAAATGAAGCTAAAGTCACTAAGTTCAATAATTTCACTTCTAGTTTCAGTTTATCTCAAATCATTACAGAGCCTACTCACTTCACTGAGAACAGCCAGACACTGCTGGATGTAGTTTGTACCGACCTGCAAGCAACTTCTGTTACTGTGGATCATGTGGGATCACTGTATGGTCATTGTCTTGTTGTATGCGAGTATAACATAAAACGCTTGAAATTTAAGCCCTACTCTGTGACATATAGGCCAATAAAAAATATTAATGCTAGTCATTTTGACAAAGATTTACAGACTACTCAGTGGGGTTTGATATCTAATTTAAGCAACGTAAATGATATGGTTAATGAACTGAATCTGCGCATATTGTCCTTGTTTGACCAGCATGCCCCTGAGAGACTTACTACAATTAAAGACCGCTCTTACCCCTGGATAACAGCCACTGTTAAAATAATGATGCAGCTGCGGGATAGGGCTTTAGCTGATTATCATAGAACTGGATCAGACAGTAAAAGAGATTACTATAAATCTTTAAAAGCAGTAGTCAACCAAGCTCTTTACTGGGAGAAAATAGCCTACTATAAATATAATATTAATAATAAAATACATAACCCTAAACTACTTTGGAAAAATCTTAAATCTAATTTATTACCCAAGAAAGAAATTGATTTACCTATGTGTTTCTATAATCCAAATGCTTTAAATAATCACTTTTTAATTTTACCTAATATAAATGAGATATCAATTTCACAATTAACATACTTTGAGTTTGATAGATTCAGTAGCTCAGTATTCCACATTGACCCAGTGAGTTTGAATATGGTAAGTAAAATCATTAAGAGCCTTAAGTCAAATGCTGTAGGATGTGATGGAATCAATTTGAATTTACTTACATTGACATTCCCTTATACATTGGACACAATAATGCACTTAATTAATGCCTCCATTGAATCATCGGTAGTACCAGACATCTGGAAGCTGGCAATTGTGCATCCCTTACCTAAAACGGATAATCCTGTTGAGCTAAAAGATATAAGGCCCATAAGCATACTTCCATGCCTTTCCAAAGTCCTGGAAAAAGCTGTCTGCATTCAGTTAACAGAATACCTGGAAAAGAATGCAATTCTACCTGAAAGACAGTCGGGCTTTAGGAACGGCAGAAGCACTGTAACAGCATTACTGGACATAACCGATAATATTCTCTGCTCACAGGATCAAGGAATGTGTACACTTTTGGTTTTGTTGGATTACTCCAGAGCATTTGACTCCATTAATATTAATTTGCTTTTATCCAAGTTAAGCTATTATGGATTTGATAGCAAGGCTGTGCGATGGTTTGATAGTTATCTCAACAATCGCTATCAATATGTGAAGGTCACAAAAAAAGACGGAGCCACACTTATTTCTGATAAGATGGGGGTCACTCAAGGTGTTCCCCAGGGCTCCATTCTTGGACCCATCCTGTTTATTTTATATTTAGCAGACATCAAGTCTCATATTCTTAATTGTAAATTTCATATATATGCCGATGATATGCAGGTATACATATCCTGTAAACCATCTGAGGTTGACAATGCAGTCTGTAAGCTAAATGAAGATCTTTTGAGAATATCAACCTGGGCCTCAAACAATGGTTTACTGCTGAATCCATCAAAAACAAAATATCTAGTATTAGGTAGTAAACAACAGCTCACCTCTTATAACCCCACTGTAGAAGTAGAGTTGTGTAAGAAACCTATTGAGAGGGTGTATGAAGCGCGCAACCTGGGTCTCATTATGGACAGTGAGCTCAGATACGAGAAGCATGTATCCAACATGGTAAGGAGCTGCTTCTACATGTTAAAAGTGTTATACAGGGCGCGGCCATTCTTAAGTGAAAGTCTACGCATACAGCTGGTTGAGTCTCTCATACTATCAAAACTAAGTTACATGGATGTAGTTTTCGGTCCTCGACTCCAGGCAAAAACCAAGAGACTCATCCAAAGGGTACAAAATGCCTGTGCTCGTTTCTGCTTCGACATTCCGTTCAGGGCCCACGTGACTCCGTTTATTAACAGACACTCTATGCTGAAAATGCAGCACCGACGTAAGTTGCACCTCGCTTCTCTGCTTTTTGGAGTTATCAAACATCAAGTTCCACTTTATTTAAACGAAAAGCTGACATTCTGTAGCGGTGGGCAGCGTCGGAAATGTGCAGTGCAGCTAACTACTTCTCGCCACGCCTCGGCGGTTTTTCGAGGTAGCTTCCGGTATTCGGCTACCAAATGCTGGAACAATATTCCACCACCTATCAGGAATCTGCAAAGCATATATAACTTTAAAAAGAATCTGAAATCTTTCCTTTTTAACCATCAGGTTAGCCAAGGGACGCTTGCGCATGACACGAGTGCAATATGATATGACAGAAGAGGATGGAGGAAATACTTTTTATTTATTATATTTTGCCTATATTTATGTTGCCTCATCGGTCAGCCTACCTTCGCTGTATTTCCTATTTGCACTGGTGTCCAGTGTTGCCAGGTCTAATCTGAAAAAGTCAGAAGACGTAATGCCAGAAAAACAGGAGATTGAGAGAAAAAATCTGTAGATTTTTACAAGTCGAATATCTTACCTTTAATCAAGTTTCTTGACTTCAAATATAAATTAATCAGTTTATGTATGAACATGATTTTTGTCTTAGATGAATATTTTGTTTTCATGTAAAAAAAAGCATACATCAGATATACACAGGGGCTCTACTTTAAAATCCGTAATTTGAACTTCGTCTATTGCTATCCCTTTTGCTCTCTAAGCGTTAATAGTTCGCAAGAAAGCGACTGGGCGATTCGAAGTTCGAATTACAGGTTTCAAAGTAGTAGGCCAGATTCCAACTCGAGCTTCGAAAAGTTATCGGAAGTTTGGTTTGAAGATGTTAGTTTTGTTTTGATTAACGCTTCACACCTGATGACACGTGACAGACAGTGCGACAGTCCTATTAATTAAATTGAATTGACGCTATTGGTCTATTTGATCACAGACACCTCGACCAATTCAACGAAAAAAGAAACGTTTCAGTTTGCATCCGAGTTAAAAAGGTCGAATAAAATGTTTAAAAGGAGGAATATTCCAAAAAATCAGGGGATTCTCTATAAAAATCTGTATATCTGTAGACCTACCCTGAAATCTGTAAATCTCCTGATAAATCAGGAGACCTGGCAACACTGCTGGTGTCCGCTTCCTTATTTGTCTTCTCTCCCATCCGGATATAATAAAACGTGCTTTGTACAGGTTCTACGCCTATTGTGTTGTTGTCCTTCTCCGAGTTTTTGTTTTGTATTCCTTTTCTTGCCGACTGTTGTCACTTTGAAGACTTTTTGTTAGTTATTTTATACAATAGTGTAATATTTCATAAATGTATAACCAACAAAACATTTATTTATTTTATTTCTTGAATTGAAAGTCTATAATTTTGTTATTGTTGCGTAACCTATATGCTTGCTTTGTTTACGTTTCCATAGACTATAGTTATCTTTGGTATTATTTTATTGATTCTGTTTCCTTTGTGTTGCCAACTTTACTAGGCCATAAATTTTTATGGTCATTTGAGACGTTCGAGATAATCTCTAACAAATTATTGTGTTTGATCCTTGATGTTTTTCTTTTAGCGTTGTTTTGTGTTAAATGTGTCACTTTCCGTTTTTTCACCAAGCGGTTCCAACGGAAGACCAGTGCTGGCTTTACGGCTAGCGAATGCTGAGTTGGGACCGTTTCGTAACAATTTTTCTGTGTCTTGATTTTGTTTTATCTGTGTAATGTGGTTTTGTTTTGTTGCGAATAAATGTCTCTTTATCTTTATCTTTATCAACAAGGTTTCAAGGTGATTCAGTGTACACAGAATCGCGCGAAACCAGTGAAGTCAGCAATAGTAGTGCTGGGTGATCGAGTCCAGGTGCAACACGACCCACAGCTGGTCACGGAGAACATCACAGCGGCACTTCTGAAGTTTGGTAATGTATCAGTTGGAGTAATCTCGGTCTATTTCGAGCCCGACCAAGACTTGGAGGGATACATTGACAAAACAAAGGAGATCATGCTTGGATTGGGTACAGACAGCTACATCGTGGGAGGGGATGTGAATGCCTGGAGCTACTGGTGGGGAAGCAGATCGGAGAACCACAGGGGGGTAGCTTACCATAGCTTCCTCAATGAGGTAGACCTGAATGTTTTGAATGTTGGATACACTCCGACATTCGAGACATACCGGGGAGGCAAGCTATACACTAGCATCGTTGATGTGACAGCGTGCAGTACCAACATTCTGTCCAGGATCCAAGACTGGGAAGTAGACAGGAATGTTGTCACGTCCGATCATAACACCATAAAATTTGCAGTGGGTAGTGAAGCGGCCCCGAAGCCAGTACCAAGACCAACAACCAGGATTTACAACCCAAAGAAAGCTGACTGGACCAAGTTTAAGACCGTTCTGTCAGTGGAGCTTGTGGAAAGAGACTTGACGACGCATTCTTTAAATAACATTGGAGACACAGAAGCACTGGAGCAGGCGACCAACGCCTACATCGGTGCGGTGTCGAAAGCATGTGAAGAATGCATCCCGAAACCGGGAGCTCCCAAGACAAACGCAAAGCCGCCGTGGTGGTCCAAAGATTTGGACCGACTGAAAAAAGAGGTGTTAAGAAGGAAAAGGCGAATAAGGAACGCAGCCCCAAACCGAAGGCAGTACGTACTCGACCAATACCTCCAGGTAAAGGAAGAGTATGCCATGAAAGCGACAGAGGCTCAGACGGCTAGCTGGAAGGATTTTTGCACCGCGCAGGATAGGGAGTCTATGTGGGACAAAATCTACCGAGTAATCAGGAAAACGGCTAGACGTCAGGAAGACACGTTGCTCAGAGACGAACGGGGGCTTACCTTAACACCGAAACAGTCGGCTCAAAGACTGGCTGAATGCTTTTACCCGGATGACCGCCAGGACGGTGAGTCCGATCATCACAGGAGCACCAGGGATGATACGGAGGGAGACAACCCAGCAGTGGAGTCACACCTCACTGGCAATGATCCACTTTTCACACAAGCGGAAATGGATACAGTAGTCAGAAGTATGAACCCGAAAAAGGCACCTGGATCAGACGGACTCACTGCAGATATATGCGCAGCAGCTATTCAGTGCAATGGTGAAGTATTTTTGTGCTTAGCGAATTCCTGCCTTAGGCTAGCCTACTTCCCCAAAGCCTGGAAGTCAGCACATGTCTGCATCCTACGGAAACCCGGTAAGGAGGACTATACCCACCCCAAGTCATACCGACCGATTGGTCTATTGTCGGTATTAGGGAAGATCCTGGAAAAAATGCTAGTAAACAGGATCAAGTGGCATATCCTCCCGGCCCTGAACAAACGCCAGTACGGGTTCATGCCCCAGAAGTCGACGGAAGACGCCCTCTATGACCTGATGAGACACATAAGAACCGAAGTAGAAACGAAGAAACGCATTGTGCTACTCGTCTCGCTAGACATAGAGGGAGCTTTTGACAACGCCTGGTGGCCGAAGCTCAGAGCCCAACTGGCCAAGAAAGGCTGCCCGAGAAATCTTTATCACATGGTCCGCTCCTACCTGGACGACCGCATGATAAGGGTACACTACGCGGGCGAAACCAGCGAAAAGCCCACAACAAAGGGGTGTGTCCAAGGCTCTATAGGAGGTCCAATCTTCTGGAATGTAATTCTAGACGATCTCCTTCAGATGCTCAACGACACGGACGCCCATTGTCAGGCCTTCGCTGACGACGTCACTCTGGTGTTCTCTGGCAACGAATCAGGCGCAGTAAAAGCAAAAGCCGAACGGACTCTCCAAAAAGTGGGGTACCCAAAATAAGCTTAACTTCGCCGCTCACAAAACGGGAGCCATGGTTATAACGAGGAAGCTGAAATGGGATCCCATCCGAATCTCAATGGCTGGGACCGTGGTGGAGCTTGTCGACGAAATCAAACTGTTGGGACTCACCATAGACCGTAAGCTGACCTTCAACGCACACGTAGAAAAAACGTGCCGAAAGGTAACGGATATCTACAGACAGCTGTCACGTGCGGCGAGGGTGTCATGGGGGCTCAATAGCGAGATAGTGAAAACCATCTACGTGGCGGTGATAGAGCCGATCGTCCTGTACGCAGCAAGCGCTTGGCACAAGTCTGCCAACAAGGTGATGGTGCGAAACAAGCTAGACTCAATACAGCGTGGTTTCGCCCAAAAAATTTGCAAAGCGTACAGGACGGTCTCTCTGACATCGGCGCTGATCCTGTCGGGAACCCTCCCACTGGATTTGCGAATTCACGAAGCGGCAAGCCTCTACGAGGTCAAAAAGGGCTACAGTGAGGACCACATTCCACCAGGAAGAGAAATTGAGGAAAAAACTGACGCCCTGAAGAGACCGCACCCGTCAAGGGTTGTGTCCATCGACTACGTCTGCTTGGAGGAGTTCAGCCAAGACGTGATCGATAGATACGACCTCGAAGGCCCTCAAATTTACACCGATGGGAGTAAAATTGAGGGCCAGACGGGAGCGGCACTCACATGGTGGGAGAATGGAAGAGAAATCCGCCACTCAACCTTTAAGCTAGCGCCCTATAACACCGTGTTTCAAACCGAACTGTACGCTCTACTCAGGGCAGTGCAGATCGCAGGGAAACACAAGGCGCAGAGAGTCAGCATCCTCAGTGACTCAAGATCCTCACTGGAGCTCCTCAAATCACCGGACACGACACACCCCTTGGTCCAAGAGATCAAAAATGCCACAACCCAAACAAGAGCAACGGGGACCGATCTCAGGTTCTATTGGCTGCGAGCTCACGTTGGAACGCCAGGAAACGAGAGAGCAGACGAACTGGCAAAGCAAGCAGCCCTTAGGAAAAAGACCGCCCCCCAATATGACATGGTGCCGGTGTCCTACGCCAAGAGGTCGATAAGACAAAACACGCTCGAACAGTGGCAGGTTCGCTACGGGGCATCCGGGACAGGCGCGACAACCAAGAAGTTTTTTACAACTGTGAGAGACGCGAACAGCATATTAAAGAAACTCAAACTCACAAACTTCTTGGTTCAAGCGTTTACTGGTCACGGAGGCTTCGCCGCCTATCTCCACCGTTTTAAGATCAAAGATTCACCTTCGTGTGTCTGCGACCCGACCCTTGATGAGGACATCTGGCACATTGTCTGCGAATGCCCGCGTTTTGGCGTGGAAAGGTTCGACCTTGAACAAAAGACCGGAGTCAAAGTTTCTCCAGATAGCTCAAGCTGGAAAGCCCTGCTGGGAACAGAAGCCAACCGCGAAAGCACGAAGGGTTTTATAGAAAAAGTGGTACGCGTAGCGTGTTTAAGGAACAAATAGTTCGGAGCCCGGACTATTGTGTAAAACGCTACGCTGAAATCTGACACCACGAAAACCCTTCGGCCACAGGACCCGGGCAGGATCCCACGCCGAAACAACCCCCCAGGTCTCCCTAAACCTTCGTACTCGTACCCCCCCTTCAAACCTCCCCCCTTCGCCGTATCCTGTTCACCAATCCCAACCCAACGCACCCCTAATCTTGTAGGATGATGCAATAAGTAAAATCTTCCAAACCCTTACCCCCATCTCTAATAACCTCTGTTTTATGTTAACCCAGAGCTAGCTCTAACTTTCAGTGTATAACATACACTTAAGGTTAGAGTTAGATATATTCCTGACGCACGCACCTCCCGAACACCTAACGGGTGTCGGTAGGACGGGGGATGGGGAATCCTGCAGCCTCCTAAACGGGAGAATGACTTTCTCTCCCGGCCCTTCAGCACTGGCTGGGGTAAGGTTCCGCGCGCGATTCACTGGTCCCCCGTCAAATTGACACCGGCCCTCCCATTAAAAAATGTATAGGCTAAGTTGCAACGGAAGAGGTCACAAAAGAGGGCAGCGCAAGGAGACCCGCGCAAAAATAGTATCTCCAGGCAAAAGAGAAAGCCTCAAAAAGGGTAGCCCCACCCATAAAGATGGTATCAACAGCCACACAAGTGGTCCTAAAAGATCTCCGACCCAACCCTTCCATTGTCGGGCAAAAGAAAGGAAGCCCGTAGTCTGTAAGCATGCATGCGTCAGGATTTCCACTCCGCGACTCACATAGCTATAAGTCTCCCCCCCATCCCAACCCCCATTCCTATCCCCCCTAACCCCGCGGATAAGTAAACGGAGGAACGACTTTCTCCTCCGGCCTTTCAGCACTGGCTGGGGTAGTATCCGCGGGAGTCTAAATTCTAGTTGGTAATAGGGGCATTGGTGTTTTTAGCCGGTGCGAGCCCGGCAGTACCTGGGCCCTCCATTCCCAGGTCTCCGGAAGGGATTTTCACCTCTGCCCCTTTTTCTTAAGCAAACAAAAGCAAGGACTTTTGTCTTTGGCCCCTCAGGCGATTGCCAAAAAAAAAAAAAAAACCCCGCTATTCATCCTTTCAGAGCTCTCTTAACAGGCCCAACCTTTTTTGTAAAACCTAGTTAAGAACTTGCTATCAAACAAAAACCGCATGCAAATCACAAACACATACACATAGTGTTCAAACTAGTTACAACTTAGTCAGGGGTTAAAAACTTAAATGTGGGTTTGTATTAAAAATATAGCTTTACTAACTTTTTGGCTGTAGATAAAATAATCACACAAGTCATCAGTATTCGCTGAGCTGAAGAGATCTATTGCTTTTCAGCGAATTCCGTAGCCGTGGGCGGACTCGAGAATAAGTACCTACTACAAAGTATACATTTTCAGCGTTTTCTCCTAGCTGAACTATCTAACTGTCCAAATGAAAGCATCGGAAAAGCATTTAGGGTTTTCCTAGAAGATATTGTATTATATGTACCTACTATCAGCCTATCTATATCACCCTGACTCACCATACAACTGTGTCACAATTATAAACAATTTGTTGGCAATTAAGAAGCTAAGAAGTGTCAAACAAATTGTTTTAT
This sequence comes from Acleris sparsana, assembly GCA_923062465.1. Classification (NCBI taxonomy): domain Eukaryota; kingdom Metazoa; phylum Arthropoda; class Insecta; order Lepidoptera; family Tortricidae; genus Acleris; species Acleris sparsana. The sequence goes on from OV281289.1 coordinate 5,685,928, forward strand.
GTCACTGTGACACCGCTCTAGGGTAGGTCAGGATTCTTTTGGATTGATAGTACTTACACCCTTCATTTTATCGAAATTCACATCATACATTTAATCATTTAATCGAATTTCATTTCGTCGAACGCTATTAACTGCTACATTACACTTTCTATTATCATGATTGGTTCTAATTACAAATTAGGGTAGGATGGATTGTAGTTAACATTGTCACTTAAAATTTACTAGGTCGATCGACTATATTATTCTCTATAAAACGGTATCCAGCGGATGTTTTTGTGTTACGAAAATCAATTCGGGACACGAAAAGCGAATGAGCGGCCTATTACGTAACTTAACAGACCAATTTATTTGTATTGGCGTGCTCGAACCTTCCCTGTTCTTATTAAATACGAGAGAAAAAATAATAAACAACTCGGAAACCCAAGCTTAGGTAATTTTAATAAAATACCAAGAAGCTATACAAAAGTTTATGAAAGTTCACTTTAATGTTATCGTTGTGTTGTTTTAATGAAGTCTGTTCTCTGCTGATCGTGTTTTAGGTAAATAATGCCAAGGACTGTAACATTCAAAGGAGTCTTTATAAACAGCCGTCAGCAAGCTTGCTTATTATAAAATCCTTGATTTAGATTTCTTTTTGATATTTAATTTAATTGAAACTGTAGACAAAAACTGAACCTAATAATATTTATTACAAATGTGAAAATTTGAGTGTGTTATTAGTTTGTTACTCCTTCACGATGGCTAGATGGATTTGGATGAAATTTAGAATGCAGATAGCTTATACCATATAATAAAACAAAGGCTACATTTTATCCCGAAAATAGCAAAGTTCCCGAGGGAAGAGCGAAAGTGAAATTCTACGCGAACGAAGTCGCGGGCGGAACCTTGTTGCATGTAAACTTAAAAGTACCCAACCAACGGTCCTTTACCAATGATTTATAGAATAACGATCATAATAGGCGGGACATTATTGCATATTTATTATGTTCAAACGGATGCTGTTTAATTTGCATAAACACGTTTAGCATAATTTCAGCTAAACTACGCCCAAAAACGTTTAGCATACAAACAAATTGATACATTTTATAATTTTATATGTTAAAAAAAACAGAAAACTCACTTTGCATAACAATATTTTTTTATTGTTATGCATTTTAGGTGTATAGAGACTTTAGAGTATAGAACTGTGACCAAATAGTAGCAGTCAAAGACTGACAATTGTCGTCTTTTTAACCTAGCGGCGTTTCAAGAAATTTAGCATTTTGTGGCTATGCATTGGAATTGTTATATAAAAGTTAGTACAATAGTTGTTATGCAAATAATTACAAACGCTGTTAACACAACCCTACCTTATTCTGGAATGATTACCTAAGGTACAATTACTGTAAAATTCTACGAACAAACTTCCTAGATTTGCCAGCCTATATTTCGCTGTAGTACGGGCGGTAACGACCATAGGTCAAAATTTTGGTATCGGATGAATTCCCTTGGCACAAATGTATCCTAGGACAAACAGAGCTGATTTAGCCCGGTAGCCATCAGCCACCCCCTGGTGGGTGGGGAGGGGGGGTATTCAAAGTTACACTCTGCCGCGCCTCATATAAAAAATCATATCTGCTTCAATTTACATACTATCTCAAGTGTGGTATCATTTTCGGATAAATCGGGCATGAGAAATTCATTTATGAGACATTTTATGTACAGTTTCATAGAAAAAAAGTAAAATATTTACGAAAATATCAAAATTGTTTTTCGGTTTTTTTTATTAAATAGTCAGTTTCCTTAAAAATACTAAATTTTTTGGAAAGAAAAAAATAATATCTTTAAGAACATTTATTCAGCTTTTAAAAAATATATATATTATATATAGTTGTCATGTAACGTCTATCTGAAAAAAAATCAAACTTCATAGTCCGTTTTTTTTCAAATCTCATTGTCTTTCAGATATCATATTCAAAAATCATATTGGCTTCAATTTTCCAAGCCACCTCAAGTTTGATGTCATTTTCTGACAAATCAGGCATAAGGAGTTAATTTTTGAGACATTTCATGTACAGTCTCGTGGGAAAAAAGTAAACGAAAATAATCGGTTTTCTTACTAAATAAACTAACAAAGTGTATTATGTTACCATATCGTTTTTATTTAAATCTAGCGACCCGCCCTGGCTTCGCTTCGGTTAATGTGAATTCTCTTTAACACCCATAAATAAACCGCATGAAAATCGTTCAATACTTTTTGAAATTATCTCGGCGGGGGACTTTGTTTTATAATATGTAGTGATTAGACGACTCTGATCCGAATTAGCGCTGATATTTGAAAATTTCAAGAAAAACTGATTCAGTCCTGGTTCTCCTGTTCTGTTCCGCCTAGTTGTTTTGTACTAGATGAATGGAAACAACGAAACTAATAGCACCTAGAGTTCTGTCCTTTTAAGAGAGTCTCGGCAAAAACTATAGGTTTTTAGGACGCTGTTATGCAAATATGTGTCATCGCACAATTATTTAGTTATAGTATTGAGGGTTGACGCTTTATTGCTAAATAGTTGTGTATTGACACATTATTGTGTATCAGCGTCCTTCTATAAAGTTTAGGTTTGACCTTGCCAGTCAAATCTCCACTGATACATTATTCAACAATACCCTGTTTATATTTTTAAGGTCCCTTACCCAAAGGGCGCCAACGGGACCCTAAAATTTAAACCTCCGCTGTCCAACCGTCTGTCTGTCAGCGGGCGATATCTCATTAACTGTACAAGGTATAACAACAAATGATGACAATAAGATTAACTATTTTTTTATTAAATGGTGAGTTTCTTTGAAATACGGACACCTTGTGCAAAAAAAAAACGAACATGAAAGAAAAATAACTCAGCTTTAAAAAGATATATACTTTATGTACAATTATCATACAACGTCTATCTGAAAATAAATTGGACTTCAAGTCAAAACAAATTGATCTCAAAACGATCAAATCACAAAAGGACGTTGTGGTCGTCAAAACATTACATCTCAGACCGACCCGGTAGAAATACGTCCTTCCACATATTTTTAAGTGCAAATAATAGCTTTTCTTTAAGCTTGTACGACTGTACAACGTGATCCACTCCTAATTCTTTCATAGCCTGTGTTTGCCTTGCTGCAAGCTCAACTACATTAAAAATTGGAATTTCGGCTTCCTTTTCTCTCGCATCATTCATATAAGCAACGATTTCAGAAAATGTGATGGCCTGGACTTGACTTTTCAGAGAGTGGATTGGATTTAGAGTTAATTTAAGTCTGTTTTTATAATTCACGTAACATTTATTATGATATTTAGCTCCTAGAGAAATCAAATCGCCAGGTATCAGATACCTTTGCTAAGAGTTCGTAATCGTTTAATTCTGTGGCACATGTAATAATATAATCACTGCAACTTTTTTTCATTACTGAGCATAATAAGTTCCTTCGGAAACTCTTTAGCCCACAAAATAAACATGTACTTTTGTCATAGGCGGTCGTTACTGAGCTGCGAGTCATAGGGGTAGTGATATTAAATTCTTCCTCTGACTTTTTTGCCTTCAAACGTGCTCGGTCTAATTTAGTATTATTTATTTTTAAATAACATGTTTTATGCCAACATGCCGCATGTTCAATGAGCACTGGCTTCAGGTCATTAATGCGTGCGATCAAGCAATCTTTCAATGTCACAGGCAATGAATGCAGTTTTTGAAACTCAAGCAAGTTTTTAGCAAGCAATTCATATCCGGCACCCTGGCTACATTTTGCTGCCGTAAGCTTCTCTTCCGTTTCAGTTTGACATTAGTTCAAGTTTTCATTTACCCGCGCGAGTCTTTCCACCCGCAGTCTTATTTATTTATTTATTTTGCACGTCTCAAATAAATGGTATAAAGCTATATGTTTTTGAAATCTGCATAAATTGGGCTTTTTAACCATATTTTTTGTAATTATAATTTTGTATATATATTATAAAATATTGTGTGTTGAAACAAAGAATATAACCTTATGTTGCGAAACTTCCTTATGTATCTTAATAAATTGATATCAAAGAGTATAATTATTATAATAAAAATGAAAGCCACATCTATGGTTTATCCGAAAACGATACCACACTCAAGGTGATAGGTAAATTGAAGCCAATATGATTTTTTATCTGAAGCGCGGCGGAGAGCAACTTTGAATACCCCCCCTCCCCACCCACCAGGGGGTGACTGATGGCTACCGGGCTAAATCAGCTCAGTTTGACCTCAGATACATCTGTGCCAAGTGAATTTATCCGATACCAAATTTTGACCTCTCCATACATTGGGTGACACTACCGCCCGGACTACTGCCCCAATATTCCTATAGGATTCTGTTACCCTTTTTTTTTCTTTGCCCCGCGGCGACTTCAACAGCTACTACCGCGGGGATTTCGCCAGTGTCAAGTACCTATATATAAGTATAAATAGATTTAGCATTAAAATACATCTACTCTAGGAAGATTGGGGGCAACGTTGTACGGTGATATGTAGAACACAGGTCAAGATAGTTTTACAGCGAGCCCACTTTAAACGAGAAGTAAGATGCCAGATACGTGAAATAAGTCCAAGTCTTCTATCACTGTGCAACATAAAGGCATAAAAAGGACACATCACTAACAGAAAAAACTTTGAACACATAAAAATACAAAACGAAAACTAATTACACATCCGCCATCTTTCAACGTTGCCAATGGCTTTCCTATGTTTGTGTTCCTATTGTATGTATGTGAAATTTGAAGTTTGTCAGAGTGACACTAGGTCTAAATTGAAGTACCAACAATGTAACCCTATAATGTTGGGGCAGCGATTTGTTAAACAAAAAGCAATCCCACGCACCTTACCTTTTAAATTGGCAAAGTTTTATCTGAATCCGAAAAGCAGTTCGAAAATTAAAACAAAACTATGCTCTAAGACTACTCTAGTTTACCAAAATAGAGCAAAAAACATGACATCTTTGTTCCATCACCAAAACCCACGAACGAGCACGAACATTTGCTAATAACTAAATAAACACCAACTTTAAAAATCCGACTGTTTTTTTTAAATATGGTCGTCGATATAGCTTAAAAACAATAAAGCGCATAAAACGCGCAATTTACATTTCCAGGAATCGTATACCCAGTGACGTTCGCACCATCAAGACGATTCTAATGGCGTATCATTTATCAAAATCGGTTGAGCCGTTGAGTATTATGACCGGACATAGGAACGGATACATACCTGTCGAACACATAACCGCCTTTTGGGCTTTTCCGCAGTGGCAAGTGAGTCAACAATCCCGTGTGGTGACCGTCCAACTCTGCCAATATATCAAAAAGCAGAAGTTTGGGCGAACAATTAAATCTCTGATGCGGCAATTTTCATTACAAGCGTAAGGAAGTCCTTTGATAGGAAACTGGCTTAGTTGGACTGCTTCCAGAAGATAATGCGTAGACTGGTATTGTTAGGTATTCTATGTGCACCTCTTTCCTGTCTGGCTTAAGAAACTGTTAGATAAACAGATTGTACAAATAACTTTGGGATAGGTTGAAAAACCGGCCAAGTGCGAGTCGGACTCGCGCACGAAGGGTTTCGTAGCATTATCTATACAACATTAGAACAAAAAACGGCAAACAAATCACGTTTATTGTATGGGAGCCCCCATTAAATATTCATTTTATTTTAATATAATATACAACTAAATATTCTGTGAACATTTCAATTGTCTATCTGTTGCCGGTATTAATATCGAGCGAAAAACGGCAAAAAAATCTAGTTTGTTGTAACCCTGTAGGAGCCCCCCTTAAATATTTAATTTATTCTGTTTTTAGTATTTGTTGTTATAACGGCAACAGAAATACATCTTCTGTTTAAATGTCAACTGTCTAGCCATCACGGTTCCTGAGATACAGCTTGGTGTCAGACAGACGGACAGCGGAGTCTTAGTAGTAGGGTCCCTCTGTTACCCTTCGGGTAAAGAACCCTAAAAAGCTAGCTATACCTGAGTTTACTTCTCAGATTACTGAGATTTGATGTACGAGTAGTGAGTACACAGAGGATAAAAGTAATCCACTTTTTACACAACTGCCCAAAAAAAGAATTGTATTGTTTTTAGGTTGAATGTAAGTAAATATGTTAGTACGTTTCTTTTTGCATGCATACGTAAGTTAAAGGCGAAGTAACCATGATCATGATATAATGGGTGAGAAGAAAATAAAGTTTTTTTTTTATGGCATAGAGAAGGCAAACGAGCACACAGGCCACCTGATGGTAAGTGGAAACCGTGACCCATAGACATTCGCATTCACAAGACTGCAAGCCTAAGACTGCAAATGCGTTACCAACCCTGAGGACTAAGATGGAATGCCTCTATGCTAGTCATTACAGCGGCAGTCTTATCCCCAAACCGGAACACAACAATGTGAACACTGCTGTTTGGCGGTAGGTTAATGGATAAGATGGTGGTAGCAACCCGGACGGACCCTGCACAAGGTCCTACCACCCGCAAACTGGAAATATAGATTTTTTACAAAGTACTTAAAACCAGAAAGTGTACTTATATATCCGGCTAGATTTTCTTTAAAATGTAATTAAAAAACAACTACCTTGATCTTTTTTTTGATGACGCGTTGGCCTAGTTATTAGTGACCCTGCCTACGAAGCTAGCGGTCCTGGGTCCAAATCCCGGTAAGGGCAGATATTTGTGTGCTGAGCGCGAATATTTGTTCCCGAGTCATGGATGTTTTCTATGTAGGTCTGTATATAAGTATTTATATCGTTGTCTAGTAACCACAGTACAAGCCTACAGCTTAGTTTGGGATTAGGTCGATTGGTGTGACATTGTCCCCTTATATATATTTATTTATTGTGTTCATAACAAAATCAGAAAATTATAGAAAATAAACATTTCTCCCTACGTGGGATTTTCCTGTCTTGCACCTTGTGTAAATCTTTCAAAACATAAATGTAAATAATATCGTGAATCTTTGCCAGTATTAAACGGTAAGTGCTAAATACGTGTTATAATTCCATATAACCGCATATTTAACTCCTAATTCAATATTGAACAGCTGAACGTGTGGAAAGCTTTGGCGCTGCCGTATTTACTTAATCAGCTAAGCGTTAAGGTACCCTGATAGCAACGTTGGAAAGTTTAACTCCAGGCCCCTGACCCTGTTTCCTCCCTCATTCTACACCCCAGAAATACGAGAGCGTGTTTCTGATTTTTTATCAATCAAGACTTTGTTTTCGTAAGCTAAGTTAACAGCTTCCTGCTACCCTGGTCCTACTGAACGGCTTAAATACAGACACAAAGCTGAGTAAAGATTTCAAAATGCATTTTCCTATAAGACCTATCAGCGGCGATCAATTTACATTAATTAAGAAAAAAGGCACTGAAAGATTCGTACATTTGATTCGTTGAAAACACTTAATAATGTCACGAAGCGGGCGTCCGCCATTCCGTGAGGAAGTAGGTAAATCGCGAAGGGTCGGGAACCCGGGATGTCCCTCTACGGCTTAATTCTGAAAAACCGTGAGATTGCCGGCTCTTTATACACTGTTTGCGATTCCGACCGCCGATGTTTCAACCCTTCACCGTCCAAGTACCTGCGTGTAATATAAAAGTTATCCGGCGTCACGCCGGCGACGAGTGTTGCCTCCAGCGTTATGTAATAACTATGTTTTTGTGTGAGTTTTCGCTTGTTAGGATTTCAATCGTTCTGTTTCCTGTTTACTTTTTTTAGTTGTTGCTTTAATATTACAAGTAAATTTAAAGAGCAAAGTGATATGATTTTTTTTATGAACTGTAAAGAAAAAGCATACCTTTGACTTTTTCTTCAGATTTGGGAAAAAAATTGAACGTTGGTTGGGATCATCATTCTGAACAAACAAAAATAGTACTCCCGATATGCCCCCAAAAATATGTATGGAATTGTCCGTTTTAATACCATGAAACGTATTGCATTGTAATTATCAAAGTGGAACAATTCCATATATATTTTTAGGGCGAATGCGGCCCGAAATAGAATTGTTGATGGTCTACAACGGACAATATAGAATTTAAAATGAATTTGATGAAAATGTTATAAAGTTGATAGAATGTTATATGATTAAGAACATAGAAAATGTAAATTACAATTGTACACATAATTTACCAGTCAGACAAAGGAAATTCGATAGTCAGTTAATTCCTTAGCAAAATGTGTCACGTTTTTGATTTGATTTTCAATTCTCAACTTGTTTAGTTAACAATAGAAAAACCCGCCCTTAGAATCTCAAAATTATTATTTTAGTCTTATATAAGATTAGGTAAATTGAACAGAACCTCAGTTACATATTTCAGCAACGCTCAAAATATTGGACATTGTGAAATTAAATTACATGTGAAAAATGCAATACACGTTACAAAAATCGTTGGCCTAAAAAGGCAAAGTAAAAATAAATGGCGAAGATAAAAATGCAGCTGCGCTCCTGCAGGTTCTTCGAATTACAGAAGCAGGCAAAATCCATTTGCTAAGTCATTAAACTCTTAAATTTGCAGACTCAAGCCTCCACCCCTCCCCGCGCAATTCTGACATGGGCTGATTACAAAGTTTCAACAGAATGATGCCGAGAAAGATTTTTTAATGAATATTAATTCCTTGCCAGTAAAACAAAGTTTACTCTCGGGCACCAATCGGTAATTGCTTCGTTTCTCGTTCATGCGAAAATTCTTAATCCTCCCGAGTTTTTTCTTTATTTATTGCTAATACAGCTGAATTAATTAACGGAACATTTACCTTTTATTACATGAATTCGGCTACTGTTTGGATCAATTTAGGTTAATTTAGATGATTTAAATTAACAATTTGGAAACCGAGCTCTTATAAAATGTACAAACCCTCTCTCAGTCATAAACGCGCAATAGCAAAAGTGTGCTTAAAATATACCTTGTCCTTTTCTGTCATTATGACATTTGAATTGGACAGAAAGGGACAATTAATACTTTAACTAAAATAGATTAGGGTGCGTTTGTTTATGTGGTAATAGAGGGAGGGCGTTTTATTTTTAAGCAGCCATTAATACTTTAGCCATAGAGCTCTAACACTTATATAAATTATACATTTTAAATTAGTAATGTTTAGAGAATCGAATCGTCCGTTCTCATAACAAAAAAATAGACCCTAAACGACTGCGCCACAGTAAGCCATTAAAGTGTTTAAGTTGTTTTTTGGGTATACGAGTCCTTGGCTGTGAATGTATCAATGTAGAAACGAAGGTGCCGAAGCCGATCTATACGTATAGCTTAAGCGTTTATTTCTGCACGCAACCCTTGTTTTCTTCCTTTTCTTTTATCACAAGGTTCTAACGAGCTCCCAATTATTCGGCCGGCTCCCGGACTCGCTTCCAAGAATTATTACCTGACAACGGACTTTTTAGTCCATCGTCCACGCAATGACGATGAGTGACATGGTGTCAAATCTTGGAAAAAACGCTGCGCCTATAGGCAGGGTTCTGTAAACACAGTCTTCAGTTAATGAGGAGTTAACCAAAAGTCACAAAATAGGTCATAAGTCATAGTCTAACATCGGCTAACAGTGCTGCCCTGCTAAGCGAAACAGCAGTATCTCAAATAAAACTCATGTAGCAATCACATCCTCATTACTAAGAGATGAGCGTTGAATCTACTTTGTCGATTAAATCTGACATACTGCTTATAGACTTAGGAGGGCAGAGTAGTCGACTGTATTTTATTTTTCATCACTTTCATTTCAAAATCAAATATACAAGTATTTGTTAATTTTAATACAAGGACCTGGAAGACCGAGCATCGCTTCCCGAAGATGACAACTTGACAGATTGATTTTTTGCCCCTGTATCCTACTGCGAATCCCAATAAAATCGTTAGAGCAGAGCAGATCGATATACAAATATTGCTCGTTCAATAGTATAGGATATCACATTAAAATAATTTAACTCAATTAAAACCCTTGTCAATAAATTCAAGCTGTTTAAACATTTAAAAAAAAAACTTAACCGAGGACCATGTTGAACCAGCCCTGAGTATAATGCCATTGTTTTTATTTCACGCCACCTGATTAAATCAACCTAGCGGAATAAAGCTGGGTGCAGATAAGATTCCCATTGTGCTTGAGATGAAAGCGCTGAAAGCGCTGGCTGGGCGGCAGTCACTGCGGCCACAATGGAAGGTATGCTTTTCGATGCACAATGCCATTCCACATCTCTCATCTCTGAAAACAACGGATTCCAACACTTTTATTGTGCATTAAATTGGAGCAGGTGGGCATTTACAAGTTGGTTTTCCATTGCATCGTTATTTTTTGTTATAAATGGTGAAATATCTTGTTACATTATACGACGTGTAAAAATTCTGCAGGTGGTTTTTGAATATTCATTTTAAACAAGGATATCTGATAATCTGACTATTTTGACATGGTTGATATACAATGTCAGTTTTTGTGCTCAATAATATTTAAAACTCTATTTTTCGGTGGTCGGAATAATTCAATAGCGCAGAACATCACGGTTCGCTGATTTCAAATTTTGTTGAACTGAAACAACATTTATTTATTTAACTTATTCTATTTATTTGATCGTGAGTTGCAGCAAAAACTCCAGTAACTCAAAAAATGTTAGTCTTGGCTTACCCAGCCAAAATCTTCAGGTTTGTATGCATATTACGAAGGCACCCCGAGATAACCTTTAGACTATTGAAATTAACCTAACTAGTCAAACTTACTTTTACCTGATAGCCCAGGGGTTATTGTCCGTTACACTTAACTTTCCCCTACGACTAGTATCAGATCTGTATTCTATCTTTGAGATCCAAACAAGACTCGCGGAAGGGATTTTAGTATACTACAAAGGAAAACCCGTCCGTACATCAAAGGGAAAAATAATATAGAGTTCCTAAAAGGAAATAGACGTAAATCACTTCTGAATGTTATCTTTGCGCGTATAGCATGTGCTCGTTTCGTAAACATGTGATCTGAAAGAAAACTGACAACAACGAAGGGTAAACATCGGGGAGGGCAATCGTGGAATGCATAATAAGATGTACTACGTGAAATTTAAGTACCTATAGACATTCATGTTTTGTCAGTTAACTATTTGGTTCTCCTTATTCCATATAAGGATTCAAGTAAAAAACAAAGCAAGGCCGACCGTTATCGAGATCTTTAGGATAACTTTGGTACAGCAGTAAGTAATGAACATCGGAAATATGACGCCGCAATAAAAGGCGACCATAACACGGGCCGAGCTCAAATTATAGTTAAATGTAGAAATGACCTAAAGCTATAAAATGCTCAAGAGTCTGCTGCAGCACATGTACCGTACACTTCAAAAGTAAATTATACATTGCAATATCTCCAACAATTCCAGCAGCAGCCGCTCGTAAAATGCTCGTTTGAAATCTTTATTTTCTCTAACCCGATGCAGGTTCAAATGTGGAAAATGCCTGGCCAAAAATGGGATTTTGTCGCTTCCCACGCGTAAAAAGAAAAAATGGATAACAGGCTAGGGACAGTGAAGCGAGGCTGGCTCATAAAAGTTGTAGCGGAGCTCACATCGGCTTGCCCCTGTCATGGGGCAGGTTGGGAATCACTGCTCATCTTCGTTACCACATTTAGACATCATATAAATGACGAGTCGGGTGGGACAACGGTTTCTTTGAGTGACGGATGACAACCACTCGTATGCGGTTGATATTGATGAGTGTGAAAAGCCAAGTGGTGGTAGCGTTGGTCAACTAAATTTGAAGCCTTGTTATGTGGGTATGTATGTTAAAGTACATACAGGTTTTAACTGATTGGAATAGTGACGTTTTTGCTCGTCAATAATCAAGAGTATTGGACAATAGCTCTTAAAAAGTTTTTCGGGCCAGGGTGAAGTCGGTTATGATATGAGAGTTAATAAAAGTGAAGTATAATCCCAATGTTACTTAAAAGTATTCCTGTATCAGAATTAAATAACGGTTCATATTCCATATTTAATTTGATAGCCCGTATTTTACTGAATAAGCATATCTTCTTGGAAATTCGCTTTTACAAATATAGTTCAAATCCGGCGGAGCATATCGTATGTCCATGTTGTGTATATATTTGACGAAGGTTATTTGATGTCACTGATACAACTTCGATTACATCGAATTAATTGTATCATCATCCTTTGTCTCATCGCACTTACCATCAGGGGTCAAGTTCATGTCAGATCAGTTCTTTATAAAAAAATCCTACGGCATTAAATGTTCTAGACTAGAAATATATCCCACATTAACTTTCTATTTCGGCAGAAACGTGGATAAATAGGTAATTAGTTGCGTAATAAAACTGTGAAGGGTATTAATGGCTGACCGGCGCGAGAGTAGAAGCTATGGCGGCGTTGCTCGCCCAAGCGTTTGCTAAAGGAGATTTATAACGGCGGGGGTCATTACACTCTAATTAGCTTTATTGAGGTTTTTTTGACGATTTTTATGGTAAAGGGTGTTCGGGATCGGTGGATTTTTATGCAAATATGTATAGTACATATTATTACAACAATATCTCTTAATGTGTTTTTTTAAATAGTTTTAGTGGTGTGGTGTGGGTATTTTTAAATATTCACAGTATACATATATTTGTTGTCCCACTAGCAATAACATCTTGGGCTATATTGAGCTCATTAAATCTGACACGCCCTCATTACGAGACAGTTAAGAACGAGTTTCAAAATATTAATGAGCTCAATGATAACTAAGATTGTTATTGATGTAACTATTATCTATTATATAAAATTTCGAATTTTTGGTTTAGTTACAAACATCACCCTTTACCGCAAATGTCTTGATATTACGCTCCCTGGAGGCATTTGTCATATTATTACGCTACACTTATCACAAAAGAATAGCTAAACGAGTGAAATTAAGATAAGAGTTTGACAACTAACTCTTCACTGCCCTTGTCTCCACAATGAGCCGTATTTGTACACAAGCCCTGAGTCTTGGGCACTTACTATTTGTTTAAGGTAGCTCTACACAACGAGATTAATAATGGCCCCATAAACTCCATTAGTCCGTAATTAAGTTAAATGAATAAAATTTACCCGCGCGTTCATGTTTATAATTTACTGCTCTGAAATTTTGATCAAGGGTTGACTAGACGTTTCAATACCTATACGAGTATTTGGAACATTTAACCCTTTCTGTCCTTAACGGATTTCTCAACATTAGGTAAATTTCCGGAGACGCAGTTTTAAAATCCAAAATAAATGTATGTTTCCCCTAAGAAAGGTTTAAAAGTCCAGTGTCAACATCTTCGTATAACCTCTTTTCATATAAAATGATTTTACAATATAACTATATCAACTCCTTTCGCACTTAGAAAAGTACAAAACCGCATAATGATCTTTTAAAAGCTGTCAAGTTCCAGGAAGAAAAAGGGACAGGGCTATATGACTGCTATAACTATCCCGGACTAAAACGTGTCAGGATTTCGCAGCTCGTAAGACGGGCTCTGGAAACTAAAAACAAAGAACCATGATGCCCTGCTAAGCTAAATAGCAGCATCTCAAATAAAACTCCTTTAGCAATCACAACCTCATTATAAGAGAGGAGGATTGAATCTACTTTGGCAATTGAATCTGAGATACTGTTTGTTGGATTATGAGGACAGCAGTTTCTTAATAGACGACGAAGAGACTAACCGTTATTGCACCACTTCTTATAAATCCTTTTGTTGTTTGTTATCTGTTGTTGTTGTTTGTTATTTGTTATTTGTTACCTGAAACAAACAAAACATTTAATTATTCGAAGTGAAATATCTTTGCACTTATTGCTTTGGCACTGAAAAGCGTGTGCCAACTGCCAACACAAGCTAGGAACTCGTTGAAATGCTTTTAAGCCTGGATTCTGGAACGACTTTGTAGGCTTTTAACGTTAATGTAGGCCGGTTTGGATCTAGACCACACACAGGATGAGCTAATTGTTTTTATTTCACGTAGTGCAAAATTTTTATTTCACTTACGTAGTGCAAAATATACTATACGCGAAATATTAAATAACTGTGTTGAGGTTCCTGGAACTAAAGTGTGGTCCAGTAAACAAAATAAAAAAATTAAACAAAAAATAGAACAAACATTTTCCACAAATCCCTTATTCATAAACAGCAGAAATCCAAATGTATTTTAAATCGTATTTTATATTCACATTATTCTCAGAACTCCCTACATCAGATCAGGCTGCAAAAAAAGTGTTACATTTACATATTTTAGTGAAGATTATGGGTCCTGAGCAGCGGCCGCCTTCCATAAGCGAGAAGCTCAAGCACCTCCATTTGTTGGGTTAGCTTGTCAATTTTTTGCGGAGAAACATAAATCTCGCCGCGTATCGCATTAGTCAGGCTACCGAAGTCCGAACTACAAACAAGGCGATGCGTGCAGATTTCGGGCCAGCTAGCAGATTTATGCCTCAGTAACGTGCCCGAAAATAATTGGAACGAGACCGAATACCGAAAAATAAATTGGCGACCGCACCCCTCGGCCGGCGAGCTACGGCCGCCGCGATTTGTTATGGCGCTGGAGGGGAAAGTTTGGACTAGCTTATGTTATCTAGGGGCTTGGAAATATGTATATGTTAAGTATTGATTAGACTGTTTTTAGGGTTCCGAACCTGAAGCTCAACGGGACCCTATTAATATACGCTGTCCGTACGTCCGTACGTCCGTTCTATTTTTAAAGAGCTCTGTTATCAGAATATGATATTACGGCGGATTTACGAACAATTTCATTTTTAAAGTGAACTAATAAAGGGGTCCCCATACTTGAAACGTTTTTTTCAACGTATAGTGTTGTTGTATCGTTAAACGTAAACATACAAGCGTCAAATATGGTATGATTTCAGTAGAAACCCTAAAGTAAAACCACAAATACCAAAAAATGGTCAAGTGTGAGTTGGGATCGTGCTGATTTGACTCAAAATCGAATTCAAATCGGAATATGTTTTTTTTTTTAGCTCTAGCTATTTTTATGGCTCGGAGAAGGCCATCTGGATCTGTGACTATTGATATTTTCATACTCAAGGCAAGACGAAATTGTAGGAGCACAATTTAAAACCATTTCTAGGTTATCTTTCACAAAAAAACACTGTATATAGTACAAAAGTACCTAGTGATTTCATACCCATTCATTTCAGGCAAATCCTCGAACCTTCCTCGCTTAGTATAAGTAGGTACACTCAACAACTCCCACGGGAATGTCTCGAAATGCCATCTTATCTACGCGCCGCTGTGTTAGGAATTTTCATGCTAATATTAAATTTTTATACGCTAGAGATTTTCAAGTAGTAATGAATCAGTTGGTTTTCCCGTGCAAGTATTTTGAAGTCTATTGACATAAAGTGCTAGAGTTTGGTGTAAACATACGAATATGGGAATTGAGGGAGCGATTCTAGTTGAGCTGTAATTTACTTTTGTCAGACCTAGACTTTGAAGAGGTATTCTTAACAATTATGAAAAAACTATTCAGTGCAAACATTTTTTTTTTTTTTATGGCATAGAGAAGGTAACCGAGCACACAGGCCACCTGATGGTAAGTGGAAACTGTGACCCATAGACATTAGCATAAGACTGCAAATGCGTTGCCAACCCAGAGGACTAAGATGGAATGCCTCTATGCTAGTCATTACACCGGCTGTCTTATCCCCAAACCGGAACACAACAATGCGAACACTGCTGTTTGGCGGTAGGTTAATGGATAAGATGGTGGTAGCGATCCGGACGGACCCTGCACAGGGTCCTACCACCCGCAAACAAATAGTTATGGGATAGATTGAGGGAGCTATGATAGTTCAACTGTAATTTACTTTTGTGAGACCAAGACTTTGAAGAGGTATTTTTAACAATTACGAAAATACTTTTCAGTCCAAACATACGAATATCCGCACTGTATTTAATTTCAAGGTTAATGGTTTTGTTTTGTGCGAAAGACATGACGCAGAGTACGATTACTGGTGGTAGGACCTTGTGCAAGGTCCGTCCGGATCGCTACCACCATCTTATCCTAACTACCGCCAAGTGGCAGTGTTCTCATTGTTATGTTCCGGTGTTGGGATAATACAGCCGGTAAAAGTACTAGCATAGAGGTGCCTATTCTATCTTAGACTTCAGGGTTGAAAACGCATTTACGGTCTTAGGATTTCAGTCTTAAGAAGTTTTGAGAATGTGAAAGTAGATGGGTCACAGATTCAACATAGCATGATGGCCTGTGTGCTCGTTTACCTTTCCCATGCCCTAAAAGAAGTGACGTAAGATATATACTATCAGCCCATTGGAACCCTGACCCACCATAGACTTTATAAAATGATTAGTTCGACACTTCTTAAGACTTGAATCATAATTTCACTGTGACACAGTTCTATTCGAAGTCTTTCGGGGTCTTTAAGATTCGTTCTGTATTTAATTTCAATGTTAATGGTTTTGTTTTGTACGAAACTGCGTTCTTAGGCTGTTCACGTAATCGAAACGTTAATAATAAGTTCATTTAATAGTACCTACATTACCATACATCGGGGTTTTCGGTGCGGGAATGATTTGAGAAAGAGTAGAGATAAACAGATAGGCCAGTCTGAGAAAAAGGCATTTTTGTATTGATTATTATATAGTATTTTCGGAATACAATTGCATATAAGTGATTTATCAACTAGACAAGGGTACGGTATGACAATTAAGTGTCTAATATAATGTCAATCTTGACGCCCGATATCTATGAATATTTACTGATAGTGATAAATGAGTAGGGACTTAACTGAAGAGGTTGATACTGACTTTATAGTACCTATATCTATGATTACTTATTGTTTTATGTTATTCAATTAATTATTCATGACGTAGAAACCTACTAGAGTACATTCTGTTTTTCAAGTCAATACCTAATCTTTGACTAATGTCAAACGTTCCCGCACCGAAAACCCCGATGTATGTACATTACTGAAGATGCCGTGAAGTAAGGGACTGCTGGACGAGTTTGGGCTAGACGGTCGAGTCGTAGACGAGGCCGGACAAAACGAATCCTGCAATCCCTGTTCCGGCCGAGGATTTTATAGTGCTTTTCTCAAGCAATGTGAGGAAATATTAAAATTAAAATAACTACCAGGTATGCCATTTGAACAAGCTAATCGAGCACCATGTTTAACCGCACATAAACATAGCACCAACGTTTTTTTTTAAATATCGTTGATACGATTACAGAGTTTCGTGGAGTTTGCCAGTATGTCATTTTTCCCTTGTCAGTTTCATGTTAGTAAACAAATTTAAAAAGTTGGAGCAGCGGACAATAATGGTTTTTCTTAGGTTTTTCATACATTACTTAAGGCAAGAAGTAATGTAGGGAGCCATAAACAAGAAACTTTATGTCTTCATTTCGTGATACTAACGCATACATTTCCGAGCATGCATGAGACAAATGTAAAAAAAAAAACACAACCCTAAACAAAATCTGATCTCTTTCCAGTTCAATGAGCCTGTATCTAAATACTCTAGCAGACAACATCCAAAGTTATTGGGCGGCCCAGACCAATTCGCTTAAAAGCCAACATGTGCAATGTGCATGTGCATTGTGCATCGTGCAGCCGTATTACTCCCCGTCCGTATTTATTTGTAGGCCTATCTAATTCAATCACGAACGAATCCATTCAATTTTCTATACAGTTCCATAAATTACTACTTTTAAAATGGAAACCGGAATGGTGATTTGATTGCCAATTCAATGCTGTGTAACAGTTATGGCCGTTACCGTTATTGTTTATGAAAAGCCCATTGGCAAAGTTTAAAAAGCTTTTAGTTTACATGTATTCCACACAATTCAATATGTGAGTTTAAAAGCTTCATAGAAACTGAATAACGACTTTTTGTACAAAATACAGTTGAAAGTTGAAAATATTTTAAATTTGGTAAAAACATTAGCTATTGGGTTTTTCTTCATCAGCATGAGTACTATAAGTTAACATTCGGAATATAAATATAATTAGTAGAATCCTAATCTTAATATATAAAAGGAGAAACTGACTGACTGACTGACTGACATATCAACGCACAGCCGAAACTACTGAACCTAGAAACTTGAAATTTGGTACAGGTGTTCCTTTCATGATGTAAGTGAGCACTAAGAAAGGATTTTCCGAAAATCGACCCCCAACGGGAAAAAGGGGGAGTACTGGGAAACTAATTCTACGCGTACGAAGTCGCGGGCGTCCGCTAGTAATATTATAATTGCGAAAGTTTGTGTGTTTGTTTGACACTCCTTCACGCTGCAACGGCTATACGGATTTGGATGAAAGGACAATGGGCAAAAATGTCCCCGCCCAACAACACACATGAAACATGTGCCAGTTTATAGATCTTGACATCATTATGTATTTTTACTATGGCGACAATCACCATATGTATGGGGTTTTCTTGGACATATATAGATGATTTGCCTTGCTTGGCCATTGTTTTCATTAAAAAAATCCCATTGATTTTGCTACTAAAATAAGTATTTTGTCTTTTTTTGGGTCCTAATGAACATATAGACATACATCCCGTTACTGTTGGAGGGTGGGGACGGGGTCCATACAAAATTGCCCTTTAAGTAAAATGGAAATAGCTTATACCCTGGATTACCACATAGGCTTCTTTGCATCCCAGAATATTTACTAGCTCCCGAGGGAATAACGATAATAGAAATCTAAGCGGACGAAGTCGCGGCAGAAGCTAGTATAATAACAAGCTAGTTTTTGTTATCACTTGATTTTCTCGCAACTCCGTGCTGGTGACAGTTGTTTTTTGCTTTTTCCATAGGAACTGTAATTTCGTGAGATATACCTTTGGCCTATTAGTTATTCCTGCGCATAATTACGTCGATCCATTGCTTTCTGCGTTGCTGTGTGAGAAAAGATCAAACATGCATGCATGTAAATAGGCGGATAGCAGGTTAGAAATGGATCGAAACGATTATACCTCCGTTTCATTGTTATGATTACGACCAGAGGAGTTAGAACACGCTGTAATATGAAACGCTTGCTCCTGCACGTATATGTAATTGTACCGAATATCCCGCTGAAATTGAGTTAAATGGTACATTTAGTTTAACACTTTAAGCCCTCGTGTATAATTATTTCTTGCTATATCTAAGATCTACTTAGTTAAAAACTGCGCCCATAATATCTTCGGCGGTTTCGGAACAACGCAACGCAGCGACCACGACGCCATTTATGGTAATTCACGACCGCGCAGTTTTGTCACCTTCGTTATGAAATTAATTCTGTAAGGTGATTGATATTATGGTCTTGATACGTGAAATGAAAATAACTTATTCTTATTATTCCTAATACTATCCAGCATATTCTATTGAGCATCACATTCAACGAACAACTCATAGCATGGAGAATAATGTTGTGGAGTCCAATTATTACTTCATTATCGTCCCTTTTGTATGTAAAGAAAGTTAATTTGCAGTAGCTCTTATGACTACGCTTCAAAGGTCTAGCTGGGTCATTCCCCAACTTTATGGATCATATGAGAGGGCAAATTTATTACTACGTCATTCGACTAAATTCCTTCCACAATGTTGGTAGCTTGAGGAAATGAGGGTTGGCAGATGTTACTCAGTATAAGTATAAAAAAGGTATATTGCGCGGGAAGGACGGTTATTAAATGTATTGTTTGTATTAATAATTTATGGTGTGGGTATTGACATGGCGCCTTTAAAAGGTTGATAAAACTTGATCTTTCTTTCTGGCCGTGTGGAACGGGTTTGTTGTCGTGATCTTTGGATAAGGCATGTAGCCTATTCATGCAGTCCAAATTTTAGGATATTTCGAGAATTTATTTAGGAGCGTGATCACCGTCAAAAATCCGGGATAGAGTTCTTAACAGCTCGTAGAAATAGTACTATTATGACCATGCTGTTCACGATGAAAACAAGTATCTAGATACTAGCTTTAACTTTTCAGTTTGCCGGCGTCGATTTAAGAATTCAAGGTCTATGTGCATAAGAATTCACGACCGCATAAAACAACAACTACAAGACTGGCGGAAAATTGCAGATGCAGAAATCTGTCAATATTGATGGAACAACCGCATAAAAAACCACTCATGTCAATTTTACCCTTTATCTGCAGTCGTGTAAGCAATTGGTTCTACTTCAAACTCTCCAAAGGAATATGTAGCAGCTCTTTGAAAAACACACCTAACAAAAAACGAGCTTTGAGTTGTAAATGCAACCCATGGGGCCATAGCTATGTTTGTGTAAATAAAAAGACGATGAAGGGAATGTAAATATTTTGTAGTATTTTTATAGAAGCTAACAGTTATTGCATTTAGTTTAGTAAGTGCATGGGTTTTTAAATGAATGCCTAATGTGCTTTCTGCACAAGCCAACTGTATCAACTTACAAATAAATTAACGCAGTTTAAGAATACGCAAGTATAATATTGCAATCTGAAAAAAAAGGTTATTGTTAACGTGTATATTTATAAGTCTATAGTGTATTAAACCCACGATGGCCGCGCCCCGCCCACCAACTCTGACTTTGCATGGTTGCGTCAATGTATGAAAGAGTGGGACGGAACGTCGTTGTTTGAAAACCGTATATGAGGAAGAAGAAGAAATACTTTTATTCACAAACTATACACATACTACAAAGACACTCATATATACAAAAATAAAAGAAAACAATAAAGGCAACAGGAAATACGTGTCCTCGCGGGAGGGAAACGGACACTGCATCACTGGCTCCGCAAAATACTGAGGTGTCAGACACTCGGACACCTACGCTCGGACATTTCCACAATACCGACAGTAACACATATATAACATATTTATAGACACAGGATATTTAGAGTTCTGGATTTTATATAAATGTTTCACTAAAATGGTTACCGAGCAATGTCCGTTGACAGTAAAACTAGATGTGATTTTCGTAGTTCACACGTAATAAGCTGCCTAATTTAAGAGCCACTTAGCATGGGGTCTCTTCACAAACGGACTGTCGAATGATTGGAAACGTTTAATGGTCTAGTTACCAATTTCGAAACCTATAATAAGGTGGTGGGAAATATTAGAAATATAAGAGTTTGTAGAAGGCGATTGGTTAGAGCGTGATTAAATATTTCTCACCACCTCGGTCGCCCGGTTTGATGGCAGTTTATACCTATCAATTTATTTATCGGTTGGCATACTTATAGATATCAGAGCAACCAACCGAAGACAGATAAGGTAAAAGGTAAAAAAATACATTTGTGACGTACAGAATTTTAATTTGATATATCCGTGGTTTGAATAAAGTGACTGGACATCGATCGATTCGGTCCTAAAAATATTTTAGGATTATTGAACCGGTATTAACTGGATTTTTTCTCTGAAATAAAGAAATGGTCTTAGTCATCATCATCATGTCAGCCGAAAGACGTCCACTGCTGGACATATTTAGGCCTCCCCCAAGGCTTTCCATTCAGATCGGTCTTGTGCTTTTCGCATCCAGCGCGGTCCCGCGATCCTGACGAGGTCGTCACTCCATCTTGTTGGAGGCCTACCTACAGCTCGTCTTCCGGTCCGCGGACGCCACTCCAGAACCTTCTGACCCCATCGGCCATCAGTCCTGCGAGCAATGTGCCCCGCCCACTGGTCTTAGTAGCACGAGTATAAACATAGTTTGAAGAGTTGGTCGTATAAAGGGAATGGACAGTCGTATCGTGGAAAGACTTTTACAAGGGTGGCCAATACTCATAGGAGTTCGCTCGCGGCCGAACGTGCACTCGTAGACCTGGCATTAGGGAAACGATAATCGTGATATTACCTGAAGTATCTTCGCCAATCGCAGGACGTCAAGTACATTGTGTGTTTTATATCATTAGGTTTGTATGGGAACCACGTACAGCCGTAAGTCCGCCCGCGGGCGCGGACGTCTCGCCGGGCGGGGGAATTAGACCCGACGTGTACTTCTGACAAGGGTCGGCCATTGTACTGGGCTTATTTACGCTCGTGCTAATCAAAAATGTGTTTTAATAAAATCAAATCGCGTCAGTTTTAAGCTGAATAAAGCCCGCTTAAATCATGTTCTGATTACGTTGTCTCAGGTGTTTGGTGTGCTGCAAAGGATTCGCTTTATGAATAAAAAAATAATGCCCGCAAGTAAAAATTACGAGTCACGTTGTACTGGAATTCTATAATCAAAAGCAATTATTTTAACAGACTGTCAAGGAGTAAGACCATACTTTAGCTTCATGTATTAAAATGCGGTAGATTGCAGCGCATATGAGCTTGATGCCTTTCGATAAGACTGGTGGGAGGTTGCTCATGATCAAGACATGTGGAAAGACGGGATACAGACCTTGGCCCAGCAGTGGTTACACGATGATAAGACTTTGCCTATAAACTCCAAAAGACATGCATAATATGCATTAAATAAACGAAAATGGCATGATCGTCACCCGCAAGTAATAAATGGGAAGATGAAAGAATAGTGGGAAGTCAAGAGTTTGCTGCTGCACAACCAATGTTTAGAGCCTAAAGTTTTTGATGGACTTGTAAACATTACTAAGCGCCATAAGTAAGCTACAATCATCTCCTACTAATACTATAATTTTACTCCTTCACGCTGGAACGGCCGAACGGATTTGTATGAAATTTGAAATGGAGATAGCTTATCCTTGGATTAACACACAGGCTACTTTCCATTCCGCAAAAAAAAGTATTCGAGGGAAGTATAATCGAAATCTACGCGGACCAAATTGCTGGCAAAAGAGATTATGAATTTGCACTGCGTTTAAATTCGTGCAAATTTAAAGCTTCTAACTATAAAATAAGCGCAATAAATTAGAGAATTGTCGTGAATAGCATGTCGCTCCTTGCGTGGTGCAAAAACAACAGCGAACAAAAACAAATAAAACCTAACCAGGGAGGTCACCGCGCTGCAGTGTTCAAAACAAACTTGCTTTTGTTTTAATTCCGTACAAGTTGTTGTTTTTCATAAAGTTTATTAGCGATTCTATTTCTATGAAAACGCTTGAGTTGCTACGATGAAGGAAGGCAATTACTTTAACAAACAGCATTACAAAAACACGGTAAGGAAGCAAGAAGGATTAGATATATTTTTATGAAAATTATAACTAATACGATTTCATAAGAACATGCCATGGTAATGACATAGCGCTTTAGTTATGCTCGCAATTGATTGATTGTCCTGATCGGGAAAATTTAATATACGGAGGAGACAATATTAAAGAATAATTACATATTGTAATATAGATTATTCGTTATAGATATTAATGTCCAGCTTTTTAGTAACTAGCACGTAGCCTACACCAGTTCATCTTCGTTAAAGATGAATTAAGTAAGTAAGTAAGTAAGTAAAAGATTTATTTATGCAAAAAATGTGGTACATCAGTTGGTAAGTAATTACAGAGTTCTACACATTTCGCCAGTACATGGCATGCAAAAAATTAAAGGCAATAAATTTAATATATAGAATAAATTAATAATTTCATGAATTATTTACAGGATGTCAATATCTTAATTATAATACTCATTTGTCTACATTAATACTACTTAAATAAGTTAAACCATGTCACATAAAAAAAGTAAAAAAAAAAAAAGTATATTTACAAAAAAATTTGGTTGTGACGACAAGAGGAAATATGAAATATGTATGTAAATGAGAATTTTTTTTAATGTTATTTTATCAAATTTTTTTATGGCATAGAGAAGGCAAACGAGCACACAGGCCACCTGATGGGAAGTGGAAACTGGGACCAATAGACATTCGCATTCACAAGACTGCAAGCCTAAGACTGCAAATGCGTTGCCAACCCTGAGGACTAAGATGGAATGCCTCTATGCTAGTCATTACACCGGCTGTCTTATCCCCAAACCGGAACACAACAATGCGAACACTGCTGTTTGGCGGTAGGTTAATGGATAAGATGGTGGTAGCGATCCGGGGGGACCCTGCACAAGGTCCTACCACCGTGATATGCAACGTGTTTATGAACCCAAAAATCTGCAAGTTCATGGGTGCTATGTTCAAGGCAGTCTTTAATACCTTCGTTTTTAAATCATCATTCCATTAAATCGCAGAACGGTTCTTCATATTCTGCTTTAATGCCAAGCCAAGTCAATATTATTGACATCCTGAGTGAGAAGAAAGGTGTCGCTCTGAGGATTACTTAACAAACTGCTTGAGCCACCTGGCTTATAAGGCCTCGTGAAATTGCAGCACTGACTAGCGCAACTTGTAGCTATGATGAAGGAAATGCGATACCTAGATAGACAAGATGTTTTGAGAATACCTAAGGTATATTTTACGAGTGGTAATTCACAGGATTTCCAGATTTCAATTACATAATAGACTATTATTTATAGTATTTTATGTAATGTATTGCATACATTACTTTATCTACACACATATTAGAAGTACTCTAAGATGGGTCCAGTAGCCGACGAATTACGACAAAAATGGCGGCAAAACAAACTTGTGCTGTGTTAGACAAATATCAGGGGACAATGTCACACTTTTTTAGTCATATAATAATAGAGTACTATATGTGGGTAGATAAAATGGTTAACATTTATAGGACATAATATACTATTAAGTTCATTTTTGACTTTAATGAGATAAAAAATAATCCCAAGTAATGTAATCGACCAATTAAGGAATATATAAAAATTATTTAGTTTTATTACTGCATAACTTTGGTCATGTGCGTTCTACACTAACTGGGGCTTTATTCTACTTTGTCTTTGCATTTATTAACATCATACAGTATAACATCTTAAATCAAAAGTCTTCGACCAGTGTGTGTTGCCAGTGATGACTTATGGATCAGAGACTTGGACGCTGAATGTGGGCCTCATAAATAAGCTCAGGGTCACTCAGCGTGCAATGGAAAGAGCTATGCTCGGAGTTTCTTTGCGCGATATGATCCGTAATACGGTAATACGCCAGAGAACCAAGGTCACCGACATAGCTCAGAGAGTTAGCATGCTGAAGTGGCAATGGGCAGGCCACATAGCTCGGAGAACTGATAACCGTTGGGGAAGAAAAGTTCTCGAGTGGCGGCCCCGCACCGGTGGACGGAGTGTTGGACGGCCTCCCACCCGGTGGTCTGACGACCTGGTTAGGATCGCGGGGAGCCGCTAGATGCAAGCGGCTCAAGACCGTGACTTGTGGCGCTCTTTGGGGGAGGCCTTTGTCCAGCAGTGGACGCCCCCGGGCTGATGATGATGATGAACATCATACAGTCAATGTTATGTTATGATCCTCGAACTAACTCCACAGTGAAGGGGGCGGGGTTAATTACAATACGATAGTAATAAGTACGATAGTAGTGAAGTAAAATTAAAATTAACAAATAAATAGGTGTAAACACAATGTAAAATAAGGCATCTATCAGAATCTGATGATGATCAGATCCTTCAATGTTTTTTTTACATACATGAGATTTGCGAATGCAAATAGCCCTAACGAACGAAGTTTTTCGAGGTGCCTTTCGCAATTCATTATTGTATCAACAGCGAAGGATGAAGAAAATAGTTAGTTATAAAACTAGATAATGTCTGAGTTCGAAAGCTAAATATTTACGAATCCTAGTTTCCCACAGATCGTTGAACTCTTTACCGCAAATTTCCCGGGATGAGGCTCATCACTCGACAATATGGGTCGGTGCGGTGCCAAACAGCCGCGTGTTGTCCAATATCGGGCCGCGGCGGTTTCGCGAATTTACCCCTTGATATAAACTCAACGTATATTCTTTCAATTAAATTATATGGATTACTGTTTGGCAACTCCATAGAACTATGTCGACTTGCTTCACGTATTTTGATTAGGTTATGATGCTTCACTTTCTAATCTATGAGCAATGGTCTTGTACCTTTAACCTACTTGAAGTTTACTCAATATTAATTACCTAAACATTCATCGATGAGATTGAATACGACAGCCTTGCTTGGGCAAAGCACAAACAGTTTTTCTTGTACCTGTCGAATTTCATATTTATTAAAACAACGCTAATTTCGAAGACATTTTCCTTACTATGATTCCATAAACACGTTCAATACCTTATGTTTTTCTTTACGCTAGAATAAGGGAAGCACTTCACCCCACAACAGGCAGGGTCAAAGGGAATCTGAGAAAAAAAAAACAGCCGCCAAGCGTCTGTGCCGCTGACATATTAATTAAGCCAGCCTTTTGCGAACACAAAACGTGGTCAAGAGAACACTGCAAAAGAAACGCCTTTTGTGGCCATTGATTCAATTTCCCGTTGAACCAATTTTAATTAAACTCTATAAAAATCTAGTAATATGATTATTACAAAGTCAAATCCAATACAATGTGCCGTGTTGTAAACTAAAGCTATGTTTATTCCACCCCTAAAGCTCTACATTATGCATAAAATAATTCTGGTGCCTAATTCATTTGGCATATTCCCAAAATGCCATTAATGAGGTCAGGATCGCGAACAAATAAATTACTGCATGAAATACACATACTAAGTCTTGATTTATGCGCGTCCATTTTGTCCTTGCTGGCAATTTGTTAGGGGTTTATGTGTGGGCTGATCTAAAATAAACCACCTTTACCACAAATAAAACCTATAATAATTATAGGGTAGGTAAGTACATATATACACCTTAGGTAGGTAGGTTAGGCTATGTTAGACTTGTGACTATCACGAAAAACTCCTGTGCCTAGAAAAGGTTGTCGATGGAATGAACATTCTGCGAAGTGATACGTTCTAAAAAAAAAATGAGTGTCGGTAAAACAAGGGTAAACCACAATTTTGATCGAAAGTGTGTGTGTTAATTTCAAACCCATCAATATTAATGTCTCTATAGGGACACGTAGTAAGCTAGTTGGTAATGTGATAATGTTCATCCAAACTTTCCCGTCCACAAAAAACGAAACAAAGTTGTCAGTCGAACCTCATCTATTATTAACATCAATACACTCCCAAAAGGAACGTTATGGGTAAATAAGTAAATGACAAAAGAGCGTCTGCCGATAACGGATAACAGAAGTAATGTTTTATAAAACACGTATCACCTAAAAGGGTTTTTGTTAAGAAAAAGTCGGTGGCTTGTTCGTTCGAATTCAGCGCGGCCGACCGACCGAGTCTATAGCGACTTGCGCACTCTTCAAAGAGATTCTTCAAATGACACGTGTTTATCGAATAATGAAAAGTTCAAGTGAACCGTTTAACTTGGAGTGGCATAAATATCGCGTTAGCATGTAACTTTAACCACAGGACTTGCATGCGTGCTTTTTATTTCGCTACATAATACCGTATCGCGGATAAATGAAGTGGTTTCAGTTTTAAAAGCCCGCTTTATTGCGGCCGCGGTAAGCTTTTATTGCATCTTAACATGGAAACAAAACACAGCGCTGCTCGATTCCTCCTCGAGCCTCCGAAAAAGCCGAGAAGAGCCGTTCCGCCAGGATTACTGACGATAAAGTGCGCTACATTACGCGCGCGAACGGGCAAAAGTCACACGATTTAGATGAAAAATGGGTAATATGCCATACCGCACTTTACGTATGTTACGAACACGGCCGT
The DNA here is from genome assembly GCA_923062465.1 of Acleris sparsana. Taxonomy (NCBI): domain Eukaryota; kingdom Metazoa; phylum Arthropoda; class Insecta; order Lepidoptera; family Tortricidae; genus Acleris; species Acleris sparsana. Next base: position 5,713,492 of record OV281289.1, read on the forward strand.
AGGCTCGCCCGCGATACATCGCGGCTATCAATTATTCCTTAAAGCTCGATTTGTTTTTATACTACCGACGAGAGCACAATTTCAGCATAAAATAAAGTTTCAGAAGGAACAACAGGTATTTATAACTTTCCCTTTCGCAAAGGTTGCCATGTAGCGCAAAGAAAAGACGGCAGAGTTTGCGAATTCCTCGAAGGCGGTCAGGCGTTTATTATTCATCGAGCCTATTTATATTAGTGGTGCTGGGGATACATGCTCCAGAGAGTGGGAGTGGAGACCATGTGGCGGACAGTAAATATATCAGCCCGACGAGGCCATTCATCTTGAGGATGGAGAACGCCCAACCTTTAAACGATTTACGAGGGGCAATGGATGCCGCTGGTAAACAGCAATGGATCGAGCTCAGCTTGATAAATACCTCCATATTTTTATCTCTATCCGAACTATCGTCCGCTGCTATTCGCTCGTGGAGCTTATTCCCGCATAGTTTACGGCAAGATGCAACGTGGACAGGAAATGCAAATCGGTCGTGAGCCATGCATGAGTTTCAAAATGTAAATTGAATGGTTTAAGTTAGGATAGGTTCATGAATTAAGCATCCCTTTAAAACTTGCACATTTAAAAGGGAGCGTAAACAGGATCGCCGGGCCGTTCTAATTTAATTTGCAATCTGACGAGTAGACCCTTGTCGCATTGTTGTCCGGTGACGGACGGATAACGACGTTCGGCCGGCGCCGGCCGGCGGCCGCGGTCCGCCGCCGCCGGCCCCGCCCGCGCCCGCCGTAAGCACTTCTTTGTTTAAACATTGTAGATTAGACGTTATTAATGAGAGCGCGCAGAAAGGTCTGGATTCATTCGGGTTAACAATAATATTTGTCCGGGCAGACGGGACGTGTGCGACTTTATGTTGGGCTTATCCGTTCAAATTACTTTCGGCTTTCGCTTGTTTCGTTTCGTTAAATCTTGTTCCTCGGTGCGTTCGGCTCCGTGAGTATTGAATATTGGATAAAGCGAAAGACCGGTCATTGTTATTCGAATGAAATATGAGCGAAGTCGCTATTTGGCGGGCATTGTCTGCCGGCACAAAGCGGGGCGGCGCCATCTCCGAAACGGGGAACTTCTTCCAAGATACAGAATTTAATTTTTATGATTTTGAACCCGATTTGAGTTCGAATACGAACGCTTTTGTCGTCGATGCCCTTTATGTGCTCGGAGTAGAATTCCAGTCAATGGAGACACGATATTGTGCAGCATTTGTACGAAATGACTAGCACATCTGCAGTGTTTCTGAACGTCGGCCGCTCGCTCCAGATATAAAGCGAATTGTTGAGGTGAATTGTGCAATATTGTGTAACTTGTATTTTTCTGTTGCCGTTCCAAGTGAGTTGTAGGCTGCCATTATCGTAAGTTGGCAAATACAATAGTTTTCGTTTTATCGTTTGTGTCTACAAAGCCCCTTAGAAATATATTTTGGATGTTTTGTAACCACGTAGGTTTAGTAAATCTTTACATGTTAAACTTTTATCTCATTTGTAATAGAAAAGTATCCTTTGTGATATGGGGGGGCAGACGTGTGACATTGATTTTTCTATCAGAGGACAGGCGGGTCGCTGGAACAATGTCCGATAAAAACAAATAGGCTTTTGATAATTCTCAAAGGCTCTATTGTGTATGTGGGGACACTTATCGTATTTGAAACAGTTTCACAATCAAGCGAGGTCGCTTGGAGTGGTATGGTGACCTTAGCTAAGCAGCTTTATTTATTCAATATTATATAATATGATTCAGTTCTTTCAATACGTTTGGCGCCAGTGACGTTGCGTATCAACATTATATACATTTGCAGATTATGTAACAATGAACAAGAAGTCAGTATCCGTATTAGATCCACATGTTGATTGAAAGTTGTTTAAGTTGTATTTATGTTACTTATGTGCTAACATCACAAACATTGTCAGGTCAACGGTCGGTCAGAGTCTGTCACCTCTTCAAACTTTGACGTTTGTATACACAGTTTTAGTGTAAGTAGAGAACACAAATAATGCATAGGAAGTGATGATTTGCAACACTTAGAAGGTACAAGTCAAACAAGAAGCAAGCTTTAAAAAACCCAGCTGCATTAGATTTGATATTATTGTGTGTTAATTCAAGACACTATGGCACTTTTAGTATTACTTGGTATAGACCTTTTCAAATACAACCCTTCAAAGTCTTTTCAAAGCTGTTTATTCTACAGGTTACAAATAAACAGACATCTAACAACATCATCCTTGTTCTTGGGCAATCAGAGATAATCTTGTCACTGACTTGTTTTGTAATTTTGTTGAGGCGTGGCGTACACTCAGCCTATGAAGGACTCCAGAAGAGACCGAAAAAATCGAGCCGTTTCTAATTTTTTTTTCTGTGGACATATACTCTCAGTGCCATTTAATAAACATTTATGTGTAGAATTCGTCGAAACTGCATTGTCTACGAATAAAATTTAGCATATGTTTTTTTTTTATAAGATAGGGAGGCAAACGAGCAGGCACCCGCCTGCTCGTCCGCCTGCTCGTTTGCCTGATGGGCAGTAATCACCACCTGATGGGCAGTAATCACCACCGCCCATAAACGCCAGCAACTCATGAAGAGTGGTCGATCCGTTGCCAACCAATTAGGGAAATAAAAGTTCTTAGCTACTTTTGTAAAACGTCACATCGATTTAATTTAATTAATCTTACTGTTGTTGATAAATTCTTTTCAAATAACGCTGAAGTATTGAATCCGCTATTGTATTTATTCAGACATGGTAGAGCTGCGTCGTTTCCTGCTAACAATTCTGTTTATTCGTTCAGAAAGACTGGAGGAGTTAAAGCCTCGCGAATGCATTGAATTGAAATGGAATTGACGTGGGATTCGGTGCATACAATTTATTGCATCACTGGCAACAGTTATAAATAACTCTGTGTACATAAACGACTGTTTAGTTATTGCCCGCGACTCCGTCAGCGCAGAAAAAATAAAATATAGGCTGCTATGTTCATCAGGTATAGGGGTATTAAGGCGTTGTTGGAATTCGGAATGTATATGCAGAGAACTTTTAGAATTTAGAGACACCTTCGAGAAATCACATAGGTATGCGTTGCCGGCCTTACTTAAGAGGATTGTAACGCTAATTTCCATACAAAACGCGATAACGTTTTTCTCCCTTTAAACCTCGTCCGATTTGTACGATTTATGAATATGTTGTAGATATCATTAAAAACTATGTCTGTACGTTTTTCTTTCCACGAAACCTTCAAGAAAACTCAAGAAATTGAAACTGGCCGTCACTTGCAACGATCCAACAGGAAATGGTTGTGTTGTTCTGGTGTTGTCACACAAAAAGTTTATTAGTATTTTTTAAGGGTTTTAAACAAATATTAATTTATTATATTTTTATTTATTCATCTATGTATAAAATTGTCGCTAGTGTTTGTAATGTTACCTGTTACCTGTTTACTGTTACCCGTTTTTATGTCTAATTTATGTTAGTTTTAAGTCAGGGTCCCTCTGAAAATCAGCGCCGCAGTTTAACTGCGGCACAATGCTGAGAGGGATCCTATTCAACATATTATTATTGTCTTCCTTTCTCCTTTAATTTTTTCCATTGTTTTCTTATGTGTGTTGAATAAATATTTTCTATTCTATTCTATTCTATTCCAAAAGAGCGTACAATAGACCTGTGACTCCTCTGGTGCATCAGGTGTCTATTTGTGACGGTAATCGCTTACCACCAGGAGATCCGTCTGCTCGTTTGCCTCCTATACCATAAAAAAAACTATTTCTTAAAATGAATCAAATTTAAAAACATGAAACAGAATCGTACAGACCTAGTTCTTTATAATAACTACAACGTATTCAAAAGACGTGGAAATCGTACTTGATTTAGGGTGTGAGAAAAGTTACCTTAAAGGGGTTTGGGTAAAAGTGTTGTCATCTGTAAAAGTCATACATTTATAAGGTCATTTGTAAAAGTGGTAAATTATGATAGAATTATTCAAAATAAACATATTTTTTTTACAATGTAATACTCTAAAGTGCATCGGAGCCGAGATATTTAAATATTCATACCTGGGCGTACTTTCAGTACCAAAAACTGAATACTTAAATCTTTAATTTCTCCGCTAAGCTATTATTTAACGCCATAAATTATATATATATTTGCGTATTTGGAGGTCCTCTAAATAACAATGTTACAAACAACCGTGGAGGCACAAAAATATTTGTCAATTTTATTCATACATTTTTTTTTGACAGCTACATTATTTCAGCGGCTCTTCACCATCCTGTTAATTCGCAGTTTAATTGAAATAACAAGTGATCTTAATTGGATATTACATTAAGAAGGATAGTAAGTAACATGATAGCTAAAGCAAGAACATTGGCGAACCGATTACGACATCCGCAGCTCGCGAGTTATACGAACTCTTAATCAATATGACTTAATTCCTGTGTCAGTCGCACGCGCAACGCAATTAAAGCACCCAAGAGGAATTTAATACGCAGATGAATCTTTAAAACCAAATTTATTTATTCATTTACGAGCAACCCGCCCTCGCTTCGCTCCGGTTTATGTAAGTTTTCTGTAACACCCGTACATAATCCAAAATGTATTCATAAAACCTTTAACTTCAATCTCTAAATTTATTGATGAAAACCGCTTTCAAATCCGTAGTTTGAAAGATCTTAGCATGCATACAGCGAGAAGCGACTTTGTTTAACACTATGTAAAGATAAAGATACAGTATTTAACGAAAAAATCATTTTGAAGATAACTTATATGTTTGTTTTTAAACATTAGAAATACGTATTATTTTACAATCTTGCATGATTATGTTTAAAATATGCGTACAGTCTACACGTGTGAGCACTTAAAAAATACTTCGAGTTTGTAGGTCCTCACTCGCTCTTAATACGAACTTGTGAGTGCGAGTGAGTGACAAGTACAAACCCGAAGCACCTTCTAAGAGCTATCGCACTGTACATATTTGTAACTTTCATTTTCTAAATGAAAATGACGCATGCGTCATTTAATACTCATTTTTAACTTCTTAACTTAAGAAATAAGCGCCCGTTTATTTAAGGTGGGCATTATTTCACCATGTCAAAAATCATTATCTGGTATCATATTATTGATATTATGGTAACTCCTGTTAACATAAGAATAACAGCTGCCGTATCGTACACAGTAGGGTTAAAACAATTATAAAAGGGCCCTGGTAAAACTAGATTTGCAAGACTTGACCGACACATTGTAATTTATTAATCATTAGGAAAATATTTAAAAATACCCTGCGCCACCTCTTTCAAAATTTAACGGACTATGTCAAAGTGATGTACTAATCATACTGCAATAAACTTCATACAATTTAATTTATTACGTCGCTTTGAAATAGTCTCACGGTATGAGAATGAAATTTGTCGACTGCACGAAAAGCATTTATTGTAGATTAAATTAAGTTTGTTTCAATTAAAGGTATTATTTCCAGACTGAGTGAAATGCCGCTTTGCAGATAAACTGGAACGCTGCCCGTGTCGCGAACTAAGTATACTCCCATTTAATTTGCAGAAAAGGCAAAAGGGTGGATTGAGTTCCCTAAATGTTTTCCACGTCCCTACCTATTTACAAGTCGCTATTTACCGGGGCCTTAAACGAGATTCTCCGCCGTTTGGATTCAATTTACCGTCAAAATGGACGTTTGGGCTCATTCACTGTAGTGTCACACAATTCTAAATGAGGACACTACCCTGCAGTGTCTAAACGGCTAACCCAAACACACCAAATCTATAAAGTCACAAGTATGAGGCAACTTTTATTGATATGTCACTTTTAGATTTTGTTGACCAACTGATAGTCAGACCACTAAGTGTTCTCTTTGGTAGTTGCAACGAACGACTACTAAAAGTTACTTTGAATAACGAGAAAATGCGAGTCAATATTTGAATGCAGGAAGAGGAATCTACGTAGAATTACTTAACTAATTAATTAAAAGTAAATAGCAAACGTTCGATTATTGGTTTTTTAATAGAAGAACGTTTCTAAAAGAGTGGGTGTTTTAGTTACGATGCTGAAATGGACATAGAATGTGAAGACTCTGAGCTGAAAATGTAGGTATTTAAGGGGCTTCTCAGCGACTTTGGACTAAATATATTTTTTACATCTTTTTATCCCTTATTCAATTTTGTGATTGTTTATTCTTTATGCAATAAAAAGTTAACACACAAGATTCTATAAAATATAACTATAGCTACATAATAGTACGCTATAACACAAATAATATAGCCAGAAACAGGTCGATAGCGAAGCGTATAAGTTGTTTATAAATCCAACCGAACGGAATAATGTATGCCGTGAACTAGATTCGAAAATCAATATCTTTTATAAGATCACTACATTTTCTGTTAGTTATATATCTTAAGAGAAATAATTAAACATTATAGAATATTTAACTCCTAACTTTTCTTTGTCCGTAGGTTTAAATTTTGGGCATGATAATAATGAAGTCCAATATTTTCTTCCCACAGCAAATTCTACCCAAAATTGAAGCAATATTGTCGTCAGCGCTTAACAAGGTCACGACTCCAACACCGGCCCTAAAACCCAGTGGTTCGGCAACAATTGAACGGCCTATTCACCTTGTCTTCCACAATTGCTACCGTCCGAACAGTTTATTTCCTGTCTTAAAGCCACTCCGCTGATAAGGAGAAGGCTGGCGTCGATACCATCGCGCACTTACAGTCACGCGATCCCTAACTAGCCCTGCCTACGTTCTTTATTCATCGAGAGGGCGAAATCTAAGCTCAGCCACAAACAAGCTAGGAGCCTCATACATATTAATGTTTTATCTACATTAACACCGCTGGGAGTACCGTCGCTTTAATGTGTTTGCGGCAATTCTGCTCCCACCTGTCGAAATTGTGACATAGTTCTGGCGTCGAATACACTTTGTGAATATACGACACGTCTCTGAGTGTACATTAAGTCGGGTAGCGACGGCGATATTAACGCGTTTGGATGTCTAACGAAATTGTTGGCATAAAAACCACATTCCCTCGCATAAATATGTGGACTTGTATCAAACGCGAAAGTACATATACTAATGTGGTTTTAGACATGATACCTCAGCTGTCTGTACCTACAGCTACAGCAGCGGCGGAATGGGACGTCATTTTTCAACTGTATTGTAATGCTTGTTTGCGGGTGGTAGGACTCTGTGCAGAGTCCGTCCGGATCGCTACCACCATCTTATCCATTAACCTACCGCCAAACAGCAGTGTTCGCACTGTTGTGTTCCGGTTTGGGGATAAGACAGCCGGTGTAATGACTAGCATTGAGGCATTCCATCTTAGTCCTCAGGGTTGGCAACGCATTTGCAGTCTAAGTCTAGTAGTCTTGTGAATGTGAATGTCTATGGGTCACAGTTTCCGCTTACCATCAGGTGGCCTGTGTGCTCGTTTGCCTTCTCTGTCATAAAAAAAAAAAAAATGCTGATATGGTCCAAAGTAACGAACTTTTACCTATCGCCACAATACTTGCGTATTTATAGCTAACTCTAGCAAACCTGTCACATTTGATTAAGGTTCTACCTTAACTCTAACGCAACGGTAAGTAGATAATTTTTGTCAACTTGTACTTATGTAGGTATGAACAGGCCGAATCGATGTCGGGTAATCCGACTCTTAAGGACTCTGAAGGGGTAAAAGGGACCAAGTAAAGTAAGATTGGCGCGTAACGATGCGTGCCTGAAAAAATATCTACTTACACACCGTAAATTCACGCCTTTCCGCAATTTAGGCGTAAGCTGAGACTTCCACCTGCTACGGCGCTCGTCTTTTGTATTCAGCAGTTGTTTCATTTCATTCACCACTGTGTTTTTATTATTAGTTTTTTTATAGCGGTTCACCATTTACTGTGTTAAAATGTTGCCAAAAACAGCAAAATAACAAATGAAAATCAACTATTTGGGCCGAGATTCTACACTAAAACCTTATTGCTTTTGACGTGTTATATATAGGTATAGTATTGTTAACGTTTTGATAGCTTTTACTTGACAATAATGGCGGCCGGGATAAAAATAATACAATAACGTGTCAAAGGCAATATGGTTTTACCTATTAGAATAGAGGCCCTGTCCGATCTTTTTCCTGATATAGTCACCTATTTAACAAAAATCAAAAACTTTGACAATACTCGTCAACCAATACAACCAAGTTAGAAAAATGCTGCAGCATTTTTGCTCTCAATTAGTGTATGTATCTACCGTTTCTAGGGAGCCCCCCACAAGTCATGTAAGCATTACCGAGGCGCCGGACAATCGGGCGGGAGTCCGCAAACATCACAGGCGTGCCAACGCAAACAGCCTTACCCACGGGGTCAATTAACCAAAGCACGGTTCAATTACAGCCGCCAAGGATTTTATCGACCCTTCTCCCTAATGAAACCTACGTACAAAACCTATACTTTGTCAACCGTAGACGGTGAATGTTGAATCGTTGAAGCTACAGCGCAAAGTGTCCGTAAATTTCGTCCCCTCTTAACAAATAGTTAAAAGTACAGATTCCAAACGAGAGTTTAAGTAAGAAGCGAGAGACAGCGCTAGTCCATTGTGCACGGTTCTTTTAACGAAAAAGTTCATTAGCCACTATCTAGTGCAACTTTAGCTGGCGTATTGCTCACTAAAGTCCCTACGGTTTAATATTATTACTTAGAAACTTTCGGACAATTTGTGAAGTAGCATTCTTCTTTGCGGTTTTTATATTGTTAAGTTAAATAAAAGAGAAGCAGTTCGGGACGAGAATTTGCGCGAGTATCGTCGGTGCCTAATGGAATTAAATTGAAAGTTTAGCTTAGTTGCCAGTCTTTAAAAGTAGCTAGTGATAGTTGTGGATGCTTGCAATTTCCGTAGCTAAGTGTTCGGTTTAAAAAGGGGATATTGACATTCTGTCGAGAATCCGGCGCGGTTCTGAGCTGACTGCGAAAGAGGTTGTTTGTCGACTTCACTCTCAGGGTTAAGTAATTTCCTGACAAACTCGGAGTGTCACTTCTTGCCCGCCATAGGCGTGGGGGACTTTCGTGGTTACATATTACGCGAGTGTTTTGTTCTGTTCTATATTACGGGCGCTGTTGTGGTTCAACACGTTTGACTCAATGGCTGTTACGCACGCCACGTTCAGTAATGGCCATTACTATGGCATTTCGGAGTCCAAAAGAGTTATGAGTATGACTTAGGTTTGCTTACATCGAACGTGTGTATAAGGGAGTAGCAGAAATTATTTTATAACAGTACCTAATGAAAATACTATAATTATATGATTATAAAAGCCAAGTCTGGAGAGATGTCGCATTAAATAGTGTTCATAAGTGAAGTTTATGGGACAATAATTCTGACTCAACTTACTTTATCATTGTGTTATCTTTAAGGTTCTAGGTTAAAAACCCAGGCAAATTTCTTTAAAACACGACTAAAGTGTTTTCTGGAAAGTTGTGGCGTGATAAAACCCTGGCCATTAACCAAACAGGCATATTATATTTCCAGCACTTTTTCCGCAAACAGTTACAGGCAGCAGCTGGTAGATAATTAGATAAGCGTTGCTTGCACTCGAGACGACAACGCTCTCTCATTAAACTTCGCTAAACAGTCGCCAGGAAATCTATTTTTAACGCCTTTCTAGTGCTCTTATATCTATGTATGTATGTAGGGGTGTCAGCTTATAGAAAAACAGGGCCAGCAAATGGCGATTTTGGATGCGTTTATTATTTTCAATTAACTTGAAAAACCTAACCATCATTTGTGATGCTGGTTGCGCACACCTCACAATACAAAACAACATAAAATGTAAGTTCCAAATTCACCGCTCATTTTCATAAGTAAATTTGCTTTTCCTAAATTTATTCTGTTCTATATCCACGTGTCTGAGTAACACGATAGCTCTCACCTGAGATTCATTAGTGACGTTTCTATTCTGCGCTGGCAGATGCAATTATATGCACTCAACATACGTTTTTAGAGCTCGTGTTAAATTCGTTTAGCTAGCTCGCGCGCTGTCACCGGCAAAGTGCTCTGTGCTATTGCAAAATTCAGTTTTGCGCAAAGTAAAGGGTCGCTTATAAAGTAAAATAACCAGCTACAAAAACAAAGACTTCACTCACAAAATACCCTTTTTTTAAAACAGCTCGTGTAATTGGATGGGTCCTTTAATGTTTTACCAAATCATCATTTGGGCAACTATATAATTTTACGAACTTTCATTTCGCAACGAGATAGTTTCAAAAGATAGTTTCTAATCTAACCTTACTTATTTAATAAGCCCATGTAACGTATTCCTAATCGTTTAAACACAAACACTCTTTTTCGAAATGAAAGTTTGTTCGACCAGATAGTTATATTATTAGCTAATAATGCTTTATTGTGACCAAAACGTTGTCTGTTCTGATGTGTCACTTTGCGTTTCGTTACACTAATATAAATGTATCCTGCCAAAATAGATTTCTCTTAGTTGCCAGACACTGAATAAAATAGCTATAATTTAAGTTCTAGATTAATCTAACACCAACAGCAAGTATTTAGTGATTTGAATACATCTTTGTTGAGCCTTGTTTGGGTTAAATCACAACGTTGTAAGAAGCAACCAATTTAATTATAAATAATAATTTAGAAATGTAAAACCAAACAATTATTCTGTCATAACTTAGAACTACAGTGCCTTATTTACGGTTCAAGAAACACTAATTTAGCCAATTGTTTTACAGTCACGTGCGATGCGAAAGCATGAGTAACTAAGCGCTACCACATATTTCTACCCAATATTACGGTAAATTGTTTCAATTTTAATAACAAAATCGCTTCAATGAACCCTTAAAGTTACGGTATCCGAGTTGTTGATGCGGGAATTATTTAGATAGGCCGGGTTATGGACGCGGGTCGCGAAGGCTAGAGTGCCCGGACAGGCTAATTCGTTCCGAGATCTACGATTAAACAGATGCTACCCACGGCAATTGTAGGTATATGTCAGTAGTAGTAGTAATGGCTGACGACGCGTTTAGCTTTGTTTGTGGTGACCCTGCCTACGAGTATAGCGGAAATTACCGGAATGGGCAAATATTTGTGTGATGTGATCTGATATATGTATTTAAGTATGTGTTTCTCTTTGTTTATGGTTGTCTAGTACCCAATAGTATCTACAAGCCTAGAGCTTAGTTTGGGAGTAGGTGACTGTGTGCGAGATTGACCTCTGATATTAATTTATTTTAATTCTACACATGTAAAAGTTTTTATTTTTTTCAAGCGTTTGCAGACGTTCCTGTTTATTACATTGATGATTTTAATAAACTAAAGTAGAAGCACGCAATGTAAGAATAATTGCAGTTAAAATCGCACCCCTTTCCCTTTAACAGCATTAAATATTAATAAACAATAACTGTCAAAATATTCTAATTCTTGTTAATTGCGTGAAGCAAATTGACAATTGTATCGATTTCGTGTAAGTGATAGGTTCACTAATGTTTGACCAAATCATCATTTGACAAACGTATCATTTTACAAACTTTCATTTCACAAAGTGATACTTCCCGCCGTATTATTTTCAAGTGTTTTTGGTCGATATTGTAACCTAACCTAACTTATTTAATAAGCTGATTTAACCTGTGCAATATGTAATGGTTTAAGCACAAACACGTTTTTGCGAAATGAAAGTTTGTAAAATGATACGTTTGTCAAACGTACTTTTGGTCAAATGAACGGACCCCAATAAACAATATACGTGCATGTCAAATTACACGTACAGGGAAACGAAGTATAGAGGCGCCAAAAACTGTTAAAAATCATTTTTATCACATGTTTCGTTTGGTTAAAGAGATATTTTTTGTTAAAATAAAGTGTAAAGCTATTTTAATTAATATATTCTAAAATTCATAATAATTTCAGTGGTTTCCCATACACTATGTTACTGTGTTTTTGTTTGAATAATCGGCGCCTAGTGCCCAGTCCTTAAGGCCGCCATTAGATTTTATACCACCATCATCGTCGCCATTACGGAATCCTTCGAGAACCCTCACCTTCATTAGGGTTAGTGCGCTCATGACCCTTTATTCATTATTCTTAAGGAGCCAACATTAGTTAGAAGAATGTGAGCACATGTTGCCAACAATGGTGGAAATTAGGGCTGTGTACCATCGGCTTTCTTTTGTTTTTACTTTTTATTAACTTCCTTCATTCGTATGGTGGTTATGACATGGCTATGCAACTCATTTTACCGCGAGCGTAAAGGACAGAGCTGTAGCAGTTACATAGCTCAGTCCTTTTCTCTCAGCGTAAACTGAACTGCATAGCTATCTCATAATAACCCGTTGAAGTCTTGCAAGTCAAATATACAGTAGGTATTCCCAGCTTCTTATACCAGCTTTCCGCTGGCTATCGCTATCACGCTTGCACTCGCGTGTCATAGGAAACGACGCCGATCGCTATTAAGAAAATGGTTGCACTGTACCTATTAATATTTTTGATAGAACAGTATAATTTTAAATTATTTCTTAGCGTAAAAAAAAATCTCATTGGACAGTAGGTATTACACAAATTGACCTAGTTCCAAACTAAGCTATCTATAGGCTTGTACTATGGGTACTAGACAACGATAAACTTAATTATATAGAGAAATAGAAAATTACATAGAAAGCATCCAAGCATCAGGAACAAAAATACTCGCACTCAACTCACAAATATCTACCCTTATCGAGATTTGAACCCGGGACCGCTAGGTATCAAATAGGCCAACGTTGTGTCAACCTACAGCACCTAAGTTTTTATTTTATGTACCTATAGGAAGGTCCATTCAACATTTAATTGTATACTGCAATAACCTTTTGACTTTGACCGGTTTCATTTATTTAAATACAAAGTGCTTATAACAAGGAGGCGCGTGGGTACCACTGTTGCGACAATGTATGAAAAATGAAGTAGTGGACTGAAAACACTATAAATTAAACGCTTTTCTATGGGTTTATTTTGTCTGTGGTTTTTCATTTCGAGTCACGATATTCCGTTGTAAAAAAAACTTACAGCTGTTCTAAGAATTTTTATATCAAATAAAATAATGCTAACGTTGACTTTAAATTGACAAACGCATCATTGAAACCTTATTGTTTAACGACGGACAAACAAACTTTAAACTTAACAGGAGCGCGTGGAACTGACCCCCACTTTTGTGTTACTGTCAAATCCACACGAACAATTTTCCTCGCGTGTGATATCCACGGACTTATTTCTTTAATCAGTCGATGCTAGAAATAACTCGACATTTTCGTAATACACCTTAACAGCAGATGAAAACAATTAATTAATTAAAAAAACAACTACAACCTCAGGGCGTCAAACCGCATTTGTTATTTTCAGTACTCAGCTTCGTCGTCCACTTTTAACTATTTAATGAAGTTTAAAACAGTAAATTGAACGCTGTGCAAATATTAGTTTTGCATTAAAACGTACACTTCAGAAGCGCGCGATCTCAGAAACAGAGGTAATAGAATCTCAAAGAGAACAATTTGCAATTCTCTTTACAACAATGCTTAAGAATAGTATCATGATAAACACTATAAAATCCATTTTAAACACAACACCTTGTATATTATAGAGCATGGCACCAAGAGACATAACTAAACGAATTTTCCCTGTCTTCAAATTGGAAGATACAACTGACTTATAAACTTAAATCTTAAAAAAGTAGACAGCCAGTTTAAAAATAATCAGACCTTAGATTGAATATTCTACAAGCAAATCCGTGACATCCGTCCATCATGTTCAAGACCATTCTATCCATCTATCCATCCTATCCAATCAGCCCACATTAACCTACTGCAGGATATAGACCGCGTTTCACCCAGCTCCCGTTCAGGTCATCTGACCATCGTGATCCTGAGTCTTCTGTAATACATGAAAAAGTCCCTCTTAAAGAACTCTATCTATTGATGAAAACCAGATGATTAAAATCTGTTGCATAGTTTCATTAAATATAGAGGTACATACGGTGGAATAGTACATTGTTGCCTAGGCGTGGAAAGTAAGGGTTTTCCTGACGAGGTGCTAAAATACGAGTCAGGAAATCCTCGTTTCCGCCGAGGCATACATAATGCTTTTCTCAAACATGTGAGGAAATAATACAAATACATTTTTAAAAAGCAAGTAATTTAATTATGCAGAATGAACGAATGTTACCGACTGTCAATTGTTTTTAAATACTAACCATAGAAATTGGAATGCAAATTCAAAAAGAAACACACGCACTGTGCTAAAACAGCGAGCAGTTACCTTGGCTGTTTGGAATTTTTGTCTTGTTCCTTTTGATTTTGTATGCAAATAGACAGCATTTTTAAGAAAAATATAGACATGGACGGAAAGTGTTTTCATATGGTTTTTTTTACTCCTAGGAGTAAAATGAGGCTCTTTCCGTCCTTTTCTTTCAATCGAAAACCGTTTTTTCCGAGCATGTTTGAGAAAAAAATGTTTGTTTTATACTCGTAGTATGTAAAGATTAACTCGTTCCATTTTCAAATTTGTTTATAAATATCGTCACTAATGAACGGCTTAGTTGTCATTAACTGACCCTGAGTATAGCCAATAATGGCTGTTATGTTGACTATAACAATGCTATCAAAACATATTTTGTAATTTTCTACACCGCATTTAATGAAAAATCTAACCCATCTAACTTTTAAATGGTCGCGATAATAATTACTTCCAAAACGGTTAATAGTTTATAGCAGGTAATGTGGGGATGATTGATGAAACTTTCACACTTCGTTAACTGTTTCAACCACGTCGGAACTTTATGTTCATCAATCTATGAAGGTTTTTATTGAAAAGGTTTTGATTGGTCGATCGACAAACGAAGTTTTCGTATTTTTATTCATATTCAAGTTTTAGAGGAATGCTGGGCATTTGCCGGAAAATAGTTGGTACTTCACAAAAAAAATATGTAAGCTTTTGGAAAACGGATTACGAAATATTTTAGTACAAATAAACGATTTTCTAAATCCCGGCCGTAAAATTAAATAGGTTAACTGGCAGTTTCAAAAGACATGTTTGGACTATTATTTTTGAGGATAATTTAAACTACACGAAAATTGGTTTTGTTACTAAACCCCGATAAAAGCTAGGAAAATCTTATAAAACCTTTCTCGTCAACGTTACGAAATAGGTCTTAGGTATCTTTTTATTTTTTTAATGCAAGCTGGATCTCACATATTCAAAGGTTGAACAAAGCTTCTAAATAAATAGTTCGTATGTTCGTATGTCCGACCATCTTACATAAGGATGGAAATTATATTAAGTAACAGTAAAGGTTGACGGTTAAAGGGAAAGCGAATTCGAATTATTTCTATGGGTTACAACACGAAAGCTTCACTGCGCAAAACTTTTCCTATTAAAAGCTCCTGCAATCCACTAGTCATAAATGACTACATTATTATTATACGAAGGCTTATCGCGCAAACTTAAGACGTAAGACATTTCCAAAGTTCACGAAGGCATTTAGACTTTTAATTGTCCACCGGAACACAACCAAGGCACTGCTTGGCGGCTGATAACGGTTAAGATGGTGGTAGCAATCGGGAAAGACCATACACAAGGTCCTTAATTTTAAGTAAATACATGCGTTTGAATAGAATTCCCAAAATACTTATGTGACGTGAATACATTGCAGACTGAAACGTTTTGTTTGACTGGCAGCTCTGGCTAGCACGTGTTGTCCGCGACTTGTTTGTAGCGACAGAGACGCACTCGAGAAAACGACAATCGAGGAAAACCAACTTGTGCTAGCCGTACTGCTATGGAAAATATGGAAATGTAATGCAAAGCTTTACTTTTTAGATACGCACTTTTGGCATTATACCTTCTTCTCGACTAACTTCAAAAGTACAGAGGTACTTAATCCAAAACGTACCTTAATTCAACCAGAATAAGCAGACTTAGAGCCTCTTGGATACGAGTATGTCCCTAGAATTAGTTAAAATCAATTTAGAGAAATGTCAGATTTAAAATATACGTTTTTTTGCTACAATGCTCATGAAAAGTGAATTATCTGGTCAATCTGTATACCTATTTAATTTAAAACGCGGACAGAGCTGTATTGTTTCTTTGTCCGAAGTGTTTTCTGTGGACGATACATGAATTCATTTCGATAACGACGAATGAGCACCATTAATGCTGGCTCGACGTTATTCGCTAAAATTGATGCTCGATAGCTAAATATGGATATGAGTGTCATTTTCGAATCGCAATTGAGAATGACATCTATTGGTTATCAATAGGACTTATTGTTAGATTAATTAACATCTACAATGTAAACTAACGGTAAACGGGAATCCGCACCCGCGATTATACTCTTCTGAAGGTCTCCTAATGTCTCCGAAACAGGTCGGTCGGTTTCCTGACATTAATATGAGAGTAAGCCGTAGTATATCTACTTTGTAAGATGTTTCTTTGTAATTTGGTCTGATATGGACCTCTTTCATATCTCCTAAGAAGTAATCCAACTCGATTAAAGGTCCGGGGAGAAAAATTGTTAATTTTATTTAGATAGCAATTTAAAGCGTACTTGAACCAAGATGAAAATAACTATTTGGCTAGAGAAGGTTAATACTATCCTGTATAACCTATAGTGCCCGAACGATGAGAAGTCAATCCAGACCTTATCGCAGTAAAATGTATAACCTATGCTTGAGGACTTGACAGTAGCGCGTGGAGATAACCCAATGTGCTTCTGTATTAGTCCATTGGAGAAAATACTGTTTTATCGAACAATTGTGGTCACGTGTATCCATAGATTTATTTCTCTAATAAGTCCACGGAAGAGTCTTTAAATACCTCGATATAATCAAATCAAAAATTGGATCACCGATTCTTGGGTTCGAGAGTATAATTTGTACTGGAATTACAGTTGTCACGATTGACTTCTTATCGGCCGGGCAGTATAAAGCGCGAAATAGACTGACAATAAAATTGCAGAAGTTGATTGCTGTCGTACTTTACCTGTACTTTTTTTTTTTGTAGGGTTCTACAGCAATAAGGATAATTTTGCAGAGTTTTTCTCACTTTAAAGTTAGACTACTGTCAACTTCTGCAATTTTTATTGCTAGTGTAAACCTCGCTTAACAACGGTTGTTTTCAATCCACGCATGTCCCGCGCCATCGTTACTCACATTTACGTGAACATGCAAAGCCAATTTGACTGGCGTTCTAATCTTCACCTTTTTTTCGTGAATTAAAAATACTAAAAGAAGGCCTAAGAGGGCTTGAAACAAACGCATCAGTTTCGCCAGAATTTGGCTGACCGCGTGCTGAGTTCAATTTGATTTTGTAGCTTACAACAGAAAAAATAAAATTTTCATAACTAAACTATTTATTTGTCTTAACACTTTGATTGATAACCGTGCAAGTTTTAACAATACGACATCCCTAACTTCTTGTTTCCTTTGAGCGGCGGTAACTCAATTTTGGCGCGTGTGATTGTGGAGCGGACTAGACTACGTTGCGAACGTGCCTGCCATTTCACGGTACACAAAGCACAGCGTAGTTTGGCACGCGGCCTTTCCCGCCCTGCCAGAACGTCAAACCTCCATTGTTATCGAAAAGTAAAACAATTTTCATTCGTCAAAAGCTTCGAAAGCAATATTGAACGAAGAAACAATTAAATGTTCGGCCCTCTTTGTTTCGGACGTGAATTGACGAATTTAAACAAAAGACTATTGATAAAGACGTTCGGATAGGAGCGTGTTTTCCCAGTTTCAATTAAATATTTACCTAATGAAGTTAAGTGCTTCATTGGGTACAATGTTGTTTTTTGCTTTGAATTGGAATTATAATTGAGTCAAACAGGCGAGGCAATGTAAATGAGTAAACAATTACTCGTAGATCGTAATAATCGGGACACATGTATGTAATGTATTTTATATTATACAGGTGGGCCTCTCTGTAGGTTTTTTTGTGCAATAATTATCCAGATTACAGTTCTAACACATGCACTTGCAGATTTACGAGGTTCCTAGATTTCCCTAGACCCTATTAATATATCTACGTTGTCCGTCTTCCGTCTGTACTAACTTTAAAGAGCTGTATCTTTTGAACCGTAATAGATTACTTACGGGTTTTTGTTGACAATGTTTTATTACGGCGGATAAATGAAATGTATTTTTTGTACGTATTTTTATTTTTGTTGTATCACAAAAACGGTCGAACATACAAGCGTCAAAGGTGTGTTTATGAAGAAAAAAAGGAAATGCAAAAAAAGTAGTGTTATTTTGCGCGCGCGATTCGATTTGGAATTGAATTCAAATCGGAAAACTTTAATACCTACTGTGGAGCGGTTCCGTGCCTCTCTCCTCCCACTTTTTTCCTTTATTATAAGAGCATAGGTAACGTCAGAAGGCACTGAGACACTGAGGAACACTAATACATTTTAAGCCACAAGATTTATGATTTTTCTGTGCGTTTTTCGTCACTGTCATCGAAAAATTGATCACAAAGTAAACAATGCATTATCTTCATATTTTGTGTCGTCGAAAACAGAGACGCTGAAACGGCGAACGGTGGGATAAGAAAGGAATCTCGCATCACGTCAATATTGTCATCTGAGAGGCGACAGCAGGCGGCGGCGACAATACCCATCAATCTTGGAGAGACAAAAAGGATCGGGTATTGATAGGGCATGACTCACAGTAAGGCACACTTTGTCATTTCTTAGGCGTTGCGAAAAAGTACTTTCTGTTAGTTTTCAGCTCATTGGTTTAGTCTTTAACGCTTTTAGACTTACAGGCCGTCTATTCTACTACGTAAAACGATATAGCTTTTGAAGTCTTATAATATTGCCTTTAATTCGGCCTCCATAACTGGGGCTCTGTTCTAATAGGTAAAACTATATTGCTTTTGACACGTTATCGTATGTAATGGCGGAAGAGTTAAAAACAATACCATATCATGTCAGAAGCGATACGGTTTTGCCGGGTAGGATAGAGCCCATGTCAAGTATAGAAGAGCTCTCGTAACGATGACAATAAGATTTCATGCCATAGGCAATACGAAGGAGAATGTAGGGTGACGGCACTAATGTTGGATACTTTTAGGTGAAGGCACCAATAATTAATTCAAAGATAACCCTTATCTTCTGTAACATAAGAATCAAGTGTCCCTCATTGTTCCTTGTTCATTACTGGTTTTTGTCTTGCATAGATGGATACTGAAGTGGACTGAGAAAGAGACTGAGATAAATAAGAGCTTTTCCGATATCTATACTTTAGTTATGCGTTCAGAACGTACTTAGTATACCTAATTAAGTATTTTTAATTGGCCGATAGTTCAACAATAAAGTAATGTTGAATGAAAAAACCCACATACAACCTAGTTAATTATTTAGTACTACTAAACCACTGCAAATGTTGCAATGCTGTGACGCAAATAGGTACATAACAAAACACTACATGTAAAACATGATGGATCTTAGTGGGACATGGTCGTAAAATATAAAATCAGGACAGCAGTCAAAATGTTAAGACTTCAAATTTAGGAATAAACGTAGAAACTTTTGCAAAAATAATCTTGTAACTATAAATATCAAGCCGGTACAGAGATTTCACGCTACAAGTGGCAATATTAAATGGTGCTCTTCTGCAGGAGACAGCAGATTACTCGTACGCTGTGTTAGAAGGGGCTCCATGCTGTGAACATAAATTGAATTGACCCTGAGGCGGAAAATATACAAATGAAAAAGATATTACGTGAACCGAACAAAAGTAATCTTAGTATGTACGAGTATACTATATTTTTAGTTACATATTAATTATTTGCGGGTAGTGGTAATCAACACATCAATAATTTCGGAATAATATTGCCGCTCAAGTAAAAATTACCTAAGTATTGAAATTAAAACAGTAACAAAGGTAAATGAATAGCCCTGAACCTCTGTATCATGATTCATGGTACAGCTTATACCCTTTTTAATTCAAGACTTAAGTTAATTACTTCACGAAAAATCATATTCCTGTTGCGTCAGTCCCTTTTTACGTTGAGGTTATTTAAAGGACTACGGGCTTTAATTTTTATGACATAATTGGTTTTGTGTTCCTTTTAACTTTTACTTAATAATATTTGTAACATTTTGAAAAATATGTGTGACATTTCTAAAATACTTGTTATTTCTCATCAAGTTCACACCCAAATAAACTCAAATCGGCTTAAACCTTATTCCTGTTACGTAAATATATTTTGTCATGCAAATATGATCAATCATATTTCCTCCCAATGCACGCTTAAGGTTCCTATAAGTACAAGAGCGGAGGAAAGATATTTGATCACTGCGGGGAATGACCCAGAAATTCATCTATGTGAGAGGTTCGGCCTATACAGCATTTGTTTTACTACGTCCGCCATTTACTGCGAAGAGGACGTATTGATGAAATTTAGTGGAAAGTTCCGTAGGACATGAATGAAAATAGTTTCCGAGTGGATACTTCAGTAACTTTACGAAGTTTGGGGATAAACAAAACTTTGTATCAAATACGATTGACAAACGACCTCTGCATTGTACTCACTCGTATATAGTAAAAAACCTAATGATGAATAGGGATGTGGTATTTCTATTCGAAATAAGATTAAAGGTGAACTGAAGCTACGCAATACCAGAAGCTGCTAGATATTTTGTATTTTATTTAGTTTAGCGTATTCAAATGTATCAAGCTCGAGCATGTGCCAATCCTCCCTTGCTGGCTCTGCAAGTCAAGGGTCATGAGCTCAAATACAGAAAGCAAACAATACCCACACAAAGCGAAGACATTCTAGAATCTAGTCCAACAAAAAGGTCTGCCTCGTACATATTTTTAAGTATAGCCAGCGAATCCGTTCACGACTTCCAACCCGGGTAGCGGAGTCAGGAAATTATGTGGGAACGTCAAAGCGAAACCTCGGCTAGGTAAATATTTGCATGCGCCGCAAACGGCTGGGTTTTAGACAGGGCGGATGTTGTTCGCAAGAAACAAAAGACAAAACATTACGAATGGAAACACTAACACTGACATAGGGGCTAGCTCCTTTGCGGAGCCGGAGAGATGCACGCTCATGCTTTGTTTATGAAACATAATGAAGATGCCGCCGGTGACTATGCCTTATGACACGACTTTCCTCTTCCTTTGGCTTACAAGATATATGGTTGATGAATTAATAACATCACACTGTTAAGTTTATCTGAAAAGTGTATATACACACTAATTACTATCTCCAAGAGAAACGACTATTTAAGAAGCGAAATATCTATCAGAAATCCAGACAGCAAACTCTGTTTTCAAAGTTCATACAATGGAGGAACTACGTCAAGAAATGGGTGGACTAGATAAATCGAAGCCTAATTCTGCCTTCTCATAAAACGAAAGCGTTTTAGCCCAGATCAATAAAGGTTTGGGAACGAACAGTGGGGTTATTATACTTTATATTGTCATTGGCAGACCCCGCCGGCGGCAAGGCAAATGTTTGAAAACGTACGTTACTTTTACAAAACAATGGGTTTGCGAACGTTATTAAAGTTCCTCAAATAAAATGTAATCACGACGTCCCACGCCAAAATTCTTTTTAGATTTCCTTTTAAAGGTGGGCAATACATTGCGTATGTTTAATATATTTTATACTTATTTTGTAAATGTTGCGTAATTTTAACATGTGATACTTACGTTTAAAGCTATCTTGTAAATAAATTAGGAAAGTAGGTACTTACTAAAAACAATAAATATCACCAAATAGGAAGCGTTCGACTGTTGTAACAAGAAGAGTTTCTTTTTTAGCTAAAAGATTACAAACAGTGTTATTGTATTAAAACAGATGTTTTCTCATTTAGGAGAGGAAAGAGTAAAAACTGACATAAGAGAAAAAGGTAAACAATACAATGCTGCAGTAATGAGATAAAAAGCAGATAAATTGTAAATGCAAAAAAAAATAGTTTTGGGATAGCGTCGGTACTCATCCTCGGGTACGTACACATTTGTTACAGTATTTAGTTTAAAATATTTGAGTCCTACCGGCTGTGACGATTAACGTCAAAACACAATGTCTAGCACAAGGGAATAATTTTCGAATAACGTGTTAGGGTGTAACATAATATTTCACTCATACAATGCTCGCTGCTGCTACGATTCATTCGAATATGAAGCCTTTAAATTTTCAAACTCACATTAAAAATTTAAATAAAGCCAGGTTTGTTATTTTTATAACTGTGTATCATTAGGGTTCCTCGATTTAAGTTAAATTCTAATTTTGCTTAACAAGTAACAATTGTAACGAACTTTAACATTAAATACTAGAAATGCTTTAGACCTGAAACAAGATCCATCATACCGAGAACATCCAACAAACGTCTACATTCCGCGCGAATATAATTTTGGAAGCCTTGCCCCAGATGCGTCTTTTCCTTTATTCGTGTACAAATAGTCGGCCATTTCCACCGAGATTGTAAAACTACCTACACTAAGCGTACAAAAAGGTTGTGACAAATGTCAGGAAATTAGTCCGGGGCTCACAAATTCTTGATTACCCGAGGACACATTTCTCTGCCATTAACCTCATACAGTTTTTGTCTCGGGACCCGGCGTTTCTTTGTTCCCGGAATAAATTTGCATCCATAACAAACTCCGCTGGATGCTGCCCACTTTTTGCCGAACGCAGAACCTTAATAAGTTCTTAATGTACAAATGGGAATTTAAAACAATTACCGATGTGGGGGACTGGACTGGAATAACAGCGATTCGTGAGCGCGGATTTTAATCAGATGTTTTACATTATTAACGTTTCAGATATCCTAATGTGTTTTTGTAGTACCGTGGACATTTTCAATGATTTTAAAATATAATATCATTAAACACCGTTGTATGTATACTGCGTATTTCGTTAACTTTCAGTACATATTACGTTGAGTTCCCCGAGCAAAAGTGCGCGGATTTTAATCAGATGCTTTACATTATTTAACGTTTCAGATGTCCTAATGTGTTTTTAAAGTACTGTGGTCGTTTTCAATGAATTTTAAAAATAATATCATTAAACACCGTAGTATGTATACTGCGTATTTCGTTGACATACAGTAGATAATATTAGGTTGAGTTCTCCGAACACAAACTTTTATTTTCTATCTAGTAAGTACTCGTAACGTCGTCACCGTATCATGTTCGAGAAAATGTGTATGAAACTTAGTAACAGCGCCCCGCGTCCATACTTAGATCTAAAACATGATACCAAGTTGAAATTAACGTTGTCTTTCATATCATCGAGTAGGTAATAATGGTGAAGTGCCCATACGTAAAACGTGAGTCTACGAGTATTTTAGGGGTTCGTGCCAGATAGGTTCAGAACAAGTTTTCGAAAAGTAAAGACGACACAAAAACGTGACGTCAGTATAATTGATATCTTTGTGCTCGAGTATTATACGAACCTTGCAACAGTTTCGAAAATATTTTAGTTAAAACAAATGACTTCAAGGACTCAAGAAAGAAGAAATGATGTCAAGAAAGAAGTCATGTTATAAGGCCACTGAAAATGATTGATTCAAGCATACCATTTGTCACAAGCTTACCAACTCCACTTAGAGGCGAACTATTTCAATACATTAGTTTCAAATTACTCCGCGGTAAACAGTCGTGTAAGTATGTCAATAATATCGTACATACGTAATGAAGTTTCTAGAGCATTTCATCTCAAGTGTCTCATAGAGACATCTACTAGATTGGAATCAAATTAGCATCTTCAAACACCTTTAAACTGTAACTGGGAGGTGAAAGGGTAAGATAGACAAAACATTGACTCTGTAAACAAGATCCACTTGGAGATCGTTGCCCTATTATGAGAGTGTGGGTTGACTTTGAAGCGATACCTACTTTAATTAGACTCAAGATGCGGAAGAATCTCAAAAGCGTATAAAGAGGAGCAACAGAACACACTCTTTTGAAGATTTTTAATGCATATATATCACCGAATAAGCTTTCACGATATCACGCTGCTGTTATGACAATATCACTTGGCAGTAATTAGATGCCTTTCCAACATATTTGACATAGGCGAACGAAATGAGTTGCAATTGAAATTTATCAGAAAAAGTACAAGTAAGTAACACACATTGTTTACTCGTACAGTGGTTCGGTGATGACCTCGTTATTCGTACGATCCATAGCACGAAACCCCATCACTACCGTAAATTTAACGAGTATTTTAAAGGTAACGAAAGGAGAAATACAAAAGTTGAACCGATGGAAGTTTGCTTTTGTACTTGAACATTTATTTCAGTCTGTTATTTTACAGAACCTTTGTATAGGAACGGAAAAATACAAGAAAAAAAAACCTAAGCGCTTGCGTCTTAAGGCTTATAAAAACCTTTAATGTTTCCGATTGGGCATACTCCTATACAAACAACGCTTTAGTTCTCTTGCATGTAATCATTCACCAGCTAAGGCGTGACAGCCTAGACATGATTATAGCACGAAGTACCGAAGCATGTATTCAGCGTCATTTTTATAAACGACATGAAAGACTTTGTGGTCCGACGCGTGGGTGTCATTTCCTACTCGGATATTCCTAAAGTGTTGCCGCATAAAGCTTCGGCTACCAATATAATGGGTAGGCTGGAAATCATATTAATTCAACGGCCTCGTCTCTCACCGAACGGGTCGCGGCTGGATGTGACATTTTGACAGCTTTGAAGTTTCCTGGATTTTAGACAAAGACGTGATTATGGATTGTCTAACGTTAAATTTAATTCAATAATAGGTTGGGAAATTAATTTGATGTGAATACTGAACGGGGATAAATTGGGAATAATATAAGATATTAGCGAATTTCACAGATTCCATCAACGGTATAAACAGGTACCGATTTGAATTTCAACATACGGACGCATTTAGCAAATGTTAACCAATTCAATTAAGTACGAGCTGTAAAGCTGAAATAACCTTAACGGTAAAGTGTATGACGGTATAATTAAGGCCCGGAGGTCTTATACGTTTTGTTAAATAAATTGCTACTTTTACACATTTAGTTTAGGTTTGTAACCTGCCTTCTAGTTAAGTAATTCGTGGCAATGATGTCAACGAGTGAAACAACGGAACACACCTACATACCAAAATATTACCATCTTTAATGCAGACATTGTTCCGTAATTCGGACTCAAATTCGAATTACAATGAGAATTTATTCTGAGTATTGTGACAAAGAAGACATTTCGCTTCATTACAAACTTCTCCCTTTCGCCATAATGAAATATTTATGAATTCCAGTGTCAATCATTTGTAAGAAATTCGAATCCTCATATTGGGGGAAATTTCTTCATTTAATTGTGACGAGTGCCGATGGCTCCCGTTTGTTTATAGCTAACGCAGCCAAGACATTTATGTTGATTAAAAATAAAGCAACATTGAGATATGATGATTATAACGTTTCTCACACGACGCAACGTGAACTGAAGTAAAAAAAACTAGTTCTTTGAATTATTTAACTGTTTACCAAAAAGGAAGAGACTTAATAAGTACATCGGCGGACCCAAATGGTTGAGTCTTTAGTATGGGTTCGGTTGCGAATGAATACGAATGATGCGATAGAAAGGGAAGTTCGAAGTAGGCGTGCGCGCGTGAACAAGTTACCTACACACGCTCTTTGGCTAGGAAGTTTTGCTTCTGTACTTAACGGTCGGCCTTATATATGGCTGCATAATTTAGTTCTTTGTCACTTTAACGTCTTGTTTGAAGTGCTGCTGTAATAATTAGTTAAAGGCGTTAAAGCGACAAGGTACTAAAGACTAGTGTACTATTCTGTAACTTGACTTTCCAACTGCGCGAAGAAGGGTCGGGGGTCGGGGTCGGGGTTTGTGTAGGGTCGTTTCTTAGAAAGATTGTACCTAGTTAAGGTCCGCTGAGTTACGAAAGTTAGTTAGCAGTATCTCAAATACAATAAATGGAGCAGATTCAAACCTCACCCGTTAGTAATATGCTAGCACTTGCTACAGTAGTTTTGACTGAGATCAACCACTACCATTGGTCTTATAACAGTATAGCTAATTTTCTTAACACAACGGAAAAGTTAAGGTTTAATAATTTTAAATAAAATGGTAAGCAATAAAGGTTGTCCTTAACTAGTTATTTTTTTTTTAAGAAACGCCCAAAGATGAACCGAACGGTTCAAATTGAGTCCAAATATATATACTACCAGTGAAATAACGTGTTAGCCAAAAGTCAGTGTCCGAATAACGTATTTGGTCCTAGTTTAGTTAGAGTTGTGTCTTTGTAGCCACTCGAGCGTGGGCGGGCGGCGACCCTTGTGAACTTCTCCGACTTTAATGCTATCGAGAAATGCAGCTAGGGAGTGTCTGACCGGATTACCTTACGGAGACATATATTCATTCGTATCAATACAATATTGCAGTTGCTTTGAATTTTTTTATTTTGTATTCCGGAACGCGGTTAATAATGTATTTCATGGATGAATATTATGGGTGACGTTTGTAGTATCGTTAAATATTAAACAAAGTAAGAGAAACTGAATTAAAAAAATATCCTAGAAATGGGATGTTTGATGAGAATGATAAGTTACCAATCTCATTAAAATATTTATATAGGTTGGATTTTGAACAGTCTGTTAGTCTTAAACTTTGGTATTGAAAATATCACCGAGAAAGCAGTCTAAAATTACTGTAGTCGCTTATTCATTAATTGATTGGCTCCTCTAACCTAATATTTGATTGAAGCAACCGTATTCATTTAATATTGTGACCTACTAAACGAAAATCAGGACAACGTTGAGGTGAACATGAAACAGGGCGTCAAAATGACTATATATCAACGAGGGAAATAAAACCTTTACCTATTATTAACTGAAGGATAGTAACGCATAATTATTATATTAAACATGTATTGTAAATTAACATTGCAGGGGAAAACGCGTATTTTAATAAATAAAACAAAATAATGTTTTGTAAAATAAGACCAGAAAGAAGCAAGGTTGGCAACGCATGAATTTGCAGTCTCACATTGTAGTCTTGAGAATGCAAATGCCTTTACAAATAGGTGCTATAGGTACCTTTATTACAGGCAAAGAGGCCCACATTTACAAATACCTTACGGGCTAAAATAAATTATACACTTAACCATATAGCTATATAACTTCCTATATTACGGGTCTCAGCAGGTTTCATTGTTCCACTTTGAAGTCAAAATGCATTATCCAACAAAAGGTTTTTTAATCGATGCTTGAATGATTCGTCACTGGACTGGTTTCGTGTGAACACGTTGGCCTACCTACTCCATGCTATAAAAAACTTACAAAGCCTATAAAAGGATCATACATGCTCGAAAAAACAAAAGTTATCTCGTCTGTGGTCAAGGGCTTGTGTGCTAAGTATAAGTTCTTTTTATTTTATAGCACGAAAGTAGACCTGATGCCGTTTATGCGGATGTACGTCCAGCCAGAAAATTAGGCCTACATAACGTTAACTTCGGGTACGCCACAGGAAAGACGGTAACCTAATGACCTATGACCCAAAAACCAGTTTGCACAAAGTCAGCACAGGCCTAAACTTGTGCCTAAACATTTCCCAAGCTACCTCAAGGTATCAAATGATGTAATTTATTACTTCAAAACTGTTAATTGGATAAAAAAGGCGGCGAACAGAACTCCATCAGTCGGCTAAGTCAAGTTTGTCTGCGGGGAGGAAAAGAAGGACGTCTCATAAATATGCATGTAGTCTTCAGGCCCGAAAAGTCACCGCTAAGTCTATTTCCGATAAAACGCCGGAGTGCCACCGCCGACCTTTAATGGTGATTCCATTTTCCACCTGCCCCCGCCCTCTTGATGACCAAAAAACATTTTTAAATTGCCATCACAGCATTTGGAATGGACATATTAAATTAACGGTAATTTTTGTGGGCAATTTCATTTTGTCATTTTTTGTTTCGGTTGCTCGTCGTTTAGTTGTATTTAAACGTGATTACTAATTTGACGTGCGAGTAATTACTTAATTGAGAAACGTGTCACTTATTTTCTGCATGTATTACATATTGTTTTTAATGACAGCGTTATTTTAGGAATCCTTAACTAATATGTTACTGGGGTCACCAACTTTTACTTCTGGTAATAAATCATTAAAACATGCGTACAAACCTCCCGTTTCCCTCTCACCGCGTTAGATGGTCACACACGAACTTATTAAACATAGCATTATTATTCTTTCTATCACTCCATAATGATGCTTCAGGACCTTTGTGAAACTTTGTCATGTTAATATAGCTTGACCGTACCAAGTGTGCTCTGATGTTCTGCAGGAGGCGGAACGGAGAGTCTGCGAGTGACCATTAATGGCACTTGATTTACATGTAGTTTCTTTGCAACTTATGTACTAACACTCCGCAAGCTTACCTAGTTCATTATACAATATACACTTGGTACCTAGTAAACCTTTTTAGCTGTATTTAATGGGTTACCTTTGTTTCGTCAACATATTTTTGGTGGTAACAGAAATGTTACCACCAAAATAAATTAACCACTTTTTGGGAAATGTAAACTTGGATTCCCAAGTTTTCATTTCCCAAAAAGTGGTTAATTTATGTTTTATGTAGTCACAAGTGCAACCTAACCGAACCTAACCTGTGTTTCGATATCCCGGATATAAAACAATAATAATACAAAATACTTTATAGCAAATGATAATTTGGAAATTGATAAATTTGACCAAAACATTTTGACGAAACAGGACACCGTAGACCGTAGGTAATAAAACAGTATGACGTATCTTTATAAAACAAACCATTTTGCGCGTGCACTTTGCGAAGTAACTAATGGGAAATGTTAGTAAAGTTCTTTAAAAGAAATTCTAAGCTCTTTAAGTTTCCGCGAACAGCTGAAATTACAAACTTTCAAACACCCTTAGGGTTGAAGTCCCAGTCTATTCAGAAGTTGCGCAGATTTCCCTGTTTTCCAAAATAACCAAGTTAATGGAGTCGGGTGCTTATTAATTTTCCTCGGCTTCCCTTTGTCCTTATTAAAATAAACTGCAGTGGCACGGCTTAATTAAACCGGTTATGATGTTCTGTTTCTTACAAATATTTGAAGTAATTTATTTGCATCTAATAAAATGTTTAATAATTACAGTGGATGAGAGGTGTCACTTGCCAAGTTGCTACTTATTAAGATATGAGTTGCTGAAACTGTTGACAAAACTATTCCAACACATAAACATTCTTGCTGTCTTGTTAACATAAGTCTTTTATAGAGGTTTTGCTAAACATTATGTGACTTTTATGAAAGCACAACTACAAAACACTTTATGTCAATACCTACCTTAAACACACCCCGCAAAGAAAAATGACTCGAAAAATTGCAAGCGCATTCTAATTCGACATACCTATTCATATGGCCACACACATGGGATTTTACTTTTGAAACGAACTATGCCAGAAAATTCCAAAGTAATGTCCAAGTTCTACTAATCTCCTGTTTTTATTCAAACTCGAAGTGGAGCTCGTACGTGAAAGAAGTTTACCTACTAGTTTCAAGCACAATTAGACTCAAGTTGCGAAACTTTTGCGTTACAATCTACGTCCCTATTACGAGTCCATGAATATCAATTAAAGTTTACGACTTTAATTGGTGTTCCCGCCGATATTTAATGCCATTTGCATGTTGTGGGGGTATTAACTTACTCGGCTATTACTCCGTAATTGAGTTTTGTGCGCTTGCGTTGTTGCGTATACTGTGTCATTGGTAAGCAAGCCCGGGAATAAAAAAGGCTATCTGGACTGTACTTTAATGTTCGTTTACAATATTCAGAAACCGCACTGATTTGGTTATTTTGGATTAAAATATTTGAATCGTCACTTACAAATGAGGAGTGTATAATCAATGATAGCTAACGAATGAAGCTGTCTTTGCTTTTTACAATTCAATGTGAAATTTGACCCAGCCGGGTGCAAGTAACCGATTTGGTCAATCCGCTTCCTGAATATCAGGAAGCGATAATTGTATTTTTTAAAATGTAAATAACGTAAAAAGTTATAAAATTGAAATTTAATTCCTTATTATCTCAAGAAATTAATAACTATTAAAAAGTGATAAGGCTATTATACAAAAACGAATGGCTACAATTGACAATTTTAACATCGGCATCTAATTGAGGCAATTAAAATGATGAGTTCATTTAAAAGTTTGAATAGCAATACCTAAATCGAACGTCAGCGGAGTTATTCCCTTTTGCAGCATATCTTGACCTAAGTATGTGCAAGCAACACATTGGCTAAAACATGTAGGTACTTTGTTATGTTTGGAAAATGTATGGATCATGTAAGGGTGGTACAATTCTACCATATTAGATTGTCGAAGAACCCTCAGTGGTTGGATAACAGAATAAAGGGACGGATTAGAAATTACCACTTTCCCGCCTCACCGCCACTTACATACATAATTACTATGAAGTAATTAGTTCATTATTCGTTCATAAATTAATAAGTTACTGCTATTAAGGAATAAGGAAATGATTACCTGTTACAACATGTTATAATATCCTTAACAAGAAATATCTCGATTAGATTTCAAATTGGTTTCCAAGTAGGTATGCAACTGTGTAATGTAAAATCTGACATAGGTATGGAAATGCATAATTTTGTTAAATAAATGTCGATTTCTTTCATACGATACGAACTAAACATATTGAACCGTAAGACACCATTTTGTATGGATTCTGAAGATTAAGTCGAAGCATCAGTACTACGATGCGTCGAAGAACCGTTTCAGTCATCGCTCGTCTTGTGTCCCGGGAGATATTAGTTCGTTAGGTAACCCATAAATCCCATAATATTCGACGTTTTTCGCGTTATCTCTAATTATGTACTCGAATCTGTCAATATACTCAAGGGGCTTAAGTGTTTTTAACAGAGATTCCGTAGTTAAGTGATGCATGAGTATCTCTTTTGGTTGAAACGATGACGATGGTTCATGTCTTCCGTTAATTACCGCCACGATGTATTAATGAGAATCAATTTTATCAACCAAATATCAGCCTGAACCTATAATAAATTAAATTGCCGACCACGGACATAACGATGTCTTGCCACTTCCTAAATTTAATTCAATGACGACGTCCCAAACAACGTGTTAATAATAACAAAGATAAATTTGAAGATGCACAGGCCCAATAACAACTTTGTAAGTGGCCTCTACGTAATCTATTTCGTCAAGGAAGGGACGAATAATGTCGTTTGAATGCGGCGCGCGTCCCCCTTTATTAGGCCGAAGAAAAACGGGGCCTTGGGAGAATCTACATCATATGGGGTAATGAACCTTTTGAAAATATCTTTTCTATAAATCTTACTTTTGTCGCGGGGGCAATTATGACAAAAATAGGCCGAGAATTGGGAATTCGAATGCTGAGCTCGATTACACGAATTTGATTAATGAACACGCTCGAAGTGAGCACCAATTTTACGGGTTTTGTTCGATCCGCGGCAGTTTCATGCTCGTGTTAAGGGATATATATGGATGGGTTCTATCCGATCCATCAATGAACTGGGGATTTGCGTTCTGTGATTTTACTGATATTCCAGCTCTATTGTTCTGGATAATATATTACAACAGAAAGCAACCCTTTTTAATGGTTTTGACATCAATGTCAAGGATTGCAAGGTTACTAATGCAGTCGCGCGATTTTGATGACACGCATAACCTGTGCTAATCCAGGAAGTAGTAGTATATCGTGTAAATAATTGTGTGAACGACCTCTAAAAGAAGCAAAATTTGCATGACGCTGTGTAAATAAAATTGACAAAACAGATGGTGAATTTTCCCCATCGCTCTAATTCTGGCTACGTCTGGCTTCTTGCAGCAAGCGCGTCATCAATAAAGTCCCCGAGGTAGCCAGCTCCCGCCGAGCACTCCATCTCGGGATTAGGCACGACACGGATTCGTGGCCACGTTTAGAAGCAGATTACGATCTTCAGTTTAATCTCTTAGTAGTCCCGCATTAATTTGTGGATGTACAAGCGCCCTTAGAGGAAGGCTTGCTTTTGTAATTTTTGCAAGATTTTTTGACGAGAGTTTTTATTGGAAAAAATAATTTGAAGTGGTGAGTGACAGAAACACAATATTGTTGAATAAAAATTTGGTATAGTTACCTAAATCCCTCGTAGGTACGAGTAGGTTACATTTTTTGTGTGAAGTGGTAAAACTAACAAAACATTAATTCAGAACAAAAATAGGGTTCCTTTTTTATTTTCATAAATACGCAAGGTCGGTATATTAACCAATGGCTATTCATTATATGGATGTTTCATTATCATTAATGTAGGAACGACGCCCAGAGGTATAATGCTGCTTTTAAAACGGCTTCTTCTTGAACTGTAGAACGAGCGAACTCGAGAATGCACCCTCTAATGTTGTTGGCAGGCTCTGACGGGACAACTTAAACTCGTTGGTTATTAATACTTCCGTCGACTAGTAAACCGAGTTGCTTAAGATTATCTACTGCCGGTTCGCTAAGTTATTATCGTATGGTTTCGCCAAAAATGTCACTAGCCAAAATACTTAAGACTTGTCCACAACCGGTTCTGCGCTAGCCGCAGTGCTGGCGTCCATCGTAGAAATAATAATAGCAATAAAAGCAAGCCTGGCGATGGCGGACCCAAAAAGTTTTGGGCGTTCGGGATATTTACTGCCCAGCTTTATACGACTCACTCAGCCCGAGTAGTACTAAACGAAGTTTAATTTATTTGCCAGTCCAAACTCATAGATTTGTGCCCCTGTTATTTCATTTAATACTGTGTTCCTCGTTCAAAAATTAAGTTTTCTAACTTAAGAATATTTATTCGAATATATTTTCGAATCGCGTCTTTTATTTTAATAGTCTTAGCGAATTCCGAAGTATAGAAGTTTTTGGAATCTATTTGAAAAATAACAACACGCTTGCGAATAACAAAAGAAAAAAACAACCAGCCAGTGCTACCCGTAAAAATGATAGATTTATTGAAGTTTGTACATATTTGACGAAGCTTGATGGGGATTTTTTTATTTTGGCATGAAAAAGAAACTATTTAACAGAGTTTAAGAGAGGACTTTAATAGTTTTTGCTTAAACCGTTACATTTACTTCAACACCAAATTTCCAACGCTATTTTTTTCCTGATTTCTTAAAAAGAATCAAGTTTCGTAAATCTATTGAAGACTCGTTCATTATCTTGTCATCACTTGTGCTTCACGAAATGGACTACAGCAACATCTAACGCATTTGTTATATCCATAATCCAATATAGTTCATATTAAATGCTTGTGACTGACACTTAATATCTGATACGTTATTGTGTTGTACATTATACGATGGTTGACGCGTACGGTTGACGTTATCAATGAGGTTGAGTCGGACCCAGAAGGGAGCTGACGGGTATACTTGACAAGGGCAAGGCTATTTGCGAATATCGCCTCGGTATAAAATCAACCCAACAACCATTTCCTTTGTTTCTGTTTAATAAAACGGTATTTTCCAAGCGGTTTGGATAAATGTTTCGAAAATATTCCATGTTAAGCAGTGAAAGTCTAGTGCCTGCTTTATCTATTTGTATCGAACTTTTTAAACGAAATCCGGTGGCTCTTATTTGTAAATGAAATAGGAAACGTTTTCACTGTTTTTTTAGTTTAGACAGCCAACTAATAATATCGCTAAATTCCGCGCTTCTCTTTAAGGTTTTCTCTGAATCCGTAATGGACTCACAAATATTGGTTAGCAGACTAAGTACCAATTTCACCAAACGATGTTAAATGTTAATCAATGTTAATAGACTGTTAGTTCATACATTTTGACAGCTGTTAACATTAATCGTCTGTGAAGTTGTTAACATCGTTTGGTGAAATTGATACTAAATAAACGAATTCTCATTTGTTTCTATTGGATATTATTTACTCCGATCAAGAGAAGAGACAGAGGTGTAATATCAAAAATAAATTAATCCACATATTTTTGTGTCGATTTAGTTGCCTTTCGTTAAATCCCCCATTATATTATTTATGGGCTCATACTGTGATAACTTTCACGTCACGATTCATCCGAGTAACTAAAACCAAAAATCTTCTTTTTTATACAGCACAAATGTATTACACAACAAAGGGATTCTTCGTCCATATACGGAAATTTGTAACAGCGGTTGCGGCTTGGAAGTAAGTGCATAAGTTGGAAATCGCATTTCTATTTCTCAAAGTCGACGTGGAGCGTGGGTTGCTAGTTCGTTCTGAGACCACAACAAACACATTTGGCCGAATCCGTTCCAGGCGAGGCGATAAACTTTGTTGACAATGACTGATGCGACGAGAGCGCGATCCGCCGACCCGGCCGTCGCCACCAAATGTGCAATTTTCGAACGTGCTTCTGAAAAGGACTGAACTTCCTTTCATTGTAGTAACTCAGTTTAAGACAGTGACACAATGCGGCCCACTTTAACTTTGGCTCAAAAGGAATTTTGATATAAACTCAGAAATCGGAATTCTAGCAAACAAGTTAGAACGTTGTCTTTGGAGAGTGGTTGCCCGAGGTGTGGCATTCAGGTACCTACAAACTAGTTAGCTTGAAAGAAAACAGCGTGGATTAATGCGCGACTATTAGTACTTGTCTCGGAGTCTAGTGCTGCTCGTGTTTTACTAAAAAAGTAGTGTAAATAGGATACATAAGTAAGATAGTTCATTAGAGCAAGTAACGTGAGCGAAAAATACTCTTAATTAAGACTATTTTGAAACATTAAACTATGTATTTAAGATTATGATTACCTAGAAGGATAGAACTGCTTTAAAGGGATATGTAACTTTATACCAGGAAGTGATTTAATGTTGTGATTGGTAAAGATCGGTCTCAAAAACCTTTAGAATAGAATAACGTTTTATAACTTTACAGTTGGCAATAACAGTTTATCTCCAAAATCGAATGATTGGCGCAGCATTTTCTCTTCCCGTACACTATTGATTTCCTTAACGAATATAACGTCGAGATAAACAATATCATAATGGGAAGCTGAAGACGATCCGGGTACTTAATTAATTTTCCCTTGTCTCACCGGCAGAACGCGAATTACCTGGAACAAAATAAATAAATTGTTAATTAAAGCGTTGATGCCACTTCGACTTCAAATTTAATTTTAAATGGAAGGGGAAAGGGATACTATCGATTTGATATTGGAAATTTTATTGGACTGTTTATTTAAACATTAATGCACAGTACACAAAGTAAGTGCCAATGACTTTCATTTAATGCCCAACAGAGAGAAGTTTGGTGAAGGTTGGTGGTGAATTTGTTGAAACATTCAATTGATTATTTAGATATCTGATTAAAGATATTACATATGCGTATTTATTCAACCGCAGCTCATATATAGATATTCAATCTCTAACGCGAACCGTGAAAACCAATTACAATATAGATTGATCGTGTATGAAGTAGATTAAAGGTTTTTTTTTTTTTAGCCATGGTCTTTTTTTTTTATGGCATATAGAAGGCAAACGAGCACACAGGCCACCTGATGGTAAGTCGACGCTGTGACCCATAGACATTCGCATTCATAAGACTGCAAGCCTAAGACTGCAAATGCGTTGCCAACCCTGAGGATTAAGATGGAATGCCTCTATGCTAGTCATTACACCGGCTGTCTTATCCCCAAACCGGAACACAACAATCCGAACACTGCTGTTTGTCGGTAGGTTAATAGGTAAGATGGTGGTAGCGATCCGGACGGACCCTGCACAAGGTCCTACCACCCGGTCGGTTTACTTTGCCTGTGAAGCTAGCGGTCCCGGGTTCGATTCCCGGTATGGACATATCATTGTGTGACGAGCTCGAGTATTTTGTTCCTGAGTCTTGGATATAGGTATTCTATATATTTAATATATTTCACTATACCTAATTATAAGTATGTTGATTGTTGTCTAGTACCCATATACATATATAGGCAAAGCTTAGTTTGAGACTAGGTCAAATTTAAGATTATCCACAGATATTTATTTTAAATAATCTGACTACAGAATATCTAGACATTATGTATTAAATAAAGATCAACATTGAACGTCCGCGGGTCAGGGGCTCTATTGTACTTGTTACAACAATATTCCTTTTGAAATATTATTATGTTGTTAACGTTGTGATAATGCTTATTTACATGATGGTAATACAACAGCATGTTAAAGGCACTATTGTTTTAACGTATACATTACAGCCGAGCCCGCTTGTTTAAATTAACTACGGCCTAGGCCGTACTTACCAAAATCAAATACACCGTTAGAAGGTCGTGTACACTTGACGGACTAACTGTCGCGTAAGCTGCTAACTGTAGCCAAGCAAACTGCAAATCAGCTGCTGATTAACTGCAACCTGCATACGGTATTGCAAACGCTATAATTCACAACTAGTACGCCAGAGAATTTGTACGTAGACGCGTAAAATTAACACCGCTACTCTCTATTACTTCTTGTTGAAGATTTCCGGAAAATCCTTTCGTGGTTAAGGTACCCAAGGAATATTCCCTTCAAACTTCAAGTCTTTAGACCCAGCGGTTTGGGCTTTTATCTGACAGTTGTAGATAATATTGAACGCTAACTGGCGACTCAGTTTCACCCGTATCCTGAAAGACGGGAAGCGTAAACCAGAAGAGAAAAGAACAGGGCTATACAACTGCTATAGCTCTGTCCTTTACGCTCGCCGTAAAATGAATGGCATGGCAATGTCACAATAACCCCCCTGGAGGCCAGTTTTTACGTTGCAAGGATGTCTTGAAACGACATCTCACGGCATGTGACATTCCCCGTGACGGTTGAGAAGATTTTGCACAACGAAGACAGGAATGGCGTGGCTCTGCTCACAAGGCAGTAACGAGTTTTGAAAGATCTCGTGTTGGAGATCTCGAAATAAAACGCCTTGATAAAAAGAACCGTCCAAAGCCCTACAGAGTACAATTTATTAAGTCAGTTGTATTTTACGCCATGCAACCGTACCTTTAAGACCAAATTTGGAATTAGCTGCGGCCGTCGTTGACGGATACGTCTAGGAGGACATCATCATCACCCGTAAGCTAGCCTTGGGTGAAATTATTTCAAAAACAATTACGTAGCCATTTTCTCGGAATGAGAAACTAAGATTGCTAAGTAACTTTGCTCATATATGACGCAATTTTATAGTTGTCCACTTGTTTTAACGCCACACGATATCGGCGATTTTCTTGCTTAGCCACTTCAATGGATCGTTGAACCGGGTTAAACTGCGATCGCGTTAGATTTTTATCGCCGCGTTCACGGCGACGTGATAGTATTGCTGTAATAAATCTAAAGGACAGCTGCGTCTCTAGAACTTGGAATACAGTGAACATGAAGACATTTGCAATTCTAAACTTACGAGTAGTTTATTTGTTTCTATTCGTTATATACTCGTATACATTTCTTGTTCACCAACACAAGTCACATTTCATTAATCAAGGCATTCTTACCTAATTGGTTTCATATGTAAATATGGAAACTTGTCACCATCAGTCTTTCCGTCAGTTTCAACTACCTTTTCAGGAGCTGTGTAAAGATACAGTAAAAAAGTAATAAAGCGTTTAAAATAATGATTACAACGAAGTGAAAAAAAATAGACGCCTTTTTATAACACTAAACGGCGGTTCACTAGAGAGCCAAAAGGAGCAGTTCTTTTGCTACAGCAGATAAATTCAGAACGTTTACGACTAGCGTCCCGCTTAGAACTCAAATTCACATCGCGATGCAAATATTGGGCTCCCCGAGGCCTAGTTTCAACTACTATCTTCATGAGCAGCCCGTTTAATACAAAGCCGAGACATCGGAGCCCGGCAACTTGCTTGGCAACGGGCCCTGGCGGCTGCCTGCCTTATTGCGACCAAGCCAAGAAACACGATTTACCCCGAATGTATTGGCGTGCCTGGCAATATTGTACCTACTGCAAATAACGTGTGCAAGATGGAATGTTCGACTAACTGATTTGAAATTTACTTGATTAAGAAAGCGAGGTTTATATTTGTTGGTTCTATACTATTAAAACGTATAACGCAATTGTACTAAATTTATTTTTATTATATTTACCCCGATTTTGCTGAAGTGATTAATTTTCGACTCAAGTTATATCGAGACATCAAATTATACAATCGATTCACCTCAGCTTAACACATTTGAATGATGAACTTTAACGATTATAGTCTTACGCGTACGACATCACGGGCGTAGGTTGCTAAGAAACTAATGTGACATAAGCTAGTTTTCTATAAACGTTCATTGAAAAGACGATGAAGAGACCTTTGCATTTTTTTCTCGCCTTCTTGTATTGTTTTTCTGTCTTTTCTCTGTTACGTTTTCTCTGTATGGTCACATATTTTCTGTTTGGTGTGCTCACTTAAATAACGTGTGCTCTGATGGCGACTTGAATCACATTAAAGGAGCCCCTAAACAGGCTACGTAACCCAATTAGTAACGTACGTTATAAAGGTAAAAGCGATGCCACAGAGCTTGGGAAAGAAAATAAGTTACACTTGATAGCGGTAATAACATGTGAGAAGGCGTCTGGAATTCCGGCAATGTAAGTCCAGTTGATATAGGACAGGTTTTAGCAAAGTAACTGTACGAGCATTTCAGAGCAATAGTAAAGGCTTGTTTACACGTTGTGAAGTAGCAAGTGCAGGTGAGAAGTGATTAGTTAACATGTTTTTATGGTGATAAGTGTTAAGTGTTAAGAAATCGTTTACACATTGCTTAGTTGTGCTTGTGCAAGTGTAATGTGTAGAACAAAATGGAGGACGAACAACGATTAGAATTACGAAATATTTTAAAAAGTATAGTCTGGGATATGCATGGTTTTACTAATTTGTAACA
Source organism: Acleris sparsana (assembly GCA_923062465.1). NCBI lineage: Eukaryota > Metazoa > Arthropoda > Insecta > Lepidoptera > Tortricidae > Acleris > Acleris sparsana. The sequence goes on from OV281289.1 coordinate 5,752,397, forward strand.
AAGCTGCGTCTCTCAGTTGTTTATTTCTATATTCAGCACAATTTATGTCACAAAGGCACTCGTACTTTATGTATACCATTACGAATTTCAACGTTTGCTCCTCAGTCCACCTCATTTTTATACCATACTATGCACTTAACAAGCAGATACTGTTTACACGGTGTTTAGAGGGTGAGACTGCGAGTGCGGGGAGTACGCGGGTGTGCGGGGGCAACAACTTAACAGGCAAAAATAGAACGAGCGTCTATTCACTTTACTTCACACTCGCACTTCACACTCGCACTTGCCACTTAACAGCGTGACCGTTTACACGTTGTTTTTACTAATCACTTTACACCTGCACTTCTCACCTGCACTTGCTACTTCACAACGTGTAAACAAGCCTTTATACGCAGTAGGTTGGTCTAGGAATTTAAAACGATGACCAGTCAATTAATTAGCAACGTTAAATTGTATTAGTTGGTTTTTGTAATTAATTGTCACTGTATTGTATTTGTATAAATAATCATTAACCCAATGCAAATGGTAATACAGTTGTAAACCATCAACTTCAAAGGGTAATTAATCGCGCCGTTTCTACAATAAACAAGCACACATTGTAAAAGCTGTTTGCTCCGATGAATAGTTTATACGGTATAAATACTGTCGGGCGTTTATTTAATCGATGCTTTAAGTAAACATGGGCACAATAAAACTGCGCCGAGAGCGGTTTAAACAATAAGCGCCCCGTGTGTACACTGAGAGAGCTAACATGGCGACTTGATTGAACGGCACAATGGCCGAACACGGGCACGCGGGAAATTATTGCTAGCTCTGTTTAAATGGCTGGCAAAAACGCACGTTTTATCCCAGTCGGTTTTTGGATTGGTGTTTGGTATTCAGAATGAAGATGCGAATAAAGAGCGCGATAACACAGCAAAAGCTGTCACTGAAGAGTAGCGCTTTCAAAGTGTATCGAGGACTGAGGGTATTATATAACATCGCATTTAAAAAAAAAAGAACAATTGAAATTTGTAGTCTTCCGTGCGACTTTTACCAAACATGATTTATCATTTTTGAGATACTCCTGAGCTGAGCTATCCAACGCTGAGAGGTTGATCACCATTTGCCGGACACCCCGTAGGGTAGAAGTACCGGTTCCGGCCTTCTTTACACCATGTTCGGCCACTCTAAATTTTAACTAATTGGAAAGGATTATGAAATCACGCAAATGTTTTTATATTTTATCTCTATAATTGATCTTCAGTCTTAACTTCTTATGAATATTCTTTTTAATTTTATAGTTAGTACTCATTTCGACCTAAAGTGGCCAAAAATGGTATAGTGGCCACAAAGGGTACTTCTACCCTATAATGCAGTTGGTCGTACTATCTTTCATGCGACCAAGCTTCGTCAAAAAATACAGCTTTCCGCTCGACCAAAACGCAGGATATGCAGCCGTTTATGCGTGACTGAAAGTTAAAATCAACACATAAATTTATATTTGACTTCTAATTTAGCATACAAGAACATGAACATTGAATATGAAATAAAATAAAGAATTCATCATGAAGTAAATAATATTCGATAGAATTAATTAATTGCACTTGAAGTGTATCCTCAAGTTAAGAAAGTTTTAACAAGATAAGGCAAGTTTGAAATTACGCATTTGTTAGGATTGTTGTGTACCGTCTTTACAAATCTATCTTTGGAACGCTGTAGGCAACCGAACTTTGCTACAATTTCGAGCATGCCAAGGGCGGCTTTGGAAGATTTCTTAGTGGCAGTTGAATGTATTCATTGAGTTGAGAGTTCAGAGGTATTGTGACTATTATTCTTTAGTTCTCAAGTTGTTTAGTAACTATGCAAAATATTTAAGGTTCTAAATAATCAAAGTTATTGTTGGTAATAAGAAAATCTAAAGATGTCACGACGAGAAGTCATTTACGGGTAAGTATGTCGTGGCTTAATTGTTTAATTTGGCCATCATTACAATTTACAATTATCATGAATGCCGTGGTTCGATCCCAATCTTTTGACTTTCACCATGTTGCAGGCAGGTGTATCTTTATACATAAATCATCGGCATCCTTAGTAACCCTACAAAAACCTCACGCAGTCTACATTTCATTTTGCACTACTCGCACACTGGTCTCTTGCCGGTTCAACTTTCGGTTTTCTCTTACTCGGTACGACTGTTCACAATCTCTAGGTGTCGTCTAGGTATACAGGCTAGGCAGCCTGCTCCTTATAGCACTTAATTATGTTTGTGCTAGTCCTCGTCAACTCGATTACGAAGGGTGCCATTGGGTCTATGTACGCCGCTTCACACCACTTTAGTGACATTCAGCCTAGCGCGGTCCAGCCATTATTTCAAAAGTAAATTTTATCTTGAATTAATTTTGTAAAATACTCGTACAAAATAAGGGTAGATAGAAGGGATAAACAAATACTTTCATGTTAGAATAACTACTGACCCTAAAAGGGGAGCTCTAATAACTAGCCTTCCGAAATAATTGAACATTTGCCCAACTTGCTTTTCCAAAACCAGGTAAGCTGTGAATGTAAATAGTGTCAGTGTAGTGGCATCGAGGTAATTTTCAGGTCGTGACGAACACTCACGGACTCATGTCCTCTTCTAAGAGCTAGGGCGATAAACTCACGTTGACGTTGATTTATGTCCCCGTTTGTTTATCCCGTGGTCCATCCGAGGTATCGAGGGTAGGGCTCCAGCGGCTACAAATTTCAATGCTAGATAAACTCTGCATTCGGAATATGCGTAACAGTTGAAACACTTTGGTGAAGCATCTTTGGATGTTCTAGGATTAACGATTCAAATTCATTGTTAATGATTCAAAACAACTTGTATAAAATTGAATGTCTATTGCAAGTGTCTTCTGTTTCAACATGCACAACACGTATACAAACAAATGCATCCCTAAAGTGATTCAGCTTCAGCAGCACGCCCGAAGGGCATATTCACTTCATCAATAAAGTGCACTCGGTGCTCTCGGTGATTCCTGAAGAATTTGTATTTATTTATAGGTTTTTTTAAACCTCCTAGCCAATTTCATCAATTCGTTTTTTAGTTCAGTTTAACGCTAATTATTGGCTACCATGCGTCGGTGATTCTCGTACTGCAATGTAGCGTAAGTAACATGCAATCAGTTGCAAAATTTACCCCACTAACTTACTTGCTAAGATGTATTTTGTACATTGTTTAATCAGTTCGTTACGCGGTATTGCAGTATCACTGACGTTTGGCCAGTATTCTACAAACAATTAACCAAAATTAACGATGGAAAGTACCCACGTATCCTAATTAATTGATCCCACTCACTGCTCGTCCCGGAACCCCATCTCGACACCATGGTAAGTTGAATTCCCTTGACCCAGTTCGCTATCAAGACCCGGGCGTGAGATACCGCGGGTAGCCCACGACTCTGGCAAACGGTCGATATAACACAAGAAAATATGCACAGAAGGTTCACTCGAGAAAAAGCAAGCAGGATGATACAGGTGCAGGACAAAAAGATAACGTTAAACGATCAGAGATGGCGCTGGCGCAATCATTTTCCGACCTTTAATTGATAAGTGTGAATTTTATATCAGAGGTAATTTAAACAAGACATTATTCAAATAACTAAATAGTTTTTAAGTATTTCTAGGTACTTATATTGTTAACTAGAGGTTAAGGTTATGGTAAAGCATGATTCATATATAGATGGTCGTTTCGTTATTTTTGTCATCATTGAACTAAGCAAAGCGAGCAAGCAAACAAACGTAAATATAAATAAAACACGTCCAAGCGGTTTAGCCGCTAGAGATGATGATGGCGGCAATAAACTTTTGCGTTTGGGTGAGAGGTAAATTTCCATACAAAAGGAGATAACATTTTTCTTCCCTTAAAACTAGTCCAACTTTTACGATTCTTGAATGTGTTTTAGAAATTATGAAAAACTAGGTCTCTACATTTTCTTTACCTTTCCTTTCTTTATGCTACAAATTGAAGAAAGTATTATTTTCATAGAACAAATATTACATACTTACATACATAAACTAAAGCTTTCATTCCCAGAGGGATAGACAGAGCTACAGGAATACCAACAACTCTAAAAAGTTGTTGATAAACATTCCACTTTGACGACGTGCTGGCCTAGTTGGTAGAGACCCTGCCTACGAAGCTAGCGGTCCTGGGTTCAAAGGTAAGGGCAGATATTTGTGCGATGAGTGCGAATATCTGTTCTTGAGTCATGTATGTTTTCTATGTATTTAAGTATATATTTCTCTATAAATACAAGTATTTTGGGGCTTAGTTTGGGGCTAGGACATTGTCAGCTAATATTTATTATTTATTATTTAACTCTGTAAACACATTTTGTACAGTTATTATTAGACTTAGATGTTTGTAGAGGTTGCATGTCCATCGCCTTTATTTCCTAATCGCTTCTTACGACATCCAAGGGAAGACATGGAGTAGAAGTATTCTGACCTGGAATCCACATGGAAAGAAATATTATAATATGTTAATATTTCGAGTTTAATTTGTTATCATTATTTCATTTCTTTACTTACACTGCATCATTCAAAGTAGTCAAAATCATTCTAAGTGAATGTATTCTTTGAAAAGAGGTTGAGCTTGTCAGAAAAGACATGACAATCTGCCACTACAATCTGTGCTTTGCCTAAATGTTAACTGGTAGCGAATGCCTTACGGCTTTAAGTTTTGTATTAAGGTTATTCTTTTGTGCAGTAAAGATTAAATAAATAAATATAAAGGAAGTATTGTACAATTTCGACCCTACCACCTTTGCTAGGCCGTTGCTAGTTTGTCACTTTAAAATGTTGTAGTTCCAACTGTCATCACGCCAACTCTTTTGTGCTAAGTTTTACTTATTACAAGCGGACCTTCTGTATTTATCGTTTTTTTATTAAAGGGAATGGGTTCCGAACAGCTGTTGCAGTTTGCTCCACCGCATTTGTTTATAAAGAAAATCATAAAGACCCACGAATAAACGTGGGAAGGGACGGCAAATCGACAATTGGGTCTAAAGAAATGGATTACCACAGTATTTTTGGTTATCTAACGATATCATGTTACAGTTAACAAATAACATTTAGATACCCAACGGCTGATCTCCTTCATGTATTCTTTAGATTTTTTCTCTTACATTTCCCTTTCAAATCAGAGGCCGAACTATGAACTATCAAAGCCTGACAAGTTCCAGCCAGTGACAACGAGGTTAGCCTGCCTAGTTGGGACTTTGGTACCCTACAAAGCTAAGCTTAAACGCAAGTATTTGAGTGTGATATTTGGATGGGATTATTTGTTCCTGAGTCTTGGATATTTTCTATGTATTTATGTAAGTATGTACTTTCCTATATAAACGTGTTTATCGTTATCTAGTACCAATAGTAATACCGAAAGTGAGATTTGTTCAATTTTTTCTAAGTTTGTTCTCGAATATTTCGACTGACTCCTATACGCCGTAATATCAAAGAAAGCGGTTAACTGCGTAGTCATAGTATCTTAAAATGTATGTGGTAACCAAAAGAGTATAGAATGCTTTGACTACTACATTGTCATTAGCCGCATTATTTAATATTTACTAGCGACCCGCCCTCGCTTCGTTTCGGTGTATGTAAGTCTTCTGTAACACCCGTACATAATCCAGAACTTATTACATTGGTATGTAATTTGTTTATTAAACAAGCAGTTGCAATTATTATTTCTAAAGTTCCTTTTTTAATTTTTAATTAATTAATTATATACTGGACTTAACATATTTTTCATATAAAATACTTTTTATCGAATAAACAGCCCGGTGAAGGTCGTCTCCTATTCGGATCCTTTACTATATGTAAAGATTACACTACGTATAGCTTCTTACTCAGACATACAGGGTATGAGGATGGTACTTGAGTACTACCATGTATATGAATCCTGTAGCGTCTATTTCACTGACTATCCTTGGCAGGTTGTGGCAGTTTATGAATTATGATAGGTGGTATAGTCTCAAGTTATCAACTGGTAGGTCCCTATTGCACAATCGTTAAGGTTCACTTAGTACAAGGGCTACTTGTAGTGGCAATGTACAGGCGTCAACAATAGCTGTCACTCTTAGAGTCTCCCCACACCTATCGACGCGGAATCGGCTTTCGCCGAGTGTTTTATACCACACTATTCGCATTTATCCATCGGCCATCTCAGCGGTTGTAAACCTACGTTCAGCAGTCTCATCCTCGGTACGGTCGCAGACTCGCCCGATCGCCTGCGTTTTGCTATCGCAGTAGCTGTTAACTTACGGTCGGCTCTCACATGCCGCATAAGTACTGCCGTCGAGACGTCTGATAGCCCTCTATGTAAAGGTCACCCCACGCCTATCGATGCTGAATGGCTGTCGCCAGCTTTAATAGGGTCTCACCACTCTCACCGTAGCTACTCGGTCGTGGTCGGAAGTGTTCATCCCTCGCCGGCGCCGATCGGTGGTACTCGGCGATGTAAGAATACGAACGCGTGCGGTTGGCTGCTAACAGCCTCGTACGGATGCGAACAGTTTCACGGCAAATCGTCATTTTCCGGTCGATAGACGTCGTTTCGCGTCCGCTGAGCCTATCGACGTCTTTTTCGCTCTTATTGCGTAGACATAAACATATGCAATTGGTTTTTTGATCAGCTAAAGCCGATTCCGCGTCGGTAGGTGTGGGACGCCCCTTATTTTGTTCCGACGAGTATAATAGAATAAGATGTCTGGCTGTTGACGGGCAATTATTGGTCCAAAAATGTTTAACTAATGTAATCTTTCAAAATGAAGAGAACTAAATGGTAGTTTTTGATGACGCGGTAAGTTTTTTTGTTAGCAGTACACAGCCGAGCAGTTTAAACGTTGAAGCCAAATATTTGCGCCCCTTAATTGCCATGTTGCACGCGGCAACCCTCTATTGACAATACTTCAGTACTACATTGTGTTGCACGTGTATTTTAAACGAAACAACGTTGGCTTATTTTTTAAATGGCAACACAAGTATAATTCCATAGAAAGGCACCATTTAATCACTTCAACGTTGAATGAGTTATTTTCATCACGTTAATAAACAATTTTAACTGCTTTATAGTGGGTGTAACGTCCACGAAGGCTCATAAATTACTTGTGTACAAATGAATTTCTTGAAAAGGTCGTGGAAATTAGAAGTTCACGTGAGGGTCCGGTCTCGCGACCACCCAAACTCTTTGTACTTATTTACCTGTTCCATTATTAACAGTGTTGGTTACAACGTTGGAATCATTCGAGTCCGCGAGTTCGGAAGTGCCAAGTGCGAATCCAGTAATTATTAACTCCGACACGAACATGAAAATGGGAGAATCGGAGAGTTTTTTTTGACAATAACGAGAAACATTGACGCGTGCTGCTCGTAAATCGGATTTGAAATGAAATAATTGAGTAACGAAACGCTCGTGTGAGGTGTTTTCATGTATGGAAACATAATAATATAAAAAGGCATATTTTCCGTGCATAATTTTGTCAGAGATGTTAGGCGTAAGATTTAAACTAGGTTATGTTATGATGTGTAATTAACATGGTTATAAAGCCAATTTTCATAGTATTTAAATAAAGATTATAGCAGTAACAAAAGAAAGTATTAAAAACCCTTTTATTAGATAACATCAATAAATATTTAAGTGAAAACTAGTGAACTGAAGCTTGTCAGGCAAATTAACCTAATTTTGGTATTAGCCTTCATCATTAAATTGATTGCAGTAATTTCAAAATTGCATAATTGGTTTGCCTCTCCATAGCGCAACTTTAAACAACACCATAAGCAATTTGGAGTTGGGTGTGGCGAAAATGATTACCCCTTCGTTCAAAACTTCCATAAGCAAACTTGGCTGATTTTATTATCTATGGCCTCGGAGGAGCTTGTCTGCGATGAAACTTTGTTGGGCAAAATATGTTAAAACATCAGCTTCTTGGCTTTCTGTGATAAGAAAAAAGTTGTCGCTGCTATCGCTGTCTGTACTGGAACTACTAAAAGTTAGTAAACAAAAAGTGTATACTGACGCTTCAGCGGGAACGCAACGAAAAACTTGTTCCTCTGACGTTGATGGATGCGAGCAGCGAACGCGCCAACGCCAACGGCCATTTTGCAAGCGAAAGGTAAACTGGTGAATCGTACGTGTTCGAAACTCAATGGATATTGTACTTCTGAAACTCTAAAACTCACAACAACCACTTTAAACTGTAGAAAAACATATCTTTTGGGTATCTAAGTCGATTTATCTCAGGTCCCCAAAACCGGTTCCAATGATACTACGAAGTCATGTTAACCAATCAATGTCTAAGCATGTACCAAGTGGGAGCTAGTACGTAGGACATTATTACTAGGCGACTAGGATTAATATAAGTAGTATAAAAGTACGTCAGACAAAATTCATTGTACATTTTTGGCCAATAAGTTTAGTTTTTGGCTTAAAGGACCTTTATTTGCATTTGAAGTGTCAACTCCGTCGCTCCCCCTAAAGCCGACACCTGAAGAGTCGTATTTCTGTTTCAAAAATTGTGTCCACCGTAGACAGAGTAATACCTAGAACGGACACGGAAAAACAATACGAGTATAAGAGAACGGAAACAAACAAACGGACGGCATTTATACGGAAAGACCTGTACCTAAATAAAGAAAAGGGCATCTCATTCCGCGTGTACGTTTTTTCAAGGCCGACTTGGTTCGGCACCCGATCTGGTGCCAAATAATGGAGTGTTCATAAATAAATATCAGGGGACAATCTCTCACAATTGACCTGCGTCGCAATAGCCCTATGCACCTGCAATCATAATCGGCTTCAAAGTGGAACAATTGTTTTCATTTTGTATGCAGACAAGCCTTCGATTTTCAAAATGAAAAGGATTGCGATTGCGAATGCATTAGGCAATAGCCCCTCTGGTCCCAAACTAAGCTCTAGGCTTGTAGTATGGGTACTCGATAACGATACACTTACTTTTATAGAGAAATACATACTTAAATACATTAGAATACATCTAAGACTTGGCAACAAATATTCGTACTCATCACATAAAAATGTCACGTGTATTTTCGTATGTTTCGGAGACATCTGTGATCTGAATTCTTGTATTAGGCTGCGAAAGTTATAGTGCTCCAAAAGATGAAAACAATCGTCGACCGGTAATAATTTCTATAAACCGCCTTATTAAGTTATCGGCACTCAAAGACAGAAAGTGATTTGGTCGAGTTGTCTGTATTACTATCTCAAAGGCTAACGGGTGGGCAACTTGTATATGTATGTATGTAAAGTTTTTATTGTGAAAAAACACAGAAATTCAAATACATTATTTACAGAATACAAAGGCAAAAAGGACCTTTAAAGGATCTCTTCCAGCTATACTTTGGGTGATTGAGGAAAATAAGAAAAGTTAAACGTGGTGGACATTACTTGTCTAAACTAGCTTGGCTTGGATAGACTTGTCTAGGTAACACTCTGTCTACGTGTCCACCCAACACTGTGGACCGTCGACGAATGTCCTGGAGCGGATTAAAAAGAGGGATCTACTATTTGTGATGTTTTATTTATAAACGCCACTACGGATTTGTGATTTTCTCTTTGAGCCTTTGATTTTTCACTCGTCGTTGTTTTGGAAAAGATGTTTATTGCTAGTGGGTGCGCTTCAATGAGTCTAAAAACATTTTCTATTATTTAATTTAACTAACCATGAAAAGCATGATGAAACTTTAGCATAAAAACCAATGTATAATTTCATCATGCATACGATCGAATAACAACTCATTTCTTCATTTCAATTTCTTCTAACTAGGTAAGGTTAGGTTAGAACTGTAACCACATTAATAGTAATGAAAACCGTTAGAAATATTTATTATTTAATTTATGAACATTATAGTTTTTGAAATTATGTTTTTCATTTTAGGCATCATGACTGCAATTTGTATTTAGTAAACTGAAAATTAGGCCATTTGTTTAACATTACACACCCATTGCTATTGAAATAGTGCGGGGAATGGCGTTACTCGTAGGATGTTAAATCATAGGTGGGCGTGGGAAGTGAGGAATGGTTTGTAAAATTAAGTTTATGCAAAATGGTGGCTTTAATTACTTTTTCTTTGCGTGAATGTGTAGCGATCTGTAAATTACACTCAGCAGCAAAAATAACGGGTCAGAGTCAGATTTCTCAGATCAGATTTATTCAGTTGGGTATCCTAGGCACTCTGGAAGCCCTGTATCGATGCTCGAGGTATTCATCATCAGATTTCACTAAAAGCATTCCCTGGCGAGGAACCAAGGCTTCGAAATAGTCTCGTTGGTATGAAAAACGCACTCTGACCCGGTATTTTTGCTCCTGAGTGTAGACCATTAATTCATGATTTGTTTCTCTAATCAAGAAAGTTCAATTTGTTCTTTTTTTCCATCATTATTTCAATGAACCATCGCAACAAATACATGATCCGGATATGATAATCAATAGCATTTTATTGTAACTTCAGAAGTGCTCCTCATATTTATATTCAAAATGATAACAGTTGGTTTACCTTCAAATCGGAACAGTACCTATTAATAGATAATTTCTTTAATCACTCGCAAATATTCAAAATGATAAGAAGTACCTGGGTAATTTTCTCCTCGTTTTTTATTAATTAGGTCTGGTCCAGATAACTAATATTTGTTAATATTCATAAATTATAGGTAGATATTAAAATTTAAGGGTATATTTTGAATATCGTCCATGGTAAAATTCATCCAAAAACATTCAAAGAAGTAAAACAATACCAGCAGATACGCCCTTGAAAGAAAAACGAAGTTTTGACCTTCGCGTAGTTTTATAATCTTGTAGGTATCTCATCTTGGCAGCGGCAGTGTTTTGTTTCAGTTTAATTCAATTACGACAATAAACAAGGAAAAGAAATGAGGAAAGGCCGATAACTTTTCTATCATTCATTTGTTTTAGTTAGAGACCGAGATTTTTAGGGAAATACCAATTTAGAAGACTTACTTTTAAGTCCAATGTCAGAAGTCAGCTTAGAAGTAATGCGAGTTTTTGTTTACACAGCTCTTTCTTCAATTTTAAAACATCGCTAATGGTCGTTGTACTAATGGTGTATATTTTTTATTGCATTACTATTTTAGAATTCGTAGGAATGAATAAGCACTTCTTAATATAGAATATAGAAGGCATGTAGGAATTTTGATAACCTTTGACTAATATTTTGGAGTATTGTGGCAATAGTTATGTTATGTATTGATAAATCTCTCAGGGTTTGATAGCGGTTATTTTTGTGCGTCGAAAATGAACCAAAATAGAACTATCTATAATGACTTACGCAAAGGATAAATAATAAAAAAAATCATTTGAAAAATCATTTTGAAATCAACCCGATAAAAAGTAAATGTTTTAATAAATACCTAAAAAAAAGGAATAATTATGAACAAAATATGTATTCGGGGCACAATAATTTATCTTTCTAGGGATCGAACCCAAGGCCATTAGCTTGGTAGGTTACCTGGGTAGAGTACCAACTTGGCTTACTGCGTCAAGAAGGTACCTACTTAGGCAAATCATAATTTGTTCACGGTTTTACCAATAGTACTTGTAGAAATCATTCACATACATTTTTTTGCAAAAGTGTCAGCAGCCGGCGCATAAACTTTTTCAAAAGACGAAGGGCTTTGTCAGGATCAGAATCTGTTTATAATCCGACTTTATTCCTATTCGTTCCAAGCGCAGCAATCAATTTGTTATTATTAGTGTTCACGGCATGTTCTTTGTGCTATGCCGCTATTATGTTTACGCTTTGCGTATTACGGAGGCGACAATTTGCCTCGGCTCAGGGCTTAGCGTCAGGAGGAGTCGGTTTAATCCAAGGCCCGATGATAGAATCACGAACCTCTGCCATTCATACTCTAATGAGTCCAAGTCTATTGTGAAAAATATTAAAGGCAGAAGTAACTTTGATTCGGTCTTTCTGAGGCTTTGAAATTCGAACACATTGGTGATCTTTACTTTAGCGTTTGCCTTGTATTAAGGAGCTGTTTCTATTTTAATGTCGATCAGAAATATAATAAATAGGTAGCAACTCTTAGTAAATAAATAAATGTATAAAACTGGTCCTTCGAATCCAAACCAAACCAAAATGGGATTACTCAATTTATTACAGCTATAGTAAATTATCTAGTTAGTTTCTGACGGGTTTAATATTTCGCTAATTTTTTTCCGGTTAGAAATTACCTGGCATCTCTATGGCCCTTGCTCCCCCATTTAAGCCACATCAAGATGAGTAATTGAGAAGTGAACGATAGACAAATAAAAAAAAAACACTAACGAAAATATTCTGATTACGATTATCCATTGTCATTGTTCCTTTTATCGTAAATTAAGGTTTTCTATTTAGGTACGCCATTTTCATCAATACTACCCGGATGAAAGACAATCTTTTGTGATCTCGAATGCGTTATATTTAGTAACTCGGTCACTGACGGAGACAGTTAGTCGATGAATGGTTGTTAAAATTAAATAAAATGTACCTGTTTCTGCGAACTTCACTTACCTATTCCAGGATATGATAATTCAGATTTTTGCATTCACTTTCAAATAAAATTGTAATATTCTAGGAAAGTGTTTTTTTTAGCTAGGTTTCACTAACCTTATTTATTAAACCTTGATAAGTAATTTGAAAGCCAGCAACAGTCATGGACCTAGCGACTAACTGAAATGAAAATTGTAATCCATCAGGTGGTACCAGCTGCGTTCAAATCAAAATATTCACTAAAAGGTGTTGGTAAAATTGAAATAAATAAAATTCGTGACGTTTATTAAACGCCCGTTAATTCCATACCTTATGTATGGGTGTACCCCAGAAGTCGTTGAGGAATATGTTAGAGATGGGTGTCTGGGGCCTCAGGTCTCTGTTCTCTTTAATAGCATTGATGTCGTCAAAGACGAAGCCGCAGTAGAGGCAGTTGTGGTAGACGATGATGCAGGCGAGGACGAGGATGGCGCCCAGGCCGCGGCGTGGGGCTTCGGCCATGTCCCCGGTCGCTGGTGCCGAGCCCGCCAGCCGCCTCCGGCTCCGTCCGGTCCTAGTGCGGACCGCTGACACCACTCCGCCAAACCTACACACTCCACTCACGCGGTCCATAGTGAATCACTTCGACATCCTAGCCTTCACACACACAGACACCCGCCTAGTCCAGAGAGTTCGAACCGCGGCACATAAGGCGCGGATTTGCAAAACACGATCACGAACCGGGTCTGTTGATACGAGTATTCAGATTGTAAAAACGGTAAATATGACGAGCGCCGCGTGAACGATCACTATTAACGCGTTGTTTTATTAATGTTTACGGTAAAGCGAGTCACATGTGGGAATGATTGTCGGAATCATCGCATTTGACATTCATGTGATAATAACGGCGCGACTGACGCGGGCACACCCGCTCTCTCGGCCGGTTCGCCGACGACTGCCGAGGGGCGACGAGCGAATGCTGCGTCGAGTCACGTGACCAGTCGTTTTACTGCGGGTCGTTTTGAGAAGGCGCATGCGTCCTTTGAACTCAGTGTCTTAGCTGGCGGCAAAATTGTCGCTCGAGTCAGTTTTTTTTAGATTTAGGGAGTTTGTATTTTTGAGAATAATAAAAGTTTAAAATACAAGCTTGTAATTTAAATTGCTTTGTTTTGTACTGTTGTCTTTTATTGTTTGCTTTTTATCTTTCAAGACAATTTTGAACTACTTTATGTTGTCTTAAGGCCCAGCCAGAAAGGAGTCAGTTGTTTTTGGGCCCACTAGAAACGGTTACCTACGTTTATTGAATAACATTTATATTGAGATTCATAATTTAACAGTCATTTATTTCTGCATTCCGGTTAGACACGGATACAGCAAAAAATTGCTCCTTTGGAATACATAAGTAGGTTTAATACCTACCTACCTACGTCGGTTTAAAAAAGCATATTATTATGTGCCTATAATGGCTGTAAAAAAAAAAAATTCGACAGAAGCTTATTATTTTTCTTAGGTATGTTGGTTACTTTGATATTACTAATGGTAATCTCAAACATAAGTCAAACTAGGTACTTTATTTTCTTTACAAATTGTGGTTAGACATACCTACCATAAGACGCATAACTACATAGAGTGGGTAATTACCAAAATTGCCAAATAGGGAAACACCTTTGAGCTTCGACCGTTAATTAGTTAATTCAGCAATGTACACACACATGCTTATGTGTAATAAAACAACAATTAAAGTTGATCCAATTTAATTAACTTCACACTTCACTTGATTGCACGAAATTTACCAAATTAAAAGTAATAAAACCCAAATAACAACTGTTTCAGGAACCAGGAACAATCACATTAAGCCTGTTGCCGGAAAAGCGCTAACATATTCCGTGTTAACTATGGTCTATTGTTAACGTCAAATGTTGAAAGCGCATCAACAAACGAAATAACGGCCGACTAATAAATAAAAATACAATCAGCACCGATAGTTTGAGTGCAGGGGCACATCGCAATTTGATTAGGTCGACCCCACGTGCTCCGGAGCGCATGCCCGCGGAGGGGTAGGCGCGGGGCGAGGTGGAGGGGTAGAAGGGGGAGGGGGCGAGTGAATGTTGATGACGACATTTGGTCGAGTTCGGGAGCCTCGCAAGTCAGCCCGGATCGGGTATAGACGATTCCTGCTACGCGTAAGTTCCCCTGCAACTAGAGTTCCGTGTAATTCCGAACAAGTTGTATTTGCCCCGGGCTTGATGCTAGTCCGCTTGAGTGTCATCCGCACCAATAAGCGTCGATAAAAGGTTTTCGATGTCGCTGAGACTCACTTTTAATAATGGAGTTTTTCTTTTTTAGTCTGTGACTTTGCGGAGTTATTCGAGGCGGGCAAAATGGTCGAATTTATAAAAGTAAGCGTAATATTTATGTACGCAAATAAATATTCTTTAAAATATTAAAAGTAAACGTGATTTTGCTCTTTTAAGAATACGTTTTTATGTAGGTATTGAGGCTTTATTGTACAATATGGGATGGCAAGTAGTTGAAAACTTTGTTAGCTTATAGATGACGGGTTTGATCTCGTACCTGTAAGGGAAATAAATTGTGTGATGAGCTAGCTCTTGCTTGACACCCTAGAATAAACCGCATATTTCTTTGTAATGACAAATTGCTGAGTAACAACCAACAAATGGTAACAACCACAAGTTTCTGTAGAAATAATCCTACTAATATTATAAATGCGGAAGTTTGTGTGTTTGTGTGTGTGTTAGTTTGTAACTCCATCACATTGCAACGGCTGGACGGATTTCGATGAAATTTGTAATGAAAATAGCTATACCCTGGACACTTAGGCTACTTTTCATCCTGGAAATTTTAAAAAATCGCGTGGGAATAACGATAGTCGAAATCTACGCGGACGAAGTCGCGGGCAGAAGCCAATACCTATTAGCAACATAATAAAATCATTTTCATCTCATGTAGGTTGTAGGTACGCATATTGATTATCATAAAATATACAATTGGCCTTTTGTGCTATTTCGCAAAGGTGCTCTGCTTTAACTAAAGACTTACCTACTTACCATCCTTTTTGTTGTTTTTCTTAACCCCAAAAGGAGTTAGCCGATGATATCGACATCTTATATGCGAAACGGACCGTTAAAAGAGTTTAACAATAACCTCGATCTTCGACCGAATCGATTCCATTTTGTAAGATCGGATCGGAATCGGCAGCTAACTCCATGTGCTTCCTCCAAGTCCACAAATATTTCTTGCCGAACTTGGTCTTATTCAGCGGTACATGTCTTTTTACTCGAATGACCTGAGCGTATGATAAATTTTCCTCTTAAGCCTCTGTTTCAATATGATAGTGAATAAAACCTAAAAATTAATCCAAAATCACTTACCTAGACTTCACTGTATAGTGAATTGTATGTATTGGTTATAGTTGTAGCGTGATATTAGACGATTTATGATACCTTAGTTTATAGTAAATTAATTTAAGTTAACCGAACAAATTTATAACCGAATACTGAATCGATTACATTTTCTTTATAAACCCAGTTGATAATCTAAATAAATGCAATTTTCACGAGCCACATCACTAAATTTGTCAAATGACACAAGCGTGCTCCTTCACAAGCACAATAATAAATGAAAAATATTATAGTGGTTTTACACTTGCAAATTTTAAAATGACGGGCGTTTCTCACAGAAGTATTCTTGCAGGTGAAAATAACATTGTAAACCCGGGAGCATCGCGTAGCCATTCGTATCGACGAGTACTACTTAATTTATCTTGGATCGTTCAAGGGGAAGGGGTGATTGAAGACCATGTTTGCTGGTGGCAATACTTGCAATTGAAAAGATTTCGTAGGGCTCATACTTACATACATTGAAGCCTGTAATCTCAGTACAATCTAAATCGAAAACCATTTCAGAAAAAAAGGTCCGAAGAAAAAGAAAATATTTTTACTACTTTTTACCCATAACTTAGGAGAATAAATACTGGAATGGCCAAACCTTTATTATAATTAAAGTTTGTCAATTCTGGTTTATTTCGCCAATATCGTTAAGTTATTTATAATAGGTACTCCCGTGGACTAATTAGACAAATAAGTCCATGGATATCACTCTAGGACAATTGTTCGTAAAAAAAGGATTTTCTCTTGTGAAACACGTGGGGCGAGCTCCACACGTTTCTGTAAAGTCGTCTTTTTAATACAAATAAATGCACATGTCAAGGGTTTAGTTAAAACTACCTATTCTTCCGAATGAAAATGTAAAAAAGTTTTTTTTGTCTTTCCCAATTATAATCTTCCAGTGATTGAAAATAACGCAGCTGAAAAATATTTCTGGAAAATTTGAGCTAAGCTTACTATTATACGACTTTGACGGGGGTTCGGCAAGTATTTCCAATAAGAGCGATGTGTCAGCAAAATAGTATGGTGTTAGCGTTCTTTCAATATAATACGGTTAACGTTCTCCATAAGAAGAATCATCCTCAAATTGAGGAAGATGAACAATTTAAATAACGGAAAAAGTCAGGTTTAAAATATTTTTGTTACTACGTTCCTCCTCAGATCTGTTTGATATGTTGGATTATTTATTGTAAATCTTTTGTGTCGTTTCACAATTCATATAAATTACACAAATTTTAACAATTCAGATAAATTCGACAGTTTAAGTAAACCTGATAAGGGACAAGTCACTTCACGTCGACTGTGTTGAAGATGCTTAGAAGTAAGTAAAAAATTATGAACATCATTGAAATCTCGCTAGCAATAAACGCGAAATTGAAGTGTTTTGTATGTTTGTTACTGAACCACGGAATAATAGACAGATTAATACGATCTTTTTTTAGCCATGAGCAACCTAGCACACAGCCACCTAAAGGTAACGATCTGAGCCACATAGCCATTTGATATTTCTAAACTAAAATCTTAACACTGAAATCCTAAGACTGAAAATGCTTTGCCAACCCTGAAGACTATGACTGTGTCAATTAAAATCGGAACTCCAAACATATAAATTCTCCGCAAAATGGCAATTGAAAGTTATTTTAAAAAATAAGTAGGAACCTAACGATGAATCTACAAGTGAACTAAATTTTCTCCAGCGCAAGTAAGAAGTAGGAGTTCTACCTATATCAGAGGCAGACTTGAAGTAGTAAGCACTGAACAAATAAAACCGGTAAAAGTTCACGCAGCCATACTTTTGCACTCAAAGTCTGGACTACACTTTACTCCGGTAATTAATATTACGGAGAAAAACAGTGAAATAATGTTACTCCAGTGTTTGCCTAATTATTCTTGAGGCTCAGCTCATTAATGAAACTTTATAGTTCATGCATAACTATCTGCATTAATTACATTCCATAAAAGCTTTACGCAATAATTAAAATTCGAATTTCCAAACTTGGGTGAAAAGAGGATTTTACATAATATGTTAAATATTATTTAAGCTATTTTACGTGAGGTGGAAAGGCGAGTATCAGGTTGCTCACGCTGCCTATTATTAACTCAACAACGTTCTATATGGGCAGCGCGCAGCGGGTAAATATTTTTTTGGATTTTTAGCTTACGGGCGAATGGCAAGAAAAAGTGTGCATAGCTAAGCACTAAAATTAAGGAACTGTAATTTTAGTCAGGTGAGTCACGAAAATTATTCATTCATTTATATACCTACTGTTCTCATAAGCCAATATGTGGTACGACGTGGTATCTCAAATTCAGTAAACGAAGCAGATTCAAGCTTCACCCGGCTACCGGAGTTTTGTTTGATATACCACCATTTGTTTTTATTTTTTGTTACTCAACTGACTAAAGTTACCGTATCATAAAGTGGGCTAAACCCTTAACTCTGAACACTTTTTTTGGAAACCGCCTTTACTTCCAGAATAAAGTGCGTTATTACACATCTTTAGTTAGAACAGTTCAGTGACATAGATTTACTGGGTTCCCCTAGTATCCTTTGATGCAGGATACCCTCAGAGTTCTATTTACTCAAAGGCAGCACCTTTAATTTCCTGACCACCATGATTTTTTTTATTATTTCTTTTTTATGGCATGATGAAAGAAAACTAGCACACAGAACTCCTGGGCTTCCATGATGGGCGGTAAAAACCATATCGTCTTCGACCTGTTACGGTATTGTCTTTAAGTCGGCCGCCATTACTGTCAAGTAAATAAGAGCTATCAAAGCGTTGACAATACGATAACAGATCAAAGAAGGGGAGTCACTTGACTCGAACAAAAATTAGCGCTTTAAAGCTTAATATTTTATAAATGGATACCGTAATCGAAAAATTGTTTTAATATTTTTGAAAGACCTATTCAACGACACGCAAACTATGGGGTAGACGAGAAAAAATCATCCCCACGTTACGTGTCGGGGAGGTACAATAAAAAAAAACATGCCAAATTACAGCTATCTAGTACTAAGAGTCTTTGAGCTAGGCTGCGGACGGACGGACGGACATGGCGATACTATAAGGGTGTAATTTGCATCTTATTTAATTTGTTAGTTACAAGATTTTGCAGTATCGCTGACGAAATGATATAAAAGAACCTTCGTCATTTGTACAACATACAACTAGCCGCCTGTAGGTCCATAATAGAAACGAGAATTGGTTATTTTTTTCAATTTGAACGATTTTCCCTATTAAGGTAACGATTCAGCGGCGGTTTTAAGTCCCTTTGTACCCTCAAAGGTTAAAAAGGTGCCTTCGTTCAATCGCGGTAATTATTTCCGTGAAAGGAGACATTTCGAAGGGGCAGGTTTACAAAGAACTTTAAAAGAGTAATTACTAGTCGAAAGAAAGACTAATTTTTTAGAATGGTCTTTTCTTATTCCGGTAGCGAATTAATGTGTTTTGACACACAGCAATGTGATTGCAAATGAATTTAATGGATTAATGAATTTGGATGGGAAGCAAAGGAGACTATTTACACCCTGGATAGAATAATTAATGATAACAAAACAAACAAGAAGATGTAGTGACTAAGATTGAAAAGGGCATGCTTCGATGGTTCGGTCATTTGGAAAGGATGGATGAAAGAAGATTGACGAAAGAGATATACAGAGCGAAAGTGAGTGGAAGGGTCGGAAGAGGCCGAATCTTAAGTAACCGAAACCAACGTGCGTGCATGACTCGATGTATGAATGTGGAAGAAGCGAAAGACATTTGTCAGGATCGTAGCAGGTGGAAAGAAGTCGTCTCTGCCTACCCCTCTGGGAAACAGGCGTGATTTTATGTATGTATGTGTACAAAACAAACAGTTCCCCCTTTTAATTTACAATTATTTCAGGTTTCCTTATCTCAAAATTTTAAAAGTAGCGCGTTAGTGCTGGTTTACCTTTATCCATCAGTCATATGATGTCCAAATTTGGCAATTCAAGAGTTCACGGAAAGAACATGTCCTTACTTGTATATGGCGACATCAAACTTAGGAACCATTTCATTTCGTGCGTAACTTTCTAATGTAGAGGATTATATAGACGTGAAAAATAATAGTTATGTAAAGACACAACAACTGAGTGGAAGAAATAGTTAATTGCAAACTCTACATTTTGACATAACAATGTCTTTTTTTAAAGTGACCAGACATGTTCTCTCGGTGTACTCTTCAATTGTTATGAAATAATGTGGCTTGCCGGTTAACTGGGTATTGATATAAGAATTAATCGATATTTATTTTGCGTGTATCTAGGTAACATGTAGTGATGTGTACTTGTGTAGTCTGCTGTTATTAATTTGTTTAAGTAGTGTTATTAAATGTTGGACAAATTAAGTACCAGGTACCTTAAAAGGTGTGCATTTAATGTTAGCCCTTTCTGAGCGGACCTTTTATCGCATTAAGAGGGCCATGTTTTGTCACATCCCGTTAGCCGAAAGTACAAAGTTTATTTCGAGCAATTAATCCGGATAAAGAAAATTATTTTCCGTAATTACCTTAATTTTTCGAAGGTTTTTCGAAGATTTTTCTCTCTTAAATCTTAGATTATTCATTACTCATGTACTTACCTAAGTAAAAGTGCAGATGCAGTGGTTTGATCCTTGTGAAAGGTGCGTCCCGATCAAGCAGTGGTCGCATTCTTGTGTTCCGGTTTGGGGGTGAGCCAGCCCGTGAAATAAAGTGACTAGCATAGTGGCATTTCATCTTGGCCCTAAGGTTTAACCAAACCAAGTTAGCCAAGATTGCCAAGAATGCCAATTAGCAACGAAATTGCAATCTAAGATTACGTTCACAAGCCTCATACCAAATCATAAAAAAATAATGTCGTCGTCAAATCCAGAACAACTGTCAAAATAACTTTGACGCTTATTTGGTAAGGTACCTAAATACAATCGGATTTAAGGTAGCTACGCGAGTGTGATCTAGATGTATATTCTCACCCAAAACCTCACTAAATAAAATACAGTACGAAACACCTGCGGTCAATGCCACCCTCCTCCAATTTTAAACAAAACGGACCCCAAATCGAGTCCTCACAAACCAAAAGTGCTAATCCGGGTCGCGAGTACGGATCCGAAATGTCCCCGGACAACGTCCGTCAAGGAACGTCGGCTGCAACTCCCGTCCTCCGGGCCCGATCGGCCAGAAAAACTCCAGTGATTGATGGTGACCCGGCCATAGGGCATAAACTGACCGTCACGTCTCCTGCAGGCCCTCAGGTGGACCCATTTTTTTGTCCCAACCATCCCAAGTACTCTGGAGTGGCGTGATTGGCGCCTTGTAGATTTAGGACGGTACGCACCGGATTAGAAGTTTTATTGCGTTTTAAATTTGCCCCTGGAGCGTTTTGGCTACTGTTTTAGGGGTTGATGGTTGGAGGTGAGTTTATCTCGTAAGCTTCGCTATTTCTGTTCGAAAAATGTTATAATCTTAGTAATTTTGGTCATTATTCAGTTAATTACGAGTTCTTGATTTAACCTTCTGTGTAAGTACAGGTATATTATAGGATTTGCTGTGAATGAAAATTCGTTAATGTATTAAGGGGTCTATGTAGTGGGAAGTCGATCATACAAACGCAGTAAACACATAGAAAGGCTTCATAATGTTATATTTTATTTTTCTTTTGGATGGCAGAACAATAGCCAAGCGTACAAAATATTCAAGAAGACAAGTTTATCACTACATCAGTAACTGTCAATTCATCGAGCATATTTAAAAAAGTCATTCGATTCAAAATGCACGAGCCATCAGCAAAAGTGGAAAATAAATGCCAATAATTACTTACTTCGAACGCATTTTCATAACAAGCAATACTCGCGTATGCAAGCCATCGAAGCGATTATCGAACCATTCCACATAGCGATGTAGACTTACTCCCTCGATGAGTAACTTGCTGAAACCAGCGTTACCTGATCCTATACTCCTCTTACAACTTCAACACACTAAGGCTTTAGAGGGGATGGTAAATGAAAAGACATATATCAGGTTAAAATGGGCAGGTACAGTGGTACAATTGCTAGAGCAATTTGCGTACGGAAAGGGGTAATCTGACCTAGTCGGGGCAAAACTACGAGTTGTGACAGGTGCTTGCGCTTAGCAATGCAGTGCAATTACGCGATGTTTGCCTTATTATTAGGTTATTAAAGGAAATGTTTCTTCAAAAGCTAAATTGCACTTCATGACGTAAATGTAAAAATATAATTTATTTTATGCTACTAATAAATGGACGTAGTTAATAAACAAAAATCGTCAGTATTATACACCGTGACTTGCACTCGAGTAATTTGCAGTTTGAAGTTCTCGAGGTATTTAAACAACGCTTAAGCCATCATAGATTTTACTTTACACAAAATTATAGTATGGAGAAAATGAGCAAACATTTTTTTTCTATGTATTATTAAACCTAATTGGCAGTTGTTCATTACTTTTCGAGAAATTGGGACTTAAATAGATTGGATCCGTATTTAAAAAAAAATAGTTTGTATGACACTAGTTCTAGCTTTTTTTCAACAGTATCGATCCAAGTGGATTGGGTCTTTTATTTTGATTAAAAATAATATCCCTGCCAATAGATGTGGGTTGGATCCTGTGTGATTTTAAAATAACTTGTCGCAATGATTTTCCGTATCCATTTTGATGATAGATAGTCTAGAGTCTAAGAGTTAAGTATGCCACGACGTTCCTTAGGGTCCAGACTCTAAGGAACATCGTGGCATACTTAACTGCACTTCAGATTGTTTCGTGGATTGAGTCCTTTTCGTTAAACTACGTCCAAATGAGATAAGTAAGGTACCATTGTTAAAAGTGCAGACAGTCTACTATTTTATATGTATTTTTATATTTTATTTTGGGACCCTTACATTTAGGGACTGCTATCCTTAACGGCAACCACTTTGCCAACCCGGAAAACTAAGATTTACTTGTAACCAGTTTGTTGTTAATTTTTACCAACACAAAAACACGAGCGCAATATAACTAACATAAATAAAAATGACTGTTAATAAACCACCTAGAAGTACTTAGTCCATTTTAGGTTAAAGTAACGCAATAAACAAATAAAGCACCACAACCAATTTTTAGCCGTCGATCTTAGCCTCACGGAAGGGATATTACAATGAAATATATCTACATCCAGAACATTCACCTAATTAAACGGCTTTACCACCAGACAAAAATCTTGTTTTACCTGTATGTAGATGTTGGTTTTACCCTTCTGGATAACTCCATGGAAGTTAGTTTATTTTTTGTAAAAGCAAACGAACAAAATAAAATAAACAACCGAGTCGCGGGATATAGCTAGTGATAATAATAATTCAGTCAGCACCTTTTAAAAACCACATCGGTGCAAAATGTAAATACGTAGGTTACTTTAACTTTAAAGCAATGTTGCCGTTATTTCGCCGTAGTGCAGCAAATTCTAATGCCGGCGGCCGCAGCGTCAACACCCCGCCGGTGCACTAAAGACTGAATAATCAAGTCCAAGCAGTCCCAAGGGCCTGAGCAAACACTGTTTAACTTATTGAGTGCCAGGCTAGTTGAGTTTCATGTAAAATGGACCCACTATCGAGTATTTGGTACTGTGAATTTTTGTTTGGTGTGAGTAGATCGTAGACCACACTGGGTTAGATGGGTAAATGATCTCCGTTACCGACCGTGACTCATTTACACGTTGAACATTACCCTTTAAAGTATGTCGCCGTAGTCAAAGAATATAGTAAGTAGTAGGATAGTTTTTTGAACGCCACGAAAGCGTATTAGTTCGATAACATGATCAAAGCTGATCCTACGCAGAGATGAGACGCGTGGTACAAAGAAACGCACGGATATGGACCGCCGATGGAACTTTCTGAAACGTGGAGATGGAAAGGCGGAAAAGTAGAAAACAACTTTTCACAACATTTACTCTAAAGTCGAATATTCAATTTGATTAAAAGCACCCCTGATCCAAGGGGTGGCGATAAATCAAAACTTTGCCATTAAAACAACGGGCGACCGCGACACCTCGGGATCAACTATTCCAACTTCACTCCTCCAGCCAAGTTATTGTCTTGGAAGTTTTATAACTTCAACCCTTGTGAAGTATTATGGACGTGTAACTAGGTACAAGTGCGCAACGACGAATTAGTTTGCTCCTCGTTACCCGACGATGTAGTCGTTTTATACATTGTAATTCTCTGTATTAGAATTGTGTGTGCTGGACGATAACTTATATTTTCACACTTGATTTGGAGTGTAACAATCACGATGACAAGATTGAATTCCATTAAACATAAATAAATCTCCTTTTATGATAAGGTATGCAAAAACTTTGAACTTTTTGAAGTTATGCACAATTTTGGTTTATAGTTAGTATCATTTCTATGGTGATTGTATTGAGCGTGATCACAAAATGAAGTGTTTTCAGAAACATGATTATCCTGAACATATAAATGCATATGGATTTCATTTAAAGCTACACAGGCTGGTGGGAATAACAAAGCTGTGGCCACCCATAAATCCAAAACAAACAGCGTCTAAACCAGTGACACTTGATACACCAACGGTTCTCCCAAATTCAGTAATAACAATGGATTAATTTCAACGACTTGTAAACGTCTCATGAAACAAGTGTCTGAAATTGCTCCGAGTTTGATGTATAGCACTCGCTTCTCAAGGGATAAATTTGTTCGAAAACTTGCTGAATGTGAAAAGTTTGAAGCTCACTTCAATCCATTACACGAGTGAAATATTTCTTTGTTTTCTGGATCCACTGTGGGCGACGCGACCTTACAAATCAGAAGTTTACCATTAGCCGCGCTCGTCGTCGTTACGAAGATTCCTTGAACTTTCGCGTTACCCAACAATATATCTCCTTAATATACTCATCATTCAAATTGCGTAATGGGTTTTTAAAACAGTTGATTGATGGGCGCGGGTCTTACTGAAAACGCGTGCGTACCGAGACGATGTTTTGTAGGATGCGATGCGGCTTGTTCCTTTCGTAAACGATCGATCAATCCCCGTTTTGTAATAGAAAACGATGTTTTTGAAACGTTATATTGGGTCGGTTTATTTAATATACCGTCCATCAATCACGGCAGACAGTGTATTGGTCGGTGACACTGCGCGCAACATGTGATATGAGCCTGCCTCGCCGGCTTCTTATTTATGGCTCGCTTGCTGTATTGAATGGGGATACTACATTTCCACCGAAATTACAATTTCAGCGAAACGATTTACAATGACGGAGGGATCGGTAATTGGGAATTTGAGCTGATGTTATTACGCGTAAACAGAATCCATTCGTTAATTTGCTTGCATGTAAGTAGTATTTATTACATTATTATTTTGCTACTAATATTATATGTGTATGTACACCTTAATATTATTGCTTTTTATTCTAAATGTTTGCTTATACACCTTGTTTTTAAAGCTTCTTTAAAATGTATGCATAATTTAACTAAGTATACAGGCATTATGCGTAGTTTATGTTAGGTTTAAGGATCATACACAGAATTATGTTAGCGTCTTGCCTGTGGACATACCCGAATTTAACGTTTTTCTTCCCTAATTTTCTGGCTGAACCCATATAAACCCGGAAATACAACTATTGTTTTACCAGTGTGTGTATAACCCTTAAATTATAACAAGAGTAATTATGAACATTTGGTATTTTGACTCTTCAGAATGATGTAGGTTGTGTACCCAACACATGACTACGTCGATGGTCCATTATCGATGTAACTTGTCTGTGTACTGAGAATCGAGAGTTTTAATCCCGTAGGGGAAAAGAGGCAAAGTTTGTGTGGCGACGCGAATAAACACTCGTGCCCGAGTCACGGGTGTCTCATCACTACATCACTTCATTACGAATAACAGTCCCCCGCTGCGTCTGTACGTTTGTTTGCGCTTATCTCAGAATCTACTGTATGGATTTTTGTGCGTATTTATGTCGTGGAGTTTCTAAACGGGTACTTACGCAACGTTTGCGGGCCTAGTATGATGCGTTTATCGCGTGACAAAATGTGGATATGGCATCCGTCACTCTCGTACTTATAATATACGTGTCAAAAAGTGAAGGATTCTTTATCCACATTTTGTCACGCGATAAACGCAGCCATCCCTCAGGTGGTAAATGGTTTCTGTGACCCAAGATCTTAAGATTACAAATCCTCTTATGCTCTATACGACCTACTCATTCCACTGGTTGTCACTCTTCCACTCAAAAATGCGATCAAGTACCACCATTATTTGGACCAATCAAGAAAGGGTTTAAAGTTGATTGATTGATTGTTTGTGTGATGTGTTTGTGTTTGTACATTTTCGTTTTGTTGTCGAACTAATTACCATCATAGCAAGTAAGTTGTTCTGTATGTTGGTTTGGTATTTGTAAATATGGTCATATTGGTCATAGTTACCTGAAGTTATTCTATTTTTAGGTATTTGAAGCTCTATAGAACCTTGACATCTTGTCAAGTTCTTAGAACTAAGTACATTTGAATATTTAGCATAAACCATTAATGCCAGTCCCCTTCACATTGAGTCCCGCGAACCGATAGGGTACTAGAGACGAACTTATCAAGTTTAAGTTTGGCACTCCGAGGAGTTACTTCATCAAGGTCTTCATAGGGACTACACTTTAAGGTATGGTGATGAGGATTGGGTTGTATATGTATACGACAAATTTCTTGATTGTTTACAGTACAGTCGCCCACACAGCTGAGCGACCATTGAAGATGAACCGAGAGAAAATGTCTCTGTCGTGCACATGACATTCTTATGGAAAATCTATATTCATCTCTTTCTACATTTTCTCACTTCCGTCTTTAATGGGCAGTTAAGTGTGTTGCTGTGTGTACTAGGCCGATAAGGACTCAATCGTGACACATCGCACGACCATGAAGTTTCTGACTATTTACATTGTTGTAAAACCATGTTAAACTTACCTATATTTGTTGCGCGTGAAGGAATAGTAATAACAGCATTGTTTGACTGCTGCCAACATTATCCATATTCAGAAACTTTATGGTTTACATAATGTCAGGATTGACTTCTTCTTCGCCGGGCACTAGAGTGATAAATAAGGTACGGAAATTCATAGCATGGTACGAAAGAGAAATATGAAGTCGACGTTCATACTAAAACTCGCCCCATACTCATTCATATTCATACTCATTCATTTATGGCATCCCACAGTTTATTCATATCATTAACAAAAAACATAACAATTGTTACATGTATGTAAATTGCTTGATATGCTTTAACATAATCTAATGAAAAACGTGATTCCTATAAGTAGCTTCATAGTTTATGGATATTGGTATTCATTTTATTTATAATAAAAACTTTGTTTAAATAATTGCTTTATCTGATATTTAAATAGTATACCGGTATACCATGTTATACACAAATAATTTTTTTCTAACCGAATAAAAATAGAATAATATATTTACAACAAGGTCTTCCTATCTCAAAATACTGTTGCAGATTCTTATAAAAGAATACGTCCGGGTATCTGGAGCAACTTCACCAGACGTCTGTCGAGTTCCTAAGATCTATTTGCAACTCCACAGACCGGATATATTTTACATCGAACTAAAAATACGTATCTGAGAAACATTGTTCAAAGTTCAAACTAAACAAATAAGGATCGGGCAACTTCTAGAAATTGCACTGGACCCGGATACTGAGAAATGGATGTTCAAAGAATCTTTGAATCGTACAGGAAAATTAATTTCGTACTAAAATAACTACAATGGCGTAGAATGTTGCAACAGGATACGATTCAATTTATAGAATATTATTTACTAAGTTTTAAGTTTCAATAAGTATCGTATTGGGGTGCTATTTGGAGCTTAGTTGGTTAATTTTAATGACAATATTATACTTCTTAGGAGTCCGGTCCAATTCTTGAGATTGCTATCATAAATATACAATATCTTAACTGAGCCACTTCCGAATTCTTGAATAATAGTCAAACAGATCATCTGTCCAACCACAGAGAGCTTAAAATCAAAGCGCTATCTATTGTTTGAAATTGAAGGCTTGTAGGTTGTACATTAATTTATACTCCACTGCCGTTTTTTCATGAAACGAGTGACCATTGCTGCTCTGTTGACCTGTTAAAGACAAGACCATCAGTAAATGGTTTGATTTATTGGTGTTCGCGGCTAACGACGCGAGAACGCTGCTCGCGTGTGACGGTGCTTCGGACATGGTTATTAATTGGCACTGGCTGTGTGCGTGACGTCTATTGATATGGAACTAGGTCGAAGACAAGAAGCTTGTACTTCAGCTAACTATGGTTGTTAGGAAATGCAGGAGCAATATGCAAGATGCAGAACTGTTCTGAGAATTAGGTAACTAATCATATAAATAGTGCTGAGTGGTGTCAATTTTGACGTCACAGAATCACCCATGGCAACATTATCCTACATTTTTTGTGTTTTTTTTCATTCCTTCTTTATTGTCTTTGTTTCGATTTCTGTGTTGCCATCCTTTGTTCATAATGGTTTTCTCTGTTATTTTTTTTATTTTTTTTATTTTTCTGTGTTCGTCGAATAAATGTTTCTATTTCTATTTCTATTTAAATTACTGAAAACTTTATCATAAACATTTATGAGCGTTGCAAAGCAATCTTACAAGTTAGAAATTTTTACAATTTGAGAATCTTCTCGGTGCGATAGTAAATACAGGAAACGTGAAATTAATTGAAACCCTACAGGCAGTTTTATGTATTATAAGATGTATTTAGTTATTAATTACTAATCCAATTATCGCGGATGAAATATATATTTTTTGTAATATTTTGACGATTTTAACACGAGAGTTAGACACCTGATTGTGAAATTGCTGATCATAACCCACTTTTTATAACAAAACTTACAATTTCCACCATCCCGATAAATACCACTTACGTGGGTCACGTGTGTAGTTTTCTTTTCGAATCATTGGGAATAAATTATTAATTAATATTTATACAGTTTTGTGTTTATTTTTGAGTAATCATGAACCAGTGTTAGAAAGTCAGTTAAGATTTCCAAGTAAGAATTAGCCTTTATTTGTGCACAAGTTACATGACCTCGTTGCTTCGTTTTAACATAAAGAAGGGAGAAAGACCACACTTTTCCATTTATAACATTAGTTAAATAATAAATCTTAAAGCCGACGTGAATACATAAAACATCGGAATGTTAGTTCGAAATGTTTCCTAAAAGTAATTCCAGAACCAAACCAATCACCGTCCCTTATTCTTCGAAGCGCAATAAATTAAATGTATGGAAAACGGACAATTCGGCAAACCCACCCATTTCCAAGCGTGTTCCGCGAACACTAGTCGAGGGGCTGGCCCCTAACGGGAAAGTTTTGATTTAGTGCTTATAGCTGTCCCAGTCGGCTGAGAGTCCTCTTTAAAGTTTTAGTCGTGTAATAGAATAAAACTGTTCGAACAATGCTCGTGCTCAGGCATTCATAGTCGGGTTCGGCAAAGCATTATGGTAATATACGAACTTATTGCTGGCGACGCCGGCGACATAAAATATAATGTTGCCCGTTTGAATATTCTAAACTGGGCAGAAGTGCTGAACGGGCGATTTGCAGCGTTCAGCGCTCACCGTCTAGGCTCCCCATAAGGGAATTGCAGTCAGCACTTCTGAATTCTTTTCATTTCCCTTCGCTTACAACACTGTTCTCCAAACGCAATGCAGGTGGAATTTTTTGAAACAAACATTTTCCTGAGTCGGCCATTGTTACCCGAAAGACTTTAATAGTAGCCATAAACTCCTGTTGATAAGGTAGCCAACTGTCATAGCGTTTTATTTGTTTGAGATAAAAATCTGCCTTTGTTGGGCTTTCATTACAAGTATTTGAATGGTTGGTGTTATCTTCATCGTTTATTTCGTATTTTTCTCGGAGAAAAACGGAAATAAGTGAGAAAGCAATGATTGTTGCTTATTTTCATTTCCGCATAATAATAGGGGTTTTAAACAAAACTGATGACGTCTTAAATTTTTAGATAATCTTAAGTCCTCAAAAACTGACAACCCATTTTTTTACTTTAGTAGATAATGTTTCACTCTGAACGGTTTTCCACTGTCCTGTTCTCAACGGCAATGCGCATATTTCAGGATCAACCAAACCAATACGGGTAAAACGAAAGTGTTCATAACTAACTTGCATTTACATTCATTATTAATTGATGTCATAATACAAAATCCTTCAAAATAAAGGTACCGCTTCAAGGCAACAGATAGAGACCCTAAAAGATCGCAAAACTTGCGAAACTTCTGGAGAAAATCTTTATGAGAGTATTGCATATTGGTATCATGGCAAAACACACCAAACTTTTATGTTAAGATTTGTTTATGATAAAATAAGGAAGATGTTGGACGTATCATTGTGACCACAGCGAAAATATTTGTTTTTTTTTTCTATACGTTAGTCGTGTCGTGCTCCGACGGGCACACGCTCCGAGGAGTTTCAGAGTGATTGCACCGGAGGATAAGTTTTAACGAGATGCTATTGACTTCGCGCTTGTCGCAACAGTACCCACTGGTAAATCCCTATTCAAACAACAAAACTTTTAAATAATGTGTCGTAAAACTACGGGCTTTCTTTCAATTTAGTGAGCTCGTGATCTTTTCGCTTTAGTTCTGGATACTAAAAGTTTAACGACAGTTTTAGCGCGAACTCGTTTAGTTTTAGATTACCTATTATTTTCAAACGGCAGTGTGCTTGTTATCTTTTCCTGCTTGCTTCAATCAAGTTTGATGTGCTTCTTGATTGTTTTTGATTTTGGCAATGGAATGGATTTTGTACCATTTTAATTGCGCTAAGAATTATTGTGTTCTTCCCGTCGGTAACCCTACCTTATTCTACGCTGACGTTACACCTATTTTTACCGTATTGTTAATTTTATGATAGCTCTTCTTTACTTGCCACTTGTTAGTAATGGCGGCAGAGTTAAAAACAATACGATAACAATTTGTATAGAGATAAAGTAGAACCGGCTACCGCTCTTGTTAAAATCACTGACGACATTCGGTTGGGATTTGACAACAGAAAGTTAACCGTATTAACATTGCTGGATTTCAGCAATGCATTTAATACTGTTGATTTTGACGTCTTGCTTGGAATTTTGCGCTCACTTAACATATCTCCTGCGGTAATTGAATGGTTTCGTAGTTATCTAGTAGGTCGTCGGCAGCGATTAAAGGTGGAATCTTCCCGATCTTCGTGGTGCAGTACGCTGGCCGGCGTTCCGCAGGGTGGCGTGCTGTCTCCTCTTCTTTTTTCTGTCTTCATCAACTCTATCACGCATGGCCTTCTCTCTTCCTATCACCTTTATGCCGATGATCTGCAAATTTACTTTCACGGCGTTTTGGGCGAACTCGACTCTGTTATCTATACCACGAACAACGATTTAGCTCGCATCTTGCAATGGAGTAGTAGTTTTGGTTTGAGGGTAAATCCTGCTAAAACTCAATCTATTATTATCGGCAGTCCTAATTTTTTATCCAGAGTTGACTTTGCAAGTCTCCCGCCTGTTTTTTTCGATGGTGTTCTTATTCCTTTTTCTCATCAAGTTAAGAACCTGGGTATCGTTATGGACCGTACCTTGTCGTGGGTTCCTCAAGTTAACGAGGTTAGTAGGAAGATGTTTGCGTCAGTGTGGTCTCTTCGGCGGCTTCGTAACTTTCTCCCTCTCGCGACTAGAATTGCGCTCGCTCAGTCATTACTTCTCCCAATTTTAGACTATGCTGATGTGTGCTATTTAGACCTTACCGAGGAGCAGCTTAACAAACTTGAGCGTATTCAGAATTTATGCATTCGGTTCATATTTGGTTTGCGCAAATATGACCACGTCTCTAATTTTCGTTCGCAACTCAAGTGGCTTCCTATACGTTTTCGCCGGTACTTTCATATTCTTAATCTTCTCTATTGTGTTCTGTTTATCCCTGCTACCCCCCGTTACCTCAAGGAGCGTTTTAACTTTTTTACATCGGTTCGTTGTTCCCAAAATTGTTTATTAACTGTACCTTCCTCTTCATCTAAGTTCTACAACAATTCCTTCACTTTTCAAGCTGTCCGACTGTGGAACTCCCTTCCTGTGGAGTTGCGGCGGGCTAAATCTTTACCTATCTTTAAGAAACTTCTTCATGAGCATTTTTTGTCGCAGTCATAATTGTTCTGTCTTCGTCAATTTCTATCGTGTGGCTGTCTTTTTATTGTTTTCTCTGATGTGGATATATTGGTATTTATTTATGTATTTATTTATAATTATTTGTTTATTTATGCTTATAGTATATATCTTGTATGTAATTGTATATATTTACCTATCTATTTACAAAAGTGTCTTGTTATTGCTTGCGTGAAGTCTGCGCCACCTACTGTGTAAAATATTTTTGTTCGACACCATGTCCCTGTTAAGGTTGTCTGGAAGAGATCGCTAACTAGCGATAAGACCGCCTGTTGTTTACCTGTTGTTTTTGTTTTAATTTTATTGGATCTCTGTAATGTTGTTTGGTGTTCAATAAAGTGTTTTGTATTGTATTGTATTGTAATAAAGCTTTATTCTACTCAAGTAAAATCTAATTGCTTTTTAAATGTTATAGTCTTGTCATTTTTATGAAAGCTTTTATTTGATTAACAGTAATGGCGGCCTACCTATTGCTTTGGTCTAACACCTGTCTGGAACCTATCTGGCTGTTCCTGACTAGTAAGCTTTTTTATGGCCTGGAGAAGGCATACGAGCGCACAGGCCACCTGATTGTAGGAAGGGGATCAGAGACCCAATGACATTTGCATTCTCATGACTACAATCGCAAGACTGAAATCCACGATTGCATATGCGTTCCAAACCTGAGGACTAAGGTGGCATACCTCTATACTAGTAATTTCACTGGCTGTCCTTTACTCACATTGGAACACACAAATTAAAATACCTCTGCTTGACGATATGTTTAGAGATAAGATGTGTATGGGATGGGATCGTAAGCTGTTATTTTTCCATCTATCAGGCCCTACAATCAAAATTATACTATATATATTACACGGCCACCATTTAAGTTAGGGTTCAATTACATTAAAATAATGATTGACCTTTTAACCTCATCATTAATTATTTCAGCCTACGTAATTATTAGTACGCCGTTTTTGTTCGTCTGAATTGTCCGGGACGTGTCTGGCTATTGACTAATCGTAAGAAAACCGTTCTGCCCTGCTAAGACGAATGTCGAATGGCGATGTCTCAGAAAAAGCTGCTGTATCAAATGTAGCCGTATTATAACAGAAGACTGAATCTGCTTTGGCTATTCAATTTGAGATACCACCTATTGGGTTATGAAGGCAGCGTTGTTTTTCGATTTAATAAAAGTCATATGACTATTCAGTCAGCAAAATAGAACGGCAGGAACGAACTTAGGGTTCCATGTCATCAACTTTTATAAACAACTTGCATGTTCATCTGTTCTCAGTCAGCAATGTAAGAATTACTTGTCCTATGTACAAGATGTAAAGAGAGTATTTGCATTGTCATCGACTCTAATGCAAGAGGAAAACCGTCAAACTTTAAAAAAATATATTTATTGGAGTTAAGTTTACTATAATGCCTTTTCCCAATAATTATTAAACGGGTTTTTGTAACATTCCGAATATAAGAGTAAAAACATAAAATCTTATGAATTTAGGTTATAGTACATTATTGCCTAGGCACGGAAGTAGGCAATTGCGGGGCGAGGATTGGTTTAAACGGACGAGCTTGCGAGTCCGTTTAAAAATACGAGGCCCGCAATTGCCGTTCCTGCCGAGGCATATATAGTGCTTTTCTCAAAAATCGCAAGAATAAAATTATGTTGGAGTAAAGTACTTTATTAAGGAAAGAAATACCACACAATCTATACAGACAATATTATTACCTACTCTTTACCGTCTTTTGTTTATGACAAGGAGAAACGCAAGCTTTTTTTTTAAAACTACTCAAGCTATTCGAGATACAGATAAAAAAGTTATATTCCGAACAAAATTTGGATGTAATAAGACTTGTGCCCTCATTTTATTAAGGCCGTTTTCACTTTTTAAAAAGTTAGATACTAGATGGTAATGAAATTTGTATGCAACATTGCGTGCTTGTGTAGCGAGCACGCAATGTTTTTTTTTTTTAATTTGAGATCTGTCAGTAAACTATGTACTTCGCATCCCAATATATAGATAGTAATGTCAACTTTTCCTGTCATTTTTGAGAAAAGGTTATTTCCTTTTAACACTGCAATGCTGACAAATAAAACAACAGCTTTACCTGTACCTCGCGTAAAATGGTGCGAGTAAATGTGCTAGTACGAACGTAGCCCGAGCAAGGATAGTTTAAGTAAGAGTGGCGTTACTAAGTAAGCGGGATGTTTTGGTGCCGTCGGGGCGTACACTGCCACCCACCCAACGTGCCTTTTCAATCTTTTCATTATATTTAACACCTAATTCAAAAAGTAGGGTGTGAGAAGTTTAATGAGTCTGTGTGTCTATCTGTAGCATCGTAGATCCCAAACCGATTCACAAGTGGCTTTTTAAAAAGAAAACGAGGTAAATAAGGATGATTTTTTGGGATCCCATCTATTTGGCATAACTTTTAATGTCTGAAACGTATTAGGTTTGATAAGTTTCGCAAAATTTATTTACGCGAAATCTTGGACTTGCTGAAATTTTATTTGGCATAAATCTATATTATTCGAATGGTTGTTTACCCGAATAGTATGTTAGCATAACATTGACATGGCAGAATTTCATTATACATAATGTTGTTTAGTATATCTGTAATTTAGCAATAACAATAGCACTATTCCCTGATTCGTGTAAATGGAAAAAAAACTCAAATTTTGCATAGTTACGTTACGTTAGGTGTAGGTTAGGTCAACTTGAAAAAAAAATAGGTTTAGGTTAGGTTAGAGGTGTGTCTAAACTACTAGGAATAGGGGCTCTGCTAGACGGAGCCCTGTCGACTCGGCCCCAGGAAGCGGGACATAAGGCGACTCTCCTCGCTTAGGTCATTAATAGTTTATGTTAATATTAAATCATAATAATAAATAATACAAATAATACAACAAAAGTACCTATTTACTAATCATGCTACTACAGGAAACTCAGTTTATTAATTCGGCGAAATAAGCTAATGCGAACACTAACTTTCTGCGAAAGTAATTTATGCGAAAATAATTTTCGCCAAATTACTATTCGGAATTCAAAAAAAAAGAGTAAAACAATTAGCTACAATTGGATATGCGTCATAGAATTCGGCGACATCAAATTATGCTTTAACATTATTTAATATTGAAATATGACTAAATAAAATATGCGTAAACAGGGGAATCGGTTTTTTGCTAGATTTCATCAAAATCTGTTGAGCGGAAACGTCTAAAGTACCTAGATATTTTATTTCCGTGGACTTGTTTAACAGATCAAGTGTTGCCAGATTTGTTAAAAAATAAAAGCAGGTACTGAGAAATTTTCTACCTTATACTTAGTTAGTTATACTTAGTTATACTGTCCGATACTATGTCTATTATTAAATTATGATAAATATTTCATTATTTAAATATTGTAGTAACGAACAGCTTTGAGCTTTCAACATATTTTTTGTTATACGCAGCCTTACCTTTTTCAAATATCAAACGCACTACGCATACTGAATTATCATTGGTGCATTTTAAGTTGTCAATTTATACACCTAAATAAAAAACCTGTAGCTAATGTAGCGAAAAAAAAAAGGCAGTATCAGAGTATGAAGTCCACATATGCGTTTCTGCCTTTTTGTTTTGGCAGAGTTGTAAAGCTGCCTTTAGCACTCGTAAGCAGCCTACGCCCATCTAGCGGGTAGCGGCGCGGGGGGCGGGGACGAGTATTAGGGGCGATTAGGAGCAGTCGTCTGCCGAAGCCAGGCTATATGCGCCACCTAAGTTCTGACGGAGGCTTTACTAACCCAAGTATACAGGTTTGATGAATGGTAGGGTTGCCATTACTGAGCTGAAAATTTGCTGTTGATATTACATAGTTAATATAGCAGAATAAAACAGAAATTCATTTTGTAGGTACGCGTTGCTTCGGTTTACGTGAGTTTTCTGCATAATCCCTGCGTAAATCAGAAAGCATTATACATACACATTATACATTAACTGAATAATAAAATAGGCATAAAAAATATGTAAATGTTGTATATTGTCTAGGGGACACGGTTTTTGTAGGAGAATGTATCGAAACTTTGTATGTGGTGGTTGTCTTGCACTGTCATAGGAAAGTATATATATATTATTACTACTACTTATTAGACACATTTTCCTGCTCAAGCTACGCTTGAATATTTTTTACTTTTTATTTTATGTTAAATTCATTGTTTTATATAATGCTAGGTTAAGCTTTATAATTGTATAATATCATAAGTAGTATTTAAAAAAACGACTGACTGTTGAGTTTATTGAGGCGTTTCTTCTCAGCAGTGGTCTCTTGCGAAGCGCTGGTAGATTTTTTGACGTGTAAAAGTGCCCGTGCGGCCTACTTACTGAATAAACATCTTTTATCTTTTATCTTATCTTTCATAAAAACGTTTGGTGATAAATTACCTTATTGGTAATGAACACCGCATCAAAATCCGTAGCGTGGTATCGGAGTGGTTAGTGGATATTCAGACAGATAGACAGGGAAAGAGACTTTGTTTTAGACTGTGTACCTACTCTATTAGATGATAAAGAAGATATAAAAAAAAAATGTTCTACCAAAACATTGAATTTGGAATTATGAGAACTCGGGATTTTGATCTATTCGGAATTACGACTCTTCGGAATTATGTTCGGTGTATAAACTAAAAAGCAGAGAGATGGATGTAAAGTCAAAAGATTTAGTCCGTAGATCACTTCGGCGAATTCACGCTTGCTGTGGAAAACGCTCCGGCAGTATACAAGAGTATTATTTCGTTCGTCCATAAAATAAACTTCAATTGATGGCTAAAAAGGGGTGGAAATTAAATCATAAAAGAAACCTCTACATTTAAATTTCCTCAACTTTATTAATGCATAAGATGAATTGAATGCCAAGCAACCTCCAGTGCTATTTATAAATACGAGTATTTATTGTTGAAATAATTCTCGAGAAATCAACTCTTTGTTTTGGCGAGGCAAGTGCGCTTTTAAATTAAATCCCACTGTTTTCCATGTTTGATGTACGGTATACATCTGGAGTTGACATTAAACTTATAAATAATGTATCTCACGTAGCCGCCGCGTCTTTCGTCCCCTTTGTGTCTCCCATCAAATTATTGAATCATTTTGCGAGATAGAAGGAAAAACACGTGTCGAACGGTAATTATTTTTTATTGTACACTTGTGGCCCACGACTTGGTCCGCGTAACAGTTTATTATCGATTTTTGATGTTTTTCCGGCGTTCAAGTTAGGTAGCTTTAACCTCGGAGAAAGAGGATACTTTCATAGTTCATACCGATTTTTATATACCAGTGTATAACCGTAAAAGCGTTACAAACTAACAAACTTTCGCATAATTATAATGTTACCTAAGTACGGATTTATCTAGCATCAAGTAGTATAAAGTTCTTTAAGAATAGCAGATAAGTACCTAGTTTAAATTCAGGATATTAAAGTTCACACTCTGAAACATGCTTTGGTTAAATAGTCGCTTTTGTGTTCTCTTACTCAAACAAACACCTTCACAGTATCTCGGTTTTTAGTTTAATGGTTAAATATAATAGACAAATGATTATGTTTAGTTCATAATTTATCCATGGTGCTAATCTTAATGAAACAGTTTAATAGTAGATTGTTCAACAAGGGACTAAAACAAGCCATAATGACACGAGATGTTTAGCCACGCGAGCGAGCTTGCGAGCGAGGGTGGCTGTAGTTCGAGTGTCATTATGGTTGTTTAGTCTCGCGTTAAACACTCTACTTTTCACTTTGAATGCGAGGAAAAAAACGACGTTCTAAACAAAATTACAACATTTATTATAAAAAAGTTTCTCACAATTAAAACTAACAATTAGGTATCTTAACAACGTACGCTCAATACAAGTTATGAACATCTATTCAAAATACAAATAGGAAAAAAAAGTTCCGCGGTTTTTTTGTAAAGTGATGTTTTAAATGCTTGCATATTTAGCCAACAGATTCAAACTTGGAAACCATTTTAAAAGTAATTGGACCACGCATAATAAAAGAGTTCGGCCTTAATATGATTAAATAGATTCATATTCGTAATAATTAATCGTGTTTAACGAAATTATTATATATTTGCACAGTTGTCATTTTGAGGTTATTTCGACACCCAAAAATATGGTCCATACACAATCACTGAAAATGGCGATAATCCTCCATTCACAAACACCGTGATTGGTTGTATAGGGGTTTCCAAAGTAAATTAAAAAAAACTTTAATCCCTAGAGATTAATAAGGAGCTTTAGTCCCGATTCGCAGAGATTTAAGTAGCATTTTAAGAGCATGAGAAGTGAAAAGAAAGTAAATATTACAAATTAAAACTAAATTTGTAGTTATTTTCAAAATTTAAAGCAAATATAAACTTGATTAGAAACAATAAAAAGGCTTGTGAAATTGTGTTGAAAATGTGTGTGAAATTCGGCTGTCACTATTAGCATTTTCGAAATTTCCTTAAATAGGCCAATAGCACCGTGTCCCCACAGACCAAGGGTCTCGACACAGTTATATTCTATAAGTTCATAATAATCTAGTGTATTATATATACGTTATTTTATCTTAACATCCGAGCTTACCATACAAGTAAATGTTAAAAATGCGATAAGATCGATATCTGATCCTTTGCTCCCGCAAGAGACGGAGTAAAAGTCATAAACCTGAAATTTACGGTTAGCTCCTACTTTCAGTGTACAGATAGAGACATGTACGTAAATAATATGTATATATGTTGGACATGCTTGCGATTCGCTTGCCGCAGTCAGGTCGCGCACTGCATTTTATTGCAATTGAGATAGACGCGTCAAGTGAACTTGAGAAATATTACGTTGGGCAGATAAATATGCACAGAGAATAGTAATAATATCATTTTTGTACTGCTATTAACATTTTTAGACACTTTTTCCTTGGGCAATGTGTCAGGATTGACTTCTTACGTGCATAGTAGCATAGCATAACTTTCCCGCAAAATGTGTCCCACGGTAATCCCTCTTTGCCTAGTAAAAAAAAAGCTTGGGTCATGTCATGAGAGCAAAAATATCTCATGTTGCAGCAACAAAAGTGTCATTTCTCAGATTCCTGACAAACTATGTTAAACACTTAATAGTAGGTACAGCCTCACAGATTACAAAACAGCACAATTCGGCAATTTTACTATTAAATAACTGACGCCATCCTGAGGACTGAGATGTCACTGTATCGTCATCATGGAGTGTCAGCTGATGATTTTAAACTATTTTTTGGTCCAGTTTTATATTCCAGAGGCAAGTGCATACGAAGTTATAATGTGCGTACTGAAAATCATCTACTTGGTCTAGAGTACATTATACTATAGACTCTATACTGTAGACTAACTGCCAAATAGCATTACATATTAGTATGAAAATAGAACTCATATTTCCTTTAAAAGTTACTGCAAAAAGGAATTCTGCGAATAATCCGACTAAAGCAAAATGGCAGTATATTCGTACGGACTTCATACGCTTTTACTACCTTTTTTTGTCTTGACGGCAGCATGGGTTTGGGGTACAGTCAAGTTCATAAATATGTGTACACTTTAGTACCTTGTGTATTTAATGTCATGTTTAAACTACCATACATGAATTGTCACAGCTATTAAAGTGACAAGGTACTAAAGTGTACATATATCTATGAACTCGACTGTAAATGATTAAGGAAATTATTCAATACCAATAATTAAGCAAAAAAGTTTTTTTATATTTAATGCCGTTATCACCAAGAATAATATCAAGTTTTACCTGCCTTAAATATTATTTTCCTTAAACATTAGTAGATAATATTTCTCATGATCCAAATGAGGAAATATCCTAACTTTTATACATCATGTATATACTTATTAAATTACGATTAATAGTTAACATAACAAAAACATCGGACATTGTATACTCATCCAGTTTCTATTTCGGTAACGGTCCAAGTGCAATCACCCAATCTAAGTATATTGTTAAGTTTCCTTTTTCTCTGGGCAAAGTAAAATTAACATAAATACAGAACTCTCTCCACGCAAGTTTGATTCACACTTTTTAAAAACACTTTCGGACAAATTTGATTGTTTGTGTCAAACAGTACCATTTGTTTACATCTTTGCCCATTTCAATTGACACACTGACTATAGTCACATTTAAGACTTGGTTTCATAATTCTGTAGAAATAAATATAGTTAACTACTATTGGGTACTTACAACTTTACTACCTTTACCGATTTTTCACAATGAGTCTTGCTTTTAATTGCATGTAACATATATATTCAATTTAACGACTATTGTGTGTATGTATCTATGTATAACATGAGTGTAGTCGTCTAAGTCATATTAAATGAGTAATCGTGATATTTTAATTGTAATCTATTGTTCTGTTACATATTTCTACGGGCATAGTACTCTCTCCACAACCCTCTATTAGACTTCATCAAAATAAATGAAATATTAATACATATTGGTGTAATCAAGAATAACAACGTTTTCAATATCCCTGCCCATTCCACCCAGTTTTTATTAAATTGTACCACAATCATTGGGAAATACAATAAGAATCCAGTAATCAAAAATGTTAATATTGAAAATAATACAATCCGACATGTATGTAACCTAGAAACACTGCCTTTCTCGAGAGAATACAAAGAACACAATAGTCGAATGTACAGGATGAAGTTTAAGAATGTTTCGGCGGCTGTCAAATAAGCTGGCAGAAACCCTGCGTATTTGTGCAAGATGGTTACTATAATAGGAAACACCCAGGCAAAGATAGTGGATATCAGAAATTTGCGCTGAAGCACATTGTTAAACACTTTCACGATATCCATATAAAACATAACAGTCGCAACTACTAACCAATGAATGTATACATTGATAAAAAAAGTAAAAATGAAGTAGAATAGACTTGAGATTTCCACATCCTGTGTAATGTAGCCATGGAGGGGGCATATTAGAAAAATAAAGCCGCTGAAAATAATATTTTCTAAGACGTAGTTGCTAAAATGCCGCCACTTTGAGATAACTATCCACGAGACGACTCCGTACACAACTGTTAAGAGTGAGATTACTACGGCAAACCAATACAATCCATTCCTTATTTTTGCGATCGTCTCATCCATTTTGCTGACGTTTTCCTCTTCAGTTTAAATGAATTCTTGGCTCACAATCGTGACGTTGTTAGAACGCTTCGTTAAACTGCTAATTCACGTTATCATTTAGAACTGTTATAACAAAAATCCGTAGACAAAATGTTAAGTCTAAGATCACAGCGACACACCGGAACAACCCATCGCTAAAGCTACTGAACGTCTCATCCGTTTAATTAACAATATCCACTGTTTAAGTCGAATGAAATCCTTGGCTCACATTGATAAAACTATTAAAACGATTAGTTATAGATACTTGTTTCATTTTCTTAAACAAATTTGGGTGATAATACAAACAATTAAACCACGGAGTCCACATTGACGCACATTACCGACCTGATCAAAATTACATCAAAGACTAGTTATCCTGTTAAGCAAAAGACGGCAAGAACTTACAGTTTAAAGGTGTTTTCCTTATAATTCTGATTCATATTGACTGTTGTAGTATTGTTTAGCTGATGACGTATTGTGTCGTACATGAATGGGAATTTATTAGACAAAACATTAAAACAAATACCTACTTTAAGAAACATTAGTGACCCGCTAGAATTTAATATTTTTAGTAATTTAATCTTTAGGTCACTGTGATTTGAGTATGGTCACGTATGGTTTGGTTTGTAATTTTAGAAATAAGTTTTACAGAATGCATATTTTTCCGCGTCAAATAACATATATCCCAGCTACTCTACGCTTCATATAATCAATCCACAGCTTCCTATTTGATTTTATTAAGATAAATGCAATGTTCGTACACACGTGGTCAATATACCCGCCCATTTCCGAATGCTTTTATTAAATTCAGCCTCAAACGTTGGAATTTATAAAAGGATTCCAGATATCAGTAGAGTGAATACTAAAAAAGTACTACCCTGCACGTATCATCTGTAAAAGTGCTGTTTTTTCTAAGATTATGCAAATACCAGAGGATTCTGACATACAAACAGAACTTCAAAAAAGTTTCTGCAGTCGTTAGATAAACCAGTGGAAAACCTGCGCATTTGTACAGGACTGTTACTATTATGGGTAATCCCCAAGCGAATACTGTTGAAGTTAAAAAACTGTGGTGCGGTATGTTCAACACTTGCACAAATTCCATATAGAACATGATAGTAGCGACTACTAACCAGTGGATATACACACAAAAAAGATGAAAATTATACGAAACAGTTGCAAGATCTTAATACTTGTTGCATAACGCCGCCGCATTACTAGGCCGCAAAATATTGTTTTGTAACACAAAATTGCTAAAGCGTCTCCAATTGGGTATCGTCACGAGACGAGACCGTAGACACACGTCAAAAGCGAAAGACCCATAGCGAACCAACACAGTCCCGATCTGATTCCGTTAACAACACGCATATGATGCGAATCAGTTTCATTCATATAGTCTTCGTGGAAACCATGCATCATTTTCGTAATGGCGCTATTATATCCACTCATTTTCAGAGACTCTTCAATGTTATTGCTCATTTCAGTTCCATAAAGTTGAATTTTTAGATATTTTCACAGTTTCACTTAGACGTGTCCCGGCGTTCTTTATGCACGAAAATTTGGTCATTGGATCTGGCAAAAGCTAGTGATGATTGGCGTGTAATTAATGTGTACTGCTGAACCGAAGTATATGTATGTATCTAACGCATATGCTTTTCCCGTAAAATTAAATGTTTTTTTCCTTATATCATCATTATCACGTTTATTTCGTAACTTACCAGCTAAATGTTACAATTTACGCCAGGGTTTAACTGAATTCCATAATTACGCTTCTTATAAAATATACAGCCTTGCCCAGAGGTGTTGAGCAAATGAGTTCAAACTAGGTTAGGAAAGATTAGTCATATTTATTGACGTTAAGGGAAACTACAATTAATCATTTTATACTAAAACCCGACTTTTTTTTATGCCATAGAGAAGGCAAGCGAGCACACAGGCCACCTGATGGTAAGTGGAAACTGTGACCCGTAGACATTCGCATTCACAAGACTGCAAGCCTAAAGACTGCAAATGCGTTGCCAACCCTGAGGACTAAGATGGAATGCCTCTATGCTAGTCATTACACCGGCTGTCTTATCCCCAAACAGGAACACAGCAATGCGAACACTGCTGTTTCGTGGTAGGTTAATGGATAAGATGGTGTTAGCGACATGGACGGACCCTGCACAAGCTCCTAACACCCGCAAAGCTTTTTCTTGCTACTAATGATTTGCACATGTTCAAACGCTGTTAAAAATAATACTATAAGTTACAAAGGAAAACGTGTGGTGGTCATCACCTTTAGCCATGGCGGTACGCTTCTTATAAAATGTATCTATGAGTAGATCTATACTACTCCTTGACATCACTGACACAGGCATCGAACAATATACACTCAGGAGCAAAAATACCGGGTAAGAATGCGTTTTTCATACAAACGAGACTATTATGGGTCCTCGCCAGGGGTTGTTTTGAGTGGGGTTTAATGACGGATACTCCGAGATTCAATAGAGGAAGTCAAAAGTTCTTAAGATACCTAATTGATCGCACGATCAGTTAACACCACAGCGGGAGAGTTTGGGTCAGCATTTGGATTTCCTTACATTTATTGTCATTTTAGACGTTTTTCTGAACATGCGCAATTCCGGCGT
The DNA here is from genome assembly GCA_923062465.1 of Acleris sparsana. NCBI lineage: Eukaryota > Metazoa > Arthropoda > Insecta > Lepidoptera > Tortricidae > Acleris > Acleris sparsana. Next base: position 5,796,286 of record OV281289.1, read on the forward strand.
TAAGCGCATATTCATTCAGTTGGGTATCCTAGGCATTCTGGAAGTCCTGTATCGATGCTCGGTGTATTCATCATCAGATTTCACTAAAAGCATTTCCTGGCGTGGAACCAAGGCTTCGAAATAGTCTCGTTTGTATGAAAAACGCAATCTGACCCGGTATTTTTGCTCCTGAGTGTATTTGGATTTGTTTTAGCTGATCTTGCTTTTATAACTATAGTAATTAAATTAATGACATTATAAACCAGTTATATGAGCTACAATAACGTTAGCAATATCATAACACTATTAGAACTAGATTTATTAAAACAAAGTAGAATAAAATCCCAGAAGAACACCATAATAATGCGTGCGGCTATTTCCTCTAAACGATCAATCTACCCTGGCTTTCCACGGGTGAAATATCCATGTACGGTCAGAATCACAGCTTTACACTTGAGAACTTCGTCGCTTTAAAACCTTACTATTATAAATTTACCTGGCAGCTGAAACATACTAAATTTTATAGCTATTTTTGATTCACATTGTATCTATTATAGTTCTAAACCTTTATCTTAAATGGTGATTCAGCAGATTCTGAGATTATCGCTTACACATACAGACACGAGTGAGTCTTAATTTGTTATATGTAGTGATGTATTGGTAGCGGACTTTCCACTTTCTTTCTTTCTTTCTTTTTTTTAACTTGTGTTAGAGAAATCCTCACTAAGGAACAACTTAATCGTTATAAATTTCCTGAATCTGAGTCATCATCATCATCAGCCTATATCTGTCCACTGCTGGACGTAGGCCTCGCCTAATGTGCGCCATTTTACCCTGCCCTTGGCCTGTCGCATCCAACATCTGCCAGCAGCGTTTCGCAAATCATCAATTCATTACGAATCTGATTGCGGCCATTAATCACTCCAGTCATTTACCTGGTCATCCAACCCATCATCATCATACCCACAGCACGTTCACTGCTGATCTCCACGAGAGTCGGTTTCGTGCTACGCTCACCGATCAGTTTATTACCAGTTAATTATGGGTTATAAGTTGTTTATTTCATTGATTACCAAATCGGCCCTAAAAGCATTAACAATTAATCTAACATTTGAATCTTAACGCCCGCCATTTTATCCCGTTTTACAATTCCATTATTATTTTCGGATGACCGTTAATCAAATTAACACATTTGATTACTCGGTTGGTAATTAAATCTGGTATTTGAGTCCATCGTAAAACAGGCGGTTAAGGGCCCGTCGAACAATTTAATAACATCGTAACGGCCGGTGGAAACGTTTGGGCTCGTTTCATTAACTGTTGGACCTTTTGAACAGTCCTTATGTATGGACGTAATATATTTTACTACTTTTTATTAATAATTATTTCGAGTTAAATTGGTGGGTGGTTCCACTGGTAATTTAGCAGATACCAAGTACCAAGAGCGACACTGATGCCTTGTTGGGAATGTTGGGGCTTAGAGTAGTTTTTTTTCTCACACAAAAGATGTTTTATAAATACACAGAGATACCTGTGTATAGAGGTACAGAAATACCTATTTACACATGATAATTTTAAAATTAGGTTTACATGTTGCAATCTTATATCGAATTTATTTTATTTTAGGTTCAAAAAATAAGTAAATATTATCGTATCCCAAATACAAAGCCGTGTCTATTAAAAAAAAAAGGAAAAATAGCGAAAACAAAGGTTACATCATGTCATTCGAGAAATAGCACGCCCTAGATTTATCTCTAATTTGTCTCGTCTAGTGTCTTTATACAAATTAAGGATAAGTGTCTACAATTAAATCCGTTGTTAGGATTTTATTATCTGGTCACGTTTATTAAGGGTCGATGTGCGATATCGATAACAATGAGTCTAATAAAATTAAACTGTATATTATGATTATCTGCCGTAACAGAAGGCGGCTAACTAAACAGTAATAGTATGAGCATTTTAAAAATGAGGTTAATTATACAGGGTATCCCATAAACCGACGTCAACCCGCTTACGGCTGATAGAGCAACTAAAAAGCCCTATTTAACCCCTATGTTATGTTCAGCAATTTTTGCTTGCTTCGGTGATATTGATCATTTTAATTATTTTTGTAATTTTCCTTATACCCAGCCCAGGTCACGAAAAATCGTTCATTTCATGTGTGACTAGATACTACATTGCAGTTAGCCGCCTTCTTTGGTATTACGGAAGTTGTGTAACAATTACACCTGTTAATACACTAAAAAAATTAGTTGCTTCTGTCAAGATTATCTTAATTACACACGAACCTAACAAGACCTTAATTGCATAGACTTAGATGCTAGTTATAATCACATTTTTTTTGATTAATGTCAATAACGACAAAAACTCTTTTGTTTACCATTTATTTTTATAGTTTAAGGCCTCCTAATTGATTTAAACGGTTAAAAGGTGTTTCTTTCAATGCTAAAAACATCGGTTCTTTACAATTGGAAAGCCCCAATAATTGTATTAAAAATGGTTCACACAAGGCCGTCTACTTTTACTTTACCAATATAAATTAAAAACCGGGCAAGAGCATGTCGGACCATGCTCAGTGTAGGGTTCCGAAGCCGATGTTACTTCAAACAAATTAGAGCTCGCGACAATCTTAACTTTGCCGTTGAAAAACTGAGTTTACCAACACCGTCAATAAGTTTTCGGTAGGAATAAACATTTAAATCGTTTGTAACTCAAGAACCAATGAAGTCTACCTACTGAGTCGTGTTATTTTCCTATTACATAAATTATTTGTAATTTTGGCTGTGTGGGTGACCGACGACACTTGACTGTAACTAAAATTTGCGTTTTAATGCTTAATATTTAATAAACGGATACCTTAAACAAAAAATTGTTTTCACAAACTCGCAATATTTTTGAAAATCCTATCTTACGACACCCAACACTATGGGGTAGACGAAAAATAAAATCATCCCCACGTTACGTGTAGGGAAGGTACAGGTCAACATTTTATTTTACCACTTTGTTGGCGTGACTCATATGTATGTTCATGCCAAATTACAGCTTTCTAGTGCTAAGAGTCTCTGAGCTAGGCTGCGGACGGACGGACGGACGAACATGGCGAAACTATAAGGGTAGTACTTTGTATACGGAACACTAAAAAATTTACACATCACATTTTATTGTACGAGTATGATTATTTTTATTTATTCTCAGCAAATATTTATTACTTACTTTCATGTAGACCCACAAAGCTTAGAATACGATTTTTTTGGAATTACCTTATGGTACTTTACTTTCAGAACTTTAGTCCGACTCTAACAATTATTCGATGGGCCTCATTATTAAATAAATACGGACCCTGACGGAATATCAAATTACACGACTGATCGATCTTAACTCTGTCAGCCAAGTTGTTAGCATACTTTATCAATCGCCATCAACCTACTTCGTCATCATCCTTTATTTATTTAGTTGTTAGCAAGGGAATCTTCTGCTTCTATTGTGTCTAGCGTAGGTACATGTAACAACTAGAAATGATTTAGACCTAAACAAACAGGGATCGATAACTATGTTATTATGTATCTTCTACCCACGTATATTTGTATGTAAACACAAAACTAAAATACAATCTTCACAAAATAAAAAAGGTCTTCGACCTCTCTCTACTGTGTTTCTACACGTATTGTTAGTAACTCGGCAGCCATTACTCTCAAGTTAATAAGAGCGGTCATAACGTTGTCAATATTATAACATTTAAATACTTAGATCCAAGTCTCAAGAACAAATATTCGTGCACGTACACTTAATATTTCCTCACAATAAACAGCCTGGTGAATCTCGTCTCTTATTCGCATCTTCGACCATCGGACGCTAGCTTCGTATGCATGTCAATAACAACTAGGTTCAACACGTCGTTATATGTTTAAGGTTAAAGGTTAACGTTTTAAATGACGAATGAAATCTAATAAAAATAACACAGCGAGGAAAGCGCCGCAAGCTCCGTGTGCTTTCAACAAATACTAGTTACCGGCAGCTGTCAACTCTCTCGTGTTAATTTAATTGTAGCCCAAGACATTGTCGGAAAATGGGCGGAAACTGCAAAGAAATCCCTTTTAAGAATCTCTTAATCGTTAAAGGCTTTTCATAAACAATACACAAGAGTGAGTAATGGCTGTAATTATTCAGTAAAACGGCTCAAATTCAAATTCAAAACATTTATTTGACCAAAACACACTACAACACAACAGAGATAGTAAAAAGAAAAAAGAGAAAGAACGAGAAATAGAATCTTTGCACTGTAGTGTGAAGTCGAATAGGACTCACAAGGAAAGGCACCAACTGTCCGGCTTCGATTTTGTTGATTTTGATATATGTTAGAGAGTAGTTTAAAATAACAGACACGTATATATTTTTTAACAATACACGTGCTCATTATTTTTTCATCTTCTTAAACATTTATAATCAAAGCAATATGAAATTTGCAATAAAAATGAAAAAAAAACTCTATATAAGTTAGAGGGTTTAGTCACTTTTCAGTACTTCGGAGTTCAATTTCTCCCAACAGGTTGAGTAGAGGCAGCTAAAAAAAAATACGAGTCTGTTATTTTAAACTACTCCGTAACATATGTATATCAAAATCAACAAAATCGGAGCCGGCCGGTTGGGTACCTTTCCTTGTCAGCTCTTCAGCTCTCCAGCGGTTCTTTGGAGAGTGTCGGTATCTGTTAAATAATGGTCAGTTTATTCTAATGTTACGTGCATATTATACACTACCACTATTAGGGAATCACTCAAAATGCGGTAACGATTCTCTCCCCTTACTACGTAGTCCTATATTTAAGATTTTTGTATGTGTTGTAGAATTGTAGATATTATAAAACCTAGGTCTGTATGTTTTCACTTAGATTTTTTTTTCTTTATGAACCTACCCTTTTCTCAAAGGCTGGCAGCGCACCTGCGATTTCCCTGGTGTTGCAGGTGTTTATGGGTCGCGATGATCACTTACCATCAAGTGACTCGCTTGCTCGTCTGCCTCCTTTTTCACATAAAAAAAAGAATAATATAAAAAAATGGCAATACAAACCTAGTCTTTCTAAATATCTAGCCCTGATTAAAAAAACGTGGAAATGACTTAATATAGGGGGTGAGAAACGTTATCGTCTGGGACGATTCTCCATGCTAACCCGGCATCCTTCCGTGTGCTAAGTTAATAGTGTTTAACGCATACTAGCCCCCTGAGATTTATTACACCAAACCATAGCGTGCATAATACAATTTACGAGGTGGGAATATTATATGTTAAACAGGTCCCATTTACTATAGTCACTAAATCAAAGTTACATTTTTAATAACATTTAGCAATACTCAAAACAAAAACTATAGAATAGTTGCCATTTTTAAAAGTTTTCATTCATCAGAGCTCGGAATATAAATAATAATAGATATCTTTGATTGACGAAATAGTTTTAAACTAACATAATTAAAGATTTAAACGATGAAAATAATCACACTAACCTCCGAACAAACTAAATAAATAATTAAATAAATTTCTACACTTACTCGATCAACAGCCTTTCACTTTTCTCAATCTATAAACGGCTACCTGGAAGAGATTCCCCCTTAATTTAGCAATGTATATCACAGTCAACATTCCATAATGATTCCATAATGTTTGAAGTGAGATTTTTTTTTTTCTGGTTCAAAATCAAAAAGGGTTTGCATTCCCGACTTTTATTATTTTTGCCAAATTAAGGGTTAAGGGATAACTTCGCCTTTGCACATTATTTTTCTCATCTTCAGTGTGTTGTTTTTGTTTATATTTTGTACATGAAAGTGTTTACATGCATATTGAACCCTAGCTCAATTTCCCAGTCACACATTGTTGGTTCCATAAAATCTCGAAGTATTCAGCGGAGTGCCTAAACCCGATGAATGGGAAATCACTCGGGAATCACTTAGGGTAGTTTCGTAAGTGAAGGTCGATTAGCTTAATCGAATAAGACATGGAGCGAGCTTTGTGGCCGAAGTCAGAATCAACATGTAGAAGCCTTCCCCTGTTCGATGTGGCCATTCGTTTGTTTGGGCTCATTAACTTAAATACAGATTTGGGTAGATTTTTGGGTAATGATTAAGGAGTAGTAAAAAGCAGTTTTTCATTGTGGATTTATCCGGATATTCTATATATGTTTTTGATAGCCAGCAGCAAATTGTATTTTTTTTTTGTTTCCTCCATAATATATCATACAAAAACAGGAAACGTAATATCACTATTAACATTATTTCTTTATTTGATATCTTTATTTGAAATTGAAACCTGATAGTTTTCGTGGAAATTCGGATTCCCATTTTCAAGCGATTAAATGAAAGCCACGTTTCTACGAAACATACCTGCGAGTAAAATATTTATATTTAAGAGAAAAACATGTTTTTAACCACCGAAAAAGAATGACTGACTGTGGCATCGTGGCTACCAAATGAACGCGGTATTATTTAAAAAAAAACCGATTTAATCGCAACAGGTACTTCAACTTAAAATCGCTTGGGCCATTTAAGAGCTTTTCGCACATCAATTTAAATATGTCGAATAACGAAACGTAATTTAAAACACTAATCAGCGCGCAGTGACGTCACTCCATAGGTCACGTTGAAATATCCATTCAAAATGCGATAATGTTCTCTTCCCTTAAACCTAGTCTGATTCTTACGATTTTTTAATATATTATAGATATCATGAAAAACAATGTTTTTACGTTTTCTTTTTCAAGTAATTATTTCTTATTAGTCAATAATTTTGAAAAACAAAAAACACAAACGTGTGACTGAGTTATTTATGATAAAGACAACATTTTCAAAAATCGTGGAAATGGAATTCATTTAGGGGGTGATAAATGTTATCGCCTAGAGCTAATTGTATGGGTTTTTTTTTGACAGCTACGCGATTTTAGCAGCGCTTCACAATCCTCTTGAGGGATATCAGCTCAGTAGGGTTCGAGGTCGAGGGTTTATAAATATTTGATACTTTAAATGTTCTTAAATTGCGTAGAGCTGATTAATGTTTGTATACGAGCTTCTATGCTATTAAAGTACGAGATCCAAATAGGAAACGATTAACACCGGTCTGTTTATTCGATAAAAAGTATTCTATATAAATCTTTATACGCTGAGTAAATACATGATAGGTGGGCTGAATTTGTTTTGGACCAGTATTTAATTAATTAAAAAAAAAAAAAAAAATAACAACTGCTTGTTTAATAGGCAAATTACATACTAATCGAAAAAAACATCAGGTCAAACTATTGGGTAGACAGGTATAAGCAGGTGAGTCGGTAATAATAATTTGCACCAAACCTAACGTTTACATATTTTTTAAATAGTAATTTGTCTATTAAAGAAGCGCTTGCAATGAAAAAAAGTGTGTTTGATTTGCCCACGACGAAGATTAGCCGCAAAGTTATTTATCGAATACATTACCGTCGCAGGAGTGCAACAGCTTCGTGACTTTGAAGGCTAGGGGATAAATCTTCATCTGCACGGCTTCGACCACCGATAGGTTCAAAGGAAACTTTAAAGCTTTGGAAATTCAGTTTTATCATCGGTGTGTATGTAGGGGCATTGTCAACACTTTATAAAAGGTATAAAACTGAGTATGGTATTCAGAAGTATCAAGATGTAAAGTCACGGCTTTGTATTATAAAAATCGTACCTACTGCGCTTTTTAATTTAAGAAGGAAGTTATTAGAAAAATAGAAAGAAGATTAGAGATTTAATTTAATTTATACTAATTTTAATGTTCTTTTTATTTATTTTTATTCTTTTGACATTTTAATTGACCACTACACACATATTTGCACGCTTGCATGCAAGCTTGATACATGAAACATAATGTACTGTAACATCTCTACACTGTGTCTATATAAATAAATTAATTCTGATTCTGATTCTGATTCTGATTAACTTGTAATTTAGGTCAAGTTTTGAAAATGCATTTTGGAGTGCTAATAAATGAAATCGAATTCATCAGGGGGTTGGAAAGTCGCATGTAATATTTGGCTTTATAGTTGCATAGAGTCCAACCAGCGAGTGGTGACACAAGCAAGTCGTCATTTTTCTAAAATTCTTCATAATTGGCTTCAATTTTACCTATGAAACAACTGTCACATTATGAGTATGTACCTATCCTGTCGCTATGAATTTCGTGTTACCAGTTAGTCATACTTTGAATTTGCCGCCTTTATTTTGTGTACCACTAGGCGCGACTACGGACACATACACACTAAAACTAATTAAAAATAATAATTAAAAGGTCTCCTACATTTAAAAAACAATAAATATGCATAAACATGAATAATGAAATAAAGTTTTTTAAATTTAGTTCAGAATAATGGGTTGCAACAGCTGTGTTAGTTCTCGGGATCACACAAGTTGGGTTACATCTAAACTACTAACTGAATATCTTGGGCCAATCGCATAGAAATTGATCTAGTCCCAAACTAAGCTCCAGGTTTGTACTATGGGTACCTACTAAATAATGATAAACTTGTAGAGAAATACATACTTCAATACAAAGGAAACATCCAAGACTCAGGAATAAATACTGGGATTCGAACCCGGGACCACTATCATCGTAGGAAGCAAGGTCACTACCAACATTGGTAACGTGTCGCCAGCCTATGATATTTTTTTATGAGTAGCGTTAAAAACTAGCTAGGCTAGTCTAAATGTCGACCTTTTGTTATTTTTTGTGTAATTAATGTCGGATCTTAAGGCATTCAGAGTAGAGTTCAAAATCTCGTTCCAAACCAAATTTACAACGTTAAACCTGTATAAATTTTACAATATTTCAACTGCAACCCTTTCAAAACTTGCAAGATACAAATAAACTCAAAGCGTGTACAAATAGGTAAAAGTTACATAACATGATACAGAGTACTGTCGGCCCCAATCACATTAGCTCTTTATCTGCAAACCCTCCCGTCAGGGTAAACAACTTTCTGACACTATGCAAAGGGTACGTATCTGTTAGAAGTTGGGATGCTGTCTGTACGTAAACGTTTGTCGCGCTACGTTGCAAATTAATACCGAAATGTTGGGGTGGACCTTTGTTAAACGTCAAGATAGTTGTAATATTCATATTTGCAAAGGTCGTTAAGCTTGGAAGCTACAATGTTTTTAATCTTCGTGAAGGATAAATTAAAGATATATTTTTTAACTTGAACATTTAAGGTTGATACTTTCAAAATACGTTGGAATTTTACGATTATTGTTACAATTTAAGAAGCGTTTGGTTAAAAAATAGTGGAAAGGAAATAAACGACATATTTTTAGTATTTTCAGCCTTTTCCATCAAATGTCTGTCAAAAACAGTACCTACCAACTATAATTGCCTCGGATTAAAGCAAAACTAGTTAAGGAATATTAATAAAATATGAATAGTAAAGATTTATATAATATCATTTTAATTTTTAAGTACCTACTATTGTACCTATGTCATTACAATGTTATGATATGTTACAGCGATTCTATATAATGTAACACCTGTATTTTACCACCAGTAACATGCAATAAGTACATGAATAAATAAAGGTCCCAAGGGATAAAAATAATAAGTTACTAGCGCTAAATGTAAATACAAGTTATTATGAGGCCACATATGGCCTTGTGCTTTCGCGCGAAGAACGAGAGTTTGAGATAGTTCGCGCGCGCCTAGATAGCAGTCAAATTCAATCAATTGCTGTTTACTTCAAAACCACATCGTTTATTAAAATAAACTAGTTTACCAGGATTAAGAACTTATATATACTCAAGTATTTAATCAAAAATCATTGTTAAAGATTGTACGGTTCTGAAGATTCAACTACAAACATGTAAAAGAAGTGTCATGGTTGAAAAATCAAACCATCAAGGACTTTATCTACTAATCCTGTTTTCACGTTCAGCAGTCTCAAGGAAATATAATCAAGTTTAATGTATCCAAAAAACAGCAAAAGGCGTTATGGCTATTGAGATCCAGACCGTGGAACACTACCGACTTTATCATATGTGCCCTCTTAACATAAAATACAAACGTTATATTAACCAAAGGTGACGTAAGTACGTACTCCCTTTTGATGTGTTTAGCCATGAAACTGTGACACACTAGTTCCCCGTACCGTTATTCCGATGCAATTACACACACTACTAAATGCAACGCTTGATTACACTGGGAAAGCCATTACATCAGGTTCATAGCACACTACTTAAAAATACAGCAAGCAAACTCAAGACGCGCCTGCCCATCCGACCCGGCAGACGAGAGACGTCTAATTTTAATTAATATCCAGGTATGAACTGGCGAGCAATTTAATTGTTCGAGGGCATATTGTGTTTTGGTAAGATATTTTCTTTATTTTTTCAGATAGTATAAGTTCCCTGTGTGGTTGCCGGGTTAGAATAGTGCCACTCCGTGTCTTCCCGCGGATGTCGTAAGAGACGACTAAGGGAATAAAGGCTTGCAGTACTGTTAGGCGATGGGCTTGCAACCTGTCACTAATACACTGGTAAACATCTTAGCCTGATTGTGCAAAATGTGGTTACAGAATTATCAACAAGTTTTTAGGGTTGTTGGAAATTCTGTAGCTCTGCCTACCCCACTCTGGGAATGAAGGCGTGAGTTTATGTATGTATGTATGTAGTATAAGCAGCGTAGAGCTGGTTGTGCACCTTTGTTCTTGAACTAATATTAAAAGTAAAATCTTCAAAGTTCCACTTTATTAAAAAGAAATGCATCTTTTGCAAAAGACGCAATCCATGTATTGTTAAACCAGAAAAGAAGTACCAAATATAATTATGATTGATTTCAACCATCGAACTGGATACTCGTTTTACCTATAGGTATGTTATTAATACTTATATAATATAATAAAATGAATGCATTATTTTGCAGGTTAAAAGGATTGAATTAACTCTTCTGTCTAAAAGTAGTAGGCAATCGATGGACTGTTATTGTTATACGTGCGTACATCATGCGAAATAATCTTAAACAGAACAATAAGAACGAAATGGTCCTCATTTGCTTATTTTATAACCTTAATAGTAAAATCACCAGCACTATTGGGTCCGAGAAATATTTTTTCAAATATTTTTTTGTTGAACTTAGGAAATTGTACATAAACTTGATTATTTTATGTATATGTATAATCGATTTAAAATTTCGTCAATCCAAAATCAAAAAAGAATTTACTATTTAGAGCGGGTCACTCGTAATTTCTGTGCAACAATGCGAACTTAAATATTATCTAACTACCGCATAAAAGACTTGTAATGGGGAGGGGAAATAATAAAAAAAAAATACAAATTAAAAAAATATATAAAATAAAATTATTAACCACTCAAAAATTTACGTGCATTTCCTAAAGCCAACAAAGCAGGACCTCTATTCAACACGGTAAAAACAATATCGTTTCTGATATCTTATTATATTGTCAAAGTTTTGATAGCTCTTATTTTCTTGCCAGTAATGGCTGCCGACTTCTAAACAATACCGTTACAGCTCAAAGACGATTAGAATTTTAACGCCTAGAATAGAGGCGCTGGCTAGCAACAAAAAAATCGATTAATTTCGTGTACCCGTTTCAATGGTCGGCAGCGCACAGCCTCCGAGTCAGCACTAGCTCACGGCGCGGGTTAATACGAACCGTAACACACGGATTCCCGGCTAAGCACCGCTGAGCACAGTAAACTTGTAATTACTACCCGGTCATGACTGCACCGAGTATAATAAACGATTTTGACATTATCTTTCGTCGTTATCTTGCGTCTTTAATTTTACATTAGAGTTAAGTTTTGATGATCTACACTTAATCATAATTTGACAAAACGGAACGGAACGGTGCCAGCATTGTGAACTTAATAGTTTCCGGCACCTCCTTCTTACAACCTCGACCGGGGCACCGGTAATTTCTCTGCTTCATTATATTGTCTATGTACGTAAATATCGACTAAAGGTAAACAATATATAGCTACACTTATTTAAAAACAAAACCAACGCCTTTAATTGTAATTCATTACACTTTAAATAATTTACGTGCATATCCTAAAGCCACCAAAGCTGGCCGGCAATAAAAACAGCGATTAATTTCGTGTACCCGTTTCAATGGTCGGCAGCGCACAGCCTCCGAGTCAGCACTAGCTCACGGCACAGGTTAATACGAACCGTAACACACGGATTCCCGGCTTAGCGCCGCCGAGCACACAACAAAGTTGTAATTACTACCCGGTCATGACTGCACCGAGTATAATAAACGATTTTGACACTGTCTTAAGTTAATGTGACGTTTGTTTTGATGATCTTCGTTTAGCTGTGACTTAACTATTGAGGAGAAGTGATCGTTGCGTCTACCATTTCAGCAACAAGCATAGCAAGGGAAATAGATAGACGTTTTTCGCTCTTGTCCCAAGGTGTAGGTACATAAATAATAAAAAAATGTGACTCCTGTTGAAATTGTACTAGTTGTAAAGTGAAAACTCTATAATCTCATGTTTAATCACACATGTGTCGTGTTTCGCTTTCAGCCGTCTTGGTCTTTAATAGTACGAACACGTATACAACATGTACCAAACTAACCATATTTTAAGAAAAAAGATTATTATCCGAAATAGCATGTTAAAGAAAGGCGAATAAAGTTTTTGAACAGGTAGCAAAAGCAGTACAGGAACATACATTCCTAGAATATTTACTGTTATATATTTTTTGTGCGTCGGTTTTCGAAGTTAGAGAAACGAGATACGAAAACGTTAAGCGAACAAATGCCGCTACACGCAATACAAAACATTTAGCAAGCTCGCTCACTTAGCATCACCTAACGATAAAACGACGAGAAAAGTAATCAGATACGATCGAAGAACCTGCCTCGGCTTAGAGTAACGACCTTTTAAAAATTGCGCCCCGTTGTAAAAAGGACCAATGAAGTTTTAGAATAAATTACACGGCGTCGAACTCCTGAACCGCAAATTGATCCGAAGATTTCATTCTGGCTAATCGGATTCGTATTACGACGATTTTGCAAATTCTAAGGAAACTGGTTTAACGGTACGGCGGACGTTTCTATTGAAATTAATACTTCAGTCAAATGGATTTAAACTTTTCCAACTTTCAGGAATACTTGGGCGGACCAGGGAATGCTTTTAAAACCGCCTTAATGGCTACCTGGTGTCGATGGATTACGGAGAAATGACATGCTTAATTATAATGGAACGCATTGTTTTTAAAGTTCGTAACGAATACCATTTTTGCTTTGGTACATTTTCTTTTATTTTAAAGTCCAGACTGTTTTTTCAATTGGTTCCTTGATATATTTAATAATTCGATATTCCACTGCAAAAACGCTTAAAACATTCCTCTTCACTATTTACCAAGTTAATTATTGAAGCTCAGTAAATACAGGGCAAGGTAAATAAACCAAGTGAAGCCAATTAGGCTAGTGATGCTTCGCCGCGCCAATATCCTGCACCAAATGATCTAGCCGACGCCAAGTGGGCAGCTCCGTCAATACCGTCCGATTGATGCCACCGCCAATTGAGTAGATACCTATAGCACTAACACTGTGTATAAATAGTTGAAGATAATAAACACACAGGTAAATATATAAACAGGAAAAAAATATTTTTAAATAGAAATAATAATTGATGTAACACGAGCCGTTTACGTCCGTGTGGAAGTCGTTTATAGCTAATCTATTTTTCGGAATAAAAAGTACACTTTTTATGTCCTTCCTCAGGGTTCAAGCTATCTTGATATCAAATTTTATTAAAAGTGCTTCAACAGTCTAGCTTTAAATCGTATCATACAAAAAAATAAACAAACACAGTTGGTTAGTATGGATGAATTTCGTCCAAATGTTACCTCTACGTATAAAAAAAAAGTTTTTTTTTATGAAACGGCGAAGACAAAGTGATTTTAGACTCATAGACATTATCAAACTCAACTGCAATCCTATATTTCAAATGCGTTGTCAACCCTGAGGATTATCTGCTGGTTGGCGGTAAGTTAAAGTATGAGGGTAGGTAATGAATTTGGGGATCGGACGGACCCTGCACAAGGTCTTATACTCCTGAATAAAACTTCTTACAATGTTGTAAAAATGCAAATCTGGATTCCATACAGACAGATAATTTTAGCCCTTTCTCTTTCTCAGACATGAAAATGACCAGGAGAGAGCCAAATTTAAACGGCAGATAAATTTATTCGTCGATTGTGTAACAGGCCCTTAGTCTACTAAAATAAATTGGGTGTAAAAGAGAATATCTAAACTTAGTATACGTACTATTTTTGTATAATTCTACCACCGAGCTGTTTTTACGAACCAGAGAATATTAATAAGATTAAGTGCTCGGCTACTGAACGTATATATATATTAAGTATATCGAGTTCCTGGTATTCATCATATTAAACTTGGATGTCAGGATACACACAGATACACAAACAACCCAAAGCCAAACACAAGATTCGGTTCGAGCTTTGGATCTAGTTTCGCATTCAACAAATGAAACTACTGAGGGTGGACAAAACATTTATTGCTTAGGATTAGAATACGAACGACAGGAAAACCATAGAAACACACTTAAAATAATATTTAACACACTCATTTATTTTTATTTTTAAAAAATGATTCGAAGTCTTTCTGTTTATTTGTGATAAATATTTGTGTGATTAATGCAGTCACAGTACGCTTAAACATCATCAAAATACATTTAATTAAACACCAAAACTTTCTCAAACCCGTCAAGCAACTACGATCGCTTTAAAGTAGAAGTTAAATCACCTATTTGACTCAGAAGCACTAATCAGGCGAACTCCTATAAAACCGAGTGGTTAGATTTATGTAAGTTTCAAGACCACTTCGTGCTTGTTTTGCATATGGCCGATAATTTGTACAGAACCTGATGGGAAGCTTAGACCAGCTTCAATACTATTAAATTTTAATAAACAACCAATCTATTTTATTAACAACTTTACGAAACAAAAATTACATTTAAATAACTTTACAAAAATTCTATTTTAAAACTAAAAAGCTCTATCTAGATAAGGCCTCTGTTGGATTGTCCCGAAGATGCTGGCAGCATTTACTCGCTGGATAGTGAAACTTATGCGTTGGACGAGGAAGCTGCCAGGTCTTCGACTTCGAATGGAATAAACATATATTCTGGGCTGAGACCACTATATTTGCCAACCTTTATGCTTTCAACCGCACCAGCCCTATTATGTAAAGGTCAATTGGACGTGGTGGTGTGACGAGGCTAGCGTGTCTACAAAGGTTGCATCCCACACTAGCACCCGTCCCATATTCCGCACGGAACCAAGCATATTCCGTCTGGTTTTTTGCCATCATTTAGCATGTCTGATCTGACCACTGTCAGTGTTAATTATAAGCAACTAATAAATCAATAAAAATGTATTTTATTTTAGAATAAGACTGCTGAAATTCAGCAGGTCAGTGCTAAGATTAACGGTCGAGTGCACCCGCTGATAGCATTGCGAGGGATCGGCCACGGCTTCGTGTAGCCATTACAGCACCGAGGAATCCTATTAAGGATCGTTTATCCTAATGGAAGTCAAAGAGCTGATAAATAGAGCTATATAAACCAATAATAATGCCGGATACGTACCAGATGCATCGCCTCGCAATTACTGCCTCATTGTTCTCCGCTGCGGGTATCTATCAAGCAAATTTACCGTCGCTTGCGGTGTGTACAGTACCTAACTGCGCATACCCGTAGCAGGATATTGAACAATTTCCTACGGTAGATAATTGCTTTAATTATGTCTATGCTGGGTTCGCAATTGGGCGTTGTTTAGGTATTTACTGAGTCTCTAAAGATTATAAGCTAGAAACCAAACTTAGTGTGAATGGGAAGACTTTATAGTTATATTAAATCGTAGTGGTTTCTCTCGTTTCTGAACTATATTTATAGCTTTGAACAAAAAAATATAATTTACCCACAAGGTTGTTAAACTGGAGTCTGAGATATTTTTATTCGGTTGTCAAACGAAGATTCTATTATTATTATATCAGATGATGATCTTATGTGATGGGCCTTTTTGTATTTATATCTAAATAAAATTTAATATGGTTTATTGTAATGCATTGAACGAAATGAAGATTATTAACTGTTTGCATTTGAGTTTTACAAAAGAAGGAATCGTATGTATACCAAAACCACGAAGTGTATGATGATTCATCTATATAATTATATAAAAGCAAACCTGACTCACTGACTTGTATATCAACGCACAGCCGGAACAACTGTACCTAGAAACTTTAAATTTAGTACAGTAGTTCCTTTCATGATGTAAGTGAGCATTAAGAAAGGATTTTTGGAAATTCAGCCCCTAAGAGGTTAAAACAGGGGGAGTAGCGGGAAACTAATTCTACGCGTACAAAGGCGCGGCGTCCTCTAGTGATTTATAATTACTGAATTTGACTGAGTTAAAAGTTTCATTGCATGAAAAAAATGATCCTTTTGGATAGCAGCTAGTATTCAAATGATTATGCAAACATTTAAGATTTTGTTTTTGTTTTTTTACCCTTTCTTTTCACCACTTAATCTTAAAAGGTGTACTGCAGCGAATAGGCGACTGTCAGTCTCAAAGTATTGAGACACTTAACCAACATCGAAATAGATGACATTTTCGTTCGCTATCTAGATGACGGATTTGAAACTAAGTCTAGACTTAAATAACCCTATATAGTATAATTTTATTATTTATAAGGGTTAAAGGGGTTGGTTTAAGACTTTAAACCCAAAGATATTCTTCACTTTAAGCAAACAAAGTTTATAGATAACAAAAAACAAGCTTTAAAAAACCAAATGCTGTTTGGATAATGTCGTCAAAGCAGTGTTACTTATTATGTAGTTATTTTTTATTTCGCCAATTTCACATTTAAATAATTTAATAGCCTGTGACACTCTAGTGGTTAAGACAAATATAACCACGTCTAACTTATTAAAATCGGCTTAGCCGATTAGTAGTTACGAGCGGATATTGAATCGGACATATATACAAGGGTATAAACCAAAATAAATGTCCAGTTAAAGATCAGTTTTGTCACCCCGGAACGAAACTGTCGATTAACGTCAAACATATAAGCACAAGACCGGTCTGAGTGGAAAGCCTTGGGGGAGGCCTATGTCCAGGAGTGGACGTCTTTCGGCTGACATGATGATGATGATGATGATATACATTTTTGTAACACAATTGTAAGTTTGACACCATTTAAGTGACATTTAAATAGCGTCTTTATGTACATTTATTTTGGTTTACCCTCAACTCAAACACAACCCTCCTTTAGGGCTTTGCCGCAGTCGGGCAAGGCGTACTCGCTTCAGAAAACACGAATTAGCATTGTTTGTTGCTTTTTTTTTTTTTTGTTCGTTGTTTTTACACAATCCAATGAAGGACACGGAAAGTTCATGTCTAGCCACATTAATAACTTATTGAGATATCGCAATTTGAAAGTTAGGAACTACGGCATTTCGTACGTAATTTGTGTTTTAAGGGTTTGAAGATTTGTTCATTGTAAACTCTAGATTTGGAAATTATTATTTACTTTTCCCTGGCGTCTGGACATGCTCTTCGCTGCTGCACAGCTGCTGCTCTCAATGCTGCTCCCAGGTTGTAATTAGGAACTAGATACAGTTAAATACTTAGTTAGTAACATAGATAATAGGATATGGGTATTTTTGTAGTAAATAAGAAATGTGTTGCAATTTAGCTACGAATACGAGCTGAATCAGTGTATATTTGCGTTAAGTCGATGTCGACTATAAACATTCCGCACCGGAAATTAGCTCTAGCCGGATGTGAGGAAGAATGCGTCCGAAGGAAACTCTATTTTCTTTTAGCTTTGTATTTAGCTTCGGTTTAATTATAGTATATATTTAATTAAAGTGCACAATTGATGTCTTGGCGTCGTTGTTCATTTGCCACTTTAAATATTGTAAACCTGTAATATGTCTAGCATTGGGGCATTCCATTGAAGTCTTCAGGGTTGGCAACGCATTTGAAGTCTGAGATTGACATCTTAAGAGTCCTCCTCAGGTGGCCAGTGTGCTCTTACGTCTTTTCCTTCTATGTTTAAAAAAACTGCTCGTAAATTTTCATTAATACTGAAACATATTTGTTATAATACATTTTAAATGGTCAGTTCACCACACATTTAATTTAGCTAAGTAAAGAAACTGCGCTCTAATTTATATTTCCAAATTGTACCTATTATTTTTGTATTGAACAAAGGATTGCGATTTTTCGGAGCGTATCCAAACAAAACATATCCGTACTGTGATAAATAATTTCCATTGCAGAAAACAGGAGCATTGTGACTAATGACAATATTTCCTTCAATAAGAAAACCTATCAAACGGCGACGGATCACAACTTATTACTGTAGCAAATGAACCGATATCTGACTTATATGTTTCTTTATCAAAACAGCAATTTTATCTTGAGCTCTGCGTGACCGGTGAAGCAGTGAGCTAGTGAAGATATGGGGGGGTCTAGGTTAGCTGTTCGTTGCGTCTCATGCCGATGTGGAAATTCATAGAAGCCACGGGCGCCTTCCGCCCGCTCTGTTCGTTGTTATGTCAAGGAAATGGATTCCGAAACGGAAAAGTCAAAGTGAAGACCCCGTGTTTTGCTGCTGCGAATGTTTTCACTATGGCGTAGGTAAACAAACTTTCAATATGACGATGACCTATGGTTTTTCAAAAATGGTAAGCGTAATTTTGAAGGCACCTCTCCCATTTTCTGATACATATTATTTATATTTTTTTGATTAGCTCTTGACAGACAAAGCATACTATGGTGAGACACGTATGACATTTTGTGGTATATGATATACTTATCTACTTTCAATGTTTAACCGTCTTCAAACAAAAAAGGAGGAGGTTCTCAGTTCATCACGTGTGTGGTTTTTGCATGAAACATCATAAATTCATAAATACCTAAACAACCTTAAAATAAGTAGCTTCTCGCCTTTCCAAATAAAAAATGTTGTTTTACCCATAATAATACAATTTATCCAAGAGACCATTAAAATTTCAAAATATGCTCGTATTATTGCAACACAGACACCTAATTTATAATTTCCATTATCTGTGAAGTTAATTATCCTTGTCAAAGGCACCCTGAGAGTGTTTGCCACTTAATGCGATTAGCAATTTTTTTTATCAAATTTTAAACTTCTGAAACCCATTAATTTTCATTATCGTGGCGATCGTTTAGTAATTTCTTAGCAGACATTTTTCACAAAATTTGTACTTACAAAGTTCATTGTGAATAATGTTTTAATCAAATCAATATCACAGAGTATAAAATTAAAATAAAACTTGTTTCAATTTGAAAGGTGTGACATCGGCGAGTTTTTCAGGTTAACGCTATCTAATAATAATTATGATAAGTTAATAAGTTAAAGGTCCAAGATAAATAATTCTTACTTACGAAATCAGCAGTTACCTTTTAACAGAATTCGACTTTGCTTTATCAGTTTTCGGTTAGTCAGAAACTGTTTGGAAAATTTCTTGAAAAATGCAGTCTAAAAACTTTAACATGGTACCGTAAAACAGTACGCACACATCAGTGTGCTTATATCATTGTGAAAAATTAATTTGGAATTGTCATGTATCTAGTGGTGGTAGGACCTAGTGCAGGGTCCGTCCGCTTCGCTACCACCATCTTATCCTTTAACCATAATCCTAATAATCATAGCCAAGCAGCAGTTCACGTTGTGCATTGCTGTTTCGGTGAGGGGATAAGACTACCGGTCAAATTACTAGTATAGAAGCAGTCCATCTTAATCCTCAGGGTTGGCAACGCATTTGGAGTTTCAGGATTGCAGTTTTGAGATTGTAGTCTTGAGAATTCAATTTTCTTTAGGTCTCAGATTGTACTTACCATCAGGTGGCTTTCCCTGTTATAAAAAATATGTTAAGACACCTGTACGCCTGTACACATGTGTTTGCAATTGCAATGCCGGTCCAATTTAACTGAGGAATTAGCTATGTAAAAGAAAAGACATCAAAATGAAACAACAATAATGAAGAATACATTATATTGGAAGCAAGAGAACTTACCAACCGTGTGTATCAACCTATCAACGCCATTATTCTTCCGATTTCTTGGCTAGCTTTTAGTGTCAAGGTGCAGCGAAACAGTCCTGTTTACCCATCCTTTGTGTATTCCCCGAAAATATGAGATGTTTTGATAACAAAGTAAGCTTTTATTTCTGTTTACGTGATTTGTTAAGACAGATAAAAGGTTTATCGAGCGAGGAATGATAGCTAAACATGTAGTTCCGATTTTTTTTCGCATGGTGAGCTGGTGATGATTTTAGCAGTGTATTTTTAACAACCTTAAAAAAAGACTGAGGATTTGTGGGGCACATAAGTTAGATTACTCTTTCATGTCATAGAATTGCACCGCCTCGAGCGTTAATTTACAATAATTGCATATCAGAGGGGATATTTCCAGATCTCATGAAATATAGTAAAGTCATACCTCTTTTTAAATCGGGAAAAATTAGTGATTTGACAAACTTCCGTCCCATTTCCATACTACCAGTTTTAAGTAAAGTCTTTGAGAAACTAATGCTGAATGACATGTTAGGTAACTTTAATAGAAATAAACTACTTAGCAATAAATAGTCCCGCTTTACCAGAAGTCGATCAACAATTGACGCGGCATCTGCACTCATTAAACATGTATATAACAGTTGGGAGAAATCTTGCGATGCAGTAGGAATATTTTATGGCCTTTCTAAAGCTTTTGATTGCATAGATCATACGACTCTTATTTTAAAATTAGAACATTATGGATTGTCCAATAATGATTCAAGTCTTATGTCTTCTTATCTTAGTGATAGGTGTGCCTCAAGGCTCTATTAAGGTCCTTTTTTATTTTGGGTTTATATAAATGACTTACCACCAACAGTAGATAAACTTTGTGATATTGTACTTTTTGCTGGTGATACTTCACAAATTTTCAAGGTAGTTAGAAAATCCGTAGACTATACAGTAGGATAAACGCCACATTCGTTAAAGTACTTAATTGTGTTACTAGCAACAATTTGCTACTAAATTCTAAGAAAACGCAGGTTTCCTAGGCATAACAATACATAAAAAAATGCAATAGATATAGCTGTACTGGCAGGTAAATTAGGTTCAGCAGATTACGCCGTAAGGAAAATTAGAAAGCAAACAAATAATGAGACAGCTCGATTACTTTATTATAGTTATTTCCATAGTGTTGTGTTGTCCGGTATTCTGGTTTGGCGTAAGGCAGCTGACATACTAACCATATTTGTGTTACAAAAAAGGGCCATTCGTTCTATTTACTACTTAAATTCCCGTGACTCCTTAAGATAATAATCTCAATTTATTTATGAGAATATTATTTATGTAATTAAGAATTTAGATTCTTTATATTTTATACTTCATAATTTAAATACTAGAAATAAGAATAAAATCGCTATTCGAAAATTCCGCGTCCGTAATATATATAAATCATTTGTTGGTCAATGCATTCATTTCTATAATAAAATGCCTGACGTAGTTTTAAAGTTACCCTTTCCAGCATTTAAAAATCTGGCATAAAAAATATGTATAACGTAAATTGAGGATGTTCAAATTAGGACTAAAGAATAATTAGGAAAAAATATATACGGGTTTTTGATTTTAGGACTAATGAAGTTAGTGTTAGTGAAATTAGGGTTAAAAAAATTCGGGCTCCAATAGGAGAAAAGATAGCTGACTCAAAGAGATGACTACGTAGCAGTAAGCAAGTCTCGGTATTGCTGTCATGATAGTTCATATTAACTTGCCAATGTGTAAATTAGGTCGAGTTGTAGAGAATGTTATGGTAATGAGGGTTAAAACAAAGTAATTTATTTTATCCGTTATTGTTTTTGATGTAGTATTGTTTTTAATTGCACCACCATATACGTAAAACTGATTTTAAGTCCTATTTTGTTTTTCGATTCGATTTTTGAAATACTCACTGCATGTTTTCATTAGCTATCGTTGCTGTCGTAGGTATATCTTCAGGATAAATCGCAAGTTATTGCAGCTCAACTTCCTCGCAACTAGTGTTCGGAAAGCCGAAAACGTTGTTCCGCTGTTTCCTTGTCTATGTGATTAGCTTTGTTGTTATGAGATCTGCATAGGATGTAGTTTAGTGAGCACGTCTGTCCGTGCGTCAGGTGCACCGAGACTAGTTCTACACTACTAACTATACTACGAGTGAAGCCTTTTATAATATACGATCTTAATATAGTATTTTTGAATATTTAGCTTCATTCTGCAGGTTATGTTTTGTACAATAAATATTAAGGTTTAAAAGTAAAATAACAATGATCATACAAAAAATAAACTTCTAACCTACGAGTGCCGTGGGCAGCTGGGCAGGGCTCAAGCTACCAGTGTAGTGGTTAGAGCTGCAGAGAGAAGAACCTCCTCACAATGCGTGCTATGTCATGGAATAGTGCTTTCGGATCTGTCTGCTATGTGGCCCTTAATCCTGTAATCTACCGAGAGTCTTTTAAGGTGTCGGTCGAGACTCTTCGCTATGACACTATTCGCCGAAACAACTATCGAGCAGTGATCATCGAGTCAACATCCCACGTGGCGGACACCTCGTATATAGGTACTTACTATTTTATTAGTACTGTTGTATATTCACAATATTGTTCATTTTGGTTTCAATTGGAATATTCTTCTGTGGAATATCCTCGAATTTTTCACTTTCACTTTCAATGTCTACGTTTTGTGATTTTAAAAACTAACACTTCTTGTCAATTGGCTGAGTATTTTTTTCACGTATTCTGGGTTATGAATGTTATGACCACTATTAATTCTTCGTTTGTTAAAATTTGAATCCAACGTTTTATTTAGTTTATACACTGTTTCCAACCCATTCGGCCGTTTTTTACTGAACTGTGACGTCTTTCATAACAAAAGTGAAGCTGTCTTTGGATCGGTCGAGAGTGAATGGTTCAGTTTAGCAGGAGTTGGAATGTACAGTCAGCTGCAGAGATAAGTATACTCCCCTGCATAGGAAACTTGTATGCAGGAGGGTATACTTATCTCTGCAGCTGACTGTACTTCAATTTGTTCGACAAAAATAAATATGTCCGTTGCTCTGATCAACCCACACGTACTTTTAAATTACAAATTTCACATTAAATCCATTGTCCTCGTCGTCATTTATGGTATATCGGGATGGTCGTCAAGCAATATATATATATATATATATATATATATATATATATATATATATATATATATTTAGGCAATTTGACAATTCAAATGAACAGAAACAAGACATATTTCAGGTAGGTCGTAAAACTCGCACGACAAGCAGACGTATAGCCTTAACTTCAGTGTTGTCGTGACCACAGCGCTGTTCTATCACAGCCGAAATTGT
This sequence comes from Acleris sparsana, assembly GCA_923062465.1. Classification (NCBI taxonomy): domain Eukaryota; kingdom Metazoa; phylum Arthropoda; class Insecta; order Lepidoptera; family Tortricidae; genus Acleris; species Acleris sparsana. The sequence goes on from OV281289.1 coordinate 5,819,699, forward strand.
TTTATATCTATGTTTATGAAAACCGTGTTAGTTTATTACAATGTAGTTTATTTTTGTAAGGTAACATTTAAAGACGACGCGGTTAGCCTTGTTTCGAATGAAAGTAAATTTTAAAAACAGTTTAGTTTAATAATAATACGCGGGCACGGTGATGAAAAGTGTGTATTTCCAGGGCTCTTGATTATTGATTAACAAATCTTAGTACATAGTGGTTGAGATGCGGTTGAAACGGTCCAGGTAAGTGCAAATATTTGTGTCATGAGCTAGCATATTTATCAATGTAAGTTTGTACCTATACCTTTGTGACGGGTTCAATTATTAATAAAAAAAAAAACACTGGAAACATGAAAAAAACGGGCACGTTCCTAAAGCTATTTTTGATATTGTTTATTAAAAACCGCATCGTAACGTGTAAATTCCAACTCTAGTTACTAAGTACGTGTACAGTTTGCAAACATTAGTTATAGTACATTATACCGCACTTAATTATTTCATAGAAAGGGCTACATGAAATTCAATATGAGCGGCGTTTCAGCTAATTTCACAGAACCCGTTATTCAGGAAATTAAATTAATTAAAACCAAACTATTTACTCAATCAAGGTATAATTATGGAAACAAACTTAAATTCGACTTAAACTAAATATTTTAAAACGGTGGTTGAATTACATACACGGCACGGAAATCATTTTGAAAGCTAAACTAAGTAGCTTAAAATATTTCTAAGTGTAAATATGTTTTGTTTATAAAAAGTCAATAAAACTATGCAAAATATAATCTAAAAACATAGAATTGCATAGACGCTGCAAAAAAGTTGTTGCTTCATTCTTGATTGTTGTCATGGATTTTCGCGTCGTCTATGTAAGACATAATGTTTATTCGTAATACTTATGCTACGTATTTATTTGTGAAGTTATATTTGAAAATAATTCTAATGTTTATACGCTGAAACTTCCTCTTCTTCCTTCTTTACTGCCTGAATAAGGACCATAGACATCACGGCGTTCACCACCTGCGAACAGTTAAAATGTGTTTATGAATCCTTTGTTTAAAAGTTGACTAACAGTTGTATCATTATTTGGTACGGTTATATTATACACCTAAGAAATTAAATCAGGTTAAACGAATTAGTGTATACAGTGGGCTGTTCTTATTGCTCTTACCGATGTTTCAATATTATTTGGTGTCAGTTTGCAAAAAATATGGCAGCAATTGTTGATTACTTTGTCCCTAAGTTGTTTAAGTTGCTGGTAATTCTGTAGCTCTGCCTACCCCACTCTGGGATGAAGGCGTGACGGTATGTATGTATGAATGTTGTCCGTAAGTGAGTTCCTAAAACCAACAGTAGGATTCTGTCTATATTTTTTGAGACAAGCGAAGTTCTTGTCTGATTACTGAACCCAAACTTATAAACCCAAACAGTGGATCTACGTTAATTACAAAAGAGATTCTGTTGCCACCTCTTGACTTCATAGATTAGCTCGTACAAACATTCATATCAAACTGTCATCTGATCTATATACCAATGCATTCTTAATTTCATCCTATTCCAAAAACTAAACTTCAAAATAGACTTATAAAAAAACCAAACGCACTATCATAAACATATTAATGATTTATTTGTTTATTTAGGTACAGTCACACCAATATATAAGAAACAAGTCTAACTAAAAATAAGATTTGAAAAAATCCAACTGCTGTTTGGATAATGTCGTCAAAGAAATGTTACTTATCATGTATTTAATTTAATTTCGCCAATTTCACATTTAAATAATTTTAATATAGCCTATGACACTCTAGTGGTTAAGACGAATCTAACCACGTGTAATCTATTAAAATCGGTTTAGCCGTTTGATAGTTACGAACGGACATTGAGTCGGACATATATACAAGTCAAACACGTAACCCTGCTTTTGGTCTGTCCGTAACAAGTATGAGCACGATAAGACCTAAAAACCGTAATTGGGAAAACAACAAATTTCTTAGCCACAATAGATACAATATACAATTTTGGATTTTAGTACTTGTAGAATAGAGGAAAATTCAATATTTAGATTCACATCTACATAAAACAAAACAAAGACAATAGCGAAAAAGGAATACAAGTCTTCCGCAGCACTGGTAAAAAGCGGTAGAACGCTAGGTACGAGTCTAGTATACTCTGTACATGATTTTCACCACGTAATTAGTGGGCTGGTGGAACACCTGAAATTAAATAAAAAGCTTGTAAACTCACCGCAACCATGCAAGAAGCGAGAACGATGCCAGCCAGCCAACCAGTCTTGCCTTCGAGGTACCACGTCATCTCGTCGATGCAGCCATGGTAGTAAGAGTTCCCAGTGACAGAGTCTCGGCACTCGGAGGGCAAGGGCTTGCGCATACTGATGTAGTCCATCGGGCCATCAGCACCGCAGCAACCAATCTAGAACCAACGATATAGATGCACATGGTATTACAGATCTTTAACGCGTTAATGGAAAACATTCGTTTATTCTTTAACAGTGATCATGGGGCTATGTTTATATTGTTTATCTGAATGAACAGAAATAAGTTTGTTTAGCATTTAAAATGAGCATCCAAATGATGAAAATGGTTAATCCCTGATACTAATTTTGAGTGACTCTCAATTCAGATTTTATAAAAAAAAAAACGATTTTAAATGCAGCAACACTTCTGAATATGAGGTGCAAACAAAATTTCATTTAGTCATGTAATTTTCGTGACAAATGGAACGGTTTCAAAGCAAAGTTTTGATTAAACATTAATAAGTATTAAGTATTGCATCTTTATAAATCGTGAGTTGTCAGTGTAAAAGATATTTTTTAAGGAATACCTATTTATTACTCTGGACAACAGCAACAGTTCATCCTTCAATGCACGAATAGATAAAGAACCTTCCATTTACAAGATTAAGTTTAATTTTAACTGCATATTAAGTTTAATTTAATGCATATTAGGCATATTCACGTCGCTATTTTCATAGGCCGGTATCGCTACCGCCCCAATCGCCGCCCGTTTAGCAGTTTGTCCCTCAGACCGTGCTCGATCGAAGGGCAGACCATTTGATTACGGCCTCTGCCGACCGTAGCGTTCAGTTTACCGTTTTCCCCGCTACGAGTATGCACTTTCCTCGTCCATACAAATAAATACGTCACCGCCACGTCATGTCATTCAGTAGGTCTCGTTTGTGCTCAAGTGGTCAGAAAGAGATGCGTGAATCGACAAAATATACAAGGAGTAAATAACAGCCCCAGTCCAGCTGTCATTCGTGAAATGAGTTTTGCTGTTTGCTTCGTTAGGTGTAACGGTTTTGCGATGCTTTTTACGTTGAACATGTCAAAACTGGGAACTGGAAAAATCATGGTGTAACCGGAACTGCGAATTGATTGAACTACGTTTTAGTTTTATTCCGAGCAAATATACAGACTGGTTCAAAGTCGTATTGACTTGTTTGATGGTGGGTATGTTTGGTTTAAAAAATACATTAATAGCATAAAATAGTAGAAACAAATGAGGGCGTAACTGGGGCAACTGATAAATCCAAAACGTTGTGTCTATTGTGGCAACTTGTTTTGCTTCGATCAAAATAAAGTTAATTCCGTTTCGAGGATTTTTTGTTACGTACTGCTTGCTACCCATGAGACATATGTATAAAATATGGTTCTCTTATTTATCGCAGAAAATTTAATTGCCGATTATCACTTCCCAACCAATTATTCCCAGAATTTCATTTCGCCGAATGATCATGTGTTCGAATGATCAAAAGATATCGTTTTATTTACCAACCTCACGATTAGCAACTTTATGTTTTTTATTTTTATAAAGCCACATTTTATAATGCCACTTTTCGAGTAGTAGAATGGTTTACTTCGACTAATATACATGTTGTATTTTTTTTATAAAGCTTCTTTTTAGAATGCCACCTATCACTCTCCTTTCGGTTTCATTTAGTAACAGGTAATTTTTATCGCTGTCTGTCTGTCTTTTACAAATATTGAAAAAGTTGATTCTGGTCGCTGTTTGGTCACTGTTAACCTAACACACTCCTCCTCGCTTTGCTCGTCGTCGCACCTAACTGAACCCTGTCACATGTGAGATTTCAAAGATGGTTAAGAAATGAATCAGTTCGGCGAAATTATACTCAGAGAAAAGGCTGGAAGTAAAAAAAAAGTTGCCTAATGTAAGCAAAGGGAACTGTTGCACTGACGAAACATTATTCATGTAATAGTTTTTTGGCCTAGTGAAAGATTTGGCAAATAATAGACATCCTAAAAGTTTTAAGTAATTATAATAATCGACTTTAAAATAATTCGACCAAATGAAACGTTGTCAATCAAAAAGTTGGCAATGGTTAGTAGTCAAAGTGAATCATCGGCGAAAAGTTTGTTGGCAAGTGAAATTCGGACAATAAAAGTTTGGCGAAAAGGCCGGACACCATAAAATATTTGTACTTTAATGAAAGTAGGTACTAACGGAAAAGAGAGCTTTACTTTTTTTTCGCAAAATCTTCCTTTAAAAACAAGTACATCAATAATATTGCTAACTTTAGTAATTTTAATTAAAATATAAACAATTTCTTACCCCTTCCTGCACCATCCTCAATATTTCCCTGCTGCCCTCGTGCTGAGGGTTGTTCATGAGTCTCACGATGACGTCTTTGATCAGAGGCTGAATGCTGGAGTCGTAAGTGGAGAAGTCCAGAACGACGCACGAACCAACAAGGCCGAAGACAAACGTACCAATTTGTGTTGCAATATACTGAAAAATTAAATGTAGTTAGGATTTTTGTTTTTAATTATTAAGGACGCACCTCGCTATTTATTTGAAGTTACATTGGCGGTAAAAACAAATGATGACGCATCACGTCGTGGATATACGTAATAGTTATTTACATGTTCCTCACAACCACTATAATGTCACAATTCTTTTAGTGTGTGTTTTTTTTACACTAAAGTGAAACCAGTCCGTGAGTCACCTGATGGAAAATTGTTATTTGAAAAAATATAAGAATGGAAGACCATCTCACACAAATTGACCTAGTCCCAAATTAAGCTCTAGGCTTGTAATATGGGTACAAAGCCACGAATGCTTATACTGTCGAGAAGTAAATATCAACAACTCTTACTGAGTTGCTGGTGTTAACGGACGGTGGTGATTACTTCCCCTTAGGTAACCCAAAAATCTCGTTTGCTTCCCCGTCTTATAAAAACTCAGAAACACATCGCATCAGTGATGATTCATCACACGAATATTTGCCGATACCGGAAATCGAACCCGGGACCGCTAGTTTCGTAGGCACAGTCACTACCAAACTTACACCTTCTAATGTCACCAACTATAAAAATACTTACCACATAAAGCAACATAACGTTTTCCATAAGCGCCGCCCCACATCCGAGGAAGGCTACCACCATGACGGCCAGGGACCCGATCAGGATGATGTAGATGCCGATGAAGTACTTCTGAAGCTCAAGGACCCTCATCCACTCGTTGAAGCCCGGCTCTATGCAGATCCAGAGGCACAGCGCGAATATTGATATGCCGAATAACTGGAAACAAAGAAATGCTTTATTTGTTTATTTATTTCAACATATATTTACACCGCATTAAATAATAAAACTACGCTGTGAAACTACATTAGAAAAGAAAATAAAAAGGGTTCCGTACCAAATGTACCCTGCATGCATCCCTTCTATTACGCATTTGACTGCAAAATCAAGCTTGTGATAGGGAAAAAACTTATAAATAAAAAAAAAGATTTATCAATATTGGTATTTGTTAGTAAAACATACGTAACAATAAACATTATCACCAAATTTAAATTTCGTAGGTCAATGGTAAGATAAAAACTCATCGGAACATCATAACTCATTTAGTAAAAATGGGATTAGCAGAACAGATCATTTGCTACTTATAGTGGTAAACGATAGCTTTTATGTGTCTATTATATTAGCCAGATTTTTATGGCATTGTAAAGGCCAATGAGCATACATGTCACCTGATGGTAAGTGAGCTCTGAAGTTCATAGACATTTGCCTGTAGACAATCACAAGACTGCAAATGCGTTGACAACCCTGACGAATTAGGCTTGCTACACACGTACCACAACCACACCACAACGCAGCGACAAAAAGTAGTTGAGACAAAAAATATATCGTTACCACTGACCGCAAATTGTGGTCCTTGTAATTAGGTTTATGTATTTCATAGAAATTACCGTCCGACCACATCGCTTGTGGCTGCGATGTGGCGTGGTAGTGGTACGTGTGAACAGACTCTTAGATGGAATGCCGCTACGCTAGTTTTATTTTAGGCAATTTCCCCGGTTGTCTTACACAAAGCCGTCTCGATTTATCCAGAAAAGATGGGTGAACTACATCAAACCAAAGACAATGTTTGCAAGAATAATCCGTCTGTAAACTTTCCTTCAATAAACGTTCATGATGCTGTTTGTAATGAAACAATTCAAGTTCCAAATACAAATGAATATCAGGATTCATTTCAACGCGACCACGCATAACATCATAACACTTACCTACGAACTAACCACGGGACTGTAAAAGTAATAAAACTGAGGCTAAGATAAAACGCGAACAATAGTGATGTCGGGGGCTGAAAGTTTTATAATCTCATTAATGCCGTGAGTGAGCGCAGTTTTATTCGGTGGTAGAACAGATCCAGTCAACCACGGCACCCTTATAATGGCCTTGTTTTTGCCTCGCTGATACATCGCTGAAGATAAAAGCGAAATGAGTTGCCCTCGGATTGTTTTGTGGAGATGTATCATCTATGAATACAGGGGTGTTTATTTTTAAAGACAAGTTGTTGGAGGTTATGTTGAAGTGTTTGTGTGATTAATTTAAACGCACAGTTAATGTAAACTGTAAAAAATATGTTTGCCTTAGTCGTTAATAGGTTTAACTCCATTTATTTTTATTAGACTTTGTTAGTGTTAGTGCAAGGGAAAACCCCTTTTTCAGCATGTAGACAATACTATTTAATATAAAATTCTGTAATACTACACAATGAAGACTAAGTATCTACATGGTATTTTTTAGAAACTTTAAATTTCGCAGACAAAATTGACAGTTGCTTACAATTTTAAAATATTTGCTATGATTCAAAGCACTTATTCGAATACACATTTTTATAAAAAACATAATTTAATTTTCATAAGGTTCAACTAACAAAAGGCACATCCGTCTGCTTTGCTTCGGAATAAAGAACCTATTTAAAATGTATAACTATACGAGAAGGACACGGGTAAGCACTGAATTTATATATTAACATTACAACTGTTACCTTCTCCGCCTTAATCTTCGCCAAAAACGCCCTAGCTGCATAAACTGACAAATGTCGAGACATCCAACATCGCAAGTTTCACAATATTTAACCTTTGTGTCAGTTCATTCCTCGTAATAGACTTTTGTTTCCCTCGACTCCAGGGATACACGAGTCGAGAAAGTAGGTAAATTGGTAACAACAAAGTCATAAACAAATTTGTCTTGATGTATCTCGCAGACAAGAGTTACTGGCTGTTATGCCGCGTGAATTGACTCCAACTTTTACATGTCATTTAGTGAACACCCTGCTTTTGATTTCTTTACTGTCAGTACTAAGCACTAAGCACTTTTGATTTCTTTACTGTAAGTCGAGCACCGGCAGTCTTAGGATTAGTAAGTATGTTTACCTTTTCTATTGTTTTCTATTGTATTAATTTGACATCGTATATTTATTTTAATGTTTTGTTTTTTTTTTCATTATTTTGACAATTTAATTGACCTCTATATTTGCACGCCTGCATGCAAGCTTCATACATGAAACATAATGTACTGTAACATACTATACTGTGTCTATGCAAATAAATATTGTCTGATTTCTGACTTCTGATTCTGATTTCTAAGGCACAAAAATAAGTTGGCTTTTGTTAAATAATATACGTTTTTTATTAAACATCTTACTTACTACCGTAATGAGAAAGTGTAGGAGCAGCTTATTTATTTGAAGTCATAAAACTTATTTCAAGTCTCTTTGCTGATTCTGTATCTGTATTATTTGAATTTCAGTAATTATTTGTGCTCTAGAAACTGATGAGACGTCTTTCCAAGTTAATAATTTAATCATAAATCTGTATTCCAGCGATTTCAACTGAGCCCGAAGTTAAATAATGTTAACAAAATAGCCGTGAAAAGGAGAAATTGCGACTGATAATTCAATTTGTACAATTTCTAAGATCAATATTCGGTGGTTAGTAAGTTACGGCTCTCATTTTACTCGCAGCGAAAACAAAACCATAAGATGGGATCGTTTACGACGTCGTCAGATCACAGGGATGGATGAAATGAATATTCAGGGAACTACAAAACAAAACTTGGCCATATCTACGTTTTTATTGTACTTTTGTCTACAAAAGCCGTCGCCCAGACAACAGCGCTGTTCGCAATCCATTAGGGCCCGCCAAATGATGCGGAAAGTTGACTTGTACGTTTGTACGGGCTGTGGAAAAATCATATAATGCCCGCTCGACTCGTACGCGATTAATGCTCGAATACACCCGATGATAAACGAGCCGCTGAGAGTGAAGGTTTAGGCGGAATCGATGTTATTACAGAGTTATTGGGAAAGTTTTGTAATTGACACAATTTGGGTAAATGTCTTTAACACCCGTTAACAGCCTCCGCGGCGCTTTCCTGGCGTTACATTCTACTGAAATTAGAGTAGGCAGGGTAAGTACTGTTTGATCTTCTCAGCCTGTAGGAACCAATTTTTTAATGTATTTATATGTTTTATGTACCAACGCAAACCTATAGAAACAGTAAGAGTCAGTTGGCCTAGGGAATATGCGTTATCTGAGAGTTAACTGCTGTAGAAATCGGTTCCAGTGTAGATATGGCTGAATTGACACAGGTATCCGCATCGCGGTTCTATATCTTGTTGTACATGTTTGTTTGTTGCACTGTTTATCTAAACGACGATCAACGAAAGTAAGTACAATAATTGTCCTCCTCTTTGGGTTTCGCCTAAGGGTCAATTAACGATGCGACGCGACGCGACGCTGCTTTCACATGGGACTCAAAATATACTTTATTTACTACACGAAAAGGTAAACATTTCATGGTGAGAATTCGTGCTGCGTGGTGCAACGTATTCTGAATTCTCACAATGAAATGTGTACCTTTTCAAGTAGTAAATAAAGTATATTTTGAGTCGCATGTGCGCGCATCGTCGCGTCGCGTCGCGTCTCGGTGTGAGTTGACCCTAAGTGATATTAAGATAAAATGTATAAAAATTTGCATAGATCTAAAGATAATTAACGCAGACATAGTCACAGGTAAAATGCAATACAAGATCTAGCTAAATAAATTGAAGAAAACCCGAAACATTCCGCGTTAAATATTTTACAGACATGAATCCTTTACTTAATGCAACGTTAAGTGGTAAGATAGCATCGCCCTAATGAAATCTTCAGACTAAAATATATTCTTTTTACTTTTACGTTGTATTCTGCTTGCATTAAGACACAAACATTTTAGAGTGCACGAGAAAAATTGTTCAACATGTTCGCAGAAAAGCACTATCCATGTAAGTTTTCATGGGGGTTATTCTTAATATTTCGGTCAATCGATGCTCTGTTCAACGACCAACACAACTTGATCCACCTGCATGCAAGTTTTGCGTAGCATCATGCACCTACGTTTTTGTTGAACTGCGTCGAAAAACCAATAAGAATAGCATGAAATATAAGAATAACACCCTAGAAACTGTCTCGTCGGATACGCGACGCAAAATTAATGCGTTTGATAAGAACGAAAGCGTAAACGAGCTCTGTTTGCTCGCGTAGATACATCATAAAAAGCACATTTGAAATCGCGTCTGGGCGTCTCGATGTAACTACGTTTGCCCCTTTTCGGAGCCAAAAGGCTTTTATTTACTTTTTTGGGATGTTCAAAAATTTATAGCATCGTAAAAACTCGCACCGCGCTCGTTTGCCATGCAGGAGCCGCTCTGAGGGAGTACGAATATGACATCATAATATGATTACAATGTACCCAATATGCTGAGTAGGTGTGCTGATAAGCGCCCGCCGCGTACGGACAATGCTCGCGTTTATTATGCATAAATAACAACCTCATCCGAATACATTTGTAAAGAAGATCTGGTTTAAATTTCGTCGCTATAACGAAATATTGCGTTTCCTTTTCCTCGCTTTAGCCACATTGAGCTGAAACGTTTTGAGTGGCAAAAAACTATTATTTCTGTCGCAGCGTCCCGGTTTTCCCGGTAACAGCCGTCAGTCCCGCTTCCCGCTGTATCTCCTCCGAGACACCTGCGAAGCTGGAATAATAAAGAGTTTTACAACGTTTCAAAATGGGAGTTTTTCCCGCAATTCAACCACAACGTGCACTTAAGGGATTTGAATATCTTATATGGTGGGTTTTATCTATTCCACGTAACTTCGGGATGAACGGATTCGTCCCTATATTTTAAACCCTAAAACAATTCCCTTAACACGAATGGCGTTTCCACACAAGGTTAGGACAATCGGCTTTCGGGCGCTCGCGGATGCTAAACCGCCGCGATTCAGAAGTTGGAATAGAAAATAAATCTGTGCGAAGGCAATTTTATATAAATTGCAATCATATGGGTAGAACTGACTTCTTTACGGGTCTGCCCCTCGAGTTAACGTTACAGCGTTTACGGGGAAGATTGCGGAAAAATAAATTTCGCAAATGGAATGAGACGCCACTGTGAGCTCGGAGTCAGCGAATAAACTGGGATTCGAGACTTCAGCATCTTATTTTCATTGCTCTGAGGACCTCTTTTCTCTTGATACCATTTATATTCAAGATGTTAAGTGTTGCTGTCGCATGCAGATTTTGCGACTTAAGCTGTGGTTATAGTGACGCATTATTGTTTAGGGGATTGTTTTGTTACTACTTTTAAATATTTTCTTACGATACAGTAATATGTTGGCGAAACAACGGTGCAAAATCTCCAACTTTTGCTTAATGTTTTTCTTTGTAATATTTCTGTCATAGATTTTTCTTAAACTGCTACTTTGTCAACTAGCCCGTCATTTAGGCGGTGGCCATGTCAAAGTGAGATGAAGTTAAGCAAAACCTTATTGGCATGACATCTTGTACACTACATTTTATACTTTGAAATGTTTACTATACCTATGTTATCCAATTAGCCAAATTAATATCTTCAAGTTTTTTAATGATTCCTTAAATTTGTTATAAATCGTTTAAGGGTTTTTTTAATGAGCACTTTTAAGTAAATTTTGTGTATTAACACCTTACTTATCTTCCACATAAGAAAAACCAAGCGATTACAATCAGACCTTCGGGTTATATCTTTTGAAATAGTTCGAATCGTAATTTAACGTCCCGGCTGTATTTACACTGTCAGAAAATTCGTAAAACAATTTATATCTTCATTAAACAGAGCAAACAACCACGTCTAATAGATCGCAAATTGGAGAGGCGATACAGCGCCAAAAACGTTCGCAGCTTCGAGTGTCGTTCAAACCGCACCTGAGCGTTCGTTAAGGTGTTCCAAGCGCAAATGAGAAATAATTGTTGAAGTTATCGGAGACTCGGTTTCGCTAATTGAGTTTTGGATTTAAGCCAAGACGAACTGACTTTATTCAGAACTGACAACTTGAGAGACACTAACGATATCGGTAACGGAATAGTTGAGGTGTCGTGGCTGTTCGGTTTGTTGACTGTTCTCTACTTCACCTGCATGGATCGTTCGTTATTTTTGGCTCATAATAAATAAATATAATATCAGAGGACAATCACACTAATTGGCCTAGTCTCAAACTAACCTCTAGGCTTGTACTATGGGTACATTTTTTTTAAACTGACTAAAATAAGAAAAGTTAAAATCTTAGAAATTTTATATAACTCATCTGTGCGAAAATTTGGCAAGGTTTATTTGCCGATTTGACAACGATAAACTTACTTATATAGAGGAATACATAGAAAACAAATACTCGCCTTCATCACATAAATATCTGCCCTTTATACCTACTGGGCTTTGAACGAGGGACCGCTAGCTTCATAAGCAGGGTCAATACCAACTACGCTAACTGTCTTTATCGTTAGAAACAGTGATGAAAGCCTTATATGAGTGCGAAAAGTTGGAAATATATCTTTCGGACTCTTTCCACTCATACAAAGTATAGCCAGAGGCAGACTACAGGTCTCTGGCTGACCACTGGTGACTTTACCCTACTCGGTCGACCACCTAACTATTTTTATCATCTAAATTCAGCAGTTGCCAGTAAATTTGCATGGTTAAGTTGGGTTAGTAAACGTGTCTCCAGCTATTCACGTAGGTCTTTATTTACTTTATTTTAAAACTAGCTGTTGCCCGCGACTCTGTCCGCTGAGAAAAATAAAACAGCCTATATTACTCAGGGATAATGTAGCATTCTAATGGAAAAACCTTTTTTGAGTTTATTCGGTACAAATATAAAAATAATACAAATATTTCCCCTTTAAAATATTAGTGTAGATATAGGTAGGTACACGTGGCACACGAAATGACGTCACTGATACACGCGTGGCCTGCCACGATGGGCCTCCCACGCACACGCCAGCTCACGTGGCACGTACATCTCTCCACTGTGGCACAAGGACAAGCTCCGCGGCATGGATCCGTAACGTTTTCTTTTTCATTAATTATAAAACAGTAAAAAAACATTTATAAAAATAACGCAAACAAACGTGCAGTTATATGATCCAACGAGAGAAACTACAGTTCCATAAAATAATAAATTGAATAGTGAAAAAAGTATACAATTTACGTGTGATATGACATTAGTTAGAGTTACCTAAAATACACATGTAACATAATATTTCATTGCAAATAGCATATCTGATACCCAATAGAGACAATACAGTACCTAAATACATTTAAAAGGAGGTTACACCTATAATCGTATAACAAGGTTCGGAGAACACAGACAGTGAAGCCAGCACTTGCATCGGCTACAGTGGAGATGTTGATATACAGTAAGATCGATAGACCTACTTGACTTATGACAGTAATGGAGGTGCGTGTGTGGCGTGCGTCACAGTGGGCTTCTGGCTTTTGATAGTTAAGTAGGTTCTTTACTCATTATTAGATATTTTGTCATGTTAAACTACAGAGTAATTGGATTGTGAAAGGATTTTGAGTTTGTTGCTTCTTTCTTGGTCGCTCTCAAGCACCCGAAATTGAGGTCTAATATTGATTAGACCTCACCGGAACAGGTGCTCAACGGAACCCATAATGTCTGTCTAACACTGCACATTTTACTCGTCGTCTCATTCACGTTTAATGCAACATTACGTTTTAATCTCGTCTTGCGGACCTTTTATGGTCGTGTTTATCAATGTGGATAAACGTCGATAAAACATCTGACCAGTAAGTAAGTGCGGGAGTGACGAATGCTAACCACCACATTAAAGGCTGCTGTAGTTTGATTTCTTAACGTTATATAAAATACATACATATATTAGGTAAACAAATTAAAAAAAACATGCTATAAACTGATTACTAAGAGCTCGCATTAGCACGTGTTCTACGCGTTCCAAATTCGAATTCAAATTTGACGGTTAAGATGGGCTGTTTGTTTTGTGCCATTGAATTAACTTAATAACCGCGGTATTCGCCGAGTTGAGGCCACAACTCCGCGATTTACAGCCGCGCCACGTGCCGCTAATGTGAACTGTTTGCCGCCAACTTCGCTACGTTACTAAGTAATAACTGAGCAAGTTGTGATGACCACGGTCTTAAGCGACGGGGTTTTTGGTTCAGCTGTCTAGTTAAGTTTTGACTAAATGTGTGAAGAGGTTTATGTTTTGATATTTAGACTTTAACTGCTAAGACCCTATGCTGATTTCAAATGTGATATAATTTAGGTATAACGGTCCTTTATAAGACCAAGATTAAACTAAATAATACCATTAGGTAACTAAATCTTTTTTTAACAGCAATTTACTTGTTACAATTTACTAGATAACCCAACATAACTCTTGCAAATAAAGTCATATACGTAAGAACTTAATGCGTTAAAATGAAAATATCATATTATAGTAGGAGATCCGAATAGGAGACGATTTGCACCGGGCTGTTTATTCGATAAAAAGTACATAATAAGTATAAGTATATAGTCAAAAAATAAATAAAAATGATATTAAAAAAAAAGTTGTTTAATAGACAAATTACATCCTAATCGAAAGTATGAAGCCTTTGAAATATGTAAGCGTTTGGTTTAGTGCAAATTATTAGTACCGACTTACCTATACCTATTCGCCACATATATTTAGCATAGTAAATATGATATAAAATACTTTTCATCGAATAAACAGCCCGGTGCAAATCGTCTCGTATTTGGATCTTAGACCAATGGGTTGGTAATAATTTATTTTGCACATAGGGGAGGTAGGGGACCATTGGGCAGCTGGGAGGTTCAGGCACTACCATATAACTTGTAAGGTAGTGCCCGAACCTCCCGACTGCCCAATGGTCCCCTACCCACCTTACATAGGTCGTAACTTATATTTACAGAAACGTCTATTCATGTCTTCTCAGAATGGAGTCACCAATCCGGAATTCAGAAGATTATATATACAGGATGTGTGCGCTTGATTGAATTTTTATGAATCAGACATGACGACAGCATACTCGGAAAGAGGACAATGGGCTTATCTCGCGATAACGCCGAAGGTACTGAAATAAACATCGCTTGTTGATGTACGTTATTTAATTTGCGTCATTTTATTCCTGAATTTTCTTTGATCCATTTTTTTTCCGAATTAACCTTGTTTGTTATGTTTGATGTTGGTAAAACCATTTTATTAATATGAATAGTGACTGAATTTCAAGTCTAATTATCAAACATGGATAATTAATGTTATCATTATAATTATAATAACTTGTAAATAATGTATTGTATTAGTTAAATGTTGGCCAAGCACCTTTATTTAGGGCTTCATTCCAATTTGATTTAGGTAACCTTGTTTTTACATCGTAATCACATCGTTGACGCTATAGGTAGGTTCTTTTCTGCTCGGCAAAACCAAATTTCATGACATGTTTTTGTATTGTTTGTATCTCAGCCACCATTACTGTCCAGTTATTAAGAGCTAACGATAACATGTCACAAGCAATTAGGTTTTACCGAGTAGAATACAGCCCCCTGTAAACATGATAACGATACAGAAACAAGATGAGCTGAAACAAAGTACAATAGAGGCCCAGGTAAGAGTTATCAGTAAATAAAGGGAAGCAGAAATGATTCACGACACGTGAGTCATTTCATATTAGTTATTGCGACTCACAATGAAATTCCATAGACAATAACATAGAATATTATAGCCTAATTCAATAAAACTACAACCTATTCCTAAGTTCACATTATTAACGCTGTAATACAAATTAAACCTTGCGTTGTACAGCACAGAGTTGCTTTTAGACAGTGAGCTGACTAGACTAGAACGGCAGATAGCGCAAATAGCTTCGAGTTAAACCCTAACATGCAATGGCATCACCGTTCAATTCTGCACGTAATTTAAAGCAAACACTTGAAATAAAAGTGGAATGAGGTCCAACGGGCGAGCTCAATACATACCCAGAAGACGACATTGAAGCAAAACAACGTGTACTTGATGCAGTAGATTTGGGATTCCAGTTTCCCGACTCCCGGTCCCTTTCCTTCTCCTTTACCAACAGCCATTGCACTCTTTCACTTCACACCACTTTTTTTTAAATCAAATAAACGCTGTCCATTCGCGAACTCGTTCGTATTGTAACTGGCTGGTTTCGTTATCTGCGAGATAAAGCTTTACACATTAGGTAGGTTATCTGTGTTTGCTCTGATAAAAAATACGAAAAGATAAGAATGGAACGAATTGCCACACCTTGTATATTATTGCCCTTGCTCACACTACGGCAGGTGAATTTTGTATGCAGCCATAGTATTGGGGAAATCCTTGGAGAGTTACCGGTTTAGCAAAATGTCAAGTAAAGCGGTGGCAGCTTTAAATTTGCGGCGTAGCGTATTTTGCGAATTGTCATAGGTATACAGATAACGAAGTTATCATTATGTAAGTGTCTTATGTCTTATGATGTACAAGTTACGGGCGAATGTTTACGGGTAGTTTATGACGCCCAATAATTGCCAACGATTGTACATCATTGGCTTCCAGAGCTATGTTTCTCGCTCGCTACATGACGTATCTAATCGCATATTAAGGCTAAAGAGTCTTATGCCTTATGATGAATAAGGTACGAGTCGAAAGTTTACTTGGTAGTTTATGACGCCGAATAATTGCCAACGATGTACAGCCCAAATTTTTTTGGGCATCAACAATTCCGCTCCAGTAATTTTATAAGGGTTCGCGTTTATAAATCAAGTCCATCGATGCTGGTTGGACCGGAACGTGTTCGAAATCCGATAAACGGATTCAAACTATATAGGAAATGGATGTGGCCGATATAAGCTGTACACATAAATAAGGAAGATGTACGACGTTTTAGAAAATCCCCACGCACGAGGCGTTCGCAGTAAATCCTACGGTTGCAACGGCATAAATTTCGCTATTCGTGGGGAGCATCCGAGGCGTTTGAGCTTTAAAAACATTTACGTGGCTACGACATCGCGAGGTGTTCGTGATATTTCACTATTCACTAGTTTCTTGAATATTACGTGAGTTAAATGCAGAGTAAGTATATTATAGCAGAGGGATTAGTTGAGCCGTCCTTGAATAACTAAAACATTGCGTTATGGTTTACTTGGGTAAAAATACGAGAGCAAGCTATCGTCAAACAAAAGATACGAAGTTGATAGCTCGAACACCATGTAAAGTTTGTAGTAAATTTATCTAGCCTTATCTATTTCTATAATTTTGATTTAAAATTTTGAATGGCGTGTTACTTGTGTATGTTTTCTGTGGTATGATGAGGCTAACAATCATAACCTAACCTAACCTAACTTACTCACCTAATGTTAAGTGCCTTCAAAACCCTGATATTTGCAATCGCTTCAAAGATGTTTCTGCTTCAATGCTTAAAATTTGCCAATTGCCTTATCGGTACCATATCATACCTATTAAACAAACTGATATAAAATACGATTAGAAAAAAGACTGCTTGTAATATTAGATTACTTGCGCAAGTAGGGCCTCCTGTCATTTTATTTTTGAATTTTTACTTGTTTTAATTGCAGCAATACGAGTAGAAATACACACTTTGATAGAAATACAAACGCTGATAGACAAACGGACTGACAAACGTACAACGAAGGCTAAGCATTAGGATCCCGTTGGCACACTTTGAGTACGGAGCCCAATTAAATGGCTGTCAACATTCATTTGTCACATATACCGGAAAACTAATAGCTAGGTACTGAAAAATATGAAATAAAAACCGAATTTAAGAAACTGACTAATTAATCGAAGGCATAGCCAAGACGCAAACGTTGCTACTCGTAACGATTCTGTTTTCTATCGATTTGAAAAATGTGGAGTTGACACAAGGTGGTCGAGTCGATCTGACATCCTCTTACAATCCAATCCTTTTTTTTTGATAAAAAGGAGGCAGACAAGCAAGCGAGCACTCCATGATGATCAGTGATCATCGCGACCCATAAACACCTGCAACACCAGAGGAATCGCAGGTGCGCTGCCGACCTTGAAGAAAAAAGTAGGCTCATTTTTTGAAGGCCCTCATGTTGTATTGGTTCGGAAATACAGACGCCCGGAGCTGATTCCACATAGATAAAGGTGCGTGGCAAGAAGGCCCTCAAAAAACGCACGGTCCTATTTATCCTATATATTTTATCGGTTTTCGAAAATCACTAACTCACCGTTATGCATCTTGACTGCTCATTTGTTTTTATTTTTTGCTGTTGATTTTTCGTATGCTTATTATGCCAAATTTCATCCCAAGAAACATTTACATTACCCAAAATTACTAAAACTCCCGTAGGAAACGTTAAAAGTTGTATTACTGCTTCTAATTAAGACGCAAACGGTTGTATACATTTAATAACGTGAAACATGCACCGGTAGTCAAGTTGCCTGTTTCATTTCAATGGCTCCTGCGATGCACTCTCACTTAAAATTAATCCGCGGATGCCACTGCGGTGACTATTTACAAAGCGCCCGCGCTCCCTCTTGGCTCTTCATTTCGCTTGCAGAACGTCGCAGGGCTGACAGTTGATACAATATTTATTTTTTCCCTAAATTGTCTACAGGGATCGCATAGCTTGGCAACAAGTTTGACGCGGTGACAGGTAGAAGTTTAATATTTTCAAGCGGCAACAACCATCCTTATGCAGCAGTTTTGGTTGCGAATTGGATCTAATCGTAGTTGCCATCGGTTTTACTTCAAAAAACGCCGTGTATTTTTTCCAAGTTACACCAAATTCTGTTTTTCTAAGTTACATATAAAAGTATACATTTATAAGGCAGAAAATGATCGACTTTGAGACTGCTAAAGGACTTCTTAAGTAGGTACTCAATGCTTTTAATTGCAAATTATTACTTGATATTTCAAAATGCATTATGGTTTTGTTTCAACAATCGGAGGTGTAATTCTCTTAAGAACTCTTTGAAACTATGAGCTAAGAAAAGCACTCTAGAAACTAAACGCGTGGGCCGATTTTGTTGATTGTTATGCCAGTCGCTTTGTTTTAATATAGTGAGTGTCACGGTAGTAAGTAGTCGTGGTGACAGTAATCCAAATTCAATATGGCGGCATCCAGACAAAATAATGTAAAAAAGAAAAAAAGTGGGGTATCATTGAATAGATAGGTATCTTTACGTTTCTTTCATTTTTCATTTTGAATTATTATTTAGCATTTATAACGATTGAAATTTGGTTTGTAACGATTGGATTTAAAGCTTTTATATTTTTATCATTAAAGATCTTATTTTTTTATTGCCAACCCTGTGTATTTGAAACGAGGCTCGCAGACATGGGTAAATAATTTTCCTGATTACCGAGCAGCGTCTTCGTTGTGCGACCGGGAGCGAGTTGTCCCGACCTCGGGAAAATATTAAAAAGTACGCGGAGTGCGGGCATGGTCGGTGGGTTCCGCTATTAACATTAAAATTGGTTTGGTTTAGTACTCGCATTGGTTTGCCTTTGGCGTTTTTATATAAAGCAGCGTCTGTACATTTGAGAAGTGTTTATGAACGATGTGGTAAATAAAAATTAAAAATTAAAGATGAAAAAAAAAGTTTATTTCGTCTCAACAAAGTTCCTGAAGTATACTCAGTTTTTTTTCAGAGAATAAGTAAGTTCAAGAAAGTTTACCTTATCCTAGTTTATTGACATTCTGACAAATACAAGATTAACACCGCATGAAAACTGAATAATGGTCACTTACTATTTGTGACTATAAAAAATGATTGTTATTGGAAACCAAAGAGTATTTAGATTCCAGACCAAATATTTGTTTCATTTTTCACGTTTTATTGCAAGAGAATTTGGTGAAATTAATGTAATTTGGTATTTGATACAGTACTTTTATTTTAATTATTTTAGTGTTTAGGAAGAAGTTTAACGATGTTTTTTTTAATATTATGCATAATTATAACGAATAAATTAAAAGTGTAGGAAAAATTTAACCTAATCCATAAATTATCGAAAAGAAAAGAAAGGGAAACATTCCGTTTCTTTGTAACCAATTTTCGGCTCCCTCTAAAAGTTATTGAACTTTGTTTTGTCTAAGTATATCTATATAGTAATTAGGTAAGTATTTTTTAAGATCAATTACCTACCAATACCTATTTAAAACGCTAATCCTTAATGGTTTTCATATAAGAGTTCCTTGCCAAAATATGGTTAATTCTTACGATACCATCATTTTCAGCTTTAATTTTCCAAAGAGATGTGTTACACAATTTCTAGGTAAAACTAACAGCTTGATGGGTAACTTTGACAGTAAACCCTGTGTGTAACATAATGATAGGCGGCTGCACGAAACGATATTAATCTATATTAAACAATGATGGATTGACATTTCAACACTTTTCCAACGCATCTGTTTCGCTTAAAAGACCATGCCTTCAAACGACAAACCAAACAAACAAAGTCATACCTATTTAAATTTTATTAATGTGCGGTTCTGCCTGTTTTTGAACCCTAAGTCATTCGCAGGGCATGCAGCCGACTTACACCTAAAACTTCTCAATTGGACCCGGATAGATACTCGACGACGAGTACGACGAGAAAATTGATTCCCGGGTACTTTCTTGAGATGCAATTTAATGTGTTAAATAACTAGGAGAAAATTCGAACGATGTTTGCGCGCTCCGTCTTGGCAATACCTTGTTGACGTGTCGAATGAGGTAAGTTTGGAATATGATGAAAATGTGAATATGAACGTAGTTAAGTAAGTAGGTTCTATCAGCCCGATGGAACTGACCCACCATAGAGCTCACAGCGACGTTATGATTCAAGTCGTAAGAAGTGTGAATAAAAATGTTTTATGGTGTCACTGTGACATCTTTCTATAGTGGGTCAGGGTTCCATTGGGATGAGAGTACCTATAATAATTGAGGGATATTTCAAATAGGTATAAAATGTAGTATACCTAATATTGGACAGATACTTCAAATTTCGTTCGTTTTCGAGTTACATAAAATCGTCGAATAAAATGCTTCGTTCGCTATAAAACTTTCAAAAAACGAAACGATAAACGGATTCCAGTTTACATTAAGGATTGTATAATATTGTAAATTCAACAAAGGTTTAAAACTGGTTTAATTCGTAAGGGAATTTGAGCACAGGTGGAGTACAATTAAATTGTGCAGGTAGGACGTCCGAGAAAATGTAATAAACGACTCGCCCCCGACCAAATATTTAGAGACTTTGCACTGTGGCCACATTGCTAGCGTAGTTTAATGCCTTGATCAAATTATTTTGAGGTAGGGAAATTGCTTTTTCATTTAAAAAGAAAACACGGTCATTTAAATTGCTAAAATTGTGGACTTGAAATGTTAAGGTATATTTTGGTTCTTTATGTAGCGGAGACTTTTTTATCAGTAGGATTCTGTTGGCATATTTTTTCCGGTGGATTGAAGTTGACCTGCTGGAGCGTAAAAACTACACTTAGGGTGTGGATTCTTAGCTTACCCACTTTATAAGTCAAGTGAGCGAGCTCGAATGACTTCGCTCATTCGATCGACAATTTGACAGAGAGCCGTTTTTAAAGAAAATGACACCTCTGAACAGTCTTGTACAGTAGTGGTAATATACCTAGGCCTTGTTGCCTGAAAGAAAGTTATTCCATTATATTCTGTTCTATAAGCGAAGACAGCAAATGCGAGTTAGTAATCGAGATTTTCATTATCATCCTCATCGAACCATCGGAATTACTTTAAAAATAAAAAGGGAAAAACTACAGACAGTTTCAAGCTTCCATACAAAATGAACAGTAATTTTATATTACAAGTATGGGGTATGTGGTGTATTAAAATACAATAAATTGTTACTTTTCGCAGTGTTATACGTTGGTTGAAGTTTTAAAAAATGACGTAGTACTGGTGGTTTAAATAATTAAATCTGAATTATTTCCGCACCATGATTTATCGGGTGAAATATTTTTTTTTAATGCTACTGGAAATGTAACACCGTTCCACATTCTTATGTAATTTTTGATTTATTACATACTGAAGGAGTTTAGTTTAGGTTGAGAGAAAGGGACAAAACTGTATCATAACTGGATAGCCATTGTTTCTATTTTACTAAGAGAGGTTTCTGTGTGGACTTATTCTTAAATCAGTATTGTTGTTGATAGAACTATTTATGTTTAATCAATAGCTATTTAATGCAATTTATTTTAACTAAAATCAAAACATTTTTTATTGTTTTCAATGGCTATATGTAAAAAAGTTTTATTTTATTTTATGGCACAGCGAAGGCAAACGAGCACACAGGCCACCTGATGGTTAGTGGAAACTGTGACCCATAGACATTCGCATTCACAAGAATGCAAGCCTAAGACTGCAAATGCGTTGCCTACCCTGAGAACTAAGATTGAATGCCTCTATGCTAGGCTGTCTTATCCCCAAACCGGAACACAACAATGCTAACACTGCTGTTTGGCGGTAGGTTAATGGATAAGATGGTGATAGCGATCCGGACGGACCCTGCACAGGGTCCTACCACCCGCACTGTTTAGTAGGTTTAAACCTTTCTTTTGGGTCACTCTTTCTATTGCTGAAAACTGCGCTAAAATCCGTTGAGGAATTTAAAAGATACTAAATATGTAAGAAGAAAGAAATGATACTAAATATGTAAAGAAGGTAAAAAGATTAGATTTGATGATGCATTGGCCTAGTTGGTAGTGACCCTGCCTACGAAGCTAGCGGTCCTGGGTTTAAATCCAAGGTAAGGGCAGATATTTTGTGTGTATTTAAGAATTAAAATTCTCTATATAAGTATTTATATCGTTGTCTAGTACCCGTAGCACAAACCTAGAGCTTGGTTTGGGATTAGGTCAACTGGTGTGACATTGTGCCCTGGGATTATTTATTATAGAACATGTGATGGCAAAAGACCTGACTGCTGCACTTTGGTGCCATTGTGTTTGGGCCGCCCCTTGGCTTGGGACGTAACATGCTTGGACACGTTAGCTCCGCCTCACGTCGAGGGATCCGCTCATCGCCGCTGACCGTGCCCAGACCATCAATTGCCGCAAATACGCATTTCTCAATGAAAATTACTATTTTGCGGCCCTTGCGATGGAAACATTGGGTCCGTGGTCATCCGACACCAGAAGTAAAAGAGGTGTCGGAAAGACTTATTTTGTCGGCGGGTGATCCCAGAGCGGTCTCGTTTTTCACGCAGTAGCGGCTCAGTCTAGCTGTGCAAAGGGGGAACGTGGCCAGCAGTTTAGGGACCGTGCCACGAGCGGGTGTAGCAAGGGGTATTTATATAAAATATATATAAACTAACTAAGTGAGTTTCTTGCAGCGTTTCTCTGAGTTTCTTGTGGCGTTTCTTCTCAGCAGTGGTCTCCTCTTGGGAAGCGCTGGTAGATACTTGACGTGTAAAAGTACCCGTGCAGCATACTTACAGTTTTTTTTTTATCTTTAAGTTTATGTATATTTTTAAGATTTATTGTAATTTTGTATATGTTTGATCAATAAATTTCATTATAGAACATTGACTACCTAATACCTACTTACACCTGATTGTGAGTTAAAAACAAAAGTTATAATTAAAACTCAGTGTTTCCGCCACCTGTATGTATTGTAGCCCCACACTAACGCGTGGCGAGTGGATTGCGCGTATGCGGAATACGTTGATCCTATTATAGCAGAAATGTCTCCAATCTCATACAGTCGTCCATAGCATTCTGCGCCTGAGTGATGCCTTACTTAATTAACGTTCCGTGAAGGTTTGTATATGGAAAAGTATTTAGACGGTAAAATTGTATGGGTATGTATAAAAATATTATCATTCATGTTGTTTGAATAAAATCATTATTTAATTATTAAAAAGGAAATAAATGAAGACTATAAATTCAATTAAATAACATAATCTATTTAAAAATGTAAATTTAATTGATACGTTTATTCTAGGGTTGTGGTATCACAGTTATGGCTTCCTTAGTGAGCTTTTAAAGGATTTACCAATAAAATTATCCTTTTGGTATAATTTATGACGCATCACGGGCTTGATTTATTTTTTATTTTTAATAAAGCTTTTTTATCAAACGCCGAGGATGAGTTAATTTAAGCAAAGTAATAGGCTGCAGAAAATACTTTATGAAAACAATAAAACCGGAAAGAAAGCCTATAAATTATTTTTTCTAACCTAATATCAAATCCCGTTGCGTCCCTAAGGAAACAGAAGGAAATTCATCTTCAGATTTTTCCGCAGATGATTTTTTGCCTTAGGACCATTGTAATAAGAAGTAGGTTTAAGAAACTGCTTTGGGTGTGATGTGTAAAGTTTGATTAGGTTGCATGGTTACTTTTATTCTATTGTAAACCAATTGGAAAAGTTTCTTGAAATGAAACTCTCGTTAAAACGTTCTAGGTAGGTATATTACGTACGCACTATTAGGTACTCGAGACCTTACAAAAAAAAGCCTTTGAGAAATTTTGACCTTACTTGAGACTTAGTACACATAGGGTACGAGTATATTTATTTCTTCTGTATGGCGGTTTATAAAACACTAGAGGACCGCCGCGACTTCGTATGCGTAGAATAAGTGAATCGCAGCTATTCCGTCTATTTTACCCCTTAGGGGGTGAATTTCCAAAAATCCTTTTTTAGTGGTTATTGACATGACATGACATGACAAAAGAATCCCTTGTAGCAAATTTCAAGTTTCTAGGTACAGTAGTTCCGGCTGTGCGTTGATATATGTATAAGTCAGTGAGTCAGGTTTGACCTTTATATTATATAAATTAACCATTCTAAATGAATCTATATACTATCATCACTACATACTTAAGTTTCCCGAGGGAATAACGATATTGGAAATCTACGATCGATCGATCGACCGGTTGATTGAGTTGAGTTGGGACCGTTTCGCAATCTTGTTTGTCATCTTTTCCTTTATTTTTAAAGTCTTTTTTTGTCAATAATTATTGTCGTGAATAAATGTTTTACTTACTCCACTTTAGGGATAATTTCGCCTTTGTACTCACTCCCCCCCTCCCCAAATATGTGCATTTGTCGTATGTGTCTGTGTATATGTGTGTCTGTGTCAGTCTGTGGCAGCGTAGCTCCTAAACGGATGGACAGATTCGGACGCAACTTATATCCGGATAATTCTTAGCTTGGTTTCATGACAATTGGTTAAGCCGTGCAATAGATTTATATACTTGTATAAAGTAATTAGTTCCTTCTGTGTTTTTGTTTCTAACAATAAAAAGTTTATAGTATACTAGGTTCCGCCCACGATTTTGTAGATTTCAATTCTAGTTATTCCCTCGGGATGCTTAAAAAAATCCAGGATCAAAAGTAGCCTGTGTTAGTCCAGGGTATATAAGTTATCTCCATTTAAAATTTCATCCAAATTCGTCCATTGCAGCCGTTGCAGCGTGAAGAAGTAAGAAACTAACACGAATACACACAAACTTTTGAAATTATAATATTAGTAGGACAACTATTTTGAATCAGTAACGCAATACTTTTATTTTAATTATTATTTAGAGAAATCAAAAGTACTGTTCCTAGTTTCTTTGTGGCGCTCTAGACTAAACGCGTGGGCCGATTTTGATTCTTATGTCAATCGATTTGTCTTAATCTCGTGAGTATCACTAGAGATATGACAGTAATCAAAGTTAAATATGGCGGCAACCAGATGCCATATTGTTAAAAATAAAATAAAAAGTCGACGAGACTAGTGCGGTATCATTGTATAGGTATTTAAAAACTATGTTTGGTTCCCTTTTTTCTTAGACCTTGTTAAATATTCTTAAGCTACCAGGAATATACTGATCCTGGCTTGTATACATTGGTGACAAGGGTATATTTGTACAAGCGCTAACGGAGAGTTGTCCGACTTATGTTCAATCCTTTATGAATAAACATGGATCGCTCGGGAAGCCCGGAGCGCCGCGAAAGAACACAAATTATTATGCTGCCCGCGTTGCTATTTTACCAGCGAAAGTGTGTCACTTTCATATTTAGAACTAAGTGAAAATAAAATGCGGGAGATGATCGAGTTAACGGCAAAGTGGTTGAAAGATTGACACTTCGGTGAACAATATTTTTGTTTACGAATAGGTACTATCCATAATAAATACAACATCATAGTGTAAATTAGGACGTCAACTAAGAACTATTGCCTGTCACTTTTGACGTCAACACGTTTTCCTTTCCGGCTCGCTTGTTCTGCACCTTTTGTCTGTTGTAGCTATTACAGTAATTTATAATAGAAAAGTTTTCTTTTATTTCAATCCTAACATTAACATTAATTAAATTTTATTAAACTTAATTGAATTCCATAAAAAAATCATAAGTTAGCCGCAATTCGATTTATTACAGACGTTTTGTCGAAAAGGCGATTTAGACTTCCCCATCGGGGTTGAATTATTTCCCTAACAAGAAGTTATCCAAACATCGAAATAAAATGTAATTTGTTAGAGCAAGGTCTGGGGAGTCTTAGACATTGCAATTGAAGCTCCTCTAATTTGATAGCCGTCTGTTGTGCAGCGTGTGGTCTAGCGTGGTCCTGAAGCAGCAGTGGCCTAGAGCGATTGACCAACCTCGGTTCTTAGCAGCTAGCTTTTCCATCATTGTGTGCAGTTGCTGGCAATACATATCTGCCGTAATCGTCTGGCCAGATTTAAGAAAGCTGTAGTGAACGACACCAGCACTAGTCCACCAAACGCTCACAAGTATTTTTTTTTAGTCAATTCTCGCTGGGGGCATGATTTGACTGGTTCGGCAGGGTTCAGCCATTGCGATGAGTGCTTCCAATTATCGTACAGGATCCACTTCTGATGCCAGGGAATGATTCGATTTAAAATCCCTTCATTATTGACACGGTTGAGTAATGTAACGCAGCAGTTGACGCGCGGTTGGCGATTTACTTCACTCAATTCGTGAGGTATCCATCCACCTTTCAAGCTTTTTCACCTTCCCAACTTGCTTCAAGTGGATTAAAACAGTTTTATCACTAACACCGTAGCCTGCAGCTAACTTGCACGTGGTTTGCGATGGATCCGCTTCCACAATAGCCTTTAATTCCTCATTATTAACTTTGGTCTCCGGCCGTGCACGGGGCTCGTTCTGCAGGTCGAAATTTCCAGAACGAAAACGTTGGAACCAAAAACGCACTGTGTTTTCTTTTGCGACACCGCCGCCATACACATCTTTAATCCTTCGAGCCGTTTCTGCAGCACTGGTGCCACGGTGGAACTTGGTAAATAACGCGATATTTCAAGTTCTCCATTTTGTAAACTGAGTGACGTAAAGAAAAAAACAAAAGAGGAAATGAATTATGGTTTTCGAAAGGATGAGTAAACAGCTGTATAAATTTGAATTTGGAATTACTAACCAAAGAGGAGATAGTTCAGATCAAAGTGGCCAGTACGACAAAACGCCAATTTCATATGTACCTAATACTATAATTTTCACATTTTTCGGTTTCATTGTTGCATTTTTTTGCTGTGTCTAAACCAAAGGGGACTTGAATTCACTATTTATTTAATTTTACCAAAGTGATGGTTAAACGGCTAAGAAATGAAATATAGAACCTTCTGAACTTGTTTTTGTTTAAAGGTGTTCATTTTCTGTAAAAGCGACTTGTTTGAATGAGGGAAAATCAACTAGTATTATATCTTCAGTGCTAACAAAATATTTTTCTAGTTGAAGAAAGTCACTGGCTAAAAACTAGTAAAAATTAATCAAAACATTCTAGTAATCTCACGTTAAGACGTAAATTCCCGTGTCTTACCCCGTGGCAGTCACCCCTCCAAATCAATACTATTGAACAAGAGAACGAAAGCGTATGATAGAGATAACCAGTGACGTAAATATATTAATCAAATGTGATTTACGATCCTATCTTTTGTTCGTACCGACTGCAACACAAACGTTCACAGTATTCGTACGGACGGCCTTAAAATACAATAGTGAAAAAGAAAAGTGTGACCAAAGGCACAGATTCAGCATGTACTGCAAGCGCGGGCGAGTGCTCGGCTCTACTCGCACCAGCGTGTTTTCGACTACCCCTCGCAGACTTGCCAGATTCCGCACTCAGTCTCATTTAATAAAACAGTGTTGGGTACAAAAAATAATTATAAAAAAAGAAACGTAGTTATTTAAAACACGTAGCTTTACTTAAGTGCATTGCCACTTTACGTCATAATTTATGTACCTGGACTCTTTATGGTTTGTAAATCACATACAATTTTTACAGAATAGGAATGAACAAAGGCAAATTTATCGCTTTTAGGTATCTCTTTCAGCGAGCCTTTGGGTGTTTGAGGCGAATAGGAAAGTAAAATGGGGCAAATCTGGTGTGGAGTAGCTATAAGTACAACAAAGGTTACAGAAACTGCGTGAGCTAAATTTTAGACTTTAAATAATGGATAAATACTAACAGAGACATACATAAAAATAATAGGTATAGGGAATGATAGGGCAGGCAGGAGAGAGGTTAGCATTCGACCGCAAGTGATTCTGGCAAGCGCTCGCGATGAAGCTGAACCTCTCGGAGGGGATAGAGAGAGAGAGAGTGAGGCAAGAAGAAAGTGTTGAAAAGCAATGACAGGATATGGACATTTCTGCGGAAACGGATCGGTAGCCATTTAACTGGCCGCGGAAGTGGGACACGTGGTCATATTTCCTCTTATGCTAGGAATCAAATAGTGGACGGTAGTAAATTTATCTAAATCGAACATATCTTTTACGGCCAAATAAACTAAAATAATTTCAGTATGCTGTTAAATTTGACTTTGTTGATGTGTGATTCTATCCTCGTAAGATCCAACGTAGTAAATTAAGGACATTTCGTCAAATTACTACCATAGAGCATAATCGCATATTTCTAGCTTAGACGCATTCCACCTCAGTCCTCAGGGTAGGTAACGCATTTGAGGTCTTAGGATTGCAGTTTTGATATGGTAGTCTTGAGATTTCAAATGTCTATGGATCTCGGATCCCACTTACCATCAGGTGGCCTGAGTCCTCGCGTGCCTTCTCATTGCCATAATAAAAAAGTTATAACTTGACAAGTACAAGATTATCATTAAAACACTCATTTTTGTATTCATATACAAAATATATTATCGTTTTGACGGCTATGGCTTTAGTTTCTTCACTTTTGTACACAAATTATGCTGCCCTCCTAAGCCAATAAGTAGTATGTCAAATTTAATCGCCAAAGTAGATTCAATCCTCTCCTCTTAGTAATGAGGATGTGATTGCTACAAGAGTTTTCTTTGAGATACTGCCGTTTGGCTTAGCAGGGCAGTATGGTCATAATGATTCTTCAGTTTGACATTTAAAAATTTCGTTCTAAATAAAACAAAACTTCACCATAGAAAAGGTGACATGTTTTTGTTATTTAATATAGTTAAAAGCAAACGTTTAAAGTGCTTAAAGCACTCAGTAGTAATTAAAAATAGAACTTCGTAAAGTAGGGCGATTCCTCACTGTCGCCGTTAAATTGGGGCATTAAAAATGTATCCACCGCTGAACCCTACATTCTTACCAGGCCGCTGCTAAAATTGAAGTTTTTCCACTAGGAATATAAAATTGTGTTCGTACTCGTAGTTTTTCCTAGACGACATTTTTCTCACAATATTGATTTGACTTCGAACTTTTATGATTAAATTGCGCAAGAAATTGTTGTTACAGCGTAAACAGAGTTTTCTTTTGATGTTCTAGACTCTACTTGTAAAACTATGTGTAGGCAGGAATATAAATTACGATGAATTCGGAAAATAAATTAAAACAACTTTAGTACTACAGTCTTCATATTTATTATTAGTTATCACGGGACAGGCAATGCCTAATGTTTAGATAATTCTGAACTGTATTTGTTTGGTTGTTCTTATTGGAAAAAAACCATTTCATAAATAATAATAATAATAAAATATTAAGAGATAATCTCACACAGGTGGACCTAGTCCCAAACTAAGCACTAGGCTTATACAATGGGTACTAGATAACGATAAACATACTTATAAAGAGAAATATGTACATAGAAGACATCAAGAATGTAGACAAATACACATTGCTCGTAGAACTGATGGCCGTTGGAGCGGAAAGGTTCTAGAGTGGCGGCCGCGAACCGGGAGACGAAGTGTTGGCAGACCTTCCACAAGGTGGACTGACGATCTGATAAAGGTCGCGGGAAACCGCTGGATGACAGCAGCAGAGGACCGATCGTTGTGGAAAACCTTGGGGAAGGCCTTTGTCCAGCAGTGGACGTCTTGCGGCTGATAATGATGATGATGATGATGACTCGCGCTCATCACAAAAATATTTGCATATACCGGGAATGGAACCCGGGTCCGCTAGCTTCGTAGGCAGTGTCACTACTGACTACTCAACGCGTCGTTAATTTGTTTTTATATTTTCTGACTTTAAAACTAATTTCAGTTACTAGTTTCAAATACTTAAAAGTTTATGGCTTAAAAAAAGGCCAAGTTATTTTTAATTTCCCAGATGCACAGTTCTTTATGGATGATCTGCCAAGCCAAGGCAACAGCGTGCAAAATCCATTTTGCGAACGTCCGCTCGACAAATAAACGAGCTGACATTCCCAAAACAATATTACAGTTTCTCATTCCGCTCGCCAGTAGTTCGTCTTATCTATTATCCGAGGCGAGGCGTCTTGATAGTCGAGAGCAAGTTTTTCATTAATATTCCATTCATATTCAAATTTGATTCGACAGGCGTTATCGCCCTGCTCGGGATGCAGAGCACGCGCCCCGGCTTCGCTCTCTTTGTAAAACCGCATCACGATTCAGAGACACCGAAACTCGTGATTGCCTATATTATCAACGGTAAACACTGTGATATGATTTAACTGTACTTGTTTGCTCTGATGACTGAACAATCGGGAGTTTGGCGCTTGATTAGCATGTGTGCCGCCGGCTGCTCGTGCATGCTAAGCGCGGCTAAATAAGTGTATTATCCCCAGTTGTGGTTTATTTGCAGCTTATTCAACAGGGTGTCTTTACAGTCTATTCATCAGGGAAGCCTGCAATGCATAACGCTAACGTCTATGATTTTCGCAAACTGATAGAAAGTGTGGAATTATAAGCGTCTGATAGCTTACGTCAACCCTTGGATCTAGCCAACATACTAACGCTGCTAAAGCATTACTTTCAATAAATAGGAAGAAGGTAAGTAATGGGATCCTAGAGAAATCGAAAAAAAAAGAGTAACTGACGTTCTTCTGTATATTTAGACACCCATTCACACGACAGTACATGTATCCGCTTTTAGATCGTCGTTTCATTGTGTTTGAATTCAACACTAGGTGCACAGGATAACACTACGAGTATTAACTTCGCGATACGACCGTTCCGTGCGTTCAAGGCGGCAGATCGTGGCGTGTGCATGCTCGCTCCGTCGCTGCCGTCCCCGAACTGAATTCCACAGGCCGTGTGACCGAGCGGGCAGGTTAATAAGGCGGCGCGCCACGCCCAGTGCAATCCCTCTGGTCAAGTCTAGTAAGCCTGACACCATGCTGAGTGGCAACCTTCTCCGTGGTTATTTGAGGTTAAGTACTTACTCTAAGTTTGTATTACTCTACTTTTTATTATAAACAATATAAGATTATTTTTATAATTTACTATAATGTTTATTTTACTTTAGACCGAATAAATTAATTCTAATCTAAATTAATGAATTCTATTCCATTATATTCCATTCCATTCCATTCTATACCAATCTATTATATTCCATTCCATTCTATTTGATGTATTCTATTCTAAAGTTTCTGTTTTCTATCAACAATAAACATATAACGATATAAACGGTTGACGCGTTCTGTCATCAACATACGTCAACCCCATTTTGTCGACTTTAGATATTCGCTAACTTAGTTTTATGCACCTTGACTAGACTCCCTGTAATTTTTGTCGGATTTATAAAATTGAAAAAACGTTAGCGTTACGCATGTTATTTAGGCCCCCAAGGGTGTCCCAAGTTATTATCTGAAACAACGCGCTTTTC
Source organism: Acleris sparsana (assembly GCA_923062465.1). NCBI lineage: Eukaryota > Metazoa > Arthropoda > Insecta > Lepidoptera > Tortricidae > Acleris > Acleris sparsana. The sequence continues at coordinate 5,851,366 of OV281289.1, forward strand.
TAATCAATGACGAAGTATTAACCGGCAAACTAAATTGCCCCGTGCGCTTGTAGGCGAAAAGCAGAGCAAAGTTAATATCGCATTTGGCCGAGCTTCTTTGTTGATGAAACCTGCAAACAATGAGAAATACACGCACGTCATGCTGGATACAATACAGTTTACAAAAAAGTATGTCTAAATTTCGAAATCACCGCCCGATGGCATTACCTAAGTTCCCCGAAAATAGTTTCGTATTGGTATTGAAATTTATTTCAAAAACTGCCAACTGCAATAAAAGCTTAGCAAACTTCGATGGACTTAAAAATTCATTTGAACGATAATGCCATAAGAAACTCTCAAAAGAGCTTCATCGGCGATAGTTATCGTTGAATTTTAAAAGCATTCGATATTCATGTTTATTCAAGTGGCCTCAAAGTGGGGCTTTTCTTTCTAGAGGCGCTCCTTTTATCTCATTATTTGAGGCTGCGGGGTTCCGCATCTTAAGATTTGACGATTTTTTTCAACATGTGGCGGATATTTTGAAAGAGCCTGACGTGTACAAGTAGGTACGTATTGATTTGTAAAACCAAAAACATTTAGGTATCCTACTCGAGACATGCATACAGTATTGCTAACGTTTCTCGATTGATTAAACTGTATGCTAACGTTTCTTGATTGATTAAAGGACGGGTAGGTTTGTGGTTAAAGCTGTTAATGAATTCAAAAAGTGCGTGTTTAAACGAGGAGTGTCTTTTCAAATGGGCTTTTTTCCACTATGTTTTTGGAAATCAAGGAAAAAATAAATCCACTATTTCCATTTCGAAAGTATTATTGTATTAAAGTAAGTTGACATAAAGGTTATGGCACTACATACATTGCTTTATATAATTAAATAATTATGTAAATTAGCATACATTCCGTTTTTGAGTTGAGTTAAGCTCTTTTGGTGCATTTTTTTGGAATTAAGCCGTTTTGTTGTGGCCTTGTGGTAATCTAAAAGGTATTTTGAAGCAGTAATAAAAATATTAACCAGAAATTATTCCAATGACGTCTTGCTGAAAGAAAAAGGTACCCAATGTTTTTTTTCCTTTACCTGTTTATTTTATTGGATAACTTCAAATTTCGAAGTCCTACAAACAATATACCTATGTCCTATAAATAGACTCTTTAAATCAGAGCTTTGATAAATGAACCTTTTTTTAGAAAACAAGAAGAGGATTTTAAGAACTTTAACCTTAAAGAATGTATTTAGTTTCCTGTTTTAAGCAGAAATACATTTATAGTTAAAAATAAAGAAAAATGGAAATAAGCCCTTTTGAAAAGACACTCCTCAAACTAACCGAGTCAAATAATATCTCTTAAGCATAGTATAAATAGAACCGTAGGTTATCTTCTTTAGGAGTTTCTCTTACCTATTACACCGTTTGGGTGTGGCGCTAGGATTGTCCATGACAAAATGATTGTTAAGGTCAAGTTAAGGTCGCTCGACACTTCATACGCACGCAACCAACGTCGTGACCCTGACTGGAACCTGCTCGGACCGTACAGTCGAGGCACGTTTTGAAGATGAACTACTGTTATTTTTATACTATGTCCCAAGACGGTAGCTGGGATGATTTAATTGCAGACGTTTCATTTGAGTCCACGCTCTTTGTCGCTGCCACCAGGAGCTTCATTCCACTTTGTAAAGCATTATTGTGCTTTGTTATTGTTATTATATTATTGTTTCATTACTAAAAACGCTGTGAAACATCAATATTATTTTTGGGTATTGGCAAAGGTGTCACTTAGGCGGGTACTTACTCCCTGTTTTTACCAGACAATCATATCTTGATCCCCGAGCTTGTAAATATTATGCTTTAATAGATCCCTACCAATCTTGGTTAAGCTTTGTTGGATTATGACTACTATGACTAAGGTTATACATGACTAAATACAAACAACTAAATACAAATAACAAGATACAAAACTAATCTAACCAATTTACCATTAATACTCGGTAAGTACTCGTACGTACTATAAAAAAGGTACTTTTAATGATTTAAATATTTTGAATAATTACTTGATCATTGGTTTTATCTTAAGTTTTAGGTTAAATAACTATTAATTATACGTTTTCTCTTTAATTAAGAATACACTTGATAGAAATTAGAATTAATGTGTCGAACAGTTAATAATAACATCTTTCCCCTCTTCAGTTAACAGCGACTTTACGCTTACTAGTGCCTCTTTGACGAGATTGCCGGCGAAATATTAATTAATTATTCTTCCAAACGAGTAAAACTAGGTGAAATGTAAAACGTGAAGTAAATATTGATGTAATAACAGTAACCTAACAGCAAAACTGCGGCAAACCATTGCGAGGGATTTTCAAAAAATTGGTATTATGTTATTTACTACTAACGCGGAGAGCAACTCTTACTTCAATTTATTTATTTAATTAACTAATACGGTTACAAACCAGTTACACTAATATCGAAAAACGAATTGTTATACATTCATGTCAAATTATATACACCTTTGTTCAGTAAATGTAAAAAGATAAAGATAAAAGAAATTTATTCAGTAAGTAGGCCGCTCGGGCACTTTTACACGTCAAGATACTACCAGCGCTTCCCAAGAGGAGACCACTGCTGAGAAGAAACGCCGCAAGAAACTCAGCAGTCAACTACGAAAACAGCACTACAGCAGCAGCAGCAGCAGTACTAGCAGTGTACTAAGAAAATTATATGAAAGGTAGTTTACCGTATTTTTTTAAGAGTAATTAATATATTTAAAGTGCATCTAATACAACAATGATTCAGGGTTCTATTTTACTCGTTAAAACTATATTGCTTTTGACATGTTATCATATAGTCAACGTAAAGTATTTTTATCTGTTAGATAGTCCTCAACCCTATAGTAAGCTTTAGACATCAACGACTTTTTCAAGTAAGTTTTAGGTACTGGAAATGGTAACGTTAAACTGCGTCAGGTAATTTATTATAGACATTGATTTATAATGAGTTTCTTCTCAGCAGTGGTCTCTTGCGAAGCGCTGGTAGATTTTTGACGTCTAAAAGTGTCCGTGCGGCCTAATTACTGAATAAACATCTTTTCTTTTTTATCTTTTACTTGTTAGTACCTAATGGCGGCTGAAGTAAAACAATAAGTTTCACATAATTTCATTGAACTACATTCGAAAAGCATAATAAATGTTTAGGATAAAAACAAACTGTATAATTTTATCAGATATACCTACGCTCAAATAACATAACACTAATTTATCATAGCAATAATTTTCTTGTTGTAATGCATTTAAAGTCGAGTTTTCTTACTAGGTTAAGTTAACTGTGTCAAATAAAATTAATAGTACATTATATAGTGTCACTTAGTATTGAATTACCCTCGGAATAGAAAATACAGTGGAAGTGGCATGAGCTTCGCTTAGTATAAGACCTGTTGTCGCCAATATTCAAACTATCACAAAAACAACACGCCACCATGTTTTTTTTTTGGTGTGGCTATCGTTTTTACATTCCTAACTAGCACAATAAGGCATGCTTCTCGATTTATTTCCTATATTCGAAATGTTAGTCCCTTAGTTGCGCGGAACTCCACTATGCCACACGTTACACACCCACTTAACACGTCTACTGTGTTTTCTGTTCTGTGGAATTACCTTAGAAAGTGACCTGTTCTAATTGCTACTGAGTATAAAGATGTTAGATTTGTTTACATTTTAACCGTGCCATTGTGTTTGAAATTTTGCATTTCGTTGTTATGCACTTATATCATATTGAAATAGAGTTTGAAGTTATGCGAAATAAAATATTACATTTTGGTTTTTTTGCAAATCATTACCCACCCGCCTGGTTGATGAAGAGATTTACAAATTATTTACCAAATAAAATCTTCTACAGCGCAGAGCACAACTCTTGTTCCAGTAAAGGGTATGTTACAGACTCATTAGTTGCGGTTGCCTGTATAAAGTGCTAACACGATAATTATTTTTAACAAAATTAATGCCCATTTATCACGTTACGATGTCTATATGGGATTGTACGGCAAATGTTGTCCTGTATTTAGGAAACAATGATTTAACTATACATGCATGGTGCACGAATAAAAACACGGAATATTAGGTTGTTGGTATTTCACTTCAGTACACAAACATCTCGTATTTCGATCTGTGTAAAAACCCTGCAAGCCGTATCGTGCGCGCTCGTTAATTAATATGCACCTTATTTTTTCCTGCTTCGAACAATGCGAATCCTTTGCATGTTCGTTTATATTTCGCAAATGGGTAAGTATGAAATGTAATTAAACGTTGGTCAAAGAATGCTTCGTGAAAACATGTTTGGTGCAGTTTTCTATTTATTTCGTTGGTTGTTAAAATAGGGCGCATTTAGCGGAAACGGTAAGACTTCACTTTGAAAAATTATTATACGGTAACATAAACCTTAAAACTTCAATGGTACCAGGTAACTGCCACGATTCTAACTTTAACGTTCGTGGGATTTAAAAGCGAAGTTTATAATTTTGTCAACTTTTCAAGAGTAGTTTGCAAGAGAATCTCGGATAGCGACAGTCGCTGTCATCATAAAATATTTTACAGCTTTCTAAAATCGAGTATTTTCTCGTAAACGAAAGTCTCGTGGGGTTCCCCTCGCTTTAGGCTGTTTTCATCCATCTTATTTCAAGATTACCATAAAATTTGGGTCACGGATTGGCAATTTTAGAAAAGATTTTTAACTTTCGCTTAAATTAAAAAGATTGTTGCTATACGTGGGATTTTACTGCATTTATTAAAGTGTGTCCAATATGGAAAGATCGCATTCGAATTCATCGTACAAAGGTCTCAACTAATTATAATATTAATAGTAATAGAAAATTGAAGTAGCAGTTACCTAGCCCGTAAAGACAAAATAAAGGATGCAAGCAACGAAGAAAAAAGTTTACAAGTTTATTATAAACTTTCAATTTCGTTTTACTTAGGTACTTCTCAAAATTTAAAGAAAAAAATACAGGCAAAATTATGTCGGATCATGTTCAGTGTAGGGTCTCGAAACCATTACTACAAACACAAAAAACACATATGTATGAACAAATTTTATATTTAAAGTTATTTGATGATTTTCAGTAGTTGTAAACACTTTACATATAACATATATCTCGGGAACCAATCAAGCACACTTAGTCGTGATAGTTTTCCTTGTAAGTCCTTAAGACCTCATGTGATGTTATAATGTAAAAAAAATATACCTTTGCTTAAATGAATAACTGTGCCAAATAACGGCTTTGTAATACCAAGACTCTCTGAGCTAAACCGCGGTCAGACGGACATGGCGAAACTATTAGTGTTCCTGGTTTGACTTCGGATTAAAAAAAAAAAGCTTTATCGTTTCTAGTTCAATATTTCCTAAATTGTCACACAAATCTAAAAAATCTAAGAATGTGCTAATCAGATCTAGATGTGTACTGTACATAACGATTTTTTAAGAGCAATCTAATGATACCATATTCGATGTCATAATATAAAAAAAATGTCTTTTCTTTACATGTACTCGTTGGCATAGTTTAAATGTATAACTGTGCCAAATAACAGCTTCGTAGAACCAAGAGTCTCTGAGCAGGGCCGTGGACAAACGCATAGACGGACAGACGGACTTCGGAACCCTAAAAACTGAGTCTTAGGAAAAAAATCGTGTTAAAAACATCCAGAAGTGGAATCGACAGCACACAATAACGGTTTGTCTCCCGAAGTTGAACAGAACATTCTCAGAACGAACAATTTTTGGTCGGAAGGGCACCGATAGAAAATGAAGATTGTATTTTTTGGCTGTTTATGTAAGATGTATTTATCACCCCAAAATTCTTCCCTTAGATACAACAGCTGTTAGTAAAGGTCGTGTTTTTTTCGCGAATTTGAATATCGAAAGCCTTCGTTTTTAGATTTTTATTCGTTTGCCATTTTACTTGTTTATTTATGTAGTTGAGAGAACTAAGTAAGCAGATACTTCTCGATGTATTGTAATGAAGGAAGTTCTAAGAAATATAAATGAAAGCCAGGAAAATATATTTAATTTACTCTGGCAAAAAAATATATGATGAATAATATTTACAATATTTAGAAATACAATATTTTTATAAGTATTGGAAACGTTTTTGCGAGTATTTTTAACGTTTTGCTTGTTCATTATAATCATAATTCGAAATGAAACATTTCAGTCATATTTCTATACCAAATGTGATTAATTCTCCTCTAAAGTGATCAAGAACACACAAACGAGTATGATATGAGACAAATATCGACTGTCACTTTGATATTTGAAGCCATAGACGATTTCCACCACACCAAGTGTTAGGTCAGCTTATAATAGCAAAAGCACGGAATAAAACAAAGTAAATCCGCCCACACGCGAAAAACTAAAGTCGTCGTACATCGCGGGTTGCGACAAAGCAGACGTTAAACATGAAATATTCCCAGCAATATATTTATATGCGAGCCGTGTGGGCTAAGCGCTCGTTTATCAATACGCCCTTCGGCGGATCTCGGCTAATGCTCGAGAAAATTCGACAGAATAACAACGGCGTTCGCAGAAACAAAGTTAAATCGCGACAAGTTTCTTTAGTCGAGAATCTATTTGACTTTAGAGAGCGAGAATATAATAGCTGACATTTATTAGCTAAGAAATTTATGTCAATTTGAAGTAAAATACTTACATCTCTTTATTGAAGCGATGAAACGATTGGGGTTAGCCATGTATTTAGAATCTTAGGATCTTGAGAATTAATTTGTCTATGGGTGTCTGTGTTAGTGTGCCTTGGCTTCTCCTTTTCGTAAATTAAAAGTGATAATCTAGGGAAAATAACGTAGGGTCGCGTTGAAGGTGGTTGTGACAATTGTGAAGTCCAGGGAAGTTTTCAAATCGTTGATCGATAAGGTCGTCTGACCAATGAAAATTTGTAAACTTAGTGGAATCGTGCTAATTTTATTAAAGTTGTTGTATATTTATAAATTGTTCGTGAGCATGGTTGGAACAAGCATTTAAAAACGATTTTATTTATTAATTAATGATTATATTCTATGCTATTATATTCTAAATAGTGCCACAGTGCAGTGAAATACGAAATAACAGTTTAGTTTATTTATTTCATGGAAATAAATATATTATAAGTTGCATTACATGTCAAAATTAAAAGTATCCTCATCATGATTGTCAAGAACTAATAAAAACAACAACAGGTTAAGTACTATCAACTTGCTACTTGATACTTGTTAGTACTTATGTTACAAAAAATTAATAACTGAAATATGCAAGAAAAATGTAACTTTTTTTTTATATGGCATAAAGAAGGCAAACGAGCACACAGGCCACCTGATGGTAAGTGGAAACTAATGCAAATGTAATATAATTGACGTAAAAGCCTTTAATATTCGATTTTTTTTTACAGCAGCATTATACCTAATTAAAGAAAGTATTGAGCGTACTAACATAATATTGTAATATGCACAACGATAGAAAACTTGGACTATATTTCTTGTATTTGGCATCTTACTTCTCGTTTCAAGTGGACTCTCAGTGGTACAGAGGTTAAAACTAACCAATCTTCCTAGAAAAGATTGTTTTTTATTCTATTGCTATATTGGTTTATACTTATATATACTTGACACTGGCGAAATCACTTCATTGTGGAAACGCCATATCCCCGCGGTAGTAGCTGCTGAAGTGGCCGCGGGCAAAATAAAATAATAAAAATACTTAGTAACAAACCAACTCCGCTAGAAAAATCTCTGTCGACTCGCCTTTCTAAACAGAGAGCTTAATGGAAGAGACGCTGCATAATTATCCATTTGCAAACCATTCACGGCAAGTTTAAAACAGTCAGCCCCGATAAAAAAGATAACCTTTATACCCGAGCAGAAATACAAACAAAGGGTTTCAAATTAAAAGTTTGATTAATGTTTGTTTATTTTTACACCATTATTTCTGATGCACCTACCGGTGCGGAAGATTGTAAATTATGTTGCGGAAATGATACGAAGTTATTATAGTGTCTTCAATCCATGGTGTACATACTTTATAACTTTTCATACAGTGACATGTACAACGCCAGAATCAGATTCAAATTCAAATTCTTTAATTGAAATAAATATTGGCCGTAACACCATAGTTCATGTAATATCGCATTCCCACATTTTCTATTCACTAATGAATGTGGTGCATCCGGCAATCTGGTATTTCGCTAATATGGCGTTACGGCCACGAGCGCAATTAGACTTTAGTTTCATAACATAATAAGACAAAGTTAACCGTTGGTATGATATGTACTCGCAGTTTAGTCTAAGTTTTAAATTGGATTGCATAAATAATAATTAATTTGATTTGCAAGGCACGCCTTGGTAAAAATACTATAAAATAATAAGCGATGGGACTAAATACATAGTGCTGTTTGAAATTGCCAATATTACCAAACTTTATTTTTCCAATTATTTTTTTCTTGAAGTTTTCAATGCGGTAAATTTGATTCATTAATTACAAGGACGTTTGTGTTAATGAGAAAGATTATGACCGTTGTATTGCTTTACAATTCCCTTATTTATTTTTAAGAGACGGTAAATTAACTTGACAAAGCGTTTTCATTAAGGCTTTCTGTTTTGAAGTCAAGCTAACAAATCCCGCCTACGGACAATAACAAAAATGAATATAATTAAAATTTAACAACATAAGTATAACTTCGTCTCGTTCGTTTAGCAGTTCTTTAATTAATCATCCCGTTTTAGAGAGTTACAGTTTTCCTTAGCTATTATTCAGAACGTCTACTGAAGTCGAAAAAAGTTAAGTTGGCATGAAGTTTTTCAGTCTATTGTAGCATAATGCTCCGTAATATTTCACTTACCTACCCTAAAAGTTTGCGCTATATTGCTACCTCACTTTTAAAGTAACGCGCTGAATACGTTATCAGGCTCCATTTGCTCATTTGGCTTGGAAATGTTTTTTAGTGAGGCATCATGAAGCGATAGAGAGAAAAATAAAACTGGATTTTGCTCTAATTTTGAGTATAATTGTGTTTATACACGTTTACTTAGTATAATTGGAAAATGCCCTGGGTAGGGGTCACAAAACCGGTTTTCAAGCTATGTAAAAACCGGTTTTTTCGAGTATTTTGGATTCAAAAAAAAAACTGTCTTTTAATGTAGACTTTATTATATAGCCATTGTTATCCTTAATAATCACATGAAATTTTTAAACCCGAAAAACCGGTTTTGTGACCCCTAGCCCTGGGTCAGTGGGAGGCAAAATTTAAATAAATAAATATATAAATATCACGAACAATGTCACACCAATTGACCTAGCCCCAAACTAATCTCTAGGCGTCTACTACGGCTACTAGGCAACGATAAGCTTAATTATAAAGATAAATACAAACTAAATACATACCCCCTTACTAACAAACGATGAGTAACGGTGGTGTAGTTAAACCATGCTTTGTCCTTATCTGTCATTGTGGCATTTGAATGTGACAGATAAGGACAAAGCATGGTTTAGCTACACTACCGTTACTCAAAGTTTATTAGGGGGATGGAAAACGCCCAGGGGACAAGTATGGCTGCGTTTGTCACGTGACCAAATGTAGATAAAACATCCGTTACTTTCTGACTCGTACGAGAGTGTTGGATGCTTTATCTACACTTTGTCACTCGATAATATACGATAATTAACACACAGTGAACAAATCAACGCGTGGCTTAAAAAGTTACTCACTGAATATCACTAGGCCCTAGTCTCATTAAGTATGAACATTTGTTTTAGTAAGTGTAACGTTTCTGGATTTGTGCAATTCCACAACCATTATTTGGTTTCGGTCTATCATGGCGCCTCTAGACTTCCACCGCCTCGACAGAGTGGGGACAAATAGTAGATTGTATCACAAGGGAGCAAAATTACATATTTACGGCGAAGGCGTACATTGAATCCTGAACGTAGCGAAGGAATCTATAATTGAATCCCAAGCGTAGCGAGGGTCTAAAATAGAATCCTGAGCGTAGTGAGGGATTCAAGTGTTAACGACCAAGTTGCAAATAATTATGCTACCGTATGACACATACCTAATACTTTTCACATCACCTATGAGGAAAATAAAATATGTTAGTAATTAAACAAATTTAATTATTTACACTCTCTGAAACTGCTGAAATTATCAAATTGAACAACAGGAAATTATCAAATTTAACAACAGTTATCAAATATGGCAACAAAATGTCCTTGAACAGAAAAGTGCCACTTTGGTCCCTCCTAGCAGGGAAGAAAAGTCCCTTTTCCAAATAGGTAATTTGAAAAAATATTTGCAGAGCAGGAACTAGCCTACATCAGCTCCAAAAAAACATTTTTTCCCTTCTTCTTTTTATCATTTAATATATTCAACCCTTGTACAACCTCATGTACCAACCCTTACAGAAAATACAACAGTAAAATTCATAACTATTCTTGGTTTTGAAGTTAAAATTTGTACTAGAATGACAGCTGTCACGATTGACTCCTTATGTTCCTTTTACTAGAATTTTAACCTCTCAACGGTCAAGTATTTTTTGAATGGCTTTCACATCTATTATGGCAAATAGCCGAGTATTTGAGGCCACGTACCGTTGCGTTGACACTCCCTTCACATTCGTGTCGCGTATCCCCCAAAATCCGTTGGGCAGATTCTGTCAAGCCTGCGTTGTTGATAGTAATTCCGCGAGTGCCCTTAACCTCTCACCTGGTTGCGGAATGCAAATCGATCCCACGAGACCCTCACCCTAACTGAATAGATAATAAGGGCTTTTATTCTACGAGCAGTGAAGGGGCCGACGATTTGTGACTGACAAGAGAGCCGCAAAAATTTAAAAAGGCGGTGCTTTCAAAATTATTGCTTTGGAATTGGATTAACGGTGAGATGGATGGCACTGTTTATAGGAATAGTTTAATTTTAACTTTAATTTGATCTAGTTTTAAATTCGGTTCAGAAATTAATAAACTTTTTTTTTAATAATAAAATTGGAAACGAATTAAACACTTCTTAACTTGCCTCATTGTTACTTGATTTCCACATAATTTTAGTACGGCCTAAAACTCCTATTATTGTTGCGAGTCCTGGACAATCAAGGAGGACCTAAATAGACGCATATAAGTATACGAAAAGTTGGCCTACTGACACGTGTCGAAAATAAGTTAGCCCTTGATAATATCCTGCGTGGCATCGCATGTGAGTACAATCAACCAAGGTATCTAGGCCACTGTGTTATGTGTGTTAAAGTGACATTGACAACCAAAACATAAGATACTTCGTATGATTTGGTTAAAAGGTCACGTTGAGAAATTAAATTGATTGACTGTACCTACAACATCATTAGGAAGAGAAAATGTTAGCGAGAAAAAGTAAAACAATATTTTTACCTGTCTGTACCGCTTTGTGAGTCTTGACTTTAAAACAATGCTATGTTTTATGATAATAATATAATAATAACGTAAATATTACACATTTTCATAGTTAAATCATTATACTCTTTTAATTAGTTACTTTAATTAATTACATATGACACGTGATGTAAAGCTCACGGATCGTTAACAAGGAAAGTCACGCGACGTGTCATGTCCGTAGAACTCATTTAATTATGTTTATCGTACTTTTAATCACTTCTTTTTATATGCGAGTACTTTGTGGATGTCACGAAGCAACTTGTTAGTAGTTTGGTTTGTTCTGATATAAATGGTATCGATAGATTGATTCTTGACCCAATTTGTAGACATAAACTAAGACTAAAGCCTAGAGCTTAGGCTTTTTATTCCTATTGCGGTATAGTTAAAAGTATTAGTGACTCTGTCGCCGGTACTGTCAAGACCCTTACTTATTTATACAGGGTGTCCGGGATTTAGTGGCCAACCTTACAGGGCTGGATAGCTCAGTTCACGAGTGTCGAAAATATGATATATATTTAGTAAAACGAGATATGTCAACTTTTCAAAATTTCGGAAATGTGGTACCACCACACTTATAAGAATTTTTCACTTTCGTTATCTTTGAAAAAAAAAGGGTTAAATTTTTTATAACCCTAATAATAACGGAATCAATAAATAATTAACGGTTTTTTAAATTTTCAACGTCAAATTTAAAGTTTAGGGATCTGAGCTGTTTTCCGGCAAGTCAGAATGTCAAACACGGTGTAAAAAAATGCATCAATACCAGTTTTGCTATTTTCTTCTAAAATGCATGTTTAATGAAGAATCTAAAATAATATCACAATTCAATTATTTCACATTCACGTAAATTGTCTTTTAAAACATTTATAACAAAAGTTAACTTGATTTTACACGGAAGCGAAAGTCGTTTTTTTAATTCGATAGTTTGATAAAATTCAGTCTTTGTTGGACTAACTCAATAATAACTTGCCTGCTATATATAATCAATAATCTGAATTGTGATATCATTTTAGAATTTTAATTGAAAAATTTAATATTTTTTTGTTATTTATTAATATTGTTTAATTAGCTTTCTTTCACAGCAAACGAAAGCGAAAAATTCTAATAACTGAGGTCGTGACATAGATAATTAATACGTAACAAAATAAGACAACAGTGAGGATATAAACAATAAGGAATATAAAACTTGATCCTATTTGAAATCAATGATAAAGTTGCCATTTAAATACTTTGTTATACCCTATCGATCTCCAGCCTGTCGCACAGTGGTTCTGTAACACATATCCATATTGAATTCGCCTCCATAAATTCTCCCAAACATACCACTAACAGGATTGGACCCACGCCCTGTCAGTGGAAACGTAAAAACAGCCACCGGATTGTGCTTACATAAAGGAGAATCCGCGGGCAATCCACAGCGACATGATTGATGAAAACACCGCTTAGGGGATTTACACACGAGAGAGAATAGGCGGTGCTATCGCGAAATGACATGTTTTTTTGGTTATGATGCTGAAATGTGCGATTATTGTGCTGAAATACTGGCCGTTATATTTAATAAAATTGTATCTGTGCCTCCTCTGCCTGTGGGCCTAGTATGGCTGCGTCTATATCGCGTGTCAAATGTGGATAAAGCATCCATCACTGTCGTACTTATTTACGTGTCAGAAGGTGACAGACGCAGCTATGTTAGGGCCTCTGGTCTGATATTTTAGGGCTGTTCTGTCTAAAATAATAAAGATAAATTTGGTATGAAGTCTGCACTCACACATTAATAGGTTACTTCTTTACAACAATCGCGGTTATTATCCGTGATCGGAATTAGGTGAGCTAAAATACCTATTCTTTGCGAGAGGACATAATATGGTGGGCATATTATTCATAGCACTTTAAATGATTGAAACGGGTTTTTACGGCGATTTGAGTATTTGGCTAGACCCAGATAAATATTCCGACAAACCTTGTTTTACTAACAGTCAAATTGACGTTGTTCGGGGGCATCAATGGGTACACCCATTCCAAAATGATCAAAATTCTTGACTTATTTTTAAAATCGCTTATAAATCCAGCCTAACCTAACCTACATAATCTCAAATGCACTTAAGCTCCGGCATTATATAGCTTCCGGAAAAATGAATTTGTCGCAAAAATACTTAAAACAGAATTTTAAGTGGTTCCCAGCGTCAATGAACGTACATACCTATGAAACGAGGTAATTATTGTTAACTTTATAAATTCATTTTTAAAACCTATTCATAGACAGCTCCCGAGGGAAAGCGATAAACATCTTCCATTTTCAAGTCTCCTCTAAGTTTAAGTAAACTAGTGTATTTAGAAACATCATATGAATTATTTTATATTATTCAAGTCTGCCCGTAGGTTTAATTTAGGCACGCAATTGGAAATAAGCTTAGCACAGCAAATATTTATTCATGTTCATCACATCAAAGCGGGTTTTATTCAAAGAGCTTCCGTCTTAATATTAGAGCGATGTGGTATTAGCCGAGGAGAAAATCTTAAAGATATGAAAGAAAAAGGATTTCTCAGCAGTTTGCATTAAATTAGAACGGGAAATAAATTTGTGGTCGTATTTAACATAGGATCTATTCTACTCAGTAAAGCCTTATTGCTTGTGACATGTTGTTGTATTATTTTTAACTCAGCCGTTATTTACTGACAAGTGACTTAGAGCTATCATATCAATTATATAATATCAATAAGCAATTAGGTTTCATCAAGCGGAGTACAGCCGTACGTATGCTTAATATAAATTATATGTCTCTGGTTAAATTTAAAGAAAGAATGAAAGAAAGAAAAATATTTATTCACAAAAAACACAATTAATGTAAAAATAAATGATTTAATTTAGTTCATATTGTTTCCGTTAATTTTGTACAGTCGAGTTCATATATTCACTTTTAAAAAATTGTCCGACTCAGCTGAAAACCAATTTAGGACAAACGATACATTAGGACAAATAAAGATTAGGACAAACAATATTATGGATCGCGAATGACACCCGTGTCTATATAGTAGGTATAAAACAAAGTTGCTTCCCACCGTCTCTGTCCCTCTCCGAGTATGTTTTGTACGTTTAGTCCTTTTAAACTACGCAAGGGATTTAAATGATTTTTTACCGTCAGTTAGATAATTTCGCATGAAAGGTTTTTATGTTTTAAATTCCGGTTTTTGTACGTGTGTGACAGAAAACTCACATTAACCAAAGCAAAGCGAGGGCGTGTCCCTAGTTCCATATAAAAACAATACTTTGTCCGAGTAAAAGAAACAAAACATCAAACAAACGCAACATTTTCGTCTACGCCAGACTGGCTACTAAGTAAAATACTTGCTTGACATAATCCCGTCCGTTTCTTCATGCTCGGTCATTAAGCTAATTATTTGATCCGAGTCTCTTGATGTTATCTGTTGAGGTCCAGCCCAATTCCATTACCACGTTCAGTACCAACGGCTATTTACTGAGTTCTTTATGTATAGAAAATGGGAATGCTGGCTTCCAAAGTCTAAAGTTACGGTGACGTCGAGAACAATGGCTAACGTAACGCACAGCGTGACGTTATCGTCGGAAACGTTACGGGACGTTGACAAACGGCACATGCTTGTGTTTAGCTGGCTAATTCGTTGTGAGGTATTGGCTTAATGTATTATATTTTTTGCTGTGCGCACGTGGTAGGTTTTAGTTGGAAATCGGGGCAAGAGCAAGGCATTTGAGCACACAGGCCACTTGGTGGTAAGTGGTATATGACACCGATAGAAATTTGCATTCCAAGATAACGTTAATGTGTTTCAAACCCAGAGTACGAAAATGGATACGTATATTCTAGTTAATTCATAGCTTGTCTTACCCACAAACCGGAACACAGCAATGCAAGCCCTGCTTCTCCGCAGTAGGTGTCATTATCACTAATCAAAGCACACCTATTGAGTTTTAGATTAAAGTTCCGAAAGTCATCAATCAAAAACTAGAAAATACATCGTTAACTCGAAAAGAGCAACTTTGTTGCGTAGCTTGTTTCGACATGCCAAAATAAACCTCACAAATACCCAAAGATTCCATTTCAAATTCAACCGAATTTCTCCCGTGCTTGGTTTGTGCTCGGAAACGGATCGAAAGTCGAGCATTGTTGGCAAAGCCCCTTGATTAGAACTAAAACCAATGTATGGGTTCAGTGTTTGCTGCAGCCCTATTCGCACAACTTTGTAGTGCACAACCCTAACGGATTTCCGTTACATCTTATTTGAGTTTAGAACTACTAACAAAGTTTTTAATTCAGAGGATTCGACATTTAACTGTCTTAGAAAGAGGATTTAAGGTTTATAGGCTGTATGTGACTTATAATAATTATGTTTTGATACAAGAAGTTTATTTTTTGAATGAATTTCAGACGTAACTAACGTGAAATAAAGAAGCAGACCAGAATTTGGTTTTAAGCTAACATTTACATTAGTTAAGTTAGGAATTTATGTGCATAAAATATAATTCATTCAAGAACATAAAAGTCGTTAGTAGCTTGTTTTAAAAATGTTCGAATCCACATTTATCAAAGTTAACAACAGCTATCAAATTAATCCAAACAAAACCATGCAACCACTTGACACCAAAACAACATAGCAGATTTGCAAAGCCAATTCTATTACTAATAAAACTGGTACTGCATTCGCCGTTTGCCTGGTTCTTTAGTAGGGTTCAAAAACCCGAGCTCAGGAGTCAGATAAAGCTCTAATGAAATTGGTTTTCTCGCCAAGCCTGACCTGCATATTAGACGAGATACTATCTGCACAGAGCAACGTCACATAACTTAGAAGGTATTGGGACGGAGTCCGTGGACAATTTTCACGTGGATACCCTTTTTGGTGTAAAGGTGAGCCTTTGTTTCGAATAATGATATTGGGTCTGTGTTATGACGCATTGTGTGGTGAACTTGGTGAGGTCGTAGAGCGCTGGAGGCTACGCTAGATGGTTTTTGCGCATGTGGATACAAAGTGTTTTTTATTGTTTCAGTTCTTTGTTTTATACACAAAGATTCATATTTATGAACGTGAGTAAAATAGACGGTATGGAATAAAATGAGTTTTTACCTCGTATGCTCTTAGAAAGTTCATGTTTATGCTGCTGTAGGCGGACTAAAAGGTTTTTTACGCTCTCGTGCATAAAAGTTAAACAATACAACCCCATATACTTGTTATTTTATTACATTTATAATGAAATAGCCACCCTATCTTTGGCTTTAACTGATACGAGTAAAATGTCTTGGACGAAATGGTTTCTTTTATATCTACATACTTAAACTAGCACGTTACGTTCTCGATGGTCGTTTTTAATTTTCTGTTTAGTAATTCGCATATTTTTTTATTATCTGTAGAGACGGGTGGTCAAAAGAATGTTTTTATAGGAGCCATAAACACATAGCGGGTCGTTAAAATCGAATTTTACTTATTTATAGATGATTTGATGTAGTTTTTTCACGTTAAAAACTGTTTTATAGAACTTTTTACTTGCTTACATTTCCTATTTACTTAGTGTTCAATCTTAAGAACGCAATCAGGAGATTGCGTTACCACCTACTACAATTGGATGTCTTTAAGCTAGTCAATTCAATTTGTAACAAAATTACGAGAAAGATAAATGATGTTAGAGACATAATTAATTTACCTTAGTAAAATAAACTAAGCTACAATTCTCCACAAAATTAACAACCTAAATAAAATTACGGTTAAACCATTTCCAATCTAGACTTTAAAGGATTTATTAAGGTACATTTTACGTTCTCTCCCTTTCAATGGCTTTCGTTAATGCGGCTCCGTATTGAACGCGCCATCAATCTAGGCTTCAATGAAGCGTGTCCTTATTCAGAAAGTTTGGTTAAATAACAACGTCTATTAATTATAAATAGCAGTTGTATTGGAGCGAGAGGCGGGTGAAATTGATTTATCACGAGCCACATTGACTATACGCTCGTGACAGGGTTCTTAAATTGATTTCGATTGAACTCCGCGTCTAATTAATGTCGCCCTCCAATTTCGATAAAATACAAGGAGTGGGAGAGCCGAATGTTAATTGTAGATATATATTTTATTTTTTTATGGCATAGAGAAGGCACACGAGCACACAGGCCACCTGATGGTAAGTGGAAACTGTGACCCATAGACATTCGCATTCACAAGACTGCAAGCCTAAGACTGCAAATGCCTTGCCAACCCTGAGGACCAAGATGGAATGCCTCTATGCTAGTCATTACACCCGCTGTCTTATCCCCAAACCGGAATACCACAATGCGAACACTGCTGTTTGGCTTAATAAAGAAGAATTTATATATAATTTTTCTTTATATAACTGAGTCTTTCAAACTGCGTAACGGATTAAAACAGTTTAAATTAATAGATAAAATGATTCTAGAGGAAGTTTTTTATGTGCAAATTAATTAATTCTGGATTATGTACGGATATTACAGAAAACCCAATAAACCGAAGCGAAGCGATGGCGAGTCGCTAGTCCTACTAATATTATAAATATGAAAGTTTGTGTGTGTCAGTGCATGTGTGTGTTAGTTTGTAACTCCTTCACGCTGGAACGGCTGGATGAATTTGGATGAACAAGGATTAACACATAGACTACTTTTCATCTCGGAATATTTAAAAAATCCGGCGAATAATGATGATCGAAATTTACTCTGACGAAGTCACGAGCAGAAGCAAAGGTAATTAATAAAGCACTTCCAAAAATGGTTTACCTATTTTGGCATTAAAAAGGAGTTGGGACTTCGTTACGTACAATGTTTACTTTTTGCATGTTTTATTTGCTAACATAACTATGACATCGCATATTGCCGGATTAGTTCGTTTTCGTATTAGTGTCTCAATTAGCTTATCTAAACAATTTCTTTGGTACTTCTTACGAGTTGAATCCTAACGTCGTCACTGTGACACAGTTCTATGGTGGGTCAGGGTTCCAATGAGCTGATAGTACTATCGAACCAACGGAACCCTGACCCACCATGGAACCTTGTCACAATGATTGACGTACGATTGTCGTATAGCTTCGTATGACAGTCCTAACGTCAATCACTGTGACAAGGTTCTATGGTGGGTCAGGGTTCCGTTGGTTCGATAGTACATGACAGTAATGGCGGCCGAGTTCAAAACAATACCATAGCAGGCCAAAAACGATTTGGATTTTACCAAAGAATTTTACCGCCTAGAATAGAGGCGCTGTACAGTTGTTGTTAGGTATGTGTGTGAATATTGATATTGTACTACCTACCGTGTATTGAAATGAATAAAATAATCTATCAACAATAAGTATAATATTCGAGAATCGAGAAATGAGTCCCAAACGACAAAGCAAAAGGACACAAAATACCCAAAACACAGCAAACAACGTCCTCACAGCTTTATAACGTCGAATAATGTGCGGTTGTCGTTTTTCCAATAGATTTGTACTAACAAGACAAATAAATACGTGGCCCGCGACGACCTCCCGATCATATTTCGCCCCAAACCAGGACAGCAGATAAACAGGAAATTGCACAGAACTCACTACTTTCAACTATTGCGCTTGCGAATAATTCGTGTTTTGTTTCGCTGCGTGGTTGGTTTTGTCAGTTTATTTAGATATTGTAAAATAAACACAGTTCATTTTGGACTTTATTTCACATTGACTAAGGTAATTATGTAATCTACAAGTCTCGCCAAGTTAAAGTAAGGAATAATCCAACTAAGATAAATAAAAAAATCCGACATCGAGGGCGTGCCTCGCCACACATTTTTGTACGTTGCTTGGTATTGCCTTAATATGTGTAAATTAAGTGGTGGGGCTGGACTTTGTGAGTTCAAAATATTATAGACGCCTGACTTAATGCTAAGTGGTTTTACCGCTGCCTGAAATTATAACCTTCTTTCTACATTCATAAATGCCTTGTAAAACTTTCAGCGTATCTATATTTGAACAAATTTTATTTCCAAAAAATATTAGGGTAAAATGTGACGGTTGTCATTATATCAGAGTTCATATACATTGCGAGTCTTTTTGTTACATTATCCTGATTGTTATCTTCATCAGTGACAAGCCCGAGTTCCTAAACACCCTATCTGATTTAATAACATATCGACATTGCATCGCCATTGCTTCTGACATTTCCATTATGTTATGTCTCGGCGAAATATCCCGAACTGGCTTCGAATGTCCCGACCAGCTTACGCGATAGTGGAAGGCCCAGGAAATGTGTATTATTACCGAAAAACGATGGGCGCATTGATAACAAAAGGTTTTTAATACACTAGTAGGTAATATGGTATGCGCTCGGTACAGATGTTTCTGAAATAAATGTGCACCATGATGGTGATGTGATGACGCTGGTTTTATATCATCATTCATATTATTGGCATAGACAAAAATACTAAGAATAAGACTTTTTTGGTTGTTTTATTTTAGTATAATTATTTGCACAGCCTGAACTTTATATAGTGATTAACTCAGATTTGTATAGTGATTAACTATTGATTTAAAAATAATAATAAGAAGAATAATTAATGGTAACCTATCACAAATCCGAATTAGGTTTTTTTAGAACCCATTTACCTACTTTCTAAGTTGTTCAGTTAGGTTTGTTTTTTAACAGTTCAGAAATAATTATAACTTATGAAAATTCGAACAAATAAATCAGCCGGCAACGGGTAAACGTTTTTCGGACCGAAGATATTTAGGTAACCATGATTAATTTTAATGTCTATTCCATCAAACAGTTTTCGCTGAACCTAAAACAAACTTGTGTTCTGGATTGTTCGAGAGCTTTAAGCTGAAAACAAAACTCAAATAAAGATTAAAAACTTACTTTTCCTGTCTATGTATTCACAAATATGTACACCATAAAAGTATATAGTAAAAACCACTCGGGCATAAAATCGTAACTTCGGTAAATTGACGTTGAAGGAAATAACAGTCTTACTGCTATTAAGGTTAATGATAGCTAAGCAATTATAGTCTTTAGCTAGGCATTAGGTCGTATAATTGAAATCGATTGAAGTTTGTATACCTACTGGATGGTACCGATAGTCAATCTAAACGTAAAGCCCTTTCAGCCATGTATATTCGGTTTTGCTACGGGCTTTAGCATATCAGTGGTTTCAAGTTAGCAGCGTTCTGGGGTATTTTAGTCTCTCGGGCTTTGTATACTTTTGTCCATATGAAAAGCCACGAAAAGTTCCTAAGGTATGTATGTATGTTAATTCTTTATTGTACAAAACACAGAAATTTAAATACAATATTTACAGAAAAGGAATGTATAAAATATAACTTATCCCTTTAAGGGATCTCTTCCATAGAACCTTTGCGTGGTTGAGGATAATAAGAAAAGTAGACACAATAAGGTACAAAAACAAAGTTTACAGAAACTGAGTGAACTAAATTTAGACCTTTTTTAGATAAATAATAACAAAGACATATATAAAAATAATAATAATAAATATCAAAATAAATAAATACACAAACATACATTATATACACATGAAATACATACACAAACAGGACAGTACACAATTATAAGGAGTCAAGCCAGTATGTCCTCAATTTTCCTTGTAGAGATGCGACCGATTGCGATTTCCTGATATCAGATGGCAGTCCGTTCCACAGTCTGATAATACGAGCCTAATAATACAAGTATGGCGTTTACAATCCAAGACAACGCGTCCCGCTAATCAAGTTGACGTTACCCGGTTTCGTGAATGTACCTATGAAAACTTAGGAATGTAACTTGAGGACGGGATGTCCTCAAGTTGTAGACTATACAGGCCCAAGTGTTTTTACCAATGTCGGTCAATCTAAAATGAACCCTATTACAGGGCCTCTATTTAACTCGGTAAAAACCATATTGACTTTGACGTGTTATCAAGAGGTTTTTGACTCGGCCGCCATCACAGAGCAGTGCAGCGGGCTATTGCCTAACGGACTGGCAATCGCAATCGTTTTCATTTTGAAAATCGAAGGATTGTCTGCATACAAAATAAAAACAATTATTTCACTTCGAAGCCGATTGTGATTGAGAGTGCGTTAGGGATTAGCGACGCAGAAAATAAGAGCTATCAAAGTGTTGACAATACGATAACGATTTGGTTTTTACCGTGTTGAATAAAGGCCCAGATGCCTTGCTTGCGATTATAGTAAAAGTTTGAAACAACAAAATGAGGTTGTCACATTGGTATTCCTTTTGTTGAAATAACAATTTTTTGCCAACAACGTTAATTGTTTTTGTGTATTTTTTTATTTTTTTTTATTTTTTGCAGTAATCATTCGATCGAAATACATTTAACCTTATGGATTTTTTGTATAATTAGAATCAGATTTAGTTTCACTTGTCCTACTGCCAGACCCGAACCCATGCATTTTATAAATAACTTGAAAATTAAGCGTATCCAAAAACACTCTTGTACAAATAGATAAATTGATAATTAGGCAATATAAGAATAAGAATAATCTTTATTGCCACAACCTTAAATTTAATACGGTCGGCTCCTCCTTTTTAGAAAGAATGAGATAAAATAAAAACTTAAAGTAACTAAGAAACTAGTTTGAACAATGGGTCCCGATCTCAGCAAGTGCTGGGCACAGATGTCCGGCGCTGGTTGTCAGACGAGACGGTCGCCAACTGATACAAAATGTAGGATACAGTAAACTAGGTAAGTAAAAAAGTACAATAAAAAGGTCATGCTTCAAATGGTAAGTTAAAGAATAAAAAAAGTATAAGCATGTATGCATATGTGAGTGTGTTTGTGTTTGTGTGTCTAATATGAGTATTATCAACTGAAAACTATGCATAGTAATAAAAACTATACCATCCGAATTTATGTAATTCAAGTGATTACGATCAGTGATACTATACTAAACGATAATAAAGCGATGTGTTATGACAAGTGATTTTAGACAAATTGTAATCATTAAAATGATAAAAATACCGGAAATTGTGAAACAAATCATTATACAACCGGATCAAACTACATGTAATTATGAAGTCTCGAAAATTAAAAAGTAAAGTAACTAAAGGATAGGTTTAAAAGTTTTTAGGACACCCCGATAAATTATCCAATCGAAATAAATTGAGTGAAACGCACAGAACGTACACTCGAAGTCCTCTAGAAACAAAATTATCTAGAAAACTTAAGGCTCTCACTTAGCGTTCGAGATCCCCGTAACCCGCCACATCTTACCCTACAAACTGCATTAGTAAACCCTTAAATTAAGGTTCGACGGCGACATACGGCCTAAAAGCTTTCCCCTCTACCCACGTGTCTTAAGTTCGTTAAATAATTTGAAGCTTTTGTTTATGCATGAACTTTGAGCTTTTCACGCCAATCCACATTAGCGGGGTTGGAAAGTTAGATGTTTGGGCCCGATAGGCACGCGCCTGTCCTTGTGATAACATTTAATCACTTGATATTTAAACAGCCTGCTATTAACATTTACGAGGAATCGTCAATATTTGGGTGGAATAAGGGTGAGGTATGAATAATTCTGAATTATAGAGCTGTAATATCTTTTTGCGAATTGGATAGAAATTGATAGGCACCGCTAGGTATTCGTTTGCAATAGAAGGAAAATGTAAGCACACATGAAAGGGTAGTTTTGCAGACCTTGTATTTGCTTTCAATATAGGCGATATTATTACACCGAACTTAGAGCCCTCTCTCACCTAGCGTTTTTCGAACGTTAGCGTCTCATTAACGCCCGCGCAGCATCGACACCACGTCCTCGGTGCGCTGCCGCGACGCAATGGCGTTTTTTAAACGTCAGCGTCTCTTTAACGCCCGCGCAGCGTCGACGCCACGTTCTCGGTGCGCCGCCGCGACGCTGTGGTGTTTTTTAAACGTAGCGTCTCATTAACGCCCGCGCAGCGTCGACGCCACGTTCTCGGTGCGCCGCCGCGACGCAGTGGCGTTTTTTAAACGTAGCGTCTCATTAACGCCCGCGCAGCGTCGACGCCACGTTCTCGGTGCGCCGCCGCGACGCTGCGGCGTTTTTTAAACGTAGCGTCTCATTAACGCCCGCGCAGCGTCGACGCCACGTTCTCGGTGCGCCGCCGCGACGCTGCGGCGTTTTTTAAACGTAGCGTCTCATTAACGCTGGCGTAGCGTCGACACCATGTTCTCGGTGCGCCGCCGCGACGAAATGGCGTTTTTTAAAAGTCAGCGTCTCATTAACGCCCGCGCAGCTTCGACGCCACGTTCTCGTTGCGCCGCCGCGACGCAGTGGCGTTTTTTAAACGTCAGCGTCTCATTAACGCCCGCGCAGCGCCACCGCGACGTCAGTGGCGACTATCGAACGTCGGAACGTCTTGTTAGCGCCCGTGCAGCGTCACAGCGACGGGTAGAGGGATACGTTGCACGGGCGCGGGCGGGTGCAATTGTGTTACGCACGACTTTGCCTTAAAAATATTGTTTCCTATGATGGTTATGTTTTGACTCTTCCTTTATTTGGTTACACTCTTTATTACTTATGCGTCTATTAGGTACAGTCTGCAAGTTTGTAAACGCATCCGATACATTATTTAGTTTTGGCTGCGACCGTAGGTTACTCTTTAACCACTCGCTATCGAACTCGACGCACCAATTATTAACCCGCGAGTTCAAATTGTCCTGTCAGAGCATAAAAAATCCTTTCAGGGCGTGCATTCTCAGCTTACCCGCTTTACCCGACGTGTGAGCGAGCTCGTATGACTTAATCACCCGACCGACCTTTAGACAGAGAGCCATATAGAAAAAACACCTCTCTTCGTTGTGCCCGATACTGCTAATGCCGGGGCTTGTTTTTACCGAACCCTTTTTAATTGACCTTTTAATGGAGATGTATCACAGTTTAATTTATAAATTATAAATGTTCGTATTTATTTAATACTCTGAAAGGGGTGAAAAACCTGAGCGGGCGAGTTATGTAAATAATGTTTATTTATTTGAGTCCTTCAGTTAAAGACCTTCTAATCTTTGCCTGAAGTACATAAACTTATTTATACTTTACATTGCTGGGTAGTTTTAGAAAAAATACAATTTTGATCTCGCTCAAATGGGTCTAGCTTTTAACTAAGCTAGACCCATTAATAAGCTAATAATAAGCTAAGAATAATTACTATAATAAGCTCCCAAGTAGTGTTACTCATTTATCAGTAAATAAATTTAAGAGTTACGTTAAACGTAAACTAATTTCTAAAGCTTATTATAGTATTAAAGATTATATGAATGATGACAATGCTTGGGACTAATATATTTTATTTTTTTGTATTACAATTATTAATGACCGTGGAGACTTTCTACATCTCCCTTTTTTTTTTTTTTTTTTTAATAATTGTATTTAATTTTAATTTGACATCTGGAGACTTTACATCTCCAAAATTGACCGTGGAGACACACTATCCTGCTCAAGCTACGCTTGAATATTTTTTATTTTTTGTTTTATGTTAAATTCATTGTTTTCTATAATGCTAGGTTAAGCTTTATAATTGTCATAAGTAGTATTTTAAAAAAAACGACTTTCTGTTGAGTTTCTTGCGGCGTTTCTTCTCAGCAGTGGTCTCTTCCGAAGCGCTGGTAGATTTTTGACGTGTAAAAGTGCCCGTGCGGCCTATTTACTGAATAAACATCTTTTATCTTTTATCTTTTTATCTTTTATCTTTTAAGTTACTGGCTTGTCCTATCAGTTCTAGACAACAGCATACATACTGATATAGAGATATACCTATGTGACATTTTGACCAATATGTCCAGATTTTGATTGAAATTTAGATTAAACCAGGGCCATCGAATGGGTGGTTATATAATTTTCCGTCGCACGGGATGTCATGATTTTATCATCACGTCCTCGGTAAACGATGCACGCCGTTACCGAGGACGGTAAATTCATACAAATTCCGTACATTTAGGACTTTGCTTTAACGTGACGGTAAAAACACCGCACCGTGCCGTGCGACGGTAAATGCTCAATGACTTTTGATAATGTTACAGTTTTTAGTCCTTTGAGTTACCTAATTCATTAGTTTTAGGTTTAACATTGTGGTTAAATAACTATAGACTAGCGTGTCACTAGATTAAATTTCAATTTTAATAAAGCCTTGTGCATCCTTGCTTCTACATCGCCAGCCTGTCACGTGATAGGCATTTGCAGGTATTTGTTGGCTCTGTTTTCTGTGGAGCACAGAACTAGCAAACTAAGCGTTTTTTTAAACTGTGAATTAAACGGAATTTATTACAGTGCTTTGTTTTAGTCCTGTCAACAGCCAGTTCCGAATAAGTTTATCAAAAGTTGCGTGGATATCAGCTTCAAAAGTTATTTTTGTAGCGTGAAGAGATAATGAATTCTGACAAGATGAGGATGATGGCGAAGTTGGTGGCAGGAATTCAATATTTTCGAAGTTTGCTCTTATAGGTGGTGTTGGAATTTCTTGACTGATAACCTCACTTTCGGATACAACATATCCTTTATTGTCAAACATTAGCGACCCATCAGATTGGTCGACTTCACAATTGTAAATATCGTATCTATTTTCTTGAATTTTTAAAATTACAATTTTTTTATCAATGCTCCCTGTTCTCCGAGCTCCGATCTCTCTCAAAAAACGTTAACGCACCTGATGGCCAGTGTTCTCAGGATAATCAGGGCAACGCAACCCAGCAACAAAGCAAATTGGCAAAAAGGAACTATTCAAAAACGTTATAAAATAAATAAACGATTTTGCTTCTCAATAAGATCATTCGAAGGTTTTTTTAATTTAGTCGGGAGGAGGGAGATTATGGTTCTCGCTTTTAAAATTATTTCCCAGGTGTATTAGAAGCCCTTGCGTTGCTATACAATATAATTGTATCGATTTTTCTATCAAACTTGTTGGATTTAGAGGTGATTTTATAATATTATGAGTACTTACTACTACTAAATATATTAAAATGTGGATTCAGAGTAATCCCTTAAGCGGCCCAACCGATTTTCATAGTATTAGCTAAAACACTCCGAATTAAATTAACTTTCATAAAAAAAACACGTTCACATCTGTGTATCCGTCTGGGAGCTACGATGCCACAAACAACCACAGATAACAATCACACGCTAAACTCTTAACACCCCTCTTTTTGCAAGGTGAAAAAATACGGTAAAACAATGTTATTAAATTAGTTTATTGTTATTTAATATCTAGCTTTTGTCCACAACTCCGTCTGCGCATTTTCTCCATGGCTATTTATCTGACTGGTTTAGCTGACTGATTATCCCGAGACAGAAAGTATACTCGTAATACGGCCGTCGACTCTATCTATACATTATTTCTGTCCTATAGACATCGATCTTCTTAAAACAAACTTACTTTAGCATACATAGCTTAAGTAAATAGACAACGTTTGACTGCCGCAATACTTAACGCTACCACTCCTTTTACGTTTACGTGCGTCCGTCCGACCGCTGCCACCATCTTACCCTTTAACCTGGCTCCCTTCGGCGCCAAGCAGCAGCAC
The DNA here is from genome assembly GCA_923062465.1 of Acleris sparsana. NCBI lineage: Eukaryota > Metazoa > Arthropoda > Insecta > Lepidoptera > Tortricidae > Acleris > Acleris sparsana. Next base: position 5,878,287 of record OV281289.1, read on the forward strand.
TCGCACCAACTGTGGAGAGAAACGGTCAAATTACTATCAAATAGGCATTTTATCTTACAATTAGTCCTCCGGGTTGACATCGCATTTGAATGAATTTCAGTCACGAGAATTTGAATGTCTATTAGTCTCAGATACCACTTAGCATCAGGTGGCCTGTGTGCTTTCTCCATGCCACACAGTTTGTTTGTTTTTAATTATTTGTTAATTAAAGATATACTTAAAGTGGCCTCACCGGGCACCATAAAAGCAGCCCTGAACAATAACGCCCTCGAAATACAACAGACAAAGATCTTCATAGACGCTGCATTGGATTATGCGCTAATTATAATAGGGGTTTTATTAATTACACAAAAGATCCTATAGGGTCGAAGTGTATCCGTAAGCACCTAATGAAAAAGATAAGATAAGGAAAGACCATCGGGTTGCCTGTGTCCTTGTGTGATTTCTACTTTGTAATAAAAAATGCTAGCTTTCAAACGCACCCCAACTAATCAAAGAGAAAAATATGTTTGGTGCGAATATAATTTATATCAGCCACTGAAAAGCGTAAAGGCGTACTGGGAATGTATTTTTACATTTCGTTCGGGCGATAAGAGTGAGCGATTTATAACTGTTACTGATAAGAATCTACCGCACTCCGGGGACTCGGCTTGCCGTGAGGCAATCTGTAACTCGGTTTTAACAGCTTCACAAAAGGTTTAGCATAAGTAGTTTTGCTTTCTTTACAATCTTTACCCACTTATTTACACTCAGGAGCAAAAATAAAGGGTCAGATTACGTTATTCAAACTAATTTCGAAGCCTTGGTTCCTCGCCAGGGAATGCTTTTAGTGAAATCTGATGATGAATACCTCGAGCATCGATACAGGACTTCCAGAATGTCTAGGATACCCAACTGAATAAATCTGCGGTTAACGCCGGAATTGAGCATGTTCAGAAAAACATCTAAAATGGCAATAAAATGTAAGGAAATCCAAGTGCTGACCCAAACTCTCCCGCTGTGGTGTTAACTGATTGTGCGATCAGTTAGGTATCTTAAGAAATTTTGACCTCCTCTATTGAACCTCGCAGTGTCCACCATTAAACCTCACTCAAAACAACTCCAGGCGAGGAACGAAGGCTTCAAAATAGTCTCTTTTGCATGAAAAACGCATTATGACCCGGTATTTTTGCTCCTGAGTGTACTAACGGAAAACTTAAAGTTACATGGTAAAATATCTGAAAAGACAATCAGGGCATGTATTAAGCATATCGGGTCAAAGATGGCCGTTTTAAAAAAAAGTGCAAGTAGTTAAGGACTAAAATTAACATCGGCAACTTTTCCATTACGTCACGACAGTCATTCATACTCATACATTTATATACTGCCCTCATACGCCAGGCGGTAACTCAAATTAAATAAATTAAAAAAGGTTTCATTTCCTACAGGAGTTGTGCCTGAGGTGATACTGTATTACAGCAGCATAGTATATTATAGTGACGTAATGGAAAAGTTACCGTTGTTAATTTTATCCATTATCTAACTATGAAAACTTTTTTGGAAATGCCCTGATCCCACGTATATACGGTATGCTTTTGTTTGTTTTTAATTATTTGTTAATTAAAACACAAACAAAGTCTTTACCTATATTTTGCGTATACAAGTTTAAGGCTTTTAAGCGTGTGTGCAGTCAACCAATTTTATTCCATAGGAACTAATGTTAAAGTGACGTAATGATTCAAATCGTGAAGGATATCTTAGAAACGTCACTTTCTCATAGTTTCGTAGTGGCCTATAAATGATTTAGTGTACCTACTGACTTACTGTTTATTTAATCCGAGCGCAGGGCTTCCTTCTAATAACATAATTTTTTAAAGTGTACAGAGTAGGTACTCTCAGGAACTACATTGTCCAATACATATTTTAAATGTTAATGTTTTGGGTGTTTGGCGCTTATTTACCTGAATGTAAGGCGGTTGAATCTTTAAAAAAACAATGTAATTTGAAAAGCAAGATAGTTTGCAAAAAAAGTTGGAATAGAGCCTTTAATATATTTAAGTATTCTTAGGGTTCGATAATAAATTGTGAAATAATTGGTTCTTATTAGGGACTTTGCACACTTTGTGCTCCATCTGTCAGTCAAGAGCCTTTTATACCGGAAGCGGCTGAAGCTCTTGGGCAGCGAAAAGATAGACTGAGTATTGCGGTTACTAAAACTGTGTACTGTGTGTATTGCGTTAGTGTTAGTAAAATAATTTACAACATCTATTTAATGTATGATGGTGTTGAAATCATTTAATCTCGATCAGGGACATAGCAACTGCCTAACGGAAGCAGCCTTTTTATGTACATAGACATAATATATATTTTCTCCAACATAAACTTAACATTTATGTCAAGGAACTCATGAATTACTATATTATTTTGGGTTATCCATCAATTTGTTTCCATTACCTAGTACTTTATACTATGTACTTCATTTCGATCAACACGATGTCATTGATAAATGGGTAACCTCGACCACCTTCATACTCTAATTTAAATACTCCGAACTGCCGACATTCCGTGCCTCCCCCTTTACTCGTTCAGTTTTAAATCTTTCAAAGTTACACCTGAATAATGGAAATAGGAAATTAAAGTGTCTCAGGTTTAAATTAAGAAATTCAATCCAAACTCCTGTTAAGAGCACCGTCGTCGGCTCCAATACTAAAGCGGCCCTTTTGTGGGCCTTCACGTAAAAAAGCCAATTTGTTCTTTAGGTTCCAATCAAAATTTACCGTTTGTTTGCGTTTTATGCTTGCAACTTTGTTATGAAACTACTGCAGTAATTCGAAGTATTAAAAAATAAAATGAATCGACTTTGTAGCTAGCTTGCTTGATAGGTTAACACCGAAATGTAGTTTCAATTCGACGGGAATCAAACTTAAATTGAACGATGAATACATAACAAATAACACTTAAAAGGGGCAATCTCGTTTTAAAGTCATAAAGATGGATGCGCTTCAATCAGTCTAAAAACATTTTGTGTAATATCATTTAACTAACCACGAAAAGCATAATGAACATTTAGCATAAAAACCAATTGTATAATTTCAGCGTACGATCGAATAACATAACACTCATTTAGTATAACTATCATTTTCTTTTTATTATGCGTTTTTAGTCAGTTTCTTCTAGCTAGATGAAAACCGTTAGAAATATTTATTTTTAAATTTATGAACATTATAGTTTTTTAATTTAAGCATTTCGTTTAATGCATCATGATTATCATATCGTTGGTTTATTATAGAGATCGAAATTATGGAATTCGTGTTATGTAAAATGAAAATTAGACTATTTGTTTTTCTACTAAACATTACACACCCCATAAAGAACCTTAAACTAAAAAAAAACTGTACAAGCCGCATCAAAGTATTTTTTATGTGGTTTAAATTAACAGTAAATATCACAATTTACTTTAATATTAATGATAATAAACGACAAAACTACTTAACAAGATTAAAAACGTAATGATGATTAAGTAGGTACCTCATTATAGTAAGTGCTTTAGTGAATAAAATGTGTGCATAAAAGATCCATTGAGGAATATTTTCCCGATTTTTAAATCACGAAACCATTATCTTTCTACTTTTGGAGTGGCCTCCGCACAACAGGAGATTGGCAACCAGCTTTACACATTGTCCTTACACTCAAAAGCTTTTTAGAGTACAAATCCTTTGTTGCGATGTCTTTTCCCATTATTATGGCATAAAAGAACAAATCAAGAACGCTATAGTAAACTACGCTATAATATACTGAATTTCTAAGTGTAAAAGGATAAAAGTCAATCGCATATTCGGTCATCGCATATTGCTTATTCTTGGCTTTGTTATTATAATCTGTACTGGAATGACTGGGCTTCTATTCTACGGGGTAAATCGATATTGCATTTGACATGATATCGTATTGTTGTTAACTGGGCCGCTATAACTTTCAAATAAGATCTATCGTATCATTGACAATATGGTAACACGTTAAAGGCTCAGATGTCAGGATTAACTTCTATCTTTCTTTTACTGTACTAAGTTTGTTGAGGAAACCTTCAATGATTTTTATATTAAGTATATTGATCAATTTGTTTGCAGGAACCTTCTAGGTCAGCAACGCTCTGGTGTAATCTGTGTATGCTGTTCGCTCCGACACACTAGCGTTAATCAGAAGAAACAAGACTCCGGCTCTAGCTTGTTAGTTACTGTTCTCATTTAACTGCAAAAGCCAGGGCAGACAAATTAACCGGTGACAATGAAAATACAATCGCTTGTCTCTGACAACCATCTTCCGGGATTCAATTTAAGTAAATGGATTTGCTGAAATCCGATTAAAGTTTGCAATCCGGATAAACTGCGCTGGCGGTCGGGCCCAAATTTAAACTTTGCTCATAAATCATTAGTTTTGTTCAATAGTATGGAATTAGTTAATAGGTATCGTACTAAGTAGGTACTTTGTCATACGAAGTTTGGTGTTTAATGTTGTTTTGGTTATAGTATCGTCGAAATATGGTGTTCTTTTTTCAATAGCTATCAAAACATAATAAACAATAGTCCTTCAGCTATGAAAATCTTATTAGTAATATTGTAACATACAAATGGACCATTAAAAAAAACACGTCAACATGTACTACTTCGTACTTTCCCGAAGAAAGATATGTATATATTTCCTCATACCAGCCTAACAGCATAATCAAAATTAAGGTACATTAAAACTAGGCAAGGATTTTAAAACACGTTTTCATTAATACCTACGTAAAGAGCATTTGTTGAAACGACTAGATAAAATTTTCATGTTTGCTTCAAGCAAAAGTATGAAGTTTTTGCTAAAATCGGTGCCCTATGAAAACGTCCCTAAGACAAAAATGTGATTTAGGTAACTTAATTTGAGGGAACCAAATAACAATAAAGAAGGATGCCTACGTTCAAGATAAGTTTGCTTAATTATCGTAAAAGGCGGCCCGCGGCCTCATTATGTTGTTGAAATTGCTAACGCTATCGTTTTTATTTGACACTGATAAATGGTATTACACTAACTCCCCTTTGTGACCCTTTTTGGGCTGTAATTGGTGTCATGGCTTGAGTTAAAAGTAATTTGACCATCATCAAGGTAACATGCTCTGATCTCTTTAAACGAAATGTAAAAGGACGTTTAAGATCGGCCTATACTATTTTAAAATATTAAACATTAATATTTCTTACTACAAGAAAAAAGTTACAATTTGTTTTAAGTACAATAGATTCCCGACCGCTGTAACTCTTTCCTTAAAAAGCTTTTTAAATACGAAGCTACTATTGTACAGTTTTGTCAAATATCTTAATTGAAAATGAATAAACAGGAGAGACTTCTACAAATTCAAATAATGAATAAATAGGATCGTGAGAAAACTTTATCAATAACAATTTCCGATCACTTTAAAATAACTCCTCAATCGCCTTAGATTTTACTATCAATTTAAAGTGTAGCGATTTATACTTAGGTTATCAAATCCGATATTAATAAAGGTTACACAATACAGTCTCCCAAAGCAGACTTGGAGACGGACACCCGTCATCAGTAGAATTTATTCTACCATAAAATTAGAACCAGGGCGGCCTCTACTAGAATTTACGTCTGCCGATCCCGTAACTGATGGGACCGAGTCACCTCCTATCTCATTAACGTTTACAGCCGTAATAAACTTCCTGAATAGTAATTTTCTTATTCCTTTGAACCCGGATAGGTTTAGTGGAATCTTACGTACATACGTGGGTTGGACTGACGTGTAAGTCTATACGTAATTAAGATGGTATTAAGTACATGTTGTTCGTAACAGGAAATGGAATATAAATAATAAAAAACAAGTTTTAAAAATCCGATTGAATTTTTGGATATTGTTGACTACAATATCTTAAAAAAAATAACGCCCTTTTTAGGCTTAGGCTGCAGAGCGTTTTAAATAAATAGGCATACATGGCTACGCTACAGAATTCCGAATATTTGACAAAATTCCGAATGCAAGGTTTTCCAATCAAACCTAACGTAACCCACGTATTTACAGCAATTCAATTATGCATTTAATCTATAATAGCTCAAGCATAACATAGTTTTCAAATAAATAACCGGTAATTTAAGTCTTTCTCATACATGCATACTAACACACGAAGAACATAACCCTTCTTTTGACGCAGTCAGGTAGAAAACATTATCAACAACCTACTCAACCTACTCACGGTAAAAGCATTAAAAGAAGTATAAGTCGCGTCCATGCTTCGGTATTTTTTTCTTGTGGTCAGACTATACCTTACCTTTGTATAAACTTCGTTAGTCTTGATGCAAAACAGTCCGAGGCAACTTTTTTCTAGTTGAATGCGAGAGCGGCGTGCATTTTAAGAGTTTATATTTAGCTAATATTTTACACTCTCTAAAGACAGTTTGTTCACTTAAAAAAAACTAGATCATCGAGGCGACATCTACCTTCAAAGAAATAACAGACAAAGCTTTTCTATTTTTTCCCTCTCGATACAGCTAACGTATCCAACCTAAATGGGAGGGTGTAAAAAACCTTTCCAATCTCAACCTCTAAAGCGAATGAATAGAATAAACAATAGTACCGTGGAGCCCAAACTTTTCTTATTATTTAAGAGTTCTAACATGTTTAATGCATGAGCGACGATTTATTCTCACAGTGAGTAATGCGTAATATATTAACATAAACATCTCGGCGCGAAGCATACATTGTTCTGGACTCAACTGGGATTCTCCCGGCTCCTGCGACGCAACTTTGTTGCATAAGGCTTTTGACTGGATCCTTGTTGTTTAAGCGAAACCGTTGTCGAAGTAGATTGATTAGTTCTTGAACATTATACGCTGTTAATAGTAAGGAGATAGGAGTTTTCGTATATGTAAATTGTCTATAGTATGTTGTCGAATTTCCTTGAAATGGAGATATGAAGATTATACCTGACCGCTACAAGGGAAGAGCATGCTCTATTCTCAAAGACCGGCAACACATCTACAATTCCACACTGGCCTTAGACAAGCTTGTTAGAGCGTAATCGCTATCGAAAATGTATAGGATTGAAGTAAGTTCCCGAACTCAGGTCGAGTACTTGTGTCAAGTCTATACATTTTGACAGTTTTTATAATTGCGTTATTCATGTTGTCTAACCTCTCTGATGTTACAGGTATTCATGCCCTCTAACAGAATAACAAGAGTATATGACGAACCAACAAGTAACTCCCGTTTCGAAATTGTACATAACAATCCATACTTTCTTGAGCAACATATATCGTTGCAACTGTTTCAAACAGCACCCCACTTCCTATCGCAGCGAGCTGTATAAAGGTCACAAAAAGCAATGTTTCTTTGTGTAGGCACGATAAATTAGCCTCGTTATAGCTGTATAACAAAAGCACGGGCCGAGAAGTCGCCAACTAATAATATATCATGGCCGATAAGAGTGCCCACCGGGATTTATGCTTGCCGATTTACAACCGATATCGGTACATAGAGACCGATTTAGTATGTTGCCAAATAATAAGGGTTTCTCTGTAATGCGGTAGGTTGGACCCCACAAATCTTACTTGTACGGAATTATTTTCTGAGCGCTCGTTACGCCATTAATGACTGGGAGTGAAGTATTTATTAAGGTAGCTATTTGAAATATATTAAATATTTGCTTGCTACGAAATGAAACAACTCAGCTGTAAGACGTCAACTTCGTCTCTCTAAGGTATTCCATAATTACACACCAAGGAATATCTATCAAACAAATTCAATCAGCCAACATTAACCTACTAAAAGGCAAAGGTCGCCTTTCACATGCGCTAAATAAATAAAAAGAAACTAACAAGGATTTTTCTGTCTTGGAGCTTGAATTGAGCTCGTTAAAATTACAATGGGGGCTTAAATTGTAAATCTCTAATAGAAAGTTAAATTTATTTGTGAAAAGTTGTGTGTTTAAATCGAAAATCGAGAAAGTTCTAGATTTCACTCTTCTATTCATCTTGGAAAATGGCCAGTTCTAGAGAAATTGCGATAAAAGGATGGAACGAATAGCATCGAGTTGTTTATAAAAATAAAATTTCAAAATAATAATTTTGCTTAAATTACTGCGGGTTTTATAATTATACAGTTGTATAGGAGGCTATACCTGCCCAATGTTCTTTCATAAGAACCATTAGATTTAGTACGTTCTGCCCGGTAATTCAAATTATCTATACAAAAATGGCCTTCATAGAGGACATTGAGCAATCAGAACTTGCTTCAAAATGCTTGGACAAGACGAACATAGGAAATGTGTTTCATTTATATTATGTTTTATATGATTTATAAACTGATGGCATCTAAAGGTAGCCGAAAGAACGACTTTATTGTAGCCATAACTTCGAGTTCGCGCAACTCTCGCGGCCGATATCGTTGTTGTAAAAGTTAACAACTTCATAAAGTTTATAACGTGCTATCAATAACTTAACGTGTCGGATAAACGGTTTACGATGGGTTTTATTACTCGTGCACACAACCAGCGGCAAACATCGTGTACTCTTAACGGAGGGAAGGTGAGTGCGTAAGATGTAAACACAGGGAAAGCGCGTCGACTAACGCGCGACAGATATTTCTGAGGCCATATGGCCGAACCCTATATTCAAACCGCGGATAGATAGGCATACTTCGGATTCAAACTTGATACTTTATTGGGACTCCACAGGGGTAGGGTCTTTTAGTTAAACAACAACAACGTTCAGAGGTCAAGAAGAGAATGTCTGATGTAATGTTTGAAAATAAAAAAAAGAAACAATATTTAAAAAAAAAAGAGAACAGGTTTGCAAAGAAAGAGGTGTAAAAAGGTCATAAAAAGGCTGGCACAGCGCCAGCGCAGATGTACACATTTCGTATGGACCAATGACAAATTTTAACCCTAAGCGCCGGTACACCGCGGATAGGTAAGTAAGCCTTACCTATCCGCGGTTTGAACATAGGGTTCGGCCGTTAGGCAAGATACATTTGGCATTCACTATCGTTAATATTAAAATAAATTTATAGGATAAACGTAAGCAGTCAGACGGTCGCGTCGAGCGATTCCATACTTTTTGTCAGTTTTCGCAAATTGTTTACGTTAGCGTTGAGCTACTTCTTTAGCCTCACTGGGGTTCTAGTGAAATAGGGTATAAGTTTCATGAAATTCAAGTGAAAAAGTGTGTAAGTCTAGTATACTTTAATTACGTGCTATCAGGCCTATGGAACTCTGACCCACTATAGCAAAGGTGTCACAGTGTTCTTTTGTATTTTCGAAGATATTCATTTGCTCTGGGGCTTATTCTTATAGGCAAAACCTTATTGCTTTTGACATGTTATCGTATTGTTTGATTGATTGATTGATTATTGTCAAGTATAGGTAAATAAGCGTTATGATGACGTTGACAATACGAGCCCCTGGAGCAATTTATTACGTCATCGAATGTGATTTGAATGTCGTGCAGTCAGAATTATACATATTTTGTTTGCAAAAGAAAACTTAGCAAAATTACAGTTTTTACTAAAACTGTACGCTTGACCTTCAGAGGTTAAATAATAGTACAAAATAAGACCATTAAAATAGAGATCTAGTGCAAATAAAGTAAAGTGTAATTTCTTCAGAATTTTATGACCAATAATCAAATTAAAAAAATTACTTTATGTAATTTGTAATAGATTCATATTCCATGGACAAATTTCGTTGTATGGTGGGCCGCAGGTGGCGCAACATTTTTTTTAAATTGAATTAATAATCGAGGTCTTAATATCCCTGCAGTATCCGTAAACAAAATAATAAATTAAATCCTTTGTTCCTTACAATACAATTATAAGGAGTTAGGTTCAATGAGCACTGAAGTTGACATTATAATAATATTTCCAGTTTAAAAGTAATATTGCAAAGCTATGGGCGACCATTTTTAAATCCTACAGTTTCGAAAATAATATTTCCTTTCTACTTACAAGGGTTTACCCAATGTTTCGTATTATCACAAAATGATCATTATTTAAATAGCATTTAAAGACGCATACGCATACTAAAAGGCGTGCGTAAAGCTTTTATAAATGAATCCATGCATGTACTTAATTGGTATAAGCCACTACAAAATTATCAATATATTTTATAATTATCTTTAAATGAGTATGAGTGATGCCGTCCCACAGATAGCCGATGGTAAATTTGACGTTATTTCTTTAGCGTGACGCTGTCTTTATGACTTATGTGTCTCCACAAATAAAGTGGTTCACGAGGGCCATTTGCAACGTCAAAAGATGGCGGATGTGTAATTTGTTTTAGTTTTTATGTTTGTGTATTTAGGTGTTCAAAGTTCTTTTTTGTTAGTGATTTGTACTTTTAATGCCTTTGTGTTGCACAGTGATAGAAGAGTTGGACTTATTTCGTGTATCCTGGCACCTTACTCCTTGTTTCAAGTGGACTCGCAGTGGTACAGAGGTTAAAACTATCTTGGCCTCTGTCCTACATATTACTATATTGATTTATACTTATATTATATACTTGACACTGGCGAAATCACTTCATAGTGGAAACGCCATATTTCCGCGGTAGTAGCTGTTCAAGTCGCCGAGGGGCAAAGAAAAAAAAAGTGGTTCACTGTATTTGCCACTACAATTTCACTCAAGCATTATATATCTTACAAGTATTTTAATTTATTTTCAATTTAAAGACGTTTTTTACCCATTATTCAATTAAGTGTATATTTCAGCAAGCTTTGTGGCTAAAGCCCGGCCCGATGCGCTGATAAGATTATTTAACGAACCATCAATCATCCCGGTTCCTTATTTACCGGGGCTCACAGCCTCATCTTTGCGGTGACGTGCACTATCCCAGATTTTTCATGTTTATTTCATAACTTTATTGACGTCTTTATTTTGAAAATTATCCTGGAGGAAAGTCCAGCTTTCGTTCACAGAAAAGGACAGAGCTATACACTGCTATAGCTCTGTTTCTTTGATATTAGTTTATTTTTCTATCCTATATGAGTGCCCCACTGAGGGGCAAAGGCATTTGTTCTACATGAGTCTCTATGTGGTACGTCTTCCGGCTGGTTGCTGAGGAATGCATCCAAGTCATCCCGCCATCTCCGTCTAGGCCTGCTCCATCTACGTCACCCATTTTGCGGTACCCACTTAGTGGCTACGCTAGCGCACCGGTCCGGGTACATGCGGCAGACGTGACTGGCTCATTCCCACTTGCACAATATTACCTATCTAGCATTTATCAGAAACACATTAAAACTCCGTCTTATATATGCCGGAGCTAATTTAGATTAATTGCATGACTTAATTGCCATAAAATTGCATATCATGTAGGTACGGTTAGGTTTGATTTATAAACGATGTCAAAAAATAAACTCTTCTATCAAAACATTGCATCCGGAATTATGAAGATTCGGGATGTTTATTAAGTGTACTCAAACAAAACTTATGATTTGTGAAGCGTACTCAAAACCGACAATTGTAAGTTGGTGAAATTAATTACGAAGATTTGAAATATTACCACCGATACCAAAAAAACTAGTTTTGAACTTTTCAAAACCTAAATTTTGGCAAATCAGAAGCCATTTTTAAAAGTTTACTCTTTTAGGAGAGTGAATTTCATAAATATTTTAAGTGTTTAAGGACTTATCAAGACAACTTTAACCTTCGTTATTGTGTAACGAACATGGTTAATACAATCATAAATGATTGATACAATCGGATTTTCGTTACACAAAGTAAACAATATCGAGTACTTTTTAATTAAGTCCTTACTACGTAAAATATTTTTGAAATTCAGCTTCGAGTAGGTAATAAGACTTTTTTTCATTTATTTACTCACTTATATCTCAAAGTAATATGTAGGTATACTTATTCATTCATCATCATCATCATCAGCCCGGGGGCGTCCACTGCTGGACAAAGGCCTCCCCCAAAGAGCGCCACAAGTCACGGTCTTGAGCCGCTTGCATCCAGCGGCTCCCCGCGATCCTAACCAGGTCGTCAGACCACCGGGTGGGAGGCCGTCCAACACTCCGTCCACCGGTGCGGGGCCGCCACTCGACAAATTTTCTTCCCCAACGGTTATCAGTTCTCCGAGCTATGTGGCCTGCCCATTGCCACTTCAGCATGCTAACTTATTCATTATTAAAGTTATAATTCATTATAAATAATTAAAATTGGTTTTTCACGGCCTAGTACGGGAATTTACGGGATGTACCAAGAAAAGTAAAAATAAATAAATATTTATATTTTAGTGTTATATCACTGGAATGCTACAGTTTTTTATCTGTAAGCAATTTATTTCTTTGTGTTTAGTTAATGCATTGCACATAAGTGCCGTTATTATTGAATTGTGCTATTAAATATGCATCTAAATTGGCTCATTCCGTAAAAAATAGGCCCCAAAAAAGGTTGATTTGTGCTCTGCAAAAGCTTTTATAATTAAACATTCATCATTCCAGCGAATACAGATTGCATATCGGTCGGTTCTATGCGAGTGTTTTTCGATCTGTCACGCCGAACCGGTGATTTACCGTCTAGCTCTAATTACAGTCGTATATATTGCAGATGGGAAATAACTCGGGGAAGAAAAAGATAAGCAGGGTTTTTATATATTCGACCGAAACATTTCAATACTTAGCTATACAAATTAGAAGCGATATGGTTCGAAAATATAACGAGTCTTTTTTACTGCGATTCGTATTCAAAGGTATGTATTCAATTTAATTTAATTAGGTTATTATGACCCAGTTATGCAGTTGTTAACGCTGAGAAAACAGGACAGACACAGGATAACTGCTATATCTCTGTCGTTTACTCCCCCTAGGTAACGAAACAAATTACAATAATACCAGTGTTTTAATAGCGACCAGTAATTTACGGTTTTCGATCAAACATAATTGACAAATAATATCCAGTCAGTTGCGAATGCAAGTAGAAAAGCAATAGCAGCCTAATACGCTGTTAGGAAACTAGAAGTACTGTATGTATTTGCCAAATTTGATGTCAATTGGACGACCGAAAGACAGTTAAGTGTGGTTGTAACCAACTTCCATTATCCAGCTTAAACAATAGAACCGCATATAAAGGGGTTTGGGTAAAAGTGTTGTCATTTGTAAAAGTTATACATTTTCAGGGTAGCGGCCATTCGTAAAAGTGGTAAATTATTCGACATAAACATATTTTGTTACGTGATGTAATCTTAAGTGCATCGGAGCCGATATTTAAATATTCACTAACGGTGGGCGTATTTTTATAGTATCATTTCAAGACAAATTATATATATCGTTGTGTATTTAGAAGTCCTCTAAATAGGTCAATTTTCTGCATACAAACTTACCTAATGCCCTTTGAATATTCTTCGCACAAGTATCCAGTAATCACTCGAACAAAGTTATTGCTGAAATGCTTAGAGTGGTTACCATTCTAGTTTTATTACACACACCCAATAAAACCTTCGCACGCGCAGTTTAATCGACTCCATAACGTTATTATAGCTAATATAAAAAGTGATAAACTAAACCTTGTTAACATCAACGTTTATAGCGCGTTATTTTTCTCATCTCACTATGTTCACGTAGGGTTACATGCAGTAGATAAATCATGAAAATATCAGCAAATACCTATTCCGGGTTAATCGTAAATCATATATATGGATAACGCTTCTCGCAATTCCTTTTATTTCACTTTTTATGAGAAACTTTCCGGGATATAAGAGATGGTTTATTTATACAGGTATTCATGGAGTCTGTTCCGTGCACATAGACCTCAATATATGCTTGTGATTTGAATAAGAGATAAATATTTCATATTGTGATTTGCACTTTGATTATGTGACGCTGCATCGTATGCAGGAGCTACTGTTTCTATGTTTGAAATATAGGAAAGATCGTTCTGCTTGGGGGATCAGGCGTTGACTGTTAAGGTTTCTATTTTCTCAGTGTGAAAACACATCAAATATACCATGATATTTTTTGCTTCGACGTAGAATTGTAGACCAAGGCCTATTTCAATCCTTAGAACGGTTATCTTAAATTCTTTTGGGCTCGTATTTGCATACCTGTGAGTAAATCTATAACAATATCAAAATGTAAGAGATAAAATAACATGAGTATGTATTGAACATGGCAATGCTGCTAGCATTTTAGGAACGATGCCTACTGGTAGCGGTTTGTTAGATTAGTGTAGTTTCAAGTATGGGTACAAACATACACACATGCATAATATGGGTCGAACACGTTTCCTGATTTGGTGGTGGGGTAAGAATACATGACATTTCAATGGTAGAATACTGACCCAAAAAGTTCTACCCTTGACTCGATCGTCATCAACGTGTAGACGTGAGACGTAGAGTTAAGTGAGATAGGTGTCGACTGCCAGTCCCTTTTTTATCAAATAAAGTAAGTTATAAAACGGGGTCTATATCGGAATCCATACTGGTTTTTTGGCATAATGTATCATATGGAATAAAATCGTTTGCCCTAAAACGGTTTTTAAAAAAGAAAGGGTTTTATTTTTAATATTATAACAAACTAACCTAAGGTAACCTAACACAATAGACATTTATTAAATTATGCAATGTCAGCCTAAAAGGGTAATGTTATGTTATGCGAAAAAAAATATCCAAAAAGATCATTATGCGAAAAAGAAAATGCGTTTCGAATGCGGGTGGCATGGAAACCGCAAACGAGCACATATGACTACCTGATGGTAGGTAAGTGGGATATGTAACCCATAGACGTGCATTCCCAAAACTGCAATCTACAAGGATTTAGATGGAATGCCTCTATGCTAGTAATTTCACTGGTCTTATCCCTTCACCGGAACACAAAATGTGACTGGTACATAATGTCTAATTATGTGTACAGACACATACAAAACTTTATCTTCATGTATATTTTAATAAGTTTTCTACAATATGTGAGAAACCTGTATCGTGGTTGCCCTGTATCTTAATATTTAGATTAAAGTTTTGGTGACATTAACATGCAACCACATCGATAACCAATACTTTAATGACATGCAATACTTTAATGTTAACATTAAAACACAGCCATACATACAGGTCTCTTAATATAGGCCATTTGCTTATCGTTTCTGAAGATATAGGGAAGTAATGATATGGATGAAGTTAAATTAGCTAGATAGATATCTAGCAGATATTATGTACAATCGCAAATTGGTTTGAAATACCTTAAACACAAATGTTAACTTAGTGTGTTTAGAAGATATAAGGTTACAGTAATGTGATATATCGTGAATTGCCACTGCATTCACGGATTAATTGATTATGTTAATTACACTAACTGATGGGTGTTAGAGAGGCGGTGAATTGATAGAGGAATATCAAAGCGGAGCATAATAATACCTATTATTAAAACAAACTGGAGTAATTACTTGTGCATACAAATATCACACAATGTGTAATTTTAAAACAAATAAAAATGAAGTCAAATGAAGATGTGCATAAAATTGCAATTAAATGTCAAAAAAATGAAATGGACGACGACATACTTAAGTCGAAACACTGTTATTGATAAACGCGCAATAGCTAAAGTATGCTTTAGCCTTATTTTGTGACATTTGAATTTGACAGAAAGTGACAAAGCAAACTTTATCTAAAATAGGATTATTGTACGTTTATTTACAAAGGAGAAAGTTTTTAATACCCGAGCTACAATGATCTCGTGTAAGTCTTTGTTACTTATAGTATCGTAATGTAAATATGAATGTAAATGTATAAGTTTTTCTTGTTAAAACGAATAGCACTGTCATTATGACAGTCCTATTAATTATTGGATACACGTTTAAATACGCCATAGACATTAACCTTTTTAGTCTATGCAAAAAGTATAATAAAGATATGGGAGTACTAGGCACTTCGGAGTTAGTTATTCTAGTCCAAACATAGTTTTAAAAAGTCAAAAACGCGGGATACCTATAATGTAATTTCATACATTTTGATAATATTTTTTTTTTGCCTTAGCTTGGAATGCATAATTTCGCAGGCTGTTTCTACAATAATAAGGTTTACATCTCCGAGCATGTTGGAGAAAAAAACATTTGCTTTCATGTATTAAATATAATCTTTAATCATATTATTATTATTAAAGTACAACCAGTAATAAAGATCGCGTTCTATTAAAGGGTTGGCTTAAATAAAGTAATGAGAAGGTATTCAATTGACAGTAGGCAATAAAAAAGTACAAAACGGATTTTGAGAGCTAAAATAAATAGAAAATATGTCAATATTGTTAAAAAGGCAAAAAAAGATTAGCTGGTTTAATAAAAAATGACCGCGAGAAAGTTATTACGTGAACGTGTCTATAGCCTACTTGGACGGCGTGAAAAATCTGAAGTGGTCTCTCACTTCAAACCTGAAAATGTACCTCCATCTACAATTGAATGTTTGATCCAGCGGAGGGAACTTGGTATTAGGACTAAAGTTTTACTAAAAACGGAAAGACCACCCATTCTTAATGGTCGAGACCGGAGGAAAGTGGCAAAATTTGCACAAATCAAAGTGGGTGAGACCCAGATTAGTTAGCTGTAAAATATGATGTTTCCCATGGGTAAGGAATACTTTAAAGAAATTTATGTTCAACATTTCAAGCGTCAGAAAGCACCCAAATATTTCGACAAAAAGCTTGAAGAAATTCCAAAGAAGTGCAGGAAGTTGCGAAGAAAGTATCCCTATGCAGGGAGCGCCCAGAATTGACTAAAAGAGCGTGACGTTCACTTCGTACCGAACGATTCAAACCGTCCGAACGTCCCTATAGCTGGTCTAATGTGAGATTGTTTGGTAATTCTCAGTATACTAGTTTACAGTGATGGGTGGGAAGTGAAATTTCAGACTCAGTTGAAGCGCAGGGTACACCAACTAATAACTAAAAAATGTAAAATTAGAGGTTGTCCAACGTATGATGAAAACGGTTGGCTATATTGTAATGATGGATTATCATACTGAATTTAGTTTATTTTTATATAATCAAAACCTTAATAACCCTAACAAGTGATTTAATAAACAAAAAAAAACAAAATTGATATTCTCATTACTTTAAGCCAACCCGTTATTAAACAGGTTTCTTTTCCGCTACTACTACATATCTAATAATATACAACATATTCGAAAACGAACAGGATTGGGGCTACCAGCAAAAGATAAGGTCCTATTGGACAGCACAATTCAATCGTGGACATAACTTATATTGTGAAGCCCTTTAAAAAAGTAATCATCTCTGACAATGATATTGTCCCTCAAAGACCTAATTATGTACCCGTAATCCAACTAAAGACGACATTGTCCAGGAAACAATCTTGCCTCCAATAATGTAACGTCATAGGCCCAGGGTGATGAATTGTGCTTTTTGGCGACTGAAACGCAGCCCGTGATTAAAGAGCCTTTTAAGTCACTCTAAATCATGAAACACATTTCTAAAACTCCATCGCGTTCACACTACAGTAATTACGCGAACAAGAGAAAGGGAGAGAGGTAATGAAACTTGAAATTTCGGTCTCGGGTGCAGTCTCTGAGTCATGTAAGCTGGGAAGCCGCACCTTGAACGCGCCCGCTAAAATTAATAAGCAGAATTACTCTTCTTTACCGTCCCATAAATTACATTGATGGTGACTGGCAGCGGTACCAGAAGCCGTAAAACCAGCCTTTATTAGAATCGTACAAGGTGTGAGTTATGTATTGAGGATTTTTGTTTGAGTATTTTTTGAAGTGTTTTAACAATCGACGAGCTGACAATTTTGATGATCTATTTCGGAAAGATGTTTCAGTGTTTGGTAAAGGTGTTCAACTGTATTTGTTAGTACGTGGTAATTGTTGGGCAATGGAATCATTTTCAGATTACTCACCTGTTCCATTTACATTTGCAACAATACAACTGTTTTTGTTGTTTTGCAACAATACAATTGTAATTTGATTTAAGGAACTTTGTACATTGGCCGTTATAATCTACACTAATATTTTAAAGAGGAAAAAAAATGTATGTTTGTTACAAATAAACTAAAATTACTGGACAGATTTCTAAAAATATTTCACCGTTAGAATGCTTTATTATCCTTGAGTAACATAGGCGACTGTTGTCGTCCTATGGTACCCCAGTGGTACAGAGGGCCTTCGTGAGACGTCTCCATCCGCTCCTGTCCTGAGCCTCTCGCTCCGCGTCTCTCCAACTCAGCCCAGCTGCCCGCAGCTCGGCGTCGATGGTGCGCTGCCAGGTGTGCGCTGGCCGGCCTCGTCGCCTGCTCCCGCGCGGCCTCCACGTGAACGCGACCCTGGCGGCGTTGTCCTCTATTCTTCGGAGGGTGTGCCCTATCCACCTCCACTTCCGTTGGGCGACAACAACATAGGCGACGTTTTATTTTTCTGCGCGGATGGAGTCGCAGGCAACAGCTGAATTTTTGCAAGGAAAATAACTTGTCCTATCTGCGTAATACGTCCATAACTGTTATTTTTTTCAAATATTCCTTCCAAAATATGGGTAGTTCAGATTTTTTTTATTTAAAAATCTAGTTTAACTCTCTCCTAAGGTATACAAATAATAAACCGAAAATTCAGATTTACAGAGACCGTTTTGCATTTTTAGGGTTTTTATTTGCAAAGATATGACTGGCCTTATAGGTGAAAAACTTAAGTAAATCACCTGTTGCATGTAGTTGTAACACATCTGTATAGACCATTTGATATTATATATTTGAAATTTGACGTAAATTCCATATTAGTTTTGTGCACAACTACATGCAACGGGTGATTAACTTATGTTTTTCACCTATACTATAGTATAACATTAAAACGTTAGATAGGTTGATGGTCATACATTTTTATTAAAATATGAAAATGGTGGCAGGTGGCAAAAACAAAAACCCGAAGTTGTTTTTTGCATTTTTGAAGACGGGTTTTTGTTTCTTTTAACATTTATTTTATTTTATACTTTTTAGTGATCCTATTTATGTTGTTATGTAGTCCCACTTCACAATTAATGAGAAACTATAGAACATTTCAAGCTCACCGCAGGCAACGCCGCGGGAATATCTTATCTATCTATCACTTAAATATCTTAATCGAGAAATCTTATCGCCACCATTCAAATAGGTACCGTTAAGGAGTTCCGGCGGCCATCTGTGGTCTTCATCATCAGTCATCTTAACCATTATAGTACTTTTCAAAAGCAAAGAAAAATCCTAAAATCGCTATAGATGTGCCTATAATATTTGAGGAGTTCCCTTGATGTCTGCAAGATCCCATCATCAGATCCCATAAAAAGTACCTATACCGATTCAAAAAACGAAAAAAAAAACAAATCGGTCCAGTGGTCTCCGAGTAATTTGGGAACATACGTAAAAAAAAGGTCCCGACGAATTGAGAATTTCCCCGCTTTTTTTGAAGTTGGTTAAGAACAGCTCTTTCCTGAAATACCTACACATTTTTTTAAGCATATTTATTTGAATATTTTTTTAATGGCAAAAAGAACGCTTAGGCCTTGGTGGTTAGGACCTCAATGGTAAGTGGGATCTTAAGCCCATACCAACCTTATACGTAGTTATTTACACTACTGTCGAAATAAAATCTAGTATAACTTACCCAATAACCAATTATTAAAGTTCTCCAACACAACCAAGTAACAACATTTTAAATCTGAACATTTGCTAGTGCCCCAGTGGCTTGACATTTACACAGTTTATTCATGTTCGCATTCAATCGCATTGTCTCCCCATTTTTATTGTCCATTTCTAGCTATCAGCGTATTGTCTGGACGTGACGACCTTTTATATTATGCTAGATAGCAACTCTAAAACGGCGTATGTGCATAATAATTTCAATGACACTTACGTCCCTATTGATGTTGCTGTATGATATAAAATAAAAGAGTAAATAAACCATCTATTTTAAAGGAGTTGAATTGTATAGCGGACAATAGGGTATTGTTAGTCAAGGACTTAGCAGTTTTTCGAGTCAAGTGCAGTAAAGGTTCATACTTTTACACTTGAAAAATATTCGTCAGTTAACGAAAACGAATCTAAAAGAAATAGGGTCCGAGAAGTTTGTATGGCAGTCTGAATAATAGGATCACGTGCGTACAAACTCATACAAATACTTCTCAATATTCATTAATAATTATACTCATTAGAAATAGTTTTAGGAAAAGTCGCCGTCAATAGAACTTGCAAACAAAACCAAACAAACATCAAATGAGGTCTTTGCAATGATTTATGCTCTAGATCATTATTTAAATATTAAGTTTAAGATGAAATAACTATTCATTATTCCTTTTTTTTAATAAAAACACGCTTGGTAAATATTTGAGGTTATGTGTCAAACATTACTACGTTTACGTCATTCACAAGTTCTATTGACGGCGACTTTAGTTATCAGTTGAGTGTTTTATGAATTTTTACTAAAAAGTCAGAAGTCATCGTGCTTGCTTGAAATATAAAAGAAAATTTAAAATCAAGGTTACAGTTAGCACGTAACAAAACAATAATTTCCACTGGAACTCGTAAAACAAAATAATTTCGTATAAATATCGTCACGATAACGTGAAATATTTAACGCTAAGTATCACGGCAAACAAAACTAAATTATATTCCGTGAGGGACGTAATTAAGATAATAATTTCTTAATATTACGAGCGTTAGTGGCACATGCCCGTACACCGGCGGCGGTCGACAATATATCCTGAGGGATGGGAAATAGACATTCTCACTTGCCAAGAAAACTTAATATTTGTTAGGTATAATAAAAAAAATGTAGGTTATATATCGTTTCGCAGCATATTTTTTCCTATCCTAGTATTTGCGGACGATTGCAAGCTTGCATACATAACAAAATTATTGGTTTTGCAACGGACATTTATATTTACAAAAAACCGTGATCTGTGGAGTTTACACTGACTCGACGCAAAATTCGATTAGGTACATTACATTTATTCACATATTTATTAGGCGATTGTTAGGCAACACAGCCTCTATGTCTGCCTAACTGCGTTGATTTTGTAGCATAAGGCACAACACCTCTTTATCAAAATCAACGGTACATTTTAATTACTGAACCCTAAAAAGTTTTTGAGGAGGAAAGAGTTGTGTAGAAAATATTGATGTAGTCCAGTCGTCCAGTTGTCTTTTTGCTTATCCTAACTCGCTTACCGCCTCAGAGCAGCAACATTTATGCTGTATATATCTTTAAATAGACAGGAGTTTGGTCTTTACATCGTTTTTTTAACATTAGAGGACCTACTATACTGTATGTGCTTATATATTATGGGAACTAAATAACTATAAACACACGTATACACATATCTATATATACCATGTAGTTTGTAGTTTTACTACATCTGTATAGACCGTTTGACATTTTATATTTGAATTTCACGTAAATTCTTTATTAGTTTGGTATACAGCTCTGCTATATGTAACAGGGGCTTTACGTTTTTACAAATACTTTTTTATCTGGTGGCCTTACAAACCAGCGTCATGGCTAGCACGCCTGACACAATTGAAAGTGGCAACCATTTTGGTGTATTTAATTTTTTTCGTTTTTACACATTTTTCTTTTTTTAATGCTTTTGTTATTTTTTGTTGCGTTACCTTTGTCATAATGTTATGTTTACTTGTTTATTGACGATCAAAACCAAAGAAAGAAAAGACAAGAAGTTGAGTTTCCAACTAATTTGTTCGTGGAATTTACCGAGTACTACCCTATTTTCCACTAATTAACGTGGCAGCCTATTATGACACTGAATTATGAAAGTGCCACATCGCGTGTCACTCTCAGCCACCTCGATCCGTGCTTAATCCCTGCTCGTCTACATTGTAACTATTAACGTTAATACCTCGAAGACGGTGATCGAATCGGCTAGTTAATAATAAAATATTCATTGTCTAGAACAGATCGCTACGTAGCGTTAAGACAGTCGGACACTTGCCTCTTAACAAAAATTAGCGCTTTGAAGCTTAATATTTCATAAATGGATCCCTTCATCGAAAAATTGTTTATACAAACCCGCAATATTTTTGACACCAAACCCTATGGGGTAGACGAGAAAAAAAAATACACCCCACATTACGTGTACACACAAAAAAAATGTTTTCATCATTTTATTTTACCACTTTGCTGGCGTAACTAATATGTATATTCATGCCAAATAACGGCTTTCTAGTACTAAGAGTCTCTGAGCTAGGCTGCGGATGGAAGGACGGACGGACTGACGGACGAACATGGCGAAACTATAAGGGTTACTAGTTTGACTACCGATCCCTAAAACACCAAAAGTTTTTTTTTTCAATTTTTGTGCAATTATTAAAAGTAAGTATTAAAATAAAAAATAAATAAAATCAAGAACAAAAGGCAACTCTACTCGGTAAAACCATATCGCTTGTGAAATGTTGTCGTATTGTTTTTAACTCGGCCACCATTACTGCCAAGTAAATAAGAGCTATCAAAACTATGACAATACAATAACTTGTCAAAAGTAATATTATGGTTTACAACTGAGCCCCAGAAAGCGAACGCAATCGTTTTTATCATTATTATAAAAAGGAGTTATAAATTAGGAGCATCTTCAATAAAGAATGCAATCGGTAATATTTCTCTTTATATCGCAGAACAGCTTTTACTTATAAAAAAATCATATCAAAACAAGAAGTAATAAAATCATTCCACAGAAATAATTGCGCATTGAACAATAAATCTCCATTATCTATTATGAGATGGAACTATTAATTGAAAATATCGCCATTACTGGGAACGGGAGCGCCTATATTCCACAATCGGGAATTAATTGCTTCGCCTCAGGCGCGGGACCTGCAGCTATTGAAAGCCTTACGGGAGACGCCGTTTTCATTCCAATGAAAAATGTGCATAAATAGAAATGGTGGCCCTACCACGAGTTTAAAGGGAATTAATTTGCAGCTTCGGCGTTCAAATCAGTCTTGAAATGTCAAGTGCTTAAATTATGTCAAGATAGGACGACGTCAAAATCTTGAAACGTCCTTGTCGTGTCATGTCAAGGTCTTACAACGTCAACGTCTCACAACGTCAAGGTTGTACAACGTCAAGCCTACTACTGTGATATTCTACGATCTAGGCAGCTTGACATTTCAAGACTTTAACGTTAAAAGTTGATGGTGTTTTACTACCTGGTCATTCTGAGACTTAGACGTATTACTAATATGACATTCTACGAGCTAGGCATCTTCGAAGACTTTGACTTTAAACGCCGAAGCGTAATTTGCTTTAAATTTTTTGATATAGAATTCGTTAGAAATACATTGACGAGATGGTTTTCACGTTTGAAGCGAGCAACGACGCAATACTTATACTGACATGCTTTTGCTGGATAAATTACACATTACAGTTGTATCATCTCTTGAAAGCGGGTTTGTTATACTTGTGCGTGTAGATGCACGTGCACGTTGTCTCGCAGTGCGTAGTGTCGTCACTAAACCACTAAACCATGTCTGGCCATGACAGCCTCAGTGTTGAGCATCTCAAGCACGCCGGTTCTCACCTGCCAAGGGTACTAGCAATGTTCTTTGCATTATCCATCGGGCATTCTTATCTGCCCGACGATTTAATGAAGACAATTGTGATTCCGATTATTAAGAATAAAACCAGTGATGTATCGGATCAAAACAATTATAGACCCATCTCTCTGGCTACTGTAATTGCAAAAGTGCTGGATGGTCTGCTTGATCAACAGTTAAGTGCTCACATAAAGCTGAATGACGCTCAGTTCGGTTTCCGAGCTGGGTTGTCGACGGAGTCAGCTATTTACTGTCTCAAGCACACTGTCCAGTATTATGCAAAACAACGAACCCCTGTGTATGCCTGTTTCTTGGACCTTTCTAAGGCCTTCGACTTAGTGTCGTATGATATCTTGTGGTCAAAACTATCCAAAGAAACGGACATGCCTAGGGAGCTGGTATCAATATTTAAATATTGGTATAGGCACCAGACCAATGTTGTGAGATGGGCTGGTTGTGTGTCGGATGTATACAGGTTGAATTGTGGAGTGAGACAGGGTGGGTTGACATCTCCGAAGCTTTTCAACCTGTATATGAATCGACTGATCGAGGAGCTTAGTAATACGCCAATGGGTTGTTCCGTTGGTGGAAAAGTTATAAATAACATCAGCTACGCGGACGACATGGTGTTGCTGAGCCCTTGCATCAGTGCGTTGAGGAAGTTACTGGCGGTATGCGAGAGCTATGCTGCTGCCCATGGCCTTAAGTACAACGCGACTAAAAGCGAGCTGTTGGTGTTTAAGGCGGGCAATAAAACCTATGACATTGTCCCGCCAGTTGTACTTGACGGCACACCACTGAAAAAAGTCACTAAATTTAAGTACTTGGGGCACTGGGTAGTGGAGACGCTATGCGACGACCTCGACATAGAGAGAGAGCGCCGAGCATTGGCAGTCCGGTGTAATATGCTGGCTCGTAGGTTCGCGCGGAGTGGTGGGGGTGTCAAAATTACTTTATTCAGGGCATTTTGTCAATCCTTCTACACGTGTGCGCTATGGGTCAGTTTTACGCAGCGGGCTGTCAATGCATTAAGAGTGCAATATAACAATGCGTTCAGGGTGCTGATGGGTCTGCCCCGCTATTGCAGTGCATCAGGCATGTTCGCGGTAGCGGGCGTGCCTGGATTCCACGCTATAACGCGCAGCAGAATAGCGTCACTCATGCGTAGGGTGCGGAGTAGTACCAACAGCATCCTGAGCACGCTTGCTGAACGGGTGGACTGCCCGATAATACGGCATTGGGACGAGGCACATGCTCCGGTGCGTGCCCCTGCCCGCCGATATTAGCCATTAAGTTATTTTGTTCCTAACCCTAGTTTTAAGTTATTAAATTGTTACTAACAAAGTATGGAACCAGAGTCCGAAATAAATGATTTTTAATTATTTTTTTTAATTTTAAACGACGCCACAGTGTACGTGTCAATACGTGTTATTACTTTTATGATGGCAAACTTAACTGTAAAAAAACAAAGTCGCGCTTACATACAAAAAAAAATAGGGAATCGAACCATGGATTACATTATTGTGTTCTGTTTTCATATGCAGGGACGCTTCCAATTAGGTTTACAGCGCGTTGTCATCCTATTTGTCTATGCATACCTAATGGTTTTTCGCAAATATTTTCAAACTATACTTTCTGAAAAATATATTATTTTTATTTTAGCTAAAGTACTCACCGTCCCTTTCGATGTTGCGCGTTCGTGGGGGTCACCGTCACCACCAAAAACATTAACCTACTTTTGACACGATTTATTGCATTTGTTTTTGCTTTGTCGACTAGGTTACGTTACACTGATAAATTTAGGCTGCATAAGTAAAACAACGTTTCATAGACAATACTTTTAGCTAGCGTTCATAACCTTTCAAATAAGATTAATAACAGGTGATGGAAACTAAAGGTACGGGTTTCATAAACCCATTGGTGTAAAGGGAAAATTCAATGACTGACGGTCCTATGAAGGCATATTCGATCAATGCGGGTGCCGGCTATTCTAAGAAATATTTTTTCTGAGTATTGTTTGCTAACAAGCGAGCACTAAACAGCATTTCTTGAATGTTCTAATGTTGATAAAAATAGGTATCTTTTATTGAAAGAAAAAGTAAAATAAACTTGCTTGAAAGTGTTGTAGTTATTGTATAAATATTTGAAGCGTGGGATTAGTGAAGGCTGGATATGCTGGTATTAAGACTAACAATAGGTATAATGGAAGTACAGTTTATAAATAGACTGACTTTTTTTAAACCTTGCTTTTTGTGCCGTGCAAGTTACACTTTTCTTTTTAGAGTTAAAAAATAAAGTTAAATGTATTTAATTAATAATAAAACGAACCTACTCAAATATTAAACATACATCTCTGGATGGCTGCATTACCTCTCTGGATAGCTAGCCCAATCCTTTGGGAGAGTTAAGCACCAGCTCTAGGATCTGCGGAGGGATCTATGAGCCGGGAGGACAGGGCCTTATGAAGCTTTTCAAATCGGCTGACCAAGGTCCCAATTAGTAATCATTCGGTTACTTGTTTTAAATAAACAATTATAATATCAAAATTTCGTATCCGTGTTTTGAATTCAATGTTACGCCGTAAACTAAAATCGCAACGTAAAGTCAAATTAAGCAGTGAGGCGGGGATGCGTCTCCGCAGATTAAAAACTCCTTAACTTGTTAAAAACAAGAAGGTATTTCAAAGATTAATTAAAAAACAACACGGGCTGTCGTGTCGTGTTACAAAAAAGAAAAAGGCTTAAGACGTGACTCAAAAAATTAAAAAAGTAAAGATAGGGTGGTACGATACTGATAATAAATTTGAAGTATATTGTTACTAATTGTTGACCGTTATAGGTGAATATCATGTCTCAGTAAAAGGTTTGGATGTTTGTTACTCAATCACGCCAGAACCGCTGAACGGATCTGGATGAATTTGGCACAGATACACTACTTTTATCCCGGAAAATTGAAAAGTTCCCGAGGGAATAACGATAAACGACGGGCGAAATTGCGCGTAAAAACTAATCTTTAATAATAATTATCTTAATCCTACTAATTCTACTAATATTATAAATCAGAAAGTTTGTGTTAATTTGTAACTCCTTCACGCTGCAACGGCAGGACGGATTTGAATGAAATTTGAAATGGATATAGCTTATATCCCGGATTAACACATACACTTTTCATACCGAAAAAATCAGTTTCCGAGGGAAAAACGACAATCAAAAACTACGAAGTCGCGGCAGTATTAATATGATTCTTGGTATTACAAAAACGTTTTACCCTACATGCTTTATTAACTTCCACAAAATGGCTGACATACCCACCACAAGTATACTCCCAGTGGCCAACTTAATTCTATCAGCTCATGGCCGCTCATAAAAAGTGGTGTAAAACTTAACCCCGAGTGTATTTAATTTCCAGTTATTAAAATTGTGCGCGTAAAATGAAAACTCGGCCACCCCCATGTAGCATGCAAGGGGAAGTTGACAAATGAGCCTGGCTTTCGGCTTTCACAGTATTTTTTAACCAACGGATTCTCAGTCGTAATGAGGCCGCGTTGAATGCCTTATCTACTGCGATTCATAATCCGTGATAATACGGTCTCACGCTATTTTTCACGAGTTACCGCTGAGTGTTGTTTTTAACACTTTCCCGCCTCTTTCGAATACTGGCTGAGAACTGGTTTAATTTGAATACATTATTGTGTTACATGCAAATTATTTCTTTCAGTTTAATGTTTTATTTTCAAGGACGTAAGTACTTGAATTGTAGGTCATGGAAAGTTCTTTTGTTTCGGAGGAATATGTTAAGCACACTTGATTTATTACGCATTAGTGCCAGATACTGTAGTACGGGGAATCAGATACTAAAACTCGCTTAAAACTATGACATAGGCAAGTTGTACATAGGCCATTTAAAAGCCAGCCAGAAATGTTAGTCATGCATAATTTACTAAAAACTATGGTATCAAAGTTGCTTAAAACATTTTCCTTTTATTTATTCCTTGTAATCTGTTCTTTAAATTTATGGACAGTGAATCGCTCTAATTAAAAACATTCACTAAAACATCATGGCTCAAGACAAATTCACCAATTCCTTTGCGTGAATTCCGTTAAAGTTCGCAGCAAGAAACCCTTGAATCGCGGGGCGCAGACCGCGAGCAACTCAACCGTTTGACGAACCACCCGGCCGTTCGAGCAAACACGAATTTTTACTTCAACCCCCCGTGTCGTTGGATTTTTATTATTATTCTTTCCCTTTTTGTTGTAACCCACCGCGCCGGTGTATTCCTTGTAAGAAGTAGTAACGACGCGTGAAGCGTGAAATACTGGCACATTTCGGTGCCCGGAAAATGGACTGCACCTGCCTCTTTAGGTTTTATGCGAAGTTTCCTCACCTTCGCGCGGCGCTGGGTAAGGGCTCCAATATCGCCGCCCTCACTTTGTGACCCCTCATAATACGAGTAATACTTCTTGAGAGGGTATTGAACGTGCCGGCTTTCGTCACGGCGACCGATTATTTTACGAGCTCGCTTGTTTAGTACCTACTTTGTATTTTTTGTTGGCGCTGGAAATGGTGACAATTTTGTATTTTTATAGCCAACTGTGTCTGGTCAGCCGTTTGTAAGATGCTGACGATTCGGGGGTAACTTTTGCTTAACTTTTGGCGAGACATTTGATTCCCCCCGATATGTTTAAGTATATTCACCTAGTTTGCGCTATATTTATCATTTTATAAGTGTAACGTTGACGAAAGAGATATACAGAGCGAAAGTGAGTGGAAGGGTCGGAAGAGGCCGCCCTAGGCGTACTTTTTCGAATCAAATCGGAGAAATACTGGAAAAGGGCCGAATCTTAAGTACCCGAAACCGACGTGCGTGCATGACTCGATGTATGAATGTGGAAGAAGCGAAAGACATTTGTCAGGATCGTAGCAGGTGTAAAGAAGTCGTCTCTGCCTACCCCTCTGGGAAACAGGCGTGATTTTATGTATGTATGTAGGTATAAGTGTAACGACTTTAGTAAAAACTATGTAGTTGAGACGATCAAGTTCAGATTAAAGCACTGAAGTTGACTAAAAACATGATTATTTTTGCTATAGTATCCGGCTTCTCAAACTAGATACCCGCATGTGAAAATAAGCAGTGGGGTACAATTTCATGTTTGAGAAACGTTACTCTTGGAGACTTGATAGAAGCGGATGGAGAACCCCATGTGCTTTTGAGTACAGTCGAGTTCATAAATATGTGTAGGTAAACTACCTTGTCTATTTAATGTCATGTTTAAACTACCATAATATGAATTGTCACAGCGATTAAAGTGACAAGGTACTTAAGTGTACATTTATAATGAACTCGACTGTTCTCGAGAGAAAATAGGTACTCTTTTACCGAACAATTTGTCCTAGCGTGTGATATCCATGGTTTTTTTTCTCTAATTAGTGACTAATAAGTATGAGTATCTACAAATAAATTGACTTCTGCGAAATACACCTTACATTACTCTCACAAAAAATATTTGTGATCAGTTTTCTTTATTTCTTTGTTGTCATTATACTCAGTACCTTGTTCCATTAATTACCACTTGGTAAAGTTGTCTGTATTAAAAATATATACAATTACCCGGTTACCTGTAAGCAATAATTCATTACGTGCTATTGTCACGAAATGCAAAACGAACCCACACAAAGACCAACATTTACATGCACCTTTCATCAACAGCTAGAAATTAATCACACTCTTAAAATTACTACCGTAAGCAACACTTTGAGCATGTGCAATAACGGCCTGTATGTTTTAGGCATTAGTTTGAAAATCCAGTGTAGTTTTTGGAGCGTTTAGCTGGTTAATGTTTCGTGATGTGCTTAGCGTGTTAGGCATGCATGGCGTCCAATGTATTGGGTGGTGTAAATTGTCGTAAATAATGGTGCGATCGGGGCTTGGTGAATGCCAGGCGTTGTGCACGGAATATTACCCACTTTTAAATGTGGTACACCAACTTGATGATTGAGATAATCTTCTAAATACAGCGCGTGTATTCCATACGATCCTAAATTTTAACATACGATAGATTTAAGTAGTACAGTAATAAATTTTAACAAATACTTTCAATAATTAAGCGTAATGATTTTTTTAAATTTTCCCGGCCAGCAATGTAATGCAAATGTTGAGTTGACAATTTTGAAGGGCTGTTTGGTTTAATTTAAGTTAAATTTGAAAAATTATGTTTGTTAACAGCCGAAGTTAATAATTGCTTACTTTCTAAATTATTTATTAGATACCGCTGTCAATTATAGTAACCAAATGTAAGCAAAACACCTTCATCATATTCTAAACATGCTTATGTAGACGACTTGGGTATTTGAATACATTGCGTGCCGAATTAATTTGTATGAAAAAAAATAGGTATGTTTTCTTTTGCCAACTTAATGTACCAATTTACGTTAATTAGGGTCTTATCTAACTGCCCTTAAAATATAGGATACTGTATACCAGGAACACTAATTGTTTCGCCATGTCCGTCTGACCGCCGTTTAGCTCAAGAGAGTCTTAGCATTTTAAAGATGTTATTTGGCACAGTTATTCATTTAAGCTAAGGTATATTGTTTTTACATTATAACATCACACGAGGTTTTGAGGACTTAAAAGGAAAACTATCACGACTAAGTATACTTGATTCGTTCCTGAGATCCAGGCGGCTAAAGTGTTTATAATAATAATAATCATCTAAGCAGCACCGAGTAACTTTAAATAAAATATTCGTCCCCACTTATTGACATGCTCGTGCCTGGTTTTTTATTCAATTGGTTTAAACAGAATCTTTGAGGTCCTGATAATAAATAATGATACGGGAAAAAATATTAGAAAACTAACACTCACGTTATAAAATATTAACAACTAAGCTTCAAGTGATTACGCAAACGAGCACACAGGCCACCTGATGTTAGTGGAAACTGTGACCTATAGACATTCGCATTCACAAGACTGCAAATGCGTTGCCAATCCTAAGGACTAAGATGGAATGCCTCTATGCTAGTCAATACACCGTCTGTCTTATCACCAAACCAGAATACAACAATGCGAACAATGCTCTTAATAAAAAAAAACTTGGAATTATTACATGTTGCGGAAGTTACTTTCCAGTTTCTTTTACTTTAATAATAATGTTGAATTAGCTTTGTGACAAAGCCTACGCTTATTAACTTTTTAATTCAGAGCAAAACATGTAAGTCAAAGGTACATGCCTGCGGGCGTGGGTCCCTCATTTTCTATGTAAAAACTTTTGTACATCTTTGCACAAGGGATGTCCGCAACAATAAGGATAATAAGCAAAAAATATTTTATGTTTTCAGAACACAAATCTTGTCTAACCATACCTCACACTCGCAAAAACAGTAAACCTACTTACTCCTAGCTATCGCCGACGGGATTAAATAATATTTTCACATCCAACGCGGTTTCTAATCGTTTTTTCTTCTAACCTAATCCAAAGCTTTAGTATACAACGCGCAATGTACTAGGAATAAAGTAAGTTGTGGATTAACTAACCTGCGAATAGTCCCACAAAAGCCAGTGCACGTACAGGCAACAAAAACGGAACATTGATGTAAGGCGCAATACATTTTCCTATTTTTTGCTTATTTTGCCTTCGGGGTTTAAAAGAAAAGAACAAATCTTGAACATGAACATTATCTCGAAGCGATGTTGAATAACAATAAGGAGCAGTTCTCGCTATTGTGAAATAATGTTGGGTTTATAGGTATAACTTCTTACCTATTTGGATCGTTTCGATCGAAATTATTAAAATACAACTTAATATAGCAGTTTAGAACCTGGTAGGGTGACGGCAACAACAATGGACACTCTTAGCTGACAGGCACTAGTAATGGACATTTTACTCTTAATTCTTTATTCACGGTGCTAAATTGATTATTGAGAAACAAATGAATAACCCTTATCTTCTCTAAAATAAGAATCAAGTGTCCATCATTGGTCATTGTTCATTACTGATTCCGTCACCCCCGTTTGAACGATAAAGTTAATAGTCTACGTACGATAGTTGAAATGAAAAACCGATTATGATTTCTCGCTATGTATTGCCGACTCACTAATCATGCATTATTATTTATTACTTAAAATATAATGTTATTAAATTTTATCTTGTCGGATGGTTTATTTTTTTGCTAAGACGATAAGTACAAAAAGGCTTACTTATGTCAAAAGTGAATTTTCAATTTAAATTTGGAAATGTTGCCCGATAAATATTAAGCAATGCCATGAAATCTGTCTAAAAAACTAAACGTACTAAACTAATTTGTATGTGGGTTAATTCTGCATTTGCTACTTTAGTTCTGATAAAAAAATCTCAACTCTAACAAGCGATTTGCATACAACATTGTAGGTAATGTATTTCATTCCATGATAGTTTGATGCAAAACATAACAGTTCGGATGTTGTCAGAATAAACAAAAAACCTATAATTATAACATAACATTTACGCTTCTAAAAATAACATTACCCTCGTCACCAGCAAAGAACGAGAAGGCTGAAGAGTTATTTGATGGAAGAGTGCAAAATAATGAATATAGCTCAACATCGCTCCAAAACGTAAGTTGACAAACTGTGGCAGTATATCATTAGAAGGCCTGTAATTGCGCACACGTCCAGGGAAAGTATTCCCCGAATTTCGGCAAGGGGTACCGTAAATTGTGATTATCTTTAAGTATAGCGATGGTACCAATGTCGAGCCACTCGTAGTATTTTATGAGGAAAGCCATCTGGGTCCTCGCCTACTACAATAAATCCAACGCACATGTTATGTCTTTTTCATGGACACCTAAGATATAACGGAATTTTATTGCACCCACAATATAATTTTTTTGATAGTAACAGCTCCTTTTAAACCGTCGTAAATATCACTTGGTTACAAAGTGCGGTTATTTTCTTTTATATTTGGGACAGTCCGAGGATTTTGCGTCATGATAATATCTTTGTGTTTAGTGCGTAGTTAAGTAAGCTACCTAGAAATGTTAGTTGTGTACGTTGTAAAAAATAAACGTTTTATGCATGAAAGAGATAAGGGAAGATAAAAAAGGATAAAAGATAAAAGATGTTTATTCAGTAAGTAGGCCGCACGGGCACTTTTACACGTCAAAAATCTACCAGCGCTTCGCAAGAGACCACTGCTGAGAAGAAACGCCGCAAGAAACTCAACAGTCAGTCGTTTTTTTAAATACTACTTATGATATTATACAATTATAAAGCTTAACCTAGCATTATATAAAACAATGAATTTAACATAAAACAAAAAATAAAAAATATGCAAGCGTAGCTTGAGCAGGAAAATGTGTCAGAAAGATGTAGGTCTTATCTTGTGTTATCGGTCGGGCCCTCACAGATACACTTCGACCCTATGGGATATTTTGTGTAATTACCCCTTCCAGAAATCGGATAGTGGAGTGCAAAGGCAGTGCCTTGAATTCGCTTGGTCTGGGTAGCCGCAACCGAGGATTTTCATTCTTACACAATAAGTGTTTCATTGTTTCCACCTCTTCGCCGCACATTGCACAATCTGTGTTGTCATAAAGGCCCGTCTTAGCTAGGAGATGTTTAACCCCGAAGTGCCCGGTAAACACTCCGATAGTATACCGGAGTTGTCTTCTGCTGAGTTTCTAAAGTTTTTGGTCCAGCTGTGGTCAACTCTTTCTATGAAGAGTTTCGCATGCCCTAAGCCTACCGTAGTTATCCAAGATGTTGGTACAAACAGTAGTTACGTTCACCTAGTTTCCATTTTTTTTTCTTAAATATTAATATTATAAATAGGTATGATCCCTATTATATAGATATATGGTATTTGTTATGGTACTAGTAAAGCAAACAAGCTGGGGTCTGATTGTCTTTTAGACCGGTGACACCGGACACTTGCAATCTCCCAAATGTATGGCCAACTTTCACATAAAACTATCCATTAATACCTTATTCATGTTGCGGTTCAGAATTCAAAGCTAAACAAAACAATGAATAATGCAGTGCATTTAGGTTTAACAAAACAAATTGGAAACCGCTATCAACAGGTTTTAGACCTAGCGAAAAACTTTTTTTTTACATCTACTAGTGCATAAAAAAAAGGCGTGGGGCCATTTCGGATCTTGTTTTAAACTTTAAAATATCTGTAAACTGAAATTTTTAAACGCCAAACTCAATTCTAGTCTAATAAGAATAGAGTTTGAGTACTGATAGGCTAGACCAGATACATAAAGCTAACGTAAATGGATTTCGAAAATTGTCAAAATTTATGAAATTTACATAAGCACTTGACGAGACGGTCTGGCAGTTTACGTCAATCCTATATATTTTCGATAACGATAACTAACGTTCTTGCAAAGAATCTTGCCTAATCCCACTGATCCAAAATGGCTTCACTGATCGACCGACTTCAATGGTTTTTCTACACTGTATTTTTTTTAGTGATCCCGTATAATTAACTACGAATTGGGTACTTTATCGAAAATAAATTAACATTAACACGCGATACAATAAAACCTAAACACGCAAACTGATGTAATTGGCAGTATATGTTCTGGCTATCAAACATCAATAACCACTGCCCAAAACCACATCAAATCACACCGTATCAAAATCACTGGAGCATTATTCACACGTTTGGCAAATGTGTCTCCACGCACCAGTCGCCCAAATACAAAAGGAATTACTTTTATTTTTCTTCACAAAACCACAGCATGTTTCCGTATGATAAATCACTTTCGCGCCACTGCCGGGGAGGGGCAAAAACATTCGAAACGGTCTAGCTCGCTGCAAAAAGATACACGTGAAACCAGTGTTCACTTTATCAGGAGGAAAATAACATTCGTACAGAACTATCTCTTTTCATCAGGGCTCCTCTGGCCAAGAAAGAGAACGATTGAAAAATGGTTTCACGACAAAGCAGGAATCGAAAATTTCAAATGAAATTTGCAAATCACATGTAACATTTACGTACATTTTCTGATCTCTCCAAACCGAACTAGCCTTTGTTAGCCTTTGTTATTTTTGTACACAAATAGTTGGAGTTGCTTTGGCTTTAAACTTTGGGCAAAAAATCAAATCGATCTGATGCCCCGTTTGAAGATAAAAGAAGGAGAAAAAAGGATATAACTAACATTCTCACATGTCTGTATTTTTTAATTTGTTTGCGCTTCGAATACTTACGGTTCTACCAGGGATGTGATTCTCGACGCAGCTCATATTAACTGGCGAGCTTAAGTAGTCCTGTCACAGCGTCAGCGCGTGCTTTCCCAATTTGGTAGCTCAATACAACATATAGCTTGTCTCACCTCTCAGCAGCTTCTAAAGCTTGTTAAATTAAAAAAATCAATTTTATAATTACATTACAATTTACAGACTGTAAACAAACTTCACTAGTTTAAGAGAAAATACACCATACCTCGTAGTTGTCCCCACTTTTCTTGTTCAAGCTGAACTGCCGCCCTAGACTGGCTCCATCCCATTTATATAACAATTATAACAAGTCTAGGAAGTCAATACAACTAGGTACAGTCAGCGTCATATAGTTTGTAGCATCCAAAGTAGCCAAATAGTTCGTTACACGCCCTTGTTACTACGGTAATAATGACGTGTAACGTACTATTTGGCTACTTTGGATGCTACCAACTATATGACATTGACTGTACATTTATAAGACATTTGCAATAAAATTAACTAACACTTTTAAGAATGTTAAATGTATTTGAAAATATGTAAATACATTTATAATTCTTTATTTTATTCAAAACAATCTAGATAATATTAATACTAAATAATTTCATCGTTATTATAAACAAAAAGGAAAATAATTTGGAGACATAATACTGAATTCATTTAAATGTCAATAATAATGACAAAGATCTGCTTAATAATTTAAATTAATTCAATATTAAGTAATCATTTTTAAATGACGACGCGCTGGCTTAGTTGGTAGTGACCCTGCCTACGAAGCTAGCGGTCCTGGGTTCAAATCCGGGAAAGGGCAGATATTTGTGTGATAAGCGTGGATGTTTTCTATGTATTTAAGTATATATTTATGTATATAAGAATTTATATAGTTGTCTAGCACCCATATTACAAGCCTAGAGCTTAAATGGGGACTAGGTCAATTGGTGTGACATTGTCGACTGATATTTATTTATTATTGAAATGTTAGCGAAACACGTTAAAATTATAAAAATCCATCTACCCACAAAATCGATTTTTAGTTTATCCATTACGCTCGGCTGTCTATCGCTTTTTCACTGACGGTATATTTGTCACTCGTGTGTCATAGAAAAACGAAGATTGCCGGTAACTGGTAGTAACTGTATTACCTAACCTCAACTGGTGTGTAGAGAAAGGAAAGTACTTATTTCAGTAATATAAAAACCTAAGGCTTAGAAGAAAAACATCAATTTCATATTACTTAAATAAAATAAAAATGGTGTAATACCATCAAAAATTACTCATAACACCATCGTCATCAGAGCTCTGCAGCTGTCTGTATCATCACCAGGTGATGATAACGTGAAGTACCTACGAACTAATGACAGATTTGTCAAAAATAATATTGTTATTTTTATAAAACAAATGACACAACATTTACTTAGATTAGATTTGAAATATGTGGTGATTGTTTATGGCAAATCATACTTAGTAAATATATTATCTACAAGTGTCTGCAATTAAATTATGAAGATATCATGGATTGACTTATGTTTATATTTACTAATTATAAATACTGTTGTGCCAATGGTACTTTCGAATCGTATTCTAATCGTTTGACAAGACCTATGTAAATGATTGAGTTATGAATGTTATTGTATTTCTGTTGACGTAGATAATTCGCTAGTACTACAGGCGCCGCTACTAGTGCTGTTACGTTAGTACGTAACAGCACGCAGATACAATTGTACTGTTATAATAACCTAATTACGTAGAAACAATGACGTAAGCAGTATTAATCTAACACAATAATGTATTATTGCGTAGCGTTTAAGAAACATTAATAATTAGGAAAAGGGTTAGGTCGTATGAATTCATCATCATCATCATTATCAGCCGCAAGACGTCCACTGCTGGACAAAGGCCTTCCCCAAGGTTTTCCACAACGATCGGTCCTCTGCTGCTGTCATCCAGCGGTTTCTCGCGACCTTTATCAGATCGTCAGTCCAATGAATTATTAATAACTAATTGGAATTACGTAAGTTCGTCAGGTCATTTTTCAGTTTTTTATTACAAACTGTGTAGGATTGACGTAAACTGACGATCTGTCGCGTCCGTTGCCGTTGACGTCGAACGAAAATCGTTAACGTTAGCGATATAACGTCACGTATAACGTGAGAGGATATAACAAAACGTACACATTCACAAAACTATTTTGTTAATTTAACAAATGTTTGTAAATGAAAGTTTTACAGCGTCGCAACGGGAAACATCCTCGTAGCGAGCATAGAGGGGGCGTAAAGTAGGACGGAACTCGGGGCTTAAGAAGGAACTTTCTACCCTTGTTGGACAAGACTTGGCGGCTTATTGATTCTTCTAAGAACTAGTAGTGAGAAGTTTCATTTAAAGGAGCTGCGTATTAACTATTTCGCAAACCATTGGCAATTAAACACTTTTTTTCGACTATTGTATCTATTGAATATAACTATTGTAATTATTATTAAAAACATAATGCAATAAATAAATTAATGTAAACTTAACGTGAGACGACCTTATTCACTACCGCAGTATAAACCAAATTTACTTAAAGTAGACTGAAAAGTCTTCTGGTTAAAATAAAACACCAATAATTATACCAAACTTTTTTGTTGTTGTATTATTGCCTGTATTTTTTTTTTTATTCTTGTACAATAAAGAGTATATATTATTCATGCATACAAACTTTAGAACGATGGTCTTCACTACATAGTATAAAAAAAAGTCACTTTCCCTGTCCCTATGTCCCTTTGTATGCTTAAATCTTTAAAACTACGCAACGGATTTGATGCGGTTTTTTTTATTAGATAGAGTGATTCAAGAGGAAGGTTTTTATGTATAATGAGTTCTGGATCATGAACGGGTTTTACACATTAACCGAAGCGAAGCGAGGGCGGCTCGCTAGTATTTCATAAAAAACTAAGGATCGCTTTGAGATCATTTTTGATACTTGAGAAGAAAATCAATTTTCGAAAGCTACGTACTAAGGGTCTAATTATTACCTAATCATGAATATTGTATACCACTTACCCATTTTATCCATTCAAAGCCTAATTCCATGTTCAAACACTACTCTTTCAGATTAACTAAAAATGGTTACTATTACCACAAATAACACATTTGTTATTCCAACATGTGGTCGGATGGACATGCAAACTGCTGTTTTCATTTCATACACAAATATTGGAATTGAATGAGCGTGCTTTTAAAACACAATGTAGTGGGCTACCGTTTGTTATTGTTAGTAATGTTCGTGTTACACAAATTCGGTTTACCGAGAGACCGATTTCAATTAACAGCTAAGCATAATAGGCAATGTGTATGTGGTTATAGATAGGGACCAGACAGTAAAGCCTATGTGATCAAGCGAAAACTGTAAACTTATTAATGATAATTATAGTTTTTAGATATGAAGAGTTTTGACAGAAATATTAACGATAAAGAAATTGGACAGAAACAGTGTTTAGGCAATTTTAAAGGTCATCAAGCTGTGCGCAAACTATCTCCATTTCACAATATCCCTTTTGATACTTGCGTGAGCGTGGAAGCATATTAGGCTATTTTGGTTTAAAGATATAATCATAAAGAACAATCGTTGGTTATACAATGAGCTTTAGTTAAAAGCTTCCACGATTAATTTTACTTTATCACTTATAGCTGTTGCGCGACTCCGTCCGCGCAGAAAAATAAAACAGCCTATGTTCATCAAGGATAATGTAAGATTCTAATAGTGAAATAATCAAATCAGTTCAGTAGTTTCGGAGGCTATTGAATGCAAACAAACAAACAATCAAATCTTTGCTCTTTATAATAGTGTAGATTGAAAGTTTTTATTTAGTTTTAAAAGCTAAAGAATGGCACTGCTTCACGTCACTAGGTAGGTCATTACAACCATGCTCCATCGGTCATATCTTAAAATAATGTTTATTTATATATAATTGATCAAACGTTTACTAAGTAAGTAAACAGGCTTATCCAACTGTACCGAATCCTAACATAATGGACAGCCTGCGTAGATACCGCCGGGCTGCGGGCGTCCATAAATTCTTTAGCCTATCGTTCGCATGTGCTATCCTCATTAAATATTTGGGGAACTACACTAATAAACTGTCATGTCACGTGGGCCGACATGTTATTGTTACGTTCTATCAATGAGCGAAGTCGTTAAGGCTCGTTGGTGTTTCGAAAATTATATTAAGGGCCTTGTCTTTACACCTATTGATACTATATTGTGTTTTACCCTGGATGCCATTTCTGTAAAGTTGATATTATCTTCTGTCATAACGTTAACGATTCTATAGCAATTGGTGTAAATAAAAGGTAAGTAGAACAAGGTCCCAGGGCTTTTATGTCAATTTATTGAAACCTATATTTTTTATGACACTTCAGCTATTAGCTACGTGAAAAAGAACA
Organism: Acleris sparsana; assembly: GCA_923062465.1. NCBI lineage: Eukaryota > Metazoa > Arthropoda > Insecta > Lepidoptera > Tortricidae > Acleris > Acleris sparsana. The sequence goes on from OV281289.1 coordinate 5,917,445, forward strand.
ATATATCAAAAGGTCAAGTTCATATCACTAGCCAATTGTTTCGTTTGTCCGAATTTCCATAAGTTAGAAAATATTTTTTATTCTCACCATTATACTTTGCTCGATTGTTATAAAACAAACCTAACCTAACCTACAGGTTTGTACGTATATCTCTGTAAACATTTTGGAAATGGAGATACAGAAAAAAAAACTTATGCTTATGAATTTTCAGACATGAAATATTTCGGTAGCAAAAGACTTTTGATAAGACACCGTAATAACGACATTGTTAAGCCAATGTGAAATGGAAACCCATTTAAACATTAAAGTTCATGAAAAACATAAGAATAACGACGTTATGCCAAGACATAAAAAAATAGTTAAAGTTATTAAATTTTCACCTGTAGTTTGAACGATCGTTTACGATGCTCGTGTTTACGGTAGTGTTATGGCTTCAGTTATTCCAATGCTTATTGCTAATTTTATTAGTTAAGTGAATTAATACTAAAATATAGAAGCATTTATTACTTCCTGTTATGGAAAATGAAACAAAAGATTACGATTAATATTTACCTACTCGTATCATTAAAAATGCAATTTTTTTTTAATTTTTTTTATGGCATTGGGAAGGCTGACGAGCACACAGGCCACCTGATGGTAAGTGGAAACTGTGACCCATAGACATTCGCATTCACAAGACTGCAAGCCTAAGACTGCAAATGCGCTGCCAACCCTGAGGACTAAGATGGAATGCCTCTATGCAAATGTGTTATTTTTGCCATACAAGGGCACTATTCTACGTGGTAAAACCATGTTACTTTCGTATTGTCAACACTATGATAGTTCTTATTTACTTGACATTAATGGCAGTCGGGTTAAAGACAATACGGCACAACAATGTTGAGACTTGAGAATTAGAACAAAGCCCGTGTAATCGTGCATCCATTTTTAGGGTTCCGTAGCCAAATGGCAAAAAACGGAACCCTTATAGATTCGTCATGTCTGTCCGTCCGTCTGTCCGTCCGTATGTCACAGCCACTTTATTCCGTAACTATAAGAGTTATACTATGGAAACTTTGTAAGTAGATGTATTCGGTGAACCGCATTAAGATTTTCATACAAAAATAGAAAAAAAACAATAAATTTTTGGGGTTCCCCATACTTAGAACTGAAAATCATTTATTTTTTTCATCATACCCATACGTGTGGGGTATCTATGGAATAGGTCTTCAAAATTATATTGAGGTTTCTAATAAAAAAAAAATCTAAACTGAATAGTTTGCGCGAGAGACGCTTCCAAAGTGGAAAAATGTGTATCCCCCCCCCCCGTAACTTCTAAAATAAGGGAATGATAAATGTAAAAATAATATATGATGTACTATCGAACCAACAGAACCCTGACCCACCATGGAACCTTGTCACAATGATTGACGTACGATTGTCGTATAGCTTCGTATGACAGTCCTAACGTCAATCACTGTGACAAGGTTCTATGGTGGGTCAGGGTTCCGTTGGTTCGATAGTACATTACTATGCAAACTTCCACCGAAAATTGGTTTGTACGAGATCTAATAATTCGTTTTTTTTTAATACGTTATAAATCGTAAACCGCATTTTACCTTTCATTCAATCAACTCCAATATAATAAAGAATAAAGAAAAACATTTATTTAGATGTATAGTGGTACGGAACCCTACGTGCGCGAGTCCGACTCGCACTTGGCCGCTTTTTATACTTTAACAACGTTAATACGGTAACTCATTAAGAGAATGCCGTGCTCATTTAAACCGTATACAAATTTAAATCACTGGTTAGTCGTTAGTGGCAAGAAAAGGTTTCGGCTGTACGTGACAACAAAGACAAAACGCACAAAGGGATATTCGCTGTTGTTACACCACTGGCAAATCTGCTGCCTTATTATAATGCTCAAAGCTTATGGCGGGCTATTATGATATACCAATGCAGTTCAGTTATCGCTGAGAGAAAAAGACAGAGCTATAACAACTATAGCTCTGTCCTTTACGTTCGCGGTAAAATGAACTACAAAGCCATGTCATAATAACCCCTCAGTTTGTGAACGACGTTGTTTCTGCTGTAAAGAGTTGCACTTAAGTGACAAGAGTACTTATCCGTATGATTTGAATTACGAATTAAGGTAATTATTTTGTTGGAAATCTACTGCAATTGGTTGAGAAATGGTTTCAATTGCTAAAGGATTAGAATTTAATTAAACACGTTTTTTTTTATTAAGACTTTAGCCTACATGGAACGATATTAAATCGTACAAATGAATTGATAAATAATAAGAGACATTGTTTTTTTCACAAACTTAATTCGTAGTTCGCTTTTCAGTCACGTATAAGGATTGCCTGGTCTGCAAGTCAGTAAGGGAACTGTTTTTATATGTATATAGTGTTTTTATATGTATATGTTTTTATATGTATATCATATAAAAACAGTTCCCCTACGCTGCAAATTACCAGTCCATGTTTGTCCATCTGCTGAGCAAAATCCTTCCTTAATCCTTTCCATTTTTTTTACACACACAGCACACAAGCCACCTGATGGTAAGTGGAAACTGTGACTCATGGAAATTCGCATTCACAAGACTGCAATCCTAAGACTGCAAATGCCTTGCCAACCCTTCGGACTAACATGGAATGCCTCTATGCTAGTCATTACAATTCTCTATCAATTGCCTACTGAACTCAGTCTTTACCAAACTGGTCTAGATCGCCATGCCGTCTAAATCTAGGTCTGCAGCTTCTTTTATTGTGATATCTGAAACAATTATATTTCGTGATTGAATTTTATTTGCTATTGGACCTTAAAATGTACCTATTGTAAATATCAAGGTGTCATTATATTTTCTAACATCAAAATGGTTGCGTTGGATATTTACAGCACGAAAACATGTGAAAAACAACTGTTTGAAAAGGTTCTAAAACTTACAAGCTATTAGCCCCGCAAGAACATTAAGCATGTCATCCATGTACCTCGGTCGAGAGAATTTGCGGAAGAGCCACGCGAGGGCATGTTTCGCCGGTCATTTCGCAACATCCGTGTCAGTTACCCGGGCGTTTTCCCCGCGACGATTGCAACCAATGGCCATCATTTAGGCCCTGCCCCAGTAATGCCTTACATCAGTTATGTATGCGCGTTATTACAGGCGACCCATTTAACCAATCCCGCGCTTAATGTCTCAATTAGAAAACAGATGCTGCGCGAACTGCAAATTTATGACTTTTTATTCGGGTTTCAGCCGGTTCGGAATTCGCAAGTAATTTCGAACGATATAAATCCGAAGCAATTTATTTAAATTGTGTTTTAAAAGGGTTTGAAGCGTGATGTACGTTCTGTTTTCAATTCATGAAACCCTTTTAAAGGGTGAACTGTGCCCTAGACTGTTATTTTGACCGATACAAAACGATTGTACCAATTGGGACAATTCACATTAGAGTTCTTTATTTTTTAATATCTGTAAACCAAAGAACACTCATCCGACAAAATCGACTTATTTTATTTCTAAAAATAGGTCTACTCACGGAATACTCGTATCTTCACACACACCAACGCATCAGCCCTGATCTCACGATACTCGCATACATTTAAAGTCCTTCCACAAATCGTCACTAACTTTCAGGTCACTATTTCAAGCTTCCGATTTAGGTAAAAGTTTCCGTCGCAGCAATTTGTGAGAGCGATAATATCTGGATATAAATTCAAAGGATAACAATAAGACCTTTTATTGCCCCGTTGTTTTCGCAAAAACCATTCGACGGCGTGGACTTTTTGTGAACATAAAAACGGGTAACGTCACGTCCTTTGATATACAGATCTTTACGTCACGAGTTTATGGCTGTTTAAATTTATTCCCCATTTATCGTTGGCGTTATAATATAGTTTAAGTATAGTAATAAATGAGGTAGTAAGCGAAATTAGCAGTAATACTTATTAAGACAAATTTAAACATGTTTTTAATTAGAAATGCATCATTTTAACGTTTCACAGATGTCAATTTCTACGTTTGACTAAGGTGAATAAGGTCTAGCTAGATGAGAGAACGTAGAATTACATAAAGAAGAAGTCACTTCTGCAGAATTTATCATTGATTTCGGGATTTGTAAGTTAGGTACTTATTTTTTTTAAGTCTTTGAAAGAAAGAAGTAGAAAGAAACAGTGACATGTGTAGAACATGGCTTACCTTTTACGTCATGCGTATGAATAAACCTGTTTAAAAAATTACATTTTGGTATTAGTGTTTTAAGATGATAGCTCTTATTTACTTAACAGTAATGGCGGCCCAGTTAAAAACCATACCATAACAACATGTGTAGACAAAGTTAAATAAAGCCCCTGGGGTCTTATTCTACATTGACTTTTCCCCTATTGCGGTACTTAATGTCAATTTAATAAGAGCTATAATAACATTAAGAACGCGATAACAATATATGTAAAGCCAGTTTATTGAGCCCTAGGTATAAGTAAATAGCAATTCTATTACAAGAAATACGAAACCATTTTATAAGTGATTGTACAATGGCAATGTCTGAGTTTCCCTTAGGGACCTATACTAAGTCAATCTGTCGTCCATTTAATTCTATTATTCCCGAATCCACTATCTTCGCTATTATAGACACTGGAGCATTGTCATTATTACACGCATAGCATTTCAATATTGGGTAAATACATACATCTATGTCTATACTTCTATCTATATTTGATTATTATGAAGAGGTAAGATTGTGTTTTTTTGTTCGTTGGATCTCTAGAACTAAAGAACAGATTTAAAAAAAAAGATATAAAGCTACAGTGTCCCTGACTTGTAAATGATATATTCTCTTCCGTTAAACCAGAGCGATGCAGGTCTTTCCTATACTCGTGATCATTGCAGGTCTACTCACCACTCCTTATAAGTATAACTCAATATTAGTACACTATTATTTGTTAGGATTGTAGCAGATGGAAAGAAATGGTCTCTGCGTACCCCTCAGGAAAACATGCATAGAGAAGGCAAACGAGCACACAGGCCACCTGATGGCAAGTGGAAACTGTGACCCATAGACATTCGCATTCTCAAGACTGCAGGCCTAAGACCGCAAATGCGTTGCCAACCCTGAGGACTAAGTTGGAATGCCTCCATGCTAGTCATTAAATATCTGTGTTAAGAGGTATCTCTCTTCCTATAATATTATTTATTCATTACTGTAAGTCACCATAATCGTATCATCTACAATCGTATTAGGTATATTTAAAAATAAAACATACCTAAGTAAGCGTTTTGACCTAAGCGATTCCCTAAAAAGTCTAAATCGTTTAACATGAAAAACTGCACTAACTTAAAAATAATTAATATTTAACAACATCACAAAGTGGATTGTTTCAGAAAGTAAAGAACAATCTCTTCACTTACTTTAGTTATGAAGTTATGAAGTTATTACTTTAATTTACAATGAAATATTTCTTTGGTAATAAAAAAATATCCATTTACCAAAAACACACACAGCGTTAATCATAAATGTTGACTTAAGGGACAGAAATTAATTAAGGAACTTTAGTGTTTACGGAGACGAAATTAAACCCGCGCCTAAGTAAATACCTAAACTATTTATCAATTACAAAACTATTACAGAACTCTTCTCCAGAGACTTAATTCTAACTTTTACAGAGAAATAAATTCAAAGAACGCTCGTACTTTTCAAAGGGAATTTCACTTTTAAACGTAACAAGGATAAAAAGATAACCTTTTCATAGAATTTGAATAAACGTGAATTTAAAAATAAATTGAAAAGGTAAACCTTTTTAACTAAGCACAAAGCCATTTCGACGGATTTCTTTTTCATTATAGATTTACGTTAACTGGTCGCGATCGTTCGTTTAACAAATGAGTGTTTATTTTGTTTATAAATCGTAAATCTCTTACAAATAATAAATAATACTAGTGAATCCGCGGCTAGCAACTATTACTGCAAGAGGACTCGCACTTACATAACTCCTCGAATATTCAACACAATCAATTAAATTGTTAAAATCAGGCTAAAGAAGTTATTATTGGATGCTTCAAAATAAGAATATTTAATGTAACACTTAAATATTTTCAACAGATACAACAACGAAATACTACTTAACATTAGAAATAATTTTATTCGTTTTTTACGCGGTTGGATGCATGTGGCCTATTGTGGGTACCACATGTCTGACTAAGTAACTAGGTATATAAGTGTCAAGCAATTAGATGTTAGGTGCATGCAGAATGTAAAAGTGAGTGCAATAATTGCCAATAAACTTTCGTTTGGAAAATTGTTAAATTAAAAATGTACCACACTTTTTTTTGGAATAAATAATAAAATAAATAAATATCAGGGGACAATCTCTCACAAATTAACCTTTAGTCCTAAACATAGCTCTAGGTTTGTACAGTCAAAATCAAAAGAAACTGATGAAATAGGGTCTCAAAATGTCTCTGATTACTGTAGTTTGGCATAAGTTGATTAACTCGTAATGTGTCATAAGTAAGTGACATGCCATTCAAACAGTTAAAGTTATTACTGAGTGTTTCAAATTCAACTGATTCTCTAAAATAGCAATAGTCAGTAATACTACCAAACTATCATATGTAAGTGATCATAATGATTTTTTGGGACTTTATGACCTCTCAAGGCCACCTCGGAATACAAGTCAGACGTTCGGTTAATGTCGGTTGTATTAGTTAGACAGACACGCGAAACAACTATCTATAACATCTCTCTTTCTTTACCGTCAAGGGTTGAAATAAGTTCCTATTACTTGTGTTTTTTGCACCATTATACATAAATCCTTTTTGACTATCGTGATTAGTTTTCATTTGGAGATTATGAAATTTAGACTTTCTATTGTTTGACACTTGACATTTAGGTAAAATTTCCATTTCATCATTATTGAAATTTCCCGTAAAGAGACAGTTATGACATCGTTTATGATGATTTTGTTTTGACTAATAAAATATTCAGTTGACAATGACACTTTGGTATACATGTTTTGAAATGTTGATTTAGATGACTTACTTTTGACTTTGACTGTACGATTTGTACTATGGGTACTAGACAACGATAATATAATATATTATGTTCTTATTTAATCTTGTACGGATGGGTTTCGGATACACTTCTGCCCTATAGGATCTGTTGTGCAGGTTTCCTCACAATATTTTTCGTTAACAGTAACAGCACCAGTAGCCACAGAACTCAAGCAATGTATTTAAGTTAGAAAACTCATTGGTACGTTGCGTCTGCTGGGATTTAAACTCTGTACCTTACGACCTCGAAGTGACATCCTAAGCCATCTAGGTCACCGAAGCTCTCAAAAGAAAGTTTACTAGTGCAATTACTTCTTGTGAAAATGTCGGTTTGGCTACCAGCGTGTTAGTATAACACGCAGATAATAAGAAAATCATATATAAATGCATAAAATGAATGCGGAAAAGACGAGTAAATTGATACCAACAAAGATACTCTGTTTATTCAAAGCGTTAAGAATGTGGAAAATATCACTAAACTACACTCAGGAGCAAAAATACCGGGTCAGAGTGCGTTTTTCATACAAAAGAGGCTATTTCGAAGCCTTGGTTTTTCGCCAGGGAATGCTTTTAGTGAAATATGATGATGAATACCCCAAGCATCGATACAGAACTTCCAGAGAGCTTAGGATACCCAACTGAATGAATTTGCGGTTAACGTCGGAATTGTGCATATTCAGAAAAACATCTAAAATGGCAATAAAATGTAAGGAAATTCAAGTGCTGACCCAAACTCTCCCGCTGTTTTGTTAACTGATTGTGCGATCAGTTAGGTAAGTATCTTAACAAATTTTGACCTCCTCTATTGAACCTGGAGTATCCACCATTAAACCTCACTCAAAACAAACCCTGGCGAGGAAACAAGGCTTCGAAATAGTCTCGTTTGTATGAAAAACGCACTCTGACCCGGTATTTTTGCTCCTGAGTGTAGGATGGGCAATGTATGAACACTGGTCTAGAAACCAATAATAATAAGCACTATATCATCGGATATCCTTTTTAATTCTACAACGAGTAGCGAGAAACCTCAAATAACCGTGAGAAATATTTTTAAATATGGAACAACAGGACGCCTACATAGACGACATTAGCAAATCACCGCTGTCTTTGCATCGCGACAACTTTTTTCACACAAAGATTTCGAACTACTTGCCATAGTAATAGTTTTAAAACTTAGAATTACCTATCCGGTGACATATCGCTTGTTGTTATTGGTCATATAGGCCAAATTGCCTACCCTCGTTTACTTCCTTAATCGTTGTAGTATCTTGTGGGAGTGATGCATTTCTACATTGTAACATTTCCACATGTCAGCAGTGTAGATAAACTTTAACGACATGCAAACGTTGTAGGCAGCATCTAGTATTAAATAGATTCGCGATCGTTTTGTGTGACACCCGACCTATGGGGTTTAAATGTTCAACGAATTTATGAGGCGAGAAACCGCAGCGTGACCGCGCCGGCCCTGCATAAGACATGAGGCTGCCCTCACACTCGCCAAATTAGGTCGAGATTTATAAATTAGTTAACTAAAATATCAGCCAATGTGTGAATTAATGTTTTAATGGGTTATTTTTTGAATTAACGCTTCAATCAAAGTGTCAAAAAAAAGTGTTTTAATAATGTTAAGATACAGTTTATAGAGATAGATTTCTGGGGTACTACGAGTATGCTATTAAACTAAAATTATGTAATCAATAAAGCTCTAATAAACGTTTAGGGATTTTAATTTTTGCGTAACTTCGTTATAATGCTATACTCTTCTAAATATCCATTTTGTTAATGGATTTTAACATGAGGTATCGTAAGTTCCATATTGGTTGTCGGAGTGAAATAAGCTATAATATTTTAATCAAAGTAATGAGAGGGAGGATTTTTTATACATTATATATTTTAAGTTCCTTATTATTTGTCATCTCTTCTGTTTGTACAAAGTACATATTATATGGACGACAATATCAAAAAATCAGCGGAGGCTTTTAAACTTTCATTTTATGTATTTATAGAGAAGTAAATCGAGCCAGATAGTCACCTGATCGAACGTAATCATCAGTGCCTATGGATACCCTCAATATCAGAAAAAAAAATCTTAAATGTCCGCAGCTGCTACATATTCTATAAAACTTACCAGTAATGTACAACGCAAGCAGTCTTTGGCATAAGCCAGTAGCTGTAACAATACACTAACATTTGAACAGTACACTCCTCCATTGAGCAAAATACGCAATTCAGTAAGACTCCAACGCGTAAAGCCGCAAACTTTGTTATCCCTAATTTCACCGTCTCAGGTAAGAGCCCTCATCTTTGGCCCGACACTTAACGTCTCAAATCGAATCTTAAAAGGGATTACGAGTATAACTTAAATTCCGAAGCACTTTCGTCTCATGTCGCCAATGCCTTACTTTCCCACGTTTCGGTGGAATATATGAGTAGGCACTTTAGAGATACAATTAAAGATTAAATGTTTGTACTTAAGCTTTGTCAATTTGGAAGAACTTACTTACGGTGAAATAAGATGAGATTTTTCAAGCTCTTCATTTTATAAGGCTTTAACAATTGCTACGTAATTTGTATAATATGATATTTGACGGCGCGTGAGGTTTTAATGTGGTTTTGAGAGCAAGTAGACATACTGTCTGTTTAGTTATGGTCTAGCTCACGCTGACGTAACTCGGGCACTGGGCTACTTCAAAATCATATTTCGAACGTTACGCTCGCTCCGTCACTTTCCCTCGACTTCGGTATGATTGGCGAGAGAAAGGGACGGAGTATCCATTAGCACTACTGTGGTGTTTGAGAGTAAGACCCTGGACGTTCGTCGCCATTTTTGACACTCTTGTTCTTGACTTCGCTGGTGAAACTGGGTGGTGAAGCATGAGCAGTTTTGCATCTGGCCTGGGCTCCGTGCCCCTGGATCGTCGACAGGGACGACCTCTGTTTCAAATGACTGTATTTTGATAATAAAACTAGAATTTGTGAAACATCTAGATAAGTCTTTTAGTTCTCCTTGCCTGACCACCCTCGCCTACACCCAAGTTTGACCATCATGAATCTCTCTTTACCCAAAGAGGGGAGAGGAGTGTACATATTTAATTTATTTGACTCGTGTATTTAAAGTACAATGATGGCAACTTTTGCAGGGTTCGTTCGGATCGCTATCACCATCTTATCCTTTAACCAGGCAAGCAGCAGTGTTCGCATTGTGGTGTTCCGGTGTGGGGATAAGACAACCGCTGAAATTACTAGCATACAGGCATTCTATATTAATCCTCAGGGTTGGCCAGGCATTTGCAGTCTTAGGATTGCAGTCTTTAGATTGAAGTCTTGAGAATTATTAAAGGGTATGGGTCACAGATCTCACTTACCATCCAGGTGGCCTGTGTGCTCGTTTTCCTTATCCGTGCCTTAAACAAGGCTAGAGCAGGATCACTGGCTAGGTCTATTTGCATAAGAAAATCGGCATAATAAAAAAATATGCTATTCTCCATCATCACTAACCTCACAGCTAACCAATAGGATTGCCTAGGTTTATTAAGAGACCCTAAATGAAAGATAGATGGCTCAGTTGGGCTCAAGAGCCGTTGAAGAGCAATGTGCAGTAGAGTAAAAAAAGAGTCGCTCTTTTACGACCCTTTGCCTTTGTAATTAAAGCTGTGGCTTTATTCTTTTCGGTAAAACCTTATTGCGTCTAAAAAAATATCAACAAAGACTTCTATGTATACTAACTAGACCGGCAATGTAGAGTGAAAATTGTGTCATCACTGTCGCATAGAATAGAGGCCCTTTACGGCTAGCACAAGGTCTATTTTCTCGCTTATCGCTCAGTGCGTCTTTATCGTTACAGACTGGATAGAAAGGGAGATCCGAGCGACAAAATAGTCGCGGACAACTTGTGCAAGCCCTCATGGTGTACCTACATTATGTCGCATCAGCGAGCCTAGTATGTCTACGTCTATCGCGTGTCAAATATGGATAAAGCATCCGTCACTCTCGTACTTATTTACGTTTCAGAAGGTGATGGATGTGTTATCCAAACTGTCACGCGATAAACGTAGCCATATTAGGGCCCGTGACGTCACGATTCCTATTCGATTCATAAGTAAATTATATCCGTGTGATCTATATAAGAGCGCTGGAAATAATGAATTCGCTTACGTAGCGTTACGATCCTCGGATCATTGAATAAAGATGAGGGATCAAAGGAAATTACGTGTCCTCGATAAAATTTGAGCTGAGCAAAGAAATTCCACTTTCTTAAAGACATACTCGTTTGCATGTCTTAGACTAGCATTTTAGCAGGCGACGACCCCCCAATGTAAATGCATTACTTGAACCCAGCATAAACGCTAAGCTCGGTAGAGCTAAGACCGGTACAAACCAGCAGCAGATTTTTAGAGCCTACAATCGAAATTGAAAAGGATTACGTAAATAGAAGATCTCGGTAGACAAGAACGCAGATTAACAAGTAACACCGCTCGATGCGGAGCCGCAGAAAATTCAAATGTATAAATTAACATATAAATCGAAAAGATTTACCCTAAACAAGATCAAAGGAATTTGTCCGAAGCTCGGGGAAGGCTGGAGCCTGATGACTGTTTATGGGTGGGTATCGAGAAGAATGCGCAGGGCCTCGCGATACAGGGTGTATTTACATTTTGTGCCCCGTTTGGTCGAAAAAGTTCATCGCTTCATATTATGATACGTTCATAACGGGGCGCTGACGCCCGGAATATGACATGAGCGTTTTATGCTGTATATTTTATCCCTTCTTGATAAACGCTACGTGAGTGAACTTGATTTGTGCAGATGATGTTTATTCCAATCAAATAAGCGGTCAATGCGGTAACAACAAATTTCAGATTATTGGAATTGGAATCGTGATGAAATTTTCTATGACGATATTGACGATACCCTACTTAGAAGGTTTTTGTAAGGTTTGTAAGTTATACAGCGTGTCCGGAAAAATAGCATGTTATTTCATTTAAATAATTCTCTGATCTGTTTATCACAATGCGCCTTAAAACTCATCTCAATGTAACTACATATAATTTGACATGTAATGTAATTTATACTGTGTTATATTGAGTAATAAAATCTGAATCTGAATCTGAATCTGAAACACTTGTAATAGTTGCTAATAAAATAACAATTTCTAGTAAAAGCAACAGTGAATGTAAGTATCTTTGGTGAACCTTAAATACAACAACAATCAATGAGGCTCCATTAAATAAACGAGATCCCACTAGGAGTTGGCTTTCCTTGGCCAAATGGTGGCCATAATAATAACGCTTAAGTATCATTGCCTTTGTAAGTACCGATAATACTAGTGTAAAAGATACCAGACTTCCTAGCTCAGGTGCGGTTATAGGGTGATCAGTTCGAAAGGTTTTTAGGAAATTAAAAAAATAAATCGCAGTTTAACATGGGACGAGTGAATTTTTTACCAGTTCGAGTTTAACAAGTTACAAGGAACTAATATGTATACTTACGAATTATTTAAGTTTTTTTCACTTATGACATGTCACCTGAGAACTGTCAGTACCTATATTAGATCAGATATTAAAAATGTTCGATTTACAAAGCAGTTAGTCAACTAATATTAGGTACCTACTTTAAATCCACAGAGACACGCTCAATGGCTAAATTTGGGAATGCGCGATTGTAAGAATTATGTAAAATTATGTAGGAGGGCGCACGTGAATTGAACACACTATCACTTTCAAGTAACAGGGTGCTCTTTTGTTTTCGTGTTAATAATATAATATATTATAATAAAAATGATTTTTTAAATGTATATTTTTTTATGATCGATAAAAAAACCTGTAACCTGACACTAACACTAGAACAGAAAGTGGTGGCCAGATAATTAGGGATCCTCGCGTTTTTCTATACATTTCCCTATAAATATGACTTACCGAATTTGACTACAAATCAAAGTAAAAAAATAATTTAGATTTCACCTTGCATTTACAAAATATATTTACTTTGAACACAGTAATATAAAACCTTAGTCTACTCGTATTTAGATAACGATAAGTGTAGCAACCAAATAAATTTGTTAAAGAAGTTTAACAAAAAAAGTTGCAGTACTGTTAGGCGATGGGCTTGCAATCTGTCACTAATGCGCTGGTTACAGAATTATCAACAAGTTTTTAGTGATAGGTAGTTCTATAGCTCTGCCTACCCCACTCTGGGTTTACAGGAGTGAATGTATGTATGTAACTTTTCGATTGGTTGTTAAAATTCACATAAGTCCTATTTGTAGGAAATTGTAGGCGACAAAATGCGCCACTGCGTTTTTTTTTTTAAGTTATCCCTTATTGCTTCTATATTGTCTTTTGGTCGTCACAGGTCTAACCTAACCTGACCTACGTAACCCATGATTCAAATTATCTGAAAACAGTAAGGTTTCAGCAGAAATTAGGTTTCTACGAAATGAAAATTCCGCGAAACTATACATTTCCGTTATAATTGTCGGCGAATCATTATGTCACGATTTTTTAGATTACAATTTAAAACTTAAATTATATGAGAAATAATCTGTCTCGGTCTGTACGACACATTTGCATGTTTATTTTAAATTCATAATTTTAATTCCTCTTACTTGCCTCGATACTACGAAAACATGTAAGCCTTCCTATAATGATCAAGGGGCAAGCGAATAAGCTCGCAATAATTCGCGTAGCTACAAGACCGTTTTGGAAGCTTAAGGGCACGAATTCATATTTGTGGAAACTTGTCTACTCCCATGTATTTGCCCTTGGCTATGGGCCCCGCACAGGGCACGTCAAATAAATTTGAATAAAGGACGTAGGTTTACCGAAACAGCTATAACCTCCTAGGTCCCAGCGTACTTTATAAAGAACAAATTACCAAAGACAAAAGACACCCCATAGTTTATTTTACTAGGGTGCTTTTACAATCCTACTACAATAGGTCCTGGCACGAGGATAAATTTGCTTTACATTGACCACAGCATCACCTAGTGGCAAGTGATGGTGTGATCAAAGATTTTTGTTTTTACTCTTAACATACATGAATCTAGGTTATGGTTTGATAGCTACATAGAGGGTGCTTTTTAATAAAAACATCAACCCTTAAATAATCCAATTTGTTCTGCCACACCACACACTCAAGTCGTGAAAGGTAATTAGATAAATTGAAAATTCCGGCACAGCAGGCTGTAACTGCTAAATTGGCCATTGACGGAATCTTATCGACTAACCTTTTTCCCGTAAAAACTGGGAGTGGTCGTTACTGTTTCGGTGTTTCTTTAACGTGGCATTATGTCTGGGTTTTCGTTGCCTACTTCTTTGTTAAGGGTCTCAATTCTATTTACGTAACTATTTCGACATCAACCGACAAAACCTACCTGTTTTAACTTCGCTAAATATACGTTAAGCAAGTTTAATAAAAACCTTTACAAAATCGCGTGTTTAAATACGTGACAAAACTATCTTCGATTTCGCTTTATGGCAACATTCTGTGTAATAAGTACTATAAAACAAAGCGATTAACCTAAGGCATATAGGTTACAGTAGATCACCAAGTTATACTATTTTTTATGAGTATATACCAACACAAACATACATTACAAACATATAACAAAACATTTTAAATTTTAAATAAGATCTTTTTTAAACTGTTAACCCTTAAAAGTCTTAGTGGTTTTAGATGTTATCAAAAATCACCGGCAAACGTATTGCAAGGCACGCGACCACCCTGTTTATATCGTCTGACGCGATAAGGCGCGGTAATTATAAACATAACTCATGCCGTCTTGCGACTGTAGGCGCGTGTAAACATTTAAACAGTTTCTAGAGTTTTTACAACGCGTTGCAATGAAACGGGACACGATTTTAAGACCCAATTCTTAAAGCTGACTTAACGGCGTAGTTTTGTTGCTGTTTTATCTAATTTTAATGATCATGGTGTCTTTTTTACAAATGATTACCAGGAAATTTATAGTTATCAACTCAAGAGTGAACAAAATATCTATTAGACACTGTGTATTCCAGGTTTCATTAAATTGATTTGGCGTTAAATGCTACAATGCTGCATTAATTAGTTGTAATTACATAAGACCGACAAAAAACCATTGCTGCTTTAACAAACCAACTCTATGTTGTTTTTATTGTCCAATTTGCAGTACCTACAAAAGAGCTATATAAAATCCTTAATTGGCTCGAAAGCAACACGGTCGTTTATTATTTTTCCTGACTCGTGTTTTGCAGTCAGGATTTAGAAGTCCGCTTATTAGCCTGAATTGCTTGATAAGCAGCATATTGTCGCGGCGCAACCTGGCTTATAGTTTTTCTTTGTTTATTATGAATATATCCCGCCATAAACTTTATACTCCTTGAGTGCTAAACAGTAAAATAATAAAAACACCCTGTAACTTGAAAGTAGCGTGTAATTTCAAAGGAGTTTTTTTTATCTCGCTAATGGAATCCATTGCGACCGGTAAGTATTTAATTTAGCTAATAACATTCCCCATAGTAGTTATTTTAACACTTCTACTTTTATAAATTCAATATTCCACATACAGAGTGTTCCCAACATTTGCGCGACATAAATAAGCCCTCCGCTGCCCGTAAAGTTTTAATTATACGCGTTTCGTTAAGTTTTATCGAACGTTAGCATTCCGCACACGCATAGTCCTTTGTAGCCCTTTGATTTAGCAATTAAGTTTAACAGCCACTAGGCAGAGAAATTGATTTGGCACGTTTTAAGGAAGGCTTTGTAAGTTAAAAGACTTGATCGTTTGACAAATGGTTATTGAATTAATACGTGGTTGAACTATTACTATGGGTTTATGTAAGTTTTTTGTGACACCCGAATATGCTTCAGAATTGATTTTACATAAAAACCTTTCTCTTGAATCACTGTATAAGTATATCTATTTATGTTACACTATACACACTGTATTTATGTCTAGGGGACACGGTTTCTGTAGGAGAATGTATCGAAACTTTGTATGTGGTGGTTGTCTTGCACTGTCATAGGAAAGTATTTTTTTTTTTAAATAAGTATATACTACATTTTATATATTATTTTTTTATTACTAGGTACTACTTTTTACTACCCTATGAAAATTCTTAGTTTTGACACATTTTCCTGCTCAAGCTACGCTTGAATGTTTTTTATTTTTATTTTTATTTTATGTTAAATTCATTGTTTTATATCATGCTAGGTTAAGCTTTATAATTGTATAATATCATAAAGTAGTATTTAAAAAAAACGACTGACTGTTGAGTTTCTTGCGGCGTTTCTTCTCAGCAGTGGTCTCTTGCGAAGCGCTGGTAGATTTTGACGTGTAAAAGTGCCCGTGCGGCCTACTTACTGAATAAACATCTTTTATCTTTATCTTTTATCTTTTACATTAAAATCCGTTGCGTAGTTTGAAAGATCTAAGCGTACATACAGAGGGCATGACGGCGGGAAACGACATTGTTTTATACTATGTAATACCCTTAAAGAGGTCATATACGTTTCTAAGAAGTCCAAAACATCTACACTCCTCTAAGCCACTGACAATAAGGTTTGTGTATACATGATATTTGATATTTGAGAAATGTGTATGGATATTAGCGTTGTAACGAGTCTTACGGTAATATTAATAATAATTAAAATTAAACAGGTAACAATTGTTAAATAGAAGTAAATATAGAAGGAATATGTAATACGCAATTCATTTTAGTTTTACACTTCACTGTGGCACAGTTCTATGGTGGGTTCCAAAATAACCTTTAAGCAGGTTGAGTACCAATCAAACACGAATAACCAAATAAATACAAAAAAATAATGTATACATTGTGTTTGTAAATGTGTATTATTATGGCAAAGCAGAAATCAATACTACTTATACACATTATTCTTAACTGTAATTTTACATAATTGGTAACATTAAATTAGTAAATGACTGTATCACAATTGCTAGTTCCATTTTTGTTAGAAATTTACTTTGTTCTCAAGTATGCATTTTCGAAATAACACACCTCTCGTGTGAAAACAAAACAGTCCCCGTTGACTAGTAATGTGCCGCGACACGCGAGCCCCGAACCCTTGACGCACGGAACGACAAAATAAATCACCCTTTAAAAAAGTTTTATGCGTTGTTAGTAAAACTTGCCAGTTTGTAACGAAAGAGAGCGTATAAGCGTAGCGTAGCGGATTTCGTAGCGCGTAGATCTGCTACGCGGATGGCATTTCAGAGAACGTCATTGTTTGACATAGTAAACGTATCATAAAAATGCACTTGTTATATGGGCGCCTTCTTTTTCACAAAAGAGATATTTTTTTAAATTTTAAGCGTCATAGGACGATTGTTCGCCTAAACTAAACAAATGAAACGAGACGTTTTAAACACAGACAACTTAGACATGCATACTGCAAAATTACGTGTAATATAGCTTTAAGATGTTTTTAAAAACACAAGCCACTTGATGGTAAATAGGACCTGAGTCTCAGGTCCTATTTACCATCAAGTGGCTTGTGTGCTCGTGTGCCTTCTCCTTAACGTTAAATTAAAAACATCTTAAAGCTATATTACACATAATTTTGCAGTATGCATGTCTCAGATTCTGAGACCCATACACATGAATTATCAAGACTACAATCCTTTGCAGTTCAGTTTACGCTGAGAAAAAAGGATAGAGTTATATAACTCCTATAGCGCTGCCTTTTACACTCGTAAAATGAACGGCATAGCCATGTTATTGATAACCCCCCTGTTTAATATTAATACCTGTTTAACATCACACCATCCAAAATTAAACCATTAACATCGTTAGCACCGCGCTGCGTCACCCTGCTGTAACCACCGTGTCAATAATTTTGTTTATGTGTTGGTCTCATTGCCGGTAACTTGCCACCGTAGTTAAATTTGTCTTATCCGGTCTGGCTAACTTCTGAATAGGTGTGCGGGCGTTACTCCAGGCGTAAGTCGATTACCTGAGGCGTGAATCGCCTGGCCTTTGTCGCCAGTAAGCCGGATGCGACCTACAACGCAATTATAGCATAGTTTTGCATTATTAAAAATGTTTCTCTCAGGAATAAAATCGGAGTGAAGTTCTTAAATGATTTAAATGTTGATGTTTATAAGTGAGCGTGGTATTTTAAATGGTAGTGGTTGTGGTGATTGTTTTTTATGCAACTGCGTCAGGAGGGTTTTTCGAGTACCTATATTTATGTATGTCTATTTCTTTAGCACGCTCTGCAGCATAAGTTTAATGATAATATCCACATAAAGTGTCTTTACATTAGTCTTCGTTGTGGGAGTGAAATAGTTATCATATTTTAGTTTTTTTATACACTTTTTATACAGTTTTCCCTTTTCCGAAAAAAGTTCCTTAGAACAGATTACCCTAAGTCTTATAAATCTTACTAGCGACCCACCCTCGCTTCGCTTTGGTTTGTGCTATATATAAACTCACGAATATAAACCGGATTTTATTATACCTAATACATATCAACCGTTAGTGAAAAAAAACTGATGGTGAGAAGCGCATCAAACTACGTTGCGTGGTATCGGAGGAGTTAGCGGATATACAGTAGGATAGAAATACCGACCGACAGACAGACGAGGAAAGCTACTTTGTTTTATACTTAATAAATTAATATTCCGAATTTTCAATAGCTATTTAGATTGCTCACCCTGTATACTAATTCAGATCAAGCAAATATCGACACTGAGGACGCGCTGGCCTAGTTTATTTATTTATTTATTTATTTAACAAGAACGGTTTACACCAATAATACACTTGCCAATATTCTAATAGTGGACTTTTATAGTTAAATCATGTGTGGGTTCTATACTAGTTGGGTGATGTAATTAAGAAGTGGATAATGCTTTTTTAATAGGAACTAGTTTAAGGTTACAAAATCTGGTAGTTAATAATACGTGCGGACGCGGCGGTGTCAGTGGGCGAAAGCAGCGCGCGCGGCGCGCGCGTCGCTAATATAGGCGGCCGCAGCGGGGGGGGAACGGGGCGCGTAGACACATGTATTTATTATAAAACAATTAACCCACATTAACACACGCTCTTTCTCACACATTAAACACTAATTTATTCCCTAACATTCACGTACAAACCTTCTTACCGCATCTCACAGTACGCACGACTTTGAGACATTAACCTGGACCAGTGGTCAACAAAAATATACACTTGGGGATCAGTACGCAGGAGCCCATTGAGTGAGGCGATAATGTCGCACACTAGTTGGTAGTGACCCTGCCTACGAAGCTAGCGGTCCTGGGTTTAAATCCCGGTAAGGGCAGATATTTGTGTAATGAGCGCGAATATTTGTTCCTGAGTTATAGATGTTTTCTATATATTTAAGCACATATTACTCTATGTAAGTATATATATCGTTGTCTAGTACCCTTAGTACAAGCCTAGAGCTTAGTTTGGGACTAGGTCAACTTGGTGTGATATTGTCCCCTGATATATATTTATTCATTTGGCAAAAATAAAAAAGTCGAGAATTCAAACCCTTTATGATTCTGAATAAGGAGAAAAAATCCAAACTAAAAAGTGTACATCATGGTACGAGTCTGTATAGTATTCTGGACTGTGCCAAATTAAGGGTAAATAAACTTGCATCAAGTAAGTGAAGCTAAATCAAGCCACATTACTGCATTCCACATAGGTAAGTACAAAATGAAGTGAAAAATAACTCTGTTTATTTCACAACACTGTAAGTAAAACGAACTACAGAACTGCCTGACATTTATAGACGCGATTGTGTATTTATGTCCTTTTAATGGCCCCGCGCATTACCGCCCGCGCCACATTAGGAAAGAAAACATGACAATTGAACTTATTTACTGGTTCAGGTTACGAGAAGTTTCTGGAATGGTATTGTTAATGACGTATGAAAGCTATAAAAAAGTCATTGTAGTACGATAAATAACACCAGTTACATCTGATAGCATGGTGGAGTCACGGGACATGAGTAAATTCAGTGGGTATTTAGGATCGTGATGCTAAAAAAATCCAAACAAAATGCGATATCGTATTTTCACTCTTAAACCTAGTCCGATTTTTACGACTCTCGAATATCCTGTAGATATTATAAAAAGTTTGGACCTAGTTAGGTCTGTAAGTTTTTCTTTCCAAGAAAATATTGATATGTAACAAATGGAGCAGTATTTAGAAGATTGATTTTGCAAGGAGGGTCTTTTAACTATTATATGTAATACGGAGGGTAAGACAAAAATTAGAAAGGTATACATTAGCAGAGGAAAATAATTAAACACATTGTTGGTCCCGAGAATTAAACACAACGGTACACGTATTTATATCGCTTGACTTCACCTTGTCGGACAAAAATCCGCTGCTAGACTTTGATAACCACTACAGTCGGTTCTGGCTACTGGCATCCAGCCGTTTCCCATGACCCTTAACTCTGTCCACTGGCTCTATACAAGATGCTTTGCGATAAAGTCATCGTTATTGAAAATGTATAGGCTTGACATAACCTGCCATAAATTTTGACAGTTTTCGAAATATGTTTATTAGCTTTAAGGGTTTCGCGTTTACCAGAATGCTCGCCCTTAAGCGTTCCGATGGTTGTTTATTTCGAACGCTTATTTTAGCGACCATTCTATTGAGTCAGCTCAAGTCCATCAGCACTATTATGTATCTCGTCCTGGGTCACAGATCTTCTTGTGCCTGTCAACATGTTCAAATTGCCACATTGTACGTAATTACTACTATAAATAAAAAGAAACAGAAACAGAAACAGAAAAAGATTTATTGCCCTCTCAGCACAGTAGTTATACATATTATTCCTTAATATAGTAAATACAAAAACTACAACAAGTCTTAACGATGTCTACCAGATTTATGGCAAAAGGTTCAGAACTCAGCATATGCTGTGAGACAGGTCTACACAGCGCTGTTTTTCAGCCTGTACCTGTCTCTCAATGTGTGAATAAGCCTTAAGGGCACACTGCTTACATCACGACATAAAACATAAAACAAAACTAAACACAGAACAAAGACATACTACGACGACCCACGTTCAGTCGGCGACTTTTAAATACAGAACGGGGTAGTTAACACTAATTTAAATCATTTTCCCCTAATGGCCATCGGTTCTAAGAAAAATGTTCCCTGTGCTTTACCACTAGGATTTATTTAGAAAAAGAAAGAAAATTGAACTACCGGGGAATAAACCTAGGACTAGCTGAGCCACTACTGACTTGGCTAACCACGTTCTCGTAATAGAAATAAATTCCCGTCTTATCCTGTCAATTGAAAATAAGCTTCCTTCGAGGGAGCTGGATTTAACAGATCGTCCGTTAAGAAGCTTAGTTACCTGAAACTGCATTAAAGATATCTCCTAAACGAATCCTCCAAATAGCTTAAGACATATGTATGTTACGTGTTATATAATATGTAATATAATACAAGTTAGATATTTTTTACTTGTATAAAAAACACCGGGTAGTAGTTACCTAATGTATAAAAAAAAAGATAAAAGAAATTTATTCAGTAGGTAGGCCGCTCGGGCATTTTTACACGTCAAGATACTACCAGCGCTTCCCAAGAGGAGACCACTGCTGAGAAGAAACGCCGCAAGAAACTCAGCAGTCAGTCATTTTTTAAACATATTTCATATTTCATATTACAATGGTACAACTTAGTCTAGCATTATATAAAGCTATAAGTATTAAATTAAATATAATATCAAATCACAGTAGTTTAGCAGGAAAACATGCCAAAAATCTTACGGGAGAGAAAGATAGAAAGAATAAAATAAAATAAAATAGAATCAACTACTTTAAATGTGTATATGAGATGGTGCAAGATGACCACATAAAAGTTTCGATATGTTTTCCTGCATCAACGGTGTCCCCCAGACAAGAAAAAGCAGGATAAAGCTTTTGCATTTGAACAAATTATTATTGACTAAGTTAAGCTCGTCATAAGTTTTAAAATCTTATGACAAGCTGAGAACATTTATGCAGTATTAAGATTGTTCACTTTTTCTACAAAAAAAAAACATATATAGAAACTTTGACAGTTTGAAAAGTCAATCGTCAGTAGGTACAGTGCTAACTATTTACAGGTTAAAAATGTCCAATATCAATCATTCAAATCAAATCTCTTGAAAAAACTGGGCTTCCTTGGCATGGTGGTGCAGCTCTAATGAGTGGTAAATATATATACGTACCTACCTAAATCCAATAGTTAAAGCAGATCGACTCTCTCCAATTACTTATTAGGTTGCACCTAATGGCACACACTACAGAGGTTTCGTGGGCGGTGCCACCGTGTGGTTTGGTAATGCGGCAACCACAGGCGTTTTACAAACAAAAGTACTTATAGTTGAGGGCTAAAATTAACATCGGTAAATTTTCCATCATATCACGAGAATTAACTATACACTATCCTGCCATTAAGACAAATAGTGGCATCTCAACCAAAACTCAAGTAGCAAATGAAACCATGTTACTTACGAGTGAGGATTGAAACTTTTTTGGTTATTGGGTGTGAGATACCGCCTACTCGTATTAGCGTAAAAAACATTACATATGACTAATTTCTGTGACAAAATGGAAAAGTTACCGTTGTTAATTTTAGTAAAACGCACATTATTGTCTTAACCCAGTCGTTGATCCATTGGGAGGTCTGCCCAATAATCACGTAACGTCTTTGTATCCACAGTGCACAAATAAATCTTACAATTAACTACGTTGAAAACATTTGTTGAAATATTCTTTATAGTACTAGAATTCTGTGTTTCTCGTAATAAAATAAATAAGGTACTGTCTAAATTAGATCTTGATGAAAAAACGCTACTTATATTTTCTTGTAATAATTGATTGAGCGTAATTCACAAAGTAGAAAGAAAACAGCCATAACTGCTGAAATAAAACCGATTACATCACTACGTAACGGATCATTAGTCCATTCCGTAAAATACCGCCAGTTTGTCTTGGACTGTATTGTTATGGTAATAACGCATATATTAATAGCATTGCGGCCATAAAATATAACAAAGTAATATTCCAACTGGGCTCTGTTAATAGTGCACTTGATTTTCTGTAATCGAGTATAATTATGACTAGTGTTTATTAGTAAATTGTAAGAAAGTCAAGTATGAATGCTTAAAAATCAATGAATTCATTCCTAACTGTTAAGGAGTTCCGTTGACTTTCCATGGATCTCGTGACCAATGTGTCTATTCTATGGCAACAAACAATATTGCTGTTGACCGTAATCGTATTGGCAACGTTTTGATAGCTCTTATTTACTTGAAAGTAATGTGGCGGTTAGTTAGAAACAATACGATGACACGAACAAAAAGCTTGTTGTTTAACCTCACAGGACAGAGGCCTGGATTTTGATCAAATTTAAATGGAAAAATCAATTTGAACTTGCTCCTTTTTCAAGGCGGTTGAAAAAAAAATGTTTTGTACTTTGTATTATAATTGTGGCATTTTTTGTTTTTGTCAAAGTTATTATTACAAAAAGAATCTTTTAATAAAATTCTGTATTTCCGAAAATCGAATAGAACAATTAAAATAAGTAACCATTGTAACAATTAAAGTTTTACTTAACGTTGCCTAAACGATAGCTACCACAAATTATTTTCCTACATATTGACGGTATTGAAAAAATAGATAAATATAAGTAACACAAAACCAAGCTTAGCATAACGCATAGTTAGCCATTTTCGAAAGGCGACATAATGTATAGGATTGACGTAAGCTAATGACAGGTCAGGTAGACTGCTTGTGTCAACGTCATCTATTTCGAGTCGAGCGAAAACAGTAAAGTTAGACAAGTTGCTTAACGCTAACGTAAACGATTTTCGAAAACTCACAAAACGTATGGAGCTGACGTCTGACAGCTTACGCCAATCCGATACATTTTTCTTGACTAAGAAACATTAGAAGGATTTGCATCTTGCCTACTGGAGATCTTTTGGGAAGGCATATGGTTTTGCAGTGGGCGTCTTTAGGCTGAAACGATGAAAATCAAATAAAGACATGCGTGCTGTCATAGCCGTTCTGAGCTACTGTAGAAATCGAAAACAAAGGTTTTCTAGTTACTAAACTTCTCGGTGTTACCAAAATCACAAAACATTACGAAAGGTATAAATACGTTTGTTATATATCCCGGGTAAACCATTCAAAACAAAATACAATCATCGTGAAGTATCCACGTGGCCTAACCGAGACGTTTTCGGCGGGATAAGTGCTCGCACTTGAAAAAAAAGAAATGTGGATTTTATTTAACGGAATTCTAAAAAAGAGCTCCATGTGCGATTCTTAAACAGCAGTTCAATGTTGCTGGAGTAATGAATATTTACGATGCCCTCGGAACCCTCGAAGTTGGGCACCCTTATCATGATGTACGACTGGCGATAAATAGGACATGAGTACAAGGAAAAAGGGCCTGAGTGCATTGGCTACCACTGAATTCCAGTAATTGTAGTGTTCCGTTTGGTCTAAAACTACAGATACAGTTTCAGTATGTGGTAGACCTTCCCGAAAACCCTGAATATATTGTTTTAATATTCTTATTGTACTGCAAAATTCTGTTTTTTTTTCACAACGTATTGCCACCACTAATACTGTATAATACGAGTTTTAGTGGTGGCAATTCGTTGTGCAGGGGCCGTCTGGATCGCTACCACCATCTTATCCTTTAACCTACCGCCAATCAGCAGTGTTCGCGTTGTTGTGATCCGGTTTGGGTACAAGACAACCAGCTAAATTAAGAGCTGAGAGGCATTCCATCTTCTTCTTCATGGTTTTTAACGCTATTTGAAGTTTTGGGATTGCTGTTTTAAGATTGTAGTCTTGAAAATGCAAATAAATACCTATGGGTCTCAGTCTTTGCCATACTAACAACCTCAAGGATTACAATGGAAAGGGAAAGGGAAATTAGTATCGAGTAGTGGTTTGACCAAATATGGCATCAATTCTAAAACCACTGAATCCCAGTACAATTAAATGGTGTGAAACGGTAGTTTTTTAGGAAGACAGTCACTTAAGCCCTGTACTTCAATACTATTCAAATAAGTAAAGCATTTTTTTAAATTAGAGATAGAAAAATGGACTGAGAAGTGCAACTACTGCATTCACTAATAGAGCATCCATTTTTGAACGGAGTGTTAAAGCAGCTGTGAAGCTAAGGTAATGTTTGGTGGTAATTGCTTGTCGTTTAACTTGGTTAACCCAAGTAAGTGGACCTTTGCGACATTATTAACCAGTGGAAATATCCGATTTTCGATAAGGTTATTTTTTGTGTTCCAGTGCATGTGTAAAGCTATTTATAAATGTATTGTATCTATTGCTGTAATCTATCATTTCAGCGATTGTGTCATTTCTCAAATTTTATTTCGTGGAACGTTATTTTCTGCTGAAACCATGATGTTTTCACGATATCTTAAACATTACTTACGTAGGTTAGGTTAGGTTAGGTAAGACTTGTGACCACAAAAAAATACTCATGTGAGGAGAAATGCCTTTCGTTGAAATTATAGGTATAGTACCTAGACGAAATATACTTTGCACCGATTCGACGTAGCGCTTCTACGACGATTCAATGCAAATTGTATTTCGTCAACTATATCCATCTTATCTGGTATCCATAGTGTTATAAATGTCAAATCAACTCTGTCTAGTTGTCTGCCTGTTACGTTTTCACGGATAAATTGCTGAACCGATTTTGATGAAGTTAGACTGCGCAATCGTAAACAAAAGCAATCCTATATAAAATATTTTTATCAAAATATTCCACACAACGTACAGTTAACATACTAGCTACAATCTATTATTTGTCACATAGACCATTTGTATTAAGACATCATGTCCTAAATATTCAAAACAATTTTCCTAAATAAGCACAAACTAATTGATAACACAAGTTTGGTGTTCCGTTAACAAGAGAAATCGAGGTTGAGGTTAGCTCGTTCCAGGTTCCAGTGCTGTTATTAGTTTTGCTCAGGACTAGATCTGGTCTCGGCGGGCAATAATTTGCTTCGAACGGATCGAATTGGGCTGACTGACATCAGTTTCAGGGAGTTATGACGCTGAGATAATGGCGTGAAATATAGTTATTATTGCTAACTTTTAGCCACTAATAGCTATTTGTGCGCCAAAACTTTGAACTACCTCTGTATAGTATTATACTGTTATACAGGCTGCTCAAACCGTGTACAGGGTATGCAAATTCGGAAACTTTAAGAGTTAAGGTAATGTGTTTTAAGCATGCCTCGATAATGGAAAAAACTGCGTTTCTAGTTCTTCTAGCTTTTTAACCCCCGATGCAATAAGAGGGGTGGGGGGAGTGTTATAAGTTTGACCGATATGTGTGTGAGTGTCTTTATCTGTGTTTCTGTCATAAACATATGAACCGATTTGGATGCGGTCTCTAATTATCAGTAATGCATCAAATACGGTTTTGACATAATTATTTGTCTAAATCCTAATATTCTACTGCATAACTGCCATTCTCTACCTAACACAACACTCCTAACTTTTTAAATCCAATGGCGCAACAATCAAAGTTCGAACCCATGGCACCATCGCAGCCCCCCCATAACATTCGGATTTATTCAGACGTGAAATTAAACAAGCCCCCAAGCCCTCTCTATCACAATTTATGTTCGCACTAGATTGCAAAGGTCGAGACAAGATATCAGAGGGTACCCTCATTAATTGACGCAGTGATGGCCGAAGGTATTTCGTACCTGATTGCGCAGTCACGAGTTAGTGATTTTGTGGACAAATTACATCTGTGGAGCTGGTGAGGCGAGGTGATTTGGAGGCGCGGGTTGGTGTAGCGGTTGCCAATAATAGATTTTATTGCTGATCGACAGGAGCCAGTTTGATAGAGATTGGAGCAAAATGTGCGATGTTTTCAGTATATTATTAAGTGCTTAATTTGTTTGTTATTGTATTGTTTAACTTCTTTGGTTAAACAAATCCTTAATTTAACTAAGAGCTAAATGAAAAGTTGTCGTCTTAGGGCGAGTTGTTTGATCAGTACGAGTAGTTAACTGAACTAATGGTTTAAATTCAAAAATCGAATGGAAAATGTGACAAATTTGGTTCAGATTTAACAAATGTGTGTTACGTATGGATGGAAATTAGTATATTTAAGTGATCAAACAACGGGCCCTTAGTGATACGCACCTTGGTAGGTGGTTGAATAAACTGTACCTACTGCCAAAAATGCTAATGAAAATATATTTTAACTTAATTATAATGTTCATGGAATTAATAAAAAGTGTTTTACTTCAAAAAACTTAAAACTTACCGATATTTCGAGAGCGATGCAGTTTATTCCTTTTCAACGCAACCAGAACAATATAGCAATATTGAGTAGCGAAAAAAACTGAGCCCTCTTATTAAATATTTACTTTGAGGGCAGCCGAGCGAACCCGGGAGATAAGATGTTATCGGAGACCCCAGCAAATTGAATGCTAAGGTTCATATATGCAAGTAAAATAGCAAGTATTGACAGGAAGGTTGGCTAGGTAAAAGTTTTTATCTTGCTTAAACCTATCAGTAGGTACATTTTATTAAGTATTTTATAAGTAGCAGCTCTAGCACATACATTTTAGTTTGTGCTATACTTTTATGGAATCGGTTGTACGAACCACTAAAACAGAATAGTTTCCATACATTACTTTACCTTTATTACTTGAAGATGATGCAAAGGTCAACATCAAGTGCTCTAGGTACATAATCTGAAAAATATGAAAAATACTACATTTAAATATATTCATTTTAGAAGAGTTTGGACAGAATGACAACGTCAATAAATCGCTTAGCATTAGTCGAAAATAAAATTTCTTGACATTAAATGCTTTGAAAGAAAATATGACGGAGTGTTAATCTAACAGATAATACGGGTGCCGTAATGTATTTTACAAATACCTTCAAAATATGGATGCAATTTGTAGTAAATAATCACTTCTTATCACACAAATGATCAAGGCACAATGCCCAACGGCATTTCTTCGTGCAACAATTCGCCGAGCCGCCAGCGGAATTAAATGCTCAAAACTCATTAAAATGCGACCTATTTTGAGCCCTAGGAGTTCCCTGGCAACGAGCAATTTATAACAATAGGTGCTAATTATGAAGGCTATGGTCTCGCGTGCAATGGCAACACAATTATGCTAATCTTATTAGTTAATCCACTTCGTGCCGAGCAGTTTTATGTAGCTGCACAAGCACTGCATAGCGCGTTGCACTCAACTTTCTTTCCCTCCCTCGCGTGCTAACCTAACCCATCATTATTCTCCTAAGTCCAGCAACTTTGCTCTTTTGAAGATGTTACTTATCTTAATATCAAGTAAAACTTCGAAAAGGTAAATCAAACATCCCCTAATCGTACAGCGGGAAACAAAGAAGCATTTTTTTCAATCGGGCAACTTTTACGATGCCCAGAGTAAGTACGGATTTCAGCAAAAACCCCGCCTTTCTAACTTAAGAAATTTCACTTAAGAAACAAAAGTACTCCAATAAAAGAAGAACAATCATAAAAAGAGAATGTAAGCGTGGTTCTTTAAAAGTGTGAGCCGGCTCGGCGGGCGTACCTATCGGGTTATTTTAGAATCCCTTAAGATGAGTCTATCGCGGATTGGCCCTATGCGAAACGATATTACGAAGAGCAGAAGCAAGGCAATGACCTCCTATTTGCTGCATTGAGTTGAAGAAAAATTAAACTGTTTTTTTTTTAAGTTGACTCGATATATGTTTTGTTATAGTTAAGTTATAAATGCAACACTATACCATTCTAGTTAAGGTGTTAAATAGATTGATTTTTATGTAATTTGTAAAGTACACGGGTCGACACAAGGAAAAAGTGGACGAATTTCAACGAATTAGTAATTTAACTCATATTCGTTATATTAAAGAAAATAATCTTAAATGAATAGCATGAAATTGATGAAATGAAGCCATTGGAAATTTTATAATATTAACAGGGAAATATACATACAAAAGTAATTTGAAATGTACATCGCGCTTACAAAGAATCGTGAGTTTATTGGAAATATATTAAAATTTTAATTACCTATGCTTATGGCAAGCTTTATTTTGAAAATAATTTTTTTTTTTTTTCATAACGTGCCTTTAACAAAAATGATCACACAAATAGACAAATGCGCACACTTTTGTGATAGTAAACCAAAACCATAATAAATGTTTCCATCACGATTCTTTTCATAACAGGATAACGGCAATTACAAACAATAAACCCTTAGCCAACCAGTAAACACCCCGTATATATTTTCATTTATGCAAAAAATTCAATTTGCTGTACCTCCCAGCATTCGAGCGGGCCAGGTAATTCCCTCTCGACTTAATCCCGCTATCACTACTCGCCTGGCTCTGATTACGGGAAAAAACCATTCTATTTCACAAATTACATGGTGGAAAATTATATTTCCAGAGATTTATTTATACAGGGGAAAATTAATGGGCGGGACTCATTGCACGAGGTGTTGAAAAGATTTTGGTTAATGAGGATTTTAGTATCTAGGTGAAGGTACTCGGAATGCTTTTCTGCCGTTTCCATATTAAAAGGTGGGCAAAATTATTATTATAAAGCCTAATTATTTTAATAACTTTGAAAGGACGATGGGTAAAAATGTCCCCACCCACCAACAGTGATGAAACATGTACCAGTTTATAGATCTTGGCAATATGATGTATTTTTCCTATGGCAACGATCACCATATGTATGGGGTTTTCTTGAAAAATCATAATCTTATCGTATGGAACTATGGAATTTGTTTGAAAATGAACACGTATGTAGATGATTTGCCTTGCCTGGCCCTTTGTTTTCATTAAAAAAATCCCATTGATTTTGCTACGAAGATAAGTATTTTGTCTTTTATTGGGTCCTAATGAACATATAGACCTGCAGCCCGTTACTGTTGGAGGGGGGGGACGGGGTCCATACAAAATTGCCCATCACCCTTTACCTGTATAACTCTAACTGAATTAAAAATGCCAATGTAGTCGTAAACATAAAACGTCTGCATAAATTGGATGACAGGTATATTGAAATGCTAAACGTCGATAACTAGGAGAAAGCATTGAAAAATGAAGTGCAGTTGCTTTTACTACAGCTAAAGGCTCGTAAATATTCCTTTTTAACCGGCTTCTAAAAAGGCGGAGGTTCTATGATACACTGTGTGTTTTTTTTATGTATGTTCACCGATTTCCCCGCCAATTGTGGGTGAATTTTTTTATTATTTTTATTTTGTTGGGTGTTGTACTTCCGAGGTGGTCCCATTGTCAGCAAATCTGAATCTCGTGAGGGAATACAGGAGGAATTGAGGGAACTCCTTAAATATTAAGGCATACATATAGGTAGCGATATTAGTAGGTATTTTTAGTAACAAACCTAGTATTTGCATTCAAAAAGTATCATTTAGTGAAGTGGAACTGATGAGGAAGGTTACAGATGGCCACTGGAACTCCTCAACGGTACCTATTTCAAGGGTGGTGATAAGATATCTCGATTAAGATGGTTGAGCAACCTATAACGAAGAACATTTAATTGTTTAAATATGGCTATGACTTACCCGTGGCGTTGCTTGTGACGAGCTTGAAATGTCTCATAGTTTCATATCAACTAAGAAGTGGAACTACATAACAGTTTATTATGATCACTAAAAAGTATCACATAAAATTAATGTTTTAAAAAGCAAAAAATGACTACTTTTAAAGTTGTATGTTTGTAAGTCTAACTGAGTTGGGTGCGATCTTTTGTTTTTAAAACATTTATATTTTCTCTTTACTATTAAATCCAGCGGCAAGTCATGGTAATAGCGGACTTGTACCTAAATAAGTCACTCACCCATAGATTTCAGATAAAATAAAACTTTATCACGCAATGCAACCGAAAGACATAATTTTCGTGACTTGGTTGTTGCAATGCAGACGAAACATAAACTTAAACCACGTTTGACCAATTTTACAATGAAAGATAAGGACAAAACATACCTATTGTAAGCATACCTGTACCCTCTATTCCGCCAAGTTTAACCAGTTGAACTAATTGTACAGAAATATTCCAATTATTTCAACTTTGTAATTTAAAACTAACTGGTCATTTTTTTCCCTATTAGTTCAACTGTCTAATATTTTAAATACAAGTACCTAAGCGTTCAAAGGGTAGATGCGGGTAAACAATAAAAAAATGTTATACGTGAAGGTTATTTGATGTTTATGTAAGTATTTATTCTTGTAAACAAAGTACAGATGACACTGTAGAATTTATAAGCACAAGAGCTTGTCGCATAATGCGAAGAATTACTTCTTGCTGACCTCAGTCGAATAGAGGTAACTTTTCTGCGATAGTAAATCAAGGAGGAATTCTTCACCACGCGTCTCCAAAAAACATTGTCGTGCAATTAAATCTGGTTTATGTTAATAATTTGTATGTATGTATGTATGTATGTAAACTCTTTATTGTACAAAAATATAAATATAACAATATTGTTACTAAAGTAATGTACAAAGGCGAACTTATCCCTAAATGGGTTTGGGATGATTTGTTTCAGGTAAAATACCTTACATTAATCTAAATTACGTGCAAAACCCTTTGTTTCCTAACAATTAACACGACCATATCAGCGAGTACAGTTGCTCGCTTGCATTCTATTGTCCTATCAGTCTATTACAGGCTTAGCATGGCGCTGACAAGTCCGTGACGACATAGATTGAGCTAGGTATTGTGTGCACAAAATGTAGGCTCTGCTAGAATTAATTATGCTAACACGACAGCCTGTCGCCGGATGAAATATACCCTTATACGCGTAATCTGCATTGCTAAAAAGTACTGTGATCTCGGTGGATTAGCTGAATAAACGACTAAACAAAATGTCAAAATGAGGTTGAATCGAAAGTATCACTCTCGTTCGTTTATTTATGTATGTATAAAATAGGTCTCTATTTATCTCGGTAAAACCACCTTGCCTTATGTTATGGCATTTATTTTCATTGGGCCGCCATTACTGTCAAGTAACAAGAGAGAGTAAGAGCTATCACAACGTTGACATTACGGAAATACGTCATAAAGAATACCCCGAAGGCTTAAACAAGATGCAAAACGCTAAAGTAAACGATTTCCGAAAACTATCAAAATGCATGAAAATGTCGTAAGCACTCGACCGTCCGTCCGGCAGCTTGACGTCAATCCTATACTTTTTCGATAACGATCTCGTTCATCTTGTTGTTAGACCACTGCAGCACTAACGGGTTATTGTGAAATAGCTATGCAGTACAGTTTTCACTGAGATGAAAAGGGAGCTAGATACTACCATAGCTCTGTCGTTTACGCTCGCCGTAAAATGAACTGCATAGCTATGTCATAATAACCTAACTGATCAATGTATTTTTTGAGAATTCGCAAAAATAACTGAAAATCAAAATAGTACCCTCTAAGAACAAACGTTCTTGTTAATACTATAGTAGATAATATTATTTTAAGGATAACAATAACTAGAGTCAAATTTAGATATGAAAATTGGACAAAGTAAAAGTACCTCTATCACAGATAAACAAGTATTTGATTTCATTGACGGATGCTAGTGGCAGATTAGAAATTAAGGTATTATAAATAGCACCAAAGCAGCTGCGATATTCTAGACGGTAACAACCATATCGTCTTAGACCTGTTAACGTATTGTCAAAGTTGTGACAGTTATTATTATTATTATTTATTTATTTATTAAACCAACAACAAAACTTAAAAATAAATCAAAAGCCCTGCAAAACTGTTTTAGGACAGTTTGACTGCAGGAAGACTTGAAAAGAACAAGAACAGTACTATAATCTTAATGTTATACAATGTTTAGTTTGACATACCAAATATATAATTCTAAGGCAGTGTATCTAATAGATGTTTCTTTAGCTTTCTCTTAAATATACTTTTATTTTGCTCAAGACGGATGTCCCCAGGTAAACTGTTGAGAATATATGGCAGGCGCTTTTTCAAAGTTCTGTCTCCGTAATAGTTGTTAACTCTAGGCACATCAAATTTACCTGCGGACACCAATCTCGTTCCAGGTAATGGCGGCCGAGTCAAAAACAATATCAAAACAGTCAAAGACGATATGACAATGTTGCTTTTGACCCGTCATCGAATTGTCAACGTTTTGATAGCTCTTATTTACCTACTTGACAGTAATGGCGGCCGAGTTACAAAAAAACGTAGAATCGATGAGCGCATCTATTCTAACGACGACGAGGACGAGTAAATACTGTAGAGAGAAAAGAAGGACCCAACATCAAAATGTTTATCATATCGCTACCTGTGTGATTTTTCAAACAGATGTAGGTGACTCCTTCTCTTTTGCTCTTGGCTTTACTTATCCGTCGCCGTTTCAATTTCTGCGAATATGATTGCCTGTCTTTTATTCGAGGATTATTTCGGAGAAAACAATCCGGCTGAAACGTAGCCGTTGAATTCATTTTCATAACATATTTACACATTGTACTTTAAGGTAAGAACATATTGTATTTTGGTATTTATTACTCTATATTCATACTCATTTTCTTTTATTATTAATATAATATATTAAATGTCAAATTGGAATTAAAAAATATTACATTAAAAGTACCAAGGTCCTTGTAAGTAGCAAGTTACTTTATTGGTCAATTGGTCAAAGTACAAGTAGGTAACGTCATAAGTAGGTAAGTAATTATTGAAACCAAAAATATGTGCATTATGCTTCTATTAAAATTAACAGGTCACCTTATTATTAGTGTTAAAAAAAAACTGAAATGATACATTGGTAAAAATACATAAATAGGTATGTAGCTTGTTAAAACCCTAAAGCTTAGATTGGGACTGGTCAATTTGCGCAGTAAGCCTGACTTATATCATTCTCAATTTTAACCCCTCAAAATCCTAAAAATCCGTGCAGCCAACCTAATTGCTAATTTCCCTGCATGACGTCACAGCGATACTCTTATTTCATTTGTCACGGTGACGCGAGCGATGTCCGCTGACACCGCTGACAATGCGCAATCTGTCACACGTGAGCACTGGGTCGGTGATTCAGTGCTCTCTCGCTTGCTTTCCGCGATTACACTAGGGTTGAACCTTGGTTGTGTCACAGGAGAAATAAAAGTTAATAAAGCTAGGAATAAAGTGTAGATAGTGAGACCAGCTTGAAGTTTTTTGTGAAAACTGGCAGGCTCTGGATAAAAACGAAAGCAACTAACTTCCTAAACTCAAACAGAACCTTCTTTGGTTAAAAAAGCTATTTTTAAATAAAATTAAGGAATCACAGAGGAAGTGATGGTGAAGTGATGTCAAAATGTTTAATTACTTTACTTTATCAACGAACGAACGAACGAACGAGCTGTTTTAGATAAAAAAAAAGGGTCATTTTGAGGTTATAAAGTTGTTTACTATAATTAGACAAGGAATAAGAATAAAATACGGTAAAGGTATTCTAAAAAATTAATTAAGTAAGACGAACATTGGTATGGTAATAATGTTTCATGTTGTACAACACTCCCTCCCTCACAACCTCCTTTTTTGATTTCGTATCTGGCCACTCTTATGTATCTTTTGATTGATCGATATCCTGCAAAATTCAAAATTATTATAATTTGTTTGATTTCTTAGTAGTAGAATGTGACCACAAGGCTACCAACTATATAGGTAAATACACTATATAACAAGTTTCAACGTTGTTTTACAACTTCTCATTAGTTTCAATACGTTTATTTATTTAAAGATAGATGCCAGGTGCTCGACAAGCACGTAGACGTTACAAAACAAAGGTTTATTACGCAATAATACGCATTGTCATTTCGGTCATTACGGTCGCAACGCACGCAAATAAAGTATTTGGGTTGGTTTTGAGAGACCGGTCCCAAATAGCAATTGTTTTTAGTTGAGGTCATCTCTTGCCGGTGCGGCCACCAACAACGTCTGTACCTCGACCACGAAGTTTTCCCCTTGTATTAAGTAAGTAGGTAATGTTAACGAAACGTTGTTGAGAATTTGTATGGCGATTGCAATGCGAACCGTGTCTGTATTTAGTACTACAGTTTTCTAGCTCATAGATATTGACGTTGACTTTTGTATCGTAATCGAGTAATAAAGGCGATTCTTCAACGAGGATCACTGAACTGTTCGTGCAACATCTAATAGACACTATCGAATACCAACATTGGTGTTAACATCTGAACATTTTTCATTTAAAAAACAAAAACGTTCCTAGTATAAAAAAGCCGTCAAAAGAAGAATTTGATAATTTGTAAGTAAACAGAACAAGGTCAAACTCAAGCTCGCGATAAGATATCCTATCTATACGTACTTCCAAAAACTTTGCAGAGCGAGCATTTGTAAAGGAGTTGGAGGACTTATTTTTCTTAACTTTGCATAGGCCAGCCGGCTCAAAATTGATGTGTACCGCTTCCCGCCGCTTACGTTGCCGTTTTTCTGGATTTACGGATCACCATACGAAGGCTCGAAAAGCTACCTTTCGTAACCGGCTTATGCTTATTGAATCAAACTCAAGTCCCACCTAGGTATAATAATTCCATTGAGTGAAGTCCAATTCGGCTGAGCTTAAATAGAACTTCGCTCTCCTTAGCATCGCCGGTGAATAAATTATAATGCTGAAATAGGTAACTGAATCTTTGCAAGAATTTCATTAGTAGCAAATCGCTTCGAAACTTGGACTCAAGAAGATTCTCAAAGCAATTAATGAATCAGTTTCCAAGTAAATTAATACAAGAGATATAGGACCGTAATGACAAAGTTTCTTTTGTTTTCCGCAATGGATATAAGTTGAGTGAATGAGTTGACCAATTTAGTTCCATTTAAAAGTAACTTTGACGGTAATATTTTAACTTGGATCAAACTTAATCGTTTGTGTAAATTTAATCACAAACTGATTCGGGATTAATTAGTTAGCCAATTTAACTCTTGAAGAAGTAATTGAAAACAAGAACTATTTATAAGTTTAAATTTACTTAATAGGCAATCCAATAAAAAAGTAGCATTTATAAAAACATACTAGGAGAGCAGAAATTCCAAAGAGGCCCCAAGCAAAACATCCCTTCGGAAAGAGGTAAGGGATCTCCTAGGCTTAAAGGCGTAGGTACGTCTATTACTTAGTCTGCGAGGAAGCGCAAGGCTGCGGGGCGGGGGGCGCCAATTAACGCGCGTATTAAAGCTGGCTCATGGGCCCGGGATGCAGGGGATATAGGTTCACAGCAGGTGGAGGTCCCATTCTCTTCTTTCCACTTGAACACTTTTAAAATTACCTAAAATGGGCCCAAGTATAACTACTCATTTTGGGTAATGGTTTTTATTTTGACTAACACAACTTCAGCCTGCAGAAGCAATAGTAGAAGGACCTTGTTCAGGGTCCATCCGGAGTTAAACCACTATCTTATTTTTATACATGGCTAGTTGCATAGTTGTGGGTGTAGTGTCGCGTGTACGACCGATGAAATTATAGAGGCATTCCATCTTGCTTGCTTGCTTGCATCAGGCATTGCAAATTGCTATCGTCCTTAGAGCCCATTTGGTTTCAGATGGCCTGTGTAAAGCTTTGTCAGAATGTATGAGTTTACGTTACGCTACTTGTATCATAATCGACTAGGGTCGAAGTGTATCCGTAAGGACCCCACCATAAAGATAAGATAAGATAAAACAAGTTACGCCAACGTTAAAACAAGTTACGTTAAAAACCTAGGCCTAACGAAACTATATTTAGAAAAGACGATCTATCTTCAGTGTTCAACACTAGTTAGTAAATTAGCTAGAAGAACATTTTCAAGATAACTTGTTGGGGCGCCAAGTGTCTGGCAGTATTAACGTAAACTCCTTTCTTTCTGTTTCTTCAAGTTATAGAATCTATTCGTAGTTGGATATCAAACCTACTGTTACCATGCCCCCTATCTGAAAGGGTGGGGGGATAATTTGAACGCGGATCATGTCGCGCCGGCGAGCAATCCGAGGGCGTCTTCTGACGGGATTTGCTTAAATATTTAGCCGCCATGTTGATCCGTTTGATTCCAAATGATATTCCACTATTATTATTGTCTTATCTCGGTTTGTTTGGGAACGGCTGTGGAATAACAATGAGAAGTTCCTGTTAACTTTAAATAGACTTCAAGTTTAGTTTTGTTCATACAAAGTACATTGTAATTCAAGAGATTATAACTCCTACTCTTCCTAAAACTTATAATAATACGAACAGGGGAAAAATAAGTTGTTTCATTCATGGCATTCATTTGATCTGGAAACCCTAAACTCATACTCAGTGGTGTACTTCCAGAGGAGGGTATCCGGAAGTAAAAGGCAACCAACCTACAATAGGCTAACAGTGATAATGGTGTACTTACTTTTTGTGAGGTAACGTTTTTTTTTATAAAGATCTTCTTCTGTTACCTTCCTCAGCACCAAACAGAACGGACACAAAGTATTTGTGTTGCGTATTTATTCAATAAAGTTTAATTTAATGAACATATATTTTATGTTCTTCATTAAAATGCATCGTTAAACAAAAACGCCGTTAACTCTGCAGCTGTAATTATAATTTCAGCAGGTTACAATTACACTCAATTTAAATTAAGTCCCGTTCATTAAAGGTAACCATGTAAAACGGTAATTTTGTTAAATAATTGTTTTCATAGACGTCGTTAGCGTTTATTAAAGGCCATAGATTTCTCGGGTCGCTCGGGTGAAATTACGCGGACATTATTCTTAAATTATTGCCACTAATATGTCGGGGGCTTGTGTAATGTGCTCTGACTCCCAGTTTCTGTGACGTCTTGAATACCTTCGCAATTCTCGGGGACCTACGTAATTGGTCCGCCTGCCATTGTACATCTGTGTTTATTTTAAGGATTAATTTGTATGTATACATTTTTGGTGACGTTTGTATAAAAAAAATGTAACAATGCTTCAGACTGTTTAAATATAATTATGTTGATGAATCGTTGTATACCTAGAGACTTTGACGCATTTTGATAACTTGTACTAAAGAGTGTAACTTTTTCCGAGGTTTGAATTGTAAACATTGTAAATTCGAAAGACCTACTAAATAATTATACCTCCTATAGTATAATATCGGATACCCAAATTACTGATACGGTAATTAATACTCAAAATATGTAGTTTATTCCGTTACTAGTTTGGCGTAATTAAACAGCGGCTATTTTAACCATTGGAACCATTTGGTGAAAGTATAAAAGGTTGCACACGTTATTATTCTATCAAATAAACAAATAAATATTTCGAATATTTTATATGGTATCTGCTCTTTATTACGTAATCGTTCGTATTCAAGAAACATTGCAACGTTTTGGTCAGAATGCGTCAAATGGTGGAGTGACCTATACTTAAAAACCACATAATTTTGCAATAAGTGCTTAAAAAAATTGACTCGGTTAGTAGAAAAAGGAGGAAGCGAGCAAAAGTTGTCAAGGATTTTTCCATAATTTCAAACACTGCGCCATCTCTTGAGGCATATCACACCTTGGTGAAATGCAATATTTTTCAGTTAAAGAAGAGTTTAGAGTTAAAATTGCTGAATGTAATAAAGGTCAAGCTTCAGTGGGTTGAACATTATAGATTTATTACAAAAGAGATGCTGTGTTAATGAGAAGAATTGACAATAACTTTTTAATGAAAATTGACTTTATTAGTTTCATGTAAGGATCATTTCATTGTATGAAAAGAAAAAATTGGAATAACAGAAGCAGGTCAAATTTGAAAATCTTTCCATACAATGAAATGATCCTTACAATGCAAATGCCAATCCTATTTTAACAAAAAAAGGCCTAGTGTTTAGTACAATAGTTTACCTGTATATTCTGTACCTAGTTTCAGATTTCCCCATAGTGTCCCAGTTAAGAAAACACCCTGTACATGAAATAATATAAATAGAGCCCGGATTATTCATTGCAAAACAAAACACTATCGTAATCTGGCTAGTGATAGAAACATCATTTTATCGATATCGAGTATTATTTATAAAAGCTGTGCTCGAACGAAATCCTGATTATGAAAGTTTACGAGATATATCTGAAAATTGTACTCAAACTGAAAATTATACCAATTACAATGAATTTTATAAATTTGCTCCCTTGACGTTAAGTGAAGTTGAACGTACATTTAGTATATATAAATGGCGTTATAGTAATAAACGAATCTGTTTGCTACCAGAGAATGTTGAAAACGAATGATTATCTACTCCTATCACCATTACACGAATAAAACGCCATGTGCTGCTGTGTGTACTAAAGTGGATTACGACGAAGAAATTGAATATATGAATATATAAACTTCATACAAACTATGTATGTTTTTTTATGTTGTATAGGTATGTTTTTTTATTTGGTCACGTTTTTTATTCTATTACACAATTATCGATATCGATAAAATGATGTTTCTATCACTAGCCAGATTACGATAGTGTTTTGTTTTGCCATGAAAAATCCGGGCTCTGAATATAAATATTATAATTACCGCCTGTTTCACAATCGGCAAGTAAAGCATATTTTACAGATAAATTTAGCCCTTTCTCTTTCTTACACTTGAAAATAGACAAAGAGAGAGCTAACTTAATATGGCAGATAAATTTAATTGTCGATTGTGAAACAGGACCTTAATATAATTACACGTTTTAAACAACCGTAGTTACTGCTATTGTTAACCTCAAAAGTTAGCAATAGCAACTATAGCCTCGAGACGTGTCAAACAAATCGAGTTTGTTCGGGAATTCCGGCCGTTTTGAAAGTTGTGAGTGCCGATGCTTGTAGCGGCGAGCGCGGTCGCAACTCGACGTGTCATCCTGTTTACACCCGAGAGTTTTGTGCTTAAGAGAGTTAAGAGATTAAAACTGCTTTTGATGAAAGGCAACGGAAGGAAGCTTTGGATGCGACTAAACGGGGCATTTGGTATGACACCAACAATAGAAGTACTGGAGCCTAGATTAAACATCTTAGCAACGCCTGTGTTAGACCAGTTTTTGCTTGCATGATGGAAAGCGGTTACACAATTCTATAATAGATCCTTCTCTATCTTTATATCCTATCTAGTGTCTTCCGGTCTGCTATTTGATGCACGTGAACAGCCTGTGTGGCGCGCTGCGGCACTGTTCGGCGCACATGTTCGCGGACGACCTGTGCGCGCTGCGCGCCGGCACCGATCTCGCGGACACGTGCTCGCTCGTGCAGCAAGATGTGAATGCGGTTGTTAAATGGTCTCACGATAACGGAATAGTGTTAAATACTGATAAAACTAAATTAATGATCATCCACTCACCCTATTTAATTCTCAAAGAACAACCCTTACCTATTTTTACCCATAGTTTTGCCTGTCTGCATAATAATATTAACCCCTTCACTTGTAAATGTCAACCAATACAAAGAGTCAATAAGGTCACCTATATTGGCTTAAAAATTGACGAAAACTTTACCTGGTCAACGCATGTAGAGTATATTTGTAATAAATTAAGAATATTGTTAGGGAAATTTTACCATTTAAGCTTTAAAGTTCCTACTGGTACCCTAAAATGTCTATATATGTCTTTGGTAGATTCTATAATTGGTTATGCTCTTGACTGCTATGGTCTCACATTTAAATGCAACTTAGATAAACTAGAGTCATTACAAATAAGATTCTTGAAGCTTCTTGTTACTAAAAAAACTAAAA
Source organism: Acleris sparsana (assembly GCA_923062465.1). Lineage (NCBI taxonomy): Eukaryota > Metazoa > Arthropoda > Insecta > Lepidoptera > Tortricidae > Acleris > Acleris sparsana. The sequence goes on from OV281289.1 coordinate 5,958,161, forward strand.
ACAGCTGTAAAAATGACCCTAAAAAATTATTCAAAATTTGTAAAATCTTACCAGCAGGAATCAAACAAAATTATCTCTTAGCAGTCAATAGCCATGGCAGTCAGGAGCACACGCGTCTGGTCAATCATTGTCATGATACGAGAGCAATATCGGCTGGTAAATTTGCAGTTCCTAGAGTGTCCAACTACTATGGAGACAGGACACTTAAAAAACGTCTACCTTATCTCCTGAACAGATTACCAGCTGATATTGTTCTGGAAACCAACAAACGTAGATTTAAAGCTAAGTTACATAGGCATCTCCTGGATTCATTGTGAATACGATGCTCATCTAAATATAGAATATATATATATAAATATATAAAAATATTAGTATAAGTATATCTAATTATGTACCGCTTTTGTGTAATCTGTTGTCATCAAGCTGGACCGAAGATTCCGCAGTCAAACTGTGTAAACAGTTTTGTGGAACAATGTATAATATCTAAAATTTGTGTTTGTTATAATAAATAAATAAATAAATAAATAATAACTGCTGGGCAGAGGCCTCCCCCTAATATCTCCAGCCATCTCTTTTTCTGGCTAATCCTTGTGAGTCAAGTTTAAATTTATCCAAATCTCCCACCATCTTTAAACACATAGGTAGGTACTTGTAATAGGGAAAACTAGAAATGAAGAAAACAATTTATCGTTAGTGTTTGCATAATATTTTTTAATTAATGAATACTCTAGTATACATATTGGATTTATTGGTAATAGTAAAAGTACTTTCCAAAAAATAGATTAAGTAATAGGTTTATCTTACGCTTTTAGGTTCAAAGTAAATCTACTTTTATTACACTAACAAAATCAGTTTTCAAATCACCTATTCAGAACGGTGACTTTTCATTCCTGTTAGGAGGGATCAAAGTGGAACTTTTCTGTTCAAGGAAATTTTGTTCCCAAATTTGATAATTTAATGTTGTAAAATTTTATAATATCAGCATTTTTAGAGTGTAAATAATTAAATTTGTTGTATCACTAGTCTTTTATTTTCCTCATAGGTGATGTGAAAAGCAGTATGTTTCGACCTTGGGCGTTAACACTTGAATCCCTCACTACGCACATGATTCAATGTACGCCCTCGCCGTAAATACGTTATTTTGGTCCCTTGTCACACAATCTACTATTATGTTTTTCACAGACCTCCAACTAAAATGAATAATAGAATATACTTATCGAAATGAATGTTACAAGTTTCGCAAGAAGCCGAATTCCGAATGGAACGGGACGCGAATTTTCCAGATTTACGGTTTTAGTTTAGGGATAGAAAAGCAATTAAAAACCGATTAACAAAGTAAGCGCGAACTGGGACGCGATCCACCTGCGGCCCATTATCAGTGAATTGGGTCTGTGACCATAATACTATCCCAGGGTAATCTATAGCTATGCTATTAGCCTATTACCTAAAGTAGGATAAATGAAAATACTCCTTAGAAGGTGACGTTATCGAATATTTGAATGCAGATAACTGGCAGCTCTTGGATGAGATGGTAGAAGCCTTGTAAGGGGCGTTGTGATAATAATTTTATGAGGTAAGTTGATTGTGAAATTAGATATGCAAGGCGAGCAAAATATTAAAAAATCTTGTGATGGTATCGTCTTCGCTTGTCAGACTTTCATACTTCTACAATTACAAGTACGATACTAATTTACGAATAAACATCGAAAAAATACCACTTTGAAATTAGAGTGTAAATTTGTTAAAAAAATGATTTTGATGTATTAAACTTAAAGAGTTTCTTCTATTCTAAGTTGGTATTATTTTTATACCTTTAAATAAAGGTAGTTTAATGAAAAAACTTATTCTAACGATTATGCCGACCAAACATAAATGTGGTCATTCAAATACGAGGAAGAAATTATGTTCAAATTAATTTACCTATTAGCCAAATGTTTCTCATTGCACAAATTGACGTTATCTGTTCATTTTATCATTAGTTAATTCATATTGTGATTTGACCACTGTGATTTGATTAAATTTAATTGCTTTCTGTTTTGTGTTCTAGTAACGATACATTTTCATTGGGATATATTTTGTTAGGATAGCGTAATAGCGATGGTGTTTGCTTAATTATTTGCAGTTAAAGGCTAATTTTGATTTAGCGTTATATACTCTTCCACTTTTATAAAAATACTACTTTTCTTCTTCTTCTTTTTTCTAGGCCTGGCTAAGTACCACAAATATTTTTATGAAGAGTAAGAAGGGCGAATATACAGGGTGTCCCAGAAACCAACTTCTACGCGCCTAGGGCTGATAGAGCAGCTAAAAAGCTATCGATTTGTATGTTCAGCGATTTTCACCAGTTTCGGAGAAATTGATGTTTTTAATCTAGTTTTTTGTAATTTTCCTTTATGTCCATGTCACGAACAATCATTAATTGCATGTTATATTTTATAGGTTTTTATATATCTTGCTAAAGTATAATGAGAATCATTAAGAAACAGCGAATTTAAAAAATAAAATGCCCGTTCGTAATCACATAAAGTATGTTTCTCCACACTAGTACTACTTCCAGTGTTTGCTTTTCAATTTGTATGGAAAAAACAGCTTTATGTGTTATTTTTAAAAAAAACTTCTAATTATGTTAGATCCCACTGAAAAACCTATGAAATAAAACATTTAATTAATGATTTTTTCGTGACATGGACATAAGGGAAAATTACAAAAAAACAGATTAAAATGATCAATATCTCCGAAAGTAGGAAATAGCGCTGAACATAAGGGGTGACATCGATAGCTTTTTAGCTGCTCTATCAGCCCTAGGCAGATTGACGTCGGTTTCTGGGACACCCTGTATAATGTATAATAGCTACTGATCGCTAGTTCTGCCCCTTCTCCTCGACATCCAACAAAACAAGTAAAATAATACATTTTAATGTATTGAAATTCATATCCAATACTATTATTAATAATAAATCTATGTCGTTAACATTATTTCTTAACTCAACAACTAAGTGGCCATTACTTTGAGCTCTTTTGACCCTATCAAATTAAAATTTGGTTCTTTATTCTACTTCGATTTAGCTTATCTTGTTTCTAAATCGAAAGCATATTGTTGACGTTATGCCATCTCTTATTCTCATGACAGACCTGTTTAGCGAAACTCAATATAACTAAATAATTCTAGGGGGCACGATGACATACTAAAACAGCTCAGTTTAGGTTTAGAAAAAGTTATACAGCTTTGTCCCTTTCTCTCAACCAAAACCGAACTACTTGAGCATGCCATGGTAACTTGGTATCATATCTTCTAAGATTAAAAACAAATCATAAAACCCGATATCCTGTTCAATTAAGTATCAAATATCTCGAATCATAGGTACTTATCTTTACCAAACCTCCACCGAACCAATTTCCTTCACGACGTCAAAATTTTCCGAAAATTCAGCCCTCGTCGCACTTGTCTCAATTAAAGAGACGTAAGATGCGTAATAAAGGGCAATTCGGGTGATTTATTGAAACATTCATTATAAGCGGTGAGGTTAATTGTAGGCTTACTGTTGCTAGAATCAAGGCTCGGGTGCGCTTACCCTCGCGTTAAATGGCTGGATGTAATACCGTGATAGTACGATTACTGAGCAAAAGTAAAGTAATGCAATTACCTATCTACACTGCGTTATACGTAGGTGAAAAGATTTTAACGAGCACTTAATACCGATATTACCGATATAAGTTCGAGTAGGTAGGTGAAAGCGTTACCAAAATGTTATGTTTTGAAAAAAAGATATGTTTATCCAGCAAAAGCCGCTTTCCACGCATGAAACTTAACAGTCAGTTACGTACAGTTATTTTATTTTACTTATTTGATTTGAAAAGAAATTGAATAATGAAAAAAGTTTTGAACTATTTTTTCTTGAAGTAGCTAATTTAAAAATAATGATTATTTTAACACGTATAAAATCCAAGAACTAGACCATTCTACTTTTCAATTACTTACGCAGAACTTAAAACCTAACTACACAGAAGCAGTTCTGTGTTATTTTACTTATTTGTTTTTTATTTGTTTAATAATATAAACACGAATTTATAGGCCAAAATACCACTAACTTTTTCATTACAAGTCCTCACGTCCCTGGAAAATAACGATCACCGTTACTAATTACCTTTTTATACCCACCCCACACACACAATTTAGTATAAAACGTTATTCAATTACCTACGTCAATTTCAATCTAAAAATGCTTTACATTATTTTCTAAGATTATTCAGGTTTTTTATTTAATAATGACCTTAAATGCGTTCACGTTAAACGACGTTTTATTGGGCATCGAAAAGTACCCCAGTAACAAAAACAATAATTTTACAGATTAACCTGAGCACCCTGTATCAACATTGCCTATAAAAACCGAAACAAATCCCAGAGAGCTTCTAATAGACCCTGCCAAAGGAGCAGCTATACAAAGATCAGTTCACAGATAGTCAGATACACAGACCCACCAGTTAACCTGGACCCGCGGTGATTTATTTTATTAAAACGCCCATTTCATCCAGTAGGTAGATGAGACGCTGACGCGGCTAGTCGTAAACTGGTCCGGATTTAATAAAATTTATTCAGCTCCGTCTTTGGGGGCCGACAAATCATAAATTTCCTGGAATACTTATTTAGTTGGGACGGCAGTTTTAGAGCTTCTAAACTTTATACGGGGTGCTCTGGAGAATATGCCGTGTCGCCGTGCTCGCCTTTTGTTTTTGACTTCAGACTGCCGCAGCAACTGACCTACCTCTACAGTTGGTTTCCTCTATTTGTTTCAGCAAATTTAGCTAGAATTTGCATTCTACGAATGTTAAATAGAATGTAGAATCTGACAAAATGTACGGAATTAACATTATTCTTTGATTTCTGCAGTTTCACCGCAAAATTTTGGTATTAAATGTACAAAATATTTTGTTTTTTGGTTTGTCCTTGATTAGCAAAATTTTACCACGTAATGCCTCTAATTACAAGAATTCTGATTTAAAATATGATCTAGATTAAAACAAAAGTGACAAAAAGTGTATTGATCTTGTTATTTTATTATACGGCAAATACCTTGAACTTCTATTTTGAAAAGTGTTTCTTTCTTATTGAACTAGCAGATGAGTCTAGCTGTCATTGATAATTTCATGCTTTCAAGTAGATAGATCTATAATTACATAATTCATTAGTCATTTTCACCAAAAACCACAAGTAAGTTCCAACTGCCATTTATTTTGATAGTAAAAACCATTTCCAAAGTATCTATCTCATTTGTCATCATTATATTTAGTTTCTTTATTGCTACTAAAACGACTTTCATCGTCTCCAAAATGAATTCTACACTGGACGATATTTCTAGATTAACGTAAGAAAAAGGCAACTTTTTCATTTGACTCTGACGTCTGATTCATAATAACCCAAACTGAGAGAGTAAAATACCTAGAACGGCCACTTTGAGACATTTAACGAAATTCCTTTGTTTTTTAAACAAAACGTAAAATGTACGAAAATTATCTTAAAGTTTTTTTTCACCATAATTAGTTTATTAGAGGTTAAATATTACTGAACATTATTTACAATGCAAAATAAATATTAGGTAGGTGTAGAATGTATATTTAGTTATTGTATTGTAGTGTTGAAATGAAGTTGCTTTCAAACATAAATATGTTTAAAAATAAGCTTAAGGCTTTTTTCCTAGGGAAGTGTTTTTATTCAGTTGAGGAGTTCTGTGACTCGTGTAATTAATTAATTCGTATATTATTCATATATATTTTTTTGATAAAATGTTGCGACTAATTGCACAAATAGATTATTTTTTATTTCCTGAAAATGTGGTAAAATGTATGTTTAAATATTGTGTATTTTTTATATGATTTATTAATAATATATTTAAATTAATTTGTGATTATGTAATGATAAGATATTTCAAATGCAATGTATATTGTTTCTGAATAAATGACTATGACTATGACGTAACACAATCAAGAGGTTTGAACAACAATGATGTTCTGACTCAGTTTAGCTTTAGCATTTACCGACATCTAGGGCTGTTGTTTTTTGACCTTTTTACTCGCACATGATGATTGACTTTTCGCACAATATAATATGTAACACATAATTTAAGTTGTAAACAATCAATAGTATATTAAATATATCTACTATGTACATAACAAATAGCACACTTGAATAATAATCACAAACTTTTCGTAAGTAATAACATATTTATTTACGTTATTTTCCTATTTTTTACGTGTTTATTAATTAGAAATAACCTAACGTCATTTGCTATTTTCAGGCGAGTGTCCCCTCTGGCCCGCCGCTCTCGGCGCGCCCAGCCGGCGCCTGATCCGCGCACACCGCAATTTGCCTCCAAATTCGCATACCCACGAATTTTTGCAGCATTATTTTTAAATTACCAGCACAGGCTTGATGGCGATTTTATTTCCTGCCGCCGTTGCAGGAAATGAGGAAAACAAGACACTGCGGATGGAAATTTGGATGTAGCAAGCTTTGTGTCGGCTGTAGCCGCCGGCGAGTTATGACTTGACCTGGACTATGCTTTTGAAATTCGCATTCAATTTACATTTAATCTGTACAATTGTTTCGGACTTGGGACTTCAATAAAGTCTCTGCCAAAAAAACATTTTTTAAGGCACTCTTTTCTCGCCAACTTAACTAATTTCTAGGTATTACTAATTCTAAGTATTGCAGAGATCCGGTCGCATCTTCCCGGCTCCACCAACAGATCCAGCTCTTTGATACCATATTATTGCACTGTCATCGGGTTTAGATATGTGGTCCAAATCTCAGCCCATTCCATTAAGTGTGCTGGTTCTAAATTGACATGCAAATTTTGACGGACAACTTACAAACAAACGAACAGTGCATGTTAAATAAAAGCTTGTAAAAAGGTCTTGTCGTGAATTAATTTGTGACTGTATTATTTTTGAATCGTTTATAGGTTGAACACACATTACATATCTGGTGTTATGTTTAATTATATTGTTTGAGTGAGACATATTTATTATTTAGCCTTTACAGAATTCATGTATGGGTTAACCAAATCACAATGAAATAAGGAAACTTTGGCTTACACCGCCTGTCATGTATCTGTGTCCATAGCTATTTCTCTGTCCAACGTTGCCCGTATCGCAATTTAGCGGTAAGATCGTCTGACTAATAAAATTTAAGCGTACTGTCATGTGTTTTGTTTTACTTGGTGTTCAGTAAAGATTATATGGACTATATTGTATTGTAAACTTATAAAATGTACGTGCTGCGACGAAACGACGTTCTCTTTCATAAAATTTAAAGTATTCCATTTTCAGTTTTCCTGGTAGTTCCGTGCACCCAGTCAAACAATCTTTATCAGAAGTTCTGAAGCGTTGTCGCGGACGTGATCACGCCACAGTCGATATAAATATTTCCTTCGTTAATAATTCTAGCGTTTTGCAGCCAGTTCAAACAGCCCGCGTTTTATAAAATTCAATGCTTTAGGTTGGACGAAAAATCTTAAAATACACTCAGGAGCAAAAATACCGGGGGAAAAACGCACTCTGCTTTTTCATACAAACGAGACTATTTCGAAGCTTTCGTTCCTCGTCTGGGGTTGTTTTGAGTGAGGTTTAATGGTGGATACTGCGAGGTTCAACCAAGGAGGTCAAAAGTTCTTAAGATACCTAACTGATCGCACAATCAGTTAACACCACAGCGGGAGAGTTTGGGTCAGCACTTGGATTTCCTTACATTTTATTGCCGTTTTAGATGTTTTTCTGAACATGCTCAATCCCGGCGTTAATCGCAGATTTATTCAGTTGGGTATCCTAAGCACTCTGGAAGTCCTGTATCGATGCTCGAGGTATTCATCATCAGATTTCACTAAAAGCATTCCCTGGCGAGGAACCAAGGCTTCGAAATAGCCTCTTTAGTATGAAAAACGCACTCTGATCCGTTATTTTTGCTCCTGAGTGTAACTAAAATAACAAGCTAGGCGAAAGTATGCTTTAGAGTTTTCAATCTACGCTACACAACCAAATTAATGTTAAGTACCTACAGTGAGTATGAGTTGCTAGGCGTGGCGACGTACAAGAGTATATATGTAGAAGACACTTTACACATTAGTAAATACCTAAAGGTAAAAATACCTGAAATCGCAGTGACGCACCGTATCCGTACCGTTTTTATCGCATACCCTCCACACCACTGCTCAGAATACGCTGACGGTACGGATCGCAGTGACGTGCCGTAAACGTCACGAGTTTACCGTGACATTTACCGCATGTCGATGCAATTCCGTACCGTCATCGTATTTTAAGCAGCGGTGTGGTGGCACTTTAATCTAATTACAGAATAAGCAGTCCTTATTTACTACATTTTCTCCGGGTAGTTGGTTTTCGTAATTTCGAGAACAAATCAATTTTCGGGGTAAAAAATTCCCTTTTACCGTCATCGAGCCACAAACTTTCTCTGGCAAAAATGTCGTGTACCTGGACATCTATCTATTTATGTCTATTATCTTAAGGTGTTTCCATATTGTCATCGTTTTGATAGCTCTTATTTACTCGTCAAATACATTATAGTTTTACAAATTAGAATAGAGGTCTAGGGAACACCGTTGATGCAGGAAAACATATCGAAACTTTTATGTGGTCATCTTGCACCATCTCATATACACATAAGTAGTTGATTCTATTTATTCTTTGTTATTTTCTCTCTATCTCTTCCGTAAGATTTTTTGGCATGTTTTTCTGCTGAACTACACATGTTATTTGATATTATATTTAATTTAATATTTGTAGCTTTATATAATGCTAGACTAAGTAGTACCACTGTAATATAAAATATGAAATATGTTTAAAAAATGACTGACTGCTGAGTTTCTTGCGGCGTTTCTTCTCAGCAGTGGTCTCCTCTTGGGAAGCGCTGGTAGATCCTTGACGTGTAAAAGTGCCCAAGCGGCCTACTTACTGAATAAATTTCTTTTATCTTTTTGTTATCTTTATCTTTTATTGAATTCGCTTCGTTTGTTTTAATTGACTTCGTATTTTAAACAGTCTAATATTTACTGTTTATAATTTTTAAAGAAAAAAAAATGGGAACGAATACTTGTCCACTAAATATGTTCTCCTCTCTGGCCTAAAATGCAACGCTGCAGTACTCATGTGCACAACTTGCCAGACGCCTGCGACGTAATTGACAGCAAAACTTGAACTTGACACGTGACAACGTACGATTTTCCGCCAACTTCTGGTACCGAGATTAGACTTATTCCCTGACTTTTCACCTGTTATTTCTCTTATGAAACATCATAGGTGTTGGTTCAGTTTAATCTGTACTTGTTGGTGAGAACTTTCGCTTCGTGAATGTCGTAAATGCTACACGAGTGAAAGATCTAATTATGTACATTTGTTCTGTAGACCATTTTGACCAAATCTGATATTTGATAATTATTGCAGCAATTTATTTCTGCACTTATCAATCAATCAAAGACAAAAAAAAAAAAAAAAACAATATAAAAGTAGTTTTAACAAGTATTCGCCCATCTTGAATATGTTCCGCCAAGCAGCAGTGTTCGCATAAGACACCACAACAACCCGACAACCACCGTTAGCGGTGTTCCGGTGTGGGTATAAGACAGTTTACATTTAATCTGTTCAATTGTTTCGGACTTGGGACTTCAATAATACAATAATAATAATGTATTATTGAATAATAATAATGCGTACGACCTTGTGCAGGGTCCGTCCGGATCCCTACCACCATCTTATCCATTACCCTACCGCCAAACAGCAGCGTTCGCATTGCTGTGTTCCGGTGTGGGTATAAGACAACCGGGGAAATTACTCAGAGTTGGCAACGCATTTGAAGTTTTAGGGGTCTCAGATCCCACTTACCATCAGGTGGCCTGAGTGCTCACGTGCCTATGCATAGCCCTAAAAAAAATATCGTCAAAGTACATACCTGTATAATGTACCTAAGCGTAAAGTGGTTAAAAAAGTTTTTAAGTGTAAGTGTAGTGAGTGTTTCTAAGTAAAAGAAATGTTCTTTTTAATAAGTGAAAACTGTTTTGGTAAAGGTATTTTTAAGTCATAGCTGTATGATAGGCCAAATAAAACAAATTAGAGATAAGAAGACCATTAAGTATAATGATGTGAACAGTATTATTAGGTAAGTAGAAAATATACATAACTTCCCTAAATTGTAGTTTCCAGGCAGCAGTTTATTGATAACTTTGCATGAGAAAGAAGTTTAATACATTTTAATTATTTCTAACATTAAGATGAGCAACAACATACATTTCAAGTGCGGTTTAACAAGGGGATGCAAGTTACTGGCTCGTAGAGGTTAATGTTGTATTATATCGCAAGCTGCTCGCTACACCCAGTTAAGCGTAAGATACAACGTTGCAGATTTAACTACGTCATACTCAATAATTAAACTTAACAACTTGTGTCTCTGACACAACGGAATGTATTATAAAAACCACATAGAGCAAAACTACCTTGAATGTAATTTACACATGGACTTAATTTTGTTCTAAATAATAACCAGAAAAAGTGAAAACTGCCAAAAAAACATCTTTCAATATTTTCTGCTACATTTAGGTACGTGCCATTAGTACTTTTTTAAAACGCTTCTGACAAAATACCTGAAAAGAGAATTAACTACCAAATAAATGTTCAGGGCAACACGATGAAACCTTTTTAGCTTTTTTGTTCCAGAACAAAGCTTCTTTTCCAGAACTAGATTACTAAAAAGGTCTGTAGGTTAAAATATTAAATGTCGGTTTATTAATTCAATACAAACTTACCAAAGTCAATTTTAACTTATCTTGAATAAATACTACAATAAACTCTGAGCTAAGCACTAACTCAAGTCTCAAGTTAATAAATTGTACGAAATTTAATTTTCGCTCTCTTTTAATCACCTTAAACAACGTTTCCTTAACGAAAATAAATTGAACTCCTGGAACTTTATAATACTATAATCCAGTTAAACAAATATTTGCCGCGACTTGCCGTAGGAATTCTTCGGAACCCTGTTTAATCTAAATTCTAAGAACAATAGAGTAATCAGAAATATAATTATCGTCTTCATTATAACTCCATCGGGGGGAAGAATTACTCATGGCTGACTGCAAATGAAAAGATCGCAATCAGACCCTATTGGGGGTGAGTTTTTTGGAGAACGAGTTTTAGTAGCAATGGGAAAATACACGTATCTGGTGTGGGCTGAAAATACTTTTGGAAGGCGTTAGAAGTGTTTAGATGTCAAAAAGAAATCGTTTTTTATTGTCTTACAATAAATGTAAACTAAGGATCTAAACTAGATGTACGTACATATTATTATAAGCATCAAACAATTTTACTCCCTGTTGGTAAACCACAATAGGTTTTGTGTTTTTGTTTCTTTTTGTTTAGTTTGTTATTTTCTGTTTGTTCAATAAAGATTTTACATACATATATACATACAAAACATAAATTAAAAAAGGGTTCAGAGCAAGAAAAGTGGCATTTTAGGATTGTAGAGATATAAATCACACAAAAAAAAAAAAAAAGTTTGTTTTTACAGCAAAGTATTTGATTATTTTGATACTCACTCTGGGCTAGTACTTATAGTTACGCTACTTAGAGCGAGTAAAAACCCTGAGTATTTCTTAGAAGCGGCTCATCCCTACAACCTATTACTAAGTTGGTGACTAAGCATTCAGTTAGTCCTGAGCTCAAGAATTTTCGCTTTCTTTTGCCTCCAATTCGTAACTTTTTTTTTTGCGTCAGCAATAAAGGGAGGGGTTAAATATATTTAAAGTTAATGAAGGTCTTAAAAGGTCTTACAAAACCTTTAAAGGTAGTTTAAAAAATAAATTGTGTTTGAGAAAGGCGCGGCGGGAAGACGGTCGATAGACAATGGCAATAATTAAATGTTGTCTATGAAAAGCGGTTGGCAGACGACCCTGCTCTATGGTTAGACGATTAGATCGTGACGGGAGCCTGCCGTTTGGCTGAAATATGTTTGCCAAATGTATCGTTTCCCAACGTTTTCATTTGCCAACCCAATATTTTGCCTGTAACTGTAAATATTTCAGGATTTATTTCAGTACCATCGTGTAGAATCCTATAAGTTAGGTTAGGTTAGAATTTGTAAAATCCTGAAATATTTATTGTTACGGATAACAAAGCGGGTTGGCAAATAGAATGGTTTAGAAACATTTGGCAAACATATTTCGCCGAAATAAAGGTAACCCAGATCGATATATCACTTTGTTTTTTAATATTGCCATTGGCCGACCCATTACGTTATAATTTGTCTATCCCGTATGTTGTCATATTTTTAAATATGTGCTAACGTAAAGGCGGCCGAGCTGCAAACAATACAATTGCAATGAGGATAAATACGCAGTGGAATATAAAAGTACAGCCCATTTCCACTTTAAAAGCTCCTTATTACGAACCTTTCCTTACAAAAGGAACTTTCCGGGCCATCGTTAAATGCCCGAACTGAGGATCAACGTCCTCCTTCAATGTATGAATATTACCTAACAAATTGACGAATATTTATAAAAAAAACTTCGCTCTAACAAGTCCCCGTAAAAGGGCCGATGAAAGTTATGGGGGTAGGGGAAAACTCTCGTAAATAGCAGAAAGGGCGAATAGGGATAAAGGAATAATATATCAATACGAATCTTTAATATTCGCGCCGGTACTATAAATCATAACGAATGAAACTGGCTTATAAATCAAGCGGTTTTTTTATACGTGTAAAGTAGGGACTATATTTTGCAATGATGTTTTTAACGGGAAATACAGGAGAGGGAAAGCAACTTTGATTTGGGACTCCATCTTAGCGGTTTAGAATCAATTTAAGGCGCCCGCGACTTTTAACCCGTACAATTAGTTTTCTGTTACTTTCCCTATTTCTTCCCGCCAGGGTCTTGAAAAAAAACCTTTCTTGGTGCGCACCTAAGGTATCTAAGGAATATTCCCGCCAAATTTCAACTCTATAGGTTCTACGGTTTAGGGGGTTCCGTATTATAACGCCTAAAATTAATAAGCCTAATATATCATAAATCATAATTCCTAAAACTTCCTTACTAGTTGATTTTTTCTTTTTAAACCTTAAACTTTGCAGGATTTTTGATTGCCATTGTGTTTAACTCATTAGGTTAGGTTAGGTTTGTTTTGTAACAATCCTGAAAATTGTACGGTTTCAGAAAAAATACTATGAAATACACTATATTTTAGGAATTATGATACATTAGGCTTATTAATTTTAGGCGTTCTGATACGTAACCGTTTTGGGGTTAGGGTGCATGCTAATTAGTTCCCGAGGAGTTATATGTGTAAAGATACGGCGCACAAAGTTAAAACGTTGTCCTTGCATTTATTCGATGACCCAATTAGCCTAGTTGGTAGTGATCCTGCCTATGAAGTTAGCAGTCTGGGGTTCGATTCCCGGTCAGGGAAAATAATAAAATGTGTGTAATTGACGCGAGTATTTGTTTCTGTGTTTTGGGTGTTTTCTATGTATAGAAGTATTTATGAATTTATATACGTCGCTATGTTTATCGATGCTTAGTTTGGCACTTGGTTTTTGTGTGAGATTGTCCCATTACGTTATTCATATTGACACCGGCATCACATGAGCTTCTTTGACTAATGCCCATAGTAACTGTACACGTCAACTGTGGATCGTCTGCATGTTTGCCTCCCGTTCGTATTCGTATTTTTATTTTCATTTTAAATTACCATTTTTCCGTAAATACGCTTTCCGAAAATTTCATTTTTAATATCACACTTTATGGCCAACTACATATCCGTGATAATAAAGTCACTGACGAGACAGACGAGTTAAATTAGTCAAAACGTGAGGAATCTATTATGAGCCATTGAGGATTTCATAGTGCCACCTTACGTCTCCATCATCACATTTGATGGTACCATATAGTATTGTCATCAGAAATACATAAAAATGCCATATTTCAAGTCAATTAAGTACTTAGAAGTAAGTAAAAATCGAGTTTAGAATGAATCGAGAACAAAAATTGTATGTTAGCGAAATTCATCCCGAAACTCCTGTCTCTGTTAAGATATAACCGGATTTCATCATCATCTTCGTGTTTATGAAGCCGACGCGGGGCATAACAAAAAGTTATTTAGCTCACCTTTACTACATTTTGCAGGCAGACGCTACATCAAATTCAAATAGTCATAAAACAGAAGATACGAGATGATGCAGTGAGAAAATGATCGTGCCATAAAAACGTCGGGAACACCCAATATTCGCGGTGATAGCCGGCCTCGTGTACGCAAGTGACACATTTACATCGAAATGAGCGATCCAGGCCACTCACAAACCCGTTATTTCACCGAATATACAATTTGCTTAAAATTTCAATACGAAATACCAATAAAGGGAGCGTCGCTTGCCATCAGACGAACGAAAATGTGACTTTTATTCATTCCGTTCCCTGGCACGAGATGTTTAAATCGAATTCGATATTCAGCCACAGTCAGTCGAAAACGTCATATAGCTACTCTCCACGAGTGATAAAAGCCTGAAGGGAGATATTACTATATTGCAAGCGAAGCTTCACTTTATGAAATCCAGCAAAATGAGTCAATTAAGTGAATCTGAACTCATAAATCAATTTAAATTCGCGTTATTATAACAACAACAACAAGAACAAGTATGTTCCCTGAACCTGTGCAATCTGGTAATATAATTATGATCACTGCCTACTGGACTTTCAGTCGGTCTATCTGCTAATAACACGACTTAATTACTTAAATGAAAGCTACGATGATGGTATGTCGCCACCGAATTTAAAAGATGACACTTTAAATATCAAACGATTGTAGATTAAAGAAATGATCTAGTCGAACGATGATACGTTCAAGCATTATACATACATCATTATATATTATATGCCTATAGTTAACTTTTACACTTTAATAAAGCTGTCAAATGTTACAAAGGAAAAATAAACATTAATATAAATATGCTCCGCTACAACACATTATTGAACAGCAAGGATCAAAGCAGAAACATAAACTACACGTTCAAAAAACTGACCCGTTTGAGCGCCGGAATTCCGCTGGCAAATTACACTTCACAAACTAACGTAAAAAAATCGAGAAAAATATTCAAAGCTCACATGATTGATGTGAGTGCCAAAGGCTGCGAGCTCTTCCCTTACTGTTGACATTGTACGTTTACACAGCAAGTGTAATTGATAGGCGGCCGTAACACCGTTTAGCGCGAATGAGTGGGTATGAAAAGTTGGGTCTGACAGTGATAGAGGGGCACCCGTTTTTGTCCCAACGGTCACCGCGCAAGAGCGGACTATTGGCTTATGGAGCTGTCATCAGAACTATTTAGGACAGGTCATTAGTGATATTAAAAGTAATAAGGAGATTGAGCTAGTGAGATAGGTGTTTTAGCTATTGAAACACAAAAAAAAAGAGCTGGAATTCATGTACAAAAAGAAGAAAGTAAAAATAATGATTGATTTGACGTAGTATTAGTAGTATTTTTATTCAAGTACCTACTTAATTAGTATTTTTTATGAAAACGTTATAATCAAACAAGTGGCCGATCCTAAACCGTAATCTTCATTGAATTAGTCCCCAAACACGACAATATTAACCACAGAGTAGCACAATTTTACCAAATTACGACTAAACAGTGAATTAGGCATAACATCGTAATTTTTTGCGAGGGAGCGGTAATTGGGTGAGCCAGCTGCAATGACCATAAATACTTTCCCTAGCAAATCGCTTGAGGTTTTTGGGTTTGTTTAAAGTTCCCGGAACCCTAATAAATATCACCATCTGTGTTACAGATCACCACATTACCAACGATGTAATAAAAATAACGCGTGTATATATTTTGAGTGTATCTTTTCTGCAATTGGCATAAAACGGGGCACGAGTACAAAAAGTGCTATAAATATCCGTTTTTTTTTTAAATTGTCCTTGATACTTATGATGTTAAAGTTTGAATTGGCATGGTTTAGTCGTTTTCTAAATTTTGAAAGCAAGGGGGAAGGGGACGTTTTTGCACGGAGCGCTATAAAACGTTACGTCTCATTCGAATGCCCTTCATATTTTTCTGCATAATAACATGTGAATTCTAAAATACAAAATCCTGAAGCCTAAAATGATACCTAAAAAGTAAAATATCCATAATAACATTATCCATAAAAGATCGCATTACCGGAACAAATTAGAAACTACGGGTTTGAAAGTTTGTAAGCCTTGTACCCGTGTTCGTTAGTGTTAGAAAATGTATATTGTTAAAACCTCTCGCGCACAGTATTAAGAATCCAGTGTAAGACGCGAGTTTAATTTACTAGTTTTAATATCAGACAACTTATGCAATTTCCTTGGAACTCGCTCCACACGGGTGTAAAATCTGCGCAAAATGAGCCAAATTAAACGGTGTACGTAATAAGGTGTTGAAAGTACGTAGTTTGGTAAAACAGTACTGTGATTTTTGCCTATTATTATCTTATTCCATACCCGTGGGCTGGAACAGACTCCTTGGAAGGAGATGGCAGATGTAGACTTTATCTGTGTACAGACGATGAGGAAAAGAAGAAGGAAAGAGGTTACATAAATCACGGCTGAAAATAAATAGTTGCCGATCAAGAAAATGGAAGCAGCCAAAGAAAAATCGAAAAATAGCTGAATGACTTGGACGCGCGAATAAAAAGTGAGCAACAGAACTTGTAACAATAATGGGTGAATTGCAATGACTCTGGAATAAGTTAAAATGTATTGTATGTCAATATCTCAAATTAGTATTTTTTTAAGGGCGCCTATCATAGCGCTGATACCTGCATTTTGCTCCGAAAATACAGTAGAAAACAGATAGATCATAATAATTCGAATTCTCTTGAATTTTAAAAAAGGATATGGAACATTCTTCCCATCTTATCAAAATAATAATTGTTTTTATATATTATTTGAAAGAGACCCAAATAAACTAAATATCAATTTCAATTGACACAAATAATAAGAACAAATCTGGGTGACCCTTTTTTATAGCTTTGCGAGCCGTTCATCAAAGTTCCGTTTCTGTTACATTTTGCGTTATCGGTTAGATAACATTGTTCGATCTCCAAACGTTTCAATTTTATTGAGAGCTTTTGGTTTATTTCCGAATGTCGGAATAAATTTACCACGTCGAATATTACAGAAGTTTCACAATAGGCCCTGTTTCAAACTCAACTTCCTTCCAAATGTCGTTATTCACGACTTTTGATAAGAAATTGAATTAATATCGCGATTGGAAATCTCTATTGTCGTAAATTTCCACTTTTCCAATGTTATGTCTGAATTCTATTGAAATAGTTCGATTGGAATGTCCAAACGAAATTTATACGTTTACAATGTCAAAGTAAATTAAAAGGTTGTGGGCGAACTTTATAGTAGACATTCACTAAAAGGAAATAACAAAGTGGTCATATTGGCTAATAAAATTACAAGCAGAGGGTAGGTCCCCTCTGACCTCCCAGAGCAATATAATCAGAGAAGTTCTATTAGGTCAGGTAAATGTTTTTACCAGCGCCATTCTCCTTTAGCGATGTACCAACCCTTTCAGATATTGCGTTTTTCTAGGGACAGTTCCATAGTTCCCAGGAGTATTGAAAACACGTCTGTAAATTGAAATGGAAAAGGGTCGAAACTCGTAAGGGCAATAACTATAAGTTTGCCAATCGTAGATGGGCACCGGAAAGTTAGAACGAAGGGTATGGAAAATGGGAGTCAATTGGTTTGGTCGTTTTGTGAAATTTATTGTTAATATTTTCCTCTGATATGAATTAAAGTGGGTCAAAGGTTTTTACGTGAAATGTGAGTGAGCCAGCTGGTGTAATATCGTTTCTGAGAACTGTTTTCATCAAATGAAACCGAACTTTGGGGAAGTTTCGATTTTTTATTTAAACTGTGTATTTGAACATCATTTTCGTTTTTGTATTTCTTTGTTGTGAGGTATATTTTTAAGGTTCAGTCACATTTGCGAAATTCAATATGATTTTGCTCCAAAAATGCTGACAATCTTCGTTTGCGAATAAATCGAATAATAATCTGGCTACGGCGCGTCCTGAAATCAGATTCAACTGACTGTATCACGACAATATTGTGTTCCGCGCCTGATTGCCCATTCACTTGTGAATCAATATTCATTCATTGCGCACTTGATTTACATCAACAGTACAAAATGTATGGTAATAAAAACGTTTCGACGATGGGGAAACGTGTAACATCATAATGAATTTTGGAAATCGCTATTAATTCCATCGCCGATACTCGATGCAAATGTTTAATTCGTTTCGCGTCGGTAAACAATTTTCAATAAATGATTTATTTGAATGTAATATGGAAGAACATTATAACCAATCCAAATATATTATATTTGGATAAAGAAAATTCAATGGGTGCTGATTATGCCTAATGGCCAAACATAGTGATACTCGTACTTAACTACGATTGTGCCAGTATTGTTACCTCTGTTTTACTACATAAATTCATTGATTGATTGCGTTTATTTCGCAATTTTTCAATGGGTATTCATATGAAGAAAGTGATAAAAAAAACCATTACTTTCACCATGGATCCGACACTTTGTGCGCAGTTCCAGATACCATGCAATATGTTTTTGAATTCTTTTTGTTTCATCCGCTGGGTACACTCGCAGCGTCCTCCCGTTGTGAGTTGAAATCAATTTAGTCCGTTCCCGGGTGAATGCGCCTTTTGTACGACAGTGAAAGGTTATAGCGCTCGTTTTCACAGCTCCAACTAGCTGCAGAACGATTTAGTTCTAACTGCGGGTATGTCACGAAATGGCGGTTATGGGGCCATTATGGGGAATGGTGAAAAGCGTTGCTAAAAGGAATTTGTACATAAACAACGAAAGGAAGGTTAGTGAATTGAGATGTGCTAATCAAGTTTTTTATCTGACTTTCGAAGAAGGATGGTTTTTTACCTGTATGTATCGTTCTTTGTTCCCTGATAGATGCTGGATGGATGATATAGATTCATTTTATCGTCGCGAGTGTTAATGGGTATTGAAAATGAAAAAAAATACGACAAACTATGACGTTATTTTATGTATAACATGCATTTGAAAGTACAAAGCGTTTGAAGGAGGATTTTGCAAATGTTTTTCTTGGGGCTCTGCAGCCCGTTTGGGCAGCCTAAAGAAATGAGATGATTAATAAATGAGATTTAGTGTCTTTTTTTTTAAAGATCCCCTGGTCTTTTTTTTTAAAGATATTTTATCTACGACAGTTTAAAAAAATGTATTCGGGATTGTAATTTGTTAGTTAAGTTACACAAGTTACTTAATTGTGTTTAAAGGAGCTTGTGCCATCAATTTTATTCCAGGCGCTCCTAAAATTAAAACAGCTGCTCAAGGAATGTTTGAAATACAATAAATCTTAGACTTGCAAATTTAGGTTACGTATCCGTCTACAATTTTGCACGGCTCAAGGTGACTTTTAGTAAAAATACATTTATAAAACAGCTTACTAAAAGACTTTTCGAAGAAACCGCAGGCTCAATTTAAAAGGACGTTTATACGGACGCGACGCTGAGAATTCGTTGTATAAAATTGTAAAGTTTCTACTAGCTTTAATCTTGAACATACTGCAAGTTTAACCTGTAAATAAAGATAGTGTTAACTGGTTTATTATTTTTTACGTAAAACGAATTTAAGCCGGTAGCTTAGATCAAAAGTCCTTTGTGTGAAATGAAACTAATTCATGTCATTAACTGCGCGGATTTCCTTGAACCCTTTGGACGTGTATCACGCTTGAAACACATGGTGCTTTATGTTATGGGGTTTTAAGGGAGTTATTGCGTTTCATTATGACGCCCCTTGGGTCGTAAAATATGAGTATTTTGCATTTATTATAAAGAGCCAAGGGTGTCCCAAACAGGTCAAAGATGCCCTTTAAAACCTCTTTGATGGCATAACAAAAATCTCGGCTTTTAACATTACCGTCCGTTGGTCCGACGGTTTTCTACATAAATTAAGGACGTTGAAAAAGTTCGTTGATTTGTAACGACAAATCCACGGCTCTGAATCCCATCCACAGTGTCATCTCATTCAAAATAATTTCGTACATTATCGCCGCGAATATTACATAGTAAACAAATTTTTAAATGAAGCTTGAAATGAGAAAATCCCGGGAGAAATTTGCCCCTCTCCCTAACCTACGGGGACGGGTAAAGAGGTAACTACTAACCAAATTGCATTCACCGTCGGTATTACGGTGCCAAGTTTTTCCTAAAATCTCTGCGGGAATCACGTGGTGGGCTGGCAAAGAGTTTGATTAAAACATTCTTTTTCGGACCTTCGCTAAATATGACTCTCGTCAAAGGCATAAATGTATTTTTTTTAGACTCGTTGAAACTTCACTGCACAATTTTATCTTCAAAGCATCTTCCAATTTCAAAAACATGTCTCTAGTAATAAATTTCATGCAACTAGCAAATATTTCGTGCCGGCGCGCGTCCCGCTCTTTTTAATCAAAGTTGCAGTAAGGCTGCCTTTTATTTCTGTCTTAGTTACGAGTTTCATAAGAGAACCTTCACTAGACATAGTAACAAAGCGCCTAGCTCGTTCGTTTGTTAAAAATAAGATGTGAGAGGGAAGAAACCGGCAGAAGATATTTTTCAAACGCGATATACGAGTGTTTCAGTCCATCTAAAGTAAGTTATGATTTAATTCACTGGGACTGGGAATACTATTTTATTAAGTTACGAACGCGTTCTTATTCTTAACGTGAATATGTTATCTTATTTCATTTCTATTGTAAGCGAACAGTGCCAAGTTTAAATTGAAAGATGTTTTATCGTGCATGATATATCAAATAATATTTGAACTAAGCAATCACAGGACAGCGTAGAGTAGGTATCACTAGGGAAAATCGTAGGTATCAAATAATGTGGTACACGCCAATAATACGTAACTGAACGTATAATTTCCTGCCTATAATATAATATTAGAAACCTCCGCCATGGTTCGATTTATCATACATACCTACCGGGGATCATTGTCAGTTGAACCAGTACTCTGTGAATAATGGCGTACTTTATGTGACAGAGAGGATTTCTGCAGAAATTCGCGTGAATAGTACTCGTCCCGAGACCCACGTAAGCGGGCTTTGTCCACCGCAACGCTATGATCCCACCGGAAAGGATGCTGTGCTACGAACAACTCTGACAACGGTGTAATTTTGAGAAATTAATATTCTCTCCGTGTGTTTTGAACAGAGTCGTGGCACTAGTTTTAGCGACCAAGAACTATGTTTCGCGCAGAACAGCTGTTGCAACGGTATTAAACTTTACATGTAACCGATGCATGTGGTCTCGCGTCTTTCAATAAATAGCTTATTTCAGGTACGGAATGAAGGACTTATAAAGGGAGAGAATGTTTTGTGAAAAAATATAATCCCGCAATAACTTAAGTAGGTCCATGGTACATTCTTTTATTTTAATTCCCATTCCAAGGTACTTCAATTGACATCAGTGAAAGTTCTCCTGTCCAAAAACTGTCCGGTCAATTTTACCTACATAATTTAATTGTTACCGACTAAACACGCAAGGCGGGTATATAACTCAGTTATTTTCGATTGAAACCATACCAACCCGGCAAAGAATAAAACGTCCTTTATTTTTTACTAAAAATGTTTACTGAAATTTGCAACTGCATTTGTAGCAGAGTTTATATTTCACGTGGAGCATAAACGTAGTATTTTACGTTGTTTGGATGTATTTAGTGGTAGTGATATAAAAACGCAAACTTTATTACACCACTCTAGTAACTTTAAAAGCAAACACTTTGGCGCATTGGCTTTTGTCGAACAAAACTTTACTGTGGTTCGCCTGACATTTACAGCATTTTTGGAAAATGAATGGATACATACCTTACTTGCTATTAAAGCGGGCAATGTTACCCAATACATGTGTTTGAATATGTAAATTGATAATTTGTAAATAGGCAGAAACCCCGAAATAATGGTGACCCTTACTCCCACAGCCGATATTTCTTAGACGACGGAACCGAATTCTCGAAGCCTAGCTTAGGTACTGATAAAAAAAACTGAGTTCAATTCAGTGTACACGTACATAAACCAGAATTTATATGAATGAAAATCCGTTCAAAGAGTTTTTGAGATCATCACGAACATACAGACAGACGAGGCGGAGGATTTTGTTTTATGATATCTAGGGTTTATAGGGTTCCGTATCTAAAGAAGTAGCCCAACGGACCCTATTAATAATAAGCCTGCGCTCCGACCTAACTTTAAAGAACTGTATCTTTTAAACCGTAATTGATGATAGGCTATTTTTTTATGTTATTATGGCGGACGTACTTGCAAATAAATTTTACACTTGTGCCCTTTTGTACTAACAAATAAATTTAAGAAAAGGTCAAGTGTAAGTTGGGCTCGCGCTGATTCGATCCTATTTTAGTTTTAATTTTATTTATTTAAAAACAGATATTACAGATATTACAAAATATTATAAAACAAAAGGATATCTTAAATCAAATTCAAATCGGAATATAATACGAGTTATACTTACTTACCTCGACCGGGTCACCACATCTACGTTGCCACAGAGAAACAGGCACACAGGTAAACAAATATGTACTCAAGTATTCTAACCCCCCCCCCCCCCATTATTAATTTTTACCCCCAATTTTTGTTCGGGGTTAAAATAAAATATAAAAGATGGAATAAAAGTAGATTCGTCGATACCTTATTTATTTTTATTTGTTTATATAAAATTGTGTAAATAAGAATAAAACACTTTGTAGTTCTCCATTTTATTGAGCAATTGACTAGTTATATCTTTATAATCGGTTAACAAAAGGCTTTGTATTGGCCACGGGTTATTCGTTTAACTCTCAATCCCACATACGCTTCGAATTCGGTCCGTTGCACCTTTCACAGTGCAATAAAAATAATCTTCTTTGTTCAGTGATCCGTTTGCACACACAAACGGGACGATAACTAAAGCGGCCCCTGATGCATCAACAAACCTTGTTATTTCAGTCTGGAACTGATACTTTCCATGGCTTGTTGCGTTTTAAACATGAAACAATATTGTTTGCGGAGAACTAATAGGCTTCAATGCCTTCGATATGGCTTTATTTACATTAAGAATTATATTTTTTACCAAAATATGCGAAAATTGAAACTGTCAGGATAATTATAAATACGCAGAAGCCCCTTTTTATCGCAAAACTTAAATAACAATGTTATTACCATGCGCACATTTCCCTCTTCAAATGTTGAGTACACCCTCCCTCCCATTCAGAACATGTTCATTGTCTAAGAAGGTTATACCACCGCTGTACTCAAAGACTTTTCTGGGATCCCAGTGAAAAATATGACACCTGATGATAAAGTGAAAAAGGGTATAAGTCTCCGTTAATGGATATACCCTTTTTCATAACGAGTTAAGTGGGCTTATACCCTATTGCACTAGGTCCCCAGATTTTAGAGATAATAAATTCGATCCTTTTCCAATTGTGTATGAAAAATCGTCACTAAGATACGGCTTTATCGTCAGTAACTTAGCCGTTTGATCAAACTTGAATCATCGTTAGGGCCTGCACCAATAATGAACATACTGCAATGCAATTCGTTTATCGGGCCTACTGCATATGCCCGCCCAAGAACTATTCCAAGATACCAGTCGATCGAAAACTAAACAAAACATAATATAATTAAGTATCATTTAGAAAATAATAATATGTCAACATTCTAGATTTAATAGTTTTAACACGATTCTTAATTTATCATCTTCAAAACTACACGTAATAAAACTCTGAATAGTATACCAAATTAAGGCACATGTATCACCTTTAGAATTAAAGTGACCCAATTCTACAGGTTTCAACTTAGAGTCATAAATTTATTACTATAGAGACCTAACTCGAAATCCACCATTTGTTGAGTAGGTTACTTAATTCTAAACATGCGATTTACCCAATGAACTTAAAAAGAAAACTATCACAACTAACTAGACTTGATTAGTTCCTAAGATAAAGGCGGTTAAATTGTTTATAACTACTAAAAATCAAGACCAAATAACTTAAAATAGAACAATTATTCATACATTTTTTATCGAGATAGTTTTTTTTTGTTCTATAGTAATGACTTCGGAACCCGACACTGAGCATTCTCCGACATGCTCTTATATGGTTTTTTCACGTAGCTTATCGATTGTTAATAAAACTGACTGAAAAAGCGAGACAAATACAAAGTTAACCGACCAAAAAACGATGTGATATATTTATTTAATACATTTGTACGCTTATTTAGGAAATATAATACCGAACCACAAAGCAGTTTAATGGCTTCGGATTCCATAAGTTCAGCGCTGGCTTCTACAAGCTATCTATAAAATGAAACTGCAGCGCCATACGGCAGCTGGAGCAATTAATAAAGAAAGCCGGGCCCCGCCTGTTAGCATGCAAATGCCGCAATCCTGGGAAGATTCCCTGGCAATATTCAAGTCATTAGTGTTTGTGTGGCCGAGTGCACCGCTGCAAAAAGGGACCGATGTAAACGACAATTTAATAACGGCCGCGCCGCGGTTTGTTCCGCATATTACTACTGCTTTTATCCAACCTTAACCTGCTTTAATTTTATCGTCATAAATTTAAGTGCAATTTTCAAATTGGCTTATAATATCCCGAAGAATAACGATTGTTTAAGCGTCAGATTGTCTAAAATGTGCCATTGTTTGCCTTAAAATAATTATATAAAACACAAACATTGTAGAAACAGAAAAGTATGTACAGAGGTGGATTTATCCCTTTAACCTCGGGCCTAATGGGGTACCTTTTATGAATTATATTTTTGAAACTTTAAGATGACAATGCATAGGGATTAGTTTGCTTTGTTTCTTATGTCCTTTCCAAAGGACAGAAAGAAAGATGTAGGCACGAAGTTCAAGGATATTTTCCAGTCTTTAAAACGTTACGCTGTTTTGTGCTCGTTTCAAAGACATCCAATTGTTTCTGGTTCCTGATTTAAGCCATTTGCAAGATTAAAATATGTTGTTTACCGAAATTGAATATTAAATTGCTCTTATTCTCTATACATTTTGATTAAATTCATCTTTGCTTCGCAGGCGAGTCCGGAGAAAGCCAACGTTGTTGCTTATTTGCTCGTACTCACTTAGTTAATAAATTCTTGCTGGATTAATTTTAAATTTCAAGTGAATTCTCGTAAAATGAACTGCGTGCTTATCCTAAACATTAAGTTATTGCACTTAAGCGTAAAATGAAAATGAAATCCGTTGTGCTCGGATCCTATTGTGGCAACTTTTTGTCGAGATCGTTGTGCACCGGCAGTCGTCAGTAAACCACAGTTCCGTCTTTATGACTCGGTACAAGTTAAGAGCTGTTATTTATATTTCATTCTCATTATTAAAGGGCGGATTTAAGACTCGTAATTTATCTGAATAATAATACTCGAACGCCAAATCCAAATAAAAACATTGGGTGTATAACACGATGTATTACAAAAATGCATGCAACGGCATTCAACAGCAACGGCAGGGTTTTAAAACTTTCATTTTACCCGAGTGCCCCAAGATCTTTTCCAATATTCAAGTAATTAGATAAAAGTATACTTTGTATTATTAGCTAACGAGGTACTTACCTAATGAATAGAAAAATATTTTAATGGTGCAATATGAGTACATTACTCTAACAATTTTCTATATTCATTTAATACTTTTTTATAGCATAGACAAGGCAAACGAGCACACAGGCCACCTGATGGTAAGTGGAAACTGTGACCCATAGACATTCGCATTCACAAGACTGCAAGCCTAAGACTGCAAATGCGTTGCCAACCCTGAGAACTAAGATGGAAAGCCTCTATGCTAGTCATAACACCCGCTGTCTTATCCTCAAACCGTGTTATGATATTATCCATATTAATGGCTAATATCATCTTCATTCATTATTTCATCTTTTAACTGCAGTTAGGTTTTCTGCATTTTGAAACAATTTTGTAAGTTTTTCTTATTTGCACATAGCGTGACCTAAATTCAAACTCTTATACTAAGTACGTAATACGATTAAACTGTCTATAAAAAAATATATTCCCGAAAAACAATCATCAAAATTTGATAGTTTTTTATGTGACTAGAAACATTTTTAACTCGCTTCTGCCTATTAATTAAGCACACCGTAGTGATTTTAACTAAACCATCGTATCGGGTTTTATAAAAATGCAACACGGCAGGGTCGTGTTTGTTAAACGTGACCCAGGAACAGTTTTTTAGCCTCGGGAATGTTGATAGACCCACCTCTAGCGCGGAATGTATTTTTATGGCCAGTTTTTATCGCCATTTGATATTGATTGGTATTTTGTAGCTCGATAATACTATGTTTTTTTACCTATTGGATTTGTATTTATTTTATTGGCGTCTTAACATTCAGTGATAAAGGAACTCATTAAAACTGCATTACGTTTTTAATAGACGTTAAACGTCTGCCAGCTCGAATTCAGCATTATAATTTCAGTTAAAAGCCGTTTTGGAAGGATTCAAATAACATAATTTGAAATATTCAATTACGAGTATTCTTAATGGCAATGGAATGGAAACGATCATTTAAAACATAATAGATTAAGTTAAATTTGCTGCCCTTTTATATAAGTTATAGAGATTGAGGAGCAACGTTTTTAGACCGTACATAATTAAAGTAGGCATATTTCTTCTTCAGTTATTTGGCGAGAAAACGTATTTTAGGTATGGAAGTACATTATTGTAAATATATTTATATGCATATAGGTGTTTTTTACGGAATACAGAATGGCCATCAACTTCGTGATAATGTTTAAGGGAATAATTCCATTATGTTTAAGTTTCACTTATCATTAAATACCAAAATCGTACTTACGCTTAACATTATAAAATTAATATTATTGAAGAGAGAGAGAAAGAAATTTAAAAAGTATCATAGAAATAATGCTCTGCCCCTATTTATCATTATGACATTTGAATTTGGCAGAACAGGACAAAATAATACTTTAACAAAATTGCAAAATAACTTTCTCGTGTTTTTTTTTAAATAAGTGACGATGACAATCGGGGCTGGGTTTGTGTCTGGTTTTGTAATCAAAGTCTAATTTTACTAACACTAATGTTGCACATTTGAAAGTGCGATATTTCGGTCGCGACTTGTGTTGTTGCACCTTATTGTACAGCAATGTTATATTCAAAAGTGTTTTAATGGCGTGCATTACGTTTAAATGTTATCTAAGTATCTTTTAAGGTGACTAGCATTGGTAAAGTAAGCCAAACTCCTTCAGAACGTGTAAAAATTAGAACAACTCGGCTTTTCTAACTATTTCATCGATGCGTCTCGTTATAAGCCAGTCAGATAGAGACGTGGTATTATTTGATCGATGCGTCTCCCTCGTTATAAGCCAGTCAGATAGAGACGTGGTAAATGAACGGTAGCAGTCTTACTGATTCCCAGACGGGTGAATAAATATAGATTTATAACGTAGCAAAGGTCTTTCTGCTTTTATTGCTGGACTACCGATCCAAATGCTCCAATAAAACACATTAGAGACTATCAACCAGCTCTGTATGGCACAATTTATCTTTGCGAGATATCGCTGGCTTCAGGACGTTGTCGTCCGATACAAGATACAAGTTTCCAGTAAAATTCAATTTTAAAATATGGCGGAATATTTACTTAATAAATGTAAAACTTTGCTAAAGCTTTAGGAAATCGTGGTATGATTATTCTTTACAAGGACGTCGCTTTACGGAAGCTAAATATGTTTCTTTCTTTAGTTCGTTAATAATACTAGTATCATGTATCAGTTTTTATGATGCCGATATATATTTGGTTCTTCAATCCTCAGATTTAAGACCACCATCAGCCGTCTTAGCACTTAGTCTGTTTTTTATTTTTATTTTAATTTTTATTTCTGTTTCTATATTTTTCTTTTTAATTTTAATTTTTCTCTTTCATATTTTTTGTTGTTTAAATCCGACTGTTTGGAAGATTACTGTTATTAATCTTAATTGTGAATTTAAACTTTAAACTTCGTACCCATGTGCTATTTGTACTAATAACTTGTGGTAACTTTAGTGGTTAATGTTACAGTCATCTTTTTTTAGCTATTAAGTCATATTGTACCGTTTGTTATCCTAATAAACATTAAAACATTAAAACATCATCATCAGCTCTTTTTGCTACTTTGGTGCAAAACTTGTATGTGTCCAACCCTATGCATTGTCCTTACTCATCTACTTCAGGGTTAGCTGGAAGAGATCTCATTTAGGGATAAGTTCGCCTTTGTAAATTAGTTTAGTAACAATATTGTAATATTTATATTTTTGTACAATAAAGAGTTTACATACATACATACATAAATAATACTTGTCGACGGTGCCACGAGCTCCTAACTGACATTTTGACTTTAATGCATATTTTTTAAGTAGATATTCTTTAAATTTAATTTACATGTACATGGTACTGCGCCGTCCTTGTATCAAAATAAATCAACTAAATATTTGGCCATTTTAAGTATTTGCTACAAGACGGGATTTAAATAACGATCTAATTACACTCAGGAGCCACAAAGCTGAATCACTTTCAATGGTAATTCAATACAAAGTGAGCCGCTATCATTGCTCTTGACTATATGTTTTAGTTGAGCATTGAAATGAATAAACAAGAGTGCATAATATCCAAGCTTTACCCAGGCAGTTTTACCTAGGGGAATAGGGCCTTGTGTGAAATACATACGCGGTAACTACTCATAACAACCTATTACATGGGTACAGCCAGCCTTATATCAGTAACTGCACACTTTTGTACCTTGTCGCTTTAATGCCTTTAACAGATTAGTGCAGCAGTTCAAACATGACGTGAACGTGACAAGGCACTAATGTGTGCAGCTATATGTCTACCGGACTGCTACACAAAATTGTTCGCATCGAAGCTTGCAACAGATCCTATCCGCCTTAGAATTAGCTTCCCGCCTGGCACGCTAATAACAGACACTTGAGAGAATTCTATCTAATCAGGGTTTAGTGTTGTGCCATTCCAATTCCCTTTAACGTGCATCGTTTTATCGCGTTACGTATGCAGAGCGCTCGGGGGCTAGGTGTAGGTAAATACGGACCACTTGAACAGCTGGAAGAAGCATGGGGTTTTAAAAATGCAATAGGAAATATGCATGGACTTTTTCAATCACATTTTATAACAAATTATGAAAATATCATAAAAGAGATCACCAAAAGTGAAATTAAAATTAAAATCGGCCAAGAAATACGGACGATACAGGCATTCTAAACTGCTCATTAGACAAAGAAATCCGATACACCGGGTGATAACATGAAAATTCCTTATTTAGCTATTTCTTCATGTAAAGAGAATTTTAGTTAAAATTAAGTCACGGTAGGTATATTTAAGTTCGTTGCTTGCATCAATTATGTGTGGTTTCCCTAAGGATGTTTTTAATTTTAAGTTTGAATTAATTTCAGTAAAATATTTTTGTCACTCCATGCTTCATCGAAGGGACAATTCATTTTTGAACTTAATCTAAACCAGCCTGTTAAACAACAAATGAAAAGGTTTTTGCTCAATTAAAAATTCAGGTTGTTTACTCGTTTTAAATACTGCTAGAAAAGTTGGAATTTCAAAATGCGTTTTATGTTTACTAGTAGTTAAAATGTAAAAATGTTTTGATTCGAGCTGTGTCAGAAATCAGAGCAATTTCAGAATCACTTCTATCTACAATTCATGCAAGTTTTTACTGTAGGTTCCCCAAATATAAAAACTTGAACAATCTATTTCTTAATAATTAAAACAGTATTTCATAATAAATATAAAACACATACACCCAAATACATGTACAAAATTTAGCTCACGTATAATTCTTACTTTCTTACTAATATTATAATAATTATAAATGCGAAAATTTGGATGTTTGTTACTCAAACCCGCCAGAATGGCTGAACGGATCTTTATAGCGTGGAATAGCACAAAGGATACTTTTTATCCCGAAAAAAATGAGAATTCCCGAGGGGATACCGATAAACTTCTACGCGGACGATTTGCGCGCAAAAGCTAGTAAATAATATAAGTGAAGAATATTGAATATACAAACATTTTAGAAAGTAACGCTGCAATTTGGATATTTGTCTGCGGCTACAGCTACCTTCCTCAAAATACAGTCTGCATCTAACGTGGATTGCATATTAAATGCTAAGAGTATATCGCATCTTGCAGCTTTACCCTCCGGTGTTCGAGTTGGTAAACAGTAAGCGGTAACGTTGTGCATGCTAGTCCGAGGACTGTCGACTCATTTCATTATTCTCCAACGAGAATTCATCCATGGATACCGAGGATCGGGATATTCTCGTGGCATTGGCTATGCTTGCTAACAATATTGCTAGCTAACAATGTTGCATTTTCGCTTTTTGAAATTTCGTGTATAACTTAGGTGGTTTCGAGGAATCAAAATGTATAGCAGTTTGATAGCATACGAAAATTTGACAAAATATCATTTATACGTATCATAAAAACGGCGTATACAAAAAGGTGTGACATATATAACAGTTTTTTTTATATGTGATTGTGTAGGGGTGTTGTACAAAAAAATACTCTATGGAGCGCTCCGTTTCGCACAGATGTGGTCTACGAAGTGTTTTCAATTTTAATTATTGTCAATGATACTAAAGATTAGCAGCCGCTTGAGCTGATAAAAAACTCGTCTTTTTTTTAATTTGATATCTTCTATTTGGATTTTCACCTCAAACCCTCCAGGCCTCAAATAAATATGAAGGCAAAGGCTGCTTTACTAAAAACCTTTTATCACAATGTTTGCTATAACCGGAAGAGCGTTTAATTTTTTTAATGCTATTCCCAGTAACATACATTACATAATAAAGAGCAAATATCAAATACGGACCTTTTC
Source organism: Acleris sparsana (assembly GCA_923062465.1). NCBI lineage: Eukaryota > Metazoa > Arthropoda > Insecta > Lepidoptera > Tortricidae > Acleris > Acleris sparsana. The sequence goes on from OV281289.1 coordinate 5,989,141, forward strand.
GAAACGGCTGTGTTTATTTAAGAAATCTGTATAATTTATTCATGTTCTTTTATTGTATTTTCATTTCGCTCCGGGAAATTTGAATATCCCAATATTTGGGTAAATTGTCACACAAACCTCGAACCACGGTTCGCTGGCTATCGGGATTTACAATTGAATAACCCAATCGGTTAAAGAGTCACTTCGCTTTAAACATGTGCAGGGTTTTACCTCTTCTGGAGATCAGTGCTGAGGCGGTTTTATTAATTTAATATTTATTCCCCAAAAACATGCACAAATGGCGGACTTGGTTTCTAATGACATTCCATATAAAATTAGCAGTTGGTGAAGAAAAAATAAAGACAAGAATCAAAATAAAAAGGCTATTTACAGCATTATATTATAGTAATGAAACAATAAATATAGTTTCGATTAAATACACATTTTAAGGTTTGAAATATTTTCATTACATGCCTGTTTCGTAAACCGATTAATAATTGAAAAGTTTAATCAAAAGTTCAAGGAAAAATTAAAATGAATCATTTTTAAAAATGCAAAAAGTTTCTAACTGTCTGGATAATACTTGGAAGCAACCAATTGCAACCAATTTGGAGCTTAAAGCACTGTCTCCAAATGTTAGCGTTGATATTTATTACCCAGGATACAAAAGTTAAACAGAATCTGAGAGCTTAGGTATTAAAATAACTAGATATCATCTCGGCTGACAGCTTCTTTCTTAACTATGCTTTTATGTACAAGAATTATGGTACCTATACAGTTAGCAAGAAACTTCATAGTTTCCCGACGCCGAGCGGGCCGGTCGTTATCTCGAGCAAACTTTCATGGCGGTCTAACGTCCCTACTCGGTCAACGTTACCCCTATATAAAGTTACAACTTCCAGCATCTGCATCGTGATTACCACGTTACAAAGTCACATCAGGCCCTCACCTGATCTATGCCATTCAGCGGATAGTACGCACAAACGACCCGCTGATATTACAGAGGGCGCGCCTGAATACTCTATATGCTATTTACGCAAAAGGGTTTATCTGAGATAGGAAATTCGATAATACCATCATACCGCTTTATGGCTTGATTCATAATAGAGCGCAAACATACCGATATCCAAGACTTTCGCTGAACTAAGCGCCTAAAGTTCAGCTATGTGCAGTTTTATGGTGTAATTGGCTTTCGATATTTTATTGACGTTCCTCAGATTGCTATCAGTAAAAGTAAATAATGGCTCGAGGGAAGATAAATCTAAATTAAATTTGCAAGTGAAAATTAGCTTCACTAAAATTTGAACAGCCCTTTCGGGCTTAGAGCAGAGTGGAACCTTCAGAAATTAGAACTTTAAGGAATGAAAAATGTCCGCCAATTTATCACTAAAGAACACTTTTAACGCAGAATACTAATAGTGGGTACTTATTAAAGCCTTAAAACGTTGTTGGAAAGAATTTGGGATTGGTGAAACTTATTAGGAAGGCAATGAAGTGGCTTAAAATTTATAGGCGACATTTTATATTCCCTCAAGTCTTTTAACTGACCCAGCGTTAACTTTTCCTGCAGACGTTAAACATTCTTCATTATATTTTTATATTTACATACAAGTAAATAAAAATATCTAAAGACAATTTCTATCTATCACAGGCATTTGTTTTTCGATATTAATAAACGCAAAGTTGACAATGTTTTCTTTCGAAGACGATGACGGTAAGTATGGCTATTCATGATCATATCTAATATTGCTTTAAAATGTTTGTTTAAGAGACCACATAATTATAAACTCGGTAATGTTCCGCGATCTGGATCTCAATAACCATAGACACCTATGTATCTGATCTTTGGATTTATTGTACTTTATTATAATCCCTTAAGACTGTTAAACGTTGAAGCACAATAAAAAAAATATGCTCGATAGTTTTATTTTTCAAACATGCCTTCTTTTTGCATGTTTTTGGTTTAATCTTCAAAACCCTACCATATTCAACGGTTTGTCAGTTTTATTATTAAATAGTTGAGTGTTTTATATTTTTTTAATAAATTATGTGTTTTTTAAGTAAACAGTAAATAAATGAATTTGGCGCTGTCATCAAGGCGCGCGTAAACTATCTTTATCTCACGTTCTCCGCGGGGAAACACATAAAGCGATCCCATTTCATTCTTGTGTGGGCGTGGCAGCATAATTATGTAACCTTTTGAAAAAAATATTTTTTGGCTTTAGAGTACGATACGTACATTAGTGTAAATCGACATTACAGTAATCAATTTCGGCTGACACGTTAATTCTCTTCAGAATGCAAATGCAAGCAGCGGCCTGCATTGTGTACCACGAGCGTAGACAGATTAGCTCAAACCAATATCAGCCAATCTGCCGCCGCATATTATCAATTATGGTGAACAGCCTTCGGTTTATGACTTGAGTGGTTCACACGATTGCAGGCTAGCAGTGGTGAACATTTGGATCCATTTTAAAACGGTGGTCTTTAAGTTTCAATCCATAGTTAATTTATACGCAAATATTATTATTGGAACAAAGATTCGGAATTATGACATAAAATTTCATTACTCTTTTGTTATTATAGAAAATGAACTTTTCATCACACTGTGTTCAATGTTTGCCTTATGAGCTATTTCTTTTGATAAAATAATTTAATCTTATACGTTTCAGTCCTTGTTTGAGATACTTAAAGTCTGTCAAAGTACCATCATCTGAGACTTAACAAACCTTGTCTGCAGTAGTAATTAGCTTTGTTAGGCGTATCTTAATATAAACCCCATTTGGCGACGTTATTAGAGACACAAAGTTAATTTAAGTAGGGACAGATGCTGCATTTAATTGTACGGTAACGAAGTGCCTGCATGAACCAATTTTAGTTTGATTAAACTTAGTTTATTGGCGAAGCCTTAGCCCGTTTGTATTTAAGTTTATGGGATAATTAACCACTTGTGAGGCACTAAGATAACGAAAGTGGCCCAATGCTTTGGGCATAAAGGTATGCCAGCAGTATATTATATATAGACGTTATTGTTACGTCATGTGCATACTTAAAAAAAACAGGTTAAGCATTAAAGCTGTATTTTGCAACTTGCAGTGTAATGGGAGGAAAATAACTCGAATAACTCAAATAACTCGAGAAACTATTTCAACGGTCTTACCGCTTTCTGTTAATATGCTCGTTGAAGTAGCGTACCTATTTCGTACAACTTGCAAAGTTTATGCCATGTATACTCGTAATCACGACCGCGAAGACACAGCCAGCTAGCAGTCATTTAATAAAAATAAGACGAAATGTTGTCAACCACTGAAATTGTAGAATAGACGTTACTCACTAACTACTCAAACTATTGCTTTGATGTCGTCAATCAATTCTATCAATTAATTATTTATAAATATAGCAAATGCGAATACTATTTGTGATTTTTTTATACCTTTAACATCAGGATATACCTAATAAGTCACTCCAATCCGCAATAGCGCATCCACTTGTACTTGTTAGTTGAGCAGTTTATTTTTATTTTCATTAAGTACCTACTGTACATGTAAGGTAGGTAAATAACATGTAATTATATATTTTTATTTAAATTTCAGACATCAAATCATCAGTTTTAAAATATTTTTTCTTGGATTTAGGCGGCAATGTTTGTTCAGGCTCTAAAAAGCAACAATATTACATTATCTCTCTGCTTAATTAAATACTGGGATTTAAAATGAATGCTTTTTGATTATACCGAACTGGGTGTCATATATAAAGGGCTCACTCAATCTTCAAATTTCAATTATTATTATTTTTTATAATTTCTCTTGACGTTTTTCTTGATTTGTAGCTTAAAAATAATCCCCCCTCCTTAAATCCGAGGTTGTTGTGGACCAAAAAATCTGAAAAATCCTTTTTAAAGATAATTGTTACATGAAAAATAAATAGAAGCTTTGTCAAATTTTATAGTTTTGGAAAAAATATAAAAAAAACTTTAAAAACGGCTATCAAAATTTAGGCTAGTCAAAATGGACCTTCTTGTATAAAAATTTAAGTTCATAACAAAATGAGTATTTTCTTTTGCTTTTTCCAACCATTTTGTCTTACATACGGAACCATCGGTACGCGAGCCCGACGCGCAGTTGACAGGTTTTTTATGCAACACGTGCAAGTGTGATGGCGATAGCCAGTCCAATTGGGAGAGTACAGTCGGCCCTATAAGTAGGTGAACAGTTTGGTACCTTGTCGCTTTAACGCCTTTGACAGATTACTGCAGCAGTTTAAACGAAACGTTAAAATGACAAAGCATTAAAAAGTACTTGCATGTTAAGTACTGAAATGGGCAAACCGTAAAATAACCTCACTTTTAATGTTGATAGCTTCATTATTCCTAATTACCTCTGTTCAATATTACCCGTTCACTTCATGCTTGTATACACTCGCGAGCAAAAGTATCGAATCACTTTGCATTTTTTCATGTGCACCCAATATCTTTGTAAATCGGTTTATTTTTCTAAATTACTTAAATGTAATTACGTTTCTTGAAATATTACCTTAATAAAAAGCTATGAAACATAAAAATTGGCCCAGAATTTTACAAATTATGGGCAATTTCCTGGTTTGTGAGCCTTTACTCGTTACGACGTGCACGAGTTGCACTACCCTTGACCCCTATATAACGGGGGTAGAGGGGGGGTTCCTTATCAGTCCCTTATCAGAAGTCGACCGGTACACATCTCCGCATATTATCCTGTGAAGAACATCTGGAAAAAATGGAAGCCACTGAAGCTCAAGTCGCCGTAGTCGTCTACCTTCTGCAAGAAGGGCGTAGTCAGCGTTCAGTAGCTGCCGAGGTGAATCTGAGCCAATCTACTGTTTGTAAACTTTACCAGAGGTTCCACCAAACTGGGTCTTTTACTTCAAGACCAAGAAGCGGCCGTAAAAGGTGCTCATCAGAGAGGGACGACCGCTTCATCGTCTCAACATCTCTCCGAGATCGTCACCTTACTGGAGTTACCATCCAGAAGCGTCTTCGTGAGGTGCGAGGAGTAGCTGCCAGCGAGTGGACAATTAGAAGAAGACTCAAGGCAGCGAATTTGACACCCAGGAGGCCTGCGACGGGGCCCAGGTTGCTGGCGCGGCACCGTGCAGCCCGAAGAGCATTTGCGGAAATTCATAAGAATTGGACGCTCGAGCAATGGACCCCAATTCTATTCTCGGACGAGTGCAGAATATGTCTAAATGGCTGCGACCGAAGGGGAAGAGTCTACAGGAGATCAGAAGAGCGATATGCTCAGTGCTGCTTCTCCGAAAGAGTCGCCTACGGAGGTGGCTCTGTTATGTTTTGGGGCGGCATCTCGTACGACGCGCGGACTGAGCTGGTTTTCGTGCCTAGCGGTGGTCGTGGGGGTGGATTGACTGCTGCCAGGTACATAACGGAAATTCTGGAAGAGCATGTCGTCCCTTATGCTGGTATTTTTGACGAGGGGTTCATGCTAATGCAGGATAATGCCCCTTGTCATACCGCAAGGGTCACCACTGCCTACCTCCACGAGGTGGGCATCGAGACCATGAACTGGCCAGCGATGAGTCCGGACCTTAACCCCATTGAACACATGTGGGACTATCTGAAGAGAAAGGTTCGGGCTCAGGATCCTGCTCCTGCCGCTGTTGAAGAGTTGAAGATAGCTTTGCAGGAGGAATGGGACGCCGTTCCTCAAGACTACATTAGAAAATTAATTAGATCGATGAAAAATCGCTTAAACTGTGTTAGCAGAGCTAGGGGTGGCAATACCCGATACTAATTTAATAATAATAAAGAGTATTGTATGATGAATAAGCCTTTTATTCCAAGTTTGCCTTGTTTATTTTTACCGTATTTTCAGGCTACTTCCGTTATTCGGTTTTTTTTGTCCAGCCTTTAGGCCTTGAATATTAAATTAGCACATTTTTCAATGCGTTACATTATTAGCTTTTATTTGGTACCATAATTTTCAGATTCGGGTGGGAAATTACAAAGATATTGGGTGCACATGAAAAAATGCAAAGTGATTCGATACTTTTGCTCGCGAGTGTACTTGTAGTGTTTATGATAAAACATTACGTATTGCTGGCAACATTATTATAACACGCGTAGGTTCAACCAATGACCTCCTTGCCGTACTTCCCACTCTCACTTCCCATACATCGCCCATTCAGGAAGCCATTGCGATAATGCTTTGCACACGAAAGCAAGCCATTTTTGGTCTTCCGTGCAAAAATAGGCGAACTTTAACGCAAGCGCTGTGTTTTTACTATTTTAGTTTGAGGTTGAGCTTCTAATTCTCAATGATGATCACGTCTGCTGGTAGGTTCAGCTCTTATAACCTATTTAGTAACGAGGTTCTGCCAGCGTCTTCGGCCGCGTAGATTTCGTATTTAGTCATCTCACGGGAACCGTTTATTTTTCCGAGATAAAAAGTAGCCTATGTTAATAAGGAATAATGTAGCATTCTAATTTTGAATGAATTTTTGATATCGGTCCAGTATATGAGTTTAGTGGTTATAAACATACAATAATACAAAAATACAAATCTTTCTTCTTTATATGGAGAGGATCTTTGTTTGTTTGTTAATTTTTCACAGTTTAAAGCCTAAACTGATCATAACATTAAGTAGGTACCGTAAAACAGAGTGAGTAGAAATGAAGGGGTGAGACACAACCTAAAATAACTCATAACTTGTTACAAATAAGAACAAGAGAAGTTTTAAATGGACAATAACGTAACGGCTGTTGAAAATAATTTCAGTCGTATAATAAAATTTGTAACATAATGCTTCATTATACAATCTTAGATCAAATATTATGTCACAAAATATCAAAAGCCTCTCAATTATTTTATTATTTGGTCTAGTAAAAATTGGAACTGCTCGCTGTTGGTTCCGTATTGGAGACTCACAGAAAAGCGTGGAAGCTTGAAAATCAAAATATTGAATATACGTTAAAAAAAAAAAAAAGATAAAAGAAATTTATTTAGTAAGTAGGCCGCTCGGGCACTTTTACACGTCAAGATACTACCAGCGCTTCCCAAGAGGAGACCACTGCTGAGAAGAAACGCCGCAAGAAACTCAGCAGTCAGTCATTTTTTAAACTTATTTCATATTGCATATTACAATGGTATGTACAACTTAATCTAGCATTATATAAAGCTACAAGTATTAAATTAAATATAATATCAAATAACAGTAGTTCAGCAGGAAAACATGCCAAAAATCTTACGGGAGAGAAAGATAGAAAAGAATAAAATAAAATAACTACAACTACCTACTTATATATGTGTATATGAGATGGTGCAAGATGACCACATAAAAGTTTCGATATGTTTTCCTGCATCAACGGTGTCCCCCAGACAAGAAAAAGCAGGATAAAGCCTTTGCATTTGAACAAATGACTATTGACTAAGTTTCGGGTGTATGCCATGCATTTTTGTCTGTTAGATAGTCCTCGACCCTATAATACGCTTTAGACATTAACGACCTTTTCAAATATTTTTTAAGTGCTGGAAAGGGTAACTTTAAAACTACTTCAGGTAATTTATTATAGAAATGAATGCATTGACCAACAAATGATTTATATACTTTACGGACACGGAATTTTCGAATAGCTATTTTATTTTTATTTCTAGTATTTAAATTATGTATATCTGAGTTTTTGGTGAACGAATCTAAATTCTTAATAACATAAATAATATTCTCGTAAATAAATTGAGACGCTACAGTTAAGATATTAGTTTCTTTAAAAAGTTCTTTTAATGAGTCACGGGAATTTAAATTATAAATAGAACGAATGGCCCTTTTTTGTAACACAAATATAGTTTGTATGTCAGCTGCCTTACCCCAAACCAGAATACCATAAGACATAACACTATGAAAATAACTATAATAAACTAAGCGAGCTGTCTCAACATTAGTTAGTTGTCTAATTTTCCTAACGGCGTAAGCTGCCGAACTTAGTTTACCTGCCAGTGCAGCTATGTGGGGACTCCATTGCAAATTTTTATCTATTGTTATGCCTAGGAAAACCGCCCTATCTACCATTAGCAAACACTCGTTATTTAGAAAAATACTAGAATCTACCGGTTTAACATTAGGCAAAGCGAACCTAACACATTTAGTTTTCTTGGCATTTAGTAGCAAGTTGTTACTAATAAACCAATTATGTACTTTAACTAGAGTGGCGTTTATCCTACTGTAGTCTACGGTTTTTCTATCTACCTTGAAAATTAGTGAAGTATCATCAGCAAAAAGTACAATATCGCAAAGTTCATCTACTATTGGTGGTAAGTCATTTATGTAAACCAAAAATAAAAAAGGACCTAAAATAGAGCCTTGAGGCACACCTATTTTCACTGTAGCTCCAACAGATTGCGTTTTGTTTACAACAACTGTTTGAGTTCTATCACTTAGATAAGAAGACATAAGGCTTAAAGCTTTATTGGACAATCCATAATGTTCTAATTTTAAAATAAGGGTCATATGTTCCACGCAATCAAAAGCTTATGTTCACACGTCATGTACTGACACAGTCGATTTCATAAAATATATGGTGTACACTTAAGTACCTTGTTTATTTAATGTCATGTTTAAAAACTCGACTGTACAGGCGCATACTTTTAAAAACTTTAAAATTTCGACATTAAATAGAAACTGTCGAACGGTAAAGCAAAGGGGCTCAATAATCAAGTACACTTACATAAACTTAACTTGGTTTCAATAACTTAATTTCCTGAGCAATACACGGCTCGCAATTAAACTGTTTCGATTGTGCACCAAAACGGAAATCGATTAAGTATACAATATATCATTTCATTGCTCAATATGTAAATTGAAATTGGTTTTCGCCACTACTTGGTTTGATTCGCCGTATTACAATTATGTTAGTCATAGGGTTCTCCAAAAATGGATTTGATTTTTTTGGATTAATGACTTTCTTATTTCATCTTCCAAAAGATCCATTGAATACGTTCATAATAATTATTTATGTCAGCTGAAACACATAAACTGCTGGACATTCTTGTAGATTTTCCCCAAAAATCTTCCCCATGATGGGTCCGGTGCTACTTGCATCCAGCTGTTTTCTACAACTACATACCAGATTTCCCAGTTTCCCACTGACCATCACCTGCTTTACCCTGCTGCCAAGCAGCGGTATTCACATTTTTGTACCTGTAGGAATAAGACAACCTGTTAAATGACGAGCAATAGAGGCATTCCATGTTAGTCCTCTTAGTTGGCAACGCAATTGCAGTCTTAGGATTGCAGTCTTGAGATTAAACTCATGAGATTGTATATGCCATAAAAAACTATGTCTAAAGTGGTCGAACGTGGTTACCACTCGAGATCCTTTCCGTCCGAATGGCCATCGGTTCTGCAAGCAAGGCCCCTGCCACTGTCACAAAAAAGTTTGCAATTTGCAGAGCTAGTCACTAATTGTGGTATAAAGTAGGTACTAAATTAAAATCTAGACTAGACTGAAAGGAAAAAGAGGGATGCCTATAAAAATGATTTGGAAAATGAATAAAAATGTTGGAGGAGGCTACGCATTAGATGTAACAGATATTTCTATAGTGAAAAATGGTCCAAGAGCTGCTTTTCCTAGTCTGGCTCTATTCCTGTTATATATAATAAGGGAACACTGACAGTTCCAAAAAGTATGCATACCTTAAGGTTGTGTTAGTTATCTAATAACACTGAAAAGTTCAATAAATCAAAGGAAATCGATTCAATAGTCGATAATTTCGTTTTTAGAATTAGATTTTCAATATTTATTAAACGGTCTGAAACTTGCACCAACGCAAAATTTGGTGCAAACACTATTTTCCAGTTATTTCTCTGTCGCTGTACCTGGAGATTGCATTAGCATTTATCGCAAAAGGCTATTTAATAAAAGCTTGAAGATAAGTGTTATTCTTATAACAAACTTGGTCGCTGATTTCAACAACAACCATAACCTGACCCCAGATGAAACAGACTTTATACGGAATAGAATAACTATGCATTTGGTAGAACTTAGATAACCAAGATGAAATACAATTAATTTCATCTAATTAATTCGCAAGATAAGCTAGCCTGGCCATTGAGCTCATGAGCGTAGAATTATTCAATAGAATACTACACCTCTTCATTTAGCTTCAAACTAACTTAAAGCTCTCGATCCAAAGACAAGGCTTGCGTAATGCCTAACACCATTGTCGTGCATCCATTCTCTCGTCGTGAAATAATTGTGTGAACTCATGTTCGAGCGCACTATCTTAATCTATGCTAAAACGCAGCCACGAAGATGCTGGTTTATGCCCAGCTCTGCTGAGAAGCTGCAGATAAGAATAATGACAGCTTTAATAGTGAGATGGCTCTTAGGGATTTTATAACAGTGTTGCAGCGGTGATACTTTGAATTATTTGAGGGATGCCTTCTACCTGACTGTAGGCAAGCACGTCTTGACTTTTGCCAAGTTTATGCAACTTACTAGATTTAAAAAAAAGATTGTTGCCTTTTAAGTTACTTTTTACCCTAGACGAATTAGATATTTCCGGATGTCTCAAGATGACATTAGGGACTGCTAATTAACATTAATGCAACTCCGTGCTTGGGTTCTATTTATGACGAGGATGCGATTTACTAAAATTTTCTGATGTTTATAAGGGGTGTTAGATTCAGGTCAATTAACGTCACCACGTCACTGTTTAAAAAATAACACTGGCAATGGACCTTTTAAAATTGGTTCTTCATGTTATTCAGTATATGTGTTTTTAATACAAAAAAATCGAAACATAAATCATCATCATCATCATCATTTCAGCCATAGGTCGTCCACTGCTGAACATAGGCCTCTCCCAAAGATTTCCACCTCACCCGGTTGGAAGCGGCCTGCATCCAGCGGGTCCCCGCGGACTTGACCAAATCGTCCGTCCATCTCGCGGGGGGTCGCCCTACGCTGAGCTTGCCGGTACGTGGTCTCCACCACTCGAGAACTCTACTGCCCCAGCGGCCATCAGTCATAAGTCAGAAACATAAATATAAGAAATGTAATGGAAATATTGACTGTAACAGAGCCGGGTAAAGAATATGTTTTTGGAATATTTTTTAGAAAAGATAGTATACTTTCCGTATAAGTATTCATTATAATAACTAACGAAACAAATTATTAACTGCACAGTAAATTAAAACCCTAAAAATAGAACCAACAAAACAAATGTAATTCTAAAAATGATTCAATAAACCTAGAATTCTGTAATCTGGGGCAGATTCTAAAAAGCTTTGTTCAGGAGGGGGTACGGGGTAACGTCCAAGTTTCTAGTACTTAAGGGTAGTTGGGGAACTATTGCTGCAGTCGACGTACGAGTTTGTAATTAGTACTGCCGGGGATAAAGACACGGAGGTATTTACTTGTTACGGGAATGGAGGTACATTTTGTTTCAGTAATGAGTTTGCATTTATGTGACTTCCTGCAACGGAGCGAACGCTCGCAGGGAATTTAGAATGGCTCAAGTCACGTACTATCAACGATGTGGTTTTCATTTTAGGTAACATCTGCTTCCTTTGAATTTAACAATGTTAAGCGATATAGTTTTATCATCATCATCATAATCATCAGCCCAGTTCCCTCATAGGTTTAGTCAGTAGTTATTTGTTTTCAACCGCTCCCTGACACTTTTGGTATGTTATCGCTTCACCATATCTGGAACACGTCCTACCCTATGTCTGCCAATCCGTGGTCTCCACTCTGGAACTCACCTGCCCCAACAGTGGTCGGTTGTGCTACGTTCTTCTTCGATCAAGCTTGTTAATATTTCTTCTTTCACTCAGAAAAAATATATACGACATTAGCAAGGGAAATTAGGGTGTAAGGGACGGTCTAACGAAAACTGACTGCCACTTGAGACCATTGTAATGCTTTTAATCCGTCCAGAAGAATTTATTATAATATATTTATACTGAAGCCATTTTGGTTTTAATCTGTTTAGCTTACATTCATTGAAAATAAAAAACAATGTAAAACAATGGAAACATAAAGCTCTTTGGCACCTTGCTGTAATAAATTTTAAGTTGAAGGAGAACAATCATGACAATGACAGTCACATTACTCGTAACAATGACAAGGTTTTAAGTAGGCTTAACATTGTTTCCCGACTGCATTTACAGACGTAACGCGCGCCCGAAGGCTTAATAGTTGTACCATTATTACGTTATACATTGAGTGGCGAAAAACATTTTGGAAAACACTTATTTTCAATTGTACGGGCTCTATTCTACTACCTACTGTTATTGTAGTGTCGACGTTATGATAACATTTAATTTCTTATGGTGGTCCAGTTTAAAAAAAAAAACAGAAAAAACCTACCGTTTCAGTTTTTGGTAAACCGTCCCTTACATGTCCTATTTTTTGTCCTAAGTAAACCTTTTTTTCTCAGGGGAAATCCATGATGGAAACGAATCTATTATGTCAGACAGCGGTTATGTCCGACTAACACCGACTACCCCTGAGGTCTTCTCCCACCTTGGACGAGACCGCGGGAGTCATCTATCAGCGTTTGCCCTTACGGGCCCGTCTTCAACAGGGTTTTTTTCCCCCTTCTCCGTTAAAAGCGCTCCGGGATACTCGAAGGCATTCCAGCTCGGGACCCTTAAAACTGCAAGCGATGGATCCCCCGACCCATCGCCCACGGGTCTCCATTACGGCGGCACCCGGTTGAAATGTGCCAGCCGCCTCCTGCCTGGTCTTCTGCGACGTATTAACCTCAACCAACTCATAATAGTCGTAAGTATTAAATTCGTATTTGAGATACTCGTATAATAGAACCCTAAATTATAATTTATTCACAAAGGCAATCTGTTATCGGGTATAAACCGATAATCGTTTGGTAGCTACCAAAGCCCATGTCAAAACCGTGTTGATATTATCAGCAATGATTGAACGGGTCTCTTAAATATTAAAAATTGGAACAAAATAACAATTAAACTTGTTAATCAATTTAGCCATGCGTAAGATCGGTGCTTTTAACACGGTGTTACGGAATTGATATTAAAAATAGATAACGTAGGCTGTTTGGTAGACGGAAGGTGTAATAAAATTGAAAGGTATGTTTATTTATTTTTGTAACGAAATATTAAACAAAAAGGTTTATTTCCCGACTACCTGTAGAATACAGCCTCTGAATCGTGGTATCGTATTTTCAACGATATAATAGCTCCTATTTACAGTAAACGCAGACGAGATAAAAAGAATACGTGCAACAATAGCGTCAAAGGAGAATAACGTGTATTGATGCACTAAATACTCAAACGACATTGTATTTTGTCGAATGAGGTGTATTTAGGTACCTAGCCTTCTCATGCTCGGTCCCAATATTTAAAACGCGGTATCCATCCAAGGTTACTTCGAGTTAAAATTTTGACACATTTTTTATGTGGCTGTGTATTGTGGGTTCGAATATAGAACCAGACATTAGTCAGCTTCTGTACCAAGACTTATACATTTTTCATGTATTTCATTCCTCTGGCCCAACTAAAAAGCATTTTACGAATGGTATTGTTACATTATCGTAAATGTATCGGATTGACATTACGTTACCAGACAACCGCAACGAGTGCTCATGCCGTTCCTTTTATGCATTCAGTTTTCGAAAATTGTTTATGTAAGCGTTATGCCTCCTTTCTGTTCTGTCCTGATGTTTCAGTGGCCCATCTGGTATTCTACAAAAGCAATCGCGTGTCGAAACATGGCTTTTCGTTATACTTGTCCTTTACTTTCAATTGCTTCCCCTTTGACCTGGTTTCAAGGTGTGTGCATGTTGTGCATAATACATATAGGCATACCTACATACGTACGTACGTAACGTGTTTACGCACGTGGGTGTTTGCGTTCGTTGCGTACGCACCGATGCTATTACTTGGAAGCTGCTTTACTCATTAATACCTGATACTTATACTAGTTATAATTCAAGAGCCCACTGTATATTTTACGTCGTTCTGGTTTTAATCTAAATATAAAGTTTAAAGAGAGTTAATAATAGAGATACGTTTAGCACTGGGTTGCTTTGCCTATCAAATTATGGCCACTCAATTTTTTGGTTTTAAAAAATACTAATTCAATTTTGTTGGTTCCTCATCTTATTATAGATATCATGGAATGTGTTTTTGGTTTGATACATACTCGTAAATCAGGCTTAATATTGCTGACTTGGCCTTAGCCCCATCAAATGGATATAGTTGCTGACTTCTGATTGGACTATAGTGTGTGGTAGGATTTAACCTGCTTTTTAGTACCTATACATCGTTAAAATACTTATTCTACATCGTAAGTGTACCTCTTTGTATATGGTTGTACTCGTAAAACAGGTGAAAAGTGGCAGATGTAAAATAAACAGTTTTCGAAATGAATAGTTTTGTTCACTTATTATCTCGGTACTTAATTCTGCAAATCTAGTCATTTTGAGTCTGAAGCACACTGTCGGGTATTATACGGCTAGGAAGACACCGATTTACGCCTGCTTCCTGGACCTGTCAAGGGCTTTCGATAGAGTTAACTATAAGATTCTGTGGCAAAAGCTGGAGGAAGCGGGCGTACCGGTTGATTGCATCAATATTTTTAAATATTGGTATAGCAATCAATCGAATCAGGTGAGATGGGCTGACATGCTGTCTGAGGAGTATGGGCTTGAATGTGGTGTGAGGCAGGGTGGCTTAACCTCGCCTAAGCTTTTTAACTGGTATATGAATGACCTATTGGGCGAGCTCAGCGGCATGCATGCGGGATGTCATATTGAAGACACATGTCTCAATAATATTAGCTATGCTGATGATATGGTGCTGCTGAGTCCGTCCATGGGTGCACTAAGACAGCTTGTGTGCAGGTGTGAAGCGTATGCGAAACACCATGGTCTAGTTTATAATGCTACTAATAGTGAGGTGATGGTTTTCAAGGCAGGTAAAATAAAACCCTACTATATACCTCCGGTTACTCTTGGGGGCACTATACTTAAAACAGTGCATAGTTTTAAATATCTTGGTCACATAATCACTGACAACCTGTGTGGTGATCAAGATATTGAAAGGGAGCGTAGGGCGTTATCGGTGAGAAGCAATATGCTGGCCCGCAGGTTTGCGAGATGTTCTAAAGAGGTTAAAGTAACACTATTTAAAGCCTATAGTCAATCCTTTTACTCGAGCAGCCTGTGGGTTAAGTATACGAAACGAGCTTATAATGCCCTCCGAGTGCAATACAATAACGCTTTCAGGATACTGCTGGGCCTGCCGAGGTGGTGCAGCGCCTCAGGTATGTTTACGGAGATGCGCACTGACGGTTTCATGGCGATCATGCGTAAGAAAATCGCATCACACATGGATCGCGTCTGGAAAAGCCCCAACAGTATTCTGAAAATGATAGCTGGCAGGTTTGACTGTCCTATTTTGATTAACTGGTAAGGACAAGTCAAGCCAATTTGTACATATAGCAAATAAGTTAAATGTAGTAGGTTGTAGTATTAACATAGTCTAAGTATTACTAACAAACGTTATGGGTCTGTCGGCCTGAAATAAAGGTTTCTATTCTATTCTATTCTATTCTATTCTATATATAATCTCCTCTTTGTCACTGGTTTTTTTCGGTAATTTTTATAATGTTATTTCGCATTGTGAAAGAAAAGCAAAGTCGTGCACTTGCACTGCCAATAATGCATGCACTAATTGCTCGTTTACAATATTATAGCTGCCTAACTTCATTTTGGTGTAATAAAATGAGACGCCGAGATGAATATTGCTTAAGAAATTGACCGTGTCAGTGCCATTTTAGACATTCTCTAGTAATATTCGCCTTTTTTTTAGAATAAAATAATATAACTTTCATGCTAGTTTAAGAACAACTATACCGTAGGCCAATCATGAACTAAAACTTTTAACTTAATGTAACTCGGGTTTCATATGCTCTCCTTATTGCCTAAGATTGGACGCTTACATCTAATAATATTATCTAAACCAACTTCTTAAGTCCATAATCTATTAATAGATCTAAAAAGCCCAAAACACCGTAATAAACGTAAACATATAAAACTTATTCACTATTAGGAAAATTACTGAGTTGAAGGTCGCAATGAAAACCGATTACCAACTGATATTGAACTAAAACATGTACGCTGTCAATGTAATTATTGAGCTGTCACTGTCCGTTACCGAAATTATTGGTCTGTAATGTAAGTACCACTAGCAACAAGTACTACGGAACTAATACTTAATAACCGATACGTTAAACGTTTAATGACGATAATAGATTCGTTTCAATCAATTTAACGAGAAGGAACCGGTAACAATGGGGCAATGGGTTAGTCACGCTAAATGGATACATAATGATATGATGTAGTAACATTATAAAGGAATCGATAACTGTCGATACGTGCATAACCAAATGACTAAGGACAAGAAATAACAAGGTTCATGTTTTCTATGATAGTGAATTTTTGCACTGTTTGTAATGCATGTTTACTATTCTGCAAAGTTAATTTAAGTTATTGCAGACTTCCGACTGTAGTTTGGCAGCAAATTCCACCAAATAAGTCCGACTGTGAAACGTTTATACATCCAATATTGTAAGGCTTGACAGCAACGAATAAATATTTAAAATATATTCGCTAAAATTGATACACTTAAATAAATATAAACAGATAAGTACGGTCGGCCAAGAAAGTGGTCTACCAGTTTTGGCAAAAGTTTCTGTGAGATCTAATTATCGCTAAGGTTGACACTTGTCACTCTCATAATATTATTCCAAATGGGAAAATCGAACTTGTTGTATCATGACATGACGTGCAAAAGAAATTCAACCGTAGGGTGGTAGACCACATTTTTGGCTGACTGATTTGTGAACCTTATTGTCAGTGGTATAGAAGCGCGTAGATATTTTTGACGTATGTTTTGGCAAGGTATATACAAACATATATTTATGACTTGAACTGTACCACATCCCAGAATAGAGCATTGTGCAAAACTAATTTAAATACGCGTTCCCGCAAGTCTATTATCGATTTACAAAGCAAGAAATAGACCGTTACATTCGCAATAATTAAAAGTGTGAGTGAGGCAAGTCTAATTAATATGTAATGTGCATTTCCTTATTACACCGACAGCTAAATTTTTCGCGCAGCATGAGGAACTATTAACTTTAATGAAGCAAAATTAAAAAGCAATTACCATGTGTTTGTGTCAAATGATTGTGCACTGCCAACGCAACTAATGAGCATGAATCATGCAGGATAACCTGAAAATCCTGAAATTAGGATTCATTCAACACATTATTTAGTTACCTGAAGCTGTAAACGAATGCTTATATTTATTTTACAAACAACGGACTTTGGATTTCTGATACGATCAGGCAAAGAAATTCAAAAGTATAGCCCTCCATTGCTCTTTTAGAGACCTTCAGTTTTTATGAAACCCATCGTTAGCTCCTACTTCTCAGTACCATAAGTCATCACTGGCAACACACGCTGGTCGAAGACTTTCGACTTAAGACACTGCGGTATTGGTATTTCGATGACCTCTTTCTAGAAGTTGGACCTACCTAACGACGTACATAAATATGTCCCGAGTAACCATAATCGTCAACAACTTCAAGCGTCGAGCCTTCCCTTCAGCGCATTTTTAATTACACTTAAAAATAATGGGAATAAAACAAACTCAGTCACGGCAAGAAAATTCCGGAAAATTATCAAGACATAGAATCCAAACCTTAACCAACCTAAGAAAACCGGGTTATAAAAGGGGTGGGAATGTTTACGAGTGATACTATCGACTTTCGCCCCATTAAATTTTATCTTTTAACGGTCGTAAAACAAACTTGCATAAGCTAATGTCCCCATTATTTCCTGTTGACGTAGGCAGTATTGTGCTCTTGTCACCAATGCATCGTAATCAATCAGGAAATCTAATTGTGTCCGCCGCCCACGCCACTAATATTTATATTATTACTTGTTACTGCGACATCATAAATTACAATATTATAGGTACGAACGCAGTTTTGTTTTTCTAAAATAAAATTAAGTCTCCTTTTGCGTACAACTTGCTACTTCCAATATTTAAGGTAGGTAGTTGCCGTCCACGTGGCGGCCGTTTATTCCACCCTGTATATTCCAAAATCAAATTAAAAAGTAAGTTGTATCATCCAGCTGTAGCGCTCAGCGGCAGTTACGAAAAATGGGCATAATCTAACTTAATTACAAAATTGTTCACTCGTTACGTATTCCTAAACCTTTGAAGTACCTATCTGTCACATGAGCCTCGCCAGATTCCTCGACTAGCAGCAGTTGATGAACGAGTTGTATCAATCATGCCCTTTTGAGTTATTGTGAGGATGCTAAAGTCATTTACCTGAATATCTGACATCATTCTCCATACTTTAGGCATTGCCGAGACTAATGAAATGATGGTTTACCATTTTAACGTAGACAAACGTTCATATAATGATTGTGTTATTTATTTGAGACGCTATTGGATAGACTTCCACTACAGACGGATTTAATAATATTTTTTTATGAAATGAAAAAGTATATTAAATCAAAATCATTTATTTTTAGGACACAATGAAAAATATCCTACAGACGAAGAGTAAAGGTATTAATAGCAAAGTTTTTTTTTTAATCCGAATAAGTAGGCGTACGAGCATGCGAGTCACCTGATAGTAGATACTGTGACTAGAGTCTAGTCTGTAAGAATATAGTACTCATGCCAAAAAAATATCTCTTCAAAGAGACTTTGTACATACTTACCGAGCAAGATATTGCTTTAATAATGTTTGCGAGAAGATTTTTGTTTGAGATTCTTTACAAATTATTATAGTGTTATAAAATATTGTTTATTGAATAATAGTTAAAAGGCACGTTCAGTAAATTTCATTCTTATCTTAGGCCACGTCAAAATCATTATTTGTTGTCAGAATAATGTCTATCATTAGCAATATAATTTGTTTTACTTTGGGATTAAGCGATTTATAAATTAAAGGTCTTAGGGCCGTATTTAAACTCATCCTGACTGTGAGGCCCGTCACAAGATACGTCATTTTGACGAGTAGACGAGCATTAGAGTTGAGATCAGTTTATTAATATGGGCCTTAGAAATGCAGTCTTAGGATTGCAGTATTTAAAATGTGTATTGGTCTTAGATCCCACTAAGGTACCACCGTGGCCTGTGAGTTCGTTCCCCATAAAAGAAGTTAATAAATAATGAATTTCATTTCAGTAAAATGTTCATATTTTTAAACTAGTCTATATTTTAAATAAATTAGGATAATTAGGTATTAATTATTATCTTTAGCAGTCATCATCAGTAAAGCTAAGCCAAGATACAAACGCAGCTATCTATCTGTTCTGTTGTCTATCTGTTCAAAATGTAAAGGCCCTAGCTCAGACGCATTACGCTACTAGAGTTTCCATTCGTTTCGTTTTTAAACCAATCGCATCACTGGTAGATCACGTGACTCTTCGTATCACGACATCTACCAGTGACGCGATTGATTTAAAAACGAAACGAATAGAAACGCTAGTTAGCGTAATGCATTTTGTCAGGGCCCAGGTGTTGACATAAGCGGCGAAGCGGACTGTCATCTTACATCAATCCTATACATTCCTTCCATTTTCGAAAACCGCTATCTTAGCGTTGTGCGTCTTGACTCGCCATGACCTTTGAAGACTATTATAATATTAAAGCTAAAGCTAAGAAGAAAATAAAACAGCTATTTATTTACGCTTTATGAGTAGACGTGATTCCAAGATTCAATTAATTATCACGACTGCCTTGTCTTGGATTCTTAGCTTCCAAGCCATCTTTAGTAATGAGTCAAGAAAAAGTTGAACTTGTTAGAATTCGAATCCAACTTTTGAAATACTTAGATATGCCATTATTAAATGAAATTTGATTCGTGTGTTAGGAAAATACATAAAATAGGACTTACCTTACCTTATAATTGTATACCTCATTAGTTACCTCTTAGTAGTGTCTGTCAGGAACTACAGTACTGTTGTAAATAGACACTGGACATAATAATAAAATGTACTTTTTTAATTTGACTGTGTCAATGTAGGAAAAAACAATGAAGGATTTGTCTTGGAAAATAAATGGTGTTGAATAGTCGAAATATCGCTTCAGCCTATTTTATTTTATATTTAACAAGTACAATTTGTATGACTTTCTTATTTTATCAATGATATTTAAAATAAAATAAACATTATCTAATACCCATAACAGAGCTTAGTTTTGGACTAGGTTGATTTGTGTAAAAAAAACCATGAATTTATTTGTTGATTATTAAAAAGAGATCCGCTTATATTATAATGCTTACTCAGTTAAGTTGAAGGGTATACATACCCCCAGGCAAGAATTAATTGCATAAACACTAAACTTAACGAAATAAAAATAATTTCATTTTATTTTATTGTGCTATTAATATTTTCGCCAGCCATACTCGGAACATGAGTTATTTGTTCTGTACAACAGAAACAACTGCTCTCCTTGACTCTCCTTTAAACCAGATCTGCGCGAGTCACGTTATTACAAATGAGATTGTATTCGATTTATTCTGGCTCTTATTGCAATGTAGAACGATCCCTGCTTACGAATGCCAATTGCAACTATGTACAATGCCTAGCGACAGAGCCAAATTTGTAGATAATTACCGCAACAAACCATTCATCATGTTGTATATTTAAATTTGTAGTAAGTTTTGGTTAATTACAGCGTACACCGCTGAAGTAATAAGTATTTTGGTGCTTTGTTTAGATACTGGACAGTCCATTACAATGCACATCAATCAAGTCATTGTGTGAGTGTGCTTTGTCTGTGACTGAATAGAAGTCACGCCGTGTTACGCGCAAGGGTGTGTTCAAGCATCCATACTAATATAAGTGTTGGTATAATTATATATGTACAAATTTGAAGTAAAGTGATTTGTGGTTTACCTTAGTGTATTAAAACTACAGATTCAAACATGAAAAAGTAAAATTGTTCCCAGAACGAATATGGAATTTTCGACATATTTCATAAATAGAACGTCGAACGGTCTATACAGCAAGGCTAGACAAGATGCTTACCGCTAACCGCTAACGTATACGATGTTCGAAAACTGAACTGAATGAAATGCCATAAGTGCTTGACGCGACCTTACGGGAGTTTAAGTCAATACTATTCATTTTCGATAACGATAACGTTCTCAATGCATCTCGTCTAGGGCCAGCGATGTGTGTGTGTGACTAGACGGAAGAAGGACTTTCCTGTTTTCTTCCTATACATTCCGCTTTGATATACCGAGCTAGTTTGTTGTATAATAACGTATTTTGCAGAGTTCTTACCGAGTTAAAGCTACATCCTTTACGTAAAGCAAAATTCAATCAGTGATACTCGGCTACAATTCAGTTTAAGGCAGAGGAATCCACTCTCGCAGAGATGCATCGTATGAAATGTTTGGCCAGAGTGCATCAGACGTGGAGAGGCTGAGTTACGATTATATTGCATTGGCCTGCCCTGCGGGCGCGCCTTTATATGAACAGGATAAGAAGAGAGCGGAGCGGTACTGGAAATAGCATCAGATTACTTCTGAATATGGTTTCCGTAAGGTTTTCGAGTCACAACATGTAACAAATAGTGTTTGTTAGAGATAACTGTAGATTTTATCGTAATATATTAATACAAACAGCAGTTTTAATTAAAATTTCATAATTTTATATTGATACATTACTTTTTGACTCAAATGTTAGAAACCATTATTATTTATTTATAAAAGACTATGACTCAAAATCGTTTGATTGTGTGTTATCTATATTCGACGATGCAGTTAGCATAGTTGGCAGTGACTCTGCCTACGATGCTAGCAAACCCGGGATCAATTCCTGGTACGGCCAAGTATTAGTCTAATGTTCACGAATGTTTGTTCTTGAAGTATCTATGCTTAATTATGTATTTCAGTAGTAGGTAGTTCTAGTAGGTTCCTACAGTACAAACAAATTTGTTCAATACTGTAAAATTTTGTGAGATTGTCCCATGATCTCTGATATTTCTTTAACTTCTTGTTAATCCATTCTAAATTAAAAAGTAATTCAATATAATATATATTATGAACACTTTCCGCTTTCTTAACCACCGTGCACAGAGGCAACAACGCCGCCGACTATGCGATAATTCAGCGCCAAGAACATTGCCACCTTCTGCTAAGTGATTAGCCGAAACTAGTGGTTATATGGATTTATGTGGACTCTGGACGCAGATGCTCTGAATTCCTTTATGGCTGGTATACATTGGTCCAGCAAAAACTTGCCAGTAGCAGTACATTGACGAGTTGGTTTTCACGTTTGAGGCGAGTGCTATTGTAACGACGCAATGTACTATCAGCCCGTCGGAACCCTGGAACCCCCCAGTGTAAGTACAATCATAAGTGTGTAAGTACACACTTATGATTGTACTTACAAATTATTGTATTTGATCCTTGATGTTTTTCTTTTAGCGTTGTTTTGTGTTAAATGTGTCACTTTCCGTTTTTTCACCAAGCGGTTCCAACGGAAGACCAGTGCTGGCTTTACGGCTAGCGAATGCTGAGTTGGGACCATTTAGTAACAATTTTTCTGTGTCTTGATATTTTTGTATCTATGTAATGTGGTTTTGTTTTGTTGCGGATAAATGTCTCTTTATCTTTTATCTTTTACTTCTAATGGCATGTATTTGCTGGATCAATGTAAATCAGCCATTATGGTATCCAATGGTACGGACCACAAAACTTGTTTTTACAGACTAACCCCCTTACTTATAAACGTGGAATAAGCTTGGAATAGTTTATACCATGCTTTGTCACTTTCCGTCAGGTGCAAATGTCACAATTAGTGATAAGGACTTATTTACATTTTATTGTATTTGTATTTGTTACTTTACGATAGCTTGCTTTTATATACTTGACAGTAATGGCGGCCGAGAAAGACAATACGGTACATGTCAAAGACAATGTAGAATAGAGGGTCAGTATACAATACTTATTTTTCTTAAATCGTGAAATATGAAAATAATAATAAAGCACCAGTGTTGGACACTTTAAATTGACAAACACCAATAATTATCACTTTCCCTCATAATAAAAAAATCATGCGATTAAAACTTAACTATTTTAATATAAATAATTAACCCCTAATTCCATTTAACCCGGCGAGCATGACCCAGGGTATCTCATACCCTGACATTACTAAAAAGTGCTAGCATTTTTAAAATTTTTGCCTGACAACACTAGCCCGCTCAGTAGCTGGAGGGAGGGGTGTGCGGGAGGGGATAGTGGCGTGATGGCAGTGCGACGTGAGCCGTCCGCCGGAATATACGTGCACGGACCTGCTTCGGGTATGTCACACCCTGCGTCATTTCAGACGTATTTTTTTTAAGTAGTCATTTAAATTTTTTTTTTTATTTTTTTTTAGTTATTTAAAGGTTGCGATGTATAGATTTGAGTTTATTTCATTTGTTTTAGTTGTTTCTTTTATTATTTTTAGTTTTTCATCAAAATGGATTATGAGAGGCAAGAAGAAAGGATTCGTGTCATATTAGAGGAGGTAGGATCAGATTTCTCTGATCTATCCAGGTCGCAAAACAAGTGGGCGAACCTTCACCTAGCCAGGTGAATGTGCCTGGACGTTATGTCAGATGCCAGGACTGTCCATACAAGAAGGACAGAAAAACCAAATACTCTTGTAATGCTTGCAGCAAGCCCATAAGTATGGAGCATGCAAAATTTATGTGCGGGAATTGTGCTGATGTGGACAGTA
The DNA here is from genome assembly GCA_923062465.1 of Acleris sparsana. Lineage (NCBI taxonomy): Eukaryota > Metazoa > Arthropoda > Insecta > Lepidoptera > Tortricidae > Acleris > Acleris sparsana. Next base: position 6,012,912 of record OV281289.1, read on the forward strand.
GTGATTAAGCATAATTTACACATAAAAAAATTATTTCTATGCTTTATTAAAGAGAGGATCTCATTATCTTTTAGTAAAAAGTTGATTTTTATTCTAAATACTGTTTATTTTGTTGATTTGTTGGTTTTTGTAAACATTAATATTTTTGTTACTATAATTACATAGTATAAGGTAAACACTAATAAAAGAAAATAATTTCATGATTAAAACTTGTGTTTGATTGAATTTCATTAAATAATCCTTTAATAAACAATATACATCACAAAATACAAAATAAAATCAATATAAACTATTTTACGGTACATTACGTTACGGGCATGTCATACCCTGCCTCATGCTTGACGTGACTTTTTTTCACGTCATGCTCGCCGGGTTAAATAAGATTCATAGTGTCCAATTATTTATCCTATACCTTATACCGGTTGAATATATAGAACGTCACGATGCTTTAAATAGTTGTTTATAATCTGAATCTGATATACTTTACTCATTCAAAGTCCTATTGAAATTATAGTCAAGAGCTATGAAAGCGGGTCATTTTGTATAGAATTTCCATAGAAAGTGACCCGTTTTCATTGCTCTTGAGTGTAGCTGTGTACCTTTTACCTCAGAGAAGGCCAAGGAGCGACAATCCTATGCACAACATTCTTCAGAGTCCATGAGGTAAGGGCCATCGGTATAGCGTTATAGGTAGTCACGGACCTGTCGGTTGCAATAATTAAATTGCTAATAAATGTTAACGTATACGTATTCACTGAAATACGACCATGTTAATTTAACGAGGCGTCTAGTTGTGTAAAACATTAGTCAATAATTGAAATAGACAGAGATTTATTTAAATTATGGCTTGTACTGACTTTAACAACTATTAACATTATCTTGTAAAGGTTATAAAGATACAAAGAGCTAACTCAAAAAGCTTGAGCCTAAAGACATCTAGCTTATTAGTTCCCGATAAAGAAAACGACCGTTAAGGAACACTTCGTCTTTATAGATTGCGATATTGACGTTAGCAGTTTTGTAGTTATAAAATCAGCGTTATACTAAACGATACAAGGGTGGGTTACTACTAGTATTTCAAGACATCAAAGGAGCTCATGAACTCTTATGGGCTGCCAAATCAAGACTTTTTGATGCGGAATACCCATGCCAATCCCATACTGACGCGAATCAAGTTCTGAACCGATTCAACACCGATCCGACCGACCGACCGTCGGTTTGTCGGTCGGTTTCGGTCTTTACCGAGCGCCTTTATTTTAATGAGCCCTTCCTGCCATACGCGGTTTGCGCAGGAGTGCGATGGTTAGGGTTTAAAGTACAAATCCTGCGCCAAATACTGATATCAAGCAAACGCCTTAAGGGAGTATGCAAGGATCAAAGGTATAGAGGCATATTCTAAAGGTCAATGTATCTTTTGCATATTGGCTTATAATGATAGAGTTCATATTTAAAATAAAATATCTCAGATTAAAATGGATCAGGAGTTAACCAAAACACTTATAGCATTCATTGATTGATTCATTTATATTGATTTGTAACGAGTAAAAAATACGGAAGCTTTTTTATAGGAAATCCTTTAACAAAACCCTAAATTATTCCGTCCATTGTTCTATTGTTTGCTTATTATGTGCATACTTACGCTAATACATTACATCAAATGTCATTCACGGCGTGTCAATCAAACTGAATCAAAGTGTTAGCTATAAGAGAATTATACCCATTAGCATTAGCCAATGATTCTAATCAACGTTGTCAAGGCATGAATGTCTCTATTTGAACAGCAAATCGTGCCTTGCCTAAACACTAATGAGTTGAGCACTTTAATTATAAAACGGGGGTTCTATTTTGTATCGATATTGGCAATTAATTGGATGAGTTGGACGTGATTTACGCGTGAACAATCGACCATCTTGCCAATCTCTATTGGCATTCAAGCGCGAAATATGGTAAAAGATGGCTAACTATAAATGCCAACAGCTGATAACAACTAAAGGGCTCCGACACAATCACGATTGTTGAATATATAACTCAAGTGTTTCCTTTGACATTAAGAAGGAATCTAAGAGCTAGTTAAACTTGTTTAGTATAAAGACCGGTTTTATCAAAGATGATACAATACAATACAAAATTTAACGGTTTTTATTGAGCGTAAGCTACTAGAGTACCTTACAAAGAAAAGTGGTTAAAAATAAACTAGGCACTACGTTTGCATTTTGTCTTGGTGGATCCGGTTATTCCAAAAGCTCATGAGAACTGTTTTTTATTTACGATTGAATAACAGAGGACCGATAAGATTGAAATTTAGAGTAGTTCACGTCATTTACCGATTATTCAACTATAATGCAGACAAAAATGAAGCCGCCAAAGGCTCTTTGAATCTAATAAACCTTCAGTAGAATAAGTTGAAGTTGGTATTTCCACGACTCTATTTAAGTGTACTTGAAAGTGCTAAAATGAGGTAAAGTTATATCTATATTGCAAGGAATAGCAATATATCCCACAAGATATCGTGACTCCTTAAATAATACAAAACGCATAAAGTGGTTTAACATCTGGAATTCCATTAGGCCTACAATTATGTCATTTGCGGAGTGAATAGCAGGCTTCATGTCATGGCCGGAGGTTCAGGGTTGGGTGTTATTATCTAACTATATTGGCAAACCTTAGAATAAAAGTAAAATAAAATAAATATTTAACTGAATGATGTAACATTATAAATCTACCGTCGTTAGATATATAGTTAGATAGATAGATAGTTGTTAGAGCCTCTATTCGTGAAATTAAATATTCTGCGGGCCATTGTGCCCTTGTTTATCGATGTAGATAAAACATCTGTCACTCTCTGAACAGTATGTAAGAGCGAAAGCGACGGATGCTATAATACGGGTCCTGGTATGTATAAAATATTGGATATTATTGTCTCGATAAATAATAACATCAGTAGCTGCAAATATTTCAACTGCACACGCAAAAGTGTCAAATAGGTTCAATTCTGCTTGTATCTGGCAATCTGGTAACATTATTGAAGTTCCGTTTGGCTTGACCACGTATAATACATACATTGTTTTGCGTTTAAACGTTCGCTGTGCTTTTAATACACGTCATTTGGATCAATTTCAATGATATTGTTTCGTTTGTATTCAGTAAAATTAAAACAGTATATGACTATATTTTTTAATTATGAACTTAAAATGTATCTGTAACATTGGTAACACCTCCTCGGCCACATATTCCAATACCTATAAATTACCCGATTATCCCACGATGTCACTTTGCTAAAAATATTGCCATTAATACCAATCAATCAATTTTGGCGCTTAATTAGCTATTTGAAAATATATGGTATCACTTCTATCAGATAGTGTATATCATCTAGATTCCAGTAAAATAGTTTGTCTCTAACTATTTGTTTACGAAAACAAGTTGGCGAGTATTTTATTATTATAAATATCAATAACATTATATCAGTATAACTTTTAACATCTGTAATATATAAGTACTTGTCATTGTTTTGACATTTCACAAATTCCATACATACTTATATTTTTTATTGGAATTGGATTACGTAATATTTCTGAGCATCTCGACTGAATGACAAGAAAACGAGCCGGATAGATGCTAGTAATGTCACCGCTTGTCTTATCTTAGGAATACAACAATGCGAACACTGCTGCTTGGACGTAGGTTAAAGGCTAAGGCGGTGGTAGCGATCCGGACGGACCATGCACCTTGCCTTAGCTTATTCTCTGTCGTAATATAGCCGGTGGACTTTCAGAAAATGGATCTTTATTATATTGCCGTTATAGACTTATTTTAACTTGTTAATAAACAAAGCTGCCAAAGTACTTTTTCGTTATTTATATTTTCGCAAGCACGAAAATTAATTACATCGTTAATGTTGTTATTTCTTGTTTCAGGCTTTTTTAATTTCTGCCTTCACTTACTGGAGTAACTAAAATTAAATACCGAGCTACTTTTTATCAAGAGTTGGCTTTTATACTTAATATTTGCGGCAGTTTTTTTAAATATTTTGTGTTAAATGATGTAGCGATGTAACAACTATGTTGAAATTCTTATAATTTCGGCATGTGAGTCCATATTATGATATTTTATGTTTTTTTTAATCTTAAATTCTATAGGGATGTGAATGAAACAAGTGTTTTTACTAGCCGAAATCATTTTAAATTAAGTCAATCAAGAGGTTTATTTGCGAGTATCACTGTGTGGATTTGAAATTTTATTGGGCGAGGCGATCTTTATATATTATATTTTTTATTATGAGACATGGCGAGATTATAAGCTCCTTTTAAATCTTTCAAAAATAGCTAACCTTATACAAAACATTTTCCACTACCAGATGATGTCAAAACCGTGTAAAATTCCAGTCTCTTTAATAAGTAATAACACAGTAAGTAGATCTGAATGTCTCCGTCGGTTACAACAGGTGCGGACTTGGTCTGATGCTACAAACAACTTAGTCGGTTCCACGTGATTTATACGCGGTCGGTACTAGCTACACTGAATTATGAACGACAGTCGGGTCACATACATCATGCCTAAACGATGCATGCTTATTTAATGTACGGATTATATCACTCGTCGTTTATTTCATACGGGGTGGGGAATAACTAAATTTGCGCTTTATGTAGTTATGTAAATTGGGGATTTAATGTGGAAAAAATTGGATAGTTTTAGCTTCAACCTACTTTATAATATGATTTTCTTTTATGTATTTTAAAAACACACTGTAGGATTTAACAGAAGTTTTTTAAATATTTAATTTATTTATCACTCTATACATAGATGTTCGAGAAATGAAGTGTAAATGAAAGCATAATATTTAAAACTATATCTTATTCTTCTACGCAACATGGGAGTATACCTTAAGTCTTCGATTAGTGATAAATAGCCCGCCACCTACCGCGGATATTTTATTTAAAACATGAGAAATAAATTATTTGATTTTCAACTTGGTTACATTTTTGGCAAACATGTTCTAAGTACTCACAAACAATCGACAACTTAAGCATATTTCCCCATAAGAACATTTCCTACACAAAGTAAACCACAGACTCGTACAGTTACATCATGTTTCGCACCTCCCCGGCCGCCTACGGATAAATCAGCAGCAGGAAGCGTATTGTCTGTGCCATTGTGTTGTGACCGGGCCGTTGGAGGGACCAGTTAATTAACATCTCTAGCTCATCCATTGCTGGCATCCGCTGTTAATAGAGAACCAATGGTAATCATAAGTCAGGGTCTACGATTGACATTGGTCTTGTTTGTAGAAGACCACATTAAAGCAAGATGGCTTTTGACATGACAGAGTCAGAACTGAGTAAATAAAAAGAACCTAAGCAAGGTCCCCTTTTTTTTAAAATGCTAAGACGGCAAACGAGTTAGTGATTTTCGAAAGTCGACAAAGTGTATAGGATTGATTGAAAATCAAAGTTCGAAGTTACGTTAGCTCCATCCCTATCCTTCAACTATGTCTCGAATAACGAGTGACAGGGATGCAGCTAACGTAGGTTCGTACTTCGATTTTCAAAGTAAGGACCTCTGATGAACTTTTGTTCAGTACTCCCCCAAATCTTCTGTAGAGCCAGTCAGTGAGGGGCCCGTATTGCACTGCACTACCTGTCTAGGGTGATGGTTGTGGCAACCAACCAACGCAACCATCTCCTTCATTGGTGGAGGTCTTTCAGATACTTCTGATCTCGTGCGAGAATATTTGTAGAAGAGAGTATATCATGGCTGACCCTATGCAAGGAATGATGCATAATGCCTTTCCACTAACATTTTGGCTTGCAACCTAATGTAAACAAAATTAATTCGTTGACCATTTTGGACTATGTCATTGTGATGTAATCAATCAAAAATGTTAAAGACTTTGTATGGTTTTATTTACAGTGTCACTTTGACATAGTCCAAAATGAAGTGTGATTAGAGAATTAATAACAAGTTTTTGGAGTTGTTGGTAATTCTGTAGATCTGCCTATTTCACTCTGGGGATGAAGGCGTGAGTGTATGTGTATGTATGCATTTCCACTATAGCAAAAAGAAAGTTTGGTACGTATGTTTATATGCAACAACCGGTACACACATATTTACATACATACCGCTATTAGATCAGTCTCGTACCTATATAAACAAGACCTTAACCAAAAGGCAAAAAAGGGTTAAAAAAAAGGGTAAAATTAGGTTTTCCATATTTCATAAAATAACGAATTAAGCCTCTCAAATCATATTCTTCAACGTTGAAACGAAATTAATTAAACGTTGGATGTTCCGCCGAAATAATTGGTCTTCTATAATTGGGCGTAAAAAAACATTCGAAAACTTTTTGTTACTTAAGTCTTGATAATTATTACGAGCAGATAATATTTTGTAGTTAAGGGAAAAGGTTATTTCATTCTTTTTTTACTTCAATTAATACCAATTCCTTTACGCGTTTTTATTTTATCACCAGCTTCTGCCTGCGACTTCGTCCGTAATTTTTCCCTCGTAAACTTTTGATTTATCGGGATGCAAAGTAACTTATTTTTTGACGCAGGGAATAAGCTATCTTCATTACAAAATTCATTTAAATCCGTCCAGCCATTGCAGCGTGAAGTAGTAAAAAACTAAATCATAATCTTTCGCTTTTATTTTATAATATGTAGTTGTCCGCGCCTGGGAACGCACGAGTGATTTTTTTTTACATACAAGCCTTATGAAAAATAGTTAACGCCCTATTCTCTGACCTACTGAATAAGCACACAAAATTTCATGAGAATCGGTTTTGTTACAAATACTGTGAAACGAGAATTTTATATATAAGATAATATTAGTGGGATTAACCACTAAACCCCTTGAAAAAAAAACGGACACTTTTGATTTTTTCAAATGCAATTCTAAACTAATATTATTTATAAATAATCATTATTTTTCTTCGTAAACAATGCTTTCTCTATTTTGTAGCGTGCAATCTTGATTAGTTTTAGTATGTCTAAAGTACTTGAAAAAACATTTTAGTAGGTACTATAACACTTTGTGGGTAAAACAACTATGTAAATACAAAAAGCATTCTTTTAAAAACATTAAATGTAGGCGTGGGTGACAAAACATATGCAAGCCGTATGCTAAACAATGGAATTAACACACACCCGCTAAAAGCCTGCAATGATTTCCTATTAGGAAGGCAAATGTAATAAAACGATGTTTACATGGCACCTTTTATATTTGGCGATGCGTTACAAGGTAACTTTTTATTGGTTGCGATATATATATATTATACATCGACAAGGAACCAGCCTTTACTCAACACCCAACATTGGATGGATACAGGAGCAGACAGAAAAACTCATTCGCCTCCTTATGACAAAACAAGAAAGCGGGATAAACGCATATTAGCAGACTTTGATAAACTTATAAAGGTCCAATTAAGCAAAGCTAACTAATTCATGTTATAAGGTCGCAAAGTCACAATATACAGCTTGATAAGCATCGGTATGCGCAGATAAGCTAATTTGGAACAACGCTAACGATGTAGATACGCTGGAACGAGATTATTAACTTTGCACATATCTCAGCCCACCGGAGTTAATTTGAATAATCTTATTGTAATCGCGCTTTTGCTAGCTTAGTTAAGACTGGAAGTGGCTTGAAATATGAGACAAATTATAGCTAAGTTAAGACATCTATATAAAAATGAATATATATAAAAATGAATTGCTGTTCGTTAGTCTCACTAAAACTCGAGAAAGTCTGAACCGATTTGGCTGATTCCTTTTCGGTTGTATTCGTTATTGTCAGGGCAAGGTTTGTATGAAAGAAAAAAAAAACACCGGGAAAGTCGGAAATTTGCAGCGGGCGAAGCCGCTGGTGGGTCACTAGTCTTCTAATACATTTAACTCTAAAAAATATTGTGTTTGTAGTAACGGCGTCAAAACTCTACACTGAGCATGATCCAAAACGCTCTTACCCTAACTAGGTACCTACTCGGACTAAAATTAAAAAAAAAGTTTTGTCCTCAGCTACGTACATTAAAAAAAAACTACTGTCAATATACATACTTAAAGGTACCTAATTAAATGAAATGATAAGTCAACTCAGTAGTGGATATTGACCTAGACGTGATATGGTAGTTTAAAACCGGCTGCCAACACTGTCAAGTAAATAAGAGCTATCAAAACGTTTACAATACGGAAACACTTCAAAAGCAATAAGGTTTTACCGTGTAGAATCTCAAGCAGGGCCGAGATTCTAGGCGGTAAAAACATATCCACATAACCGTTGGGGAAGAAAAGTTGTCGAGTGGCGGCCCCGCACCGGTGGACGGAGTGTTGGACGGCCTCCCACCCGGTGGTCTGACGACCTGGTTAGGATCGCGGGGAGCCGCTGGATGCAAGCGGCTCAAGACCGTGACTTGTAGCGCTCTTTGGGGGAGGCCTTTGTCCAGCAGTGGACGCCCCCGGGCTGATGATGATGATGATGATGATGATGAAAAACATATACCTTTAACCTGTTATCGTATTGTTTTACTTGACGGCGGCCGAGTTAAAACAATGCCACAGGTCGACGACGATATAGTTTTTTACCGCCAAGAATAGAGGCCCAGTCCGTGTGTCGTGCTCGTTGTCGTCTGTTCCAATACAGCTAGAAGTCATCATCATCACATCATTTCAGCCATAGGTCGTCCACTGCTGAACATAGGCCTCTCCCAAAGATTTCCACCTCACCCGGTTGGAAGCGGCCTGCATCCAGCTGGTCCCCGCGGACTTGACCAAATCGTCCATCTCGCGGGGGGTCGCCCTACGCTGCGCTTGCCGGTACGTGGTCTCCACTCGAGAACTCTACTGCCCCAGCGGCCATCAGTCCTTCGAGCAATGTGGCCTGCCCATTGCCACTTCAGCCTGCTAACCCGATTGGCTATGTCGGTTACTTTAGTTCGTCAACGTATCTCCTCGTTCCTGATTCGATCTCGTAGCGAGACACCAAGCATAGCTCTTTCCATGGCACGCTGAGTGACTCTGAGCCTATTCAAGAGGCCAACGGTTAGAGACCACGCTAGAAGTAAACAGTAACAGTAAGTAATGAGCAGGGATGTTTAACCCAAGTCATGGTAGATATAAATTCACGACAAGTATTACATCATTTCCTTCTAAAAGAAATTTAAATTTAAGGATAAATCAATGTGAACTTCTCTGTAAACGAGTTTTTCAAGGGTGCGGTCAGGACTTCAATAAGAAAGGCCCTAGATAATCTATCCAAAGTTTTGTTTCCCAGCTTGTTATTTGGGCAATTTTCATTTTGAAATGGAGTTTAAGCAATAATAATTTATCCGGATTTAAAATACCCGATAATACGATAGAAACTAGATTAGTTAGGTTACTTTAATAACAATTCTGTGAGGCTAGACAAGTTACCTAACTTCAACGTAAACTATTCTCGAAACCTGAAAAAAATAATTAAATTGACTTAACACGCCTCAGGTAAGAGATCACGTTTTTTAATTTACAGTTAGCACTTTAAAAGGTTATAGGCACTGCATCTAACTAGATCTCATATTTTCACCCTAGGTACCTACTATCATAAATGGTAGACAAGTAACCTACAATTGTAAACGATTTCTGTAATAAAAAAATATATATCGAGGTATTGGATTGGCGTAACCATTAAATTTAAAACAGTATTAGTTTATTCGGCCTTAATTTCGGCAGATTTTAATTAGGCACTGCAACTGCTTACAAATCAACTGATTACGTATTTCGTAGTATTATGTTTCATAATTAATATCTTAATAACTTTATCTTTCTTTTTTACTAAAGCCAAAAAGAGAATGCAGGACGAATTGAACAAGTTCTGTGAAGACTGGGCTGAGGAGCTACTGGATAGGGAATTGTGAAGATGCCTAATGAAGGCTTTTGCCCAAGAGTGACACAGAAATAGCTAACTACATAAAATAAGATAAGATAAAATTAACTATTATAGACATCGGTCACACGCTAATTCTAGCAACAGTTCAGTCCATCTTTCTGATCAGACGAGGGAATTATCGTGTAACCCTCGGGCTGACGGACTGATGGTCTATACTGATGAAAATTAAATATTTTAAATTATATTTGTCAGTCCGTTTTGAATAACATAAAACTGACTGGAGACTGATCGTGTGATCTGTTTGTGTCATTCTCACGTCAGTCACTGTCCACGCAAAAACCATTAGTTCGTCAGTCCGAGGGTTACACGATAATTCTCGCGACATTCTGACTAGACTGATGGACTGAACTGACACCAGAATTAGCGTGTAACCGATGTGTTATAAACTTAACTAAAAGGAACACATTTTTTACAATCTAGCCTTGTTGCACTCGTGTCCCTTGTTTTTGACATGAACGTAGAATACCATAGCAATTGAAACGTGTTAGAAATCAGGTTCTATGTAGTATTTATGACATGCAATAAAATCGACGCGAATGTTGCCCCATTTAGTTTATCTGATGTCGTGTAATTGGGCAATCTTAGGTGCAGTCTCAAGGTTAAGGTTTGGGGCCTTGAGCTTGACTCGTGAGCGTTCGTCGTGACAAAACACTGCCTACTTAAATTCTGTCACTTTGATCCTTGATTTAATTAGCAAATTTAAATGTTCAAATTGAAACTGGCCAAATAATGTCCGACCCCAATATTTAAACCGCGGATAGATTAAGCTACTTCAAACTGACACGTTTTGTGTGTCGCGAATGTAAAACTCAAAGTTATTTAATCCATCTATGGTTTAAATGTTGGAACGGCCATAATTGATCAAACGTAACTACTGACGTTTATGAATTAATAGACAGAGGATACATCCTCCAGCCTACAACCCACATTCAATCTTTCGAATTTGAATACACAAACATGTCAGCCGAAACACGTCCAGCGCTGGACGTAAGCCCGTTCTAAGAAAGAACATTCTATCTATATATTGAAGCGTAAATAACTATTGAAAATAAGTCTTTTTTCAAGGGCTAGCAACACATATGTAATTCATCTTCTGTTGTTGCAGGTGTCCTTGAGCGTCGGTGATCGCTTTACAACAGCTAGCTCGTTGATCTCCTCAAGCATAAAAATAAATCACGAAGTCACAAGTTTGATCATCTTAATTCCAACAAAACCTAATTATACAGGTGATTGAAGTTACCAAAACGTGGAGATTGGCCTTGGAATCTCCAATCTCCTCATCCACGCGTAGTCACAAGATATGGAATAAGTATTTTGTTGTATTCTAACCGCCTTACTAATAAAATGTTGAGTAACCGTGGTGTAGTTAAACCGTGCTTTTTCCTTATCTGTCATTGTGATATTTGAATTTGACAGATAAGGACAAAACATGATTTAGATACACCACCGTTACTCAACGTGTATTAGTAAGGGGTTCAATATTTAAATACAACATTTATTCCTTACATACATATTAATAAAACAATAGCCGGAATAATTCACACACACATACCTCTCATACACGAAGTTGCAGTAAGTTACTCTTTTATATTTTATATTTCCGCATTGTGGATGACGTAGGACACATTTTAATGCAGGATTTTTGCGTGTAACGCTTCTTGAGTTAGTTAAGTTTTTAATAAGACATTGTACAAAAATGGTGATAAGGAATACTATAACTGTAGATAACCACTGCGGTCCAGTCATTACAAATAACCAACCATTTGAGACCTTATAAAAAGGGTGAAATGACGCTTACCAGCCAGTAAGTTATAGAAGGGATAACTTTGATAGCAGTGTGGACCGTGGACTCTATTAGACATTATAAAATAGCCGCATAGTAAGTAATTTTCAATTTATTCAGATGAAAAACATTTTCAAACGAATCAACAAAACTTTTCGCTTATCCAGAACACAAACTAAACTTTTAAGCATACATCTGTTTTATCTAAACCCTGAGTTATTAACCAGCTCTGAAAATGAGCAAAGTAAACCACTAGTTTGATAAAACGCTTCATGAAAATTTTACAACGAATGAGAATAATTGAGTTAGGAGTTGAATTGAAATTCAAGCACGGATTTTACTTCGTTAAAATTGGTTAGCTCCACGTTAAACTAGGCGATGAGCTGCGTTTCTAATAATTACTTTGTAATATTTTGTTTCCATCAAAATTGTTTGTGTTTATATAAACACAAACAATTGATAACACAAACAATGAATATTCATGCACTACTAGTGCTTCGGTTTATATACTGTTTCTGTAACACCTTTAAATAAACCAGAATTTATTATACATAAAAATATATCTCTGAAGTCACTCTATGTATTGATGGAAACCGCATTAAAATCCGTTGCGCAACTTGAAAGATCTCAGCGTACGGTCAAGGAAATGTATTCGCATACCTTTCTCACTCTCGACACAATGATAATAAGAGCCAAAAAGGTAGGCGAATACATGTCCTTGACCATACATACATACGGAGGGACAGAATGGCAAGAAGTGACTTTATTTTATACTATGTAGATTATTATATATAGATTACACACATACATACATAAAATCACGCCTGTTTCCCAGAGGGGTAGGCAGAGACGACTTCTTTCCACCTGCTACGATCCTGACAAATGTCTTTCGCTTCTTCCACATTCATACATCGAGTCATGCACGCACGTCGGTTTCGGGTACTATATATAGATTAATAAGTGATAATAGAAATTTAAAACAGATTTACAATTTATCTTGTTTTATTGCTGTAAAAACAAACACTGTACCTTTGTTTTTTTAAGTTTCAAAATAATAATAATTGTTTTATCGTGTTAAACCACTGTTTAACTAAGAGGTCGAAATAAATCATTATTTAACGAAGACTCGGTAAATCTAGGTCTTACCTTGTGACTTATGATAATTACTTTATCTATGAATCAAGAAGGGAGTTCTGGGTTCGACCTAAATATCTTGTTTCTGAGACTCGAATGTTTTTATTTACCTACACGTATGTGCATGATAATTATCATTACGTACATCTACTACCCATTATAAAATTCTTACTAGACAATGTACCTAGTGTACGTCCAGAGCTTAGTTTGGGGCTTAGTTTTTTTTGTTTGACGACGCGCTGTCCTAATTGGTAGTGACCCTGCCTACGAAACTAGCGGTCCTGGGTTCAAATCCCGATAAGGGCAGAAATTTGTGTGATTAGCACGCATATTTTGTTCCTGAGTCATGGTTGTATGTATGTATGTAAACTCTTTATTGTACAAACAGAAAATAACAAAACAAAAATAAACAGAAACAAAAAAGGTATGTACAAAGGCGAACTTATCCCTATAAGGGATCTCTTCCAGTTAACCTTTGAGCGATTGAGAGAAGAATAAAAACAACGGATGGCTAAACGTACAACGTATTAAAGATACAGAAGATTAAAATAATAATAGCAAATAAATATGTAGGTATAATAAATATATATATTAAATAGGATAAATAAATAAATATATACATTGTATGTATATATATATACACATATATATATATATATATATATATATTTATAAATAAATATACATATACAAATAATATATATAAGTATGAAAGGAAGAAAGGACATACAGTCTTAGATCAGGAACAAGAGTCAAGCCAGTACCTCTTCAGCCTAGATCTAAGTGAAGCAACAGATTGTGATTGCCTGATATCAGTTGGAAGGCTATTCCATAAACGAACAGAATGTACCGAGAAGGATTTAGAGTAAGATTTGGATTTGCTAGCAGGAAAAGCCAGGAGTAGGTTGGCACTCGAGCGTAAGCGGTTCTGGGACCCGGTAGCCAAGAAAGAGAACCGTTCGACAAGGTAAGGAGGGGATTGAGGATTGAAAAGGATATTAAATAGCAACGACAGGACATGAACATTCCTACGCGATCTAATGGGCAACCATTTAAGCTGAGTACGGAAATCAGACACATGGTCAAATTTCCGCAAGCCAAATATGTACCGAATGCACACGTTCTGAAGCCGTTCCAGCTTATTGAGCAGCTCTTCAGTTGCGTCAATATATGCGATGTCACCATAGTCTAATAAAGGAAGTAGAAGAGATTGTGCAAGAGTAATCTTGGTGCGAAGGGGCAGGAAATTCTGCAGGCGCCTAAGGGAGTGGAGAGATCTAAAGAGCTTTCGACTAACTTCAGAAACCTGAGCCGACCAGGAAAGGGTCTGATCCATTGTGAGACCCAAATTTTTGACAGTGGAAGAAAAAGGAATAATAGTACCGTCGAATACCAAAACCGGACACACAAGGTCAGACAACTTTGCAATAAAATGTGGACTACCGACAACAATTGCTTGCGATTTCCTCGCGTTGATTTTTAGCCCGTAGTTAGCTGCCCAATCTCGAATACTAGCTAGGTCAGAGTTTATTAGGCTTATTAAGGCGGGAAAATCATCAATACCAGCCGAGGCGTAAATCTGCAAATCGTCTGCATAAAGGTGATAGCAAGATTGAAGAGAAGCAGTGATGCCATTAATAAATATGGAGAACAGAAGCGGGGATAGCACAGCTCCCTGGGGGACACCAGCGGACAAATCCCTCCAAGAAGAGACAGCATCATCTACCTTGACCAGCTGGCGCCTCCCAAGGAGATATGATTGGAACCACGAGAGAGCTGTAGTAGAGAGATTTAATGTTTTGAGGATGCCGAGGAGGATTTCAAAGTCGACGGTGTTAAAAGCACTGCTAAAGTCCAATAAGACCAGAACAGTGAGTTTTCTTTGTTCTATATTAAGACGAATGTCGTCGGTGACCTTGACCAAGGCAGTGACAGTGCTATGCCCGGGGCAGAACCCAGATTGGAACAAATTGAAAATTTTGTGAAAGTTAAGAAAGCGAGACAGTTTTCTATTTATAAAATGTTCTATAATTTTTGATAGGACTGGAAGAATTAAAATTGGTCGATAATCGGAAAAGGAAGAGGGATTTGAGGTCTTAGGAAGAGGAATGACGTGAGCAGATTTCCACGAAGAAGGAAAACAGCCCGAAGACAAAGAAAAGTTAATAATTTTGGATAGGATGGGAGCAATAGGTTCCGCCACGAGCATAAGCATGTCCAAACCCACACCGTCTTCACCAACGGCTTTTGTCTTAATATTTTTTAAAATATTTAAAGTTTCTTCCGTCGAAATGAAGCCTAGGTCGAAAGGGGGAAAGTCGGGGTGAGGAGTGTTGGCGAGAAGAGATAAAGTCTGTTTTTTTAGAGACGGGTCCAAGACAACCGGAGAAGTGCTAAAGTGATTGTTGAGGGAATTGAGGTCAAGTTTAACATTAGAAGAGTTTTGTTGAGGTTTGCCCACCCCTAAAGACTTAAGAAACTTCCATAATTTAGGATAGGGACAACTCTCTATACGTTCGTGAATGTAGCGGCGCCTAGCATCTCTACACCTACGACTGCAGCGGTTACGCAAGAGAACATAGTTTTGGTGATTTTCATCCGACGGTTTATGTCGCAGCTTCAAACGGGCCCGGTTCCTCTTAGCCATTAGAGACTTAATATCAGAAGTAAGCCACGGCGCGGGGTAATGCTTAACCCGCAAAGGCTTTAAAGGTGCGTGACGGTCGAAAATCGCAAGCAATTTGACGGTAAAGGCTTCAAGTTTCAGGTCAACACTGTCGAGAGCATCAATGGACTGCCAGTCGACATCTTGGACATCAGAGAGCAGAGCCTCTCGATCCACATTACCAAGATTACGGCAAAGAATAAATTTATGCCTGCGTTTTGGGGGTCGAATTCTAAAGGAAGCAAAGATTAAATCGTGATTTGAGAAGGCAGCAGCTTTAAACTGACCGTGAAGAGAAACAAGGTTAGGAGAAGAAGTAATGATAAGATCTAAAAGAGAGGGGGGGCCATTATGAGGGAAGTGCGTAGGGCTGAGAGGAAGAATACTCATATTCAAGGAATTTGTGAGAGATTGAAGTTTAGAGGACCGAAAGTCGTTTTTAACGAGACATGTATTAAGGTCACCCATTAGGATGGTGTGATCGAACTGCGGAACAAGATCTCCCAAAGTCATCTCAAGAGCATCAAAGTAGTTTATGTTCGAGGAGGGACTGTAATAAACTCCGAGAAGGACTTTAGAGTGATGTAATGAGACACTAAGGAACAGATACTCAGGGGATTTAGAATAAAGAGAAGGCGAATGAGCAACAATTTCGCAGGCAAGGTCACTCTTTAAGTAGATTGCAACACCGCCACCCCGAACAGTACCGTGTCCACTATCATTGGGTCCAGTCCTGTCGTAGCGAATTAACTGATAGCCAGGAAGAGGGTAGAGTGCAGAAGGAAGAGATGGCTTCAGCCAAGTTTCGGAAATCAAGATGGCATGAATGTTTTTGCAAGAGAAAGAAAAAAGCAGGTCGGGGAAGTGAGCTGGAACACTCTGAGCGTTAATGTGAACAACATTGAAATTCTTTTGTGATGTGCAAAAAGTGGTGTTTAACCGATCGCAAAGATCTGGCATATCTGACTGGTCACTCAAAGAATCGTATAAACTAGACGACGATAAGGAAAAGAAAACACTGTCATGACTCGCATTCAATACATCCGACATGAAGGTAAAATATAATATATAAATATTGTATATATAAATAAAAGTAAATACTATACTAATAACCTAAAATAACGAATACTAACGTAGTACCCTAAATAAAACCGGACGCGATTGGAGCTCAATCGCTCGCCAGCAGCTGTTCAAATGCAGATTACTAATTATTTAAACAAATGTAACACAAATATAAAAACAAACGAAATAACATATATCCGGAGGGAAATTAAATAATATGAAAAAAAAAAAAACTAAAACACATCAAATACTTACACTACAAGTACCGAACATACACTCACTTGTACAGCGAAACGGAACGCAACACAAACGACAAATGTCACTTCCGTCAGTGTCATGTCAAACAAACTTCAAAAGTGATTAGTGTGATAACTACTAAAACTAAACTAATTAATACCGCCGCAAGTGACGAATATAAAAATCTATTTATAGAACACCGTTATAACTAAAGAAGCAACAGACAACGGCGGCACAAAGAAATAATTAAATAATAATGAATTCAATGCTGCGGGAAGATGCAATTTTGAAGTAAATTTAATATAAAATCACGACATAAAGTCTATTTCGGCTTCGTAGAGGCCGCTGCGCGCTTTGGTAGCTTCGCACGCACCGTCAACGGCTGCTTGCTAGCGGCATTCTGCATGAGACCAGACGATCCCAGGGTTTCGCCGCTTGATACGACGGCTGGAGAAGGCAGGGCACGGAGCTCCGACATAGTACTGACTCGGCGACGAGAACCATCTCGGCATAGCACGACAATCCTGCCGTCGTTCGTCCAACTGCCCCTGATCCCAAAGATCTTCCGTGCCTCAACGAAAACTGCGTGCCGACTGCCAGTCAGGAACTCGGACAGCGTCATGCCAGAGCCTTTCAGTTTGGTTTTGGCTAACCAGACTGCCTTCCGCAGCACCAGGGATGTAAATCTGATTAATATGGGCCTTGGTTTGGAAGGATCCCGTAGTTTGCCAAGACGATGGCACACGTGAACAGCCTCCGCAGACATGCCCTGAATCAGCAGGTTTTGAGAGCAGATGGCAACGGCAGCATCTACAGTGCTTTCATTTTCTGCCTCCGGCACCCCATGCAGGAGCAGAACCTTGGATCGTGACCTCATTTCTAGGTCATCAAGGGATTTGGCCACCAGGTCCATTTGTGTCTGTAGACAGTTTACAGTTTTCAATATAAAGGCCTTAAATACCTGGTAATCACTGTCGACCGAGGTGTGTTGAGTACCGGTGGCAGACTGGCCACTCTCAAATGTAGCCATCCTTGCAGCAAAAAGCTCCCTCATGTCATCCATGTTTCGCTTGAGTTGTGATAAAGTGTCCATAGTGTGAATTCAAGTGAAGTAGGTGGAGATCTGATACTTGCAATAAGTAAGTAATAGTTGTTCAGAAAGCTAAGATAACAACTGTAGGCGGCAATTAAAGTTAGATTAATCCATTTATCCAAAAATTTGTACTGATTTACTATTGTATGAATTTTAAAATATAAATTAAATATGTGAGCAAAATTTCTATGTCTTGTTTTTAAGCCTACCCGAAAAAAAAAAAAAACCCTGCGTTTGGCCTCACCAATGCACCTGCTACTCAGCAGAGGTTGGTTGACCTGCTTTTTAGGGAATTCGACCTCAAAGTCTTCGCGTACCTCGATGACATTATTATCGTCTCGAATGACTTTAATTCCCACGTCTCCCTTTTATTACGTGTAATGGAGAAATTAAAGCAGGCCAACCTAACCATCAACCTGGAAAAATGCCAATTCTTTCGGAGTCAACTTAAGTATTTGGGCTATGTTGTTGATAGTTGTGGACTTCGTACCGATCCTGAGAAAGTGCAAGCTATTCTCGATTACCCGACACCTACTTGCCGCAAGGACATCAAGCGCTTTCTCGGGACAGCAACATGGTATCGTCGTTTCGTCCCCAACTTCAGCACTATAGCAGGCCCACTTAATAAGTTGACTTCGAATAAGAAAGGTGGGCCGCCATTTTCCTGGTCTCCGGAAGCCGACGCTGCATTCCAGAAGCTGAAGGAATGTTTGGTTTCTGCTCCTGTACTTTCCTGCCCTGACTACGATAAGCCATTTGAGGTTCACACCGATGCCAGTAACTACGGTGTGGGTGCCATGCTAACCCAGATAGTAGACGGTAAGGAGCACCCAATAGCTTACATGAGCAAGTCGTTGTCAGCGGCAGAAAAGAATTACAGCATCACAGAGCGCGAAACTTTAGCCGTAGTGATAGCTTTGGAACATTGGCGGTGTTATATAGAGAACGGAAAGCCCTTCACTGTGTATACAGATCACAGTGCTTTAAAATGGTTTCTGTCTCTAAGTAACCCTACCGGTAGGCTGGCTCGCTGGGGTGTTAGATTGTCCGCATTTAATTTTGAGCTGAAACATCGTCGCGGCGTTGACAATGTGATCCCAGACGCCCTTTCAAGAGCGGTTCCAATTAGTGCGATAAGCACTTCAAACTTCATATCGCAAACTACTGATCCGTGGTACAAAAATGTTTATAATTCTTGCCTTACAAAACCACAAAATTTTCCAAATTTCCTTATTAAAAACAATAGTCTTTATAGACTTACAAAGAATAAACACGACTTGACTGACTTAAATTCGGAGTTCTCTTGGAAGGAGGTTGTCCCGCGTGAGCTACATGACAAGGTCATCTACGAGAATCACGCAGAGCCTACAGCCGGACATCTTGGCGTCTTTAAAACGTACCGTCGTCTAGCGTTACGCTATTTCTGGCCAGGCATGCACCAGGACGTAGTGAATTTCGTAGGTTCATGTTCCAAGTGCCTTTCATATAAGGCTCAAAACCACCAAGTCTTAGGTGAAATGGGACGCCCCAAACAATGTAGTCGGCCATTTCAAACAATTTCCGTTGACCTGATGGGTCCTTTACCTATCACTAGAAAGCAAAACAGCTACATTCTAGTTGTTACTTGCTGCTTTGCCAAATGTTGCCTTATTACAGCCTTACGAGCTGCTACTTCCAATGCTGTGTGTAAATTCCTAGAGGAATCAGTTTTCCTGGTGCATGGAATACCTCAAACCATTTTCTTGGACAATGGTAGCCAGTTCATTAGTAAAATCACGGATTCTCTTTTCATACAATATAAGATTCCCAATGTTTTTTTTACACCAAAATATACACCACAAGTTAATGTCGTCGAACGTTACAACCGTACCATCATAACCTGTCTGTCAACATACGTGGAGGATGACCATAGGACCTGGGACGCTTATATTCCAAAGGTGCAGTTCGCCATTAACAATTCGGTGAATGAGGCGACTGGTTTTACTCCTTCCTTCTTGGTATTCGGCAGAGAGATTGTAACATGTGGGTCACATTATATTGACAACGATTTAGGCGATGAAGTCTTGTTCCTTCCGCGTGACATCTATGCAGAAAACCTGGGTTGTCTTTCTGAGATATTTAATAAGGTGCAGTCAAAACTCTGGCATGCTCATGCCAAAAACACTTCTCATTACAATCTTCGTCGAAAACCCATGGAGTTCAAGGTCGGTGATATTGTAATGAAACGTGCATATGTCTTGAGTAACAAAGACAAATATTTCAGTAAGAAGTTAGCACCCAAATTTATAAAATGTCGCGTCGTACAAAAAAAATCACCATTAGTATATGTACTAGAAAACATGTCTGGGAAAGATATTGGCAAGTGGCACATAAAAGATTTAAAATTAACTGGCTTGAATATATAAATAAGTTAAATGACATGAAATGTACTTACTAAACTTTACTTCTCCTCACATTTGTTCCATCATCTACTTAAAAATATCGTATCGGTTGTTTATCTCATGCTTATTTATACTCTATATAAGTATTTATATCGTTGTCTAGTACCCATAGTACAAGCCTAGAGCTTAGTTTGGGGCTAGGTCAATTGGTGTGACATTGTCCCCTGATATTTTTTTAATTTTTTTATTTTAATTTTAGTTTGTGTGAGATTGTCCCCTTGACATATAAAAAACCCATTTACATTTTATCAGTGAAGTGATGAACTTCGTCAACTTTATATTTGTTGTTTAATTCTTCACATAATTTACACATACGTTCATTTTTAGGTTTCCGTACCCAAAGGGCTTTGATTGTTGTAGTTCCCACCCAAACGAGACCCTTTTACTAACACTCCGCTGACCATCTGTTACTTTCTGATCGCTGCTTCTTTCCCCTGATATTTGTTAAAAACAAGTTTTTGTCAAAGATTTCATTTTTGGGACAAGCTTGTTACCCACTGTACTTTTTTTGCACAGTTGTCATCTACTTGTCAAGACAATTCTAACGAGTCCTAAAACGACGGGTTTATCATGTGTAATTTAGGAGTTACTATGATCACCCTAGGTCTCCATCATCAGACCAGCTTGATGCTACTATATTGTATTGTCATCAAAATTAAAGGTATTTTCAAATTTTCAGTGGGTCAAATTTAATTTGCAAGATTTGACCCGTACGTACATACATACATTGCAAGTGAAATAAAATCTTGTAACTTGTAAAAAAGGGGCCCGTATTCAAGAATGGCACGGAATCCTTCGTCGCAGTTGGTCAATTTATTACTATCAGGTGTCATAGCCGCATCTATACATTTTTATTTTTATTTAATTGATTCATAAATACATGCAAAACATACTTCGTAGTGTATTTCAGTATTACACTTCGTGCAACTGAAAAAGTGTATTTTGGTAAGCAGCTCGCTGTGCAGGCCCGAAGAGCGCATCCGCGAGACCCGAGTGCACTCCAACCAGAGCCCGCGCGCCATCGCGTTTCCCGGGATTCAACTTAAAGGATAGGATCTATAGTACATTTGCTAAAGTAGAACCTACTCTTTCAAACTAGCCATAAAGTCGTAAATTTTATACAAGTCTCAAAGTAGATACGGCGTTTTGGTTTAGGTGGACAACATATTCAAAGCGTAATTGAAAGCCGAAGTGGATAAAGGCCGTAACTGACTTTTGACAAATGAATCACTGTGAGTGCTATTGAAATGGTGTTAAAGACGTCTGTTTGCTTGCTATACATTTCATTGTGACCTTTATTAAATTGATTTTGTTACTTTTTAATAAAGTCCACTTTACGTAGAGTATTTTATATGTATATGTATACAGATACGTCGATTTCAAAATGATGAAATCTCTATAACGTCATTTACTCTCTACGTATAGATGGCTATCTTTTTGACGATTGTATGTCAGAGTGGCATAAGTGAAAATGTGCGAAAAGCCATCAAGTTCTGTTGTAAGTTCGCCTCCTTCTTATTACTTATGCTTTTTAATTATTATTTTTTTAAATTTTTCGACTACATATGTTATAATAGTCTTTTCAAGCCATGAAAAGGTGTCCCTCAACTAAATTTGATGTTGTGCAATTGTGTAAACTTACCTAATATATTTTACTAGCGCCAATTACGGGTAGCACGTAAAAGTAGTTCGTTTCCGGCTAAGAGTTTATAAGATATAAGAGTTTCTGTTACCTATTGCCGCTCGGGCGCTAGGGTTACTTTGATGCGCGTCACTCCATTCCGCAACCAAACGCCGCGGGAAATCATGCACTGCTTTGTCCAGCAATAGACGTTTTTTAGTTGATTTAATAAGTTGTGATAATTACGACGTTATAACAGAGTGAAATGTCAATGTTTGACATGCATAGCAAACTACCTGGTTCCTCAGTTAAAGGGTTATTAGGTACCAACGTCCTTCGTTCGTGCACGTCCGCTTAAACCTCACGTGCACGGTCCCGCTAATTTGCACAAAAATGTATTTCTGACGCTTTTTGCGAGCGCAATGAAATTCTATTCCTTCCTACATAAACGTAGCGTAATAAAAATAGCAGGAACGCAATTTAGCCATGTTGTTTTATTTCAACGTCCATTTCTGTGTAGAATTAAGATAGTTTTGATACTATTAATTTACGTGTTTGTGTAGTTATGGCAGAGTTAGAATTGATGGCGTTCTAAAATACCGTAAAGGGTACTTTTGTGTCGTTTAGATTTGTAATTTGATATATTGATTACGTGCCTGAGCGTTAAATGAACGGTTTAACTAGTGTTTTGGTTTCACAATTTATCACGTTCGTAAAGGTTTCGGTAAACACAACTTTATGCCTGTCCTGAGAAGCCTCGCGACTTCTATTGCTTATAATTAATAACTATTTTTTCTTGTTAGGGCTTGAAAATAAATCCCTTATTAGTGCAGTCGGAGTCCTTACAATTTGTTGGACTGCATTTCAATTTGACATAAAATCCTTTTATGGACGAATACTTATATTTTTATGCTCTACTAATATAATGTTTATTAAGCTTGTTACTGACATCTTTAAGCATTGATAACTAACGCTTCAAAACGATTACCTAATTTGTAAATAGATATTTATTTCGTGTCAAAATAACCTCACTGCCTATAGCTAGATTTTGGACTTCATTATTTACCTTTTTTGCCTTTCTGCAAATAGAGGAGAACGAGATTTTTGACAGATTCATGTAACTGAAAATCATTTTACATAGATTCATTTCTTACTTTTTCTTCTCACATGTACTTATTAGAGTTTTTCAAATAAATGATACTAACGTCCATAGTAGCCCATGGTTTTATCGAATGTCATGATTGTATCACCTCATCGAATTTCACGCTTTAATCGAACGCTATTTTTTTTTAAACCATGATGTTCTCAGGATATCGTAAACATTAATTACAGAAATAATTAAACGTACCGCCAAACAGCAGTGTATCGCATTGTCGTGTTCCGGTTTGGGGATAAGATAGCCGGTGTAATGACTAGCAAAGAGGCATTCCATCTTAGTCCTCCGGGTTGGCAATTTTTTCAGGATTGCAGTCTTAGGCTTGCAGTCTTGTGAACGCGAATGTCTATGGGTTACAGTTTCCACTTACCCTCAGGTGGCCTGTGTGCTCGTTTGCCTTCTTTATGCCTTAAAAAAAGGGTTAGACTTTTAAATGCCAAAAAAAATTAACTCATGCGGCGAGAAATTCCTTTCGATGAAATGAAAATTCGTTGAAAGGTGTCGATAAAATAATGGGTACATATTTACCCAACATCCACACATCAATATTTATTGACATCTTTATAGAATTATAATTTATTAAGACCTATTTCTACCAAAATAGAAATACGAATGTAAACTGTGTCTTGGCACGGTGTTCACTCTATTGACTTTCAAATAGTCGAATTGAATGCACGTTCTGTCACTTGAAAAGAAAAACCAATATGTTTCCTTATTCTCATGCAGGGTGGAATACAATATTATTTTGATATTGCTTTAGCATGGGTACAATACGTCAACATATTAAAATGCATTTTCTAAGGATGCGATGTGGAATTTATTTCATGAAAACAAGACTGGCTTTTGTTGTTTACTTACTTCTTTGGATTACATAGTACCTACACATTATTTTACACATTCTTCCTTCTTTTTAATTGCTTTGGCAACGTAACATTTTTAGAAGAGTGTGAAACGCATATGCATATTAAAATTAATTAACACAACTAACTTTCAATCTTCCACAAGCATGTATGCATTTTAATGTTGGCTAAACATTCATTATGTTGGCAATATCATAAAAAAAACGCATGTTTCAAGTGATATTATTATTCGGTATATGAGCAATGTAGTAAAATAATTTCTTCCTTTACTCACAAAAATACATCTAACTATTCGTCGACCTCTATATACTATGACGCCATCAAATTGTTCACATTCCATGCTCGTTCTCGTGTTCCACACGATCACTTCGATTACCGTCCAGCGCTCAATGAAGGGGAAACAGTCGCGATCACGACATATCACGTATTAGTTTAATTAAAACCTGAATAGTCGTTCATGTCAACAAATGGAGCTCGTAATAGGTACGCCCTCCAATAATTGCCGTGTCAAATGCACTGGTATAAATCTTGTTGTCAGACTTAACGATGCCGTGGGTGGAAAAAAGCCCGGAATGAAACCGCGGCGTGTGTCTTTATGCTTCCTAAATCAATTGAGATTAATGTTTTGATGTTTTCTAGCTAATTATCTGTCATTGGCGATGTTTATGGACAGTTTGTGCTAACTGGGGTATTATGGACGGCGCTTGTAATGTTACGGCTTAAGTGTTGACCTAGTTGACATTTACCTAATCAGGCAATAGATTTATGTTGTGGTGGTTAAATTTGTCTGTAAACATTAGTCTTGTTAACATTATTAGTTGTATTCGTATAACACTGCAACATTATGAAAAATAAAAAATAAATGAGGAAAAAAACTACGTATCCATAATATGCAAATTTTACAAGCGCAAAAGTCTATTGTCTTTTCAGCTTTTTCTAAAGCGCTATAGAGTTCACCTCAGATTGTTTTTAAGTTTTCCGATATCGAATATCGATAAATGACTTCTACACAAAGTTGTGGACAAAACCTAATAGTGTCAAACTACGCTTTGGCTTATAGGAATATTGCTAACGATCGGTTATCGGTTAATATTACTTGTTAGAGTAACTGAAGTTTTAAAAGATTGAATTTCAAAGTAAACCGGTTACTTTTACAGCCGGTAACATGCAAATGCCTGCGTTCATTTTAACTTGAAAGTTTAGTGCCGACGACACGTAAGCCCTTGTAAACCACATGGGCAGCAAACACGCATGGACGCGTTACTAGGCTCGCAGAAATAATTAGTCACTTCAGTGGTTTTAGTGACTTTAGGGGTTTAGTTTAGAGTTTGAAGTTTAAGTAATTTTAATTTTAATTTTTGTATCGGTAGGATCTTTTGCAAAGTCTATCCGAATTCTTACCACAATCTTAACCTTTAACCACAAATATAAATTCACATAGATAACGTAAACGCCTCAACCTGTATGAAAAGTCTTTTTTGAGAATTGCAGTTTATTATCACGCTATTAGGTTTATAATATGTGCCTTTAACCTACCGCCTGGCAGTAGTCTTCACACTGGCTTACTCCGGTCGGCGTAGGGATAAGACAACTAGTGAAATTTTTAGCATAGAGGAGTTTTTAATCGGCTTCAACCCCTGGTCTACCGCTAGGACTGTTTAATACCTACCAGAAAAATATATTTCTTAGGCCTTAATTTATTATACGAATGTTAATATTTTTTTAAATAGCTCAGTCCCATGGCGTACTTGGTTTAATTCAAGCTGTTAGGTATTTTATAATCTATTTGAATTTAATAAAACAGCATTGAGATTAATAATACCCCGTCTATCAACTTAAACCTCGGTAATCCGGACAGACTCTCGCGTGACTCGATTTTTAATTACATTTTAAGAATTTCCCTGTCCAGAGTATTTTTAAGCCTCAGTTAATTACCCACTCAATTATATTCATGCGAGGCATAAAAGCCGCCGCTATCCATCATGCCGCTCCGCTGCAACCTGCAGTGTGCATACAAAATAACTTTTAATGAGCGCCTCCGATTTCAGGTCCTAATGGACGAATGCACATTTATATTTTCACTGAAAAACTATAAAATGCTGTACATTGTTTACGAAATATGCTTTGAAAACAACAAAATAGAACACAGAATTAAAGTAAAATAAGCTCTCAATAATTTACCTATCTTAAAAGAGCTTACAATGTATTTAAAATGTTTACAAAAGCCCTCATTCCCAAACGAATGCAAAATTAACTGTTAATCAGTGCTCTCGTAAATTTAATTTGTGACGCGAAGCGAAGTCGGAATAATGGATTAAAAATTGATATCAAGTTTTGCTGCCGCTTTCGGGGAATCAGCGAGGATGAAAAAGTTTTGCAGCCATTTTAGAGGCTGATGACAGATTTTATCCAGGATTTAGCGCAAAAAATAACGAAGCTTTTAATAAAATTCAATTGGATTCATGGAAGTCGAATCACTCACAGAGAAGCCGGACAGCAATGATTGTCAACTCCCCAAAGACTCCCCATCAAGTTCCGTTAACTTTGAAACAGTTTACATTGCTTGAGGTGCACTTACACAGGTAATTTAAGCAATATTGTCTCTTAAAGGTACGGACGTTTCATTCTATTACACCAAATAAGAGCAAGATAGCAGGCATAGACGTGGCGGGCGATGATTGCTCAAGAATTACCAGCGTAAGTGCATGTTTAAACCATCTTACAACCTTATCATTGTCGCAGCTTCATCAACCTCCCAAATCCGTTCAACATCGCTCCGGTGGAAGAATATACATAATAATCAGGACACAATTTCACACCAATCAATAGTCCCAAAATAAGTTCTACGCTTGTACGAGGGGCAAACCGAAATGATCGGGAATTTAAAAAACTATGTACACTGTATATAAAAAATATGTTTTATTGTTTTTAGAAGTATTCTCCGTTGCAATTGATGCACTTTTGCAACCTTTTAAACTAGTCATTGAAACAGTTATTCCAGTTTGAACTAGACATTACCAGAATGGCCGAATTATAGGCTTCTACGGCGGCTTCTGGGTTTTCAAACCGCTGACCACGCAATAAATCTTTAATTCTAGGGAACGTAAAAAAAACATTTGGACTTAGGTCAGGGCTGTATGGAGGATGGGGCATCAACTCAACGTTTTCCTCGTTCAAAAACTGTTTAGTTGTATGGGTGGTGTGGGAGCTCGCATTATCGTGGTCTAAGATGACGCGGCGTGTCGGGTTCCCTCGGCGAAGATCGGCCAGCATCTCTGGCAAAGAAACCGTGATATACCAATCAGCGGTAACCATTCTTTGTTCTTGTAAAGGAATTGTGGCAATATGTCCTTTTTTTGAGACGAACGAAGCAACCATCTTCTTCTACACGCTGCGGGAACGCACAACTTTCGTTGGTTTGACCTCGCCATCGAAGACCCAAACTGCCGACTGGTGTTTTCTTTCAGGCTCATAGGAATAAATCCAGGTTTCGTCACCTGAGACAATATTATAAACAGCTTTTGACTTTCCTCCATTGTAGCGTTTCAGAGTAGATCGGTACCAATCAACACGAACCGCCTTTTGCTCTCCTGACAAGTTATGGGGTACCCATCGGGAAATCAATTTTCTGACACCCAACTCACTATGTAAAATAGTATGAATTGCAGTCATTCCAATGCTTATGGTTTCCCGAATCTGCTCGTATGTCACATGTCTGTCTTCTTTGAGTATTTTTTCCACAGCCGCGATGTTTTCAGGCGACACCGCTGTTTTCGGCCGACCTGTTGAAGGTACGGTGCTGAGAGAGGCACGACCCCGCCGAAACTCTGCATACCAACGATATATTGTCGTTTGACTAGGTGCTTCAATTTTATATATAGAAACAAGCTCATTGAGACACTCATCTGGAGATAAGCCTCGACGAAAGTTGGGATAAATAATGCACGAAAATTTTCACGTGTGAGCTCCATTTTGTTCACCGACTTGCCAATTTGAAAGTGGAATTAAAAAAATATTACGTTATTTTTTTAAATTGTTAAAACGGCATCGTGATTGTCAGTGGCCAGTACGCATATGATAAAAAAGATTTTAATGTAACTTAGTTTAAAGTACTCTATTCCCGATCATTTCGGTGTGCCCCTCGTATACATGGGTACCAAACAACGAAGAATATTCTTAAATAGAGAAATACCTACTTAGTACGTCCAAAACACAGGAACAAGTACTCGGTGACGATAGTAAATAAATAAGTTATTAAATTTTATGATTTGTATGTAAATGTATACTACACACAGACCTTATTATCAGGCATAGAGTCGTGTAGATATTATAAACGTCTTGGAAATGTGTTTATTTACAATTATGTCTGTACTTGTTTTGCAGTATCGGTTGGTTTCAAAATAAAGACGAGTTGTTTTCACCGCTTGTTCTCAACAGAGATCACCACTTGGGAAATTATTGCAAACTCAGACTTACAAAAGCGTAACTTAACTATCAATTAACCGCATGATGTTAAAATTTGAAAATTAATTTAATAACAACGTAACAAAATAATACTTATAAATATTGTTCCTACGCATAAGTGGATGAGAAAGCACGCGGCCGTCAAATTTTCCTCCCGTTAATTTCCACTTCTTTTAAAAGCACACGTACGTGTTTCTTTGAATTAAAAACCATCGCATGTTAACATTTTCTGCGAATATGACGGCGACAGCAGACAGCCATTAATTATGACTGTCCCGCTTTACGCAAAACTGAATTAATTACACAACGGAATAAAGCGGTGCTTCCCACAATGATTGAGACGGAAGAGAACGCATATTTTTATTTTTACTTTCATAAAGGATGTCCATCCATAAAATGTAAATAAAAGAGAACGCATATCAGCAAATAACTTTGTTTAATATTTTCACAATTTATTGAAACTCAGTTCCCCGCAGTTCATAACTAGTTCTGAAAGAAAAAAACAATGTATGTCCCACGTATGATTTCAAAGTAAAAAACTGTTTGCTTTTAAGGAAATGTTGATTGCATGCATCGCGTCCGCATCACTAAACAAAGGGTGGTATGAAAGCCGCTCGACGCTGCAAAAGGCAAGAAATGTATCGCTAAAAGCCAGGCCATCGGCGCACTGCGGTCTCTTTGCTTTGACTATCGAGGACGGATTTGAAACGAGGGTAACGCTGATTTGAAAATATGATGGAAATGCATGGCGAGTAGCTTATTGCCTTCCTCTATAAGGGGTTTTAATCCCGTTCGATACGAACTTTAATCAAGGTTTAAATATCCTTTCTCGAATGTCAATGCTTTGTTAACGTTATAAACCCGTGTACTTCAGGCATTTCAGAATACTTACCTTAAACTTTTGCGATGTTTTTACAAGTAAAATAATAATTAATGATTTTTGATTTTACGCGATTATGGTTGAACAACATCATGAAGCCATTTTGTTGTGCCGCGCCGTCTCTTTAAAATATAAAATTGGACGTCGTCGCTTCGTTATTTTAGAGTCTTCTCGTTTCTTTTTAGTATATACGCTCAGTTTTAATTTAATAAGGCGTGTTTACCGCTCGTGCTCAAACATGTGCATAACTTAATAAACTGGTGGCAGTGTTGTCAAGAAGGCTCTTGATTGAACAAACGAGAATAGTTGCACCTGAGTTTCGAGCGGGGTCAACTCCCCCTGGAGCGAGAGCCAGCTTGCGACTCAGGAATGCATAACACGTCATCGAGTCTTAGATAATTAACGTAGTGAAATCATATCAAGATAAATCGTTTTCATTGCACTTATATAGAACCGCCATTTTCGACGAAAAACAAAGTAAGCCGGTACTTTTTGGACTACGTTGATCGAAAACAATAAATTACTTAAAGCAAAAACCAAAAAAGGTCGATCGTAAATGCGTTTCAGCAAAACACTTAGTCCCTATTTTATTTTGTTACCCAATTAATAGTAAGACTCTTAAAACATCAACAATGAGATTAGGTACGAAAATATGTAAAATAAGCTGCAACTATTAGGAATAAACGGTTTGTTGCAATTTTTACTCGCATAAGTATTTTCACTTACCTCATGAAAAACCATTAATAATGAAGAATTTTTGAATAGTTATAAAACAGAACGCGTGCAGAATTTTTCAGGTGACGACGGAGAGAGTTATGCACATCTTTTCCTCGTGCGGAACAGATGTATTCTAGAGCGAGACATTGTGCGCATAAGAGCGAGATCCACTCGACTTACTAAAGCATCTGGAAAAAATCCTTAACGCAACGGGTCTTTGAAGTAAACTTTAAATCCAGAACTGCCAGTCTAGTTCAGTAATTCGAAGAGACATATAAAGTACCAAACAATCCTGCATTAAGTTTCAGTTTGTAGATAGAATTGTACCAGAAAAAAATATCCTAAACTGTGCTATATTTCTATGCGAAATTCTTAGTAAATTCTAAACATATTTTTGTATGGACAGTAGTGATTCATTAGACATGAGTTCCAAATTGGAAATGTTCTGCATATTGCACATACCGTATAGCCTACCTACCTTTCATCCCTGAAAACTAAACCTTTTCCAAGAAAACAGCAGTGAACAAACAATCTGGGAACAGAATTAAATTCATAAAAAAATGTTAAACAAGACTAATGTAAATGTAATTCATACAAATTGAAGTGCTTACAGACGCTATGAGGCATGCACGAACATAAATCTATAGAATATGTAAACCATTCAATATTAACATACGGACATGCACTTTATCTTGGCTGACTTCGAGAACTCTTCCGTGCATTTGTCGACCAGGCGGATCTGTCCGTCGTGACATCAGCCGTACCATTTCCGGACGCCGGAACTGTGGTCTGCAGTCGGAACTCCGTACACGGCTAGAGCTTATTGACGGTGCTCGGGTTTACTTTGAAAGTTAGCAATTTCAGCTACGATTATGCGGAAATTTTGTTGGTAACGTTATCTATCTAAAACTAAGAAAAAACACTTTGCTGATGTCATCAAAGTCAGCCGGGTGATTTGCAAGCATCAGAAAACCAATTCCAATCATCTCTTTATTGCGCGCGTTCTAATTTATTTTTGAACGTTCCCTGAAAATATTAAGTACCTAATTCAAAAGTTTTTTTATAAAATCGTAAAAAACGTAGGATAGAACTTAAGTACTTAAGCATAGGCGAGACTAAAACCAATTATATATTCAATCACCCAAGCCTAAAAGTAACAATCAACCGCTCCAAGTTAACGTGCGCATCATTTTCAAGACGCATCTCAACAAACACAATGCTCAAGCACAAACACAACAAACATAAAAGAGGCGCATCAACTTGAGCGCGATACTGAATATGACATAAAATCCAAGACAACGGCCATTCCATGTACCTAACAACTTAACGCTCGAATCACTGAGCCATTGTTCTTTGACTTTCGTTCATTAAATGTTCAGGGGTTCGCGTCTCGAGGCACATCCTCGCCGGAATTAGCTCTCGTTTATTTAATACTTGTGACAATCAGAAGGCGTCGTCTGGGGCAAAATAACAATCTGCGACGTCATCCTATTACGCGTCTTCTTACTTTTGCGTAAGTTGGCGATGTTTGTACACTGCAGGGAAGCTTGGTTTTGGTACAACTCGGCAATAATTAAAAAAAAAAACTTGCCATGTGCGAGTCGGACTCGCGCACGAAGGGTTCCGTACCATTATTTATACAACATTAGCGATATAACGGCAAAAGAATCACGTTTGTTGTATTTATTTATTTATTTTTAAAGTGTATATACAACTAAATATTCTGTGAATATTTCAAGTGTCTGACTGTTGCCGTTATTACAATGGAGCAAAAAACGGCAAAAAATACATTTTTTTTGGATGGGATTAACATGTTGTTATAGCGGCAACAGAAAGACATCTTATGTGAAAATTTCAACTGTCTAGGTATCACGGTTCATGAGAGACAGCCTGACAGACGGACAGCGGAGTCTTAGTAATAGGGTCCCGTTTTTGGTTACGGAACCCTAAAAAATGTACTTTTTCTGCATTAATAATCTGATGACTTTCTGCTTCGACACCAAACTAAGGAGTCTAAAATCGGTGGATCTAGGTTAAGTATACCTACAGCGGAATTTCGATTTCCACCTTGAAAACCCATGTAAATTTTTAACCTTAAATGTCCAAATTTATCTCAGGTTTAAAATTGGAATATTGGAAACAGATTGTTGAAAACAATAAAAAAGGTTTTTTTTTCGTTTTTACACGCAAGAGAAGTACCTAGCCAGATGCTTTTCCACTTTTGACATTTAATGGCCGCTTGCACGAAAAAAGGGCTAGGGTTTTACTAATAAAGTAATATTGGCTAGTATCCCGTCACAAGCAGTCACTAACCACGTCTAAAATGACAGTTTTCTATGATTTAACGTTCAGTTTACTTTGACGTGTCTTGAGGGCAGGCATGTATGACATGATCAGTTTTTTTCATACGGCTCTGAGTGCTGCAATGCCTTATTAGTTTATTAAATGTCAGAGGCGCTATTTCCTAACGTACTTGCGATCGAAATCGTTTTCATTTTGAAAATCGAAGGCTTGTCTGCATATAAAATGAAAACAATAATTCCGTTTCGAAGTCGATTGCGATTGCGAGTGCGTAAGGCAACTCCTACTCCATAAAAGGCTAGTCCATATAAAAAATAAGTGGGTATAATTGTTTATTGATATCACACCAATATGCTTAATTACTTTATGAAAGTAAACGACTATATGGCAGTGTAACCAGCCCCGGCTTTGGATTAAATTTACACGGCTACAGAAGACATGTGATTTCTCGCAAACTCGAGATAGCTTTATCTTCTAACGACTGTCTAAACACTTCATTACCGCCTCAGATTAAACTGATCCTTTTATTTCGGTATACTCTGTCATTGAACGGCTCATATAATCAGTTGATCGCTGAGTTAGATAAACATTTATTAAAGAGCCTTTTTACAAAGGCAAGCTGACAACACAGCATTTATATTTTTTCTTGAACTATAATCACAAAATACTGCAAGACACAGAATTAAATATACTACGAGTAGATGCACTAATATAGAATTTGAACATTTATATTAATAAACAGGAAAAAAGTGTGTAGCACGTTATACCACGTCTTTTTTTATCTTTATCAGTAGTACGTAAAAAAAAATTGGTTGATATGTCAATGCCTCCTTTAAATTTTTATTGATTGATCGCCTTTACTTTATCATAATTATGGAACCCTTGAAGCCATGCTTATTTATTAAAAGCCACCATTCCTATAAAACCGGAAAAATGCGAATTGAACTCGCGTTGATATGGGTTCCGTAAGATTCTTATAGCTCTTCCTGTATTCTCTAAAAGTGAAAAAAAAAATTGGTATTATTTTTTAAATTATAGGCTCAGTCGCTTTGGAGATAACGGAGAAATGGTCAATCCTTTTTCTAAAATAACCAAGTTTAAGACTATTCATTCAAAAATTGTAGTTTTTTTGGTGACCCATTAATTTTTGGTCCAGTAAATTCGGAGCAAATTGGAGGCGACAGACAAACAGACACGCGTAATTCTATAAGGGTTCCGTATTTCATTTGGACTTACGGAACCCTAACAATGTCAATTACCATAAAGTACAACGTAAGTAGGTTGTATTCCCGGGTAACGCGCTAGCTAGCTTTTGTCCTAAAATTTATGCTATCCCCTAGGAAGGATGATGAAGTAAAATAGCGCTGGGCTAGAAAAATCCACGGCCGACAGACCGCGAAAAACAACGTACATTACCGGCTAAACTTGTCTCAAAAGTTGAAATAGGTCAAAAAAAAAAAAAAAGATATTAGACTTACAAACTCAATATTATTATACTTACCATGAATTTAAAAGTTTGTTGGTTTGTTTGTTCGATTTTTGTTAGTTTGGTATCTACTCCTTCACGCTGCAGCTGCTGAACGACTTTAGATTTTGAAATGGATATAGCTTATACCCTGGATTAACACATTCTACTTTCCCGGAAATTATAAAAGTCCCGAAGGAATAACGGTAATTTAAATCTACGCAGACAGTCACAGGCAGAAGCTAGTTAAAAATATTTTCTATTGTATGTACTAGCTTAAAATATTATTGGTAATTATCTAACCCAATCAAATTGAGGACGATTGTTTCGAAATCTATTCACTCGTAATTACTTAGGACAAAAAGACAGACATGTTAATAGCATTTTTAACTATACATGATTATAACATACATACATATACCATACATAAAATAACTGTTCCATAGATAGCATAAAACAATTTCAAGACCACAAAACATCTTGAAGAACCTATTAAAAATTATAAGTACCAGTCAAACTTGTCATAAATTCCGGTAAACTTCTTAACGAGCAGGCAAAGTTCACCTGTATTCCCGGTTTATAGTTGGAGTCACCTTTTACCTTTAAACTTATTTATTCCACATTCCACCCCTTAACAGGTTCAAATAGGTCATCACCCCCTCGAGTGCAATGCTGTTAAGGCACGCGGCGCGCTGACGAAGAGGGTTGTACAGGATGCATACTCACTATCAAGAAGATCTGCAGATATTCTATTATTCTTCGACATGTACTTTTCACTGAAGTGAAGTTTTTCTTATAAAATTACATTAAATCATTCCTGTTTCCCAGAGGGGTAGGCAGAGACTACTTATTTTGACATGCTAAGATCCTGACAAATCTCTCCCTTCTTCTTCATTCATACATCGAATCATGCATGGACGTCGGTTTCGGATACTTTAGATTCGGCTCTTTCCAGTATTTCTCCGATTTGATTCGATAAAGTACGCCTAGGGGGCCCCATCCGACCCCCCCACTCACTTTCACTCCATATGCGTCTTGCGTAAATCTTCTTTCATATCTTCTTCTTTTGGTTAATTATTGGTAATACACAACATTTTGGCAAAAAAGAATCGAAATTGGGAAGGGAGCCGCTGTGTCTAAGTTTAAATGTAAATTGCTTTTTAATAGAAAAACTAGTGTTGCACAAGGCCGACCGTATGGTCATGGGCGTTAATTTGCTACCCATTTCAAAGAAAATCTCCTTGAAGATGTCACTGTCATTAGAGATGCCAAGTCATTTGTAATTGATAGGAAACTCAACCTTATTGCTGTAGAATGTCAGATTGGCTTTGGAACTAAGTGGGTCACAAATTTAATTCCTTGACTGTACATAAAATAATCCCCTACATACTCATCTTCACTGCACTTCGAGTATTCTCTAGCCCGTCACTACTGAGACCAGCTATGTCCTAAGACGGGATGAGATCGAATCGTCACGAGTGGTTAGCTTCAAGTGCATTCCCTTGCTCTGTGAAGGCCTCTGGCGCTGGCATTAATGAAATACTTACTGCGCACAATACTGGCTTAAGTTGAAAGCTGACAATAAATTCGTTAAAACCACTAGTCAAATAGCTAAGCTATTTTTCTTTTAAGTAGAAATTTAGATACTGAAATACTTCAAGAGGGAACGGAAGTAGTTCTAAAACATAGTTTCTTTAGAATTTTTAAAACGCCCGATTGCCCCGTAGACCCTATAACTCCGGTTCTTATTTGGACACAATTTTAATTTAAACGTCAAAAATTAAACGTCTGAAATTAAAATAATTCTTTATTAATCGACGGAAACTTGATAAGTATAAAATTTTGATTCATCATCAACTTTTCACAACAAGGTTCCATGACGGGTCAACAACTTTACAATCAGACTGTGACTTCACATGTGAATGATCTGGTACAACTTTTGAATCTCAAATGAATTGTACCCGTATAACAAAGTTGTCCTGTACATAGGTAACAAAACTTTATCCGGAAAATACAGCGTACTGTTACGTGAAGACCTCTTTGTCAAATCGTTGTCTCAATTGAGAAACTGTATTTGAACTCCATTGGACGAGTCAGCATTCAACATTTTTAAAGCGTTCATGTTGTAAGCGAAAGCGTATTTAATTAATCGTTTATAAAGTGTTTTAATTTCTCTAAAAGCAAAACAAAATACGTACCTAATGCTTACTCTGCCTTATTTTTCTAACACACATTGACATGCTGTATCGTCACTTCAAGATTATTTTTTATATTTTTTTCTTTTGCCCACGACTCAGTCCAAGAAGTTGTTTATTTCTATTGTCATTGTCTCGAACATTGTCCAAAATGCAATTTGTGGTTACAGAATTATCAACGAGTTTTTAGAGTTGAAAGTAATTCTGTAGCTCTGCCTACCCCACTCTGGGATTACAGGGGTGAAGGTATGTATGTATGTTGTCCCTATTTCCTTACAAAAAGTATCGTAATTCAGTCTCCAGGTAGCTTTCTTTCATTTACTAATATCACGGCCCATGTTAAAGCAACAAACCATCAAGAAACAAACACATAAATTTACATGTTTATAATAATTAAATAAGGTGCTCCACATTTCCCACTCGATTTAAATCGGCGAGCCTGATGAAGGTAAATCGATGGTCAGTCCAGGATAAAAAATGCTGATATCAAACTGGATAATATTAGATAACTCTGTAAGACGCTTAAAAATAAAAATATAATAACGGTATGTCTAAATATACAAACTCTTCTGTCACAAAAAGAAAGAAATTCTCTATGCATTTTCCGCTTTGCTCTTCCCGGCGGTATAGCCCGCGGGAACGCTGGTACGTCGCGATGCACCGAAATCACCTCTCCTCGGAACGCTGCGACATGATTTGTGGGTTGCGCCATAAAGTAATGCCACGCGAGTGTTGCCAGCACTGGATCTGAATTGGACTATTGGAATGGCTTAGACGGAAATAAAAATGGAAATAGGTTTAGGTTGGAATGGACATTCAATTTGGCCAGAGGTGCAATAGGTAAAGAAAATTATGTTATCATCATGTTGTTATTCTATATTATCGAATGTAAATGTTAAACTCAAGAATTATCAGCCTTTTTTGTCCAATTTAGTGTTAATTTACATAAATATCGACTTTAAATTCAGCGACATCGTTGTAAAATCTTTATTTCTGCTATCTTTGGCCGCAGGGTTCATTGGAAAACTGGAGCTCACCACTTAATAATTCGTCGCCGAGCTCACATGCGAGTATTTTTCTGTAAATCAACAATGGAAATAAAACCTCCTACGTTAGCTTACTTCGTCAGGCAGGCCGCATTGACCCACCCTTTAAAAAATCATACGCTACCTACGCATAGCTACCTACTTATAAGCATATTTTTTTGTTACTACAAACGGGATACACACTTTACTAAATGATTCACATCCAAGCAACGACATCGTAAGTAAAACGTTTATAACACAAAAGAAAGGTACACTAAAGGAAATTACTGGTTTCCATTTTTGCCGTGTAGAGTGCGCTTGGGTACAGCGGTAGCGCTGGAGTGCTCTCCAAACGGCTGGGTGGATTTTGTCGCGCATTATGGCGAGGAACAAATAATGTCGAGTTTAACAGCCTGCGCACAGCTCTGCTCTTGTTAGCGGGAAGAAAACAAGATTTACAACGTGTAATTATTTCCAAACCACGTTTTATTGCTGGCCATTCCTAAAATGTAAGACAAGAAAAACGAAGATTTTTGATTGTTGTATATACAGATGTAGAACCGACAGTTAAGAGGATTGTGAAGCTAAACAATTCCTTACAAAATACGGTAACGCTTTTCTCCTTAAACCTATTCTGATTTTTATGATTTTTTAATGTCTTGCTGATAGATGGGTGAATCAACTTTTAAGGTACTCCCTTTTCTTTTGCGGTAGGTATTAAAACTTTCCTGGTGACTTATGGTTAATAAAATTATGTATGAATATTTAAATCAGACCACCATATTTACAGACCTTACACGTTAAACATCTCAAATATTTTTTAATTTTCGAAAAAAATTGGTAACTCAGGGGAAAATGCACATTTTCCATACAAATCCTAGGGACAACATTGTCCCCTGCGTTACCAACTATATTATTATTTAAAACTGTACTATTATAAATCAAATAATTTCAAATGTTAGCCTTTTTGTCTGATTTAATAAGTGTGTAAGCCACGTCATTAACAAATATATAATTTTTCTAAAAACAAAGAATTTGTAAAACATGTCGAAAAATGGGGTTTACCTTAAAAGTTGATTCACCCAGATCCTATTAAAAACACGTTTTCCTTTCCTAGAAAATGTTTCGAACTGTACAGTGGAACTGGATTTAGTGTGAGAAACGTTATGGCCCGGAGCTGAATTAGTATGGAAAATTTTCGACAGCTACATGATTTAAGAATTGGTACGCAATCCTCTTAACAAACAAGAGAAGCATTTAAAGATCGCTAAATATTTTCGTTTCATTATTTCCACCGGCCTTAAACAGGAATGAGGAATATTTTCTAACAGCGGAACATAAACGACGCTATTAATAAAGAAAATCTTATTTACTGTCGTTCCACTGAAGACTTTTGAATGCGAGTAAATGTCTTAGGTTCAGCTAAATCATGATTCTGATTGAATATTTCACTCCATCTTTAAAAGAAACTTTATAAATATGGTAGTCCGTTTTCAAATAGGGAACAAAAATCTCATTCATTTTTATTTATTTGTACTGTATATTCTAACAAAAATTCCTAAAATCGTTTCGAATTTAAACTGGCTCGCAAACACGACGGGAGCTCAAATAGTGATTTAAGAGTGGCTCTGAACTCAACTGTATACACTCCGCATGTGAAAGTGCCAACAATCGAATTGGGAAATTGTATATTGGGCTATATATAAGACCGTGACAGAAACAAAGTATGGAAGCGTTTGAATCCCTCTTCTTCGAAACAGATAATCATTTGGTTTAGTTGCCAAGAGCCGATGTAAGAATGACCTAAAATACGAGCTAATAAAGTGTGTCTTTAAGTCTTAGTGATCGAGGGAGTTGTATTAGAAGTTCTTAATTTGCGATAAAAGTTTTTCAAGAAACTTTTCCAAACCGCTACTTAAGTAGGTACCTATGTTATTTATTAGCAACTTTTAGGAGTTGTCAGTTTTAGTGTTTGTACCAACTTGTATCAAATAATTAGTAGTTTGTCTACCAGCAAAGTGGCAGCAAATTTATAAACATCCAATCAAAACAGAATTCGACGTAATTTTGATCTTTATCTTATCCAACACCAGAATATAAACAAGCCTACATGCGGGTAGATCGAAAACTTGCATGACAAGCAGACGAACAGCCTCTACTTCAGTCGTCTCGTGACCTTGGCTCTTGTAATAGTCCCAATAAGTCCCGAGTTTTATTATGTGTGAAAATAATGATAGTTTCATGCAAGGTAGGTAGATAAAAAGTTTTAGAAGCGATTTGTTATATTTTCAATTTATAGAATTTTATTTCTACTAAAACTAACAACGCCGTCAACTGCAAAATAATCAATACTTGCCAGAGGATTTATGGATACAACATTCCCTCCACTTCCCGCTGTTGTATTTATAATACGATGACATTATCGCAAGTTCCGTCAAAACTTTTCAAACTTTAGCAAAATGACTAATGCTTCTTTGTTTGCAAATATCATTTATTCCTTTTTATATTACAAAACAAAAGGGGAACAAAACGAAGTAACAAAGTTTGCTTATTAAAGTTCGGTCGAGAACAAAAAGTATTTCTTTTTAGATCTGAATCTCGGGTCATTAAGAAGTCAAGTTAGCATACATTTTAATATCGCGAGACAGCTGTCTCTGAATTATGACTACAGTGGCACAAGCTTTTTTGTGCCGCCGGCTAAATAAGGCGCCGCCTGAGTCTCCGCTGAATTAGAACAATCTTTTTTCCCAAATTTTAAAAGCAGAAAATGACAACGCCTGCGGCAAATCTAAGTTTGCGACGCAATGTTCTGTAGGTACATTTAAAAACTTTTCTTGTTGTTTACTAAAACATCTACTTGGTTTTAAATATAGAATATGCGTAAAATAATTCTAAAGTCGTGACATTCGAGTTTGATGACCCTCGACGAAGATACTAAACTTGTATACCCGCAATTTTCTGAGATATAAAGTAAGTTATTTTTCAATGAATATCAAAATTGTCAGCTAACAAAATTATATCATTATTGATCTAGTGGTACATAAAAAAAATTTTTACGTTTATAAAATACGTTCTGTATCTACCTAGTATGTATCCTAAATTTATACGAACAGGGTACAAAATGCGTGGATGTGTTTCAAGTTTTCGACATTAAGAAATTTTGTGATATCCCTAAAGCTTAACAGGCAGAAAGGCTTTATGTATTAAGATCACTGTTTCACTTGAACTTTAAACATCTTTAAGTGTACATAAAGATTAATAAATTGAGTATTAAGTCTGTCAAGCGAGTAGAGACCACGGCCGTTTAGGTGATTTCTTAAAATGGCAACGCTATTGTCTGCCAACTTCATCATGATCATTCATCACTTCTAATAAATAGTGTGTCGGTTTTATACATCCTTACTACCTATAGCTACACGCTACTAATACATCATAATACATTAATTCAACAAAAACCAAAAAAAACGAATACCAAGTTTTGTCACCAGTTCTATTTTATTTGTTTTTCATAAGCAAATAAAACAAAATCGCTTGACAGACTTAGCAAGGATTAATGCGTGTACGGACGATAAGGAAATATGGCGACCACTTGAATAATTTCGTGCCTGTATAATTTGACAAATTATAAAAAATTCCACATATTGTATATTTGACGACATATAAAGATGTTGCGACAATTGACTAAAAACAAAATATGACGGTGTATGAATTTTATACTTGAATAGTAGTATTTTTTTTATATTTCGGCTTGATAAGACTTAAAACCTTTTGAAGCATTGCCTTTCTAATACTTAGACAATTTTATGTTTTAAAGGTAGACATTTTTATACATCGCCATATTTTCTTATAGTCCATACACGCATAAATCTTTACAAGTTTTATTTATCATTACATTTGTTTCTATGTCGAATTTGCCTTCCAGCCACGTAATCCGAGCATGTTTACCGTTTGCATTACAGCCCTAAACATCACTAACTCGATCCAGAATGCTTGAGCCCTTAATCTCCAGGTGTTCGGAACGTTGTAAAGGCCTGTTTAGATTGGTTCACGACATAACCCGGGTACAGTTCAGCACGGCGACAAATTTAACTTGCACAAGCATGTTTGCGTATATTATTTAGATAGCTTAGACACAGTCAGGTCGCTGATTAAGGTATTGTTGGCTGTAGACAATTCTAGGAATCTCATCTTGACTTGGCTATAAACCGTTTTAGGAAACCTAACTGTGTAGCGTGAATCCACTTTTATAGTACTCATTTTGTAGTGTGATGTAA
Organism: Acleris sparsana; assembly: GCA_923062465.1. Lineage (NCBI taxonomy): Eukaryota > Metazoa > Arthropoda > Insecta > Lepidoptera > Tortricidae > Acleris > Acleris sparsana. Next base: position 6,054,203 of record OV281289.1, read on the forward strand.
AATATATTCGAAAATCTAATTAAAGGCCAATATCCTAACCTCAACCGGTGCATTCGCTGTGATTACTGCATTTTGGTTTACGTGTACGAATTTTTTTCAATAAAACTTACCCTAATATTATTAGTTACACGAGTTCTCATTCATGTTTTTATGAAATAATGTTAAAATACCGAAATAATAAAAATGGGAACTGTCAGATTTTGGTCTTTAATTAGATTTTCGAGTATAGTGATTTATAGCTAATACAAATTAAAGGATCCCTTTGACTGCCACATTTATGGTTTCTATTATTAAAAGTCAGACATTTGTACCCATATTGTTTATGTTCATAACTTTATAATTCGTCATAACGCTTTATAATTCGAACGTTAACTATTCATAATGTTAAAATTATATATACAAAAGCCATAACCTAAAACCTAACCTAACCTAACCTATAACATTCAAAGGCATGTGAAAAATGAGTCAGAAATATTTTAGGACATACTTTCATACTATCAATTTTATTATTTTAATTCATACGGTTTTTCTACCAAACGTTAATTACAACTTTTTTATATAACGAAAATATTAAACACTATAATTTAAAGAAAAAACAATAATTATTGTTTGACAAATACACTGCAACTCAACATACCTCTTGCTTTTAATATTCTTATATCTACAATTATGGAAATCATTAAAAGGCAACACTTAGTGGTAACGGAGGCGGTTACGGGGGGCAGAGCCTCCTGCCTAACCAAAATACCCGTACTATAGACGATAAATCTAGATCAATAGGTTAGGTTAGGTTAGTATTTACTATCCAGAAATAGGAGCTCCGCGGAGCGGAGCTCCGTCGACCCCGTCACATCATACATTACTTTCGTCCGACATGATTGCAAATATTAAACAGTACACGAAACACTAAATGCTGCAGGTAGGTTTACGCGGCAATGCTTCCTACCCGCTTTATTTGTGTTATTATATTAGTACGCCGGCACAAAAGTTCGCCTTTAAAAAAGTGAGTTACTTACTTCAAATTGTATTTGTTGTACTGTTATGACCTACAACTTTTGACCTCAAAACATTTATAACAAGTACAATTATTACCTTTGGCATTATGAACTTAAATTATTATGACATAAATTGGCATGACTATGAATTTTATGACTTCCAACAGAAAGACCCGCAATAATTGACATTCCGATGTATAATCATCAAAATTATGACTATTAATACGTATAATGTAAAACGAATTGGCAAACAATAATCGAAACTTTAACTTTATGGCAGTCAATAGAGACCCACAAATTAAACATCACTATAAGAAGGCTGAAATTTATATTTCATTTTTGAAACAACACAGGGCAAATGGTCATAAGCTTTTTTTAATAATAATATTACCTATATAAAACTCGAGGACAATTGAATTTTCTGCGATCTGAACTATATTGACATTTAAAATAGCAGGTACTCTTTAAAAAAACTTTGACTACATCGTAAACAAATCTTATATTATAAATACGATAGTTTGGACATTTTGTTACTCAATCACGCCATCAGAACGGCTGAACGGATCTGAATGGAATTTGGCACAGACGTAGATTATCTGGAATATTGGACAGCTTCGTAGGGAATAGCGATAAACGACTTCTACGCGATATTTATGTCTTACTTTTCCAGAGATGATGAAATGAAGCGTTAAAATGAAAACATGTATGTTTTTCAAGAAATGCAAAAAATCAATAAAACCAGATGTTTAATTTCTTCTTATTAGGCAAAGTTACACCTTTAATCATTTCAATCCTTCTGATATTGCCCTTCGTCATGGGTTTAATATAGTGTCTAGACATTTAATAAAGTGCTCAGACGGTAAATAACGTTTGATATCGATTTATTTCAGTCATTCGTACGTACCTGAACGGAAGAACTTTTTCAACATTTTAAAAGTAAAAGCTGATTGCTGTTTATGTTAGTGTAAGATTATAGTAACATTTTTTTTAAAACTACTTTTTTACAGAAAGGCAGATGAAAAACGAATTTAAAAACACGTATGTTTAAAAATTACTCTATGCTTCTCTTTTGTTCTGAAAACAAACTTTAAGTATATTTAAAAACCGCATGACAAAACCTCCTTGATCACTTTTTTAGTTTTACATCCAGCTACAGTGGTAGTGTGTGTATTAGTTCGTCTATTGTTTCTTTAGGGCGAGGAAGGTAAACGGAGCGCGAGTAACAAATTCACCAATGGGATTACATGATTTTCCAAGCTCCTGAGAGTGAAGCTATCCTCCTATTGGTGGATTTCTTGACACGCACCGTTAAAGCTACCTCGCATAGTTCTGATGGAACCCCCGCCTCAGGTAGGTATCATTTCCTCTTGTAACTAAGAAATGTGAAATTTTATCCTTTGTAAGGCATACGCCCCCTTTCCTCCTCCTTTTCCATACATCCCACTCATTCCCCGCTTGTAATATTACGAAATTAATATACTTTTTTCTGTCTTTAAATAAACGCCTACGTGGGTTCGTCAGAAGTTATTCATCGAGAAAACAAACATTTATAACCTTTTCTTATTCTTTTTTTGGCAAGGAAGGAATAAACAGTATTATTTTATTCTATAAATAGCGTTTGATCCGTTTAATGTTGTTTCAATGGGATGGGAATTATTTAATCGTCCTTACATATAATTGTACCTATATCTATGTATGTATTTCACAAACAGAAAATAACAAACCAAAAAAAGGAACAGAAACAGAAAAAGTATGTACAAAGGCGAACTTATGCCTTTAAGGGATCTCTTCCAGTTAACTTTTGAACGATTGAGAAATGAATAAAAACAACGGATGGCTACGGTTTAATGTTTTATTTTGTTTAATTGTTTTCATAGATTTTTTGTAATAGATTTTTTATACGGGATGTCTTAAAAATACACGTCAAGCCGAAAGGAGGAAACAGGGCTAGCTAAATAAAATCTAAGTAAGTACTTAAAAAACACAGCCACTCAAACAAAAAGGTTATTGACGGTTTTATTACAGAAAACCGGCCAAGTGCGAGTCGGACTCGCGCACGTAGGGTTCCGTACCACTATACATCTAAATAAATGTTTTTCTTTATTCTTTATTATATTGGAGTTGATTGAATGAAAGGTAAAATGCGGTTTACGATTTATAACGTATTAAAAAATAACTAATTATTAGATCTCGTTCAAACCAATTTTCGGTGGAAGTTTGCATGGTAATGTACATCATATATTATTTTTACATTTATCATTCCGACACACATTTTTCCACTTTGGAAGCGTCTCTCGCGCAAACTATTCAGTTTAGAAAAAATATATATTAGTAACCCAATATCATTTTTGAAGACCTATCCATAGATACCCCACACGTATGGGTTTGATGAAAAAATAATAATTGGGTTTCAGTTCTAAGTATGGGGAACCCCAAAAATTTATTGTTTTTTTTCTACTTTTGTATGAAAATCTTAATGCGGTTCACCGAATACATCTACTTACAAAGTTTCCATAGTATAGCTCTTATAGTTACGGAATAAAGTGGCTGTGACATACGGACGGACAGACATGACGAATCTATAAGGGTTCCGTTTTTTGCCATTTGGCTACGGAATCCTAAAAATGGGAGAAAAATAAATATTTGCAATCACAGTTTTGTTTGAGTTGTTTTTTGTAAGTACTTGAAACGTTTTTTTTTTCCTTTGTTGATACTGCGTGCCCTATAATCCCCCTTTCGGGTTGACATTGATTTTTAGGACACCTATATGTGAGTAAATTATGTATCAATTTAACTTTTTATACGATACGCGTATGTGGGTCGTAAGATAATAGAACAAAATAATTCAAATAATCTAAATAATGATTTGCAACTGTTATACTGTTATATTCCTATACCTCAATAAATCCCAGTTATACATAAATTATGTCTCAACCCAACTCGGTCTGGTTCCAGTCTAGGTCAATCTGTATCCATTAAGAGATGAGCTTCCAGAATATCCATCAATATTCTCCAGTGCAACGTCCATTGCTCCCGAGGTATCGGATTAACTCACTTTAATGTTTCAATAAGCTGATGGACATTCATTCACAGCACAAAATGTTATTCACCAAAGTAGAAAGATTAACAATGACGTTGGATAGTTAACATTTAAAATTTGAAATACATTATAGTGTTTAATTGTAAACCATTTCAAATAGGTTTCATTAGGAATTAATTTAATAAAACCTGCTTAATACGTTTACATCTCAAAACCACGCAACATATATTTTCTTACCATATAGTAAACGAATTACTAGTATGACTAAAACTCTTAATATCTTTACCCCAAAATGCCTTAAATTCAAGAATTACCTAATCTTAATATGCCTGTAATTTTAATGCAGTTTGATTAAATTTCGTTCGAATGACTATTTTACTATACCGTCATTATATTATTTATTTGACGATTAGAAACATTTGTCAAATGTGTGACAGACACACAGACACACACGTAAAATTTTAAACATCCCGCTGTATGCGTCAGGGGTTAAAATGTACCATTTTTGTTTTGGAAACGGATCCTTATATCTATAAATGTTTTTTACATACAACTCCACCTGGATAAAACAAGGAAAACAATAGGTAGGGAAAAAAAAACCTTCGCGAATTAATTTTACAAGTTTGTCGGCATGATTAATAATAATCCAATTTTATTAACAGCTGTCTTAACGCTAAAAATCTCGGAGTTAAACCGCAGACATATCAAGATCATCAGGGTTCCTTGCTAACTACGGAACTCTAAAAATAATCTAATACTCGTATAAAGGCTGTTGTAGTAAAAGACGAAAAAAATCAAAGAAGTAGGAAAATAATATAGAAAACTAGCTACTGCCCGCGACTTCGACCGTGTAGATTTCGATTGTCGTTATTCCCTCGGATAACATTTCCAAAGAAAAGATTCCGGGATAAAAACTATGTCATGTCATATTCACGGACCTAACCTATATATGTGACAAGTTTCATCCCGATTGAAGCGTGATTAAGTAACAAACATCCAAACATCCAAACTTTTTCATCTATACATACATACATACATTAAATCACGCCTGTTTCCCAGAGGGGTACGCAGAGACCACTATATTTCCACCTGCTACGATCCTGCCAAATCTCTTTCTCTTCTTCCACATTCATACATCGAGTCATGCACGCACGTCGGTTTCAGCTACTTAGTATTCATTTATAATAACATTCAAACTTTAAACAAGTTCGCGTAGTTACAGGTACCGCCGCTACGCCAGGCAATCCGCAGATACCCACATCTGTCGTTTACTCATTACAACGTCCCGCATTTTCTCTTAACACTGCTAAGCCAGGAATTCTGCATGCATTTCAAAATTGCAGAACCAACCGAGATAGTACCCAGTCCCGCCTCAAGGTAACAAAGGATTATTAAGCCGAGTGAGCGACATTACAAAGAAATGTGGGGTAGTAAGCACTGTCCTCAGCTTGTGTACCGAAATATTATGCAAGCAAGTGCAGAAAAACTAAATGAAAGCTGCTCTTAGTTAAATGACGCTGCTTTGTACAAATAATTTAACCCAACTGTTGGATTAACATAAAGTCGAGGTAGTTTTAACTAACAGTGCAAGGAAATCTAGGTTATGCTTAAACTAGACTCCGGGTACGCATTTTGAAGTTTGTTTAATAAAGTGCGTCGCTAAGTCAATTACTAACGCAATAAAGTTGTTTTTTTCGCATTATAGTTATGTCGACTGTTTTTCTTTTACAATAGTGGACCTTCAAATTTTTTATAATATTTTAACTCTAACGACATTATCAATCTATGGCATCTGCAAACCGAATAAATAAAAAAATATGTTTATGATTTCAAAATGATTGCTAAAATTGAAACGAAAACTGCTACGAGTATTTTATACGATACCTAATCAATCATACAATGACATGATCGTGTTAGAATTGTTTTCCCTAATTCTGTCTGAAAGTTACATTTCAATGGAAATTTCTTTTAAATCGATTTTAACCCTCATAAGTTTACTATTGTTTTCCATCCAAAAAATAGTTTTTTTTAAATTGAGAAACAAATGTTCGTTTAGAAAAATATCGCTTAAATTATTTGATATTTTACAATTGACCTACAGTTTCATTAATAAATAATGATAAGCATGTACTTAATTAATATAAAAGCATAATATTTCCCATTTACTTTGGTATTAATGAACCTTATTTAGTTATTCGTTTAACCATCTAAATGGCCGGTGGCCAAACTAATAACATTAACTGTTCCAGCTGCTCTTATTTACATGTAAATAATTATAGAGTCGCTACGATGCAACCAATCAGTTGCCGGTTCACCGCACGTTTAATTAAATCAAATAACGTCATTAACCACGACCAAAATTATCAAATTATTATTACTGTTCAAATGCAGCTGTGGTTCTAATTATTAACTGTAGCTCTGTTCATATCGCTCCATGGTATCAAATTTAATATGGGAACATAAGCGGTAGCACCTCATAAAGCGGCCTCGATTCGTGTGACCGCCACATGCAATTTCAGCTGATTTGCATATCTTAGTTTCAAAGGTTTATGGTTCGTGTCATTGTTAGCAATTTCAGTTTCAGTTAAGATAGGGTTGCCACGGATGCGGACAATATTTGTTATGCAGATTAAGCGCCTGATTACAAATTCTATATACATTTCACTCCTTCCGGCTGTCGTCGAACTATAATGGTAATTTATATGACTCAATCCGATTGTGGCGAGAGCGGAGCTTACTATCTTCAATATTCTATCTGCGGTCAGTGATCTAACTACAACTCAGTTTAAATCCTATTCTACAACACTTAATCATAGCTAAGAATTAAACCGATTATCAGTAACAGTATATTGAATTTGTTGTGCAACCTGAAGCGGATTTTCTTGAGGGAGCAAGTTTGCCTGTGAATGCAAAATTGATAGTTGTTTAGATAAAATCGAGCAACTTCCTTTGGTTTTAGAGGTAACTAACTCCTTATCGAGTTTGTTTGAAGTTAAGAACTTTAAGTTATGATTTTGTCACACGCAACGCGCGTTAAATAAATTGTGTTTCACAACGTTAAAAATAGCAATCATTTCTTGCCCCTTTCCCATTTGATTGGAGGAAATAAATTTTATCAAAATTACAATTTGGTTTATGAATATCAAATATGCATTTGGAAATGCATAGTAAAGTTTTTTTTCACAAAAACAACATGGTCTCTCAATATAAAAAATCTCGTCGGCCAATATTTGCCTGTCAGTTCATTATAATACGGACTATCATTTTCGCTCATGGTTTCATAGTTCGTAAACCGTTAGGGGGCTTAATGTGGCTGCGATTTATAGCGTGAAAAAATATAGTTAACATCATCCGTAACTTTTTGACACGTATACATAATATAAGTACGAGAGTGACGGTTGCCTTATTTACATTTTGTCACTCGATAAACGCAACCATCATACTAGTTCCGAAGAAGGGTGACGAAATCAAAAACAGTTTATTATTATGGTGAGCGTAAAGGACAGAGCTATAGCTCTGTCCATTTCTCGCATCGTAAACTGAACTGCGTTGCTATGTCATAAATGTCATAATAATAATAACCCCCCCAGGAACTTTTTAAAACCGGGTGTTAAAAAGATCGTGCTTATAGAAGGCTATGTGAAATAGTATTTTTCGCAATCGTGTTATAATAGAAAGCTTGATTATGACATTATTGTGAACATAACTTTTTGTACGAATTCGTTAAAAATAATAATTTATGTCATTAATACGAGTATATAAGAAAACAAAATATCGTAAGTACCTACTATATTGTCTAGTTCTACTATCCGGCTTATTTTACACAAGATAATTGAAAATAATAGTTATCACACCACCGGCGTCAGTTATTTTGCAGTACTGTGCTGTGATTGGCGAAATACTAGCCAATCACAAAGCGTAGTTTTTTTATTTTGTATGCCCTGGTTACAGCAGCAAGTTTAAGTAGATTTTTGGGGGGACATTTGCAACGTCAAGAGATGGCGGATGTGTAATTTGTTTTATTTTTTATTTTTGTGTATTTAGGTGTTCGAAGTTATTTTCTGTTAGTGATTTGTACTTTTAATGCCTTTGTGTTGCACAGTGATAGAAGACTTGGACTTATTTCGTGTATCTGGCATCTCACTTCTCGTTTCAAGTGGACTCGCAGTGGTACAGAGGTTAAAACTATCTTGGCCTCTGTCCTACACATCACCGTACAACGTTGCCCCCAATCTTCGTAGAGAAGATTGGATTGTGTTTTATTGCTATACTGATTTATACTTATATATATACTTGACACTGGCGAAATCACTTCATTGTGGAAACGCCATATTCCCGCGGTAGTAGCTGTTCAAGTCACCGCGGGGAAAAGAAAAAAAAAGAAGTATATTTTTGACGATTTATGACGCGACGCTGCTACGTTCTGAACTGCCATAGATTGGCAATTTTGTATCGGATCGAGTCACCTTAAACAAGGACACATATTATTGAAATACGAAGTTCTATTTTCAAAGGACGATGGGTAAAAATGTCCCCACCCACCAACAGTGATGAAACATGTGCCAGTTTATAGATCTTGGCAATATGATGTATTTTTTCTATGGCGACGATCACCATATGTATGGGGTTTTCTTGAAAAATCATAATCTTATCGTATGGAACTATGGAATTTGTTTGAAATTGAACACGTATGTAGATGATTTGCCTTGCCTGGCCCTTTGTTTTCATTAAAAAAATCCCATTGATTTTGCTACGAAGATAAGTATTTTGTCTTTTATTGGGTCCTAATGAACATATAGACCTGCAGCCCGTTACTGTAGGAGGGGGGGGACGGGGTCCATACAAAATTGCCCATCACCCTTTCTTTTGGTTGTCTAGAGCGTATCGAAACAGTTATTTCGGTTGTTTCGGAAGAAATATACACTATTCAACGATGAAAAGAGTGACGTCGCAGTATTCTCTATGAAATCTTAATACACAGATTTTAATCGACGAGTACAAAATAGTTATTTTCATAATCGTGTTATAAAAGAGAGCTTTTTAGTCGAGCAGGCCACGAAGCTTGCTGAGTGGCCTAAGTAAGGTACGAGATTAAAAAGCTTGATTATGACACTATTGTGAACAATACTTTTTGTACGAGTTCATTAAAATTAATAATTTAAGTCATTAATACAATCACCACCACATCGACATTTGTATCAAACCACGGCGTCCGTAATTGTTGCAGTACTGTGCTGTTCTGTTGGCTAAAAACTAGCCAATCACAAACCGTAGTTTTTTTAATTTTTTTATGCCCTGGATACAGAAGCAGGTTTAAATAGATTTTTGACAGATGACGCGACACTGCTACGTTCCGAAACGCCATAGATTGGCAATTTTGTATCGGATCGAGTCTCCTTAAACAAGGACACATATTATTGAAATACGAAGTTCTATTTTCAATTTTTTTTCAGTTGTCTTGAGCGTATCTAAACAGTTATTTCGGTTGTTTCGGAAGAAACATAGACTATTCAACGATGAAAAGAGTGACGTTGCAGTATTCTCTATGAAATCTTAATACACAGATTTTAATCGACGAGTACAAATAGCATTTTTTCAGATTCATTATTCACTGAGAAGAAGCTAAAGAGTTTCAACGGCACATGGTATGACATGGTGCTTTCCTACATTCCTTCGCTCCTCCAATGTCTGTCATCCCGTAACAGAGTAACGAGAAGAGAGTTAACTTACTTCAAAAAACCTTATCCCTCTTCCCTCGGATTCTTTCCAATTCTCGGCGATGTAAAATTCTTACCAGACCCTTAACAGATTTACTTTCGCAATAATAATATTTGTACTATGTAGTAAAGATTTTATAGCTGAAAACCATATCAAATCTAAACATTAAATAGGTAATTTGTGCGGTGAAGCAAAGCGTTACCAGCCGCATCCTAACATTTTCCACATGCCACAAACATTAAACGTATATGGAAACTGTGGTTTACCATATTTCCAAGAACGTCGTGAGCCAGTGGATCAGTAATGGCAGCGATTAGAGCCGCGGGCGCAGGGTTTGTCAAAATTACGCGCAAGATGGCCGCGCCGTGACCGAGTGGACCGGCCGCTACACGTGTTTCGAGTCGTTTTCAACACGCTAGAATGGGAGCTTGTAACAATTTTAACTTAGTAAAGTGAGATAACTGAAGTAACTAGGTTTTAATAGCAAACCGATTAATTGATTTAGAACTTTTTTTATTGTAGTCGAAGTATGATAAGCATACTTATATTCATAACATGATGGAGTTCGTGGATGTGTTGTTTCAGGTTGGACACGACCTCCAATTATGAAGAAAACGACAAGCGATGATGAGTTTATGTCCTACCAACTTACTTGTATCATATATTTAAGATGCGCTAATTGTTAAATATTTTAAAGATGTATATTCTGCAGTCATTATAAAGGTAAATATTGTCGAGGTAATTTTGTACTGGCACAAAGTACATAAACCTTAAACCAACAAGATTGTTAAATCTAAAAGGTAAATAGGGTAAAGCGCCTGACAAAAAGAAAACTTCTTAATCACAGTGGCGGTGAGACAGTTAAAATTACACCCGCAAAGTGAGGTTTAACTGCAGAAAGTTGGTTAACTGAAGAATACGGGTTTTCGAGGCAACGCTCTAGTTCGCGGCGTGTTACCTAATTAACCTCTTCAAGAATGAATACGAAACACGTAACATGGCAAAAGGGGTTTTGTATGATTTTAAGCTTAGCTTATAAAAACGGAGGTGAGTTTTCATTTCAGTTTTACACCTAAAATGTTGGACGATATTTCATGTTAATAATGTTGGATTTTTAATGCAGCAAGTAAAATAAACTTTAACGAAGTTGTTAACGAGAACGTGTTGCCCTCTTTCGACGCATGCCATGGTTTTTGGTTACACATTTTCGAAAGGATAAATCATCGCTTGCCTTATATTTAATCTATTCACATTTAGTTTTTAATGTCTGTTTTCGGATGTATGTACTTTCTTTTATTTTCCTGTTATTTTGTAAATTTGTCTATTCTCTTGCATTGTCCTTCCTTATTCTACTCTAAGGTTAATTGGAAGAGAACCCATATGGGATAAGTTCGCCTATGTGCATTATCTATAGTGATGCAAAGTGTTTTATAATTGTTTATATGCAATAAAGACTTTACATACATACATACATACGCATTTTTACCACTCTATCTATAGAATAGACGTCAGCTATTCAGCATCCAATTTCATCAAGCTCATCTATTGACGCTATTGCGTTTCTTGACAGATTAAGTAACATGTTTTCAATACGTTTCTGAATACTTGTGATCTGATACCTACCTACCTGACCTATTATTTAAATCTTTAGCTGTTTAATGCAGGGTTAAGATTCTAATTACCTGTAATCATACATTGTCAACGTTTTGATAGCTCCTATTTACTTGACAGTAATGGCGGCCGAGTTAAAAACAATACCTTCACAGGTCAAAGATGATATAGTTTTTACCGCTTAGAATAGAGGTCCCACGTACGGTCGGCCTTATAAGAAGCTGCACACTTTAGTACTCTGTCACTTTAACGTCATGTTTGAAATGATAGACTAATCTGTCAAAGGCGTTTAAGCGACAAGGTACAAAAGTGTGCACCTACTTATAAGGTTGACTGTACCATACTGCTCAATGAAATAGACTTTCAGATATCGGCTCCCGGCCCACAACAACGTCTTCTTCGAGACCACACTAATCGTTCGCTAGATTGTCTCGCACTCACGATTTCCTCTCACGTCCTGAGAGATTATTTGCACATTGTGACATCTTCCAATATGATGTTTCTCAATTACTTGTTATTATCTTTACTATGAGTACATTTTTTTCCTTTGTGGTGTTAGTTATAATAGTAACAACATGATTAACTTAGCTCAAACATAATAACAACAACAACAACAACCATTGATATTTTTAACAACAGAACAATACCTCAGCTGCCAAGTCATCAAATTTATTGTCAATTTAAACGAAATGTACGGAGCAATTTGTTCTCAAAAGGCGCTTCAGGTTTGTACTTGTCTCTCACTTGCTCTCATACGCTCTTATTAAGAGCGAGTGAGAGAGTACACACCCGAAGCAGTGATTACAGCCTGTATAATGCTAGAGTTATTAAAAAGTAATTAGGGTGCGGTTAAAGGTGATTAGACTCGCATAAGAGCATAAAATATAAGAGCGAATGAAAAGAAGAACAAACCCGAAGGTTTTTTTTAATAAAGCGATGATAACAGTAAAAGTTGTTTTTTAATTATGCATAAATTTATTTCATAGCAATTTTTATAGCATAAGGGAATTTTAAATAAAATACCTAAATTAACTACAACTTGAAGACTGCTTAACACTGAAATAAGAAAAAAAGGGCACTGTGATTTTCTCTTTAGTTAGTGATACTTATTGAAGGAAGTTTGGTTACCTGAGACATAGACAAAGCGCCTGCTCATCTCGGTAACTAATAAAACATAATGTGCGCCAGGACTCCACGGACCACGGACTCCTTTGTATTCGCAGCCGAAACCCTGCCATTTCTCTATTTTTATTTATGTAGCCTCTTCACCTGCTCCACATATGTCTGACCATGCTCAGTGTAAGGTTCCGAAGCCATTTCTACACAAAACTGTCTCAAATCAAAAAGTTCACCAGCAAATCTTCATGGCACTTACATCCTTTTGTTGAGAAACGCACCAATAACTCAAAAACGAGTTGAAATGTTTTTTTGTTCAAACTATTTATTTAGCGGTACCTTTGTGATTATTTTGATATTTATGGAACAATCGGAGCGGTTAATTTCAAAAGTATACACGTAACAAAAAAAACTGCTTAAGAACCTTGAAGTGTTTTAAAAAGAATTATCGAAATATGTGCCGCCACACGATGATTTATGCTGAAAAATATTGTTTTCATCTTCTGCTACACGTATGGCGTTATAAATATTTATTTTTGTTATTTAAGTACTTAGCGGCTTATACAAACCTGTCATTTTTTCTACGGAACCCTAATAAAAATAACTAATACAATACTCACAACACTAATTTCATAGACAATTTGCGCCCCTAAACCACCCCCGAAATTCATTTCACCACGTCAAGCGTGCTTGTAGCCGTACCATGACTTACAATTACCGTACCTACTCGCTAGAGTCGAATGCTCTGTCCCTCGCACTCTATAAGATGACTCTAAATACTGAGAGAGACAGAGCATTCAACTCGCTAGCGAGTACGGTAATCATAACTCATTGTAGGGGTACTGGGGTATCCGATGCCCCAGGGACACCTCTCACGCTAACTCAGGTGAAGTGCAAGTGGTCAGAAGATAATTTTATACGGATGTGGCGCCAAAACCGCGGTAACGCTGCGGTCGACGGTTAGAATCGCGTCTGTGTTCGTGTATATTGTGTTGGCTAAATTGGAACACACGATACAACGTACTTTAATAACAAATGTATACCTAGTAGTAGTTCAAAAAACGGGAACACCCAAATACCTACTCCAAAATATTTTTTCCAAATATTTATTTCACCGAATTTTATTTTTTCCGAAAGCTATGCTATGCTGGAGCTATTTTATATAATTCAATTACTACACGTTGGTGAGGTTAGGATTGATTTATAAACGATATCAAAAAATAAAGTCTTCTATCAAAATATTGCATTCGGAATTATGAAAATTCGGTGAACAAAATATTTGGAAAAAATATTTCAGAGTATTTGCAAATAAAAGTAGACAGTGGAAATTGCTCAAATGCAATAGTAGATGGTGCAACAAGGGACTAAAACAATCTATAATGACACAAGATGTTAGCCACCCAAGAGGGGTGGGGGTATAGCGAGTGCATTATGGTTGTTTAGTCTCGCGTTAATCACTCTACTATTCACTTTGAATGCGAGGAAAAAAAACGACGTTCTATATAAAAAATATTGATAATAACAAAGTTTCTTACAAATTTGTTGGTTTTTTTTTGTTTTTTTATCTACTTATAACCTTTCCTACTAAACTAATTAATCCTTAATATAATTAAATAGATTCATATTCGTAATCATTAATCGTGTTTCACGAATATTTTATTAAATATTTTTGCACAGTTTTTGTATTTTGAGGTTATTTCCACGCTCTTAAAATTGTCTGTATACACAATCACTGAAGATGGCGATTATCCTCAATTAATAAACACCGTCGCGCTCGCGCAGCGAGTTCGACGCGTCTAGAGTTGGAATTTTACCGCGAGCACGCAGCGAATTCGTCTCGTGCGGCGAAATCTTGACGCACTCGCGGCGAAATCATTACGCGCTCGCCTCGCTATCAAATCGCCCGAAAATCGCCAGTGTGATAAGGCCCTAACGGTGCAATCGCCATCTTGGTTCCGACGTAGTGTTGCAACACAAAGTGTCCACGCCAAGCGCAAGAAGTTGCGGTCGACGACGCTGACACCGCGACCACAGCGTGCCGCCGACGTGCCTGGTAATACCGGATAGCTTTGTTGTCCTATGGATTTGTATAAAGTTATCAACGCTGCTAGTTTCCTCTCGGTAATTTAGAGCCCATTTATGAATTATAAAATAAATGTTTAAAAACCGTCTCCAAAGTACGTTAGGTCAATGAACTTAAATTGGCATCCCCAATATATTTAACCAAAGGCCGACTTCAGTTGACTGACCTACCGTTTAAAAAAGTTATTTTTGTCGGTTTTTTCGTTTTTTAGGGTTCCGTTCCTAATGGTAAAAACGGGACCCTTTTACTATGACTTCACTGTCCGTCCGTCCGTCTGTCACATTTTTTGTTATTTTTTTTTAATGCTTTTCAGTGATCTTGATAGGCTGTTATGTAGTCCTACTTTTGAATTAATAAGAAACTACCTATAGCATATTCAAGCTCGGTGCAAGCAAGGCCGCGGGAAAGTCAAGTCACATATTTAAACCATTTCAATGTGCTCCATCCTAGTCCTTCAACTATCTTAATAGAGATATCTTATTGTCTCCCTTGAAATAGGTACCATTGAGGAGTTCCGATGGCCGTGTGTGGTCTTCATCATCATTTCGCTTCATGAAATGATAATGTCTGAACGCAAATGCTACATTTATTACTGAAAATACTACTTAAGGGCCGTATTAATAAACTCATCTTGACTGTGAGGCCCGTCACAAGATACGTCAAAGTAAACGCCAAACCATAGAACACTGTCATTTTTGACTCATCTCGAGACGAGCATTAGAGTTGAGATCAGTTTATTAATACGGCCCTAAAATCGCTGTGTATGCCTATAATGTGAGGAGTTCCCTTAATTTCTCAAGGATCCCCTCATCAGATACCTCGCTTTTTGAAGTCGGTTAAAAATAGGACAATTGGACTGTTTTCACTATGTACCGTCGGCCTTATAAGAAGCTGCACACTTTAGTACTCTGTCACTTTAACGTCATGTTTGAAATGAATGACTAATCTGTCAAAGGCGTTTAAGGGACAAGGTACAAAAGTGTGCACCTACTTATAAGGTTGTATGTACATTCGTCAAAATTAAACCCTGACCCACCACAGAACAGCGTCACAGTGACAACAGGTTCCAGTTTGCTGATTGTACTTTGTACGTTATACGTTGTAATCTAATTCCTAGGCCCCAATGGACTATGTCAACGTGACGTTGTAAACCAATTCACAAGCATTCTCTTACTTAGACCATAGTGGCTAGGTAATCAAATTGATTGACTGCAAATGGCATAAGATCTTGTTACACTGAGTTTTCTAAACCTCATCTGGAGCAAGTCAATATCGAGGGACCTCTGACAATTGGAAAGTAATTATTGAATTAAACGTTAAATATTTTGACAGACGATCTATGATATATATGATATATTTATTTCAGAAACCACAACAATAGCCTAGCTATTTTTGTGTTAAATTATAAGCTAAATTTGTATGCTAATGTAAAAGTAGCTTTCAAATCATTTGCCATTATATTTACGATATAACTTGCAAAAAAGATGTCATTTAAAACTGAATGGCCTCTGTTACGCCAAAAGTTGGGAGCTCCCCAATCAATTTCGATAAACAACCTTCTTCAAAACAATCTTAGGACTTTGCGAAATTTCGTTTATCTTTCACTGAACTTATCAACTTGAATGAAAAAGAATGAAGTTTCTTAGTTATGTAATCTCACTGAAACGATCATAAATAATGCCTGACAAAAATTGGAACACTGTGATCATAAATAAATTACGTTTATACAACAGTTTCACTCGAATTCGTCGAAATCTTGTTCGTCAGGGACTGAGGTCCTGGGCAGCCATTGCTCCGTTAAGTGCCTGTGTCGGTACCGCCTTCGACGTTGACGCCGGCACTTTTGAGGAACTTGTGGTTCGCACTCGGGCATGATGGGAGCCTGGGGACAAGGATGAATACAATACGGGCAAGTTCTCACCACTTGCGGTCTTCGAGAGTGCCTTAATACCATGCGCCTTATTACTCGCAATATATATACAAAACATAACACCATAGTCGCCCATAATAATATCTTTTGTGAAGCTTCTTCGTGTTTCTTCTTTTTCAACATGATTTTGGTTTGAAAAATTATCAATGGATTGGTCGCATAACGAAAAGATTTTAAAAATATATCGTTGACGTGAAATTTTAATTTAATTAAATTTTGCAACGAAATGGTGTCAATCGTAAATTTTGACGGTAATTTTCAGTCTGACAGTTTTGCGGGCTCAGTCAAAGTCAATGAATTAATAGA
Source organism: Acleris sparsana (assembly GCA_923062465.1). Lineage (NCBI taxonomy): Eukaryota > Metazoa > Arthropoda > Insecta > Lepidoptera > Tortricidae > Acleris > Acleris sparsana. The sequence continues at coordinate 6,071,002 of OV281289.1, forward strand.
CATTATAGTGGATTTTATTGACTAAACTTTTCTACAAAACTTTTTCACGTCAGTATCCCGTATGCGATTTTCACTAGCCACACCACTAAATTTTTCAAATGACATCTTTCACAGGCACAGTAATAAATGAAAAATATTAGGCACTGGTCCCACCGCGAGCGAGTAAGCGATGAACTATCGGCGACTTTCTCGCCCACGGTAACCTTATAGACGCAGCCACCAACTGCGTAACCCAGTATACAATAGTAGTCTTTCCCATTAGTGCCGGAGTCGTCTGCGCTCGCTACTAGCAGTGGCGGCGTATTGTCGCTCGCCTCGTGCGCGCAGCCGCACACTCAGGTCACTCAGCCATCAGAGGCCGCAGTCAAAGACTACTATTGTATTGCGGGATACGCAGTTAGTGGCTGCGTCTATAATATTTTCATTTATTATTGTGCCTGCGAATGATGTCCTTTGACAAATTTAGTGATGTGGCTAGTGAAAATCGGACACATTTCTCTTGATTATCGACTCGGTGTATAAAATAAGGTATCATAAATCGTCTAACATCACGCTACAACGGTAACCATCTTATGGTAAAGTCTAGATAGGTGTTTTTAGGTTATTTTTAGGAGTTATTCACTTTCATATTGAGACAGACCCTTGAAAGGAAAATTTATCATACGCGTAGGTGATTCGAGTGAAAAGACATTTACCGCAGAATGAGACCAAGTTCGGCAAGAAGGAATTGTGGACTTGGAGGAAGCACTTGGAGTTAGCTCCACGCGCTTCTGCCGATTCCGATCTGATCTTACCAAATGGAATGGATTCGGTCGAAGAGCGAGGTTATTGTCAAACTCTTTTAACGGTCCGTTTCGCATGTAGGTTGTAGAGGCAGTTTTTATTTTGAACTTTTTGGTTACGTATCAGAACGCATAAAATTAATTTGCCTGATTTTTAAAATACCTAAGGTTGAAATACCTAATTTTTAAAACGCCTAACATCATTTCGCCTAAAATACCATGAATGACCTAAGCTTTCAATTCCTAAATTTAAATCCCCTAATAGAGTAAATACCTAATGTATGGAATACCTAATGGATGAAATACCTAATGGATGAAATAGCTAATGGATAAAATATCCAATGGATGAATGGATTTACAAGCGTACAAAATGCAAACCAACTTGCATAATTAGGTCACCTTCGCAGCAGAGATCCGTCGCCTTATTCATATAAGTAGTTTAGAAGTAAGCGACTGCAAAAAAGGAGTAAATTGTCGCTAAATAAATATAAATGTTAACTAAAAAATAGTAACTTAAAAAAAGCGTACGAACAAGTCGACGGAACTCCGCGCGGAGCTCCTATTCCGCGTAGTTCTGGCGCTTCGCGCCATGACGCAACCCTCACTTAACCTATTTTAACCTATCGCTTAGGTATTTCATCCATTAGGTATTATACACTTAGGTGAAATTACCGTTATGTATTTAGAAATTAAGTATTTCAACCTTAGGTATTTTTTTATTAGGAAAAACCAATTTTAGTTAAATCATCCATTAGGTATATCGTCTATTAAGTATTATTCAGTTACGCGATATTTTCGTTAGGTATTATAAAATTAGGTATTTTGAAACTGCAAATTAATTTTAGACTTTCTGTGCGTAACCGTTGGCAATCATACCTTCGCTACAAGGGGTGAAGTGGGGGGGACAAAGTATACCTATTACACCCTGCACTTCGAAAAAAATCCAGCAAATATATTTAGTCCGCTAGAGCAAGAAAGTCATAGTTATCAGGTAAATTAAGCATGGTCGTTTCATCTGCCATATTATTTAATTAGGGATAGTTAGCAAAATATTGTAACGGTGATAAAGTTTATGTTGAACCTTATTATTTTAGAAATACTTCCTACGATCACAAGGAATTCGTTTTTTTACTACACTGTTTCACTCGTACGGTTGGAAATCATGCTCGTCGGAGATTGAGGCCCTGGGGAGCCATTCCTCCGTTCTTTGCCGGTGTCGGTTGCGCCTTCGACGGTGACTTCGACGCGGCTTGGAAGTTGCCAGTTCGCCGTACACCAGTCGGTTGGAAGCGGTGGCAATAGGACGATAAGAACTTGACGTCGACGACGTTTGCGAAAGGCTCGTGGTATCGCCCTTTTTCATCACGCACTTTAATAATCGGACCAAATATAAAAAACATAACACCACTGTCCCCCATACTATTATACTTTGTGTTACTTCTTCCTGTGTCTTCTTTATCAGCATGATTCCGGTTTGCAAATTGATCAATGGATTTGTTTCATAACTTAACTATTATTTTTGTGGTTGAATGACGTCTACCGTAAATTTTGACACTTTTTTTTCAACTGACTGGCACCCACAGACTACTAAGAGATACTAACGTATATCTCTCTGGATAGCTATAGAACTATCGCTTAGAAGAGGTAAAGCCTAGGAGTGGGATCCCGGAGGCGCGTATAACAGACTACTGGAATGGCATCTAACCCGACCAAGGCAGTGTCTCCACTGCAAACTCCACAAAACCATAATTGTTTTAAACTAAATGCATTTTAATTGTGATTTAGCTGTATTATTTAGAAGTTCCTTTGTCTAAATTCTTTGGATAAATAACCAACCGATAACTATTTGTAAAAAAGTAGGATGTATTATTTTCAAGTTCCAGTGCCTACATAAAGAATTAAAAAAAACAGCACAATGTCGTATGAGATAATAATTATGTCCAAAATCTACGCTGAGTATCAATGTTGCCGTGGCGGGGTCACCGCTTAAACTTGGGTATTTTTAATAGCATCCTGGCAGAGCCTGTGTCGGCTACTGCCAGAGTGCTATTTACTTTATTTAAATAAGTTAGTTGGTAAGGTAGATTAGGGAATTATGGGACTGACATGGCTCTTGTAATGCCAAAATCCCTTTAAATAAATAAAGATACTAAAAAAATAAGCTGAGTAGATTTTGTTCTCGAGATCGAGAGAGAGACGTTAGTATCAGAGGTTGTAGTAGTCTGTGACTGACTTTTTACAAGTAACTCACAGCCAAAGCCAATGAATTAATAAACATTTTGAAAAAGGTTTAACCAAACTCCTTTAAAACGATTTCTTTTTGTGACCTCTACCACAGATAATAACTGCGTTTAGTTTCGACCTGGATTCGAGCCAGATTTAGCCAATTTGATAAAAATGTATAATTACTAAAATTAATGATAAATGTTGATATAAACTTGAAATAGGTATAAAAATAATGAAGTTTAATGAAGCGTATAGGTTTTGTGTAATATAAGTTAGTCTATAGCTAATTTTTAAAGATGAAATTAGAAACCGATTTAATTTTTGGCTGAAAATTAAACCTCCTTAGTCAGAAATGATGTACGAAAGAGTTGCAAATTTTAAAAAGAAAGTCATTACTCCCTAGGGATGACAAACTCGCCATAATTCCCGCGGGAACAATTTAGGCCATTGTCCTTCTGTATACAGGCATGGAATAACACCATTTACGAGCAAGTGTGATGAAAAATAATTTATTTTTTATTACTAAGAACAGATGCAGGCAATTTCAAGTTTATAGCTTCTATAGCTTCAGAGAAAAAGTGTTGTAACATACATACAAATAGACAGACACCAAAGTCTCACCGTAAGGGTTCCTTTTTTACAATTTTAGTACGGAACACTAAAAATGAAAAATGTTCGCAACTGGCCGAAATCGTCTGGCAAACACAAATTGTTTCAGTTCCGCTATCCTGTCGAATCGTTCGGATTTGCTAATGGTCGCATTCGCGATACATACCTCTTTTATTCGTCGTTAAAAATAACCGAATTGTTCTTTTGAAACTCATGGTTCAAAATAGTTTTGAAGCCGCTTTGTTGGCTGAATTGTTGGTAGTGACGTCAACGGGAAACGTAACCTTACATGACGTGAGGTCTTTATAGTTATTTAGCTGATATTTCAAGTAAAATTATTTTTTCCCGAGAGTAAAAATAAATATCAGCGGGCCTAGTACGGTTGCGTGTGGATAAAGCATCTGTCACTCTCGTACTTACGAGTATATATACGTCTCAGAAAGTGACGGATGTTTGTCCCCCAGGGGACAATTTCACACATAATGACCTAGTCCTAAACCAAGCTCCAGGTTTGTATACTAGACAAAGATAAACATACTGATATAGAGAAATTCCAAAAAAAAATTGTTTCTGGAGCTCTGCCTACCCCACTTTGGGAATGAAGGCATGAAGTTATGTATGTATGAGTATAAGTACTTAAATATTGTATGTTTGTGTACATTAATGCTATTACTAAAATTCGACCTCGATTGCCGATGGTGGTGGTAAGTTGCATGCCGCAGAGACCGATCGGCATCACATTTCACTTTATCTGGGGTCTGGTGACGCCAATTTAACTTAAGCTGGATGCCATAGACGCCGATCATCGTCACATTTGGCCGTAGCTGGATGTGGCTGAGAGTGATCGGCATCACGATTTAAGGGATTTTTCTCAGAAGCCAGCGTCACATTAAGCCTACCCTGGATTTCTCAGACCCCATCGACCTCATACTTGAGTAAGTGTCAGTGTGTGAAAGGGTCAAAGAGTCGTGTGATCATATTTCTCACAATAACAATAATATATGGATTTTGATCTGAAATAAACATTTATGTAACAAATCATTTCTTCCCGTTTATCCGTGAAACAATGACTGCTTCATAGAACAATAAACTTGGATCTCGAAAATGTTTATTCACCACGCGTTCGAAATAGTATCAGAGGATATTTATTCAGTCTCAGCGAACTTGTTTGCGGCAAGTAGTTGGTTATGCATGCCGCGGCGCGGTCAGCAAAACGCTCTGCCAAGAGCATTGGACAAATGCAATCCACTTCCAAACTTACATTGTGGAAAACATTGCCCGTCCGATGCACCAGTCGCCCGTTTCTTCACCACTTATACGTATTTTTGAGTAAAGAGGTCACTCTTGGATTAACAATGGGGGAGATAGTTGGCATAATGAGCTAAAGTGCTGTTTTTTGACCAATATTTGAATATCCAAATTGTACTTATGTTATTAGGCTTGTTATTTTCTTTTGAATGCATTTTTGCTGTAAAGCCCAATACCCCAGGAAAGTAAGGATATTTTGTATTTTATTATGTCAACAGTTTACTTATTTAGCAAAAATTACTAGTCGTTTTTGTTTCAAACATAAAATCCGCTTATTATTCTTGTAACTTCATCGCAAAAAAATTAACACGGTCCTATCCTAATATTTATATATTCTTGAGCTGTATCCACCGAAAATAAAAAGGTTAATTGAGAATAATAATAACTATGGAACATCGGCCACTTACAGCTATTTTTTCTGTTTTCCAATACCTTTTTTTTTATATTAGTTTTGGTCCTTGTATCGGGACTCAATCAATACATTTTCACCATTTTAATAGTTACTTAATAAAACAATTTATCAAAAAAATCATCTCTTTTTTAGTGTATATACAAGTTTTTTTTAGCTTCTTCCGATATGGTAATTTGGTAGATTCAAACATAAAGGAAACCAAACTAACACTTGGGCCGTTTACAGAACATTTAGCCTGATAGCTAATTATTTCCAAAAATATCGTAAATGACCAACATGATACCTACCAAGTGTTATAATTATGTTTATTAAAAGCTGAATTTTTCAATCGTTGTTTGTGGACATGACAGAGCCCCAGCACCCCAAAGTCCAAAAAATCGATTTTGAGGCAGGGTCTACCCGTAGAACATATTTATACAATATTTAGCGAATAGTCGACCTTTTGTAAGGTAAAAATATTTTATTTTTGTGTATAAACACTACCAGAAACTTTTAAAAGTTTCGTGAGTAAACATAAAATACTAGAGAAGCGATCGGTAAATGGTTTTATGGAAAAACGCCAAACGTCTAGCCACAGCAAACGAACTTTTATGAACTTATTAATCATTTCACAATGCAGCTTAACTTGTTTTCATAAAACAATTTTAACGAACTAAGTTGAAAACTGCATTATCCTGAATTTATTATGGCAAGGAAGTGGATTTCAGGCGGCATCCGAGAACTGTTTAATTGCAGGAGTGCAATGACGCCGGCAAATGCAATGTTTCCGGCCGGCAGCCACAAAATTAGATTACCTACGTACCCAAACTAAATTGGAATGGAAATATCATGACATCTAAACATACGGTCAATCTTCGTTGCGCTGAAGGAGGGCTAATACAATGTCACGCGAGCGCTTATTCTGTAGCGACCGTGAATATTTGTGGTGGGATTGAATGTGTTTTTTTGGGTTTAGGTCAAGAAAAGCTGCACAAAAATATATTCTCTCTCTTTCTATTGCACTTTTTTTAATATAAAATCTTTCTTTTTAAATCATATTTTTTACGATACAACTACTTTTATCGGCAAGTGAATAATGGCTATGGTAAGGTCAGTCGGGGTAATTCCGCCCACGGGGCAAGTACACCAAACAAGCATGTCTCCTAAAAGTATATGGTTCGTCTCCCTTACCGCGTACACGCGCTTACCCAAGGAGGGGCAGGAGCGTCAATGGGGTAAGTGCGACGAACCATATATTTTCCAGGTGACCGCCCGACTCAAACCAACAATTTGAGTCGGGCGGTCACCGAATCTGTACTTCGATGTCACATAGACTACCGATATATACAGATCCTGAAGAGCTTGTACAGGTCGGCGACATTGACAGTACAGCTGAGAGAGCCAAGAGATCCCATACCAGTCCAAAGAAGAATCCGACAAGGAGACGTTATATCGCCCAAGCTATTCACCAACGCTATGAAGAATATATTCAAACCATTGGACTGGAGTGGCAAGGGAATCAATCTGGGCGGCGTGTACCTAAATTACTTACGGATAACTGGTGATATAGTTATAATTGCGGAGTCTGCCGAAGACATACAGCACATGCTGGAGCAACTATATCACTCGTGCCTGCAAACCGGTCTCAAGATGAATATGGACAAAACAAAGGTTATTGCGAAAGCAGATCTCACACTGAACCCCATTTAATTCGACGGACAACCTCTAGAGCAAGTGGAGGAGTACACGTACCTAGGACAGGTGTTAAAGCGAAGGATACAGCTGGGTTGGACAGCTTTCGGGAAGCTGAACTGCGTATTGAAGTCCAAAATTCCCCAATCGCTCAAAACGAAAGTGTTTAACGAGTGCGTGTTACCGGCTATGACGTACGCGTGTGAGACATGGACACTGACTACTGGGATGATCCACAAGCGCAAGGTGACACAGCCTAACATAGAGCGCGCTAAGTTCGGCATAACAATCTGCGACCGAGTCCGGAACGAGGTCATTAGACAACGCACGCAAGTGGTCGACATGGGCCACCGAGTCGTCAAGTGGGCTTGGGCCGGGCTTGTGTGCCGACGTCAGGACGAGCGATGGAGCAAGCTCGTTCTGGAGTGGAGACCCCGGCTAGGCAGGAGAAGTGTGGGCAGACCACCTGCCCGTCGCTCCGATGACATTAGGGAGACAGCAGGCCAAGTCTGGTCAAAGGAAACGGATAATCGTTCTAGATGGAGGAAAATTGGAGAGGCGTATGCCCAAAGGTGGGCGAATACACGCTGAAAAAGAAGAAGAAGATTGTTGGTTTAGTGCACTTGCCCCGTAGGCGCACTTACCCTGACTCACCTTATCACGTTAAAAATACAAAAATACAAGTATAAAATCAAAGCGGAAAACCCCCATGGACACATTTCATTTAATTCCGTAGAAAAACAGCTTTGCTTGCGTGTTCAATATTTCACGTCAACTGACCAAAGGTAAGGGTTATTCGTCCGAAACTCATTTTATTGGACAAGGAAGTAGAAAGGGTCCTGTTTTTACCACTTTAGGGTACGGATACGCAAACTAACGTCATTCATAAAGCTCTTGTGAACCTCTTGTCAGGATACCAAGCTCTATGACGTGTACGCAGTGCGTAATATCCCGTGGAGGCCAGATTCAATCTCATATAATATCTCGGGTGATTTGCACCGCGCCGCATATTCCGAACACGCACTGTTACCTGACAAATTTATCACTTTTGCGCATTTGCTGGCACGTGTTGGCTGCTCGCGATATTGTTATAAAGCGACGCAAGTCAACATTTACATAATTTTGTTTTGTTACAATATCAACATTTGGATACGCTAGTGAAATTTTAATAGACAGACTGTAGCGTAGGAATTACGTTTGGACTGGGCTTCTATTCCCGACGGTAAAAAACATATCGTCTTGGACCTGTTATGGTATTGTTTTGACGTCATCCGCCATTACTGTCAAGTAAATAAGAGCTATTAAAACGGTGACAGTACGATAACAGATGAAAAACGATATTGTTTCTACCGTGTTGAATAGAGACCCAGAATCTAAGCCCTGAATTCATTAATACGAGTGCTATAAATTTCCTAATAGCTATCGTCAATCTTTGTTTTTCAATCACACACGAGTGACAAATATACTGTCAGTTTTGAGTGCAAGCGTGATAGCGATAGCCAGCCGAAAGTCATTAAGAAGCTGGGAATACCTTATCCTGCCTTATCCTATTGGATTTTAATTATTTTTATCGTTTTATCAAAACGTTTTAGACTAGATGAAGCGTACGTTAGTTTAAAATATTGTGTACTTATGTTCTAATTTTGATGAATTATAAGATATTTTCGTATGACATGGACAAGTCGTAATAGGATCCGTTGCTCATAGACACTTGAATTCTCAATACTACAATCTTGCATTGCTACAAGCTGTAATCCTAAGACCGCAAATGCGTTGCCAACTCTGAGACCTAACATAGAATGCCTCTATACTAGTAACTCCACCGGTTGTTTAGCGGCGGCACTGCTGTTTTTGATTATTATTACTTGCAGGCATCTGTTCTGGCGTAATCAAAGTCAAATCAAATCAAATAAAAAATCAGATCATTAATCACCATTAATTAACGTGATCATGACTTTTTAAATATTTTCCGTTCTTACGATTTCTACGTTCCCTAAGCTTACATATGAAGGTACACGGAAAGAACATTCTAGCCCCTTAGTAACTTTTTGATATAATTTTTTATGTATGTATGAATGTATGTAAACTCTTTAAAGCACAAAAAAACAATTAAATTTGTACATAAGCTTAACATACACAATGGCGAACATCCCTATAAGGGATCTTTTCCAGTTAACCATGTCACTCCGTTCGTTATTTTAATGTAGAGGTTTTTGTAAAAGTGAAAAAACAAAGTAATATTAAGATTTACATCTGTAACTGAGTATTTAAGTAAAAACTTAGTTAATTGCGAACTCTGCATTTGTCATGTTCTTCTCGTGTACCTCTCTGTGCAAGTATTAGGTAATAAACAAATCTTCAAAATCATTAGTAAAGTAACATTAAAATGTTACAAATTTAATGTTTGTACATTTACTGTTGAAGATCTTAACATTGCTTAAATGATTGATATGCAGTAGTAATACTATTTGGAATATTAACGAGAACATCTCACTTCATGTGGTATTTTTCATTCTAATGTGAATACATCAGTCTGTTGAAATATAGAGCAATAAAGATGCAGTACGTATAAGATATGAGATGTGCTTAAGTAACTAAACTATTATGTGTGAGATACGAGATGAGTTGCGAAACGAACTAATAGCAAATTTTGTAGGATGCTTCATACCTGAGGGCCAATGTCCTTCGAACGATACAGTAGCATGTTAACGAATAAAAAATAGGTTTATGAATACTCAATTCTTTGACTATGTTTATTATACTGTAAAGCCTAGCAAGTTTTTCTTTATTTGCTTAACAAAATACACAATAATGAAAATTAAACGTGTTCATCTAAATATATAAAAGAAGAAACTACAAATAGCCGTCTAGAGATTCCAAATTTGGTACGTAGGTTCCTTATGAGGTCTAGGGTTGCACTAATAAAGGATTTTCCAAAAATCGATGCCCAACGGGAATAAATAGGAGGAGTTAGCGAGAAACTTTGCGTTTGCGGGTGGTAGGACCTTGTGCAGGGTCCGTCCGGATCGCTACCATCATCTTATCCATTAACCTACCGCCAAACAGCAGTGTTCGCATTGTTGTGTTCCGGTTCGGGGATAAGACAGCCGGTGTAAAGACGAGCATGGAGGCATACCATCTTAGTCCTCAGGGTTGGCAACGCCTTTGCAGTCTTAGGCTTAGGCACCATCAGGTGGGGGTCCATATTGGCTTCGCTAAAGTTTATCACCCGAAATTGATTTTCCTAACGATTTGTACTCCTAATGATCACTGCTCCTAAAAAATGTTTTCCTAAAAATTTCGTTCCTACAATTTATTTTACTATTAACGTAGCTCATAAAACTCATATCTCTTAAAATTTTAAGTGCTAATGTCACTGATGTAACTTTTTGTAAACTCCTATTTTTTTTTTAAATAACATTCTTAATCATATTTTTTTTAAAGTTAAAGAATTATTATTTTAAAGTTAAAGATGATCTGCTCTTTTATAAAAAAAAATAACCTCGAAGACGAAAGCGGGAGCGAAGCTCCCGCTTTCGTCTTCTAACCTATCCGCGATCCGAGTCGGTTTTGCCACTAAGTCCCTATTCCCTACTGCCTACGTAATGACGGACCCTTAGGATCTCAGTCACTATTAACTTTAGAGAAAAGTTTTTCAAGTAAAATGTGCTTATTTTATGAACAATAGTGTAAAAGATGGTTATGTTGAGAAAATATAGGAAAACAAATAGTAGTATGATCGATGTTTATTGCAACGGACATTATGAAGTTGAATGATTAGGAATTCAGAGCGTTAGGAACAAAGTAGTTATGAGTAGTGATTATTAGGATGTAAATTATTAGGAACAACATTTTCGGATTTCCGATAATCGACATTAAAAATTTAGTTCAACTTTGGCGCACCCATCAGGTGGCCTGTGTGCTCGTTTGCCTTCTCTATGCCATAAATAAAAAAAACTAATCAACTCTACGCGTACGAAGTACTCGTATAAAGTGATTTAATAAAAAATGCCCTTATAAAGTGTTATACACAAAAGCCAATTTAATTTATCTTTTAATGTCAACACTTCCATTTTAATCACGCACTTAAACGTTACGACTGTTTAACCTTTTCACGTCAGCTATTCTTTATAACCTGAGGAAACTAGAACGATTTCGCTTCAAAACCACACATTTGAAGTTACTCCCTTCTCCGAGCTCCCCTCGTGTTGACGGGGTTTGTAGTGGGCGGACAAATTCGCAGGCATTACTACAATATATCGGGGCAGCAGCTAGGGTTGTCACGTCCGCCCGCTCACTCATCCCGCACGCAATGATAACTTGCCTGTGAAATAATTCATGTCCTGTTTACACATACAATGGTTGCCAATTTGGGGACGCAGGGTGATGGGTGAATAAATATGTTTATGGCGTTTGGCATCCCTGAACGTTGTTGTTTGACTGCGGGTACCTTATCTAAACGTGGTAATTTAACCATTACTTGTATTTGCATCGCAACTATGATACAATAACAATCTTAGAAGTATTGGGATTGCATGGCTTTCAGAGCACCCAACAAAGATCAATAATGATTTTTAAAGGTTAGTACTTAGTAACCAGTCCCATATTGTAAAGAACTTGGGTTTTGCAGAGATATATAAGGTAATATACCGCTTGTTGTCATCATGGGAGGTAGCTATTGGTGACCCTTTAAGCAACCGAAATGCATGTTTGCCTCTTTCATAAAAATAAAGGTCTATTTGTATTATTTTTAATCTCCCCCAAGGCTCTCCACTCAGACCGGTCTTGTGCTTTTCGCATCCACCGCGCTCCCGTGATCCTTACGAGCTCGTCTTCCGGTCCGCGGACGCTACTCCAGAACCTTCTGACCCCATCGGCCATCAGTCCTGCGAGCAATGTGCCCCGCCCACTGCCACTTCAGTTTAGCTATTCTTTGGGCTATGTCGGTAACCTTAGTTCTACTGCGGATATCATTTTTGATTCTATCTCGAAAATAAACCCCGATCATAGCCCTCTCCATAGCCCTCTGAGTGACGTTGAGCTTTCTTATGACGCCCATTGTTAGCGTTTGCCCGTTTTTAATATAGAGTTAAATTAAAATGGCACATGGCTGCAATATGGGAACATAGATTTTATAAATAGAAGCTATGGCAGCTGACAACAAATGCATCACAGATCATTAGTTTCAATTATATTGATTTATAAATGACCATTAATAGTGATTGATATATCGAATCGAAAGGTGCAGATGCGTGTACAGTTCATCATTCGCGTTCCTTTGTCGATGTACAATTTAATTAACAAAATGAACACGCGTTTGAAAGTGTTTACCAGTCACTCATAGCGCATTATGTAAACCGCCTAAACAATAATAAAAGGTCATGATATAATATATTAATGGATTATCTCATTCTTTAGATTGTCATACACTGGAAGCGTAGCAGTAAAACCATGATGAACTTTTCGAAATGTTTCTTTGTTGCCATTTCAAAAGTAATAAATTAACTTTAAATAAAAAAATGATAAGGTGCGTTGAATACCCGCCATACTACAAAATGGAAAAAATAAAACAGCCGTGAATAAAAATTTAAAATTCAGAGGTGTAGCGGTTTGTATGAATATTTTTTGCACATTATTTGTTTTATGATGTTTTCAGAGATACATGTTCAAATGATCACCGCAGCAATTACAAGTAATGATCTCCAGATGGGTGCTCTTTCAATAATAAATGTACGTAAGGAATAATTTCCAACCTGTTTAATGACGGTAATATGTAATGGTAATACTTCGAAGCCTAGATTTATGGCGCTTGCGTCAATTGGGTCGCAATTACTATTGAATAGTGCTAATTCATCCCAGTATATGCTTATAATTTCATCCTCGTATTATGTACAATGTACATTATAGAAAGACCTCTTTCTTCGAACAATAAAGAAAAAGTTATTTGTCTTGTTGGAAATTTCAACGGCATACTTTTCTCATAATTATTTTGTTTTGTGTCTTACTATCCATACTAATATTATATTAATCAGTTAGTAAATCTGCCTGTCTGTCTGTTGGTTACGCTTTCACTACATCGCTCAACCGATTTTGGTTGGTGTCATATATTACTTTTTTTCGCAGAAAATAGGACAGTTCCCGCGGGAATAGCGATAAAGAACTGAGTCGTGGGAAACAGCTAGTAAGAAATAAAAGTACTATATTACTAGAATTCGGGCTAGCTTTGATAAAAGCCATCATCATGTCAGCCGAAAGTCGTCCACTGCTGGACATAGGCCCAAGGCTCTCCAATCAGACCGGTCTTGTGCTTTTCGCATCCACCGCGCTCCCGCGATCCATACGAGGTCGTCACTAAATCTTGTTGGAGGCCTACCTACAGCTCGTCTTTCGGTCCGCGGACGCCACTCCAGAACCTTCTGATCCCATCGGCCATCAGTCCTGCGAGCAATGTGCCCCGCCCACTGCCACTTCAGTGAGGGCTATGCTCGGGGTTTCTCTGCGTGATAGAATCAGAAATGATAAAAGCCAACTCAGTAATAATTCATGACAAATTCTTATACACTTTTACCCTTTAGGATCTTTTTGTGCAAATATCCTTCTTACACACTCAGATGTTGGAATATACGTAATAAACTTAAGTTAGAAAAGCCATTTTATGGTAAGGAGAAGGCACACGAGAACTCAAGCAAACTGTGCTATCTAAGACCCAAAGATATTTGAATTTTCAAGAGTACAATCTCAAGACTGTAAACCTAAGACTTCAAATGCGTTGACAAGCCTGAGGACTAAGATGTAATGCTTCTATGCTAGAAATTTATTTTTGTCTAACCCACATACCGGAATCCAACAATGCGAACACTGCTGTTAGGCGGTGAGTTAATGGATAAGTTGGTGGTTGCGATCCGGGCGGACCCTGCACAAGGTCCATCCACCACCAAAACCGCTTGAACTTTGGACCTCACGATTATGCGTCGACACCCTATGCGATTACGGACGACAGATCCGTAAGGTCAGGTGGGATAAGATCGTCAACGGGGTGCGCCAAGTGCGAACAAACATATATTTTTAGGAGATTTTGTTGGTTAGACGGACTTGCCCCGTACTTGCACCACCTTACCTTAAGTTATGGGTAGGTATATAATCTATATCTTTAAGTATGATACAGGCTTTAAAGGCCCTACTGTCCTTAACCCGAGGCGTGACGAGTCGGCCTTCCTCACTGGCTCCTACTATAATTCACATTGTCCATTCTGGGTGCGTCCACAGTTATGCAGTGATTGTCGCTTCTCATCGTATGAACCCAAGGTTAGTGTCAATCGATGCAATGTGTAACAGTATAAATGACTCCAGTAGCTTTAGTTTTGTTAGAGCATTAAATGCCAATGGCTCCCGGACTCACACAAATCGATACAGTATTAAGTGCTGAGCATTGAACGTGGTGAGTGTGAATTAGATGACCTTTTGATAAGGATGTTAGACCCTTGAAGTAATAGTAGTGTCGATATAAATTGTTAACGCCTTGATAGAGGCATTTATTAAATTATAGAGGTAACTGGTGTTCAGGAAATGGAAGATATTAACATAGTGGTAATGTAAAATGGCTTTTGTAAGTTTAATTCAAGATAAGTAAGGTCAAATGTGATTGAGTTATGTTGCACAAATGTATCTCTTCGAGTTGCTTGCTTTTTTTTAACCCCACAAAAAAGAGAGTGTTCTAATTTTTCTGTCTTTATCTGTGTGTTTTTGTATCTGAATATCTATCCGTCTGTCTGTGGCATCGTAGCGCCGAAACCGATGGATCGGTTTGATCGATCTTTATTAAAGAAAGCTTATTGCTTATGTATCTATGCCTAGTTAATTCTTTGTGACATTATAACAATAATAAACGGCTTGGCCAATTCTGAAGTACGAGTATTGACAGATCGGTGTTTATCCCAGGACAGTCATCTATATTTACACAAAAATAATAAAACAAAGTCAGTTGTTCGAAGCTTTTTAATTGTTAGACTTTTTATCATTTTTCATCACTTTTATGGTCACTTTTTTATAACAGTTGTGTATAATAGGGCCCACTTTACTGAGCTTCGAGCTTTGAGCTTAAGGATTAATGTCAAAGTCAAATAAAAGTCAGAAAAAAAAACAAGTGTTCTTAAGCTATAGACCTAAAAATATGACGATTTTGTTCCATTGAATATATTATTATAACGTAACCAATACAATAAACTGTCTTTCTTAAAATACGTGACTATATAACTAAGTGACTGTACTAAGTAACGAAGTGGCTATAGTATTTCACCCTTCGTTTTCACAGTCTATTGATAGAAAGATGTCTCCGCACGAAACTGATACCGCAGAGATAAAAGCCTAAAAGGAAGTGTCGCCAGCTGACGTGTCAAATCCCGCTCGATTTGCAATAGAGAAAGCCCTTCAATACCGGTTTGTACCGGTTAAATTTAAAACTAAGAACCGGTTTTATTGTTTTGTTTGGTTTTATTATCATCATGTCAGCCGAAAGACGTCCACTGCTGGACATAGGCCTCCCCCAAGGCTTTCTACTCAGACCGGTCTTGTGCTTTTTGCATCCACCGCGGTCCCGCGATCCTGACGAGGTCGTCACTCCATCTTGTTGGAGGCCTACCTACAGCTCGTCTTCCGGTCCGTGGTTTTATGCATTTTCATTTATTTATTTAAATATACAGCACCAAGTATTCAGTCTGCAGCATAACAGTGCTAAGAAAAAATTATTACAACCATAGTGTATTTTAAAAGTAAGTACTTACCTATATAAGTACCCATAATTTAGGTTCCCCTAATTATAATACCTTGTCTTTTTAATAACCTTACCAAAAATAATACAAAACAATCTAAAATGCGTTATTGTTTGTTTTTCCGTTTTCAACGTTCAATGCTTTAATTAATAGACGTGAAAATTGGTAAGTGCTTAGCAAACGAGCCGTGGACCACTTTAATTTTGGCAGGAAGATAACCGCCCGTGTAACCACGGCCTTACAATACCCAGATTGAGCACTAGATACTGATAAAGCTTATTGAAGTTAGTAATCTATTTTCCATAATTATATTATGCTTTGTCATTTTCATTATATATACGTATATACAAAGAATTGTTTTAATGATAAATAAATGCCGAAAAAATAACCCAGTTTCAAATTCTAGCGTTAAATTCTCGATTAAAACCGATTACTCGGTTTCCGCTGAAACCGGTTGTCATCCCTGATTCTCACGCAGGCCGCGCTCCATTTCAGCCGGCCTGACAACTCCCATTTGTATAACCTTCCGTGTGTCAACACATTTGCGACGTTTTACGCTTTTTATGAGTGTGGTACTCCGTGGAATTCTTTAGTCAATGGTTAGGTTAGGTTAGCACTTGTTTTTACATGTAACCCCAAGAAACCCTTCTTCGACTGTCGTGTTAGGTTTTGACCTGTATGTATGTATGTTTGTGGGTATATATTTACTTATCAAACCTTTATCGCACAAAAGTACAAATTTTAATATAAAAGGTGCACTTAAGTCTAGCAATTCTCGCGTGCTAGTATCTTCCAGAGGACCTTTGGGCGAACTAGAAAACTGTTGTAGGCGGTGCAATATTGTACGAACGATAGCATTTTTTATGTGAATGTATGTATGTTATAGAAATCAAGCTTGGCCTTAGTGTAGGACTAGGAGACATTGTGTGTGATTCATCATGTCAGCCGAAAGACGTCCTCTGCTGGACGTAGGCCTCCCCCAAGGTTTGCCATAAGTGGTTTCCCGCAACCGAGCTGAGGCCGATAGCGGTGAATACTAATAATTAAAATTGGAACATCTTTAACTTGCAATATTTCCATGATAATTTCGATTGCAATTTACGTAATGTAATAACTTTATACCCAGGTACCACTATGTAAATTCATTGAAGAACAAATATATTCAATAATAAGCGACATACCAAAATTGTATTGGACCGGTATTTTTGGATGAAAATAGAACCGGTATATGACCTGCTGGTACCTTAACCACGTAGTCGGAGGCCTACCCACGCTGGGTCTTCCGGTACGCGGACGCCACTCGAAACGTCTTCAATACCATCGGCCAAATGCTCGCATGTGTGTAATCTGTGACGTTGGTACTGGTTCTAGTAACGCTTATTAAAAATTACGTTGCGTTTATATTGTGAATAAACTAGATAAATATAAATGGGGATTGTTAATAATGTTGTTCAATTAACGAACATAACACCAGTACTCATTAAAACGTGTCGGGGTTGTTTCTTTTTATTGCAATGATACAATTGAAACCTATTAGCCGCTCGCAATCCATTACGAGTCGACGACATTATTATGAATGCAGTTGGAATAATTATACTCGTTAGTTGGAATAATTATTACTTGTTACTTGGAACTTTCTATTTAACTATTTATGACTAGACTATCTTTTGATTGGCCTACGCCAATAAGATAACGAACCAATAGTTTGGAGTGGTATTCGGTTTTCTACAAGGAAATTATTTTAATCATTAACCTATTTTAATGAAAGTAATCTGTTAAATTCAAATGCTATGACAAATAAGGACAGAGCATATTTGAGGCACACTTTAGCTATTGCGCGTATATGAATAAGGGCAAGACTGCAAACAAACCCCAAAGCCGAAGTTCAGCAACGCTCGCTACGAACGTAAACGTGGGTAAGAATTCGCTTCGTATGAAAATGTATGAAGATCGGCATGTAATTAATATTGTGTCATTCGTTTTTTTAACATTATCAAATACTGCCATGGATCGTTGTTAGGCGATGGGCTTACGACCTGTCATTATACATACTGGTAAACATGTGCTGTTTGTGCAAAATGTGATTACTAAATGAACAACTCTAATTCTCTAGCTCTGTCTACCTCACTCTGGGAATGAAGGCATCAAGGTATGCATGTATGTCATATACTGCTAATGTGACACACGCACAAAGACGCAAGTGACACACGCTGAGAACAATTGATCCACGTGGCTCACGTGTGTAGCGTGTGTTACATATGCCGTACTGGAATTTCGGTTTAATGGTTCTTATTGTTCATTATTACATAAAGTCTACTTTCAGGTCATCACGTGAAAGCACCTTAACACTGAGATAAACCTACAGCGGGAATGGAACAATTCAATCAACGATTGTGTCAATACGATAATTCCGAATGCCGATTCAGTACCAAAATATAGTGCACGTGAAACACATTCAATCCAATCTCTTTGATAAACATTTGAGCAACAAACAGGCGTGTGCAGGTACTTCAATACCTAGCTAAAATAGTTGGCTGCCTTAATGAAAGTAGGTGCCTTCTGATGGTAAAGATAGGTCTTGCTTTTTTAACCCAACTGCACGAAACAAAAGATGGGAATGTATGTTGTATCTTCACTGCTAATTGTGCATCAATAATTTTAGTACACATGTTTGTTTTTGTTGCGGCAGCTAAAACTTGTTGAATGCTTCTTCTACCGTCACGAAAAGTCGCGGAAATCTAATAAAGGATTGACCACTTAAAATACGCAACGTGTATGCAGTGACGTTTATAACGTGACTTTTACGCCGACTGGTGTGGTCACGTCAAACGCTATGCTTGTCTGAGTGCCTGATACTGCAGATTTTGACTCAATTATATTTAATTACGCAGTGTCTAGAGCTGACTGGCATTTGTAGAAATGATGGCAAGAGACCTGACGGAATGTCCTTGGTCCCGCGGCAGCTGAAGCAGCCGAAAGCATAACGGTAGGCAAATATAGTGGTCTCGGCCCAGAATATATGTTTGTTACCATTCGGCGTCAAGACCCTTGGTCTGTGGGGTCCTAGCGCTCAAAGCCTCTTCAAAGAAATTTCGAAGAGTCTCATTGACGTCACAGGAGACCGAAGAGCTGGCAGTTTCCACGCTCAACGCATAAGTTTAACTATCCAGCGAGGAAATGCTGCCAGCATCTTCGGGACAATGCCGTAGCCCTTTTTTAGATATAGCTTTTTAGTTTTAAAATAGAATAAGATTTAAAAATGTAATTTTTTAGTTTTGTAATTACGCAGTTTAAGCGTATTTCACTATTTTGTGTATCGTTGATCGTTATCGCAGACTTTGAACGAATTGGAGACACATCGTTGAATGGCTGAGCATTTTTTCGTCTCTACATTTTCTTTTACCGAAAAATACGTTTTTTTTCTAAGAAATAATAAAACGTCTCTAGTGTTATTATTCACAAACATATTTATTTTCAGTTTCAAACAAAGTATATTGAGTTTTTTTGCAAAGCTAAAAGCGTAGCGGTTTTTGTGCGCTCTTAGGAGAGGACAAAAACCGGCACTCATGCCACAATGCATCGTTGAAGCTGCCAAGGAAGCAGGCACTCCTCTAATATCGCCATAAAGATGATTAGAAATACATAACTTCGTTGTAGGTTGAGTTGTACTTTATAATAAAATTATAATCCTAAGTGTGACACATTGTGAACTCCACGACAAATTGCTGGTTGGTGTCCTAACACTTTACTAAATTAAAGTGATTGGTAAAGACATACTAAAATTACATGAATGAACAACCTTTAATTGTAAATCTACAGTTGTACATAGAACCCTGTCGCACAAAAGCAATTATTACCTAAATTCTAAATTTCTTACTCGCAACTTGACACTATAATTATGAGAGGGTTCTTTGACTCACTGCGAACCCTTCTAACCACGTCGTCTTATTTTACCACTATTTCTTACTAACTGTTGCCCGCGACTCTGTCCGCCTAGAAGTCGTTATCGCTACATGCAGGTAAAAACAATCCTATGTCCTTCGTCGGGGTTCAAGCTATCTTCATATCAAATTTCATTGCCTTCGGTTAAGTGGTTTAGCCGTGAAAGTGTAACAAACAGATATACAAAGTTCCTTTCACATTTATAAAATACCAGCGGGCTCCCGCGACTCCGTCTGCGGAGAAAAATAAAACATAGCCTATGTTCATCAGGGATAATGTACCTAAGATCGTAATGAAGAAAGAATTTTTAAAATCGGTCCTGTTGTTTCGAAGCGTATTCGATTCAAATAAACTATATGCTTGCTATATGCTTCGCTTCGGATTATGTGAGTTTCTTGTAACACCGGTACATAATCCAGAATTTATGTACAGACCTTCCTCTTGAATAACTAGGTACCTATTGATGAAACCCGCTTTAATATCCGATAGGTACGAGTAGTTTGAGAGATTTAAGCGGACATATAATACAGAGGGCGAGACGACGAAAAACAACTTTGTTTTATACTATTTTAAGATTGGGATGACACAGATCAACAACGCAAAGTTTACAGCACCATTTATAAATAAAACTGTACACGTTGTACACATGTTTACGTATTGTACGTACGTGTTCCGACTCTAAGGACTTGACACGCGGCTCTTGCTGCTTTTGTTTGCGGCGTCTCCGTGACTTTTGTGCAACACTTAGCAGCCGTTTATACCCATTGTTCATCTGGCTGACGTTTTGAAGACGATCATTGTTCAGTTTCTCGTTCTTGCTTTTGACAAATTGTTTTAAAAGTAAACAGAAATAAGGCGATTGTTTCATTTAATTAACTGGGCTTATTTCAATGCTTTGGTAGATTTTTCTTTGCGTTTAAATATATTAAAATATTAGAATTTTGCACAGAAAACGGCTAAATCTAAATATATTTGGACGCTTCTTTCATAAATACTTTTTACTTTCAGATATTTTTTTTCTTCTTTATGTTTGTTCTTGTATGTACGTACAGGCATAAACGTACGAACAAATGAAATCGTTATTCCTTATAATAGTTATAATCCTACTTCTATTATTTTTCTCCTAGTATATAGGGTGGCCCAGAAATATAATTGAATTTTTACTAGCTTTCATTCTTCCTAATTTGCAAACATTTTTGGCCCATCCTCCATGTGTGATGCGTCTAAACGAATTTAAAAATATTTTACAACACAGGTGCTTAATAAAAAAAAAAAATTTTCATTGTTTACAATTAGGTTTTACGTGGTCAAAGACGGGAGCGAATTCTAGGGATGAATAATAAATAAAAAAAAATAAAAAAAATTGTATGTATAAATGTCAAATTTTTATATACCTAAAATACGATTACTTTGATTTATATTCATTACTCTATTTTTTTTATTTTACATATTTTTGGGCCTAATTTTAATCTAGGACAGATATCCCATAATCTTTCATTCATACTATCTTACAAAAAAAGAAAATTTCGCATGAGTAGACAAATAATAATTCGTGCGTTAAAAAGAAAAGTGGCGTTATTCAAAAAAATATCAAAAGTGTTTTATTACATAAATCAACTACTTTTTGCCTATATTTTAAGTTGGCAAAGCGGCCCTCCGCAGTTTTCTTCCTATCACTACAGATGGCACCGTTGTCATTTTTCCACTACGCTATAGTCCGCCATCTTTTTTGTAGAAGAGCGACGCTCTCGCCGTTGCAATCCAGTCACAGTGGTGAATAGACGTGTGTTTTTGTGGAAATCTGACATATCTCGGAATAGTGTGAAAATTTGATATAAACAGGTAAGTGTTATTTAATGAAAAATGACATTTTAGAAAAAACTACTCTTCAGTCTTAACTTATCAACGTAATTTAAAATACTAAAATGACACTTTTTGATTTGAGTATAGAAAGTTAGAATAAAGTTTTGTACCAAAGTGGTACCTTTTGTAAGATGACGTTTTTCTTTATTTATTTATTTAGAGTTACCGTGGGTTCATTGAATGTGAAGCGTCACTTTTAGAAATGAGACGTTTAAGTTCAAAATACTACTATGAAATTTTATGGTGACTAATAGAAAAATAACTGCTAGTTTTGTTTTTTCTAAATTAGGAGTATAAAATTTATTTGTTTGCGACTTTTAAATAAGTAAGATTTACTTACGTCACAATTAAGTCTGTCAATGGAAAATCAAAATAACCTAAAACCATCTTTAGTTGACCAACGTTAGTTGTTAATAATGAGCTGAAATGAAAAGATAAAATAGCAAAAACCACCGAAAAACAATTTAAAATGCACAGACATAAAACATAACACCATGCTTAAGCAAAAAAATACCATGAGCTGATACCCTGTCCCATACTCAAGATAAATAGATGATGTGAAGCGTAATAAAACGTTTGTCAAATAAATGTCGTTAACACACTATGATATCAAATAGAATTTTACGTGCGTCTTGTGTATAAATTTAAATAAGCTGTAAACTCGAAAAACATAATTATATTGAAATTAATCATTCGGCAACAATAAATCTAATTTATTAAACTTGAATACCCACGAGAAAGTGTCAGAGTGTCATCAAGATAGGTATATTATAGAAATGAATCGTTTGGCAACAAAAAATCTAACTTATAACACTTGAATACCTACGAGAAAGTGTCAGTCTAATCAGGATAGGTATAATATATAGGTACATTTACTTACACAGACTTGTGGTTATCTAAATTCAAAGCGTTGTTCACTATACGCTTAGTGCGACTACTTATTTTATTGATTTTCGTAGCCAAATCACAACTTAACCAAAATTTTAACATAACACGTGCAGGCTAACTCGACATTTGGCTGGCGACTGCGCGTTTGATTCAAACGCGCAGTCGCCAGCCAAATGCCATGCGCCGGAGCCGTTCGAACTCATTCAAACGGTTTGAATGAGTTCGAACGGCTCCGGCGCACGGCAATGGCATGAAGTTGGTGGGGGAACAGGTACTACCAACCTAAACGCGTCAAATGAAACGAACAAAGACTAACGTCTATGAATATAACACTTGACTTACAAAAACTAGTAACTTCAAGTAAAAAAACACATACTACATTTAAAAAGTTATGATTAAACTCGTTCGACCACATCAAAACCTTTGACGACGCGCTGGCCTAGTTGGTAGTGACCCTGCCTACGAAGCTAGCGGTCCTGGGTTCAAATCCCGGTAAGGGCAGATATTTGTGTGATGAGCGCGGATATTTGTTCCCGAGTCATGGATGTTTTCTATGTATTTAAGTATACAGGGTGTTAGGCAGAAGGTTGGACAAACTTCAGGGACTAACTCTGAGGTTCATACTCATCAACTTTTATTATGGGACCAACATCCAAATTGCGAAAAAAAAACACCTGTTCCATACATTACGGCTGTTTAGATCTCAAAGTTTGTTTGGAAAAGCTGTTTTTTTTTCGCAATTTTGGATGTTGGTCCCATAATAAAAGTTGATGAGTATGACCTACAGAGTTAGTCCCTGAAGTTTGTCCAACCTTCTGCCTAACACCCTGTATATTTCTCTATATAAGTATTTATATCGTTGTCTAGTACCCATAGCACAAGCCTAGAGCTTAGTTTGGGACTAGGTCAATTGGTGTGACATTGTCCCCTGATATTTGATATTAAAACCTAGTAAGCCTCTATGACTTTTTGAATACCTAGTAAGTGCATGTCATATACTAGGTATTTGAAATAGTTTTGTGACATACTGGATTTTGAAATGGTCAAGCCCGTTTGTTTCTGTAGGTACTTAGTAGGTTTCGGGGTACTCATATCTGTGAACCTGACCGAGATAGGTCTCTAAATGATTTTGCATCCGGTAGGGACTTACTAGGAACCACGTTTTATGCAAGAAATACAAAATTGATTTTTTGAGACTTGCTAGGTTTTGAAATGGCGCAGCCGAAAGCGCTGCGAATTATTGAGTATAAGTTTATGTTTTCTTTTTTATTTCTTTAAAAAGTACCCACTTTTATCCTACTTAAATCGATATAAAAAAATAATAATTTTATGTCAAGTTTCGAAAAAATCTACCTGTTTGATTTGGTTGTTTCGCCAAAAATATTACTTATTTCGCATCATGTACCTTGCTATTGGCAATATTTTTAACACTTCAGTGTAATTTCATTTGCTTTTTATATTCAATAAACAAAGTTTTCTTCCACAATTTGTATTTTATTTCATAAAAGGTCACCGTAAAAGGTTAACTATTTTTATAGAAAAGTGGCATTTATTAGGCTAACAAGGCTTTATTTCTACTTTTCACATTACATTTTTATAAAAAGAAATAGAAATTTTTTTTACGAAGAAAGTGATATATAATACTTAGTTACTTGTTCTATAACATCTTCAACATATTGAAATAAGCGTGCCCGAAACTTTTAACTCTCGTCCTGTAAATTTTGATGATTTTGAATAACGTCATTTTTCTTTTTAACGCACGATATACTTTACAATCGGAATAAGCGCTACACACTTAGGGACCTACTTATGAAACGTAACAAGTCCTTGAAAGCACAAGTGCAAAGCCCTTGGTGCAACTATCGCTCGACCAGTTTCTTACGTAAGTCGTTTGAAGTTACGCTGAGTGAGAGCCTCCTTGTGCGGAAGATTTCCGGTTCTTGACAAGTACATCGATACCGATCGCAAACAGCTGTTTTCAGGGTTCCATAGTCAACAAGGAACCCTATTTTCGCCGTGTCCGTCTGTCCGCATGTCGGCGGTTTAACTGAGAGAGTTTCGGTACATACTACAAAATAATTTGGCATATTATATATTTAAATTATGCCGACAAAGTTGGTAAATATTATCTTAAAGTAAAAATGTTTCTTTTTACATTTTGCCCTCAAATAAGGTATTTTTGGATAGCTCTTAAAAAAACGTTACGTATATTTTAAGAAAATATAGAACTACACTAGATTGTAAAATGAAGTATCACACTTTTAAAGAACATGTCATATAAAGTGTGATACTTAGTTTTGCGATCCAGTATATAAAAGTGTAACTTTCTTTAGTATTATGTGTGTGAGTCCATTAAAAGTAGGTAATAAAAATCTGAAAATAATATAAATGAAAGCAATAACGACCTTAAAAGGAAAATAAATCATGTCTAATTAGACTGGATTGACCCAAAATTAAATTTAACGTGTCGAGGGAGCTCCGCCTGAGCGGAGTTCCTATCTCTGGGTGGATTTGGCCCTCTGGGCCTGCTGCAAAACTAACATATCCGAAATACAGAAGTACCGGTTTTGGCCATAATTACACCGTTTTTAGCCTCTCTAAATTTTAACTAATATCTAAATCTAAAGAATTATGAAATTCTCATTTTGATACTCATTTCGACCTAAAGTGGCCAAAAAGGCTACAGTGGCCACGAAGGGTACTTCTACCCTACTCGTGTACTTGTCACACAAATATCTGCCCATACCGGAAATCGAACCTGGGACCGCTAGCTTCGTAGGCAGGGTCACTACCAACTTGGATAGCGCGTCGACGAACAATCTAAACTAGCATTAGTATTCGTCTGCCCGTTAAATATTAAAAAAATGGGACCTATCTGGTGCGGGCTTCTAAATGGCGGAGACATAAAAAAAAAGTAATTTAAAAAAAACATCTAAGTACATCGATAATATCCTCCTTTTAAGTTAGTTAATAAATAAAACAACAACCGAATTGAAACCTTAATTTTAAACTTGGTTAAAAAGAGGTACAATCATGTAAAGAACGTAATTAATGATAATTGACATACCAAGTATTAAACTTTACAAGCTTCTGCTTATATTTATGTGATTATGATAATTATAATTAATTATGATTATATTAAATGGACCCAAATTATGTCGTTGGTTTCGCAACTACTTCAACGTAGTATTTTACAAAGTGAAACAGAAACCTCACTTTTAAATTGAACTAAATCCCAAGACTGAGAATTAATTTATCTAAGGTACTTTTTTCCCTCATTGAATTTCATTAGGGATCCAATCTCACAGGCTAAGAAAGAAGTAAGATAAATAGTGAAAATCCTGCATTAAGATTAATGTATTTTCTTTATAATTTAACAGAGTACGTGTTACGAAGCTAAATTCGTCGGGACGGCCAACCTAGAACACAATCTTTCTTGTTTTTGGCAATAAATCTGCGTTGAAACTTATTCAGCGGTGTGCCGAGATTAAAATTTCAGTCAAAATGCGATTGGTTTTTTAATGGAGAAAAGTTGTTAAAAATTATAGTATAAACAAAAAACGGCTTTAATCTTCAACAACGCAACTGACGATGGCACTCAGAGTCAGTTAATGACGATTAAGGTTTAATTCGGCCTAACTGGAATAAGGTCTTATACCTAGATTAAACGTCGAATTTGTATAGGCTACAGAGATTAAAATGTGGTTACTGAATTATCAACAAGTTTTTAAATTTGTACGTAATTTTGTAGCTCTGCCTACCCGACTGATGGGATTATAGGCGTGAAGGTATGTATGTATGTGTAATATCTGAGTAAGTCTAAAACCAAGTTTATAAGCTTTGAAAAAGGAATGTCTAAAATGTCTCTGAGTATAACAGAGAGTTCATGGTGATGAGAGTTAATTATAGATTTACTCAACATCAACAGCTTTATACAATTCACTTTAAACACTGTACAAAGATTGCTCCTCAAACATTGACCCTTTATTTGCACACTCATAGCCAGCTATGTTTGAAGAACACTGTATTCTCAGATCTGTACACATAGGCAGTAAACACTCAGTTTGTGTCCGTGCCAGCCGACCTAGATATATGCATCGCACATCCCAACTCGCGCAATCGAGCGAAACGTTTACATAAGTAGAGTTTTCGCGTTAGCATAAAGGCTTATTTTCTATTGCATTTGTGATTTGATAATAACATTTATTGTGTTTTGTTTATGAAAATGGGCCGTAACTTCATCGCAGATTTAGTGATTTCCGGCACAATATAGTATATTTATTGTAGTGTACGAAGCAAGAGTGTCTTTGTTTGAATACATCTTTTATAAGATGTATATCTACTGATAAATTGTGCTCAATTTACGCTTTGGGTTGAAAGAGAATAACCTACTTTGTACCAATAGCAAGCATCTTATCGTCTTCTACATATACTTAATACGATTTACACATATACTAATATAGTTATTTGTCGTGTATGAATGTTGAGTAATCAAATGTAAGATAATTTATAAATGTGTGATGCTTGTCTTTAATTATATTCATTGAAATCTTTTCATGTTTCACTATGGGTCAGCTTAAAAAACAGTCTATCTTTCCTAACGCTATTTTTTGTTACATGATTTTGCTATAATATAATTGTAGTTTACTATGTAGTTTACCAATTTGTATTCATACTTTTCGTCTAATTTTTATGACACCGTTCGTTGGTGATATGTGTTTGAGATTATAGAATCGTTAGAGTTAGACTATCAGTATTTAATAATTGCCGAAACACTGGCGTAGTTTCGAAGGCTATTTTATTAAAATGGCATGCCACGACGCAAATAAAGCATGCTGCTATTAAACCGTGAAATTAGTAGTGGCCCCAGCTGCTTAAAATTATCACTTGTCTTGCCACTTATTCTAAAATATTCAAACGAGTTCAGAAATTATGAGCTTTAATATTTAACAACTGTATAATCGTAAGCGGAAATTCATTTTGTTAATTATAAACATAGGAAAATAAATGGTGTTCTGACATATATGTAGTGTAATAACATTAATATGTGACTGGACAGATAATATCTTAACAATTCAATTTGCTGGCTTGATTCGAAAAAACATAACATTGGAGTGTGTGCCTGAATACCAAGTCTTCGTAAGAAGTGATACTTTAGATTGTATCGCGCATGTATGGAATACATGGCATTTTTAATAAATATATCGATTTAATTAACGATTGCAATGTTATTAATGTGGAAAAGGTTTTATTTGTAGTTATATTAACGTGAAATGACATCTACTTACCCTTTTATATCTATACAAATAGAGAAGAAGTTTGCAGGTTGTCGTAAGGTAAGGTGGGAAACGTCTAACTAACAATATCTTCTAAAACATAATGGTTTTTCGCAATTACCCCGTTGACGCCCTTACCCCATCTGACGGGGCAAGTCCGTCTAACCAAAAAAAACTGACCTTACCTTTGTGCGAGGCCCGTCCTGACGCCAAGCAGCAGTGTTCGCACTGTTATGTTAAGGTAGGGAAGGAGATTTACTATTTTGAGATTCTATCGAATTTATGTCAAAAAAGTGTTTTCGCTTG
Source organism: Acleris sparsana (assembly GCA_923062465.1). Lineage (NCBI taxonomy): Eukaryota > Metazoa > Arthropoda > Insecta > Lepidoptera > Tortricidae > Acleris > Acleris sparsana. The sequence continues at coordinate 6,099,053 of OV281289.1, forward strand.
AATTCGACTTCGAATCGAATTAGCGTGAACCCAACTCACACTTGACATATTTAAGTCAGTAATATGAAGCGTAAATTTGTTGACACGCGCAGCAGCAAGCTTGGTCGAGTGGTAAACTCTCAGCGCAGAGGGCTATTAACCTAGCCACCTGAGTTCGAGACTAGCTGCTGGGCCTTGTTTTTTATTTTTTTATTATCTTTTACCATTTTTAATTTTAATATAGCTATTCCTCTTTGTCAGTCGAGTAGTAATAAAGTAGGTATACATGTTATATTATACAGTGACACAATATTTTTTAGCATACTTAGAACCTTGCCTCTGTGACTGTCATTGTCATTCTTATGCTTGTTGTTTGATATTCAGTTTGAAGTTTTTTATGACACGGCTCTAAAGTGCTTAACATTTTCGATACTACTTGCATTCTACTACGCAAAGACAATAAAACGACGTTCTTGATAGAGTTCGGCTGGCTATCGTTATCACCCTTGTATTTTCTATTTTTCATTATTATATTTTACAATGTTTTGACATTTTATACTTAATTGTCTACATCTACAACATCTCAAACAAAGGTCATATCTATTAACCTCGTCTAGGCACCTAAGTTTGAGACTAGTGGCTGGGCCTTGCTTTGTATTTTCACTTTTAATTTGTTTTTTGTTAAATATTTGTGTACAGAAACATCATTGCCAGTGGCATAGAGGATGGTAGATATTTTTGAAATCTTAGGAACATTTATGTTATGAATTTGACTTTACATATACACAACTACGCCATGATAAACAGACGTCATTGTCAGTAATGTGATGTGTAAATTTGTCGACACGCGCAGCAGCAAGCTTGGTCGAGTGGTAAACTCTCAGCGCAGAGGGCTATTAACCTAGCCACCTGAGTTCGAGACTAGCTGCTGGGCCTTGTTTTTTATTTTTTTATTATCTTTTACCATTTTTAATTTTAATATAGCTATTCCTCTTTGTCAGTCGAGTAGTAATAAAGTAGGTATACATGTTATATTATACAGTGACACAATATTTTTAGCATACTTAGAACCTTGCCACTGTGACTGTCATTGTCATTCTTATGCTTGTTGTTTGATATTCAGTTTGAAGTTTGTTATGACAAGGCTCTAAAGTGCTTAACATTTTCGATACTACTTGCATTCTACTACGCAAAGACAATAAAACGACGTTCTTGATAGAGTTCGGCTGGCTATCGTTATCACCCTTGTATTTTCTATTTTTCATTATTATATTTTACAATGTTTTGACATTTTATATTTAATTGTCTACATCTACAACATCTCAAACAAAGGTCATATCTATTAACCTCGTCTAGGCACCTGAGTTTGAGACTAGTGGCTGGGCCTTGCTTTGTATTTTCATTTTTAATTTGTTTTTTGTTAAATATTTGTGTACAGAAACATTATTGCCAGTGGCATAGAGGATGGTAGATATTTTTGAAATCTTAGGAATATTTATGTTATGAATTTGACTGTACATACACACAACTACGCCATGATAAACAGACGTCATTGTCAGTAATGTGATGTGTAAATTTGTCGACACGCGCAGCAGCAAGCTTGGTCGAGTGGTAAACTCTCAGCGCAGAGGGCTATTAACCTAGCCACCTGAGTTCGAGACTAGCTGCTGGGCCTTGTTTTTTATTTTTTTATTATCTTTTACCATTTTTAATTTTAATATAGCTATTCCTCTTTGTCAGTCGAGTAGTAATAAAGTAGGTATACATGTTATATTATACAGTGACACAATATTTTTAGCATACTTAGAACCTTGCCACTGTGACTGTCATTGTCATTTTTATGCTTGTTGTTTGATATTCAGTTTGAAGTTTTTTATGACACGGCTCTAAAGTGCTTAACATTTTCGATACTACTTGCATTCTACTACGCAAAGACAATAAAACGACGGTCTTGATAGAGTTCGGCTGGCTATCGTTATCACCCTTGTATTTTCTATTTTTCATTATTATATTTTACAATGTTTTGACATTTTATACTGAATTGTCTACATCTACAACATCTCAAACAAAGGTCATATCTATTAACCTCGTCTAGGCACCTGAGTTTGAGACTAGTGGCTGGGCCTTGCTTTGTATTTTCATTTTTAATTTGTTTTTTGTTAAATATTTGTGTACAGAAACATTATTGCCAGTGGCATAGAGGATGGTAGATATTTTTGAAATCTTAGGAATATTTATGTTATGAATTTGACTGTACATACACACAACTACGCCATGATAAACAGACGTCATTGTCAGTAATGTGATGTGTAAATTTGTCGACACGCGCAGCAGAAAGCTTGGTCGAGTGGTAAACTCTCAGCGCAGAGGGCTATTAACCTAGCCACCTGAGTTCGAGACTAGCTGCTGGGCCTTGTTTTTTATTTTTTTATTATCTTTTACCATTTTTAATTTTAATATAGCTATTCCTCTTTGTCAGTCGAGTAGTAATAAAGTAGGTATACATGTTATATTATACAGTGACACAATATTTTTAGCATACTTAGAACCTTGCCACTGTGACTGTCATTATCATTCTTATGCTTGTTGTTTGATATTCAGTTTGAAGTTTTTTATGACACGGCTCTAAAGTGCTTAACATTTTCGATACTACTTGCATTCTACTACGCAAAGACAATAAAACGACGGTCTTGATAGAGTTCGGCTGGCTATCGTTATCACCCTTGTATTTTCTATTTTTCATTATTATATTTTACAATGTTTTGACATTTTATACTTAATTGTCTACATCTACAACATCTCAAACAAAGGTCATATCTATTAACCTCGTCTAGGCACCTAAGTTTGAGACTAGTGGCTGGGCCTTGCTTTGTATTTTCACTTTTAATTTGTTTTTTGTTAAATATTTGTGTACAGAAACATTATTGCCAGTGGCATAGAGGATGGTAGATATTTTTGAAATCTTAGGAACATTTATGTTATGAATTTGACTGTACATACACACAACTACGCCATGATAAACAGACGTCATTGTCAGTAATGTGATGTGTAAATTTGTCGACACGCGCAGCAGAAAGCTTGGTCGAGTGGTAAACTCTCAGCGCAGAGGGCTATTAACCTAGCCACCTGAGTTCGAGACTAGCTGCTGGGCCTTGTTTTTTATTTTTTTATTATCTTTTACCATTTTTAATTTTAATATAGCTATTCCTCTTTGTCAGTCGAGTAGTAATAAAGTAGGTATACATGTTATATTATACAGTGACACAATATTTTTAGCATACTTAGAACCTTGCCACTGTGACTGTCATTGTCATTCTTATGCTTGTTGTTTGATATTCAGTTTGAAGTTTTTTATGACATGGCTCTAAAGTGCTTAACATTTTCGATACTACTTGCATTCTACTACGCAAAGACAATAAAACGACGGTCTTGATAGAGTTCGGCTGGCTATCGTTATCACCCTTGTATTTTCTATTTTTCATTATTATATTTTACAATGTTTTGACATTTTATACTGAATTGTCTACATCTACAACATCTCAAACAAAGGTCATATCTATTAACCTCGTCTAGGCACCTGAGTTTGAGACTAGTGGCTGGGCCTTGCTTTGTATTTTCATTTTTAATTTGTTTTTTGTTAAATATTTGTGTACAGAAACTTTATTGCCAGTGGCATAGAGGAAGGTAGATATTTTTGAAATCTTAGGAACATTTATGTTATGAATTTGAAAGAACATTTATGTTATGAAGTTAAGAACCCTGTCCTTACCGTAATTTCAACCCAGGACCGCTAGCTTTGTAGGCAGGGTCACTACCAACTAGGCCAGCGCGTCGTCAGTAATAATTATAGGCACACCTATAGCGATTTCGGTATTTTTTAGTGTAACTCATACTTTTGCTCCATATGGTGAAGTGGAACTGATGATGAAAACCACAGATGGCCACCGGAACTCCTTAACGGTACCTATTTGAAGGGTGCCGATAAGATATCTCGATAAAGGTACTTGAGCGACTATAACGAAGCACATTTAATTGTTTAAATATGACTACCTATAACTTTCCCGCGGCGTTGCTTGAGGCCAGCTTGAAATGTTCTATAGTTTCTCATTGATTGAGAAATGGGACTACATAACAGTATAAATAGGATCAAAAAAGTATAAAATAAATTTTGACAACACACGCAGCAGCAAGCCGGTCGAGTGGTGAAATCTCGGCGCAGGCGCAAGGGTCTATTTACCTAGGCACATGAGCTCAAGACTAGCTGCTGGGCCTTGTTTTGTATTTTTCATTTTTATATATTTTTGTTTTATCATGTTGTATTTAATCATAATACTTATTTAAAAAGAATTATTTAAGAAGAAGAATAAGTACATGGATCTCGGCGTAGAATATACCTTCAATCCTTTCGTGGTTTCGTGGCTATTAGCCATTTTAAGGACATTTCGAAAAGAAGCAACCAGAGACCACAGAGCTGGCAGCTTCTTCGGTCAACCGCATAAGCATTGCTACAACGAGGAAATGCTGCCAGAATCTGTGGTACTTTGCGATGGGGGTACACTCTATTTTAGTTTTAATTGAATAATTTTTAGCTAAGTTCTAATTAGGTTTATTTTTGCGCTTAGTTATTTTTTAAGTGGCCATCCTATTTATTTAGTTTTGTATGTTTCCTTTGTATTAAATTTTATAGAGAAATAAAAGCATTCAACATTATTTTGGAACAAGACTTATGCCGGTTGTACACACTCGTCTAGACACCACGAGACAGGCCAAGAGCGAGTGTGTACATAATTACTGTTCTCGTTTTGTGTCGCTCGCTCTCGTCTCGTCTTTTTCTTCGGCAGTGTGGTAAAAAGGGCCGCAGTTATTTTTGGCTATAAATCAAAAAGTACGTCAAGGAAAATTATAAAAAAATAGTTTTCAAATCTTCAGATTGAGCCCTTTTATATGACACCCCGTTTGATATAATCAAATCGCTTTCATTTTTCAAACCCCATTCAAGACCCTTATATAAATATTTTGAAAAAGGAGGGTAAGCCAGTTATACAACTATGCCAAATTTCAAGTTGATAGATCCAGATAAAAACTACTGTGACATGCAGACAGACAGACACCGAAGTCTTACCGTAAGGGTTCCTGTTTTACCATTTTAAAATGCTGCCATTGAATAAACGTTAAAAAAAAACTTGTAAGTGTATAATATTGTATTTTATCATTTAGTTTCGAAAACTTTTTTTCTGCTAATGTAGTCTCTATATTACGTTTTTGTTCCGTACAACCACCTTTCGTACAACGAGGCATGTTTCCGTGCCCCCGGCGGCAATAAAATCCGGTCTGTCAGTATTATCAGCTCGTTCCGGGGTATTTGCATGCAAAGTTCGTATTTAGGCGCGGCTATCGGCCCGATAAGAATTTGTCCAATTTAGAAATTTCTTACTCTAAATACTGAGATAACGATTATCTTGCGCTTTAATGCGGTGATTGTGGGACTTAAACTATTTAACCTCGGCGATATTAGTGGGAATTAAGCTTCTGCGAGTTAATGACAGCGCAGATTAATTTAGCCTTATTTATTGTTCTGTTTAATATTTCATGCCTATATTGTTTAAAGACTAATGAACGGTAGGCCAAGAAAGTGGTCTACTAGTTTTGGACAAGTTTCTGCAAGATCTAATTATCGCTAAGGTTGACAATTGTCACTGTCATAATAATAATGCAAGAGAAAATCGAACTTGTTGTATCATGACGTGCAGATCAAATCAAGTCAAATCAAAATACAATTATTCACAACAACACAGAAATAAACTAAAAATACAAAAAATAAATCTACACAAAGTTGGACAGTTAGGGTGAAACGATCCCAACTCAGCATGTGCCGGCTGTTAAGCCAGCGCTGGTCTTTCGTTGGGACCGCTCGGTGTCAGCACGGATGGTGACAAAAAAAAAACAGATTAAGAAAAAATATTTTAAGTTAACTGAACGCAAGTAAAAAAGAAAAAGTATAAATTAAAAAAACGTGTACGTGGATCAAAATATAGGCGCCCACACATGACCTAAATATGGCTTAAAGAACCAGAATCCAGGCCACAAACATTAAAAAAAACACAAATGAACTTCAACCGTCAGGTGGTAGATCACATTTTTGGCTGACTTTACCTACTTCTACTGTAGCATAGTTCATGTTTTGGAATAGACCGTGACTCCAGCCAGGCCTGGCATGGCCTGGCTTTGTAGTAATGGGAGCATGCATGTGAGGAAAAATAGTTTTATGTATAGGTACAAAAATCGATAAAAACCCTTTATATGGAGCAGTCTGACATATTTTTTTTGGGTTACCTTTGTTTCGGCGAAATATGTTTGCCAAATGTATCGTTTCCCAACCGGTTCATTTGCCAACCCGCTTTGTTTTCTGTAAACGTAAATATTTCAGTATGTTATAAAAACTAACTTAACCTAACCTAACCTAACCTGTAGGGTTCTACACGATGGTACTAAAATAAATCCTGAAAAAAAAATATAACGTTGGGTTGGCAAATGAAAAAGTTGGGAAACGATACATTTGGGAAACATATTTTTGCCAAACGGCAGGCTCCCATTTTTTTTAAACACTTCCACATCGGTGCGTCCTTTTGGAAGCAAAGATGCCATAGACGGATACTCAAATACCTACAAAATACACACATAGTCGTCTTGTCGTTACCTAACCCATACCATGAGTTACAATTAACGTACTCGCTAGCTAGTTGAATGCTCTGTCGCTCGCAGACCTCGCAGTATTTTTATAGAGTGCGAGGGACAGAGCATTAGATTCGCTAGCGTGTAGGGTATTTGTAACTCACGACAGGAGTACTGGTGAGACTGAAGTCATACTCGTACGCAAGCCCATTTTTTCGACGACACACTAGCCTAGGAAGTAGTGATCCTGCCTATGAACCTAGTGGTCCCGGTTCCAATCCTGATAAGGGCAGATATTTGTGTGCCGAGTGCGAATATTTGTTAATGAGTCTTGGATGTTTTCTATGCATTTAAGTATGTTTTTATCTATACATATAAGTATATTCATCGTTGTCTAATACCCATGGTACAAGCCTAGAGCTTAGTTTGGGACTATGCCAATTTGTGTAAGATTGTACCCTTGTATTTTTATTTTATTAACAACATTCATAGATACACAGATAATTACATACGTTGAACACCTGTCCTTTTTCTCCTATGTTTTTGTCGAAGGTCAAAAATTTAATAATTAATACTTAATTTTATATAAATAACACTTAATTTGGAACGTTATAAGTTATAACAATAAACTTACTATAAGTTTAACTTTGGAGATTTTTTTTAAGCATAGTAATCGATTGTCCGCAAGTTGTTCATTCAAAGACATACCTCCAATAGATTCTCATCGCAGTATTGTCCCATTGTACTTCAGTCCATAAAATATTAAAAAGCCAATGCAACAAAAGAAACGAATCAATAAACAAAACATGTAGTCTCTCACATATATCAAGTACTTACCAACAACCTATGTCAGCGACCATATTGTGTTATTTAAAAAATATACTAAGTTAAATTCTACATTTAACTTTGTAAACATTCGTCATTGGCATTTTATTTCATTCTTTTACAATATGAGTTGACTGAAGTATATTGACAAATATCGTTAATTGATTAAACTACATTAATTAGTAGGTATTTCTTTTACATTGAATCACCTCTACCTTCTTAATCAACAAAAAAATAAAAGAAAAATAGTGAAATTACACAATACTTACTTAATTAAATAAAAATAAAAAATAGTTTGAGGCAGAAATAACTATATTCATTTGGTAATCAACATGGTTTTATAAAAACAAGTGACTCCTAATCAATCTTACATAACTATAATAATATAGCTTTGTATTCAAACTATTTGTAAAAGAACTTACGCAAACTTCTTGTTACAATTTATGTCTATAACACGAAACTTTTATATTCGCTTTGCAGCCATTTGCGTAGAATCGCCATTCGTATCCCAATGGATACATTCACGTCAAATATTTTGACAGAGCACGCACCCGTCCGTCAAATGTCGTCGAATCCCATGGAGCCCCGCCCTCAGGTGCTTGTTTGAATGGGGCCGACCAAAGCAAAAAGGCCATATATGCATATTGAGTTCACTCTCTTATACTGCCTTTTTCTCCTGGACAGAACTATTGGGCCCAATAGCCACGCGCCCGACCAGTCGCCAAGCGACAAGGGAACGCTGTGTATGCCCAAATTGTTATTTCACGAAATATTTCGCGCATTTAAGCTGCCGGCGATAACTGCGCTCTCTGCGAAACGTTTTACAGCGGGAAAGATTGCTCGCTGCATTATAGAGCCACTGTCTCAAATTGAATCGAAGCTACTCCCGCAGAATACAATATCTAAATCAAGATTTGTAGACAAGGAGTTTGAAGCGGCAATATTCGAAAGTGGGTTTACGGACGCTGTATGGAAAAGTAGAAAGGTTTAAGTCGAACCGCTGCGCTGGCGAACTTTCCATATAATTTACTCGAATTTTCTGTTTTATTTGTGCATCCTAAAAGACAAGTCGCGGCAAACAAAGGAATCAGTACGGCGTGAGTAATTCCGTCTGACTGCATTAATAAAGTCCGTGCCAAGTTTTTTGGCATGCTAGTTCCATGTAGTTTATTAGAGCTTGGGATTTGTTTAATTGTAATTCCTTGCTATTAAGACCCCGCAGGAAGCTAAGTAGTTTTTATAGGTATACGCTAGTGGAGGCAAATGAGCCAGTGGGTCACCTGATGGAATAATCATCGTTGCCAATGAACATCTGCAACAGCTGGAGAGTAGTTGCAATAAAAAGAAATTTAAATGTATACTTAACAATTTACAATACACATTATTTTCAATACACAATATTATGGAATCCTCCAAAAAGATGTTAATGTTTGTGCTTATCAGACATCGCATCAAAGGCCAAGATAAACAGAAAACATACATTAAAAAAATTACGAAGTCTGGCCCAATTATTAAAACAAAGGATTAATCGTTTTATATCAAAATAATTCGTTCGGGGTTTATTTGTAACGGAAAGGTCCGTTTTCTTTCCTAACCTATTTTATACCCTTCTGAACGATAGGACAAACAAATTGCCGGAAATATTTGAATAAGAATGGGACATTTTCGGGGACACTAATGTGCGAGGCGGGAAGCCCGGTCGGTGAGGGTGCCCCTTAATATCTGTTTTATTTTTTCCGGATTTGTATGAATGAGTACAATAAACAGTCCTCCATTGTGGGTCTGGCGCGTAAAAAAAATTGCGCCTATTATTTTCGTGAACAACTTTATGACTTTATTGCTACCTTGTTTTGTATTCTGATTTCGGACAAGGGTCGCTCACACATAGGTATATTTGGTTTAATTAAACGCAGCTCAGCCCTAATAATATATTTCATTGCTTATTTAGTCCATTGTTCTTTCGAATATTTATTTGTAGCTTTTTTAAAGTTTGATTATGCTGCTGCATAGCTTCAATTATTACCATTTTATGTTGGGTTAGTTAATTGCCATGCACAGGTTTAGATTCGTTAAAAAAACTCTAAATATATGACATCAATAATCAAGGCTTTAACAACAACTTGAGAATTCTACTAACATATCGATCAATTCGGTAGGATAAAGAGAACCCGTCCGTTTCTTGAGTCGAAAATTGGATAAAAATATCCAGGTTCCTTTAGTATTATTAGATATTATATTATACTCTGTAGTGATAACATATATACTGCATGCTGCATATACTATATATACTTCATGTGAGATGCCTCGATTGTACAAACAAAAAAAGAACAATTATAAAATAGACATAAATATAGCAGTCATGTACACATACGAACTTTAACTTTGACGGATCGCTTCCATCTAAAAAAAAGCCATATGACACTGGATACAACGTTAACTGGGGGTTCACTTCTCTGGCGCCAACCGATCCGTCCCGCGATATAACCCGATCGCTTCGCACGTTTTCATTCAATATTTCCCAACTTGATACGGTGCTGGGGCTCTCCACGAGACAATGGAAAGTAATCGGCACTGACACTGGAGGGGGTAAATTTCGTTAAAATAAAAGCGTACAAAGAGCGTAAGATATAGCGCCTACGTGGTCGCTAGAGGTCCCGAGTGCTTCTACAATGGAGAATTGGAAAAAGCTTTTATAATCCGGCACGTGAGACACATGCCCAAGTGGCCATAGATTCGCGAGCACACAACTCCGGCGGTTTGGGTGGTCGTATATTTTTGTAATGTTGGGTACGATTTAATATATGAGCGATATCAGGATGAGCTCGAAGATACAAGGTTAATAATGATATGAAGACACAGTGGAATGTTTTATATGTTTCAGTAACGTAACAACAATTAAAAAAAAAAAAGTTTATTTATGCATAAGGTTGGGGACGTATCAGAACGCCTAAAATTAATAAGCCTAATGTATCATAGTAGCTAAAAGTTCGTAATACCTAATGGTTTTTATTCTGAAACCGTAATCTTTTCAGGTTTTTTTAAAAGGCCATTGTTTAGATTTCATTAGGTTAGGTTAGGTTTATATTGTAACAATCCTGAAAAGTTAACGGTTTCAGAAAAAAACCATTAGTTACTTACTAAACCAAAATAATGTTTTTTTATTTAGTTTTGTCCGTTTTTTTTTCGTTCGAATGCTTTTTTACGTTGGAGCTTTTTTAGATTAAATGCATAATTTAATTGCTTTTGTTACGTATGTTATGATAATAATTAGGCTTTAATTCTAAGCGATATCAAAAAATTAAATTTTCTTTCCATACATTGCATTCGGAATCATGAATATTAGGGACTTTGATTAATTTGGAATTATGACTTTTGAGAATTATGTTGTGCGCCTCTTTATTACGCATTATAGTAAAGCTGGAGTCTTTACTTAAGTATGAATGATTTTGTTTATTCATCATTTAACTTAAGAACTAACTAAGAAGGGGTAAGTGCGCCTACGGGGCAAATTTATTTATTTATTTATTTATTAGGGAAACAAACAGCAAAATATAACACATTGAGATACAATCATAGCTTAAAAATACATTAGCCAAAACAGTTTCCACTTGTAGAAGAAAAAACATTTTAGTTGCTCAGACTTTAATTAAAATACTTTTTCATAAACAAACATTTTGCATTATTCGGGTAATTTAACAATGGTTGCAGAGTATTATTATCATGGCCTAATTCTTGTTAATTTTATTTCACTTTATTTCACTTTTCTGTTCTATTTTAAAGCAAATGCGCCAAACCAATAATATTTCCTAAAAAATATATGATTTGTGGCACTTACCCCGTTGACGCTTTTGCCCCACTTTGGGGTACGCGCGTCTATGGGGCAAGTGCGACAAATCATATATTTTATAGGAGATTTTATTGGTTTGACGCACTTGTCCCTTAGATGTACTTACTCAGGTATACTCTTGTCATCGGAGTGATTGAATTACTTTGCGAGTAAAAACAAGTTAGTTTATTAGTTTCGCGAATTTTATATTGTGTACCGGTTATTTTATACGGAACATCCTCGCCCAGCGACAGAACTGGTCCTGGAACAGGTCCTGCAAGCAAGCTTGTTGATTAATTTAATTGGACCAGAAGGGTACGACATTTATTCACCGTTCAAGTTTATAATAGCTCCCCTACACCATCGGCGATTACAGACGAATACGGGCGAGCATTGTAGAAAGCTATATAGTTCACAAAATAATAAAAAAAATTACGAACATTATTTCACGAAGCAGAACATTAGAATTTAACTTAACTTTTTTACACAGAATCTAGAGAAAGATGAAAACATAGACGATTACGTCACAGCATTAACATTGTTGTCCCAGCAATGTGAGTTCAATGGATTAGAAGACGGATTAATAAGGGACCACGTAGTTTGTGGCGTTTGGAAGGTTCCGTACGCGACAGCTTCTTAGAGCAGATGAATTAACATTAGAGAAAGCCGCGAAGAGATCTTCATTTTCAAGCAAGTGTCAAACGGAGTACCGATAGATCGAATGTGAAAAGATATCCAGTGGAGCCATTGTAGATGGTTAGGGATCATCTGGGACGTGGCCGTCAAATAAAAAGTCGGCAAGTGGATAGCTCTGTGCGTAAAATTTGTCATGAAGAATACAGAACTGACGACTAAGTCAGACATATACTAACAACATTACGACGGAACCATGTACGCAGCTTATATTTCCAACAAAATAATAAAATTCCTTAGCATCTCTGAATATAACCTACAAAACAAAGTAACCGTGTCACGTAACATTAGTAAATACTAGGTAAATGTGCTCCACGAGTTGATATTCAGCATAACAAGTCAATACCAAGTTCCATTATCTTTAGGTGTCGGTATAAAGTCGGCTTTTCACGCCTAGCGACTGCTTGTAATGGATAATGTTACTTGAGCCGTGAATTTATGGAGAAAAATACGCGTGTACCATAAAACATTGATCATTGAATTTTGGATACATTTGTTTACGTCTCTTTTGGTTTACTTGCCAAGATAGGGGTTTGTTTATGGATTACCTATAACAAAATTTATGTTATACTGAGAATAATTTTTAATTACGTAATAAATTAAATAACATTAATAATATTAAAATAAAATAAATGTTTAAAAAAACAAAAAACCGCCTTCAAAAATGCAAAAAATAACTTCTTATAAAATGATAGATACCTATAGGTAGGTCAGTCCAACTGAAGTCGGCGTCCCACATTATTTTAAACCAAAAGCCGATTTACAAACAGCAACACAGCTGAGTGACTATTGAAGATGAACAGAGAGAAACTGTCTCTTATGTAAAATCTATATTCATCTCTTTCTACATTTTCTAACTTCGGTCTTTAATGGGCAGTTAAGTGTGTGGTTGTTTGTACCTATCATTAAAATATTGTGGGACGCCGACTTCAGTTGGACTGACCTACCTATAGGTACCTATCATTTTATAAGAAGTTATTTTTTGCATTTTTGAAGGCGGTTTTTTGTTTTTTTAAACATTTATTTTATTTAATACTTTTTAGTGATCCTATTTATGCTGTTATGTAGTTCCACTTTTCAATAAATGAGAAACTATAGAAAATTTCGAGCTCGCCGCAAGCAACGCCACTGGAAAGTTACAGTCATATTTCAACAAGTAAATATTCTTCGTTGTAGTCGCTCAACTATCTTAATCGACATATCTTATCGTTATCGCCACCCTTGAAATAGGTACCGTTGAGGAGTTCCGGTGGCCATCTGTGGTCTTCATCATCAGGTCCACTTCACCAAATGATACTTTCTGAATGCAAATGCTAGACTTGTTACTAAAAATACTAAAATCGCTTTATGTTTGCCTACAATATTTGAGGAGTTCTCTCAATTCCTCACTGATCCCCTCATCAGATTCCGATTTGGTGGCAATGGGACCACCTCGGAAGTATACCCTATCAAATCAAAAAAGAATTTTCAAAATCGGACCACAATTGACGGAGTAATCGGTGAACATACACAAAAAAAGAAAAAAAAAAAATACATACAGTGGAACGTATAACCTCCTCCTTTTTTTGAAGTCGGTTAAAAAGGGTTCTTGCTACTAATAAAATTTGACTACATTTTCATTAGTCTTGTGTTTTGAAGCACAACATCCTGTATAGAGAGCACCTCTTGTTAAATCTTGCTTGTCGTACAGTTCATCTTCACTTTTATTTTAAACAAAACTGGGCCTTATTCTATTCGGTAAATCCTATAAAACCGATTATCATGTCAAAACTAATTTAGTTTTACAGAGTAAATAGAAGAGCCCCTGATAGATAGGGGATATAGAACAGTGCCGTTTGGCGCCCTATGTAGTGGTAAGATTTTGTGATTTAATTGTGCTTTACATTTAAAGACAAAATAAAAATAAATAATCAAGCCTGTAATGGGTTCATAGCGAAGTCATAGCTACAAAGCATAGATTTTTACTACATCTATTAAAGTTATTACAACAGTTTCAAACTTACTTTCCGTAAAACTAGCAAGTCTGCCTTCATTCAAAATTACTGACAATTTGCAAGCGCTAACTCTCAGCCAACTGAGTTTCATTCTGTTTAACTCCGACTTAATAGGTTTTCTTACAAGTTTTCAGTTTTAGATTTATTATAAAATAATTAGTTAACCCATAAAATCGCAAACTTTAAACAAGAAAATAATGGGGTACCTGGTAAACACAACTGTAGTTGTTTTTGTTCTTAAAGATTTTTAAAGTCTCAGAAACCTTAGTACCTATTATGATTTATACTCGTAATGTCATAGTAAATTCTTTTTATAAATCTCCATTCTTCATACAAACTATTGTCTCGACCCTTCGTGATCAGTTTGAAATCTTTTTAAGGCTTACTTATTAGATTTAGATTAAAAAAGTATAATCGTTATCATTTTTGATTCTGACCGCATTAAGTAACCGTCAAGTAAATACACTCAGGAGCAAAAATAACGGGTCAGAGTGCGTTTTTCATACTAAAGAGGCTATTTCGAAGCCATGGTTCCTCGCCAGGGAATGCTTTTAGTGAATTCTGATTATGAATACCGCGAGCATCGATACAGGACTTCCAGAGTGCCTGGGATACCCAACTGAATGAATCTGCGATTAACGCAGGAATTGTGCATGTTCAGAAAAACATCTAAAGTGGCAATAAAATGTAAGGAAATCGAAATGCTGACCCAACCTGTCCGGCTGTGGTGTTAACTGATTGTGCGATCAGTTAGGTATCATAAGAACTTTTGACCTCTATTGAACCTCGGAGTATCCGCCATTAAACCTCACTCTAAACAACCCCTGGCGAGGAACCAAGGCTTCGAAATAGTGTCGTTTGTATGAAAAACGCACTCTCACCTGGTATTTTTGCTTCTGAGTGTAAATAAGAGTAACCACAACGTTAAAAATACAATAACGATTAACCAAAATTAAGTGGTGGCTAATTTAGTGGTGGTAGGGCCTTGTGCAGGGTCCGTCCGGATCGCTACCACTATCTTATTCATTAACCCACCGCCAAGCAGTGTTCGCTTTGCTGTGTTCCAGTGCGGGGAAAACACAACCGGTGAAATTACTAGCATAGAGGCATTCCATCTCAATCCTCATGGTTGGCAACGCATTTGAAGTCTTAGGATTGCAGTTTTGAGATTGTAGTCGTGAGATTTCAAAGGTCTATGAGTCTTAGATCCTAAATACCATCAAGTGGCCAGGGTGCTCTCGTGCCTTCTCATTGAAATAAAAAAGAAACTTTTAGAGTCCTATCAAAACAGATTGTGCAACAAAACATTCGTTGGCTGTATACATTTGTCATGTAGATATTCTCATCCTAAAACCCATTTTCCATTTATAACAAAAAACACGCACGTACTGATCGAAATTTCGATTTCAGTGACGTAATCCTCGGATCGCGGGACCCCACCGTAAAAATAACGGAATTTAATATACAAATACTTACTTGGCTTTGTCGCTATAAAACATTTATGAGGATATTACTGGGTACCGTACATTATAAAACAAACACAAACAATTCGCCACGTGCTGCATAATCTCCCGAAATTGGATACTGGCAACGTGAAGTGTGTAAATACAGTAGGCGACAATTAATCATTGAAATAAACCTTATCGTATTTGTAATAAAAGCTACAGATTCAGCACAACTTGCGCTGCTCGTTGTTAATTTTCACTGGAACGCGTGCCGTGTCTCTTAATGTACGCGGTGACTGAATATTTATTTGAACATGTTTATGCATTAAGTATTTTGAATGGGCATCATTTCTATACAGTATTAAATTGATAATGATTCTGCGATCTGTCTGATTGTATGCTATTTGTATATTCATTTACAGTCTTTATTCAAACTAAAAACTTTTAGGAGCACATATTGGCTAGTTATTTTGGCAACCTTCGTTAATAGCCACAGTTTTTGGGCAGCATTAACACTAGTTCGTCTTCAAACTTAGCTATTTCGCCCGGCTTGCATGTGGGCGTGCCTCAACCGTACGCGCCGCAAGCCACCACAAGCAAACCCAATAGGACAGATCAAGCCGGTTTAGTCTGGGCTGCGCCATCGTCGTCGCCGCCGCAACTAGCGTGCGTATTAAGAAGCCCCACATATGTGAACGTGATCAGTTTAGTCTTCAATTCTAACTGCCCGGATGCAAAATAGCATCGTGTGTGTGTATATTGGCCTGAAGGCAAATCGCATCAGTCCGCCTGAACGATTTGCCTGACCTGGAACTTTGGTTTTAGTCAGTAATTCGATATTTTGAAATATATGGATTGATTCTGCGGTAGTGCAATCAGGATCAAACCGCGAGGTCACCTGAAATCAGGTATATTTTTAAAATTCATTATTGTAATGAAATTCACGTCGGGAATATAACATTGCAGGAAATTCTCATGCAACTTGAATAAGATCCGTCCCATATCATACGTCGAATCTTATTATGGAAATTCTTAAAGTAAATGACCGTGTCGCATAACGAGCGTACCCGTGTGCATGTGTGCATTATTCTGAGAAGAAGAAGAAAAACATTTACTGCTACACAGAATAACAGAGCACAAAAAAAATGGAGCTCTGAATTTAACTGACTTACCACCACCGACAAGTAAAGCAGCATATTTTACAGATACATTTT
Organism: Acleris sparsana; assembly: GCA_923062465.1. Lineage (NCBI taxonomy): Eukaryota > Metazoa > Arthropoda > Insecta > Lepidoptera > Tortricidae > Acleris > Acleris sparsana. Next base: position 6,115,701 of record OV281289.1, read on the forward strand.
GCCCTTTCGCTTTCTTACACTTAAAAATAGTCAAGGTGAGAGCCAACTTTAAATGGCATATAAATTTACCCATCGATTGTAAAGCAGGCTCTTAGAATATTATAATGAAAAAGAGTTACCACAGAACAAAAAGAAAATGTGGCAAAGGATCGGACTGTAGGAAGCTCTGGCAGGATTGCGCTCTCTCAGCGCTGGTTTTCAGTCCTATCCCTCATACCGTGCAAACTTACCATGTAGTGGGTGCTTAATATACTTACTTTAAAAAAATTTAGTAAATAAAATCTAGACATTAAAAAACTTGACGCTTGACGTGGACACTTGAAAAGAAACTTCTTTTACCAGCCGAAATCTATAGACATAGTGTATTTCTCAAACATCTCATTAAATTCGATTACCGATTAAAATTACAGTAATAAAAGTAGTAAGTACAAAGTTTTATCCCTTCACATGGATTATTAATTACTCCAAAAAAATGATCTATCTCAATTGTAAATCCATCAGTGAACGTCTTTTGGGAAAACTGATGATAATGATGATGTGGTGTTACAAATAGAATTGTATTATTTGTTAGTAAACACTCGAGTCGGTGGACCCACGCCAGATTTAACTAAAAACGTAAACTTAAATTGTCGATTTACCTGAGGTTCATTGCATTTTTTATTACCTATTTTGAGCTCAAGATAAATCGTGGAGCGAACTAACCCCTTTAAAGTTCATCAGATAGCGGAGCGCGGGTGAACGGTTCTATATGACGAGCGATAGAGTGCGCGCGCGCGGGCGGCTTCCGGCGGGGCTACTCTGTACCGACGCAGGATTGTAGGAGTTGTAAAAATACTTTCATCCTATACTATAAACGAGCAATTTTTGGATTTGTATATTTGTAATCTTGCACTCGAAAACGGTCCTAATGATTTCGATAAAATTTGCAATATAGGGTTTACAAGGTCGAACAATCTATATGTCAATTGGTCATCTTCGGGAAAATTCGTTGAGCGAAGCTTAGTTATCCAGGTACCTACCAATTTGGAAAAGAGCAAAGCTAATCAATTGAACCAGCTACGTGTTTAAAAATAATAATATGCAGAGTGACATAACTAATTACATAAACTTTCAACTCTCTAAGTTTAGAGTGAATTTACAAGCAGATTTTGTAAAACTTTACTCATCATTTAGTAAATCGCCACAAAAAACGTTATCGTTGAAAACTACCAGAGCGATAGGTAGTAAGTAGGTTAAGATCCGGCGGCGCCGGACTAATTCAATAAACCTCTTTCGCTCCGCAAACGGTTCTCTAACTTATATGTTTATGTCCGATTACAAAAATGTATTTTTTAACTCACTTTATATAGGATGGGCTAGTTTTTTTTGCATTTTTACTAGCACTCCTCATGGCTAATTTGCAAAAAATTTTGGCCCACCCCATATCGTTCAGAGGCGCGACAAGTGAAAACTTTGTTATGAGTTGAAAATATTGTAGGTAGTTGAATTTCGACTCTAATAAATGTTCATTAAACTTTAAAGATTTTTTGTTTTTAGAACCGAAATATTTTTGTTAAATATGCTCAGTAACATTTGAACCATTTTCAAAGGACGAAGACACGAAGATTCACGAATCTCCAAACTCTGCTTCCACTACCTCCACAACCTCTTGCTGGCCTAGTTCTCCGGCCGGAAAATACATTACTGGACCTCTATTCGTCTGGATTGCCTTTGACATGGTTTTTAAATTGGCTGCCAAGCTGCCATTACTTTTATGTAAATAAGAGCTTTCGTAACGTTAACCATACAATAACGTGTCAAAGGCAATATGATTATGATAGTTATAAAACGGTTAAGTAAATTGCTGTGATTGTGTGTCATTAAACTGTCATTCAGTACTGTTAATTTACATCCCATGAAATTAGAAAATGAAACAAAAGCAATATTATGCCTCCTTGTAATCATGCTACTTTCCCAGCGTATAATTAAAATAAAACGTTAATAATCAAAAACATAACATCGACAATTTTTTGCAACATTAAAAAGCAATGCACGAAACTTAATCACACTATGGGTACATTAACCCATCCGCAACTAAAATGTGGCCCATATTTGGCCGCATCGTGCATCGCTTAAATAAGCACAGCTTAAACCCGCAATAGGCACATTTGAAAAACTAGCACACGTTTACTAGAAAGATAGTAGAATGAAATTTTCTTTTGAAGTGGGAAAATTTTCCCTCTACCTCCTCATTAGTGGGGGACCTTTTGACTAGCCGCGCATCCCGCCACTATTCACTCGCATTTGCACACGTCTCGCGTGTACGTTTAAAAACTAAATTATGGCGAGTATATTGCGAGGAAAAAATGTATTAACACATTTCTAGTTTTCAAATGAAGCGTATTTTTTCGGAAACATATGAATTCCAAATTTCAGAAATTTACGTAGGCTTAGATTATATTGGAGTATGCGACAGTAACAGATTGTAATTAGAAGTTACAATGAAAATGTATAGAATGAATATATTGAGATACAGTAAGAGAAAGTGAAAGACATTTTTATGTCTTATTCACATTTAAACAAAAGCGAAAAAGATACATGTCTCGATTTCCTTGACTGTACAAAAGTAAACGTAGGAAATCTTACTGTAATCCTATACATTCTTATGCAGAGGGTGGCCGTATTTTTAAGGATAGTTACCAAACTCTTGTATTTTCGTTTACAAAAACACGAATAGTGGGTAAATATGGCCTTGTTTTACTCTCGCCAATAATTTTGGCACTTTGATTTTTGCAGTAATTAACGTTCGCGGAATGCATGCGCCTTGGTACCTTCGATAGTAACATTTAAATCGCTTTATTGCAGGCTAAGTGCACTAGTCGTATTGCGTGTATTTATATCATTTATCACTTTCCAACTGGATTTATATGCGAAAGGCACCATGCTTTATGTATGTGCTCAATACAGACACTAACGTGCTTAGAATACGGCCGCTGTCAAAATGTTATCACTTATATGAGTAATGCCCAATTGCGTCGAATATTTACAATTATAAAAAAGGTTTCTCATTGACATATGTTCAAAGTAATTTATATTTTATTTAATGATGCGGTCAGGCGGTTTGTGGTTCTGATTTCGGTTCAGGGATGGGAAAAATATTGTTTATTGAGCTTAATTATTTTGTTAAAGAATTTTTTAACGTTTTCTGATTAAATGTAATTATTTATTGCTTATAATTAAAGCCTAACGCTTAAATAAATATCAGGGAAAAATCTCGCACAAATTGGCCTAGTCCCAAACTACGCTCTAGATTTGTAATTTGTGTACTAAATAAACAACGACAAACACATTTACTAATATAGAATTTATAAATCTAAATACATCGTCTTCACGCTCATCCTGAGAAAATAGGCAGCGTCTACCAACTTGGCAAAACGAATCATCTCTTAGTTTTGGGATAAGGTCAATTTGTCTTAGATTGTCTCCAATAAAAAAGTTATTGCCCATCCATATAATACTAGCGATCTGGCTTCGCTTCACTTCGGTAAAAATAAAACAGCCTCTATTAGTCAGGTATTCTCAGGCGAGGTAGCGATGATCTCCGCAGGGTAGCCGGCAGTATTTTAGTAACTCGGTAACGTGCATGGAGAATGGAATGCTATGATGATGATGATGTCTTTGACTCGGGGTGATGTAGCTTCCTAGTAGTGTGATATTAGGGTTCCATACCCGAAGGGAGTCAAATGAGACCCTATTGCTAAGTCCGCCTGTCTGATTTGTTTTATTTGGTAAAGATATAACATTAAAACTGAAATAAAATATTGGTTGGTATAGATTTCTATCTTAATACTTTCAATTGATTATTCTATAATAACGTTATTATGAAACTTCTAGTCCGTTTCAATGTTTTACGTTTGGCTTTTTATTATTTCACACATTACCCAATCGCTCAAAAGTTAACTGGAAGAAATCCCTTAAAGGGATAAGTTCGCCTTTGTACATACCTTTTGTAGTTCAGTCTATTTTGTTGTTTGCTATTATCCCGTTTGTACATTAAAGTATTTTCAAACATACATACATACTATCAAATCGAAATATAATAATACCTACTGTGCTGCAGTACGGAACTCTTCCTCCGAGGGCGGTGCGCGAGTCCGACTCGCCTTTGACCGGTATTTTTCCAATCGATTCCATAGTTCCAGCTAAGTGAACACGCCAGAAAAAACACAGAATTTAACCACTTAATAATTACGATCAGAATAAGTATAAAATATATACTCGTAGAAAACCTTTACAAAGTTTCTATGCGTCACATATAGTCGTAAGTAGTACGACACTATATTCAATATGAGATCAAACATATTAACCAACACATTACACGAAATGTCTGACTGAATAAATTAAGTGAATGATTAAATACAGCGACGATGAGCGGTATTTAACCAGGCAAGGTAAAATACAAATGAATATGATTGAAGCTACAATCAGTATTAATTATTTGGCCATAATTTACGCTGTTCAATTAACAGAAACATACTTAAAATATAATTTTGCTTGTATTTGAGAGCGAGCAGTGAATTGTTTGCTTGGTCAAATATACTTCGTCTGCACATAATAGAGTATAAATAGTTACATTATATTTAATTAAATTAATAACTAATTTATTTAATACAACTATAAATACGGACTTTACATTAAAATTTAAAAGTTGAAGTTAAAACTAAACTTATTTAAAATAAAATAAAATAAAACTAAGCTACTCAAATTATTAAAAATTAAACATAAACACCACTATAAAAAGAACACCCCCTCTAGCAAGTCCGCTCGCGGCATGGTCCCTAAGACACTGAAAATAATTAAATAATTAAATAATTAAATTGTAAAAATAACTGAAAATAACTAATATTAAATAAGACTAATAAATATTAAATACACTAAAACATTAAATCTAAGAATGGCCCCTGCGGCAGCATTTCCTCGTTGAATGGCTAAACTTATTCGTTGAGCGAGGAAACTGCCAGCTCTTCGGTCTCCAGTGACGTCAATGAGTCTCTTTGACAATTCCTTAAAAAGGCTAATAGCACTAGGACCCCACGGACCAAGGGTCAAATTAATTAATTTCGTTAAAATCGGGTAGAATTACCATGTACGAAAATTACAATTCTTCCTTATGGGAATAGTGTACTTTCCATCGGTATCCCGCCTTTTGGCAGAAATATGTTTGGCCGAATGTATTATTTGCCAACCCGTTTTTTTTTCTATAAATATTTCAGAATTTCTTTCAGTACCATCGTGTAGAACCCTATAGGTTAGGTTAGTTTTTATAAAAAATATTAAATATTTACATTTACAGAAAAAAGGCGGGTTGGCAAATGAAACAGTTGGGAAACGATACATTCGGCCAAACATATTTCTGCCAAAAGGCAGAGAACCCTTTCCATCAGATAATACTTGGCTCTCATTATATGTTTAAAAAAGACAATTAATACAACACACCACTTCTTAAAGTTATTTCTTACAATATGCGAGGATTGCCTTTTAGCGGACGCTTACGTTTATATCACAATAACAAATATAATGACTTTTTAAAACCTAGAGCCTTTTTCATAATAAACTTATCAGTTGATAAATATTGGATGTTATGATTTTTAAGCTACAGGAGGCAAACGATCGGTCCACCTGGAAGGTTCTCATGACCTAGCTATGCAGTTCAGTTTACGGTGAGTGAAAAGGACAGAGCTATATAAATGCCATAGCTTTGTCCTTAACGCTCGCCGTATAAACTACATAACATCATAAATAACCCCCTTGATGTAAACGCGTTGTTATAAGGTTATAACATGAGTCAACATATTATAATAAATTAAAAAAATCTGTACATGACTCATCCATCTATTACCTACTTTCCTGTCGTTCATACTTTTATTTATTTCAGATAGATCCTTGGACCATACGTTTTGAGAAACACTGAATTAACTACGGTAATTACGAGTATACCAAAAGGGCAAATTTCGTGAATACGTTCTATTTATGCCATTTAATAAATTTCGTTAACTGGGTGTGGTCCACCGACATTCTGATAAGGTTACTAGTAATTTATTATTTAAGTACAACCGCCTAGCCTTTTAGGTAAGAGCTTTTAAAGCTCTAAGCTCTGATATTTAAAGAGCAAACCCTGCAGTGCTATTTTCGTACGCGTTATTAAAAGATTATATTTACTACGCGTTTTTCTCGTAGGGGTGGGCGAAGACCTCTTCCTACCACTTGCTACGATCCAGACAACTTCCCTCGCTTCCTCCGCACTCAAAAGTCTTCTTCATACACGTGCATCGGTTTAGGGTCTCCTGACCTGGCCCTTTCTTAATATAGATATGTCCCAATCTGATATACTCGTATTATGATTATAATAATTAAATAGAGAAACAATGTCTTAAATAAACCTTCATTGTAATTTGAGCTGTGGATTTATTGTTTCAATAAAATGAAATAAACTTTTGAACCTCCATGTTAAATACAACCATACGAGTTAGTCGAGGTCTTCCTTGGTCAGCCAATTCTAGTATAATTAAAAATGAAAAATGATTATTACATAATACACTTATAAGTCGAAACAGCGGCTCTGGGGACTGAGCTAGGATACCCTGTGTAACAGGCCCCACTTAAATACAAAACAAGATGATGCAATACAATATTATTATTAATAACAATAAGTATTTAGCTGATTAAACTTACAAATTACACTATTCTAACTTAAGATCTAAAATAACTTAACTAAGTTGGGTGCGTGCGCAAGAGTTGGTTGTACTTAATTTATATAAAAACACGAGAACATAAGAATGCCTCCAAAAATTCCAGTTAGGTACAAATTATTATGAGATATAATTTACCACAGCCTATCCTACTACTGACAGTAGATTCTCTCTATCTTTACCGTCGTGCTGCATGAGCCGCAAAGTTAGGAGACGTTTCGAGGAGGTCCAACTACACGGTTTCCTTTACAATAAGTCTTCATGATTATGGGTGACAAGAATTCTTTGAACCTTTACGCAAACCGAGTTCTAAGCATGAGGGATTTCCAGTGGTGGCGTCGTTTTATTTCAGCGTCAAAGATTGGACTGTTTAATTTACGGTAGTCAAGCATTATTTTGCAGATAAACAGTTGGCGCACCTTAAGCACCTTGGTTTCTTCATACAACTCTTTGGTGCAGAACCAGGGCGGGTTCCAGAATGCAACTTTAAGAAGGGCCCTTTGCGCTCTTTCCAAACTGATTATATGCACATTAGCCGCTCCCCCCGAAGCCGAGTTGCAATAACTAAGTATTGATTCGCAGAGAGTGAAGTAGACTATCCTCAATAACTTGGGGTACACAGCATTCCTTATTCTCCGTTATTCAAATTAAATTTTTGCTATGAGAATGGTGAATTGAATGTTAATAAAATACTGTCGATAAGTGGTGGCCCACCAAGGTGGCAAGTTGGTGGTACAACAGTCATACAATCGGTCAATTAATTACTGTGTAATTTTGTTGCTCTATTTGGCTGTAGTGCAAGCGTAATATCTCATAATTTAACCGGCAGGTAGTCATAACTATGCCAGTTTTTGGTTTGGTTCATAAGTAAAAAAAAAAAATTGTCACAAAATGGTTGTAGAAACCCAAATATCAAGAGAGTTTCTGAGAGGATAGTTACAATTCAATTCTACTTAGATGACAATATGCAAGCAAAACAATATTAGAATACACGTGTATTTTAGGACTTGTGTCACAAGGTGAGGTTAAGGCAGAGACTTGAATATGGATTAGCAGCTGGAATACCCGCTATATAATCCAATAAAGTTGAATTGTTAATGCCTCTGTGACAGCCTGTGATAATTATTGATTTTACTAATATTTAACGGCTACCTTACTAAAAATAAAATAACTTATATAATAGTTTGATGCTTGACGTCTATACTCTCTTGAAGAAAATGCGCAGATGTCTATGGAAAAAATTGTCTGGATTTATTATTTGTTCATCTCGTTCCTTTGTAGAATTAAGATCATTTAAATGAGTATAATCAAAAGCATAGATATCGACACAGCTGTTGCGTCACATATAATTATGTCACTGAGATAGAGACGTGTAGATATTATTGACGTCTTGATCACGTGTAAATACTCTCTCTCTGACTGTACCTATCATCTTAAGGCATCTGCTTGAATTACTCGTTTGGTGTCTATTTATTATACTCCCGATTTAATACAAAAGGTTATCTTGAACTTTTTTGTGCTGTAATTTTCTTAATAACTCTTGTTTATAAAATGGTTCCTGTATTTAGAATTAATAACCGGCATCCGCTCTCAGTATTTTACTTATCATATCTAAAATACGTAGCAAACAGTACTATCATTAAATACTTAACTGCGTATAGTTACGCTCAAGGTTGAAGTACGAAACTTCAATATCGTCGAATTATATTCAAAACGAAACAAGGTGATCTGACAGAGAGCCAAAGTTATCAATATAGCTCAAAAGGATTAACAAGCTTAATTTTCCGGTCACCTCTGTCGCAGAACTGATAACCGTTGGGTAGACGTGTTCTGGAGTGGAGACCACGACTTGGCCAACATAGCGACGACGCGCAGGCCTAGTTGGTAGTGACCCTGCCTGCGAAGCTAGCAGTCCTGGGTTCAAATCCTGGCAAAAGCAGATATATGTAAGATGAGCGCGAATATCTGTTTCTGCGTCTTGGATGATTTCTATTAAGTATGTATTTCTCTATATAAGTAAGTTTATCGTTTTCTAGTACCCATAGCACAAGCTTAGCTTAGTTTGGGACTAGGTCGATTTGTGTGATCTTGTCACCTGATATTGATTATTTATTATAGTGTCCAAGCGTCCAAGTCATCCTGCCATCTCCGCTTGGGTCTGCTTCGTTGGTTCTGAAGGATTGGCTGAAGATTTCCACAGAGAGAGGTGTAGAAATCAAGGGAGGAGACCTTTACCCAGCAGTGGGACACTATATCAGGCTAGATAATAATAATTATTATAGTGTAGATGCTAGAAGGAGCGAGGACATACGAAAAGTGGATGGTGGTGGTTGGAAACAAAAAACTCAATACTGACAATGAGTTCAGTGGCTTGCCATGGCAGAGGCTTATGTCCAACAGCGGATGGAAGCGGGCTGATGATGTTGGTGATGAAAATTTCAGAGTATGTATTTCTATTTCCGCTATAACAACAAATGATAAAATAATTTAAACAAATCAAGGAGGCCCTACAAGAATGGTATGGAACTAGATCTACTCGCACTTGGCCGGTTTTCCACAAAACTTGGGGCTCGATTCCCATTACACAACACCGCCTACAAAAAAAACTGATTTGCTCAGAGGTCAACTGTTAGAGAATGTCATTAGGTATTGAGTTCTCCTATTTTACTTAATTCTTTTTTTGACCAAGACAGGCTAAATAAATAAATATTTGTCATTTATTTCTATATGGTTACGCTCAAGGCTGCTCAGTTACGTACAAAACTTTACTATCATTAAAATATATTCAAAATCGTTTTTTAGTCCTTATGATTTTACATAAAACTAGAACAATTTTAAACAAATCACCTGCTATTATGGGCGTGAAATTAACCCGAGGTGCTAATTTAACAGGCTTGTCGTGTTTTAAATAATAATCCTGCCTTTTAACAAGTTCCGTAAAAGTCAGTTGGGAAACGTGGCAAATTTTGCATTTAATATTATTTAGTGGCTGTAAACGTACTATGATGAATGACGCACGACCTGTCAATAGCTGTTTCAAATATTGTAAATAGTCATAACAACGGAGCACTGCCTCTATTATTCGTGGTAAAACCGAATTGGTTTTGACATACTTCTTCGTAACTCTACCGGCAAGTATAGTGGTAGTAGTCATAGTCAGTAAATGCAGAAGCATCATAACGAGGTCTATACGATAGCATATCGAATGCATTAAGAGCATTGTGAAGTGCCGCTAACATCGCGTAGCTGTCAAAAAAAAACACAAATTTAACTCCGCGCGAAATGGTTTCTCACCGCCTAAATCAAGTCTGATTTTCACGATTTTTGAATACGTTGTAGTTATTATAAAGGTCTGCAAGAATCTATTATTTTTTTTGGTCTATACAATATTTTGTAGAAAAGAAAACGCACACACAAAGTTTTTCTTAATATGAATAATATAACCATCATCATCATCATCATTTCAGCCATAGGTCGCCCACTGCTGAACATAGGCCTCTCCGAAAGATATACCGACATAGCCAATCGGGTTAGCAGGCTGAAGTGGCAATGGGCAGGCCACATTGCTCGAAGGACTGATGGCCGCTGGGGCAGTAGAGTTCTCGAGTGGAGACCACGTACCGGCAAGCGCAGCGTGAGGCGACCCCCCGCGAGATGGACGGACGATTTGGTCAAGTCCGCGGGGACCCGCTGGATGCAGGCCGCTTCCAACCGGGTGAGGTGGAATATAATCAGAAATCGTAAAAATCGGGCGAGGTTTATGGGGGAGAAACGTTATCGCATTTCGTATGGAGATTTGTGGCTTAACAGGATTACCTCTTAAGGGGTGTCCTTTTATAACAATTATAAATCTGAAATTATGAAGGGATTTTTATATATTTGAGTTTTTAATCAAGATACCTTATGTTCCGGAAAATTGGACAGTTCTCACCAGTAATCATTTTCTATGTAGACCCCTTATTCATAAACGCACAATTAACCTACTTCTCACTGTGCAAATTCAAATGTCATAATGACAGATAAGGAGAAAGCGTATGGTAGTAACCCTGCCTACGAAGCTAGCACTCCCAGGTCTTAAAATCATTTGGTGGCAAGTTAATTAAAAAAAGGAAGGGAATAAAGTTTATTTGAGATACGTTTGGACACATAGAACAACTTTACTTAAAGGTAAAAAACCAAATTTATTAATAAGGTTTTTTACCTTTAACTAAAGTTGTGTCAAATTAGAAGCCACGCAGCGTCATGCCATGGCAAGCCACGGCGCTGGTTTTCAACGGTTCCTACCTGAATGGCCTCGCACCATCGCTGACGCTGTCGTAATTAAAAATTACAAAATGCAGTGTTTTACAACAAAGCTTACAGGGAAAGATGGTTATTGCATTTAAGACGGAGCCTGCACGAGGTCCTTCTTGTAATATTTGGGTGATATTAGATGCTTTCTCTACATGTTTAAAGTATGTATTTCTCTGTATAAGTATATGTAGTGTTGTCTAGTACCCATAGTACAAGCCTAGAGTTGAGCTTTTCCCCTTAAAAAAAACATAGTGCACAAAACCTTTTAATCAGTTCGAAGCATTGTCCATAACTTGTAAAACGTGGGTTTGCAATGATTGACAAGCCCGATAACCTCAAAGTTACAAGTTATTTTCCAGCAGCCCTATTAGTCGCTATCGGCGTAATGAACCCGAACCGCTTATTAGCTTATTGTTATTTCAAGAGTCGTGACGCGACAGTTACCTTTATCAAATTTTCAATTAAGGTCTTATTCTGGCTATAAATTTAGCCTTTCAACGAATGTGGGTATAAATCTATTTAGAGCTTGCAGCAAAGTTTCATAGGTAGGATTGACACTGGCCATACTATAAATAGAAAAGTAGTCTCCGATGCTTTAGGGGTTTCTGATACCTATTGCCACTCGGGTGCTAGTTTGCGTCGAAGCGCGTCTCGTATACTTAATACGCACGCAACCAAAACTGGCGACGGCGCAGCTCCGAGTAAAGCGGCTCGGTCCGTCCTGTTCAGTTTGCTTGCGGAGGCCCGCGGCGTTCCAGTGTAGCATATTTTAACTGACTCTTTTTTTTCCCGATTTTATACAGTCGCATGTTTTCCTATCCGTATTTTTTTCGATTGCAATTTTTTCCACTGTGTATTAAGTCGAAATAGGTAGGAAGGTTTTGGTTATATCAGTTTTACAGCAGGCCAAAAAGGCCAAAATAAAAAAGAAATATGAAATTAATGTTCAGGCAAAAAATCACATGGTGAAAAATGCTAATAGAAATGCTACCTATTAAATTTTACGCAACATTAGAGCCCCACCGAAAAAAAACTATCTTGGGAAATTACGAGCAACACTAGAAACAAATTAGAAAAATGCTTCAAAAAAATAACACTCAGAACGCATTTTTTCCCGGCGCTTAAATAGCGTTAAAGCATGAATAAAACATATATTTGTGGTAGTTTTATTTTAATGTGACAATAATTATACACGGACACAAAGTGTGCGCTCAAACCGTTCCCAGCACAAACGCGATTTACGTGAACCACGTTTGTCCTCACCTATCGCATCCTGTTAGCCTCGGCTTTTTCTTTTACGCTTTCCGCGTCGAGCCATAATTGCACTAGGACGTATGAGGTTACGAGAATAGGCGCAGCTGCGTTTTTTACAAACAATTTATGCTGTCAGCGCTTTTGTAGATAGTGTTAACAGTATGGGTACAATGTTTCCCGTGGGGGGATAAAACAAGGTAAACTTTATCTCAATACTTAATATGATTTCTCTTTTTTTTTGTTATAGAGCGTTGGTGACTTGAGGTGCCAAGTAGCTTTCGGTTTTTTCAACTGAAGTATTATAATGATGCCTGAGCACATTTATGTGGTAGCAACTGCTAATTCGGTGACGGAAATTCATCCATCCGAAATAAAAAGTGATTTGGTGTTTACTGTACACCTATTATTGTAGATTTTAAATAAAAAATAAATTATCCTAAAGGATCGAAGTTTATTTTGAGGATGTTGAAGGATGCGCTTTAAAGATGTTTTTTAAAATAAATACGTTATATAATATCTTCAACAAGTCGTAGGGCCGTATTAATAAACTCATCTTGACTGTGAGGCCCGTCACAAGATACGTCAAAGTAAACGCCAAACCATAGAACACTGTCATTTTTGACGCCTCTCGAGACGAGCATTAGAGTTGAGATCAGTTTATTAATACGGGCCGTAGATACGTAAAGGCAGAAATCTTGAGATGCTGCATTAACTTGAAATATCACACTAACTCGAACAAATATAGCAAATGGTACTACAGTGTAAGTAAAACTTTCCTTACCGCCAGTTATATCTCTAACTAAGCGCTTAGCATAATATTTTCCTTCACCGTCGCGGTAAATGTCACCTAGCGCCTTGTGAACCCATTATCATTAATCTTGTAGGAGCACCGCTAAAGATAGCAGATGCTCTCGAGACTTCCGATAGAAAAAACACCAGCGAGCCAATAAAAACCCGGGGATATAAGCCAGGCGAAAGATGGCTTCTGTCTCACATTATATAAAGTGAGTTTAGTTTCGTTTAAACTGAGATAAAGAAAATGCAATCGAGTTTGTGGATTAAGTACTTGATGATAAAACATCACAGCATCCATAGATAGTTTCTTATATACCGTCTTCAAAAACATGTTAATAAATGGTCTCATTTAAATTTTACTGTATTAGTAGTAAAAAAAACGTTCACAAACGTTGTACACAGGTTAGCATGATACGATGACGTGGGATTTAAAAGTATCATCGCCTAATGGGGTGAATTTGTTAGTTGTTCCATGATAATGGGAAAAGCTTGCTTCGCCCGCCTTTCAGTCCTATTTGACGTATTTTTCCATTAGTTTATCACTTGGCTTTGTCCAAGTCCTGCTGAAAAAGTAAATAATCATATCGGGAGGGTATTTCAGGTTTTTTTTACCCATTTATGGCTAAACCAAAAAAAAAAAAAATTCAACATTAAGTACGTGACATTATTTATTGCTATTCGCGGCAAAAAATAAGGTAATATTTGAACCTTGTATGTGTAATAAAACTATAGTACATTTAGATTTCCTAAGTGAAGCAACTGCTTGAAATAAAACAATTATCTTACCTAGTACCCAACTAAATTTTCTAATACCACTAAGCTTGCATACGTTGTTTTTATTCTGTGTCAATCAGGGTTGACTTTGGCAGATCTACGAGTGTTATTATGGTATCACACAGTAAAATAGAGGCCCTAGATTGCCTCCTTGTGCCATAATAAAAATATTCCAGTAAACTCGGCTTTTGTTACAGAACTATTCTGCAACACCTGAGATGCGAGGATAAGATAGTTATTTTTCACAAATGCTCATTTATAAAATCTAAGTGATGCCTGTAAAGTTCTTGATAATTTACATGAAAAGCCATAAAATGTTTCAATGCGATGATTTAGGTTGACAGATTAAGAGAAGATTGATCGCGACAAATTTGTAACAAAATTGGTGCAATTTAATTTCATGACACTATCTTTTTTCCAGAGACCGACGGCGCGTGCCGAAACGCACGTGAAAAATTGCCGGTGATCACTTCTTTCTTTCAAAATTTATATTGCGATACTTTAATAATTAGCTTGGTGTCGGGCCTTTCTTTTTAAAGCATATTGTTGGCAAGCACACACACAAGCCACCTGATAAGTGAACTCTGAATCCCCAACATATTATTTGTAATGCTACAAAATAAATATCCTTGAACCTACATTTGTCTGCATTGTTGTGTTCCGGGCTGGGGTTATGACAACCTGTAGATTACTAACATAGAGGTATTCCATCGTGGTCCACAGGGTTGACAATGCATTTGGTGTCTTAAAATTGCAGTGCAGAAATCTCAACACGTTTTATTATAGTATTGTTTTTAACTGGCCGCCATTACTGTCATGTAAATAAGGGCTATCATAACGTTGACAATACGATAACATTTCAAAAGCAATTAGGGTAAGACAGAGTAGAATAAAGCCCGTGAGGTGTCATCTCTTAAAAGCTCCCTGTCTATCGGTCGATCGAGTGAGCGAAGTCAGATAAGCGGGATCACTCGTCGGGTAAAGCAGGTAATTTGAGAATGCACGCCCTTTAATGTTGATTTTACGCTCTGACGGAACAACTTCAACTTGCCGTTTAACTGGTGGGTCGAGTTCAAGAGCGAATTGCTTATAAGAAACACCTGCCTTATTTTACAGATGGGCACTTTCTGATACACTTCGATCTCTTTAGAATCTTTTGTGCATTTACCCTTTTACACAATCAGTCGTTGTAATGGTCAAGTTTTCTCACGATGATTTTCCTTCACCGTAAAAGCATCGGGTAATGTGCATAGAAAAACTCACATGTGCACGGAACATGGTGACCTCGGGGGTTCGAACTAGGTACCTCACGTTCACGAGTCGACCCCCTTAACCACTAGGTCACCGACGCTCTCATCATCAACTTACACGATTGAGGTTTAAGTTACCTTATTAAGAATACACGCCCTAAAATGTTGTTCGCTCGGGCTTCACCTAACAACTAAAACTTGCCGATTAATAATTTTTGCGCTGTTTGAAATTAACGACCTCGATAGAATACATGGCAGATCAAAGGCTGAAAAATTGCTACTTCTTTAAAAGTCTGTGATCAGAATATCTTCCAATCCGAAACTCTGAAAAGTTTTAGTTCTGTGGAACAATTTGGCCGTTAACAAATGGGGTGGTATTTTTAACGGCGTTTTAGGGTAGTTCTTATACATTGGATTAGTTAATGTAAGAGGTGAACAAAATGAACACTACACTTCTTTTGGGTGTAATGTACTCAGGTTGGTCCCGTATGGTCCTTTGTTCCGATCGTTAAAGCTTCACGGACAAGCGTAGTGAGCCAGACACAGGAGTTTTTGTGGCACGAACAAATTGTCATAGGGGCTTCCGAATGATATTAGTTTATCGATAAATTGTACTTTCTTATGACAGTTATGAGTTATGACTATGTTTTTGTGTAAGGAACAAGTAAAAAATTAAACTTAATTTTTAAAAATTGATGTTTATTTGAATTTTAAAATCTCTAAAAAGTATGCCTATGAATTATTTAAATTAAATATTATCTATCATTATATAACATCAATGTTTATCCAAATAACTTAATACCTATCTACTATGAAATGTCACTTTGAAATAAGTATTTGAAACAGTTATCGATTAATTTCATAAGGAAGTCCCTAGTTAATTGACTTTTTTGCCACATAAGCTCCTGTGTCTGGTGGTGACGTTTGATTCGTCTTCAGTACGCAAGTGTCACCCCAGTTAAGGTGCGATCTCACCACTGCGTAAAGTACGGTGTCGTTGCGTAAACAAAAGACGGGGTCATAGTAACAACATGGCGCCGTTTTTGACGCACCGCAATATACGCACCGTTAATCAGCGGTGCGGTCGCACCTTTACACCACCCACCCAATACCCAAAAGCAAGTATCTATTCTTTAATTTTTAAAAGTGAATTTATAAAATAGGACCAAAATGAATACTGACTCGATTTGAAATCGGAACGTAACATACCAACTGTGCGGCGGTACGGAACTCTCGGTGTGCGGGTAAATATCGGCTTTTGAAATATTATACTGCAAACTTTGGAATATCACCATACTCGTGCATCGAGTATTAGTGACATGACATCACAAAGTTTGCATTACCGCTAGGAATGAGAATCTCGTAGAGAGCGCAGTGTTGATGCAACGCTGCAATATTTTGGCTATGCGAGTCGCTGTGACTTGCGTAGTTAAAATATTTCATTTTGACACAATATCGTACTTTGAGGTGGAATTATTTTAACTTCGGGGGCTCTATCTTACTCCGGCAAAGTACCAATTTTACCAAATGATGTTAAATGGGAATCAACGTTTATCGACTGTTAGTTCGAATACATTTTGACAGCTGTTAACAATACCCTAACAATCTGTTAAGTGGCTGATGAAATTCAACATAAACCAAATTGCTTGTGACTTTATCGTTTTGTCACCGCAAAGATAGCTCTTATTTACTTTACAGTAATAGTGGCAGAGTTAAAAACAATACGATAACAAGTCAAAACCAATATGGTGTTAACTAGTAGAATAGAGCCTCAGTCCATTCAGGCTAATATTTTTCAACCGATGATATCTAAATAAACGAAATAATCTCGTTTAATGAAACAAAATTACTTAAAATCGTACCTAAATAATCAACCGGTAGCGTTAGATATACGGTTCCAAGCAAAAAAAGAACTATTCCAACTATTAAAAGCATCCTTTTATTACAGGCACCGGGTATTTCATCTATGAACATAATACATCCATTTTTATCCTTGCAATAAATGGCTGAACCATGCATAGCACCGCATGTCCGGCATCCAATTTATCTTGTCAGGAACAATCCAATTATATTTTTTCCGCCAAATAGACACATTGGAGTCGGACATGCCGCGGGATATTCGCGAATGGCCGTGGTTCGATGATTCCTCTTTTATACTTCGATATAGCAGTGCTTTAGGATTTGAATATTTTACGGTTTTGTTACGATTTTTGACGTTGGTTTTTAGGAGTATAGGACAAAGTCATTTAAACAACTGGACTCCGCGAGTCATTTTTTTCTAAGGCTTAAAGTGGCTGCGATTTTAAGTGTGAAAAAATATAGTTAACATCATCCGTCACTTTTTGACACGTATACATAATATAAGTACGACAGTGACGGTTTACATTTTGTCCCTCGATAAACGCAACGATCATACTAGTTCCGAAGAAGCCTGACCGAATTGACAACAGGGGGGTAATTATGACATAGGTAGCAATGCAGTTTATTTTACGGAGAGCGTAAAGGGCAGAGCTATAGCTATATATAGCTCTTATATAGCACTGTCCTTTTCTCGCATCGTAAACTGAACTGCGTTGCTATGTCATAATAATCCCCCAGGTCTTTTACCATCGTCGCGCATGAGACCATTTGTTTCCAAAATATGTCCCATATTCTAATTTTGTCAGTGAAATGTCAACACAAATACAAGTTTGACATCACGTGATACAAATAATAATAAAATATCGGGGGAGAATCTTTATCTAGTCCCAAACTATAAAGCACGGCATATACATGGGTCTAGTGGTAAATACTGTAGTATTTGAATATACCAGCTGTTTCTCCTCAAATAATAAATTCTCGTCCTATGAGTACTTAACAACGACATACTTATACGTTCATACATCCTGAACACGTTTCAAAGAAATAAATTATCTGCGTAATAAAAAAAAATAAGTTAAATGACCGCAAAGGTGGAAAATAACCATTATCACATAAAATCGTAATCGTAATCGGCTAAGCCCAATTTTTAGGGTTCCGTACGTCCGAATGAAAAAACGAGACCCTTATAGAATTACTCGACTGGCTATCTGTCAGTCGGTCTGTCTGTCTGTCACAGCTAGTTTGCTCCGAATCTAATGGTTTAAATTAAGTTGAAATTTGATACAAATATGAATTTCTGTAACTCACTGTAATAGGTGTCTCAGGGCAAAGTAGAAAATTCCATTGAAATAAATGCAGAAGATAACTCTTTACTTATACCTAGATTATTGAAAAACCAATAAACATTGTACTTGACATTCTCCACGCAAGTTCATTTCACATTTGCCTATTTTTTATTATACATGGATTCAAAAGAACAGGGGATGTATATACACAAAAATCTTAGTTACACAACACACAAAAAACGAGTGAGATGTTTTAGTTACGAAAATTAAAAAAAGAATATTCTCATACGCTTGTCGATTACACAATCCTTTAGGGGATTAAACAATAGAGGGCAGGGAGGCGAAAACGCGTCCGGTTTCGACTGGATAAATCCAATTTTATTAGCAGAATAAAAGGCAATCCAATTAAAGCTGGTTTTTTCTCGTCGCTGGAGGGCCCTCGGCCGCTGGAGCTACAGGTTACGAAGGCTGGGTACTCTGGATGCTAGAACGCGTGCAAGCGCATCCGGACTAAAAGAACAGCCCACTTGAAACATGTGTAGCTATTGAATTTTGACTTCAAAAGGATGATCTGCGTATATTTTTTGATGTTCCATTTTTAAAACTGTTAAAAATGAAACGTGAAAATGGAAAAGGATTTTTTAATAATTTCACGTCTTTAACTTTCTTTACTGTACCTACCTACCATTAAATTATTATTATTAACCTCCAATTTTAATTATTTGTTTCATTACCTTATTAAAATATTATTAAACGACTTATTTGTTTTGCGATTGCCGATTAAACACAAACGCCAACCATAAATTAAAAAATAAACTAACATTTGGAAGAACTTTGAAATGACAGATTAATAAAAACTTATATAGAATTAATATTGATAGCCTAATGTTAGGTAATCTACCAGAAAATAAAGAAATAAGAAAATGCACAAATGCATAACAATACCACGCCACACCTCACCTAACTTATTATATACCTTTTCACACGATTAGGTATAAAATAAATTATGTAATGTCCTCGATTAAAATTTCTGTGAGAACTGTAACCCGAACAACACTTAATTGGATTCATTAAACAAATTATCCAAGCAATTATGACTGCTAACAGTTTAGTATGATATTTGGGTCGCGACGTTTCCAACTTAGTATAAAAAGGTTAATCGCTAACATTACGCTGTTACGCACAGCTCCCATCTCGTAACCGCACAGCTTCATTATTTTCGTTTGTGCATTCATTTTCAGCACAACGGTTTAACGATGTGTTCAATTTAAAAGGCAATTGAATTATGACATGGGTTTCCAAAATTGAAACACGCAAGCGGTCCCTATATTTAATTAAAATCCACAGACATTTCTGAGCAATTAATGAATAACTGTGCCGTGAATTTCGCGCCATCCGACCCGTCGATGGGTTGTCATTAATCTCAGACAGTGCTGCTGATTTTTAATATTAATCATATGCTCGTTATCCGCTGTAGGTCCGACGGTTGAACAGTTTCATTGAAAGTTTAAATCCGATTAAACGCTGCTGTCACAATAAACCTTTATTAGCGCTAGCACGAACGACACGTGATCTTTTCGAATCACTTTTACGATTCGAAAACATGTACTAAATTTTTACGAAGGCCCCCTAAAACAGACTCACGTTTCCACGTTTTCCGGACTCCATAGCGATACGAAAGTCAACTTCAATGTCAACGTGCTTAGAAATTATAGTACTGCGGTATACGAACACAAATGCCCTGAATTTTATTGCAATTTTTTTTTTTGATTTCGTAACGTTAACGTCACTTACTCGAAAGAAAGTATAATTCGTGCTCGAGGTACTGTAATTTTACTTCGCAACAATTTTGTCATTATACAACTTGTGCGTGAAATCTAACAACAAGAGATTTTCGAAGCCTTTAATAATTTCGTAGACAAACGCCCTCCAAACACAGACTAAACAATTTATTATTTTATAATTTCGCATAAACCGAGATTGGTTTTAATTATTTCGAACAACCAAATTTTGTTTGTGCTTTCGTAGTGAAGTTAGAATAAACTTGCTCAAGATGTACAAAATTTAAGGGTTATTGGTAAACATAAACAAAAATAATTTTGATAGCCTGGTTTCTGTATTAATTAAGGGAAGACTTGGGTGAGGGTAACTGGGCAGCTGACGACTGCCTGTTCGTTGACCTTTGTGTTGCTAATTAATTGTTTGTAGAAATGGTGATTGATTTAAATAAATTATACTACTTTTCATGAACTATTCGCTAAGGCACTGACTTGTTCTATTCCTCCCGTGGAGAATAAGTTTAATGTGTGTATCTGTGTATCTATCTGAGTGTCTGTCAGTATGTGGCATCATAGCTCTCAAAGGAATGGACCATATATTTTTTAAATATGGATACTGTTTTTTTAAATCTTTACTAAGTATTTTTGATGTCTCTATGTGAGCTCTGTCTGGCTAAGGGTTCAGGATGGTTCTTGGTTCTGCTAGTTTAAAATTGGTTAGGCCGTTCATGATATATCAGAGCGTCTTTGCTTTTTGTTGCTTTTAACACGGCCGCCATTACTGTCAAGTAAATAAGAGCTATTTTAACGTTTAAAATACGATAAAACTCGTAAATATAAAAAAGACAATATTGTTTTACCCAGTTCAATAGAGTCCCTGTTCTCAAAGAAGACATCTCCACTACATCGGTAGTCACGTCTAAATTGTTTCTTCTCATTGATATCGACCTTATATGATTGTCTTTCGCAGAAGGCATTCATCAAATCCAAATTTCCGCACATGCACGATGTAGTCATTCAGTTACCCCATCTTATTTGCAATATTGATGCAGCCGTCGTATTTGCGTCACACGCTGCAGCGAACATCCTATTATTAGAGAATTCAGCGAAGATCGATATCCGGCTTAATTATGCATGCGCCTGAAATACAGGAGCCTTGCTTTTAAATTGCTATAGACTTAGGCGGCGTCTTGGGGAACTTAAAATTTGTTATGTGATGAGACGGGTGATTTTGAAGACGTCGAATTTTAAGTGATACAGCGAAATATAGTACGTACGATTATTAAAATAATCAACAAATTTCAAAAGGACCTTGCTGATTTTGAACTCAATTTTCAACATAGATTTACGAAAAAAAATATTTTATTTATTTAATTATACGTAATGCACTACAAGCGAGATGTATAAATGGCGGATTTAATACCCAATGGCCAGTCAACCAGTAGGTCATGCAGAAAATATTAAATGTTGGTGCAAAGAAAACTAGTATAATTAGTTGGTCATTAGTTATTTTTACGGTTTTTATGTGACCTTTAATTTTTATAACAAAAGACAACGCGTTTCAATGTTGCAAACTATTTACTTGGGTAGGTACTCTAAAAGTTACTACTGAAATGAAATTAACTTACATTGTGCTATTTTACCAACTGAAGTTTTAAGTTTAATTTACAGAATGTAAATTAATTTACACTCAAATTGGCGAAGCTTATCATGATCATGATCATCTGCCATTGCATTTGTAAATATATATTTATTGAAACCGGTCACAAAACGCATAACAATATTTTATCCCCAGTAACTCACAATCGCAAATGAATGACTCTTACTACACTTAAAGGCCTTTATGCAAAATGCTTTATGGTTTTTGATTAAAAATAAAATAAAAAGATACTTTCACTATAATTTAGTAAGAACAAAATATTGAATATTATCAGTGTTTTTAAGTCTAGCACTAGTTGTGACGTAGAAAAGACCTTATATGGCTTTTATCTCTTTACACATTATCAGGGTGGGCTAATTGACCTATATGACCAGTGAGGACCAGCGATGTCACCGGATAGTTAATTCTAATTTGTAAAACTATTACTATGGCAGGTAGTCCGAAATCTTTGTGTGAAAAAAGTTATCGCGATGCAAAGACAGCGGTGTTTCAAAGTAGGTAATTATGTTAACGTCGTCTATGTAGGCGTCCCGTTGCGATGTTCCAGATTTTTTAAATATTTCACACAGTTATTTGAGCTTTCCCGCTACACAAAATCATTGTTGAATTAAAAAGGATATCCGTATCAGTGTTTATTGTCATTGGTTCCTAGGCCAGTGTTCATACATTTCTGCCCATTCTCCGTTCTTAATTTATTTTCTCAATAAATAACCAACATTTACTTTTTAAATAGCTGGTTTGTCTTTGATTTTATTCAGAACATCATTAAAAAAATCCTTCAATAATTTCAGTGATCCCAATTTCAATCAAATGCACCGCCGAAACAGTCTATGTTACGTCAAACATCGTGTGTTCAAGCGGAAAATCCGATATCTTGAACCGGAACATTGACGGTTGTTTTAATATGCATGAGACGCTCGTCTGGCATCGAGTGCACTACAAGTGACGGCTGTCACCATTTCACGTAGGTAGACACGCTACATCAATGCACTGCATTTATATTTCCAGGGACCGGGACGAGGGAGTAATTTAAAAAAAAAAAGATGGTTAGTGGGAGTATTGTTTTTAGCTGAAGTAACAAGTCTAAGTCAAAGCAAGCTTTAATAAACCCAACTGCTGTTTGGAAAATGTCGTCAAAGTAATGTTACTTATATGTTTTTATTTTTTGTGTCACTAATTTCACATTTAAATAAATGTAACATAGATTATGACACTCTAGTGGTTACGACGAATCTAACCTCGTATAATTTATTAAAATCGATTAAGCTGTTTAGTAGGTACGAGGGGACATAGAGTAGGATATACATATATACAGGTCGAACACATAAGCCTCCTTTTGGGCTTTGCTGCAGTCGGGTAAAAATTAACGGTGGTTTTTAAAGTTTATATTTTTTATATCAAAACCGTTTAGTTTAAGTACGTCACCGATAAGTATTTAATAATGAAGTGGACAGCAACCTATTTGCACGTCTAAATTACTAATTGAGATTCTAATAGCCCAATGATTAGAGGCTCATTGAGACCTTAAGGTCTCAACACACTTACTGACGCTGAATCATGTTTTATGTAGTAGCACTAGCCGTTGTTCTAGCCTTTAAACAAGTTCAGCCAGTTTAAATTACATTTCGTATAATCTTATTATAATAACTCTATTGTTGAGTTGGATTTGGGTCCTACCATGGTCGCCTTTATAGCTAGCCTATAAAGCGTCCGTCACTCTCGCACTTAGATAATGGTCAGAAGGGGAAAGATGTTGTA
This sequence comes from Acleris sparsana, assembly GCA_923062465.1. Taxonomy (NCBI): domain Eukaryota; kingdom Metazoa; phylum Arthropoda; class Insecta; order Lepidoptera; family Tortricidae; genus Acleris; species Acleris sparsana. The sequence goes on from OV281289.1 coordinate 6,139,137, forward strand.
TCCACGTTTATCCACATCGTTAAGAAGGACCATAATAGGCCCTTGTGGCAATATTTTAGCATCTAAAAAGAACTAGGCTCTTGTCGGAGGAGTAGTTGCCACTTTTCTCGTTTCTCTGCCAGCTCTTTCACCTCTTTATACGACAAGATTGGCCGATATTGGCCTTTTGTCTTATTTGACTAAAGTTAGTAAGCCTAGGTCTTCCTCTCCTCTTTTTTCGACGGACTCTGCCATCCTAAATATTTAAAAAGAAACTGTCGTGCCGTATCAGGTGACCCATCATCTTTCCTATTCTACATTCCATGGCGATGCAGGAAATTTATTTATTATTATTTATTTATTTATTAAATACAAACAACATAGTACAATAATATTAAAGGCCCGGATTGTGTCCGTAAATAAATCTGCTTTTTTACATATAAATAGCTTACGGTATGCCTAGTATGAGAGTGAATCTAGCAAAAAAAAAAACTAACCTCTTAATTTTACGAATTGTTAGCTCCTGCGGATATCCTCGGGCAAACTATTCAACACTTATTTTGCACCTTGCACAGTGCTAATAAATAATAACTATTTGATTTTATTTTCTCTACACTACAAAAATAGTTTACATTACAAAAATATGCTACGTTACTGGCACAGCTTTGTAAGAAACGTTTGAAAGTTCCAAAAACAACAGTCAATAAGTGTGGTAAGTCTTTAAGTCATCGTCAAGTCTAAAGTGTAATCAAGGTGCTCAAGCCGCATTAACTGCGTATTTGGTTGTGTAAGTAGACGTTTGATTTAATACAACCTGGTTCAATGATGATTTTATTTAAAAAAAGGAGGTACGGTAGTCAGGAACGTCTTGACCGGGTTCGCGTGGCGCAAGTTGCGAGGTCTTAAAATATCTATATTTCACGAAAAGGTGTACATGTGTTTTAAGCTGATTATGAGATATTAACTCTCTTATAGGATCTTTTTCCTAACAATTTATTCAACAGGAGCCCAGAAATGTATTTGTTATTATACTCGTTGCACATAACAACCAAAAGTACCTCCTTAGTGTTGTTAAACACGAGCGAAACTCCTTAAATAAGACAAGAACCCTCAAACCAAGCAGTCGCGTGGCAGGAAAGACAGAGTCAGAGAAATTCTACAATCTAAATTAAAAATCGCGGAAAAATGTTAAAAGACAAGATTAAAACAGGTGAGATAATTGCTACGTTTATTGTTTTCGGGATTGCGAGAAAAAAAACTTATTACGAGCTGCCTGGAGGCAACTTTATAATTTCTTGGAATAAAATACCACATATATTCCAGCATTGTGTATTTTAGAAAATAATTTTCTTTCTCTTTATTTTTCATGTTTCATAAACAACAATATCATACTTGTATTATCTTTCATTTATGAACAATAAAAACCACTTGAATAGGTAAAATAGGTTAATAATTCAACAGATTGAATGCGAGAGGAAGTAAACTAAAATACGATGTAATTTACGACCTAAGCCGAGGGTGAATGGTGCGCGACCACAAAAATAATGCTCCTATTAAATTCGGCTGGCATAATAATTAAGTAACAGGCCAATCAAGGTTGCACGGGTTCTAGTGGATACCATAATAGCAGCCTGAGGTTTCGAAACACAGTTGTTCCAGTTTGTAAGGCTAAAATCAAAGTACAAATTACTGGGACCTGTATGTCATATAGAGTTGCGCCGCGTAAAGGCAAATTGTATCGGTAATAAGAGTTATTTGGAAAACTGAAAGTTGTTAATTACGTAAATATTATGTATATTTGTACACTAATATAATAAAGGGACAAACTCACTGTGCAACTCATCAGCACAGAACCAAAACCGCTGAAGTCGGAAACATCAAATTTACACAGCAGAATACTCGTAGCAGCAGCTTTCCAAAATTTCCCTCAGTGCAGTAGCAAAATCTGAAGGGGAATGGCAAATTAAACTTTGGCATTTTTAAAACTTCTACCCATTAGTAGATAAAATGGTTAGGTTAGGTTAGGTTAGGGAGACGGGTCAACCGTCATGCTAACATTTTCTAGAATCTTTAATTGTTTTTCATGCAAATATCTCTAGCAAATGCAACATCAGGAAAATTCAATATTTGATCAAACGCGCATACAGTTCCAAGGCACGGTTGCACCTCTAGCGGTCACTGTCATAATATTTGATCGAATAATACGGTACCAAAGGTATTTTACCCCGAACCGGCTCAGGTCCTAAATAAAGTGCCATGTTTACTGGACAAATATACCGATGTGAAACATAAACTAGGTAATGCAACATGTCAAAACCGTGTTATGGTCCAAATGAGGGATGTATGGGACGTGGCATTTTTTGCAGATAGACTTACTAAGGAGTTGATACAGGTAAAAATGTATGAACTATCGTTGAAAACACCCTTTTCGTAATTTTAATTGGACTGTATGTTGACGCCGTAACAATATACTAGATTTAGGCTATAATGTGACAGATTAGTACTAATCAATACTAATCTGTCACATTATAGTCTAAACAATGTAGAACATAGACCTTTGTTTGGTATGCTTTTAACACAATAGCCAGGCTTTCATCTTAATTGTATTCAGAAAGGTGTCTTTATAAAGCGGCACGTGGCAATTCGAATAAATTATCTAATTCATAGTCTAGGCGCACAATCGAGTTCAAATTAGTGAGTCACTATCTAGTCGATTGAATTTAATTATACAATTGGGATAAGAATGTTTATATTAATTTAAATTGAGAATAACAAACTGGTGCAGAAACGTTGCGACATTATTTGAATAACGAATGTATAATTTGTAAAAGCGCGGGAATTTAAATACGGAATGGAAGGATCGTTAATTTCGTTTGAAACGCACGTGCTGTGGACTGCGGTGTTAGTTGCTCAGTGTGACCAACGTAGCGCAGCAATCATAAAACTTCGCGCATTCCTACCAAGCAGAGGTTAAGATAGGCTAATACGAACACATGCTCTCTTGCCTCATTCCTTTTGCTTTAGAGCTACGCTCCTATCGGTGGAGGAAGTATTTGCCACATGTTTTGACTACACCCTCTGCCAGCAGTTGATAAGACAGAAGGTCATATTTGGCCAAAATAACTAAACAATACACTCTTTTCACTTTTTTTACCATGCCTAATCTACTTACTTTGCCTTCCAGAATGTCGATAAGAAACTGTCGTGCCTATGCACGACATGAGATATATGGAAGAGGACACCCAACTATTTGGGTGTCCTCTTCCATATATCTCATGTCTTGTCTTGAGAGGATTGTGGAGCGAGGCTTGTGTAGCTGTAAAAAAAATGCGTTACATATTTAGCTCCGGGCGGTAACCTTTCTCACCTCTTTGATCAAGTATGAGATAGACTGAGGATTGAGTATTGGAACGCCGTCTTAAGAGAATACCACCACTGTCGTATTAAAGCAAGCAGCGCGCGCGCATGCCGCGTTTGCGCAAGCCACGCGACAGGTGTCCGCAGAAATGTACGAAACATGGGCCAATTTTATGAAAAACTATGCTTTTTACTACAGCAAATAGTATACATTGACATGGTATAACTGTCTATAGGAACTGCCAATTATAACGTCTGAAAAATAGTACCGCAATTCTGGAATTGGGCTCGTTAGTGTCATAAGTTGTTAGCCGTTAAAGCAACCAGAATCAATCTGCGGCTACTATAAATTACAAAATGGAACCATAGAAATACGTTTTGTAAATTAGCAACACGCAAAACTTTAACAAGTCGTAAAGCACGAAATCTTAAACTCCGCCGGTGCGCCGATCTCTTTAACGCAATCTTGTTTGAGATTTAAATCCATGCTATTGGAGCACGGCTGGATTTCGACACAGGGCATGCCATTCGTTACTCGGAATAATTGTCAATATGACCGCGTGCTGTTTCCGAACGTTTCCGATTTATCTTGACTGTAATAGCGGGTAATAGGAAATCCTGCGCGTTCTCGTATTTGGTTCCTTTCCAAAGCACAATGATAATTATGTTGCGAAACTGAATGTCTGTGGGAGTGAGCGAGGTTAGTGCCGACCCGCGCCCAGTCGCGCCCGCTACGCATAATCCGCACGGCAGCTGCACTTCCGATCGGAAGTAGACGCATTCGTCCACCGCGCGACACTAACACTTTATCGTTTTCAAATTAGATTCTGTCCAATGCATTCCATTTCGTGAATTGATGTTTGTCGCGCTCACCACTCAACGATCGCACCAATTTTGTAATCGTGGATTGCCAACGGGATTTCAGCGGATATTGCCGTTTGATCATTTAGGGAGAGGCGGGAACGTGGCGAAATTTGGAATTGGGGAAGAATTTTAATAATTTAGGTAATCCTAAAGCCAAGTACTTAGCAATGATGCTCCGCGTTCTCTTTAAATATTGAAACTCAAACATTTTAGCGGACAGGGTGGGGATTTTATAATAATATAAATTCACGACATCAGCTTGGCCAAAAATGTGTATATTAGGCGAACCCTTCTGAAAGACAAACAACGAACAAATCTAAAACTTTTATAGCTGGCGACTAAACCTATATAAATCTTTTATTTAACATTGATTACCAACGAATAGGTTTCATGAACTTTGTTTTATGTGTATTCCTTTTTACCCTTTGAACTCTTCGAATTAAAATTTAATAGATAGAACATTGAGTCTATTTAATGTTCGATTAAAATAAAAAAATGTTGTAAATAGCGATGCCATTATTTTCAAGTTTTAAACATAGAATGCGTCGTTGCCTTTTTAACTTTTTATTAAACCATTTTTGGACGTTTAATAAGGTAGAAATTGTTGCCGAGCCAAATAATATTCGTTAGAAGATAAAAACACTCCCGAAACAGAACCCATTTAGATTAACGTCAATAACAGGAAAATACAAATAAAATAACCAAGGGGTTTTCGGTTGTTAATCTAATTTCCGTTATGAAATGGTATCGTTTCCATTTCAAAAGATTTCTCAGACAATACTTTGCAGTACCTAACTATATATGTATTACTAATATTATGAATTCGCAGTTGTTGAGAAGGTAATGTCACACATTCATTTTAAATATATATTTTCTGCCGAGCTTATTATCCCTTTACAAATTTATTTTATTTAAAGCGCTAGCACAAGAGAAGAAGAATCATATTTAATTAACATAAAAAAATAATAATAAGGTTTGCCACCGTGTGATGTAGGTTTTACTCACTAAAACCCCCTGTTGGCACATATCTGTGCTGTGTCTGTTTTGCCACTGTCGATATGACAAAGTTATATGATCAAGATAAACATATGACGTCAAAATTAACCATTAGCTATCTACGAAAGGGTTCTATAATGGCTCAACATTTAAAGTAGATCACTGTACCAAGAACATACGCTTACGTTATGCCAATCGTGTTTAGAGAATAAAACAATTAGCGCAACAGTGTAGTCATTAATCCATCGGCTTTACAACGCACGTGCACTTTAAGCCAACTAGGCCGTTACCGTGTAGGTATTCTTCTAGAAATCTCTTATTCGACCCCCAAACTCGTAGGAATTATACCGCATAGGTACCTACGGTCTTGTTGAATTGCGTCCAACTACAGCCAAGGCCAAGGCACGTTCATTCACTTTAAACGTAAAGTCTGTTCCTATTCAAACTGCCAATGACAATACAAGTATACCTGACTGTAATTGTCTTTAGATAGAGGATTAAGTAGTGATGAGAATAATGTTACTTCTATTTAGTTTATTAAAAAGGTTGAATATATATACCTCATCATCATCGTATTATTATGCTGGGTGTGACAAGGACGAAAACCTCTCTTATCAATTAAATCTATCAAACATCACTATATTGTCATGACAAATATATCAAAAAACAAAATATATGTGACAGGCTTCAGTGAATGTCATGATGTCATGGTATTTTCCCCTTTTCATCAAAAAATACACGATTAAATAGAGATTACTACCTCAAAATAAACATGAAGACAATGATTAAGTGTAGGGAAGCTGTTGTACCCCGGACAGTTTACATTTCTTTGATTTATAGAAAAAAAACGAGATGCTTCAGAATTGCCAAATGTGCAAATATGTAAAGTTGTACTATTGTACTACATTCCGGGATATGATATTAAATGATCCTTTAGTTAGTTTAGACGGGACAGGCTGATAGAAAAAAAAGGGAAAAGTGTCCATGGTACAACACCCCTGATTTACCTTGGACACTCGGTGTTGTACCTTGGGCAAATACCATTTTTGCCAAGAACACAGAAAATAATCATCTAGTATTTAGTTATTAAGGATACAAAAGGCAACTCGGACGAAGACTTTTTATACCTTTTCATAGGTTCCTTAATAAAATTTACAAGAAAAGGCCATATTTTCCCACTCTCCTAAAACAAATGGAAAATCTCCCTGAGAACAATTAAAAACATAAACAAAAATGTAATCAACAATTAAAATAGTAAAAAATATTTAACTTGTCATAAAAAATGCAAAATAATTAGAACACTTTGGAACTTTTCTACCTTAGTCCGTAGTCCAAGGTACAACGTAAGTTCGGTGTCCAAGGTACAACAAAGCAAGTTTTTTTTAAAGTAACCTTTGTAAACGCACTTCGTCTAAAAGTTAGGATGAAACGACTGCACTATCTGATAGCTATTTAATATAGTTTTAGCATGCATTATTCAGTTTTATCATATATATACGAAACACTAAATAAACGAATTTGTAATAAAGTTCTAAAAACTCATTTTCTGTAACAAATTTTATATTTTTGTAATTTTCTCGACGCACACGCCGCTCTCGAGTTTCGTGCTAACTTTACTTTCATTTTAATAGATAATGGTTCAAATGACATATATATTTCTTTTTGAAGAATGCGGGATACTTTAAATATTGTCAACTGTCCGAGGTAAAACTATGTCCGGGGTACAACAGTTTCCCCTATAAATAAATAATATGACCATGCTCAACGTTCAAAAGGACGCGAATATGGAGTAATAATGGTAAATTGATTTGTTTATATGAGTGGCCGAATGAAAAGGTCTATAGGGTCAAGTTTCCCTAGACAAGTGCCCCTGCATAAACGAGCTTGCAGCAATAGAATTTGCTGATATAACTTAGCAAATCACTGGTATGTTCACTAAAGACCAATTTCAACCAAGTTTCAGGACCAATTAAAATAAAAACAAGCCTCAAAGAAAAATTGAAACTACTTACATTGATATTTGCAAGGCAATTGAAACGAAGTTATTGCTTTGGTAGCTCGTAACTTTATTGGCAACGCGAGACGTTTGTTGAGTCATATATGTCTAGACTTGGATACAGAATAAATTATGACCCAGCGCATTTATCTAAAACACATTTTTGCTGTCAGTTATGTCGTGCATCGGTAATTTATTAGCTGGATCTGTTTTGTGAATACCTATAGTGTTTTATGTTGAGGCTTAATTTGGTTTCTCACGACACCAGCGTGTCGGGTGAGGGATAATCTTAAATTTGAACGTCAGTGCGCGCACGCCGCCTCGTTAGTATAGGGCTACGTGCAGGCACATTATTTAATGAGAATGGAGCTGACTACAATTGTGGTTTTAAATATGTATAATTTATATTAGAAGCTTATACATGACGAGTCATGAATAAGCAAAAGAAGCGAAAGAGATTTGTCAGGATCGTAGCAGGTGGAAAGACCTGATCTCTGCCTACGTATAGGTACTAGGAAACAGGCGTGATTTAGTGTACGTATAATTAGAAGACAATTTAACACAAATAAATTTTCAACAACAAGGAAAAATCGATAGTTTAAGCATGCAACATTTAAAATGGTATTATAGGTAGATGTTGTCAAAGAAATAAATAATCGAGTATTGACTTTTAGAGAAGGAGAAGTTTAGTAATACCTAAGTAAGGTTAGGTTTGTCTTTACTTCACAATGAGACAGAATTACAATTACAATATAACCATTACAGAGGGTTGGATTTTCTACGAAACAATACAGGCGTAAATCAATTAAAGGGCAAATTTGCCCTCTTTTGTTTTAAATATTTTACGCGACCTTGCTCGGTTTTCATTATAACTTTGTCTAGTTTTAACTACCTATACGTAATAGTTTTGTCCAGTTTTATTGAATGTAGTTATTGCTTAGCACATGGAGAGCACTGGTTTTTTTAGTTTTAAAGACTGGCTTAAGGCGTCATGGAAACGATTTTGTCAGTATTCTGCTCGTAAACTACTTTTTAATGATAAAAACGCGAAAAAATAAACGGTGTGTAATTTAATTAATCACAGTACAACTTTCTGTCCATAAAAAAATTGTACATATCTGAACAAAAATCTGCTTATAAACTAATGATTCCCAACATGGTGGGTCTTCGTTAAGTATAGCGGAGATCCTGACATTTATGAGAACTGATCCAAATTGATTTGCAATATTTGACCTAAACTGACATACATACAACCATTGCATCTTAATAAGGAACATGTACAAATTGTTTTTTGCAGAAAGGTCCTTTTGCATTAAAGGGATATTTTACACCGGGCGTTTCACCATTATTTGCGATGAGAACTTTTTGCTAAGGGACTTTTGCGAATGAGAACCTACCTAGAGTTGGAAATATTATCGACATTAGATGAAATAAGACGCTAACTCATTGAAAGTCAATGAGAAGTAGTCAATACACTTACAAAACTAATCGATCTTGGCGACCTGCGCCAACTAATAAAGTCGGCATTTAAATGGAGTAACCTAACAAATGTGTTAATTGCGGCACGGTCCTAAGTAATAACTTTATTGTGACTTATGTAAATAAACCTTTACCTATATTTTAATTGTACAACTGCGAACTCTAAATCGAGGGTAATGCTTTTCGCGCGTGACTATTTTTTTACTGTTATTACAAGACCTTGCGTCTATTTTGTTCATTTCTTTAATTAAACTCAAACTAGGTTTACTACTAGCAATCAAATTAAAACAGCACATTGCTCAAAATTTGTCATACGTGGCCTGATTTTTTGTTTGTGTAACACTTATAAAGGTTTAATTTCATGTAGTTAGCCAGATAACGGTTGTATATCGATAACAAAACATGTTTTAAGCTTTATATCAATATCTGTCATATGAATTATTTATCGAGGGCTAGTCGCGAAAGGACCCTTAACGAGTGTTAAAGATATCTTTAATATATTCACCGTTGTGCCCAAAAATGGTTAATGTGAATGGCTTATGAAATATTCACATTTTTATTGCTTGTTCAAGATATTATTTATGATCTATTATCAACGTGCATTTTTAAAATAACACACCCGTTGCATTCTGAGAACGTTAATTATTACAGCAAGAATATTATCTGTTTATAGATTCAGTGGGTACCAACGTACGGTTACAGGATTGAGTACCAGCAGAACACAATTTCTTTGGGGAAATAGACAAACAATATCAAAAATGGATCCATGTATTGTCTTATTCCTGTTTCGGTATATTCTCGTTGGTTGGACTCATATTGTTTTCACCTAAAATGTATCCTAAAGTGACTGAAAAATAAAGGTTTTTTTTTTAAATAAAAGCATCTTATCGTTAAACATTCCCATGAAAACAACATGCGTCCAAACAAGAATATGCCGAGACAACAATATCCCGAAGTAAGAATATGACGAAAAGGAATTAATCGTTTTAAATAATAAGTTAGTAAACGAACATAAATTTGATCTGATAGAAATCGCTGCCAAGCTAGGATCGGCTTATCGACTTTGGCAGTCAGACAAACTGTACTGCCAAAGTCGGTGCGTCAGACCAAGTTTTTCAAGTCGTAATTACCAATCGAGTTTAATGAAATGAAAAAAAAGGGGCCTACCTTGAATGAGCCTTAGGCCCGTATTAATAAACTGATCTCAACTCTAATGCTCGTCTCGAGATGCGTCAAAAATGACAGTGTTCCATGGTTAACGCCTGGGAGATTTATCTTTTTCCCAGTAGTGTGTGTCAAATCCTCACATCACAGACTTTTACACTTACGTACTTTTTCGAATCAAATCGGAGAAATACTGGAAAAGGGCCGAATCTTAAGTACCCGAAACCGACGTGCGTGCATGACTCGATGTATGAATGTGGAAGAAGCGAAAGACATTTGTCAGGATCGTAGCAGGTGGAAAGAAGTCGTCTCTGCCTACCCCTCTGGGAAACAGGCGTGATTTTATGTATGTATGTATGTACAGACTTTTACAAGTAACCACTTTAAAAAGAATGTCATCAATAAATGTAACGTGTTACGTTAAAGGGTATTCAGCGGGGCTAGAGTTGCCATCGAATACAAACGCTAGCGTTTGGTGATCACTGTCGCTTTGCGTTGTCATAGAAAAATGTATGGAATTGACGTAAGTCACGTGATATATCACTCGTTACAACTGACATTTTTCATTTTTGACAACGCATGTCTAGTGATGTATCACGTGATTTACGTCAATTCCATACATTTTTCTACGACATCGCAAAGCGAAGGTGATCACCAAACGTTTGTATTCGATGGCAACATGTCTAGCCCCACAGATATTCCCCCCAATAACAACTTCATTCTAAGTTTACAATTTGATAAATCAGTTCTCAATTAAACGTGCAATATGGGTCTTATCTCTTCGAAAATCTTAATCAAAGAGAATCCAGAACAGCACTTAGGTACTCGAACTTAATGTACTAGCAATTAAAGGTAACTCTGCAACTTAAGCATTACTTCTTGCATAGTTCTAAACAAGGTTGATTCTAACTAACCTGTACAATAACTTTGACAAAAAGGCAAAAAAGGAAAAAATCTAATGGCTAAATCTGAAGGCACAGAACTACAACAAAAATGGTACGCAGCTATAATAAAAATGCAGTGGAACTTAGCAGTCGGTAGTTCAGAAGAATGATTTAGATTTGCCGTCACTCATCCATTTTATCTCAAAAGATCTAAAGAAAAATGGCATTCTTTATCATTTAATTTAAACTCTTCTCATTGGAATAATAGCTTCAAAAACTAAATGTCTCGAATCCGATTACAGCTTGGTCTAGCGTTATCTAGCGAACAATATCTATACTGAACTAATGCCTAGAGCAGAGAACTGCCAGGGCGAAGTTAACTTTGATTGTGCCCCGTACAGTCCTGCCACTGATATCGTTACACAAACTTGTTATGCGCTTATAACTAATTTGATAGCTTCGCTGTACTGTAATATGATTATAGAGGGACGGGGAAATAGTTTGTATTAGACGTACTAGGTTTGCGAGTCTTGGGCTTGCGTTAGACACTAGTTTAGGTCAATATAAAACTAAAACTAAATGTCACTCCGGATATGTGTGTTTGAGAAGCTAAAGAGCTTATAAATTCTTGTGTTTGTTATACAATGTGCATAATATGCAAATGAACGGTTAAAACATACATAAATAAACTCTCTCTTGCTTTCATTCTCAGAGTGGGGTAGTACTCTTTCCTTTGAAAAACGAATTTTATTTTGTCAACGATGAAGCGAGCACCCAGAAGATGCCTATTCATCCTAGCTTTAAATAGGTTAAAGTTGTATGCACTCGGAAATATAGACGCCGGAAGCACCTTCCAACTTAGTTGTAATTAAAAACTCATGATGGACTATAATTAATATATTCCTTGAATATTCTGTGGCTTATCTATGCTCCATAAAAACTCAATATTTAAAAAATGGAATAAAATAAAAAATAAAATAAAAAATAGTAATAGTTATAGTTTACCTATTAGTAAATCCGGGATATGGGTCTTACACGACATCCATTATGGTTTCTTAGAATATCTTTTATTATTTACCCAATTTGCTAAATTAATACTTCAAACATGCAGAAATAAATCGTGATCCTGCTATTCCCATTACAGTAACATCAAGATATCAAAGTTATTCGATCATCACGAGTCTACTGCCGAGACTAATCTTCGAGAATGACTGGAAGGTCAAGCGCACAATATAATACTATTATGTAAATACTTATTATTAAATCTCGTAGTAAACAATTGAATCCACAATTATTTTGGTTTATGAATAATTTAAAAATATAGATACGTCACCCCGAGAAACAGCAATGTTGTTGTTCAGGTATCTTGTACGGAACTAATGATTCGAATGACCTACGCCAAGCCAATGGTGTTCGCATTATTAAGTTGTAAGGGTAAAATGGCTAGCATCAAAGCCGATGAACCATGAACTTTGACCCAGGCCCGCGTAAAGCAGTGACTGTGTGCTCCACCAACAGTGAGGATCATTAAAAAAAAAACTGGGTGATAAAATTTCATAGCTACGAGTGGCAACTCTTAAGGGTACCTTTCCGTGATACTGAATATAAGCCAATTCTTTCGCAGATTGTCGTAAAGAAAAACATATTTATTCATTATAATTATATATATAAGTTGCTAATCGTACGATAAGCTAATTAGTAATCTTTCGAATTTCATTTTATCTATAATTAGTGAATACTCATTACCTACTAATTAGGCTCCTCGTTTTCAACGTAAACAATGCCCTGCCTGGCACGATTCGTACGCCGTAATGTATCTACGTAATAGATACATCATCAAATCACATTGGATATGTTATAATGATCGCAGATGTGGCGGTTTAACCTTCCGGTTAAATTTGCTACGGTTATAAACATAATTTGAATGCGTAAACAACCATAGTAAATTATAACACTCTGTAATATTAGTTATTAAATAATAGTAGTCCTTTGACTTTCGAGTATAATTCCCACGCTTATAAAAAGTTAGTTTCCGATAAAGAATTACATTTTAGAAGTAATTATCCGACGCAATGTGCCGGCCGCCGCTTCAAAAAATAAAATATCTTTATAAAACGCTTTTTTGCTTTTTATAGTGTTTGATGTTTAACGTGATCTTTGAGAAAACACATGGACGCCAACGGTTAAACAACTTAACGGACCAATGTTAGAGACTTGATTTATTTTAAATAAAATACTTATTCACAGTCAACTTTCAATTTACATCTTTGAATTAAGGAATTAAAGCTAAAACTGTCCAAATCTCGTATACCCTACCTTTATTTAGAGTCGTCTTTGTTCTCTTTCAATTAATATCGTCCTGCAAAAACCACAGAACAGCAACAGAACCAATCACCTGCGTGCGACAGGAGCCTAAAAAGATACAAACGTATCGGAGCACTATCGTCCCCGGGCAGTTCGACGGTTCTTGTTTGCGGCCCCGCAAAGTGGAGTGCGGGCTCCGGTACCACTTCGTAGCTTGTTAATTGATGATGGAAGTGTATTGTTGGGTTATGACAAGTTAATTAGACATGCAGGTTTGTTGCATTGACTCATTGTATAGATGGGTTCGGTTGTCCTTATAAGTAGTATTAGTATTGCTTTGTCACTTTTACGGCATCTTTAACTTGCTGTACCATCTGTCCAAGGCATTAAAATGACAAGGTACAAAAGAGTGCAGCCAATTATAAAGCCTAGCATACTATACTCGAAACATTGTCATGGATTTTTAAGTGACATTATAATTACGAAATCGATATATTTGGAAAACATAATGATTGGTTATAATTAGAGAGCGGATTTGAAGAAGCGATTACAAGTTTAATATGGATAAGACTAGTACAAGTATGTATTTATTACGGTGAAATTGTTGACAGGAACTATCAAAAAGGTGCGTAATCAATAGGATCTATTATGTTTGAGCTGTATAAAACTCCTTTAATTAGAATAAAATATTTTTCTTTACATATAGTTTGTTGCAAGAATAATATTTAATGAATTTAATTATCTATAAAATTGCATTGCCGTTAGTAAGTAAGTAATAAGGTAACTGTAAGACCAGTACACAACATTATATATAATAATTAAAACTATATAGCTATACAACCAATCGCACTAGTCACATCCATATTAAACTGTAATCGCTAGTTCAAATCCTCTCTCTATTTATAATTTTAGTTAATAACAGCAACATACAGTTGAACTTTTCAAAGATCCATTACAATTTGAACATAACCTGTTGATTGATTGGTAAAGAAGCACCCCTTTGTACTTGTTAGACACATAAACTCGCGTCAGCTCTATCTTTGAACACATAAATCCGTATTCCTTTCAACTTGAAATAGAACTCGCTAAATGGGATTCGGAGTGTCTTGCGCCTAACAAGTGTATGTAATAATTATCTCGCACACTCAGTCAGTTCGTCGCAACTTCCTCCGCTAATGTATTCGCCGAGATTAATCCGAACAGTGTTATCAACTAATTGCGGGGGAGTAATATAAATACGTAATTGTATTGCTGAAGCTACCTTTGAGGTTATTATTAATTATTAATACGTTTAGTACCTTACAACTCGATGTATTAGGTCCATTAGTATGGAAATCAGACTTGGTAGGTACCTACGTTTACTTTAATTAAGTAGCAAAATATTTAATTTGGATAAATTATTTGAAGTGCCCTGAGTTCTGGGCGAAAGGTGTCGTGTTCCAGCGGTTTTGGGGCAGCCTACCAGTGGCGACCATGACGTCATCTGTGGAAAATCAGGACCACGCTGTTTTGTCACCGCGGTGTTAATTTTACCATTTATTTTGTCATTATGTAAGTTTGTAAGATATTTGTAATTATGGGCTTTGTTGCTTGGAGTAAAGTAGCACATTCTAATTCTTAAAAATAATAGAAAATATACAAAGAGCTACCAGAAGATTTATATCGGGCGTAGGTTAAAAGTTTTAATTGATTTACTTGGTTCTGGAATATAAAAATCACATGGTATTTATGTACTTAACTTTAAAATTTGCCAAGATCATAAGTTACTTCGGATGTTCGTCGTTCTTCTTCTTTTTTATTTACCTATATGGTGGTTTCTTAGTGATTTCGCTAATGTTGTACTTTTGTTTTGTCGACATTCATTTTATAGAACGAATCGCTTCGCAGAATTATAATTTCATCGACAGAACTTTCTAGGCAAGGCTAGTCACAACACTAGCCTAACCTAACCTACGTTATTAATATTAAAGATAACCTAAAGACACCAGGGCTTCAGCAGGAAAGAGTGATACGTTCTATGAAATGAATAATGGTGCAACAAGAGGACACAAAGTAATCTAAATCAAAAGTAAAAGCCAGCCATTTTTCAATCTATCGTCTTCCCTCCTTTTCCAAAAATCCATGACCAGGGTAATCGCGAGAATCCGAAAGTCAAAGTAAATCCCTGGCAATTTTAGTTTAATCCAAGTAATGTGTTTAGTAACTTTATGTTAATGTTAAGTACTTAATTCATGTTATTCCTCTCAATTTGTGCACACAGCTCTGTTTACTTGGTCAGCCTCAGTCGAATGCCTGGCTGTACTGATAAGGCATGTACATTCAGTGTAATCACCTGCACTGCATACATTGCGGTTATATTATGTACAACAGGACATGATTAGAGACTTAATGTAATTGGTTTACTTATGTATGTATGCAAACGCCTGTTTTGGATATTGTCTAATCAATATTGTTTCAGATTGTTTCCTAAATAGTAATATTATATCTCTTTATAGCTAATGAGCGTGAAGCTAAAAAAAGTCTTAATTTCATCTGTACTTTCATTGTAATGTGATGGGTATACAGCAAATAATTTGATTTTATCTAATGATATTTACAGTCTGGACTGAGGGGTAAATGCGTCATTTAATTTTTCAAGAGAATGCAGCGTTTCAAATCCATTTTCTACTATTTTGTAGTAGTTTAAGTACCTGAAATTCTATAAATATGAGCAAAATAGTATTAAAATCTTTTATTCCTATTAAATCTTTAAATGAAGCATTTACCCCTCCGTCGGAATAGCCCCGCCCGATTTACAGGTGTAGTGTATAATTGCTTTCCTTCGTATTTTCACGGAAACGTACGAAGGTGTCATGCTACTTCAGTCAACCTCAGTACTTTTTGTACTGTGACCGACTGAAATAGCAAGACGCGTTCGTACGTTTACGTAAAAATACGAAGGAAAACAATTATGCACTACATCTGTACTCATTCGATCAAAAATCCAAATCGCCATTTCTAGCTCTTGGACTATTTATTCTCAACAATCATTTTTATTGAAATCACAATGAAACAACCTATTTTACGTCGTCGTCTGTCCGTACGTGCTAACAACTTCGTATTCAAACGCTATTCACTACCAACGACAACTACTTGAAAAGCTTTCAGTTGTGATTTAATAGCGAGATCACAGAGAAAATGTCATTCCACACAATGTCGTCCCGCGGTTCATATCGCCGCCCTTAGTTTTATGATCGTGAAATAAAAGACGTATTTTAAACAATATTAAACAACTTTGTCACTGACTTGCTACTTTTAAACTTTACGACACCCGATCTCAATGCAACGCTGTTTATTGCAGATGTATTTCTATTAATAAAAGCAGGTTTTACGACCGCGAACCGGGAGACGAAGTGTTGGCAGACCTTCCACAAGGTGGACTGACGATCTGATAAAGGTCGCGGGAAACCGCTGGATGACAGCAGCAGAGGACCGATCGTTGTGGAAAACCTTGGGGAAGGCCTTTGTCCAGCAGTGGACGTCTTACGGCTGATAATGATGATGATGATGAGGTTTTATTTCATCCGCTACATAGTTTTCGGAAATCCTGTTATCTCAATGCATTTTTATAGATTTTATTATACTTTTGCGTGTACAATACGTCCATTATTATAATTACGCCCGATGACACCAATCGATCCATGGCCACGGCTGGCACACCCGCCGCGGCGATGGGAGATTTCTGAAACATTGGCAAAATTTTCCGCGACAATTACAGCTTTTGAAAGTAACATAATTAAAAGGTAATAAAGAATTAGACCTTATTGTAAGTGGCATAGGGGCGTGTAGATATTTATGACTTTGACTGTACAAACCAGCGGAAACGTTATATTAATATTATTAATAACGAATTAAACCCGAAAAAAATATTAATAGACACACACATGGCTACACTTATAAGTAACAAATAATGTTTAAATCACCTACATTATTATCCTGACAAGTCATAAGTCGTGATAATGTTATAACCAAGCATAATCTACATACGCCCCGAACCCGATTTGCATAAATTTCTTTGTTCGCCGCCGAACGTGAGAGTTGACTCGCAAACTGCTCCGGTATAAATCAAGCAAACTTTACGAAAACCGATTAATTGGTTCAATTGTCTGGATAGGTTTGACATCGCCCGAACAATCTGTAAACAAAGTTTGTATGCAAAAGTCGATCTAAAACTCACTTCACCATTGGATTGTCTACGGGGCGAAGTTTGATAGCTTTCAGAAGTGTAGTTAGTTATGAGAGTTCATACGCGACGAATTTATTAAAGCATTCTAGACACGTAATTCTTTCAAACAAGCCGAGTGCGCTAATATTCACATTCGTTTTAAAAATTCACCTTCTCCCCGATAGCACGACTAAGTTAGATGTTATTCATCTCCGTTAGTTCTTAGTGGTTCTGTGGAGTTATTTACTGCGTTTCCCTGAGGCTGATGATCTATCACGGCACCTACTTTCTTTAATAGCATTTTAACGAACGGTTGGAGAGGTCACTGCACCGTTTTATACACCGAATACTTTAAGATGATATGAAATTCAAATGCGACAAGTCTTTCTTTATTATAAGTGCATTTTGTGAAAATAATTAAATTTCTGTGAAGTAAAAATGAGTATTGGGATAATTATGAGTTTACGGAAAGAAGACTTAGAGTAAAAAGGACAGGTAATTATTGAAATCCCTATCCTTACTGTTTACTATTCCTTTATACATCAAGAATGTCTAACGATCTCAAAAAACATTACATTTTCATATTTTGTAATGTATTACAGTAGACTCATCGCAGAATAATAGATATAAACGACTTTGTACGGTCGGAATCGTGGGTAAATTGTACCAAGCAGCAAACCTTCAAAGTTCACAACACTTCCTCCTATCAACTTAACCCTCTAATAAAAAATCAAACATGCTAGAAGATTTCCGCAACCGGCGATTTAATCAAAGGCATGCAACGCTTCGAAAACTGTAATTGTTCCGCCGTCACGATGCATTCAGGGCGTGGGATAGGTTCAAAGGGCGCATCGATCGAACCTCTGCATCTAAATCATCATTGATATAGACAAAGCCGTCGACCTCGCTTCCTACAGTCACGTGCTGCTTTTGGCTTTATTCCGTGTGTGTAAGAATGCGGATTACTTGTTTATGATACTTTAATGATACTTAGTACACAATCTAAAGAATACTGCGAAAGCTTTAAAACCTCAATGGGGGCTCTATTCTGTTCGGCAAAAGCATATTGTTTTTTACATGTTAACGTATTGTTAACAATATATAACATGTTAAAAGAAATGTGTTTTTTTCGAATAGAAAAAGCATCAGTGAATCTCAATCAAGCGCATTTCAATCATACGTCACGTTTTTGCATTATTCCAAAGCGTGTACACTACTTTAACGGAAACGATCCGTAGCATGAACCCCTAAAATACACTTATGTTGTCATATATTAATTTACATGTTCTTCATTTACCTTTACTACCGCATGACGATTATAACGGACAGGAGGGGCTGCCATGTTTTCAACGACATTTATATCACTTACTCGATAGAAAGAAAAAGGTCGTACTCGACTTTCATGCAGAATGAGAACTATGAACGAAACATTGCTGGGTTTTTTTTTTACTTTTTGATCTCGAGTTCGAACATTTGAGGGCAACTGTTAGTTGGGAGATCTCATAAGGCTAAGGCATCGCGTGCATAAAACGCTTTTGTATATAATTGTGTTATTGAACCCCAAGTTTGCGTGCACTTTTGACCTTTCGGTAAACTAGTTGGCTAGCAAATATATACCTAGGGATCATTTTCTTTTTTAATTTTGATAATGTGGGTTGAGGCTTGCGTGTTTATGAAAATTAAATAAAGAACACTCGTTCAAAATACGATGATTATAATATTATAAACCAAAAAACAAAAAGTTTGAACGTTTTAATATCAGTTTGTCGTGATATTCACACATATTTATACTGTGTGTAAATGGTATACGGGCGTTCCTCTTAACTGTGGTTAGTATAACCCCCACTGAGCACATTTAGGCAGCTTTTGTTAAAATTAAATTTAAAAAAAATAACCATACAAAATAATTTAACACGTAATGTATAACGAAAACTGCAATTAATTGAACATTACGTACCTACTTACCTGACAGATGGACTTCGATGTACATTGCGGGTCGATAGTATGTTCAAAAATTAATAACGGTGTATACGTTAGCGTAATCAAAATAATTATTTCTGTTAATGATTAGTAGAGTCTTAATCTATGTCCAGTTTTATTAAACGCCCGTATACCATTTACACACTGTATAACATTAAACCCAGTTTAATATCGAACCTTCACTTTTCATTATAGCAATTTCTTCTTTCAGAGAAACCTGAAACTCGCGGCGTGGTTGAGTATAATCCCGCACGACTGTGTTACTAACGTACTTCCCACACTGTTGACTTTTAGCAAATATTTTTCTGGTAACACAATACCCTTAGTAAGCAAGTCTGCGGCAATTGCTTGCAACTTAAGCCGTAACGCTGCTCGGAACCAACGGTCGACAACAAAGACCAAACTTCACACCAGCCGTTACTCCCCCGATAACCCCAGTTGGATAACTCAGCAACTTATCTTCGATACCGAGTCTTCTTTAAAACAGGTATAAATCTCTGGAGATGCTCTCAGAGATAATAAGTCACAGGACAATTAACCTTCTCTCTGCATTGTCTGGGAACCAGTTAAAGTTTCAATCCTTAAGGCATGAATCTTAGGCATCAGTTCTGTGATCTAGAATTATATGGTTAAGTTAGCCGGGAATTTGTACCTCGACGTGCATTTTACTGAGTATTACGATGCGTTGCGGTTTTTGACGTAAATGTATCCATTGACGAAGACTTTTGCGGTTTCTTTCACTGTTTATATGCCTCACTTTTTTTGGTTATTACTACAATTGGTTTTTATGTCGTTTAGAATTGTTTAATTATTATTAAAGTAATTTCCGCTTGTTTAAATTAATTCCGTATAATATCAACTCAGGTAATCACGACCATAAATTTCCACCTGAGCGATCTGTGTCAATCATGCTATCGTGACAATCTTAAGTGACAACTTGTGAAACGAACAGTATTTTTTGTTGTTGTAACTTAGACGAACAAAAACTCGTACCCAATAATTATCGTATTAACGAACATAAATATTAGATTGGTCAGTAATGAAGTGTTCAGTAACAGTGTCATGTAATCCATTTTGTTTATCTAAATTTGAATCTTCAATCACGGCGCGGCGAGTGCGCGCATGGCTCCATTTGTCACAATCAATCATTGGATAAGGTCGCGGGCGCAGGTGTCTATTGTCCGCACACGTTCTAACTTCTTTACAGTTTTATTCAATTTGATCGTGTTATATTGAGGGAGTTTCCTTCCAATTTCTTTAGGATACACGCAAATGTTCCAAAAGTTTTATGAAAA
This sequence comes from Acleris sparsana, assembly GCA_923062465.1. Lineage (NCBI taxonomy): Eukaryota > Metazoa > Arthropoda > Insecta > Lepidoptera > Tortricidae > Acleris > Acleris sparsana. The sequence continues at coordinate 6,159,639 of OV281289.1, forward strand.
TGATTCTATATTATCGTAGCAGACAAAAACGCTTCCTAATTTCTTTCACTTTCTTCCTGCCTTGTAAGCATTCTGGAGAAACTCTCTAGAATGACTATAGATCGTCCAGCCATCTCCTCTTCTTCCTGACATACGTCTGTACTCATATCCGTCTTTAGGTTGCCAACCTGTAACTGTTTTAGCCCGCTGTTGACTATGTATTCGGCATGTTTTAGGATGTGTTCAAATTTCTCGTAATGATCTTCAATGTAACTCGTCCAAAAAAGTAGTTAATTGATTCTCAACGTAATTTAACTTTTATGATGGTATGTTTTTAAAAATACTATCTACGAAAATTATTCACAATGTTTAGCTGTAACATAAACCTATTGTTTTCCAAAGCTAAATGTACCCCTCCTATTTCAGAATCATTAAGGAAATTGTAAATTCGCTGCAGATTACCAAGCAAAACAAAATAAAAGGCGGAACACATACCCGTGTATTTTGGGGATGTGTGATGGATGTCTTGGAACAAAGGTTTCGGATAACGCGGGAACAAGAGACGCGGTGCGGAGCAACTCTACGCCTCATTGCCTATAATGAAGCCGGCAACGTTTAATGATACAAGATACAACAACTTTTAAGTCATACACCTTATTTTCTGGAGCCATATTATGTTCATTTCTGAGTAGTGGAAAGGAATATAAAAAAAGATAAAAGATAAAAGAAATGTATTCAGTAAGTAGGCCGCTCGGGCACTTTTACACGTTAAGATACTACCAGCGCTTCCCAAGAGGAGACCACTGCTGAGAAGAATCGCCGCAAGAAACTCAGCAGTCAGTCATTTTTTAACATAATTATAGTATTTAAATACATCCGTCCTTTTCACTGAATGAAACTTGGAGAATGGAAAAACATATATAATACAGCCAGATTTAAATAAAGTTAGAATAATTGTAGAGAACAAACATAATGTTCTTAAATGGCGTCTAAACTATCAACTTCACGGCCATGAGTAGCCGGCAATTGCCTATAAGCCTCTGGCTCTAAAATGTCCAATTAGTATAAAAAAACTATGGCTGCCACCCACAGATTTCCCCTTAATTATGACCTAAATGTAACCTCCTGCAAAAGTAAACAGGAGATAAATCAAATATTTCGAACACCCCGTTACTCGTTGTTAGTTCCTACTTATTACTAAAAAAATGATAACTGTAAAATAAATACCCACTACATTCGTTATTCATATTTGACTTAAGTAAATGTAATAAACTCCAGAATCAATAAGCAATTCATATCTCTGTTTTATTTATTTTTAATAGTATCCTATTCCTATTAATATTTTCCTATTAATATTTTCTGCCATTCCGATTGGAATGGCAGAAAATATTAATACACGCCGAGTTAGCTTTTATTCATACGAGTAAATTATTTCCAGTGATTGCATTGTGTTTGCATGCATTTAAATAACATCATTTCCAATAAAAATACCATCAAAACTTTGTGTCCATTGGGAGCATTCGATTGAGTATAACTACCGATTGTTTTCATGGAAATTCACTGATTTTTAAATGCAGTCCACTGCTTTCTGAATGATCAGTGTCGCCAGTATCAATATATCTGTTAAAAACTGACGATTTTAGTTGATAAATGAACAAAATTTTAAAATAAATCGTTTGCTTTGGAGCAAACCTCTATAAGCAAGTTTATTAACACATAACATTTTTAAAAGAAGTCCCGGTTGTCAATTCGTCCGTCAAGTTGTAAAGTGAGCCCTTAAGATGGCTGAACTAAGTTCACACGGTTTCATGTACCAAACAATTTTAGAAACACGAGTGCCGGTAAATTCAGTCTGTAAAACATACTCATAAAGAGTCTGCGCTACCCCTTACACAGCAGAGCGCAGGTGGCGACGGCTATTCCAAACTCGATTTGCGCACAGCTTCGATTGTTACACGGCCCAATCAATTTTAATATGCATGTCACTGCAACCTTTGTGCATTTGATATTGAAATGAAATTGTATCTTAGTACGTAACGAAGATTGCAATTACACCGTTTCAACAGGAGCCTTTATGATGCATTGAAATGAATTCTGAAATGTTAGTGCAGCTTTCAAATTGGTTTTGCTTGTCAGTTAGTTCAGTCTATGCTTAGTCTAGTATATCTAGAATACGTTCGAGTGCGTTCATGTTTTTGTACTACAAATAAATAAAGAAACACTGCACAAATTAATCTTGGGAATTGTATGTATTATGGTTATTATAAATCTGCAATTTTTTCTAGCGGTCTGCAGTTTTTGAGGTAAGGCAGAAGAGAGTGAGTGGACATGTACTTAAATTCGCAATGTAGTAAATGAGGAACAACTTTAAACTTTATGTAGAAGAAGCGAAATGGGTGTATGGAACTGTGCACCTTACTTTTCATAGTTTCTGCGGGGTATCGATGGACAGAACGTGATGGTATGTTTTTTTAACCAATATCGAGACTTTAGCAATAAGTATTACTTAATAGCTAGTCTATTTACTAGTTACTCTGTTAAACTCATTAATCCTGAACACCACACAAGGGAGCAAGCAAAACAAAACCTGGACTATCCACATTAGACGTACACATTTGTTTCACTTGCAAAGTGAAATTTATTCGCCGAACTGCGATAATTGTACAGAAACAAATTGGCTATTGGTTACAGCACTTTTAATGAGAGGAAACGACCGTAATATCTGAAGCGTAGCATTACAACACGGCTCTAGCTTATTACCGGGGTTTACAGTGATTTAAAGGATATTTAAACTCTTCTAACAACACTGCCAAGCGAAATAACAGGATACTTTTAAAATAATAACGGTACAACGTGACCTCGTTATTTTTCTTCGTAAGTCTACTAAGTTTTAATGAGAGATAGATGGTTTTTTTTAGTAGGCATAACTATTGTGCTGAAAAGACTGTAGATAAGTCCGAGTTTGTCAAAGGTCGTTTGACCTTTGGCTTAAAAAGTATCAGTTAGACTTTCACTTCACTAAGTCACTAAAAAGATCACAAAATGCAAAACTAAACGGAATCAATAAATGAAAACGCGAAATGCTAACTTTTTGAATAAACACACCCTCGCTACACACTAATTAAACCGCTTTAAAAACCTTTATCGTAAATATCAAGTCCGTTATTAAAGCTGGGGTTCAGCTTCCGTAAATAAGTTGCTTAGTTACGAGTATTCAGCTACCAATTGCGTCGCAAATGTCCAGCGTCATTGGACCACATTGTACTTTTATGTCCACTTTGGCATATCCCGGAGTTTATCCCGCTAAATATGAATGTTTATATGCCAATACCGCTGGTCGGATCCATAAACTAAATTTCCCACTGTCCCGCGACTAAGCTCCATCCCTTTTTTAGTGCTGCAGTCTGTTTTTATGCACCAAATAAAAAGTAAGCGTAGTTTTTAAGTCGTAACGAGACAAGAGTCAGTAAAATAAACTAAAGGATGAAGTTTTTAGTATTTAGTTTTTTTTTTAAACTCTGTATTTTTCCATGTCCGTATGCGGCTGACAAATCAATACTACTCATAATATTAGGTATGATATAAAAGTTACTCTGTCCGTTTGTTACGCCTTCACAGTTGCACCGCGCTGAACTTTTACCAGTAAAATTTCGGGGGAAAAGCGTACCGCTAGTATTCTATAATTGCAATGCAACCGACGGCTAAAATTAACTTCTGTAATTAACTATGTACAAGTTAGTATTTTATATTTCAATTTCAAAAGCTAACAAACAAATTGTGCATGTGTTTAACTAGTGCTTGTTATAACAAGTCTGCAAAACATTTTCATTTCCACTAAAAAAACATCAACCAATGTCAATCACCGAGTTATTTTTATGGAACGTGTGAACAGTACCAGAAACGGCCGGTGATCAATTCGAACCACACTTAATTAATTATAGAGTTAAACTATTTAAACGGGGGCAAAAAGCTTTGGATCGATATATTACGATCTTATGATTTAGTTCGTAATCGTGATTGTTGATAAGATCGCGTTTTTGTTGTCGAATATTGAACATATGCATGACCAACTCGTCAGTTAGTTTGATTTATTATTTTAACGTTACTCTATTGGGTATACCATTTTATTATAGTTACGGTGACCATTATCGCAATGGTCTGGTTTTTACAAACGCAAGGGCAATGGCTGTGAGATGTCATTCGCTCCACAGTAATCACCGGACTTGGTAATTTTGGTATATATTAAAATATTAATAATAATAAATAATAGAAATCCTAACATAACTAGACGTAGTCCCAAACTAAGCTCTAGGCTTGTACTCAGTACTTGTAGGGTACCTACTAGACAACGATATAATATATAAATTACTTACATAAATACATGGAAAACATCCAAAACTCAGGAACAGACACTCGTCCTCATCACACAAATATTTGCCCATACCGGGAATCGAACCCGGAACCGCTAGCTTCTTAGGCAGGGTTACTACCAACTAGACTATCGCGTCATCACGGTATGATCCCGATTTAGGTATGTTTGCCTTTGTTTAAAAAAAATCGCTTCCGAATCGGTCTATCCGTTTGGAAACTCAGACACACGTATACATACATACACACGACGACGAGTAATGAATAGTAAGAATCAATGCTAAATTTAAATTTTCCTTTAACCAAATAATTATTATTAGTTGTTAAATAACAAAAGTTATTATTAAGTACAACGGTATGCTCCACTTTACCTACTCGTAACTTTGGAACGCTGTTAGTTAACTTATCGTTAATACCTTGTTGAAAGACTTAGCACTGACTATCGGCAAGTTGTTCTTGAAACATACATAAACATACTTATTAAGCTGTAAAGAAACTTATTAAGAAACAAATAATTCTATTAAAAAATAAAAATAATACGCAAGTAGATTGTTTTAAAAAAAACAACCGGTTGATTTCAATATATTATATTTTCCATGACCTCTTTGAAGTCAAGCTCGCCCACATCGACCCTTTGGGACTTCTGGTAATCTTTAAGACTATTCGCTCAGTCAACAAATAAAGGCGAATATTTGTGAATAGAACGAGAGTATTTGATCATAAAACTTTGATGTCTTCTACATAAGTATGTATTTCACCATTATAAGTTGTAAATTATACACTAATAATTTCAGTCAAACGACGTCCACGGCTAAACATAGGCCATTTCTAAGGATTGCCACCAAAACAAGGCCTGTGCCGCTTGCACCCATTAGTTTCTCGCAATCTAAGCCACGTCATCATCGGTGCACCTTGTTGAAGGTCTACCGCTTCACCTTCCGCCACGCGGACGCCACTTAAGAACTTTTAAACCACATCAGTTAGGAATGTGCCCTGCCCTCCGTCAGTTAAATCTTGTAAATCTTAGGGGTAACTTTGATTCTCGTGCGCAATTTGATTCGATCACACGGGGAACAGATTCCGAGCAAAAAAAAGAAAAAACGCGTATTTACTTACATGTAACACATGTGCAGAAAAACAAATTAACAAACAAAATATATTGAACCTGGCGCACTAGTGCCAGATGGAGCAAAATGGTTCCTGCTCAGCATGTTACTGGTTTTTGGCCAGAGCTGGACTCCGCGTAACACTTTCCTTAGTCCTTTAAGTGATCTTAAGCATTAGTTCAGTCCGTGTGGTGCCAGCTAGGTCAAAAAAACCAGACATGTGCGAGTCGGACTGGCTTAACGAGGAACCCGAAAGCACATGACACAGTTAACTCAATTCAAAATTTGGACCGCCGTTCCTTGCATAAAGAGCCTGTTTTTTTGTGATTTAATTTAAAATGTACAGATTTCAGGTTTTTCCAGATACTATTAAAAAACAGTGCTACTTACCAAATATCATAGTTCTAGGTCAACGGGAAATACCCATTACATTTTCATTCTCTCGAGAGTGTCGAAATACACGTTTTTGCGGCATAAATGGCCGTATCTTTTTATTACGTTAATGTAGAAGTTTGTTTTTTTTACATCTTTAAGAAAGTGTAGACCGGAGTACATGATTTTAATTTCAACTCGATACCTCCACGCGTTCCCCTAGAAAAAGCGTCTTGACAGACAGACAGACGGACAGACAGACAGAGAGATAGACGGACAACAAAGTCATCCTATAAGGGTTCCGTTTTTTCCTTTTGAGGTACGGAACCCTTAAGGGACCCTAAAACAAGATAAAAGATGTTTATTCAGTAAGTAAGCCAGGGTGGGGGTAGGGTTGGGTCCGGGCTAAAAATAAGTAAAAACTGTAACAACACAAATAACTTGCTTTTGAAATGAAATAGTTTATTGTTTGAATGCGAGTAATTACAGAGGTGTGGTTTTATCACCAAAACAAAGCTAGTGCAATATAGTTATACCTACTATTTCTCCCTCGCGTCGCCGAGGCCTCTATTTGTTTTCATTAAATGTATAACACAACTCACTAGAAGCTCCTGAAACTTTTCCTTTAACACCTCACGCTGCCGCATATTACACAGTTCATCTGAACTGTTTGCATTATTCAAAGCATTCGCCCGGACTTGTTATCTTTGCACTCAAAACTTTGAATAAACTACCCAACTTTGCGAAAATATAGGTGAGTTAAGTTGGGATCGACACCTCAAAACTAGGATTTTGCTTGTCACGTATCATTCGTCTTAACTTTAGCACGTTGTGGAGTGCGGCGTCAACACTTAGTGGAAATGGTGGCAGGTTTAAACCTGTTCCTTTGATTTAAAGTTAGATTGTAGTTTGTCGGTACTAAAGGCTACAATGACACTTACGCCGTAATCTCTTAATTAAATACTACACAGTAGCTAATGTATGCTTATAATATGCTTTGATCTTCTCATTCATTATGATGATATACGAAACTCGGAGTGTGTTTATGAACATGAGGCGTTTTTGTATACCTACGGACACGGGTGCGACTAATACTGAAAGTACAACGTTTATACAAGTAGTATATGTACACGTATGGAGTTTTCGCCCGCTGTTAAATAACTAACTTTATTGTAACTTTATTATAATTTGAAAAAAAAAAAAAAAACAGAAATTGACCTAGTCCCAAACTAAGCTCTAGGCTTGTACTATGGATACTAGACACCAATAAACAAACATTCCTATATAGAGAAATACATAGAAAAAAGGTTAAGTTGTCATTTAGTTTAAAAAAAATTACAAGATTTTCTTTTAGTCGTTTTTTGATCAAAAGGCGCCCCTTGGGGTCAATAATGAAAGATTTGATCTTCCCTTTCTTCACCGTCATTAAATCGATTCTATTGACATTTATTTGACAATTCGGATTGCCTAGTTAAATTACCGTCATCGCTTGGTAACCATACTAAAAGTCTAGAGCTAAAATTAGGACTACGTCAATTTGTGTGAGATTTTCTCGTGATTTTTTATTTTTATTTGTAAATAAATTTATAGATTCTACAACAAATTGTAAACATATGGCACTAGTTATAAGAATGTGCCTGGTGGTTTCCTTTAAGGTAAAGCACCCACGAGAGCGTAACAAGTAATGTTCTGTGTGAAATGTATCGTGTGACGTAACCGTGTGGACAGACTTTTACGGATATCGAGCCCGTCCACACGGTTACATTAAGCCATTTGTTACAAGCCGGACGTTGCGTTTACGCTTTTGTGTGTGAATATAAAATGTTGACACTTTTATTAATATGTTATATGTTAATGATATCACCGTCTATTGATAATAAATAAATATATTTGACAACACGATTATTTATTTCTAAGTCTGAGTAAATCATGTTTTTAATGCCTAGTGCCTATATTGCAAGCCTAGAACTTAGTAAGGTACTATGAATTTGTGTGAGATTGCCCCCCGTTTCTAAATCTATCTTTACTAATGACAAAGGTACTTTATTAAGTTCATATTACCGAATGCAATTAAATAAAATAAGTTAAAGACTGTGACGAAAATGTTTCAACTTGGCATCCATTGTTAAGACCTTTTTGCTCAACGGCGGGCAAGAGGTCGCGTTGCGTCAACAATAACTAATTTGTCATTTTCTACAAAGGTACTGTTTATAATTATGATTATGAATGATGAAGTGGATGTGAATTTTTCGTCAGTAGGCCGTAGGTATGACATAGAATTCGAGTTTCATTTGTTACGATATTCATTTGTTTTGAATGAACAGATGTACGTGGGAGCCCTTGTACAATAAGCAACCAGCGATATGTAAGTGAACCAATGGTCAAAAACATCAAAAACTCTCTTACTCCTTAGAGTAAGGTGTTTTATAGATAATATTGATCACCTAGTCCGCACAGCTACTTTTGCTACTGGCTGTACATTCTACATGGTACACATCCATGGTGAACCACCAGAATGGTATTGTTTAAGGCAACACGAAACATGCATTAGGAGAATAAAATTGTCTATCAATCAAAGCTCCGTCTAAAACGCATTTACAATTGATCAGCGTGTCTACGAATATTGAAAAAGTATCGTAGTTTTATTTAACCGTGGCACAACATGATAAAAGATAAATTCTGGCATTTATCTTCAAGGTGATAATTTTATGATGGTTTATACATCGTAAATGTATAAATATTTAAATTTTATTTGCATGCAAGTACCTGGGACATAGTAAAAATGTATCTAAATCTATTTTTTAATAACACATCATCATCATCATCATCATCATCTCTTGTCTAGTCTTTTCTAGACTCTCATTTCTGTGATCATCCTTTGTAAGAATGTATTTGTAAGAACACAGGAATGATAGTCTAAAAAAGAGGCCTATGCCATGAGGGACAACATATTCGCCTGACATATTTACGTAAATATTAATTTCCCTTGTCTAATCTCAACACAATATATTTTATTGATTCACACTTTTGTTCCTTTTATTCAAGAAGTGGTAGAATAGTATTTCCTACTTAATCAATCTAAGTAGTTAAGATTTAGAAACTACTCATAGTATAATGTACAAATAAGAATATGTTACTAACCTCCAAACGACAAAGGCCTTCACTGACCACGTCAGTAACATTCATTATACTTCATTACAGCCTTAACGTCGATTTATAAGGTACTTAAATCACTTATACCTTGCATTATCGCTAATTGATCTAGTTTCCCTATCATTTAAAAGATAGATGACTTTTGTTAAGTGCGTTACATGTATCTGTTACATTACCTTCAGAAGTAAACAATGACATATTTTTAACGTGTTGTATATTGTTGTTATACCGATATAATAAATCATTTTTTTTCCACGCCGTCAAAACGCCGCACCATCAAGTATTATCATAACGCATCATTGGCATTAAAGTGTTGACGTGAAAGATTATATTGCATTGATGATACTGCATTATGAATTATCCTGAATTATTCTGATTAGCAATGAATTCGTTACACCTATGCTATCGAAAATGGTCCAATCTTCTACAAAAGTGGTAGCATACATTTCTTAATTTCGGGTTTGATGTGTGTATATAGATTCAAATAAAAATATGGATCTGTTGTACTGCTAAAAAGTAAACTAATATACGCTTAATATTTTTTAGACAACGAGCATCCGAACCTACCGGGGTTAAGCAGTTGCTCATAAAAATAAATTCTGGGGGTACCACAATGTACGTCGATCCGTCCTCATTGCATGTTTTTTAGGGTCTTCTTGTGATTGTTAAGCCAGATATTAGATAATGCGAAACTGCCATAAGTTGGAACTTTACGATACACATAAAAGTTTTATGTCATTCAATTCAATAAATAACTATTCAGTACCTCCTATTGCTCGACTTGATCGAGAGATAAATTAATCCTAATGCTCCTGTGACCAAGAATCGTAAACGCATAATCTAACTACGATACCTGACCACACCCAGAACTTGGCTCATAAATTAAGCTACTTTTTGCTGGCATTGTTACTCCGGGCCTTAATATTTAGTGGAATAGTTTCGCAATCGGCCCTCATACAGTACCTTATAGGCTCTCTGGTCTATTATACATATAAATTTATCGTGTTTATTGGCGTGCTCTCGAGATATAAATGAGTCGGTAAGCCCATTAACCACATTGCTGATAATTGATAGCAGTGGCGGGTATTATCTCTGCAATTTCAACCGTATATAGTTGCATAATTTAGGTTTTCGGCGGCTGAGTTTTATTGAATAGTAAGCGTGCGTGGAATTTCCTGATTGGAAACATAAATCCTGGCCAACGGTTAGTTTGGCTGGCAGTGTTTGGATATGCACATGCAGTCCGAATTGAGGTTGGTCCAGCGGCCCAAATATCAATGTTTTACCTAAACCAGGGCCTATGTTCAACCTTTTTGTGAATGTGCGGTTTTTACATAAAAAGGATTATACTATTTATTACATTTCCGGATGAATAAAAATTCAGACAAAATTGGCAATACAGAAACCGATCGGTCACAAAATCGAATTATTTGATTTGGTTTTACGATCCGTTTTTAAACTTTTCCATTCAAAATGCGTAATCAAATCTGGAATCATTTCGGAATGTAGTTAATTTTCCTGTTATTAATTTATGTTATGATTGTTAGTTGTTTTATGACAAAAAAAGGATATTTGGCCGCAAACTCACCCCAAAAAAACCCCATTTCTCCGCGAACTAAGACTCAGAAAGAAACTGATGAGCTAAAGCAAATAGCGCTTTCTTTCTAACTTCCGCGTCGATGAACGATTTCCTATAAAAAAGTAATAAAAAAGAAAAAGAAAGAAATTGCCTCCAAAGGTGAATCTCAATAAAGGCTTGACGCAGTTTTAGCGGCTCCGCGCATATTACGAGCGAGAACTTTTGAAAGGGGTTTAGTAGAACGGTACTGAATTCAGGAATACAACGAAAAGGTGGTACCTGAATGCGAATAAATTGGAATTGATAGAGTCGACGGCAAAATGGGAAACTACGCTTTCATTCAGGTAAATTTTGTCGGAAATAGGATTCTCGTGTACCTACTTAATGCTAAACAAAACAAATTTAGAAACGTTATATGCGCTCTTACGCGCTCCCTGCGCGGAAGTTTTGCTATTATAATGTAAGAGACGGCAATTTAGTTGCTTTATTAATTAGTTTATGTAAATGAAAAAAGAACCACCCTGTGTTGCGTATCCATTAAGACTAAGTAACATCACTCGAAGACGCGCTTAAACAGCAAACCTGTTATAATTAAAAACACAGAGCATTTTTCAGAGGTCTCTCGCTTTAATTAAGAATACTTTTTCCCTTCCTCCTGAAAGAGTTTCGTTCAGCTTAATTACGCTTAATTCTCCCTCCCCTTGTCATCTATTCTGTCTCAAGGCGAATAGCAGCTCGTTTTGTAAGTAGCTCTGTAATGATGGGTTTAAGGGGCATGTAACATTCCTTTTTTAGTGGAGTAATTCGGCGGGGTAATACCGCGGCGAAAAAACAAATGGAGGCACGTCCCTTCCACAATTAACCGAGTGCAATTATTTTAAACAAGGTCGTTGACCATTGGATATAGCAGGATTATCATAGAGAAACAAACGCTTCGCATATTAAATGAGTTAATTAGCTCGGAAAGTTTAGTACAGCCGTTGTAAGCGCAAACGGGCAATTCTTAGTTCCATTAAGTTAATTCAACTAACGTAAGTTTATACGATACTGTACAGCAATTTCATCGCATGCATTAAATGCACATTTGCTTTCTATGCTCTTGGATGGAATCATTAACTGCTGGAGTACATATTTAAAGCACCCCGTAATGGGGGTGCGTTGGAATCTTTCATGACCGAAATGGCTAAAACTAATATGGTAATAAGGCTGAGCCCGTGCCAACAACATGAATAATAAAATTAATATCAAACCTCATCTCTACCGGGAATGACTGTTCTCTCCTCCAACTAAATTTGTCTTATTTTTTTCTTATAATATGCAAATTAAATTAGTGGTGCTTTAGCATAATCCTGAAGGTGGAATATTTTCTTATTTTTATGTTAAATTTCTTCCTGCTATAATACTGAAGTGATATATTTTCAAAATAACCTCATTTAGAAATCGGGGTCACTTTCTCGTCTCGTAACGAATTGACTTTATTCGATATAGTGGTTATAGGTTTAGCGATATTTACATGGATCGATGTAAAAGTTAATCACACGATACGACTGATAATCAGTAATCGGGGAAAACGATGCAAAACTTTAACAAAACTTACTTTACAACCATGAAACTATTAATAATCCTTATACCAAATGAGAGACTCTGATATGGAGTTAAATTGAACACTAACCTGCCAATATTATTTATATATTTTAATAATATTATTGTTTTTCTTGGTTGCAAGTTCTCCTTTATGTCAGCTTTACAAGTTTTGTTAAAGTCCTGCTCCGTTTGCCCTGATCATTGCTGATAATCTTCAGAAGATTGGCGATCGACATTTTTACTTAAGTAGATGTCATACTCGTAGTTATCTGTCGGTTAATTAACTAAGTAGAAGCAAGATGGGAAGGGCGCTCTAAAGATTTAAGCACTTCTCTAATTGGCACACACTTATATTGTTAAGGCTTTTATTATTATCAACATAACAATAAGGAACTAAGGAACATTTCATCTCCATATCGGTTCAGAGATCATATTATTTAGTTTCATTTAGACACTTAACGGAATAAAAATGTTTAGAGGCTCTATTTTACTCTGTGTTAACATATTGCTTTTGATTGTATTGTCAATGATATGATAGCTCTTATATACCTAACTTACATGACAGTAATGACGGCCTAGTTAAGGAAAATAATATAACATGTCAAAAGCTATATGGTTTTGCTGAGTAGAACAGAGCCCCAGATTCACGTCACTACTCATTTTATTAATTATAGTCATCGCCACATTTTCTTAGGACGCCGCATCCATAAAAGTGCTCAAGGTTCAACAGATAAGAATAATGTGCATAATACGCGATCATGATAATGAAATTGCAAGCGGTGCCGGCACCAGGAGAAAAATGGTTAAATTTGTGGCGTTAAAAATAATATCGTTAAACATAAAGAAAAATGGGCGCCCTATAGGACGGCCGGCGGCTCCTCTCCGAAATTGCAAGTCGTATATTACACAGGGAATTTTCAATTATGGCAATCTTGCGGTTTTTCATTCGTAATGTGACTTTGGGCATCGTTTCGAGTTGCCCATTCATAACTGCCACGCCGCGTTGCCCCGAACTTGCAGCGCACACGTATAACTAAACGATAATGAGGGACATGTTATTTTAAACTATAAAAAAATATATAACAATGTTTTATGTGTTTTAATATCGCTTCTCTCTTGTCACATTTAAATTTCTTTATTTTTTCTAAAGTAACAACTGGGGAAGACGTGACAATGCAGAAATTGATCGGCAATAATATTGTTTTGGGAAATATTGACTCGTACAAACGTTGTGTTTTTTTGATAATTTCCATAATAAGTTGTTAACCAAATGATAGTTTTTACTTACTTGTGTCAGCAAAGATGGCCGCATAAGACAGAAAGAATATCGTTTCTATTGTAAAAACAATTTTTGGCGCAAAAAAATATGCGATCCAACAGTGAACCACTGTGAATTCAGTTTTTCACAACAGCTATGATACAATGCTTATTGATTGTTGATGGAAACGTTTCGTTATTAGAGCTAAGTTAAGTAACATATTGCGGCGGATTGTGTTCAGAATTCTGTTAACTATTGAAATGTTGTCATGGAGATATACTCCGAACCTGCCTTACTGGACTTTTAAACTCACAATCATTTTTTAACAACCGTTCGTTTGTGCGCTCGCTTAGTAACTTTAAGAAAAAGTCTGCTGGATTTAGTAATTTGAGCCATTTCACGAGATCAATGACTTTAAAAAAATTAAAGGCAGTCTTTGTGTTACTTCAGGGATGCTATATCCATCCAAACTTTCACGCAAATCCGACCAGCCGTTTCATTGTAAAGAAGTAACACACATACTAACACACACACGCTGCCGCATATTTTTTTGTAATATATAGTGTGATGTGATAACCATCCAATCATTGTGCTTAAATGCACAATTCTCTTGATAGGAAGTTCTCCAACTGAAACGTATAATATTTTTATGCTAAAATGGTAATATCCATTATAAACATGATTGTTCAGCAAGTGCATTTCCAGTATTCTGCTGATGCAGGAGAACTTTTATCGTTATTGAAAAATGAGCTTTTCAAACTCTAAGGCTTCCAATAAAAATTTATTGTAATGCAAATTGGATCTCTTTGTGGGAAGTGAACGGCGCTGCTGGATCCTTTTAGAGGACTTCTTATGAAAACGTCTTAGCTCCTAGCACCGATACATATTCCTATTGATTCGCATTTTTATCATTTAAGTAACTCCTCGTTTGTTTCCAATTGATAGCATTATTCCAACTTATAAACATATAACTACGAGTAACTGAGATGAGTGTACATAAATTTATTTGTGTATGTGTATGTGTGCCTTGGCCAAAGGTATTAAGCACCCATGCGTTTTTCATATAAAAGTCAAACATTAAAAGATGAATTTATATATTCTAAAATAGAAAGTTTTATAATATAATTATGTATCGAAAAAAATACTCATATATATTGAGGTTAAGGGAAATTCCAAGTTGATACGATTTTGAGGGTTTTTTATCTTTGAATTGGACCTTGACAGCAAAAAACAAGAATAAAAAAACAAAATAAAATAAAACAAACTATTGATGTACTTAAAAAAAATTGGCTCCATCCATCCATAGGAGTAGGAAGCGTTTAAAAGATGTAATTTTGAACTTCATTTCACAAAAGACTCGTGTGTAAGGGATACAATTAATCATTTTAATGTAAAACTCGACTGTTTCTAGCTTCAGTTTTCTTACGCAAATACCTACTTCGAAAAAGAACCTACTAATGATTTGCCCATTGCTACCAGAATAAATAGTATAAATAATATCCTCTTTATTTATTTTCACATCTTACATTATAAAAGTGGTAGATTTGCATACTAAAAACTCTTTAGGATAATCTATTCCATAAACATCTTGAATCTAGTCTGGGGACGTTTTTATTGCGATACCATTTTTTCACGTCATCATTTCGTTGAGTTGGGAGGAAATTAAACGTCTTATCAGAGATAAGTCCCACCTTTTTCGTGCCAGCGCGGATTGACGCAGCTTCCCCGATAATAAATAGGAAATCACGGCGGGTGACGTAATCCCAATTAATTTAAATTTTGTGCCTTAAGGAAGTTTGCTATTTGTTTTTAAATATAAATACTGGCTTTTGTTGTTTTTAAGCCGATTTTTAAATGGAAAACTTTTTTCTGACACACATATGAGTTAAAAACGAGTGATATATGAAAAACCGGCCAAGTACGAGTCCGACTCGCACAGGAAGGGTTCCGTACTACAAGATCGAGCAAAAAACACATTTTATGTACTAAGGGGTTATCACCCGTAATAATTTTATACTTTATAAATTTTATTTAGAGGGAATATAGTCATTAGAATCTGTGAAAATGACTACCTATTACAGTTCAAAAGATTGTTATGGATTAGCGAAAAACAACTTTATTTTATTTTATTAAGTATTGATTGTCATCTTTAGTAGGTAATACACACTCTGTGAACATTTCAAGTGTCCAGCCTATTACGGTTTATTAGATACATTCCGCTGACAGACAGATAGACAGACAGACAGACGGACACAGACGGACAGCTTAGTTATAGGGTCCCGTTGGTGAGCTTTGGGTACGGAACCCTAAAAACTACTTTTTAGGCATTTTCCTCAGATCAGAAATATTAAAGGGTAGACAAATAATTTTAAAAAAATCGTAAAAACAAATACGCTTCTGAGTATATTTAAAAACTCTAAAAAAAGACTCACTCATAACATTAAAAAAAATGTACTGCGTTCAAAAAGTAAGGTTAGGTTACGTTAGGCTAGAATTTTAAAAAGCCCGGGAAGTAATTTCAGCGTTTTCTTAAATCTCCTACAAAATTAGGTATGATTCAACATTGATGCTACCAGCGCCTTTATTCTTAGTGGTAAAAACCATATCGCCTTTGACCTGTTATGGTATTGTCTTTAAGTAAATAAGAGCTATCAAAACGTTGACCATATAATAACAGATCAACGACAATATGGTTTTTACCTCATACAATCTAAGCCCAGAAAAAAAACTATGCGACCCAATATGGCTTATCAACAACACACAACTCATAAACAAAAGCGAATATCATTCACCACACATATGTATATTTGTTAGTGACACTATTCTGTGAGATCCTGTGATAACTCCCACTGCACTAATCCATTTGCACTCCATGCCTGGTCAAAGGAAAGAAACAGTGTATTAAGGTAATTGGATCCATGTGAGTGCATTAGGTTATTTTAGCACCAGTGTAAACTTGTTAGCTTAGATAGTGTAAGCTAATAAAGAGGTTTGCTGTCTTAAAACCCATTGCGAACAAAATGGGCACTTACGATTATTATTTTATCAAACCACCATACAACAAAAGTATAATAAAAAAAATATATATATCCCATAGGCATTTCTCACCGAATGAGGTTATTATTTGTGGTAGTTTCAAATGTAACCTATCGTAATCTACTTAATTGTTGTTTAAGGGGGCTTCTAAACGAGCAACATTTTCACGGCAATGTGTGGCCGGCAACTATACGCATCTCGCTCTAAAATACGAAGTAAGAGGAAGATAGCACTAGTTGCCGGCCACAAATTGCAGCAAAACATGGCCCGTTTAGAAGCCCCTTTAGAGATCCTGATAATGGTTCTCTGCCTTTTGGCAGAAAAATGTTTGGTTGAATGTATCGTTTCCCAACCGTTTCATTTACCAACCAGCTTTTATTTCTGTAAATGTAAATATTTCATATATTTTATAAAACTAACCTGACCTAAGCTATAGAGTTCTACACGACTTTACTGAAAGAAATCCTGAAATATTAACAGAAAAAAATGGTTGGCAAATGAAACAGTTTGGAAACGATACATTCGGCCGAACATATTTCTGCCAAAAGGCGGGATATCCCTGAAAATGAGAATACAATCGATAAAGTGAAATTCGACAAAATTATGAATTACCCAATATTACCATCTATTTGCGTGTTACACCAATTGTTCAGTGCGGATACGAGACTTGGACTAACAACGAAAATTTTTTAATTCGTATACAAGCTTTTGAAATGCAGGTCACCTGCGCATGCTAAAAGTCTCCAATATCGAGACCTTGAGGCGAGTTGCCCGAACGCATGCTCATGAAAAGCATCAACCAGGGAAAGGCTTCATATCTTAGACACGTTTTCCGCCACGAGAGGTAAATGTTGACGAAATATATTTTGCACCTATTTGTCATAAAGCTTTCTATTCATACAGGCGTATGGTTTTATTACCCTGTTTAATAGATAACATTCATCATTGCAGAACCCATTCAGCCCTTTTTCACAACCGACGTACAGCCAGGAACCTAATTTTTGCAACGTCGATGATCTCACAGCCTACTATGAAAATGAATGTTTTATCGTATTGTTTTTAGATTGGCCACCATTACTGCCAAGTAAATAAGAGCTGTCAAAGCACCACGACAATATATCAACAGCATATCATCGTAATGTGGACGCTTTGATAGCTGTTATTTACCGTTTTTAACAGATGGTTTGATGTAAATTATTATTTGATTATCCATTAACCTACCGCCAAACAGCAGTGTTCGCATTGTTGTGTTCCGGTTTGGGGATAAGACAGCCGGTGTAATGACCAGCATAGAGGCATTCCATCTTAGTCCTCAGGGTTGGCAACGCATTTGCAGTCTTATGCTAATGTCTATGGGTCACAGTTTCCACTTACCATGGCCTGTGTGCTCGGTTGCCTTCTCTATGACATAAAAAAAAAAAAAAAACCTATCTCGAAGTAAAGTTTCAATTACATATATCGGCAGTTAATAGTTATAATAGATATTAAACGACGCACGTTTAACTTAGTATCCACAGTACAAGTTTAGAGCATAGTTTGGGACTAAGTCAATGGGGTTCGACTGTCCCCTGATATTTTTTAATATATATATTTTATAAAAAAAAATTATTACTGCTACTACTTATTACTCCCTATGAAAATTCTTAGTTTTGACACATTTTCCTGCTCAAGCTACGCTTGAATGTTTTTTATTTTATGTTAAATTCATTGTTTTATATCATGCTAGGTTAAGCTTTATAATTGTATAATATCATAAGTAGTATTTAAAAAATACGACTGACTGTTGAGTTTCTTGCGGCGTTTCTTCTCAGCAGTGGTCTCTTGCGAAGCGCTGGTAGATTTTGACGTGTAAAAGTCCCGTGCGGCCTACTTACTGAATAAACATCTTTTATAGTTCAAGTTCAAGTCTTTATTCGCGACAAAAAATAACACATACAAAAAAAAAACTAATAAATAAAAAAACACACTTTGTCACGAAACGGACCCTGCTCAGCATGTTGCTAGCTTTACAGCCAGCGCTGGTCTTCCGCAGGACCCATATTTATCATTTATCTTTATCTATGTTTTTATTTATATCTATAACAACAATTGAAGTCTATTCCACTCTCAATAAATAATGTGCCTGCACGTAGCCCTATACTAACGAGGCGGCGTGCGCGCACTGACGTTCAAATTTAAGATTATTCCTCACCCGACACGCTGGTGTCGTGAGAGACCCAATTAAGCATTCACACAACTGATTTATTTATTTATTTACTATTTAGATTTCCGTCGAAGTGGAGCCCAACGGGACCCTAGTAATACGCCTCCGCTGTCCGTCTGTCTGTCCTAACTTTAAACAGCTGTATCTTTCGAACTGCAATAGATAGCGGGATGTTTTTTTTTTTTCGAACTATGTGTTATTACGGGAGATATACTAACAACTAAAAAATAAAAAAGTAAAATAATAAAGGGGTTTTCTTTTTCAAGCGTCAAATTTGGTATGATTATAATATTACAAACCTTAAAGAGAAACAACAAATATTAAATAATGGTCAAGTGTGAGTTGGGCTCGCGCTCGCGCTGATTCGATAAGTAATCGAATTCAAATTGGGATTTGATAATACCTACCGGTAAACTGGGGGTACTTTGATTTACGGGGTAACATTGCCCGACCTTAAAACGATACCTGTTTTAGTTGTTATCTTCTTAAATTGTTGAAGTAATTATATAACTGTATGAGTAGCTTAGTCCTGATGAAACATTTAATAGAATAATTAAATATTAAAGATAGTTTTTGGGGTGGGCAATGTTACCCCGTAAATCAAAGTACCCCCAGTTTACGATACTATGCGGCGGTACGGAACCCTTGTTGCGCGAGTCCAACTCGGACTTGACCGGTTTTATATTAGTAAAGTATTTATTTGAAATTCCGATTTTAAAAGAGCTCTCTGCCAATCAAGCCAGTTATCTGCTAGTGTCATTGATTACTTCCACCAATAAAATCAGTTTAAAAAATGTACGTAAATACATTTGTTATTTTCATTATCTAGCACCAAAACCTAATTTTGTGTATTTTAAAGTTATAAACTCCCTTTCAAACAAAATCCCTAATATATTTCATCTTCCTAACAGGAAATTCCAACATAAATTAAAAATACATACGTCATCAAAATGCTTCTTATAATTCGCTCTAAAACATAAGCTCAAAAGGAAATATGCTTCAAAAATGTACTTTAAAAGTCGCATAATAATCTCTCGAAAGTTCAAAGCGCCGTTATCATGCAAAGAAATGTATTTCAAAAAGAAATCCACTGCGAATGATATAACACCCGCACGTTTCAACTTCTTATGAAGGAGCTAATTACGAAAGCGGTAAATTTGAAAAGTGGAAGCAAAGAAATATTTCGACGTAATTAAGCCCTCTGAAATTCTTTTAAGCAAAGAGGGAGAATAAATAATAAATGCTAGCGGAATTAACCTCGTGTACTTCTTTTGGAACGATTAGGTAATTTTGACATTTGCTGGGGTGATGCGCCGTTTATCAAGTGATACGGTTTGTTTTGTCTTACGATGCCTGTGTCTTACTGAACCATGAGACAAGCAATATAAATAATTACAAAAAATGCCAACTTGACCAGTTTTTAGTATTGGTAATTAATTGCTTGTACGATTTTCACCGTTTTTATGGTACAACACATTAACAAAATGAAAAAAAAAAACACTTTTGTTCCTTACGAAATTCACCTTAATAGCATAATTATGTTCTGAAAAAAAAAAACTGCTATCTTTTACGGTTCTAAGATACAGCTGTTTAATGTTAATACGGACGGACGCCGGACAACGTAGGCTTAGTGACAGGTTCCCGTTTGACTGCCTTCGGGTACGGAACCCAAAATGGAAAGTAATTATACAATAAATTCTACATATTTTGTATTTAAAAACATATTTTAAAGAAGTAACTACATCTATGAAAGTTTAAGTGCTGAGGTAATAAAGTAATACATTTTCAGCGTATGCTATATAAACATTTCTAATTGTTCGCTCCACTTCAACGTAAAGTCGCCGACAATAGAACTTGTGAACGATGTAAACAAATTAATACTGTTTGACACATAACCTCCAATATTCACCTAAAGTACTTTTATTAAAAATAACGTATAATGAATAATTATTTCATCTTAAACTTAATATGTAAATAATCATCTAGTGTATAAATCATTGCAAGGACCTCACTTGTACACAAAAGTACGTGATTATTAAGTAATCATGGTGGATTGGTCAGTTTGGTTTTGTTTACACATTTTGCACGTTCTATTGGCGGTGACTTTAAACAGACGTAATTTTGCGTTTATAATCTTAAAATAGCGTACTAGTATTAGAATCATTTTTTTTTTCAATTAGATCTAGTACTTAACAGTTATATGATTAATTAAATACCCAGGTATTTGTTTTCCATATACTTATACGAGATCTTAATCCACCGAAGCGCACATGGTGTCCGTTTTTAACAGTGAAATATTATTTTTATAGGGGAATAATGCATAATGTTTCAAGTAAACTAATAATGGTTTAATTTTAAAGTTAATGAAATACATCACTTTTTAGGGTTCCGTACTTTTTTTTTAAAGCGGAACCCTTATAGGATCACTGGTGCTTCTGTCTGTTCGTCTGTTTACGTATGTTCGTATGTCCACGCGAGATCAATTCGCACTTGGGCGGTTTTATAGGTTTTAGAAGTCTGTCCAAAATTTTGTCACATCGTGGAGCATCAGTCATCAGAACTCCGAAAGGTTCCTTTAGGTACCCCTATTTCTATCAAAGACACAACCGATGCATTTTATAAAAGGATGTAAAACGAAGTATTTTATTGGACTTACGCTTTTAAAATTGTATACCTGCTTTGAAACCTGGTAATAAGCTTTCTAATAGCAACGGTTAACTACAAGTTAATGGTAAAAAAAGGGTTGACAGCGACTGCCCTTATTTATAAATACAGTCCCCGGTTTTCTATTTGCTTAGTAATTTTGCAAGTTGAGTTCCACCTTTTTCTTGTTTTCTGCAGATTGCTTTCCCCTACGTAAATACAGAAAACCGATATGGATATTTACTTTCTGTGGCTTGCGATTCTGGTTGATGGCATTAAAATGTAAAAGTTTAGCAAATTAACCCAATTTGCTAACTGCATCTTTTTTTTTCTGGTGTAGTAAACTATTTTATGTAATAATACTCCTATGCTGGGATTTGAATTATAGTCGCGCGGTTACAAGAGGCCCACTTTGACAGCTGTCAACGCAGTACAAAACATAACCTCAAACCTGCCTCAAACACGGATTTTGTACTATTGTGATCTCTTTTTAGGATTCCGTACAGGAACCAGTCTCCGCTAAAATTTCTTCCCCATTATAAAATCATAATTCACGCAAAAAATAAGAAACAAACAATCAAAAAACAAGATTATCCGGCAAGAAATAAATAATGTAGCTTCAGTTAAAAAACTTTTTATCGTTTCCCTCAAACTTTTTCCTTGTGCTTAATTACGTTTTCATTTATCTTCCCTTTCATCCGTCGAGTCTGTTAAAACTGCGGCGATTTGCAAAACACGGTCCGAACGAACCACTTGCCGCTTCTTTCGCTTCTATCGCAACTTCTTGAGCGACAAATGATTGGCCATTGTCGTGCTTCCCTCTTGTATAAATATTGGAACTTGTTGAATATTCTTCGCTGGAATATTGTTCACTCAACCTTTTTGAACTTTCGAGTTTAAGAAAAGAATCAATTTTAGTGCAGAAGTAGGAAGTTTATTCAGATTTGTACTGCAAAGTTTATTGTAAAACTGGAATTGTGTTATGTTTTATAACCTTTTAACGCATGTTTCAGCACACGCGCGTGTATCTTGCTCTGCCGAGCAGCTTTATCTATTGTACCTATTATAAGCAATTCGTATCGTACGCACTAGTTACCATTACATAATTAACCATCGACGCGGCTACGTCCGTATGAAAAACTTATTAGGTACAACTTTCCACAGTGCTTAGTAGTATAAAATGCGTTCAAGTCCACGCTAATGACTTCCGCCGATGCAGTCGATGTTAATACCCAACACCATGCGGGTAACAAATGATCAGTGAGGCTAGACAAGCTTCTTAACGCTAACGTAAACGATTTTCGAAAACTGACATGTATGAAATTGACGTACGCGCTCGACGTGATCATCTGACAGCTAACTTTAATCCTTTTGGATAACGATAACGAACGCTGAATGCATGTTGTCTAGGGCTTCTGTAGTCGCAGTCGCAATTCTCAAACTACAATTATCTTGAATGTAGGAATTTTAAATGAGCTAAGTTAGTTAATAAATCACAAAAGGTGCTAATCAACAGAATCTCAATTAAAAGGAAACGATCACATTTCTTCTCGAAGTAGGGAGGAACGTTATCGGCGGGCGCCAGGAGGGGGATTGTCTGTCGAACTGCGCTGACGTGAGCTCGGCACCTGGCTCTTTTCGACGAAATTAAAAAAGTTTCAGCTACACAGAAACTTGGCAGGTCCCGTTCATTTAAATGCTAAGGGATCCGGTGTTAGTATTCATTTCGAGTTTTGTCAATCAAAGAAAAGTTTCACTTTTTATCAGCCTGCAACTTTGTATCGATTAACATTTTTGTTCTTTTGACTTAAGCAGCCGCCATTATGGAAATCCGTGGGCTCTCATTTAATTTTCAATTGAATGAAAGCCCGATTGAAATTCCTGGAATAAAAATTCACTGTTTATTATGACTTACGAGTACCTAATCTTCCTCATAAATGAATTAGTTTCTTCAAATCAAGAGCAAATCATCAAAATGTGTAAAAAATTAACTGAAGGATGCAAAGGACAAAATTAATATTGAATATGAAATTAAAAAAAAATGTTTTCTTTATACCGAATCGGTTACCAGACAAAAATGCACATACAGAAATATTATGACTCACGACCCTATATTTTCTGACACATGCGCATTTTAAAATATATGACGTAGTAAATGTAGGATTATTAAAAGAATGCTGAAGTGGTTTGGTCATGTAGGGAATTCAGCATTCTTTTAAGCATTTTTTTTTATTCTTCATCCATTCGGGTGAAGTGAGATTTACAACACAGATAGGTATATGAGGCAAGAGCAAATGGTAATATTGGAAGGGGAAGGTCAAGGCGAACGCTCCACGATCAGATCGAGGATATAGGTATTAAGAAAAGGCCAGGTCAGGAGTACCCCTAACCGAAGCACCTGTTTGAAGAGACTTAACAGTATGGAGGAAGCGAGGAAAGTTGGTCTGGCTCGTAGCAAGTGCCTGGTAGCAAGTGCCTGGTATTAAGAAAAGGCCAGGTCAGGAGTACCCCTAACCGAAGCACCTGTTTGAAGAGACTTAACAGTATGGAGGAAGCGAGGAAAGTTGGTCTGGCTCGTAGCAAGTGGAAGGAAGTGGTATCTGTCTACCCTTACGGGAAAGAGGAGTAAAAAGATAAAATATAAAAGAAAAATCTACCAGCGCTTCCAAAGAGGAGACCACTGCTGAGGAGAAACGCCGCAAGAAACTCAGCAGTCAGTCATTTTTTAAACATATCATATCAGTAATTGTACAGGGTGTCCAGTATATAATGGATAACCTTCTACCCATCCATGGGGCACCTCAGGCTGGTCCCTAAAAAGGACTTACAGGTTTGGTAAAAGTTGCATGGTTTTCGAGATAATCGAACTTTTCTATTTTCTTAATAATTAGCACCTTGCTTCACTGTAATGACTGCCAAGGTCACAAATAAATAGATTTTGTCGTTCTGTTTGCTGTTAAATATTCTTTAATAGTGATGCTAACGGATGTGTCTTAGAGCATTATGGTAGCGACACTAATTTCTTGTTAAACATATCTTAATTTATAACTTCACATTTTGCTTTAAAGTTTGCAACAACTTTGACTGCTTGTGGTGAAAAAAAATTGTATGAAGACCAGAGTGGCCAATATGTTGAAAAATAGTGTATCTAATACTGATTCTAAACTGGTATAACACATGGTGTTTACGTCTTTACAGATAAAGTTATTGCTGTTAGTATTCACTAAGAGCGAATTTTACCAAAACACCAAGTTATCGATAAGTAACTCTTTACTTGATTGGGTTAGTCATATCATAAAAAACGCTTCTCTTATGAAAACCAACGTCTAATTACTACAAAATAATGAATCACAGAATACTTGAAACCTACATCAACAATAATATTTGTAAATAAAAACCGAATCTGTTTTTACGATTACATTGACGACGTTATCTAAATTCGGTTTTTATTTACAAATATTATTGTTGATTTAGGTTTCAAGTATTCTGTGATTCATTATTTTGCAGTAATTAGACGTTGGTTTTCATAAGAGAAGCGTTTTTTTATGATATGACTAACCCAATCAAGTAAAGAGTTACTTATCGATAACTTGGTGTTTTGGTAAAATTCGCTCTTAGTGAATACTAACAGCAATAACTTTATCTGTAAAGACGTAAACACCATGTGTTATACCAGTTTAGAATCAGTATTAGATACACTATTTTTCAACATATTGGCCACTCTGGTCTTCATACAATTTTTTTTCACCACAAGCAGTCAAAGTTGTTGCAAACTTTAAAGCAAAATGTGAAGTTATAAATTAAGATATGTTTAACAAGAAATTAGTGTCGCTACCATAATGCTCTAAGACACATCCGTTAGCATCACTATTAAAGAATATTTAACAGCAAACAGAACAACAAAATCTATTTATTTGTGACCTTGGCAGTCATTACAGTGAAGCAAGGTGCTAATTATTAAGAAAATAGAAAAGTTCGATTATCTCGAAAACCATGCAACTTTTACCAAACCTGTAAGTCCTTTTTAGGGACCAGCCTGAGGTGCCCCATGGATGGGTAGAAGGTTATCCATTATTTACTGGACACCCTGTATATGAGTACTATGTAAATGTAGAACAAAGGTTAAAGTGATAAAGGAATTAAATGCGAACGAATCCCTAGCCACGAGGTAGATACTAAATTAAAGCAGAATGTCTTAGTAAATAGTGCCTTTTATTGCTAACTTACATTACTATATTTACAACAAAACAACAATTCAACATTAAGCCATTCAGCGGTGACCGGAAAGTTTTCATAGCGTTTAAGACTTCACCTGCTAACCGTAAAACAGATTTTAGACATTAAACACTAGAATTCAGAAAATACTTAAAAGTTAACAACGAGCGCTTCAACAGTTTAATCTTCAACAGCGTGATTCGTCTTTTTTGCAAAACAAATGCATGTTGCTTCATGTCACCGCCATATGTCAGGGTCTTACATTCCGGTCTGTGTGCGAATGAAGTCCCGCACGGAAGACACGTTTGTGTAGACGCCAGGGAAGCCGGCTCGTGCGCACCCAGCTCCGAATGAAACTACGCCGATCTGAAGCCCTGAGTCCTGTGCCACCGCTGGACCGCCGGAATCTCCCTGTGATAAATATGAAGACATGACTAATAAGGCAGAATAAGAAGCTATATAAATATTAAGCCATACGAGACATGACGGACGAAGAGTTTTTCAGTTTATCCGAATCCGAACTGACTGGCCATCATCGAAGGTACGAGTACTAATTTGTATCAGTATTAGCGCACAATATTCTTTAACCAGCCTGGACGCCAGAAAAGCAGAATGTTTGTTTAGTTAAGTCACCTCTACAAAATTTGTCACGAAACCATTGATGGTACTGAAATTGGTGCTAAGGTGCCATAGACATGCATACAGACACGCACAAATAAAGGGGTCGAATTCATAACGCACTCCTATTTTGATAAGGGTAAAATGCCCGTATATCGTCGTTAGATTCGTCTTAACGTCGGTCGCGGGTGTTTTTTTTTGTGGTGGGTACTTTAAAAAAAATGTGAAATTGCCAATTTTTTTTAATTTTTTTATGGCATGGAAAAGGCAACCGAGGACACAGGCCACCTGATGGTAAGTGGAAACTGTGACCCATAGACATTAGCATAAGACTGCAAATGCGTTGCCAACCCTGAGGACTAAGATGGAATGCCTCTATGCTAGTCATTACACCGGCTGTCTTATCCCCAAACCGGAACATAACAATTAGATTATGCATTATAATTAACATACAATATATTGACTACATTACCCAAAAGGCAGTTGGGTTTTAAAGCTTGCTTCTTATTATTTAAGATCTTTATTGATATAAGTATGTACCTGACATGAATCCTTCCCGCCCTCAGGTACGCCCGCGCAGTACATCCTCGACGTGATGGCGTTATTGTACGATCGGTTGCACTCCGTCGTGGACACAGTCGGGATCTTTACTGCCATCAAATATTGACTTGTATCACCATTTTCCTAGAATTTACAAAACATTAACGTTTTGGACTGTCTGAACAAAAAATATATAAAACTGAACACTAAAACTTGATGCACATGGGGTGCATCAAGTTATTCATCGCAATATCGTAAATACAGCGCCCCGACTAATGTGAAAAAAGCAACGTGAGAGCCTTATAAAATATTATAACCATATGCCGCTTCATTGGTGGTCCTTCAAGTTCAACCAGTTAGTAATTAAGTAACCATAATTGAATCTTGTGCAGATCTGCATCCACCACATTAGTCCATCCATGCTAAAAACTGGTTCACTAATGTTTTACCAAATCATCATATGGCAAACTAGATCATTTCACAAACTTTCATTTCTTAAAGAGGTACTTCCCGCCGCATTTATTTATATTTTTTTGTGGTCACAAGTCTAACCTTACTTCACCTAACCTAACCTAACCTAGGTAATGGTTTAAGCACAAATTCATTTTTGCAAAATGTAAACGTACTTTTGGTCAATGCAACGGACCCCGCTACACTCAACCTCTAGACGTTTTTTTAATGTTATATCCCTGTGACTTAATATATCATACGATAAACAAACAAACGCCAAGAGGTAAAGTTCGACTTTGGGTCTTGTCTTTATTAACTTACTGTGGTAGTACCCCAGCCGGACACAAGCGTCTCAGTCCCAGGTTGAACAGCTGTGTTTCTAGCAGGCAGCTTAATAGCTTTGGTGCTAGTTCCGTCTAAGGTCATTGCTTGCGCTAGCTTGACCACTGCGACATCATAGTCAGAGGTGCGAGCGTTGTACCGCGGATGCTGCGTGTAAAGAGAGGTGGTGTAAACGTTACCACCGCTGTTAGAGTCCGTGCTACCTGCCCTGACGTAGACTTTAGAGACCCTGGAATAAACATTGGTGATGATATCGTGACTTTACCAGCGGACCTCATACGGCTGCGTTTATCACGTGACAAAATGTGACACGTATATACGAGAGTGACGGGTGCTTTATCCACATTTTTGCACGAGATAAAAGCAACCATACTAGGCCCACAGTGGTATCTATTATTTTATCGAAACACCTTTCAACGAACGTATTACGCAGAATTTTCAACTCATCGAAAGGCATTTCTCGCCGCAACAAGACGTCATAAGTCTAACGTAACCTTTGTAGTTAAGGTTTAAGATGTCCCGAAAACATCGTGGTTTCAGCATAGTGTATGAAGTTAAATTTGATAAAATGATGCGTTACCCTTTACCGGACAACCAGGCCATGTTCGCATTCAAAATACTTGGATTTTGTAGGGTTGTAGATAACACAGAAAAATACATGATACATGAATATAAAAAAGTTAAACAATTTTTCGCCGCCAATAAAACCCTGATTAAACTTCAGAAACTTAACCGTCCGTCTGAAAATCAGCGCTGCAAGTGTTTAACACCTCAGCATTGTGCTGAGCCAGTGTAGGATTCACTGCCACGAAGACACACTCACTATAATTTGTTTATTCTTTTGTTTTCTGTCTGTCTTATGTGTGTAGTGAATAAAATTATTTATTTTTCTTTCTTTCTTTCTAATAACTTACCCCGTAAGACAATGTGCAGCTGTAAGTATAAATCGAGAACTTAAAATGGAGCCTCCACACGCATAGTAGTCGTTCCCCTTCTGCACTATTAGGAAGACCTGGTAAGGGATCTGTTGAATCGTGGTGTTGTAGCCTCCGACTATTCTTCCGTCGTACAGTTTCGCTGCGTTCCCATGTCTCTTACAAGTGACATCTGAAATAATACTTGGATTATTTTATGTCCCCCAACTGTTTTACTGATTTGCGAAGATTGCATTTTCTAGCTAGTTGTACCTACAGAGGCCGTTGCCTAACAAAAGCGGAAAACACTTTTTTTTTAAATTGCTACAAGCTAACAAAAATAAAACTAAGCTCCTGATAAACAAAAATAATCAACAAATAAACTAGTTATCTAAAGAAATGCGTTTTTTTGGAGTTTAATTAAAATTTACTACCATTATATTTTCGTATGGACGATTATGTCACATAAAGAGATAAGTTCGCCTTTGTACAGTCACCCAATAAAAAAATTGAGCATACTTAGAACCTTGTCATTCTCTTGTGTCAGTTGATGTACCGTTTGAAGTTTACTTTGACAATGCACTAAAGTGATTAACATTTTCGTTGGGGTACTGTACATCCCTAGATAATATTGTTTCTTGTTATTTTTTGTTATTCACACCAGCGGGTTTGTCAGAAACTTGCGTAACGAAGCAAAATAATTTTTTAAGCCAATCATTAAGGTCTACGAAGAAACGTTACGTAATTTGTGCCTCAATCCTGTACACTGTTACTATAGCCCGTTGATTTCAAATGCTTCACAACAAACAAAATAGCTATAAATTTCGTGCCCTTCTTGAAACCTCGCGACCAGTAATTTTGAATCTGTCGTGTCAATCTGCCTGTCTGTACTAGTTTCCAAACCTCTGCTCTGAAAACCCTACTAACTCATTTCAACGTCAATCATGTTCGTTTAACGGCTGGCTTGTTACCCAATCATGCAAAACACACTATTACTACTTCATGTTCCAAGATATAACATAAAGTAAACAACTTTCCAGCATTTGCAAGCCCTAAAATACATGAAATTGTACACGTAGAACTCTACCATAATGCATCATCAAAAAACGACGACACGACACGGAATAAAACCACGTGAAGAATAAAGCTTTTGAAGACCATATTTAAGCTTCAAAACTATTGTCCTTACCTCTGTTGGAAGCGACACAAAGAAATAAAACAAAACAGAGAAATACTTTATCCATGTCTCTGCCCGACTTGAAGCTAAGTAATGAGGACGTTTTCAGCGTGAAATTCTTTTATATTTCACGAACACATTGTTTTCAGTAAACGTTCATCATTATTAAAATAATTGACTTCAACAGCTGCGATATGAAAGCGGTTAAAAGGCAATTTTACTCCATTTACATGCATCCTTGTTATTTTCAATGTCGTATTGTCAGATGTACTCAAGTACAAGTTATTTGCCTAGCGGACTTGCTAAAGGTGTTCTTTTTATAGTGGTGATTATTATTTACATCTTTTATATTTGAGTAGCTTAGTTTTATTTTAATTTAAATAAGTTTAGTTTTAACTTTTATTTGAAGTACAGTATATTATTCTATGTTTAGTCATTTATGAAATAAATCCTCAATCGATGATGTGGAATTCAGTAATTTATACCCGAGCCCTATATTCAAACCGCGGATAGATAAGGCTTACTTCTGGTTTAATTTTGACGCATTCTGTATGGACAAATGTAAAATTTGACATTTGTTGATACAGAATGTACCCAAAGTAAGCCTTGTCTATCCGCAGTTTGAACATAGGGTTCGGCCGTTAGCCATTGAGTTTTACAAGCTTTCCGTGCCCATAAGAATACTCGTGAAACGGACTCTAAACTTTAGTAAATTTCTACGCGCTTAAAGATCAAAATATCATAAATGGGTATATATAAAACAGTTCGCAAATGCCAGAACCTAACATTTAAAAGTCTAAGGTTAAATCACGGTGTTAAACAGTAAAAAATAAATTTATTACAACCGCAAATTTTCTTCATTGAATTCCTGATATAATTTCTTACCTTGATGTGCTCAAACGTAGATAAGAAGATTACAGCTGATTCAAATATCGACATGTGAATAAAATTTGTGCAGAGCCCCGAACACAGAATTACATGAAAGGGAGTATTTACAGGTATTGAAAAGATGTTTTTTTAGAAGCGGTAATTACTGTTTCAATTTGAAATATAATTGAAGGTTTGCATCTAACAACAAAATGGCTGACGTCAATTGGTTTGAGAGCTCAATGCCAAGTGTGTCGTGACGCATGTGTATAGTTTGATTGAAAATTGTTTCGGAGTTTGCTTCGATTCTTTTGTTTTATTTTCTTATAATGATGGTGTCTGTTAATGGCCAATGTTGTGTTCACGGGCTTTCGTGCCAACGCTCATAAGCAGAAAAATAAATAATCGCTATCAATTAGATCGATCAAATAGATAGATATAAAGATTTAGAGCCTTCAAGTTGAAAATTAAATACACCGAAAGGCAATGAAAACGGGTCACTTTCTATGGTAAAGCAATACAAAGTGACCCGATTTCATTCCTCGAATCTTGACTATTGACAAAATCCCCGATATAATGGCGACACTTTACTTCGGAGCTGATGTCTCTTAATCGGTCCGACATATTTACATAAAACTTAGCTTGGAACTATTTCGATTACACTAGCATTATAAAATAAAAACAGTTAATTATTTTGGGAGCTACGAAGCAACAGACTGATAAACAAACACACTCGTTACACTTACAAAATACCCCATTTTTTTCGCGGGTTAAAATAACTGTTACAGAACCAGTCGAGAACAGTTAAGAAAAAACTCCAATTGTCGTTTTAAAAGTATCGCTGCCTTCCATTACGTTTTCAGAGACGGCGGCCTATTTTTATTCTATTTTCGCCCCGGGCGTTCCCTTCCCTTTTGTTTGCACACGAGGCAGTAGCCTAAAAACATACCTAAATAATTATATTAATTTTCCATCCGGTCTATCAAAGTATTTATTTTAATTTCGGATAAATTGAATAAGCAGAATTGTGCCCTCGACATTTAGTTTATTTTGTTTATGACATTGTGTACTGATTAGTTTTATTCAACCGATAGATATTTTTGTATTGAGACTACTTTTGTGTTATTTTAATGAGTGCATTCAAATAAATAAATAACTCCCTTGCAAGGAGCTTCCTTCAGTGTGCCATTAAACTGACAAACAAATTTAGAATAATTTTAATTCCTCATTAGATTTCCATAACTACGAAGTGCTATAAAATATAAAGAAACACTGTCTTTAAAAATATGACTCAGAGCATTTAAGTAATTATATCGTTTGGTATTGAATGTTGGTTTGTCCATCCCCCACTTTTTAACTTTTTCTTCCAGTATTGCGCATACTCACGCCAGCATATAGCCAAATTATCTTTATTACACAAAAGAAGTCGTCCTTTTCCTGACATAAATCTCAAAGCATATGTCCATCAAAAACGTCGGACAAATATTTGCTTGATGAGCGGTGGTTCCTGAGTCTTGTATGTACTATTTAAGTATGAATTTCTCTATATACTTAATAGCCCACCGAACGAAGACCAAAATTTGCCTGTCGGGGGAAAAAACTCGTGTAAAAGCGAATTTTGTCATAGTTGTAAGGTATGGGGTTTAAAATGACATACTAAAAGTACTGATGGGTGGGGGTGAAGCTAACGGGGAGAGCGGGGTGTAAAGGTCCCTTATTTAAATACATAGAAACCACAGTACAAGCCTTGAGCTTAGTTTGGGACTAGGTGAATTTGATTTTTGTCCAATTTTGTATTCGTACGTACAATTCAAGGTCAATACTAAAGAAACACTTGAACTTTGACCCATTTATCAAGTAATTATACTTAAGGCAGTGAATATTGTCACGTATGTAAGCAATTACCACCCAGAAGGTCGCCATTGGGAAATTCACGTGTGAAATATATGGCTATCAAACCGTATCGGCATTTGCATTTCATAGGTTAAGAAACCATTTGTAATCGTAGTAGTGTGATTTATCAATTTAAATTGTATCATAAAAATTGTTCTTGCCGTGTTTTTATTTTAGTTGCCAAATTAACTGATTTAAAGGCCTACTGCGTGTCGGATTGTGTTATTTGGAGTATCTCGGTGGTTGAACTGTTTGGCTGCGAAGTTTGATTTTCGATTTCTGTTAGTGGAGGTGTGCATTTTTTTATTTAGAAAAGCCTCAGTACATTGTCTAAAGGTGAAATTTGGAACAACGGATGAACGTTCGTTCGATCATTTAACTAACCACGAAAAGCATTATGAACGGTTAACATAAAAACCAATTGTATAATATCATCTGGCATACGATCGAATAACATACACTCATTTAGTATAACTATCATTTTCATGTTATTATGCATTTTTCGACAATTTCTTCTAACTACTTAGGTTAGTTTAGGTTAGAACTGTGACCATATTAAGAGTAATGAAAGCCGTTAGAAATATACATATTTTTATTTATAAACATTTTGTTTTATGCATCATGACTAGTATATCGTTGGTTTATAGGGATCAAAATTATGCAATTCATGTTATGTAAAATTAAAATTAGACCATTTGTTTTTACACTAAATATTACACTAGGACATATTAGGACTTTTGGTGGAATACCGTTGTTTTAGGATCCATGGAGTAGCTGTTTCCTGATAATTATAATACCTTGATTTTGACCGTCATTGTAGTCTTCAGTATAGTATAGTAATAGCATAATAATATTTCAAAATGCATTCATCCGTTAAATATCTAAACCAATTTAAATGATTTTTGGTAATGACGATATCTCCGCTGTGTAAACGTTACAGACAAACAAATATTAGTAGGTATGCATAAACTGAACTAAAAATGTATTTAGTATATTTAGAAATATGACAAAACTAAAGTCTAAAATCAAAGTGATATGTGTAATAATAATTAGGAAATAGTGACTCAAGTGAATTTTGCCGCCAAAATCCTAACCCTAATAATCAATATGCATAAATACGAAATTTGTTCATGTATACAGGGTGGAAGGGGACGGAGGCCCTTTCCGAAAAAAACATACTTATCATTTAAGTGTCATATAATCCACTTCTATTAATGCCGAGAAACGTATATTAATTTAAGAAACTAAAATGTCAAAATATGGTAATATTTCATATTGATGGCAACCCTAAGGAATAAAGTTATTGTTGTTGAAACAATACGTGTTAGCATTAAATTTTAACAGGTCTTCTCTTCTATCTCAGTATTAGGTCCTGCTACACGAGCAATATACAGGCGTCTTGCTCTGGCATACTAGTCATTCTTATATCGTGCCACTGAGAAATGACTATCCACCTTTTTTCTCCTTGGCCCAAAAGTTAGTTATCAGGTGGTTTGAGTGCTCATATTTCCATCTCCTCACAGTAAGAAAAAAAGTGAAGACATGACTAGTCACTGCAAATAATTGGCTCAATATCGGTCAAAACTATTTTAATTTAGGCTTTGCTTTCGTAATAATATCATCCGTCTAGTAAAAGCTAAAGCTTCAGAATTTTTTACAACGATCCTTTCACACACATGTTTACAGAGAGAAGTAGTCTGAAAGTTTTACAGCGTCCAATGGAGC
The DNA here is from genome assembly GCA_923062465.1 of Acleris sparsana. NCBI lineage: Eukaryota > Metazoa > Arthropoda > Insecta > Lepidoptera > Tortricidae > Acleris > Acleris sparsana. Next base: position 6,193,661 of record OV281289.1, read on the forward strand.
TCTAAAACACATTTCCTCCATCCGTTACAACCAAAAGTCCTGAAATTGGTTTTCCATTGACCTGGGTCTCGTCTATGGCTTATATTTTTGTTTTGCCTTCACTAATTGTCACTCTATGCCGTATTGGTTTATTTTTCCCCCACAATTTCTACAATTTCGCTAACATGTGTATCGTGGCGATACAATTTTAATTGGCAGTCAGAGGATATCGTCTAATAACATCGTGAGTACAGAAATCACTGAACCGTTATCAATATGTCTGAGCGGGAATAGGTACGACACGGAAGGGCGTATTTATCGTGAACCTGTACACCGTCGCGCACAGAACATATTCCTTACTTTGTTGTTGTTCAGATGCTGACGTTTTTAATTGAAATATAGAAACAGATTTATTTTGCGCAACTTCGGCGTATTGAGTCGGCGTAGTGTGGGAAATTAATTAAATAATGACGAGGTCTAGCCTAAGATCGTGCGTCTTTTGTTTGTGTTTGGTTAACTAGCGAAAAAAATCTTATCGGTCTGGAACAGCAAAGAATTACTCGGTCTAAAAATAAAAGGTTTTTCTATCAGACGTTTTAGGTACTCGCAGACCTGCTGGTTGAATAGAGCCTACGTTTCATTATTGCTCTTAATATAAAGAGATAATAATAGAAACGCTAGGGATGATAAAATAAATCTGGAAGGAAAAAATATTGGTATTTTCCTCGATATTAAATACTCGTGTAAGACTCGGGTAAAGTTGTTGATCGTCTTGTCAACCGAAAGCGTCCGTTCGATTCAATTAAGTATTAATTATTTGTGCGCAGGTCTGTCTGGTGCATCCACCTTGATTCGCTTTATGACTTTATTAGCGTCATGCATGAACTGCTGCACTATTAATGTAACTGCACTACTAGGCGAGAAGCTACAATAGTATGCAGCTACTTATTCATTCTGAAAACTATAAGAGTAAATAAATGTGTGAATGTGAGATTGAAAAGTGCATGCTTCGATGACCGAACTCATTTGGAAAGGATGGATGAAAGAAGATTGAGGCAAGAGATATACAGAGTGAAAGTGAGTGGAAGGGTCGGATGGCGTACTTTTTCGAAACAAATCGGAGAAATACTGGAGAAATCCCGAATCTTAAGTACCCTTAAGCAACCTGTTTGAATGACTAGATGTATGAATGAAGAGGCGAAAGAGATTGGTCAGGATCGTAGCAGGTGGAAAGAAGTGGTCTCTGCCTACCCCTCTGGGAAACAGGCGTGATTTAATGTATGTACGTATTCTGTTCTTAGTACCCATATCTACTTAGATTGATTCCCAGTTTGCAAATCGAGGCCTTGGTTTATCCTCATTAACTAAGTATGGGTTGTACTCATTAGCTAAGTGTGGGTAAGTTGGTTGGTGAAATTTCGCAGCAGGATTTCAGAACTTTCGTAAATGTACAGTTCTTCTCACGTCCATTAGCACTTAGTACTCGTGCTTGCTAATTCTGGGAGCCATTGTGAAACATCGCACATTTCTGCACTCTTCCTTGTATGCATTTAAAGTTTCGGGCTGAGGCTCAATTTAAATGCAGAAGTAAAATAAAATTGTATCATATAAATTATTGGTGAAAAACGAATTACGTGATATTAAGTTACAAAAGCTTATTATGTTTATTTTGTAAACATGGCTTCGCTGCTTGAAATAATAAATATTTTGGTTACAAAGCAGAGAATTTAGGACAATCGTACTCCATTTTAAATATACTACGGCAAAATGTGGTAGTGGTGACATTATAAAAGGATGTCAAAGAATCCTTTACAGATATACAATTTACAGTGGACAAATTTAATGATATACAGTAAGATTTTTAGGTTATTGACAGTCTGAAGGACTGAATAAAACAAAATGATCCCTGATGCTCCCAGGGTGCTCCTTCTAAACATATTTATTCATAGAAATTGTATCAACATAATATTAATAAATATAAACGAACCACACAACAGTCTGATTCTTCACTGTGCAAACTACTTCGCCGCAAATTACTCGCCTTACAATTTTAACACTCTGTACATTTTCAACCAGATTTTGCTCTTGCCGTCTTGAATATATTTGTTTATATTATGTCCGCAGAGGCATACGAATCGCCCGTTCGCAATATTACCAAAATACATACTGTTTAATCAGTGATTTTCAAAAATATATATGATGCATAAGATTGACGTTAGCTAATAACAGTTCACATCAACCACTTATGTCAATACCATACATTTCGAGGCGACAGTAAACGGAAACCACAGCAGCGATTGCATCGTGGCTAAGACTACTGAGCACTTTACGTATTCTGAAATGGCTTTAGCTCATATAAATATTGATAATCTCATTGTGCTGTATGTTATCACCTCTTGTAGTATAAGTGCATTAGAAACTGTATTTCGAAATGCCATAGTAAAGATGGTAACAAACTGACGGATGCATTCAGTTTGTTACCATCTTTACTATGGCATTACACATCGTAGCTTCATTTGTGGTATTGAATAACATAATAACTAGGAAGAATGATTGAAATGACGATGACGTTGCTCGCCGATGACTACTGAGAGACATCTTAGAGTACTTATTCATGTTGTGGTTAAAGATCGCCGACCTCTAGTTTGATTCACACAGTCATTACAGACCGCGTCGCACAGCTGTAAAGGATGGAAGTGCAACATAAAATATACGTATACGTTATACGTATTTGAATTTAATTGAAATACGTCGACTGTTCCTTTATACATTTCTAATAAAGCAGTATGTATTTTTCTTCAATATAGAAAACTCTCTCCATTCCGTGATATAATTTTGACTTACGACTTTCCATACTAGTATGTTTTTTGTCTACAATGGAGATTGATTTTTCTATTTAAAGGTTTTTTAGTTAAAAGTTTAATTTAAATAAACGTATTTTTATGTTTTTACGTTTAAAGTTCAGTTCCAGTTACTACAAAAAACAGAGTACAAAGTTAGTATAGAAGTCACTCTCATCTCCAGAAATGTGCCAAAAAAACAATAGCTTACAAAGGAAGTAATGTAATGAACACAAAATAATTCTTAAACATGTGTATATTTAGGGATTCCCACATTCCAACAAAGCGACTGTAAGCATAAACCTGGGTTGTAACTGCTCATTACCAACTAGACAAGAATAACACCTTATCTGGAACTGCGTTCGCGTGCGTTGGCGCTATCTAAAGAGCCCAGCGTATTGGACGGTGTTGGACTAACTTGCTTACTGAATGTTGGGCCAATGTTTAGTTCACTACCATCACAATATTGGATCAAAAGGCTGGCCACGCGTTTGCAATTTAACTTGTGTACTCGTACCACGCGATGCTTTCCAATCACCGTGATGGCATCATTTAACTGACAAAAGGTATGGTATTGATATAAGAGCCCGACGCGATATATATATAGACCGCTTATGTGTCTCTCGTGTTCTGACAAAACGTTTGGTCAGTTTCCGAAAATCGCAATTATTAGTGATATTGACTACGGCTATGAATCTCGGCTATTCTCAGTTGTCCGCAGTCTGTCCACACTGCGGACAACTGGGCAATAAAATCCCAGTTGTTCACACTGCCCATGAATCTTAATGGCCCCCAGGCCCGTCAGTTTGTTTAAAAGTTTTTTTTTTTTTTTTTTATACTAACATGAATTTATACACTAAAAAATAGTGGGTAATAGGTAAACAAAAACTAACAGCACTACACCTTCTACTTCAGGTCAAGGAACATTTAAAAAATATGCATAGCTTCGCATAGCCCGCTTTGTAACTGCATAGGAAATCATAAGTTACAAAGTCTAGTATAAGTTTATTATGTTTATAACTGTATATTTAAATTTTCCTTAGCGTAGGCTGATGAAAATGTTGACTACTTAATGGAAATCCGTATTTGTACCTAATTGTGAGCTTTTCACTCATTTTGTTATTCCGTGTTCATATTTTTTTTTTTTGGTAATCGCCTGAGGGGCCAAAGACAAAAGTCCTTGCTTTTGTTTGCTTAAGAAAAAGGGGCAGAGGTGAAAATCCCTTCCGGAGACCTGGGAATGGAGGGCCCAGGTACTGCCGGGCTCGCACCGGCTAAAAACACCAATGCCCCTATTACCAACTAGAATTTAGACTCCCCCAGCCAGTGCTGAAAGGCCGGAGGAGAAAGTCGTTCCTCCGTTTACTTATCCGCGGGGTTAGGGGGGATAGGAATGGGGGTTGGGATGGGGGGGAGACTTATAGCTACGTGAGTCGCGGAGTGGAAATCCTGACGCATGCATGCTTACAGACTACGGGCTTCCTTTCTTTTGCCCGACAATGGAAGGGTTGGGTCGGAGATCTTTTAGGACCACTTGTGTGGCTGTTGATACCATCTTTATGGGTGGGGCTACCCTTTTTGAGGCTTTCTCTTTTGCCTGGAGATACTATTTTTGCGCGGGTCTCCTTGCGCTGCCCTCTTTTGTGACCTCTTCCGTTGCAACTTAGCCTATACATTTTTTAATGGGAGGGCCGGTGTCAATTTGACGGGGGACCAGTGAATCGCGCGCGGAACCTTACCCCAGCCAGTGCTGAAGGGCCGGGAGAGAAAGTCATTCTCCCGTTTAGGAGGCTGCAGGATTCCCCATCCCCCGTCCTACCGACACCCGTTAGGTGTTCGGGAGGTGCGTGCGTCAGGAATATATCTAACTCTAACCTTAAGTGTATGTTATACACTGAAAGTTAGAGCTAGCTCTGGGTTAACATAGATGTAATACAAAGAAAGATAAAACAGAGGTTATTAGAGATGGGGGTAAGGGTTTGGAAGATTTTACTTATTGCATCATCCTACAAGATTAGGGGTGCGTTGGGTTGGGATTGGTGAACAGGATACGGCGAAGGGGGGAGGTTTGAAGGGGGGGTACGAGTACGAAGGTTTAGGGAGACCTGGGGGGTTGTTTCGGCGTGGGATCCTGCCCGGGTCCTGTGGCCGAAGGGTTTTCGTGGTGTCAGATTTCAGCGTAGCGTTTTACACAATAGTCCGGGCTCCGAACTATTTGTTCCTTAAACACGCTACGCGTACCACTTTTTCTATAAAACCCTTCGTGCTTTCGCGGTTGGCTTCTGTTCCCAGCAGGGCTTTCCAGCTTGAGCTATCTGGAGAAACTTTGACTCCGGTCTTTTGTTCAAGGTCGAACCTTTCCACGCCAAAACGCGGGCATTCGCAGACAATGTGCCAGATGTCCTCATCAAGGGTCGGGTCGCAGACACACGAAGGTGAATCTTTGATCTTAAAACGGTGGAGATAGGCGGCGAAGCCTCCGTGACCAGTAAACGCTTGAACCAAGAAGTTTGTGAGTTTGAGTTTCTTTAATATGCTGTTCGCGTCTCTCACAGTTGTAAAAAACTTCTTGGTTGTCGCACCTGTCCCGGATGCCCCGTAGCGAACCTGCCACTGTTCGAGCGTGTTTTGTCTTATCGACCTCTTGGCGTAGGACACCGGCACCATGTCATATTGGGGGGCGGTCTTTTTCCTAAGGGCTGCTTGCTTTGCCAGTTCGTCTGCTCTCTCGTTTCCTGGCGTTCCAACGTGAGCTCGCAGCCAATAGAACCTGAGATCGGTCCCCGTTGCTCTTGTTTGGGTTGTGGCATTTTTGATCTCTTGGACCAAGGGGTGTGTCGTGTCCGGTGATTTGAGGAGCTCCAGTGAGGATCTTGAGTCACTGAGGATGCTGACTCTCTGCGCCTTGTGTTTCCCTGCGATCTGCACTGCCCTGAGTAGAGCGTACAGTTCGGTTTGAAACACGGTGTTATAGGGCGCTAGCTTAAAGGTTGAGTGGCGGATTTCTCTTCCATTCTCCCACCATGTGAGTGCCGCTCCCGTCTGGCCCTCAATTTTACTCCCATCGGTGTAAATTTGAGGGCCTTCGAGGTCGTATCTATCGATCACGTCTTGGCTGAACTCCTCCAAGCAGACGTAGTCAATGGCCCTTTTTCCTCGTGGCCAAACTAATTTGCCAAACTGGTTTGACCACGAGGAAATGCGATTCCTCGTGGCCAAACTCAAAATTGTCTTCCTCCTGTATAATATAGGGTGCAGACTCGTCGTCACACCAGGTTGCCACACCAGTGCCTTTCGACGGAGCCCTGCCTATGGCAGGGCTCCTATTTCTGAGCGATTTGCCCTTCGGGCATCTTAAGATACCTAACGAACCTAACCTACCTACTTTTGCGGAATAAAAATGATTTCTGACGAATAACCGACTAAAGCGAATAGCAGTGGTGTGACAAGCTGGTGTGACCACGAGTCAGCCCCTGAATTTCGGCCAGTCTACTCTCCGTAATCCAGTTTTAATATTGGCTAACTGATGTCTGTTTCATTTTATCTATAAAACGTTTAAAATAGCGGGTGTAGACATTTGTTTAAATAATCCACAGTTTGACCACAAGGAATATTAACTCCCCGTGGCCAAACCAGTTTGGCAAATCAGTTTGGCCACGAGGAAAAAGCTGTCAATGGACACAACCCTTGACGGGTGCGGTCTCTTCAGGGCGTCAGTTTTTTCCTCAATTTCTCTTCCTGGTGGAATGTGGTCCTCACTGTAGCCCTTTTTGACCTCGTAGAGGCTTGCCGCTTCCCGTGTTCATATTGGATGCATAATAATGCTGCTGCTTGTTATGAACATTGGCCAAACATTTGCCAGCATGCAAGGGGCTTAAGATAGCGAGGCCATGAAGCCTTAGCTGCGTTAATTACAGACAGACACCTCTGCTGACGTCACTCGTTCTAGATATAAATCATGGTTCACTAATGTTTGACCAAAAAAATATTGACAAATGATCATTTGACAAACAACGTTTCACCAAATAATCATTTGGCAAACGTGACATTTGACAAAAGTATCATTTTGCAAAAACTCAATTAGCAAATGATCAATTAGCAAACACTACACTTGGTAAATGTGTTAAATAATAAAATGTCAATTGACAGTTTTCCATTTCACCAAATATTATTTCCTGTAGTTTACCTATTTCTGGGCAGAAAAAAATAACCTCGAAGGCCAAGGCGGGAGCAAAGCTCCCGCCTTGGCCTTCTAACCTAACCTATCCGAGTCAGTTCTGCCCAGATTCGTCTTGCTCGTTGCATTTAAAATTTTGTCTGATAACTCCGTTGCTAAATGTTCATTTTGTCAAATAATTACTTATAAAATGTAAATTTAACTGTTGATCATTTGAATAAGTGAGCCATTTTTAAAATGACAACTAGTAAAATGATCAATTGGCGAAACATTTTTTTGCAAAACGTTGTTTGTCAAGTGTAATTTTGCCAAATGACTTTTGGTCAAACGGCAGGACACCATAAATCATACTGTAGATTCACGAATGATAATTCGAAAAAAAATACATTATATAATTAAATGGTTCAACCTGTTTTTAAATACTCAGTAACTAACCAATTATATGAGACTGAAATAAATTATTGTATTGTATTTTAAAATTCCCATAATTAATTGAAACAACTTGAAGTTGCTAAATTTTATTGTTGTTTTTTACATTTAGACGCAGTTTAAATCGTTTAAACCGCAAAGAAAAAGCTTACAAATTTATGAAACAATACACATGCCTGTGTCTCATATGAATCATTGCAAACCAAATTAATGTTTTAAAAAACAAAAATGTACTGTATACCCTAACAAACAAATAAATATTTTCAAACATAGTACTATACAAACGGAAAAATAGGTGAAAGTACATTTAAAAAAATACAAACACGGATAACGTCCTTGTTTTTTGAAGTCTTTTAAAAATGAACGACTCGCCGTTATGTATTAAAATCTCAATTTCATACACTTTACAGACGACTCATTCTACCTAGTGTTTAAACGAATCAAATGTAGTTACAAACAATTCAATTTAAACTCAATCAAATTCAAACAGAAAACGAGAGACGTTCATTTCTTCAACAAGGTCGTCAGTTAAACTTAAGACCTAAAAGCAGCTGGTTACGCTGATCCGCTTGCTTCAATTTTAGGCAACAAATCATAAACCGCACCCGCTGAGCGCCGTGACAAGATTTCAGCTGAGAAATAGGCATCTGTAGTTCAAAACTATTAACCTTGGCGATTGTTGGGAACGTTACAAATGTTACAATAGCACGCATTTTGTTCTTTTGTGACCTGGCTCACTTACCCAATAATAATTGTCTATGTTCGCACGTGTTGGATCTTAAGAACGTTATAATAATTTATAATGCCTAATATGCTAATGCTGTATTGTGGTTTGGTTTCATAAGTTAACTAAGTGTTGTTAAACGGTGTGATGCGTGAGCACTGACTTGAAACAGTGCGATGCAATAACATTTTTTTATGACGAAGGAGGAAAATTAAGACTCAGGCCACGTGGCGGAAAGTAAACTCTGAGGGCTATGAATATTTGCAATCTTAGATAACAAATGTGCGGTCGAACCTTAGTACTAGGATACCTGATTTTAATATTCGAACTACGGAAAGATTACGTCACTTCAAAAAAAGTTACAAGGCACGCACGAAATTTGTTAATTTTTAATTTAAAGTTACCTAATCTATTCGCGGTTTGAATATTAGGAACGGAAATTAAATGATGATCCTTAACTTTAGTAATTTCACCAGCCATCTTACAACCTGAACGTTATGGTACGAACACTGCTGCTTGGCGGCAGCAATTATCACGGAGAAACTTCAAACGTTAGTCATTGAAAATTTTAATTTAACCAAATTTTTATGAGTTTGTTGGCAGATAAAAAATATACCCTCCACATTAAACTTAAGTTGTACCTTTAGCCTTCAATTTAAAATTACATTATTATAACTTAAGGTCTAAAATAACTTTTACTCTGTTCAGTGAGTGCGCGTGAGTTGATCTGCTTAACATTAAGTAAGAAGACTAATATGTTGTTAGATTACAATTAAAAATCTGTACTTAAAATGCTTCAGCCAAGTTAATACGGGCCAATCGAATATGTCTCTGATATGATAACACCATGGGGACCATGGCGTTAGCAAAACACATAACAAAGAACACACTCATTTGTTACAGTTCACTTCGACGAAAACTATCATTTGCAGAACAATAGTTCACCCATAAGCAATCGGCAGCGACAATGAACGAAACTATTCTGCAATCATTTATTACTTTTCGTAACGGCCCACTTCACATAACGAGAACTATATTGAATGCAAATCGATATAATAAATGTATCGATAGTCGCTCACAGGCCGTCTGATGGAGGCGGTGACCACAAAATTGCAAATTTGCGGCGTGGCGACACCATTATAGCTAGAAATTATGTTGCATGTGCAGAGTATTCAGTGCCTTAAAGGGAATAAAAATGGGTATGCTATCGAAAATCGAAAAACAATTTCATCGAGTTTCCCTCAAATTTTGAACTCGGTCTAATAACAGACAGGGTTATTTCGAAACTTCAATCTTCTTTCGAAAGGTAATTAAATAGAAAACGCAAATTGTTGCCGTTCAGTCGCGTCGGTCGCCTATATCAGACTCATACATTTTGACAGTCTTCTACAGCCTTCCCAGAATACAAGTTAGCAAGACCCACAAAGTTGACAACTCTAGTTTTATAGTACTTACGACATTTTTATTTTTTTATTTTATAGTGCTTCACATGTAATTTATGATTTGATCGAAGAACTAAATATTTTATAAATATATACACTTAGGTAAGCATATTATTATAATTAGCTGGTCGTTTTGTTTGCAACCGAATGTTTGAAAATATTAACATGAGACACGAGTTATACCCCACGCCTACGCAGACAAGTACCGCATTGATATAAAAATGTTTGTTATGTATCTTTATTAGGTACTTAAGTTAAAACCCTCTTAAATATTAATATTATTAAAGTAGTAAATTACTCAAATTAATTACATTACATTGTTAATTTTCTTATTCATTCAGTAAGGAACATAACTATTTTTATTCACCTGTAACTGACAACACCAACGCTGTCATCCTACTGCAGTGAGTTAAAAGTTCAGCCTTTGTCGTTGTTAAATACATTTTGTTTAATGTTATGACACCTATTAATTGGTTAAAATATAGTACTGACACCATTCCTCTTTTAGGTTATCTATGGTCAACAACAATAGCTTGTCTAGTGAGGTTTTCCAATAAGTTGAACACGTCGGCACGAACATTTATTGTAGAAACTTGTAATTATGTAAGTAATTGATCCCTTACCAATAAATGTAATGTTATTTGTTCAGCAAATCTATCAAGGTCATGCAGGAAGTGCATCAGTATCAATTGAAGTCTTACCTAGACTCCAATTAACATTACATTTCCTGCATGACATCAGCAATGGTAGAATACTAAAATACTTTAAAATAATAAATATAAGTATAATGTTTTTTGTTTACGTTACATTTGAATAACTTGTGTCTATCATGACCATGAAAACAGATTACAGACAGTAAGAAACGTATTTGCAAATAGCTACGGCATTTTACTGACGTAATTAAACGAGAATATTATTATTTTAAATACAATATTATCACTTTGAATCATAAAGTGCTTCCAACTAAATTCTTACAAAAGGAAAAACAAAAACTAGGAATTTTTTTCTCAATTTCAAGAAACGTTAGCCTAGATGGTAGTTACTCTGCCTACGGAGCTACACGTCCTTCAAATCCCGGCAAAGGCAGATATTTGTGTGATGAGCGCAAGTATTTGTTCCTGAGTCTTGGATATTTTCTATGAGTAGGTATGTATTATACGTAAGTTTATCGTTGTTTACCAATAGTACAAGCTTAGAGCTTAACTTGTGACTAGGTCAATTAATGTGACATTGTCTCCTGATTTACTTAATTATTTAATTGCCATGGGGATCGGACTCAAGGCCGCTGGCTTCGTAGGCCACTACCAGCCAAGCTAACTACTTCGTCGTAGTTTGGTGGTTTGCATTATCGCCAGTTAACGCTGCGGTTGCAATTGATGAAAGTCGTGCAAGTGCAACTTTTCAATAATTATCTTACGCTGGGTTTAGTTTCACAGAGTGTTGCGGTTATTAAGGCTAGTTGCTGGAAACAAGTCAGCTTTGACGGCTTGAGGGGGCAGAAAAAGTAACCCTAATTATTATTATTTTGTTTAAAGTTTCTTTGTTCTCATGAGAATTTATACAAATCACTTAGATGAAAACTTAAAACTAGTACGATTCAGGTTATGGGAGATATGCACAAGAAATAAAATTCTAATATGGAGTTCAAACTATGTTTTATGTAGGAAAGACACATAGGTATGTGTACATAGTTTCATTTCATCTTTCTATGGGCTGCTAGGGAGCTAAACCACAAAATTAACCTTAAAACTGTTTCATTAACTTTTTCCAAATCTGTTTTTCATATTTATCACCAATATTGGTGACTTAGAGAAATAAAAAAAAAGCACCATATATATACGTAAAAAAATCATTTAATATAAATACCCCGTTTACCTTTGGTAGCCAAAAAACCATTGTCATTAGTAAAAGTAGAACACTGCTAAATAAAATATAAACTTAAGTTTGACACGGCATCCAAAAATACCTCGCAAAATTGTCAAAATAATAGTCGTGGAACCAAAACATAAATAATACAAAAAAACAGATAAATACTCGTAAATGTTTTTCATGCCTTCACCTAGTTGGGGTAGGGTACTATATAAAACATGTTGTAGGTATCTAAATTAATCTTAATAGTGTACGCACATTTTAAATCTTTAATATATTTTTTAAAACCAATAATAAATCCACGGAGAGTATCTAAGTGGATAAGGAGCTGTTTTGCCGAGAGCTCTCGGTTCTGTCGAGAGCTAAATCAGTCGAGACGGCGATCGGCCCGCTGAGCGCTAGTGTGACTAGGTACTGCCGCGAGTTTTTACTTCTTCAATAATACTCATATTCATACTCAAAAAACTATAACACATTAATGCCAAAAATATATTTTTTGCGAATAATTTTGTGAAATTATGGATTTTTAAAATGTACGGTAACTGGACTACGATTAATTTAATTTCAATGGGAGTTCCGATTGTTATAAATGAAAGTGGTGGTTTTTTATCTATCGTTTGACACTTTGTAATAATGGTCAGATTTTAATCCTTTGTCTTGTAAAGATTAACTTTGGCTACTTCGTGGCAGATAATCACAATTGAAGATTTTTTATACTTTTTTAGTCGTTTCGGAAGTAAGTAGTTAAAACAAAAAAGCTGTTAGAGCGTTGTTAACACTGCAATATTTATGAACTATTTAGCTTGTAATTCCCGTACCATATACTATGAATTGAGGTTTGACAAATAGAACAAAATAAAATATAATTTACAAAGGCGAAGTTATTTCTATAATGGATCTCTTCTAGCTACCCAGTGAATGAGTGAGAACAAATGACCGATCATCAATATAGGTAGACGTTTTAGCATGGAGATACTCGGACTATGTAATTGGAAATTCTGTCCATTGAAATTCAAATGCATTATAGCTAATCATAGTAATCAGAACACATGACACGCTCAGAGCTGGCACACTTACCCAGACGGCACTTTCTTTCAGTCAACGAATTCCATCGGACGTTAATGTTCAGACATTCTCACGCTCCAGTAATAGTTAATTGTCTAACGCAATGCAAAAAATATCGCTACTGTTTTTTTTTTATCCTTAACCTTATTAATTTAGTGTCTTTGGTTTATGGCGACGCGTGCTCAGTTTTAGTTTTAGGTGAGAGGAGCGTGCGCGGGCGCAGTACGCACAACTCTTCCGAGCTCAGTGCCTCCACGACACTGGCCGAGAACGAACTTAGAACCCCGAACGCTCAATCGCGTCAACTCGTGCACTGTGACCGAACTTTTCATCGACGAACTTTTTGTGCTTGTATTTTGTGTGTGGTTTTTTTAGTCGGTAAGTTTTTTTTTTTTTATGAAGATGATAAATGAAGACGCGGTAAACTTTCGTAGAGATCGCTCTCTCCTTATAATCAAAGAAAGCGGAGATTAGACGGCTCGTTGCCGGTTGACAAATGGAATTTGCGTGCAAAATGAATTCATTTAATAAATAGAATTATTAACGAGATTTGGACGATGACATGTTTTTTTTGTTTGTATTCCTGTCAGGCAGGTATAATTGGTAAACTATGTTTGTATATGTGCCATTTGCTTTTTTTTCTATTACTGAGTAAACGTTAATTATCTTTATTCTTTATCCTATTTTTTTTGTGTATCACTTATTACTGATATATATTTCTTAGATAAACATCTGACACTCATAATTGATACCGATTAAAATTGGTATTCAATATTCAAAATGATAAAAGGTGACTGATTACTACGTTAATAATCTGTCATCAACTTTTTGTTACGATAAACAATCGTCCGTTTATTTTTTGTTACGCGCAATGATCTCAGAATCAACGAAAGAAAATCGGTTCCGGTTTTCACCGTGAAATTAATTAATTTTAGAGGAAAGTTTAATTTATGCCTGACTGGCCCGTGACTAGAAAAAAATTGTTAAATCCACTTTGTACAGTAAACAACAGCTTTTGCTTGTATGTTCATTGAATAATGATAAATAATTCAATAAATCAACACGTATTTTGTTAATATTTGACGCTCCACCGGTCGATGCTTGTAAAGTTATGACATTGGTTCCAGACAAATGCTAACAAAGTGTGGAAATGAGTTGCGCTGTAAATTAGCATACCAGTAACCGATTTATCGGCGTAAGTCGGTTTTTTACCTTTTGTGTCGTAACGATACGGTTCGCGAAATGTGTAACGAAACTACGAAAGAAATTAACGCGGTCGGTGCCAATAATTTGTTATTGGGCTCAAATTATAGATTTTAATGTTGAATATTGCAAAGCGTGTTCTTATTAATTATCATCACTAGAAATATGTAAATTTTAATTGATTAGCAATTCTTTTTGAATATTTAAATCCGCTGAAATTTATTCTAGTATGTAATATTTACCCACGATCGTAAAAATATATTAAATAAACTAAATCTAGATAATTAACTGAACGCCTAATTAAAATAACCTTTGAAGATATTTCGATATTTTATGACAAATTAACATAAAAATCGTCCGTTTTCACTTAAATTGAAGAATCGGAGACATAAAGCCATCAGCGATATCTACGGCCAGCGAGATCGCTGTGACCTACAAAACGGAGAAATACTCTCACTGTTGGACGCGTTCGGTCGCTGAGCAGAATCTGAATGATGTTATGCAACATTAACCGTCACAAAAAAAATGTAATTTAAATGTTTTACTAAAATTACGAACAAACGTAAAATAGAAAAAGGCAAAACTAGCAGTTTTATGACCCAGAACGGCATTGCAAATCGTTTAATTACGCTGATGAATATTTCATAGTCGAGTTATAATAAAGGCCAACAACGAAGGTAAAGTTGTTATTTTGTTAATTTAATTGCTTAGCTTTCGCAATGTTTGTAAACAAAAAATGCGTGAATTATAACTACTATTTGTTTAAAAAAATGTTTGCATGTTACGTCCTAACAAGTGCATAAGTAATGCAGTAATACGTGTTATGCAATGATTGCAGTAGATTAAATAATTTTATGAACATGAACATAGCTGTGACAAATGGAGCTCTATCACGGTCTGGCACCTGTTCATAATTTGATTTTATTTATTAGCTCTATATTACGGTTGTGATACGTGGTGGTAGATTACGTAATGAGGTAGTACGTGGTATCCTAGACGTGTTTAGGCCAAATTAAAAAAACACACTGAATATCACTTTTCTTTAAAAAACTTTCCTCTCGACGTCATACGATTTAAATATTTACATTGAAATAAGTTATACTGTTTATGAACTCCAGACTGTATTTAATTATCCGATTTTCTATATTTGAAACACTAACAGCGAAGACTACCGACACTACCAACGTCAACAATGGAACTGCTGCATGCAACTGCATCTGATCTTAATGTCATCTCAAAGGGTGCGCCGCATGCATCATTTGCATACATAAACAGCATAGATCGCTTGCAGTAGACGTAATAAACAAAATCAACATCTTACACAATCCTGGAGATAATCGCGACACGCGTGGCCGAAACATTTGCGGGTCGTGAAAGTAGATACGTTATTCCACACACGCCGCCTGTGCTATGGTATGGTACCGGTAAGGCACGTAGCGGGACTGACGTAACTAATTATACATAACGCTTCAATAGTTCGAATTGAAGCTACGAATCTATGAAGCGAAAGTCGAACGTAATATCGCCTTGGGCTGCTTTGCATGAATACTTTTTATAAATTGCTTATATTCAAAAAAACAATATTACATTTAAAGGTTAATTCGCAAATATGACGTTACACACATAGTAGTCACATAACATACATTTTTTCTGTGTAATTAATTCAATTTTATACTTGGGTCACTCTTGCATCACAAACTTGGTGCTTATTTTTATGTAAATAAACAAGATCATTCACAGCTGGTAACTACCTATTCAAGCTCGCGCTTGCTTACTCATGTTTTTGTCGTATTACTCCCGAAAAAAGGTTTTTTATTTGTAATATTACTGCCGCTTCAAATCAGTCAACATTCAAGAATTTGTGGAATTTCCTCTCCAATTACTATCGTCAATGGGCATTGTTACCAGAACAAATGTGTTTCTTTTTAATAAAAACATACTCGTACTTATTCTCTGGGCGTTATCCGAAAATACCTTTCTTGAAAAAACATACCGTCGCCCACGTTCATTGTCCTTAGTGACATAAATTCGGTAGTTACCAAAAACCACCGTCTGGGGAGTCAATGCACCCACGAAGTTCACTCCTCCTGAGACATTCCGGACACGTGCTAAATGTGCTTCATGTACCAACTTGCCAGTTAAACGTATGTGACAGTAACGACGAGCAGAACTTTCCTGCGGTTTCCGAGAAATATTAAATTTATAACGTAGATTCATTCGCGGCTGTCGAGCGTAAAGATTCGGAGAGATTTCTGGTACGTCTTTATGATCGAGTTTAATACAAGATTCGTGATATGTACACTGTCTTACTTAAGAGTAATTGTAAAGATACCTTCATCAATTTAAGGTAGACGACCTAAAGGTTTGTTATAGGAGGCTCCTTTACCAGAATCTAATTCCACTTCTAATAGCGAGTGATTTTTTTCAATTCGAATAATTAGTTTCTTTACTTTTATATGATTAAAGGAAAGGAGAGAGGCCCATCTATCTATCTATTTGTTGACAGCTTTTTAAAGCTGACCTAATGGCTCGAGTGTAGCGGCTCCACAAAAATACAAATATCTGATAGTTTAGTAACCTCTGACCTCGTTATTAGTTATGAGTCATTTTCATGTGGTTTTTGACACATGATATATTATGTTCGACATATTTTTAACCCCGTAGCCGATCACTTTGGTATCTAATTAACACATTAACCAAGTCATGACAGTTAACAGAATAATAGAAAGCCACTGCAAAAGGCCTCCAAAATATGGAAATGAGGGGATAGACATTGTTGATGCGTTGGATGTTAAAGGCACAAGGTCGCTCATTGAGCTGAAAAAACTAGGCGCGAACTCGGTCGTCTCATTCAGCTGGTTTTTGCTCTGCGGGTAACACAGCGCTCTGATCAATACAGCGTCTAACCCTAGCTCACACGCATCGCTATGTAACTTAACAAAGTGTTTTCAAGCTTTTTAAAATGAACTATGTAAAACACTTAACCATTACTCACTTCGACAATATTCCTCACAATTTGTGAATGTTGATGATTTAAAAAAAACTAACATTATTTAACCAATCAATTCAGCATATCTGTAATTTAAGGAGAGCGGCAGGGTTAGCAAGTGTCTAATATTGGCTCCGCAGTATCACTTTTCACTTTGCTCAGTTATTAGTGTGTCAGAGAACAAACGGTAGTGCTTTGTCCATTTATTGTTGTCACCCAATCGGATTATTACTTGTGCCTTTACCATTGATGCTGGGCAAGTGGACAGCTCTTAAGTGACAGTATGGAACGCAGTGCCCAGCGTAGCGCTATTAATTGGACTCGTGTTTTAGCAATAAACAAGTCGCTTCAGATGAATGAGTTCGCTTGTTTTTGATATTATTTTAAAAGTGGTTCGTATTCCAAAAATAGGCATATTTCATGATAGGTTTGTTTTTATTTGATACAGGCGGGGACGGCGGGGTGTTAATATTACTAGTAACGGAGTATTGTTTTGGAATCATTGCTGTATTATCTTTTAAAATAAATTCAACGGTTTCATCAAACTCTGTTACTAGGTATATCAACAAAACCTATTTAAAATAAACCCTATAATTAATATTTCTAACTAATTGAGTGCTCCACAACTTAACCAAATGGCTTCGTAAACATTCTCTTTAAAAGTATTACTAGCATCAAAAATACATTTAAAGCATGCGCTACGATTTCCAGTTGGTAAATTCCGACTGGTTCATTAAGAGTACTAATTACTGAACGTTAAAGTTTACAGCAAGTTCCGTGATAAATGAGCCTTACAAAACCTAAGCCGGTATCGCGAGATCTTGCCGGTTTCAGGAAGAGATGCTATCTTAAGCGTGCTGATGACATCATTCGTTTATAAGAGGAAGATATTAAATTGTTTTGTAAGTAGAGAAAATTATCTGCCCATATTTTTAGAGTGCTTTGTTATTTTAGTAGCCAACTTAATGATGGTGACCGTAATGTTGTCAGGTCAAAAAGATAAGTTCAATTACAATCTCCTCTGGTAAAATGGAAAACACATAAGAGTTACAAAAATCTTCAAAAATCAGTTTATTTTTTTCTATTATCAAAGGAATGTTTGGTTTCTCGTTCGGGTAGAAAATATGAGACATAATAAACAATCGTTTCAGTAATATATTTTTGTTAGCGAAACGATCTCTCTCTAAGTTGTTTGTCAAGCAAAGAGCTTGAAGTTTCCTCTAGATATTTGTTATGATAGCTGTGTTGACTCTTGTCTGGTAGTGTACTTCATACTATATATTTGGGACAGTTCTTCTGTACTTTTAATGAAACTGTACAAAAGTAATCATCATAACTAAACAACGAAAAATATAAAAACAACTGAAAGTCAAATACAATAATATAATCGGTTTCAGTCACTCGTGATTTTCTATGTAGAATTTCGAATAGTCACTAAGAATTTGCTACTTTGCTGTGTGAACCTACTATTATGGGCAACTTAAAATTACACTGGGTGAATGTCAAAAAACCAGAGACAATAGACAGACGCACGGCACCCTAAAAGTGGTACATCTTAACAATCGTATCATGTAATAAACCCTTAGTCCTTTACCGGAAAAAACTCGAATACATTTTACGTCTCACCTTAAGTGAAAACCGCACGCGAGCGACCTTACTTCCACACCGCATTTACATAATTATACATTTATACGATTTTACACAGCATCCCAGAGTTTAATGGCCGGAGATGTGCATTTTTATTCTTATCTTCGTAACTTACGTACAGTTTTATTGTGGTACTAAAAATAGAACTAGCTTTTCGTTTAAAACAAGAATACATTTTGCGCAAAATTACGTAGCTGTTATGGGTTGTGACGTTTTGTGTAAGCAGCGGCAACAGTGTTAAGAGATGGTGTTTAGTTACTTTCGCTTTTACTTAAGTATTAAGTTGTGAAAAATTGTAGTGATGTATTTACGTCGAAGTGTACGTGGGCGGGAGTTCTTAATGTGACAGGCGATGAATGTTGTATGCGATTAAGTGCAGCGTTGTAGCTAAGTGAAAAGTGAGAATTCACTTAACAAAATTGTTAGCCAATTCTATAGTAAGGAGAGCGTATTTTATGGTAGCATTAGCGACTTCTTTTACACACTGGATTGGTGGCTTCTTTTCGTTGCTGCGTATTTCGTTCTATATACGCAGAATTCGTCTAAGGCTTTTCAAAAAAGTTGCCAAATTATCATTACATAATGTACTATATTAATATAAAATATGTCAACCAAACTGCTATTATGTATCTCAAGTAGTTAAGGCTTTGCATTGTTTCTCAGTGAGTCATTGACACAGTAATCAATAGTGAATATTTTTATACACGTAGATGATAGGCCGCTACACAGAGACTACATTTGGCCGTCATACCTACGTGTCATACCAAATCAAAGGCGTCAATCCAAACTAAATTCCTTAAGAGTTTTGTCGTACTGGATGCGATTAAAAACTTATTAAGTATATTCTATGTACCAATATAATTATATATTCTGTAATAGTAACTTAATCTTATTTTTAGTTCAAACATTTAGGACAATAGGTCTTGTTTTCATAATCTTAATCGATTTACTATAATCTGTTGTTTTTAACTAGGTAAAACCTACTACGCCATACAAGTTATATGCAAGAAACAAATGAGCACCACGTAGTAACTTACATGGGTATTACGTACTTTATAGTGAAAAGTATTGTATAGTAAAAAAGGTTCACTGTTGGATCGCATAATTTTTTTATGCATAATGTATCTTTCACATAAAATCGTTTGACCGAAAACGGTTTTTTAAATAGAAATAGAAACGGAATAAAAACTAACCTAACCTAACCTAACGTAATCTACAAAATAGACGTTTATTAAATTCTGCAATGTCAGCCTAAGAGGTTGTTATGGTATTATTTTTAACTCGGCTGCCATTACTGTCAAGTAAATAAGAGCTGTCAAAACGTTGACAATCGGTACGGTAACAGGTCAAAGACAAACTATATGTTTTTAATGCGTTGAATAGAGGCCCTGTAGTTGTTCCAGACAAACATAGAAATCACGAGTTTCTAAAATGCATAATCAATTCAAGACCATCAATACCTATAAGTAATTGCAAACGCAGCGAACAGGTTTGTCCGCAAGGATTTATTTAGCTCGGCATCTATGTCAAGATCAAGGAGCGCAGGCGCAGGCAGCCATGTTTGTTTAAACGTCACTGACCCACAAAAACTCATCACTTACGTGTTATTTTCCTCAAGAAAAACCGAAACGGGGATGGAATGGCAAATTCGCTTTTGAAACATTCACGGGTCACTGGCGGTTGGAAAGATGTTGATGTGTATACGTGTTGCAGCTTGCATGAATATTGTTTCTGTAAACAATGTCACAATGATTCTCGCATATTCATTATTTAAAAAAAAGCGTTGGGTAAAGATCTACCTGTTACAAATAGAAAATTGAGGACTGGAAAAGAGTTTAATTAAGAGGATTGTGAAATTAAAAAAAAGATCGTCGTTTCGCTTTAATCTAAACAGATTTTTAGGTTTTTTAAATATGTTGTAGTTATTATGAAAGCTGAAGTTCTGTAGTTTTCTTTTCCAAGATTTTTTTTCTTGAATTGGAACAAATTAAAAATAAATATAAACAGAAACGTACAAACCTAGATTTTCATAACAACTACGACATATTCAAAACTCGTGAAAACCGGGCTTGATTTAGGGCGTGACAAAACGATATCGCCCGGAGCTAAATTTACATAGATTTTTTGACAGCTTTGCGATTTTAGCGTCTAAATCTGAATCATTATTATTACGCCTTTGTTTACATCTATGCCTATACCTATAAATATATTACTCAATACCTTGTAATGTCTGCTTCAATTTTTTTCGTGTTGACTTTACCACTACACACGAACACCGCAATCGTCAAGTGAATTACATACATACCTACCTACATATACACGATGAAGATAACAGAATATCGCTCGTAAAACGCCCAACAAACTTTTAATGAAAACAAAGAAAGTATCCTAAACAAATCGCCAACTTATAATTTCGGAGTTGAAATTTTCAATTAGAAGTTTCCACGTGTAGATTTCTTATTTTAAATTTTCGTATTCGAGCCGCGCTGGTAACTTTTCTGTTATTCATTTAACTTTGAAAAATATACAAGGGGAGCGTCTGTGTAAATACAAAAATTTAAATGATTCAGTATAAAGACTTATTAAACTAAGAAATAAAGTGGTCAATAATTGATCTTAAAAGCAGAATGTCAGCATAATAAATAGTCATTACCTACTTGTCATGGACAAAATTATTGCTATAAAGCGGTCAACTCTAAACTACTATACTATAGCAATCTGACCGGTTACAATGCACTTAAATCATAGCACCGAAACTGTATGACCCTGAGTCTCGCAATTATTTCATTGTGCTCTGTTCACCCCTGGAGGCATTGACATGTAAATGCTAATAGGACATAACTAAACATAATCATCGAGCTAAGTGATTAGGCTAATCAATAATGCTGTAAGTGAATGTATGTTACGATTAATTTGATGTATTAAGTATTAACATAACACTCATCGCGACTGCAGTGATAGATTGGCTACAGTTAGGCTAACAGGTGGAAGGTACTAATATATATTAATTAATTAAATACTTATCAACTTACTAAGTATACTGGGTGGAGGATTACGTTGTTATAATTACACAATCTGGAGGAAATTCTCCGCAAGCCGCATCGAAATCTATGATTTATTTTAAAATGACTAAGTGCGCATTATAAATAGACAGTGCTTTAAAAGTTTTTTAGTTATATACAGTTGGTATCACGCTACAGTAAATATTTTAGGATTTCTGTGAGATATTTAATCGGATTAGCCGCAAGGTTAGTCGCGAGGTCAATAAAAGGAATCGTTTATTACACAATAACACACATGTTGTTATTACGAAGACAGGATAAACGATATCGAAAGCTACTATTGTAGGCCTAGCCAAGATGAAATCGCTGCTAATGTTTCTATTTTCTATCGACTCACGTGTATGGAGTTGACATAAGCGGTTAACGCGATCTGTCATCAGTACCTTTAGTCCCTTACCATGAGTTACAATTACCGTACTCCCTAGCGAGTCGAATATTCTGTCCCTCGCACTCTATAAGAATACTGCGAGGTTCGGTTTAGAGCATTCGATTCGCTAGCGATCACTCAAAATATGTGGGATGACAGTTAACCACGAGGTTTAACGCTACGCTCGAAAAGGGCATCCCATATTTTTTGATTGAAAAAAGAGTAGTGTTTGCATCTTGGCCTCTGCTTAAGGGAATCTACATTTGTTCGATTTGTAAAAATCGCTAACTAAGCGTTATGCATCTTCAATTTAAACATTGTTGAGACTACTAACGAGTTCTTAACTTTTTAATAATCTATGCTTAAATACAACTTCTGTAAAGCAAACGGCGCTTCCAAGACAGTTTTAATTAACACCAGCAGAAAAGCAGAAAAGCAACTAAGAACTCTGCATTCATCCCGGTAGGAAGTTCAAGTTAGAACTTGGCTTCCGGACTCGACACAAAATAACCTACCTCGCCTGTCGATACGCTAACTTTGAGACTTAATCTTACTGGATAGCTCTAGTCCAGTAGCTTGTCCATTCCATTACTTGCTAAGTTTGACCTAGCTCGGTTCCTTGCGCTTTAAGCTCAGCGCGAGATGAGCAGCTTTCCAGCTATAACTTTTAGTAAGATGAACGAGATTTATGTTTCAAATATTTTTAGTTCGTGCTTTTGTTTTATGGCAGCTAACTTCAGTCTCAAGATTTGCTTTTACCGCCAAGTTGGAAAGTTATATAGGCAGTTCGTTAAACAAGCGTAGAAAATAAGTGTGGCACATTCACATTATAAGATAACTAAGCTACAGTCATAATCTCCAAGTAGGTACTTAATTTCTATCTACGTTAACGATTTTTTTTCTCGTTGTAGAATCAAATTTTATAAGTTCATTGTCAATCAAGTTCATTGTAATACCATCAATTAGGTACTAATCCATTTGACCAACTTTAAAATCAGTTGACAGTGTATGAACATTCCGTGAACTCCAAAAACAAATGCAGCATCTCACAGCGCGACGTCAACACAAAACGCACTACATCCATTATCTTCGCCAGCTTACCTACATTTTTTATTACAAACAATAAAGACAAGAGATAATCTTGTTTCGTGCGGCTCACCGCAGCACGCCCCGTTGACTCCAGTCATCCGCGTCATTCCCTTGGACATGACTTAAATCTGATGGGCGTTTTTGCATGACGCAGTCTGTGAGATAAATCTCGAACCACATCGTTACACTTGTCATACCGCGACGAATTGCAAACAAAAGGTTTTTTGTTGATTCGCTAAGTAATGAGAAATTAGTCACTAGCGATAAAATAGGTAATGTCTAAGGCGGAAAATGCTAAGTTAATACACATTTAATTTGTAGTTGAAGTTGCCGATTTTATGACAAAACACAATAAACAGCCAAATCGCAATGCGAAAGTCTACCGGATTTTCTAAAAAAAAAGATCACTTGAGTTGCATTTACAGTTGCAATGGACGTTTTGGTTTTTGTAGAGGTAAGTACAATTTTCTCCATTTGGCTAACTAGTTTTATAGTAAAACTTTTAATTAAAATAATAGATAAGTAGTTCCTAGTAGATTAGGGATATGAACGTACTTAATACATTTTCAAGTGGTCTAATAACCGACTTTTCCCTTCCTCCTCCCAAAAAACATCGGAAAAGAATAGTTAATGGACCTACGCACTCAAAACAAAACCTTTTTTGTACCAATGCATTTGACTTTGAAGTCGTGACAACTTCACATACCACGTTCATCAAATAAACCGCAAACAAATCCAATAGACATCTGGCAACTCAAGAACACTGGTACACGTCTCGAGTGATTACGAGTAATTAGAACAAGCTCACTTCCTTATAGCACACATTTGTGGGTAGTGGACCCAGACGTGTGGATATCGTGTGCTGTAGTGTGCATGTGTGGACTCTAACAGGTTGTATGCGTTAACCACACGCACGGTAAACCGGAGATGGACTGTGTCCAATGCGAGTCGTAAGAATGTTACTAACAACGGTTAGTTCACGTTTATGCGTTGTCTTGTCTTAACTTACTGTAATGTTCAAAAGTCGGGGTCTATTTTTCTCGATAACATCTATTTTGACATGCTATCATGTTGTTTTTAACTGGGCCGCCATTACTGTCAAGTAAATTAGAGCTATCATAACGTTGACAATACGATAACGTCAAAAGCATTAACGTTTTAGCTAGTTTATCGCCAAAGATAAACTTCTTCATAAATTTTACCACGACACAGCTTCAGCGTTCTCTACACAAGAACATCTTTAGTATCTTAGCTTCACGACACACATTACTTAGTTATTAATAATCTCTGCTTGTACTATCTTGGTCTTTAATTGTTGATTCACCATAAAACTCTGTCATTTTGACAACGTCAAATGACGACAAGGAAATCACGTCGAAATTAATCATATTATTTCGATGAGTTCTATAGTGGTCAAATTTTTTCACGGTACTATTGTAAATGGACAATGCGTATTGGTTTATCTCCGAGAGCAGTGAGTTATGATCGCGGCGAGTAAGTTCCGGCGCCGGCTCGCTTTCCAATGAAAGTGACATGCGGCCTTGCTCCGCGGGCCGCGAGGAATGCGCGGGACTTTAGGGCTCCAATGCCGATGATAATGGCAACCATGGCACCACGTGTGTCTACTGATAGTGTAAGAAACAAAAAAGCAACTTAGCAGTTAAAGAAAATTCTACAACTCTTAGGCCCGTATTAATAAACTGATCTCAACTCTAATGCTAATCTCGAGATGCGTCAAAAATTACAGTGTTCTTTGGTTTGGCGTTTACTTTAACATATCTTATGACGGGTCTCACAGTCAAGATGAGTTTTTTAATACATCCTTAATAACTGATACAGGCTATATTAAGCATTAACTCAAAACCTCAAGTTCCAAGCAGTTCAAGAACACAATTATAAATACAGATGAAGTGAAAAATCATACGTCATCGTATCTTGTCGGATAAGTTGTCATCTTGCTTTCTCAATTAGCTTATTTATTCATTAATACATTCTGTAGTCGTATAAAGGTCATAGCTATATCCCTTTCACTGACTGGAACAAGCCAGGCAGGTCAGATAAAGTTTATAATACGACTCCAGGCATCACATCACGATTGATTGGATTCCAGTTTCGTCTGATTCCTGTTTCGTCGAATTCTTATTTCGTCGAATTTTTAATTATCAAATGAAACTGCAATTACGGTGGCTCCACTTATGCGTTACAAATAAAATATTATTTTATAATAACAACGACAACTCAACGATAATTGATCAATAATATTGACATGCTGCATTTCAGGTAGGCTGATACCATTTCTTTCCGAAGGAAAATAGGGGAGGCCCTTGCCTAGCACTGGCTCACTAATAAATGCTAAACAAAAAAGTTATTCCGACGAAACAAGAATCCGACGAAACAGAAATACGATTAAACAGAAATACGACGGAACAAGAATCGGGAATCCACAAAACCGGCCTGCCTGTTTTAATAGTAAAGCTATAAAAAAATTACAAGAGAACGAGCGATTTCTTCTCAGATTTTACAATAAGATGTCAGAGCGCGCTCTGACTAACCTCTTGGCTAACCTGTTCAATGTCCAGTCAATCTGGTCAATGACTCGTAGCGTCGCTGGTTGCAGTGGATCGTGCAGCGATCTTATTAATCAAATACCTTATCATTTTGAATACTTGAGAATACCTAGTTACTGGAGAATATTATGTGCGCTTGTTTGGCTTCTCCGTGCCATGATTGATTCTTTATAATGGTTTCCAGAGGCTGTTTTGTTCGTGGTAAAACCTAATTGCTTTCTACATGTAATTTTTATTATTTACAGTAAAAATAAAAAATAACTAAAAAAGAAACGGAAATGGTATGTACAAAAACGAACTTTTCCATTTAAGGAATATCTTCCAGTTAACCTTACCTCACCTTTGTCTGTTAGGTCGGTTAGGTTTGACCCATTCTCCAAAAAAATGTTACGAATAATTTTTTTAAATATATATTTTTATATTTGGAACGCAGAATACGACTTTCTTATAATAGGCTGCTATCAGTAAAACATCATTCCAATTTCATTAATTTTGACATGCTCGATTTTACACTTCTATTGTCTCCACTCTTTCTTTTCCGACGCAGCGTCTGACGTCTCCCGATTATATTCAATTTTCACTTCCAATGCCTTAATCAGCTGTCTTTCACTCAGGAATGATTCGAACGCCTCCTCTTTGTCAAACAAATCGGACCCTCTTCAACCGTTACTGAATGGTTAAAATTTAAATGAACAGAAACAAGGAAAGGAAAGCTGGCGTATCTTTGACGCTGCGTTTTGTTGGCGGGTCGCGCCCCCAGCAATGAGTTCATAATTTAGTATTTCATTATATTTCAGCAATATCTAAATAAAATGGCGGAACATTTTGTGTTGTCTCATTCTTTATAGAGATGAGGTTTTCTCGACTAACTTACGCGAAATGAGAAAATTATTCCCGTAAAACTAATAAAATGTTTTTTATCGTCGACTAAGCGGACTAAGACGGTCACGAATAGATTTTAAATAAATTTCTGTTTCAATGGCCACCCTACGTCTCCATCATCAGACCAGCTCGATGGTGCCATATTATTGTACTGTCATCGAAGTTACGTAGGTATACCAAATCTCAGCTCAATAGGACAGTTTGTAGGCTCAGGAAACACAAGTCTCGTTTTTTGGTAGATATTGTATAGTGAAATGATTAAAAAACATTGAATCGACTCCAATTTTAACGGAGTTTCGTTGACTTTCCCACGACCAGATCCGGACGAGATATAAACAGGACCTTTGTGATATAAGTACTTTGGTGCCAATGACGTCAATACGCATATAGGTTGATTTAAAATTGAAAACTAGTAATTAAAGTTTGAAATTTGATTGGGGTATCACGGGGTTCGGCGTAATCCTTATTAAACATTCCGACTTCATTGATACTGACATTAAGATGGACAGCAGCAAAATCATCAAGAGATATTTATAAAAGAACTAGCGACCCGCCCTCGCTTCGCTTCGGTTTATGTGAGTTTTCTGTAACACCCGTACAATATCCAGAACTTATTATACATAAAAACCTTCCTCTTGAATCACTCTATCTATTAAAAAAACATCAAAATCCGTTGCGAAGTTTTAAAGATTTAAGCATACAAAGGGACATAGGGACAGAGAAAGCGACTTTGTTTTATACTATGTAGTGATGAAGTGATATTGATGATTTGGCAAATTTTCAATTCAGTAATAGCTGGTGAAGTATATGATCCGTATTTTGATACAATACAATACAATACAAAACACTTTATTGAACACCAAACAAAAACATTACAGAGATCCAGTAAAATTAAAACAAAAACAACAGGTAAACAACAGGCGGTCTTATCGCTAGTTAGCGATCTCTTCCAGACAACCTTAACAGGGACATGGTGTCGAACAAAAATATTTTACACAGTAGGTGGCGCAGACTTCACGCAAGCAATAACAAGACACTTTTTGTAAATAGATAGGTAAATATATACAATTACATACAAGATATATACTATAAGCATAAATAAACAAATAATTATAAATAAATACATAAATAAATACCAATATATCCACATCAGAGAAAACAATAAAAAGACAGCCACACGATAGAAATTGACGAAGACAGAACAATTATGACTGCGACAAAAAATGCTCATGAAGAAGTTTCTTAAAGATAGGTAAAGATTTAGCCCGCCGCAACTCCACAGGAAGGGAGTTCCACAGTCGGACAGCTTGAAAAGTGAAGGAATTGTTGTAGAACTTAGATGAAGAGGAAGGTACAGTTAATAAACAATTTTGGGAACAACGAACCGATGTAAAAAAGTTAAAACGCTCCTTGAGGTAACGGGGGGTAGCAGGGATAAACAGAACACAATAGAGAAGATTAAGAATATGAAAGTACCGGCGAAAACGTATAGGAAGCCACTTGAGTTGCGAACGAAAATTAGAGACGTGGTCATATTTGCGCAAACCAAATATGAACCGAATGCATAAATTCTGAATACGCTCAAGTTTGTTAAGCTGCTCCTCGGTAAGGTCTAAATAGCACACATCAGCATAGTCTAAAATTGGGAGAAGTAATGACTGAGCGAGCGCAATTCTAGTCGCGAGAGGGAGAAAGTTACGAAGCCGCCGAAGAGACCACACTGACGCAAACATCTTCCTACTAACCTCGTTAACTTGAGGAACCCACGACAAGGTACGGTCCATAACGATACCCAGGTTCTTAACTTGATGAGAAAAAGGAATAAGAACACCATCGAAAAAAACAGGCGGGAGACTTGCAAAGTCAACTCTGGATAAAAAATTAGGACTGCCGATAATAATAGATTGAGTTTTAGCAGGATTTACCCTCAAACCAAAACTACTACTCCATTGCAAGATGCGAGCTAAATCGTTGTTCGTGGTATAGATAACAGAGTCGAGTTCGCCCAAAACGCCGTGAGAGTAAATTTGCAGATCGTCGGCATAAAGGTGATAGGAAGAGAGAAGGCCATGCGTGATAGAGTTGATGAAGACAGAAAAAAGAAGAGGAGACAGCACGCCACCCTGCGGAACGCCGGCCAGCGTACTGCACCACGAAGATCGGGAAGATTCCACCTTTAATCGCTGCCGACGACCTACTAGATAACTACGAAACCATTCAATTACCGCAGGAGATATGTTAAGTGAGCGCAAAATTCCAAGCAAGACGTCAAAATCAACAGTATTAAATGCATTGCTGAAATCCAGCAATGTTAATACGGTTAACTTTCTGTTGTCAAATCCCAACCGAATGTCGTCAGTGATTTTAACAAGAGCGGTAGCCGTACTATGACCGGGGCGGAAACCGGATTGAAAGGGATTAAGGAGATCATTCCTGGTCAAGTAAGAGGAAAACTGCTGATGCACAAGACGCTCCAGAACTTTGGATAGGAAAGGTAGAATGGAAATAGGACGATAGTCAGAAAAAGAAGAAGGATTAGGTTTTTTAGGTAAGGGGACAACATCAGCATCCTTCCACAACAATGGAAACACGCTGGACGTGATTGAACTGTTAAGGATGCTGGTAATGAAAGGGATAAGTAGGTCAAGTAGAGGGAGGATCATATTACGGCTAACGCAATCTGCCCCAACAGCATTTGACGTTATGGATTGTACACTCTTCTTAACATCACTGTCGGAAAATTGAGTGAAAGAGAAAGGAGAAGTGTCAGGAGTTGGGATAGTAGAAAGATATTTTAAGGTCTCGTCCTTAATAGGGCCATTAAAACAGGCAGAAGATGAGAAGTGCTTAATGAGCTGATCGAAATTTAAATCTATGGTAGAGGAATCATGCTGAGATTTCCCAACTCCTAGTGACTTAAGAAATTTCCATACTTTGGCCGGGTCACCATTTTCTACCGATTTATGTATGTGACGACTTTGTGCGTCTCGACAAACCGTGCCACAACGATTACGCAGCTTATGGTACCTAGCCTTGTTTATGTCCGATGGGTCAGCTCTATATCTAGTTTTAGCAAAGTTCTTCTTCCTTATTAAAGTTCTTATATCCTCAGATAACCAAGGAGCAGGGAGATGCTTAACTTTAATGGGTCTTACTGGAGCATGAATGTCATAGAGCTGAGTAAGAAGTGAGTTGAATAAGGAAATTTTTTCATCTACCGAATCAGCCCTACTAATCACACTCCAGTCAATGTTAGTCGCATCCTCGAGAAGCTTATCCACATCAATCCGACTAAAATTGCGCTGAAAAAGAATTCTAGGTTTAGCTTTAGGTGGCCGGATTTTATAGGATAGAAAAATTAAATCATGATAAGAGAATGCGTCCGCAGAGTATTGGCCATGCTTAATAACATGAGCGGGAGAGGAAGTCAAAATAAGATCGAGAAGCGAAGGAGAACAGTTTGGAAAATGATGGGTAGCATTGGAGGGAAGGATACTTAAGTTGCAGGCATTGACCAAGGAATTAAGAGATTTAGAGCGACAATCGTCCTTAAATAAGCAAGTATTAAAATCACCCAATATAATATGGTGAGTATAGGAGGGCATAAGATCTTCAAGAAGTTTTTCGAAAGAATCAAAATAATTAATATTAAGGGAGGGAGAATAAAAAACTCCTAGAAGCAATTTAGAATGGGATAAAGTCAAATCTAGGAATAAATACTCTGCGGCGTCCGAAGAAGAAGCTGACATGCTGATAATAGAAAAGGGAATATGAGAGCGGAGGTAAATCGCAACCCCACCGCCACCTCTTCCCACACGATCATTGCGAATTAAAGTGAAACCAGGCAAAGAATAAGAAGAAGAAGGTAAGCACGGCTTTAACCAGGACTCCGAAACCAGCACTGCATGTACGTTATTAACATTAAAACTAAGTAGGAGGTCGTTGAAATGGGCGGGGATACTTTGAGCGTTTATGTGAACTATATTTAAGTTTTTTGGGTGAACTGAAAACTGAGCATCAAGCAAGTCGCACAATGACGGAGGTAGGCTATGAAAACTGTCTTCGGAGTCATTACTCGCACTAACAGAGGAGAGAGACAAAAAACAATAATAATTTTGATAATGCGTTAAACTTGTTTTTAATTTTAATAGATTTTTATTTTTATTATATTATTTATTTATTGATCTGCTACAAATAAATAAAAAACAAAATCAAAATCAATCCAATTTAATATTAGTGTTTTTTTTTTTCATAAAAATCGATTGGGGCAAATTGAGCTACTAAAGTAAAGAATAGAAACAATGTAAATTAAAGTAAGTTAGCGTGTGTTAAGTGTTACGATCTATATAATAAGTTATAGGCCGACTGTAGGTACTCGTGTTGCGTGCTCGGCCGAGATAACCAGAGCCGACACGCTTGCACGTGTTCGTCTAATTATTTATGTACTTACTTACTATTATTTCGTAACTTTATTGATTTTAGGCCTTTTTCCAGTATTGTCTATTGGTGTCGAATAGACATTAAACAATAAATGCGTACGAGATAGCCTGAAATCGATAATATCATCAAAGTTAAGTGGTTATTTGAAACTTTGTACAATCCAGTATCTTTGTGTTATTCGTAATCTTAATACAAATAAAACAGCCGCGGCCGAAAGGATGCTGAGTCAGTCCGTTCATAACTATGCCGTGACATCTGAATCACGCATCGTAATGTTAGTTGTAGTTTTAATTATAGTTTAAGCTTTTAATGTTTTTTTGTCTTTTTACTTTATTTTAATTACGTAAACGTGTTTCAATTTATCTTTATTATAGTAATCTACGCGGACGAATTCGAGGACACAAGTTAGTATTTATATAAATAATCGCCTCGCCCTCGCTTCGCTTCGGTTAAGTAATTTTTCTGTAACACCCGACATAGTCCAGTTTATTATACATAAAAACCTTCATCTTGAAACATTCTATCTAATGAAAACCGCATTAAAATCCGTTGCGAAGTTTGAAAGATATATTTACGAGTACATACAAAAGGACGGATGGCAAACTATTTGCGATATCCCAATTTTTCCCGTACAAGACCAACTTTTACCGTAAAGCTACCACCATCATGTGCCTACCCCACGCCACAAGAAAAAAAATCCCCATTTAAACATATCCCCAATTCTAAAAAACGCACTGACAAAACTTATGAAACAACAGACAAAGAAACAACGGTTATTGAAAATGAATTCTGATACTAAAAAAAGGAAAATGCCCCCAGTGAAACCCTGAGCAAGCGATTCTTGTCTAACCCGTTCCCTGCAGTGCACTCGACTCTCAGCGATGTTCGTAACCGGCTTGATTAAAACCCGAGCACTCGCTCGCTCGCTGCACCGCACTTAACAGGACCTCGATGGGACTTGTGGGGTTTTTATTGGCTGTATGAAGACCTGACAGGCACTTCTTGTACAACTCGTAAATTCTGTTGAATTGGCTTTGGCATCGATGAGTAATTACTTCTACAGGGTGTTAGGTAGAGCGTTGTCAAAAAGAAACAGGCGAGTAGAAGAGACCATTAGCTATCCATTTCAGGTACTTTAACCCTTAATTTGTCTAAGGGCTATTTAATACCGTTTTTTTATAATTTTATTACAAGACACCGAAATTCGACCTTTAAACCCCGAAAAAAAAGGAACTACTTGGTGTATTGACAAAATTTTAATTTTGATAGATTGTTAAATGTTGTGGTGTTCAAATAAAACTGTTACTGGAAGCGTAAAGTTAGCTAAATGGATAGCTAATGGTCTCTTCTACTCGCCTGTTTCTTTTTGACAACGCTCTACCTAACACCCTGTATATGTCGATTTTTTTTGACTCACTGACTGACAACAAAGAGCCTAAACTCATAGACTAGAAGTTTGGAGGTAAAGGATTTTTAGAAGATCAGCCCCTAATGGGAAGTAAGGAAAAACAACGGGAGCGGGGCGTACCCTTGTTTCAAATATACCAACGTTGAAAAGCGCATTTACAGAAAAAGAGAAACAAAAGACTGGTAATGAGAAAAGAGTTTCATTAAGTTTATTTAATAACGTTTTACCGTAAGTATGTCAGATATTTGGTGTCCTGCCTTTTGGCTGAAATATGTTTGGCACAATGTATAGATTCCCATTTTTTCACTAGCCAACCTGGGTTTTACTGTAACTGTAAATATTTCAGTATTTATTTCAGTAACCATCGTGTAGAGCCCTATAGCGTAAGTTAGATTAGTTTTTATAAATATCCTGAAATATTTACAGTTATAGAGATAAAAGCTTGGCAAATGAAACGGTTGGGAAACTATACATTCGGCCAAACATAATTCTGCCAAAAGGCAGAGAACCCAGATTTATTATGAGCATAATAACCCCGACTTATATTGCGACCTTTTCTTTTAGAGCTGATATCTCGTAATCAGCTAAGCCGATTTTATAATAGCTAGCTAGGAACCATCGAAGTAGCACTAGCTTTCTTTAAAAAAAACTGCGTTCAAATCAGTTTATCACAAATGTTTATAACAAACACACACAGACGCACACATAGACAGGTACAAAGATTTGAACGAAACCACACATATTTATTCAAAATGTTTATCCAGGTAACTCGTATTCTAGATTTCGTTTATAACCTACTGTATAGTGCGACAAAAAAGATTAGAAATTAAATGGGGGCGCCTCTTTCTACGTAACTCATATTTTAGTATGGTTTTTTTTAGGTTGCATTTTATTTCATTTCTTCTCATTTTTGTTGCATTGTACAACGAGTCTAACCATATATCATTAAATACCTATATTAAATACCTATAATTTAAGAAACAATCAAATCATGGCATCATATCAATTGTAAGAAATGCCTATGTAGGTTTGTTGGTCAATTTGATTATTTTAGTTCTAGTTGACAAACCGCTCGGAAAGCGTTGATAATTGATAAGTGTCGCAAATGGGCCTATTGGGCACAGCGTTCCGTCACACGGCATAACGGCGATGACTTCACACAAACTTAGACGCAACCGGTACATCACTACTCATGAGACAAAAGGTCCGTTGAACCCTTTATTATTTTATATGAGAGGGAGGCAAACGAGCGTGCAGGTTAGCCGATGGGAAGTTACCACCACAAACTCAAAACGAGTTGTCGTTCAGTTGCTGGCTTTTTAGTGAAATAAAATAAAATAAACCGGTCAAGTTCAAATCGGACTCATAAAATATTAATATCGAGTAAAAAAACCATTAAAATAGGGAGCCTTTTATTTATAACTTTATTTTATTTTTATTATTTGTTGACAAAGCAGCCATAATACTGTCTGAATCTATCTCCGAAACACTCGGTGAAAACTTCAAGTGTATATCTATTACAGTACAAAATATTCAGCCCTATTACTGACGGATGGACAGCGGAGCACTAGTGATAGGGCCCGAAACCATAAAAAGAAAAGAAAGACATTTAAATAATAACACAAACATGACACGATACATAGCAACATACAAAAGGTCGTTGGCATAAGTTCGTTACGTCATACTCTCCCCATCACCCTTGTTTTTCATATCACTCTTCACACATTCCATCCATGTCTTCTTAGGTTCCCCCTCTTCCACTATAGCCCTCCACGTTAATATCTACGATCTTTTATACGTGATGTTATTCAATAGATCAAAGGCAAGTTGAAATGTTAACACATTTTTTATACTTAACGCAAACTTAATAAAGTAGTTATGTAAGAAAAAAAACGTCCAAAACAGAAACAAAAGCGTATAAGAAGCACCACTCTAATCGAGATCTTAATCGCTTTCTTTTGACACTTCCATTGTCTTGGGCGTCCAAATAACGTAATCGATAAGAAATCTAAATTAATGAACTACATAATCAGGCCTGTTTTTTACCTTAAAGAGAACCTTTACTTATAAAAAAGTAGGTACTTGAAACAGAAACTAGGCAATGTGTAAAATAAATAATCGATTATAGTTTTTATTACAAATAATATAAAACTAAGATAAATAAATCGCACAAACATTCTGAGGATCATAACTGGTTTGCTAGCTTAGGCGGAGTCACTACCTACTAGGCTTATAGCGGTAGGTACAAAAATAAAAATAAAAACAAAATAACACCCTTTAGTTGACGAACAACATATGGAATAAGAAGTCTAACTGATACAGGCGGTTTGGTTTTGGTCGTTATCACTCGATGAGGCTATCCTTGAACTATGTGAACAGCGGTTTGTTTGATTCAATTTACCCTTTTTTTTCGTAATTAATGTCTTTTACTCATTGTTGTCCCTAATGTCGAGTTTTAGACAATCAGCATGAGCTGAGTATGGGAAATAAGTCCATGGATATCACACGCGAGGACAATCGTTCGGTTAAAGTGTATTTTATTTACTCAAGCGGACTAAACAGTCGCACATGGTTAGCTCCACGCGCTTCAGTCAAGTCCAATTTACACTTTATTATCACGTTGCCATTACCTAATCAAACACCACAATTGCTTGTGATCATTATTGCAAGTGATTTCCTTGAGGTTTAGGTCCCTTGGCAACGGAGGAATTTTCCCGCAGGTTATACAATAATTGCGATGGCGATTACTCATAGTTCTTATGCAAATCACGGCAATGACACTTGCGTAATGTTGCGATAATCGTCCATCGACGCAAGCGCAATATCGCCCTGCGATGCGATTAGGTAGCCATGATGGTTAAAGTGCATCAACTTTGCGTTTCGAAGGATGTATTAATTAATATGAATCGCGATAGATATTCGCACTGTGACTAATATGTGTCAATTCTTTTTTGAACCATTATGTTTACTTTACCACTGCATTGAAAGACCGTATTCCTCAAAAAACTTTTTTTTTTACGCTGAGGAAATACATTTACGCATACATCTCTGTCAACTCTGGGTCAGAGTGGACGCCGAGTGATTATGTGGGACTCACGAACCATGAGTTGAAGGAATACCCACTGAAAACCAGCGATTCTCTTTCCAAGTCACTGTTGGCAGGGGCTGCAGGCTCTGCTGACGCATTAGAATACGACTTCCAAAAATTAACCCATCCTAACCTCCTCTTCCTCTTTGTATTGGAGATTCATGACATGAGTTTATCAAACGTAATGTTCCCGTGAACCGTTTTATTTTCAAGATATTACATTTTTAAACGTGTATTTAAATAAACAGTGTTTGGTGACATTTTAAAACTCCGTTGCGAAAGAAATCGAGATATCTAAACCCATCCTGTCAAACATTTACAAACAATACTTATTTCACATTTTTTTATCGCACTTTGAATCTAGTCTAAAATAATTAGGACATCAAAGTTGATCATAAAAATCTAGTTTCAAACGCTCTATAATTATTTCACAGCGACATTTACGGTACTTACAAGTTATGAGTGTAAGGGAATTAATTAATCATGACTCACTACTCAATTAACTATAGATTTATTAATTCACATCTTGAATGTATTAACGGCATAATTATATAGGTATTTGTTTAATTATAATTAAAGGACTGCGCTACCACACTGTAAGAAAATGTTTGTAGCATGGAGTCTATCTTTTTTGTATAAATGTAATAACATAAATGATGTTTGATGTGTGCTTCATAATCTTTATAATTAAACCAACTTACCTTGTTATCAAAATAACAATAAAAAGCGAAATCGATTTGTCATAGGAAAGAGTTCAACGGGCGACCTGCGCGTGCGCATCGAACTTATGAGGCATTTCAATGATCTATACAATGTGAAATTTACTTTCTTTTTTTTTAACATCAATAGTGTAGCATAACAATGTAATGTGCTTAAAAGATTTTATTAATGTTTTGCGTGGATGTGTGTGGGATCAAATCGTTTTTATTTTCAAGTAGGTAATTTTTCCCCTTTGAAACCCTTTTGGTAATCGCTTTGATGAAATTGTCAAATAACCCAGTGAAAACGAAGAGAACTTTACATTGATGATGGTGATTATAATTGACCTCTGCTTTTTGGTTCGATAAATTACTTTTACGGTCTAAATTTTAACTATTTTTACTATAATGATAGTTACGTTTTAATTTCCTATTCAAACGTGACAAATAAACCATTCATGATGATAAACCACTCGTAAAATATACAAAAGCTTGTTAGGTTACATCGGTTACTCGTTACATCACCTCGTCATCCTTGCACCCTAGTCCCTTGACATTTACATTGTACGTCTAACAGTAAACTTGTCTTAGCAATTGCATTTAGCTTTGGGTTTTCTACCTTTAAAGCATAATTCAAATTAATATTTCGGCATAACCTTTGCTAAGATTTTAATCTAGTGAGACATCACAAATAAACACTGCCAATAGTGAAGGGCGCACCGCAGTCATAGATACATTCATCTTTTGATGAAGGAATCCCTATACATATCTGGACCGATACACTTTAATAGCCATTACAGCGACTCGTGCTGTATATGTTTCTTTGTGCATTTGTCGTCAAAAAAAAACTGTACTTATAAAAACAAGCTGGAAGCTGTAGTTTTCATAATCATTAATAGATTGCCTAGCGGTTCCATGCACACTATCCCCGGTGCTATAACGAAATACCTAACTAAATGCAGCAGGTAATTTGTTAAAATACCCCGATAAATTGATTTACACAATGAAATGACATAGTGTGCAATCAAATTGCTCGTATTAAATACCTTTAACCGTACTTCCTATGATTAAACGGTCACTGATCACATAATACGGTGTTATTCCACGCGTAATGCAGTATTACACGAAAACATCGTTAAACAGAACAGGTACAATTATGTGCTTCCAGTTAATTACTTAAAAACTATCTGAAATTGCAACTGTAACCAGTAAAACTGCATAATATTTGATTTAACAACTAAGTTATTACCTGTGACGACTTAATTTGCAACAAACGAATCGCTTTTGATTTGTTTAGGTAGATTAGTAACAAGCTTAGAGTGAATGAACCTAAATCAGATCGTTTGTTGTGGATAAAGAATCAAATCAAATCAAAGCAAATAAGACCGATACTTCTCCGTCGGTATTTTTTTATCCGATTCTATTACACAAGAGGCGTATTCTCTTATGCCTGTTGCTAATATTTAGAGCGTATTTTATTATTAGGTTATTTCGCGTTGACAGAATAACGTTTTTCATTTATCGTGTTAAATATCTTAGTTGTCTTCTTCACGTCGAGCAATTTGCAATAAATTTATAGTACTGTAATGCAATAAGGTTGTAGTGATTAAAATACACCTTATTGCATTGAACTTATTATGTGATATTTATCGTTTGCTTTTACGGGTCTTTATTTTATACAATAAGGGATTCGCTTCCAAGCCGGCGTAGTGAACGCATCAATGTATTTGTATAACATGAAGAAAACAGTGAATAAAAAGAAAAAAAAAACCGCTCAATCCCGTATTATAAAACCTATCCCGCCTAACATTAACACGCCCGCCTATGCCTAAAAATTCTTACGACCAAATAAATACAAAACAATCTGACTTTCGGGAATTCTCCGTGGTGACGTCTCCTGGTGAGCGCAGGCAGCAGAAGTACCAAGTTCGGCAGCGTTCGTCGAAGATGAATACAGGCGCAAGATTTAATCCACGATTCAATCATGCCAGAAGGGGAGTGATGACTACCAGGAGACGTCACCACGGAGGATTCCCGAAAGTCAGATGGTTTTGTGTTTAGTTTTTTACTGTGATGTCAGAAGTTTTTTGTAGGTTAAGTATTTCTGGCCATTATACGTTTTAATTTAAAAACGAGCAGTAATGTTTTAATTACTCTTGTGAAGCTTCCCCACTTATTAAAACAATCGTTAAATCACTATGATAATACAATAAAAACTTCTTTCACTGGAAACGGGTGACCTTTTCCGGTTCGAATTACTCATTAATAATGCATTATACCATGAATCCGCTACTTGAATAAAGATATAACGGACTCTACCAGTGACACAATTACTTGCAAAAAGTAATTACGTATTATAAACTGCTTTTACCGAATCCTTTTATGGGAACAATAAACCGCCTGTAGAAACAACCGCAACCAACTTTTTTCTCAACTAAAAGTGCAATATGCAATTCAAATTGATTGTCTTTCACCAATCCACATGTTTTATGCCCACATTACTGATGCGCTTTACCAATAAAAACAATTTATTGGTCACATAAAATTGACACAGGACCGTTTAATCACAACAATGTGCGTTGAACTTTCGATTACGTATGTGTACGTATGTGTGCGTATTACGTACGGTCAGCTACAAAAATCTTTCACTTAGACAAAACTTCTTACCAATTAGTTATATGCTATGGTTTCCTTCGGATCGATAAAAATATATTAACAACCTTATTTTTTCTGACATGCAAGCAAAATTCAACTTTAACGGGGCAGACCAGGCTTTGCCCGTCAGCACGTAGGAAGGCGGCATGAGCTTAACATGAATGAAACGTAATATGAAGTCAATAATGACGTCGAAAGTCCATTCTTTTAAAAAAAATGTCCAATCATATCAACGTCATAAATAAACTATCGTTCTTATCTTCGTCGTTTTGACTAGTTAGACAACTAAGCATGTCATTTTAAACATGACGTTTAAGTGACAAGATGCAAAAGTGATCATTTACTTATGACGACTCTACGTGTGTCAGTATTCTGTGACAGGAACTAGTGTTGAGTCGAGTGTGTAAGAAAGTTGACAGACCCGTTGTGGTCAGAGAGAGCTATTTGGCCATTGACGACCATGTGAATAGGTTACGTGTGCTAAATGATGAATTTGCACTTTTTACTGTCGTGCGAAACCGTCTCGCGAAGTCACATCGATGGTTAATGATGAAATACTTAGAATCAAGCGGGTTTTTGGTCAAAATTTGTATTTTTTTCAGGAAATACAAGGGGCCAATATAACACAAATTGACCTAGTGCTAAAGCTAATCTCTAAGCCCAAACTATGGGCGATATAAATGATAGAATACAACCAAGTCTCTGGAACAAATGCTTTGTGCTCATTACAGAAATAATTGACCTAACCGAATATATCAAACCCATAACAGCTGGCTTCGAAGGCAGTGTCACTACCTAAGCTTACCGCGTCATCATTCTTATTAAATTGGTGTAACTAGGTATATGCTATGCACGAATCTACAAAACACATCGAAGTCAATTGTGCATTATATTAAGTGCTACCTTCAAAGCTGATCTATTACGCGATAAAAACAATGCATATTTCGTGATCTTTTTTATTGCCTTTAAAATATTATAACAATATATTTTAAATTAAGGGTGTGTATAATTACTGCTTGTATGCGGAAGACCAACGCTAAACGTGCGGAGCCATCAAACCAGTCGTTGTCAAAAATGTGCTAAACATAAAACAAAAGAACCGGTTAAGGGGGAACTGTACTCAATCAACAATGGTTCCGTATTTAGTGATTATGGACACGTATTTATAACTTCCTGCGTTTAATGTTTTTCGAGTTTAAATGTGATTGTTACATTGCGTTTATGATACTGCTATAGCTGATGAATTGTAGTAACATTTCAGTGCTAAAGTCACCAGCCAAAGCCTAGGATTTGAAACCTAGAAAAAAAACAAATTCAAATCAAAATGATCTTATTATAATAAATAAACCACGTTATCATACCTACGAGTAGGTATCCTAGTTTGAGATAAGTTTAACTGAAGAACAAATGCCCATTCCATCTTATGAAGTCCTCAGGGTTTTATTTATTTGTATGTTTATTGGTTGGCAATGTATTCGCAGTCTTGAGATTGCAAATTCTACGACTTTTAGATCTTACTGAGCGCTCTTTTACCTTCTCGATGCCATAAAAAGTATTATCGTGATTATAAATTATCACCGCAGGTTAAGGATTATGAGTAGCTTCAATTAGTCATACTTAGCCTAAAGGCCAATACTTACCTACATTGAAAAGTAACCTTACGGCTTAATATGGCGGCATTGAATTCATGAATTGTTAGTCCTTCAGTACAATGGCATCACTGTGTGTGCTTCATGAAAAGCTTCTAACCTTAACTTGCCATATTTAATACACAATGCAAAACGAGTTTTGTACAAAAAAGTGAAACGTGTTATTACGATTAGCTGTTGACGTCGCTCAGTTTTAGGGTTCCGTAACCAAAGGGTGAAAACAGGACCCTATTACTAAGACTCTGCCGTCTGTCTGTCACCAGGCTGTCTCATGAACAGTGATAGCTAGACAGTTTAAATTTTAACAGATGTTTTTCTCTTCCGCTATAACAACAAATACCTATACTAAAAACAGAATAAATTAACTATTTAAGGGGAGCTCCCATACAACCAACGTGATTTATTGCCGTCTTTCTTCTAATTTTGTATAGATAATGGTACGAAACTGCTGTTGCACTTGGCCAGTTTTTTTAATAATTGATGACAATTCTGCAAGGCCAGCATTAAAAATAATAATTACACGGTGTTATTCTTAGACTACATGCGTAGTAATGTTTGCGTTTGGTTACCTTATAAATTATGAAAAATATTGACGGAAAACTACAAACCTTGTAAAAAAACGCGGCAAAACTGCACAAACCTTGAAAAATGGAATATGCTGTAAATGTATTTTTCATAATGAAGTTCTACGAATGCGCTGAGCCGCGAGTCGCGACGCGAAGACAAAAAATCTATTCTACTGATTTATTGTAAACTAACGGCTAAATAGTTTCAGTAGGTAAACTATCATTTTATAGAATTTAATTTCGTTGATTTTTATCATTTCATCGATCGCTATTTTATGCTGAAAGACATTTAATACGTTAGTTTAGGTTAGACTTGCGACTACCAAAAAAGGCACTTATGTGACGAGAAAAGCCTTTCGATGAAATGAAAAGTCTTGAAAGGTGAAAGGTGTTTCGATAAAACAACAAAGTACTCGTCTCGGTGGTTAAATAGTCAGTTATAGCACATATGGCCACAGTGAAGTAGTTTATTACATATACACGGATCTCCAAACACTGCCGCTGGTATGTGAGGCGTGAGTACACGTCACGCACAAGTATTGAGTAATGCCTTTATTTTGACGTGACAACACGCTTCCTCGTCTGTTAGATCACTGCTTCTTCTGAATGAATCGATGCAACGCCAAGGTCAGCGCCAGCCAAGTTCATGTAATTAGGACGATGATCTCGACACACGATTTTAATTAACTAAGCTTAATGTGCATCGTATTATGCTTACGCGTGTAGGCTATTAGCCAATTAGAGCAATTGTTTTCTTAAGAATATCCATGCTCTCCTTGAATTTAGCTTTTTAAGGATCTTTTTTTGTTTATCTTCTGACGGTTGTCGTAAAAAACTTTTGCCCCTCCTTTGAATTTTAAACGCGGCAGTTAAAATTGCGATAAACATGCAGATGAACGCACTGGAGTAAATCATAACACTTGCTACTAACAGGAAAATGTAAAAGGTAATTATTTAGAGAAGTAATAAAAAGAAAGAAGTAATTCAGAGTTAGGTATCGAAGTCATTTGTCATCGCGGTTGTTGTCGGCAGCCGGCGCCTGGGTATAACTCTGCTCCGTCCGAGCCGATCCGCGTCCAGGTAATAATGCCGATCTGCCCCGCCAACAAACTCCAAAACGGCCAAACTTCCAAACATTATCTTTTAATCCGAGCCCGACGCACAAATAAGACGCCGAGGTTCCACCGAAATTGTACAAACTTTATGTGAGACAAAATAAACTGACGCAGGAGATCGCGCCCTCATTTACTGTTTCTAAAGCTATGAGAATTTCTCATTAAAATATTCCGAGTGGAAGTCGGAATCCCGGTGCCCATTCAATTCCCTTTGAAACTAAATCACAAGTTTTGCCGGAGACTGACAATACGGTATTGAGTGTAAAAGTCGGTTGTCGAATTCAATTAAAAGCGATGGCTTGTTGGATGTTGAAGCGCGGTGTGTGGATGCGGCCGCAATATGGTAACTAGTTTTGTTACTCGTATTACACTACGGGAACAAAGGACTCGTAATAAGCAGGAAGGTATAGTTCCCGTCACGAGTGCCTCCCGGCTCCATCAACTGCTTTATTCATTGCTAATAAAGGGGTGAATAGAAATATTGCATACGAGCTCACCCCGCCCACAATATTGCACACAATTTACTCATACTACTCGAGGGCCCTCAGAGACCCTCTTATCCTCACAGTCATAGGATCCCTTAGGAGTTAATTACCAAATATCCATTTTTAATAAGCGCTTACGCAACAAGGGCCCGAACACTCAAGAAGTTTCAAGTTCGGTGTTTGTCCGCTTGTTGATGAGTCGGTAAAGTGTTTCGTGTGAAATTATTTGCATTAAGTAATTCCTAGATGGTTCAATTTTTATCAGGGTCTTTTAACAGATATTTATTTGCTAGATTTAATGAAATAAAACCATACCTAAACAAAATATAACACTCATATCTGTCCGATGATTTTCCAATCACTACGGCTTTTGTCTTCTCTCAAACTTGGTTACTTCAATCTCGATACGTTAGCTTAGTTGGTAGTTAGTGACTCTGCCTACAAAGCTAGCGGTTCTAGATTCAAATCTTTTTAAGGGCATATATTTGTGTGATGAGCGTGAGTAGATATTGTTCCTGATTCTTGGATGTTTTCTATGTATTTCTCTATGTAAGTAAGTTTACCGTTCTCGAGAACTCGAGTACTCGAGTATCTACCCATAGTACAAGCCTAAAGCTTACTTTGGAACTAGGTCAATTTGTCTGACTGTACCCTGTGTTTTTTTTTTACTTTCAGATTTATTTAAGTAAATTCTTCACGCATTCTTAACTAAGTTATAAATTGAGCAAACCAATGACGACAGCACGCATACCATGAAACTAGCGAACGCAAATTATGTTAAAAATAGTGCGTAAGAATCCCACCATGAAATGTATCTGGCGTAACGCCGGTACGCGGCGGCCGTCAACATCTTACTTTACGAGAACATTACCACGTCCCTGTAGTTCAAGGGCGTGCAGGCTGTAAGGAGGATTTAATTAACTAGTTTTTTATGGTTCTTATCTACATATCTGCTTAAGTACCCAGAAAGTAAGTTGTACTTCGTCCTCAGGCTTGCTTGAGTTATATTAAGGCCTTTTTTTAAATATTGCTGCAGTGATCTTGCTGCTATTTTCCAAGATATGCGGGGTAGACACTAATTTAGTAAGACATCGTATCCGTCTTAATTACGTAATATAATATAAAAAATTTAACGTTATGACTATAATAACGTATATGAGCAAAGCGATCTATTTTGTATTTCAAACGGAACCGAAATTAAGTGACATAACGATGTGCTGGTAAAACTGCAAACTTCCTGTGTGTCATCTTTTAATAGATGATCACATTAATCACTTACAACGCCAAGTATTTTTGAACCTAAATTGAGTCACATAATAACAATATTACGTTGTACCCTTTTTGCGTCGACACCTTATTTCATAAATTTTATCAATTTGTAGAGATTTCATTTCATTAATTCCCACATCAGGGGAATATAATTTTATGGTAACCAGAAATCTAACCTTTCCAATATAACCGTAGAGTAGCCTGAAAACAACAAGTCTTTAGAGAAAAAATATTCATTCTGTAGTCGTTTTTCTAGAATTTGTTCGGGCCATTAGAAAAGGCTTTCTTGTGGTCTGCGGAAGGGGTCAGTTTGAAGACAGTTTTCTAGGGTGATATTCTCCTTCAAAACGGCCTCATGTCAAGCAGGCGAAATCAGCAAGTTTTAAGCTAACTAATTAAGAAACAACACCTTAAAATATTGTTCAGGGGTTAACTTAAACTGTGGGAATGGGGGGCTTTACGACTGAATAGCAAAAAGACTGCATGGCAATAGGTTATCTGCCGCTTCGTAGCTTTTGTCGCTGACCAGGTGAGCCGCGTCTCATCTCGCCTTGTATTATGCTAATCAACTCAACAACTTCTCAAATAGAACGAAATTTAATTTCTCCACCAAGTCCGCCCGTTTAAAACTTTCTTTACTTGACTTATTCAAATACTGATTAATTTCGGGAACTCATTCTCAGTTTCATTGAATGAAACGAGTTTAATTAACACCCGAGAGTTCAATGTTGCCACTTTAGGAAATTAAAATTTGGCTTACTTTAACTTGGCCGTATCGAAATGCTTTTTAATATTATATTTTGTAGGTCTTCGTAAAGGTTGCTTACGTTGTTTATGACAAGATAATTGAATTTCTAGAAAAACCTTCGGCAACCTATCTTGTATTAAATCGTAGTCAAAAACAGCTCTCTGGAACTAATCAGCTTCTGTGAGTTAGGCTTGTGATAAATATTT
This sequence comes from Acleris sparsana, assembly GCA_923062465.1. Classification (NCBI taxonomy): domain Eukaryota; kingdom Metazoa; phylum Arthropoda; class Insecta; order Lepidoptera; family Tortricidae; genus Acleris; species Acleris sparsana. Next base: position 6,238,319 of record OV281289.1, read on the forward strand.
AATTATTTTACATTACGGGCGCGTACTATGAAAAAAAGTAAGATTGTTGTGTATGGGCCACAGATCCCAGTGGCTTATTCGCTTACTCTGTGGCAAAAAAAAAGAGGTGTTAGTGCTAATTTTGTCCTATCCTTGCAATATGTATTCGGCAACACAACATTGTAGTGATGCTAGAACCTTATTCAGAGATATCTATCGCGACCTTATCCTTTTACCTACCTCCAAGCAGCTGTTTTCGTATGGTTGTGTTCCGGTGTGGGGATAAGAAAAACCAATGAAATCACTAGCTTAGAAGCATTCCATCCTAATCCTCACGGATCAGGCAACTAGTTCGCCGTCTTAGGTTTGCAGTCTTCAGATTGTAGTCTAGAAAATCCAAATGTCTATGGGTCTCAGATCTCACTTATAGTTGGCCTGTGTTCTCGATAGATTACTTTCTCTATGCCCTGAAAAAAAACTCACTCTTAATCAAACTTTAGAATCTTATTTGCTGCCTCCTATTCCTTTTTAGTAAAGATATTAGTTGGCAAAGTGTAGAAGTAACAAAGATCTCCATCTCGAGCAGGAGATGGAGGTCTTTGGTACTTCTACTCTTCCTCTCTCATTTTTGATCCAAAAACCTTCGAATCTTTACCCTGCATGCGAACTACATATACAAATACACTCACGCCTCCATTCCCAGAGTGGGGTAGGCAGGGCTACAGGATTACCACCCACTCTAAAAACTTGTCGTTAATTATGCAACTAAGTTTTGCACAGACAGGCTTTAGATGTTCACCAGTGCGAGACCGTAATTGTTTTATAATACTGAAAATTCTAAATCTTACTCCATTCATTATCAATATCGCAATATTTAAACGTAGCGAATTAAGTGTTTCAAAATTAAAAGATGCCAATATGTCGAAATGTTAGTTTGTTATGATAATTGCGAACAACTTAATCTGTCAATATTTGGGCAACATTTTAATAGGCGGTATTTTAATAAATATTGAGTTACAGTGTTTTGAAACCGGTCCGGCGCGAGCGAGAATTCCGGTTTAGTGATGCGTTGCTTCTTCCTGCTTGTGTTTCTATAAAGATTAGGATATATCGCGGTGTATAAACCGGATGACCGTATGTTCTCCGTTTTGGCATTTTATGCAGGAGCACATTCTCAACCTTTTTATGCAAAAAAACTATGTTTAATCTACGTAGGCTAGGTTAGGTTAGACTTGTAACTACTAAAAACAATACCTCAAACTACTAATTAAATGGTTTAGATATCCTGAAAATATCATAGTTTCAGCAGAAAATTGCGTTCGATGATACAATCGATGATGTGAAATTCGATAAAATGATTTAAGGTTACCCGTTTAAGGAGCTAATAGTTTGCTATTTATGGCTTTATGTCACCAAAAGCATTCAAATATACCTTTTTTAACACTCAGTATAATGCGACTTTACAAATCGCCTAAGTAAACTACACGTATAGTGTACACGAACCTTGGTCGTGGCACCCCGGCGCAGGGTCACTCCGTCCCGCTCTCACTCACCTCTGACCCTATGCCTACACCCGTCCACTTACATAACCGTTATACCATTATGTCACTACATAATACCCGTCCGGAAGTCCACGTACATATAAATTGACTATTAATACTGTTTTGTTTGACGACCATTATATTTCAAATTAAGCTGTCAAATTCTTGATATTCGTATCTGTAAGGAGTTTTATATAAAAGCAGCACTTAAGGTATTACAAATGTCAGCGTGTTCGAGAAATACATAGCCTATAACGCAATAATGAGGTGTTAGACTACGCATAGGACTTTTCATTGAAAATTGCTCTTGACAGTCCAATATTGCTGGTAACAACGCTTTGGGGCTTTGCATTTAAAATACCCGCTTGATAAGATAACTAACCAGCTCAATCAAACATATTGCAGCTGAACTTAAAGGAGGACATTCCATTCAAATGCGATTCAAAATTGAACCTTCAAATATAAAGGTTTTTGTCTCCTTATCTTAAAATAATAGGACTTGAATCGATCGTAATAAATCGAGCTTGTAATGACGTCCTGATTTGAGATAACAAATACCGAATCGTAAATGTGATTTCGTCCTTAAAATTTCGCGTAATTATTAAGAACAATGATAAAGTTTGAAACGAACGATTTTAATTAAAAGTTTCATCTGTTTTTGTTCCAGAAGGACAGAGCTCTACCTGCCTGTTTGGTAAGTAAATAATTATGCCCGCAATAATTTCCAGTATTAAATAACAATTCGAGTCTCGGAATGAGTTTGTTATTTTCGGCTTAACGTTGTTTTTGTTAAACGCCATCGAATACGTTCGACGTTAAAAGGGGGTTTGTGGCCGAAACTGCAAATTCTGGCACTTTGGTACAACCGACTACAAAAAGATGTATCCACTTTTGGACCTTATTACAATGGGATAAGGTGAAAACGTGTATACATCTCTTTGTAGTCGACTGTACCTACTCGTATGGCGATGAACTATACATACCTCTCGTTCTCGGATATTAAAATATATCCCCTTAAAAATACGTTGAATGGCTTTTTCGATATTCTGAACGTGTTTATTCATTACATGTTTTAATGGCGCTCTGCTAGCAACGTCATTAAGGCACATGGTGAGCCCGGCTAATGAACGTGCGCGGGCATTTAACAGCATTATTGGGATCAAAGATTAACGTTGATTATGCGGCCGAAACACTTTATTGTTGGACATTTTTATTGAAAATGTTGTTTTTGACTATATAAATACATGTACCAACAAACTTAACAATATGACACGTAATTTAAAAGATTTGGTTCCTTGTAAAAACGGATAGTACATGTCAATATCGTTTCTCCTTTTTCGTAAATGAGCACAATATGATTTCCACACAATGGTTTTTCACCACATTCGCTACTCTGCACAGTCATTATTAGTGTACCTCCAGTTGCGATTCTTCCTATTCACTATTCTGCACAATCTGAATCCTATACAACACCGCTTAATCACATTCGCTATTCTGCAAAATCTACATTTGTGTGCAATAGCGATTCATTCTATTCGCATTTCTGCACAATCTAATTTCCGAGAAACAATATTGGTATGAACGTCGAAGAATCCAAAAAACCTACTTAGGTCGATGATACAATTGGTCTAACCCTTCTTTTATTCAAATTCCACTAGTAAAGCGCCTTAGTGAAAATAAAAACAATATAATTTAGTCAAATGATCCTATCGAAATTGATACCCGCATTAACTCTACCAATTTTAACTGAAACAATGGACCTAATAAGATGTGACTGGCGCAGTCGGTGAAGCCACCACCACCACCCGAGCCCAAAGGTAGCCCAGTTAGATTAACTCGCATGTCTTATTAAATTGGGCTCCAGGCATCGGAAACTATCGACCCCGGCGCCGGCGGCCGTCGGAAATCAAACTAATCGATTTTCATTTCGCCGACAGGAAATTAAATCCTTTGAGAGTCGTTCTCGATAACGGATTTCAGCTAAGCACGACACGTGTTCTGCCGCCCAGCCGTTAGTATATAGCGCGGGTTTTTAGGAGTCCACTTAGTTTCGGGAAAGTGAGGTGCTTCAATGAAATTAGGTTTAAGGAGATAGTACATGTTTCGTTTTGTGTAGTCATCTTGTTACTTTGTAGGTGCTCTGTGAAATCCATTTTGACCCTTTGTTAATTCAATCCTGGGATAGGTACTTTGATGAAGTGATCTTAAGCTGTGTTTTGATGTTGTGATAAGATTATTCAACAAATAAGCAATCAATATTACTTACAGCTTTTAGCGCTCAATATACACAATTTGTTTCCCTACCGTAATTCCAATCGTTCCCCCTACCCGGCGTATAAAAAGCCAAGCTTTTGTAATCCTTTTATTATAAATTCCCCATTGCACCGCACCGCAAATACTCGCAATAAATTTCCCATAAACTCGTTATTAGGCATGATTACGCCACGCCATGCAAAAAATCCGATACAACAAATACCGATTCGACGGCCACCTGCGCCCAAAGCGATCACTTGAACTACACTTTAAAAACGTTTTATTATCGCAGTGTATAATGTTTGACATTTAAAACACGCTTCATTTATGGATTGACATTTCTTAAATCTGACATTGGAAATCTGAAACGATTTCAGATATCGTTGCTCAATTGTCGACCTGCAGAACCAATAATTCAATGGGCAATCGTTCTTGACCGGTTTTAATAATACTCATCGAGTCGTTTGCGCTTTTATTAAATTTCTCGCCGGGCCCATCTAACGCCCGATCCGAAGCTTTATATGAAATTGAGTTTCTATTTATTCTATTCATTTGGAATTCGGGCCGGCAGAAGTTAGTTATTTAGTTCAGGTTTGGGTTCAGAACAGATTCGCTCCCGGGAGAAAAAACGAAAAGTAATTAATATTTTACTGTAATGCAGTAAGTAATAACATGGTGCTATTGTACTATACTCGTAAATCTGCATGTTTATCTCTTATATTCCTATGAAACTTCTAAATATTTTTATTACGTTACAAAATAATGTAACAAAGGGTTGCTTTCAGTGACGAAAAATACTTCCTTCCTTTCAAGTTTTTGGTATGTCCAAATATAGATAAATTCTTGTCAAGAATGGCACACTGCGATGGCTTTATAAGAACTCGGCAGCAGGCACAGCCTTTGATAAAAGCCCTTTAAATAAAAATAATGCGATGGTATTTATTTGACAAAAAGTGTATGTTATTGACAGTTTCCTCGGCCCGCGTTCCTAAAGGGGGAAAAACATTTTTGGTAATATTTATTAACCCCATAGTTTTTGCGTTCCTCATTTTCTGTAACTGTACAAGTAGGTAGGTAGGTCTATCCAACCGCTTTTTAAAAATTCGTCGACTTAGTTGGTCCTAATGCTAGCCATGCAGAGTTGCTTGCTTTTGTTTAAAGTAATTATTAAGCCGGAATAGACATGAACTATCTCAAATCTGTTGTGTCTGAGTTAATATGTTATTTATTCTTTCTGAAAACCATTATATTGCTCAAAATTACAACACCGTAGATCAAACACCCTATGAGATGCTCTAAAGCTTCCTCCAGTTTTATAAACATTACAATGAAATCTTTGCTTCATTTTCGCAAACTGCTGTTTAATACTGAGATGTTATGAAATAATAATACTGAAACTCAATACCTTAGGAATACTTCGCCTTGCCATAAATTGTAACATGACACTATCACCCTCAGAAATCTGGTAAACGACCAAACGTCCCGACCCCATTAGCCCAATCCTTGATAATTGAGAAGACTCTGTTGACGTCACTAAGTGCGCTTCAGTATTAATGTTGTTTATAAAAGTAATCTGATAGGTATGGGGCTATGACATGTTCGCAACACTTCGATTTGTCCCGGGCCGGGCGGCCTCCCGCGGGAAATTACGAGTAAGAAACGAGATACCACTGACCACGTCTAGATGCGGGCTGCTGTGCGTGTTCACGTCACAATGTATTTCTAATAACGGTTGTATTTTTTATTTCACGTACGGCTCAGGGGTGGAAATGACAGATTTAATAAAAATAAACGCACAGGCGCTATATTTTATAACAATATTGCTTTTGACAGGTTATAGAATTGTTTTAAATTCTTTTTAAGGTTGTAAATAAATAAATAATGCAGCCGCCATTAGAGTAGAGGCCCAGATATACTGCCTCTCAAAGGAAAAAGAAAAGACCGTATTCGCATAAGAACTTTGTATTCATATACCACATTTAGGACAGCAGAGTAGAAAACAGGATGGAAGGGATTCAAAGATATTTGTTATCTAGGCCGAGTTGCATTCTAACGTAATGTATTTGTAGAAAAGGGTACACATATTGACGTAAGCTAACATGTGTTAAGTCGTAGGGTTACGAAATGTGTCAGCTTCTGGTATACTACTGATGAAAATGTTTTGTCTCGGCAGCTTCCGTGCATCTTCGAAAACGCTAACTATATTTATGTCGTATTGAGGTTTTTGAGTTTTTAATTTAACGTATTTTGTCTATATCAGAGTAACTACTACAATAAATAAAATATCTAGGGACAATCTCACATAAATTGGCATTATCCCAAACTAATTGCTTGTTGTTGGTATTAGACAATAATGATATAAATACTCATATAGAGAAATATAATACTTTAATGCATATAAAAACATCCAAGACTGATAAACATAACATAAATATTTTCCCATGCCGGGAATCGAACCCAGGACCGTTAGCTTCATAGGCAGGGTCACTACAAACTAGGCTATCGCCACTTTAAGAATAACAGTTTTTAAAATAATTACGGTGATAATAAAAACTTTTTGCAATTACAGTAAAACCAGATGTTATTAATAAGTATTAGATCATATTTAAAAACTGTCAAAAATATGCTTATCTGGTTGTACAAGTTGACGCTTACCCCCTTAAAGCCAGGGACAAGCTCAAACAAGCGTTGCAAACTGATTACTTGCTATTGGACAACTAGTTTACATATATGTATAGACTAGCTTATTTATTGAGTCAAGTATAAAAATGAACTAAAACCCCAACTAGCTTATGACGTCAGCGTGCTAGCTAACTAGCTTAAAAAGCTGTCTGCGATTAGCTAGTTGCTAGCTGGCTAGAATTATTCACTATCTTGGCTTGAAACACTAGCATTGAACCGACGCGCTGTGCAGTGTATTACTGGCGTACATAATACCTACCACCGAATTTGAATCGTTGCTTTATGTTTGTGATATAATTAAAATAACAACATTGGTTTTTTATTTTTTCGTCACACCATCGACTAGTAATACAGAATGAAATGTAGTAAACTTTAGCAACAAAACTTAATGAAGGAGGCTTCCAAAAATAAACCCCCGAATGAATGCACCGAAATGACAGCAATTTCATTAAATTTATGACTTGTGCAATTATTCTAATAATAGCTGAGTGAAAAAACATAAGTATTTTATTGTATCTATACCCGATGAAAATAATTTCTTCAACGCGCTACAAAATGTTTAACCTTTTAAATCTCGAATTTTGAAGCCAAACCAAATTTATTTCAACATTTTCAGAGCTTAAGGCCTCTTTGCGTCACGTCATTACGTACCTACCCGCAATAGTTGAGCTTTTATGGTTGCCCGTGGAACTTTTTGAATGCGCTCAGTATCGAAGTTGTGCTTTAAACTAGAGCTTTTTGTTCATTTAATGCCGTTATGCGCTTTTATAGCACGGTCAGCGCACGGAACTGATGTTTCTGAAAGTTTTGTTGGTATTTTTTTGTGAACTGCTAAAGTTTTTCGTAAAACCTGTTAAGAAAGCTCTTGGAACATCTAGTTAAAAATACTTTATTTTTTGTACTTATTAGACGTGCAGTTTTTGCTAATATACATAAAATAAGTTACAATAAACTCTATTAAGCGTCTATTCTATTATGTATTAAATGTCATATCATTATCATATTGTGAGCGTTAAAGAACCTCTTACTCACATGACAGTAAAATGAGCCGTATTGTAAAAATAGACAAAGGAATATGTTTTTGAACGCAATGTGGGTTAATCAAAATAGAATAGACATAGTGACTGCAAAGCACCCTACATCCAAAACAAACAAAGCTAAGAAATTCAAAATATATATTACTAGTGGTAATAAATATATGCACTAAGAAGGAGTTGGTTGAAAGTCGACGCCCCATGAAAAAGAACGGAAGGAAAAACGAAACGCGTTACGTCTCTTATTCTTCTGCCTACGCAGTTCTAAAAAGAGGATCTTAATCGATAATCGCCGGTGCTAAAGATTGAGTTGAATACTTTATGCGACTGATAGAGATACCCTTACATAACCTCCCGCTCTCTTCGCCCACTAGCTTTTGTGTGTGCAAATTACCATTTATTGACGGCGGAGTTCGAGCTCGCTATCCTTAGCAACGATTCGATGCGATGGAGGGATGCTGTTCTTATTGTTTACCTACACTCAGGAGCAAAAATACCGGGTCAGAGTGCGTTTTTCATACAAACGAGACTATTTCGAAGCCTTGATTCCTCGCCAGGGGTTGTTTTGAGTGAGGTTTAATGGTGGATACTGCGAGGTTCAATAGAGGAGGTCATAAGTTCTTAAGATACCTAACTGATCGCACAACCATTTAACACCGCAGCGGGAAAGTTTGGGTCAGCACTTGGATTTCCTTACATTTTATTGCCATTTTAGATGTTTTTCTGAAGTTTTGTATGAAAAACGCACTATGACCCGTTATTTTTGCTCCTGAGTGTAGCTGCGTCCACGTCTGTATATTTTATCGATTATAGCGCCTCTTAGGAGTGACCAATAAAAGATCCATCTTTACATGCGGCATTAAAAATAGTTAAGTAAGACACAGATAGGATTTTTTATTCTGCGCACTTGGTTATTGATTAAGGTTTAGGTCCAATTAGTATAAAAAAAGGTCTTTCAGTTACGACTTGAAACTTCTTGTCAAATAAAAATGACACAAATTCGACAGATATAATATCTTGTCATCATAGATATTTTAAAAAGTGCAAACCTTATTTAACCTTAGGGGAAAGACCATTTATTTGATTGACTGTACATCCTTTGCTTGTAAACTCGTTACGCATAAGAATAATTATAAAAAACCACTATATGTACCAACTGCACGGTATAGCAATACCTCTGCATAAGAACCGCAAGTTTGCATAAAATTAGCTTAAAATTCATCGTCAATCGAATAAGGGTAGAGATCCACTTCAAGTTCAGTCCGCAAAATACCAAATCTGTTGACAAATTACAGGAAAAAACTAGTTGAATTATCAATTAACCTGTTAGTTGTCGTATCGGGTGCTTAGTTATGCAGTCAAGTCACACTTATAAGTCGAGTAACATTGACGAGTGCAGCTTAAGGCCGCAATGCGTTACTTCTTCACAGTATGCAGCAGGTTCATCTCGCTCCGCTTCCCTTGACACGCAAAAACTGGTAGTGAACAAGTTGGTATTAGTTAAACATAGACATTTCTTTAAAGGAAACTCGTCTTAAGGACAACGCAGTACAATAATTAACGTAATGGTATACGAGTATATCCTTTGTTCTACGATTTGTTGATTGTAGGTTTGTATGAGGTCAATTTGACAGGCATTTCTATAATGCGTAGTTTATCCAACAGGCTATGAATTATAATAATTGCACACAATACATGGTTTAGACATTTACATAGTATATATTGTAAAATTACTCTGCAATGAGGTTCTTGTTCGAATTGCTGGTAGATTCACTCCATATTACCGCTGTGTATTAGCCCTCATGTGGCCAATTCATTGAAAATTTTGAATTTCGAATAGGATTTTATAAATTTAGCAACAGATGTGATACGTGTGCTAATATTGATGTTATAACGGACCTTCATACAACAATACTGAAAATAAATTCAATAAACAATAGACAAAATAAACTATGCACGTTTAAACACAATAGCAGCACTTCTATACCTCATTAGTTTTGCAAATTATTTACGGTATGACATCCTACAAATTGCATTCACTTAGCACAACATTATTTTTGGAAACATTTCGTAATATGACGCAAAATGGACAGGACCCGCTTTGCTAAAAGGCCTTAGTTTTACCGAGAACTGTGATCTGTCAAAATAAGGCACTTGTCGGCGTGACAGCTCAGACATTTCAAAACCATTTTGTGAAATTTCACTGACGTTTGTTTACCATAACAAGACTAGCCTTTAAAATAAAGTAACTAATTTACTATAATTCTATGTTATACTATTGAAACAATAATATTTATTTAGTAATAATTACAAATCAAAGGCTGATTAAGGATTAATTATTTTTATTTTAACAAAACAAACAATGAACCTACGGATATAGATGACTCTTAGTCACATACATCTAACCAGCCTGTTATGTATTTATGTATTAATTCGTTTTTAGTCAAATAATGATATTGCACCCAACAAGACGTTGACTCTAATTATTTATTTAGCAAAATGCATGCAAAACCAAATTCACTTTAATCAATTAGTTATACTAGGAACCAAATTTCTAAAACAAAACGCCAAATAATAAAGTAAACAACACAGACGCGAGAGAAATAGAATCCGTTTGACGAATTTAGCAAAACCGTGTCTAAAACAAGGTGACAACACATCAAAAGAGCGTTGGAATACTTTCACTCGAACGCATGCGTTAGTTAAAAGGAAAAGTGTCACATACTTACGAAACCTGCTTCTGTCTCGTATCATTAGAAATAACAAATTATGCGTGAATATGACAAAAAATACGCAAACATGCTCCGCATAATATGATGTGCTGGGAATACTTTTACAAAGACGTAAAAGTTTTTGCTATATTTATCTCAGTGCTGCGGAGTTTTCGAGAGGCTGGGAAGACGCAACTTTTTCATTATCAGAAGTGAACGCGGGTGCAGTGTGGCCGGCGTATATTTATGAGCTAGCTTTGGAGAATGGCTTTCAGTTATTAGCATAAATAACAATAAAATATATTTTTTGGTTAGGATCCTAACTTTAATATACTATAAATGGGAAAGTGTGTTTGTTGGTTTGTCGGTTGTTTCTTTCAAGCAGCAAAGGGGTAACAGATCTACATGACTTTTACATCAAATTGCTTAAATTTACATATTCTTCATTCTAAAAAATATTTTCTTGAAAAGGAAAACGTACAAACATAGTTTTTCAAGATATCTACAAACTCATTTTGTATGAAAAATATTAGCTTCACAATCCTCAATTCCTCATACGGCCGAACCCTATATTCAAACCGCGGATAGGATAAGGCTTACTTCGGGTTAAAAATTGACATTTTCCCATACAACATGTGTCAAATATTAATCCGAAATAAGCCTATCTGTCCGCGGTTAGAATATTGGGTCCGGCCGTTAAACTATTTTGATGTGTCTTTAGACGACATGGGTATTAACATTTATATAGACGAAAATAAAAATATCTTATCCATTAACCTACCGCCAAACAGCAGTGTTCGCATTGTTGTGTTCCGATTTGGGGATAAGACAGCCGGTGTAATGACTAGCATAGAGGCATTCCATCTTAGTCCTCAGGGTTGGCAGCGCATTTGCAGTCTTAGGCTTGCAGTCTTGTGAATGCGAATATCTATGGGTCACAGTTTCCACTTACCATCAGGTGGCCTGTGTGCTCGTCAGCCTTCCATATGCCATAAAAAAAATTATATATATCAGAAATATGTGCGATCGGGTTTTTATTAACTTGCTTTTGATAGACTTGTATATTGGTTAGTTCCAAGAGGATAAATAGTATCGCACTCGTACACTCAGTTGGCTTACGTTTCACTTATATTTTCCATAGCTAATGCAGTAATTAGCTTATTAGTATTCCCTTAAATGAATATTAAATTAATGGCTTACACGTAATACGACTAATTAACAGCTTACATAGCTCATAAGCCACCTGGCCACAATTCAAACTTATACATTCATAATACACTAAAACGGAACAAGAAATTTCTGCGTATACTAATATATATTAATATTTCGTTCCGATAGTGTTGGTTACGTGAACTAATATAGGATCGGGTAGGATAGACGGACAACAAAGTCATATGGGGGCTTATTATGACTGCGTTTATCGCGTGATAAAGTGTGGATAAAACATATGTCACTTTCTGACACTTGTGTAAGTACGAGAGTGACGTATGCTTAAAGCCCGCAGGTAAGGGTTCAAGAGCCCTATTCTAGTCGATAAAATCTATTACGTTCGTCGTTTTGTTTCTAACTCGGCTGCCAATACTGTCAATTAAATAAGAGCATGTCAAAAGCAACAAAGTTTAACCGACAAGAATTGAGCCCCAGTTTGGCGGTATTGGGTAAAGAATACTAGAAACGCATATTGACCAACACAAAAGCGTCAGCTTGACTGCACATAATGCGCAAGATTAAAAACATTATTCAAATGCGTAAAGTGCGTATTGCGAAGATCCATAACAATTCGCAGCCCTTGGCGTTTCCTGCGTTGCACAATTAAGATTCTAGTGTGGTGGTGTACAGTGGGTCAATGTCCAGGCGGCGGGCGCAGTGGCTCGCCAACTACTTATATTTGAATGCTGTGTTCATTCAAATACAGATAAACACATGTCTGTATATAATACTCTGGAGAATGCTCGAGACAGAATAAATGTTTGTAAACGCCAGCCAAGTGGAAAATATATTGATTAAAAATAGAAGAAATAAGGTGAACACCCCAGACAAAGTGTATTAGTGTACTTTTCCATACTTCGGATGAAAGCAATTTATCCGAGTAATAAAAACTGCAATGGAGCATCAAAAGCCTTTTACATAAAGGCTATTACCATCAGATAACTGAAAATCCTTCAAAGGTTATTAATAGTAGCTAATTGGACTTAACCTGTTCCCTAGCCGACAATAAAGTCATATTTACTCTGGACATATTTATAGGTACCTACGTTCAATTTACAATTACTTATAACCGCGAGCGCCACCAAACAAATAATTGCCCTCACTTACGTATTTAATACACAAAAACCCGTACAATTTACGAAGCAATTATTTCGCCGGTTACTCGCATTCATATAAAAATGTACAAACAATGGATTTGGATGTAATGAGTACTCTGGATTCCAGCCTTTTGAATAGAAAACTCGACCTTCACGCCCCGCGAACAATCATTAGATATATGATTATTCTGTAAATGATTACTGCTCAGTCGCAGGAAAGGGAAGTAACGCTAGCACCTCACTCAAGGTGTCGGATTATAGCTCTTATTACGCACTAAGGAATGTAATTCACTGCAATTACTGTGTCATATTTTCATACAGATAGAGTAATTGGCACTTGTCTATAAATTAAAACATTGAATTAAGAGCAAGCGATTCTTAATTGAGCGGGAATTCGTTATAATTTTAATGGCCTGACAAATTGTATGCTAACAAATTAAATATGCAATGTCTTAAATAATTGGCGTAGAAGCAAACGAGGCAAAAGTAAATGATAGATCATTTTATTTCTATTTGTCACGCGTCAACTGTTGCGCTTAAGAAAGCGTTATTAAATTTGGAACCGGCTCGTGCTCGGTGTTATAAAATATAATAATTACAAACCTTAAGTCACTACTTATATAATGCCACGCAATAACAAAAAGATGGAATAATAGATAGTTAATTTCTCTCGGCTCTCTCTGTTGAGATTTACTTTCATTACAAAAATGGTTATTAGGTAAAACATCTCGGTGTTTCGCACGTAATACTTTCTAGGCTGCGCCTGCGGCGCGTCGCGGGCGCACCGCGTTATCTTCTCTTTATATCGGACGTTTCGACACGGCCACCGTTTCCTAACCAGCAGGGCCGCACGCGCCACATATATTTTCATGCTCCCGTGACCGCCTAATTCGTAACTTTTCCACCTAAACTCAGCTATAAACTCAACGGTTGCAAAACCCTACAATACACTCAATGCCACCAAAAAGAAAATCGGTACTACACTCTGATAATTTTGTACGCCATTACAGTTTCGCAAAAACTGTTCGCGTTTAGCTATGCCACTTATTGTCTGTTGGCACATAAATCACCTGTTAGTTAATTGGAACATTTCCAGTGACACAATGGACGTAACGTAACAAAAATGAGAAGTGACATTTTGTATTAATACCAATAATGTATTCGCAAATTTATGGAAGCATTCAGAGACGGGCGTACGGAACGACCCTTCAATTTCCTTTTCAGCCTGAATCCATTCACGGGGCGAAAGCATTTCCCTGCGCCTTCGAACTTCCAATCAGAGGCTCTCGAATAAAATGTATTATTATGAAATAGGTCCTTATAATGGTAGACGAGGTGAATATTAAAACGTATTCTTTCATTATCAGCATTTCTCGAAGCGTGAATCGATTCTGATTTAAATAAAAAGGGCTAACGCGTGATTAGGAATGTTCCGCCAAGATTCTCGAGCAAAATAATTAAAGAGCTAAGTGCGATAAAGTTAAACAGGCTGAGTGGACCGTCGGGGTTAATAATTAATGCTTTTGCCTGAAATGAAGGAAGGCAAAAGAGACAGTTTCTGTACAAAATCTATTTGTCTAAGTTTGTTAAGGTGCGGGAGCGGCTCCTTTCCGGAACACTCCTCGTTAAGTCGCGCTTAGTTAGCGTCGCCTCCGCGCTCGGCGGAAACGTACGACCGCACGCTCGCATCGCAAACCCTAAAACGTCATACAAGTGTGTAATACTAATAACAGTAAAACTTTCCAGACGTCTACCAAACAGGCTTCAACACTGGTATTTTAATTAGTTTCCTTATGAAGCTATCAATTATGAGTCATCGAGATGGCTTATATTAAATAGGACTACTTAGTTCTGACGTTTATTGCGGTACTTGTTACCATACGTATTATCACGTCATTGATGTTGATTCTCAAGGTTACAGTGATAAAAACGTGTATTAATTTTATCTTACTATGATGATTGAAAGTGTTCAGGTTATTATGTGTACTTATTATCAAAACCGCAGCAGTCACAAAAAATGTTAGTGAATTGTCTGTTAAAAAAATAACAGAGACGTAACGCAGAGATTTGAACACGTGTAGTAGTGTACACACGCGACACATTAAGTATTCGCGGCGAAGGCTAGATGACGCCGCTCGAGATTGCTCGCCTGGAGAAAGAGGTCTCTTTATTAATGCACGAACCCGCTCTGACCCAACTAACTTTAAGAAAACCGCGTTTAGCGTTAGCTGCTTCGCTCTTTAGTCTCGGGCAAGATAAACATGTTACATCTTGACTTGACACAACTCGCGCTCTGAAGCTTTATACTGTATCACGTTAGTAATAGAGTACAAAAGTAGACTTTTTGTTCGACTATACGAGTAATGAATCAAAAAGCAAGTGTTATTCTTAACTTAAATAGAGCAGAGAATTATTACCCACGCGAGAAACTCTAGACGATAAATTCTCGCTTTGGCCGAACCGGACTATTTCCGACTACCTGTCCGCTGCGAGTTTAAAGAAAATTACACAGTACGATGAAAGCCGGCGAGACCGTATTAACTCGAACACTGTCATTAACAAAATACGCTTTCGCGTCGAGCAGGAGCCCGCATTGTTTATCAGAATTATCGCGCAATCGATGACACGTATTTGAATAACAAAAGTTACCTTCAGCGTTAATGAAATTGTTTATGCAAATTTGGTGTTATGCGGATCTGCGCATGATACATTATTATTAAGTCCAGTGCCGACGCCTCTACTGAAGACAGAACAATGGTTCCTTCCTGCACGAGCGGGAAAGTAAGGTGTTGCCATCTTTCCGTCACCATATAAATAACGCTATCTCATCCCAGCATCGCCGCTTTATATGCGCATACGCTAATAATGTCGCATTAGCTAAAGAACGTCTTTATCTCTAGCTGTTTAGAAAGTAATGGCACAAATTGATACTCCTTTGTGAGGCATAATGATGAAGGATGGATGGAGTCGCTCTCGTAAATAATGTTTATGTCAATTTATCTCGCGATGTGTTACGAAACAGCTACGAATGTAAATACCCGTCTTATGTCAATTCATATATCAATCAATGGATTCTTTATGATAAAATGTATTATAAGATCTGAATGTTTATTTACCTGTAAACTTTAGAGATCGGAGCCTGCTAGTTGTCGAGTTTACTTTTACTTTAGGTGACAGACCTGTGCTTGCAGCCTGTCATAATCAATTTGCATTCGGTCACGGTGCAGTAACGGTCATCACGTCCTAGGCGTTTCTGAGTGTCTCGAGCCAATTGAAACTTGAAAAAAATGTTTCAAAAGCCCTGCCTGCGTTTCTAAACGCCTTGCACAATAATATCTGTTCCGTTGCCAGAAACAAGCGAGAACTTTGCGAAACTTGTCGTGATCGCAAAACCGCAGCTTTTCCGCGTCGAGCAGTTTTATTACTGGGGCCACTTAGCCGCCAGATATTTCAAATCTGTTGTTATTAAATTACCGGCGTACGTGGCGATGCTGGTGCTGATACAGCCTGTATTGTTGTACGTAACCCCGCACCAAACAACTCACAAGTCGGACACTTTCTAAACAGGTTCATTTGACTTTAAATTGCAATTTCGAACTATAAATTCAAGTTTGCATATATGCCCGGAATTAATATTCAAGCATTAATCAATTACCACGCTGTAACTTTAATCGGTATCATCTATATTAAAAGCGGGTAGTTAAGTATTATTAACGACGAAGCTTGTTGCTATAATTAACGCGATTTCACTCACATACAGACAGCAATTTTCCTTGCCGTTATTTTTATTGCATTTTAGTTCAACGTTGCATAAAAGCTTGCATATTTGCAACCAACAACAAACTACGAGCTGCCACTGACCATAAGCCAGGCATTTACTAATTTACAAGCCGTTATTTCCTTTATGGCGTTAACGATTCGATTACGCTATACATTGCCCGCTCCAGATTCGTTGCATCTTTGATGCTGTAAGCAGAATTGGTAATGGATAATTGAAGAGTAGAATTTCTCGGATGCAGGAGAGTTTCGATGTAGGCCCGACTGGTATTGAACGGGGCCGTAGGCTCTCGGTCAGAACGCCGCAAACTGGTTTCATTATCAAAAGTCAATAACTTTGATCCATTCGAGTCACGGCCAAGACTCCGGCAACAAACGTAATAAGCAAAAGCATTGTTAACTGTTGCAGTTGTCACTGCGGCCTTGAAAACCTGTAGATTTACACCTTTATGTTTATATTTAGAAAAATATTAAATTATGCCCTATTCCCAATGATTGTGCATACGTTATATGTTTGAAATATCTTTTACATCAACAGCAATTTAAGATAATTGGAATGGTTTCATTTTAGAAAGGACATGAAATCGTACGTTTATGCATTAGAAAATGTGTACAAAATTTGATTGACCGTTATAACCAAACCACACCTGTTTAACTCACCAATGAAAACGTTACGTAAAGACAAATTACTCTATTCCAAATACAAAATAGGTAGGTGAGCAAATAATAGGCTTGGACCTAAAATTACTATTTTTAATCAGAGACCACAGATAATCTATTGCGTCATCAACTTTCTCTCGCAAACATAAAAATATTTTTAAAATTAGAATGACTTAAAATACAATGATATCAGCAATAGCAGCAATAGGTTTGAACCACAGACCAGCTATATATGATATATAGATATGCTAGGGTATATTGTCTATGGTTTAAACGAATACGCGTGTGTAGGTCGTAAAACTCTCGCCAACCATAGAAAGTTACAAATTGGATTTACTTGATTAAGTAACGAGAGTGATTGAATAAATGTCAGAATTGATATGAGGCTCGGTTTAAGTAATAGAAGACATGGGGCGAGGCGGCTGGTGAGTAATGACGAAAATGAAATCTTCCCGGGGTAACCAAGAGAGAAAGGGGAAATGGAGAAATTACTGATATTGTGTTAAGTTCGGAAATAATTTTCGGGATAGCGTTTATTTATCCTGTCTCCTGAAAACATACTGAATAACAACTAAATACTGAATAGGTACTTAATACTGAACTCTTTTTGGACATTCATTCATCTTCTACTTATCGAGACCAAAACCAAAGTAATGCATTCGTTGGGCTTTAATTACAGCGGAGATCCTGTTGCCACCTTCTGACTCCATCGAATCAGCTGCTCGATACCATAGTTTTATCTTACTAATATTATATCCCGTGTGGTTGCCGGGTTAGAATAGTGCCACTCAATGTCTTCCGTGGATGTCGTTAGAGGTGACTAGGAGAATATAGGCTTGTAGTCCTGAGGCGATGGACTTTCAACCTGTCACTAATACGATGGTAAACATCTTAACCTATTTGTGCAAAATGTTTTTTTTAGTATTTAAAGTAGTAAGGTAATTCTGTAGCTCTGCCTACCCCACTCTGGGATTACAAGCGTAATATATGTATGTATGTAGGAAGGTATGTATGTATGTATGTATAAATGCGATAGTTCGGATGTTCGTTTCGCCAGAACGGCTGAACGGGTCTGGATGAAATTTGGCACAGAGATAGATTATAGTCTTAAATAGCACATAGGATTCATATCCCGGAAAATTTGAGAGTTCCCGAGGGACTAGCGGTAAACGACTTGTTAGTAGTAGGAGTCGCGCGGCCAAAGCTAGTATTGCATATTTTGAGCCTATAACGATAGCGAAAAGTAGTTCAAAATTGACTAGCAAGATTCGAACGAGAATGACAGACATACGAACGAATGTATAATGTCATTATTTTGGTGTTTCTATTATAAATATTTATTTAAGTACTTAATTACGTAGCAACATTATGAGTTTAAAATGTAATTTATGTTATATTCACTTATTAAAGTTTCATCCATGACTTACATTTGACTTTAGTTTTAGACATTAAAAGGGTCATAAAACGAATTATATTCGTATGATTATAATTAAAATATTAATCGTATTTTAATTATATATGTATGGAATTTAACAAAGAACTTTAAGTACGCCGCCGGCCCATATCTATGTATTTATGTATGTATGTGTATTATAAGTATTTCTTAATTACGATACTTTTTACTTTGCAAAACCAAATAAATAGTCTTATGCCTTGAACTTTTTATTTAGCATCTTTTCAGATCAGTCGAGGAACAATATACAGCAAAATGCAAAAATGAACTGAGCTGAGATTCTAGGCGGTAAAAAACTACATTGTCTATGAACTGTTATCGTATTATCAACGTTATAGCTCTTATTTACTTGACAGTAATGCGGCCGAGTTAAATACCATATCTGAGCGGCTATTGCCTAACGCACTCGCAATCGCAATCGTTTTCATTTTGAAAATCGAAGGCTTATACAAAATGAAAACAAATAATTGTTCTGCTTTGAAATCGATTGCGATTTCGAGTGTGTTAGGCAATAGCCCCTCAGATCAAAGACGATATGGTTTTTACCGCCTAGATAGAATAGAACAGGTGCCCTAGAGAATAGGTGCCCTAGAGGTGACATAATTTCATTTGATTTGGGTTTTGCCTAAAAGTAAGACTATATGACGCTACAGTTAAGTAACGTTAACATTTTAGGGCCAGAATATTCACCTGCACGTCAGCAAACATGCTTGTGGTTTTTGCGGTTATTGAATTCATCAAGGTCTTTATAAATCCGGAACCAATTTAAAAGTGATATCATATGTTTATGAATGTGTTGAAATCAATCAAAGTGCTGACGTGAATTCATTGTAAAATATTGTTATTTATTTATCAGAACAACAGCTCTTTGCCGAATGCCTTAACCTCAGATAAAAAAAAAGGCATAGTGAGGGCAAACGAGCACACACCTGATGGTAAGTGGAAACTGCGACCCATAGCCATTCGGATTCACAAGACTGCAAGCCTAAGATATTACAAGTTATTGTCTTTTTGCGTAAGTGACTAATTAATTTTGTAGATTTTGAAGGGAATAAAGGATAGTCCTGTTAGGCGATGGGCTTCCACCTGTATCTAATACACTGGTAAAACATCTTATTCTAATTGTGGAAAAGTGTTTGCAGAATTATCAACAAGTTTTTAGAGTTGTTTGGTAATTCTTTAGCTCTGCGTAACCCAACAAGATTCAGAGAAGAAATAAATGCGTGAGTTTATATGTGTGAAGAGTACCTACCGCCAAGCAGTAGTATTCGCACTGTTAAGTTCCGGTGTGGGGATAAGATAACCGATGAAATTACTAGTATAGAGGCATTCCATCTTGGTCCTTAGGGTTGGCAACGCAGTCTTTTGATTGCAGTCTTAAAATTTGTACTCGGTAACGCTGTTTTTAATACTTTTTAAACTGAACGACTAGAAAGGAAAACCAACAAACGCGTTCGCATTCGTAATACCAGCTACAATATAAAACTAGAAAACAGTCAAATAGAAGCACAATTATTATCGAAATCGCCATGTCATGAATAAAGAAAAATAACTATTTAGATTATACTAATCTCTGAAATTCATTACATTACCATACCCTAATTACTTTGACATAGTTCCCAGACGAAAATAATTGACATTTATTTAGCAACAATACTCACAGAATCAGCGCAGACAAAGACAGTTATTTAACTAAGTAGATAAAAATAGTTCTCCTTCAGCGTGTAATTCAATTAGAGGCATTGATAATCACTGAATGGAACTGCAAATCATTTCAGATGTTACTCAGCAAGAACAAACCGTTTTAATTAGCTAATGTACGTGAGAGACAGGCTCGTGAATAATCGACTATATTTCTACACAAACAAAAGGTTTTAGTCGAACAAGTCGGTATCTAGATGTTCGTGTTTGTGTTAGATATCCCTGAAAAGGTTGAATCTGTAAGATACTTTTGTTGTCATTAACTTAATTAAGGTCAGTTAGAAAAAATACTCCGTTGTGCAGAAAATTGTCGCGCCGCGCTGGCGTGGTGCCCACTGTGCTACGAAGGCTTCAGCGGAGAGACGCGGGATATTGGAGATGCCCAAATATACCTACTAGAAAATATTCATCGTTTATTTTATCCAATGTTATTTATTATCCACCAATAGGAGACCACCTGCACTGAGCGACGCTAGGAAAATTAAGTAATCCTATTGGTGGTTTTTTTTCGCGCACCGCTGCTAGCTTGCACAGCTCTGGTGGATACGCACCCTAATGGTACATAACTTTTTGTTAATCGACCTTTAACAACAAATGCAAAGTTTTAGTAGCATTGGCCTTAATTTGGGTAATAAATAAGTATATTAACTAAGTAAACTAAGAAGAAACAGAGCCCTTTGTTCTTGTTCAAGCAACCGCCGCCTTTATGTCTGTAAGAGCCATACAAATATACATCAAATAGCTTTCTTGAATAAGCGTATGCTGGTATATGGACCGGTATTTGTTTTACCCAAATAGGGTCATTTGTCACTGTTAGTGGAACAATCGTTCAAGGTGAATTCTTACGATTTCCGTAACATAACGTAATTTATCATGTGACTCACTTGCTTGGGCTTTAATAAATAACGTGGACCTACTTTTGTTCCTGTCATGGCACGCCCTCTGAGACGCCGTGTCTGTCACGCCAGCGTCTAACGCGACATAGGTTTGGTTTCAAGCTCTGAGAGCACACGCGAGCACGACGCATTTCAAACACGGCTTAAATTACAAGCGGTTTACATATGTATTTATTTTTCATATTTCTTTTTTTTTTATTTATTATTAACACATTACCTTAATCAAGTTCCAGATAAGGAAAAATACGTCAGCATCTAAAACTTAAGAAGCATACCGCTTAACTGTTTTTTTTTTTAATTCGGCAGACCAAAACATGTTGTTTGTAAGAGTAATAGAAATAAACTCGTTAATTAATCATTACGATCAACAAATGCTGGGTCAATTACTGAGATAAATAATACTAGGCCTGTATTCTTTTGACATTTTATAGTACCGTTTTTAACTACTGTCAAGTAAAGTTAAAGTAAGTTAAAGTCTTTCGAAAATATGTCGTTATAGTCCTAAGTTATGTATGTTATCCGACATTGTTTCCTTGGCGCCAAAACCGCTGGATTAGCTCCAACAGACGTCACATTATCGTTAGATACCTTGCGAATAACAAGAAAATGTATGGTAATAAACAACAATAATTAGTTGTCTTTCCATATCACCGTTCTTCCCGTTTGTGGCGTCGCGCTGCCGCGGCAAACAAAACCAACTTAGTGATAAATTACTCGAGATAAACGCGTTTATAACTTCTTTCCTGTCGGGCGGGATCATGGGTGTTTTCGGCGTCCGCTTTACCTCCTGGATTTGAGTTATTTTTAACGTTGGTGCTTTGTCTTTTTCGATTGTGATTTGTTTGTTTAATTATGATTTGATGACCATTAGTGTAGCATTTAGTTTCAATTACGAAACGATTGGGACAAATTAAGTCTTCTTCTGACCTTACAATAGGTTATGCAATCTATGCTTTTATAGGCTCAATAGATTGCAGTCAAGAACTTCTTTCTTTTACGCATCAAATAAAATAAATGAAACATATTGATAGCACGTTCAATTTAATCTAGTAATATAAAAATTAGCAAAGCTATAAAAAAAAAAAATATAACACGGTATATTAATCAATTTCACTAACTGAAATGGAACAAAATAAATCAGGTTTTATATGATGTGATATAATGTGAGTGTGAGGCAGCATGAGGTGGTAAAATGTATTAATTTATTAAACTAAATTTTTTTCCTGAACCGTAAACTGATTTTAATCACTTTCTTCAAAGTTGGAAGATAAATGAAACTAACTATCTCTTCAAGTACTATATTTGCAAAAGTCTTTGTCTGCCAGTTTGTTTTTTAGTCCTCTTGAAATATGTCAGCTTGAGTCCCAGAGACATATATTTTGTTTCTAAAATAATTTTATAATTCCGGAGAAAAATATAACGTCGCGAAAGAACTTTTGTTAACTATTCAAGTGGTCTATAGATATACTCCAATAGTTACTAACCCGCTACCTCTCTTTCTTGGACCACATGGCGCGGTCAGCGAGCTTCACGATTAGGGTCAAGCGCCAAGGTCTAACATTACATAATTCCTTAAATATTTCAACGGTTAATTGTTGCCCGACTCCCGCCATTGTCCGACACGTCTTGATCGATAGCCGATTGATACTCTAAAGCAGTAGCAGAACCATTTCGTTTAATGATATCGATTAATTGACTTCAAGTTGTTAAGACGAGCCGAGGTAATTGTTTAGAAATGTCGAAGAAAATGAAAATTTAGCGTTTATAAATAACTAAAGAACTGAAAGCTTGTTTTCCCGTTAGTGTTATATGGTAGAATTCTAAACGTAAGTGGTCATGTTAAAGGAGTAAACAACTGGTGTTCTTCGTTAATGACTCAAACACTCGTACGCTACAAATTGTCCTGCTGTTGTAGGAAGGGGAATTAAAGTCTGCAAAAATAGCTGAGCTTGTACAAGTAGGTATTTCGCGCGGAAACACCCGTAAACGTTGAACATTCCGCGCGGACCGTAGCTAAATAAACTCGCCTTTTACCTGCTTATTAATAAAATGTTCACCTTATCTGGATCTGATTAAACACGCTACAATTTTCCGGCAAGTCATTGCTCTAATGGGCTACCTACCTTAATAAAATAATTACACACTGCGTCAAACTTTTTAACGCACGCAATTTTAGCGAGTATAAATATTATGTTAGTAGGTTTAGGAGGACGCAAACAAGTAGAGGAATGCTTAGAAAACTGACTGATTTATTACTTAAGTTTTCAAATAAATGTGTTCAAATTCAAACTTCCTAGTTCTGGAGCAAGTCGTGACAACAGAGCTAGCGAGTATGCTAACAAATGAATGTCTCCTTTTGCTCCATATAGGTAGTGGCAGCAACCTTCAAAATAGAGTTATTCAGTTCCAAAAATAGTTTGTTCAATGTTTGGCGGTACGTGCATAAAATGTCCACAATGAGCGATCACGGAGTCGTGACTAGGTCATCGCTGGTTCCGATATCTTATTGATTTGTTGTATTGTGCGATAATGATCTCGACTTGGCACTGCTTATCTAGATACACAATGTTATATATCAGCTTTCAGTGTATATACAAAGCGAAGAATATTCCAATGCAAATGCCGCAAACATCGCCTTGGTATTTATAAGAACGGAATAACCTTTACGGCGTTGAACGTACTTGCTATTATTTTGATCATTAATTTGGGTCATTGTGCAAACAAACAATGGGTACGTTATTAACAGGCGATCGACAATAGAAATTGATTCGATCGACAATCATCAGAGGTGGACATTTTGAGTTCATTGTCAACGGCTGACCCTCCCGAGCGAAAGTGTAGCACGCGCTGCAAGACTTATCTGTTAATGATATGTCATAACAAAATAACGGAGACAAAGCGGCCGGACCTTTGGAATTAGCAAATGACCTGTCACATTGATAATTGACGTTTGAATTTAATTCGCGTTGCGCAACGGTGGCCGGTTCAGTCATTAATTTCGATGCCCACTCTTGATTAATGTCCTTTTGTTTTAGATAACGCGAGACATATAGCAGTTTAATAGTTGTCTTAAGGGTGGTTTCGTTCGTGGGATGTTAATGGCAGTTTCTGACGCTTCGACCACATTACTACGATACGCTAAATCCGTCGCATATTATGACTCTCGGCGTTAGGCCGGTGCCAAAATAAGCATTTTAATTGGAAAGTACTATTATGTTTCTATGATGCAAAAAATATGTATTGGGTATTGCCTTGCTAACAATTAATTTACCACAATATCGATCTATCGGTCAAGTATAAAGAAGATATGTGCTCCTTATATTTTTATTTTCATCGTTGTCTTAGTAAAAGTTAGGTGTAAAGTCACTTTAGAAAAAGGCCCTGCTCATAGTTCGTAAGCTTGTTTGCTAAATGTGCAGTTTTACAAACACTTTTTGACGACAATTTATAACCGATAACAAAAGCTATCTCACTCTTAATTAATAAACTAGACTGAGATATCCGTACTGGGTGATGAGATATTTTTACTCAAAAACTGCCCTTCTTAGTGGACCTTAAAGCCTACTTTTGGCTTGGTATTTTTTGTCAGATTACCCGCTGATTATACATATATTTTCCCTTCCATACGTGGCCAGCGCGCTTAGAACTATCACCAAGTACAGCAAGCTACTTCACTACTGTATTATCAAGCTGCCCAGTCATGGACGACGCTCTGTCCACTATCCACAACGCGCTGTCTATTCCTTGACGTCGCAGAGTCCTCTCGCTGACGCTGCGCTGACCGTTTGATAGACGCCGAGTTGCTGGAGCGTTGACGCCGAACCTACGCGTTAAATCAAGGAGCATTACAGCTGCAGAATTTGGATTTTAGGAATTTCAATTTCATCCCATTTATATAGACATTTATTATCTATTGCGTTAGTACCTCCAGTGATAACTTAAGCACTGATAGTTATTCAGTAAAAACTATCAGTATAAAAAAAAAAAGTATGTGTGAATCGAGGCACTGGAGTTTGCAACTCCAGCCAGTGCCTCATGAAGGGCCCTGCCAGCCGGCTGACCGGCCGCGTCCGCCACGAGGCTGTTGCCGCTACCCCCAAAACGTGATAGGGTGTCAGGCTATTATTTAAAATAGGTACTTAAAAACTTGGAAAATAATCCACATTGAACGAAAAATACCTAATATTTGGCTCTGAAATATATAATGTCTTGTACGTCTACATGAATAATAACCAGAGGAAAGTAGTAATAAGGCTTGTGCGTATTACATAAAAGCAACAACCCTGGATTGATGATAACGGACGGGACAAGTATTGTCATATTTTAGTAGCCGTATGGGGTCGGCATGTCCAACAATGATCGCCTGTTCCAACAAAGACTTTATGTAGGTATACGTAATCTAGAGAAAATAACGAATCGGTATAGAAATCGAGAACTTATTGTCTGCATTTCTACTTAATTAAATTGTAATAATATAATAGCATACGCGGCAGCTGCGCTTAATGAGCGAATTACCGAACGTGATTAGCCGTCGGCGTAATCAACGATCAGTCAAAGCTATTAAATCTAATTTAATGGTTCGACCATTAATATCGGTTGATTCATTTTGCAAATACCGCGTAAACAAAGAATAAAGGAACGGCTGTGAATGCGCGCGAGACCGTGGCGTGTCATGACATTTGACACGACCTTGGGGCGGAGCGCTAGGTGAAGGCTCCAAGCATTGTGCTCGACATTCCGCTACATAAAGATATAATTACAACTGCGCCATATCACAATTTATTGACACGAGTTTCGCAATTACCTTCGATTTTTAATGAAAAGAGGCGGGCGTCTGGAATTAGTTTTTTAACGGCGTTGTAACTTGAAGTTCAGATTAATTGTTCCAGATAAGCTACGAGCAGGTTTACTCATGTTAATTTTCTTAGACGCTGCTTATTTATGGAAACGGGGTTGAAGTACGTAATTTGTATAAGGGTTCTTAATTTATCACTTCAACATAGTTCTGCGCCCCTGCAACCAACAAACATGTCTATTTTGGCCAAACTTATAGCAGCAAATATGTCAGGAGTACGCAACCAACTGTAGTTTAGCATCGGCCGCCGTCCGGACAGGGGTCATCAATCTGTATCAGCGTGATCCCGGTCCGCCCGGAGCCCCCTGCATAGGTAAACCACCGGCAGGCTTAGTGAGTCGCTTCCTACTTCCTAATTATTTTTCTGCGCGATTCCCATCAAATAAGGTTTTACGAGATCTCAGCTAATTGAGATTAATACTATAGGACATCCGACAAACTCAATTGAAAGAGATGTTAACCCAAACTCGAGAGTTGACTTCTCTTCTTGTTTGCTTTAGCTTTTCTCGTCGTGAATCTTTGCTGTATTACAGTTTTTTTTTTGCAGCTTACGGGAAATAAGGTGATGACGGTGGCTTTGAACCATTTCTTGTTACTTTAGTATTGCGATGGCAAGTAACTTGCGAGCAGTTGATTGGTCTTCATTCCGCAATGACACAATTAAAACAAACCGTGCAAAAGCATGTCGGACCATGCTCAATGCAGGGTTTCGAAGCCACTAAGTACTACAAACATAAAAACAACAAGTTAATAGCTTCTATAGTTTCAGGGAAAAACTGCGATGACAAACCGACAGTAAGCGAAGTCTCGCCATAAGTTATTTTTTACCATTTTGGTACGGAATCGTAAAAAGAGGAATGCATCACATAAACCGCCGCACTCACTCAGTTAATGACAATAAAGTCGTTATTAGTGACGATTTTTATACACAAATTTGGAAAAGGAACGAGCTAAATATCTCTTAAAGGTTTTTGAGTACGGCAGTAAATACATTATGTACGTACTTACATTATGTTAATAAAAAGGTCAAAGATACAAAGGAGAAGATCCAGTCCACTTACCTAAACTCTAACAGGAGCCCACTGGCTCTAAAGTTCACAACTATACCTTAATTGGAATAACAATTCTAGAAGCCACTAACCCCACTAAATGCCTAGCACCCCACTAATGTAATTACATAAGGTCCTATTGTGATGTTACACGTATCAAGACAATAGTTTAGGCTTAACCACAACTTACTGAGAACATGACGTAATAAATTAATCTTACAGCTGATTAGCGTAAAATATTAATGAATAATGAACCGTTTTACAACAACTGTAATACTTTGGAAACTAATTGATTCTCTCTGTACAATAAACAACAATGCGTTGTGAAAGAGAAAGACGATCGCGGACGTAAGTTTTTCATAACTTATTGGCAATGATGCTTTCAGGCGAAATAACCAATCAATCAATAAACAATTCAAAGCAGAGTTCGACGAAACAGGGCTTGCGAAACCTAGCTGCACAACGCTCGTATTTCTAAACAGAAATCAAGCAGAGGATGTACTCTGTTTAATAAAAATCTTAAGCATTACTAGTGTCATTTTTAAACGAAGAAAAAGAAACAGTATCCAAATTTTAAGAGCCTCATCAATTATTCTATTTTACATAATAATTAGTTTTGGTCGACGTCGGAGTTTATTTATTATCGTTGTAAAATTTATGCTGAATATATTTTATCAAACAATATCAACACAATTAACTACTGAGAATTACACTCGTAATATTTGTGGATTTAAACTCGTCATAAATAAGTATTTAGTAACTTCTGTTGGACATCTGAAGCTTTTGACATCTAACAATAAATCAGTTATTCCCGCGTCCTCCTACGGCCAAAACTCTATCGCGCGAACAGGATAAATCAATTCCTGAACAATAACACCCAACCTTGAGGTGTTTACACCGAGACCTACATTCTAATAACCTTTTAACAAATGCAGTTCAGCGGCGGGCATTTCGTCTGCGACCGGCAGTCGTCAGCGAGTTTAGCATAATAATGGCACAATGGAGCGAAATTGTACGGGCTTGTTGTTACAAAACGTCGCGAAAGAACACCTCCTCGAGACGCCCTCCGCTCATGAATTATTCGCGCTGTGACAATCGCGCGGCCTATCAGCCGCTCGATACTGAATAACAATGCTTGATCTACGCGTACGCCGTACGTCGCAATACACCACCAAATTAAATTACTAGGGTCGTAAGAACACTGATTTATTAGTATTTTTTTAGCAAAATACATGTTACCACCATATTTTAACTGCTAGAAAATCATTGCTTATCTATGTACTTAATCAATATTTATGAATTTTAAATTTGAACAACGGGAACATTATCATTGTCCCACTAAAAGCATTCGCTACAGCCATGATTGTTAAGATAGTTGTTGCTTACCTAACTATAGATTCAATGCAGAAGGTTCACAGACACCGTCTGTATGTGCAAGTGCTTCTTATCTAAATTCTTGCATCAGACGTTTCTGTCAAATCCGTTTATTTTCAATTTATTACGACACCGTTATTGAATTACGGTACATCTGTAACTAAGCGCAGATAGGAGCGCATAATTAAAAGCATGTGTTGTAACCAAACTTAGGTGTACGTGTAAATTCGCAACATTTCCGCGGTTGTGCTAAGTACAGTGAACACCCTATTGTTCGCGCCGAGCCTGCATTACCCTCCGCACGGATCATAAAATTAATTTCCGAGTATACTCCGCTTAACGTTTATTTTAAAGGCGTATAAATTTGCTCCCTCCACCTTAATTCGGAATTCGGGACAAATTATAGCCTTGTTACACGAGCGCGGACTAATTTGTGTGAATCAAGCTGAAAACGGTTTTTTCTGTTACAGATCCCTGAATCAGTAAACGGGGGTTATGAGGAGCTGCTTATAAACGTAAGTACTGAAACAAATACACATACTATTCAATCTTAATGATTTGTTTTTCTGCAAAATGTCGTCAATAACCCTTTGAAACGCATTTTTTTACGCATCTTTATCTCTTCGCATAAAATCTTTTCGCATAACACCCTTTTAGGCTGACTACGCAGAATATAATAAACTTCTTTTTTGTAGATTAGGTTAAATTAGGGTAGGCTCGTTTTTGATAATAATTAAAATAAAACCGTTTCTATTATAAAAAACCATTTTCGATTTCACGATTTCATGCGTTAAGAAACATTATGCGTAAAAAAAAAAGCGAACGAACAGTGAACCGTCAATAAGATCATACTTTTTCAATGGGACATGTAATTCTAGCCTCCAAATCATTCGACACGGAGATCAAATCTGACACTGACCTCTACGCCGATTAACTCGTCTTTGTCTACCTTGATTTCCGACACTCGCATCACGATGTTTTAATTAGATTAGCCTTCATTGTCTTTAGATGACACAAGTGCCGTCCAAACGACAGCGTCTAAACTATTGCTTAAGCCAACAAACCAACAGCGCAATTATTATTCTAAAGCACAATCGAGCACGATGATATGACATGACGTGTACGCTTCGAAAATATTGCCAAATAAAGAACAAGTATTTCAAATAACCTTCATTGCTACTCCGCCTTATCGTCTTTGTATGAAAATGAGAGTAATGAAATGCTTAAACGTTCACCAATCAACCCGGCCGCCATTGTGCATTGGCCGTAACATAAATCAACACCTTTTAATTCCTTTATTTATATTCAATAAGCGATACCATCTAAAAATCATAAATACTTCACCGTCGATGTCTATCATCAATAAATAATTATTGATATAAAACGTGACTGTTATTGTTTATTTCTAGTTTATGACTTACCGTAGGTATTACTATAAATCTGAAGAAAACTGTCATCTAACGTGTCCCGCTACTGTCCCTAAAAAGTAAATTTTTAATTCATCGTTTACCACCACAATTTGTGTTTTCAGATTAGAATAAATGCCAGTTATTTTGCAAACGTTTTTGCTTTGAAA
The DNA here is from genome assembly GCA_923062465.1 of Acleris sparsana. NCBI lineage: Eukaryota > Metazoa > Arthropoda > Insecta > Lepidoptera > Tortricidae > Acleris > Acleris sparsana. The sequence goes on from OV281289.1 coordinate 6,268,166, forward strand.
AAAAATATAAATACATGAGATTTAAGTAAACTTTTTTCATTATTATCTTCGTCATTTTACCGTTGCTACTTTACAGTAATAACATTTGTGTAAAAAAAAAACGAAATATACTTTAAGTTAGGTTAGGTTAGATTATAACGGTACTTACCATTAAATTCTGACAGAGTCTAATTAAAATTATCCAGAATGAGAGCGTTGATATAGTTTGGAAATAATTATGTAATTTATTGAAAGGTTCATGCCGTGGCCCGGCCCGGCCGGAATGGATTAGGGTAAGCAGCATAAAGAAGCTTTTGTATCCGAAATTAAACGTCACCCGATGTCATTATTCAGGCGCCGCTGACGCGCGATGGCTGCCGACTGTTTGCTGTTACTGATCTGGAGACGTTTATAAGATACGATTAAATACATTTGAAGTTAAAATCCCATATTTATTTTGTAGGTTCTGGCGTATTTGCGAAACGTGTCAGCTTTTATTACAATCACTAGCTTGTGCCCCATAATTTAACCTATGTTCATTTTTGGAGTTTTTTTTTTATAAGTGTACCAAATAACATAGACTACATTTAACGGAAGTGAATGTTATTTGGGAATAGTGCACCTTCATGTTAGTGTACCTAATCTCTAATCTTTTACTAACAAAGTTATAACTTTAACTTTACCTCTTTGTGCCACTTAATCCAGTAGTTTGGTGTCTTTGTTTTCTTAAAACAATTAAATATATTCTTACATTAAAAAGTGAAAAACCTCACTACATTTGGTTTCTTGAATTGTGATCAATAAGAAAATACGTTAAATTTTGCCGTTTCGTGTTAATTAATGTTCGGCTGATGAAGAAAGCGTAAAACGAAGGCATCCTTTCTTTATACTACTCCAGAATTCTACGTTTCATAATGATAATTTTAATCTAAAATCTTAACTCCTGTGATCTAGAAGTATTCGTCTTTCTTCTTTAAAGCTGACCCAGCAAAACCAATGATTAAATGAAACCTATCCCAGAATCGTGTAGTGTAAAAGCCCTGGAACAAGCTAACCCATTAATTATATCTGTACCGGCTGTCGAAGATGCCTCTAAACCAAACTTTGTACGCCTACAATCCGATTCGGATATTATGCGTATTCAAACACATTTATAAACCATTGAAAGGCAGTTGTTGTGATTGAATTCAATTGTTCAAAAAATATATTAAAGTTATATTTGGTACTTACTATTTCAAATGTCAAGTTGTATTTAGACATATTATTAGGTAAATCTAGCATATCGCCGTATTAAAACACATTTAAGAAACAAATAACTCTTTCATTCAAACTTTTTTAGTATCAATCGTCACTAAGGACGACTTAATCGTCATGAACAGAATGAGTGCGAAATAGACAAGTAATTGATATTACTTAACAGCGGTTACAAGAAAAAAACTAGATATGTACGGTTTGATCAGTTGTCCTGCCAAATAAGACGGTGTATGGCCTGTCCGGGTTTTCTCAGGCTCAATGTAGGTACTCGTGAGTTATCAAAGAGGAATTACTTGTAACTGGGGGCTTTATATGGCAGCGTTTATTACGTAACAAAATGTGGATAAAACTTCGGTCAGTTTCTAGAGTGACGGATGCTTTATCTAAATTTTGTCACGCGTAAACGCAGTCATACTAGGCCCGCTGGAGGTCTATGTCCAGCAATGTACCGTCATTCAAAATGCTGCGGTCTGCCCCCCTAAAGTTGAATACTGTTTGCACATCATAAAATATTAAGGTTGCTAATATGCGTCGGTTCTTTTAAATGGTTGGTTTTAGGACATTTTCATTTCATAGGATTCTGTGTCAGATTTGGCCTGCTGTACAATCAACCAATTTAAATCTAAGACTACTAAACAACTATGTCAAAGTGACTTAATGATTCAAATCGTGAGAGACTTCTTAAGAATGAGATAATACGTCACTTTGACGTATTAACTCATTCTTTAATTGGTTGAGTGTACGTTTATCATCTAAGGGTGGGTTTAGACCAAGCGAACGAACAAGAATTCTATGGAAAAATCTCTTACGTTTTCTTTGTAAAATTAAGACAAAACATGTTCTAGAGCATTCGCTCGTTTGGTCTAAACCCACCTTTACATGATGATGCGCGTCATTTTTCCGCTCTGTAGAAGACTATTCTATAGTGAATAAACAATTGAAGTCATTCGTTATGTGAGCAAATAAATAATTGGAACAGCAAAGGAAGTTAAGAATTGAATAACAAATGAACCCTCGTTCCGTAAATGATTCTGTCAATTTCGCCTAAACGAATGTAAACACAATTCTTCGTCGGGATATCAAGTTAATAAATAAAGGACAAATTCTATTTGACAAACAGTCATTTACAACGATCGTGCTCGAACAAATATACGAATTATTAAATAACGGATATACTTCCATAAGAGCTGACACTGCCAGATGTTTCAGTTTATTGTTTTTATAATAGTTCCTTACTCAAAAATAACTTTTTACTAAAGCTTGGCCGTCCCTGCTTACCCTAACAATGTGCAAGTTGCAGAACATTTAGGAACAACCACACCGCTATTTTGAAATACGGTTACGGTACGGAATCGCAGTGACGTGCCGTTAGCGCCACGATTTTATGGTATGCCCTCCACACCGCTGCTCAAAATACGGTGACGGTACGGAATCGCAGTGACGTGCCGAACACGTCACGACTTGGTTTCGAGAGCATGCGGTAAAGTGATGACATTTACGGCACGACACTGCGATTCCGTACCGTCGCCGTATTTTGAGCAGCGTTGTGGTCGCTCCTTAATATGTAACAAATATTTTCACTTTATAAACGACATATAGACGACGTTTGTGTTATGGCAAGGGTCACGAGCACGCAGCGCAGGTCACCTGAGACCCATAGACATTTGAATTCTCAATACTACAATCTCAAGACTACAATCTTAAGACTTCAACTGCGTTGCCGACCCTGGAGGATTAAGATGGAATGCCTCTATGCTAGTAATTTCACCGGTGGTCTCCCCACTCGGGAACAGAACAATGCGAACACTGCTACTTGGCGATGGCTTAGTGGATAAAATGGTGGTAGCTATCTGGACGGACACTGCACAAGGCCCTACCACCACTAAAAACGATGGTATATAGTACTTCCCATTTTAACTAGATCTATACTGTATTCAGAATTGGTTTGAACATCTGTATCCAGGAATTAATTATACTGCACTCTAGAGAAATCTAAACACATCAAAGACATTCCTGGAGCCGTTGAAGCAAAACGAACGCCCGTACACTGCCACTAGCTAGCTCAATTAGTATCTGTTATTGCTATCGTCATTGCAAACGAGATTATATTACAAAGAAAATCCACCATTTAGGTAAAAAATAACGATTATCTAAGTGGATGCTTTTTAATGGTAAAAAAGTTTTTAAAGATTTCTTAGTGAGTGCCAAATAAATGATGTCATGTCAATTATGCTTATAATCTTACTCGTCACTCTCTGGTCATAGCAACCGATCAGTAACTGAATTAAGTCAACTTCTACTTAAATTGTGGTGATAAGGACAGAACAAATTTCAGTCGTTAAACCAAGTAAAGGTAAGCTTGGGACACAGCATGTCATCCGCAACACGTCCACTGTTGGACAGGCTTTCTCCAAGTCTCCACCATGAGCAGTCTTGTGTTCCAGCTCCTCTGCGGTCAGCTTTTTCTTCGATGGTTCACCAACCCTCTGCCAATATTGTGCCTTCATCTCCACTCCAGAACTTGTCCGAAGACTTGCTTGGAGCAGTGTACCTGCGAAAATTATTGAGCATTAATTTCTTTTGGTAGTAGATTTTATTTTTTGATGAATCTAAAACGGTACCCCATAGTTTTATCGAAATTCACTCCATCGATTTTTATTATTTTCTGCTAGAAACCATGATGTTTCCAAGATATCCTTATCTTAAACATTAATTACGTAGGTTGGTTAGCTAAAAGTTGAACCTACCGTTGAGAAATGCCTTTCGATACAATGAAAGTTCTGCGTGAACGTTCGTTGAATGTAGTCTCGATAAAAGAATAATAATAGGAACTATAAATAATAATAGGCACCCTTCCGAAAACTTGCTCGGAGCGCTGAATCCTGCGAAAATTATACAGCAGTGTTTTCCAGTAGTCGTTTTCATAGAATGTATCATTTTATAGTATTATCATTGCATTTGTAGATTAATTTAAAACAAATATTAGATGCTGAAGTAAAATAAATCTCGGCATGAATAGAAACTCAGCTGAATTAATATTAGCTACATAATACAGCCACTGAGGCTGACGAGAGAATCCCTCAAAAGCAGTCGTCGTCGATGCGAATAATACTAACATCTGCAGCTCGCGTTTCCCGGACATCGTTACAGGGACGATTTAACGCAGTATGGCAACCTGAGGGGTTCTCGTTTTGTAGCAAACCTATTGAGTGACAATTTGTTTGTTACTATTATTTATTAAAATCGTTGGATTTGATTATGAAGTAGTTATGGCTGAGGCGAGTTTAGTGGTCGTAGAAAGTCAATTAAGACAAAATATATTTTTATTATCATATAATTAGATTCGCAGGGACGCAAAAAATCGTCTACGTAAGCAGCAGTATTTGCATTGTTGGGACTGGCATGGAATTGAAACCATCGGTAAATTGGTAAAAAGGTATATGTATATTCCATCATGTGTCTACCCTTAGAAAAACATATGATCAAACACATAGAAAGCATATAAGACTCAAGAACAAATACTCGCGGTTATCATACACAAATCTAATTCGGGGCTTCTAGCTTTGTAGGCTGGGTCACTACCGAGTAAGCTAAACGTATCGTTGAAATACGTACTCAAATTAATTCACGATTGATAGAACAAGCGTCAGGTTTAGTCGACTCTTTCTATCCAGAGGATCTATTATAGCCGTCTTTATCAATGTGACTAAACGTGGATAAAACAAGTGTCACTTTCTCACCACCTACGAGTAAGTGCGAGAGTGACAGATGCTTTATCCACCTTTATAAATGAGCGACATAACACCGCTTCTGCACCTTTAGTCGTGTGACCGGCGGTCCGGTCTCTTGATTAGACGGCTCGGAAGTGTCCCGACCGCGAAGTTGCGCTGACCCTCCGTTACTAGTACCTCAACCCAGTCTCCGAGGAATGCAGTCGCTCCTCAATCCATTTGCAATAAGACAAAGGGGTAAATAGGAGTAGATGCATGTACGGGAATAAGTGATTAACCGCCCTCAGTCAGGTAATGACGATTAAATAGTTCGTTAGTGACGATATTCACAGACAAATTTGAAAAAGGAACGATATAATTGCCTCTGAAATGACTGTGTTAATAGCGGTAGGTGCCTCAAAATCTATTTCTATAGAAAAAAATAATGAGGCATCGATTAGTGACCTTGTGGATATCATATGGGTATGGAGGTGGAGTAAATAATAAACTAATGATTTTTACGAATCGAATACTCGAGGTTTTCATTCTAATATGAACGAGAAACGGTAAGTAACCTATTTTATAGTTTGGGATTGTTTGTAACGTTTCTTTGAATGCGATTTATTTGCTAATTTCGAGTACTGTCTTCTCAAAAATCATTCCGTAGCTGCTAGCGGGAATAAAAAAAAACAACAAAAAGTTTCCCTTATTCTATGTATTCCCAGAAGAAATATTTTTCTCTGCGTGACCCTAAATTATATTCAAGTTAATTCTAGCTCGGTTAGAATTTTGCTTCCATTAAATTTTGTGAACCAACATTACTTTTATCTTGGAATTTCAATCTCAGCAATTTTCCACTCAAAATAATAAACAAACTCGTAAACTACGCTCGACATTTGCGATTCCAAAAATTACAGTTAATTAAAATCCTCATAACCTATCGTAGATAACAAGCGCTTCAGAAGCGCATCGAGTAATTGAGCTTTGATGTTTTCGCAACAATAAGTGCCCGGGATCCTCCGTAGGGCATAAATAAACTGCTCGTGCATGCCTCGTGTTCGAAATGCGCTGTTTTGCAATCCGCCATTGTTTATTGTGCGCGGGCGCGGCTCCGCGAACACGCTACGTGACATAGGTGGAATAACCTTAGGTTTTTGGATACATAAGTGAAGTTACCATAGGATTTTTATTATAATACGAATAGATACATAGATACAGCTCAAGATTATTTGTTGAAACGGATGAAGTGAGTTAGATTTTGTGTAGCTTCTGGTGGAAATATTTTAATATATCGTCGCATTTCAAAATGCACCACTAATATGTACTGACGTAATATCATCTATCCGTTTTATTCATAAACATACAAAAGCTAAAGTGTGCTAGATATGCTTTGGCCTTATAAAATCATTGTGACATTTCCATTTGACAGAAAGGGACAATCATACTTTAACTAAAATAAGTTTGCAGTCCGTTTATGAATAAAACCCTGCCGTGACAGACCGACTGACTGACTCAACATGTCAACGCGCAGTCTAAACCGAAGAACCTAGGGACTTGAAATTTGGAGGGAATGTTTCTTAGGTACCCTAAGGGTGCACTAAGGAAGGATTTTTCAAAAATCTATTCCCAACGGAAATAAACAGGGGCACTAGAAGGGATCTAATTCTACGCTTAAGATGTCACAAGCGGCTTTTAGTAATAATATATTATGTATATGTGTCAGTTAATAGCAGCTCGGTCGGGTTTCTTCTGGGTGAACCCATATTGCTTTTGACTTATTGTCCGCATTAAGATAGCTCTTATTTACTAGACAGTAATGGCAGCCAAGTTAAAAACAAAACAAAAACATGTCAAAGGGAATATTTTGTTATTAGAATCGAGACCCGTCATTCTTGTTTGCCGTGGTGCATTTAGATAGTATTAACCTTTATAGTTTCAACCAAGAATGATTCATCAGTTAGTTATCTTTCTACATTAATCAATATGACGTCACTGTATCCTAATATACATACAAACATACATATTTCTTTGCCAAATTTTGTACTTTATCGTTATATGACGACGACGACGACGACGACGACGCGACCTAGCGCTGGCCTAGTTGTTAGTGACCCTGCCTACGAAGCTAGCGGTCCTGGGTTCAAATCCCGGTAAGTGCAGATGTTTGTGTGATGAGCGCGAATATTTGTTCCTGAGTCATGGATGTTTTCTATGTATTTAAGTATATATTTCTCTATATAAGTATTTATATCGTTGTCTAGTACCCATAGCACAAGCCTAGAGCTTAGTTTGGGACTAGGTCAATTGGTGTGACATTGTCCCCTGATATTTATTTTTTATTTTTATATAAAATGTATCAGCCTTTAATGAGAGTTTCGCTTCCGCTTATGCCTTGATTCTCAGGTACAATTGCAGATGCTCGCAAAGGAATAGTTTAGGATTCAGGCAACTTGTCAGCACTGACATATAGCCGACGTTTCAACATTTAAAATGACTGCGCTGCGCTCGGTGAACTTTATTTAGTTGCCGATGACAGAACAATGCAAGATAATGCTTAGTAACGGTATTGTTTGTAAATCAACCGAATTTATAAATGCCAAATTAGTGTTGAAGTTTTACTTAAGTTAACGACTTCACAGACCTTGTCTCTTATTCATAAACGCTCAATAACTAAAGTTGACTTATAACATGCTTTGTCCTTATCTGTCATTGTGACATTTCCACTTGACAGAAAGGGACCACTCAAACTATAACTAAAATAGGCTTATAGTACGTTTATAAATAAGGAGTTTAGATGCCAATTAGTGAGTAGAAATTGTTCTTTAAATTATTCTTGACGTTAGCAAAGACTATGTCAGCGTCAACTAGGTCGATCGGCCCAACTCGAGCCGTAGATTGACTTCGAACAATTATCGACTTTCAGTACTAGGTAGAGGAAAAGTCGATCCTGACACATTGCACAACCATGAAGTTACTAAATATTGACAGCACTTAAAAAAGTTTTAACATATTTCGCCTAAACAAATATGTTTAGCTCTCAATTTGGAAACAATAAAAAACGTTGTGAATTCAAACCTGTTTAATTTTGAACCAGCATAAAAGATTAGCAATAAAAAAATAAAAAAAAGGTAGGTTCATTAAATGAACGGTAAACATTGTTTTACTTCTGTCAACATTTTCAATATTCAGTCAGTTACGCAGGGCCTCTATTCCCGACGGTAAAAAACATATCGTCTTTGATCTGTTATGGTATTGTTTTGACGTCAGTCGCCATTACTGTTAGGGGGCTTCTAAACGAGCAACATTTTCACGGCAATGTGTGGCCGGCAACTATACGCATCTTGCTCTAACATACGAAGTAAGAGTAAGATAGCACTAGTTGCCGGCCACAAATTGCAGCAAAACATGGCCCGTTTAGAAGCCCCTTTACGTAAATAAGAGCTACCAAAACGGTGACACTACGATAACAACTCAAACTGTCGAGCATAGAGGCCCTGGTCCTAAGCGTCAAATATGTTTCAAAAACAAACATCCCATTCCAATTCCACATTATACCGCACGTTTTTAGGCTAAATCTAATTTAAACTTCGTCTTCGGAAGTTTGACTTAGATTAGTTCATTCAGAACTTCTCTGGAATCGAACCAAGCGTATTAGAACTAGATGGTTGGCCACTTCCTTCCTCGAACGGTTCCAACTATTTGATCATGGAAACATGCTTCTCGAAGTTTAGCTGATAGCGGATAACTATTCTGAGTTAAGACTGACCACAGAGCCACTATGTAGGGTACACATTGTCAAGCGAGTCGAGTGCCAGGAAAAAGGCGGGAAATTAAAAAAAAAATACACATACCAACTGATGAATGCTTGACACAAGATTTTTCGGTGTGTTTTATTTTAATTTAGGGTGAAATAATATATTTTATGATGTATAAGTTGTAACTCTCTATGTACAACTCTGACGTACGATTTGTTATCGTGTTAGTCGTATTATGTGCTCTGTAACAAAATCAACCGGCTTTCTATTACGGTACAATAGATACAGTTATTTAAAAGTAAAGAGCTACTGAAAGAGAGGTAAAGTTCCTTAAAATAAGCAAATAAAAATTAAATAGGATGTCATTATACCCCTTTAAATGCATTAATTTGATTTCTATAAATATATGCGTTACCTGGTTTCCACAAGACGTCGCAACAAAATGTGCGTTACTCAAACCAGTCCACGCTAGCATAATTAAATTAACAATTCAGAACTAATGAGCGTGAAAACTTATAAATCTCCTGCTAATGAATAGTTATTGAGTCAATCAAGCTAGTTAGCACGTGTATTAGCATGGCTTCTTGATTCTTGGAAAGTTGTATGCATACATAATATAGGTAATGGTCCTAATATACACTCTAAAAATACACTCAAGAGCAAAAATAACGGGTCAGAGTGCGTTTTTCATACTAAAGAGGCTATTTCGAAGCCTTGGTTCCTCGCCAGGGAATGCTTTTAGTGAATTCTGATGATGAATACCACGAGCATCGATACAGGACTTCCAGAGTGCCTAGGATACCCAACTGAATGAATCTGCGGTTAACGCATGAATTGTGCAACGAACATCTAAAATGGCAATAAAATGTAAGGAAATCCAAATGCTGACCCAAACTGTCCGGGTGTGGTGTTAACTGATTGTGCCATCAGTTAGGTATCTTAAGAACTTTTGACCTCCTCTATTGAACCTCGGAGTATCCACCATTAAACCTCACTCGAAACAACCCCTGGCGAGGAATGGTTGTATGAAAAACGCACTCTGACCCCGTATTTTTGCTCCTGAGTGTAGTTGGTAGTGACCCTGCCTACGAAGGTAGGCATATGTTTGTGTGATGAGCGCGAATATTTGTTCCAGACTACCCATAGTACAAGCCTAGAGCTTAGTTTGGAAATAGGTCAATTTGTGTGATATAGTCCCCTGATATTTATTCATTTATTATTTACTCAACGTTTAGTGGTAGGACCTTGTGCAGTGTCCGTCTGTATTCGCATTGTTGTGTTTCGGTGTAGGAATAAGACAGCCGGTGAAATTACTAGCATTCAAATTTCATCTTAGTCTGGGTTGGAAACGTATTGGTAGACTTGGGTTTGCAGTCTTGAGATTGTAGTCCTGAGAATGCTAATGTCTATGGGTGTAAGATCTTACCATAGAAAAACCATAAAGGGTGGTCTGTGTGCTCGTTTGCCGTGCCGTTGCCATGAAATATGGTAATTGTTTGCATACAAAATGCATTATTAACGTGATAATGTTATAAGCACCTAATAATCAAACGAATACTTTAATGTTTATAGCCGTACCATCGACCAGTTTTATCAGTGAGCCACCAAAGAATACTCTCATAATATATTGTCAAGTCACGAGAAATAATCTACTTCGATATGAAACATTGGCTCTATACGACAGGGTTCCACACTGGCCCAGCAATAAAAGTTGTTTACTGAACCTCTACTCGTATTCTACAGTTTAAAACCATATCGCCTTCGTGTTATCGTATTGTTAACTCAGTCGCCATTACTGTCAAGTGAATAAGAGATATCAAAACTTCGATAACTACGATAACACGTCAAAAGCAAGAAGGCTTTACCGAGTAAAACTGTAGAAACTCAGTCCAGCGGGCCTAGTAGATATGGTTGCGATTATCGCGTGACAAAATGTGGATACCACAACCGTCCCTTTTTGACACGTAGGCATATAAAAGTACAAGAGTGACAGAAGCTTTATCAACATTTTGTCTCATAATAAACGCAACCAAACTAGGTTCGCAGGACAAGAAAAATTACGTAGAAGTTTGACAACAGGGACCTTAGACTGAATTCATTTCTACCCAAACTGGACTGCCTCATCAACATGTTGCCTAGATACGTAGATAATCTGATGTTACCCAAATCCGCAGGAAATTAAGTGCATAATGGTGTGTAATTGTGAGCACTAATCGGGTCTAATCTTTGTTCACAGAGGTGTAACGCGAAAGTGAATTTGCCTTGAGAATGGAGATTTCTATTTTTCGCAGCGAGCAGGGTTTGCCTAACAAGTGTAGCAATTTTTTACGTTTAGAAACCTACTAAGCCCTTGTTAACTTTCTCGTTCTAGAATAAAGTCTGCTATCTGCGTAAAATATTTGTCGTTTTTTCGTACACCCATACAAATTATGAATTATACACATCAACAGAAGCAAAAAAAAACTATATTATTGATATTTTACAATATACGGGGTCAAAAAATATTAAACATTGTATTGATTTTATAGTAAAAAATTTTTTGTGCTATTTCCAAAAAATGTAGTCGGACCTCAAGTTTTTATTAATTAAAATAAATTGTATTTTATTTATAAAAGCAACTATTGCATAAGTCAACAGTCGCAACACTTATTCAACTACTATAAAACTGCAACGCAAGCCCATCGGCGTTTTACAACTTAATTATGGAACGGTCTTACACAGCTCATTGTGCGAAACAATGCGTTAGCCCATTGTTTGCAAAATGTGCAAGCAACAGTGCGTTATCGGTGTTGCAGCCGACGCAGCGCGAGCAGCCACCAGCCACGGTATGCCCCGTGGGAGGTTCCCACGGGGCGTGGGACCTCCGACCCTCATTAAAAACAACACTCTACTACTACTCAGCATGGCTCACAATTAAAAAGCATGAAGAAACCACATTTTCACCCACTGTGGTAAATAACGACATTTACCTACAAGACAATTGAGACATTCACGAATCCATTCCATATGTAAGCATTCCAAACTAGACTAGTTTATTAACATTCGGCGCTTTATAATTCAACAATTTGTCACCGACACAAAGCATCTAAGCGAATTATCCAGTTGTTGTGACAGTAGGCGCATGACTCAATTTGTCAGTGTAATGCGAATCGTATCAGTTTCAGATGTATTATGCTCGGCTCATTGTTCTGCTTATACTCATGCTAATGTCATTCGGAGTCTGGAGCGTTATGCATTTAGGGCGCTTAAACATATCCTCATAAATATTAATTGTTTTCTGCTCAACGATACACACCTGAATCAGATTAATTAGTTTGATATCATTGAATAATTCACGTATCAATTGCGCTTGTATGTAAGCCGAGATAACATCATCAAGCGGCGGTGCAACTTTTTCTGACGGGTTTCAACAGTCAGAAATATTGTGTCGACTTCACTATCCATTATTCTGACTGACGCTCGATAAGCGAATTGCAATGGCTATAATTTTCACAAACAGGGCCATAATAAAGTGTGATAAATTGTTATACATTGTTTAAAAATGGCGGATTAAAGCGTTGCTTCGTGGCGGTTCGCTATCAACTTACATGTCACGAATATCATCATCGAAAATCACGATCGGAATTATTAGATAGTGCGCAATCCAATTTCATCTCGACGCCTGCGTCGCACCACAATTTGGCACAATGCAATTTGCTATTCGACGTTACAACACGCGCCCTCGCTGTGCCTACACTTATTTCCACCTTTTCGTCCCCGCAAACATCAAATGAATGATGCTTTTTGCGCGAATAGTACTCGATATTCGAATCGGCACATTCATCTACAAGTTCGCGGAATAGCGAGCTCTCGCCGAGCGACTGAGGATTGCATCTCTCACAGACCGCGGTTTCGAAGTATCAAATTTATTTTTATGTATATTTTTATTGTTTGCGGTGAGGATTGTCGCCTCCTTAGGGGCTGTTTGTATGCGGACTGAGAAGAATTACGTACGCGCCGGAGCGGATCCACTTTAGAAGGTAGCGATAAAACAATTTGTTTAGAGAATGAGATGTACACGTATAATGCGGGAGGATATTGTCTGAGCGGAATCTCTAAACTGGCATACTTTTAGTGCTTGCTTTTGAACGGGTCCTCGGGGGGCTCTAATGGTTCACTGAGCGTGGACAAAATGTATTTCCCCATGCGAAATAACTACCTAAATAGAGGACGTGAGAGCTTGCAGGCTGGTACGTGTAAATCTTTTTGCACAGCGGTAGCAGGCGAGCCGTCATGAATGCACACTTGATTGTATAATTTAGTTAAGGTAATCTCACTGCGAATTGCGCGTAGTCTGCCAGTTTTCAATTTCACGTCTGAAAGCTACGAACGTTGTTTCCTCTGAAATTGTGTTTATTTGTTCGTTCCCTCTGCGGTGGCAGTATAACAACTATTTCTCATGTGTAATTATGTTCACATTACCAGCGTCAAGACTTTAGGTAGAATTTATGTCCTTTCAGTGTAATGTTAAACGTAATACCATATAATATAAATGTAACTCATGTTTGCATTTAGCTATTATTTGAAAAAAAAAACCGGGCTAGAGCATATCTGACCATGCTAAGTGTGGGGTTCCGAAGCCGTTACTACACAAAAACCATCTCAAAAAACAACAAGTATTAACTAATTCTCTATTTAAAGTTCTTTGGTGCTTTGCCAACGTGACTAATATGTATATCCATGCCGAATTACAGCTTTCTGGAAGTAAGGTTCTCTGAGCTAAGTTGCAGACGGACAGACTGACATGGCAAAACTATAAGCGTTCCTAGTTTTACTGGGGAACCCTAAAAAGGGAAAACTTAGTTGGTAATTAACGCACCTACAAAGCAAGCGTCGCGGGTTCGATCGCTGCTAATTCTCTCTTATGTGAGAAGCAATTCTTCCTTACACCTATTTAATTTTATAACCTCAATATTATTTCCACACATTATGTTTCCAAAATCGACCATAGAGAAAACGGTAAGCAAGCACCCAGCCATTAGACGTGCCTTGCCGACTTAAATTACATCCAAATTAAGGTAGTATTTCGGGCTCCGTACATCGCAGGACCTGCCTGAGTCACGTCTAGTCGGAGTCAGTACCCTTACCATGCGTTACGATTACCGTACTGGCTAGTGAGTCGAAAGCTCTGTCCCTCGCCCTCTATAAGGATACTGTGAGAGACAGAGCATTCGATTCGCTAGTACGGTATTTGTAACTCATAGTAAGGGCGCTGGAAATGTTTTCCACGCCGCCATCGGACGAGCCGGATACTGCGCTCTGAAAGCAATCTAGTCGGTGTTAACGTTCAAAGTAATTTCTTTGGCTTCATCCGTTCGACCTATTACGTATGCTGAAGGCGACTACAGAATGAATTGGAATGGCGTGACAGTCTGGTAACATTGAGTTTTATGTATTCTAGTGGGATTTTAAAAGCAGTTTGTAGTGAAATACGCGTGCAATTTTTGTTATTCTTTATTGTAAGTTAAATAAAAATCAAAATTGGGGGACAATCTCACACAAATTGACCTCGTCCCAAACTAAGGCTTGTACTATGGTTACTAGACAACGATTTAAATATGTATATAAAGAAACAAATACTTATTTGCATACAAAACGTCCAAGACTCAGAAACAAATACTCATGCTCATTACACAAATATTTGCCCATACCGGGAATCGAACCCAGGACCGCTAGCTTCGGAAGCAGGAACACTACCAACTAGGCCAACGCGTCGTCATACTTTCTATTTGTTTGTTTCTAATAACTATTAGACAGATAAAAACCCCCGATGTAAAAGAAAAGGTCACTTCTTTCAGAATTGAAACCTACTATGAACCACCGCTAGAAAATCTGCTTGCAAATGGAAAAAAACGCATCCAAATCTATTTACCCGTTTAAGAGCTACGGTCCAATAGACGGCACACACAGCGGTCAAATTTATAACCCCGTTTTTTTTGCGTCGGGGGTAAAAATCTACAAAGGTATTCAAGACCGGCGACGCACAAGCATTTAGCAGCACCCTGTTTCAAATATTCCACATCCAGTAGCAACTACTTTTCATGATATATTTTTCTGCCTGTATCTATGTCGAATGTCTTAGCCAAACAATAAGTATATAAAACAGTAATAATCTCATTCCGCATAGCCATCTTAGTTATTAAATAACCTCGTTTCCTGTTCGGTGGAGCGCACACGTAATAAGCGACAACCTTTTGTGCCTTGCTGATTCAACACTAATTACTTCCTTCGCTTCACAGTTGATTATTGCCGGTTAAGCTGCACGATCGCTTTCAGGGAAGGGATCAGCTCGCCCGTGCATCCCCCCATAATCAACCCTTGCGGTAGTAATGTAACCCCTTTATGCGAGGTCTTAACGAATACTGCAACGTAGGTGGAACATTTTAAAATACTTTTGCTGTTAAAACATGTACAGTCTTATAAATAGCTGCACACTTTTGTCCCTTGTCGCTTTAATGCCTTTTACAGATTAGTCAAGACATTAAAGTATGGAGCTACTTAACTTCACCAAACCACTAGGCCCGATTTGACTACTTCAAGTCAGTGCAAAATATTTGTTTGGCATGCTTAACACCTCATCGACAAATTTAAAAAGTGCGTTGGTTAACAAAATAACTCTGCTAAATTTTCTTACAGCGGTGGAGTGTTGCACTTTTTAACGCCGTTTAGATTCAAGATCATACGATCCTACACATCAAAAATGTTACACTACTACATTACTTTCATATTTTGCAGTATAGCTACTGCGTTGCGATACATTGCAACATATAAAAAAAAGTGATATTTTGATTCCTGGACACTTTTGATGTGAAAAAAATGTGATTATCACGGGCCGTCTATTGGATAATGAGATGACACATTACGAGCAGTGGTCCTGGCTCAATCAAACCGCTTTGTTTGCTAATGATTCAGTGGGCACCATTTGAAAATTTTAGCTTCATGCAAACGCATCGAAACAGAATGATGATGAAAATTGGACGCAATAGGCGGAATAGTCGCGCTTTGGTTAACCCATTAACTGACCTTATATATAAATAGACGAGCCGCAAGCGCACTTCATTTGTATTCATCGTCGGGCTGTATTCGCATCTGTAACTCAATTTACGAACAAAAACACAGACGCGTAGTAAAATGGAACAAAACTGCGATATAATAATAATCGCTAATTGAGTTTCGCTCCGCGCGGCGTAGGGGCCGCAAATTATTTACTATTATTAGTTTAACTTGCAGAGTGCGCTCCGCTAATTAGAGGACCGCGGGTAGTCGATTGCACGCTAAATGCATTGTTTATGGTTCTATCTTTAAGATAACAATACGAACTCGTTGACAATTAGTAGGATGGTAAATTTAATAAATATAGAACTAAATTTATATCTGTGGCCGTAGAAAAGATGCATTTGGAGAACGCGCGTTATCGTTATCGAAAATGAATAGGGTTGTCGTAAGCCTCCGGGCGGTCGCGTCAAATGCTTACGTCTCTCCGACTTAGCGAAGGTTGGCAGTCAGCTACGAACATTGTATAAGTTTATCTCTCGCGAGACGAAATAGATGGGCAGCACTCGCGATTCCTGTCCACTCCCGTAGATTCCCGTAGGTTCCCGTAGGGTAGGTTAGGATTTATTTCTACGGCCTACGTGTCTATTCCCAGCCACTTTACCCATCACTATCAGTTGCAAAATACTGTATCGGTCATGTTTCTAATGAATGGCAGGTCCTCTTCGTTGGTCACCGTCTGCGTCCAACTAATCTTTAGCATTCACCTATAACACCACATTTCAAATGCCTCTATACTTATCTTGAGTCCAAGACTCGCATCCGTACAAGAGGATTGGCCAATTGTAGCAACAGAGGAGGCAAGAACGCAGGTCAATTTTGAGGCTTCGACTGGTCAGTACCTTTTATATGTTTGAAAGTGCCTCTGCTGGCGACTTCTATTCTGGTCTTTATTTCGGTTCTGTTTTATAACAGGTTACAAACTTGTTCGTCTGCCTAAGTGACCTGGGGCGCTATTCCAATGAGTAAAACCATATTTCTTTTGACATTTTATCGCACTGATATTAACTTGGCCACCAATACTGTGAAGTAAGTAAGAGCTAATAACGTTGACAATACGGTAACATGTCCAAACCAATATGGTTTTACAGAGTAGAGTAGAGCCCCAGTGGTCGTTGACGTTCGTTAAATGCTATGTAGTTACGTTGGTTTTGGCGATTTGATGGATTTTCAGTACTTGGATTTTCTAAACCAGACTTTACCACTATTCTATACCTACATACGTGGTTTTTGATGGCCGCAGCTAACACTAATAGTAAAACGAATCCTCTGATCCCCAGTAAACCACTGTTCCGTTTAATATGGTCAAAGAGCGGTAATAGATGATGTGATGCTTTAGCGAGATTAGTAATTGGTCATTTACTCAGTCAGAATCGGAAACAATTTTATGCGACAGTGCCTCGTCCAAGGCAAAGAGTGATTATAATTCATAATGAAGGGTCCACGGAAAGAACATGTCTAGTTTTTTTTTTGTAAATGACTTTTGAATCTCGAAATGTAGAGAACGAAATGAACTATTACCAGTTTCAGATATAAAACGTTCGTAAAAAAAATTCATTCTTAAAAAACTTCTACACGAAAATTACGTACAAAATGACATGGTTCCTAACTTTCAAATCGCGATTGCTCAAAAAGTTACAAATGTGATTAGACGTGTTCTTTCCTTGGACCCTTCAATTAATACAAATACTCGTGAAACGCAAAAGCAAAATCGACAAGAACGTGTACAATGTTCTAAAGGTCACTACTTAGGTAAACGTCGGAAACTTCGCTAAATCCTTTCAATCTAGTGCTAAAGTAACATTATTCAAAGTGCAATAAAACAGTAGGACCCTGCACCCGAGAGCAGTTTGCCGCCGATAACGGATAGTTAGCGAAGAATTAATTAAGTAGGTACTTCAGTGGAGGCTCCGTGGGCGAACGCCGGGCGGCATCCCCGCTGACCTTTCACGAAGTAAATAAAGCCTTTTCCATTCGAGTCCCGGCAGATATAATTGAGCAGGAATGTGCCCATTTAAGGCTTTAATTGGATGCTCACAATGTTCCAAAATCATAAATAGAATTTCAAACGATGTAAAAGGGATTAAAGGTTGGGGTATTATGAGATGTTATTCGCAACTAACGCTTGTTCGGCGATCCCTTTCGTGGAAATGTCTGCGGGGTTTACAATTCTTCGAATTTTAGCTGACTGTTATTGTAATATTTCCTAAAGGTATTCTGATATTTCATGTTTGTTCCGTTTATCATTAGTCGTGTGTTACGTTTTGATTTTAACAATAACCTTTTTGAACAAGATGCTCTTGATCTGATTTGGGAAATAATGGCATAAAGATTTTATAAATTACCTTTTGTTTAGTATTGTCCGCTCATATGTTTTATGCGTCGATTAACTAGTAACCTATGAATGCTAGACGTAAGCTTCTACAAGGAAGCACTAACCGTCCACCGGTATAGGGCAGGCAGCATGCATCTATCCACAGCCGCCTTTGCCAAGTCATCGGAGCGCCGGGCAGCAGGGTGTCCAACACAACGTTCGCCTTTTCTTAGATACTATCCGTGCCGTCAATTGTAATCTACTAGTTAAAATCTAATTCTCTATTTCACGGAATTACTCCCAACTCTTGGCATGCAGTTGTTTATAGTTCGTTCACGGTAGGCCGAGATCGCTATCCAATTGTAAACTTTACGAAATTGCACACAACTTTATCGACATAAATCCTGTTTATTGCATTTTAGTCCATTACACTCGATAGTGCTCCGCGGGCCAAAATTTAAAAGTCTATAGCGTTGGCGCAGTTGATACATATTGAGTTTTTCTGGAGATTTACGTTCAATGAGATTTAGAGTGTAATAAAATCGAGGCAGCGAACGCACTGTGCTCGCTGTGTGGCCTTTCGTTGAGTTTATTCCGTTGTAAATCTAGCCACACCCCGATTTAGTTCTTTGTAGTTGGTAAACGAGCTTAAACATAAAGAACATGCTAAAGAAGAAACTGAAGTAAGGCCTAAAACACAACTTTGCTTCGGCAAGTTGTTAGAAGAATAGGTAAGGTGTCTTGGTACTCAACATTTTTTCGCTCCGCCTGGCTGCAATTAAAATAACAAATGAATACGTATTGTTTTTGTTCATATTTCAACTGAGTTCATTGTTATAATGTGATACTTCGAAGCCTCATTTTTTACCAAGTTTCGGAACAGAATCATCTAATTCAAACATACATTATTATTATTTTAACCTTATTTACTTGTGTCTTAAGTGTTAACTTATCTTGATTGCAACCGGAACCCCTCATGCCAACAAGGATGCGACAAAGCTAAAAACGATAACATTTGTTCGTTTTTTGCTTGGAACATCATCAGTCAAACTTAAAAAACTTAACAATGAGTGGAGTCGATCAGTTAAGGGTACAGATTTGAATCTTCTCACGTTTAGAACTAATTATAAACGATGTTTCAGTAGATTACTGATTATTTAACTACTTCTTTCGACACACACGCTCTTTAGGAAGCCTCTAATGTGGCTGTGTTAATCGTGCAGTGTTTTTTTTCTAAATCGGTGTAACATGTAAGTTGCATTATAATATCAATAATTCAGTTAAATTAACGATATTTTTTTCACATGGCAAGACTATTTGTTAAGCAACGTGATTTTAGCAGAAACTAGAACAATACATGTTATTAGTTATTACTTTGACAATGCTATATATAACCGAGCTGAGACATCTATTGGTAAATTTAATACAGTTATTTCAAAAATCTTAATTGAATAGCTCAATCAAATATAAAAGCACCCCCGAGACATACCAATCAATACGTAATCAAGCAAAGTGCAAACTCTAGTAGCATGCGTACCTATTAATTAATTCGCGCCTGTGTTGTTTTACCTTTGATTCCGTTAACGTTGCAGTTAACTAATTACTCACGAGTTAATCCAGTAATTAACGCCCAGTCGATGGTTAACATTGAAATCTCCCCGCCGGAAAATGTGAAATCTGTTTTAAAACATCCTCTATTTATATGTTGTACCAATCGGGTACAATATCCTACCAACAGTGTGTATGTATGTATGTGAACCTTTTATTGTACAAATCACATGAATTAAAATACAAAGCAATGTACAAAGGCGAAATTATCCCTTTAAGGGGTCTCTTTCTAGTCTAATCTAGCCTTTGGGTGATTGAGGAAAATAAGAAAATGGGAATGTGGCAGCGAGTAGACACAAGTACAAAAACAAAGTTTACAGAATCTGCGTGAAATTGTAGACCTTTTTTTAGTAATACATATGCTGTTTATTTAAATGTGCAAAGCATTTTAACAGGCCTTTACTTATCAATCTTATTTATTATCTTATTAGTCAAAGAATTTATTTTTGTAGCAACCAGCGCACAGACAACCTAATATATTCAATTGATATTTAACAAAGTTTAGTACTACTCAATTAATTTTACATTTGTACTATAATCATACTAATGTTGATGCTTGTCTGTGTTACAGTCTTTACGATACAACAAAAATAAAATTAAATAAAATTTTATGGAGAGTATGCAAATGAAACAAATAGCACCATAATTCTGGTTATTCTTTATTTTAAAACGATTTTTGAACCTTCACTCGTCATCATCATATTTGTTTTCTTCGTTGTATATTTCAGAATTACTGTCTCATTTACTATTTAGTTAGTCCCATTTACGGAGAACTTTATTGTCCGAAAATTTTCGGACGTTTTAGTCGACTCGACTGATGAATCCCTTTCAAGTGGCTAAAAGACTTTTCAATGTCTGTGGAAAGTAGTGGGGGCAAAAAAAATCACACTTACAAACAATATTGAGATCACTAGTTTAAGGGAAACGTATCGATAATTTAGTTTATTATAGGCGATCCCGAGCTTTCATTTAATTTTGCCCCGTATATTCCCAGGTTTGGCGATGGTTGTTACTTTCAAGCAGAAAGACAATATTCAAGCAATTAATTTATCTTTATCAAGAGCACGTGCCGCTCGTTGAGCAACAAGCTAACATATTTGTGCTGTAAATGATCAGAAAGAGAATGGTTTCCGTTGTTATTAGTTTAAACCTCAAATATAAACTAATTGGTCTGAACCAACACAATGCGGCAAAGGGCACGCCCCAGGTCCCGGGCGCTAATATATCGCATTAGGCTTGACATTTGTGTAGCGTGTCGCGGATCAAAGAGCCAATTTGTGCAACGGTATTGGATGCACGCGGTTGAGCAACTGGCTGGAGCTGCGACGTGTTCCGCGACATCTCTTAATGACACCTCGTCTGTTTATTAACAATCTGATTATTAGTTGTGTGTCCTATCCTACATTCTGCTAATATTGAGAATGTGAACGTTTATAAGGATATTAGGAAGTTTGTTCCTTAAAATTATGCATAAAAGTCTGAACGGATATGAATAAAACGGTGTCTCCTTGTTTCATAGAAACTCATTTCTTAGACCGTATCACTTCACAGAATTTCGGTTTCATGGAAAGCTATTTTTAGCTGAACCCGTGTTGTTTGCAGGTTATTTTGTCATTGTTATAAGTGTCGGTGAAACAAGAGGAAACCAAATAAACTTACCGCCCCCCGCCGCACTCAGCGTAAGATAATGAACGAAATCGTTCCTAAGTTTCGATGTTTCGAAACTAAGCTCTAGACAACGACATAAATACTTAGACAGAGAAATATATACTTAAATACATAGAAAACATCAATGATCACACACATTCATTCATCACACAAATATCTGCCCTTCCTGGGATTTGAACCCAGGACCGCTAGCTTCGTAAGCAAGGTCACTACCAACTAGGTCAAAAATGTCTGTGTATGGCGGTTATATTTTGTTTAAACCCTATTTTCTGGATTAAAATATGTGTTCTTTTCATCACGGAAAATTGTGTAGTTTTCGATGGAAAAGCGACGCGACAGACAAGTTCCACGCGGATAAAGTTATGAGCAAAGTCACTTCTATTGCTTGATTTATAAGGTATCTATTTGCTGTCAACGTTTTTTATGTAGAAATAATTATTTTGTAGTTTTGGTGTCCGCAGGAAAGAAGTAACCCTTAAAATTAAAACATTGATCTTATTTTTAAGTGTAGATACTTATCATTGCAATTAATACATAAGTGCTGTACCAATTATATTTTTATAAATGCCAGAGTAATACGTACTTAATAGTAATAAACGGCTATACATATAATAAGACAGATAATTAAAACTTGCAATTATATCAAAACTCGCTAATTCAATTCATTTCCCTAAAGCCTCGTTTTCACATGACCTAACATGTTTGGTGTTCTGCAAAAGAGATGTATTAGCCGATCCATTTTGAACTCCCCCAATATTATGAGTGACAGGCATAATCCCGTGTGCTCCCGAAATGGGGAGGGTGACACACGTCAGACTTACCCGATTACCGAACTTTGACCTATTTACACGTACCGCAGAGCTTCGCGGAAATCTGAATAACGGTTTAAAGTGACTATCCCCTCACTTTATTACGAAGTCAAGTTAATAATAGCATTAAAGTTGATATTTAAAGGCTGCCTCGGCTCCTTACGCAATATAAAAGGGTAGCATTGTGACGTTAGCTATTTTAAAATCTTTTTAAACATTGTTTTGTTTTTATCGTTTTCTTATCTAAGGTTAATAAATTAAATGCTTTACCGACATATTTTCAACCCGCCTATTTTCGCGATGACACGGCAGCCTTGTTATTAAAATAGACAGAATACATGTTTTCTCCATTACTTACTCTAATCTAACCAAATCCTAAAGCTTTTAGAGCCCTAAGTTCTAATGCCACGGTACATTCTTAAATAGACAGATTGAGTACGCCGAAATAACCGTACAATTTACGTACCGTTGTTTTATATTGTCGAGTTTATAAATTGTCGTTGAGATTATAAAGGCGATAATAGCGATATTAAATCTTTATTCCTCGAATACAATGACCGTTAAAATCCAACAGTTTACGATATAAAAGGCAAACGAAAAGTTCACGATTATTTACCCGTATAACGGCAATCGGTTGTAAAATCGGCACAACAAAACAAAATCCTCCAATTTGATTCATACATTCCCCGTACACAACTCCGGTAATACGTAAGTGGATGATTTCCAAGTGACGAATATAAAGTGGCGGGGACGCGAGTCGAATGTGTAACGACACATATTTCATACTCGATACATGCGGTGTTTTTGTCCTTTTCGCACTTGCAACGAACGCATCTGTCACGGAGGAAAATTGCCGAAGTGGCAAACATAGTGGCGATTACGGGATTCGCTGCGTTGTGCAAGCACGCACGCAATCCAGCCTCGCAATTGGAAAACATTGCACTGCGCTGGCTGGGCGGCCGGCAAATGAAACTGAAACATGTTTGCCGTAAACTTAAACGTCGATCATACGTCTGGTGCGCTGCGTGCTGTGCTATCGCGGGCTCTTCTATAATCAACTACGTTATTCTTATTTTACGGGTTCTGTAGCCATATGACAAAGACATAATATAATTTGGTAATATTAAGCACTCTGAGTGTGCGTATTTAGAATTACCTACTGTGTTCATTGTGGGGCTTCAACTTTTCAAAACTAAATATATTGTCAACTACTACCGCGGAGATATGACGTTTCCACAATGAAGTGATTTCGCCAGTGCCAAGTATATATTATTATAAATCAATATAGCAATACAATACAATCCAATCTTCTCTAGTAAGATTGTGGGCAGGGGATTTGTAGGACAGAGGTCAAGATAATTTTAACCTCTGCGAGTCCACTTGAAACTAGAAGAAAGATGCCAGACAGAAAAAAAAGCCGAAATAAGTCCAAGTTTTCTATCACTGTGCAACACAAAGGCATAAAAAGGACAAATCACTATTCAGAAAAGTATTTTAAACACCTTAATAAACATAAATACAAAACTAAAACAAATTACACACCCGCCATCTTTTAACGTTGCAAATGGCCCCTATTGTCAACATTACGATAGCTCATTTATGTGACAGTTATGACGGCCGAGTGTAAAAGCAGTACGTTAACATGTCAAACAAAATCAATATCGTTTTACCGAGTAGAATAAAGCCCCTATATAATATAGTTGATGAAATATAATCTACACTGATTCGTCTTAGAAGCACTACGTCGAATCAAAGATATTACATATTTACTACAATCAATTGATTTCAACATATCCGACATTTAGGTACTCAAAATGTATAATTCTAAAAGTATCGTTATAACAAAATAATTACCTACATCAGTCATTCAATCATTTCAAAAAGTGTCACTTGTGGCTGGATAGATGATGCGCAGTCACGACCGTCAGTGGGCGCAATCAATGCGCCGTGCCGCGACATAATGGCCGTCAATGAAGTAGGGTGACGATGACGTGGACACCGTCCCCTATTTCACCATGTTCGGTGTACATTGCTAAGTCAACACGCTGATACATCACTGGGTTTCATATAAGCTGCGCCATATACACTGCAATGGTGATAACCTGTCATTGTCAGGGTGGTGTAAACGGTGGCTGGAGTACCCCTCGAATTTTAAGTTCAAAAATAACCAAAACAGTTCTTGCGTTGTAGTGTAGTTGACCTAGAAAGTCTATGACTTTTGGACCTTAGTGTCATACAAATAGAGTCGAAAAGTGGTAAAGCAGTTTCTTGGTCGACTATATATACCATACCTAACTTGCGTACCAGAAGTACGTTGACAGTCGACAGCACTCGTGCACATACATTTGCAGGTCTCAGAGCTGCCAAAATGCGCCGAAATAGACCACCGAGGGGGTTTTAATGGGTATCTACTCATGCACTGGCTACTCCCACATAACCCGGCTACTTCCCCTAACGAAGTCCACCACATTTTAATTTATAAGTTCCATTTTTGAATTTCACATTGACAGAATTGCCACTGTATCATAGGCGTACCATCAAAAAGCAGTGTTCGCGACCCAAATCTCACGACATCCCACCAGGGCAGGTCAAAAATCGTCAAAACAGCCTCACGTCATTACTAGACGCTCCCTAAAAATTTTGCCTATGCTACTAAATGCAAGATCACCACTTGTCTTAATTTTAGTTATAACCCACTACCATCAGTGAGATTTAAAAATCGAATTCCAGCAATAGTAAACTGCGGAACATAAATATAGAACTAAAGTAGCTACTTTAAATGGAAGCCAACAGTATGCAAGAAATATTAACTACCTAATATGAAAATATTGCTTAACTAATATCTCTGCTTTAGGTAAATGATAGGATAGGGATAGGTAAGTTGGTGTACTACAGCAACCCACCTCACCACCTGGTGCACCTGCTCATCTCCCTCTGGTATGTTATATAAGAAGTGCACTCTGTAATCCTATGCATTAATAAACGCATCTGTCTTTGAGTACCTACTCCTTTAACGCCCCACATTACATACATACAATAGTTTTACGTCACATTAGATAAAGTCATCGAAAATGTTTTTTTTACTTGTTGTTCAAACACGATAAACCAGCATTAGTTTAAGTCGCTGTAGTGGTCAATCAGAATTAAATTTAATGATGATTTATATCCATAACTTGTCATGGTTATTAAAGAACCAAATCATTAACCTTGTCTCAGTGACAAAGCTGTTTACTGTTATCACGTTAATGACCTAACTCTTTGTCTAATGTTTGAGACAACTCTTTGCTGTTTTTAGTCGCGCAGTAATCATGGAAGAACGTGCCAGCTTTGCACCCGTGTGGTACCTATACTGATTACGCGGCTTTCATTCCTGCCTCCCCTATCCTTACATCGCGAATCAGAACACAAAGGGTACGTGACGATGCGTACTACTGTTAGCATTCAGGAAAAAACGCAAAACGCGTCGGGATTTTACAATCTTGACTCTTTTGCACTCCAACAATAATAATAATGTCCGTTCACTTACTAGTAAATGGTAAATATTCAATAAATATCAGTTTTAACCATCAGCGAATAAATCATAACGTTGTCAATTAGGTGTAATCGATAGGGTTGGACGGATCTGAATCGGGGTATGTAGTTATGTACCAGGAATGCAGCGAAGGGTAGCGGTGTGGCCGAATGGCTGAGGTCCTATTGTACGTGACTAATCAATGCAAATCGAGTATGACTGGCAGCCATCGCGTCGATCGGTTCAAGTGGAGCGCGCTCCGACGAATAACCGTGTGTGAATGGATAATATTTTATCGAAAGCGGACAATTTTTTAATCTTCTCAATCCCATCGTCCTTGACAGACATAAAAGCTTTCCGATCTAAAAACACAACGATTTTTTAATCCAAATAAAAATCCGGTTGCTGGTATACTGTTAAATCCATATAAAAGAAAGATCACATTCATTAAAACCATGCCGATTTTCAAATAATGTAAATGGTACCTACGATTGAAATAGATACCGAAAATTCATGTTAGACAAGTATCTTCAAGTATTTTACGTAGGCAATTGAGGTAAACAGGATAAGATCCTTACAGTCATTAGATCCAAGTCTAAAATAGACGTGGTATAAAATCTCATGCATGTTTAAGTAGGACGTCGCTATCGAACCTTGGACGAGTAGGTAAGTGGTCGTACGGAATGGCAGGATAATAAGGGCCGTCAATCCGCTCCTGCCTCTCGGAGACAAATGATGGAAACTTCTATTTAACTATTAATGTGTACCGAAGGTAAAAGTCATCCACTCCGCTCGTCAACGGCTTACTTATTTAGTTTAGTTGCTACGAAGAGTTCGATTCGTAATTGTATTCACGGGCATACAGTTATATGAAATGAGCTGAATTTCGAGTGTGAAAAAGATTTCTGGCGTAGGCTTACATCAGTTAAAACGGTTCTCAAGTGACGTTAAAAAAATGTTCCGATTTCAAAGTAAAGATCAATTTCATGATTACAACATCCAACACATAGACACAACACACACGCTCACACACATTGCATGATACCTACATACATAGCCCTAAATGTATTACGAGTATGGCGTGGTACATCGTCGTTTTCTCAAAACATTGTCTGCAATAACTATGTGGTTAAAACCTCCCGAGCGGGCGCACACAGACTTAAGATAACACTAAACGTTTCTCCTCAAACTAGATTTCGTCTGGTCTGTAAGCTCTGCGGACTGCATGCCAGTGAATAATGACGCCGTCCGCTGACGCACGCGTGACGACGAATAAAAGCCTCCGCGATAATAAAATCTCGCACGGAGCGGAGTCTGCATTTTAATTTTTTTACTCTTTATTTTTCTTTTCAAACCGCAAACCCCTTTCAGACTAAGCGTATTCCGTGGAAGACGTGCTATTTTTCTGTAGACTTCATCTAACCGAATTAAATCGTGAGCATGAGCAACAAAACTACTTAAGATTTCTAATCTTAGCGCTAACGCTTATTTAACCTCATTTTGCAAGATCGGAACATACTCATGCAGGCAGTGCTCACGAGACAAAAGAAGTAAATGGCTCAATGACTCCACGTTGCGTTACTTAACACATCTGTGGCATATGAAACAGCGCGAGCTTTGTTCGCGATAAATACGTAAGCACACAACAGTGCGGCGACGCCTAACAGCT
The DNA here is from genome assembly GCA_923062465.1 of Acleris sparsana. Classification (NCBI taxonomy): domain Eukaryota; kingdom Metazoa; phylum Arthropoda; class Insecta; order Lepidoptera; family Tortricidae; genus Acleris; species Acleris sparsana. The sequence continues at coordinate 6,295,535 of OV281289.1, forward strand.
CAGCGGTAAACCCTTTCATTTGCATGTTTTCCCGGCGATATCAAATATCGGAACTAGAGCCGCCGCGTCGCACATTGTATCGTCGCCTCTGTAATTAAACTTCGACAGCTTCCTACATAATTACAATGGCATACTATAACTGCGGGACCGCGGATAAATTATTCATGAAAGGATAATCGCGATTAAAGTAAATATCACGAAATCCATTCATATTCGAGACCTTCGGAGCCGTTCGGGCTTCCCACGTCAATTATTTTTGTTAGACAATAATAATTAAAAGTTAGCGGGTTGCGGAGATATGAAAATGGAGGCGGCAAAAACGGGGCAAATCCGATCGGTTATTGTGATGGGGTGGGAAAAATGCATTGTCGGGCGGAAATGGTCACAGGTGGGCCGCTCTTGCCCGCCGCAGATGCGGTAATCCTTCCTAGTTCTCATGTAACGTGCGTTGGAGCTAATGACGGGCCATCATGTCTATAGGCTTCCGGGGCTATCCGATAATCTAATCTCTTTCTGCGTAATACTTATTTACTATGGAAGGATTGCAATGAGTGAAAGGAGTCCGCGCTTTATTGAGTGTGTATTACATTAACATTTCATCCAACTTTGTAGGGTATGAATTATCCAACGTTTTATAACCTGTGTCTGTAGGCTTGCAATTAATTTTCGAAGCTCGTAATTCAAATAGTTAAAAGGATGATAGATTATGAATAGCGTTTGTAGTTTGGACGTCCCGCGTATAATACTAGCGAGTCTTAGTAGACGTCGTAACATGTTCTCGGAAAGCCGCAGTTTACTGAGAACGATAGCATTTCAATAGACTTTAATCTTAAACATAAGCGCAGTAATATGACGAATAAAATCGACTTAGAAATATATATAGTACAATTACATTGCACGAAACAAAGTAATGTAAATGATTCAGGAAACTAATTAATAAGTCTGTTTTTAACCAATAGCCAGTGTTAGTCAGTGATATACGCGTAACTTGTTTTAATTCTTCTCCTATATCAAACATCAAGTAGCGACGCCGGTATTTTGGGTTCATGTAGTTGGTTGGCATTTGCTGTACTAATCTCAGATTCAGTATTTAACCCCTTGTTTCCAATATATTTTTTTTGTATTTTTAATAGATGTGATGAAGCAAGCAGACAGACACGTACTGAAGCCTCACCATAGCAATTCCTTTGTACCATTTCAGTGCGGAATCCGAACAAGGTCTTTGAGATATATCTCGCCCTCTCTTTGTGCTCTTGAATCTAGCCGATTTTATAGTTTTTTCAATACACGAAAGACGCGCCCCACTACGTTTTTTTATTCATTGACGACAACACAACTCAAAATTGACTGTCAAAATCGACTTGCAAAACGATATGTACCCAAAAGGTGCCAACCCTACTAAGCCTCCGTTGTCCGACCGTCTGTCTGTCAGCGGGCTGTATTTAGAGAGTTGAAATTTTGCCAGTGTGTGTATTGCCATTGCCGCTATGCCAACAAATATTAAAAATATTTTTAAATAAAAACGCTACGAAACCCTTTTTCCAAGTATGCGAGTATGCAAGTCCGACTCTCATATTTGGACTACTTAACGAAGCATAGTTGATTTTGACGCATCTATATTTCACGTCTAAAAATACTCGTAACATGACGTAACATTCCTATTTCCATCGCGGGATCATGCGTTCACGTATAATGCCACTCTTACGTTTAAGAGAGTTCTCGTTAGGGGAGTTATGCGGCTCGCATGGCTGATGGCTCACTGACCTACTTGCATGCGAATGCAGCCCGGGATAAGAAAAGGCGGTCAAGTAGAAACCGCCAGGATCCCGCGGGCTCCAATTTTACGATATAGACTTCTCTGCAAGTAAGATCATACTTGTCTGCTGCATGGATTTAAATATATCATTTTCATTCAGACCCACGTACGTACGGGGCACGTATCAAAAATCGTTGTCATCAAAAATTGTTGACGATAACCAACGGCTTGAAGGATTTTGTTCTCAGATCAGAGACACTAAAATTCATAGGTGAGAGATTTCTCAAAAATTCCAATGAATTTCCCATGCGAAATTAATATGCAAAAAGTGTACCTTCGTAAAAGCTCTCCTTCATCGACCCCCGGAGCATAGTTCAAAGTTAATCTTCGCTATAATAGAAACTTCTTTACGTAAATGTTAATTCGAAAAAAGTAGGTATTCTGCTCGCTCTCGCCTTAACTGCGGTGGAAAATCTATTAGCGGGAAACGTTGAAAAAACATGATGAAAGCTTAGCTTTATATTGCCTTAAGCTGAACTTATTTAACCAATTTAAAAATTGATAATCACTGAGCACGGTGCGTCTTCTTTGATGAGATTTCTTTTGACTTGTAATAGGATTCTGCTGTTGTTCCATTATAATACCGCTCGAGGCGGAGACCTAAATCACCATAATAAAACCGTTACATATGTGCCAGTATCTAGTAAATACGTGAAGTTAAGGGGTTTAGTCGTGTGTCGCGGAGGTCTAATATAAATGGTCTTTGATAGAAAATCTTGGTACATCAGTCAAATTTAAGTAGAAACTTACTACATGGACGACGTTTTTTCTTATCGTGATTGAGTTATAAGTCAACTGCCTTATTTTATTTTATGACTTCAGTATAGGCATGTACTCTTAATGTTCCTGATTTACTAAAAAAACATTTCCAGTTCTATGGCTACTGACAAGTTACAATAACAAACACGTAGTATTACATTTTAAGAGAACTCCTTGTTCGATATCTTGTTATAACCTTAAATAGACGTAAAAGTATTTTACTAACTTTAATTGAGTCTCGATCATTAACGCCTAAACGATTATATCTAAAATCCCTCCGTTAATAATGCAAAATTTCGCAATGAACAGCCCATCGTAACAAACACGTTTATGCAATTAGCGATGTCCTTTACGAATCACACTAAGCCGAGTTAATTGCATTAACCATTTAAGTAATAGTGTAACTTCACCCGATTCTAAAGGCGGATGAGGTTAACAAGAGTCGTGACGGTTATTATAATTACTGGTATCGGTAACGCGAGGTTAGACGACCATGGGAACAGTGAGTGACAGTTTGACAGCCACTCTATTGGTTAGTGGTGTTGCGCGCCAATGAGATCAGTGCCTGTAGTGGTGGACATTAGCCTCGGTGATATACAACTGAAACTATAAAAAATTGGTTATTTCGTCTTTTTTGCAATAGAGCGATTACTAACAAACATTTCTCTCATAAAATATTACTGTGTAGTTGTGTAAAATGAGTCTTGTAATACATCGTTCCTAGGTGGCTTCTACGCCTTTCGCCAACCCTGTCGATTGCCCACAACCTAAGGTATCCGTGAGCACACTATAGGGCTCCATTAGATCGAACTGCGTGGCATATCTACAGGACTTGTTACGCTAAATGTGGACTTTGTTGTAACTGCGCTCGGGATAGGTCACATCGCGGCACCGTAACATGATAAACACCGTCCTCATAACCGGTACTGACACGCGCTACTAGCGCGGCCACGAAATCATGTTAGGATGAAATTTCACAAATTTAGACCCACCTTTATTTATGGCATGTAGACGGTTTTCACGTCGCATCTGTAATTTAAACGCACTGCATATAAAACGGCTCAAGTTTTACAAGTAACCCATCGGAGAGAATTATTGTGTACATTTATTTATCTAACCGTGAGATACAAATGCGGGGGCGTCTATGAATTCGTCACTGAGTACCAATTAAACCTTTTAAAAATGATCGATAGCACCATTAACAATGCGCATCTCCATTCAATTTGATTGAAAATGAAATATTGAATGCTAAACGCCTGCGCATGTTTTAGTAAACAATTACAATAGATTATTTACGTGCACCTTGACTTTTCGGTGTCAAATAGTCAAGGTTCGAGAATAATGGTGTTATTGTATCGAGCCGAAGCTTGTCTGTCAATGGATTTAGGTTCGTTATAGGAAGTTACACAATTCGTCTTCGGATTGAGAAATTGTAGCGAAACCTTTTGTTACCCAGGTAACTCTGAGCTGGCGCGTTGTTTTCGTTTGGCTTTTGACCTGATTTGGAAGATTCTTGCACCATTTAAAATCCAGACCAGTATTGTACCTACGTAGCTACTTAATTTGTTTATTGCGGCTATAATTTATCACACGACTAATAACAAAACGTTTTCTTACCACTGGTATATAATAACTTAAATAGTTTAACGTTATCCCGTCGTCTTATATTTGTTAAAATGGCAAGGGAACAAACCGGTCGCCAATGCCGCCATGTCTTAGTTCCATTGTTAAGTTTATTATTTCGTTCAGAAATCACACTATATGCTGACGTTTAGCCAATAGGCTAGTATCATGCTAATGAGCATTGTCTCTCCAAATGGATCGAAAAGGCCATCAATCTGGCGGGAAGCGAGCGGGCGCAGAGGTCACGGGAGTGACTGACGCCGGATTGGCTCTCGGGCAACGATGACAGTCCTAATTACTTGACTCACTAAACATGTAACGTTTGCGATTTATTAAACGGATGGCAGGCGACCTTTTAGCCGGACGTGTCGTGTTGTGAACCGTTTGTACTTGTAAAAATGTCAGTCATTACATGTTATAATGTAGAATGTATTTGTTAGCCTTGTTCGTTTTTAATTGGAATAGGGAAGTGCATTAGTATTATAAGGTTGGGTTTTAGCTCGAAGGATATTGAAAGAGTCTGACAAAGCACGTTTTTTTTAATGAATTGTTTATAGTAGTACTAATAGTAGAACATGACTATAATTGTTAATCCTCGTATGAATTGACACGTGAATCTTATATTGAGAAGCCCAAACAATACTGACTGTCGTCGTAAAGAAGGCTTATGTCTTGTTGGCAGCGAACGTCTTTCGGGTGATATGATGATAATGATAAATGATTTTATTATTAGAGATATAAGTGCTCATACATTCTGAATATGTTCGTTACCATAAGTATCTACTTGAATAGTGAATACGATTTAATAATTACAATCATCTTGAATGTCAAAAAATACCTTGTTATATTTAGCTCATAAATAATAGGTTTCTCATAAATATTGTATTTTCCACAAATAAATAAGCAATTCGAGCGTGGGATCGTAGACATCTTTGTTTTCTTAGAAATTTCATTCGACAATTCGTTATTTTTTCCTCTCGCGCAAAAACACGGACTGCCACCGTCCTTGAGATTATTTGTATTTTAGGACTTTGCAGAATGGAAATCACCAATGTTTTCACTTAAATGTGTATTTTAGTATCATTATAAAATGCTATTTGTTTGCCTGACACTTGGGTCATATTGGGTCATACATATACATAAATGAGCCCCTATTTCTCCTGGTCGCGCTATAACTTGAGAACGGCTTTACCGATTTCATTAATCTTTTTATTAATGGTTTCTCTAATACTTCGTAGAAGGTCCTTACATTTAAAAAAATGAGAAAAATGTCGACGCCTTGAGCCAACGACACTCTTGACCACTAATCAAAATTGCAAATTACTTTTAATGAATATTTGAAACCTTTAATTAAGGGTTGCTACGGAGCCATGTCCGGCCGCAGGGCCCGCGAACTTGGCCCTCCCTCTTCCTGCCCGCTCATTAGCCTGCAGATCCGTTGCGTTGGTTTCCGGCCTCCAACTTGCCTCTAACATCGCCAATTAACTGATCACTTTCAGAGCCAAGATCACCTTATCGAGTCCACTTTCTATGGCAATCAGATTCGGCTGTTTGGGCTCTTTTTACCTGTTTCCACCACTTGGTTACCTCTATAAATAAAACTTCTTAGCTGTTACCATTTAAACCAAAAATTCCAAAGTGGTAAGAGGTGGGAATAGTCCTATTGATTTAGTTCCATTGCCTCTTCAACGGGTAAAGATCCAATTAAATGCAATTATTCGTTATACTTCATTTATCACAACGATTATAGACCGTCAGTCCGACTAATGGAGTTGCAGACGTGAATGATTCCCCGCGTCGACAAATTATACAAAGCCGTAGTGGTGAGCTCGTCGAAAACCGTTCCCAAATTAAATGCTGTCATTCGTAGAGTTTTAAAGAGGGTTTTTTAAATGTATATCGGAGTTGGTGAAAATATCCATTCTATTTCAAATCAAAGCTTTTTCACTACACGCATCATATAAATCAACAAAACTTGATGTAATCATTTGGCCAAATTCGCGTTATTAAATGGTTCGAGATTTCATCAAGGGATAATTTTATAAAGCAAGGAAAATGAAGTCCTAAAATCCTTACAGATGTTTGTTCTACGTACTTTAGAAACCAATTAGTATCCGCTGTAAAAGGGGTATAGTAATGCCTTACCGTTGATTGTTTGACTTTAAACGAAGTGCCTTCAAAACGGTTAAGTTATATAATTGGTTGTGAACGGGCTCTTGAGTTTCCGTGTACAATGGGCGACCTTGTCTGCATAACATCGTTCCAATCAAAATATTGGGGCAAAGGTTATCTCCTCGTCCCAAGCGAGCGTCCCGGCGTTGTGCCCGAGTTGCAACGAAAGCCCTCGAGTCACTTACAGTCCGTGGGTTCGAATACCGCGCGAGTCATGGCCGACTGAACTCTGATTCCTAGTACAGATTCTTGTATAAATTAAACCAAGCCGTGCTCTTTATAAATCCGCGTATGCATCCTTATAGATTGATTGACAGCTGCTTTATTTGTACAAGTGGTACTTTATTGTGGAGTTTTTTAACTACGTAATAATATTTATACTATTACGACATCATGCAGTAATTTTTTAAAGGTGCTCTAAATTTTAGTCTAAAGATTAGACCCGTCGGTTCTTCGTTGTGAAAAATTGCAGCACAAGGACATGTGTTATTAAATAACATCGCTTAAACTATTTGTCAAAAATCTAATTAAATTCTCCCGGGCGTGACTCCGACGCGAGAACCGGTGACAGCAGATTAAGTTCAACTTTAATTATAGAGCGGTACTATTCTAACGCTGTTTTACCTCGCCCACCTACACCGCAGCATTCCGAAACATTGCACCTTTATGCGATCGAGTTAAGATTTAAAATCTTCTACGTGAAAAACTAGGTACGTGACATTAACCATTTCTGCATGACTTGCTTGTTGCTGAAAGCTGGCATAGCCTCTTATTGATTCTTGATAAATTAATTCTCGAGATTCCACTGCATATTGTAACAAGTTGATCGCATTAACGTAATACAAAGGTTACCAATGTTACCATGAGTCAAGTGACAATGCAAAGTGCTGTAGCAAGTAACGCCCATTCAAAGTTACAGCACTTAATAAAGCGTTACGTAATAAACAGATGCACCATGCCAGGATGAATTAATAGGTGTTTATACAGTTTATAGCGTAGGCCGGTAATAACCTCGGCTTAATTAAAACTGCGAGGACGGATTACTCGTCGCACCGATACTGTTCATACTCTCCTCGCCAGAGTGGCTCCATTTTTAGGGGTCGATGCTCGTTAATTATAATTGCTAAACCGTTTGAAGCTGTGTACGGTTACTACGGTTATTAATGGGGAACTCTCTTTAACGCGCTATACATGAAAAAAAAGATAACTTTTAACGAAGTTGCACTCAGCAGAAGTTATAATTGACTAAATCGGGAATCGGGATTTACGGGAGGTAGCACCTTGTGCAGGGTCCGTCCGGATCGCTACCACCATCTTATCCATTAACCTACCGCCAAACAACAGTGTTCGCATTGTTGTGTTCCGGTTTGGGGAAAAGACCACGGTTGGCAACGCATTTGCAGTCTTGTGAATGCGAATGTCTGTGGGTCACAGTTTCCACTTACCATCCGATGGCCTGTGTGCCCGTTTGCCTTCACAATGCCCAAAAAAAACAGTAGTGCTGTAATAAAATGAAACTGAATTTAAACGTCGAACTGAACATTTAATTTAGCCCTTTAATGATGTTTGAATGGCGCCACCTAGCTAACACCGCGTTTCGGATAAACAAAGGAAGATGTCACGTGAATGTTAATTCGTTCCCGATTAGTATTCAAGGCAAAACAACAACTAATAAAAAGGAGCCGCCGTTGGGAAAATTGAAAATATCCGCAACCGTCAGGAAAATGAGGAGATCTCTTAGCCGCGGCGCGGAATTAGAATCGGCTGGCATTCGGATGCCGGGCACGTGGCGAACAAGTTTGTTTACGTTTCCATCTGATTATAATCTGGCCGGAATTACCCCAACGAGCTGCGGAATCCGCTCTATGGTCAGAACATTCTAATGGTTCCATAACGATATGTGATATCTATCGTACACTCTAAATAGGCGGCTGATGTGAGTTGGACTATCGCACTGAGTGTTCCTTATTTATACAGTATAATAAAACCAAAGTCACATACGGGCGGATGAACAGCAGAGTACTGATACTCTGCTGCTCTATTGCTGACTAAGCTTCTTATCGCCCTTTGGGCATGAAATTGAGAATTATATGGTTTACAAGTTATCACACTAATATTACAATATTAACCTTCATACATAAACTTCATGTGAAAGTAAGTTTGTCGGTCGCTTTGTAAGGCTTTCACGGCAAAATCGCTGAATTGATTTTGAAGAAATTTGGTATAGCTTGAACCCCGAGGGAGGACATAGAGTACTTTTTAACTGAAAGTAGCGATAAATGACTTCTATATTAGCGGGAGTCGCGGACAACAGCTAGTACCTAGTTTTATCATTTAGACGTTTCGCAACAATACGCTGAGTTCGCGTAAAATAATTACAAAATCCGATTCCACTCCACGAATCCCTTAACCAGCAGCGGAAAACCCTTTATTTACAAACCCATTGAAGATTCATCAAACTAAACCCCACTTATTCCCGTTCGCCTTTTTACCGATATAAGCAAAATGAGCTCTCGTAAAAGTGAATGAAATGTAAGTACTGTGTACTATAGGTACTTCAGCTGCCGATATTCCAGACTCCAGTCGGCTGTGGGTAAACTAGCTTATTTGAATGAGAGGCATTCGGACCGCAACCGCCGACGAGCCACTTGCCGGCTCGAACCAATACACCTATATACGCGCGCCGCAAATGAAAGCCGAACGTGACTTCCATGTTTCGTCCGTAATGTGCACCTTCGTGCTGACCTATACGCGTGCCGGACTGTTTCAATTCACGTTTAAAACTGTCGTCAAATAAATTGCTTGCAATTATTTGTTGATGAGTTATATTGTATGTATACACTGGTAAACATCTTGGCCTGTTTGTGCAAAACGTGGTTATAGAATTAACAACAAGTTGTTAGAGTTGTTGGTAATTCTTTAGCTCTGTCTACCCCACTCTGGAATGAAGACATGACGAAGTATTAAGATTCATTCAAGAATACTTTGACGTTAGGATGTCTGGATTATACTTGTAAGACTGTGTATTGTCCTTTTCTAAGTAGAAACGACAATATACGAACATGTGCTTGAATTAAGTTAGAGAAGTGTGACTAGGAATAAGTAATATTATTAAGGTTTACATTCTTTTAGCTGCGGACAGGTGAAACATCTCATTAGTGTAGTTATTTCTTCTATTACCGCAGCCCAAACTCTAATGGGACATTTTAATATAATGGTATTTGAGAATGTGTTACTGAACGTACTATATTTTAAGAAGGCCTCGTGCCACATACGAAGCCTCAACCGCGGGGAATAATTTAAGAGGTCGGTAGGTTAACGTACATTAACGTACAATTGTACTGTCTGCCGTATTTACGAGCGTTTTGATCAATACCACGAATATCTTAATACAGCTCCGACATGTGCATCAAACAGCGTCGATTAGCCTAAATTACACCGCTAAGTACGCAGCACGGCCACAGAATTAAAAGATTGAAAATATTATTACAATACGAAAAAGTCCTTACAGACGTAATCATGTATGCACCTTCATTATTTTTTCTTTTAATATTTCATCAACATCCTTTTTGAACCTTTTTCCGAGCGAGTAGCAATCGTGCTCTCATCAACTTCGCATTGACTTTTCCTGGATTTTTTGAATTCTGAGATTAAAGGATACCAACAAAGCCTTATTTTTAAGGTAAGGTGGAACAAACATAAAACATGCCCCATACCCCTTTATTACAAACATTCCGTGATAAAGTGGAGCATAACGAGAAATTTCCGGAACAATTAAGCGGTTCCCCCGATTAGTTTGTTTCCTCTTCTGACATTTGTAATAATTGACTGAATGCGTTCGTTATATTGTCTGATTGTTTTCAAATAGGCTGTCAATTGTTTTTAAGGTTCCGCATTCAAAGGGTGCATCAGAAAAATACATATACTTAAGTGCAAAAAGATCTAAAAATAATTTCGTAATAAGATTACTACATGTCCCAAATTAGTAACATTTACAAATTAAAGTGGTCTACTCGTATCAAAGGTTAACAGAAAGAGATCCCTTAAAGGGATAAGTGTGCCTTTTATTTCTGAAATTTTAAACTAAGTAATGTTTTTGATTTAGTACAATAAAGTGTTTACATACATTTATACAAACAAATAAATGCCAAACTAACAACTTAAAATACACAAACAACTGTAAGGTTCACTTAATTCGAGATAAGTTAATCCTAAAACATACTCCTAAATCCTCATTAGCGCTGATTCCCTTGAGCCTAACTTTATTAAGCGCCCAGTACTTACAAGACTGGGCAATTACATGAATCTCAAAGTCTAATAGGGCGTCTAAACAGAAGCCCCATCGTCCGCGCTAATCTGAAATTCAGAATACCAAGTCTCGCATAATACCTAAGGGCATTTTAGGGCTCTCCACGGAGAATGATTTAAAAAAGGCTCTTTATTAGATTTAAAAATATTATCCTATAAAACCAGTACTTATTAAAAAAAAAGCTCGGTGATTTGAGGACCTCGTCTTTTTTTAGAAGTCGGTTAAGAATAAAGTTGGCTGGTTTCGTGGCTTTTGAAATGACTAGTTTTTTGGAAATATCTAACCACACTATACTACTTACGCTTAGTAAAAGAAAGCCTTATAATATGTTCGTTATACATATTTGATGGCGACTTTACTCGTAACACGGTCATTTCTTTTTTTTCAGCACTTGCAAAACCTTTGCTCGCGTGTCTGACCTCTGCGTGGGGTCAGTGACGCGGAGCTCTTGAATTAGTCTCGATCCTCCGCCAGCTGTGTTAGAGCTCTCGTCACAGCACCTCACGACACAGCATTATTCATCCGTTAATGGCCACGGGCCGCGCCCGCCCACCAATCTGAAATTCAACATTCTGTAGAAACATAAATGGAAATCACCCCGACTTAAGCTCGATCACAACCCACCCAATATGTTTTGTTTAATTCGAAATTCCCATCCTAATACCCCCCTCATACGTATGTCAATACTTACTATGCAAATGGATTCGCTAGCGAAATGGAAAATTATTACCTTCTTAAATGTCCCATGTGCTCTGGCGTTGAAGCATAACAAAACATTCGATGGGGTACAGTCATACTGATTAATTTTAATGCTATTCATTATGCACATGCATAATAGATCAGAAAATGGTAATAGAGGAAAGAATGTCAACCTTCGTAGCGTTAGAATTTTCGTAGCGTTTAATTAATTGGTTTCGCTACGTTCCGAGCGAGGAGCGGCCGAACTCACACGCAGCCGCGCGGGCAAACGAATCGGGTTGTTTTTGTATTGTTTGTTTGTGCAGCGACTGCTCTACGCAATAAAACGCTGATTCAATACACTTCATCCGAAAAGCTTTGAACAAAACAACCACGAGTAGCACGTTACGGATAAGCTATTAAAAAGATCTAATTCAATTTAGTATAAAGTTCAACCGCCACTTTTAAGAGCAGAAAATAACCTCTTTGTTGTGTACGAGTATACCTACCTGACATCTCGACTATTACTCGCGGCCACTTTACAGAAGCCGACTTAAATACATCGTTAAAAAGTTATAGCTTGTGTCTAGCCTGAGAGCGCTACAAGTCGCGTGCAGCGAACAAAGTCACATGATCCCTTCAACAATTATGAATCGTGTACAAAGTTTCGTCCGCGGAATTTTCTTTCCCATATCCTTTAGGGATTATAAATTCCGTTCTAATGAGCGTTCAGCACGAACCGGAATCTAAACGCCCGTGGTGTTCGAAAAATGTTCGTTTAATGTTAAGGATTGAGACGCATTCGCTGCGTAAATATGTTTTCGCGGGAGTACGGCGACGATGTTATTGGATGTGGTTCCCGCGTGGTGCCTCGTAATAAATTTTGTGACAAACAATATTCCCTGGTCCTTTGTGCGGCGCAGACGGGCATCGATCGTCTGCCACAATGGCACGCAGATCTCGGCGAGCTGCTTCTGTCGCCGCCCGCACAATAGAACAAGGAGCAAACATTACCTCCTCGGCCGAGGGGCCAACCCTGCTGTGCGCGCAAAACAAACAACGGTAGGCTCGTTGCAATAAATCTCGATATCCGAATGGCCCTATACAATTGTAGCGGTATATTTAAGGGTGACGTTGTACGCCATGAAGCTTACAGAAGTACAAAATAGATTGCTAATAGTAGGTCATAAAACTACACGTGAAAGCGTGTGATACGTTTAAAGTCGGTCTAGACGTCTCGGCTGGGATTACCCCAATTAACCTGTTACTTAAATGTACGTACAATAATCTTATTTACAACCAATATATATTTATAAATCAATTTAAAATATTTTCGACATCATTAGAATACGTCGATTGCCTCACGAGCAATCTGCCGCAAAATATAATTTGAATGAATTTCTGATCCGTATAATAATTTATTCCCGCATTCGATTCCGAGCAAATACCGCCATAATTTCGAACGAGTACCCACCCAACCTTGTAATAAATACGAGGCTTCGTTTTGTTGTGACTAATGTGACCTTTGACGCAGGTGTGTTCGAGACACGTAGGCTGGCGTTTTCTTGAAATCTTCAATAACCCGGTATCGGCTGTATCTGTGGGTTGAACGTTCGTAATGTCTATATCAGCGTAACTATGAATCTTTAATTCTCGTTTTAGATGATTGCCTGTAATCGACAGAAATATTAAAGTAATGTCTATATTTTGGGCTCATTAACAGTTGAACGGATCTAGATGTGGGAGGTTCTGCGATAACCTTTGCAGCCGGCGGCGGGATCCATTGTTGTTATCGGGCTGCGCCGGCCTCGCGGCCCGTGACTCACCGCCCGATCAAATGCCTCGAGCCCACGGGCGAACCTTACAAAACCCACGAAGGAATAGCATTTTAACTGGAATCGTGTCGAGGAAGTTATGCTTAAGCAATTCGCGTTTAGCAAATGCATGGATTGTGTTTCTGATTAATATGAGTTATTGTTCGCTCCGTGCCTGGCGTGGCTTCAAACTCAGATAACTTTTACAAGCGGCTATAAACGATGAAAAATATTCGAGAAATATAAACTTACCAGCGTTTTCGAACGCATTTGTCAACGTTTCAGTTTTAATGCGCTGTACCTACATCCGTTTGTATTATTTTGATATTCATTGCGCATGTAAAACGTATTCTCGTATTGGACGTTTCGCGGTGCGCGTAATGAATTTGCATTCGAATGAGATGCGGTCTAAAACGAAATTAGATTTAGACGTTTCCATATTTGTTGAACAAAATCTTCATATTTCTATGTTAGTTATAAATTGTATTGTTCTCATTTAAGTTTAGGTTTTTTTAGGGTAAAATTGTTAGTCTGTCTTTTAGACCAAAATTTACTTTATGGCTGGTTTCTCTTTTAACGAAGGCTTCCTTTTCTTTTTTATTAAAATTAATATATTTAACACCTTCACATTTATGTGTAGCCTTATTAAGGTATGTGTTTTATTTACGGCTGTGTCCTATGGCATTGTACCAAACGCCTGTGCCGAGGAGTCGCAGACGAACTGTACCCGTGGAACGTTCACCTTTAGCGATCGCGCCCAAACCGCACGATCACGTCTGACACGCCAGCGAGGAGCGGTTCGCCAGATTTATCGATGTTATTATAATCTATGAAACACACTGGCAAAACAACGGGTCGTTTTATAATGAGTTTTAGTGCTAGGCACATGAGACGTGTCGTCATGTTTGTTTTGCTTGTTTAGGTAGGTACCTATTTATGTCTTCAAACATAATGCACGCATGGACCATAGGTATGTGGCTATAATTACATGTGAAATTTTCCGTTATGAGAAAGCATATAAGGGAAACCACATTTTCTCAACCTGCCGCAGGCCTTAATACAGTTTAATACGCCCTTGAACAATTTCCTCTTTATTATAGAGTGCGTGCGAGCTATAATAACTTTCAACGATTTAATTTACCCGCGATGGTATAATTTATGGATTACCTGGGGGCCATAACGCTAACGTAAGCGATATTCGAAAACTGACTAAATATGTAGGATTGACGTAAGCTTACGATCTATTTGCGTTGGCCGCTTACATCAACTCCCCTTGTCTTCGGGCCCTGCTCAGTGCGCTCTTGCCGTCAGCACCGGAATGGGATGTTTTTGCGTGGCAATGGATAGTTGTATGTCGGGAGTGCGTAAAGTTTTGCGAAAAGATGGATGACAGGCCTTCTAGTGTTCCTCTATGAGGTATAAGTCGAGTTTTATTTAATATAAGTTTCACAATGTATTAGTGTAATTCTGTAATGCTGTGTAAATATACTTATCAATAAATTAAAAAAAATATGAATCAATTCTATCGCACTGTCAGTTTTCGCAAATCGCTAACGTTTGCGATATCTGAAACTGACTAAATGTCTAGGATTGACGTAAGCTTACGATCTATTTGCGTCGGCCGCTTATATCAATTCTATCCCACTGTCAGTTTTCGCAAATCGCTAACGTTATCTTATTCAGGGCCTGTGCAACCGACGAAGACGTAGGTATCAGTGCAGCGCCCAGGTGCAGTCGGATCACGTCAGAGTAGTAAAACAATAAAACTTCATCCTTCAAGTCAACGTTTTGAATAAAATGCAAAACGTGTCTGGGATGCAGCCAAAACTGCGGCCGGCGTCGCCGCTGTTTGCTCAACATATTGTCCTCGACCTCGTACTCGCTCGTTCCATTGAATCAAACTCATCGCTACAATCGGTTCTAATTCCTACGTGACCCCGCAAACTTCCCGTTGTGTAAACACAACTCCGAACAAAGAATAAGCATCGGGATTTTCCGTTATTTACGCTCATTTGTATCACTTCTAGTAAGTTCTTTATCGGTTCGGTCGGACGTTCTGCGGGCAGTGGAAACTTGGGATATAAAGTTGTTCTGGCTGTTTGTCCGGCAATAGGCGCGGCCGACATAAATTACCGGACAACATTCGTCTCCGGTTGATCTACAGGGGTCGCCCAATATTTACATACTACCGACTCCCGCCGGATCTACACCCACATAAAGTTACATGTTGTTTTTCTTCTCAGTTCTATATTTATTTGCGAGACGCAGGCTTTATGCATTGATTTAAACAAGTAAGACCGGTCGAACAAAAGCGTCATCTCTCAGATTTCTGACAAACTACTTCGCACTAAATCGTAAAACCTAACCTCTTTACTCATACATTTATTTTATTTAAAGTATTCCTTGTCACAATGAATGAATGCGAGCGCGTTTTTGGATAAGAGCGAACAACAGAATTCGGCATATCAACATTTAAATGTATCGTTTGTCCGGATTTTCAT
This sequence comes from Acleris sparsana, assembly GCA_923062465.1. Lineage (NCBI taxonomy): Eukaryota > Metazoa > Arthropoda > Insecta > Lepidoptera > Tortricidae > Acleris > Acleris sparsana. The sequence goes on from OV281289.1 coordinate 6,311,207, forward strand.
TTACCCTAAAGCCAATTCCGGCTGAATTTAAAAACATTTCAGTGTTATAATAATACAGCCCTAATCTAAGTGAACCGCATCGCAGATATAATGGAATACTTAAAAAGTTGCCTGCAACAACCAGTTCAGGGCAAACGAAAATTCTGACAAACGATGTCTTAGGACAAACGTTGTTAGGGACAGGGATAGAGACACCCTAAATAATAGCTGTCAAAACGTTGATAATACGGAAACATGTCTAAAACAATACGGTGTAGAATCTCAGACCAGATTTATTTTCTTAGAGTCTACTCCGTACTAACAATAAGTAATAAGTCTATGGTTTTAGGTATGTTTGTGACGTAAGCAGGGCCTCTATTCTAGACGGTAAAAACGATATCATATTTGACCTGTAATGGTTTTTTTTAAACTAGTGTCAAGTAAATAAGAGTTATCAAGACGTTGACAATACGATAACAGGTCAGGTTTTTACCGCCTAGTACACCGGACCGGTACACGAAATAAGACAACTTAGAAGATGGAATATTATTTCGATTTCCAGCAACCACGAACTTCAAACTAAATTTAGTAGCGTACCTCGTGGTTGGCGTCTGCGAGGCGTCTGAGGCGGTTATTATATTATTCGGTACTGCTAGCCGTCGCTTACACGAATTGGTTTGGACGAGCTCAGTATAAACTTGTCTAGACTAGACGCATAATCGACCAATCTACAATATTAACTATGGTCTCAAGTTCCGTATCGTTGTGCAATCATAGCGAGTAAAATATGGTAAGTGCCATTTATACTTCTGTGAATTAACTGTTTATCTATAGAAATATAATAAAGTACAGTTTATGTATTTTTTGCTAAAATGTCAGCTTAAATTTAAAGACTATCAAAGGACCCCAGAGGAAATTAATTTATGCTTATTATATAATTACAATTTAACTTCCTTTTTAACGTCTATCCTAAACCAAGATTCTAACTAATAGTAAGTATTATTCGGTTTCCCAGAACTTCGCATTGATCATATTATTAGGAAAAGATACTACGATTGTTTTTATTTATTACTAGCGACCCGACCTCGCTCCGCTTCGTGTGGCTTTGTTTTGCAAATATTAATATTTATATCTTCTGAACCCTACAGGATATCGAAATGACACATATACACATGAAAATTCAAGTTAAAAGTCCTTTAAAACCCGTTGAGCCAACTCAAGACAGACTTGGAGACAAAAATTCTAAATCACAGACGGACACTTTGGTTTTATTCATTGGTATACATAAAATCCAGGATTAAAAACCAATTTAACAATTCCTTTGTCTCCAAAATAACTTTGAACAAAAAACTATTTTGCGAATGTCATTCCAATTTCTTTATGCGCACAAAGCGGGCACTATATAAGAGTCGGCGCAGTCTTTCAGTGCAGGCCTCATTAAATTTTGTTTGAATAGAGGGATGAACCGGCGGTACGGCGGATCCGGTAGCGTCGACAAACAATCGATTCCAGCCCACTGCCTTCTTACACTCATAGCCTTTACAAAATAAATAGCAAGGGCGCGAGTGAATCCTTACTTTTTGTTTGTGTTACGTTAGTCGTGTACACGCTGCTTTATATTTCAAGCCCGTATAAATTATACCTTATGGGAAAAAATTGAAAATCTAAGCAAAATATAAATGGAGCGTAGTTTCTGACGAACCGCCTACGCCGCCATCTACGGCGTAGCGCTTATTAGAATTATTCGTAGCGAGTGACGCCTGATAAATGTTGAATAGCAAATAATACTTTTTATCGTTTTTTTATAATTCCGTAGTTACGTACCCGCATTATGTAGCCCATTGGTTCACTGATAGAAAATACCTTAAGGCATTAAGTTCGCAATCTACCTATTTTGTGCAATGTGCAATAAAGTTTAACATACATACCGTCACGTCTCCATCCTAGTGTGAGGTAGGCAGGGCTACAGAATTACCAACAACTCTAAAGTTTAAATAAATACCTATAAGAATGGTCGTCGTTTTACGAATATTTGGAAGATGGGTTCACGCATCATCATCATTGCGTATGGCACTCGTCCTGCGTAGATCTAACCGCCCTGAAAACCATTAGGTTACTGTAGGGACAATACCGGGAGATTCACGAGGAACAATCCAATAGGCCACTTGGAGTGTAGAACGTTTCGTTATCAAATTTCCACTCGGTTGTACGATATCGCCTGTTTTCCTGTCGCTCCCGCCGTAACGGGAGCATCGGCTGAAAGGCCCAGACGGCCACGAGCACCGCCATCGCCGCAGCCATCTCGCGAGCAAACACTCCAGGCCACGCAAACAAACAACCCGCGCTTTCATGCGCCGATGAGGTGATCGTAGGTGATCATGTCGCATATACGTATTGTATAGTCGAACCACTTCAACCTTACACACGTAGTGTCGGTGTGTTTGCAATGGGCAAAGATGTAAATAAATTAGTGCTGTTTGACACGTAGCTTATCCTTTTTTATCAGATGTATCTTTATTACTTAAATGGCAACCGCATGCTAAGGTTGTTGGCTGAGCGTTTCAACTGCCCGCTCACAAAATACTGGGTCGATGTTGTTATTAGGAGGGCCAAGTAGGACAAATCACAATGCGTTGCTTGCCCCTTCTATTAATAAAGTTATTCTTTTCTTTTTTTTGTATTAAATACTAACATAGTCTTTAAGGTTCTAAGTTTAACTAATTTAAATATGGATTGTCAGGTCCGAAATAAATCATTTTTAATTATTTATTTTTAAATATAGGTATTAATTATTTGCCCATTTCATGACGCCGAAATAATATGAGCATTAATAATGTACAGGTAACCAATTTTAATCATAAACACACAGTGCCATAGTGGCCTATGAATCAAACTGGTTGATTGTACGGTCGACGTCAAAGATATGTTTACATTTTTAAACAAATCCGTCAATCCGTTGGGAGCGAGTATGCCACAGACAAACGCACACATACACAAGTACATAAACTAAACTAATAACTCCCCTCTTTTTTGTCGGGGTTTAAAATGAGTAGCCAACCCTAAGGACTAATATACAAAGCAAAAGCCTCTACGTTCTACGATTCAACAGTCGAATAATTTTCACTCGAATAAACCTTCTATTAACGACGAGTCATCCATTCATCCTATACTCTCGGCCACAAACGATTGATCGTACCGACGAATGCATCAAATGTGACGTCCGTAGAATTCCCTTGCATACATTTCTGCACTCCAACGATGCGACTGCAGGCTAGTCGGAACTTACTAAGCATTCAGATGCTTTCAATACGCTCCGCTATGCAGCTGGACCTCGAACAATGGATGCCAATCTACACGGAAATTCGGATTGGATGATGCTAGCTCACCTACTCCTGGATGAGTCGCCGCCTGATACAATTGGAGACGTCATCAGGAGTGATTAGTCAATATAGGAGCGCGCGGTAATAGCAGGTGTATGTACCTACTAGGTTGATACTTAGGTCGGGAAAAGGCATATTATACTGATGCTGTTTTTAGAGTGTATTGTAAAGTATAATAGTACGAGTAATAGCATACTTATAACTTCCATATTTTCAGTTAATCGTTTATTACAAAGCGCGTACAAAATTACAGATATTTCAAAAAACATGTGACTATCATAAACATACAGAAATGATAAGAGAAATTAAAATTGTATTGTTTCACATCTTAAACATAGCTGGTCTCAACTGAAACAAGGGACTTCTCTGAAAACTGACTCGAAGACACAGAAAACCTGCTTTGAAGGCGCGTCACGTACATTAAATGGGCCAAATTCCACATTTTGAGCCAGTATTATCTCGTTCGCATCGAAGAGCCGAAAGAATTGGGCAAAGCTGCGGATGACTGAGAAGCGTGAAATAATTACTAGCTCATCACATATACAGAGCACAAGTGTGGTTAGCCTTGGATGAGTTAACCCACGCCTAGGTTCGAAATAATGCCCTTTATATATCAGCATTCAAACACACGCACGGAAATTGTGTGTAGGATACAATAACTCTCACGGTGTTTGAGTAATGTGTCCAATTGGATCCGTTGAAATTAATAGGTAATTTTGTACGCAGCTATACTAATATTTAAGGTTAATCTAGCTTAAGACCATCTAGAGCGCAAACACAGATGTAATAGAGAACAAAAACCATATTTCTTGTTTTATTAATAACTAGTCACCCTTCCTCGCTTTGCTTCGGTTTATGTGAGTTTTTCTGAAAAACCCGTACATAATCCAGAATTTATCATACATAAAAACCTTCCTTTTGAATCACTCTATCTATTAATAAAATTAACTTATCACAATCCGTTGCGTAGGTTTAAAGATAGCGGGGAACGACTTTGTTTTATAACTATGTAGTGATTTTATTTTTCTCTTCACATCAAAGAAAGTGCTCACAACTGTACATTAGTAGAAAAATCAACACTAAATCTATATTTTCTTTGTTTATAAATTATTTCAAATCACCGTTACGTAATTGTAAATTGCAATAAAATTTGTTCATCACAGAATTTGTCATAGTTGAAAAACTACAATTTGAAGTGCATTTACACTTGTATTGTTGGAAAATAATTCCAAACAAGCTTATTAACGAATTAACAGATGTTGGTGTTCAAATGTAGTTATTAACGGCAAATTGCCATTATTAGCGTTACATTAACAAAATGCTCATGTTAATATTACCATACTGCAGTTATCATTAAGGTAATAATACCTACAGATTACATCGTTATTCGCTTTAATACGACTTTTATTTTCTTCAATGAGTTATTATAACAATTACCAGGAAAATACAAAATTATTTTCAAAAAAGCAAATTTCCATTGTTCCATTCTGTATAGAGGGGAATAATAATTAACGTATAAAGGAGTGTGCATATGATCATGAGATCAACATTAATGGACAATATAATCAGTGGATATGCAAAACGTGCGGCGGCGGTCCCCGCCCGGTCCGGCGAACAATCCATTGCACAAAACCAATACCGCTTTTAAATTTAACATGTTTGCCCGATTGTTCACTGCCTCCATAATTGTTATTGTTCGACACATCTACTTGTATGTTTTGTGGGGAGGGTATTAAATATTCGCTGTTTATTATTCACCTGCGCTTTTGACTCATCTCTTTTTTGGTTTTGTAGTCATTACGTTTGATTTTGGCATTTATTTGCAAAATATTGGCACCGACAAAGGTTTAGTACTGCTTTAATATAATCATGTCAACAAATTAGTAGTGATTACTATTTATATCTAGTATAGAAACTCTAGCGGATTTTGCATTTCTCGAGCAAGTAATACTACAGACCGTTTTCGACCACGGCGGCGACTACTTCAGCTCCGCGGTTGTTGACGTTCGTTTTATTGGTGGCTCACGTACCCAATCTTATTTGAAAAGACCCGCGCGTATGACGGGCACGTGAGCGCACCAGAAGCATAGTTGTAGCTGATCACTCCAGGTGGTCGGGCGTTCAGCTCGTCTCGTCTGTCGTCTTGATCCGCACGACTACGGGTTTGCATATTTTATAAACAATCAATAAACTAGTAAGCTGTGAACCCCTGTCGAGATGAAGATGGAAGCGGTAAAAAACGCCCTGCCGCCGATGGCTATATAACAGTACATGATCCCTTTACGTACCACTTATTTTGACGACGCGCTGGCCTAGTTGGTAGTGACCCTGCCTACGAAGCTAGCGATCCTGGGTTCAAATCCCGGTAAGGGCAGATGTTTGTGTGATGAGCGCAAATATTTGTTCCTGAGTCATGGATGTTTTCTATGTATTTAAGTATATATTTCTCTATATAAGTATTTATATCGTTGTCTAGTACCCATAGTACAAGCCTAGAGCTTAGTTTGGGACTAGGTCAATTGGTGTGACATTGTCCCCTGATATTTATTATATTTATTATTATATTTACTTATTTGCAGAAACTCGTACCTTGTGACGCGTCACAAGTTTTAACGATACGACGCAGGATTTCGCAGACTTTTCTTTACAAATTACCGCCGTCTATTGCTTTTGTTTCGGTTAGCTTAGCCCCATTATCCCTTAGTTGAGGGAGTATCACAAATGTGATTCGTGGCATGGCATTAATAAGGGATTTCTTTGTTTCAGGTATCAACACAAGCTCATTTTTGTCAAAATGACAGCGCAACTAAAACGAGCCACATTGTTCTGATAATCTACTCGGAGATACAGAATCGCTATCACCATGCATCTAAGGCTGATTATCTTGCTCGGTGTGAGCGTTCAATTATGTAAGTTAAATTTAGCGAACTATATAGTAAACTGTGTCGTCCTATGCCTTTGTAAATCCCTGCGTGCTTGTACAAGTACAAATTAATAATAGTAGTTCAGACCTGAGTACACGCTGTAGTAGAAAATATTTTTTATAATTTCATTCTTAATGAGCTGTAATAGACGATAAACATACGGAATAAAATATAAAAAAGTATTACATTCGGTAGTTAGGACTACCGTTATTAATAAAACACAGGACTCACGATATAGTACGACAATATTTATATCATCAATCATCATCATCATCATCAGCCGCAAGACGTCCTCTGCTGGACAAAGGCCTTCCCCAAGATTTTCCACAACGATCGGTCCTCTGCTGCTGTCATCCAGCGGTTTCTCGCGACCTATGATATTTATATATTTGTTCGCAATAAAGCCTTCGCGAAAATGGCTGAACCAAAATCAAAAGAAAGAAATAGGGGTTTTATGGGTCAAGAAATTAATCTTTCAAGTGGTCATCTTTGGGAAAAATCATTTTCATCCCGAGTAACGCTTTTTCTTCTAGAAACTAATAATAATAATAAAATAAAAAAGGAAAATATTTCTGATAACATTACTTACGGAATCAACAAACTTAATTTAATCAATAAACCGTCGATAAATTAAAGATACCTATAATTTATATTTGTTATCTTCATTTTGTTTCTTAAAAATACCTGGGGGGAATGATAAAGATTTTCGTTTCGTTGGCTAAACATTTTTACCTTCGAAAATATTCCAATAAAACCGTCATACTCGGTGAAAGGGCTTAAATACCTATCGTCGCGGTTATTAAGGAGAGTTCCAAAGAGACCCGAACAGGGTAAACATTTCAATATGCAAAGCTCATGAAAGGGAGAAATAAAAAGGTTAAGGGGAATTTATAAACATGCGCGAACTGGAGCGTACTTGTCGAATCAAGGGATGACCGAGTGAACTGGCTTTGCCAAAACTTATTACTGGAAGTAATGCTGCTGATCGCCAGTTTATAGTTTAGTCTAGTTATGTTTTTTGGCAATCCAATATAACTATTAGGTATGTTAATCGATTTTGTTAACATCCTTAAGGGTAGAAGTTTTTTGCACTAAATGGAATTTGAAGAGATTCGTATTTCCAAGATTTCAACTTCATCTCACGGACCTATTCTATTCTATTATTTTGTTCTTGGCAAATGGTAACTTGGTTAAAAGTTTTATAACACTGTTAGTTTCTTAGATTGTTTGTGACTAAGTGATAAATCAACTTTGAGTCGCATAAGCAGGTTTCCGTACCATAACTAGCGGCCTTATATTTCACTACAGATTTCCCCACTTTTAGAGAATTTTTCTCTTAAAAAAACTAATAACGCTGTTATCATTTTGTTTGAAATTTACATCAAAGTAAATAAAACATATTTATGCAAAATTACTATAAACTGGGACATATTTGCCGCTTATTTGCGTTGTAGTAACCAATACGCATTTTAAATCAACCTCATTAACGAAGCTCCGTTACCAATATTAAAGTTGCTTTGCATAACATTGGATTACAGATTCCTCTACCAAGATAACGGATTTCTCCTGGGTAGTTATCATTATACAGGTTAGCACACGTACTCCACGAAATGGTATCACATATCGCGGGTCTAACTGTACACGGGGTACTTCGAGTTAAGTAATTGAAAGTATAAACATCACAAGGCACCCTGAGGTTCCCGATCCGTATCTGAGGCGACTATCCCAGCCCACTTGCTGGCAAATGGTCCGGAAGGAAGAGCTACAGCAACACAATCCCCTTTGAATTTGTTACCTTTTGGTTTGGGAAATACGGCAAGCTCTTTTCAACTTGTGACATTATTTTTAGATTCTATTACTTTTGCTGATAGTTTTGTGGGCGTTTTTGGGGTAGATAAGCTGCCGTTTGATGTTGGAAATTGAATGCATAGGCGATCGTAACCTGCTTATCTTACGGCAAGTCAATATCGAAACAAATATATTAATATATTTCCACTATTAATATATTTTTTATTTACTTACTTGGACTTCTTTGCACGATTAATATATTATAAAATAAACAAAAAAAAAATGATACAAAAAAAGTACAAATGGCAGACCATCCTGATGTGGTACACATTGTTTTGTTTTTCAATTCGATGTTAGGGTCTTTAATTTCCATACAGTATAGAGGTAGTATCGATCACAACGAAACAAATCCATATACAAAAAAAAAACGTTTGTTTTTACATCCGTATGTGTATCGCTAAACGACATTACATGTCATTAGTTCAAGATACTCGTATCTTTCCGATGGCTTTGTTTTGTAAACACCCGCTTTTTTAAGCCATATGAAGGTGTTATCACGGACCATTTGCCAACCAATGGCACTGAAGTAACATCGGCACTGGATTTACTTTATCGGAGTGCTTTACTTCAAGTTATACACAGTGTGTTTTTTTTTCAACTGGGACACTTAGCCGAAATTCGAAACAATAGGAAGCACAGGTAAACTGTCTTAGCAAACATTAGGTATTATTTTGTTAAAGCATTTTTGGCATGGTCATTTTCGGCCAATAGTGAGTTGTCTGTAAAACGAATAAATTTGTCAAAAAAAAATGCACTTCGACTCACAATCAGTTTCATGTAAGGATCATTTCACTGTATGGAAAGAAATAAAATGGAACAGCGGAAGTTGGTCCGCCGGCAACATAGATTGGAAAAGATATTTATATTTATAGTACATTGCCAATTTTATTTCACAATTTCTAATAGTAGCTTATATTATATATGACTTAGCAACTATTTCGTAATAAACAGGTTCAAACAACGTAATACTCGTACGTTATCATGTAGACCGTTCTACAGTATGCCTACTATAAGTTTCTAATTTTTAATAAACAAACATAATAATAAATTATACCTTTACTCACGAATTTTAATGATATCCTGTTAAAATTTAAACTGATTAGTCCTTTTTCCTTTAATTCCCTCTTTATTTTTCGAAAATCCTTATTCCTATACTATTAAATGGGCAATACAAATATAAATAAATAGATAACTTACATTTGTAGTTGAAGAATTGTCAGACGTATATCGCTGCATGGCAGAACATATCTTCAAATACAATTTAAGTTCGTTTTTTTATTTTAAGATTAGTTTTTCGTTAAAGCATTATTCAGTGCCTTTTTAAAGTTAGTGAATTTTAGCACAATTTATTTAAATACAGAATTTATTTATTTAAATTTAGTTTTAAAGTCGATATCGTGTTTCTTTTTAGATAGCACAGTGTTAGCCGACGGACCAGTGTACGATGGGGGAGCGCCGCAGCCGCCAAGCCCGCAGCCCGCGGGAGACAACTTCCTCACGCAGACCGTCTACGGCTTCCTGGACTTCACCACGACGATAGGCAACACAGTCATGGTCTTCTCGCCGCAGTCGGCCCCGGCACCAGGTCAAATAATCATTTATATTTAAACGGGGAAAGAATCACAATGAACCTGGTTAATTTTGTGTTTACTTACTGTGGCGAAGTTTATAAATGCCAGCAAAAAAGAAGAAATCCTAAGAACTCCTTCATCGTTTATAGCGCATATGTCATCGTTTAAAGTTTGGGTCGTAGTATCTATTTAGAATTTAGAAGATTTTGTAAGACTGAAAAATACTCATCATAACATAAGCTTCCATTTTAAGTAAACTTTGTACGAATAATTATGTATTTAATAAAGGAATGAGCACTAATATTAATAAAAAAATATTATTAACAACCATTAAAAGTCAGCTCTTTGCCACAATGTCTGTCAACATATATGTATAAACCAAATTTAACATTTACATCTCTTATTTTAGAACCACCGAAAACGGAGAAATCAGTTCAGGAAAATATAATTGAAACTAAACCGCCGCCTCCGTCAGTGACCAGTGTAAAACCAGAAGCCATCAAGCCCAGCAAAATAGCAGACAAAGACAAGACCAACAAGCCCGCCGCTCCCGCTGCGCTCTCCAGTGCCGTGTCAGTGGTCACTTCCAAAAACGAAGACAAAGTTGCCAATACACCCAAATCGGTCGTAAACGAACAAAAGCAAATAATCACCAAGGTCGAAGTAGTAGCGGGTCCTTCCAAAATTGTTGAAAACATTTCATCAAAACCAACTCAAAAGCCAAGCAAGCAGAATGCCCAATCAAGCAACAAAAAACCAAAGCCGGATACGCCGAAAAATAAACCGGCTATTTTGAGTAGTAAAGTGGAAGTTAAACAAGATTCTCCACAATCGGTATACAATTCAAAAGTAAGTAGCATTGTTGAAGTCACATCTAGTAAAGCCGACGAAGAACCAGCCGTCTTGATCACGAATAATAACATTGGAGAACCAGAATACGACTTCCTCTCGCGCCAACCCTCCGAGTTTGTGGAAGAAACATACAAGGTTATCAACTTACGCCCATCCAAGGTCCACGGACAGAAACCGAAACATGGTTCTAAACATAGACCGCATCAACCGACCCCACCTCAGGACGACGATGAACATCCGATCGGCCTTGTTACTACTCTTGGGGGCACCATAGTAAAGGATGGACTTACTACAGTGCATGAGACTAGTGTTATTGGTACCTTTATATCTGGAAAGTATGCTCAAGTTCTAAACAGCAACTCGAAAATATTACAAGGTTCTGGTCATAGAGCTAAGATTTCTCCTAGTCCGACGCATAGAATTTTGAAAACTGTAGGTCCATCAATTGCCAAAAATCACAGACATAATTTAGAACCAACTCCCTCGATCAGCGATGAAGAAGTCAGCTTTGGTAAACCACGCAGGCAAACACCCAACGGCAGTTCGTTTAAAAATCGCCATCGTCCAGCACAGAGCAACTCCGAAAATGAAAACCATGACAGTGCTCCTGCGCCGAGCAAAAAATTCAAGAATCGCAATTCGTCACATACTACACAACGCGTTCAAAGGTAATAAATATTTTGCATTTTTCGGGATAAATTATTTTTCATGTTTATTTTGTGAATAGGTAATGGTAATGTGTTCCTGTATGTTTTACGTTATTGCTGTGCATCCACTATTTAAACCTTATAAAAACAATTAATTGATGCACTGTCATAATTTTCATCACTTGTTTTAGCGAATAAAATACACCTAAATTGGTAATCATCTCTGTTTTCAGTGAAACTGCCACACCTTCTTTCGCTAACAGAAGGAAGACCAATCGCAACTCTGGTCATAAGACAACAGTGACCCCTTCAAACAACGACAATCAGTCGAGACGCGGCTTCAAGCCCCGCGTGCAAGCTACCCCCGTCGAACAGGTCACGCCAGTGGCTTCCACTAGCATCTACAAATTCAAATTAAATCGCACACCAGGTTCAGGACGTTGGCAATATAAAACGAGTCCGAAACCCAAGGTTACGATTAGAAAGATCATGGGCGATGATGACCCAACGACGCCAAACTCAAACCCTCTTCTAGACGACTTGAATTCGAATGATGTATCGCCTCAAGCACGAGTCGACAACGACCTCGAATTACAAGGATCTCAAAATGGTGCCAGCTCTTTATTAGAAAATGATGACGATGACAACTCAATTGAAAAACCACCTCCAGTTGAGACATTAAAGGTCGAAATATCGACTCCTGCTGACTTTAAAGACTTTTACTATGAAATCGCTACTATCAAGTCTCCCTATACTTTCCAGGTTAGATTTGCAGCTTTAACTAAGTGAATGATGTCTTCTCCCTAATTAATTAATTAAATGCTCCTTTTTTTTTTCTAGGTTGGACGCGTCAAGAATACTCGCATTATCACAGTGACGTCTACTATTCAAAGACGTATCGAGCCAACTGCAGTTATTAATACGCCGAGTGCTCTGAACGAACCATTAACAGAAAATATACTCGCCACTGCATCTCCCTATGGGAAAGATCATAATTTGGACTCCAGCATAGCAACTCTACCAGCAATAACACTTGGTTCAGACATGGAAACCCCTCCTTTAGAAACAGTGACTGAAACATTTAGCACAACGCAGCACATGTTGAAAACGCACATTTTACCAGTAGTGAGAGATGTTAACTTAACCAGTAGTCTAACGTTCATCCAAACGTACCAAGTCACAAGATTCGTTACTGCGACTAAAACGCTACCGCCAATGGACTACTTCCAGTTTATACCGAGCAAAACTCTTAAAGAATTCAACAGTCGACTCGACGAAGCCGGGTCGGAGTTACACTTAGAGTTAGATTTTGGAGATAGCAATGAAGAAGAAGACGGTGTACCACGACGAGTTTTCCCACCGGACCTAGATCTAGCCAACATCGGATCCGACTTTGATCTAACTGAAGTAGACAAATATAGACTGCCAGATAACCACTTAAGGCTCAAGAAAGCTCACGGTCAAAACAAAGGAAATCATGTTACAGAACCACCTCTGCCAGCGACGCCCGCTCTTACTCCGGAACAGGCTCAACAACTCGCTCTACTAAGGTTACTTAATCCGGCGGCGGCTGCACAAATCCCGAACGTGGTCACCACCTCGAAGCCGGTACTCAAATATGAAACAATCTACGAATCCCACGTGATTCCATTCTTCGATGGAAAGAGCACCGTGCACAGTACTATATCTAGACCAGTGGCTACTGTTACGAAGACAGAGTATGAATTAGGAACTAGCAGTCTCCCCGCCCTCCCCCTGCAGCAGCTCAACCCCCTTTTCCCGCAGCAACAGTTCTCGTTAACTTCGACACCGGTCGTTTTGAACACGGAAGTGACGGCAACGGACAGTCAAATTTTGAAGCTGACTTTCGGCGCCAAGACCGTGTACACGACTCTGTACACGACTAAAGTCGTGCCTACCGTGCTCACGACGTACGTCACGTCGTCGCTGGCCGTCCAGCCCAGCGCTGCCTATCCGGGATACTTCCCCGCGCCATTCGCACCTTTCCCGTATGTAGGTTAAGTTAAAATGCGGTTAGGACGTTCTTTTATTTCAGTGTGTAGAACGCTCAGTGCCTGTGATGTGTGTGATTACTCTAACACGTAAGTTTCCAAAAACAAAACTTTTAAACGAGTGCGTCGTTGTTTGTAGTACATGTGATAAACTATATTGCGAGGGGCGAGCAGTAAACAGTGCAAAAGCAGCAGAATGTTAAGATTTATTGCCTTTGTGGGAGCACGAAAACTTTAAAGTTGTACATTTTCTTTTGAAGTTTCCAGCTTAGCGCGACCACGCGTGCCCGTGCGCTTGAGGCATAGGATAATGTAATTATTATGCATAAGCTAAAATTTTCATATACGCGTATGATAATATTTTTAGTTATTGCTCTGTAAATATTCCTATTTATATTGAAAACTTCTTGTACATAAACCATAAATAGTTGTAATTAGATAAAATATGTACCTAATACTAAAATTACACTATAATGTAATTATAGTACATTGTGCATCAAGGGTAGTATGAAGGGAATTACTAACGAGAGTGTTAGAAGCCCGACGCCGAAGGCGGAGGGCTTTTAATGACTCGAGTTAGTAATCCCCTTACTGCCTGTGATACACACAATGGTTTTCATCACATTTGCGAGGAAAAAAACAAAGAGAAAACACTTTAACTCTGCAAAATATAAAGAAATAACTCTTGACGGACGGGAACGTAAATGGAAACGATATTTTTTTTGTGACCATAGATACTGCGTTTAGTTTCGACCTGGATTCGAGCCAGATTTAGCCAATTTGATAAAAATGTATAATTACTAAAATTAATGATAAATGTTGATATAAACTTGAAATAGGTATAAAAATAATGAAGTTTAATGAAGCATATAGGTTTTGTGTAATGTAAGTTAGTCTATAGCTAATTTTTAAAGATGAAATTAGAAACCGATTTAATTTTTGGCTGAAAATTAAACCTCCTTAGTCAGAAATTATGTACGAAAGAGTTGCAAATTTTAAAAAGAAAGTCATTACTCCCTAGGGATGACAAACTCGCCATAATTCCCGCGGGAACAATTTAGGCCATTGTCCTTCTGTATACAGGCATGGAATAACACCATTTACGAGCAAGTGTGATGAAAAATCTATTTTTTGTACCTTTTGTATATTTTGTGTAATTTCAATAAATAAATAAGTAATGAATTCTTAGTGACTTTTCGATCCCATTGATCTGCTTACCCTTGCAACTGAAATGGCCGTTACTTTTACTAGTATGATTATCTATCAATTAAACTAAATTACAACGGTTCTACTTGCCTGCTTATTGTAGAGTTCGATATTAATACCGGCGAAATAAATAGGATATCGTAAACCCCTTCGTACCCTTAATACTGAAGCAGTCATTAATATTTCTGGGAAGCTCGCAGGGCACCGAGAGACATTTTACTAATGACCCGTCGCCACAATCTGAACGCTCGCCAATTTATTTTCTAACACATCTCGCCGAAGGAAAGATTCCTCTAATGTTCTCACAGACAGCGCTTTTGTACATAAACCGCTCCATCAAAGTGTCTTCTGTATGCACGTCTTCTTAAGTGTAGGTATCGTGATATATTACTTAGGTATGTATATGTACACTAGAAGAAAGATATTTTAGCTCGCAATTTTTTTTCGCTGTTTTAACATTCTCCTTAACTGTACATGATAATATAAGTACGTCTCACTACTAGTCAGGCTGTTTGTTTTAAAACGGACTAAACCAAAATCGTTTACTACATATAGAGCAAAGACTTCATACATAATTGAATACTTTTGTAAATTATAATTTCAAAACCCCTAGGCCACTATCGCATTATTTTTGTACACAATTAGTTAAAAATGATTCTTAATTAAATACGAATAATAATAAATAACATATCATGTTCGCTACCATGTTACGGTTTGATGAGCTCATAAAGTAATGTTGTCAGAGCAAGATGGTTTTGTTCCGCGAGCACGGAGATAGATCAAAAGCAACTAGTACATTAACGAAGCCAGTCAATAGAGCCCCGGTATGATTCAGCATCTCTTTCATTAATAATGCCGGCTTTGAACCGAGTTTGTCGCTATTGTACCTTTTCCCGACCAAACTGTACGTACAATATCCCATACATATTATAAGTACAGATACCAGTCGAATTATATAATTGTCAAATTTATTCCACTGTGTAATATAGTCAAGAGCAATGAAAACAGGTCACTTTGTATTGAATTGCCATAGAAAATGACCAGTTTTCATTGTGTATTTCAAAGTGAAAGCTTGGTTTATTTCCCATGATATCTTAATTAAAGTCGTTCCACACAGCGCGGGGCGCCAAAAGAAACAAAGCCGCCTCAAGTTATGAAACTAAGATTAATGTAAGCCGTTTCGTAAATTTAATAAACCTTTCCCTTAGGTTTTTTGAAAATTAAGACAGTGTGTGGGTTGTTTAAGGCAAGGCTGGATTATTTCTTTGATTTTACCCGCTAATTAACCGCCGAGAAAAAAAAAGGTGTTTTAAGACCACGCCGAGAGTCCAGTGGCGCCCCGATTAAGTATTGTCTTGCAATCGAAGGATGGTTTTTTGTTTGTTGTAAAACTGCATACGGAATTTATAGGGTAAATAATATAACTTATATTGCGACAGAAAAGAGTAGAAATTAAAAAATGAACTAAAAAAAACTGTACTAAATTGTTGCCATGTTTTAGCATTTTACGTCAAAAATGTGACAGTTACGTAGAAAGTGGCGCCCTCATTTAATTTCTATTCTTTTTTGTCGCACTGTAATGACAATTGAACTATGAGTGAGAAACTAAACGGAAAAACCGGCCAAGTGCGAGTCGGACTCGCGCACGTAGGGTTCCGTACCACTATACATCTAAATAAATGTTTTTCTTTATTCTTTATTATATTGGAGTTGATTGAATGAAAGGTAAAATGCGGTTTAGGATTTATAACGTATTAAAAAAAAAAAAAATTAGATCTCATTCAAACCAATTTTCGGTGGAAGTTTGCATGGTAATGTACATCATATATTATTTGTACATTTATCATTCCCTTATTTTAGAAGTTACGGGGCACACATTTTTCCACTTTGGAAGTGTCTCTCGCGCAAACTATAGTTTAGAAAAAATATATATGAGAAACCTCAATATCATTTTTGAAGACCTATCCATAGATACCCCACACGTATGGGTTTGATGAAAAAAAAAACCCCAAAAATTTATTGTTTTTTTTCTATTTTTGTATGAAAATCTTAATGCGGTTCACCGAATACATCTACTTACAAAGTTTCCATAGTATAGCTCTTATAGTTACGGAATAAAGTGGCTGTGACATACGGACGGACAGACATGACGAATCTATACCTAAGGGTTCCGTTTTTTGCCATTTGGCTACGGAACCCTAAAAATTGGCCAAGTTGACTATGTGAAGGTTAAAGATTAAACATTGTCATATATGCTATACTTTGTGTTTTCATTTGTACAACATAAAAACATATTTCGATTTCAAGTCAATACTTTAGTTTATTAGAAAACAAAGTGTTAGTAATGAGAGCGCCACAGGACACTCGGCGAAGTCTTAAGCTCACAACATTTATTTGACAAAACATACTGTAAGACATCAAACATAGTAAAATCTTAACTAAAACTATTTAGATACTAGCAGGATAGATCATAAAGATATTTAGATAACAGTTAGCTTATTTAGACACATTTCACTGTAGTGTGACGTCAATAATCAAAGGGATAATCCAGCCTTGCCCATAACCCACGCACCGCCATAATTATGTGAATAACTGTGTGTTAGTCTGTGACATCTCGTAAACAGGTGGACGGTTCAATGGTTCTATGCTGGGTTTCATAAAAATCGGTTGAGCCGCGAAAGAAGGGACTTGAAACAGTTGCGTTGTAAAATAATTATGTTCATGCAATTTTGTAAAGCTTAACTTTGGCGTGTCCAACTTGAGAAGGCGTGGAGACGCGAGGGAGAGGGGCTACTTACCAACTTTCGGACCAAGTAAGTAACGGTGTGTAAGTTCTGCGACGTTATCCCAGCTGCGTTCAAGGAACAAGCATGTATAGTGTCGCCATTAAGCTTAGATGTTACTGCATTGCAACAACCAAAAAAAGTATAGTCAGTATTGTAGTGCCTTATTTTAGCGATCTAATAGGCTATTTGACTAATTTTAGGAAACGTTTTTAAATGATTCTTTATCACACAACAAGCACACTACATTGATATTTCCTTGAGATTCTACTGTATTATCAATAAAAATGTAAGTTAAAGTTTACATTTTCAAAACAACGCGAAAAACGCTGTTTCTATCTATGGCGGACTAGTGTGACCTCACACGCAAGTAAACAAACAAGTTCATTTGACAGCTTAGCATATGAAGTGAATTTGTTTCCTTGCATGTGACTTCACATCACAGATTATAAAGTATTTCTAACATCACATAGCGTTTTTGCCACGGATTAAATTTCAAAAAAAAATCCTTATTAGGTATTACGTGAAATTTCCAAAAACATTGACATAATTTAATATGAAATAAAGTGAAATAGGTACGTTATTTTACGCTAGTATCAGATAGGATGACCACAATTTGTAGTATATTTTCAATGTTGTCAAATAGCCTATTATGTACGAAATAATTTTCTTGAACATTAATTTCAAGTTTTATAGTTCAGTAGTTCAAACCTGACTGGCGACTAGTACTTAATAATCCAAAATTTTAACTTATAGTTTTACATAGCTTATGCTACTGGTAAAATATCGTCTAGATAGGGGAAATACTCACATTCTACGTTCCCAAGTTGACAAAAATATCTACACGCCTCTATGACATTGACAATAAGTTTTGTGTATACATAATATTTGAGTTCAAAAGCTATAATGGAGCACCTAATTTTTTAACACATGCATAACCTTATTTTACCTTAAAAAAACGCAAGTATCTCGAACTTCGAAAGAGGTTGAACATTGAACACGTTTTGCTTTAGAAATTGCAATCTCCGAGAAAATTGCAATAAATGATTCAAGGAAGACGGCGACAGTGTGCCTGGGACAAGAGCAGATTGGAAAAATTGTATATTTAAAAAATTCTACTCTTAGGTATTCTTAAGTAAAAATAAGAGGCATTGCAAGTTATTAGTGAAGTATTTTACGCCCCTGGCATGGAAAAGTTATAAGGAGGGTAAAGAACAAAGGGTTCAAAAGAGTTCAGGAGAATAGCGGTGTTTGAGCGTTTTAAAGGTTATAGCCTATTCGCGTATATTGTCGGTGACAGCCTTTGTCTTGACTCGTCCGGTCGGCTATAAAGCTAACACAGGAGGCATAAACTACGTGTAAATATAGATATTCCGCTGTTTATTTACTAAAGAAACAAATTTACAAAACGTCTTAAAATTAAACCTGGAGTTTCTTTAAATCCTATTTTCATAGCAGGCAGTATAACTATTTCTTTAATTTGTAAGGTTCACAGCACCTTTCAAATACCCACATATTGATAGTATTACTGTGTCAGTCTAACTCTAAATTATTTTCATCCCGCACAAAAATGGTGAACTATGATTTTACAGCGCATTACTTGCAATGAAACACAAAAATATATTACTGTAAATACAGAGTATACTAATAGTTTTCGGCTGTCTATCGCTTTTACACTCTCTCTGACAAGAGATATACCGACAGATAACAAATAAGTACGACAGCGATGCACCACCAAGTACAATTAATAACCCGAACGTTGATTTTGATCTATCAATACTTAACACCTCAAAGTGGGTGTTTGAAAAACATAGATAGGTATTGCAAAACGTGATAGATGGCAGGGCAGAAAAATTACAATTGCCACGAGTTGTGAAAAATACTCTTCTCGTTTTATGTTACGATCGTGCATATATTCTAAACTGTCAAACTTTTATTTTACACCATACAAAACTACAAAAAAATTGCTTTACTACCCTACATCTTAAATATCCGCCACCTGCCTCGAAAATACACAAAGCAAATATTGCCTGTCAATTTTCTATTTTGCTGGCTTCAGAGTGGCTCCGGGAGAGGCTTACGGGCATCGGCTGGTGTATCGGGGTGCCAGCCTGCCAAAACTGCCAGGGCCCTAATGTTTTCTTAGCTATCGTTCATTGCAGGGACTAAATAAGGGTGCGCTTCAATAAAGCGACGCGCCATTACCTAAACTATGTGTAGTTCCACGTTGAAATATGTACAGTGGGCTACAAACAGATGTAGGTATTTGGCTTTTGGACCTTATTACAATACGATAAGGTGAAAAATTATATAAGTATCTTTTTGTAGTCGACTGTACAATAGGTAAAATGGAACCCTGAACCTGGTCTTAGAACTGTGTCACAGAAGAATTGTCTATCAAAATATGACTGTGGCTGTGATACACTTCTACGATAGATCTGGGTTCAATTTTGACGAATGTACTTAGATACGGTATTATGTATAATTGAAATTGCTTTCGCTAAATTTATAGCAAATTATATGGCTTTGTTTTGAAGGTCCTGTAAATAAACGCAATGCCATCAATAAACAAACGCCATTTGTTTGCTATCAATAAATTAGCAGTGCGGTAATTGCCGCCCGACATACGGGTAACATTCATTCCCCACTTGTCACGTGACACAATGCAAAGCTCAAAACTCTCGCAGATTATCCGTATCGATTACTCTGCCTGCGCCGACAGCTGGCTTAATCATATCGCCGTCATCGATAAAACTCACTATATTTTCCTTTTCTACAGATCTCAATCGGAATCAGAATCTCGGCGCAGACTAAAATGATCCTTTTACAGATAATGCTATTACGATTCCAATTGTAATGCTTGGTCATAGACCTGCCAGCACATTCATAAGTATTTTAAAGGCATTATCTTGATAGATTGACTACCAAAAAATGCGCAATTACTGCGTCTCCTCGACTACTTCATTTTTCACTTATTGTTGCACCCAACCGTGCAATACCAATTTGAATGACGGAGCTGACTGTAAGCACTATCCATAATATGTTGGCACTAAAAAGAAGATATATATGACAGCCAAATAATCAACAAGGCCTTTCAGAATGATGAATACATACCGGTCTTTAAATAGGTACATATTTAGCTTCTCTCTTCGTATCTTTGTCACGCCGAGTAGATTATCTCTATATTAGTTAGTAGTTAGATCTATATGAGAGACAATTGAACGAGACACGTCTGGTCTATACGACTGCAGATCTACACGAGTGCAGTGGAGCCCAGTGCTTGCTGATTGGACGAGGTTAGACGAAATCGGCTTATCGTCCACCGATGGCGAATGGGGAATAATTTCATTTCAGTATGCGCCGGCCCGCGCCGGCCCGCCGCCACATGCAAATTCACAATGTGGAAATATCAATACATTTACCGGCTACTCCAACAAAATAAACGCTCAAATTCTAAAACCATTTCAAATGCGGAGCGAAATAAAATCTTTCAAGTCTTTCAGAAATTGCTGTCGGGCGAAAACTTTTTATTTCATATTTTTGATAAGTCTTGACAAACAAGGAAAACCTTTAGAGTTTCAACAACACGGGCACCCCAGACACCCCTCATTGAGTAAGCCAAGAAGCGCGCCAACTTATTAGAAACTGGTAATTTTTACGTTCTACCGAAATTGAGCGACAAATTTTAGCCCCCGCCTCAGCCGCTTTGTTTCCAACCCCTTCACTCGGCTGTGAAAAGCCACCCTAAATGTCAAGAAAATTCAAAGTAAAAATTCAATAAAACTGTACACTTGTGACCAAAGAAAACAAACCACTCTGCTCTTTTGACATTAACATAAAATATACTACTTCTGATGATGATGATATATTTGACTGACTCATTCAATTGAATCAACCGAGGGGTCAATTCTATAATGCGACAAATGCGAATGTTCGCTACACTCAGATACATTTTAGAGACAATTAAAAACTTGCCTACGAAAAATCGTCATCAAGGAAAGACTAAGGCCCGATTAATAAAGAGATATCAACTCTTAAGCTCGTCTCGAGAGGCGTCAAAAACGACAGTGTTCTATGGTTTGACGTTTATTTTGACGTATCTTGTGACGGGCCTCACAGTCAAGATGAGTTTATTAATAAGGCCATTAATGATGATGATCGTAATCCGTGCCAACACACGAATATCATGGCTGAACGTGTCTCAACCATGTCTCAGTTAGGGAATAATGTTGTATTTATACAACTAAAAACAACATAAATCAAAAATCCTATAAGTACATATCATATCTGAAACCTTGTTAATGTTGAAGGCATAGAAAACTTTCATTTTTGACTTCTCATGAGATGAGAAATACACTCGAGTTCAGTTTATGAATTCGGACGGCCCCAAGAGTATCACAAGCATAAGACTTTGCCGCCAAGTCGCCAACCTTCGATGACGGTAATATAATATATAAATTAAATTAATTATTTTCAAAATTTACTTCCTGTCTTTGTTCGATAAAAGTTGCCGTTATCTATTCCAATAATAAAGGTAAATCTAATCACGACAATAAAGATAAGAGCTGTATCTTTAAATATGTGATTTGCGTGCTGACGTGATCGAAGTTCCGCTAATAATTAGTTGCAATCGATAAACAATGAAAGTGAAACGTTTTGTTTTGATATTTAATTAATATATGTGCAAATATTTGTCCTCAATATGACTCGAGTTTTGTGGATCACAGTTCTAGTATTAGTGTCGTGTAAGTATACCTATTAGGTACTTTGTTTAATGTAGTTAGGTACGTATTTATAAACGGAATTTACGCTCTGTACGTTTTTCGTTCCTAACCTAAAGTACGAGTTCGTAATGTATGTACTATCGAACCAACGGAACCCTGACCCACCATGGAACCTTGTCACAATGATTGACGTACGATTGTCGTATAGCGTCGTATGACAGTCCTAACGTCAATCACTGTGACAAGGTTCTATGGTGGGTCAGGGTTCCGTTGGTTCGATAGTACATCATTGTACATTATGCACCAATTTTTACCCAGTACACCCTGTACCTATGTGTACGTCAATTTAATTATTTAAAAAAAATCCGTCGCTTCATTTTTACTTAGCTGAATTGGTTGAAATTACTTTTGCATACCTAATATCGAATGACAATGCGATATAACAAACTCTCAAGTCTTAAAATTATACCTTATTTATTTACCTTTTTTTAATTGTGTCTTATTTATTAGTCTTAGAATTATATAACTTTGTAATTGTACCAAATAGCTGCGTCCCTCTCGGCCTATCAATCCATCCGTTTTCTGTACTTCTGTAGGAGCCTTAAGAGCAGAGGCCCTACTTTGAATCGAAGTTCGAAGTTACGTTAGCTCCATCTCTGTCGCTCGTCACTCGAAACTAATTCGACAGAAAGGGATGGAGCTAACGTAACTCCGAACTTCGATTTTCAAAGTAGGTCCTCTGATCTGATGATGGAGTCGGAACGTGGTCGTTGGTAACCGCTTGTTGTAAATGCAGACGATCGAGTGTGAACACGTTAGATTTGTCTCAAATAGCAGTTGGCGACTAGGCAGAAGAGTCAAAAAATCTGTCTTATAATATAAGTAATTAAAATGTTTATTCAATGTGTTAAAAAGTTGATTAGTTTTCATGGAACGCTAATAAAGATAAAATAAAGATAAAGTAAAATAAAATACAGTGTGTTGTTACTTAATGACACATAAGCGGAAGATACTGTGTGGCGTGGCATACAAATAATCAGATGCCTCTGACTTATGGATGGAACTAAACTAGGGATAGGTTAGTGATCTATGCCGGATGTCACGATTCCGATTTCCGGAAGCACAAGATTCAGAGAATTGTAATCTAGGCCTTTCAATGTGACGATGTATTTCTTTCTGGAGAATTGGTGTCGAGTGAATAAACGATGTCAATAAACTAAAATTACTGTACTTTTGTCTTAATCGGTTAAAGGATCAACCCTCCACTGGGAACTTTGAAATAAAAACTACGAGCAGTATGACATGAAATAATCTTAATTGACCTATCAAGTCATTATGCAGATTACCTACATAGCATGTAGAATAAGATAAGCGGGGGCTTCCCTTGTTCCGATAATCTAGTAATCCAGTAATCCATAATAATGAACCTACAAAACAGAAACTGTTCAAAACTACCTATGAAAACGTAGAACTTAATCAAACTCAATCATACAGCCAATCACGTTGGTGTCTAATGTATCCTTATCCAACCAACTTCAGGCGCGGCTCTAGCAGTCGCCCAGTCCAACGCAGAAAGCCGCTGCTTCCAGTTCACTTGGCTGGGGCCACAGTATAACCAAGACAGCGTGTTCTTAAATGCAACCTGCCAGGATGCCACCAGGCTCGCGAGCGGAGTGCCGTGCCAGCGACCTCTAGTAGCATCTCGTAAGTATAGTGTACCCTTACCATGAGTTACAATTACCGCACTCACTAGCGAGTCGAATGGTCTGTCGCTCGCAGAATTCGCAGTATTCTTATAGAGTGCATTCGACTCGCTGGAGAGTACGTTAATAGTAACTCATGGTAAGGGTAGCTCAACCGTTTTAGGGTGAGTATCCACCAGAGCTGTGTGAGGTAGCAGAGCGGTTGGCGATGAAAAAACCACCAATGGTATTACTTAATTTCCCTAGCATCGCTCGGCGCAGCTCTATTATTGGTGGATTTTCCCCGCACGTCGCTCCGCTGGCTCGCACTACTCCGGTGGATACTCCCCCTAAGTTATGCGTTAAACATGAGCGTAAGCATTACAATTTAATTTACAAACAGGTGATAGTCGCAGTTAACCTTGTACAACATCTAAAACTAACATCTTATAGTGGTTGCAGGAGCTCGTGTGAGGTCCATCCGCGTCGCTACCACCATCTCATCCCTTAACCTATCGACAAATGGCCGTGTTCGCATTGTTGTTCCGGTGTGGGGACAAGACAACTGGTGAAATCACTAGTATATAGACATTCCATCTTAGTTCTTAGGGTTCCATCTTAGTTCTCAGGGTTCCATCTTAGTTCTCACGGTGGACAGCGTATTTGTAGTCTTAGGGCCGTATTAATAAACTCATCTTGACTGTGAGGCCCGTCACAAGATACGTCAAAGTAAACGCCAAACCATAGAACACTGTCATTTTTGACGCATCTCGAGACGAGCATTAGAGTTGAGATCAGTTTATTAAAACGGGCCTTAGGGTTGCATTCTTGAGATAGCAAACATTTATCCACTTACGTGAATTAAGTACGTCGTCTTTTCGGAAATCACCCTTAAATCCAAGGACTGCTTTTTTCGTAGACAGGGTCACTATCAACGAGGCTAACACCGTCAATATTTGCAGTTGACGGAACATGGCCTGACGTGGAATACATCTGGACACATCACCCGTTGGAAGCAAGCTGCGTGTTGTCGGCTACCGACGTCTGCGCGCAGTATACCTATTACTTCAACGGAATCGGTAATTAAGAGTTTATAATGGAAATCATCGGAGTTATAGTCGATGTGTTTGCAATTACAATAAAGACGTATAGAATAGATAAAAGTAAGCAAAGTTATTACATAACAGCTAAATCGAGCTTACTCATACCGAATGCGTACCGAGTGCGTAACAAATTACAAGCCGTAACAACACTACTAAAGGATGCACTCATAGATATTTTGGAGACAATCTACTCGTTCCTTTTTCAAACTCACTATCGTCACTAAGGATAGAACGACTTAATCATCATATTCATCATTAACTGACTCTGAGTGCAGCAGTAAGCTGTTAAGAACAGGCACAAGGACACATGAAAGAAGCAGTCAAAACAATAGCAAAGTGGGTTTCCTATGGGTCCACAAAGCTTTCGTTTAAAAAAGAAACAAACACAAAATCGAATTACTTTTATCTATACTATATACGTAAACATTTAGAGACGTTCTAGGAGACAATAGGCTTGTTGCACACATTTTAACCCTAGTTCTTAGTCACTTTGAATGGCAGAATATCAAAATGGTGGCTAAACCTTCGTTATTAACGTTACAGCGGAAAACTCGACGTACCTTTGCACACGAGCAGTTGACCAGCTTGGCCACTCGATCACCAGTGGTTGTTTCCAGTCCAACAACGGCAGTTCATCAGTCAGGGCCTGCTTCTGCCGCTCCATACCAGGCGGGGTGCCGTGTAACGGTTCCAACTTGCCAGTCGCCTCTTTCACCATCGTGTTAACATTATATTTAGTGATCAATAAAATATTTTTTAAACTGGTGCTTTAGCAGTATATTGCAGTAAATAAATGATATGATTGAGTTGCCACGTTTTTCACATTACTTTGTTTTTGTATTGCACTACCGACAAACAGAAAAATGAATCAAATTTTCAAATATGTATTTTTGACCTCACCTTTTTTGTATTACATTTTTCTCTAACTTGCATATAATATATCGTCTGAAAAAACCGCCCCCTAAATTATAGCTTGCACGAAGAAGGCAGCTAGTAAGCTACGCGATTTTAGCGGCGCTTCACAATTCCCTTAAAGCTCAGTTTCATTGGTAGATAGCCCAGATGCTTGTACCAATCCATTGACGGGTTGTTTTAACGTTTTTGAGCCAAGAGCTACTGTAGTGACGCAATGTATCACGAAAAGCATTTGAGCTATCGCGCAATGAAACTGCGCCTTTAGAAAGGGAACATTGGTGATGACGCTTGGTTTAAACACCATTAAACGATTAAGTATCAGTTATCAGGCAGGGAGCTTAAAGAGTGTTAAGGTTCCTTTCGTACCGACGATCGTTCGTCCTGACTCGGTTTAGTCTAAAAGATTGGCAGTCACTAGGGGCGTGCCCCAGGGGTCGATTTTAGGATTTTATATATGTAGTTGTGATATCAGCAAAATCAAACATATTTTGGCAGATAACATGTAGCTATACATTTTATTGTCTTCTAATCCCAATGACTGTAATTCAGCTACCCATAAACTACACACCGTATGGGTTTGTAGTTAGGTACTATGGTCGATTAGTGTCACAAAATTAATTTATTACTTAATTCAAGCAAATCTGAGTTTAATCAAATGAACGATGTCACAGCCAAAAACCCTAAAGTTTCTATAAAGAGATTGGACTGATGACCCAAAAGTTGCAATGAAGGGAATTGGAGCGTGTCTTAAAAGTGTGTAACTACGGCTTAATATTGGACGTAGGACTGCGGTTTGAGAGCCATGTTCTGGACACGATGCACAGTAGTGGCTCTACACTAAACCGAATCCGCTTCATAACATAATTTTCACATTGCTTCACTGCTCTTCGGATTAATAAGGAGCAAAGAAAGTTTGACAAACTTAACGGCAGCGCGAGATTTGTCATGCGACACGGCCACACGCTTTACACACACGCAACTGGCTAATCATGGCGGCTTACGTTTTGCTGCCACGAAATGCTGGGATGATTTACTTAGATATTAGAACTGTAAACTATCATTTTAAGATTTTTTAATTAGGTAGTTGTGCTAATAAACAAAACACATGATCAAAGTTAATGAGCGCGTGAAATTGGCAACTTGATCTTATTTCTGACCAATAACCGAATAAGAGCATGCCGTGCCATGACATGCTCATAGTAGGGTTCCGAAGCCGTTAGCACAAACACGAAAACTATGATATGACTAGATGATCCCTCAGACGGACATGGCAAAACTGAATTGTAAGCGCTCCTTAAGGACTACGGAACCCTAATAACTGCTGCATAAGGGTCCGTACACACAAACCGGCTCGAAGACCATCGGCCCGCGCTCTTCTTTTCACACAGACCGGCTCGTATACGCTTGGAATTGGCCACGAGCACGTCAGCCAGAGCACGCCACGCAGCCGGTCGCGTCCTCTTATTATTTCACACGAAGCGTAGGGCCGGCTTTAACACTACCAGCGCCCCGGGCGAGATTTATACGGCGCCCTCTAACTGTAAATCAATTCCATTCGAATAAAAACCGGTCAAGTGCGAGTCGGACTCGCGCACCGAGGGTTC
The DNA here is from genome assembly GCA_923062465.1 of Acleris sparsana. Classification (NCBI taxonomy): domain Eukaryota; kingdom Metazoa; phylum Arthropoda; class Insecta; order Lepidoptera; family Tortricidae; genus Acleris; species Acleris sparsana. The sequence continues at coordinate 6,338,437 of OV281289.1, forward strand.
CGTATTTAAGATAATATGTTTGAGAACCGCAAAAGAAAATATATTTTTGTTATGTGCTTTATTCTCCATGCAATAAGGTCCGTTTTGCCTAGCCTAAATTTCAATACAGATACTCGAAGTTTTTATGTCATTTCTCAAAAACTGTAAGTAATTAACACATAATTTTTATTTTTGCCTTAAAACATATAAGTAATTATGTATAGCAAAAGATACAAATTTCTGTATACAAACTTACCCAATGCCCTTTATGGAATTCACTAGTAAGTAGGTCTCGCTCGCTCAATGAGCGAGGGACTTAATAGGGGCGGTCGCCCAACCGCGCCCTACCCTAATGGCTTGTTTACGGATACGCGCGGCATCGCGCGTGGCCTACGGCTTGGCGTAGCGCGGCGCGTCGGGCGTTTTTTCCGTCTACAGAGAGGCGGCGCAGGTCGCATCATCGCAAGCGCAAACACAAACATAATTATGGCAATGTACGGTGTTGTTTACGAAGATTCACGGCGTGATGCGGCGCGTGGTGCGGGGCGTAGAGAGTCGTGGTGCCCGCCGCTGCATCGGCGGCGGACTCTCGAGCGTGTAGCGGAGCGCGCGAAGACTGTCAAAAGGTTCGGCAGCGGACGCCGCCGCCGGCCCCGCAGCGGGTGCAGCGGCGGGAACCGCCGTTATTGACGCGGGGGATGCTGCGTGCAACGCGGAGATACCATCCGCGTGCGCCGCCGCAAGTAACGCTGTATTTGAAGCAAACGCGTGTAAAACTGCTACGCCGTAAACGGTTTTGTACAACGCCATATGTTTGAATTTGATGCGGACCGCGCCGCCCAACGTTACTCGCTACGCCCCGCGTGTAAACAAGAACAAACGCCGCTACTAACGAAGCGCGTTCAATCATTCTTAATGACAAAGTACACATGCAAAAATAACCTTATTACAATGCCTCAAAACCCTGTTTCCAACGCGATACAAATCCCTCCTCTCCGAGCCGGTCTGTGTGAACGGACCCTAATTCTGCGTTACGTTGTGGGTTCGGTTTAAAAAAAATCTAGTAGGGTAACAATAAAATATTATTAAATGGCCTGGCACCACATCAAACTATTTTTAGGTACCATAGCTTTTTATCGACTTAATTAAGCAGGATGGTTACCATGAACCACTAAATTCGAAACTTCGATTGTTCAGTCCCTGTCACTCGTCACTCGAGACTAGATAGTGAGAAAGGGATGGAGCTAAAGCAACTTCAAGCTTCGACTTTCAAAGTAGGGCCTTAGCATTTTTTGGGTAAAATTTGAATAATGTTGCCAGTTTCACGTCCTCAGTATCTAACCCTTTTTGCTAGTTTTTTTTTTGGTGACGCTTCTCACTGTAGGTTGAAGCTCTGATAAACACAATATTAGATATCTACCCTCATTTTATCCGAACTCATTTTGGTCCTTAAAAACTTCCCGAGCTGAATTTAGTTTAGTTTAGTTTAATAGGTAAAAGGTTTTCGAACGCTCTCTTGTTTAGTGACGTTCACAATTGACGTGTCCAAGGAAAATGTCAAACCGACCGATAAATCGCGGAGGTTAGCCACCGCTACAACAGTTTCGTATTGGTATCTTATAAAAAACAAGTTTTAAAATGTATTCTGTGTTAACAAGAGGCAATGCGATATTAACGTATACATTAAGCGTATTAGCATGCTTAACATTTTTGTGTTTTTTGTCCACGTTAACTGTGGATTATAGAACTAATGCACAAATGAACACAGTCAAAGTAGTCGTGTAAGTTTTAAGGGGTAATTGTTTATCTTGTAGTGTATTGTAAGTATACAACTTCAACTTCAATTTGTCTGTTACAGTAAGAACGTACCGGATTACGGCGTCTCTAGAGAGAGAAATGATCTTGGTTTCCTCACTTTTGATCTGAAGACTGATCTGTCACACTTATTTAACTGGAACGTTAAGCAGTTATTCTTGTACCTCACTGCAGAATACATCACTCCCAACAATGAGCTCAACCAAATCGTTCTTTGGGACAAAATCATCCTCAGGGGAGAAAATGCTGTTCTTGATTTCAAGAACATGAACACTAAATACTACTTCTGGGATGATGGCAAAGGCTTGAAGTGAGTACTATTTGTGCCTAAGACTTATTTAATACAAACTGGGAAACAGGTGTGATTTAATGTATGTATGTATGTAATATAAAATAGTGTATACAGTGTGTGACCCAAAACCGGGGTGAAAAAATTAAATGGGGATTCTTTAGAACATTTCAATTAACTATTACAAGAATCTAATAGTACAAAGTCTATTATTTTGGAGAAAACAGCCTACAAAGTTAATAATTGTAGGTAATGTATTTTCCCGTCGCGATATTGTCGCTTATCACTTGGTACGTGGTACAGGGTGCCATTGACAACACGCGGTAGATTTAGCGGTGTTTGCATTACATTGATTTTGCGATTAAGTCTGTTAGAAAAAAACTGAAAGTTAAATTTTGATTTTAATTAGGTAAGACCATTATAATGTAATTACCGGTGATCTATAGAGCCCCTGTTTTTAATATTATCCCCGGTTTTGGGCCACACACTGTATAAACATCTTTATTAATTAACTGCCCATACCCTTGTTCAATTTAAGCAAGTGAATAATACACTTGCTAAAAGATCCAATACCTTGCTGTGTATATTTATTCATAGGATATCCATCAGCAATAACATAAACAAGCATTTAAAATCGGCCTCAAAAATATCTGCATTTCTTGATTACTAGAGGCCTTTTTGAGCCTGAAATTATATGAAGACTGAACAGTAATTTATTAACTGTAAATTTTACTATATAATTTGTGTGTTGGCATTCTGTAACTGTTATTGCATTATTTTGAAAGCAAGTCACAATAGATATGCGTGAAGATTACTGTTCCAACCATTAAATGTTTTCCTTTCCAGGGGTCACAACAACGTCACACTAACTCTGTCTTGGAACATTATTCCCAATGCTGGTCTTCTGCCAAACATCATGGCCCTTGGCTACCACTCATTCAGGTTCCCTTCAGAATACACCCAAACAAGAGTATGATCTCCTGTTATGTACTTCTAGAGTATTTCTGTAAGAGTGTTTTGGCATGATATAAGATCATAATGGAATACATGCTTTCAAAAATAATAGTGTTTTATTTATTTACATTTAATCGTTTTGAATATCAACACATTCACTTGTCAATACATGACGACTTTCAGAACTTGAGTGGACATTTAATGCCAGTAATACTACAAGTGCTACTCAGTACACTGTAGCAGCATTCTTCTGCTATGTAGCCAAAAACTCCTACTAACAGATGACATTAGTATTCGATTGTTGGCACTGAATGTGTTAAACACTCCCAGCAAACACATAGTAATCTAGCTATCCCAGTCGCATCTTGTGACTGGCACCTAATTTAAGATCAGTTGACTAATATACATTAAGTCTAGGTTGTTTATATCTGGCAGTATTATATATCAGCTATTTTAATTGCAACTCAGAGTGATAAATATTATAACTAGCGACTACACCTAACCTACTCATTACAGTTGACTATAATAAAAACTACTCTCTTTATTGACTGTACAAAGAGAATCACATGAAATAAAAGAAGATAGAAGATAAAATAATAATTTAATTTAAGTTGTACTAGTTCTAATAGTTAAAGCTAAAATAATTGATGATATCCGCAGTAGAACTAAGGTTACCGACATAGCCCGAAGAATAGCTAAACTGAAGTGGCAGTGGGCGGGGCACATTGCTCGCAGGACTGATGGCCGATGGGGTCAGAAGGTTCTGGAGTGGCGTCCGCGGACCGGAAGACGAGCTGTAGGTAGGCCTCCAACAAGATGGAGTGACGACCTCGTCAGGATCGGGGACCGCGGTGGATGCGAAAAGCACAAGACCAGTCTGAGTGGAAAGCCTTGGGGGAGGCCTATGTCCAGCAGTGGACGTCTTTCGGCTGACATGATGAAAATAATTAAAACCGCCGCCTTTACTGTCAAGTGAATAACACTACCGAATTAACTAACTATATTGTTTAAGACAAAATTAAAAGAGCCCAGTTATTTATACATACATACATACATAAACTCACGCCTTCATTCCCAGAGTGGGGTAGGCAGAGCTACAGAATTTCCAACAACCCTAAAAACTTGTTGATAATTCTGTACTTAACCACATTTATTTAGTTATTTATATAATAATAAAATTCATTAAATACTAAAAACAGGACAGGAAATGAATTGACGACTATAACAAGGGAACATTTGGTGAGATAACATACAACATACAAGCACACAAGAGACTCCTTTTTGCTTTGCTGTACTCAGGTAATAAATGGGTGCAATACAGGCGATTGACAGTAGGTATTTAGGATGCCTGGTACAAAGGCAAACGGGAAAGGCTTTTTACGTTTTTCTTGATCATTAAAATGAAATTACTGTGATATTTTCAAATGTTAACCAATTGGGCTCAGGCCTGAAATATGCGTTTTCCTAAAATGTATTTTTATCAAAATGTGTGCCTTCTCACAATGGTTGCATTTCTATATTGTCATCATTCTCAAAATGACTGCTCTTTAAAATGTGTACAAACTCAGGAAGTCGGCTATTCATAATGTTTATTTTGGCTATAGTCTTATTATGTTCGTTTTCCTATAATGTCTGTTTTATTTCAAACTAGTTTCTGTCCGCGACTCCGTCCGCCGTCCGCGTAGTAGTTTAGCTTATCCATACATTTATTTTTTCGGGATAAAAGTATTCTTTATTGTTAATCCGCTATATTTTTAGCTATATATGTTTTTTTTTTTTTTTTTGGTAATCGCCTGAGGGGCCAAAGACAAAAGTCCTTGCTTTTGTTTGCTTAAGAAAAAGGGGCAGAGGTGAAAATCCCTTCCGGAGACCTGGGAATGGAGGGCCCAGGTACTGCCGGGCTCGCACCGGCTAAAAACACCAATGCCCCTATTACCAACTAGAATTTAGACTCCCGCGGATACTACCCCAGCCAGTGCTGAAAGGCCGGAGGAGAAAGTCCTTCCTCCGTTTACTTATCCGCGGGGTTTTTCCAAAAAAAAAGGGGGGATAGGAATGGGGGTTGGGATGGGGGGGAGACTTATAGCTATGTGAGTCGCGGAGTGGAAATCCTGACGCATGCATGCTTACAGACTACGGGCTTCCTTTCTTTTGCCCGACAATGGAAGGGTTGGGTCGGAGATCTTTTAGGACCACTTGTGTGGCTGTTGATACCATCTTTATGGCTACCCTTTTTGAGGCTTTCTCTTTTGCCTGGAGATACTATTTTTGCGCGGGTCTCCTTGCGCTGCCCTCTTTTGTGACCTCTTCCGTTGCAACTTAGCCTATACATTTTTTAATGGGAGGGCCGGTGTCAATTTGACGGGGGACCAGTGAATCGCGCGCGGAACCTTAGGTACCCCAGCCAGTGCTGAAGGGCCGGGAGAGAAAGTCATTCTCCCGTTTAGGAGGCTGCAGGATTCCCCATCCCCCGTCCTACCGACACCCGTTAGGTGTTCGGGAGGTGCGTGCGTCAGGAATATATCTAACTCTAACCTTAAGTGTATGTTATACACTGAAAGTTAGAGCTAGCTATATGTTTACCAAATGTCATCCAAATCCATTCAGTAGTTTTTACGAGAAAGAGTAACAAACATCCATACATACCTACTCACAAACTAGGATAGTAATGATAGACGTAAAACCCTTCAAAGCTTCCGTACATACGCTTTATCTAATACAATTTGCGCTTTAAAATTATAAAGATATTTTAGGTAAATGTGGTATGTTCATGGTTGCAGACATTTTGAAAATAAGACTTTTCTGGAATGCAAAAATTGTAAGAAAACGAATTTTTTGAGGATGCAGGCATTTTGAGAATATGCACTTTCTGAAAAGAAAACATTAGACGAAAACCGTCATTCTTGGAGACAGACATTACAAGAAAGTGACATTTTGAGAAGCGGACATTATGCAAAAGACGTGCCAACATTGTGAAAATGCCGACATTTTGATAAAAATACATTTTAGGAAAACGCATATTTCAGGCCTGAGCCACCAATTGACATTTACATAACATAATAAAATTTACAAAAAATGTTCTGACCAAATATTACATTATACACATTGAATGAAATGCCTACACCAAGGGCGCGTTTCAAAAAGCTTGTACCTAACTTGCAATATGTCTCTTTTTAATACCTATACCTATACCTATACTGTTTGGAAAAGAGATTTCCGCTTATAATATAGGTAGTAGCGACCCGCATTCGCTTCGATTCCGTTTATGCGACTTTTCTGTTACAGAACTTCACTCGCTCGCTGTTCTTACGCCCGCGCTTTCTGTAACAGAACCTTGTTGCCCGCGTAGATTTCGATTGTCGTTATTCCCGCGAGAACTTTTTAATTATCCGGGATGAAAGATGAATGTGTTAATCCAGGGTATAAGCTGCAGGGTGAAGGAGCAACAAACACACACACACTTTCGCATTTATATTAGGACAGGATAAAAACCTTCCGTGAAAAAATATCTGACTGTCAAAACCGTATCATAATCTTTGTTTTATACTAAACTAAGTAAAGAAGAAACTATTACTTTATATGCAAAAGCCCCCAGGGGCCCGTTTCACATAAACTTATAGCATATATTAAAATCGGAATTCTTCAACAGTACGCATTCAAAAGGAATTTCAAAAGACGCTTCCACATACCTATAAAACAAGTTACAAGCTTTCTTGTAACGGGCTCCAGATCCAGAGAGCCAATAGATGTAAACATGTATCTAAATTTCAAATAATTCATTAACAAAAACGAGTATATCAAAAGTTTCCAGTAGGTACCGTATCGCGAGACTAACTTCTTATTATTTTAAATTTGGGAATGGGAATAGTGGTTTTTGGAATGAATGGTGCTTGTACAAGGTGCAAGTAGCTGGGGCACGTTTAAGCTACCTACAAGTAACAATTTGGCTGGTCGTCATTGGTCTAGGTTGTGTCAAATGGAAACTTGTAACCTGTAAATTGTAATTTGTAGTATTATAAAACAGGCCCCTGATGGTAAGTGTAAGTAGGATCTGTGACCCATGTTGCTTGAGCAGGATATATGCATCGTGTAAACAAAACGCTGTCAAGCGTGCGCTTCCAGCGACTCGTTACTGACGCATTTAGCTTGAAGATATAATGGCTGATTTACATTGGTCCGGCAAAAGCATGCCAGTAGAAGTTCATTGACGAGTTGGTTTCCACGATTGAGGCGGGAGCTATTGTAACGACGCAATGTACCTACTTCTACTGGCGTGCTTTTGCTGGACCAATGTAAATCAGCCATAAGCGTACTGCTTCCGCACGCACAGCTTCATTTAAGGTAAATACAGGAAGTATGTCGGCAGAATTAAAAAAAACTAGAGCCATTTTAATGTATATATATTACTGATACATTTATTATCATTTTTGCTCTATATGTGTTGTCCTACAGCAGAAAAAACTAGTATTCAATCATTGCTTCCCGTAAAAATATCTACATAAGGTACATGTTACCAATATCTCAATCAGTTACCAGTTAGAGTACTCTAAGTATATCCATCAAAATATTTACCCCATTACTTACAAATTATCTTTAGTACTGGCGTCACTATCAATTATTTTAGTGAAGAAGAAACTGGTCTCGTAAACGACATCAAATCAACTTGATAAGTAATGGGATGAAATAGAAACAATTTAAGATAATTTAATAGAGGACATGTGAATTTCAACAGGATAAAAGATCTTTAAGAGCACAATATACTTAACTCGTCAAATACAAATAATTATGTCTAACAAAATGATGCCCTAAGAGACAACAGAAATACGCATATTAAGGTTACAGTAGAATTAACAATCTAAATTTAGTCTACGTTATTTGTTTAAGTGTATATTTAACTTCCCACGCATAAGCAAATGAGGTAATGTCTTACATTTTATACATGCACATTACATGTATTATCATATATATAATGCTATTAAATTTAGATATACTAGAGCCAAAAAGTGAAGTATATAACTTATAAACTGAAGCATTAACTCAAGCCTTTTCAAAGTTTTTCATTCGGTTAGATACTGACCTACACAAGGTGGTTAGAAACTGATACAAAACCAATAAATACAGAAGTGGTTTTAAAGAATGTGATAAACCATTCAACAGTACTCAGAAAACAATACTCATGTCATGCTTTTAGGCTGAAACCCGTTATAACATCCCTGTGAAGCCGAGGTGACTGTGACTCCACAAACCAATCCCAAGAAGACAGCAGGTCTTTTGGCCACCATCTTGAATTTCATTAACAATCTATGATGGACTATGACGGATGTATTCCTTCTTGCCGATTTATGCTGTGTATTCATATGTGCTAAGTGAAATAGACTAAAATATAGAGCTTGAAGGCTGTTTGAAACCAGCTTGTAATGTAGCCATGTTACAAGATGTCAACCTTTAACAAATTTATTTGCATTGTTCAAATTATTACATGTTTTAAATTCTACACTAAGTAAATCAATATTTTCACTACAATAATACAAACATTTAAATCGTCATTGCTAACAATACGCAAGAATTAATTTACTTGCATCATTTTAAAATTACATTTTCGCAATTATTTTTGGCTCTAAGATAATGTATTTGGCTTGGCCAACTCCTTAACTAATGCTATTTAAGTTATGGTATTATAAACCGCCTACATCACTCGTAAATGCCAATCATAATATCTATAGCAAATGCCATTCCAAAAAGTAACATCTATCTGAAAGGTACCTAACGTCAATGATGAAAATAAGGACGGCATTCATTACCGTGCTTTTTTATTTATGCCACTGGGAATTACGAATTGTGTTATCATTTCAATTCTTAAAATCAAGGATGAATGTAGACTACATACGGGATACATAACTCGCTAAGTTCTATGAAGGAACAGTTCGCTACTATCGCTTTACGAATACGCTTCTAACATTGCATGAAAAAATATGGCATATTTTAGATAATTAATTAGCGGTTAGCTTAACTTGAACAATAGACACAACATCTCGGTCTATGATGAATATTTGTTCAAGATAATTACACAGCACATTCCAAAGGTAACCATTCCAAACGGTGTAGATTGACATCAACTTGATGCATTTGGCATAATTTTCAATTATGTACGTCAGTTTTGTCAACTAATTTGTAAGGTTATATATATTAATCTTACTAGTTGAAATGTCAATTCAGCCGCGCCAATAAATGATTACCTTAGCTCTAAAACTACAGATCAACAACAGGAGATAAGTATAGGTAGGACTAATAGTGTCACCACAGTTACTACTAACAATAGCCTCTCGACTACTGGTGAGAGAAGCTTGACTAGCCCAACATTATCTGATTTCAATGATGATGCTGCTTGTCTTGGGAACTGTCACTATTAATCTATTACGGGTAAGGGTCCCCAGAGTACTGACCTACATATAATAAGGGCTTTCAATAATACGTTTTAATTCTACATGTTAAGTAATCTAAACCAAACTAGTTTTCTAAATTATTAGGGTATAATTAACAGAACTTGTATCGAGTATTGTAAACTATTCAACATTGAACATTTATTTATGAGCAATAACTGCACAGCTTTAATCGTAATAATTAAATTTATTTTATAAATATATAGAAGAAGAAATTATAATACCAACCTATAACATAAAATTTTAATTATTGTTCAGGGCAAAGGAAGTAAACAGAAAGTACGTACTGAATCAGACTAATACACATCAAAACAGACAAAGCCTTTCATTTTCTGCCAAAACAATTGAAAAGACATCCTACATTAACTTTAAAAATATGATTCAATGTTAACTTAACAGCAAATATTCGAGAGATCACAGTATGCCGTAAAGTGTGATATCAGGGATTGATAATAATGATAATGTCATAATTTGATACATGAAACTATGTTTCTCAATACATATGTAGATATAATATGAGTGATAACTGGAAATTTTACAGTAACTTTAACTTCTAATCATAATCTCCAACATCAAATACAACCAAAGAACCTTCATAGCTACAATGAAGTCACAATTCGCTGTATTCACTCTCATTTAATTCTGCAAAATGTGAGAGGCCAATACCTGTCAAAAGACCTAAATTCCAAAATCTGGGTGAAACAGTAGAGTACAAGTTGTATACTGGACTCGTCAGCGAGGACGTTCGCGCCGACACATCTGACACGCCACATCACGCGGGCGGGGGACTGACACTAGTGTGGGGTGAGCGGGAAATGTTCAAATGTGCGGACAGAAGTGTGGGCTACTTATGAGTATGTTTAGAGGCGGCAGGGCTCCGCCGCGGGGCGTCACGCACCCGAGAGCGGCGGCCCGTCCGTCTGCACGTCTTTGTCCTCGGTGGGCGGCGCGCCAGGCCGGTCCGAGCCGTACCGCCGCGACAGATCCAGCATCTCCCTCAGGCCCTGCAGTTATAATAGAACTTCATTCACCAAGGGGAGTAAGGCAGCCTCGAGTGGTACATACTGGTTTATACTACACTTTCAAAGTAATAAAATAAAATACAAAAGTAACAAAGAAATTGTCTCAAGAAAGTACGAGCGCGCCATCTACTAACAACAATAAAAAAATATGTTTAATTTTAGCGCGCCCGAAGAAATTATAGAAGGTAAAGCGGCCCAATTCACAGGGTCCAACTTGATTACGCTTCAAAGCCAGTTTATTGACAACGTCAATTTGTACTCCTAATGAAGTGTACTATCAGCCCATTGGAACCCTGACCCACCATAAGCCAGTGTCACAGTGACATTACAAAACAATTTGTTTGACACTTCGTACAACATAACGTCACTATAACACATCATCATCATTATCAGCCGCAAGACGTCCACTGCTGGACAAAGGCCTTCCCCAAGGTTTTCCACAACGATCGGTCCTCTGCTGCTGTCATCCAGCGGTTTCCCGCGACCTTTATCAGATCGTCAGTCCACCTTGTGGAAGGTCTGCCAACACTTCGTCTCCCGGTTCGCGGTCGCCACTCTAGAACCTTTCCGCTCCAACGGCCATCAGTTCTACGAGCAATGTGCCCCGCCCACTGCCACTTAAGGTTTGCAATCCGGTGAGCTATATCGGTTACTTTAGTTCTCCTGCGAATCTCCTCATTCCTGATTCGATCTCGCAAGGAGACACCCAGCATAGCTCTTTCCATCGCCCTTTGAGTGACCTTGAGCCTTCTTATGAGGCCCATTGTAAGCGACCATGTCTCGGATCCATACGACATCACTGGCAACACACACTGATCAAAGACTTTTGTCTTGAGGCACTGTGGTATTTGGGACGAGAAGATAGTGCGTAGCTTACCGAACGCTGCCCATCCGAGTTGGATTCGACGATTGACCTCTTTTTCGAAGTTGGACTTACCTAACTGGATTTTTTGTCCTAGGTATACATAGTCGTCAACAACTTCGAGAGTAGAGTCACCAACTTTGACAGGAGTGGGTACGACATGGACATTTGACATGATTTTCGTCTTGTCCATGTTCATTTTAAGACCCACTTGTTGAGAGACTCTACTGAGGCCATCGAGCATTGTACCAAGGTCCTCCAGGGTCTCAGCCATGATGACAATATCGTCGGCGAATCGAAGGTGAGTGATGTATTCGCCATTTATGCTGATGCCAAAACCACCCCAGTCCAGAAGCTTGAAAGCGTCTTCCAATGCAGCAGTAAACAGTTTCGGAGATATAACATCTCCCTGTCTTACTCCTCGCTGCAATTGGATAGGCTTCGAGTTCCGGTCCTGAAGACGAACTGACATAGTGGCGTTTCTATACAAACACTTTAACACCTCGATGTACCGATAGTCGATTTTGCACCGCTGAAGAGACTGCAGCACAGCCCATGTTTCGATCGAATCGAAGGCCTTCTCATAGTCCACAAACGCTAAGCATAGTGGCTGATTATACTCCTCTGTCTTCTGTATAACCTGCCGCAGCGTGTGGATGTGGTCTATGGTGCTAAAGCCTTTTCGGAAACCGGCTTGTTCGGTAGGCTGAAAGTCGTCAAACCTGCGAGCGAGACGATTCGTAATGACTCTAGAGAACAGCTTATAAACATGACTCAGGAGCGTGATGGGTCTATAATTCTTCAGCTGGGTATTATCACCCTTTTTGAAGAAAAGAACCACCACGCCCGCGTGCCATGCTTGCGGCGTTTTACCCTGGGCTATGACGGAATCAAATAGCTTCTGAAGAGCTTTTAAAACCGGTGATCCACCTGCTTTCAGAAGCTCAGCCGTAATTCCGTCATCACCCGGTGCCTTGCTGTTCTTAAGCTGTTTTAGAGCCACTCTAATCTCGTACAGGCTAACGTCCGGGATATCTTCGGTGTAGTGTCGGGACAACCTAGCTCTTGGGTCTTCTGCTAGGTTGCTGACAGGTGGGCATGTTGTCGTGTACAGCTGTCCGTAGAACTTCTCTATCTCTCCCAAAAGCTCAGGTTTAGACGATATGATCCTGCCGTCATCGGTCTTCAGCCTCATCAGCTGGCTCTGCCCAATAGACAAATCTTTTTTAAACACTTTAGAGCCTTTGTTTCGCTCAATAGCCTCTTCAATACTATTAGTATTAAATTGGCGTATGTCGCGGGTCAAAGACTTAGAGATCTGTCTATTGAGCTGCCTGTACTGAGAAGCATCTTGTGATGACTGCAGAACCATAGCACGTCTGTTCTCCATTAACTTTTGGGTAGAATCAGAGATTTTCTTGGTTCCTTTTGAACGGCGAGTCTTGTAAAACTTAGACCCGACCGTTTGGACAGTTTCCACAAACCTGTTGCAGTAATCATCCACATCTACGCATTCACCTAGGCTTTCGAAGCGGTTTTTGAGTTCGAGCTGAAAGTTCTCGGGGTTTTGGATATGAATCGGTGCTGGACGGAGCGTTGATTTCATCAGGCGTGACCTTTCCAAGCGTACGTCGATATTCAATGTGCCTCTGACCATTCGATGATCGCTCCCGGTTTTGACCGCATTGATCACGGAGACATCATTGAATATTTGCCTTCTGGTCGACATGATGAAATCTATCTCATTTCTGGTCGCACCGTCGGGACTCACCCATGTCCATTTGCGGCATTCACTCTTCTTGAAGAAAGAGTTCATCATAAAGAGTCCCTCTTTCTCCATGAAGCCCGCCAGCAGCTGGCCACGGGAATTCCGACTTCCAATTCCAAATTGCCCCACTCTCAGCTCATTTCCGCTTCGTTTACCCAGCTTTGCGTTAAAGTCTCCCATGACAACGTTGTAGTGAGTTTTGGTGGAATGTATGGCTCTGGAAATATCCTCATACATTACCTCCACCTCATCATCGGAGTGCGTCGAAGTTGGAGCGTATACCTGTATGACCTTCAGCGAATACCGTTTGGTGATTCTGAGTATAAGGTAAGCTACTCTTGACGACACACTCTCGATCTTGACAACGTTGTTCACAAGAGACCTGTGGACGATAAACCCGACACCTCCCTGGGACAGTTTGTCGCCTTCCCGGAAAAAGAACAGGTTACCCGACTTAAGAGTTATCGTGTCCTCCCCCTGTCTTCGGACTTCTGATAAACCCACTATGTCCCAGCGTAACCACACTATAACACAGTTCTATTTATTTATTTCTTTCGCATATAAATAAGAGTATATACCAAAAAAGTATTTCCTACATAATAAAATCAATTAAATAATATACTGAGATAACTATATAACGTGGTGTCCTATGGTGGGTCGAGGTCAAGGTTTCATTGGGCAGATAGTACTTAGTTCAAAATCACTTGTTTTCTTTTAGCTCAAATCAAATCTGTTATCTGTAATACTCATCTGATATTTACAGGTAATTATAGTACAGTCAAGGAATTTAATTCCTATACCACTTTGGACTACGTCAAAGTGACACTGTAAATAAAATCATAAGAAGTCTCTTACGACGTTTTGATTGATTACGTCACTTTTACATAGTCCAAAGTGGTATAGGAATTAAATTCGTTGACTCTAATCGTTTTAGAGGAGTAAGTAAAGCTCATTTGCAGCATTAACTCTCATTGTCAGCACCGTGCGTAACTAGGTAGTTTTTCTGATATTCAACATCCATTTTAAAAATACCTATGAATATTGATGAAATTAAGATATAAAAAAAACTTGATTTCAAAAAAAACAAATATACTATGTTAAACAAATAGCTCTTCTCTAAATAGTTAGTATAAAAAAGTCACTATCTGCGTCTATGTCTGTCTGTTTGAGTACTTACTTCTTCTAAAGTACTCAAAGGATTATAGGAAAACTCATTTAAGTGAAGTAGTATATGAATGAAGTTAAGAAAGGGTGGGTTGCCAATAAGATGTGAAAACAAAGAAAATTTCAAGGATAGTTCTATTTATGGAAGTGTCATTAAAACTGGGAACCAAATTATCCTAGGCAATTTGTTTACATTGAATATTGCGAGAGAAAGGAAGATTTTGTTGGTCCGGTCCTGAAGGCCTTACTTGCATTTAGCCTCGGCGAGCAGAGCTTAGTTGTATATTTGTCCGGGTAGCAAAATGTCTTGGTCTGTAAAACGCCCTCATTGCTATAAGCCATAGTAGGCGGAATGACATGGCTGTAAAACGACTTAATGTCATTATGATCTAATAGGAAAATGTTCTTGATAATCTTCACATATCACGACAAATCAATCGAGACCTCACACAATTGAGTCATTCTGCCTACTTGTGCCTTTCACGACCTAGACATCTTGCTAAGTAAGTGTTACTGAAACTAAGACGATTTTGTAATAATGGCATTAGATAAAAAAGGCATTTTGCGTACTTAGTCAGTGTACTACTAAGACTATTTGAATACCAAGGCTAAATGCAAGTAAGGCCTTCAGGACACAACCCCATTTTGTATAAAAAAAAAGACATTTTAATACAGAAATGGAAAGCATTGGGTAACAATTATTAACTGGTTGTTTACATTGAAGATTGCAAGAGTAAGGTAGATTTTGTATAAAACAAATTGCATTTTACTACAGAAATGAAAAGGATTGAATAACAATTATCAACTGTATGTATGAAGTGGGTTGCAGAAATAGCCACTATGTAGATGAGTATCTTTACAGTGCGCTAAACATGAGGTGACTTGCCTAAACATAAACTGGCAAAGTGTGAGTCAGACTTCAGTATGGGGTGCCCGTTTTAATTTTATTATTTTTGGTTATAGCAGAAATAGAAAACACACCCTGTGAAATTAAATAGAATTAATGACACTAAATCGTAATATTGTAGAGTGCTTATCTTGTTTTAAAAAGTAAAAATGAAATAAACAGAAAATCCACCGGTGCTGAAACATAAACAGACTTACATGTATGAGGGAAAAACCAGTATTTAGCCATAATGTAGGAGTGTGTGTGGATATATATTTGTACCCGGTTAGGTATTAGAAGCCATTGGAATGTGTCACTAAAGTTCACCTTGAGTTTATAAAATATGTAATAGTAATAGGCACTGACTGGAAAGGAGGTATGAGCAAGAAATAATGACAGAAAATTAAAAATCAAAATCTAGTCATTACCTTGTTCTCAGTAATGAGCCTGTGGTAAACTTCCTCCTCCCTTCTAGTATCCCCGTTCTCCTCCAAATTCACTGCTTTGTACATGATGCTTGTCATCTCGTTGATCCTCTCTGCTTGTTTACGAATATGCTGCAATTAGGAAACATGAGTTTAACCAGTTTTCTTAGTGCGGGGTTAGAGTTTAAGGTCTGGAAGAGCCTGCAAAAGGAAATAGGAGTCACAAGAAGCACTTGCCAAATGTATACATAAATTATCACTTGCCAAATTTATACATAAATTAGCCCTTGCTAAATTTATGCATAAATATATGCATAGTTTTCTTAGTGCGGGGTTAGAGGTTAAGGTCTGGAAGAGCCTGCAAAAGGATATAGGATTCACAAAAAGCACTTGCCAAATGTATACATAAATTATCACTTGCCAAATGTATGCATAAATTAACAATGTGTAACCTTTTGACCATGTTTAGTCAAAAACAAAATGTCACACCATCCAATCAATCACATGCTATGCTATTCAAAATACAACTTAATTGATAAGCAAAGCCCGAGCCAACTCTGGTTTCCCTATGCAATGGATGTTTTTACCCATGCACAAAACTTTAAAGATTGAAATTAGGTAGGACAGATGCTTCCTGCTCTTTTCCAACGACTCACCTCTTGCTGTTTCTCATTCACAGCAGCGGTGAAGTCTATCCTGGACTCCCAAACTCTCTTCTCAGTGTGCTGTCTGTACTTAGACATGATCAGTTCAAGGGCCCGCCTGTGGTCCTCCAGGGCTGCTCGAAGCTCTCCATTCTCCCTCTGCACATCTCTCATCAAACGAGACTCCCTTTCTATACTGGCAATGAGGGCACCGCGTGGACGCTCGCGAGATGCCTCATTCAGAGTGTCAACTTCTTCTTTGTACTGTAAGACCAATTATCACACCATATGTACATATAATTTGACACATTCACTGCTACAAAATACTAAGAACATTCAATTTTCACAACAAGTAGTCATTAGTGTTAAGTTTTAAATGCTTTAATGTCAGAGAGGTTCCCAAAATGGTCTCAGAATGTAGAAAGAAGGTTAGTGAGAAAAGTAGTACACTTTCACTACCTAATAACATTCAAACCTTATTCTTTCATTACCAAAAGCCATGTCACTAAATTATACAAAAATTCATAATCAATTATAAATAATATTAATCTCACATCGTACAATGAATGTTATTTATTTTAAATTGTTCAAATGAGCACAATTATAAAAAAATAATTTGCTCCCTTTATTAACTTATAGCATGTAGGTAGGTATGTAAGGTTATAAGTTGAAGTTATGTGTAGCATTTATTTCGTGTCTCAAATGTTGTCATTGAGATAAAAGTAACGTATAATGCTTCATGTCCGTGTAGCTACGTGGAATAATCACCATATGATACTAAAGTATGAATTAAAAAAGCATCATCATAAAAGCATCTTTCCAAGATTTAACACGCAGTGTACCTGTTTCATTGTATGTATCTGACGATACGCGGATTGAGTTTCAGTCAACAAAGCATCCGATTCTGTTTCGCGTTCTTTGAGACGGCCAGCAAGTCTTTTTGCATCCAAAATTATTTGTTGTATGGTCAGTGACATCTGAAAAAAGCCAACGATATAAAATTCACTCAAACATGACTCTTGCACAGATTTGTAACAAAAATGGACAAACCCTGAATTCCACACAAAACAGTTAAACAAATAACGTATCATCTAGGCTAATAGCCACTGTTTATACGGTGAAAATACAAATTTAAAATTGAGAAACAACAACGCACATCAGCTGTTTAGTGGATAGTCTTTAGCGGCCATTAGCTTTCATGGAGCGAGCGAAGAGACCTGGCGATTGCTCCCAAATTCAGAAGACGTTCGAAACGTAAGCAAGTAAAAGGTACAAGCAACGTTGTCGGTACATGTCACTAGTGAAATAGAGAGGGCAGATGGCTTGAAGAAAGTCTTCGGGAATATTTTAATTGGCAAGGCTATCCGACATGACCTTGACGAACGGCCGTTCAAAAACCTGTTTCCAATGCCGCGCACCGTGCTGTTTGTTTGGTAATGTTAAATAAAGTACCTACTTGAATAGCTTTTTTAACAATAGCTCAAACTGTTTAAACTAGCTTTGTGCCATAGCGTAGCTTAGTGCGCAATTCGTACCGTAAAAAAAAAGTTCTTGACGAATTGAGAACCTCCTCCTTTTTTTGAAGCCGGTTGAAATGGGGGAATAGAAGCGATTTTGAACTTCAATGCTAATTTTCGGTTATGTTATGACACTTACAACATTGTAAATAAAGTTGGTGTCATTTTGGGAGTCTCAATGCATTCTACAATTTTGTCTTTGGTACGAGGAGCGTTCAATAAATTCTCCGTATGAGAAGGAAAATAAAAGCATACGATTAGTGTTTATATTTATTTATTCCCCCCTATGTTTATACACTTATAAGATCGGTGAATTAGTTTTTTTAATCCCTCATTAAAATATTTTTTGTCTTTTGGGGTCAAAATGCTCCACCACCGCTGCCTTCAAAGCTTCGTCATTAGAAAATCGATGTCCACGAAGATCCTTTTTAAGGTTGGGAAACAAAAAGTAGTCGCTGGGGGCCAAGTCTGGACTGTACGGCGGCGGGTTTAGTAATAGTTTCGAACCCAGATTCAAGAACAGCCTTGGCAACATGTGCAGTATGCACAGGGGCGTTTTCATCAAGAAGCAGCACTCTGGTAAATTTTCCCCTCCTCATCTTTTTGATTGTGTCCCGTAATTGGCGTAAAATGTTAGCGTGGCGTGAGTACTACGCTAACATTTTATGCCTGTAATATTTAAACCCTTTTCTTTATAAGATAATAATAATATCCCTTCACAATCCCAGAATATTGTCGCCATGATCTTTCCAGCTGAAGAGACGACTTTGAATTTCGTCGGATGAGGTGTTCCTTTAACGTGCCACTGCATCGACTCTTGTTTGCTCTCAGGGTCATAATAATGAACCCAAGTTTCATCTCCGGTAACAATTTTTTGGAGCAAGCCATCAAGATTTTCACCACACAGCTCAATGAAGTCGGAAAAACAAGCAACGCGCGTATGACTCTTACCGGCCAGTATTAAGAAGTTTACTAAAAAGGTTTGCAAGATACCAATACCGAGAATTTATTGAATGACCCTCGTATATAATCCGTGCATGGCGTGAAGAACTTGATAAGTCCAAAATGGCTATTTTAAAGTTTGACATAATCTCCAAAATCCGTTTTCATCTTGAACTTATCTTTATTTATGGATAATTTAATGTGATTTTTCATTTTTTTTCGGTTTTCTCCTAAAATCTGCTTATTTTGTAAGATATTAGACTTATCATCATACTACACAGAGACTTATCAACTTATTCCCCATACATTAGTGCTCAAAACAGGAAAAACATTGTTTAATTTAATTCCCAAACATTCAGTTTTTTAGTGTAATTGAAATGTCTAAATTGATTTAGGATTTTGGCTGGTTTTCCAAATTTAGTTATGTTTTTCTTTCTTATTATCTTATTTTTCATAATAATTGACTTGTCAACATGTTCACCGATGACTAGAATTGGGTATCAATAATACACATTTATTCTTTTGTAATCAAAAAAGAACGATTTCTGTTCTCATGTAACTCGGGAAAAATAGTATTGACTGAAATTTTTTTGCAGCCACTGCCCGACAATTATTATATTTACAGATTGGATCCTCTTTTCGGAATGGGAGTAAATATGGTCATTTTCGGGCATGGCAAAAAAGATTAAACAGATATAAGGATCTTAAAACTAAATACAAAGAAGTCATTGATAAATAGGCATCATGCCTTGGATATATGGAAGAAGTTCCACAAATTGAAAAATACCAACTTGAAGCGATATCGGGTTTAAGAATATTTATTTTCTCAATAAGAAGATATACAAACTTCACTTACATTGAGAATCTTAAATTACTTAATGTAATTAGTGGGTAGGTAGCATATTAACACTGCCTAGTCTCGCCCAGTCGCTCGTCCTTTTAGCGTTAGCGGGTAGATGTGCGCTATCTCACATTCTAGCGCACGGCGCATGGCTCGCGGCTCGATCGAGTGACGTAGAGGTTAAGCAGTGTCAATAACGAGCTCTTAATTATAACTTTATATAAATTAAACATGCATGTTATTCCAAAACACTCTTCTAACAGAAAGGAAACCTTAAAATAAAAAAATAAAAAATGAAATTTAAATACTTAATACTAATTATAGTGGTTGAACACCGTTTATTATTTCTTAGCCCATTAGTTGTAGATGTTTAAAAGACACGCTATTTACGCTATTTTAGTAGTTAAAATGCAATAATGCAAAGAGTGTGTACTTAGCAATCATTTTATAATTTGTGTTCCTTGTTTGTTTTTACTTTTATTCGACCGGATATTTTTGTAATATATGTACTTTCAGGTTTTTTTTGAATATATTTAATGTTTTTGCATTTCGTACATTTATTGGTAAGCTATTATATAATTTTACTCCTTCGTAGGTAATGATTTTTTTACCATAATTCGTTCTCGTTTTGGGTATGGATACATTGTTAGCACTTCGCGTTTTTCTTTGTCTTATTTCATTATTTGTTACAAAAGATAATTGGGAGTGAACCTGTTTGTTTCTGATTTTTTGTATTAAAAAACAGGTGTTATAAATGTACGTTTGTCTTATATTAAGTATTTTTGTTTCTCTATATACTTTGGATGTAGGTGTTAGAAAGTCGTAATTAAATAAGACTTTTATTATTTTGTTTTGCGATCTCTGTAATTCTACTAAGTTTGTTTTTGCTGCACTGCCCCAGACTTCTATCAGATAATCCAGGTGTGGTTTTACAAGGCTGTTATAGATAAGAAAACGAATGGGGCGCGGGACACAACCAATCATTCTCCTCAATGCACCAGTAAGAGAGGATATTTTAGATTTTAGTTTCTGTATATGAGGCTGCCAAGTAAGTCCCCCATCAAGTATAAGTCCTAAATACTTTTCTTGTTTACTTTGCTGTATAAATTCTCCATTTATAGTGAGCGGTGGAAAGCTTTCAATTTTTTTATTTTTGGCCGAGAATATTATATACCCTGTTTTGGAAGTGTTGATTGTTAGCAGATTCTGCTGAAACCATATAAATAAGGTATCAAGATCTGATTGCGCCTGCTGGACTATGTCGTGGATTGAGTTTCCGTAGTAAAATAAACAAGTATCATCAGCATAAAGGGTGATGTCTCCATGTAGTCCCACCTCATGAATATCATTAATATAAGTTAAAAATAGCAAAGGCCCTAAAATAGAGCCCTGTGGCACACCATAGCCGATACTTTGTGATTTGCTTTCATATTCTCCTATTTTTACCACTTGCTTTCTATTTTTTAGATAGTCTTCAAAAATTTTTAGTGCTGCGTTCTGAATTCCTAGGTTTTGGAGCTTTTTTAACAATAGTGGATGACTTACAGTGTCAAACGCCTTCTTTAGGTCTATAAACAGTCCTAGCACTATTTGTTTCTTATCAATATTTGTTTTAACTGTAGTTACTAGGTCAATAGTTGCTGATAATGTATTTGATTTTTGTCTAAAGCCATATTGTTTGTCTGATATGTACCGTATTGAAGTGAGATAGTTATCCAGGCGTGTATAAAGCATTTTTTCAATAATCTTAGATAATACCGGTAAGACAGATACTGGACGATAATTTCCAGGGTCAGATTTGTTGCCTGATTTAAAAATCGGAGTGACCTTTGCTATCTTTAAGCTATCCGGAAAAACACCTACTACAAAACATTTGTTAAAACAATCACTTAAATGATCAATAATGAAATTTTTGATGCATTTTATACTTTTAGTGTTAACTCCGTCTACACCCTTGCTCACATTCGGGTCTAAATCATCTATTATTTTTCCTATTTCGTCCGCAGTGCAAGGTGACATTTGAGTAAGTGTGCTACTACTATTCCTAGAACCACATGGAGGCGTACCTGTAATACAATTATGGTGCTGACTCGGGATCTGCTCAGCTAATCGAGCTCCTATGTTAGAAAAGTACCTGTTGAAATGTTCACATATTTCATTAGCGTCCGTAATAGATCTAGAGTCTATGTTGAGATTCGAAGGAACTGCTCTAGTCTTTAATTTGTTGCTTGCTAATGAGTTGATGAGGTCCCACATGCGTTTAGGTTTCTGTTTGCACTTTTTGAAGGCTCCATGATAATATTTATTCTTGGCTGATTGAATAGATGCACGGACGCTGTTTCGTTCCATAATAAAATGATTTTTTAGCTCCTCGTCTTCCGGATTTTTTTTAAGATTATTCCATAGTGCATTTCTTTTTGTAATACCAGAAATTATATTTTTATTGATCCAGTCTTCCTGTGGCAAATTTTGTATCTTCGATTTTTGAATTTTGTTGCTATTTATGTTTAGGTTTATGTATTCTTCTAAAATGGAGTAGTTATTAGATGTATTATTTAAAGTAGTATTAGAAAAGCTTTTGTATAGGCCTTCGTAATCAATTGCTATATATTTTTCTCGTATTTTCATTATTGGGGCAGCCTTCTTTATTTCAAGGTACAGTTGTCTGTGGTCTGATAATGATGAGTCGATCACAGCAAAGTGATACTTACGGTCCTTCAAATTCGAGCAGCAATGATCCAGAATAGTTTCAGTATCCAGTGTTTTCCGAGTACAATATTCAGCACTTAATTTGTTTAAAATACTATAACTGGCTTCTTCAAGTGTCTCTTTGTATAGTGTAATGTTTTTATCAGAATCTAGAAGATTAATATTGAAGTCACCAAAAACCACGGCCCGTCGTCTTTTATCCAGCTGCGATGAGTAAACCTCAAGAAAATCTTTAAGGTTGGTATCCCCCGGCTTATAAACTACACCAATGTCTACTGCTATTGAGTTCAAATGTATCCATAAGTAATTATTTCCTTGAAAATATAAGTTCTCTGTAGTTTGGTGTTGTATAGTTTTATGAATATAAGCAGATACACCTCCGCCTCTTCTCTGATCACACCTATAGTTAAACACATGTCTGTAGTTTTGTAAGTCAACGAGTTTCGCGTCTTCTTCCGATTTGATCCATGTTTCTGTTAACAATATTAGGTGCACCGTCTTAGGAATGGCTTTTAGGATACATTTAAGTTCATCAATTTTACCTGGCTTCATGATACTTCGCACATTTGCATAGAAAATATTAAGAGATGGTACCGAATCGCTTGACAAGCTGCAGTAATTGTTGGTTAATTGGTATGACACTACGTTGGTCTCTTTTATTCGACATGAGGCTATTTTTACTGGTAGTTTTTTGGAATGATTTTTATTATCTTTGGAATACCTTTTACGTACTTTATGGTCAGGTCTGTTTCTCCATTTCTTTCACGTGTAGAGAGTTCTTCTTTTAAAGCTTTAAAGAAATTTTGCTGCGCAGGGGTTTTGTCTGCAAATAACTTTACCACTTGAGCGTCAGTAGTACCATGGTTGTTATTCGTTTTCGCTTTTCTTCGTAGTATATTCATAGCCGTAGATTGCATTTCGAAGGAAACTTTTATTTTACGTGATTTACCAACACTGTATTTTCCAAGACGTATAATATTATTAGGGTCTGGGCATTGGGTGTCAACTGCTTTCAGGACTTTTAAAACCTCACACTTATCATGCACTTGTCTTTCGTCGTGATTGTTACTCTCAGATTCATTAATATACTTACCTCATCACGCAATTGTTAAGCCTGACAGAGACATAACCAAGGTGCGAGTTGTGTTTGACGCCTCCTGTAAAGGACAAAATAGAGTCTCGCTGAACGACGATCTAATGATCGGCCCAAGATTACAAACTGACTTGCGACATATCTTAATAAAATGGGGGTTACATCCGATTTGTCTCATATCACATAATTTTAAACTGTACCGCCAAGTCAAGGTCCAACGGGAAGATGCTGATTTCCAGAGACTGCTCTGGAGAGATAATCCAGATTCTGATTTGAAACATTAGCTATTACTCAGAGTAACGTTCAGAACGGCCGCAGCACCGTATTTGGCAGTCAAAGCTTTACAAAAAGTCGCAATTGATGAGATTAAATGATGTTTACATGGATGATTTGATAAGTGGCTGTGAATCAGTGGAGGAAGGCGTTAAAATATTCCGTGAAATGAATGAAATATGCTTATGAAGGCAGGCTTTGAGTTACAAAAGTTGTCTAGCATTAATGAAAATTTACTACACGAAATACAGGAGGGGAACACGGATGCGGATGTTGGATGGAAATTCGAAATAAAACCGGCTTCAGGAATAAAAATATTGGGACTTACCTGGAATCGGAAATGTTACGAATTATGTTCGGTGAAACTGCTGCCGATGAAGGAATCATCTAAATTATTAAACACCGGAATTTGGAAGAATGGATTGGAATTATTGAAAGATAACAACATTACATATAAAACAACCTAAGGACGTAAACACTAACACACGTAATTTAGAGGAAGCAAAGGTGCATCATGTGATACTGGATATAACATTATCTCAGTTGGCATATTGATGGGTACTGAAGCTAACTGAGAAAGCAAGATAAATACTAACTTATCCGACTGTGTTCATGGCTAGCGTACCACATTCATTACGTACTTAGACCAGGTTTTTTATGATGTTCAGCCTACCGCAAGGTATCCTATGATTTTTACGAATATATGATCATATTAAAAGTATAAATAAATAAATAAACATCAGGAAACAATGACATTCCAATTGACCTAGTCCCAAACTAAACTCTAGGCTTATATTATGGTACTAGACAACGATATAAATAAATATATACTTAAATACATAGAAAACATCCATGACTCAGGAACAAATATTCGCGCTCATCACACAAATATCTGTCCTTACCGGGATTTGAACCCAGGACGGCTAGCTTCTTAGGCAGGGTCACTACCAACTAGGCATGTGCGTAGTCAAATGACTGACTAGTGCAGTTCTTAAAATCACAGCATTGGAACTTGAAATCGAACTTGTAGATAGGTACAACGGTGGTCAACAATTATATTTAGCATAACTGTTATGACTGAAGACCTTGATGTTTGGTACAGTGTACCTATCACTTCTTGGTAACCACCAGTAAATTACAATATAGGAGAATTAAATAGAGGAAATAAAAATGTCCTTGGAACCATAAAAGACTTTTAATAGATAGTCCTTAGACTGATTAATATCAACGATACATTAAGGCATTACTAACAAACAAAATAGTGCATAACAGGAGAAATAAAGCTAGATCCAATCCTAAATTACTATACACTTTTCACACACACTCCACTCAATACGAATTTATTTCAATTACTTAACACAAGTCAAGAATGGCTTCAGAACGCCGAAGATATAAACTAAATTCTACAGTTAGACAAAATTTGTACGAAGTATTTCTATAGCTTACTTATGTTTACTTAAAAAATCACGCATCAACTTGTTAACAACGTCAGGTTTTTCTTGCTGAAGAAAATGTCCGCAATCGGGTACCAACGTGGTTTCGATGTGTGCGTATTCCGTCTTCATGTGGTCGAGGATAGATGGCGCTAGGTACCGGTCCTTGGCGGCGTTGGCGACGAGCATGGGGATTGGGCGCTCGCAGCGAGGCTTCTCGGGCACGCTCACCACGACGTTGGCTCTGTAGTAGTTGATCGGTGGAGTTAAAGCCGCTGGAAAGTATAATAAAATGTAAACAAAAACACTTGAACCATATTTTTTTGGTATTCTATTTAAGGGATGACTGGCAAGCTCTAACTAGGTATTTATAACCGGTGCAGATACAGTAATGAGCATTTAGTTCAGTAGACTCGCACTACATTTTAAGACAGTCATTTTAAAGTGCAACTAGAGTGCAACAGTTGCAGTTACAGCTTGCCACTATTCGCTAGTACACGGCTTTTGCCGGCAGTCGGCTGAAGAGCGCACAAGCTACTTAGAATAGGTAAACAGGAAGTGGCCTTTACATTATAGAATATCATATATGGCACTGCCTACTCGTATGAGGCATGGTTATCAGTTATCAGGTAGGTATTTGTTTTTTTTTATTCCAAATATCCGCAAACAGGTAGAAACGGATGACCATCTGATCGTGCTACTCATACGTCCGTACGTACATACGGTTTTTAGATTGATATTAAAGTTGTAATTCAAGTAATAGGCATACCGGAAAACGAATAAGAAATGTTTTTCAAATGTGAGACTTATCACACAAAATCCGGATCGAAGGACCAAAATAAGAAGCCACTTACTAGGTTTACCAAACCAGTATTTGTAGCATTCCACGTCGTATGAGCCTTCTTCGGCCGGGATGCACACGTCGAATACTCGCATGTCGTCCATTAGGATAAGCCGCTCAGCTAACCCGGGCACTTGGTACACGAACACATACCTGAAATTCAAACACAATACTTAATTTTGTCTAAATTTAAACAAAACCAGCCTATTGGAATTTATCTTCCTTTTGAGATGACAAGAACGCGTGGTCGGCCGCACTTACATGCCTCATACGCGGTAAAACCACACAATTTAGTACCTTGTTGTTCTAAAGCCTTTGACTTTGGTAGATTAGTGCAGAAGTTCAAACACGTCGTTAAAGTGACAAAGCACTAAAGCGTACAGCTACTTATAAGGCCAACCATACTACCATAGTTGACTACTGGGATTGAGGCAAGGTGTTTGAAGATGGCGTCCAGTCATTTTGATTAACCTACTTCAGAAACAAGAGTGTCGCATAGTAGTCGCATATATATGGGGTACATTAGCATTGGGTATTCAATACGTTTCTTCTAAATATCTTACAGAACTGACACACCTACAAATTTCGACCCATTAGGCCCTGGTTTCCGCGCAACCAATCGCCACCAACAAAATGTATGACACGATGCGCACCAAGCTGACAATCAACGCAGCGCCTCTATTCTAGGCAGTAAAAACAATCGTATTTGACCTATTACGGAATCTTTTTTCACTCGGCCGCCATTACAGTCAAAAAAATAAGGGCCGTATTAATAAACTCATCTTGACTGTGAGCCCCGTCACAAGTTACGTCAAAGTAAACGCCAAACCATAGAAAACTGTCATTTTTGACGCATCTCGAGACGAGAATTAGACTTGAGATCAGTTTATTAATACGGGCCTAAGAGTTTTTATAACGTTGACAATACGATAACAGATGAAACACGAAATCGTTTTTACCGCGTTGAATAGAGGCTCGGGTGAGTATCCTCCATAGAACTCTATACATTTTGTTGGTGGCGGCGACGGTTGCGCCGCCATGGTTTCCCGGTGAGAAACGCGCCAGCAGTGTCACCCTTATGCACGCCGCGTCAGGATCAGGATGCTAGTTATAGAAATCTTTATTACTAACTACTAATTACTATTGGTGAAAAACTTAAGAAAATCAACATGTAGTTGTAACACATCTGTATAGACCATTTGACATTCTATATTTCAAATTTGACGTAAATTCCATATTGGTCTTGTGCACACAACAACGCAACATGCAACAGGTGATTTACTTAAGTTTTTCACCTATTGTAAAGTTGCAAATTGCGTTTTACAGATGACCAAGCCTTGTAATTGATCTACACACCAGGACATTTTCCTCTGCAAGGAGTTATGCCACATTTCATGGATCCAGGCCTCCCGAGAGGCGCTCCCCAGTACGATGAGAGCGTCCAGGGCGTCAGAGTGCACGTCGCGGAAGCGGCAGGCAATGAGGCCGCCCCAGTCGTGCGCCACCAGGGTACACTTCTCTCGACCTGAAATGAGACACGTAGATGTTGAGTTAAATAATGATATTAATGTCCTTTAGCTAGTAACAGTATTAATGATAACGCAGTATTGCTCCCTACCTTGCCCCCCTACAGTGCTAACTCCAGCACTGGACATCTTGTAAGGTATCTGATGGTGATGGTACCTTGAAGTAATAACATGAGGGGACTACCATATTTTCAAGTAACAACTAGTTGTATCAGAAAAACAATATAGCCAATAACATGTTTCCATTTTACAGTTGCCATAAAATATAAGATAAGTACCCAATTGTCGTATAAGGTCCCGAACATCTTCGACGAGCAGTTCAATTTTGTACGAAGCAACATCGTCAGGCCTCTCCGAGTCGCCGTACCCTCGCATGTCCACGGCAATACACCTGCAGTCAAAGAATTAAGTATTTAACCAAGTAGAATGGGACTTTGGGTAATAAAATAGTAAAGCTAATACGTAATAAAACAGTGCCGTTAAGTACGGTGTGCCCCAGGGCAATATTTTGCGGCCGTTATTATTCTTAGTCTATTTAAATGATTTACGGGGAAAAACGATGCACAAGTTGTTCTTGTTGCTGTTGATTGTTCACTGGTTGTAAAATATTGCAATATGTATTGATGATTTTCCCTCCTTGATAATCCTAATCAAGACCGCCCGTGCAGCTATTTGAGACTGGGCAGACAATTTTGGGTTAAACATTAATGAATATAATTCCTTTTTCCACCACCGTCAATAATATAGGTGTCATACTATGAATCAGACACACCTGCTTAAATCCCCCATTGCCTTGCCTGCAGAATTTCGCACCAAAATTACTCTTGCGCATCCTCTTCTTCTCCCTCTTCTCGACTATGGCCACATTGCATATAGTACACCAATTCGGGAATTTTAAACTAAACTTTACTCATGTTTTAAGGTACTGAATCCGGTATCAATTAAGTTTAATACAATTACCGAAGTGTAATTATGATGGAAATACCACGTATGTGGCTAATCATCGCGTATCAGTCCATATGTGTGTCAACGTCAAGAAATTATTATACCACGTCGTCAGGCTATCATTTACGATGTCTGTTCGTATCATTAGGGACACTAGCGACTGCCTGTATCAAATATAAGATGAACTTTAGTACCAATTCACCAAACGATGTTAACCACTTAACAGACGATTAGAACATTAACAGCTGTCAAAATGTATGACATTGTTTTCTGAAATTGGTAATCAATGTTACAGGTGTAGTGTGTAATTTTTTTCCATCGTATTTTCTCGGAAATGTTCGTATTTGTCATGCTACTTCACTACTTCAGTCAACCTCCGTACTTTTTGTACTGTGACCGACTTAAATAGCAGGACACGTTCGTACGTTTCCGTGAGAATACGATGGAAAACAATTATGCACTACATCTGTAATCGACTGTCAGTTCATACATTTTGACAACTGCTAACGCTCTAATCGTCTGTTAAGTGGTTAACATCGTTTGGTGAAATTGGTACTTAGCCTCGTAAGACTCCAATAGAATGAACTATAAGGTTCCTTTAGTGTCAGATAGCTGTACCTAATTCTGACAACGCAGTGACTTGGCTGGCTATCCTGTCCCCACCATATAACTGTGTCACAGTGACGTAATAAATAAAACCTTAAGAAGAGTCAAACAAATTGTTAGATAATCTCATTGTGTCGATTGTATATAGGAAAAAGTAGGTAGGTATAAGTACATCTAACAAATATTTTAAGTTTTTATTTATACATAATACACACAATTACTCACCAATAGTCCTTATTGAATTCGACGATCTGGTGCCTCCAGGAATACCAGAACTCAGGGAACCCGTGGAGGAAAATCATGAGAGGTTTTGATGGGTCGCCACTTTCCAAGTAGTGAAGTTTGACATTCTGCAAAGAAGAAGCACGTTATGGCTGCAGCATTATTTACTTTGCAAAAGCATGCGAGTAGAACTACATTGAAGAACTGATTTTCACGTTTGAGGCGAGAGCTATTGTAAAGCTAACGACGCAATTTACTTCTACTGGCATGATTTTACTGAACCAATGTAAATCAGCCATTACAATAATTATTATCCCCGTTTTGTACGAGTATAGTGGGCAAGCTGTCGTAAGTTCGCCTAGCTATGTGAATTTAAATTTTATTCATTTTAATGGATTTCTACTTCTACAGTCGGTAGCTTTCGCAAAATATAGGAACATTGTCTAGCGTTTGCAAGTGAATTATGAAAGTTTGTATAACCAGTACGCTTTCCAAAAATTTATTATTATGACATAGCTATGCAGTTCATTTTAGGTACGGCGAGCGAAAAGGACAGAGCTCCGTTCGCGTAGAAATAGTTTTTCGCGGGTATGTCCTTACTGCCGCACACAACGTGTTAATCGCCAAATAGACTTGTAATTAAAATTGCAGAAGTTGATTGCTGTCTTACTTCACCTTCAGTTCTAGAGCAAGAAGCACAATTTTGCTGTCTTTTTCTAACTTTAAAACGTAGAGTAAGACAGTAGTCAACTTCAGCAATTATCATTCCTAGTCTAGTGACTTAAACAGCTACTACCGCGGGAATATGGCGTTTCCACAATGAAGTGATTTCGCCAGTGTCAAGTATATATAAGTATAAGTCAATATAGCAATAAAACACAATCCAATCTTCTCTAGGAAGATTGGTGGCAACGTTGTACGGTGATATGTAGGACAGAGGCCAAGATAGTTTTAACCTCTGTACCACTGCGAGTCCACTTGAAATGGGAAGTATGGTGCCAGGATACACGAAATAAAGGCATTAAAAGTACAAATCACTAACAAAAAAGAACTTTGAACACCTAAATACACAAAAATAAAAACTAAAACAAACTACACATCCGCCACCTTTTGACTTTGCAAATGGCCTCCTAGTCAACGTCGCTTTAGGCTGTATTGATGAGCTTGCAAAATGTCACTAATGCACTGGTAAACATCTTAGCCTGTTTGTGCAAATATATAATTATCAACAAGTTTTCAGAGTTGTTTGTTGGTAATTCTGTAGCTCTACCTATCCCACTCTTATCTGGGAATGAAGGCGTGAGTTTCTGTATGTTTTTCCTTTACCGTTAATTATTCGGTTCCCTATCACATAATGCAAGCAATACTCGTACAAGAAAAACTCATGGTGACCGAGTCTCTCTTAAGAGGATTGTGAAGCTAAAAAATTCTATACAAAATGCGATAACGTCTCTCTCTTCCGATTTCCGATTTTTGAATATGTTATAGATATCATCAAAAACAATGTCTGTACGTTTTCCTGTTCAAGCAAATATTTCTTAGAATTAAACAAATAAAAAAAAAAATCTGAATCGTACCTAGTTTCTTATAATAACTACAACATCACACACACACACATCGCATTATCTGTTTATTTATATATTTTATATGTATTATTAAATTTATATAAGTATGAGTTATTTGACGACGCGCTGGCCTAGTTGGTAGTGACCCTGCCTACGAAACTAGCGGTCCTGGGTTCAAATCCCGGTAAGTGCAGATGTTTGTGTGATGAGCGCGAATATTTGTTGCTGAGTCATGGATGTTTTCTATGTATTTAAGTATATATTTCTCTATATAAGTATTTATATCGTTGTCTAGTACCCATAGTACAAGCCTAGAGCTTAGTTTGGGACTAGGTCAATTGGTGTGACATTGTCCCCTGATATTTATTTATTTATTATTATTTATTATTATTACTATTAGCCGTCTGTATTTACGTATATTTATATTCTATATACCTTCTTTTTCTTCGCACCGACCTTGGTTTTTTTGTTTGTTTCGCCTACTGGTTGACTGGTAGATAATGCCATTGGGCATTAAGTCCGCCATTTGTACTTTATTGTATTTTGTGCAAAGAAGTTTAAATAAATAAATAAATAAATAATAACATAAAAATCGTGGAAATCGGACTTTATTTAGGGGGTTAGAAACATTATCGCCCGCAGCTAAATTTGTAACTCACAGTCCTCTTAAGGCGCAGTTTCATTAGGATTTATCCCGCATGTTTGTAGCAATCCATTGACGAATTGTTTTGACATTATCGACCCGGGATCTAATACAGCGATGCAATGTATACCACGAAAAGCATGCATGCAATGAAACTGACCTTTAATTTCAACCTTAGTTTTGACACATTTTCTTGCACAAGCTACACTAGAATGTTTTTTATTTTTATTTTTATTTTATGTTAAATTCATTGTTTTATATCATGCTAGGTTAAGCTTTATAATTGTATAATATCATAAGTAGTACCTATTTTAAAAAACGACTGACTGTTGAGTTTCTTGCGGCGTTTCTTCTCAGCAGTGGTCTCTTGCGAAGCGCTGGTAGATTTTGACGTGTAAAAGTGCCCGTGCGGCCTAATTACTGAATAAACATCTTTTATCTTTTATCTTTTTTAACCTTATAAGACACACCTTTTTTGCGCAAAATTCTGCGAATGCCGCTCGTGGCTTTCGATTAGGAACGACGTCATCCGCGTTACGTCACACGGCTTTCTTGCGTGTCCGAGACCTACAGTTGGAACTGTAACCGGTTCGTAAACTGCCGAATCTTCGTGAGAAAGTTTATAAAACTGACCTTCGGTAGCAGTACGGGTTCTCAGCCTTTTGGCAAAAATATTTTTGGCGAAACGTATCGTCGTATAAAAACGTATCAAATGATTTACGGCCAAAAGGCTACATACCAGCAGAACGATTCATCTTGAGTACCTAATTAGGAAGTACATAAGTTCTAAGTAAAATGAAATAACGCAAAGGTTTGCTCGAGGAAAATGTTTTGAGAAATAATATGTAGGTATAATTACGAAGATTTCACGTGCGATAAAGTTATTAAATCATTAAAATTGCAAATAGGTATTTGCTGTCGTGTAGACATGAATGGAAAGCCCCTACACAGGAGTATTTAATATCGTTTTACATTTTACTCATCGATGATCATTCAATTTTCTGTGAATTTACATCGCAACGGGTAATCTGAAGAGAAGAAATTATTTACTAGCGACCCGCCCTAGCTTCACTTCGGTTTATGTACAAAAACCCAGAATTTATTATGCATAAAAACCTTCCTTAAATAACTATCTATTGATGAAAAACCGGACAAGAGCACGTCGGACCATGCTCAGTGAAGTGTTGTATCCACTAACCCGCAATGTTTTTGAAAGAACTATCCAACGACACCCCACACGAGACTTACCTAGACGAGAAAAAAATACATCCCAACGTTACGTGTAGGGGAGGTACACAAAAAAAATATTCAAGATTTTAATCACCACTTTTTTGGCGTGACCATATGTACGAGTATATTCATGCAAAATTACAGCGGTCTAGTAATACGACTCTCTGAGCTATGCTGCGGACGGACGGACGGACGGACGAACGGACATGGCGAAACTATAAGGGTTCCTAGTTTGACTACGCAACCCTAAAAACATATTGAAATCCATTGCGTACTCGTAGTTTGAAGGATCTAAGCGTACATACAGGGCCAGACGGCGGGAGGTGACTCTATTTTAACAGACTTCAAAATAGGAGGAGGTTCTCAATTCGTTCCCCGATTACTCGAAGACCACTGGACCGATTTAAAAAAATCTCATTGTTTGAATGGGTATACTTTCTTGTTGGTCCCATTTTCAACATGTTAGGACCTGATGATGGGATCTTAGAGAAATCAAGGGAACTCCTTAAACATTATAGGCACACCTATAGCGATTTCGGCATTTTTCACTGTTACTCGTGCATAACTGCTTTTGAAAAGTACTGTAAAGTGGGACTGATAATGAAGACCACAGACGACCACTGCAATCTCGATTAAGGTAGTTGAGCGACTATGACGAAGCACATTTAATTGTTTAAATATGACTATGACTTTCCAGCGGCGTTGCTTACGGAGAGGTTGAAGTTTCTCATTAATTAAGAAGTGGGACTACATATCAGCATAAAAAGGATCACACAAAAAGTTAAAATAAAATAAAAGTTTAAAAAAACAAAAACCCGCCTTCAAAAATGCAAAAAATAACTTCTTATTAAATGGTAGGTAGGTCTGTCCAACTGAAGTCGGCGTCCTACAATACAACATTTAAACCAAAAGCCGAATACAGTTGGATTGACCTACCTACCATTTTTATAAGAATTAATTTTGACCTTTTCTATGTAAAGATGTGCATGTGTGATATTATACTATGTATCTACGAGTATAACTATCTAATAATAACGTCTAATAACGTTGGAAGACAACTTGCTCATTAAAGATAAGCAAGAAAAAGGATTGCATGAGTTATCACTATAGATATCAACCGTGTGCATGAAGACTGCACTAAAACTGCAGCTCGAACCGTTCCGCTTTCTGGCCGCGTTGCACTGTGAGGTTAACAAACTGCACTGTGATGCAAACCTACTTGTTTCTGAGCTATGCTTATAAGTATCACTTATATGTGAGCAGGAACGTAGTTATATTAGATCATCAGTACAGCTTGGTGTTAACTATTAACGGAGGAGCCTTTCTAACTGATTACAAAAGGAGGTCTCAATTCGACTGAGGTTTTAATTATGTAGATAGAGATAGGTATCTACTTATTGAATATTTTTTATTTTTTATTTTATGTTAAATTCATTGTTTTATATAATGCTAGGTTAAGCTTTATAATTGTACGAGTATAATATCATAAGTAGTATTTAAAAAAAACGACTGACTGTTGAGTTTCTTGCGGCGTTTCTTCTCAGCAGTGGTCTTTTGCGAAGCGCTGGTAGATTTTTGACGTGTAAAAGTGCCCGTGCGGCCTACTTACTGAATAAACATATTTTTGTATTGACTATTGAATACTTAGCCTCACTGGTGGATGGTAAACCGATTTTATATTTTTTTTCACCGGGAAGAGTTTATTTTCTGCACCGTCCCACTTATTATAATGGTTTTTAAAACGCTTATAACTCTGGTAGTAACATGAGTACAGTCAGGGTCAAAACGAAAGGGATCACTTTGGTACATTCTCGCCTCCCCCTGCCTCCCCCCCCTTCTTATCCTGTGTTAAGACCGCCATGCAACACTGTCCGCATTATTGTGTTCCGGTTTAGATGTGAGGATAAAAACACCACTAAAATTACTAGCATAGAGGCATTCCATCTTGACACGAATACTGTCCATATTCAAAACAATTACCCAACGTCACAAGTACAGTCAACAGCATAAATAAGTGATCAGTTATGTACCATGTCACTTTTACGTCGTGTTCGAAATACAAAATTGTGACACGATTGAAAGCGACAAGGTACATAAACGATCACCTATTTATGCTGTTGACTGTACCTTGTTGATTTTGTTTTTTTTTATTTCAAGTCCAACTGTGCATTCTGGGGATGTGACCCCATAGTGGAAGCACGGACTCCTGAAAAAAAGGTTCATGACCCCACATTGGGGGCACGTGTTAATCCTCAGGGTCGGCAACGCATTTGAAGTCTTAGGATTGCAAACCCACTTTACGCCACTGCATTGCAGTCTTGAGATTGTAGTCTTGAGAATTCAAATGTGTATGAGTCTGATCCCACTTACCATCAGGTGGCCTGAATGCTCGAGAGCCTACTCCTTGCCATAAAAAAGGCATAGGTAGGTATTATTTATTAATTAAAACTTGATTGCACTTAATGGCGGACTTTTTCAATGGCTTTCTCAACCGGTCGTACAGTCTTGTAAGATGCAACCATCTTGTCTTATTTTATTGAAGGAACAGCAAAGAAAAGGACATAAGCGGCTTTGTAAGCACTAGCTAGCAAAGTTTTGTGGCGAGACTTCATTGTATTGTTCAATGACATTAACCCAGCCAGTAGGTCGGCAACATTCAAAGGCTCCATCGAAGTTCGAAGACTTCGCAGTTACGTTAGCTTCATCCCTTTCTCTCGATTCAGTCTTGGATGACGAGTGACAGAAATGGAGCTGACGTAGCTTCTAACTTCGATTTTCAAAGTAGAGCCTCAGGCTTACCTCACGTGATTAAATTTAAACGCTGCTGCTTAGTATCGCTTCGGTTGCACTCTTTGAATAGGCATTTATCGTTAGGTACAACCATATGTACAGTCGACGCCAAAGATATGTTAACATTTTTGGACCTTATTCCATTGAAATAAGATGGAAATAAGGTCCAGCGTCGCTTTTGTATTAAAGCAACGATATAAGTAAGTACCTGAGTCATTGTGTTACATTAGCATAGTTTAACCTTAATTGTTGTCATATCGCACCTTTGCAAAAAAGAAACTTTATTGTGGGAAGATTAGGTCAAACTTATTTGAATATGATTTGACAGTTATTTCTGAAAGTTCTGACACTAAGTAAAATATTCATATGTGTTGGTTAGCCTCCTTTGTCGCAGTATGTATTTTAATGTTAGATTTGTTTACTGCCAATATAGTGTTTATCTCTTTAATATTACCCAATAAAGACGTGGCTTAAAGGTCCATGCCAACCAGGCCACAAAATCCAAAAAATATATGAATAAAGGCCTATTTTAGTCGATTAATATAATATTTCATGTTGGATATTTAACATAAGTGGTCCCATTATACTAAGTATTATGTTTTCATAATTATGCTGATGGTGAATAATACAGTCAGCAAAAAGCCACCGTCATTAAACTCGTCTGCCCGTCAGTAAGACTGCCAATTAAATTATCAAATGTAAGCACCTATAAATGTTTTATACTTACATAATTTACCTGTAATTTTTTTCCTTGAACTGTAACTTAATATTACTGAGCAAGGTGCCAAGGATAGTTTGTTAATAAAATACGACACTCGCAGAGCAAGGAACTAGGTAATAATGTAAAAGTGCTCTATTTAGCACTATTTAAAAAATATAAAATTGTACAAAAAAAAAACTTTTAATTTGAAATGTCGATTTTTGAGTCTTCCCGCGCGACTATCGAGGTGACACGGCATTATGTGGCACAAAACGCTGGGTCCCACTTATCACCACCCGTTTTTTCGCCACTTTGAACTTTATTCCACTGTAATAAACCAACTAAAATGTGCGTAACATAAGAGAGGGGAATGACTGATTCATTTACAAAAAAAAAACCTAGAAGATATCATCTTTGAACCAAGCTATATATATATAGTTCTTGCCGCTGAGCATGCCACCGCCACGTCAGATTTAGCTATAGGCCTTCGCGATTAACTAAAATGTAAAGGGATTCCCAGTACCTAATTATCATAAGGAATGCAAATGTAATACCATCAATAAACATACCGACATTATTGAGCGAGAGTTCTTTCATTATGTAACACTATGACTACTGAGAACCTTTCGTAATAAACCTTCCGCAAAGATAACACGCGGTGTATGACACTCGACAACTTGACCCGGTGGAACTCTAAACATCACGTGTAATAAATACTAACGTATATTTTCTTGTATTTTTCAAGTATAACTGCGATTCCCGATTAGACTATTATTTTTAAACTTTTGGGTATCTATTCTACCCGGTAAAACCTAGCTAAGCTTTTTGACATGCAATAGCGTATTAGGTATTGTCAACGTGATGATAGCTCTTATTTACTTACATTTAATTGCGGCAGAAAAACAATACAATACCTAGTCAATAACATGATAAAAGCAATATGGTTTTACCGAGTAGAACAGAGACCCAGTAAGATTACGACCGACCTACTAAATCGAGAAATGCCGAGACCTAAACCAATCGTATTTTTAAATGTATTAATGCCATTTCTAGACTAGAAACAAACTAGATCTTATTTAGCCTTGTTCGGATATGCCCTTTCAGATACACATCGACCCTGCCCGTGAGTTCTGTGCAATTACTCGCTTTAACTGTAGCCGTTCAAGTTGTAGATTTCCTTACGATGCTTTTCTTGCAGTGAAGCCTTGTTCGGACTAGGCTAGTATTTTAGTCTAGAGGCGAGTAATTTAGTAGCTAAACGTGTCTGAACACCAAAAAATTAGTCGAGTGGATTAGTAAGTAATTTAGTCGAGTCAATCCATTTTATTCTAATTTTTTTAGTAGTCTAGTACCGAGTAGCACCCCTGAGAGAATTCGGTATTGTAGGTACATACATTACCTAATTCTTGACTTTTGAATTGACTAAAATTATAAAAACTATAGTAATTACACTGCCACATGAACTATATGATCATAAGTACCTAAACACTAGCCACTAGAGCACCGCCTAGGGCATGCAGTACCGGTTCCTAGAAATCCATTTCCCGGACATTAGAAAAATAAAATGATTAAAAAACATTATTAAAGTATAAAATATGCAAAAAAATAAATATTTTTATTTGAACAAAAACGTATCTTAATTAAGTAAAATACTTGCTAAAAAGTTATTTGTTCTGCCTATGGTATCATGTAGAGATCAATTATTGCAAATATACCACAAGATATGACGCCGGGGAGACGTCACTCAGGAGTGAATTGTGATATTTGTGATACGCGCCACGATATTTGTTTGGTATTTATGGAAAGAACCGGGAGAACCGGGATGTAATCTTCAGTACCGGTTATTACAGAACCGGGAATTCCCACATGACATTAGGAGTCTTTGTGGAACGAATAAAATTGTCCTAGGGACTTCCGAACGACATTAATTTATCGATAAATTGTAATTTCTTATGACAGTTATGTTATAAGGTAAGGTTTAATATGAACATGCAACTTGTATACCTATACTTGGGAGCAAAGACATCGAGCCACTTAGTACTGAATTTCCATAGAAAGTGGCTCGATTTCTTTGCTCCAGAGTATATTAACCAGAGTGTATTATATAGTCCGTATAGGTCGATTAAGAAACACGTAAAAATAAAAATAAAGTTATTTAAAAAATATATATTATGGCAATGATAAGGCACGAGCACTCAGGCCACGTGATGGTAAGTGGGATCTGAGACCCATAGACATTTGAAATCTCAAGACTACAATCTCAAAACTGCAATCCTAAGACTTCAGATGCGTTGTCAGTCAACCCCGAGAACTAAGATGGAATGCCTCTATGCTAGTAATTTCACCGGTTGTCTTATCCCCACACCGGAACACAGCAATGCAAACACTGCCGCTTGGCGGTGGGTTAACAGTTAAGATGATGTTAGCGATCCGGACCCTGCACAAGTCCCACCCCCTAATTTATTTTGTTTTTAAGATCCCTAAAAAGTATGCCTATGAATTACAATACATATTTATCACCTATCATTATATAACGTCAATGGCTAATGATCAGCATTTTAGCTTGGTAATTTTTATTTTATCTGGTGAATTAACACCTATCTACTATGAAATGTCACTTTAAAATAACTACTTTTTTGAAACAGTTATCGATACATTTAATAACATCAGTAAATATCGGAAGAAAGTCGTAGGGGCTTCAACACCACTGCCACAAAAACTCTTATGTTGGATATGTACTATTAAAACGGACGTATGTGCAGGCAGTTAACAAAACAATTACAATTTTTTTAGCACAACCCACGTGTAAGAACGTCGAAAAGCCATGACCTTACCTAACTCGGAGAAAACTTTGTGTATCTATCGTCTCGCCTTGCATCATCTTATGAATGGTAGGTATGGTATCAACCGCAATGAAACCGCTGACCCACATTCTAATGTAAGACCCACTATTCAGTTCCTCGATGATTCGTCTTATTAATATGTTTTCATCAAGAATCAGCCAGTCAGTTGTGGCGTATTTTTTGAGTGTTCAATTGTATCTTTATTATCTTAATAAAGATGGTACGATCATGCGATTTCGATTAATATTTAACGCCCAAGTTCGCTTCCGTAATTTCACGTCAACATTGCTACCGATTATTAAGCCAAGCAAGTGTTTTATGCGTACTTAAATATGAATACTTATAATTAGTTTATGCAAATTGCACATATCAAGGGTTATCTGGAAGAGATCCCTGAACGGGATAAGCCCATTGCTTAACTTTATACCGACACAACTTCCGACGACACAATTCAAGAGAGACAACTTTTGGTTTCGCCACACAGCCACGATCGCATACAATTATCTTGTTAGCGCGAATACGAATTCGGCGGAGCTGGCCCCGTGTCTGGGTGATTTAAGTCCTACAGGGATAAGAATTAAGCTAAGTATACCTATCTACCTCACTAGTAACTAGTTGATTAAGTGAGTTTTAGGTTCGACATCATAATTTATTTATGTTAAACGTTTCAACTAGTAACTAGTAATAACTTGTTTAAACGGTTATAATAAATCATAACGTATGTATTGTATCCATATACCTACTGATACGTGACGTAAATTTTCCTGGAACCTCGATATGATCACGAAGTAAATAGCTGCTGTCTTTACTTATAGATGAGTAAAACAGTGTAGGTATATGGTGGTTTTAATAATTAGTGCCTTCGCTATTGTTGATTATTATCAAGACATTCGGTACCTAAGATCATTAAGTACTTGCATATCTCTTTGTTGCATATCCGGTCAGACATTGAATGAAAAAATATCTCATTAAGTACCTAGATATAAATCTTTCCAACATTTTTTTAAGCTTATTGTGTAGATAAGAGTTATTGATACTGTACTTATACAGATAAGGCATAAATAGTTTTATACATAAGTACCTATAACCAATTCGCACCTTTGGGCTGATTTCTGATTTCTGATGGACAGTAAAACAGTACCTACATTGAGTATAAGTAGTAAACACAATATTAACATTATCGCTAAAGTCCTCACTGAGGCTACAACAAGGTTATGTTGCTCTGTAACGAATTACTTATTTCTTACTTTTAGTCCTAACTAAAATGTTTTAAATTAATAATGCTCAAAGCATTCGGTACAAATTTTTAATTTGTTTAAAATTGCAGATAAGTCTTGGGCTAGGTCAGGCACATAGGGTACAAGTAAATAAACGAAGTAGGACAAATCGTTCTAATATCGCCCATGTCGTATAAATCATAGCGTAAACTAAGAAACGTCAAATAATTTAAACTACTAGGTATTCCACCTAAATATACCTTATGTTATACCGGATAGAGAATACTAAAATGGCAGCGATCTGCAAGTCATTGGAAATGCAGTCGGCCGTAAAAGGTGGAGGTGTATTCATGAGCGTAAACCGATAATAGTCATTTTTTTTTAACATCGAGCCTTAACACAGGCAGGGGGGTTTCGTTAGATAAAACTAAAAGAAATTATCTATTAGGTTAGCACGTTGGGTCGAAGTGCTCAATGTGAGGAGACAGGTTTTTTTATTGACCTTAGGTTTCCTTACCAAAATGATAAAAAAGGAAGTTATGGTGAGACTTCGGTGTCCGACTCTCTGTATGTCTGTATGTCACAGCAGGTTTTCTATAAAACTATAGAAGCTATCAACTTGAAATTTGGCGTAGTTGTACTAGTTGTATAACTTGCTTACCCGTATCTGTTTTTAGTAAAAACAATATTAAATGATTTTTCTACATATTTGAAAACGGCTCTAGAATGGTGGGTTGAAAACTGTAACTGATTTGATTAGACCAAATGGGCATATGAAAGCGCTCAATCTGCACAAAATTATTTTTTTAATAATTTGCCATGACCTATTTTTTTTTTTTATAGCTAAAAATGTAAAAAAAGACCTGTCCTTATCTACGATGTTTATGGACTTAAAAACTGAAAAAAAGTCTGACGGAAAGATAATTATTTATATTTTACGCAAAAATAAAATTAAGTCAAAGGCAAAATAAAATTAAGTCTGTTTTGCAAAAAATATCAAAAAACTAGAAATCTGTATTAAAATTTAGGTAAATGAAATTGGAAAGTCCATTGCATAGTAAATAAAGTTGATAACAAAATCAGTAGTCTTTTGCGTTTTGAGACCATATTATCTTAAATACGGAACCGTCGGTGACCGGTTTTTT
The DNA here is from genome assembly GCA_923062465.1 of Acleris sparsana. Lineage (NCBI taxonomy): Eukaryota > Metazoa > Arthropoda > Insecta > Lepidoptera > Tortricidae > Acleris > Acleris sparsana. The sequence goes on from OV281289.1 coordinate 6,379,766, forward strand.
TTCTGATCCTCGATCGCGCTGCTCAACAGAACGCCACCTTAGGTAGACGATTCATTTAGGCCGCATTTCACCAAACTTGGAATAAGACTTACTCCGAGATCCATCGAGAGAGTATACAAATTCGGGGATTAATCAGGGTATAAGACCTTATTCAAGTTTAATGAAATGCGGCCTTAATGTGATAATCCTACTGTTTGAAGCCTTTTTGTTTCGTTGTACACTATGTCTACATTGCAAGTGTTTTAGGTATTTCGTGTTTGCGTGCCTAATTATTACAGCTCGCTAAATTACCAAATGGTGGCCCTTGACAGTTAGTTACTAGCAATTTAACATTCGATTTAAAAAAAGAAAATTTAATTTCACAATAGGAAAAAAATAACGTTAACACCTACAACAGAAAAAGGCAAGGGGCCGGTATAAGGACGGTTTACCCTACTCAGTACTCTGCTAAAAAAGTTTTCAAAGTAAGCTACGACTGTAATAATTAATAATGGCATGACGTGAGATGAAAAATGGGCCAATAATTTAGTAGCCACAATAAAATATAGTGGCGAGTGTTGTTATAACAGTATGCGAAGTAGAATATTAAACAGACACTTACATTAACTTTGATGTACTTATGAACTCCATATTTTATATCCGTGAGGCAGGTCGGGGGCTCCAACCGGAGTTTCTGCGCCCAAGGATCGGAGAAAGGGTTCTTGATGTATCTCACAGCGAAATATCCCAAAGTGAGGAGGCTGTAGTAGATGATTAGCGCGTGAAAGATCACAAAACGCTTGATGGTTTCTAGGGCGGTCATGTTGGAGCGTGGTCGCGTGCGGAGGCCGACGCTCCGGCCGGCAAACTGACGCGACGCGGAAAACTGCTACTCCTGTTAGGTTATTTTCTTAAAGTTGCTTTTCAATTGGACAGTGAATTATTAACAGCAACGTTAATACTTCGCAAACCATTATGCAGCGCAATAAGAGCAGTCCCACATTTTGATTTGTCCTGATTATTCAAGTGAGTGACAGTCTTTCTATTAACACGATGTAAGTATTTTTTCATCACACTTGCTCGTAAATGGTGTTATTCCATGCCTGTATACAGAAGGACAATGGCCTAAATTGTTCCCGCGGGAATTATGGCGAGTTTGTCATCCCTAGGGAGTAATGACTTTCTTTTTAAAATTTGCAACTCTTTCGTACATCATTTCTGACTAAGGAGGTTTAATTTTCAGCCAAAAATTAAATCGGTTTCTAATTTCATCTTTAAAAATTAGCTATATACTAACTTACATTACACAAAACCCATACGCTTCATTAAACTTCATTATTTTTATACCTATTTCAAGTTTATATCAACATTTATCATTAATTTTAGCAATTATACATTTTTATCAAATTGGCTAAATCTGGCTCGAATCCAGGTCGAAACTAAACGCAGTTATTATCTGTGGTAGAGGTCACAAAAAAAATATCGTTTCCATTTACGTTCCCGTTCGTCAAAAGTTATTTCTTTATATTTTGCAGAGTTAAAGTGTTTTTCCTCGCAAATGTGATGAAAACCATTGTGTGTATCACGGGCAGTAAGGGGATTACTAACTCGAGTCATTAAAAGCCCTCCGCCTTCGGCGTCGGGCTTCTAACACTCTCGTTAGTAATTCCCTTCATACTACCCTTGATGCACAATGTACTAATTTATGATTTCATTTATTCGTAATGTTTTTTTTTAACCACCCAACACATTGTAGGTGGATCCTCATTTTATCAAACGCCGTCCAATATAAATATAATGGGATGTAAGAGGCCTCTTTTTTGCCGCAATTCTTTTGCGGCGCACGCTACGCTACGCACACGAACGAATACGCTACACACGTCAGTCACGTGGATTCATTGTTCTAGGCGTGTGTCAGTGTGTCACTCACTGCGTGTGCCACGGTTGTAGTATCTACGTTGGGTACATTTTGATGAACATACGGCTGTGGAATTCCGGTTTTTGACTTTGGTTGCAGGTCTCATTGACGAAGCAACTCTGTCAAAATAAACGTAAGATCGCCGTCAATAGAACTTGCAAAAGATGTTAACAAAACCAAACGAACCAATTCACCATGATTACTCGATCATCACGTACTTTTACAGATCAAGTGAGGTCCTTGCAATGATTTATATACTAGATCACGTCTTTCATATTAAGTTTAAGATGAAATAACTATTCATTATACGTTATTTTTAATAAAAACACGCTTGGTTAATATTTGAGGTTATGTGTCAAACAGTACTACAGGTGTAGTGCATAATTGCTTTCCTTCGTATTTTCACGGAAACGTACGAAGGTGTAATGCTATTTCAGTCAACCTCAGTACTTTTTGTACTGTGACCGATTGAAATAGCAAGACGCGTTCGTACGTTTCCGTGAAAATACGAAGGAAAACAATTATGCACTACATCTGTAATTTGTTTACATCCTTCACAAGTTCTAATGACGGCGATTCTAGGATTGCACAGCGGCAGCTGCCTTACGTACGTGCCTATACGCGTGCAGGGAAATTTTAGTTTTGCGCTTAATAATACGTCGACGAATCAAGAGGCGAATTGGCAAAGAGTATAAATAGTACCTCGTGTGTTCATGAGTTTTGAGACAAAAAAAATTACTTTAAAAATAAAACATAATAATATTGGTACTTAGCTGTCTAATTCTTTTTCTCTGCATAGGGCGGGAAAAAAAGCCAATGGAGATTTTGAATTAAAATGTTTTGAGATTATTCGCAACTTTATATATTACACCATAAAACGTTACAAGGAGAGACCGATTCTCTGAACTGAAATATCGTCTAAGGAGTGGTCGACAGCGGTTTGTAAGGAGGACTCCGAACATCAAAATAATCAGAGAGAGACTTCGCCGAAATTCATGTCGCAGCGAGTACCTAAGTTCACTTAAATCCTTAATGATCGCCTTCGTAAATTACGACTCGAACATTGTCCGATGCTGCTTAAGAGACACGATCCGAAAAAGATACTATTCACCGATGACAAAATCTTCACGTTCGAAGGAAAGTTCAACCGACAAAACAATAAAGTTTATGCCTAATTCAGCTAAGATGTTCTAGCTACAGCACGAAATGCATCGTGTACTTATCCATCATCCAGCGAGTGTGATGGTATGGTGGGGCGTTTCGTATTGAAGGTGTCACTCCGCTCAATTTTTGACAAAAGGCGTCAAGGAGCTTGTATAGAGGCTGTCATTTTGAGTAACAATTGCTTGTAGTTATTGATTAATGTGTACCTAAACTGTAATTCTATGGAACTTGCTAACTATGTAAACAAACAATATATTGAAATTGACATCTAATGTCAATTTTAGTATGGCGGCTTGTTTACATAGTTAGCAAGTTCCATAGAATTACAGTTTACTTATTATTATCTGATAATTTTAAAAGTAAACTCAACTCAAAAAAGTACGTTTTTATAAACATTATATTTCGTCTCAAAACTTATGAACACACGAGGTACCCCATCTTGCATCGGCCACAGATTTGGCTAGAGATAGGTAGCTAGATAGCATCAGCATCCAGCCTGTAGTGTAGATAGCTACATATCATACCTGTTGTTTAGGTGCAATTTCTTGAGCATTTTCACGTACAGCCATACCATAAGTAACTGTAGAAGAATACGAATTCTTCAAATATTTTTAAATTTGGCAATGCCAACCAAGGGTAATTAAAAATATTAATAATAATTCATGATTTATTTATTTCATAGTCATGATAAAAAGTTTTTAAGTAAAAATAATTCTTACGTAGCAAATTGCTTTTCAGGTAGGTACGGTGCTATCAAATTATAACAATTGTTAGAGATATTTCATTGGACTTTCTAAATGTTTTCTCTTCGAGTGAGCGTTGTTATTAATTAGTTTGTTATTAATTAGTAAGTGATCATTAATTATAATTACCAAGTGGCAATTATGTCACATATAATTGGAAAACAAGTAAGATTTTTAATAAAGCTATATATAATTTCTGGTACCTAGTTTTTAACGATACCTAAACCAACATATCGCAGAAACCTACAAAGCAACAAATTAATTACTTTGTACAATATACCATACAATATGAAGGTATTAAATAAACGTGGCTCATCATTCCAACGAAATGTAGAAGAATGATCTTTATGATTGAATAACATATTTAGTATCACCAAATGCTAATTAACAAAAGAAGGTAAAAATGATCCATTACCTGCTAAATTTATTTGTATAAACTTTAGCGCGTATAAAAGGCGAGAACTAAAAAGTTACGTTCCAACACTAACCTACTTCCTTAGTCAAGCTCGTATGTCGGTGGTGCGATGGCTCCCAATTTAATTTTTATTCCATACTACAAGATTGTTCATGCCAATGCATGTTGGACATGAGCTTGAGAAAGTTTATAATCATAAAATATCTCCATCTAATTTCTTAATTACGTTGCGTTTAATTACTGGTCGGGCTGATATTTTTAAGTAAAACGTCGACTTCAAGCATAGGATCCCAATGGTCCCTCCACGATTGGCAGTCGTTGGAATTGTTGGAAACTTTTAACTCGTAACTTGCTTCAGACACCGCATCGCTGTGTGAGCCTGATTTAATGTGAGCCTCTTCTGTTAGCCTCTCATGTGTTTCCTTTTCTATTCTTTCCAATCGATCCATGGCACGCCTGGCGTCACCTTCGTTTGGTCGCGCATTAAAATCGATCTCAATGTCAATGCTGCAAATTATTAATTCTATATCAAGGAATAGGAAAACATGAAAATACCTAACACAAATAAAGAAATAAATATCACGGGACATTGTCACACCAATTGACCTAGTCCCAAACTAAGCTCTAGGCTTGTACTATTGGTATTAGACAATGATATAAATACTTATATATAAACTTAGACCGTGGAGGCTAAAGCCACACTGAAGTAGGAATTTGTGAAAATCCGAATCAAGCGTGAGCAGCGGGCCTAGTATGGCTGCGTCTATATTGCGTGTCAAATTTGGATGAAGCATCCGTCACTGTCGTACTTATTTACGTGTCAGAAGGTGACGAATGCCTTATTCATACTTTGTCACACGATAAACGCAGCCATGTTAGGGCCCCTGGGTTGATTTAATTTTTTAATTTATAATAGTCAGAATTTCTACGGGTTTGATGTATTTTTGGTCGAATGTATAATTTCCACGTTATCAAAGATATTTTCCTTAGCGTTTTTTGGTACCTCACCTATTCTAACCCGATTTCCTTGATAAACGGTTTCGAAATCATGAAAAGAAATGAAAATAATGAAGTTTTTAAAACTAAAAAATGGAACTGTATAATTAAAATATAAATTCGACCAAAAAAGAACGCCCAAACAGCAGGCAAAAGTGCCAGGCTAAAGTCTTATTTCCCATCATTTGTTCTAATTTCCTATAGCCGGCGGCACGGTGGCTGAACTCACCCAGTTTCTTCCCTGAATTTGGCCCAGTTCTCGAGGGTGGGTGCGCGCGGAATCTCTGAGGCGATGGACCGCTTAGCTTCCTTCAGACCTTGCTCCACCAAACTTATTTCTTCTTCTGTAGCAATAGATAATTAGATATATAATCATCAATAAAACTTCAGAAGCTAAAAAGGAAAAGTCGAGAAAAAATCTTATGCCTTAGTTAACGAACAGCTGTTACAATTGTTTTGATGATATGTTTAGCTAGGCTTTTAAGATGCTAGTAAACTCTTTAACTAAACCCTATTTTTAGGGTTTCATATTCAACCCTTATAGTTTCGACATGTCCGTCGGTCCCGTCTGTCCGCGGTTTAACTCGGGGAGTCTTGGTAAGTAGCATAAAAAAGCTGTATATAAATAAGTAGGCTACTTGACAAAATAATATTACGCTGCTATTCGATTCATTTTTTGTAAGGATCAAATGTAACTAGTCAGAAATGGGAGTCAAAGTCCGACATTCTTATTATACTGTATATATATTGAATTTACTATTGGATAAAGAAAAAAAACTGGAGATGAGTTTGACTCACCGCCGATTCTGTCAGAAGGTTATTACAAGCGTCACGTTGAATTACTATTTAACTAAAGTAAGATGTTGTGCGGAACAGGATCAATCGAGACGCTCCGGATGTATTGTGGTGGCTCGAGTAATCATAACCGTGTGTTATATAACTTAACTCATTTACTCATGCCATGGCTGGGTTAGGAGTTTCTCTTCGCCGACTTCATCAACTAAACTTTTCTACCTCAACTAGTATAGGGGGTTTACTACCTAGAAGTTACGGAAAAATAGTTAGTAAGAATTTGAAACAGTAAAATTGGAACGAACTCCCTTCGGCGGTATTTCCAACTAGTCATGACTTCCTTCCTGGGTGCCTTCAAGAAGTGAGCTTCCATTTCCCTGATTGGCTGGCAACGAACAGACAACCCTTCTTGTCGTTTTGTGATCAGGTAACCCGGGAGCTCGTTTGTCTCCCTATCTAATTAAAAAAAACTTTTTCTATGTACCTACCTACAGTGTTTTTCAGCTACGATGAGTTCTGAGACAGCTCATATAAACACGTATTACACTTGTTTCTTTAACTTTACATAAAAACTACTCAGGTACACACCTTGCGACGCCGTTCAGGAACTTAAATAATGAATCGGCTATTTTTAAATACCTCGCATGTCAGTATAATAAGTGATTGAAATTACGAAATACGGCTGTCACAGAACTCATCGCACCTGAAAAACACTCTAGGCAAGTTGATAATCAACAGGCCATCTTGTCGCTACAAATCGATTTCTTTCATACAACCGAAATAATGGTCCACATCATTTAGAAATTTAAAACGTTAAGTATTTAATTTAGTAATAAGAATACAAATGAAAACACACATAGACACCAATATGAACATATTTAAGAATATAAATAAATATACACTAATAAAAATATAGTAATAATAATGTATTAACGTCAGTGAGTCCGTCATTGTAAATGTTTGTGTAGGTACTAGCCTACTAGGTATCCATCATTATTTGCCACTTTGCCAGCCCCAATATTGACGTAGCGAGATGAAAATTGTTGAAGGCAATCATTAGTCCAACCATCATCAATACGATAATAATTGCGAAACCACATAGATACGTACTTGCTTGTAAATTACATTTTGGCCGCATTTATTCCTGTCGTCGACATACATAATATAAAGTTATTAGGACAGGAAGAAACTTCCGAATGAACAGAAAAAGGACAGTAAACCAAATTGCTGCATGTAATGATTAAAATAAACCAGCGCGACGGCCCGCCAGCGGCTTCGCCCCGCTACAAATTTCCGACATTCGAATTCCCGGTGATCCAAGTCTCAGTTTTGAAAGCGCAACACAAAAACAAACAAGAGTTACTTTCGCATTTATAATATTAGTATGGATAAGCATGCACCATTCAATTTTTGGTATAGTAGTGTATTTTCGATCAAGATTCCTTTTTACACGACTGTCAAAAAAAGTACTGTAATATTTTAACCTAATTGCATGGCCAGAAGATCATTAAGCGCATTAATGACCACCGTAGGCCGCAGTAAGATAAAACAAAATGTAGCTTTGTAATTTCGGTAATAATGTTTTAAACGATATGACTCATTTGAATAACTTTACGTACTTAATTATCTGATTATACCTAAGCTAATATTTCCTAAGGTACCTATTGCAAAATTAATAAACTACAGTGACATTGGTCTTATATGGCGATAAATGTCGTCTCGAAAAGGTCGTCTTTATAAACAGGATGTTCGGTTGGCTAGAAGAGACTCCTAAAGAGGCCCTCTAAAAAAATACGCTTTCATGGTCACGTAGATAAAGTACATATACTTACGTACTAATATTACGCCTAGCGTGCAGCGGTACCTCTACCCTAGAAAACACTAGTCGTTTTTTTTAAGGATAGGATAAGATGATGGTAGCGATCCGGACGGACCGACGGACCCTGCACAAGGTCCTACCACCCGCAAATTTTATTTATTATATTGTTTTTGTTGGTTTTCGAATATCTAAGAAAGGACCATACACAGACCAGTACAAAAAATACGTTTAAAAAAAGGTAGTTTAAAAAATAGGTGGTATTTTTGAGTCGTTTTGATGTAGGATTAGACATGTCCAACTTGTCCAACTTCTTCAGGCGTAAGTGTGTACCTATAGTTGACGAGATATAAGTAGGTAATTAGTCTACACCGGCACCGATTTACGTAGCACTTCTTATCTAAGCCAAATCGGTGCAATGTATATTTCGTCAACAATAACCACCTATCTTTTTAGAGCCCCAATTGTTATAAATAATATATTTTATGGCGACTATACCTACCTAAACTTTCAATTGTAATTAAAGTCGAACTAACTATGGAAAATGCCCGAACTACTCGGAACTACATGCTGCTAACCAATTTGTACAGTTTTAATTACCCTAAGAATATGCCAGTGAGTGAGACGATATTTGCTTTCTTGGAAAAGCGATGAATGTACTCAACCATGCAATAATGTTTGCACGCCATATGATATGTTTGTCTAAGTTCGTTTACGTACCTACTTTTCTTTTTTTAATTGCGTAGGTATTGTCTTCCCTATCTTACATATAACGTTGGGGATTTAAACGTTAACCGTTTTCTATAGGCTAAAACTGTACTGCTTTATACATCCAAAAGTATGTTTATATATAGTAACCAACTGGTTGCATCTAACTGCATCTGCGCCGGTGCAATATAGGTCGCTTTCAACATAAATTCTATTACGTACTTACCTAGTGAACTATAAGCGAGTCTACTCAAGCGTAACTTTCACATCCCGTTGCATTGGAATGGAAACTACAGTTTTCCTTTATGCCAAAACTGGTTGATTTGTATAGAAAATAAAGTCTTACAAGACTTTATTTTCTATACAAATCAACCATCTATACAAATCATACGGCAGTACAGGTGTAGTGCATAATTGCTTTCCTTCGTATTTTCACGGAAACGTACGAAGGTGTCACGCTACTTCAATCAACCTCAGTACTTTTTGTACTGTGACCGACTGAAATAGCAAGACGCGTTCGTACGCTTCCGTGAAAATACGAAGGAAAACAATTACGCACTACATCTGTAAGGGAAATTTGTTCTCCTTTTAAGGATTTTTGCAAGAATTGTTTGTCAATGTAATGAGCACCTTCGTATTAGTTTAAAGTTTCACCGCTCGGGTCAGATACATACCTACTTATTAGGGTATGTACATATATTCATACTGTCGAAATATTTGATGCCATAGTTTCTATAATCATTGTTGGTGTCAGACCAATAAAACCATTACTTTCTGCAATGCTATTGCTGAACATTAAGAACGTTTATTTAAATCTTGAAATGCAATTTGGTACCTATTCCTTTTTCGAGGCCTTGGGCCCTATGAACCATTCCACAGCGACAAGTCAATTATTCCACGGGTTGAAGAAGGAAAAAGTAATATAACCTGCCCTATCAGCAAACCTACATTGAACATAAATACCAACTAAACTAAGTAGGAAAGATTTATTCTCTGTTGACCTGTTTTTCCAATTTCTGGTTAAAAATATCTGACAGGTACATTGTACATAGTGTTATTTGAAGATAGAAATCTTCTTCCTTTAGTTGACTGACATAAAGTGAAAAAACTCTGAAGTCAGGTGATTGTAAAATAATAATAATTAAGTATATCAACGATCGCTGATAGTTAACATCAGCAAGTTCATTTGTAACTTACATCTTAGTTGAAGTATCTACCGTCTTATTAGGCTCGTACGGAATCAAAAAGGTTAATATTGTTTAACAACAAACACAATCTTCTAGCCAGTTGTGGTAGCAGCTTCTGCAGCATCGCCAGCAACCGATTTCATTTTAGAATCCATTTATTTGTCCAACTAAATAGGCCAGTGTTATAGCAAAGAAACCAATAGATACTTATGTAGATTACCAGATTGTCTCCGCGCGGTAGCCGGACGCCGCAAAGCTCTTGTAAGATTCCCGCACACGGCACCGCGTGAGGTCAGCCTGCTACCGCTGCACCGCCACTCCTCATCTTAGAAAAATATTCATCATCATCAACCATCATTTTGATCTTCAGATATCTAGTGGACATAGATCTCCAAGAAAGGCATCCCAACGAACGATCGCTTGACAGGCACTTTCGTCCCCACAGTCCAACAAGGTTGTTATATATTAAGGATTTCGCTCCTGGCCACTCTTACGTTTCCTTTATTGATCTAAATCCTTCAAAACTCAAAATTATTATGAGCGATTCAGATATTGATCGATATTCTCATGCTCATTTAATTTGTTAAGTTTTTAATTTCGCTCGTGGCTGCATCACCATAGTATATATATATACAGGGTGTCTTGAAACTCTTGTGATTAATTTTAACAGTAGATAGGGTGGATTATTTGGATCATCCCTACATTGGTAATTTTTTTTTAAGTTAATATTTGACCGAGTTATAGACTGATTTATCATCGCCTTTCCTGACGATGCTCTTAGTGTGCCCCATCTTAACTAATTCATTCATAATTATGTGTCACAACGTATTGTAAATAAACAAACTGTTCCCTCTGAAAAATGATTGTGATCATGGTCAAAGCTTCCATGGGGTTCATAAAACTAAGACTTTATTCTGTAATATGAACGAAAAGAGGGTCTCTATTAAGGATAAGGGCCTAATATGTAAATAATTTAAATATGAAACTTACGATTGCGATTTTTAATCACACTCACACAGCTAAAATAGCACTTTTACTTTAAACTTCTTTTACGAGATCACGAATCATGGATTTATTTTATTCATTTGTACCACTATCAGGGATAATTACGAATAAAAAACAGAACAATTAAAACGAATCACTACGTTGAGACTGTGGTTTGACAATTTGACATAGGTAGTATTTTTTTAAATCTTGTACATACCATTAAAACTCTTTATGAAAAGAGGTTTAGGTTTCTTTTATTAAAATAAAATTGTCCCTACACGTAACGTTTTATAAGAATTACATTTAAAGCTGGTGTCATATACGTTGTTGAAAGATATTCGGATCCCAGAAGAAAGAGAAAACTTAAAATTGCTTCGTAAGAAGAGGTCGACGTGGTGACACTACAGTATTCTTAAGAAGCAACCATCATTTAATGGTGGTCATTTAGTTGGGAGTAATAGTTTATTAGTCAGAAGGTTTTGGGTAAACATTGGATGATGTTACCAAAATTCCACTCCAACAAACACCCTCATTTTTTACAAACCTAAGTTACCGACTAGCCTTTACCTTTGCTACTAGTTACCTTTGCCACCAGTGCTTGATGATCTACATTGTCTGATGCTATTGCTGAAATGCAAGGCCCCTCTACTCAACTGGCATGTCTGGCATCAAGTTCAGCCCGTGCCTGACTAGCGCAGCTATTATGCTGCTGGGTTTTGTCCCTTTGTGAAAACATTTAAGCATATTGATGGCTTCCTCTACCTTGCTTATAACTGCATAACGTTGGGCCAAGTCTGTAGATTTACCTTGAGTGTTCGTGTGCGTTGGTGAATTGGTCATGCTACTCTCCCGTATAGGTTCCATTCGCATAGCATAGTGTGGCTGTAAATCCTAGTAAAAGATTTAAGTACTGAACTTAATAAAATGGACATACGCATGCACATGCGAAAGAATAGCCTTGTTTAAGGATCTATTTAAAGCATTTCATGATTAAAAGGATTATAGTTATTAGGAAAATAAAAAAATATACGGAGACATTTTTTTATTATATGTGATCGGTTTTTAAAGTCATAATAGACGGACGTCATTCAAACAATGTAAACAAACATCACAATATAATACATTTATTATTATATTACAGAGTATTTTAAGCATTCGACCTTTTCCTTATTACCTAGACTTCAAGTAATACAGCAACTTCCTGCATGACCCTTGTTTCTAGAGTAGATTTCCTGAACACAATCACATTAAAATTATTGATAAGGGCTTCCACACTTCCAATAATGAGTTTCTACAATAAATGATTGTGCCGCCCCGTGATCAACCTCCTGGAAAATCTCACCACACATATATGTGTGATATTTATCACACATAACTCGAAAGTGAAATGGTCTCATTAATATTTTAAATTAATCATAAAAATATGGTAAATTTGTAAACAAATACATTTTACATGACCACAGCTGTCTTCGAACGTAGGTGTCAGCTAGATATCTAAAATCTATGTACTTATAACGTAAAATATTGAGGTTTTATATGTTGTATGTAAAGAGGTTGATATAGCTATATTTTCAAACATTGTTGAAAACAGGTAACGTGTATTGTATCCCAATTGGTTCGAGTAAATAATAAACACTGCAGTGTCGCTCAACTTTTTCTTCGAACTACGGTCCTACTACAAAAGTCATAGTGCAAAGTCACGCTAAAAACATACTTAAACAAATATATTAATGAAATAAGTTCGTACCTATACACGTTTTTTAAACCGAATATAATAAATAAAACCGGGTTAAAAGGTATGACTTTTTAGTCAAGGTGTGAGTATTTTTCTTATTAACCTTTTTCGATCCACATTGACTGCCCTACAATTTTTAGTGACAGACAAAAATAGTTGCTCTATGGTGAAAAATAAATGTCAAAAAACGTGGTTCGTTAAATAAAATTCTATGAAGTATTGAAATAATAAATCTGTGTAATAAATGCAGTAAGTATGTTGCACTTTTCTGAACTGCCAAAAATGTATTCAAAGTACTTAACAATTATTTAAATAAGTATTGCTGTTATTGTTTTAGCAAAAAGGCGGCCATGCATGCCGTTGACGAAGGAAGGTGAATGAGATGTTGAGGAATATAATTTACAGCAGTACCCGAGGTATCTTACTTAATAATATTATCCTACTATAATATTGTGTGTGCGTGTGTTAGTTTGTTACTCCTTGACGCTACATCGGCTCGACAGATTTGGATGAAAATCAGGATGCACATAAGTTATACCTTGGATAAGTTAAACATTCCCGTGGGAATTTCGATAACCGAATTTGACGCGGACGAAGTCGCGGGCAGAAGGTAGTAAATTATAAAGTTGGTATGTTTGCATGTTTGGGTGTATGTATGTTATGTTACTCAATCAGGTTTCAACCACTGAACGGATCGGGGAGAAACTGGGCACACAAATTATACTTCAATAAAGGTGGAGGTTCCATTGTATGTTCACCGGTTTCGCCTTCAATTATGAACCGATTAAAAAAATAAATTGTTTTATACAGTAGGTATACTGGTCCCATTGTCACGACATCTGAATCTAATGAGGGGATCCCACAAGAATTGAGGGAAATGGTCAAATATTATAGGCTTACATATGGCGATTTTAGTATTTTTAGTTAGTAATGCAGCATTATTTGCATTCAGAAAGTGTCATTTAGTGAAGTGGAACTGATGATGAAGACCACAGATTCCTCAACGGTACCTATTTTAAGGCTGGCGATAAGATATCTCTATTAAGATAGTTGAGCGACTATAGCGAAGAACGTTTAATATGACTATGTTCCAGCGGCGTTGCTTGCGTGGAGCTCGAATGTCTTACAGTTTCATATTAACTAAGAAGTAGGACTACATAATATCTTATTATGATCACTAAAAAGTATAATAAGTGTTTAAAAAAAAACTGCCTTCAACCACAAAAAATAAATTTAAAAATTGTATGTATAGGTAAGTCCAACTGAAGTCGGCTTTTGGTTAATATTGTGAGTCGACTTCAGTTGGACTGACCTATACAGACATACCATTTTAAAAGACGTAATTTTTTGTCTTTTGTAGGCGGTTTTTAGTACCTACGTAATTGCGATAATTAATTCTACGCGTTCGGACTTGCAGAAGTTAATTCAGAACAGTCTGCATGCCAAAGCCTTTGCTTTACAAAATGTGGAGCATAGGTAGTTAATTTTGATCCTTGTTCATAAGCTATGGGGTCCTAATAAATCCAAACTTTCGACTGTTGAAGCGCGAGCCGTCATCTTGAGTTGATGGGCCTAAATTAGTTCGTTTTCTAATAATTCCTCAACAGTTGCTCCTACGAAAAAAATGTGTAAGTATATGAGAAGAATAAAGAAAAGGAAATTGTGCACAGTTTGTGAATATATGTTTTTTTATATTCAGATACTAGCGTCGGAAGAAAATTTTGTTTACAAAAGCGCAAAGGCAAGAGAAAACAAAACGGTAGCATGATGAATTTTATGCTGGGCTTTACGTTAATATGTGTAACTACAGTCGTCAAGTTGCGGAAAAGAGCCCGCCACAACTTATTTTATAAGCTTTATTTTACTTTTTTTGTTTGTTCATATGTATGATTGGGTCGCATCTAGCATGCCAATTTTAAACCAGTTACGGTTATTAAAAAAAGCGCTAATAAGTGGTAAAATATAAAATGTTTTTACTCTATATCTGTAAGAAAACATAATGTGCAGCCGATAACATGCAACGTTTAACAGCTGGTCTGATGATGAAGTTGAATGGTGGCCAATATTACGTACGTTGTGGCATTTTATTATACAGATGCAGATAATAGTAATATTTTCTTTTTTTAGGTAAATTAAGGCGTGCAACACGACTTTTATATTTTAAAAAGGAAACAGATGAACGAAAACAATTATTGAAGGAAACGGAAGCTGAATCCCAAAATTCAAGAGAAGAGAATAGTAACATTAAGTTCTTATTTCATACTAACATTATAAATACGTAGCTCAGAATCCGAAAGTTTGCTTTTTTTCAGCTTTTATTTTAACTTGCATTGTTGGTATGTATGTAAGTTGTCCGTTAAAATTTGCAAATCAATTTTGAGCCAGTTCCCGTTAATGGAATGGGCTGAAACTTGGACCTCATAATATGTAAACCCGATGACAATGCAATATTATGGTATCTAAGAGCTGATCTGATGATGGAGTCGGAAATTGGCGATAGGATTTCCGCTATATTTAACGTAGATCCACCGTGTTGGGACTTTTAGTATAATACGATGATGATGATGATGATGATGATGATGACGATGATGATGATGATGATGATGATGATGATGATGATGATGATGATGATGATGATGATGATGATGATGGGTAGGAACGAGACGCCCGGCCGGAGAAGGCGGAGGGGACGCAAAATATCAGATTTAAATCGCTTAACCGCTCACGTGTTTATTTATTACATGTTAACCAGTTGACAATGTAACAATTACCTAATAATAATTATTGAGGCTAATCTGATGACTGATGATGGAGTCAGAAGGTGGGTGCAGAATATACAAGGTTCTTAATGGTAGGTAGCTCACTGAGTTTGAAGTAGCGTGAACTTCTTTTAATATGTTCGTTAGTTTCTTTAATCCACCATAATTTCAACAAGCAAGCAGAGATGTTTGCAAACTCGCTTTCTAGTTTGGTCCTTATTTATATTATGTTTCTGTTCCAGGCAGCTACGTCGGTGTATGTAACAAACGAACTCTACCATTGGAAATGTATACATATTTTACTTCCACAATGCTGAACTGACAGAGATATTTAGACATACTGTAGATAGCATGATGTAAAGCCTGTTTAACCCACAAAAGTTAGGTTAGGTTAGGTTTTACGTCGTACCACAGATTCAATAATAGTTACTACGTCGTACCAAGTGGTCGTCTGAACACGCAGGGAACGTAAAGCGGCCAGACTTCGGCTGATGATAACGCTACGTGAGATTCTTCGGTATCCGTAGATGGATAGTTCCCGAGGGAATAGTGATACACGACTTGAATGCGGACGGAGTCGAAAAGCTAGTTGTTCATAAGTTTCTATCAACGTAGACAAACTATTCCATTCAGCGTCACGCCCTGTGATACGAGTCCGATTTGGTTTGGTTGGCAATATGTTTATGACTTTCTACAACCTCTGTTATCTATAAGTGTAGGTACTGTGTATTACTAAGCATACTATTCTTTATTTTATCTAAACGAGCGTCCCCATCCCCACTGAGAGCATTCGCATGCAATGAGCATTCGGCGCGAACTTTGAGTGGTGTGTAAGCCTTTTAACGGTCGGCTCAACGTCCATACCACTCGAATATTCACGCGAATGCTCTCAATGGGGATGCTCCTTTATAAATATTCTTATACTTATATTTTTTTACTGGAGTTGTATACAACACTGTATAACAACATTTCTTTACACGTGTTATCGTAGGATGCCATCTATTTGGCATAATTTTTAATGTCCGAAACGTATTAGGAATAACAAGTTTTGCATAATTTATTTACGCCGAATCTTAAATTTGCTGAAATTTTATTTGGCATAAATCTATATTATACGAATGATTGTTTACGCGGATGATATGTTCGCACAATATTGGTACGCAAGAATTTCATTATGCATAATGTTGTTTAGCATATCTGTAATTTAGCGGAACTTTGATAGCCCGAAATCTTGTCCGAATTTATGTCCGAAACAACACTATTTCTTGATTATTGTTAAAGTAAAATAACTGAATTTTGCGTTGTTACGTGTACGTTGAGTAGGTGTAGGTTATGTCAATTTGAAAATAAAATAGGTTAGAGTTGTCTCCAGACGCGAAGCGCCAAACTACGCGGAATAGGGTCTCCGCTTCGCGGAGCCCCGTCGACACCGCCCCAGGCAGCGGGACATAGGGTGAATCTCCTCGATTAGGTCATTATTAGGTTATGTTAATATTAAATAATATTAATAAGTAAATAAAAAAATACTTATCATCTATTATTTGTTATATTACACACCACTCAAAGTCGCTCCTTTAGATAAAATAAAGTATAGTATGCTTTTACACAATACGTATCCATTTTCTACATACTTACAAAGAAATGTACCAGTTTGGGGTTGCTGTTGACTCTCCCTAGCAACCCCAAAGATTAATTTAAGAATTTGTTATTTTTTTAAAACATAAAAACCCTAAACACCGAATTTAGGTTAGGTACTATAACCAACATGGAAAAAGTCGAATTTATTCTGTCGACATGTTGAGCAAAAGCTTTATTCTCTTGATAAAGTACAGCATACGCTCGCAAAACAATAAAATGCACAAGTGTTTTAGTTCATTTGTGCTCTCGAGCTACGGAGGTACATTTAAAACGAAGTGTGTACTAATTCAGTACATGTTGGATGCAACAGCGTAATATTTTAATTAATCATAATTTCTTAAATTCAAGGTTGCTGGGGAGATTGTCCACGGAAACCCCAAATTCAGATCATCTGTACTCTCGATCTATGGAGGTACATTTAAATATAGTGCGTATTAATTCAGTAAATATTGGGTACAACAGCGTGACGTATTAAGGAATAAGAAATTCTTAAATTAATATTTGTAGCTGCTGGGGACATGCTCCACAGCAATCCCAAACTCAAAACAATGTGTACTCTCGCATGATCTACTTGATCGAACTTCTGCTACTGAAAAGTTGCACTAGTTTGGTCAACCGGACTAACAACCGGACTACTGCAATTAGACCCGTTTTTATATCAGGCCCGAAGGTCTAAAAACACTCAAAAACAGGAGCTCCGTCGACGCTGGGGCTCGGCCCGTGAGTTTGATTTTGAAAGAGAATTATACGCAAAATCAGTCGTGGTGTGAATACGGGTGAATAAAATGAACCATAGTCACACCGGTGTGGTAAATTGGTGGGACTACGGATCAGACAAGGATCTATTGAGGTACATTTCTTTTTAATAGGTAGAAGTTTCATTACATATTGTGTACATTAGCGTTATACTTTAAAATAATTTATAACAGACGGTAGGGTGTCCAAGAAGCATGACATATCTATAGTTCCTTCGAAGGAACATTCAAAGGAACTACCGCGAATAATCTGACCCTTTTTAGTTTCCTGCCCGTACTAATGAGTTCAAGATATTGTGCTTAAGATGTTCTTAAGGCATTTATTTGTGATAATCAGTCCACAGATTGGAACACAAGGTGCCACAGAAAAAGTGCTATTAAACTATTAAGGACTTATGTTTGGCCTTTTTATTTATGAAATTCATAATAGAGATATATGGCGTAAGAATGAAAGAATACCATAAGGGCATCTATGGTATTCTTTCATTCTTACGCCATACGTAGGACGTCATAAGGTTTAGATAGATTGTCTTTGGTCTGTGTCTGTAAAGCCCAAAGACTTCCAACAGGTCCATTCTCGACCTTCAATTTGACGTTGTGACCGTGACATTTGAAGGAGAAAAAACAGCGTAGTTTCTGTTTCATTTCCTCTTCAGATTCCGTAATCTAAAACGCAGAGAAAGATAGCTGGTGCAAATTTTAACTAAGGGCCGGTACAGACGGACTGCAAACTGTCAGTTCGAGGGCAGTTCTGCTGCAGATGACGTAACTGCATCAAAACGTACGTACGTCAACTGCACTTGAACTGCCATTTTGCAGCTAGGTTGTAGTTCAATGCTGTCCATCTGTACCGGTTCTTATAGTCCAGGTTCTATGTTAGTAGGTACTAATTCTATGGGGTATGTACCTACCACGTTGATTTAAGTCTATCAGAAAAGCAGCACATCAAGTTCGCAAAAAAAAAGTTGGATTTTTGAACACACACGGCTGGCTATGGCTATAGCAAGACATTTTTTTCTTCTTGTCAGTTTATTTATTGATTTATGAGGATTTTATTTGTAAATGTGTAAGATAATTTAGTTTTGATCGTATACTTCGGCACAGGGGAAAGTTTGTTTAAGGCTTCTTACAGACAAGCGGCATTTAGGCCGGTGGGTGGTGACGGCTGCAGTAGCCTCTGCCGTTGGCAACATGCCGCTCGTCTGTAAGAAGCCTAAGGCGACTAACAAGCGACTAGGCGGCTGGTAACTGTTATTTGTTGTTCTAAGCCTGGAACATGGATAGATTGAATATGTACTACTTACGCATATCGGTTCCATGGCCTGGGATCACATACAAATTATAGTCAAATATGCGACGGCCTTTATATCCCGACTGTTAGCTATGTACCGCCATGAATGACCATAGAGATCAATACGGACGGCAATAAACGGATCGTTTATTTCATGTCCATCCGAACTTTTTGAAGTATATGACAGTAGCTATTTATCAAAGAGTTGAACTTGAACTTGACCATGAAGTCTATGATTTATGGTTGTCATTTCATCAGATGTCATGTTAAACTAAATTTCAGATTTCCAAGTCTGAATTATTTTTGCTTAAAAACAATTATGTGGTATATTTTAGAGTAGAAAGAAATGGTAAATGTTCAGATCTCAACATCCCTATGAAACGAATGATACAATCAGGTCTCGGCAGTGCATACCTATTCCAAGAGATCTAGTGATCATTTCATAACCCGCTAAAATGTTCAGTTGCAAAAACGAAAATACAGTTGGTAAGTTGCATTTAAATTAATCTTTTTTTATAATGTTAACTTAATTTTAATTTACATGGAGCGAACTGTTTACATACCATGTAAACAACGAATGGTCTCAGGTCATTGACCTCGAACTTGGAATTTTGACGTTAGTTACTACGAACGTTTGGAGTAGTATAGTATCAACGTCAAAATGTCAAGGTCAAGATATCGGCTGCGACACATCAAGAAACAAAATGAACGTAATCAAAGTTTTTTTTTTTTTTTTACTAACAGAAACAAAAATGAACCATACCCCCGTGATCAGAATCGTGCGAACTATTACCCCGCCAAATTTCTCACAAGAGTTTCAAGACACCCTGTATAGGTAGCGAATTACCAGATTGCCGGATGCACCACAATATCGCATTCCCATAATACCACATTTTCTATTCACATTTTATAGAAAATGTGGTATTATGAGAATGCGATATTAAATTAATGTGATGCATCCGGCAATCTGGTATTTCGGTACTATGGTGTCACGGCCACGAGCGTTTAATTTATTAGTGTTAACGTATTTTTAACTATTTAAAAATGCAATAAAATTTATTAAGATATAATTATTCACAACTACACATCAACCCGTCGCAACATGACCATCGCCGTCAACGCGGTGGTGGGTCTCTGAGATACTTACCCTATAGTCAGACAACCCACTACAATGGGTAGCTACATATACTGAGATAAATAATGAAATGAATATTAGTGGAGAGAGGCTCGACGTTGGGTAATCATCTCGCAATTTATAAGCACAAAGTAGACTCAATTAAACCGGAAACGTAAGCTGAAATAACCACTTGCCCATAAGAGTATTGAGTACCAGCAGCCTGCTCGGCTGCGTGGGCCTGAGCGTGTGCGCGGTGCGCGGGCGCGGCGGCAGCGCGGCGCGCGGGCGGGCGCCGGCGCCCTCCGTGGTGGCGGGCCGGCGGCGCCGGCGCCACTCCTGGGCTTCTGGGGCGCTCTCGGCGTCCCCGTCCGGACCTGCCTCTTGGCACTGGTAAAGTATATAGGTATGTCTTTTGAACCCCTGACCACCATTGGCACCAGCTCTGATGCAAGCCCTTAAGGTGAGTATCCGCCAGAGCTATGCGAGACAGCGGAGCGGTGTGCGAGGAAAATATCCACCAATACGAGAGCTGCGCTGAGGCTAGAAAAATTAAGTAATCCTATTGGTGGGTTTTTAGTCGCACACCGCTGCACTACGTCGCACAGCTCTGGTAAATTCCGACCGAAACGAGGTTATATTGAGCTAGAAACTATGAAATAAAAAAATTACATTGACTATAATCCACAAAAACTAAAAAGAGTAAAATTCTATATTTAGTTAGTAAAGTTTTGCATAATATGCATGTGCGTCAATTAAACACTTCTCTTACTTCGAATATTTCCTGTGAAGGGCCGGGTTGTGTCTCGAGAGTCGGCACGTCCGGGGTCATAGAAGCCGCCGTGGTGTCTTCGCCGTCACTCTCCGAATCTGAGCTCATCCGCGGCGGACTCAACTCTGGCTCCATAGAATCTAACGGAGTTGAAAAAATAATTTATGAGAACATTCCAAAATTCTTCAAAATAAGTATATACCTATAGAACCTATAGATAGGTTTGGTTGGTTTTACAACATTCCTGGAAAAAACGGATGAAAATTCAACAAATCAAACAATCGGAGACCATGATTAACGTATTGATAGATTTGTACAATCCTGCATTCTCGCAGAATATATCTTATCTAGGCTTCCTGACCTCCTCCTTTCGCCGTACCTTCCTCACCGCCATTCAGCAGGGTGTCGTCCAGATTGATTAGCATTGGCAGTGCCGAGGCCACTTGAGCGCGGTAGTACTCGCCGCCTGCCATCGGAGTTCCTCGCAAGACCAGTGTACGTAAGGAGCTGCACACTCCTAGTGTCCACAAACGGCCTGACTCTGCTATTGGATTGCTGATAACCACATTTAAATCAGTAAAAGGTTAAAGAATCTTATTGGATTCTAGTACAACTTTTCTAAAGCTAGTTTCTTGAGCTATATTTTTATCAGTGCACAAATTTTAACATATGATTTTGTATCGTTAATCTAATATATTACGACAGTAAGAAGAGTTAAAAAAAAAATTCGTTGAAAAAAAAAAATCTCTCTTTTACCTTCTCGTGTGGACCAATTTTTACAGACCTCAAAAATAATAAAGACCTTTTTACAATTAAACTAGTTTTTTTCGAATAGCGAAACATCAGCTGACAGCGTCATTTTTGTAGTGAGAAATCTGGTAAAAATCATATTAGAGGTTTTTTTTTTCACAAATTAATTAATGTCAATTAGCGGCCTTTTTAGAGGTAAATAGTATATTTTCAGCCAGTTCGCACGGCTAGTTTTTTTTGACAGCTATGAAAAACAAAACAATCACTTTGGAGTTTGCAAACATGGAGAAAAGTGAGTTTCGTGTTCTGATTAAACATTATTTTTTGCGAAAAAAAACCATTACGGATATAAAAAAAAATAGACAAATATTACGGGAACTCTGCTCCATCGATTAAAATGATCCACAAGTGGTTTACAGATTTTCGTTGCGGCCGTGCAGCACTGCTGACGCCGACCGACCCGGACGCCCAGCTGAGGTCACTACACCAGAGATGATCACCAAAATCCATGACATCGTATTGAACGACCGAAGAGTAAAGGTCCGTGAGATAGCTGATATTGTAAGCATTTCAGACGAACGGGTTCGTATTAAATATCCTTCACACTTATTTGGATATGAAGAAGCTCTCCGCCCGTTGGGTGCCGCGATTGCTCACAGTGGATAAAAAACGCACTAGGGTGACCCTGTCAGAGGCATGTTTGGCAAAGTTTAGGTGTAATGAAAAGGACTTCTTGCGTCGTGGAAACGCCATATTCCCGCGGTAGTAGCTGTTGAAGTCACCGCGGGCCAACGAAAAAAAATTTTTTTTTTCATCTGGGATAAAATCTCATATCATACGGCCAATTTACTACCCCCCGGCACGCTGATGGACGTGGTAGACCTCATTTGTCGTCGGAAGCTGAAGATGAAATCTTCGAATTTTTCGAACATGACCCGAGAGCCAGTACGTATGACGCGGCACGTCGTTTCGGTGTCAGCCAGTACGCAGTGTGGAAGTTGCTGCATTCTGCCGGTCTCCACCCTTATCATTTCCAACCGGTACAACAACTTCATGAACCGGACCCAGCCGCTCGTCGAGGGTTTTGTGAGTGACTTCTTAGTCATCCCGATGCCGAAATTGTATGGACTGATGAAGCATTGTTCACCCGTGTTGGTATTTACAATGTACATAACGAATACTGGTGGTTATACAGTAATTCACATAAAGTTAAAGAATATCACCACCAAGTAATCTTTAGTGCCAACGTGTGGTCGGGCATTATTAGGAATAAAATATGTATGTATGTATGTATGTATGTAAACTCTTTATTGTACAAACAGAAAATAACAAAACAAAAATAAACAGAAACAAAAAAGGTATGTACAAAGGCGAACTTATCCCTATAAGGGATCTCTTCCAGTTAACCTTTGAGCGATATTAGGACCCTATTTTATCGAAGGCCGTTTGACTGGAGGAACCTACCTGGATATGTTACAAGGTGTAGTGAGCGAGTTAATGGAAGATGTCCCGATAGCCTATCTACGTGATTTTTACTACCAGCATGACGGTGCTCCACCCCACTACGCAACAACAGTGCGAAACTACCTAAATAACGAATACGGAGACAACTGGATAGGGCGTGCAGCACCTCGGGTGCCATGGCCATTCAGAAGCCCGGACCTTACGATGCATGTGTGACTTTTTCTTGTGGGGTGAAGTCTAACGCAAACTAGTGGTTATCAGGAGCTAAGCTTACAAGTGTACAATTAATTGTGTTTGCATTTGCTTGTAGTGATTCACAACTGAATATTCAGCTGAACACGTGTGTACGAAGTCTTCTAAAGTGATAGTTTACTTAATGATGACATGGATTGTTAAGCTGTAGGTATACGATACACTGTATTGCTATTCGAAATTTGAAATTTCATGTACAGCTTATCAGACAACAAGCCCCTCTCCTACTGATATTCTAAATTTGGAATTTCATTTATTAACTTACCTGACAACACTCCCCTCTCCTCGCACCCCTGCATCAGAGGGTCCCTGAATATCGTTAAGTTAGTGGAATCATTGAATCGGCAATACCTCTAATATTTATTAAAGCTAGATTAAAAATAACACAAGACGTGTTATTGATTAACAATAGCGAAGCAAATATTAAAATTTGTGCACCTATTAAAAAAATACCCTGTATATAATTTTTATAAATGTTACAAAACTTGGATTCAACATCGAGAACTCTTTCGAAATCGTATAAATAACCCCTCTTTTGTTTCTCTTGACTTCTTAAAAAGGGTCTTGGTGGCATAATCGGTAATACCAGTGGTTGAACTACGACAGTATTGAAATATTTAAAAACAGATTTGGGCTAAAGAAATTATATCTCACTCACATTTTCCATAGGTTTTGACTGCTCCTGTGGTCCCGGGACACTTTCACACCACTCTCACATGGATTCCATTCCAAAATGTCACAGTTTTGGATTAATTAAGAGGACGCGCGCCGGCCGGCATTAGCGCGAGATGAGAAGAGGAAGATGGCCGCCCTGTCGCGGCAGAAGACCGAGAGCATCAGCTCTTTCGGTCACTCCGTTCATTCAGTTTGAGAACGGATCAGTAGTTGATGCGCGGGAAATTTGAACGCACATTTACGAGAGAGATTTGGTCTCAAGCCCGAAATCGTACATAAACCCCCCACCGGGAATCTACCCCAGATTCCCCAGTTTATAAACCAGGGATGGTTGTCAGTGTATATGACAGTGGACTGTATGATAAGATATAAAAATGTAGAGAAAACAATATTTATAATGAAGGATGTGTAACCGTAATTAGGCACTTGAAACTTAACTAAATAACATAAACTTGACACTGGTGTCAGTTATGCAATATGAAAATAAAAGAAGTTACTCTGAGTCCAATTCCATTGGAAGAGGACTAAGTTTTACAACGGGTCGCGTATACTCTCCATTTTGAGTTCGTACTTTGACTACCCGGACTACCCCGTCGGGGCCCGGGTGAAGCTCGGTCACACGGCCAAGGGACCATTGAAGTGGAGGAGCGTCGGAATGTATCAAAACGAGTTCGCCTACGTTAACGTTACGACAATTGCTAAGCCACTTCTGTCGCTGCTGGAGCGTGTAAAGGTAGTCGTTTTTCCACAATTTCCAAAATCGTTGCGACGCCTGCTGCACTAGTTGCCAGCGACTCAAACTGTGAACCGGTTCGTCAGAAAGGTCGTACTCAGGAACGGCTAATAGTTCGCGACCGACTAAGAAATGTCCGGGTGTGAGCGCCTCGTACTCTGACGGGTCGCTCGAGATATTTGTTAAAGGTCGGGAATTTAACACGGCCTCGACACGAGCGAAGAGGGTGCTAAGTTCCTCGAATGATAATGTCCGGTTGCCTATGACACGCTTCAACATCTGTTTCGCGGATTTGATACCACTTTCATACATACCACCAAAATGGCTGCCCGTGGGAGGATTATACCTCCACTCAACAAATCGATTATTAAAGGCAATTGAAATATTATTCATATGTTGTTTAAGAAATTGATTTACTTCAGCAAGTTGTTTGCCAGCAGACACGAAGTTTTTACCGTTGTCAGACACAACAGTGTGACAAAGTCCGCGCCTAGCCGTGAAGCGGTCAAAGGCTGCGAAAAAACATTCAGTTGTGAGCGCACTCAGAACCTCTGCGTGCACTGCACGCGTTGCAAAACAGACGAGGAGCAGTAAATATGACTTGGAAATCTTGGCGTTGCGCCTGTTACTCTCTCGCGTGTAAAATGGGCCTCCGATATCAACACCCACAGTGTGAAAGGCATGTATATCTTGAATACGAAATTTCGGTAGGTTACCCATAATGGGTTGTAAAGATGTCGGTTTTACTTTAAAACATTGAAGGCACTTAGAAAATCGCGACCTTATAATTCTCCTTGCTGAAATAATCCAATATTTTTGACTAATTAGACTATGAAGCGTGCGCGGTCCAGCATGTAAATACATTTTATGAAAATAGTCGATTAATATTTTAATGAAATTTCCCACTTTGGGAAGCAACAACGGGTGCTTAATTTGATATGGCAGGTCCGACAGCGACAGTCTACCCCCCACCCTGAGGAAACCAAGGGGGTCCAAAAAGGGTGCTAGCTTTTTAATCGACAAACTACAAGATTTACCGTTTTTAAGTGCATCGATATCAGTGAAAAAGTGTTGACGTTGAACTGCCTTGATAATAATATCGTGCGCTTTCCTTAAATCGGATAGGAGGGGCGGTCCCGAGTTGCGTTTTGATTTGATTGACTTACAATTACTGATAAATTGAAAACAGCGTGCTACTACATTTTGCAGTTTAACAAAATTTGAATATTTTTCAGTCAATTTGATAAGAAAATTCGACTCTGTGCTATCATTACTAGACACGAGCGTTTGAACTGATGACTTGCCAGTGATTTGTAATTCCGGTACATTGTTAGATTTAAATTGGTCAATTGATTTAATTGGCCAACTTTCCTGCGGCGTGTTGAGCCAGCTCGGGCCCGCTAGCCACTCCGGCGCTGCCAGCAGCGCGGAGGGTAACGCGCCGCGCGAACACACATCGGCGGGGTTGGACTCACCGCTCACGTGGTACCAGCTTTCGCTAGACACGGTCTCCAATATTTTGGAGACACGCGTAGCCACAAAGGTTTTTAATGTGTAGCTGGGTGTGTTTAGCCAACTCAACACCACAGAAGAGTCAGTGAACAAAAATATGTCATCTATCGATATTTGACCAAGTAATATTGACTTAGTGTATTTGAATAGTTTGACCAACAAATGCGCAGCCATCAGTTCAAGACGTGGCACGGATACGGTTTTTAAGGGAGCAACTTTAGACTTAGCAATAACAAGACTGACCTTGGTTTGACCTTGATTGTTGAAGCTACGCAAGTAAATGACCGAAGCTATTCCTTTAGTAGAAGCGTCGCAGAAACCTAACAGCTGATAGTGATTGTGATGGTTGACAGTAACTTGACGATCATACCTAAAGTTTGACAGCAGTGGAAGTTCAGACACATAGGTGAGCCATTCTTTCTCCAACTCCGGGGAAAGTTTCTCGTCCCATCCGAGCTTTTGGAGCCAGAGCTTCTGCATAAAGCATTTCGCGTAGAAGATGCATGGCGCTACGAAACCTAGTGGATCGAACTGACGACCTAACTGTGACAGGACACTGCGTTTGGTAACCGCCTGTGAAGCTGAAAGTAAGTTTGTCGCAAATGAGAACGCGTCCTCAGCAGGCCGCCACTGAAGACCTAAAACTTTTAATGATAGATTTTTATCATCTTCGAATGCAACTGGCGTTTCGCGATGATCAGCGGGTACACGTTCTAAAAGTTGGGAACAGTTGCTCGCCCATTTCCGAAGAATGAACCCTCCTCCTTTTAATAAATTAATCAGCTCATCTTGAAGCTGAGCTGCTTCCTCGTACGTACCTACGGACCACAGAAGGTCATCAACGAAGAATCCTTTTTTTAGAACCTTGCTCGCTAAAGGATACTTCTCGGCGTCGTCGTCTGCCAGCTGGTGCAGGACACGAATCGCTAAATAAGGGCTACTAGCTACCCCATAAGTTATGGTGTTTAAAGCATAGACTTTTATAGGTTGATCTTTATAAAACCGCCATAAAATATGTTGGTACTTGCGCTGAGCTTCCTCAATCCAGGTCATACGAAACATTTTACAAATATCACTTGACAAACAAATTTCGTTAATACGAAAATTGGTTAAGATTTCATTTATGTCTGCTTGCAACTTAGGACCCGCGTAAACAATTGAATTTAACGAATTATTATTTGACGTCTTACTTGAGGCGTCAAACACAACACGAAGTTTCGTGGTTGTGCTTGAAGGCCTTAAAACACAAAAATGTGGAATAATATATTTCGAATCGACAGACCCTAAGTCACCCACACAAGTCATATGACCGAGGTCTTCATATTCGGACATGAATTTACAATACTCTTCCTTAAGTTCAGGAATACGGTTTAATTTAGTTTCTAAATTTTTGAAACGACGTAACGCTTGTTGAGTTGAATCACCAAGCTCACAGTTAGACTTGAATGGGTACGTCACCGTGTAGCGCCCGGTGCTGTCACGGCTGTGTTCCTTTTGAAAACACTCTTCCACATAAATGTCCTCTGGATTTTTAATCAAATCACAGGGTACGTTTTCAGTCTCCCAAAAGGAGTTCATTATTTTTTCGATACTACTATTTGCCGAGAACAAACCGAGGGAAGAGTTAAACGATTCGCGACCACTTTCGAGCACTGTCTGGCCAGCTATGATGTAACCGAAAATCGAGTGCATCGCAACGGGTAAACCCGGTTCTCGCGGTAGTATGTTTTGACCGTCATAAATGTACGGAAACAAGTCTCCCGCCAACAGTAATTCGACAGGAGAGGCCGAAAAGTAATTAGGGTCTGCTAACTCGAGATTTTTGAAGTTATTTATAATTTTATTTGAAAGCGTCATTGTTGGTAAACTACTTGTAATATTACCTACAACCACAGTCTCAGTACTCAGAACTGGACCAGTTGAGTTTCGTGGCTTAATTGAACATGTAACCAAACCGAAATCTTGCACTGGTGCACCTCCCAGACCCATGGGTTCAAACGGACACTGGCGTCGCGACAGACCTAGGCGCTGAGCACATTCATTTGTCATATAACCGGACATGGCACCGCTGTCTATTACTGCACGCACGGCGTGGTAAGTTCCCCATCGATCTGCGACGTGCACCACGGCAGTGCCTAACAACACGGTGGAATTTGACGAACAAGTCAAGCCGACGTTAGGAAGTTGACCTTGACCTCTAGACGGACCTTGACTACCACTAGAATTTTGTACACTTGAAACTGTATCTAAGTGTAGACTATGATGGTGCGGTTGTTTACACAAAACACATCTAATCTTTGAAGTACACTCTGACAGCTGATGCTGACGTAAGCAATTTTCACATAATTGAAGCTGTTTCACTTTGTCAAGACGCTGTGCGGGTGATAAATCTAAAAATTCGTAACATCGGTACGTTGAATGCGTTTTGTCACAGAATAAACACTTGTTTGATCGGTCATTGCTCCCCTTACTAACAGCTGACAAGCACGGTTTCGTTGTAGGTTTGTTTGCGCCGGTATAGAAGTTATTATTATTCGATCGCAATACGTTCGGTTTTGATACGACGTTAGTAACAGCCCTCGGTGTAAACTGACCCTTCTGTACACAATTTTTAACTTCGGACATTTCTAAAACACGCGCTTGCTTTTCTACAAAGGCGATCAGCTGATCGTAAGTAGGTATTTGAGTTTGTTCCACAGTTTGTTCGAACTCTCGTCTAGTAACGGTGTCTAAGTTACGCAACCCCATGTAGAACAATATGAAGCTCGATAAATTGTCGATATTTAAATGTGTTAACGCTTTGACACATTCCTGATAGGTTTGCAAAAAGGTGTTAAGCCCAGAGACTGATTCCGCCAACAATGGTTTAAATTGAAATAACCGGTCCAAATAACTGGTAGCTAAGGCGCGTTTGTTTTCGAATTTCTTAACTAACAACGCCCATACGATTGGATAGTTATCAGATGTAATTGGCATTCCTTTAACTACGGTTAACGCGGAACCGCTAACGGCAGAAAGTAGATAGTAGTATTTTTCAACATTACTAATGCCTTCGTTGTTATGAATCAGACTCGTAAATGTATCATAGAAAGTTTGCCAATTCTCCAACTTGCTATCGAAATGAAACAATTCGAGTCTAGGTAAACGCGGTTTAACTGAGCGCAAATCATTGTTGGTGTCACCGAGCCCGCCGCGGCGTACGGCGTCGGTAGAAGGCGAACTGCCGCTCTCGCACGACTGCCATATTTCGTTAATAGTTGTGGCGACGCTTAAAATCCGATAATACATGTCGTCATAAGTTTGAATTTCCTGATGATTAGACTTGTACTTGGAATTTTCTTTCTTTTTTAAAGCATTAATTTCGAATACGGTTTGCTCGAATACTTCGCGGTTTGAATGAATGTCCTTAAGACGTAAATTAAATTCCGATATACGTGTTGAATCGGTGACAACGACTTTGGATAATTCGAATAGTGTTTGAATACGTAAAAAACACATCTCCTTTTTATCTATAAGTTGTTCTAGAATGTCGGCCATTTTGAAACAATAGACACGCGCGACGCGTTGCAACAATTGAAATTATTGAAATTAATTACGTAGTTACACAAACTTTAGACTCGAAATAAAGTCTTGTGTTTACTAAAAACTGTACTAGGAATATATAATTGGATGCTTTAGAGTGTGTAAAAGTGTATCTGGTTTACAAACTGGAGAATCCCGGTCGAATGACCAAAATGGTTGAACTACGACAGTATTGAAATATTTAAAAACAGATTTGGGCTAAAGAAATTATATCTCACTCACATTTTCCATAGGTTTTGACTGCTCCTGTGGTCCCGGGACACTTTCACACCACTCTCACATGGATTCCATTCCAAAATGTCACAGTTTTGGATTAATTAAGAGGACGCGCGCCGGCCGGCATTAGCGCGAGATGAGAAGAGGAAGATGGCCGCCCTGTCGCGGCAGAAGACCGAGAGCATCAGCTCTTTCGGTCACTCCGTTCATTCAGTTTGAGAACGGATCAGTAGTTGATGCGCGGGAAATTTGAACGCACATTTACGAGAGAGATTTGGTCTCAAGCCCGAAATCGTACAACCAGTAACACTCATACGCCCGCCGCGGGCGGTCTGAATACCCAGAGTTGAATGTATAGTTAAATCAAGAAGTCTTATTTTTGCTAATAGAAATTATCTAAATTTAAAACTGAACGCCCGATCTAACTAATTACAACCTATGAAACTTGCATCCACATTTTGTAAGTGAAACACATTGGAGGGGAGGTCAGTTTGGATTAGACGATATCTACAACAATTCTAATGTTCGTTGCGCAAAATCATCATCGACAATTTACTAAATCGATGAAGCATAAGCGCGCTCTTAGTAGGTAATGCAATCCGGCGCAATAAACTTAGAAAGCTATTGTGAAGTGCAATAACTACTCTCACTGCAGTGAAAAGCATACTGCGACCGCAAAAGCCTCAAGTGAAAGCCTAGACGTAAATCATTACGAATAACTTACTTAGCCAAATTAAGTGTGTGTAATTTCTGAAGCGCGGCTAAAGGGTGGAGATCTTGGAGTTTATTGTTGGCGGCGTGGAGTTCCCTCAGAGCACTGAGGCCCCACACACCGTCCAGACTGGTTAGGCCGCAGCGATTCACGCTCAGCATCTGATCAAGAACCTCTTTAAGTGTGGCAAACATTTGATAGGTATTCCTGATTAAAATAGGTACCTGGGTAGTGCAATAGCTCTTAAAACAACCTTCTGGTTCCGGTCAGTGAGACAGTGAATACGCTTTCGGGTTCAAAAGTTTTCTCTGAAACCCTGACAAAAAAACCTTGAGTTTGCGAGATCGCTACCATAGGCAAAAAAAAGTAGTCGTACTTACCACCTATCTATAAATGGTTGCGCACCTTTAAGTGTGTCAAGCCAATGCCAAGGTCCCGTAGCGAGGAGACCGCGCTACCGTCTAGTGTGAGGCGGCCCAGTCGTGGTGCCAGCACGTGCAGACGACGCAACCCCACCTGCTCGGCCACCACGCGTAACTTGGCCTCGCGGATGTTAAGCACCTCTTCGTCTGTGCTGACGCCGCTAGATTGTTTCTAGTTGAGCAACGAAGCGATTAGGGTCGAACTGAATCCAAAAAAGCTGAGAACTATCACTACACAGCGGAATCGACGCTGCTTCGACGTCCGCGTGACGTGCATTACGTGACATACTATAAATAATAATTAGTGACCGTAGATTTACGTGAGAACGATCGCATAGTCTCCCACCTAGCCTAGCCGACCTCGTGCCGAGCTTGACCAGCTATGTGGCAAAAGCCTAAAAGGTAGGTAATCCGAACGCAGGTCTAATTTTATCGCTATTTATTACCACTTATTCTCAAAAGACAGCGCACACCTTGAACCTATTTTCGTACAATTTAGGTTCAATGAATGTTTATTTATTGAAGGTAAGAAGATTAGATTAAGAAGGATCATATTGCTTCTTACCAGTAACTCGATAAGCGTCAAATCGCGAGGTATCACGATGCGGCGGTAGCCCGGCAATCGGCGCTCCAACTCTTCTTGTCCGACCGGCTGTTCTGGTTCCGGGGGCGCCATGGCGAGAGCCCTAACAAGGTAATTAAAGCCCGATATGCAAAGACTAGCAGTGGCCCGTTTCACGAAGCTATAAGTTACAAATTACAAGCGGAACTCTCTTTCTACCAAAAGGAGTTAGAAAAAATGCTTGTAATTTGTAACTTGTAGCTTCCTGAAACGGGCCGGGCCTCAGGATTAAATCATGTTCAAGACAGACGGTACAGTAGCCCTAGGTACCTACCTAAACAACGGGGTAGGTCGTATATTCCTTTCCAGTGAACTGGAACTTGAAATTTCAGATGGCGATGGTGATGGCCCTACGCTTGGTGTCTGTGGCGCGCTGCCGAGCTCGACGCATGGCGCTTCCCACCCTGGCATCTTGGGTTGACTCTGAACCTTTATATACTCCAGTCGTTACTTAGTGAGAAATTTTGTTAATAACATACAAAGAATTTGTGATTAGGTACGTCAAGTCGTGCACATTAACCATTTAGCCAACCATTAGACTTACGAAACCCACAAGTACTTACCTACGTTATTTTTAATTTAAATCAATCAAAATACAGAATTCTACGAATTGCTGATTTTTAGCAATAAAAATGCTTTTATTTATGTTTTTATTTTAAAATAACTACATATGTTTACGCGTTGCCATGGTGACAATTATAGCACAGTATACAATAGTCGTTTTTGAACTATTGTATGCAGCATTTGACAGATAAATAATAAGTTTAAAAAAATGGGTTTATTAATAAATAAAAAAATATATCAGTCTGAGTTGGAACATTATTTAAAAGCTTATTAAAATAATAAATAGGTACTTCTTCTTTATGTTACAATACGTGGCCAACCCATGGCATAACCAAAAACAAAACGCCGCTTTCCTTTTAAAAAAAATCTGTGCTGACAGTCAACGTCAAAAAATTTGGCGGGTAAATACATTGTCACTGATTGTCAGTATGGATTATTAAACGTGTATGTTTTTAAGAAATAAGCTTGTAAATAATTCGTTTTTGACTTTCGATATTTATAGGGTACATTATACTTATCATTGAACACGTTTAAATAGTTCCCAGTCGCCTTTCACCATGGAAACCAACGGCTTCACTAAGCACCACGATGAGTATCAGTACATGAATATTGTGAAGCAAGTAATCGATC
The DNA here is from genome assembly GCA_923062465.1 of Acleris sparsana. Lineage (NCBI taxonomy): Eukaryota > Metazoa > Arthropoda > Insecta > Lepidoptera > Tortricidae > Acleris > Acleris sparsana. The sequence goes on from OV281289.1 coordinate 6,412,669, forward strand.
TGGGTAAGATTTTACTTCTACAGCTTATTAACTCCTGATTGAGCAGATAAAAGTATATGATAAATAATTGTACATTGTTTGTTTTAGGTGATAAAAGGGTCGATAGGACCGGTGTTGGTACTTTGTCGATATTTGGAGCCATGCAACGATATTCTCTTCAAAATAATACTTTACCGTTACTTACTACGAAGAGAGTGTTCTTCAGGGGCGTTATCGAAGAACTGCTCTGGATGATATCAGGCTCTACTGATGCCAAAAAGCTGGCTGCTAAAAAGGTTCACATTTGGGATGCTAATGGCTCAAGATCCTTTCTTGATAACTTAGGTTTTAAAGAAAGAGAGGAAGGTATGTTATAACAATACTTACTCACACCAGGGGCTTAATCCTACTTGGTAAAAACCATATAGCTTTTGACATGTTATTGTTGTTAACTGGCTCACCATTACTGTCAAGTAAATAAAAGAGCTATTGTAAAGTTGAAAATACAATATGCCAAAAGCAATATGGTTATACCAAGTAGAATAAAGCCTGTTGTTTTACCGTGAACATAATATACTTACCTATGTCCTGTTGCTTTACACACACTCTCCTGACTTTCATGCAGTGCCCTGAACAATATGTGCATTCTTACAGTAGGCAAGCTCTGTATAAAACAAAAGATGTGGCACCTGGTGAAACTTTTAAGGGTGCATTTAAAATATATTGTAAATGTTTATTCAGTCAGCACCAAGATGGAATGGTCCATGATGGTTTTTGTCTTGGCCTTTTTTTCTTGATTTTTATGACATTTTGAAGTAGTTTTGCCATAATTAATTGTTATTATCTATTACAGGTGACCTAGGTCCTGTGTATGGGTTTCAATGGAGACACAGTGGTGCTCAGTATGTGGACTGCAATACAGATTATTCTGGGCAGGGAATTGACCAACTGCAAAATGTCATTAACACAATAAAGTAAGATTTGTTTACTTTCTTTTATAGTTACTAGCATAACCAGCATACCACCATCACTTCACTTAGATTCCGACAAAAAATATATGCCAAAGTCCATCTGGAATACACACTATCTCATTGCACCTTTGTCGTATTACTTTTCAGAAAAAATCCAGCTGATAGAAGGATCCTGATGTGCGCATGGAACCCCTCTGACCTTGGCAACATGGCCCTGCCTCCATGTCATTGCCTAGCCCAGTTCTATGTTGCAAACGGAAAACTATCCTGTCTCTTATACCAGAGAAGTGCTGATATGGGCCTGGGCGTACCATTCAACATAGCTAGTTATTCCTTGTTGACCCATATGATTGCGCATGTCACAGGACTTGAGGTATATTTTCTTGTATAGTTATTACCTAGCTGAGTTATATTCTCTGCTATGTTAGTTATGGCCGGTGATCAAAAAAGTGTACATAGTTAAGGACTAAAATTAAGAAACGATCATTTTAGTCAGGTGAGTCATGAGAATTAATGATTCATTTATGTGCTGCCCTCATAAGAAGGGGTCGTACTTTTGATGCTGATGACGTCAAAATGACGAAATTTTACACACAGGGTGCTCTGTTTTATTCGGCAGGGGTTTAGGTAGGTATGTAATAACTGGTACAAATAAAAAAAAGGTAAATAAGAAGCATTAAAATTATTATAGTTAAATAGAGCTTAATCACACTAAAAATACGGATCACAGCAGCATCATTTCTCTTTTATGACTGTCAATGCCATAACAGTATTTATGACTATTCAATCATATTAATTTTTATAGCAATTTTTTTTTTTTTTTTAATGATTCTCGATGATTTTTGCCTCTGTCCTTCCTCAATCAAAAAGTTTCATTTACGTTTTAGGTTTGAAGTAGGTTTTATTTTTTAGGCGTCAATAGATTACGTAACTCATTTTTACATATTTAAATGATTGACGACTAATAGTTCATTTACGTTTTAGGTTTGAAGTAGGTTTTATTTTTTAGGCGTCAATAGATTACGTAACTAATTTTTACATATTTAAATGATTGACGACTAATAGTTAATAATTACAGTATAAGTATTTGCATCATTTTCTAGGTAGCGTGACGTCATTTTTACGTCAACGGCATGAAAAGTACGGGCCCTGCTCATAAGCTAATAGGCAGTATCTCAAATTCAATAAACGAAGCAGATTCAAGCTTCACCCGTTAGTATCGCATTTGCTACAGGAGTTTTGTCCGAAATACCACCATTTGTTTTATAACAGTTAATTTTCATGACTGACTAAAGTTACAGTCTCATAACTCATAATTTTAGTCCTCAACTATGTTTTTTTTTTTAAACTCCCCCTTTATATGTGTTTACATGATAGTAATAAAAATTTAAACTGAATTAATCCTGTTAAATTGATAACGTCATGATGTCGCACAACTGAGATAATACTTACTGATAATATCAGATTTCAATCACAGAACTTTTCTTCCTTTTTTTCAGGCTGGAGAATTTGTGCACACAACTGGTGACACTCATGTTTATTTAAATCATATTGAACCGCTAAAAGTCCAACTAGCAAGACAGCCCAGGCCATTCCCTACATTAGAGTTTGCTCGTAAAGTTAACTCCATTGATGACTTTAAGTATGAAGATTTTATAGTGAAGGAATACAATCCACATCCAAAAATTGATATGGAGATGGCTGTTTAAAGTATTTCAGAGTATTGATAATTGTTATATTGGTGGTATAAAACAGATAAATAATTTTGAATAATTTATTGCTTCCAAATTGTACTCCTTACATTAAATGTCTACAAATAAAAACCCCATTTTGTATGTTACGTAATGGCGATGCAGTTTTATAAATAAGAGATAAGTGATGTTATTTAAACACTTACAATTACAATGTTTTGTAAAAATTTCAATAATATCTAACAAATTCATATTCTTTGTCATCTTACAGCTATTCAACAACTGGAGACATGTACAATGTACATTACCTATTCCTAAGCAACTTATTTGTACAAAATTATATAGCTCTAATTCATTTTTCGTTATTATTGCTCAATTCAAATTGATATTTCATAATCATTCAAATAACATAATGTCTAAATATCTAAAAAAAATATGCAGTATTGACCTAAAAATATAAATAAAAAGTAATCAATATAAATAAAAGAAATTAGCGTAAATAAAAAAGAAAGACTGAGTAAAGGATAAGTGATGAAGTGATGAATGTGATGACTAAATGAAAATTAAGTTGAAAAACTTTGTGACGCTCTGCAAGCCGTTGTAACCATCAACACATTTGGTCATCTTGTGGCATCTGAAAAAAGGATTAAAAAATATAAAAATCAAAATAAGAAAGAACTGCAATAAATATCAGGTCATTTTTGTAATAAACTTGAATATCATATTTAATTGTGTGTTATATTTGACTACATCAAATGATTGATTCCTAGACAACCCAAAATTCAAAAATAACGTTCAGATACGCATAAGTTACATTAATACGGTCACCATCAAATATCCATACTAATCCTACTAATATTATAAATGGGAAAGTTTGTGTGTGTATGTTTTAGTTCATTACTCCTTCAAGTGGCTCATGACGAATTTGTCCACATTACTATTTCGTCACCTTCGTCCACAATGTCATATGGGTCCACTAGTGTCCACAATGCCATATGGCCCACTATTCCAATTCGTCAGAATTCCTACATCATCCTATCCTATAACGTCCACTTTCCTATATTGTCACCTTCCTAACTCGTCCACATTCCTATAATATCCATAGTGCCAACTGATCCTAATTCCTATTTTCCTATTTTGTCCACAATGCTAACTGGTCCACATTCCTATATAGTCCACGTGCCCACTTGTGCACATTTTCTATTGTGTGTGGTCAACTTCGAAACTCGTTCACTACTCTTCACAAATCCTATAAATGCAGCGGAAATGCTTCTGGGATTTAAAAACCGTTTATTTCATCTTAATAGATCTCATATGAGTCGAGATACTACACTTGGTTCTGATAGGGTTGACAGCAATCGATGTTTTTTTTTAAAACGTTAGAAATTAAATAATGTCAGTTTATGACATAACTTGTATACTTAACACATCCGAAATATTTCCCAAGTGACAGCCCTAACTTTGGGCGCGGAAGACAGAGAGACGTAGGTAGCGGAGGTGAAGGGGAAAGTATGTATTTAAAGCGCGGCATTTGGGGCGTGGGTAAAGGAGATTCGCTCCCGAAGGAATAACCATAATCGAAATCTAAGCGAACAAAGACGCGGGCCGAAAGCTACTATTCACTAATCCTACTAATACGAGTGTCCTAACTAATCCTTGTTAATATTATAAATACGAAAGTGTGTGTGCAAGTTGGCTTTTTGACTCTTCCACGCTGCAGCGGCTAGGCGGTCTTGTATAAAATTTGAAATGCAGATAGCTTATACCCTGAATAAACACGCATAAGCTACTTTTCATCCCGGAATTGTTTTAAAGTTCCCGAGAGAATCCTTCTAATCCTACCGTATATTATAAATGCAAAAGTTTGTATTACACTCAGGAGCAAAAATACCGGGTCAGAGTGCGTATTTCATACAAACGAGACTTTCGAAGCCTTCGTTCCTCGCCTGGGGTTGTTTTGAGTAAAGTTTAATGGTGGATACTGAGAGGTTCAATAGAGGAGGTCAAAAGTTCTTAAGATACCTAACTGATCGCACAATCAGTTAACACCACAGCGGGAGAATTTCGGTCAGCACTTGGATTTCCTTACATTTTATTGCCATTTTAGATGTTATTCTGAACATGCACAATTCCGGCGTTAGCCGCAGATTTATTCAGTTGGGTATCTTAGGCACTCTGGAAGTCCAGTATCGATGCTCGCGGCATTCATCATCAGATTTCACTAAAAGCATTCCCTGACGAGGAACCAAGGCTTCGAAATAGCCTCTTTAGTATGAAAAACGCACTCTGACCCGTTATTTTTGCTCCTGAGTGTAGTATGTTACTCCTTCACGCTGTATTGGCTGGACGGATTTGGATTAAATTTGGAATGGAGATAGCTTATACTTTGGATTAACACGCTACTGTACTGTATTTTTTATATCGGAAAAATTAAAAGTTCGAAGGGAATAACAAAAATCGAAATCTCGCCGAATAATTAATTCTTCGCGGGCTAGTATTATAAATGTTAAAGCAACTTTGTCTGTTTGTTACGCTTTCACGGCTAAACCGCTAAACCGATCCTGATGAGATTTGGTATGGAGATAGCTTGAACCTCGAGAAAGGACATAATATGTAACATATTTATAGTTTTTACCGCGAGCAGCCATACATGACCTCTACGCGGACGGAGTCGTGGGCTAAAGCTAGTATAATAATATGATGTGCTAAATAACTGAACTGTACTTTAAAAAACTTTTGGTGTTAAACCTTGTCCAGATATTTTCGAACACCTTGTATGCTGTAATATGTTTGATAGTTACATGCAGACACTCCAGCTTCAATACCTTCTTATCACACTTTTATTTCTACATCGAAGCTGCATCGGTTACAATTACACGTTACATGCTAATAATATGTTCTTCACCTGAGTTACATTAGCTGTTCCAGCTTCCTCTGCTCTACTGCTAGGGACGGGTAAGGCTGCTAGTTGCTCCACTAAAGCCATTGTCATCTCTGATTCTACTGTTATTTCCACCCAGAGTGTATCTAGAATATTGATGTAACAGAATCACAACAAAGATACTTAAAGAGCTTTTTTTCCAAGGACCAGGCAGTAAATTCAGAAATTCTTAAAATGAGACACCTTGTGAATGATACAACCCTGTAATGTGGTCTGATTTAGATAATTTTAGAAAAGTATTGGATCTATTATTCCAATTTTAAAAAATCATAAATGCTCATCTCGGTCGAGCTTAAAACAGTGTGAGAGTACTTTTTTTTTGACTAATTTTCAATAGCACATTTTTTAATTTGTTTAAAGTATTGCCATCTGAAAAGAAAACAACCGTTGGGCTTTTGATGTTTTTTTTTTTATAAATAGCTTAATTAATTTTAATGGTATAGTTCAGGAAATATAATTTGGCTGTCTGTTATCTACTTTGCGATTTTTTTTTCTGCATTAAGACTTACCAGACCTAACCTTAACCTTCCCACTGTGCTTGTTTGATATTAACAAAAAGATCTTAATGAATGAAGATTACTGACGGAGAATTCACATTTCCTGAACTATAAATCTATATTCTTATTATGTCTGACTGTCTGTTACACCTTCATGGCTACCGCTGCTGAATCGATTTTGATGAAATTGGACGTGGAGATAGCTTAAACATCACAGAGATTTTCTATATTTTATGAAAATAGGTTTGCCTGTGGTTTGCTAAAAAACCATATACCCACAGTAATGCATTTACCTTACTTATAAAGTTATAACTTACCTCCTATTTGGTCTCCTTTATCAGTCACTAAATGGAAATATCCTCGGTGTGTACCAGATTTACTAGGTGCTATTAATTTTAACATGACTGTCGTGGAATGTCCAGGTGGTAGTGGCGGCACATACACCGGCGTAGCACCCAGGGGCTCCCCTCCGGCTTGAATCAGTCTACAGCTCCCTGGCCATCCCTCAGACCCAGTGTTGGCAATACTCCAATTTTGATCAAAACTATAACAAATGAAGTCGTTTAAAAAGGTTGTAAAGTCTTGTGACTCACAATACAAAGCATAGTGAAACAATGACTTTGTTTTGTTGAATTTATTCTTGGTACCAAATGAATGTCTGTTTCCTTTGTCTGTAAAGGAAAGGGATGAAAGAGACAAAACATAATATATAATTATAGACAATGTTGAATATATGTATTATTTATTTATTTATTTTAACTTAATTGCACTTTACATGGTGAAGTACCAAAGGCAATGCAATGGCATTAACATAGACAGATCAATCACTGAATTTGATCTTTCTATGTTCACATAAAAATTGTCCGTTCCTCAGTTGTTCGCTCCATGCTCCTTTGTTCACACTGCAGACAACTGGGAATTCTAGTTGTTCACACCTAATTTCTAGGGTGCAGACAACTTGACATAACCTTAAAATTTCTACATACAAATATATTTACCACTACCTATGTCCCTCTTAATTCATCTGATAGACTATCAGCAGGGTCATCAGAGAGATGAACTCCATTATAATCTGAGTTTGCCTTTTAGTGGGCTTTAAAACTCTTTTCATCTTAGTGGTAACTTGGTTCAGCTGTCATGCCAAAGGCGGCTAACCGCATAGTCATATTATAAGCATTTTAAATCTAATGTGCTTACCAATAGGGTATAGAATGCTTCAATTGCTACATTCTAGTTAGCCACCTTTGGTACTAGGGCAGTGGTATTAAACCCATACTTAGCAATGGGTGATTTTCTAGTACACAAGTCACCAGTGTCACCACAGACATGAAAAGAGTTAGAGATGAAAAGTATCTTGTCTCAATTTAGTACCAACAACATTAAGTCTCTTGGTTTATCTTCATATGCTATCCATAAATATTTCTAAATTACTGATTTTAATTATTTTTTTAAATACTAGAATCTCATTCAAACAAATGAATAAACATATCTTGATCTTTATCTTTAATCATATTTAAAGTACAATTGAACTGACTGAAAACAACAACAATGGTATTTATTCAGGTTGGTTGATGGACACCTGTGAACCTTTTTTAATTCCTGACCAAAATTTAATGTGTATTATGTATATTATGTCCGTGCATGTGGCATTGTAGCACCCAAACGGATGGAATTGGATGAAAAGGAATGTGTTTTTAAAGAAACCTAGGGGTTCATTATAATATTAGGAGTTTTTATCTATACCATTATTGTTTAGTTAATTAAATATTCTGAAATAAAGTTATAATATTAGTGCTGTCCTATGTTGAACCACCTTAATTGATCTTTATCTGTCATTGGCCTTACGCTATTAATAGGACTTGATCATTTATTATACATCCTGTCACATTTCCTCTTAAAAAACTTCAATACAACATATATTTTACAACAATAAACATTAGATGTACAACAAAGAAATGACTTTCTTGTATGGGGATAGGTAAATGTGTAAAGAAAACAACACTTTGAAGACAATGTTTTTGTTTGTTTTACCAAAGTACTTACCAAGCTCCGGGCCCAACAACTGTGGGATTCAATTCAGCTGCTGTCAACGACATTGATGGAAGTTTTTGTGGTAATGTATAATCTAAGTAGCAACATATTGCCGTTTGCAGGTTCCTGAAACATTGATACAATAATAGGTACTACTATAACAATGTAAACAAAGACATTGATACCAATATTTATTGCCATCACTAAACTATTGAAATACTACCAAGTTAAAGTTAAATAATTACCAATTGCTCATATCCAGGAAGAAACTAGCCGTGTTATGGGTCAAACTGGGCCCCAGAAGTCTCTGCATTTGACCTATAAGTTCCTCCCTGTCTGTGGTGTTCATACAGCTAAACTGCAGAAGTAAATTTTGATCTATCTCCCCAACATTTTGGGGAGTTGGCATAGAGGACCCATCAATATCCATAATTATTATGGGACTAGGTGCAAAACTGATTTATAAATATTACACCAATTCACAGAATATTAACATGCCTTTTGTTTACGTTTGTCAGCTGATTATCTTGTTGCACAATTGAAGTAGTCGTTGTATTTTAATGTTTCAGCGTAGTTATAAATTAACAAATTATCACATAAGGCCCAATCATTCACAACTAAAATTTAGAACAAGTAAAATGTAAGAGGCAGTGAATCTCGCTCGAATCACGTCATTATTTATCATGTCATGTCAAATTCACCACAGATTACAGATGTATCGTATTGCAAGAAAAGATAGAATAAAGTAAAAATGAGATGTAATGTTAGTGGACCAACCCAAACAACAAAAATGTTAGCATCGATAGCATTTCGAATGTCTAAATTGCCTTCCTCAAATTTAACGATTCGCAGTTCTAATAGTGGCTCAAATGGTAATTTTGACATACCGATTAATATTCAATAAGTTAGGTTATGTGCCAAGGTAAGGTGCCGAGTTTTAAAATGTGAGTGTACCTTGTGTGTACTAATATAAAAAGTACTTGTTTTTAACAAAATATTGCAGCTGAACGGTTTCGAAAAAGGAATTTTCATAAAAAAAATATACCGGTTAAATAAAATTATTTCCTAGCATATAATTGATTAGGAAACATGCAAAATCGAGAGAAAAGTTTACATCGCTGCACTCATGATGGTTGCAATTCCGTTTTTAATAGACCATATAGATTAGCCCAACATATGCTTGTTCATAATAATGTCGTAAGTATTTACAGTAATTACGAATTGTATTTTTCATTTATTTTTTTAGTTTATACAACATTTATATTTAACAATGCGTCCCCTTTCAGAAAGCTTTTCCGTGTCCTGAAAACAACTGTACAAAGGCTTACACTAACAAAAGCCACTTGGCTAGGCATATAAATAGTGTACATAAACTTCCTGATAATGATATGATTTACAGGTAAGTAATATTGCTGCCAGCATTCTGGGAACAATGCCTACTGGTAGCGGTTTGTTAGATTATTGTAGTTTTAAGTAAGTTTGTAAATTCTTTCGTTTGCTTTTGTATAATGTTAATGTATTTTTATTAAAATGTCAACACAGTAATATTATATATTTTGAAACTCCTTGACTGTTAAGGATTACTTTATTGTTGAATCTGGTGATTTGGGAATCTGGTATAAAGTGTAATCTGGTATTTTAAAATTATGGTAAATTGGGAATGAGAGGTTAAAAGATTACCAGAAGTTGATTTTGGGGGTAAAATCACATCAAGATTTTTTCATTTCTTTACAGCTGTCCAACATGTTTCAAAAGGTATGCTAACAGACAAAATTTGAAGAGGCATATTAATCTGCACCACAAGTTAAACATACCATTTTCATGTGATATATGCAAATTAACTTTTCTGAAAAAGCATCAGTTGACTGCCCATATGTACCTACATACTGGTATTAAATCATTCAGGTATTTTCATCTTTTCTTACCATACCTAAAAGTTTATCAGATTCTCAAAAACAAAGTGAGAGTGAAGGTGTTGCATATGCATAGCAAGCATGCCTTAACTGTTCCAGAGGCGTTCACAGTATAGAAACATGCAACACCACTCGCACATTGTGGCTTAAACCTATTAATACCATAATTATCTTTACATAATAGGTGAGGTGGGGCAATTGTGTCTACAGGGCAAGACCGTCTACCCAACAATATCTCCTAAAAAATATATGCATTATCGCACTTACCCTGTCCCGTTGACAGCTACCCCACCTGACATTAATATATGAGTCATATAGAAGCTAAGTCAGCAACATCAATTTTTTTTAATATAGCTCCTTTGAATGTAGTGGAATTGTTAAAGTAATTGCTAACTAAAACTTCTGTATTATTATGATTTTCAACCATATTGGATGTTGCTGAGTTTATCTTTTTGTCAATAAAGTGAAACATAGTATTATCAAATTATATTTTTTTCTGTATAATTTACCTTGGTCATAATTTTGCAGCTGCAACCTTTGTCACAAAGAATTTGCGAGTCTTAGTGAAAAGAAGAAACATGCTCGCACCCATAAGACTTACACATGTCTGCAGTGCCCTCTTAAGTTTAGCCTGTGGTCCAAATATCAGAAGCACATAAAGTTGGACCACATGGGCAGAGGTAGAAACATTACATTTCCTAAACCTATTTATAAAATAAAGATTTAAGAAGCTTATTTGTCATCTAGATAAATTCAGCATTTTGCACAATTTGCTTCCTTATTTGTCGTTTGGTAACTAATTAATCAGGTTCTCTTTTTCAGAATTCATTTGCAATGATTGTAACAGATATTTCAAGTTAAGAAGCCATATAATTCGACATGTAAAAACACATTTCAAAACTGAAATCAAAAAGTTTTCTTGTCCATATGATAACTGTGAAAGGTAATGTTTACTTTTAAAATGATATAAGATGTGCTCGTTCTATTTAGATATTATATTATTGAATAATATAATTATAATCAATCTTATTTTTTTAAGAATTTATTCAAGAAACAGCAATTTGAGACAACATATTCTAATGAAACACGAGAAAATAACCCATGAATGTGATATCTGTGGAGCTGAGTTATGTACTAAGGTAAATTCTATAAAATATCCAACATCTTATTTATTTTATGTTTGAATGACTAAGTATTCCATTTTTCTTACATTGTTGGCCTTTCATAGATTCATTCTTTAATTAATATTAAAAGATAAGATAAAAGATGTTTATTCAGTAAATAGGCTGCACAGGCACTTTCACACGTCAAAAATCTACCAGCGCTTCGCAAGAGACCACTGCTGAGAAGAAACGCCACAAGAAACTCAACAGTCAGTCGTTTTTTTTAAATACTACTTATGACATTATACAATTATACAGTTTAACGTAGCATTATATAGAACAATGAATTTAACATAAAATAAAAAATATAAAATATTCAAGCGTAGCTTGAGCAGGAAAATGTGTCAAAACTAAGAATTTTCATAGGGAGTAATAAGTAGCAGTAATAAAAAAAAAAAAAAAAATATATACCTATTAAAATATATATATATATATATATATATATACTTTCCTATGACAGTGCAAGACAACCCCACATACAAAGTTTTGATACATTCTCCTACAGAAACCGTATCCCCTAGAGTCTAGGGCATCCATAGTTTAAAATTTTGTCTAGGGCCTAGACAATATTTAAACATGGATGCCCATAGAAAGTTTCATTCAAACTAAAATGTTCGAAAAACATAGTATTTCCTATATCCATATCAACTTTTTTCAGGCTAAACTAACACAGCACATGAATCTGCATGCCCAACCCGTTAAGAAAACCAAACCACCGAAAACTAAATTAACTGGGCGCAAGGAGAGAAAAGATGTAGGAACTCTGAAAATCTCTACAGCTCGCAAATTAGCAGGAATCCCTCAAAATTATCAACCTCAAATCATTGATGTAGCAGTTTGAAATTGTATACTAGTTCTCTTTAGACTCTGTTCAATGTAGTGACGCGTTTACATAAGGTCGATAACCGAACGCGTCGGTCGCATTAATCGTTAAAAATTATAAATAAATTGCTTACAATAGACATGACCGTAAACGGCTTAACCGGATAATGTAAAAACGCCGTATAAGTTGTCTAATTGAACAAATAAAGTAAACATGATCCTGAGAAGTCTGAGAAGTTTGATTTCCAAAGTAAGGCCTATGTGATGCCTATGGTCGCAGTCGCTATAAAGGGGTGATAGACGTGCGAGTAAGTACACCGTACTTGTGACTCGGTGATCATACTGACCCGTGTGTCATCAGAAGTAAGCGTACTTAAAAACCGCCGAATAAGTTCGTCGGCGATCCAACATGTTTCAATTTTGCTCGTAGCCCGTCTTGGCTCCTACGTCTGTCACCGCGAGTAGCGAGCCACGATCTTTCGGCTGTCTGTGGGTGGGGTGTTTCATTGTATCGTGTTAATTGTTTATTATGGTTCAGAAATTCTAGTTAAACCCCAAGTAAGTGATTTTTAAATTGTGCTATGGTAACTGGTGCTTCCTCTGTCGACGACATTTGGCGTTTGAAGTTTGAGCAACCTTCAACGTTTGTTCGTATGGCCGAAGCCTTATTCTCTAAGGCCGAAGCCGATTAAGTTCGCGAACTTTAAAGGTCTCCCCAGATCAATCGACGCGGATTCGGCTTGAGCCGGTAAGTAGAGGTGAGTAAGTACGCGTACTTAAAAACCGCCGTGTAAGTACGCGTAGGTAGTTAAAAACCTTCGAGTAAGTTCATCGGCGATCCAACATGAGCAACTTGCCATAAGATCCAAGTACATTAGTACAGTCGAGAACTTAAATTTGGGTCCCACCACCTTATGCCTCTGATGCCTCTCACAGACTGCGCAGATATGGAAAGACTTTTATCTGCGTACAACGGGAGGGGAGTTAGAGCTCTTAGAGCGAGATACTAACTCCCCTCCAATGTTATACACCGATAAAATCTTACCGTATCTGCGAAGTCTGTGAGATGCATTAGGTCCAAAGTGAATCTGACAATCTTAACAATAAGGTTGAGTTTCCTAAAAGTTACCAATGACTTGACATCTCTAATGACATTGACGACTTCAGCATATTTTACTTGAATGGGTCACAAATTAACGTTCGTGATAGTACAGGTACAGCATCTCAAAATCCTCTATCTAGTATAAAAATATCTTGCTCTCTGAAAAACGACCTCATAGGCCCATTATAATTTTTATATTTTTAGCATCAGTTTGCTTTGCTGCATATGGACCTAAAACATCTATGATGTGCCCATCGCTGGCCACGATGAGAAAAGGTTTTGTCAAATTACTTGTTATATTTGTGTAAGATATAAGATCGTTTCTGGTAAAAGTGATTGTTACTTTAGTGATTGATAACTAGGTACCATGGCAAATAACAAAAGCAGACATTTCTTTTGGTATAACATTTGGGCTGCCAAAAAGATCGTTTGTTCATCAATAAGTTCCGTTGAGCTACCTCTTCCCTCGTAGTATGCTGCAAGCTAACATGATTAAGTACAAAGAAAATAATCCATAACATAATATAATTTCGCATTTTATTTAAGTTGATTCCTAAGTGGACATTCAATGACGATAATCTATTGTCACTTTCTCTCGTTCTAAGTTTAGTGAGATATAAGTACCTAGCTAAGAAATTTTTTCCACAACATTCAACTCTTCAATATCGATAAAACCTGCATTTCTTTGCAATACGGATCAAATTATCTATTTGTTCAGGCGTGAAACCACTCTTCTAGTCGGTGTTGTTATTCAACAATGCATGTCCATTCTTCCCCATCAAAGAGTATGGTAAGGTCCCCATGTAAATTCGATTACTGCTAAAATACCGCTTAAGAAGCATGAATTTAATAAATATTGGAAATAAATGACCAGACTGATTAGCACAGCCTTGAAAAATGCACTGACGAGATGTATTCGGAACACGTTTAAGGTCTCTGCCCACTACACCGTATCATACCATGACCGTAATAGGAACGTGACAGACAAAAAAGTATTCTTTGTATTGAAAACTATGAGACTATGCCCACTAGACCGTTCCGTCACCGACCGACACTTTAATACTAATTACCTCCCGGGCCTGATACGTTCATAGCACGGTCATGGTATGATACGGTGTAGTGGGCAGAGACCTTTATAATGGGGCAGAATTATACGACGCACGCATTCAACACACATCGCACACGATAGCTTCTCTTCATAAGGCTAGTTCACGACATAAAGTAGCCACCTATAAATATAAATAAATCGTGGATTTGTCACAGTATTTCAAACATTCAAAATGAAATCTTAACGCAATTATTTAAAAAGTAAAATACTACATAAAATTTTAAGGAGCAAATTGCTCAACTTTTTCGAACACCTGCACTGAGGGTACGAATTGAAGTTGAACTGATGAGCGGCGGCGTTCTATATGAAGGGTCCACGGAAAGAACATGTCTAGTCACATTAGTAACTTTTTGAGATATCGCGATTTGAAAGTTGGGAACCATGTCATTTTGTACGTAATTTTCGTGTAGAGGTTTTTTTAAGAGTCAAAAAAAAACAAGTTATATGAAAATGTATATCTAAAACTAAGTGGTAGGTAATAGTTCATTTTGTCCTCTACATATCGCAATCCAGAACTCATTTTCAAAAAAAAATGACTAGACATGTTCTTTCCGTGGACCCTTCATATATTTTTTATGTCAGCTTCACTGTCAGTTACTGCACCCTTCTTGAGCAGGTATTTCATAATGATTACCCAATATCTCTCAATCGGGCGAAGTTTTGGGCAATTTGGTGGGATTATGCCTTTCGGAACATAATCGATGTTTTCTTTATCAAGGAACTTTCAAGTGTCTTGAGCATAATGAGCAGAAGCTAAATCAGGCTAAAATACTGGGGGACGTTCATGTTTCCTACACAAGGGCAGAATGCGCTTCTTAAGGCACTCCTTTTGGCAGACATCGCCGTTGATTGTACCCGTAGTGAAAAAGCTGGAACTTTTAAGCCCACTTGAGCAAATGGCTTGCTATGCAAGGATTTCTTGAGCGATTTTTTCAAAAGCCACGAGCTCATTTTCTTCCTGATCAACCTGGCCAGCCTCGCACGTATAGCACTGGGGTCCCGGTAACGTTCTCGTGTCTTGTTTGTCATTATGTTCATCATCTATAAGTATGCATCTGTCGCGACTTTTAATTAAAAGCTTGTTTAATATTTTACTCTTTCAAGCTAAAGAGCAGTCGTCTTTGGGATTTTATGTTTCTTATTAGTCTGTAAATTAATGTTTTTGTTGGTGTTATGCACGTTCCAGACCGCAGTTTTAATCTTCTTGACTACCTATATATCGCGTATACGCCGATGAAATTTGAGGACACGACGCCACTATTGCCTCGTCCAATTTCAGTTTAACGCAGCCTTCTCTGCGACCTCGACCTGGCAGATCACCCAGTATATTAAACTCCGCAAACATTTTTATAATTTTTCGCACGCCATCTTTAGATATTTTTTGTCTTTTTACGAGTTGACGCATGGATATGCCCTTTTCTGTACAATAGGCCACTATAATTAATTTACGAATATTTTCATTTATCCTCGGCATGTTGATTCTATGAAGTCAGTGATATTTAATGCATATTTTTCCTAAACTAGACTATATCTATGTTGAAATATAACATATTACCAAAACAAAATCTATCTATATAATTATATAAGTTCGAATTTATGTGGCTTCTAGAATAGGCTTCTATATTTTGTGAACAAGCCTTTCACGTGCAAGGGTTTTTTTTAACTACCTAGTGGAGTAAGTGGGTACTTGCTCCAAGTCACTTCAACTTAATATTAAAAACAAATAACATAATTATGGCAAATAAAATATAAAACATAAATCGTACAGTAAAAGGTACATGCAGCTAAGTTTGTATTACTAGCAATATTGCGTGTCTACAAAGGGTGCAAAACAACATATTAAGGAGCATCACTAATGCACCACGGTATACAAGAAACAACGAAATACACTCATATCTAAATATGGCAACAGTGACTTCTGAAATAGAACAATATAAGAAACAACACATTATCTGTCTCACCCATCACCCAAATCCACTTACTTGCCTCCGGTTTGTTTGATAATGCCAATGTGGTTAAACGTCTAAAACGAAACCACGAACTCTGAGAGAGACGGAGGCGCTGGCCTCTTACTCTACAAACGCCAACCGTTGGGTTACCACTGGTAAAAGCTGGGATTTTTTTCCCACCTGTTACCACTGGTAACAAATGCGTTTTTTTGTTCCAGTAGTTATCACCAAATATTTTAGTAAATATTTAATATAAATGGGAAAAATATGCCCACATGTTACCACCGAGTACTTTAGTGGTAACAGGTGGGAAAAAAAATCCCAGCTGTTACCAGTGGTAACAAATTGGTGGTAACAGGTGGGAATAACCCCCACCGTTCACCCAACTCATCTGATGAAAGTCTGGCGACTGATTGCAAATACAGGACACAGAAAAAAAAAAGTTTATACTAGTATATGCCGCTCTAATTAATAAAGGCCTTAGAGTTACAGTAACTTGATACTGTAGGTACAGTCAAGGGCATAAATATATATACGTTCCCAAGACTTCAAAAATATGTATACACCTTTATGCCACCGGCAATAAGGTCCTTGTATACATATATTTGACGCGATGGATGATTGATGCCCTTGACTGTACAGGCGTGGTAGACAGGCTCTTAAGTATTATAATATATATATATATATCTAATACCTTTAATCGAGGAATTCTTGTATATATACAGAAATGGCTCCAACGATTTTCATGAACTCTATGCAGGGTCTTTTGGGGGCGATAAATCGATCTAGCTAGGTTACATTTTTTGAAAACCTACCAAAAAAGGGACCATCCAGGTACTCTAAACTTATAATAAAAGACTAGGTGGTATATAAATATAATAATATATAATGTATTAACATATACAAAAATTGTAAATAATAATTACCAATGAGTGCGGGTAGTTCGTATTACAGGGCTACCCGGGCTACCCGTAATAAATCAAGAATAATCTCTCAGGAAATTGATTTACTTATTATAAATGATTTGTAAACCTGCAATTTTACAGAAAAAACAATAATAAGAATTTAATATTCATGTAGTTTATTTCGATTGGTTTCATATCTTTGCACAAAGTGGGGCTGTTTATTTGTTGGTTTGAGCTGTATATTTTATAAATCTATTAGTAAGTCGTTAAGACTTCAAAGAGCTTCGATATGAAGTCCAAGAAACGAAAAAAAGAAATTCCTGGTTATTACCATGAAGCGAATCTGTCCTCTTCCTCAGAGCCACTACTGACTCCCTTCCTTCACTGGAGGAGGATGTGGACAAATACAAGCCGTATATGCTGACAGATTACCACAGGCGTTATCCTGAAGATAGGTAATTAATATGTGGTATTAATAGAAGGTAAAGACAAAAACAAACCCTTGGGAACGAGAGATACTATGAATTTCAAAGATTTGTAAAAGGAATAAAAATAAATAAATTTAAAATAGCTGTTGTCTTTGACAAGCCTAACTTAACCAACGCATTCCTAGTCAATTCGCCATTTCATAAGGATCAACACATTGCAGCATCCATACCGGCATCATCTACGGAACTGACGGGGACGGCTAATTTTATTTGTCCCTGTGGACATGTCTAACAAAAAAGAAAAAATAATAATCACATAACCCTTTCAATATCAGTAATTAAAAAAAAAAAAGTGTGAGACGTAGGTATATAATGAAAAAAGTCAAAGTTGATGATATCTTACTTTCCAGCCGACTCAGACAGTAGTTATAACTTCTGTCAGCTCGACATCTCTTCCTGATTTTTTCTTCCTCAAGATGTGGAGGATGCCAGTGCTGCCCTACATCTCCCCGTTAAAGCAGTGCTTCCGGTGTCTCAGGTATGGACATTTAGGAAAGTTCTGCAAGAATGCAGAATGGTGTTCCATTTGTGTTGAGGGTCATGGTTTCAAGACTTGCACCATCAGTGTCTATAAAGCAATATGTGGACATTGTAAAGGGGATCACATTGCTAGAGCAGCCCCGTTAAACAAAAAAGAATAAAGAAAAAGGCCCTGGGGAGATGCTCCACAGCAACCCAAAATTCAGATAATTTGTACTTTCGATCTATTGAGGTACATTTCTTTTTAAGTATGTACAAATTCGGTACATATTGTGTACATTAGCGTTATGCTTAAAAACATTACTAAACAGACTGGGTCGGCCATGGAGCATGACATAATATTATATTCATGAGATAGGTAATTAAAGAAAATACTTGGCTTCGGCCTTTTGAATATTATATTCTAGCAAAAAAGCACAGAAGACTTGTCTGTGGCCTACCTTTTAACCTGTGTTAGAAATTTAACACACATGGCAGTATGGACACAGTTCCCTTAACCTTTCCCTACGCTACAAATTAAAAAAAAACTTAGCAATCTGTCTTATTGACAGCTGACATTTTCTTGCTGCAGTGATGCAGTCATAATGCTAAGTACTAATTTAAGGTCAATGCAAACCAACTAAGGTTTAATTTAAATTGTCACTGCGTTTATTTGATTCTGTTCGTTTCGACATAGTGGCTGAGTTTCAGAACAAGATAACAATATATTGAATTAAAGCATATTAGAATAGTCTTTACGGCAACGCTATGTGCTACTGAATTTTAAGTAAGAGAACTTTAAAGAAAATTCAATAACGGATCACTACCACAGTATTGTTAAACGTATGTATAGGTAAGTCTATCGGCATCACAAAGAATATTATTATACAAATGACTACTATCCTATTTTCATATATTATAGTTCCCTTGTCCTTTGTGCAGGATGTCGGAGCTAACTCTAAATGTTTTTACACTTAATTGTTGGTAAGTTAAAATTATGAATAAGTGCGATTGAAGTTTGGTTGAATACCTACACTTGTAAAACATACAAATTTCACTGGGTTGCAGGGGTATACCATGGGTATCAAAGAAACGTAACGAACGGATGCAGGCTATCGCCTCTTATCTACGAACGGGTCCTCATACTCTAGTGTGCCTACAGGAAGTCTGGAGTGAACAGGACTATAGTTTTATAAAAGAACAAGTGAAAGAAAAATTACCATACTCACATTACTTTTATAGGTTTGTTTATATTTATGGATACTATCAAATAGCTTAATAAAATAACTTATTTTTTGTATGTTTGTTGTGCAAGTCATTAACCGCTGATATGCTTTGGCATGGATCCATGCTCAAAATGTGGATATCTTTTTGTATTTCTTTTAAGTTTAATTTTATGGACTACATCATAATCAGAAAAGACTAGAACTTGGTACTTTTTTGACCTCCTGATCAATAATTTAGGGTAGATTAGTGATTTATTGCATTAAGCCAGCTAATAATATACTTGAAAAAACTGTGATGAATCAGAAATCAAAATCACTTATATTTGCAGTGGAGTTCTTGGCTCTGGGCTATGTGTGTTCTCTAAATGGCTGATTGAGGATGTGTTCTTCCACCAATGGCCACTCAATGGCTACATCCACAAAATCCACCATGGAGACTGGTTTGGGGGAAAAGGCCTTGGTTTGTGCTGTATTCGTGCAAAGGACAAACTGGTTAATGTTTACTGTACTCATGTATGTATTTTTTTAAATGGCTTATTAGTTAAATACAGAAACACACATTGGCCCCATTAATTATTTTTAGCTCTGAATGTGTTGCATTACTCATACTACATTAAAAAGTTTGTGAATAATACAGGTACATCTTACCTTTTTGTTCTGTGTTTAACGGATCTTCATTATATAGTTACATGCTGAGTATGATAAAGATGACATCTATCTCACTCATCGGGTCTTGCAAGCTCACTCTGCAGCAGAATTTGTGAAAATAACATCTGCTTCAGCTGATATTGCCATCCTTGCTGGAGACATGAACACTGGGCCTGGAGAGTTGTCTTACAGGTATGTATGAAACTTACTAGTTAAGATTAATATTTATACCCACCTTATTCCACAAAACTTTACAAGTGTGCAAACTGCAAACCAGCAATATTGCCTACTTTTTCTATGGAAAACCTTAGAATTTTTCTTATTGTACAGTATGCTTGTAAAGTTTTGTAGGCTAGGGGGCTGGACTGACCAATTTGATCTAACAATATATTTGGTTCTTATTCTTTATGTTACAATTAATGTATCATAGAAATAAATACACTAAAAGCATTTAATTTGCCTTTGCACTCATAGTGTAAAGAATAAAGTTACTTATTACCATGCATATAACATATACAATGTATATTTATTACAGGTTGTTAACTGAACTACCATCACTTATTGACCCATGTGATTTGGTATATACTAATACCAATCCTAGCATGAGAAGGGCTTCAGGAACCAGTGATAACGGAAACAACAGTTATTCTAATATTTATCAAGTTAATTTAAGTCCCGAGGGCAAGAGAATTGATCATATATTGTACCACCTCAACTCAAAGTGGGAGGTAAGTTCACTGAAGCATAATTATTTGATTACAAGTATTACAACAGTAAGAAAACTTACTTTACTTTCCTTACATTCATATGCAGCAACATACTTAGAATATTTTTTAATACTTATATTTATTTTATTTTAGGCTCACATTTTGAACTTCGGTAATCCGCTTGAGGACAGGGTACCAGGGCAGTCTTATTCATATTCAGACCACAATGCGGTTTCCCTCGAGCTATGTTTATCGCAATCAGAAAACTCAGGCGCAAAGAAAAACTGCAAACAGGATGGTTCACTAGACGACACAATATTACAAGCTTATAAAGTCTGTGAAACAGCTGCATCTAACTTAACCAAATCAAGAAAACTGTATCTTTTAGCAGGAGGACTAATTTTCATGTTCTTATTAGGCTCTGTAGGTTATGGGCCCAATTATATGGTTATTGACATGATGAAAATATTTATTACAGGCGTTTGCTTTTATTATCTGATAATGGGCACTGTTTGGTACAGAATCGAAATGAATAGCTTGAGAGCAGGTATGGGTGCTCTGGACACTTACCTTCAAGGAAGGATTTTGAGGAATAATGTAAAGACAACATCTGATTAAGATATTGTGACTGCAGCAAAGAAGGCTATTATCATATTAAAGAAGCTTTTTGCAGCTACTTGTAGCTTGGAAATTTTGACTTAATGCTCAATAATTAGATAGTATCATGATATTTATGATTAGTAGCCAGTTTATAGTCGCGGTATGTAATGGGTCTGTTACACAATCAGTGATGACTGACGATTACGGAGGGCATACTCTTCTATACTCGTCTGTAGTCGCCGATTATCGTCTATGATCGCCAGTGATCCATGAGTTTTCGGTTTTTCGGGCACGCTTCTAAGGGAAATTCCAGGTACAGTACAACTAGTTTCCTAATATAGATCGGCAATCATCGTTTTTGTATGAAACACGAGTGACAGATATACTGTCAGTTGCGAGTGCAAGGGTGATAGAGATAGCCAGCCGAACTCTATTCAGAAGCTGGGAGTACTGTAGTTGCGTTGATGTGCCTACACGATCGCCGATTATTCATTTGCCGGTGAATAGTTAAATAATATTAATTCTCGCATGATGATCGTGCCGATTATAGACGATCAGACGATCAATATCGCTGATTATGTAGTAAGGCGTAAAGGTTCGCCACTTTTGGACCCGAACAGATTTAAAATCAGAGTTGAATAGTGAGTGCTGTGCCTTTTTATTACTTATAAATTGAACTTCAGTATTTTATCATGTAAGTTTTAAAATATAATCCTAATAATGTCTACTTATAAATAAAAACCAGAAGCTTTACTTTAATATTCTTCTCGATTTAATGTTGCAGCTAAAGATTGCCTTAAGAATGTTTAGGGATATTTATTGACAGGGCCTCTATTCCACTTTGCTTCAACCCACCCATGTTGATTTTGAAACCATATTGCTGTTTTACGATACGACCGCCTTTCAAGCAAATGAGAGCTACCATAACATGGGTGTCACGCACTTGTTTCTATCGCGAAAATATCTTCGTGATTTTCATGTAATTTATCGCCACTTTTATATAATATGAAGTATTTATCCACTCGCCTGTGTCGTCACAACTCGTCAAATATTTATGGCTTTCGATGCATTGTTGTTTTCAGGGAGTTCCATTTTCGTGGAAATTTTCTGTACCTACTAAGTACTATCAACATCCCAATTGTTTGATGCTTTTACAGAAAGTTTCAAAAATAGTACGTCACTGTGACACCGGAGATTCCCCAGCCTAACACCAACCAAACCAGCCTAACATGACCTTAGTAAAAGTTAACCGTTTTCAAGTTATGTCAATTTAAAGCTTTTTCTTATTTTTCATCTCTGACACTGTAAGTGCCCGCATTTACTTGGATAGCTTTAGAATTTGGTTCTTTTATTCGAGTGAAGGAAAAGAAAAATAATAAAAGGCATAACTTGAAAACGGTGCAACTTTTACTATGGTCATGTTAGGCTGGTTTTGTTGTCTTAGGCTGCGGACTCTCTCCGGTGTCACTGTGACGTGCTATTTTTGGGACATCCTGTATAAGCACCAAAAAATTGGGATGTTGATAGTACTTAGTAGGTACAGATTAATTCAGATTAAGTACAGAAAAATTTAACTCCCTGAGAACAACAAATTATCTCCGGTGTCACCGGGACACCCTGCGCCTCTGTCAACACGGTAAAAACAATAACGTATTTGACCTGTTACGTAATCGTATCTCACTCGGCCGCCATTACTGTCAAGTAAATAAGAGCTATCAAAACGGTGACAATACGATAACAGATCAAAGACGATATAGTTTTTACTGTGTTGAATAGAGGCCCTGTATGTCTGTCTAACAGTGTGATAAGATAACATTTAACATTCCACTTAAAACTGTTTTGGAGGCCTAGATAAGGTGCGTAACGCTGACGTAAGCTATTTTCGAAACCTGGCTAAATGTATGGAATTGACATAAGCGACCGACGCGACTGATCGTCAGTTTAAGTTGCGACCCGACCGTTGCTTAAAATACGGCGCAGAGATGCGAGCAATAATTTGCCGGCGGCGGCGCGCTGACCCAGCAAGGTCGTCTTCGTGGCGGCGCTATGAGGGCGTCACCATATTTTTCCAGCTTTTAAAACAAAAGTTTACATACCTACCTGTTTCCCAGAGGGCTATGCAGAGACCACTTTTTTCCACCTGCTGCGATCCTGAAAAATCGCTTTCGCTTCTTCCACGTTCATAGATCGAGTCATGGATGCAAGTCGGTTTCGGGTACTAAGATTCGGCCCTGTTCCAGTATTCTGCCTATGTGATCCGAAAAAGTACGCTTAGGGTGGCGATGGCGCCTTCCGACCCTTCCGACACTTTTGCTCCGTATATCTCTTTTGTCAATTTACTTTTATCCTTCATTTCAAAACATTCCAAATGACCGAACCATCAAAGCATGCCCTTTCAATCTTACTCACTACATCTTATTTTAGTCCGTATTTCTCTCTGGTCTTTTCATTCCTTACTCTATCAGTTTTACATCACACATACTACGCAAAGAGCGCATTTAAACTGCATTTGTACGACTTTCATGTTTGTCCTGCCACACCCAAAATTCACTACCATACATCAGAGTAGGGGCCAACACTCCATTGTGAACAGCCACTCGAACTTTTTGTGAAATGCTCCTTCTGCTCACAAAGGAGTAAGTATAGGGCGACATTAATGTGATTGCCTGCATTTCCCCTCCCCTCAACATCCTTCGTACACTTACCATGTCTTATACTTTCCAGGGACACAATTTCACTCTCTTGCTCTACTAATTCACCATTCAATATTTATCACGCACTCAGTCATCTCCTCTGGTCTTGGCAACATTTACTTTAATCTCCTTTTGCTTAAATCCCTCGTTCATTGCTGTCACCACCTCCTGCAACTCAAGTACAGATTACTGCGCAGTTAATGTAGAGCTGAAAATGCTGCTGCTGTATATTGTTGATAACTTTGACACGACACATTAATTTGAGGAAGTAGCAATAACAGCAGGAGCTACCGCGAATGTGGATATTGTAGATGTACCTTAAATATCCGGCCTGGTTTTTATGGACTCTGCGAGGATTGCAGCTCAGGAAGTGCTTTTCGTTCGAGGTATGAATCAGTTTGTCTGATTAAGCCCATGAACCGAGTCTCATAATGCCGTAACGTTTGATCGAATGGTTCGTCAGTCGCTCACGGCGCGGCGTAGCGCGGGTCGACGCCGGCGCGGCGCGCATATCTATGTCGCGTATTTTAAGCAGCGGTGGGGTCGCACCTTTATACCTAATTATCCGTTAATCCATTTTCAAGTTTTCGAAAACTTCTAACGTTAGCGTTATGCATCTTGTCTTGTATTTCATTATTGCCAGTTGGTTATTTAAGTAACATTATGCTAATATGTTAAGCTAATATAAAATAATTAATGTTTAAAATAATTTTATTTCCATAAATATATACTTGCTTAAATAAAAGTAAATATTATTACTGGATTATAACCTCATTTTCAGCGTTAAGGTCCGCTGACGGTAACGGCAGACAATACTACTGGTGTGTATGTATTTCTATAAAGCACCGCTCGACTGTAACCGGACGCGTCGCTGACGCCCGATCGCCGGCCAGAGACGGCAACGGCAGGATAAAGTACCTCCCGTAGCCGACCGCAGAAGCCAGCAGCAGTTGGCAACGGCAGGCGTCGCTAACCCCCGACCTACTGGGTCTGCAGTAGTGACGCTGCCGTCCGACGCCTGCTGAGAGCGGTCGGGTGCGGAAACGGCCGCAGACGGCAGCAGGCATTGGACGTTTACCGTTGTCGTCTGCAGTCGGCTGAAGAGTGACGCCTTAAGGGTAAACAATGAAATAACATTACTGATAAAGAAATAATTTTAATTCTAAAACTTAACAAAGTTACCATGCCATTCATTATGGTAAATATCACAATTTATAACATAATATATTAAGATATATTAAGGTCAATATCGCAGATCGTAAGTTAATATTTATATCTAATTACTTTTCTTTTATATGGGTTATTCATAAATCTTCAAAACATTTCACTCGATTGCTCCGCAGCTTCTTTGGTTAGATAAAAAACTGATTTGTTCCTACTCGCTTGTCCTAAGATTAACCGCAAAGAGGAAGTTTAAAGGCTCCGAGGCAGACTGACAGACCAAGAGTGACGCAGCTATTTGCAAAAACGAGAAAAAAAAAATACATCTCTCATTCTTACAGATAGCTGCGTTCATCTCAGCCTTTCAGTTCAACTGTTGGTCTGAAAAATGTTCATCTAAACATCTACACAAAACTTATAAAAACTTATTGTGATTAAGAAATTATTCCGTTACATCCAATACCAAATAATATTATGCATTACATATACTTAAGGCTAATGAATGATTAAATATCAATACATTTCACATCCAGCAAAATGTTTAAAAAAATAATTATAATTTTTATATTATAAATTATAATATGTATAACTGTACTGCAGCCTTATACTCTAGGATCGAACTTCGGTCGCTCGATAGACTCGAGTAGTGGTTCCGTGTCGGAAGCAGATGCCGTGATAGCGGTGTCCACTGAGCCGTACACGGATGGTCTGATGTCCACGGGTGGGGGCTCCTGGACAGACAGGTTGGGCGCAGAACTACTACTGGTCGGATCACTCATTAACCGGGTGCTTTCGTCGGACCCTCTCGCCATGTGATACATGGATTTACCTCTTAACCGGCGACTGAATGAACTCCCTGTAAAAACAGCTGTGTTAATAAAAAGTTGATGCAAAATGGCACAATAATTGTGTTTGCTAAATGAACTCCTAGGACTGTTTTCTTTCTTAGCTTCATAATGTACTTATCATTTCATAGTCCACTCCCTAAAGATCTGACTGATTAGGTACATAGTTAGATAAAAATATAATATTGTATAGATAGATGAACCAACTTTGAAAAAGTAAAAAATAGGGTTAACTGTCCTTTTATTAGCCACCACTTGATTATTAATAATACCATGAACTCATAAAGAAATATTTCAAGCTAATATGAGTAAAGGTGATAATTCTATAACCGCTAGGTGCCAATAACTGATATTTTGGGAAAACAAGTGATCATAAGTATAAGTTATTTGGTAAGTAATCTAACACCTCTTATTTGAAACTGTTTAAAATCCCTTTAGCTTTTCAACACCATGATAATTCCGCAAACACATATCTGTATTTATACATACCATACATATCAAAAAAAACAACTCATTTATAAGTATAAGGGTGATTATTCGGCGTTTTAACCGCCGTCATTATTGTCTTCGCATATTATTCAAGATAAACTTTTTAATTGTCTTATGATTTTAAATTGAATTAATACTACCCCCGGGTCTGTTGACTTTAACATCAAAAGTTGCTGGTAATTATCATTGTTTTCGTCAATACATATATTGAAGACAATGACGGCGGTTGAAACGCCCAAATATTCACCCATAAAATATGTATGATCTGAACCAAACTAGCCAGCATCCGTGGCCCACATACCAACAACTCCAAGATGCTCAGAGATGTCGCGTTTGACGTCCGAAACATCCCACATAGCGAGAAAGGAGCCGAGGCACGAGGGCGAAGACTCATGCTCATGGCGGGACACGAATTGCTTGTATGAGAAGCTGTAGTGGTGCGCGATCGCCGCCAGAAACATCTCGATGCAGATGAGGAAGTCCTGAAAACAAGTGGCATATTATTAATGTTCTAAACTTTGTTATTATTAAATGAAAAGGCGAACAACAACATAGCCACCTGTTTGCGACAACTTTGTCACTTGAATATGGCTTTCTAACAAGTCTGTTCCTTTAATTACACAGTATCCTCACCTGAAGTTTGGAAGACAATATTTTTGTATCTGACTCTGATGTACCAGATAAGTGTGCTATTACTCCACAGTATACCAGGATATTAATAATCACACCTTGACTGCAAGGAAAAATTGTCTATTAGTTTTAAAAAGTTATTTCGCATAATGTAACATCAAAAGCTTTTTGTGCTGCCGATGCTCAAGTGATCGCAGGTTGCTATACTTGCTATATCTTACATATATTTTGTGTCAGTGTATGATGCAATGACGCACAGTGAATTCAAATCTAAAAAACAGTGGACATTGGACCAAAAGTGGGACTGATTACAAGAGTTTTTTTGTAATGACACAAATGTTGGTAGGCTAGCTGAAATTTAAATTCAATTATTAAACATTTGCAATAGCAAAACCTTCACTAAGAATATTCTGACCGCTTAGATTTCTTAGTCAACCATGTACAACAATTAAGTTAGGTAGCTACTGCCATAACTATGGTTATTACTACAAAAGACTTTTTACCAACAATTTAAATAGACCTGTAGATTAATTTAAAATATGTTACTTACAAGAAGGAGAAGAAAACAACAGCTTTTATGCACAAAAACTTTCCAATTGGCTTCATAGGTTTGAGCTCCTCTTTGTTAGCCCGGTAGAACAGCACGAGGCAATACATGGCCACAAATTGTGAGAGGTTATTAATAGCTATCATGTAAGGGAATGCTACTTTGGGGTTGAAATCACTCTCTCCATACACCCCACTAAGTTCACAGATCATAGAGATGACTGTTGTTACGGGCCGTACCACAGTGTACTGCAGGATACCATGTTTACAGTTGTGGACAAATTCACTGTACAGAAAAGAAATTGCAAACAATTAACAAATTAATGTTAACACACAATACAAACTAAAAAGCAGCTTATTTAAGACACCTATGCTTTGAAATTCATCAATATAGATCCTGTAGTTTTTTAGTAATTTGTCTGTGACATACGGACAGACATGATGAAACTATAAGCAAGTTGGCAAGTTTTCAAACACACAAATCGAGACCTATAAGAAATTCTATATTTTATGTTATCCTCGAGAATTCCAGTACACTTTTTTAAGTACACTTTTATAAGAATAGTTCAGACCTGAGTAGGTAGTCACTATAAAATAGTTTTTTTATAATTTCATTTTTAATGTGTGTTATAGACACTAAGCATACCAAATAAAATATATGTATGATGATGATGAACAATATATACTTGGTATAGTACATTCAGTAGTTAAAACTACCTTTATTGATATAACACAGAACTCATGAGGTTATATGATACTGATTTTACATCATTTAATTAGATATTTACATAATGAACAGTAAATGAAATTCAAGTAGAATTCATATAAAAAATAACTTGTCTGATAACTATTAACTGATTATAACCAGTTTTAGGATATTAAATATCAATTAAGATGTAAGTAATCAATCATTTACCGTCCCATTTCCCATGGAGTGAGGCAACACAAAGGAAATATGTGATAAACTTGTGGTTTAGTCTCTAGCAGAGCTTCCAAGTCTTGATCTTCATTTAGGTAGTTTAACAAATACTTCATGAAGTTGTATATGACATATGCCTCATAACATTCTCTTAAGGAATCCATGTAAATAGATTGTTCTGGGAACTCTAAACCAAGCCATGCATTTAGAGCATAAATTGGAACCATCCATAGTATCCTGAAACAATATACATTTAATAAATTCAATGTGAAGCCAAGTTTTTGATGTAAGTTATGTTTACATACCTTATAATATGCTTTTGCAAGGAGGGTTTTGTATAATGTATCACATGTTGGGTTATCTGCCATATCGAGATTGGCAACGCCAAGAGAACGAATCCTCCTCCCACCAATGACCCCTGATCTGTTTTCGTGAATCCGTTGTTTATTGAGTGAGCTATCAATATTGGCACGATCACAATAATGAGCATCACATACAAAGCTACCAGTAGCGGTATAATCCATAACCGCCATTTGCTGAAGAAAGTTAATACAGAGTAAGAACACATCTTGATTTAGTTTTTCACATGATAACTATTGAGGTAAAGAACACAGTCGCAGCATATTCTAGGCCCGCAAATTCCAAGGAAGACGTGTTGCAATCCAATTTAATGCGAGTTACGCTAATCAAATGTATGATATCTGGTAAACAAAAAACGAGGAATTTATGTGGCGATTAATCAACAAAATTCAATAATTATTTATTATTTTATTTAGACGCTATGTAATCGAATCAAATTCACATCAAATTGACTTGACTGACTGGACCACAGATTATAAGGTAAGGAGGAGGGGAGTCTTTAAACATAACTTAATTATCTGTGTAGTGTCCAATGACCACAGATTATACGGGTATGTAAAGAATATCATCACAAGTCTACGTCACCAGTCTAGTCGTACTTTGTAAATCGAAGTTCGAAGTTCGTTAGCTTCATCCCTGTCACCTTCTCTCAATTTAGTCTCGAATAACGAGTGACAGGAATGAAGCTAAGGTTACTTCGAACTTTGTTTTTCTCAAGGGCCTCAGATTATATCGCTATCATCACTGCAGCCAACTATGGGCTTCAGCGAAAAGATTCGTTTTGGCATCTCAATACATTTATTATTTATTTATTTATTTATTTATTTAATAAGTACAATTATAAAAACTAATAATTAAACATTGCCCCACATCTCTTTGGATTACATGAGAGAATGAAAGAAAAGACACATGTCCATGAACTTATTTATTTAATAAGTCCATGGATGGTCTATAAATACATCTTAACAGGAGTGAAGCCATTAAATAATGAAATAGAATTAGAAACTAAACACAAATACTCTTCGAATCCTGCTGATGCGGCCTCATTAGGGTCACACTGGGAAATAATCAAATCTAATAATATTATGTTGGTCCAAAATGCCTTCAAACCATACGGTACGATCAATTGGAATAGGCCACTAATCATTCTTATTAAAGTAGATTACAAAAGAATTTCACGGGATAAAACAACTATTCGTCACAATTCCGACCGCGAATTATTAGGCTGCTTTCACGACGAGGCTTGCTTGCGATAAAATAACGACCAATAATGTGGGGTATGATATCATTTGTAATGCAATTAAAGTAAATTCACATCACGCCTTCAATTTACTTCTACAAATCGCTAGTGACATCATAGCAACATGGTTGAGAGACATGCCATTAATTTTGAACTACAAAACATAGCATTTTCAATCGCGGCAAATTTTAATATATTATAGACGCAAGGACTTTAAGTTGTGGAACTGGATTCCACTACTTAAAGTCCTTGTGTCCTTGGTAGTTAAAATAAAGCAATAATTTCGAAAATTCGAATCAACTTTGGATGAAAAATGGTGCGAAGGTGGTGCAACCAAAATTATTGAAATATCGTAATGTTTGTATAGGTATTATCGCGTCAGCCTCATAGGATAGTGAACCTTTAAACCTGTTTGAGAAGTGGTTTTTATCTTACTTATCGATATAAAATTAACATCCGGACATTAAAGTTATTAATGAAATGTCAGAAAAGATTGAAATTTAATAATTTTGAGGCACACGATTTAACACTTCTGATCTTATTACATTGATTACATGTTTGTATATTTTATAAAATATTATGGCAATGACCCTTTTACGCGATTCGCGCTAGTGTTGCAAGTTAATAAATATATTTAGAAAAAAATTAAATCACAGGTGTAGTGTTGTGTGGTGCCGTAGATATATTTTTTCTGTACGAATCATGATCAAAATGGGATCGCTGTAGATAAAATCCTATTATTTAATTTAACATATCAAAGCTTTTAACAGTGTACATATAGTATAATAATGTCCTATCAGTCCAAGTTTATAGTGGGGATCGACTTATTTGTGCATTTACAGTTATACGCGTAACACGAATTTGTGCATCGAGTTCTGAGCATCGAATTAGGCCACATAGCGATCTCTCCCTAAAATACCGCTGGCTGTCGACGTATCAAGTTAAACGTGAGCTTATAATTTGTCTACATGTTAATAAATTATCTTAGTGCGCGGGATAAGTGATTAGGATATTGGATGAATACGATTGATAACGTTTATGGATAGTTTAGCGTGAGTCGATAATTCGTATGTTTTTGTAAATGGGTCACCTCGCCATTCTTTTACGAGCGAAGTTGTATTGTGAGTTGATCGCGAGGCACTGGTCGTTGTTTTACTGATCACCTGTCTGTATTATTGGTTTACGTGTTGATTAAGATGTTTGTGTTTTATTTTGAAGTTGTATGTGGCGGGAGAGTGATGTCCAGAAAGGCCGCGACCTGGTAATGTGATGTCATCAAAAGGGGAAACAGAGGCCGATTCAGGCACCGTGTCGCCGAACCTGACTTTAGTCAAAAATGAACCGGTTAGTAATTTAGTAACAATCTCTTTAGTATAAGGTATGAATGAGGTTTTAGGTCAAAAAAACCTGATGTGAAGTGAACAGTAAATGATTAGTTTTTGTAAAAAATATTTGTAATCATCGTAGTTGCAGTCACAAATACAAATAACCTTGTTATAATATATAGAGACTGTTATACCTATTTCTAGTGATGTTGTATTTTTAGCAGCCAGGTACCTTAAATGCAAACATTGTTTGATAACTTCTTCACTTAGCTATAATGTGGCTTTTCAGAAAAATACTGACAATGTTTATACCTATTGTGCAATGAGATTCATACCAGGTACCTGCATCCTAGGTACAGTACCTACTGATGTTCATGTTATTAGCTGTTATGGTGACTTATTTTCTTTATATACATCAAGATTCTGAATTCTCAAGGATTAATCTATTCAAACATTGCTTTATTAGTGCCTACTTGTTTATTTGTAGCGGTCAAACATCCTTACTTGGGTACTGGAAACAGGTATAATTAAATATTGCCATGCAAATTTACTGAAGTAATTATCAAGTTTTATATATGAAAATTTCTCATCTATTATTATAATTTTACCACATCATGTAAACAAGGTATTAGAATGAACCTTCCCAAGGAATTTAAGCAGTAACCTAAGTATTTATGTTTTGTCTTTTATTGATTTACATGTTGGTATTCAAGTAGGTAATGTTGTTATGCTTTGGGACCTTTTCATTTTTGTTGTATGGGTCCTTGATCATTACTTATTAATATCAATTAGTTTTAAACTTTGCAAGGTAACAAACAATACAAGGTAAAAGAAGAATGCACACTAAAATTTTGTTGTTATTTGAATCAGATAAGGTAATTTAGCATAAACTTTGCCTCTGTGGGATATATGATAAAAATAACTTATCCTTTTTTATAGCGGTGCCTTGTGACACTTTCAACATGCAAATGTCATACATGTTCAAATAGATTTTTTATTTTATTTAAATGTATTCATAGGTCCTGAGGTTTAATTTTGGTTGCACAGAACCTAATTTAAAAAATGTTACATGATACTTGATTAAGAAATATAGTAAAATATAGTAAGTGAGTTTTGTGTATGAGTGTAGTTAGTGTAAGTTAGTGTAATATTAGTAAAGTATTGTCGTGTGTTAACAATATCATTAATATCATTTGCTATTACTATTTCCATTTGTTTACTCGCTAATCCATTTTTAATGAAAATAAGGAATGTTATTCAATAACCTGTTTTTACTAACTGAATCACAGTACCTGAATTATCCCAGGATTATGAAATTTAAGATCTTGTACATATAATGATAAATTTGATTCCTGATCATGAAGCAAACTAAACCTAGCGAAATGATGCTTTGATATCACATGCCAGTCGGAAATTATAACTTTTTAATGTCATGGTTTTTACAATGGATGGACTTTTTATTTGTTTGAAGATTATAATGGGGAAAGTCAGTTTAGACAATCTACTGTTAACAGAACATCAAGGTCATTTAAGTTCGTTCTTATAACATTTTCTAATAGGTTTATAAAAATAGAATTCTAAAACAAATAAAGAGTTTACATCCCATGCAATGCCATACAGCTACACAACACTATTCAATCTCTGCATGCTTTTTGATGGTATTACAATTTTCCCCTTAAAACCTAGGATTGTCCTTAGATCAGAGGTATTATAAGAAATGATAATGCTAAGGAAGTCATCATTCATTCAAATCGGAATCTTGAAATAATTCATAGAAGTGGTATGTGATATAATAAATAAACATTATATGTTCAACAGGCAACTACAGCAAGTAAAGAAGAGACTCCTAAAAGGGGTAGCACGCTGTTGAAATGTACAACGTGCAACACATTTAGCACGCTAAGCAGCCGTGCCCTCACCGCACACATGGCGCAGTGCTCCCCCGACAACAACAACGTGGCGGCGGCGCAGAACGCCGACCGGCCGCACCGGAAGCTGTTCGAATGCGACGTCTGCAACATGAAGTTCTCCAACGGCGCGAACATGCGCCGCCACAAGATGCGGCACACCGGCGTCAAACCGTACGAATGCCGCGTGTGCCAGAAGCGGTTCTTCCGGAAGGACCATCTCGCCGAACACTTCACGACACACACGAAGAGCTTGCCTTACCATTGCCCAATATGTAACCGAGGGTTCCAGCGCCAGATCGCGATGCGTGCGCACTTTCAGAACGAACACGTCGGACAGCACGACCTCGTCAAAACTTGCCCTCTCTGCAGCTACCGCGCGCCTACTATGAAGAGCCTTAGAGTTCACTTTTTTAATAGGTAACTGTGACATCATTTTACATTCGTCACCTGCACACGTGAAAATCCGTGCAGTTATGTCAAGATGTGTGCATTTTATCAGTAATTATTAATAGACTCAAATCAGGGACCAGACAAGTATTATACATATTTATAAATTAGACATAGCTCCAATTTCGAAGCAGTTTGGCTACTATCGTAATTTCTAAATTCAATGGATATGTATGATACTAATTGAATCATTTAGTTAAGCCTGCAATCAATCACTTTATTTCTATAGATACCTCAATGATACCCGTAATACATAACTGTACCTATATAGCGTTCACAAAAGTAAACACCCGATTTGGTTCTTGATGAAACAGGTGCATTGTTAACCCTCATATTCTTTCCAGACACGGTATAGACCTGGATAATCCAGGCACCGGCAACAACTCTGTTTCCCTGTTAGCTGCGGGTATCGCCAACGCGGCGTACGCCGACGGCTCGATGGACGCCAGCGCCATAAACGCTCTCGGCGCGTTGGGCTCTGGCCTCTCTGTCTCTGTTGCTGCAGCTTACTCTGACAGCGGCGACAGTAATGGCGCCCGCTCTGTGGACAACGCAACTCCGCCCATGCATTACCTGACCCCACATGTAGAAATATCTATGGCCGATAATGAAACATTCTCGCCAGGACAATCTAACCATAACTCCGGTTAGTATACGAACTTGGTAATCTCACATATTGACCAACTCTTAAGTCTGAATGGGCATGTTATGGATCTCCACTTATCTCATTAAATCTATACTTTATTTAGTTGATGAAGGGTTTTAGATTTCCTGCAGCAGCTGTGATTCTAAATTTCTTAATGGGTTACATTTACAAACATAATGGTGACATAATGGATTTAATCTGATGTTATTGTATAGTTAAGTATGAAAAGATGTATTCTTTTTCACCTTATTTCAATAGAGGAAGGTGCAGAACTGTATTCATATTTTTGTAATCTCCGTACACTTAAGTAGTGAGATACATTTGAGGACTTACGCTGACGTCCTCTGTTTGGGATGCTGTGCGGCTGCAGCAACAATTGCCATCCCAGCCAAATTTTATTTCAAGGATTACCTATTTTATTAACAGGTGATAATTCTACAATCACTACATACCAGGGTTGGTTCACACTGTATATATCTGTGGACGTGTTTGTGATAAATTGGTTTTGTTGTAGATTCTCGCATGAACGGCGAAGGGCCCAGTTCCCCGCAGTCGGGTGACAGCGCGGGCGCCGTGGCGAGCAGCTCCCTGTCCGCGCAGCTGCCGGCTGGCATCACGCCTTCCATCACGCTTATACCCATCAAACAGGTAACTTTATATATCTTCCATACATATCATGTTCCATGAATGACTGACTGCCGTATCCATTGTTTTTATTTATCTCTCAATAGCCCTAAGGTTAATTGGAAGAGATCCCTTAAAGGAATAAGCTCGCGTTTGTACGTAGTACACTTTGTATGATTCTTTTAAAAAATAAAGGGGTTTTTGGTTCCCTAGGGGTGCGCTAAGAACGGTTTCTAGAATGGGGAGAAATATGGGGAGTATCAGATAACTAATTCCGCCCGAACGAAGTCGCGGTCGTTCTCTAGTCATGAACGAATGAGTCCTTACGCAGTAGTAGTAGGTTTTTTCACCACCCTTTTCCTTCATCATGGATATCATGGATAGGGATGTTTGGCAGTGAGTCGTCCGTCCTGCATGAGTAATCTACGCATAAATTTACCTACGCTTAAAAAAGGTGCACCTACTGTACAAAAATACCGTGATATTGTAAACTATTTATAATTATAATGTAATGATGTAAACCTTTTTCTTGAAAAAAATATACCTTGCCGAGTTTCTTACGCCGGTTCTTCTCGGGGCAAAGGTTTTATTTTTCGAACCGGTGGTAATGCTTTTTGACATTCATAGGTGCATTATATTATGCCTAAATTGAAGAATAAAGAACTTTGACTTTGACTTTGACTTTTCATCTTAAGAGCATCGGAAAATGTATAGTGGGGTACAAAGATAATATTAAGTAAACTCTTTTTACTCTACTTATTTGGTAAATTTAGAAAAATCAATAGTACATAGCAGCTGCTGGAGTTCGAACTAGTTTACCTTACGATCACGAGTAGAAAACAGTTCACTGGCGCTCCATCCAACATGAACTACTGTATCCTGTATCCTGTTGTTTAACCCCAATCCTAACATGTAAGGGTGTTATAAGCTTAAGCCCTTTGGCACCGTAGTGCCACAAACAATAGACGTATTTTTATTAGTTAGTGTATGGATTTGTTAAGGGTTTTTTTCTTAGCCAGTTTTGTCGGAAATCGCTCAGGCAGTTTACCGAGTTATTAGCTAAAAAGCAGTGGTCGCAATTAAGTCAGGGATTTTACATTTTAACTATAATTGCTAAAGCAAAACTGTTGAAGTATGATGCGAGGAAAAAACTAATGAATACTGAGATGATGACGATGTGTAGAAAAAGGAAAAAGATAAATGGGATAAGGGCAAGGAGACGATGATTCTGGTTCTTTGCTGAAAGAAACTAAAATGCTAAAGAACTCTACTGAGCAAAAGCCACTAAAGCAAAATAATTACCAGGCTTTGGATTACATTGAATGATCAAATTAGTATCAGGAATGAAAAAGGGCTTGCAAGTAAATCAGTTGGTCCTGTATGGATTCGACTTCCGTAGACTATCAAGTCTGAGGTGTACTGTTAAATCATATTGCCGATACCAACTGCATAGCTATCCATACTCTGGCAACATAATGTGTGAAGCGCTAGTAGATTCACTTCGTATTACCGACGTGTGAGAGAGCCCTCATGTGGCCAATTTACTGAATATATTTTTGAATTTTGGAATTTTAGTTGCAAAGTTCTGTCTAAAGTACTAGGATTATATTCACTAAGTCACTATATATTTACTGTTTCTTTATTAGCTACTAACGGCCCGCCCTCGCTTCGCTCCGGTTTAAACAAATATGAAATAGCCTATGTAAATCCTGAATAATGTACCTGTCAAATGCTGGAAGAATTTTTCGAATAGGTTCCGTGGTTCCAAAGATTATCAGATTCATTGAGCAGGCATCAACTGACAAAATTCGCACTGTAAATAACTATAATAGTAAATATTCGTGTCTTTCAAATTTCGTAATTTAATCAACATCTGCAAGTCAATGATT
Organism: Acleris sparsana; assembly: GCA_923062465.1. Taxonomy (NCBI): domain Eukaryota; kingdom Metazoa; phylum Arthropoda; class Insecta; order Lepidoptera; family Tortricidae; genus Acleris; species Acleris sparsana. Next base: position 6,449,593 of record OV281289.1, read on the forward strand.
CGACGATACGGTGAGTTCTAGACATCCTATGCTCTGATATCTGTCGAATTTAAAAAGTAGGTTACAAGGAGAAAGTTCGAATCTTAGCGTATCTAATGTAACAATTTGCAACGAATTCCAGTTTTTAATCTCGCAAGTCTTGCATTAATTTGGTAAGGATACAAATTAAGTCCATGAAATGTCCAGTTTGCTATGGTTATGAATAATCTACAGTACCTAAATAACAATCACTAACGATGAAGTTTAAACAAATCTCATCAACGGACATGTTGTACGACAATAATAGCAATAAATGGCGACTGATTGCCATTCGGCGAGCGTAAAATATTAGTTTTTAATTACGCGTACATGTGAGGATAATTTGCTGAAATACAAATTTTAAAATTGCAGCTCGGTAATACACTTCTCTCCCGGGAAAATTTATCGCATACTGGCTTTGTGGATAGAACTTTTTATGACTGATATTGCGATATATCTATGTGCGATTTCGAGATTGTTTTTATTTTGGTTTATTGAGAGACAACAACAAAGTAACTTATACAAAATGCTTATCTACAGTATGCCTAATTAAACATTATATATTTAGTTTAGAAATTTAAACCGTATTAAAATAAATAACTCCATAGAAAAGACCCAGCTAGGGCTTATTAAGCTGTTAGATTGTTAAGTTAACAATAACAGCTTTCTTAAATAACCAACAGACTACACGGTTATTGTAGTATACTGTATAAATAACCCTACTTCTGACGCATTTGGGTAAAAACTGCCAAGTTATGATCAAAAGTAAATTGGGTCGTATTTAGTGCCAAACTTCGCACCTCTTTAGAATACATTACTTTTGGTGGCAATACGAACTTTGCTTATTTTTTCATGTACGAATTTATGGGTAGATGGATTACTGGATCAAGTCATTCTTTGAATTCAATGGCCACAGTGTATGAATATTAACCAATTAGACATTGACATAAAAGATCCGTACGATTTGCAAAATGGGCAGATTCGAAAGTATGACATTCAACCTCCACCCGGACTGGGTAATGCATTTATAGAATGAGTTTGCATCATTTTGTAGTGCCTATGTTTAACTTCCACCATTACAGCCTTACAATCTTAATTCAATACAAATCTTCATGATATTGGTTGTGTTTAATTCCCTATTTCCATCACTTCCAGGAACCGAATACACAAGAGGAGTCCGGCGGCGGCGACTCGCAGGGCGAGGCCAACGGCGACAAGCGCGGCGTGTCCTCGAGCCTATCGTCGCTCATTAAGGTATCGCCGCTCAAGAGCTTACTGCGCGAGGATCTGCGCCGGCGCATCTCGGCCCGCGGCCGCGCCAGGGGCTCCAATGTGAGTTCATTAGTATCGCTAGATATCGAATAATGGGGCTGCTAAGACGGTCGCCAACTCGCTCTTCCGACAACGTAACCTTGCTCTAGACTGAACGCGTAGACAATTTTCAGCAACAAAACGAATTTGCCGACGGGCTTGGCGACAACACTCCGACCTAGGTCGCACCGTCGGAGGCTTGTTGGCGGCCGTTTAGCAGGCCCTTAAGGAGCTTGTTTACCTAAGGTTCCGGGCTGGTGCTGTTGGGTGTTAAGGAAGCGGACCTATTTAAATTATTAAAGCGATCGATGACCTATTCGATCGCTTTTTATCGATATTACACTTCGAAATTAACTAAGTACCTGCCTAAATAGTCAAATGGAACGAGTTGCCTTAAAATGTAAGTGACATGTGTAAACACGCTTACACGTTTGTCTAAATAAATTTGCTAACTTTCACATCATCGAAAAGCCATTAGTTAATGAATACTAAAACCCACCTCCACATTTCCGAGATTATTCGAACGTTAGTTAAATAAGCTCCCGATTATCCGATCTCTAATCATTACACATGACTGTCAAAACTGCCACAATTCAAATAATTTCCGTAATAATTTTCGGGTGAGCCGCCTGCTCGTCTGCCTCCGACTATTATAAAAAAAAAAAAACCAATTTTAACCTTTAAAAAACATATATTTTTGAGTTATGTTTTGACCGTCTTGTACGTCGTTAGTTTCATTCATAAAGTGAATGCCACATTGAAGACCCATTTACTTAATACCAGGAGTTCCCTAACTGCGCCCTGTGGCCTCTCAGCGGTGTCGGGCGTTGCGAAACGTATATGCGAGGTTCTTATTTTATCAGGGAGCCGCAAAAAAAGGTGAATTCAGTCGCAATATATAAAAGATTGGGAACCCCTGGTTTATAGAATAATTAAAACATTGGTTTTATTATTTTTATTGCTTCTAAATTCTTAGTGTCAGCGCATGCTGTCTCCAAGCCTACACTTACAACCTCCTTTCGAAAGCAGATCTCTACATCCAAAGGAAACTTGATTTAATTTCTATTAAAACAATTCAACGTATGTAAAGATAGTAAAACAAAAGGGAAATTGCCTGCCTGCAGTTTGTTTATTGGCTGCTGACCTAAAAATATTCAGAATGCTGCTCATTATGGTGATCCTTGGGAAGCCCATGTCCAGTTAGCGTCGACTTTCGGTTGACGTGGATGGATGTTTATGATGATGCTGTTGCCGATTACGTCGATGATGGTGTTTTTCAGGCGATAATGCTTTTTTACTTGATGACGAGCTGTTGATGATCATGATCGTGAGGATGATGATGACGAGGGTAGCTTTGAAGATATAAATATATAATTCTGAGAGGGGTCCTATTCAACGTAGTGTATATTCCTTTTACTTAATTTTTTCACATACAAATCAATGGACAATCTCATACAAATAAACCTAGTTCCAAACTAAGCTTAAGGGCTTGTACTATGGATACTAGACAATGATAGACTTACTTATATTAAAAAAAAACACTTAAATACCTAGAAAATATCCATCACTCAGAAACCAATACTCGCGTTCATCACACAAATATCTGCACTTACACGGATTTAAAACCGGGACCACCGCTAGATTCCTAAGCAGACCCAAGTAAAAGTCACTACCAAATAGGTAATTAAAGACATATCCGGCGGACCCCAAATTAGGCTGAGCCTGCATCTTGGGGCCCTGGGTGTGTGTGTGTGCGAGTCCCTCGGGTTGGTTGCAGGCGTCGCGCGCGTCCCCGTCGGAGGGCGGCGTGATCACGTCGACGCTGGGCGAGGCGGGGCTGGCGCCGGCGTCGCTGATGTGCTCGTTCTGCTCGATCACCTTCCCGGACTCGACGCTCTACTTCCTGCACAAGGGCTGCCACTGCGACTCCAACCCCTGGAAGTGCAACATCTGCGGCGAGCAGTGCTGCAATGTCTACGAGTTCAACTCCCATCTCCTCAGCAAGAGTCATCAATGACTGTTTGCAGGGGGGCCGTTCCGACAATACTGACTTTGTGTTTCATCAGCACTCTCTGCACGGTGTGCGCGCTACGTGAGTACGAAGCTTCACCACCTCTCCTTCCGTCTTGCGAATGTTTCCGAGTCGAACATCGTCGGTTGAACCGCTTCGAACTCGCCGTACGCTGAACGTCCCCCCGAAGATATCATTATTATTAAAAGTGCAAATTATGTGAAGGTATATTTTTAACGGTTATAATTGATATGGTAAGCGTGAAGATATTTATGCGGATATTTTTAGTACTTAAATGAAATGGGTTTATGAAAGGGTAATATTAAATTTTAATTGTGAAGGGTGAGAAGATTTTGGGTATAACCTATGGACTAAATTAAAAACTAGGAGTGTTACTCGGCAACGATTGATACATTCCAAAAGTGACGTAGCATTCCATGATGAAAGATTAGTCTTTGGTGGGGATTTATTTGTAGTGACTAATTCAATTTAGTGTTTTTCTCTATCCATTTTAAAAACACACAAAAGAAGAAATAATATTATATACTGCGAACTAAATACAATGCTCTTTGTGGCCTTAAAAATAAACATAACTCATATTTATATTTATCAGTGTATACAATATACTATACATATATTAAAAGAGTGAAGTATGATTTTAAAATGGATAGTAGTGCGGCACTTGTTATTGTTTTTCATTCTACTTTTCTGTACTTAAAATGTACGACAACTATATCTAATCTAAATTTTAAAGTATTTTTGGTGCGATAGTGAATTATACAAATGTTTTAAACTATGGTGAAGATTGTACAAATTAATATATTTTTACATTTCACTGTTGAGAAGAGAAGGCATAGCCTGTATTTCCGTGATTATTTACTTATTGTGATTGTGTACAGACAGGAATTATAAATTCTACATTCCATTTTACGTTATCTTTTTTGAATAAATGCATGTGATGCAAGTCCACGACTAATATTTAATGTACAAGTTATGTTTTGTTGTTATTATTTATTCTTCTCTAAATGCTTCTTCTAGCTGTAGTTTATTTTGCTCTTTTTTAAATTAGGCTGGCGCTTTATGGACTTATGTACTTACATCTCATTTTTATGCGACATTCCTTTCGCGAGTTGTTTTGTTTGGTATCATCGCCAAGTTTAAAGCCGCAAATATAACAAGAGTCTAAATCTAGGCGCGCTTGCTCAATTCGGCTCAAGTACAGAGCACGGCATGTTCGGTGATCTACTCGCACAAAAACTATTACTTATAAACTTAGTCTCACATTCATTGGAATAGCGAAGCGCCTTTTGATTCAATTTAGTGTGCTTTTTTATCGGTGTCTATTTTCCGCGTTTAAAGAAGGGACAATTTTTTGTCATAGGCTTCTGAAACAAACAGATTTTTTACCACAGCCAATTGGAATTGTAACTAGAAATGAAAGTAGACTTTAAAAAGACGAACTGAAATCGTTTGATCCGCCGTGTCTTAATAATTGTTCTGAAATCAGGAAGGTTTTTACATTCTGAGTAAATGATACATTCTATCGTTGTCCCACTTAATTCGGAAGTGCTCAACCTTACGGGAAACGATTATGATCTCTTAATTTGAAGAGTTGAATTTTATGTATTGACTTTCATTTTATAAAGTAGGTAATCAAACTGTATTGAAATTTACTTGTGTGCTGATAGAGAAATATTGATACAATGTAGAAATTACTATAGGTTAAAAAAGTTAATTTAATTTAGTAGATGTTAATTTCGTTTTAGTACTTTCTCGTGTTCTAACTAAATTGGTCAGTCCGTTCCATTTTTAATGAAAGTAACCTGAGATTTACATTCCTGTAGATAATAAGTACTTACTATCGGTTGTGGTCTTGCCTGTTAAGTTTACGAAATTGACTTAGATGGAACTGAAATTATGTTTACCAACGAAGTTATGTATTTGTTTTGTTATTATGTCTTTTTGTATAAAGTAAGTAGCGGCGGGCGGCGGCCGTCCGTGAGTTACCTGAAACGAGCAACACATATTTATTTATAGAGATTCTTATATACTGCTGTTTCATCGTTGGTTACGACTTGAATGTTTACTTTTTATTTGGTCGCCGCCGCGCCGCCTAGCTAAGCGTAGATGTATAAGAGCTATTAATATTATTAACCGGTCACCCTACTGGGCGCCTTTACTTAATCCGTCCATATCTAATGATAGATATTGCCTTTAATATTTAATAGAAAGTAATATATTTTATAGATTTTAGACGCGACTAAGGAGAGATCTTAATTATAAAATGGTTAAATAATTGCAGAGTTTTAATGATGTAGTTTTAATTATTTATCATTAATAAACATTCTCTGCGTTTGATTTGTTGGACGTGTGTAAACCTGGAAATAAATGGCGCGATTTTCAAAATCATTCTATTAAGGAAAGAGATTTTACGAAGTCACTGATTTCAAAGATAAAACTACTTAATTATCTTGTGTGATTCTGATTACGTCAACGTGATAAAGGGAGCAACATCTTTATTTTTATCATGAAAGAAATTTAAAGCTGTTCATTGTTATAATTGATAACATAATATAATTTTATTTTTGTGGACTAGTTGTAAGTACATTGAGAATATGTATAGGAAGTTGTGTTGAAACCACAATCCTTAATTGTTGAATTTCACTATAAAGAACAGTATTTTAATTATGTTTTCAAAATTAGAACACAATTGGTTATAGTTGGAAAACTTAGTAAAGCCTCCTGCGTTTAGTTGTAAACTAAACTAATGTGGAATTTATGTTGAATTTCAAATATAGAATTAGTCTATACAGATGTGTTACAACTTCATGTGAGAAGGGCTTTCCTTAAGTTTTTTACCTGTATTAACTGGCAGTAGATAGCGTAATTACACAAATTTAAATAAACATACCTACTTCGATAATTGTTCATGCAGTCTCCACAAATTATGTATGTGCTTAGCGGAGTCAACAAAGCCTTTAGAATAGCGACCCTCACCTTAATACCAAAACACAGCTTACCAACATTATAATTTTGTTCTAAGTTGTTATGTATGTAATTTAAGATAGATAAATATGAACGCCTTTAAAAGCAATTATTCGTAATTTAAGACACTTGAAAGCGTCGTTAATATTTTGCTGTTACATTATTATGTTGTCAATTTAAAAGAAAATTAATAATATTTACTAATCGTGAAAGGGATACCTTTTTATGAAAAAAAAAACAGTTTGTAATTGTGAGTGATAGTTACTATATCAAGTTTAGCTGATTGTGCCTTAGATCAATACTTTAACGAAAACGAATATATATTACATATGTAAAAAACATTTTTTGGAAATTATTATATCTATTAGATGTGTGTATTTAAAATATTGTCACATTAGAATTATATATTTATACACAATAACTAGGAAATCGATAACATGTTATTTATTTATATATAAGAAAGTGTATGCAATATGGCTGTTTGCTCGTTTTTATGAAAAGTTTATTTGCAGTTAAAATAAATTCCACATCGACTCGGTGCGAAAATTTAAGATAAAAGGATTGGTACTTATTACCATAAAACGTAGTTCTATTTATTTACAATTAATTTGGTAAAGGGTCTAATAAAATATTAATAAATTATGAAATATTATCCTAGTGTTTTTATTTATTAGTTAGATGAATGAATCGGACACAACACAATATTTTGTAAGTAAGGGACTTTGAATATTCGAGCCAAGCGCAGTGTGTACACTTGCTCTAAATAAAGACCCGCTTGCACGTAAATTCTAATCCTAGGTCAAGAGGTTAAGGCCCGAGTTCACCAACCAATTTAACAGACGGTTAAGGTAATCAGCTATTAGTCAATACATTTTACAACCGTTAAACCGCTAACCGTCCGTTTAATTGTTGGTGAACACTGTCCTTATTCGTTAAGTACCCAATGTCCAACTCCCGGCTATAAACCATTTCGGTATGCACCAAATTCCACATCATCGATCGGTTTAAGCGTTGTACCATGAAAACTAAACACAAACACTATCGCATTTATAAAATTAGTAAGGCACTGGTCCCACCGCGAGCGAGTAAGCGATGAACTATCGGCGATTTTCTCGCCTAAGAAACGAACAAAAGATAATCGCTCCCGTGTAAATAAAAGAGAGAGATATACATTTATAGTTCATCGCTGAGCTATAAATAAGCTGACGCGGTGGGACCAGTGTCTAAGTAAGGACAATGTTAATGCAATTTACTTTTACAGAAGAGTACGAGGTGTATTCCCTCCCCGCCTCTTGGATAAAAAAAGGTTCACGTTCACGGCATTTAAAGGTATGATCCCAATGGGCAATGATGATCCGGTGTTGGGGGACGGCGACCGGCGCCTCATTGTTTATAAAACGATTGATGTATATGAAATTATGGACGGCCGACCAAACCGAGTGAGCGCTTAGTCTCACGATCGGCAAGCTTATTGCCAAACGCACTCGCAATCGCAATCGTTTTAATTTTGACAATCCGAAGGCGAGTCTGCTAACAAAATGTAAACTTTGAAGTCGATTGCGATTGCGTTAAGGCCAGCGGGTCGCTAAAGTTAATAAAATATTGATATTAAATTAAGAGTCGGTTGCCGTCGCCAACATAAAGTTCATATCTTTTAACTCCTTATAAGTCAAACGCACTAAATACAAAACTTACCTTCGATACCACATCTCTCCCCCTCTCTCTCTGTCTCTTAATTTCAACTTTGAGAGACTGGCATAGAGCTAATGAAACTTTAAAAAGTTTTGACTTTTCGATAAAGATAATTTATTAAAAAATATGCCCAACCATTATTGATGATATACGAACAAATTGAGTCTTGTTACCTTTGAACTTCTAGTATGTTCATAAAATCTTATAAGCTAATGAAAAATGCACTACTCTCCGCGTTTAAACAAATTTAGAGGGTATACAATAAGGCCTAAAACAACTTTAACTTAACAGTAATTTTAATAATTAATTAGTCGAAATTACTCGAGATTTTCTAATTTCGAATTTATTTTATTTTTCGCAAATTTTTTTTCGTGGTTTTCTATCGCTACCTGTCTCAGATTAGATTTTTTCTTTTTTAAATATCTCATCATCATCCTTGTCAAAGCGAACGCATCATGAATGCATCCTTGTAACAAGGACCTTGTGAGTTCATCTGTCGCTATAGTTTCTATCGTAGAATGAGAATAGAATAGAGTAGGCATTAGACTAGGTACTAGGTGGGAAGGCTGAGATGCGTTTATACATATTACGTATGTGTAAACGAGATGCACTTACTCTTACCTATCCCTCTCTCGCGTATAAGTTTGGCACAAAAAATGTGGCAGACAAACACATACCTTACTGTGAGACAAACATGACAGCAAATTTGAGACGGATGAGTTTTTCGCTGGTTTCGGAGTTTTTTCGCAAATTTCAAGGGACAAGTATACGTTTCGTGTGTTACAGGTTACAGAACAGTTTCGTAATGGTGAACTGTAGTACTTTAGACATACCTTAATAATCTGTCCTGTAGTATTTTAGGCTGGTATTTAAAGCCGGAGTAAGCGAAATGTGAGCACATAACCTTTCATTCGTAAGTGGATACATTATATTAATTTTGTGGTCTCTTAAATCCTGATTTACAATGTAAACCACTAATTATTTGAAATAACGTCTAATAGTTACATTTTAATATAAAAAAGGTCCAGTTTTCTGTTCAAATATATAGTATTTATCTTCCGCTACCCGTGCGATTTACGTTGATAACGATAATACACGGTAACCCGGTGTGATTGCTGACATTTAAATTTAGCAGTATAATACCAATTTTGTGTTGTCACCCATTTAAAATGCATTTTACCCCAAAAACGGGGTAAAATGTAATTATGTTATAATTGGGTATTTTGTAATAAAACAAAATTTGTTGATAAGACATAGTATTTTTATTACGAATTAACGCCTGAAATTTACCTTTTTAGATCCGCAAAATTTTAGAACTTTTTTATTATTTTTCTCATACATTGAAAAATTGAATTAAAGCTACAGGTCGCATAAATTAGCAACCAAACAAGTTATCTCGTATTTGCTCAAATCACTTCGAAGCGCATTTTTAATATTTGACTTTACCTTATGTAACAAAATATTTATATAAATAAACATTTCAAACTTGAAGTGGCATTCTAATCGTAGGCATTTCAGATCTAAAAATATATAATTACCGTAGATGTTTTAACCTTCGATATTGTAACTTTCGATATTTAAATTCGTACACAAATTTGGAGGTTAGGTGGTTGCGAATGTAAGCAACGCCGTATGAAAATTATACTGTATTATGTTCTTAATTCAATGTCACAAACACGAGGATTAGTCAGGTAAATAGTAGGTATTGGGGAAAATTAGCAAATTGTTGGCAACCCAGAATTGATTGCATATGTACCACACTTACATATATAAATACTATCTCCATCACAAAGGTATACGCGCGGACCTAGTCTATTATATACTCTGTTTACGGTTTCCATAGTCAAAGATCTGTCCCAATGATTAAAGGAATTAATGATTAAAGTTTCTACAATCAAAGATCTGTCCATGTCCTTAAGGGGGTGGCCCAATGGCGAGCAAAACCGCACAAGCTAGCGAGCCAAAGGTCAAAACCGCCAATGGAGCGCCTGAAGACCCGCGGACTTTTAGGTGGAGACCGCGTACTTTTAGACCTTTGCCTCCCTCACTCGTGCGGTTTTGCTCGCCAATGGATCACCCCCTTTAGACGGGCCTTAGCTTAGTTAGACATATTTTATTATCTGTAGTAAGTTGAGTGTAGTCTTGACTCTTGTATATTATCTATCTGTGCTTGTGAAGTTTTGTTGACACTTTACTCGTAATAAGTTAACTTTCCTAAATTACTAGAAAAGTTGAAAATAAGCAATAAAAGTTAATTTAATGCGGAATCACTGAACCGATTTACTCGTGGAATGGGAAAATCAACGCAATTTGATGGCGACAACAACCCAACATTGGTTGATTCCGATCAAGACCCTGCTAAGTTATTGGAAGCTGCGTTACTGCAGATGGATGGCATTATAGCCGGTGAGTAACGTTTAGTGCACTTATTTAGATATATATTCTATTGAGCTGTATCTCTTGAAACACTTGGTGAAAGGTTTTTGCGGATTTGGTTCAGGTGCTACATGGTTCACTGCCCATTGAGGTCTTGGCTAGTTCTGTAGTGACACCTTTCGATTTTATTACCTAAAGGTAATCACGTCTCGTATTGGCTGTTGTACTCATCCCGCTATTTGTTTTATTTTATACATATCATATTTGGGATATTTTTTTGGGACAGTGATCAGTGTTTCTATTTGAGTCTTTCTGTTTTCCATTAACTAATATTTATTATTGGTAAAATGTTTTTTTTTTGCGATTTTCTTTCGTTTTGTTTTATAATTAATTACTGTATCAGGATACCTGAAAAAATTGATGAAAGCAAGGGATATACATACACAGGATGGTCACATAATAAGGGACATTTGCATAATTAGGTTCCTGGGTAATACTAAGTAGTATTACCCAGGAACTCAGGTTCCACTTGGAACTCATAATATTCCCTAATCTAAAAGTATAATTACTCACTGTATAAAGACAAGTAAAAGAATCTTCATAATAATTACCTTTGATTAAAATATATTTTCATTGGATACATTTTAAATATTTTAGTAGAAAAAAAGAAGTTATGTACAAAAATTCTATATTGGCAAGAATTTGCATAAATGTAAGATTTTGAATGTCTATTTTGGGTTGAAGTGATGGGTGTATTCAATTATACATACTTAAATTATAATGCGAAAGTTTCTCTGCCCATTATACTTTTGTAACTAAACCGATTAAGTAAAGACCCCAAATATAATTTTCTCCTTGGCAAAATTCTCAGGGAATAGTGATAAACCAGTTATGATTTACAACTGTAAGAGTAGCTTAAGTTTTGTTAGTTAGCAGTGAGTTTAGGTTAGTTAGCACTACCTACTTATTTCAATCGCTGGCCATTTAATTTGGCGATATTCATTATAATCTGAAAGGCTATCCAAAAATTTAAATGTAACTTTATTACTAGAAGCTTTTAGCTATTAGAAGGCTTGGGGGCACCGAACCTTCTAATAGCTAATAGTTAATAGAATAAATAGTTACTAAGTTTAACTCTTCAACAAATGTTAATTATAAAACCAAAGATTAATTAAAACATTTTGCTTCTTCAATTTACTTAGGTATTACAGTTTTTACCTGTTTCAACTCTTAGTGCCATCATCTCGCTAGTTGGGGTCCATTTTCTATGAAAGTCAGTGTTTGGCATTGAATGTGTTAAAGTTCATTTTAACTATTAAGAGGATGAAGGAAGAAATTTTCCATTCCAATGTGGTAATGTTTCTCTCCCCATGAAACCAAGTCCGACTTTTACAAATTTTGAAAATATAATGTAAAAAAACAGGTTTGTATGTACATTTACTGTAAGAATTCTTACAAACCTAGACAGATGTTGAGAGCTATGTCACAACCCTCTTATTGTATACTGACTTTCAGTCAGAGCATCCAGTCCGTATACTTATTGACATTAGATAATTAAAGAAATATATTACAGTTGATTTAAAAAATATATGTTAGTAGGTAAATACATTAAGATGTGAATTAAAAAAGGTAAAACTTTTAGTTGTATAAAAAAAAAATCTTTTTTATAATTACCTTCTTAATTTAAATTACAACACACCCAATAAAATCCTACAATGTTTTTTGTCTGATTTAGTTCGTAATTCAAATCCAAAAAAAGGCCCAGTGCTTCTGATAATCAATTTCGTCCTGATAGAAATACGTAGTAAATGTAAAATCGACGTTTACGGAAGAAGCAAAAGCCCATAATAAATAGTCGACGCAGGGTGGGAGCGCGGGAGGGTGCAAACTGTTGAACGGAGGGTGGCGGCGCCAGTTAGCCGCCGAACGTCGTCTGGCACGCACCGCTCCCGCCCTGCCAGAGCACACGCGAAAAACACGGGAATTTGAAATTATTTTATACATAAACGTACCATTTTTTTCGTTTAATTTTATTTCTAATATTAACGTAAAACTAACCTATAATGTATATCGTCAAAAACTAACCCTCTAATGGCCCGAAATTTTATAAAAATAACATGTATTGTTCCTGTACACGTGTGCGACTAAACGAATACCCATTTTTGTGCGTTTTGCAATTTCAGCTCGTGCCAAAATGCTGTTCGTTAGTTTCAGGGTTGGTAAAAGTCGTATTTGAACCCGTTTTTACGTATTTTCACGAATAAACGAACAGTTTTATCGCTTGTTACTATTTAAATCTCGGTTTATTTAGCTCATAAATACTGGTTAACTTGCTGCAAAAAATAAATAACTCTTTTAAGTGAACTAAGTACTCGTTTTTTACGGTTCCTAGAGCAGCAGTAGCGTGCTCTAATGAGTTTTCAAATGACAGGCAATATTTCACGCTTTACAGCGAAACATAAAAAAGTACAGTAAAAGAGTTTACCTAACTTAATTCAGTTATTCTACTAAGTGTTATTATGTTATGTGTTTATTTATTGGTTTGCAATTATTAAGTGTCTATACACAGATTATAATTTTCACGCATTGCAGACTTTTGCCCAAAAATAATAAACGCTAGAATGTTTGAAGGAATGTAATCTCACCCGGGTTGCGTCAAGATTAAATTTTTGAACCGTTTCTTATCGCGGCCTCTCTTGTCTCTCAACATTCTTCTTGCGGCTTTTATTATCGCCTTAATTTTTTTGATGCGGATCACGAACTTTCTGTCAACACCGCAGTGAGTTCATGTTGACTTGGTACTTACCAATCTTTGATACTTAAAAACGAGGTTTTATTTTAACGAGGTAACATCGTATTTAATTCAAAGTTACATGTTTTATAATGTTTAATTATAGTCATCAATAAAACTTTTGCATAAGTACTTTTATTTATTTACTCTAGACGTTTCCCTAAGAAAAAGATTCCATCCGTGTTTTTCAAAACAAATTAACATCACTGGCATTAATTTCACAACTTTCCTTATTTTTCTGCCAGTCGGGAATGAAAAAAGGCACGGAGAGAAAAGTTTTGCAATTACCATTCGCATCATGTATTTCCCGTATTTTTTACTCTGTATTCACATCATTCCTCCATTCACGTTCTCGCGTGACCTATCTCCAACCCCGATAGCTGTCCGATACACAATGCGGCTACGGAATAATCCTGGAGGACATTTTAATTAAAAGGGTTGTTGGAGGTATTTTTGACTCGTAATATATTTATTTTTTATTAACATAGTGAGTGATGTACGGGGATGTGATATACTAAAAAGATGCCGGGTTGTTGGCATTTGCCGGAGCACTTTACTCGGTGGTGGCTACTTGACGTGTGCAGCGAGCGCATCTTTGGGGCGGCCGATGCTCCAGACTCTCAGATACCGCAACGTATGTATATCCGATGCATGCTACTTGTCTCATGGGTTGCTGCCTCAATTTGTGTTAAATTTTCAGGTATGTGGGTGAATAGCGATACGGGTTAAAGAATGATCGGTTTGATTTAATATGTTGGTAGGCTTAAAGCATGTAAGTTGCAAGTACTAAAAACCGTAAATCCTGTTATCGGACAAATATTATAGCTGGGATAGTTTGCGTGTTCGATTTTTATTCGTGCTGCGACGGCTGGAAGCATTTGGATTAAAAACACTGAATTTACTCATAGGCTCTTTTTTATCCCGGTATCTTTTAAAGTTCCCGAGGGATACGATAATCGAAATCTACGCGGACGAATTCGCGGGCAGATACTATAGATAAATATGTAGGGACAATCTCACTCAAATTAAGCTAGTTACATACTAAGCTGTATAGCTACTAGACAGCGTTAAACATTCCGATATGTCCAATACTCACTTAAATAAATAGAAACATCGAAGACTCTGGTGGAACAAATTCTCGTGCTCATCACACAAATATTTTCCCACAGTGATCGAACCTGGGACCTCTAGCTTCGGAGGCAAGGTCACTACCAACTAAGCTGAATAAAAGCGTGGTCCAGTGTCACAGATTTGTGTCTTATAGAAAATTACAGATTACGAATGTCATTTCCCGAGGTATATTCAGTAACTCGCAAACTGTATTGAGATAGCTAGGTACTAGACCTAAGTAACATTTAAATTTAAAGCTAAGTAGAGGTTTTGCGCTTTAGGTGTCATGGAATGGAAGAAGAACAGTCTGCCAATGGTCATAGATGGTCGTAATCAGAGCGTTGTAGTTACCGCCGGTATGACAATGACTCCTTGTAAAACAGCCGACGCAGCAAACAAGTCAGGATGGTCCATTTAATTAAATTCCTATTGCTAAATAAAGTGCGGACCATTTTTCATTACTTCAACACATTTCAATAAATTCTATGAATCATAAATCAGACCATAATGTTATCAGTTATAATTATAAGTGAATATTTCCAGCAAAGGTGTATTTGCGTTTTCCGCTTGCTGATTATGCTCATTAACTCCAGCCTTATGGATAATGGTTTCTAAGAAACACCTTAATGGTTCATTAAAAGGAGAGTACTACTTATGCTATTGTGGTTCGTAAACAACGATATTGAAATTTGCAGAAAATTTAAATAACTGAAAACGCAATATTCAATACGTAAATACGAAAATAACTACGGAAAACATTGAATAACTCTTACTTCTGAACAGAATAAAAGGAGACGCCGCTCGATTCCAACTGCACTTGATTGGATATCCATATCATAGACCTTTCATATCGGGCCGTGAATAGAAATACGATTTGAAAATATTGCTACGTAGTTCCATTATAGCGAAGGGTAAAGCGATGGAGATATTTTTTCCTTTTGCTTCCAGGCTGAACCCAAAGCGTCATTGTTCCTAGGCGGATGCAATTCTCTCGGTCCCCGCGCAATTTGCGCGAGTGGAGTTATTTTGAAAAGATTTCAGCGTCGTAGGCCTGATTATGGTTAATGAAGGTTTTTAAACGTATTGTAGCGACGTCTTGGAATATGTATATCTTTTACATAGTTCAATCAAAGTCACTTCCCCCGTCTGTCCCTCTGTGTGCACGCTTAGATCTTTCAAAATAATAGGAACGTATAATAAATTTTGTATTTTGTACGAGAAAACTCACTTAAACCGAAGCGAAGCAAGAGCGGGTCGCTGGTCCGAAATAAACTTAGTGTTCCTTGATTACAATGATTTTTTTTACCTTACATTTTAATCTTTATGGACGACTAGCAAAAACCGAACTTTAGAGAGGGACTAATGTCTTTTAGAGCGTAGTGGCCACTCATGCGTTACTTATAGGATCATATATCTTTAATACTGTCAATCATAATATTCCGTCTTCCGTAACACAACACGAGATATCGATATGGATATCTCCGTATCAATGTTACATCATTGTGATTACGTTTGAACGTTGCCTTCAGTCGTTATTGTTACACCGTCCATGAAGGATATTGCCGTGGGCTTCGTTAAAGTGTAATAAAAACATTGCAGCAAAAATATAAAACATTTTATATACAGATAACTTCTTTTCTGTCATAAACCAAATCAGAAGGAGATGTTAACCTTAAATGACGGAAACGAAAAAATCAGACCTAAAAATGGGTTGCGTTTTTAAAAAAAAAGAACGGAAATGTGTCAATAACTAATCGGACTAATCAGCTTGCCTCCGGGATGTACAGAAGTGTTCGGTTTTGGATAAAACTATGTAGGTTCATTTGAAACAAATAAATGTGAAGTGCTTGACTGTTTAGTAGTCTAATCCTGTGGGCTGGTACCGGAGATGGGGTTATATGCAAGTCAGCTCGTTTAACGTCGTTAGGAGTCCCGGGAGACTCGCCGGTTGCTAACTGATGCAGCACAAAGCAGTGCTCCATGCTTAGTAAGTCCACATAATAGTACCTATTGTATATGACGACAATCAACCTAACCTGTTTTGTCCGTTCTCAAATTTACCCTTAGTCAACTAGAACCTGATAATGTGCCGACACCTCTCATCTAGCGAACGAAATCGTCTACATAGTAACGCGGTCTTCGTACAAAGTGAAAATACTCTTTTGTTTGACCCTTCGAATTCGATCCATGTAAAAAAATATTTTGTGTTTGATGTAGGTATGTCATATATATGAAAGTTTAATGCACAGTTAAATTATACAATTTTCTACCCGTCGTACTCAGACACATTTTAGGGACAAGTAACTCGTTCCTCTTTCAAACCTGTGTACGAAAAGTCGTCACTAAGGAAAGAACTATTTACGTCATTATCTGACTCTGAGTGGTACTTTAATGAAAAATTTCCCTGCATCTTCATCCACATCCTCATCCTCATTAATACAGAGCACATCCATGTGAACTTTATTAACAACGTAGGTACTTCCTAAACTTTAATGTTAGTTCTGCTCATCCTAGGCAGTGTTCCTGCCAAGTTGTTAATAGTTTTAATTGATACATAAGATTGTTGCGTGACTGTGCCGCAGGCTTGAAATCTTTGCAGCTACATAAGAACCTAAATAATATGCATACTTGATCAAGAGAGTTAGTAGCTAGTTATAGTCCCGACTAATTCAGATGTGTTGCTAGGTATTTAGGACTTGTCAAAATACTCAAAATGTATTATAAGTTTTCAATCCCTATATATGATGCGCACTTAGCCCTTTTTAAGGCAGAGGGAATATATTTCCTACCATATTCTCTTATTAATTTTCCTAATGTATAAACAATCAAAAGCTAATCCAAAAACCAAACTAACCTGTTTGGCGTCTGAATGCTTATGCCTTATAAACGGGTGGTTGTGATTTGGTGATTGGAGCGTTTAGTTCCATTAGATAAATGTTTTTCAATGAAATGAAAACTGACAATAAGATCCCCGGTCCTTTCACACAACTATAAATCTGTACTAGAGTACAATACAATACACAATACGACACAATACTCTATTGCACACCATAGAAAGTTACAATTTGAGACAATAGGTAACAATTTTATAATAATAAACCACAGGCGATCTTATCGCTACTCAGCGGTCTCTTCCAAACAACCCTGATAATAGAACAGACGTCCAAAAGGATATGTACACCAATTTATAAATATAATTTTCTTAAGAATAAGCTGTCAATGTTATCTTTTACACTATTTTGGGTGAGTTTTACATCTAGTCCATATTAGTTAAAATTTTCTTCGGTTACAGAGGCAGGCGGCGGGGGGACTGGGCCGGGGCGCGCGGCGCGGGCGCGGGCCCTCGAGCTGGCTCAGCAACTCGCCTCGTCCCTGCAGCACGCGGTGCCGCCGCCGCCGCGCCCGGACTTCACAACTGCCAGTGCGATTCTACGCTGGCTGCAGCAGAACAACAATTCCGTCGCGCTCGTAAGTACCATGTACCACAGGAGTTTAACGAGCAGCAAGAGGCCGCTCGCTTTCTCAGGCCGCTCCCTGACTTCGCAGTAAAACATAATATGGGCGTGGCTATGTAACTAGAAATCAACGCGAGCACAAGCATACTGCCCAATACACAATTATCAAAGAAAATGGGTTACGTAGCCTTATGTCAACTTTGTTAAAAAGAGTTTTTTTTTGGCAAACTTATGGGAAGTTACCTGACGTATGTATTTCTAAATGCATATATTATTATGTTACCCCATGGTAAGTCTAAGTACTATTAGAATTTCGTGGGGTTGCATAGCGATAGCTTGATGCGGATTCTTTCTAAACAGAAACAAGTCCGAAATAGGCTGCGAGGTTTTTCTTTCTTCCGTATTCTGATTAACATTTTTGGTTGACTTTGCATTAAATCATCATCTTCAAAAAGCGAAAAGCAATCAGTGATGACAAAGAAATCAGACGTGGCTCTTGCACTTTAATAGCCAACAATCCATCCAGCTGAATATCTTGCTTGGCAGCAGACGCTGCAGTATGCCTTTGTTAGGCTTTTGCTTACTTCCGCTTTTTATAGGATTAAGGTAAGACATAGTGGAACAATTTGCAGCTTTGTCGTAGTTTCTTCGGATTATTACCGCTGCCACAACTCTTCTTATAATGCGATTAAATCCGCTTTGGAATATTCAAAGCTGCTGTAGTTTTGATCAAAAAATAAATTAAGAGTTAATTAAATCGTTTTTTTACTATGTTTGCCGCATTACTCTAACGATTTGTGAGTTTTGTGACAAATAATGTTCATGTTTTTGATCATCATCATCATCATCATCATCATCGTTTATACCGTAATAATTTTACTTCGCTCTTTTAACTACTGTGTGATAGCAACCTACTAAACATTTCCAAAGGTTTTCAAAAGCGTGAATTCTCAACCACATATTGCGGATTGTCAAGCTACAATGTGGCATATTTGAACGAAGGGTGACGGCTGTCCTTGTCTACACTACAGTTGTCATACCGATGTTATTTACGCAGGGGGTGTATTCAGCATTCGCAGTGGGTGACAGCCTCCAGTTCTCCACACACAACGTAATAAATCTATAATCATATTCGCTTCTCTATGTCAGGGTGAAATGCTTTTCAAATAAAGGACTTAATTTCAAACACAATGCAGCTCAAGTCTATGATGGTCATGTCATAAAAAACAGATGTCGTTAAAATTTACATACACATGCATCACTAGGAAGGTTTATGACCTCCACATTGTAGCCAAACTCACGGAGGCAGTCCTCAAACGGAATGTAAAATACCCTGATCTGATGTAGTAAAATCGGGAATCGAGGTCGCATGTGAGGCTTTACAGTTTCAATTTCTTAGAGCGCTGAGCTAGAAGTTACAATGTCTGAATTTTGCCTTGGATTTCACTCGACTATTCCACTTCTCTTATTTGTTATTTTCTATAGATATCACGGAGCTCTTAGAATACTACCCCCGCAGCCCACAACTGTTATGAAGTTGTATGTTATTGTCAAAGAGATTCCAATACGCGTCCCGAGGCAGGTGTTCGCGTAAGCTGAATGGTATATTTATGTGCCACCTACCTACAGCCATTCGTCTTTGCAGGCTCTATGGGGAAGTGTGCAACCTAATTGCTGGCAAGTGGAACCTTTGTTCGCTGAGGTATAACGCGCAACAAGCCGTGTAAGGTGGAAAAAGTAGCATGGGGAAAAATGAAAAGCCTTTTTTACATACATTTATTATTGTGTTAGTTATAAATCGACTGTATGTCTATTATATGTAAGTATATGAATCATAAAGTCGTACCTTAGCACATTTAACTAGCTCCTTTTTCAAACTTATGTATAAACGTTACTAAGGACCGACTTAATCGTCATTAAGTGACGGTGCGGCCGTTACTTAATATTAAAGGTTATGTCAACATCATTTTGTTATTCTTACCGTATAGAAACACAGCTACAGGCATCTCGGAAGCAGTGACTTATAAAAAGGATTTCCTTGAAAAATCGCTTCACTGGAGCTCGCTTAGGGTAAGGGTAACCGACGGGGGCGGTTGCCTTTGAAGTGACATTTACTGTAGTTTCATACTCTTTTCCCGTCTTTTAGTCACTAACACCGTACACGTAAACATATCTAACTATATTTACCAGTAACAATAGAATACTACTGTTAGTCGCGAACTAACTCTTAATAAATGTTAGTATTCGTCTCATTCATAGACATCCCATGCGATGTTACAGATATTAAATGATCTGCGAGTGCGCACTAGGGTACCTGGTGACACATTTGCGTTGAATGCGCTTTGTTTGCTGACCATGCATAGGCCTGAATGGATCCCGTGCACACTTAGCCATTCATTGCAGGGCGCCGCTCCGGGTGACGGGGTAACTAACCTCTCCTGTACGCGACGAGGAATTTCGAAATTGTGAAATGGTGTCCTTCCTTTTTCAAACGAGAGTATCTTTCAATAAATTTATATTGCATGTGCGACCTTGTTAACAAACCTAGAGGATTGTATCTACTTCGGCTGTGCAAATGCAAATACGTCCTTGTGGTTTAACATCGCAAGAATGCTTCAGGCAAATCTGAGCGCAAAATGTGGTACATTGGTACCTGTTATTCGATGTTGGGCATCGCTGACCACTCACCGCATCATTGTAGTTTGAATATTGAACGAAATGCTTTTGGAATTCTCGTTTGGTGAGATTTGAATGTTCGGTGTTATTTTACTGTACTGGGGTTTTATTCTAATTTAATATACGCCATGTGGCTTCTATATTGCAATCATATTGTCTACGTTATTTATAGTAGCTCTTACTGTAGAATTAATTAGAGCTGTCATAACATCAATAATATGTTATGACAGCTCTAACAATAATTTCTTATCTAAGTGATAGAACTCAAACAGTTGTTGTAAACAAAACGCAATCTGTTGGAGCTACAGTGAAAATAGGTGTGCCTCAAGGCTCTATTTTAGGTCCTTTTTTATTTTTGGTTTACATAAATGACTTACCACCAATAGTAGATGAACTTTGCGATATTGTACTTTTTGCTGATGATACTTCACTAATTTTCAAGGTAGATAGAAAAACCGTAGACTACAGTAGGATAAACGCCACTCTAGTTAAAGTACATAATTGGTTTATTAGTAACAACTTGCTACTAAATGCCAAGAAAACTAAATGTGTTAGGTTCGCTTTGCCTAATGTTAAACCGGTAGATTCTAGTATTTTTCTAAATAACGAGTGTTTGCTAATGGTAGATAGGGCGGTTTTCCTAGGCATAACAATAGATAAAAATTTGCAATGGAGTCCCCACATAGCTGCACTGGCAGGTAAACTAAGTTCGGCAGCTTACGCCGTTAGGAAAATTAGACAACTAACTAATGTTGAGACAGCTCGCTTAGTTTATTATAGTTATTTTCATAGTGTTATGTCTTATGGTATTCTGGTTTGGGGTAAGGCAGCTGACATACAAACTATATTTGTGTTACAAAAAAGGGCCATTCGTTCTATTTATAATTTAAATTCCCGTGACTCATTAAGAGAACTTTTTAAAGAAACTAATATCTTAACTGTAGCGTCTCAATTTATTTACGAGAATATTATTTATGTTATTAAGAATTTAGATTCGTTCACCAAAAACTCAGATATACATAATTTAAATACTAGAAATAAAAATAAAATAGCTATTCGAAAATTCCGTGTCCGTAAAGTATATAAATCATTTGTTGGTCAATGCATTCATTTCTATAATAAATTACCTGAAGTAGTTTTAAAGTTACCCTTTCCAGCACTTAAAAAATATTTGAAAAGGTCGTTAATGTCTAAAGCGTATTATAGGGTCGAGGACTATCTAACAGACAAAAATGCATGGCATACACCCGAAACTTAGTCAATAGTCATTTGTTCAAATGCAAAGGCTTTATCCTGCTTTTTCTTGTCTGGGGGACACCGTTGATGCAGGAAAACATATCGAAACTTTTATGTGGTCATCTTGCACCATCTCATATACACATATATAAGTAGGTAGTTGTAGTTATTTTATTTTATTCTTTTCTATCTTTCTCTCCCGTAAGATTTTTGGCATGTTTTCCTGCTGAACTACTGTTATTTGATATTATATTTAATTTAATACTTGTAGCTTTATATAATGCTAGATTAAGTTGTACATACCATTGTAATATGCAATATGAAATAAGTTTAAAAAATGACTGACTGCTGAGTTTCTTGCGGCGTTTCTTCTCAGCAGTGGTCTCCTCTTGGGAAGCGCTGGTAGTATCTTGACGTGTAAAAGTGCCCGAGCGGCCTACTTACTAAATAAATTTCTTTTATCTTTTATCTTTTTATCTTATGATCCGATATCGAAGCCAGACGGACTAATAGAATGTGGTATAACTAGGGACTACTGTACCTTATATCTCATCTCATCACGATTGTATCTATTATATTGCAGCATATTTCTGACTGATTTGATTTCTTTTTTGACCTCTAAAGTCGGGTAGTTGGAAGCTACAGTCTCAATGTCATGTCACGTACCTATATCGTTGTGAATCCCAGTTACAAAGCATTGTTGACGTCAACTAATTTTTTTTCAGTTTCTCAGCTAATTTTCCTGTCGGCTTAAACGTTCCCTGTCTATAACCCCATAAAACGTTTTAACAAGATGGAGCGCTACCGCAGATAAGTTTCAGGTGAACGCGCGTTCCATTAGCCCTAATTAGAATTTCTCTAAGCCTCGACCCACCCTCTTTGTCACTAGAACAGCGCTATGTAATATAATGCAGCTAGTTAATTTATGCTTTGCGTACAACGTGAGAACGTTTCGACGCAGCGCCTGGCACTCATCAGTAGCAATCATCTGGTAGGCGGCTATAGTTATACATTAATCGCTAGGAGCTCTTGTTTCACAAAATTCAACGTTAATTGAGTGTATTTTGTAGGACCGGTCGGCTACGGCAGTTTCCTTTAACGTCCTCAATGAGTCCTGAGAGTTGTGACATCGGCAAACTTAATTAAAATATCGGAGATACTGGTCCGAGAAAACGACAGGCGCTTGGTGAAGTTAATTTATAGTGGGGAGAGTATTATTAAATTGATACAGGGTTTATTATTTATGGAAGCAAGGGTGTCAGTGATAAAAAGTCATAAATAAAATACCTACACACAACAATATCTATTAGATACTCGTACCGGTGTTTTTTAGTAACATAGTTTTTTTGTGTAAGGTGATCTTAAAGAAAAAATGTATCAAACATAGGCAGACAGACAGGCATCGAAGTACTATAAGGGCTCCTTTTTACCATTTAAGTAACCCTAAAAAGATCTGAATTTGTCTTTGGAATTCTTCCGTAATTAAATATTGATTTCGAGAGAAGGTAAATTTATGTGTATATCTATGGCAGGTCGAATATTGAATTAAAAGTGTTTATACCTAGTATTTTAGTCAAAACACGACGACTTTAAAGAGGCGCATCCACAACTATACTTTAACGCCTCTAATCCACCCACCGCATGCTTTTGCTATCGATGAATAAATTGAATATTGAAATGCCTAAAATAAGTAAGTAGCTTTATTATACTATAGAGCCCCCCCCCTCGAGGTCGGCGACTCGGCGTCACCGCGCGGCCGGCGCGAAAGTAGGCTCCGCTTCCGGCGTCTGACGTCGCCCCGACAATGCCTTCAAACATACAACTACCCGCGAAGCTGAAAGTACCAATTCTAATTAATGAAAGTCCTGGCTGGAAAGCCCGCGAGCTCTATTATACTTTGTGAAAATAAAAATGTAGTTTGATAATCAACATTAATTATTTAATAAATTACATGGGATGATCATTACAAAACTAAACTTACATTTTTAAATCTTATTCTATTTTAAATCTATAAAGCTATTCCAAAAAAGAGCATTTGTCCCGAAGATGCTGGCAGGATATTCTCGCTGGATAGTTAAACTTATGCGTTGAGCGAGGAAACTGCCAGCTCTTCGGTCTCCCGTGACGTCAATGAGCCTCTTCAAAATTTCTTTGAAGAGGCTTTGAACGCTAGGACCCCACGGACCAAGGGTCTCGGCGCCGAATGGAACAAACATGTATTCTGGGCCGAGACCACTATATTTGCCTACCTTTATGCTTTCGGCTGCTTTTTTAGCTGCCGCAAATTTGTGAAATTTTAAATTCAAAAGTGTATTTTTTTGTAGCGGGCTACCGCAACTGCACTTCTCGCGCCTATATTGCGTGTGGACAGAAAAGCGTATATTTCGCAATGTTAACTTGTATTGTTTTTACTTTTAATGTGGATATCTGCACCGTAATCGCTGGCAATATATTTACACTAGAGGACTACTTACTGCAACTGCGTGCGCGTAGAATTAGTTTCCCGCATTTCTATCAGTTGGGGGTTGATTTTCGAAAAAATCCTGTTATTGTGCACTCCCTACAAATTTTAAGGTCCTAGGTTCAGCGGTTCGGGCTGTACTTTGTCAGTCATTCAGTCAAGGAAGGCTTCTATAAGGCTTTGGCGTAATGTTTCCGCCTTTGCACCTAGTAAATAGTACCTAAACATTAGCTACGACACGGTCGCTAATTATATATCGTGAATTTCTAAAATCTTAGCGGATCCAAGTCGCAATGTAACTTAAGGGTTATCTCAAAAGTCTCGCCACGTTTATGCGGGTAATTAGGGAAGCAAACCACTTCTATTTACATACATTCTGTTCGTAAACGCTCTGAGTTTGTATTTGAGATAGTATTTTTATGAATGAATGGTTGAATAAACTCCTAGTAGTCGTTAATTTCAAAGCTCCAATGGTTAATAAAAAGAAAAGAAAATCTAGTTCGTTTTTATTTGCAATGAAATGACGTTTATTATACAACTATTAATTTTACCCCGGAAGAAATCACATTAAACATTTTTTTTCTTATCCTTACATTTCCAATCGTTACGGTTTAGGTTATGATAGTGAGTGACCCAGTTTTCGGGCACACTTCTTTTATTCCAGACACGAATTCTTTGGAGTGTTGAACATTCCATTTTTATGGAAAAACAATGGTTCTCTTACTCGGGGAAAAGATTTCTATTTACGTTTCATATTTTAAAAAAAATATAGGATCATTTTCTGGTTTCTGGTTTTGTACTGTACAAAAGAATGTTTCTTTTATTATTCAGGACAAACATTGAAGTAAAAAGAACGAGCGTCGATTTCGAGATCAAAATGCTTTTCGTTGTCTGGAAATAAATATTATTTCTTTTAGCGAACTGAAATACCTTTTTTTAAAAGTATGTATGTACCCCATTGTACGACGAATCCTTGAAGCTGAATTAGTAAAAAAAAACACACAATTTTAGCTGATACTGAAAAACACAAACGCTTTGGAAACTTATAATTACTTTTTACCCGTCTCCACTATGACAGAGAAAAAAATTAAGTTAAAACAAGATAAATTCATTAACAAACTGGTAAAGTGCTGTGTATAGGTACTGTGTATACTTGTAATTGGCTTGTGCACTAGACATAATACCCTTAAGTGTTACTATGATAAAAATGCTTTCTGTACTTACTGTAACTGTACATTTCAAAACAAAGTTCGTCTCGGGACAGCATACCACGGGGGTTCAGTGCCATTTTTGTATTAACGTCGAGCAAAATACGCCAAAAAATCACATTTCTTGTATGGGTCCCCAATTTGTTTTAGGTATTATTTTTATTACCTTTAAACGAGCAATTCTTGTATATATATATAATTAAGTATGCAGGGGGTTTCGGGGCAATAAATCGATCTAGGTAGGTTTCATTTTTAAAAACGAAACAAAAAAAAAAACTGAGTAAAGCTCGTTCATCCAGGTACTTTGTTTTTATAACGGCTATAAAAATACACACTCTCTAAAAACCTACCTCCCCCCTACCTTCTGTCTACCTATTACGGTTCATGATATATATCGATTAGTTACTGTTTAGTTTATAATATTTTAAGAAATAAATAGCCTCTTTGTCTAACCAACAAACAAACTTTTTGATTAAGAAGCGTGTTAATGTTCATCCATTTTATGTGAAAAGAGGGAGATGGCAAGGCTGAGCAACATATTACGGATATATTGAATAATCCTTTCCCAACGTTTTTTGTCGGGTAAGTTCGTATTTGATTATTTTTCATTTAGCTCCAGTACACATCAATAAGCCAACTGATAAAGCAAGATAGATACGAACTTATTCGATGGGATTGGATTATTCAATACATCTGTACAACAAAACAATCTAATGATGTGTACAAACTTTCAAAACCGTGTACTATACGGCATGACATAATTTTAAAAGTAACTTCTACTCATTTAATCTAGTCTGTTTTAATGTAATTATGTTCAACAATCCATCACTCGAGTGGGTCGACACAATTGTAAGCGGATTTTCCGATCCCACCAATATTACGGCAATTTGTTCTGCAGGAAATGAAACGTGAATTATTACATCTACCCACTGAGCAGATGCCCAACCCAATACATTGTTCAATAATCTCTTGTTAATCTGCTATACTTATACTTGTACTTGTTTTAATGAACGTTGATATTTTGTTACATTATTTTGTAGCTTCACAATTTAGCATGTGTAAATGCATTTCATTATCAGTATCATCATTTATCACTATATTTCCTGGCTTTGCCGCGCAGGTTGCCTGTAACTACAAAGTTTCAGCCGAGTAATAATAACATGAACGAAACATAATGCAAAGTAGTAGAATCGGCGGCTCTTGTTATATTAAAAAATATGTATCGTCGAATGTGATAGCACTAAGTTTTAGTCAAGAATTTTATTTTGGCTGTCTCCCTTTTTTTTGCTCAAATATAACTATTCAAACCACAAAAGCAGCACATTTAATTGTGAGAACATAAACACGGTACTCCCAGACGTTCCGCCGCCATATGCTTTGCACTGGATCGATGTCCTTATCATAGTGGCCCAGTACTCGTTCGAAACAAACTGGTTTTAAAACTTTTTCAGAAGTGGGATTTTTGGATAGCAGCCATATTATGTACTGTCATGTTTCTCCCAAATAAAGCGAGATACGGCAAGTGGGTAGCCATCGAAGCGTCTGTTTGCCGGCTGGCTCAGCGAATTCGCTTGTGCAAAGAGTAATTTAAAATTCAAAACGCCCCGGTCGCGGGCTCGTCTCTCGAGTCGAGGCGCTCATTAGGCGCTATTCAGTCTGCATGGCGTGCTGTATGAAAATAATAATTATTGGCCTGTTGTTATGTTTTAAATACTCTTAATGAACTTTCTAACTAGAAATGTATCCAAGAATGTAGCACGCATGTAAGTGCGTGTCCACTTGAGATCATCAATTGAATATCAAAGTATTCCTCTAAAATTCAATGATAAGTATGTGGGATCTGAATTATTTCATCCTGTCTTTGATACTTATTTGTATGTAATGGCAACATATCCGCTTTGACCTGTGACGAGCAAAATACATAATACAGCGACCGCAAACCCCGGCATTGTGAGCACGTACCTACCTGGAAATGTGGTTGCTGATACGGGATTTTATTCTGGAAATAAGCTCTGTAATCCCTATTTCTGGCGAAGCACGTGGAGAAAGTATCACAAGAACGCTATCGGATTACTTATCCTTTGTAGTACTGTTGAATTATTCTAGAGTAAGGTGCTACACGGGGATTAGAGAAGTGTACGTCGTCTTTGCTATAATAATGAAAAGCTGCCAAACAGGATGGGGTACAAAGAATTTAATGTATCTATGGGTAGTCTTACCTCATTTAAGTAAAGGGATGTTCTCAATTATCTTGGAGACTCGTTCATAATCTTCATAGTATAATTATTTTGATTTTTCATGGAGTATTTATTTTTATGCCTAAAAAATGTTTAACTTTCTTTTACGTAATATCATCACCTTAGTAGTTACTTGGTGAATCGGAGGATGAATAAAGCAGGACTAAGTAAAGATATTAGGTATTTTATTTAGTAAAATAGGTTTATGCGACTATGTGTGTTATACCTTCTTTTGGTGAACAAATGAAAAAAAAGAGATTAGTGTTGAAAAAAGTCGATATATAAAGTATGGTAAGTTGAAATTGTTGGAAAGTCAGATTGTAAAAAGTTATTATAGTATGAAATTATTTTTATGTAAATAACTGTAACAATCACCTATAACTATTTGGTATTTTAAAATTCTACTTTACAATTTGTGAGAGTCACTGGCATTTTTCTTTATGTTTGCCCATGTTTATACATAAACATATGTATTTGATACGGCGTGAAAACGGTTGATTTAGCGCGAATTATTACAATGGACAAGCGTATTATTATCGTTGATAATTTTATATATAGACGACCGCCGCCCGCCCAAGAGTCCATTTGCCGCCCACTGGGCCGCACGGGTGTCGACCCGAGCTTGCACACAGTGCACTCGTGGTTTTCCTTGTGGAAAAAACTTTTTCTGGATTTTATTATTAGAAGTACATATAATATATCGTTATTCCTGTGATCTACTAACTGGTTCCACTCGGTCGACGTGCATGTATTTGCTAAACTGACATCACAATACAAACACGCGTAACACGACACACATCTGCTTAATTAACATTTTCAATGTCAATTTAAATAGATTAGCTGAGTCATAAAATAAAATATGGTGATTTTAGAATATGAAATACATAATAGAAAATGGTAGAGTATATTTTTCATTATATTTTTATATTTTTCCATACTGCATGTTTTTAAATAAACAAATTCAGTTTTTTTTTATAGATCACTTATTTAACTAAGTACCAGCCCACACTTCATGTAAACGCCAATGGTAATAAATTAATAAAAGTGATTCAATACAAGCAATAAAGTCAATAATTAAATGCATTCACAGTTTTCATTTGGCCGAATATTTTTGTCAACCCTTTATTTTGGCTGAGTTATTAATACTCGTCTATCCACTGTGCGGCCATTTCTCCACTGCTTACGATGTGACGATTTTGAACAGCAGTGAGAAACAAACAGTGGTAAGGTTCATTTCACACTTTCATTTTCGCATCGTGTGTGTATCGGGCGGCCTTCTGGAATAACAGTGTATCTGTAAAGTGATTGGTGATAGGTAGATAGATAGTAAGCGTTAGGAAAACTTGACAGGTTTGTTGTGTTTTATTTCAGTGGGCCAGTTCTGGCTGATACGATTTTTATGCGGCGTAGCGCGCGTGTGTGACCTATAAACATTTTTGCTCTCCAGCGAGGCAATTATAGCGTTCTGTCCGGGAAACAGTGAACACTGAAATTCAGTTGCGACCTAATTGCAAAACCATTGTTTTTCGGTTTCTTTTTGTACTTCTTCATCCGAAATTAACACAGCCGAATGATCTTCCGCGTTATGAAACATCTGGAAATAACTGAAGACGTTAACCCAATTTCCTATTACAACGGGCGTTATTTATCTAAAAAGATAGCTCTATTTGTAGTTCAAATAGGCTCTCAGAAAATAGCTATTAGAGTTACAATAAAATACAGCAGAGACGAGAGCTGCAGGAAGCCGGGACAAATCGATTCGATTAGAAAACTCTATAAAACAACTAGAAAATTGAACAAGCTACTGTCGCTGAACGTTAAAATGTAACAGGGTTCCGTGGCCCATCGGCAAGTTTGTGAAATGATTATTATTTCAGGATACCTATCGCAGTTTTCCAGCATTTTTTGTTTGACAGTGTATTATTCGACAGAAAGGTTATTCCGTGAAATAGCCCAATGTACCTTCTCTTAAAGTAGCTTGGTAACTAGTAAGTAAAACAACAAACTTCTTTACTAAATTAATTATTTCGTATATAGGCATTCAATGGTAAAAATTAGGCTCTCACGTGTTTTTCGAATAATTTGTAGCGTTAATTCACTCGAGGATGATATTTGGGTGAGTGGTAAAGCCAACACGAAAATGCTTCGACACAAATTGACGCTTACACGTCACGGTGGTTGTGTGGGATTGAACGTCAGTTGCTATTTTCATATATTTTTTACTCTCAGCCGATTTAGCCAAAAAAAATGTAAACTTACGGAACCCTGGATTTAGGGTCGCGTCTAAAAGTCTAGCCGCCTCGCTCTTGGAAGATCGTCGGCAGTTGTCAACCTCAGACCAAACTTATTCTTAGTCCTATTATTTTTATAAAACTGGGCAAAAAGTTTTTGGGTTGTGTTTAGCTTAATAAACTCAGTGGTTGTTAATAGGAAGCTATTCTGATTAATCATTATCATCGTAAACATTAAATATGCTGTCACATCAAGAGGATATTATTATCCATTAAACATGCGGAATTAGAAAAGTTTTCAAATTAATTCAGTTACCTATACCTTTTTCTTTTAAACAATCTTGGGAGACGTGGATTGTGGAAATCGTTTATACTTATCTTAGCATTAGTATTCTTCCAGAGTTCTGTTTTTAAAACAGCTATTAAACATTGCAGTTCTATGTTCTTCCTCACTCACGCTTAAATAGGTCAAAGTAGGTCGTTATATTGAAATACTATGCCGCATTATTTCTTCATTTCGAACCTTAGAGAATATATTACCTGGAGCCGCCATTCAGTACATTACCCCTCTGTCGAAAAACCTGCACAATGTGCAAAAAGTTATACAAAACCTATTTCAAAATCGATTATTGGTCATTCACAAAATCGCCGCTAGCCAGAGAACACTCATTGGAAAAATGCCTGCATGCGCTGTAACTTCGTGTAAAAAACGATCAACGACTTCAAGCTTCGAAAAAGATGGTACAACATTTCATTTGTAAGTAATTTTATAATAAATTAATATTTTTTATAAAAATATTTTCATCGCCCGTCAAATTTAACGATTAATGCAATCGATTCTAATTGTTACTTGGATTAGTACGTACTCCTCACGAGACTCGGTTTTAATGCTTTGTAAGAAATGACTTAACAGTTTTTGAAATAAAGTCGATAATACTAATAAGTTAAATAATTGTTTTCATTAAAATTATGACGTCGGTGCACTCCCCCCGAGACTCGGTTATAGTGATGAGGATAGTCTCGATTAAATAAATAATTATCGACAATAAGGAAGATTTACTAAGGACCTGGAAATTACCTACTGAATACAATTTATAAATTGTAATTGTAAATTCCATAATTAGTATAAATACTAAGTGTATATTTTACAGTTTTCCTAAAGACCCGGAATTGAAAAAAATATGGACCAGAGCAAAAACACGTTAAGAAATTTTCGGCAAAAAGCGTATAAGTAGGTGAACGCGAATAGAAGAACAAGGAATTAACAATTTGAGGTACCTACCTATATGAACATGCTATAAATCGGGTTCTACTGTAAATAATTATAATACTCGCTACTTTATTTTTTTTATTTTTTTATTTATTAAAGTTCCACGTTTTAAAAAAAAGTATCGCAGAGTTTTTAATGAAAGACTACAAAAGTCACAGAGGCTTATGAGTAGTCAGTGAGTTCGGAGCAAAAACTACTAATGGAGGTAGGCTTTATAAAGAAACCGCTAGATAGAATTTAGGTCATTATACCTACAAAGTGAAGCTTTGGGTTCACATATTTATCAGCGGGTCCTTACAAAACCGGGTCTACATATATGTAAGTATAAAATTGTTAACAAAGATAAATAAAAAACATCCAACTTTTGCGTTATTTTTATTAACTATTTCATTAACCAATAATATCATATTACGATGCTCGTAATAGTTTATAGGTACTAAAATTGTATGCTTGTGCAAATGTCAGTAAAAATATCGATATTAGCTATCGACCTAATCCTCGCACCGTAGGTTATGCTGCTTACATTCGCATTTACGTATTCTTAAACTGCGTTTATACAAAGTCTTTACATGTGTGATATGTTTGTGTGCATTAAAATGTATATATGTGTTAGATTTTTATCAAAGTATTCGTGTGTAATGACACAGATAGTTTTTGCATTTGTAAGTAATCTTTTGCATGTGTTATTTCTTCACCCCCCGCAAATCTCGGCAGACATGATTGTACTCGAATATGACCTATAAGGCGGCTCCAGGTAATATATTCTCTAAGTTTCGAACAAACTGTTCAATATATGTATTAGTCTTTTTCTGTAACATGTTAACTGCCAGAGACAGACGTTTCAATATTTTCAGCCTGTCTATACCTGTCAAATGCAAGTTACGTCTGTTTTTGGTTGGGAACAGTTGGACTCATTAAACTCAATGTCTAACGGATGCGGACGTGTCGCGTATGTTGAGGAAGCTAATGATGTGTGTCAAGGACCTTTTGCAAGTTAGGAAGGATCGCACATTTCTAAGAAAGTTTCTGTGTACATATTACCGACTCTGTTTATCTATGGTTCTTAAAATAATATGCTGAAGAGTTTTTAGTGTGTTTGATTAAAATTATACGCGTTAATAATTCACGAGATTTCTCGTTATTATAACTCTCGATTATATTTTGTAATGAGTAGTTATATTTTCAATAACACCGGCTTGATTGTCGATGCGTGATGAAACGCAGTGCTGCGTATGAAATTAAAGGCGAATTTATAATGTAACGTTAATAGATTTTGTATATAAGTAAAAAAAAAAAGTTTTTTTCTTGTTTATGTTGATTACATTAACACTGACTTATTTAAGTACAGTGTTGCAAATAAACATCGTTGTTAATTTATCTTTGGAAACAGCTGTCATGGATATTCACCCGGAATATTAGCTCTAATTAATAAATAACGTAAATTCTGGTGTTCGTTTATGATTAGAAATAATTTATTATGAGATGTAATTATTGGCGTCATGGCACGCCGGGGCATCGCACGCGAATTCAATTATCGACAGTGGTGCTATTCTCTTCACAACAAAAATGAGCTCTCTCGGACGAAGACTAAATTAAACCTTACTCGCTCAACTACTGGCGATTTGCGACTACGAATTTTGGTTCGACGCTCTTCCGGGAAAATCGGGAGCTTGAAAGCGTCAATTTAGGATAGTTCGATCGAGCAAGGTCTCCTTAATCGTATAAACTGTAAGAGAATACCACCACAGGCAGCCATTCGTATCTATTAATTTATCTGCCTTGTCTGGACTAACGATTGTGTTTATTGGCCGACCGGCCACAATCGAATCATTCTACAATTTAACAGGTTTCAATTGTGAAACTCATCCTCTTCGCTGTAGTTGTGGTATACAGCCCTGAATAAATAATTGTTTAAGCCTCAAACGTGAAATTGCAAAAACTTTATTTTTACAACAAATTGAATTTTGATGTAGGATGTGGTAGCTTGTTTTATAAAAAATAAAACAAGATCATCAATGTATGACACCAAGCAAATTTTATTATATAAATGTGCCAAATATTACTTGAAATAAGTTACAAAACACTAATTAAATTAGTGTAACGCCTGTCTTCTTAGAAGTTCTTAGCATTATTTTTAGTCTTATTTCTGGAACGACATGTGTGCGAGAACGTTTAAATCGCCTTTTATCGGATGTTCCTCAAGGGAACTGTCGATCTATTTCCGAGACGAGGGGAGTATTATTCTTATTACGCTCGGAGAAACATCGATGAGAATGTCTGTCACTTGCAGCATTAGGGATACTCTAGTATACTTATACACTTTAACAGCCTTGTAGGCGTAAACGTTGAGTGAATATTGCGCCCAAACTATCTAGTTCTCGGCGGTGTTGCTTGATTTAATATTGCGCAATAGGCAGTTCTGATCGAGTTCAATCTCTGCCAGGGTGACTTTATTGTTACACCTAAATTATCAAAATGGAGAATGTAACTAGTCTATTTTGCAATTCAGATTGGGAAGTGCGAACATGAACTGTTTAAACTCGCGGCGTCATGAATTCGACCCAATAGAGCCAAGTGCACCGTTTTTTTACCCGCCTCAACCGCCGCCGTACAACCCTGACTATGTATATGGAGTTGCGGAATGCCAGCCGGCGAGTTTCAGCGCGGCGCATGAATGGGGTGTGTGCACGGAGTCGTATGCTAAGCGCACGTGCACCGAGGACCGCGGCGGGTGGGGGCGCCCGCGCCGCTCGCTCTACGAGGGCGTCAACTGCATGCCGGTGAGTGAGACAAATCGTGTGCGCCGCGCAACACATTATTATATTGCGCTCTTACAAACCATTGTAAATCGACTACATTTGGACATCTGTGTGAATTAACATTAAACTAATATTTGGCCAGCTACCAATCCAGAAACAAAAACACCCTAATTCACGGGATTCTGTGTTTTTATTTCTATTCTTCGTGTTATAAAACTTGGATCAAAGGGGGAAGCGGGTCCGGAATGTTTCAGGCGCCCATACCGCAATCTATTTCCGGGCGCGGGCGTCGGCCCTACTGGATTAAGCGCTGCTCATTTTGATCTAAAACATGCGCGAGCTCGGCCGCGGAGGCTCGGTAGTTGCGGCAACCATAGCTGCTCTACACAGTCGCTCCGCGAGTGACGGCAAGCGCAGAGCACCCAAGCACCGCGCCTCGTCTGTCCAGAGATGCGCGAGTGAAGTGCGTATAAGTCGGGAAGACTTACGCCGCGCATCGGGGTGCAGCGAGCGGCCTCTCTCTACGGCCTCCGAGGCATCGGAACGGGACTCCGCTTCCGTTCAGTCCAGCGAGGAGCCGCCCCCGAACGACAGTACGTAATTACTATGCGTGGACGATGCACTGACGTAGCGTACGACTGGAACGAAGCCAAACTTTAAAATAGAGTTACGCCGGTGACTCGTACAGAGAGCTTGTCGCGCAGTGTCGCTTGTGCGGAGCCTCATGTCCGACCGCGAGTACTTGACGGAGCCCTTCGACGAGGACGAGGAGCGCGCGGCGGCGGGCTACGTGCACCCCGCCGTGCGCTCCTACATGTACTCGCCTATGGGTTAGTTCGAATCGTTCATGAGGCTCCTCAGCTGCTCGATCTGTTCTCACTTTTGATCTCGTGACAGGCGGCGACACCGACAGCCCCGACGAAGCGACAGTGAAATGCACGGCGTGGCCCGACGGGAGTATCCCTGCTCGCGCTGACTCCAGCGACACCGAGTCGAGCAGTTCCTCTGTCGAAGAAGATTCAGATTTGCAAGACTATGAAGCGCGAAGTGGCGATGGCGATTACCGCACGCTGACGCCGAGGCGGCTGGATAATTCGACGCGACGTGACGAAAATTTCAAATGGATGCCAACAGAAAACATGTCGGATATAGTCGAACCAACTTCGATGGAATCTCGAACGGAAGAGCAGGCGGTGGGTAGCTTAGACAGACGGCGGCGAGCTCCCGCCGACCGCGGTGACCGCGACCGTAAAACTAGGTCGTCGCTGTCAAGTAAGCCGCCGCAGCACCCGTCCAGCGTCCGCGCATCGCCGCGGCCGCGCCGCCCGCGGGCCGAGGAGACTCCGCCCGAGCTACAGCGTCGCTGGAACTCCTACGAGCACTTCCGCTGGCCGGGGCCCGAGGGCGGCTGGTGGCCCCCCATGTGCTGGTGCCACGGCCCGCCGGCTCCACCGCCCTGCTACATGCATGACCGCTCTTGGCCCTCACACCCTTCGCTCCCACCGGTACCTTCAAGACCTTACAAGGTACACAAATGACCTTATAAAATCTGACTGATGCATTGGCTCAGATCGTACACGTTAGCATTATTGATAGCATTTGGTTTATGTCGAGAGTCGTTTGTAACACAAATCCATGCCGACTTTAGTGAGAAGATAATGAGTTTTGCTTTAACTCTGTTCAAGCCAAATGTTAAAACAAGTCTAGTTGCGCAAAATGTGTAAAAGGAGTAAGTAACATATCATTGTGTGAGTAAATAACAAAAACACGGATCTGTTGCGTAATGTTTGGAACCAAAGTTTTATATATAGAAAAAGTTTGACTAACTTGTTTCATTTGCGGTGTCTGCAGTTCAAAAACACCTCTGGGCGGTTATTATTCGTTGTTTATGGCTATCATCATTGCCTGCTTGAACTTTTAATATAAACTGTGCATGTTTGTTTCTTAACTACCTACGTCAGGTGTAAATATAATAAACGTATTATTGATAACGTTTACAAATTTAGTGCAAAATAATGTATATGTTTTCCGTCTTCATTACAACGTACAATTCATTTAAAATGGCATGTTAGTGATATACTTAGTCCTAAACTAAATAAAAACAAAATCACCGCGAATTCTTACGCGTGGAATAGTTTATCATTATTTCCCGCTTTCTTTTAGCTAGGGGTCGATCTACGAAAATGTATTTCTTAGCGCATTTTTGCTAAAGGATCATAGGTACTTAATAGGTTAACATGTGCAAATACTTAGCGATTATAGTATTACCGGTATTAACTTGAAAAAAAGTTTACCGTGCCGAACATCGGCAGCTTGCCGAGCATAGGACTACCCTATTCATAAATTTCAAATTTCACATTTCCACATACTACAGTAGGTTAGGCTGTTGTAGGTGGTCTGACAGTGAGTGTTAAAACTCTTTATGTTAAGATATCAGGCTAACCGCTACCTTGTTTCAGAGCGATGCCGAGGACCGAATGCGGCGGCTCGAAGCCGACAAGGAGAGCCTCCACCTGCAAGTCCAAGTGCTCTCGGAGCAGGTCTCCGCGCAGACGGACAAAATGACTGACCTCGAGCGGGCGCTCTTAGATGCCAGGCAGCGGTTGGATGACGCTGAACAGAGACTACAAAAGGTAATGATCTTTGACATGTTTGAATTGATAGTATTCTAGAAATTTACATTATCTATACGGGTGTAATGTAAATGTCTTTATGCTTATATAGCTGTATTAATTATTACCCGACTGCGCGAAGTCAAAAAAGGGTATTTAGTTTAGTAGTCTACGAACGTATAGTATTTATGTTGGAAAATATTGTGTCTACTTAAGTTCTTGAACTATTATACAAATTTAATAACGTAGTAATTAATTTCTAACCTTTGGTTTTTTTTTTTTTCGGGATGCAATTGGCAACAATGCATGCAACAATGATGCAAAGTGCCCGTGCGGCCTATTTACTGAATAAACATCTTTTATCTTTTTATCAACTGTCCGTATTCGCCACACTGTATGCGTATAGTTAATTAGTGAGGATCGACTTGGTAAATTGAAAAGAGAATAGGTGCCGGTGTAATACAACACATTTATTCGGAACTTGACCCACTTTTCTTTACTTTTTTTTTATGGCATTGAGAAGGCAAACGAGCACACAGGTCACCTGATGCTATTCATTACTCCGGCTGTCACACAAACGCTACACGTACACGTATTTTCGGTCATATCACAAAAAACTGTGGTGATGCATTGTATACAAATATAAAAAAATATATAGAAGTAGGCATAATACAAATGTCAGTGCGGAGTTATCATTTGCTTTATTTCATTGAATATAGACAGCGCCTCGTGTACAATTGGATTTTAAAAGCTGCCGCCAAGTCTCCAATCGTAATTTCTGTAAACAGTTACTTGATGAAATAGTATTTCTTACTGTTCCGAGTTGGTTTTCCGCCGGGGCAACTTCACAACTCCAACGATAGACATGCCCGGCAAGTTTCAACTTCGCTGTTTAGCGCGCACGCCTACGCCAATAAGAGGGTAACAATAATTTAGATTTATAGGATCCTAATATTGCGTTTTAGTATGGGATAATGTTAAATAATACTGCTTATAATTGACTTTTGTTGTGCT
Source organism: Acleris sparsana (assembly GCA_923062465.1). Taxonomy (NCBI): domain Eukaryota; kingdom Metazoa; phylum Arthropoda; class Insecta; order Lepidoptera; family Tortricidae; genus Acleris; species Acleris sparsana. The sequence goes on from OV281289.1 coordinate 6,487,046, forward strand.
CCTAATTTCGGAGACGTGAGATAAAAGGAAAGAGTTCTTTGACCTAGAGTAGTTCTTGTCCGAAGCGCTCGTAGATTCTGTCCATATTACCACGTGTAAAGGCTCCTACAGGTCTATTAACGTGTATAAAGCAACAGTCACTTTATGACTTGTGTGTAAGCTCGAGAGGGACGGATGCTTTCTCCACCAGGATAAAGGCGACCATAATACGGGCCTGGCTGTGTCCAAATTACTAAATAAATGATAGAAACTTAAAATGTACCCTTTACACGACGGGTTATCATTGACCAGTGTAAAGACGCATTTTCACGTCTCATCCCCATTATCACCAGCTCCTAGCCTAAGGGACTCCTAAACACTTTTAGGTGACATTTTACGCAATGTCGTCGAGTAAGTGACATAAAAACGGACATAAAAGTAAGAAATATGTAGTTTTCGCATTAAGATACCTACTACTTACTACTTTTGATTCTTGATTTCTGTTTCTCTTGAAGGTTGAGAATGCTAGTAACATCAGATACGCTTTTTGTACACTATTTCAATTTTGTGCAATAAAATATAAATAATTAAATAAATATTAATAAATAGGTATAATGTACCCCACCACTTTTGCATAGCTCTTCGTACGAAGCGCGAGAAGGATTATTAAGGTAAACTCTTTAACATTCAGGCCAGCCTAGATGCTAAAGGAGCTATTGAATAATCATGGCGGCGTGGGCCGTGCAATTCCTGCGGCGGGGTCTCACTACATCGCAAATTCTGATTACCCACTTACGCTAACTGCTGTTTCATAATATATTATTTAAATTATTTGGAAACAACTAACAGTGGTATGCGTTTTAACTACATAAAGTCAGCTAGGTCAGGATTAGGTTATTAGAACTTTTTAAAAACTGCCGTAATATGAAATGTGTCATTTGAAATCAAAGTACCTAACGTAAAAACATTGATAACATCGAACTGTCTCTTGTTCTTCACAAAGCGTGATTCAATTTAAGAAAAACAACATGCGTGATGAAATAATGTGCATGTGTGTAATTACACTTTCTTATATAATTATATTTTTTATGATGAAATAAAGTAACTCCTAGTCTAATTTGAATCTTTACGAAGCCTTTGCAATCAACAAGTTAACAGTTACGATGTTTTTAATAATATATATACCTTACCTCAAATTATCTCCTAAACATGCGATATTGATCATGTACGGTAATTATATCAACGTTGCCAATTATTGTAAGCCGCAGAGAATCGGGAGAATTCTTTTAGTTTTTGCTACTACCACTTCATTAAAACGTTGCGTGCGCATTGAATGTAAAGCCGACGAAGCGGATTGCTGGGGCTAGATTCTTTTATGTCACTGAGTTATGCGGCGTGTGATATTGTACGCTTTCAGACTGTCTACTCGTAGCACTGAAAACGGAGTCCATTAACATTTTAACCGTGTCGAGATTATTTCAGCGTTCACAAATGTTATTAAGCCCTCGTTTTATTTATTTAAATATACAACTGCCCGAATTGCGACGGTTTCAAGTTTCACGAGTTTGGCGAGCACATAACAAACAGCCTCATCGTACATAATGCCTAACTACGTTTCGCTTGCGGTTTCAAAGCACAATGTAGTACACAGCATGCAATTTAATTTAACGGCCGCATGCAGTACGGTCGGTCTTTGTAGAGCCTCTACCTGCTATTTCGTAGGAATGTAGGTCAAATTATTAGGATCTAATACCCTTACGACCTGTTTAACAACATATATTTTCCTTTGAATCTGGCATAGGCAAAACGCGAACGTGCTCTGTTTTCTATCCGCTATCATTTTTCTATTTAGTCTGATCGATTGATACACGGCTCTAGCCGATCGTTTTCGCGTAGCTCGAAATAATGTTGAGTCATACACGCCCTGGAGAACTAATAAAATCCACTGCCCATACAAAATAATTATACGCTCACCTACCTACACGAACGGCGATGCGATGAGAATGCCGATGAACGAAGAAGCCGTTAGGAATAGGAATAAAACTATGAGCATACTGTTTTATCTGTAATATTGCGTACAAACCTGTCAAGTGCGAGTCGCGTACGTAGGTATTATTATGTTTCGATTTCGTATTAAATGAGTGTGGACCTACTCATACTTGACTATTTCTTAGTATTTGTTGTTTTTATTCAGGGTCCGCACTAAAACTAAACCAAATTTGGCGCTTTTATGTTTTACCATTTTAACGTTACAACAAAAGTAAAAATACGTTGAAAAAAACATTTCTTGTTATTTAACTTTTTATGTATATTTTATTCTTAAGAAAATCTTTTATCTAACTATTGCCTACGGGTCAAAAGATACGGCTCTTTAAAGTTAGTATGGACGGACGGACGTACTAAGGAACCGACGAACGGACGGAGAGCGTAGGGATATTAATAGGATCACTAGGGGCACGCAATCCGAAATACCCGGAATACTCGTACTCAGTTCAGGTATTTGCCCTGGAATATAGCATTACGCTTACGCAAAAGTCTAAAGAAAACAAAGCACACGAGTCCATTGCACCGTTGCAAAATTAATGTTCGTACTCCATCGACACACATTCAGTAAAGAGAATGGGCAATCAAAACAAACATTTTCTATTTCTATAATCCATTTACGCCCTCGTCGGCGTCCATACATCGCGTTAACTACGCCAGATGCTCTTTTTATTAAACTGGCGAGATAGCGCGGGTAAAAGCGCTATGAAATGTGATTGATAAAGTTTCGTACAAGTAGGCCAGCGTGTTTACGTTCGCTGCCGATGCGTTATTTAGACAGTTTGAATGCCTGTTCCGCGTACATTTGATCCAGATAATGTTTTATGATTATGACGATTTGCGTAACACAGGAGTAGGTAAACGAGTACTTATGAAATCGTTGTTTTCTGCATATTTAAATGCTGTAAAGATTCCCAATTTTGCATTGCACTCCTAATGACACAATCGTTTATCATAAAGAACCTCCGGGTCTATGGCGATAAAAACTTAATGTAGCTAGCAACTATATAGTGTACAGCTTCTTTAAATAAGTCTAAAAACGTATACTCAAGGTAACTAGCAATTTCGTATTCATCTCTATCTTCCATGCAGATTTAATGCTAATGTTAAAACGAATACGCAGCCAAGTGCGAGTTATGCTTTTTCGTGAAATATTCTTTCATGATTATTATCCAACGTTGTATATATAATTATTGGCTCCTCATTTAAACAATCCCTTTTGCATTTAAAATCATTCCGAGGGATTCAAACCATATTTAGCGTCGAATAAAATGCAATTAACCCCCAAAAGGGCTTTTAAAGGTAGCTCGAGTGTCGCACTAAAAGGTTTAATGATTTTCCATTTGGGAGTTTTGCACGAGTAGCTCGTCGAGAGTTACTTTGCAGCTCATCAGATCCCCACCTTTCATGGCAGTCCTTTTGTAGTGCGTCTTACTGCGATAATGACTCTCAAACTTCCGGAATGCTTCTTGAAACGTCTTACTATGATTTGAGAGATCTGTTGGCTACGCCCTAGTTATTTGTCAATAGGAAGGTATTTGTAGAGTAAATTAATGTGTAGGCAGGTTTTTATTTTTTGGTAGAGATGTATTTCGTTTGTGAGGGAAACCACACGAAAATATTAGCTTACGGCGTGACAAATAAGAATATCGATAATAAAGTAAAATACTGCTTCAATACGATCGCACGTTTCTGTGCTTTGTCTTTGTTTATATCTGTTGTTATTATGGAGCCATTTTTTATTTCTTCCATTCATCTAGCACTTCTTTATCGAGGATTACCAGATTTTCCAGTCAATGTCTTTTATTCTAATCCTTGGTACGCACACAACTCTCGCATGTTTGTAAGAGAGATTTAATGACAGTCAGTTTCATAGCGGCCCAATGTTCCATATGTTATACGGTTCGATGCGCATCCGTATACGTTTACCTTTTTTGCACATGTTTACTTACACGTATGCGAACGCTCACTGGCTTGTTTCTGATCTTCAGGAGATGCTCCAACGCTCGTCCCTGGAAACCCAAAAGCTGGAGCTCCTGTCCAAGCTAAGCGAAGTGCGATTGCAGGCAGCCGCGCGGGGCGTGTTGGAGCGCTCACCGCCGCCTGCGGAATCTACGCCGATCGCGCGCCCGGCCCCGCCAAGGGTATGGTTTACAGGGAATATTTAGACCAGAGATCGTTTTACATTTTCCGAAACCTGACAAATTCCAGTCAGTGGTTTGTTGAGACTTGACAGGTTTTCATAGTTAATATGGACTCTGATAATTTTATTATGCGAAGATCGTACAGGGGATCTATTCTACTCGGTAAAACCTAATTGATTTTGACATTTTATCGTATTGTCAGCATTATGATGATAGCTTTATTTACTTGGCAGTAATGACGGCCGAGTTAATAGCTAAAGAATAACATGTCAAAAGCAATATGGTTTTACTGAGTGGAATAATAATGGAACCCCAAATAATAGCGCGGCCTTGCTAATATGCGGCGTAGAAGTCACGGATACACAATTTAAAGCTTTTGGATTTTTCGGCATTATAAACCCGTATTAGATCATCGTAGTAGAATCTTAGGCACGCGGCAAGTAAGCGATGAACTATCGCTGCTAAGAATCGAACAAAATATAATCGCTCTATAAATATACTATAAATATATATCTCTCCCTTTTATTTACACGGGAGCTATTCTTTTGTTCGTTTCTTGGGCGAGAAAATCGCGGGTAAGTCATCGCTTACTCGCTGGCGGTGGCACCAGTGCCTTAAACATAAAAATACCCGTTGACAAAATTACTTAAATTACAGAATCAAATGTAATTTTCTCAAACATGCTCGGAAAAAACTGTTTTCCGATTGAAAGACAAGGACGGAAAGACCCTCATTTTACTCCTAGGAATAAAAAAACCATATGAAGACACTTTCCGTCCATGTCTATATTTTTCTTAAAAATGCTGTCAATTTGCATACAAAATCAAAAGGACCAAGACAAAAATTCCAAACAGCCAAGGTAACTGCTCGCTTTTTTAGCACAGTGCGTGTGTTTCTTTTTGAATTTGCATTCAAATTTCTATGGTTAGTATTTAAAAACAATTGATAGTCGGTAACATTCTTTTTGCTTTTTTAACTTGCTTTTTAAAACTGTATTTGTATTATTTCCTCACCTGTTTGAGAAAAGCATTATGTATGCCTCGGCGGAAACGAGGATTTCCTGACTCGTATTTTAGCAGGCCTCGCTGTTGCTCGGCCTGCTAACCACCTCGTCAGGAAAACCCTTACTTTCCGCGCCTAGGCCACAATGTACTATTAATAAATATTGTTAAGATAACTGGTGCTTGAATCTGAAATATTACGTTTGTATGAAGCACAGTTAGCGTCAAAAGTAACTGAACAATTTTGTTCTTTATCGCATTAACACAGTTGATAATCTTGTTTGACATTGCTTACGTGACTGTAAAGCGACAAGGTACCTATCTACTTTTGACGTTGACTACCATGTCCCATGTGTCTCTCAATGCCCTATTTTTCCTACAACATATAAATCACACTGTATTATAATTCCAGACACCGCCGGCGAACTACGGCCGCCAGATAGAACGCAACACGCACATGTACTCGTCGCTGCCGCGTTCGTCTGTGCTCGCGACGGACGCGCGCGCGTTCGGTAAACAACACACCATGGTGGTGGCGAGGGGACGCGGCCAGTCCGTGCCGAACCTAGGTCGGGGTCGCTGACAGCTTGAGCTTAGCATGCCGTGTGCCCCCGCCTTAGCCTTAGGCTTGACTCATATGGACCACTTTCGAATCACCTAAAACTTCGTAAGCAAAAATTTTGTTCGTAGTTGTACCGGACAGTCAATAAATCATTTTTTTTGTATACGTTCATAAATATCTAGTTGCGCTTACGGAGTTCTTTGATGTTGCAATGAGGTTAGAAAATGGTACATGTGAGTCAAGGCTTATCCCACGCCGGTTGCGTATACATCATTCGTAGCATCATAGATTTTTATTTTTTAGCTATGAACAGCTTTGTATAAGTTGAGTTTGGGCCGGCGTTGTAAAAAACGTTACATGTTTAGTTTGTCCTTAAATACCTTAGGAACAATAGTAAGCGGAAACGTTTGCTCAATGTAAAGAAAAATAGTTCGCAAGCTTTAATAGAACAGCTCTTCGCCTTTTGTGACCTAAAATATTTAGTGAAGAAATGTGCAATTTATCGGATTTCGGGATCGGAAGTTTTAGCTTGTGAACACGTTTGACTGGTTCTATTGAAGTCATCACTTTATATATAGATGAGTAATTTTCTGTACCTATACAATAAATATAGTTCATCTGTGATGTTTTTGAAATGAGAGCTAAAACAGCTCTTATAATTTTTTTGCTTGAGCTCACAACATCCTTACATAATTTACCGCTTGCTCCAGCCATCGCTTTCCATGTTGTGTATTTTAATTTAGCAGTAATTAATTACATGTTTTATATTGATACCTACGTGTAAGTGTTTTCATAACAGGAAGGCGCACCCCACTACTTTAAAGTTACGTTGCACGGACGCGTTAATTTACATTTTTCATTGATGATGATTTGCTTCAAGGGCATTTTTAATTGCGGACGATTTGGTCCCTTGGCTTTCTACCCCGTGGTCCTTCTCAGTAAACGGACATTATACCTAGCAGACCAAATGCATCACATGACGTTTTGCTCTCAGTACGACCCGATTTGAATTGGTTAGATTAAGTAGAAGGGCGGGACTTTGACAGTTGAAACACTAGATTAATTGCAGTTATTGATTTTGACACGACAGTAAGGCCCCGTTCTCACGAGCGCTTAAAAAGCGTCGCGTTATAACACAAACACGGAGTTCCGTAAGCTTGATTCAATTTAACGTCCAACGCCCAACGTCGAAAATCGAACAGTGTTCGATAAAAAAGCGCCGCGCTTTAAAACCGCCTTCGTGTGAATAAACACATGGTTATCAATTTGTGTCATTTCAGCGTTTTTTTAACGCGCGTTGAAAAAGCGCTCGTGAGAACGGGCTCTAAAACAATTGTTGGTTTGATGCAACGCCATATTTTCAGTTCTTAAACTGTACCTATTTCTTGCTTATTTAATGAGTAACCTTTAAATGAAACTTATCGTATCGTATCCGAAATAGGAATAAACACACAAGTGAATTCAACGTATTTGATGTATTTCTGGTTCTCTTTCCACCCTTTGACCAGACGCCAGGAGCCTATGTGGAAGCGCCATTCGATGATGTGTTAATTATACCTTTCAAAAAGTTAATCACCTTCCCAACTCACTCAGGATCTTACAAAAACCAAGAGCCCTAGTCTATATTTTTGGATTTTTGGCGTGTTCCAGCGGAGAAAGACGAGATTCCACGAGGTAGCCCGTCGCCATCCTTACGGGAGGTGCGCGCGCGCCTGGGCAGTGGAGGCGGCGTGCGGCTGGAGGGCGATGACCTCGCACGATCCTCGCTCAGGGTCTCTACGCCGCCGCGGAAGCACCATACCATGCCCTGGTTAGTACTGACATGTCTAGGGAACTAGGAAACTGGTCTTGATGATATTTCCTGATTTTATGATGTTTAAGAAAATTGTCGTATCAATTTGGTGTTCCTGTTCTGCGTAACATCTAATATACACAATACAAAATACTCGTAGGTAGCACATAAAGTAACCTAAATGCAAAAAGTTTCGAAAATATTTTCGGGTTTCGGGTAAAGTGGGTGAGACTAGCATAAAAGCGAGTGAGAGGTCAGTACAATCCCATTAACATTAGTACTTTTTTTTTACAACAAAATAATTAGATTTCTCCAAATGTTTATTTTAAACGGCTAGTCATCCCGCTCTCGTCTTTCAAAACAAACTTTTCTACCATGGTCCTAAAAACTATCTTAATATAAGGCATGGAAGCCGTCGATTAAACCTTTTCAAAAATCTGGGTAGTTATATTGAATGTAATTTCATAACTGCCCTGTTATCAAGGTAGTAATATCGTATGAAAATCCGTTATATTTTTAACGTCTAGGTGACGTTGTCAATGATCCAGCATTAACGCGCACGCAAGTTGGACTCTGCGTCATCTTCTTCTGTAATTTATCAACCTGTACGGCGCGCTAAACTTTTGTTGCTGGTTAATGACGCGTTCTTTCTTCCTTAAGAGAATATCTTTGTTACTTTTGTATATTATTTATTTTGAAGTGTAGTATAACTCGAGGGTAAGTATAGATTTACTCCCCTTGGATTTTGAACTACGATTATGTTTTCTCTCCAGGCAAACCACAGACCTCCGGCAATGGGACTGCGAGACCACGTGCGGCTGGCTGGAAAGCCTGGGGCTCGAGACGTACGTGCCGGCCGCGCGCGCGTGGCTCGGCGCCGCGCCGGACGCGCGCGGCGTCATCTCCTCCGCCTCGCACAACGCCATCGAGAAGGAGCTCGGGTTGAAACACCCCATGCATAGGAAAAAGATCGTGCTCGCGCTGACCGATTTATTGGTGAGTCTTGACAATTTGGTTAATTCCAAGTTTAAGCCAAGTTTTTTCACTTCATAAATACAATGTATTTTGCAATGTTTTGTGTTATATGTAACATGCTTAATACCTGAATGAATAAAATGTTTTTTTCGGGACAATCGTTTGCCATCATATAAGTTACAATTTGTACTGAGAACATGCTGAAAATAATTTATCAATTTTAATTACACCTTGAATTATTTTAAATATAATTTTGAAGCGATCAGCTTCAATCAAAAGTATCTTTTATTTTCGTAGTTCGTCATGAAGTCCAGGATATTCTTTAATTATGAACATTCAAGTAATGCCAATTTAACACGAGTAGAACTTTAACACAGGAAGGGTCTCAATAAGTCGGCTGGACCGTGCCATCGAAGTTTTCATTTTATTAGAGTACTAGCGACCCGCCCTGACCCCGACGATACCCGGCATCGCTTTCGTTTATGTAAGTTTTCTGTAACACCCGTACATAGTACAGAATGTGTTGTACATGAAAACCTTCCTCTTCGTTTTCGGCATTAAAATCCGTTGCATAGTTTGAAAGATCTAAGCATACTAAACTGGGAAGGCTTATTGCAAATGATGCATTAAAACAGGTGTACTTTGATAAATAAATAAACTAAACTAAACTAAACATACATAAGAGGACAGACGGCCGGAAGCGACTGTTTTATACTATGTAAAGAAAACGCGATCGAAACAACTGTGATAGCCACTGCATTATACAATTTCCGTTTCAGGGAGGACACGGCGACCCGATGCTGACTGCGGCGGGAGCGCTCGACACCGCGTGGGTCCTCCGCTGGCTGGAAGACGTCGGCGTGTGCGGCGCGCGCGCCGCGGCCAGCGACGCGGCCCTCGATGGCCGCACGCTGCACCGGCTCACGCACACCGAGCTGCATACTACGCTGCGTGTCTCGCATGCATTGCATGCGCTTGCGGTGCGCAGAGGTACGTACTCTTCGTTGTCTCGAGCCAGACGCTATGATGATGATGATGATGGTGATGATGATGATGATGATGATGATGATGATGATGATGATGATGATGATGATGATGATGATGATGATGATGATGATAATAATTGATCGGTGTCGTCTCTGTTTCATTTTTTATATCTGCAGTATTCTCTACTACAGGTGTGTCATTTACTCATTTACTTTGCAGTCCAGAAAGTGTGTGTTGACCATGACCTGTAGAACTTTTTTGGGGAGCCAGACGCTATAGTGTGACTGTTCCGACTACATAAGCTGGAGTCAAACCCTCTGTTTGCCTAATCTTTATATCTCTGGTTGAGGTATAGCAACTTGCCATTAATTTGTAACTGTAACTGATTCATAGCCCCACCAATTTGCGACACTAATGGGCAGGATATTTCGCATGTCCCAGGCATCCAGGTGCTGCGCGAGAACAAGTTCAGCGCGGAGACGATGGTGCGGCGCGCGGCGGGCGCGGAGGCGGGCGCGGAGGCGGGCGCGGAAGCGGGCGTGGCGCGCTGGTCGTCGCACCGCGTCATGCAGTGGCTCAAGCAGATCGACCTCGCCGAGTACGCGCCCAACCTGCGCGGCGCCGGTACCACGCCTCACCTCGCCTACCCTTACCTGCACCAAGCGATCATCCCCTGCTCTCCGTCATATCCTCCAGATGTGCAATTCATTTTATGGCGAGCGTAAAGGACGGAGCTATAGCAGTAATATAGCTCTGTCTTTTTTTCTCATCATAACCTAAACTGCACAGCTAAATAGCTGTCGTAATAACCCCCCGGTACCTCAAAAGATAATGTTGAGCACTATAGTGCCTTGTCATTATAAACTTTAACTAAAGAAAAGACAAACGACGCTGAAAAATTTTTTTGCCAAACCTACGCTTAAAGTAAATATTGGCCGATAAGACCAATTTACGGTTTATTTGTGTCAAAGTACTAGGTAGCTCATATGTTTTCTATAAAAACTAAATATGGAATTGATTATTCTAAGAAACCTTAAAGCCTTAACCCATATAGTATTTTTTATCCACCAAAAACGAGCTAGACCGCGTAATTTGACAATGCATGTGACTTGGTAGCATTACAGTTGTATGATCTGTTCCTTTCTCATATTTTTTTTTACTTTGTCAGGAGTGCACGGCGGGCTGATGCTCTTAGAGCCTCGCTTCACAGCAGAACTGCTCGCAGCTTTACTCAACATTCCCGCCAGTAAGACTTTGCTACGGCGGCATCTTACGCAAAGGTAAAAACAATCGTACAGCGCCTCTATCCCACTCGATAAATACTTTGCTTTTGATATGTTATCGTATTGTCAACTTTATGATAGCTGCTCTTATTCAGGGTCTCCCCACATCTATCGACGCGGAGTCGGTGTTAGCTGATCAAAAAACTCCTTATGCCTACGCAATAAGAGCGAAACAAACGTCAACCGGCTCGGCTCGGCCGGATTCGGCGATGCGAACGGAACGACTTCGTTTTTCTCTTATTGCATGGACATACAAGAGTTTTTTGATCAGCTAATGCCGATTCCGCGTCGATGGATGTGGGGAGACCGTTACTTGACAGTAATGGCGGTCGAGTTAAATACAAAAATACAATACAAAAATACAATAATATACAATAATGACAAAAGCAATTAGGTTTTACCGAGTAGGACAGAGCCTCAATGCGATAGCGCTTGAAACGACCTAGGAGTAAGTACTTACAGTGCGATAGCTCTTAGAAGGTGCTTCGGAATTATACTTGTCTATCACTCGCTCTCATACGATCTTATTAAGAGGGAGTGAGAAAGAATTCCAAACCCGAAACACCTAAGTGCTCACAGACTACTACATTTGGGAGAAAGTGAAAAGTTCACTTTCTCCCAAATCCAAAGTAACCGACTTAGGTCCCATTTCACCAAACTGGAATAAGACTTACTCCGAGATTAGTCAATACAAATTCGTTGTTTAATCCAGTTATAAGACCTTATTCCAGTTTGATCGACTTCAACCATAATTTAAAAAAAAAATACTTTTAAGAGTAATAGCACTGTAAAGTGCAACATTTTAAAGGTTCGTTCGAAGTGATACCAGAATCCATAATTCTACGGATTAAATTGTCAAATAGTGTTCCTAAAAATGATACTAGTGATGACGAAAAAATACCGCTCGTATCCACTCTATCCTCATGGTCTATCAAGTCTTAAGTTACACTATGAGAAATATTACATTCAAAGACTTCTTGTATTTTAGTACATTCATCTAATTATTATGAATTATGATCGAGTTTGGATAATATGTAATTTTTTTCAGGTTCAATGATTTGCTCGGCCGCGATGTAATACAGGGGAAGCGGAACGCGGAACAAACGCTCGGCTACCAACCTCTGACAGCTACCACTAAGTATAAGGTAAGGAGTTAGGAATACGTAGTCATTAAAATCTTTCAAAGTCATGCAAACTTGATATGATATATTATTTTGTTTTGGAGTTTTTCCGCTTTGTAGCAAATAAATATGATATTTTTGGTTGATTTTCTAAGGAAATAAAGTCTATTTTGTGGTTGCAAATGGTGGGGTTGGATGAAGCCAACACTCATTTAAATCAATGTTAATATTAAGCTTTATAGTTATCAACGTAAAGTAAAAGATCAACTTAGGATTAACTTAACAAGGGCTTCAAATTTATTCCGCTATAATTTAACGTTTGCTCATGTAAGCCCAAAATCCTGGCTTCGAGTAGAGACCCGTGGTCTCTAAGTCCAGGCCTGCCTGCTAGAGAAATTTCTACAATATATACAACCCTCCAGGTACCAAAGAAGAGCCAATTCTCCCTGAAGCGCAAGAAGAGCAAGGACGAGCTCGAGCTCGGGGACTTGGTCTGCCCGCTACACGACGACAGCTCAGGTGACGCTAACAGCTCTCACACCTCGCCAGTAAGTTACTAACCGCACTAATCTACTAAACTACTAAACGGCCCACACTGATGCGAAATGTTGGCTTTTTTTCTGCCACTTTGAACTTTACTCATCTACAACAAGTCGGCAAAAGTGTGTTAGTATGGTAACAGATGGGAATGGGTGGGATGCTCAGTTTAGAGGGGAAAGAAATGTTGCATTCAAGAAGCTGAAATTCCATGGAGATTGCAGAAAACACTTGGACATTGTAAACGTTTGCAGAAAGCTTTTAGCCTAGCCTTACTTTTGTGCGTTAAAACGAACTTCCTACGTTCGATTTGCGTTTTCTCAATTCCGTCTTTTTGACAACGAACTAAGGAATTTCCTATTTGTATAATTATTTACCTGGTTTTGGCTATTAGAGGCAAGAAAATAATATATATCCCTGCAAGGCCTCTAGAATAGCATTAATGGCAATCCCTGATATAGAACCGCAATGAGCGTTACTCGAGCTTAAATTTCGCAAAAGTGTGGGAGTATGCATAAAATGAGTTTTTTCGGTTCAACATAGAAAAATCTCGTTTATTTACATGCATTTTAAGGTATCGTTCAGGTTAATTTTTAGTTTTATTTTATGAAAATGCTATTATTAATTGACTATTTCTCTCTTGCCTATGGGTTTCGGCATTGCACTTGGAGTGTGCACATTGTGGTTTGGGTTTTGGTTTTGATAAAAAAAAGTAACAATACACAACAAGTAACCAAGGGCAGGGTGTTTGAATAATAATTAGAGGTAAAAACAAATATCCGGTAAGGTTTTTTTATGGCATTACGTATGGCTTTCGAATTTTCTGTTTTTTTCGCTTGGGTGGTTGGTATCTTGAGAGCATGGTGTTCAAATGTGCAAGATGTTATAAAAGTGAATATTTGCAGATGATGAGAGTAAAATCAGCGGAAGCGGGCGTCGCGTCGGCTGTCTCTCCCCCGCGTGACGACACGCGCGCACACTAGCACTCGCACAAGCGTAACACACACACGGACCCTGCGTTGTGAACGCACACGCACACCTAACAATACAGAGAAACCACCTTGGACTTAAACGAATGATCGTGTGATTCACTTAAGTTTATAATTTATGGAGTCGATTTGTCGTGTTCTTATATTTTTAAGCATCTTTTTGTAACAAGGGCTTTAAATAAAATCACTTGAAAAGTAATTTTAATTGGCTTCAACGTTGGTGCTAAATTAAATTATTCGATACGGTCGCTAAAGCCCTTGGCGCAAAAATCTCCAAGGTTGATTGTTAAAGTAAGAAAAGTATTTAAAACAAATTATCTTGTAACTAATTTCTAATCGAGTCTAACTGCCAAAAACATGTCATGAATTATATTGGTTTGTTGTAGATATAAGAGGTCTAAAATTATGGTTTATTTAAAGAGAGAAAAATATTTAACTTATATAGTTTGTAGGTTAAATCTGTTGAAACGGCGGCGTGCCGCACAAAGCAAATAGGTACAGTGCTTTGGAAACGTTTCGCAAATCTTTTCAATAATATAATAACGAAACCAAATCTAATATGGACCACTTTCTTATCAAAGAGCTTTGACCATTACTTAAATCGTCGCAACAAGCAATAGACATTCCATTTTGTGTAAATAACGTGCTTTAATTAATCAAACAAAAGTATTTGACGGTTGGTAAGCATATGTGTAAAGAGTTTCGGAGTCAGTACCGCAATATACATATAATCATATAAAGTTTCCAACTTTCGTTTAGTGTTGCGACTTAGCCCATGGATCGCGTAAATGAACCAACAGTAGTGGGCATATTACAAAAGCAACACTTACCGTGAACCTTTATTACTATAAAGTATTAATGTGCAGCTGTTGAACTGGAGATACACTCATTTGGTTTAGGATGGCAGTGTCTTTAATACTTAACTACAAAAAACAATCTTAAAATGCATAATGAAGTCAACTCGTTTTGAGGGACTTATGTTTACCTAATATCTTGTAAGCTTTGTGGAACGCAATAAATGATCGAGTATTGAGTATTGAGGGCGTCGAGGCCCTATCCTACAGAACTTTTAAGTCTATAATTTGTCAAATATGCACGTTTTTTGTTAGATAATGTTGCCAACATTATAGACTTGGTAAACTAGATTTTTTTGCGGCTTAACTTAGGGCGGTTATTGCGGTATGGGTTGCGGACTTCATGTACGTCAATTAAATTATTAAATTGACAGTCACAGTATTATTGTGTGATTTCCTTTCCCAAAACTTTTCCTTTGCCACAAGGCATTAATTTACAAAGAATGACAAATCTTGCAGCTCACCGCATTTATAAAGTGCCAATCCAATGTTAAAATGACGACTATGGTAGCTAAACTATATCCATGGGCTAAATCGGCACACCTAAAAACGTTTTACATACATATATACTGTAAGATTTGTTACAAACTTTTGATACAGTACTTAGTGCTAATTATTGTAATTATTAAGTACGAGTAGCTTATTAGGAAACGACTGAAAGGCGACAATATAACACTGGTCTCATTTCTATTTGCTGCAATGTATTATCATCTAGGTATAAGAGTTACAATATTCTAAGATTAAGCACCGTTCAAATAAACGGCATTTTGAGATTTTACATAGTATTCATACAATACAAGTTAGCAAGTTTTAAAGGACCATAATTATAATGTATTTTATGTATACTTGGCAAGCTACATTTTACGAGTCCTAGTGTTGGACGTGAAAATGCGGTGTTGTTTAAAAGCACGTTAAATTTTCTTTGAGCGCATCGTAGAGCATATTTGCGTAATCTAATACCTTAAAACGAGCAATTCTTGTATATATATACCTATATATATAATCTGAATCTCGTCAACACCTCCAACGATTTTCATGAAACTTAGTATGTAAGGGGTTTTGGGGACGAATAATCGCGGTCTACTAGGTTTCATTTTTAAAAACATCACAATCCATCCAGGTCATTCAGGTCCTATTTATCAACAAGGAGAGGGGACTTGTACACAGAGAGGTGATTACGTTCACTATCCGTTTTTTTAAATGAACCATTGACTAGCAATTGACTTCTATCCCACCTAACTAAGTGACGATGAAATCAAAGGTGGACTTTGCTGGCTCATTAAAACTAAGGTCAGATACTGTAATACATATCTGTATATCAGTAGGAAGCTCACAGACTACTTTTAGCTCTATCTACAGTCAGTCTAGATGTGGCGGTTACACCGTTTTTTTGAAGAATTCGATTTTAATGCAGAAACCTTCAAATAGTATTGCTGCCCCCTATTACACCGTCTTGACTATGTCAGGTGGCACACAGTACCATGATGGTACTTCCATTTTAATACTAAACTTTCGTTAAATTGACGTTTGGGCTCTATTCCCACTCTGATCTCGAAATGAATTAATATATGAGCGGCATAAAGGTTCACCCTTTACTGTCCGCCTGGACGCTCGAAGATGGTAATAATTTTCCATAGTCAATTCCACCAAATTAGTTTATTACGACAGTGCGTTATGCTCTTCGATGCGCTTCCTTGTAAATTATACTATATAAAGTAATCCCCACTTGATGCAGCTTAACTTTTTACGACTAATAACAATATTTAATTAAAACTATATTTCACCAGGAAATTGGAGTCCATTAAGTTACAAGTTACATTGCGCTGGTCTGAAATACACCATAAAAACAAGGAAGAAAAGTGAAACTCAGGCTATAACACTACCAACTTTTTTTTAAAATACTGCCGTGGTCTTGTTGCTACCTTCTCAGTTCTCACTATTATCATCAGATCATAACCTCTATTCTAATGAGTAAAATCATATTGCCTTTGATATGTTATCGTAATGCCAACGTTATACTCTCATTTAATTGACTGTAATGGCGACCGAGTTAAAATAATAAGGTAAGTGACAAAGTCCCTAATGGTTTTAGCCAGTAGAAAGACCCTTAATTTTATCGTAACGTCAGGAGGTAAACTGCAAATTTGAATGAAACACTGACAAACAAACGCGTGCAGTTATATAAAAGCTTTAATGAGTATGTTAACCATAATTGTCATCTTATGAATATCATAGGCGACCGCCCTGTTGGTATCCGTAGGGCGACCGCGGGCCGGGGGAATGCGCGGGGACGCAGCGCACTGCTCCTCCTTGTTGTTATGGCTTTAGACTTGCACTTTCTTATACCCTGTGAAACGGTTGTAGAGAAATCCTGTTGTAAGTTGAAAGTTATGTTTGACACAGTTTTATTATTTATTGTATTAGAGTGATCCAAGATCCCGTTCCTAACACGCTGTGCCAAATGTTTTAAGTGTTGTAACGTAGCCCCTACGACCCTGTCTTCCATGACTTTGTAATACGCTCGTAGAATGGAAGGTGAGTTGTATCACCGATAAATACCAACAAACAATTTTGTACATCATCATGTATTAAATAAATTTTACAATAACTTAGTCATAGATTTAATAAAATGTATACCTTAAATAAACACAATGAAAGGATTTACGACTTTTTGTTTTTTAGTCAGATTTTTCAAACATTTGAGATTTCGGGGCTTGATTTTCTGTGCTTTTCAATACTTTTAAGCCCTCTGAAAAGAAAATACTTTGGTTAATGTAGGGTTGTGAGACGAGTCTTATTCGAATGTTTGATCGTCAGGTAAAGAAGTAATCTGGGCCTCTATTCCCGACGGTATAAAACGTCGTCTTTGACCTGTTATGGTATTGTATTGACGTCTTCGGCCATTACTGTCAAGGAAATAAGAGCTATCAAAACGTTAACAATACGATAACAGATCAAACGAGATATCGTTTTTACCGTGTTGAATAGATAGGAATGCCCGGGCAAGTAAGTCAAATACACCAGACAAAGACAAAATAATTTAATAGACAGTACCTTTAGTCAGTCAGGTGTATTCGAGTTACTTGCCCGGGCATCCCTCGTTGTGCGTCCCCGGTCTGTACTTGTATCAAATCAAAGTGTTGTCTTGATGGTTTTGAACACCTTGTCCGTATGATTGTCACACACTATGTGGAGTCACAAACTATGCAGAACGCAGACGGGGACTGTACTTATCGTTTTTACATTGTTTTAGAATAATATTATCGCGAGCGCATGTTATGGCGGCTAAGAGTTTTAGAAGAAGTGAATGACAACCAGGATTGACCGAATGAAATAAAAATTAAAGGATATAGGATTGAACTTAAGGAATAATATCGTGAATGTTATCCAGATAAAATACGGTTATTCCTAAACAGGCCTTGATGTTTTGAAAGTACAGTGCCCGGCGGTAAATATTGCACATCGGCAATCATCGCATTTCCGAATACAAACGAATGCTAATTTTCATGTCCGTCAATTATTAGATACATCGTTTATTAGAATTTGAATTTAGAACTAAGTACTTGGTTGATGTTTTGTTTTTATTCCCGCGTGAACTATATAATATAAAGCTGTAAAACTACTTCTTAAATATCATTTACTCCTTCTCAATATGGTACAACAACGAAATTAATACAAATATAAACAAAATAAAATACTTCTTCAACCGAGTTCCAAAAAAGAGGAGGTTCTTAGGTTGGACAATTAGAAATGCAACTAAAATGAATATTTATCCGACGACTGACGAAACACGAAGTTTGCCAGGAGACTAAGAAAATAGAAGCATTGTAATAATAATTCCTAAATAAAATTATTCGTTTTTAGGTTGAGGAATAATAAAATATGAAAAAATGCGTAAAATTTTCAGATCCTTCCATTTCACTATCCGTGCTCTCATTGAGGTTAATAATATCAATGTCACTAAGTATCAGCTGTATTTATCACTAGCCTATCAGTGTAATCGTCAACACATTTATTACATTATAATCCTCTTTTTTTTTAATATGTCGGTTTCGCTTACAAAATATTAATAAGCATTGTAGATAATTTCGCGTTTTTTTTTAGTATCGCCTCGTAAAGGTTTCGCTACAACACAACTTTGAAGTAATTTAAAATTTGGGGTTTTAACAACTCTATATATTTTAGACTGGACGCGACCGCACTCTATCGCATCTGAACCACGACTAGCATACATTATAAAAGCAGTGTGCGATAGAGATAACGCTCTACGAAGCCGAAATTAATCGATTCTCTTTTTCGAAGTTGATGTGCAATATTAATGGCCGGGCACTGTTATCTTTCATTTTGTAATTTTGGTATTTTTGTAATCAGCGAGCGAGCGAGCCGCAGCACGAAACCGTGTTATCCACTAAAATATCATGAATAATTGCTTAGCTATTATTATTAACCGCAATAGTTTGAAAAGTGTCAAATTAAATGCATACCTTTCCCTCTTCCCTTTCGACGGAGTTCAGCTATCCTCTCGGTCTCGCTCTCTTCTTCGAGCCTCTCTCGCCTCGCAGCTTCATCGTGAGCCTGTTTCAGCAGAGACTCCTCCAAAAATGTAAATTCTACGATAAACAAATTAAGATGTGGGTAAAACACTTGAGAGATGCGATCTTTGTGTAGTGATTTAGCCAACACAACAATAATTTACCCATATATGCATCCTACGTAATAAACATCTCAAAAATATTGCTTATGCTCAGCAGAATATTACAAGTAATTATTTTTTTTATTGAGAAAAAGAACATGCATTTATGGGTTAAGAATAAAATAGACGCACGCACACACGTCACGGCCGTCGTACGAGATTGAACGTTAGCCTAGGTAGTTATTTAACGCATACAAAATAATAATAATAAGAAGCTGTGTACAATCCGATATTTTTTTTACAAAAAACAAACGTTTTAAGCTCCTCTGAGAACTATCGGTATATAGGTCTTGGCGTTGTTCTGCTGTTGTACTGCTCTTGACCACTAAATTCGTCACTGACATTTAAAATGTTAATAGTACATTATTGGCTAGGTCTGGAAAGTAGGAAATTGCCTGGCGAGGTGGTTGGCGGGCCGATTACTGTATTCGCCGAGGCATATACAGAGGGCTTTTTTCGAGTAAGTATCCGCACCAAATAAGTATCGACTTACACAGAACAATGCGACAGTCATGATACTAATAAAATAAAAAAATGCAGTTTTATTCGTGTTTCTTCTTAATTATTTAATTTTGGCAAAAAAAAAATGGGGTCCTCCGTATTAGCCCTGAATATACAGGGTGTTAGGCAGAAGGTTGGACAAACTTCAGGGACTAACTCTGAGGTTCATACTCATCAACTTTTATTATGGGACCAACATCCAAATTGCGAAAAAAAAAACACCTGTTCCATACATTTCGGCTGTTTAGATCTCAAAGTTTGTTTGAAAAGCTGTTTTTTTTTCGCAATTTTGGATGTTGGTCCCATAATAAAAGTTGATGAGTATGACCTACAGAGTTAGTCCCTGAAGTTTGTCCAACCTTCTGCCTAACAACCTGTATAGTACATGCCAACCATGCGTCTAACACCCTTTATAATGCTTTTCTCAAACAATGCGAGGAAATGATACAATTACATACAGATGTAGTGCATAATTGTTTTCCTTCGTATTTTCACGGAAACGTACGAACGCGTCTTGCTATTTCAGTCGGTCACAGTACAAAAAGTACCGAGGTTGACTGAAGTAGCATGACACGTTCGTACGTTTCCGTGAAAATACGAAGGAAAGCAATTATGCACTACACCTGTAATTATAAGCAGGGGTCGTACCTTTGATGCCGATGACGTCAAAATAAAATTCTCCACACAGGATGCTCTGCTTTTATTTGGCGGGTGTTTAGGTGTGTTGGTACAAATAATAATAAAAAAAAGATTATAGTTAAATACAGCTCAATAGCAATCAAAATACGGATCCCGTAATGCTGCCGTCAGCATCTTATTTTTTTCACCATTAATGACTAAAAATGGCAAATAGAGACAATTTTCTTCTATGAATGTCAGTGCCATAATTGGATTTATTTATGAATGTTTCAGTATTTAATCATATTATTTTTTATTACAACATAAAAGAGTTTTGACTTCAAACACTGCGGTAATTTAGACGAAAAGGTGCTGCGAAGCTTCCCGAACGCTCTGCCCAGCCGAGTCGGATACGACGAGTGACCTCTTTCTCAAAGTTGGACCTACCTAACTGGACCGTTTGTCCCAGGTAAATATAGTCGTCATCAACTTCGAGCGCAGAGCCTCCGACTATCACGGGAGTTGGCGCGACATGGACATTGGACATGCTTTCGTCTTGTCCATGTTCATTCTCAAGCGGGACCGCGGTGGATGCGAAAAGCACAAGACCGGTCTGAGTGGAAAGCCTTGGGGGAGGCCTATGTCCAGCAGTGGACGTCTTTCGGCTGACATGATGAGATGACAACATAAAAACAGTTTTTTTTAAATGATAATGTTAGTCGATGATTTTTGCCACTGTCCTTCCCAATCAAATAGTTTCATTTACATGATTAAATGATTGACGACTAATGGTTAATAATTACAATAAAAACATTTGGAATCAACTCTGTGTAATTTTTGCGTCAACGGCATGAAAAGTTCGGGCCGTGATTATAAGTATTTGTAAAAAGCTCTCGACAAATTCTAAGAATCTTTTTTTGAAAACTACGAGTATTAAACATAGTTTCACGCACAATAAACCGCCGCCCGCCGCCGGCGCAGGCCCCCGCCGCAGCCAAACACTGCACCACACAAATTGGGTGTATGGGATTCTTTTCATGGTCCTTTCGATTTTATATGCAATAGAGAGCATTTTTAAATAAAATATCACAGCGGATATGAATGGGTTTACGAACGTTTATTTCACTCCTAGGAAGAAACTGAGGCTCTTTCCGTCCTCGTTTTTCAGAAGAAAAGCCGTCCTTTCCGATCATGGCTGAGAAAAATGCTGATACTTATTTAGCGCTCTGTAAATTAGTGTAGCCGCAGCTGCATACTGCAGCAGTATGACGCAGCGTGGATAGACCTCCAACAAGGTGGACCGATGTGGCTAAGGATGCGCGAAACCGATGAATGCTGGATGGATGGATAAGATGGATTCGTAGGGCCGGTCCTTTGTTGCAACCTCAGGGGAGTATTGCTGGACAATGGATGTCTTTCCGCTGAAATGATTGTGATGATGAACATGAATAGGTACTGACTAGTGAGTCGCGGGTCCATACTGATCCAAGGGCCGGTGCAGAGGCTGAGGGCGGTGGGCCGCGCTCGCGCCTCCGGCTCCATCAGTTGCGTGACCTGCTGCTTGCACTCCACGGACAATTCGTTTACCACGCTCGTGCGGAAGCGCCACTTCTTGGTCACCTGCAAAGTTCATGGCTTTAGGAGAACAATAGGCGTAGCTTCATACGCGCTTTTTTACATAACACTTCTTTGCCACTTATACGACAAGAAGCAATCCGTCTTATTCGTTAAGGTTGGCAGCGCATTCGCGATTCTAGCGACGTACCTAAGTACCTATTTAATCAACTGATCTTGTGCGAGTTGTCCGTCTTAAGATTGGTCAGAAATGACAGTTTTAATACTTTGAGATTTACTTTATCGTGACGACGACGACGGGCATCTCACTTAAGATTACTTTATTATTAATACCGTAGTGTATGCTATGTACTTGTCTCAACGTCACACCGGGTGCATGCCGAATCTATGCAATTTTGATGTCGAACATACTTACACGTAAAGTTGCATAGTTAAAAGTTAAAAGTTAAAAGACTTAGTCCACGGAGCGGTAATGTTGCATGCACCGGTGGCATATGTAGTCATACTGATTGATTACTTTTTCGTCGTATTCCTGATTGGACATATTCTTGTTTCGGCACATTCTTGTTTGGACGTATTCCGTATTCGGCATATTCTTGTTTCGGCACATTATTATATATACAACAATTGAAATCAATCCTGGGTAAGAATACATTCTTAAAAATTAAAAATAAGATACCTAGGATTGATTTCATGTTTTATATAATGATTAATGCCGTGCTGAAGTGCCGAAACAAGAATACCTATGTCCAATCAGGAATACAACGAAAAAGAAATCAATCGTCATACTTTACATGTCAAATGACGCGTCATGGACAGTAGAACTTACTTATTCCCTAACTTAGACTTCTTGAGAGGGCATGTATGTAGTGAGTTTTCAAGTTACTCGGAATAAAAACAATAATGCATGTATTGTTTAACATTTTATATTAAAATAATGTGAACGCTGCACATGGCCCGACTAAACGCATGAACCATAGCCACACATTTCTAATGACTTACATTGCCGCTTACCTGCTTCTCGTATAACCTCTTAACGGATGTCTCATTAAAAGGTAAAGCTTTATTAAGCATGGTGTAAAGAATGACACCCATGGACCACATATCGGCCAATTTAGGCAAATAAGGCACTCCCTTCAACACTTCAGGAGCCGCGTATGAGAGCGACCCACAGTACGTCTCAGACAACACATCACGGTCCTTGTTCTTGACAACCCGGGCGAAACCAAAGTCAGTTATTTTCACGTTGTAATTGTTCGTGATCAAAACGTTCTCGCACTTCAAATCTCGGTGCGCTATGTTTAACGTGTGCATATAGTTCACCGCGGAAAGCAGCTGTCGCATCCAAAGCCTGCTCTGATTTTCGGGTACGGCGCCGTTTTGGGTGAGAAAGTCGAGGAGATCGCCGTTTTCCGCAAAGCGTAGGAATATGAAATATTTGGCGCGGCGTTGGAAGATGTGTGAGACGTGGACGATGTGCGGATGGTTGACGCGGATGAGGATGTCGAGCTCGCGAGGGAGGAACTTGGTGAGGTAGTCGCGAGGCGCTTGCGACGTGTCGATCAATTTACAGGCCATCATCGCGTGCCGCGTCTCGTCAAGCATCTGGGTCGCTTTGAAAACCTGAAAAAATGTAATATTTTACCGGCAAAGAAGTAGTCCCATAACTACCAATAAATTTATGCTTGAAACACACTCGCGTGTAATTTAGTACCGCGAATTGCAAAATATTGGTTCTTTATAAGTATTTAATATATTATGTCACAAATCCGATCTGCTTCGGACCCACTACACCCGAATGTGTTTCGAGCTTTAGTTTAGATAGGAGATACAGTGGTGAGCACATAATTAAGAACGCTTGTGTTTATAGCAAACAATTGCCTACAAATAAGACTTATTGAATTATACAGTTTACAATACAATAGTCTTTATTGCACACCAGACTTACAAATTTACGACACATGTCACGTGTGTGGTGTGGTTTTAGATCATTCATCGAGGATACAGTCACAAGCAATAATATATTATCCACCATCGGGCGTAAAAAATATCTGTCAGGTCTTCACTACTAGAGGTATAAAAACGTGTCAGATATTTTTGCAATGTTGGATAATATATTATTGCGGGTGACTGTACAACTTTCGTTGTTTTTTGACATAGCAGAGTTCGCGTCAGCACCCAAGTAAATAAATAAATTTAAATTGGATTTTTAATTAAGGTATGAAATCAGAACATATTATCCAGAAATGGCGGATACCCAACCTTCTGCAAGGTAAAATGTACAATTTTACTGAATTATACGAAATAAAAGCTCCGTTTTCAACATAAATATGGTACTCGCGTGAATAAATAAAAAAGTAATCAATCAATTGATTAGTTATCTTATTTGTAGGCAATTTCAGAAAACGCACGCGGCAATAATCGTGTACCACCTTATGCGGAGCTGACCTCCTTCGGTAGAAGATCACCGCGATAAACTAGGCACATTGTTAATTTAAAGTGAGCGTTCGGTCGGTGAGTGAAGTGGAGAGGGTAATCATTCCGTGGATAAATAATCTACCCTGAAGTTGGTGTATTGTTATCTGCAAGCACAGAAACACAAAAAAACATACTTTAGCATAGGATCCTTCACCAATTAGTTTCTCCAATATGAACCCTTTCTCTTGTAGTACAGCAATGTCCGAATGTGTTGCAGCAAGTTCCAAGGATTCGTCTTTGGTATTCATTTACGTGTTTTTCCCCCTCATTTGATCTGTGTTTCATGGTTGTAGGTAGCATAATTATACTTGGAGGTGAAGAGGCCTATGCGTTGCCAACTGGCGGCTTACGGACTACCGGGTTTTCATTTTGTATGTTTACTTTCCTGGACAAAAATCAAAATTGTACTTAAATTGTCAGTTAGACATTTGAACTGACATAGGTCATAAATTGTGCCAGTAAGTAAAACTGTCATTGAAATTGACGTAAGTAAATTAAATGTATTTTTATGATGATACATGAAGTCGGATTCACGTTGCAGTAAAATTAAGAAAATATTCAAGTAGTATAAAACGGCTCATAGCGTCATCCTCGGCGATCTTGACACAAATGCCCTTTGGTAAATGTGACAAGTATATTTCTAGATATTACTATCTCTTTTTATTTATTTCGAGGACACGTTTCACCTAGTTGTTAGTGGCTTCCTACGAAGCCAGCGCAGCGGTCCCGGGTCAAATATTGATGTGATGAGCGTGGGTGTTTTTTCCTATGAGTCATGGTTGTTTTCTATGTATTTCTATATATAAGTATGTTCATCGTTCTCTAGTACTCATAGAACCTACAAGCCTAGAGCTTAGTTTCGGACTAGGTCAATTTGTGTGGGATTGTCGTCTGATATTATATTATTATTCAGATATTTATTTATTTATATTTTAAATGCGTAAGTATCGATTTTGGGGTTTGTTTGTGTCACTCTTTATTAGTGGCGAGTAGGGAATGCAATTAACCGATTAAATTTAGCAACGGTTAACTTACCGGTTAAGACGAAATTTATCGATTAACCGATTAATAACCGGTTATTAACCGATTGAATTTTTTGCTTAAAAATAATGGTTTCTTTTAGGTTATTTAACATGAAAACTTGTGAACAAAGACGTGTAAATAAAACAGACGTATTTATTATGTGAAAACGCTTTAATTAGTGATATATTTATTTCTTAAATGTTAGATTAGAGATCAGTATTTAGACTACCAGTATACTAGTTTCATTTCTACACATTTAGGACATTCAGTATCTTAAAAATTCAACATCAGTATAATAGAATGTTACTTATGGAGTTGTATAATATAAAAAATAGTTTTCCTCGTAATATCTAAATAAAATTATCTGCTTTCCGACTTTCAGTTGATTTCAAGAAGTGGTACCAAACGCTACTCTTGCTGCTCTTAGACTCTTTGAAATTCTCCATATTAAACACCACATTCTGTAACAAACATTGAAAAGGAAAATAAACTTGGATTCTCATAGGCTAAGTAAAAAAATATTTTATCGAGTAAAGAAACTCAACTCAATAATTACATTAGAGACATTATTATAACTTAACTTACCCTTAATATACATAACTTGTAAGAGTTGTAAGCAATCCATCCAAGTTCGAAAATCACACGCTTGTAAAAAGTCAATTTAATAACAAAAAGTCATCAAAATAACACGCGCTTAACTGCTTATGTAACCACTAACCACTAGGAAACCAACAAACTAACACTCCAGGTACGCGTCTATTTGCATCAAGTGTGAAGGGTACACTAGCTATACCTCTGACGTTATCATCTGAGCTCTGGGGCCATAAAAACCCTTTTGCGAACATCTCGCTCGCTCTAGGGAGGTTAGCAGATCTCTCGCTCGCACTTTGCCGCGGCAGCGAGCGATTATTTTATGGTCCCAGAGCTCAGATGATAACGTCCGAGGCATAGCGTCAAAATTATAACGGTGTTTTAGAAAGAGACCATTAATCGGTTACCTAGCCCTGTTTTTTGTAGCGCGTAGAGCATTCTCTCTTTCACTCATAAACGTGTAACCGGCCGGTGCAGTGCAGTGCAGTGCAACATATCTTCTTTTGTTAGAAACAAAATAATAAAAGCGACACCAACGTTATTGGTTTCATTTGTGAAAATCTTATTAATTTTACAGCTCACTAAGACTTTTTTAATTGATATTATGCATAATTGCGTATA
This sequence comes from Acleris sparsana, assembly GCA_923062465.1. Classification (NCBI taxonomy): domain Eukaryota; kingdom Metazoa; phylum Arthropoda; class Insecta; order Lepidoptera; family Tortricidae; genus Acleris; species Acleris sparsana. The sequence continues at coordinate 6,513,413 of OV281289.1, forward strand.
TTGCGATGTTTGTGTAATTTTAATATATATTTAGTTTAATTTGTGTCGTCTTTCTAATAAAAACTTAACAATGGAAGCTTTTTGCAGATCACTTCTATTAACCGGTTAATCGGTTAATTTCATATTTTAACCGGTTACGTTTTTTGGCATAAATTTTCGATTAAAATCGGTTAATCGGTTAACCGATTAACCGGTTTGCATTCCCTAGTGGCGAGCCAGTGATGTGCAATTCATCGACACAATGTTGGCCAACCTTATTAAACTTGTCGGTAAGTAGTGACCCTGTCTACGAGGCTAGCGGTGCCGCCCAGGTTTTATTCCCGATAAGAACAATTATATTGATTGCTATGTTTTGATTAATTTGATTATGGTTCCGTTAAGTATCCTACTAATCTTGTCCGAGCGTTGAGGTTAATTTTGGTAATCTGAAACAATCCAATTCATTCTTATCAAATATAGTAGACGGTAATGTATCTTATTTTATCCATACTTAATATCGGAACCACATATATACATAATATAAGTAATTAAATGTTGGATATAGCGCATTTGTATGACTACAAATTGTAAATATCATAACAATGTTTTGTAGCTGTATGAGCAAACAGCAAAATGTTTTTTTTTTCAGAAAAACATTAATTACTCACCTGTGATAGTAAGTTATGATTCTGGGCTGATTTTCTTTTGTCCCTATCTGTGACTTACTTGCCCCCAGAAGTAAATACTCCACTGCGTTAACGAAGTTTTTACTAAATAAACGCGAAATATCGTATTTTATATTTTAAAAACCTTCAATCTGAGACTGACGCTCGAATGACAACAATTATCCAGACAAATTAAGTGAAAAATTTCAATTTTTCCGAATAGGCGTGAGCTCGCTTACTCTATCTATACGTTTTATTCATCCAAAGCCGTGCCGTGCGCATTGTCAATGATCGTATATTTTCAGAGCGTTTAGAGATGCTTAACCCTCGAAGAGACTGCATCTTTTTGCGTTCGTTTTCTACCGTGTTCCGTGGACTGATAAGGTTGGTGCTAACGGCTTCATTCTACCATCGCACTTCTCTTCATCGACAGGTGTTCATTCCATTTTCTTGAGTAACTGCGCTCAACTACACGCCGGTTCTTTAGAAAGTTTCTAGCGCGTACTTTAGGAATTTGGAATTAATTTCCGGCTGAGACTTATCTAATGTGTTTCAATTTATGGCTTTTTAAAAAGGGTACCTAGTTATCATATAATTTCTTCGAGACCGGCAACGGATTGGTGAAGCCTGCGGAGTTGCAAATGTCCATAGGCGGGGGTGACCTCTCCCATCAGATGGGCCGTCGATCCGCCTATATGTCAGTCGATGGCAATAAAAAAAACAATGAACCCTTACAGACAGTGTCGCCATGACTGCCCTTTGTGCGCGGTTTAACTGAGATATTATTGGTACAAAAAAAATATAATCGTGGGTTGTCGTTGGATAAGTTTAAAAAAAATTGGGGGTATGTGAAAGACATTTGATTCAGGGATCAGTTTGCTAATTAAGCTTTACATACATTGTTCATTTTACACTTTTTTTTCATGGCAGCGAGAGGGCATACCAGTGGCGGATTAACACATTTGCCGCCAGTAGGCTATTCAAGTTTTGCCGCCCCTTCTGAACTTTGCATTTCGATACCCTACACGGACAAAAGAAAATGGAAGAAATTATTTTGGATTTAAGAGACATTTTTTTTTTTTAAACTACCTAAATATAAGTTAGATTATAATATTTTTCATTTATTATTTTGCCTCTCAAAGTCTCTATCTCAATATGAAAGTGAATATAACCTAAAAACACCAATACGATCGTTGTAGTTGTAGCGTGAATTTAGACGATTTATGATACGTTATTTTATAGTAGGTACCTAATTTAAATTAAGTAAACGAAACAACATGTTTAACCGAATTCTGAATCGATTACATTTCCTTTATAAGCCGAGTCGATAATCAAAAGCAATGTATGCGATTTTCAGTAGCCATATTACTAAATTTGTCTAATGACATCCTTCACAGGCACAATAATAAATGAACAAAATTATAAAACTTAGCACCTCGTTTTTCTCATCGCCAAACTCTATCAAGATGGAAGCACGGTTGTAAAAGTGAACAATGTTCTGTCGAAGCCCTTTAAGCCGAAAAAAGGTGTCAGACAAGGGTGCATCCTATCCCCGATCCTTTTTAACATCTATGGGGAATATATCATGAGACGAGCCTTGGAGGGTTGGGATGGTGGCATATCCATAGGTGGCAAGAAAATCAGCAACTTGAGGTATGCAGATGATACTACCCTTTTTGCATCGTCTGAGCAAGAACTAGCTGAACTGCTTTCTAGAGTTGAGAAGGAGAGCGAATTAGTTGGCCTCAGTATTAACAAGGCTAAGACCAAGGTGATGGTAGTGGACAGACCGGGAACACTAATTCGCTCCAACGAACTCGGGGACCTAGAACTTGTTACACAGTTCGTGTACCTTGGCTCTCTTATTACCAACGAGGGTGGCAGTGAGAAGGAAGTATTGAGGAGAATTCAGATGTCCAAAGCAGCGATGACTAAACTTACTAGGATATGGAAAGATCGGAATATTTCCCGAAAGACTAAAGTGAGGTTAGTACGTGCGTTGATCTTCTCAATCTTCTCGTACGGTGCCGAATCATGGACGATAAGGCAGAAAGAAAGGGCAAAAATCGACGCCTTTGAAATGTGGTGTTGGAGGCGTATGCTTCGAATTCCATGGACCGCACGTCGTACCAATGTATCCATTCTTAACGAGCTCGAAATAACCACGAGGCTATCGACTATCTGCTTCCAGCGGATACTTAAATACTTCGGACACGTCGCTCGCAGAGACCCGGACAGTTTGGAAAAGCTGATGGTAGTTGGTCAAGTGGACGGGAAAAGACCGCGCGGTCGATCACCTACCCGTTGGTCAGATCTCGTTAGGAAGCTCACTGGCCAGTCGATACCTAAAGCTATTAAGACCGCCGAAAACAGGAACGCATGGAAGAACATGGTGCATCAAGTCACGAGAAGTTCAAACTAGACACGACCTTCAGCAATGAAGATACCGACTAAGAAGAAGAAGATAAAACTTATTGATTCATTATGGATGATTTATACATTAGGATTACTTACCTACAATAAGTTTGTATTGTCCTGTCTTCACTTCACCGGTGTCCGGGGTTGTTACAGTACTTACAGTTGTTATTTGTTTATAAATAAGATCGATCAAATTTGCAAGAGCAATCAAGTGGCTAAGTAACAAAGTTTTGACAACTTGTTTCGCGGGTGTTTTTGTCTTTTGTATAGTGACACTTTAAATGCTTGCATATTTTAGCCAACAGATACAAACTTGAAAAACTATTTGGACCGTGTATAATAAAATAAAATTATTCTTAATATATTTGCATCGTTTCATATTCGTAATCATTAATTGTGTTTCACGAAATTAAATCTTTTTTTAATATTTTTGCACAGTTGTCATTTTGCGGTTTGTTTCCACGCCCAAAAAATGGTCCATACACAATCATGGAAAATGGCGATAATCCTCCATTCACAAGTGACGCTTTAAATGCTTGCATATTTAGCCAACAGATACAAACCAACTTGAAAACTATTCGGACCATGTATAACAAAATATAATTATTCTTAATTATATTTAAACACTTTCATATTCGTAAAATTCACGAAATTAAATCGTTTTGTATATTTTTGCACAGTTGTCATTTTGAGGTTACTTTCACGCCCTAAAAATGGTCCATACACAATCACTGAAAATGGCAATAATCCTCCATTTACAAAGTAAATTAAAAAAAATCCTAGAGATTAATATGGAGCTTTAATTAATTCCCATGTGCTGAGACTAAAGTAAGATTTAAAGAGAATGAGAAGTGAAAGCACTTAATTAGAAATTGAAAGACGCAATTATCCGAGGTGACTTTTGTTTTGACAAGAAGTAAATACGGGTCGGGTCCAAACTGGGAAGTCCTGTCCGACGGATTTTTTTATTTTTTATTTCTGTAAGACAAAAAAAGTTTTTGGGGCAAATTTGCCGCCCCCTAAAATCCGCCGCCCTAGGCTCCAGCCTACTCAGCCTACTGGTAAATCCGCCACTGGGGCATACCAGCAAACATGCCACTAGATGACGGATGGGATGGGAGACCCATAGACATTTGAATTGTCAAGATTACAATCTCCAGACTGCAATCCTAATATTCCAGTTGAGTTGCCAACCCTAAGGAGGAAAATATTAAAATTGACTACCTAAGCTTGTTTTTTTATGCAGATCGACGCAGTTTATTAATTTACAATAATATTAACATTTCAAAATTGACATAGAAATGTACAGTCAGTGTATGGTTGGAGTCAAAAGTAGCTGATAGCTGACAATCTTCTTTGACATTGCTTATACGTGACCTTAAGGCCGTTTCGATGACTGTACCATACCGTTTCAGTCTTATCTAAAGATCATTTAATTTACGGAAGGAAAAGAATCGGGACATCAAAATTACATACCTATGTGTGCATAAAATGATCCGTAGTGTCACAATGATCTCGGGACAGCGTTGTTCAATATGAAAAAAAACATCTAGGAATTTATATTAAACCGTGTGTAATACAACAAAAAAAACTTTAGTATGTTACGCATAATAATTTAAGATTTGGAGATTTTATCTAACTATGCAATAAATCAACAAAAATATGCATTAAATTGTTAAAATCGTTTGACAGTTTGTAGAAAGTCCACACGAGTACTAGTTAAGATAACAACATAATTATACAAATAAACACTTCTTCAAGTAAACGAATAAAAACGTAGGCTATTTTTTATACTGAAAAGGACTATGTCAAAGAGTTTTTTTTTCGTACTGCCAAACGAATAATTGCAAAAATCGAGCATATGATCGTAGCGCCAATCGTAGCTTGCCGTTTATAAAATCTGCGCCAAGATCTGCAAAAATTTAAAAATAAGGGGCTAATGTGTATGATCTCAGAAATTTATGATCTTAGAATCCCAGGCCCAGAGGCATCGATATAAATAAACTTTCAAATTCAACATACGGTTTTCAAAGTCCGTTTTATCATACCGCATCTTTATAGGAGCATCATTTCATTAGCATCCAAAACATGTATTTAAAGTCCTATAAAGTCCGGCCCCCTAAGTCTAAGCCCAAAATTCTCCTCCAGCGCAATTTTAGTAGGTTAGATGCAGACAGACTCCGTGAGGACGCGGTTAAGGTTGACTGGAGCGTTATTTCTGACGCTAATACCGTGGACGCCCAGGTTGCGTTGTTCAACTCCCAACTTACTCAGTTGTATGACGTCCATGCTCCGGTTCGGCCTGTCAAAACTAAGCATCTTCCTGCTCCTTGGCTTACTGATGAAATTAGGTCCTTGATTCACAAAAAGAATGTTGCAAAATCAAGATACAAAGTTGACTCATCGGACGAAAATAAGCTTAAATACCACACCTTGCGCAACCGATGTGGCACAATTTGTCGTGACGCACAAAGTCGTCATATACATAAATCCGTTGAAAATGGTGATCCTGCTAAAGTATGGAAGTTTCTCAAATCAATAGGAGTTGGTAAATCTCAAGTTAATAATACTAGTAACAACGATATTGACATAGATCAGCTGAATCAGCATTTCTCTACTTCTACCTTATTTAATGGTCCAGCTAAAGCCGATACACTTAAATGTCTTTCTAACATCTCAACTCCTGATACTTCATCCTTTTCTTTCTCTCAATTCTCCGACAGTGATGTTAAGAAGAGTGTACTGTCCATCAGTTCCAACGCAGTTGGTGTTGATAGCATTAGTCGTAACATGATCCTTCCTTTGCTTGACCTTCTCGTTCCTATCATCTCTAGTATCCTTAATAGGTCCATTATGACCAATGAGTTTCCCTCGTTATGGAAGGATGCTGAAGTAGTCCCTCTCCCCAAAAAACCTAATCCCGCTACTTTCTCTGACTATCGTCCCATATCCATTCTTCCTTTCCTATCCAAGGTCCTGGAGCGCCTTGTTCACCAGCAACTGTCTTCCTACTTAAACAGGTATGACCTCCTTAACTCCTTTCAGTCCGGTTTCCGTCCAGGTCATAGTACGGCTACTGCTCTTGTCAAAATCACGGACGACATTCGCGCTGGCATGGATAACAGGAAACTGACAGTTTTGACGCTGTTAGACTTTAGCAATGCTTTTAATACCGTTGATTTTGACTTAATGCTTGGAATTTTACGCTCCCTTAACATATCTCCTGCGGTTATTGAATGGTTTCATAGCTACTTAATCGGTCGTCGGCAGCGTATAAAGGTGGATGATTCTCGATCTTCATGGTGCAGCACGCTAGCCGGCGTTCCGCAGGGCGGCGTGCTGTCTCCGCTTCTTTTTTCTATATTTATTCATTCTATTACGCAAAACCTTCACTCTTCTTATCACCTTTATGCTGACGACCTTCAAATTTATTCCCAGGGTGCGCTTGACGATCTTTCTTCCGTGGTAGACGTAGCCAATGAAGACTTAAAGCGCATATTACATTGGTGCAATGGGTTTGGGCTAAAAGTAAACCCTACTAAAACACAGGTTATCGTCATTGGCAGCCCCAAACTTATTTCTAGAGTCAACTTTGCAAATCTTCCCCCAGTTTGTTTCAACGGTGTTCAGATTCCTTACTCTCTTCAGGTCAAGAATCTTGGTGTCATTATGGACCGCTCTTTGTCATGGGCGCCTCAAGTTAGTGAGACTAGCAGGAAGATGTTTGCAGCTGTAGGTTCTCTAAGACGTCTTCAAAACTTTCTGCCTCTTGCTACTAAAATTGCGCTTGCTCAAACTTTACTGCTTCCTATTTTAGATTACGCTGACGTGTGCTATTTGGATCTTACTGAGGGGCAACTAAATAAGCTTGAGCGTATTCAAAATTTGTGCATACGGTTCATATTTGGGTTACGCAAGTATGACCACGTCTCCATTTTTCGCAATCAACTCAAGTGGCTCCCAATCCGTGCTCGTCGTAACTTTCATGTTCTTAATCTCCTCTTCAGCATACTTTTCAACCCCGCAACCCCGCGTTACCTTAAGGAGCGTTTCAAGTATTTTAACTCAGTCAGAGCTTCCCAAAACCTTCTTTTGTCAGTCCCTTTTTCTTCCTCTAAATTTTACTCCAATTCTTTCACAATTCAGGCTATAAGGCTATGGAACGCTTTGCCTGTAGAAGTAAGGCGTGCTCAGTCTACGTCCAGTTTTAAAAGCAAGCTAAAGGATCACTATCTATCGCTTCCGTAGTTTTTCAATTATTTCTTTTATTTTTCTTAAATACTATCACCTCGGGTGTTATCTTTGTTTGGCTGATTTCTATAATTTATGTATGTGTATATTATGTTGATGTATAATAATATGTATTTAGTGTGTATTGAGTATGTATTTATTAATCTCATTTACTTTATGTATGTATGTGTATGTAGTTTATATATGTGTAAGTAGATTTTATCATAAAAGTGTTAGTTTGGGTTCTGAAGAAGGTAGTTTACACCACCTGCCATGTATCTTTGTCTTTCATGATTTCTCTGTCCAAGGTTGTCTGGAAGAGATCGCTATTTAGCGGTAAGACCGCCTGTTGTATACCTATAGTTTAAAATGTACTGTTCCGTGTTTTTTGTTTTTTGGTGTTCAATAAAGAGTATTTGTATTGTATTGTATTGTATTTAATAAAACGTAAGATGCAGAAAGTAATGAAACTTTTAGTATAGCCCTATATTTATTGATATATTTATAAATCACAAACACATTTTGTTGTTTTTATAAATTCACTCGCGGGCTCATACCGCCACGACACTTGGAGAGGCAACTGGCGGGGTCGTTGAGAATGACGTTGATTGAATATTCGAATAGGTATTACCACTAGTTATTCGGATACGAGTATACGACGCGGAATTTTAGTACGCATCTCATCGTTTCCCAACAGTTTCTTTTGCCAACCACGGACGTGACGTTGCACTAAAAAGGAGTGAAGCATGCAATGTTGGCACTTTTGTTCGTTATACAATACACAGCCAAGACTGGAAACGTTTGGTCACGAATTACCGCACGCACACAGATACACTAGGTAAGACAATGCCGCCAAGCCACGGAACGAGTGACAGTTTACGTGTGTGCGTGACTGCGTGTGCACGAACACAGACAGCCATTTTGTATGCTTCACCAGGCCGGGCGCACTCCGCGCTATTGCTAACAAAATGTGCGGCCTGGCACGTGCGGCTAATCAGAAAATCAGTCAGTTGAGTGTCACGCGAGCTAGTCTTGACGCGCGCCGCTGTAAGCTGCCAAAGTTATTCGAGTTTTTGTTTGAGTAGGTACCTATGGCCACTCGAAAAGGCATAGCATACAGGTGCTTAAATAATGACAGGAATGTCGACTTGTAATTATTTAGACCGCCTAAGTATATCGAAAGGTAAAACTATTATTAATATTATTTATAACTTCGATCTATGTCGATAGTTACGAGTAGCTAATTACTAACACCATCACTACAGTTATGAACCCTCGACGCAAAAAGAGAGATATTATTTTATTTATTTCAGATTTGACAGGATCGTAGCAGGTGGAAAGAAGTTGTCTCTGCCTACCCCTCTGGGAAACAGGCGTGATTTTATGTATGTTATTTCATTAATGACCGGTCCGCAGCTTCGCAGCTTTCGACTTTTTCGCATCAAAAATTAATTACCTGGATCCCCCTGTTAACCCATAATTTATTTAACCCGAATTGTATTTGTGCACAAACTGTTCTCGCATAATATTGGTTTCGCCGAATTCTATCACGCATAGATATACACTCGTGGACTAATAATACGGGTCAGAGTGCGTTTTTCATGGCAAGGAACCAAGGCTTCGAAATAGCCTCGTGGCGAGTGACGCGATTGGTTTAAAAACGAAACGAATAGAAACGCTAGTTAACGTAATGCATCTTGGCGGGGCCCTCTGTAGTATAGATCCCTCAAACTATGGATGTAATATATCAAATAAAGTGGGATTAGTAATTAGTTTTATTTTATTTATTATTATTATTTAATATTAACATAACCTAATAGTGAATGACTTAAGCGAGAAGGGTCGCCTTATGTCCCGCTTCCTGGGGCGGGGTCGATGGGGCACCGCGCGGAGCCCCTGTTCCGCGTAGTGGGCACAACCCTAGCCTAACCTAGCAGTTTTTTAAAATTAACCTAACCTACACTACACCTAACGTAACGTAACGTAACTATGCAAATTTTTTTTTTCATTTGCCGTTACACTAATCAAGAAACAGTGCTATTGTTGTTTCGGACATAAATTAAAGGATTTCGGGCTATCAAAGTCCTGCTAAATTAAAGATATGCTAAACAACATTATGCATAATGAAATCCAATATTATGCTGACATACTATTCGGGTAAACAACCATTCGGATAATAAAGATTTATGCCAAATAAAATTTCGGCAAGTCTATGATCCGGCGTCATGAATTATGCGAAACTTGTTATACCAAATAGGTACGTTTCGGACATTAAAAATTATGCCAAATAGATGGCACCCCAATTACCTACCTACTTACCTTAAACACCAGTGTAAATAAATCTCCCAGTACTAGTAACTGCCTACTAAAACAAGGTCAGCATATACTGGTTATTAATTAAATACTGCTCAATAAAAGAAAAAGATTGAAATTGGCAGCATTTTTCTTTGCCTCTCGTTTATTAGGCCGTCGTCGCGTATCGCATGTTTGTATTGTAAACGCCATGTGTGTGAATGTAGGTAAGTTCAATTCAATTCAATTTTCTCGAAATAGCCTCTGTCCATATGGACAACTTTAGCTAAGTTTCAATGGCGTTTAATGTCATGATTAAACTGCTATATACGAATTGTCACAGCGTGCAGCGTTTAAGTGACATGGTACTTAACTGTACTATTTTTTGTCGTCATTTAACTTAATCGAAGTACATAAGAAAACTACAATTAATAATACATTTAATTGGTTTTCTTACAACTGCCGGACCTACGAAGTGGATTAAGACTGCAATCCTAAGGCCCGTATTAATAAACTGATCTCAACTCTAATGCTCGTCACGAGATGCGTCAAAAATGACAGTGTTCTTTGGTTTGGCGTTTACTTTAACGGATCTGGTCACTTATGGCCCCATTCCTTATAAGGCCAATAACGTATCTTGTGACGGGCCTCACAGTCAAGATGAGTTTATTAATAGGGCCCTAAGACAGCTAATGCGTTGTCAACCCTGAGGAACAAGACCGAATGCCTCTATGCTAGTAGGTAATTTGACCGCCGGTGAAACTTGTTATTGGTCAAACTTAAAAAAGCATCCCTGGTCTAGTGGTCATACTGACGCGCAGTAAGGACCTACTACTAGTATTTATTGTAAACTTTATCAAATCAAGTCAAATTTATTTATTTCATTAAGGTAGACATTTTCCTTCCTACATTACTGGTTTTCCTGTGGATCCGACTTCATTATCCTAATCAGCAGGACCTTTTTGTATTATGTTCTTAGAAAAAATAATGTTTTATAGCAAATCACAATGTTCTGATATGTACCTAGTCCCACTTCTCGCTGGCGGGTAAGCCATAGTGTATTATAAATTTAAACCGTTTCTTAATTGAGATATCTTATCGCCACCCTTGAAATAGGTACCTACCATTAAGGAGTTCTGGTGGCCATCTGTGGTCTTAATCGTCAGTTCCACTTCACCAAATGATCTTTCTGAATGATGCACTTGTGACTGAAAATACTGAAGTCGCTATGCCTATAACGTTTAACGAGTTCCCTTAACCCCTGACCAGATAATGACTTGGTGACAGTGGGACCAATTCGGGAGTATAACACCCTATGAAGCAAAAAAATAATTTTCAAAATCGGTCAACATTTAATGGAGAAAGCGGTGAACATACATAAAAAAAACATTCATACAGCTGAACATAGAACCTCCTGATTTGATGTCGGTTAGCAAAGGTTTCATTCTGGTTGTCGAACGGTACACCTAATAGAAAATGTATCGTCTCCTCTGGACAGTATTTATTTAATATAAGATACCTAATGTTAAGGGAGAACAAAAGCCAGATGACTATGTAAATATTGCGGATCTTTGTCGTGAAATCTTGCCATAGCTCCGGCTTGAATTTAGCGGGGAGCGATACAAAAAGGAGCCGTTTGGGTACTGACTGCAAAACTTACCAAGACGACGATGACTCGTGGACGTCGCTTCTTTTCATTATTGATGTGCCCGGCAAGGCAGCCTCTTTTACTGCTTCTTTAGCAGATTTTGCCTGCTCCAAACTTTGGACTCGTTTTAGTAACTGAGATTTTTCATCTTGCGCTCTTTTGATAGCTTGTATTTCTTGTGCTGTCCATTCTGTAATATTAGATCGGGTTAAGAGCCGTCTGAATGCCAGTCATCCTTGGTGAGGACGACGCTGTACGGAACGATCGAGAGAAGGGGACATGGCTCACCATGGCTAAACGTCAGTTTTTACGGCCAAAACGCACGTCGCATCGTTACACGAAAACAAACGTAATATTCACTATACAAGAAAAAAAACAACCTTTTTTTTAAAAAACTAATGGCCAGCAGACCACTAGCTTAAGGGTCGGTTCACACAGACCCGGCTCGGAGGAGAGCAGATTTTTATCCCTATGGAAACAGAGTTTTCAATCATTGTAATAAGGTTTATTTTTGCATGTGCACTTCCTTTGTCATTACGTTAATTACAGTGGCGCGTGTGTTACAGTCTTTTTTCATATAGTTTTTTTTTAATATTGTAAGTGTGCTCTTTGTCTAGAGTTTTCAGGTAAAAAAACTTCACATATTGTCAAGCAAAAACGTAAGTGATTTGTATCTCGTTCTCAGTTTAATTTTGTTTCGTAATGTCTGCTTTTTTTATGGGGAACAGGTTTCAGTTTTTCGAATTTAACAATCGAAAAAACCACAAAAACCATTTTTTTATATTCAGTAAAAAATCGTGTTTAACTTTGAAATTGGTCCTTTTATTTTGAGGCCTTTGGAACACCACCACTGTGCATCATTTTACGATGATCGTCTCGTCAATTTCGGCGGTTTTGACGCTTTAATAGCATTTTATCTACATCCATATCATAACTTCCCTATTATATGTTTAGAACCGATAAGCAAACAGCCTATATTAAGAAACCTGTATCTGTGGTTGCACTTTAATGTTAACATTAAAGTATTACATGTCATTAAAGTATCAGTTATTGATGTAGTTGCATCTTAATGTTCACTTTAAAGTTTCGGTGACCGAAACATTAAGATGCAGGTTCTTTAAGATACAAGACAATATGGTACAATTTTCTCACATATTGTAGAAAACTTATGATATGCATGTAGATAAAGTTATGTATGCGACTGTACGCATAATTAGGCATTAAAACACTCGTGTGATCTTATTATGAAACTCACCTATCGGCTCTTTTCATAAAACCACACTCGTGTATTAATGCCTCTCATTATGCACCAGTCCCATAAATAACTATTACAAAGCCGCAACTTTTTTACCTATTTGTTGCTATAATAAAGATATATTAATCTATTGAGAATACATTATATGTAGTGAAGAAAAAACAACAACACACATTGCCTATTCTCAGATTATGATCATGTTGAAGTTTCCTTTCATAAGAGTTATTTTATCGAGCCGCAGTTGAATTAGGTGTCTTGTTGGGAACTGGATTGTTGACAGTTATATTAGTTTCAATTAATCGCTTTGACTGTAAACAATCCAGTTTCCAACAAGACGCCTTTTTAGACACAGCTCATCTAAATAAAATAATAATGCAATTTAATTTAAAAAAAACCTGTTGCCAAACTTGGCACCTCTCCATATACTTTTGGTTGCAAGAGATTTTTTTTTTTTCCATTTGTGTTTTTGGTGGGATTAATCTACTGGAGATCACGGAAAACATGGATACATATATACACACATACTTATGTATACTTATACACCCGAAAAAAGCTTTTCCTTCTTGTGCAGTCAGCTGTCAGCTGAAATCAGACGCACGCCTTTTATTTGCATGTAGATCTGGCGTGTTGTGGTTTGAGTGCAAACCTGCGTTACAGGAAAAATAACCAAAAGAAAAAATAAGACCATCACACCTAGAAGTCTCGGATCCATCGCCACCCATTCGCTGTTTATGACATCGTCGATCCGGATTCTATTCTGGTAGTTCGGCTCCAGCATGTTGGCCACCAATCGTCGGCAGTGCTCCGACAGGGTATCGATGTACCTCGAACGAAACTTCCAACTTTTGTTTACCTGCGCTTGATACAACTGTTTTATATGCTTATCTTCGAATGGCATCGCCCTGTTCAGCATAACAAAAAGCACGACTCCTAAGGACCATATGTCCGTCGGTTTCGGGACGTACGGTGAGCCCTGGAGGATCTCGGGCGCCGTGTACGACAGAGAGCCGCAAAATGTCTCGCTGTGGATTGGTTTCATTTTTTTATCTACGCAAAAGCGCGAGAAACCAAAGTCGGACAGCTTAGCGTTTTGGTTCGCTGTCAGAAGAACGTTTTCACACTTGATGTCTCTGTGCGCTATCTCTAGCTCGTGCATATACTGGACGGCGAGCGCCAGCTGCCGAGTCCATATCCTCGCCTGGTCTTCCTGTACGGCGCCCTTCTGTAGGATGTGCTCCAACAGATCCCCGTGCTCCATGTAGCGCATAAAAATAAAGTACTTGTATTTCCGCTGGAATATGCTGTGCGTGTGGACTAGATGCGGGTGGTTGAGTTTTATTAACATTTCTATTTCTCGAGGAAGAAATTTCTTGACGAAATCTTTCGGAGCTGTATTCGTATCGATCACCTTGCAAGCTAATACGGACAACTTATCATTTTTATTCATATTTCTATACTCGGCAAGGTAAACCTGGAACATTACGAACACTGTATATTTACCGCGCTCTTGAAGTGCTCGAGCAGTCCGCACGACCAAATTATGTTCTACTATAACTAATAGATACCTTTGCGTATGAACCTTCGTTTACTCTTTTTATAATTCTGTACCCACGGGAAGCAAGAGTTAATTGTTCCGAACCAGTGAGTTTTAAGTCTTCGTCTTGAATCTATAACCATAATTGATTTTGAATTTCATTTCATCCATGTCTAAGAGTAACGTACAATAAAGGATTTGAATTTAATATTCTCGATCTGAAGATAGTTACATACCTTTGTTTTGCCCTCCATTTAACGTTGGTCTGATTATTTCTGTTTTGCTGTTAGGTTAGCTAGAGATTTTATCATTTCACTAGCCTGTAAAAACAATGGTTTATATTTACCTAAGTATGTTGCATTGCGATGCTTAAAGTGGTATTACTTACCCTATATCCGGATTCCCTTTGGTTTGTTGTAAGTATATCGCCTTGGCGCTTCGGTGGATTTTTGTGGGAATCTGACAACCTGCGGCGTTCCTCTTTGGCTCGTTTTAGGGCACTTGCTTCCATTGGGTTTAAAGCTAAAGCAGATCATTGTTACTTGAAAGAAGTAGATAATGATTTACCTGACGGTTGAATTCGACAACCCATGTAAACGGCATACATTTCTTAAAAGCTCAGAAATTAATAATAATGTAGGTATCTATAGGGAGTGACTACCGAGATGACGACTAATAGAGAAGTTTGGACGAAAAATACATGTTGCGCCGACCCCAAATAAGTTGGGATAAGGGCAGGAACTCCTATTTTCTTATATATTAATACGGTAAGGCATCAAAATTTTAATGACTAGATTAAGTAGCACACTGGTAAAACCAGCATTACACTGACAGACTGTATTCAAAAAAAAGGGTGCCAACCTATTTCTTTTCATCTGGAAAATAAATTTAAAGGACTCACTTGTAAGTCTGCTGTCCATGGCGATCCAGTCAGAGTTGATGACCTGGACGGCGGTGTGACGCAGCCCCGGGTCGGGCTCCAACAAGTGCTTCACCACTGTCTTGCACTCCATTGAGAGAATGCTCGCCACCCGCGAACGGAACCGATACTTCTTCCCCATTTGCTGCTCGTACAACTTACGCATGCGAGTGTCGTCGTACGGCATTGACTTGTTCAGCATAACGAACAGCACCACCCCCGTAGACCACAAATCCGTCGGCTTCGGCATGTAAGGCTTCCCGCGCAAAATTTCCGGAGCCGCGTACGACATCGAGCCGCAGTAAGTCTCGCTGTGAATCGGCTGGTCAACCTCGTCCACGCAGATCCTCGTGAAGCCAAAATCAGAAAGCTTAACGTTAAAATTCGCCGTCAATAGCACGTTTTCACATTTGATGTCACGATGCACGATCTCCAGTTCGTGTAAATATTGAAGCCCGAGAGCCAGCTGTCGTATCCACACGCGACTTTGATTTTCCGACACGCATCCGTGCTTCAATATGTACCCTAAAAGGTCACCATTTTCACTAAATCTCATAAAGATATAATACTTCGTCTTCCGCTGAAAAATGCTGTGCACGTGAATCAAATGGGGATGATTGAGACGTATCAATACGTCAATTTCACGCGGTAAAAACTTTGTGACGAAGTCCTTGGGAGCCTTCGACGTCTCGATAATTTTACACGCAAGTGTAGATTTTTGACCTTCGTTCACGGTGTATTCCGTCAGAAATACCTGTGGAGAATGACACAAGATAAGAATTTCTTTGAACACATGAATACTATCAAATTGTGGAGGCATCTTATATTCGGATGCACCTTTGCGTAGGCTCCTTCACCTAGAAATTTGAGCAATTTGTATCCTTTTTGGGCTAACGTATTTTCTTCGGAGGGTGTTGTTTTCGGGTCAGTCATTTTAATACGGCCAAGAGGTCAAGTATGAAGCACTCAACCCCCGCACTCTGCTGCCACGACAGCCGCCTCTTCATATCCGAAAGAGAAGCAGGCATTTTGTTATAGTATGTTTTTACTTAACTTGTAATTTAGTTTACATTTTGACAACAAACCCGCCTGGCCTGGGTGACACATGATGGCTGTTATTCTTCTTTTTAACTTAGAAAGTGACAGCTTGGTATGTTACGTTCTTTGATCCTCCGTGCAGGAAAACCATATTTTGTCTTTGAACTGTGCCGGATAGTGTTTTTAATACACGGAAACGCGCTCGACTTTACGTACAGCCGAAGGCGAAGGTGAAGTCACTTTCGCAAAACGGTTCCTCGGCAAAATGTCCCAGTCAAAACGTCCCTTCACAAAAATTACGTACCTTTTGCAGAATGTCTTTTCTGCAAAACGTCCCTCTCGCAATAAGTCTCTTCGCAAAACGTCCCTTTCGCAAAACATCCAAACATTCTGTTAGCTTAATTCTTCATTTTTAATTCGTTTAATTGGGTTCATAATCTAAGGGAAATAATGTTACACATGTAAAAACTAGAGTTTTCGTCTGTGAATCGAAGGTGTAATTGAGAAGTCCCCCAACCTGCACTAGGCCAGCGTAGGGATTATTATATCTATTTGCCCATCTCTGTCATCCATGAGAGAAGGCTTAGTTTTTCGGTACCTGTATGGGCATTTTTGATGACGCATCGTCTTTGTAGAAGGGACGTTCTGCGAAAGGGAACACAAAGAAAGCCGAAATGTAAAGTTACCGCCCGTAGCACACTGCCACGAAACCGAACCGAAACCATTTTGATTAGAATATCTGGTTACGGTCGGATTCCGTTTCGATTTCGTGGACTGTGTCCAGCCGGCGTAAGTATTTTCAGGGTGTGATATGATATGACAGCTCTTTAACCTTTTGAACGTTGTTTGAACGCTTTACGTCAATACATAGTCTGTTACTTACACGCCAAACATGTTTGCTATGGTATGCAAATAACAATTTAATTCATAAGAAATAAAGTCTCTTTTAATCTTGAACTTCTGTCGGCTGTGGCCGAGCGACGGCGGCGTCAGTGCCACGACTTTCAGTGGACAGCCAGGCCCGACTGTGGCGTCCAAAAGGTAACCTTAGATTTAATTTATTCCCATTTATACGCTTATAAGCGAGTCTTGCTGAATTTACCCGAACCCGAAAGACTTTTTAACACAGATGCAGTTCCGAGTCAACACAACGATTTAGTTCAGAACTTATTCCCGCAGCAGCACTCGTCTACATGCTACTCAAGGCCGAAGCAATATATTGGATTTATTTTAATAGGCATTCTAATGATATAAAACAATCAAACTTTTTATTCAGTCTTTTATTGTTTAAACTTAACAATAGCCACAAATAAAACGATTTTAGAACTAGTGTTTAAAATAATCCCATATCTGTTTGCTCCTATCACAGTTCTAACTGTTTCTTGTTTAAGAATTCCCCTGCCAGTGATATCCTTTGCAGGAAGGATTGCGCCGGAGTCAGAAGCAGCTCGAATTTGCCCACATCTGGATGATCTGGGTACCTTTTTTCTCTTCGTATTCTCTCCAAAATGTGTTGCGGCTCGCACTTTGGCTTCGATTTCCAGTCACTGTTTAGAAAGTCTTGAAGCACCGTCGGCAGCATTTTGAAGGCTTCCTTTGCCTTAGTACTACTTGGTGGCTGTAATTTTTCTGCTTCCATCGGTTTTCCTGGTACTATGATATCATCAACATCAACTTTGCCAACAGGTTCAATTCTTGGAGGTTTATTTACTTCCATTTCTTTAGGCGAGGTTGCACCGTAGCTTTCTTCTGATGCGCTAGTATTATTATTATAATAGTTAATTATGCGTTCTTTGACCACGTCGCTTAAACTGGATTCGTTTTTAACTTTCTCTCTTTCTGTTCCATCCATATTAACATATCCGGTTCTTGTCTCAGTTTTAATCAAAACTTGGTCTTGATCTAATTTACTTTGTTTAGATTCTTTGTTTGGTTTTGAAGCATTATCAGAAACTGTATTTTTTTCTTCAACCGTTTCATTTGCACCTTTCGATACATTTTTCCCTGTTGTTGCATCGATCATTGTCATAAAGTGTATGTTGTCCTCTTCTTCCAATATTTGATATATTCTATGAACTTCACTGATATTTATCCTAAAACAAGATAAAAAATATTAATTTAAGACGGTCTTTTTTACATAAACATTTATTAGTTAATGTGGTTATGCAAGATATAAGCTATCTCCACACCAAATTTAATTGAAATCGGTTCTGCCATAAAAGCGTAACAGACACATAGACAGAACATAATTACTTTCGCACTTATAAGGATAATACTAACTAGAACGTCCGCGTAGAAATCGATTATCGCTATTCCCTAGGGAACTGACCAGTTTTCCGGGAGAAAAAAAAATGCGTGATATTCCAGACTACTGTATATCTCTGTGCAAAATTATCCAGATCCGATCAGCCGTTATGGCGTTGAATAGGAAGCACCCAAACTTTGGCATTTATAATATTAGTAAGAAAAGTAAAACATAAGACAAGATGATAAATGATAATAATTTAAAAATAGGCTTGTTTAAAATTGTAACATAAGGTGCTTTCAACCATTTTAATATGCTTAATGCCATTGTGTGTAATAAATTAATAATAATAAATTACTAGTAACTTACCCTTGTCTCGCTTCCTGGCAACACAGAAGCATAGTTGGGTCGATAGGGTGAGCCTCAGTATTGAATATGTACCCGCCGACGTCCACTATACACTCCCCGTTGGGCGTGTTGATGACCGTCCCGTGCACCCCAGGGTTGTGAATGAAGTTGTCCGGGTCAAACAAGAGGTACAGGTATTTCGTGGTTTCCGCTAGGAAGAAAGACTCCATCCGGTCCTCTTTGCGATGGTCGCGGACGTCTTTTATCTGAAACCAAGTTTTTCAAATGATTTATCTGTTTGGGCAAACAAATCCTACTTCTTCATTTTGTCGTGTCGGATCCGAATGGAGAAATACACAGCCATAAAAATACCTTAAATTTCACTCTTTATTTAAAGCTAAGTAAAAATAGTTAGATATAGACTTTAGCAATAGAGCGTAAGTATCTTCATGGTGCCTACGTCCTTTTATCGAGAAGCGCATTTATTCGGCAATAACTGAAAATGGTATATTCGATCATGTTGAAAATAATGGATGCTTAGCTGACGATGATTTACCTAATGGTGAATTATTATTTTTCATTTTCCATTACATAAGAAATATTTATTTTTATTATTTAACTACCAAACTAAGAATTTGCTTCTACATGACACCTATACTCCAAATTGCATCATTGTACCTGTTGTACTTTTTGATTAAAATGGCTGTACCATACAGACGGACGGACGGACATGACGAAACTATAAGGGTTCCGTGTTTACCATATTGGCTGCGGAACTCTAAAAAGGAACGATTTAATTGTCTCTAAAATGTCTGGTATGTTTATCGTTGCCTAGCACCTAAGTACTACTTGATATTTTTTTGTAGATTATCCTCCGATCCAATATTAATGTGTTCACTTACCGTGGCATAGCCGCACGGCGTCCTGGCGCTATGCTGGATGCTCCTGATAATATCCTCGCCCATCTGCAGCAGTATGGGGTCCCGCGTCTCCCGGTACAGGTACATGATGGACTCGATGAGCTCCGGCCGGAGCGGGTAGCTCTCCCGCGAAGACGAGGCTTCCCCGGTGCCGAGGTTGTACACTTCGGGCGTGAACCCGTATTGACGCCACACGCTGTGGTAGTTGTGGATAATACGCATCGCCGTGTCACTGTCGCCTGGGTGGAATAAAAACATCAACGATAATTTTCTTTTTAATTAGCCAGTTTATAGGGTTTTTACTTAACTTTACGTAGTGGTGTTCGGGTCAAGGTTTCCCGTCTATGCAATAGGCTGAAATTTGGAATAAATCTATTGTAAACTCGTTGACAATGCAATTGGTCACTTTTGTCGTCATTATGGTGTCTAAGAGCTAAAACTGAGACTGAAGGTGGCAGCTGGATCTCCGCCACTCAAAATAAACCTATACCGAGTCGGCACTCGTTATTTCGGTCTTGAAAAGCAGATATAGACTGCTAAAGTAAAGTACAGTCGGCAACAAAGACTTATTCCAAAAAATATTTAATATATTTTTATATTTAATTATTATATTTTATTATTATTTTATTTATTTTTATTTTATTTGTTTTGATAGTTGAAACTGAAATATTTTGTTCTAGTGACACAATTTAATTTGGTCCGCTCGCCGTATACAGTCGTCCTGGCTCAACACGGGCATGCGCTATCGGTACCATTTTCTGAAGTAGCGTTCTCAGTAAATCTAAGTGAACGATTTCAGCTTCATTAACATGTTGCACATATTATTGGTACAGCGTAATGTATTGTAGCCAATGGATTTTAATTTGCCAGAAACAGTCAAGATGCATAACGCTAACGTTAGTGATTATCGAAAACCAATAATGTATATAGATTTGGCGCAAGCTGACGATCTATCGCGTCGGCCACTTATATCACTTCTATACATTTTGTAATTTTTCGTAAATCGCTAACGATAGCTTTATAAGTTTTCTTAGGCCCCCAGGTGTAAAGGCGACACGCGAGTCCGCCGAATAGTAAATCTAAGACATATAGTTGGTCCTCGTCTCTACATACTTCCAGATTCCAGAGAGAGTGTAACAGCGATAGACAGCCGAGTACTATACTGTGATCCTAGTGAAAAAGGGCACAAGTCGAGTTAACTCGTAATAAAAAAGGGTATATACATGAACGGAGTATACTAGTCTTCAGAAGACTTATACCCTTTTTAACTAGGACCCCAGTTAATACTCTGGCTTTACTGTACTCGTATGTAAAGAAATGTATCTTGGTCTACTTAATAACTTATTAGGACCATTTTGTCTAAAATAACTTTACACTAGCGACCCTCCCCGCTTTGCTTCGGTTTATGTCAAGTATTCTGTAACACCCGTAAATATTCCAGAACTTAGTTTTTATTATACATAAAAATCTATCTATTGATGAAAACCGCAGTAAAGTCCGTAGCTTGGACGTTTTTAAGCGTATACTAGCGGACGCCCGCGACTTCGTACGCGTAGAATTAGTTTCCCAGTACTCCCCCTTTTTTTACCGTTGGGGGTCGATTTTCGGAAAATCCTTTCTTAGTGCCCACTTACATCATGAAAGGAACACCTGTACCCAATTTCAAGTTTCGGCTGTGCGTTGATATGTCAGTCAGTCAGTCAGTCAGTTTCTCCTTTTATATATATTTAGAGATTAGAGATTAGAGATTAGAGAAGATAGATAAGAGGCAGACGGCGGGAAGCGACTCTGTTTTATACTATGTGAAGATAGTATAAAACAAAGTCGCTTTTGTAAGAGAGGGCGGGTCGCTAAGTAGCGTATTCATATGATACGTTACCTTATCTACATGTGGAGCAGTAATAACCAGGCCCCTATTTCACCAAGTTACAATTGTCAATGACATATGTCTGCTGACAAGTGTCGACAAGTGTCTCGGACAATTGTCCAGTAACAGGTGACAAGTAGACAAATCTAATTTTATTTCTATGGACATACATAATTGTCTACAATTACAGTGTGCAACGCGTGACAATTGTCCATAATTTATTTTAAGGACAATTATGTTGAGAAACAGTTGTAAATTTTTCCATATCGACATATTTGCAAATTTGTCGGTAATTATTGACATGAGATTAGAGCTGTGTCAGGCTTACGTTACAATTGTAGTGTTTTCATTGTTAGTTACAAAATGGCTAAAGGAGTAGTAGTGACAGTGATTTAGATGAGTTCACATATAGGAGAATATAAAGAACGAATAAATTTCTCCTTTGACGTCACTCCCTTTGCGTTCAAGAAAAAAAATCGTATTAGTAAAACCAGTGTAGAATATTTAATAAATAAAATCGGTGCAGTTATAGATCACCCAACTACAAAAAATAAAGCTTTAACGCCTTGTCAACAAATTCTTTGCACACTGCATTGGATGGTTTCAGGGTCACAATACCACGTCAGCTATTTCTTTCCATTTCTTGATTTTCATGTCGAATGTTAAATTGTTATATCCATATTGCAATGGTTTTAATCAAGGCACTTTAAAAAATGGTGCACGAAAGGAATTGCAAATTGCAAATGATTTACTTATTTGTGGCTAAAATCGCGGGAAATAGTTTAATAGTTTTAAATAAGTTTCATGCAAAGTGATCAAAGGTATTCGTATTCAGCCAGTGTCAGTTTATATCCACAACTATATATGTATTTAAAATTTAAGCGGTTCTCGAGCGTACGTTAAAAAATAAAAAGCCAATTTATAATAAACCATCGGTGTACTTAATTAAGTATTAAGTTTTGTAATTGGTAATTATATTTAGTCGGACAAACTCGAAAACGCTCGCTTCCAAAACACACGTACTTTGAAATTAAAAAATAAACACTGGCTAGTATCAATAAAAATACATTTACCCAAACATGATCGGAAAACTTACTTTTAAAAAACGAACACAAACCCGTGTACCCGCACGGGTTTGTGTATCATATTCATCCATCAAAATTAAAAAAATAGTAATCTTGTTTCTTGCTACAGTTTTTTTTAAAGTGAGAATAATTGCATATAGTCGACAAGACTGAGGAAACTATCCATACAGCCAAGCTAACCGCTCTCGTTTACTGAAAAAAAGTGTGTATAGTCATGTGTGTGTTTCATTTGTAGAGCGATTGATAAAAATAAATAAAAATAAGTTTCTACACTCCAAACTAATATAATAATTATTGTTGTATAATTGTGGACTAAGTACGCGGTAATGGTGGACGCCTTTCAACAATCAACATACGGTTGATTTACACATTTAAAAATATAAAGACTATCGTTTGTCATGACAACGTGACAATTGTATCAGAATTTTGACAACTGCCATTTCACGATATAAAAATGTCATTTTTTTATTATTATTTTCGCACCTGTCAGCGTGGTTTAATAATGTAGAGATTTGTGAAACAACACTTATCGTGACTACTCGACAATTGTCACCTGATTATTACAATTGCTGTTTCATGAAATACAATTGTCACGTAATTTAGACAATTGTCGAACTTGTCAAGCTTGGTGAAATAGGGGCCAGGGCTCGGACAAGTCATCGCAGAAACTGATATGGACATGGAACAAGACTATTATAGAGTCGCGACTTAAGATTATTATTTATTATTATCTAAAGCTGATATATTATTATCGTAATGTATTATTTGACATTTGACCTTTTTAGTCGCATATCTGTCATCGGTTTGTTCCAGACAATGCAGAAGTTAATGGTTGCGTATGTGCAATGCAACCATCAGCATTAAAAAAATGTTAATGGAAATACCTTCACACATGTATGGTGAATTTTGGGTTACAGTAATAAATGTCATTGAAAAATATAATTAAATAATATTGTACATAATGCGATTCTATTGATCTTGTTCTATTGCCGTCTTGCGATTGTTTTGCGATGACTTGTCCGAGCCCTGGTAATAACATGATCGCCTTAGGTACAGTCGAGATTTGGGACCCACCTTAGGTCCAAAATCAATCTGTCATTCTACAACAATAAGGTTGAGTTTCCTAAAAGTTACAAATGACTTGACATCTCTAGTGACATTGACGACTTAAAGCCTATTTTTCTTGAAATGCGTCACAAAACTCACAAATTAACATTCGTGATAGTACGTACATAGCACGTACGTGTACACGTGTTTGCGTTAATTAATGGCAAAATTATCAGTTTAACCGTCGATATCGATTGGTAATCGCTGTTAAACGAGTAATTTTGTATATTGCGGTGGCATTTTAAAATGACCCGTAGGTACAATCCTATAATAGGCTCGAGGTTACTGAGTTGGGAGAGAACGAGTCGGAGTCGCACACGAAGGGTTCCGTACCCTTTCATTTCTTGCTTTCATTTGTTTCGCACTATGAATATTTTGTGTTTAAATTACGATTCAAAAGATACACTTCTGTGACAGGCGGATAGGCAGCGGTGCCTTAGCAATTGGCACCTTTTGAGTCCGGAACCATAAGAAACATCTGTGTTACTTATAACCGCTTCTCGGGACAATAGACATAAAATACCTTTTCATGACTGACCCACGCACAATGCACTAAACCGCTGAACCTAGGGACTTTCATATTCTTTGGGGATTCTTAGGGGTGCAACAAGAAAAGATTGACACCCAACGGGAAGAATTAGGGGGAGAAGCGGGAAACTAATTCTTGGCGTAGGGCGTTTTTTTTTTTCTTTAGCCCGTGTTTGTCTTCCACTGCAAGGCAAACGCCTCCCCTCCTGTTTTTTTCGCTCTACTAGTGTTTAACACATTATTGTAAACATGAAGCTCTAGAGGACACAACTCATTAGAGCCACCCGGAACCCGACCCGCACCGCCTCGTCGCTCGGCGTCCACTCGTTGTCTGTGAACCTCGCGTGGTCTACCAACGTAAACTGCGCGCTGTCTTGGAGCTGTTCACGTGAGGCAAGCATGCGAGCACCGAGCAATCATCGAGTGGACGAATCTCCGCCAGCGCGTGGACAGCTCGCGAGCGAGACGACCCAGTGACGCTACGTAGGTGATGTAGTGAGCGCATACCCATACAAATCCATGTAAAGAATACTAACCGCTCGAGGCGAGCCGGTGCGGGTCGGGTGTCGGGTGATTCTAATGAACGATCAACCTTTAAGATCAAAGCTCATTAGCTTTGATCTTAAAAGTTGATCGGTAAATTTCGCAAAAACGCGACGCGATGCGTCAAAATATTGTTGAACTAAAATAAAACTTGTTCGACTACAGCCGTTTTTTCAATCTCGTATGCCGCTGACGCCGATCGGGGTCTCATTGAGCTTTAGCTGGTTGCGGCTGATGTCGATTGGCGTCGCGTTTAGCTTTAGCTGGGTGCCACTGACGCCCATCGGCGTCGCATTTAGCTTTATCTGGATGTCGCTGATACCAATCGACGCGACGGTTTAAATTTGAAATTAACCTTCTTGGATGCCGTGGACCAATCGGCACCACATTTAGCTTAGACTGGATGCCGCAGACGTTGATCGGCGTCATGCTCGAGGAAGCGTAGGTATCGCGACATAGTGCGCTTGAGGAGGCATGGCATGGCAATGAGGTTAAAAATACTCACCAATAAGGCTGAGCAGTCCCGGCCAATAGGACTCCAGGCTCTGGAAGACCGGGAGCGTGACGTGCCCGCGGAGCATGGTGGCCCACACGTACCAGTCGTCCTTCTTCAGGTAGCGGTCGATCACCTGGCGCGCCTCGTGGAACATGGACATCAGCTCCGGGCGCTCCAGAAGAATCGCACCTGAAAAACAGTTCAATGTTGGATCGCATATTTCTATTACGCATAAAATCGATTGGCCGAAAACGGTTTTTACAACAGAAACGATTTTATTTTAATTATTATAAAAAAATAACCTGCCCTACTTTACAAAATAGACGTTTATTAAATTCTGCTATGTCAGCCTAAAAGGGTGTTGTGCGAAAAGATAAACATGCGTACAAAAATTATGCGTTCCGGATTCCCTGAAAAACATGTACCTAGTATTCTGCCCTCCTTGGAAAAAAGGGCGTACGTCCCAAAGAATCGCGCATGTAATAATGACCCTTATTTCTTAAATTTACTTTGATTACCAAATTGCGCACGCGTCCTTTTTATTAAGGACGGCAATAAGATTGTAGTATAAATTATAAAAAAGATTGCTAAAGCCTTTGATCGAGTCGATCATACTATCCTCTGTAAAAAGGCCGAACACCTTGGTATTCACGGTTCACTGCTACGATGGCTAAAATCTTATTTACTGAATCGCTCTCAACTGGTTAATGTCAATGGTTACTGTTCCACACCGTTCTTTGCTGATTCTGGTGTCCCTCAAGGATCAAATCTTGGCCCCCTTTTATTTCTCATCTTCATTAATGATTTGTTGAACTCCATTAAGTGTAATTCCTTGGCATTCGCTGATGATGTCAAAGTTTTTAATAATATCAACAGTATTGACGACTGCCAAGCCCTTCAAAGCGACCTTTCTCATTTAAGCAATTGGTGTAATAAGAATAACATGTCACTAAATGTAAAAAAATGTAATGTAATCTCATTTACTAAAAATAAGTCCCCGGTTATATTTGTTTATACCGCTGGCAAAACACCTTTACAGCGAGTCTCAGTCATCAGGGACCTGGGAGTATGGTTTGATACAAAGCTTTCCTTTACGGCACACTATAATGACATTGTTCAAAAAAGCTATAAACACAGAACTATTAAACCCTTTAAAAACGTTAAAAGTATCTTGACGATTTACTATGCTCTAATAAGAAGTTCTCTCGACTACTGTTCCAATGTCTGGTCACCTTTCTACAAGATTCATATTGACCATTTAGAGTCAATTCAAAAAAGATTTCTTCGTCATCTTGTGCATAAATTACAACTTAGAAAAAAGCTACTTTCTTATGAGGAGAGACTTAACTTTTTCGAAATAAGCAGTCTACGAAATAGGCGACAGCTGAGTGAATTTCTATATTTGCACAAAATAGTGAACAACAAAATAGACTCAAATCTCTGCTGTGACATTTCTTACAGGGTATACCCTAAACCGAGTCGTAAACCGAAACAGTTCTCGTTGCCGCTAGCTCTCAACAATGTCACTCACAATAGTCCCTTGGCACGCATGTGTGCATCATATAACCAAATATGTAATGATGTTGATATTTTCCATTTAAGTTTAAATTCTTACAAAAAAATTATACTGCAATTGGATCTATTATCCTAAAACCTTGTACTCCTTTATTTATTTAAATAAGCTTGTATTTAACGCTGATCAATGTTATAACGTTTAATAGGCTACATTTTGTTTCTCTACATATGTACTTATACTAAACGAGTGTTGTGTGTGGTAGTAATAGAAATGTAGATATAAAGCTATGTTACATGTAATATTATCATTATTATTGTAATCTGCATTTTGTTACCATGCCTAATAAATAAATAAATAAAATAAGAATTTTAAATGTAGGTAATGTGGTTACCGATGTAGTATAGAACGTTTCGACTACTACATTGCAGTTAGCCGCCTTCTTTGGTAGTATAGCAGTATTATACTTATTGCTTGTTTGCCTACCTACCGGGCACCCCGATCGGCCGGTGGTGGTACAGCGCTTTAAGCGCGTTGTTACTTCGTACCTTTGACTAGATACTCGAAGTAGGAGTCGACACCACCGCCGATGCCGGCGTCCTGCGCGGTCCAGCGGCCGCTCATCACGTCCACATGGTTGCCCACTAGCCCGATCGGGGACCGGTGGTGATACAACGCTTTAAGCGCGTTGTAAGCGAGCTACAACAATGTAAGGCTAGTTAAGACTTAGTTACTTTAAGTACCAATATCACCTAACAATGTTAAATTTAATCAATGTTAATGGACTGTTAGTTCATACATTTTGACAGCTGTTAACACTCTAATCGTCTATAAGTGGTTAACATTGTTTGGTGAAATTGGTACTTAGCCTATAACTTTGTTCAGATGACAATAGACAACATCAAAAAATATTGGACAGATATTTTTTCTTTTGCCAATAAAACACAAAATGACGAAGATAAAGTGCGTTGAAGTCTCGCGTGACGTCACGCCGTGGCACACTTTATACCACGCTGTGACGTCACGAGCCCGCACTCCCGAAATTCGAAGCGCGTTATATTTGTCAATATTGATTGATTCGAAAAAGCAAAAAATACGTGTTCAATATTTTTTGATAATCTTGCTGACGGACTCATTTTAATTATTATTTTTTTACCCAGGATACACCCCTATTGCACTAACTATTAAATCAAAACATCTTTTAGTAGATTAGTAGATAAGTTTTCTATGATTCAATTTGTTAAACAAGTGTGCAACAGGTGTGTTAGCTTTGACTACACCCAAAAACTGCATCCCTCAAATGATTAGGATTTTATAGCTCTATCTATCCTATAAGACAAGTAGACTTGAGCAGTACTTTTAAAACTTTCAATATCCATGAATGGATCACCATACAGTTCAAAGACCCTGTATGTTTTGAGTAGGTACCCTAATTGAGCATTTTAATGAGCTAAATGTTGAGTAATGTGGGTTAAATATATACCTCCTCATACAAAGGATCCCCAGTTAGCCTACTCAGAGTTCCAAACTCCACAATGAATGTACCCACACCAGCGGTACAAGTTATACTAGTTTCCCCTGGTGGGACCCCTTTCCTCAAGTTAATGGTGCCATAAGGCATTCCAGTAGTGGTGTCGAATGCTACTATGAGTCTTTGTGCGACATCTTCTGCTAGCCGGAGGAGGGGACCGTTGCATGGCCATCCTGGTTCCAGTTTCATTCCTGTTCTAAAAATGTAAAAAGAGAATTTTGATTGTTTTTCCTTGTGTATAATGTTTATTTCACATTTGAGACCATTTTGCTGTGCCAACTATTCGGTAAAAATGTTAATGTATGTACACTATATGTGTAACTTTTTAATAATACAGTATTAAAATATTTTAACTAAAAAAGTTTATTATTAATTTATGTTTTGATTATTTTGTGAATTACTGATTCCACAAAACTTACTTATAGGACAAAAGATGGGCACTCAGTAGACCTCCAATAATCCTGATGTTAGTTTCAAACACTGATACATTAATATCTGTGTCAAAGTTTTGCTTCTGTAACAGAATCTCGACAACTCTGTTGAATTCTGTATAGTTGCCCATTATTGCAAGCGTATCCAGGGCGTCTATCAGAGTCAGGGAGTAGCTGCCCCACGTATCCACGCCGTCGCAGGACAGAGGCCGTAACTCATCGTAAGGATAAGCATATTTTAAGTAACTGTCATATGCATGCTGAAACATCTCCCTTGTCTCTTCTCTGAAAATATAAACTTGTTTATGTTTACCAATATATCCGACTTTAATTGAATCACTGTTATTTTGTAGCGCTATAGAATATTTAGAAACATCAATACTTTGTACCTGAGCTTCAAAATATCTTCTTTGGTGTATTCTCTTACAGCAAAACATGATCGACTGCTGAGGAAACACAACAGTGAAATAATTAACAATTTTTCAGACATAATACGTAGTACACTCCTATAGTACTATAAGTGTTTTAATTTATTATACATTTTAGTTAGAAAAGTAATAAAATAATGTAAACACTTCTACCGACCAATCTCGCATACGTACGTATATAGCTGTGGTACGTAGGTAGTATACACCACAGATTATTAAGGTATGTCTAAAGATAGATCTTTGTTTTGTGGCATATGTCATTTGTGTTGCCACTATCATTTCGCCAATGTCAGGTGGAAGGCACACGTTTAAACGGAGTGTTTTTTTTTGAAAAGGTGAATAAAATATAAGAAATGTTTCGGTTTCATAAACTAACAAAGAAAAAAAATATTTACATGTTTACAACTGAATTCTATTTTAATGAATTAAACTAAATGGTACGTGTAGGTAATTAATTACGTATTTTTGACATTGACAGTGAAAGATTACTTTTTAAAAGATTTGTGGACGTGGAGTCGTAGTAGTTGTAAACGTGGGTCAATGATGATTATAATCGACTACTCGAACAATCACACTAAAACGTTATATTTTTATTGTGTAACGGATACTTTTAATATATCCTTGCAAAAAGGAAGAAAATAACATACACGTAATTTAATTGAAATTGACCAATATCATACTTTTTATATTTTTTATTGCAATAATAATAAATAATATACAACAGTTTATTTTAATGCAGTTTACGATCGATATTTGAATCGATAAAAAGATAATTCCATAGATACTTCAAGTCATTCTATTGGTCAAAATTTGAAATCGCATAGACAATAGAACGTCGTAAAAGCAACAGCTGAAACTACCAAAATGTCTGTTGTCCGTTGACGCTAGTAAGCGACTTCGAGGGTGATTTCGAATTTATACGGCAGTTTTCGTAGTCTACTCTCATTATTTTGATAAAAATGTGTTCCTAGAGAGAAGTGCTACGTGTTTCCGTTACACTTGCCATAATCTCAAGTAACGGCTCGCGTTTAAGCTGATCTGAATATTCGTTACGAGTTGTTTACGGAAGACGCGGGGACAATGGCATCATTCAGAATTCATGAAGATCAAGAAAACACTTCTTTGGCGATCAGAAAAGAAAATGCTGATTTATTTGCGGCAGCTCAGCGACGTGCTCTTGGTGACCTCAGCCATTTCACATGCAATCAAAACCGGAATATCAAAGTGGTGAGTACGTTATTTAACTACTGACATTGGCGGTTGGTGTTTTTTGCTAATGTTGAGTCGTTTCAGCCCGGATTGACAACCGGACCCTGCAAAGTTCAAGATGAGTCTCGTACCGTGCGTCAGATTAAAAACGAAAAGAACATTGTGCCTCCCGTGGCGCAATTTCGCGCCTTCAGCGTGTACGAAGACAAACCATCGGAGGTGGAGGTGAAGAAACGCGAGCCGACCTTCAAGCCTTTCGTCGCCAAGGAGACGAAGAAAGAGAGCTTCTTTATCAGCGCTGCCGAAAATGTCCGTGCCCTATGCGCTCAGGCTGAGAAACAACCAGATCGGCAAACTGAACCTCCAAGGTAGGTGTACAAACATAACCTCCTTTGAACTCACAGTTACAAAAATAATATAATGTTGCAGTATTTTGGTAACATCATAAATAAATTAGGTAGATTTATTGGATTTAACATGGGAAAACCTAATTCAAAGCTTGCAAAAATTAAAACATACGGGAACTGCATTCAGTTATTACAGAATAAGAAATATTCATTCAGCTTATTTTCCTGATACATGTAATAACTTTACATTTCCTTCACTGCATGGATTGCCAAAGAGCATGGTATATTAAGTGCTGTAGCTTGATCTTTTACTTCTTAGCAAAAGTGATTTACTTTATTTGCCCCTTATGCAAACTATATTTAAAGTGTGCCATGTAAAAGTGAGCATTGTAGAGATTTTTTTAAATATTCTATAACATTCATATGCCATTTAACATTAAAG
Source organism: Acleris sparsana (assembly GCA_923062465.1). Lineage (NCBI taxonomy): Eukaryota > Metazoa > Arthropoda > Insecta > Lepidoptera > Tortricidae > Acleris > Acleris sparsana. The sequence continues at coordinate 6,544,431 of OV281289.1, forward strand.
TAAGACTTCTATGTTATAAAAACATGGTTGCAATTTTTACTAGCCTACTTTTTTTGTAACTATTGTGTTTATCAAATTATTTATATCCACTGCCTCATGGAATCTGACTGATATAGGTACCTAGCTACCATGAAGAGTTTTAACTTCACTACACACTTTAAAATGTTTGAATAAACCAGTTCATGCTCCAATTATGAATTGCAAGCAAGGCACTGAATAAGCAATGTCATCAGAAGTTAGATAACTTAAAGAAGTAAATGATGTTTATTAGCATATTTTCTCTGATTAGAGGTGCACTTGTGTGCCTTTTCAGATACCATGAAGAGTTTTAACTTCACTACACACTTTAAAATGTTTGAATAAACCAGTTCATGCTCCAATTATGAATTGCAAGCAAGGCACTGAATAAGCAATGTCATCAGAAGTTAGATAACTTAAAGAAGTAAATGATGTTTATTAGCATATTTTCTCTGATTAGAGGTGCACTTGTGTGCCTTTTCAGATTCTGTGTTTTTTATTCTTGACAAATTTTGCAATGAATCTTGTTCTTCATATTATTAGGCTGCCATTGCAAGAGAAGAAAAATGTGGTTGAATCACCCATGTCTATTGGCGATGCCAGTATCTTGTCTATGTCAGTCACCAAGAATGAGAGTGATATCCTTGAAGTCACTCTTGAAGATGACGAGGACACAACTACAGCGCAGACAGACAGAGAGATGTTCTTCCATGTTGCAGAGTATCGGCAGGATATCTATGAATACATGAAGGAAATTGAGGTAAGTTTTGAGGTTAGGGTCTTGTTTTCACTCATGAAATAATTGGCAATTATTAAATTGTTGAGGGGAAAATGAAAATGGAATATTGATATTCAATGCCTTTCTCTCTATTTGATTGTTTAGTTTTTTTTAAATACTCCTCGGATATACAGATCTAGTAAGCAGTTTAATGAATAATGAGTTGACTACATAAATGTTAAATTATTTAAATACCAAAAGATACTGAATTCTAGTTCTTGCTTAATGCAACAGAAAATTCAAATAAAAATACATGATAAAAACAGAATTTGAAGTCAATTTTGCATCTATCTACATGCACATGGTTTTATTTTTCAATTCTTGTTTTTAGTAATATAATAGTTTTTTAACTAGGTACTTTAAAGGTTAATGTTATAATTTTATTTGTCCAGGTGAAGCATAGAGCAAAGCCTGGATACATGAGGAAGCAGCCAGACATCACATATGTCATGCGTTCAGTCCTAATAGATTGGCTAGTAGAAGTCTGTGATGAATACAGGCAGCAGAGTGAAACGTTGCACCTTGCAGTTTCATATGTGGACCGTTTCTTATCATATATGAGTGTGGTCCGCACTAAACTGCAACTCGTCGGCACCGCGGCGACGTATATTGCAGCGTAAGTAAAGAATTCTAGGTCATTTTCTTTTTTAGATTGATTGTGGTAGAATGTAGGACATAGGTATCAAAGGTTATCTCTAATATGTATTACTTCATTAATTGTTATGGTAGCACTTCACTTGGCCATGTTTGCCAAATATCCATCATGCATCTCTTACATTTGACATGTCGAATGAAAGAGATGCAACATTATATTTGACAAACAACAACCAAGTGAAGTGCCACCTTTACAGATGTTAAGCACTTGCTAGTGGCTTTATCTACCTATTAATGAAAATTGCATTTCTTTTAAGTATAAAGTTTTTAATTCGTTATGACATGCAATGAGTTGGATTGATGTTGATCATGTCTTTAATATGCATGATTACTGTTACATTCTGATATGTTTTATTTGATAGAAAGAATTACTTAATGTTTTTATAGTAAATATGAAGAAGTGTACCCGCCAGAAGTGTCAGAGTTTGTGTACATCACTGACGACACATACACAAAACGTGAAGTCCTCCGCATGGAACACTTGATCCTGAAAGTGCTCTCCTTTGACCTCTCCACACCCACGTCGTTGGCATTTTTGTCACACTACTGCATCTCTAATGGACTACCTAAGAAGACATTCCACCTAGCAGCTGTAAGTTTCCTTATTATGTAACAGGCAGATCCTACACTAAGACAGACCAAGAACCATTTACTCTGTAGTAATATATCATAATATATCAGTTTTTATGCCAAAACTGGTGAAAACCGTATTTTAGCTGAAACAAGTATGATGTACGATATTAATGACAACTTTTGTTATTTGTATGCGCGACTGTCCCTTTAGAGGAGGCGAGATATTATCTAGATGCCGCCTGGCGAAAAATTACCCTCTAATATCTGGGATCACGACGCGACGGTAGTTGGACGTGTTTTGTTTAAATATTAACATACAATGTAAGGAAGTTTAAACACTGCCTACCCTGATCTATCCACAGTACATCGCCGAGTTATCCCTTCTGGAGGCTGACCCGTACCTGCAGTACAAGCCGTCCGTCATCGCGGCGGCGGCGCTGGCCACGGCGCGCCACTGCCTGCTGTGTCGCCGCTGCCGCGCCGGCGCGGAGCCGGCCAGCGCCGACACTATTGACACCGTAAGTTATTCTTATTGGTGTCTAATGTGCCCTATTATTTTGATCAGTAGCGGATAATTGTAATTCTGGAACGATTATCCTTAAGAGGTTTTATTTATGAACGTCTTTCGCTGTAATAAACTTGCAATCCGCCCACGCTTTACTTTGGTTTGAATAAAGTAAAGTATATTAAAGAAAAATGTAGCTTCCTATATATGTGTAGGCATATCGGGCGAGACTATCGTAGGGGGAGTGGTGTCGAGCGAGTGTATAGCCGCCGATAGGGTTTTAGTACAACGGGTGACGTTCGCAGGAGTGCTCGGCGGCGGCGTGGCCGGCGGCGCTGGCGGCGTGCGCGGGGTACGCGCTGCCCGAGCTGCTGCCGTGCCTGCGCGAGCTGGCGCGCTCGCACGCGCACGCGCACAAGCAGCCCTACCAGGCCATCGTCGACAAGTACCGGAACAACAAGTCAGTACTACTGCACCGCCCACCATCACCATCCTGACAATCATACTGCCCTGCTAAGACAAATAGAAGCATCTCAGATATAAAAGAGCAATCACAACCACATTACTAACAGGAGAGGATTAAATCTAGCAATTGAATCTGACATAACACTTAGTGGCTTAGGAGAGCAGGATAGGTAGGTGACAAGTGACGATTTGGTGTATATTGCAAAGATAACTAGTTCACATCACTGGGACTCATATGAGCTGCGCCATTACACCGAAGTGTCACCTGTCACCTGTAATAGTCAAGATGGTCAAATAGGCGAATGAGTGTATGAAGTTTATAAAATACAGTTTACCTTGTTAGAGCAGCTAGTCAAATAACATATGTACAGATGTAGTGCATAATTGTTTTCCTTCGTATTTTCACGGAAACGTCCGAACGTGTCATGCTACTTCAGTCACCCTCAGTACTTTTTGTACTGTGACCGACTGAAATAGCAAGACACGTTCGTACGTTTCCGTGAAAATACGAAGGAAAACAATTATGCACTACATCTGTATTTACGTATGCTTTTGGTTCCCGCAGAAGATTTGATTGACTTAACTCATAAAGTAACTTAATTATTGTTGCCGCGCCTGCCGAATTCGCTGTGTTAGTTTTATTATCTGTCAGATTTAAAATGCTCATTATAGAAAAAAAACACCTGATTAATTTGGCAAGTGCACCAACGGTATTAACATTTTATAGGGTTAGCTTAAATTTTATACGGTTTTTATATTTTATTGCCGTGAGGTTATGCCTAGTATATTAACATTCATCGAAATTATACTAAATGTATACTTTTCGTATTTTCGCTACAAAGCTTCACTAAGCATTTTTTTTAAATGATGTTATTGTTGCAAAGATACGACGGCGTTTCTTCACTCGAGGCGCGGCCGATGATATCTGTGGCGGCCTACGCCGTGCCCGTGGCCGAGCGCGCGCGGGACACCTCGCGCTCCGCGTAGTACCAGGGCTCCGCTACGAGTAGCTGAAAACATTTGCTGTGTCCACCGACAAGTAAAGAGCATTTTTAACTTTAAAATAATACTTTTGGATTGATTTTAGAAGTATTATGCCATGCTAGCTTCAAAATCAACATGTAAACGGTCTTATTGTTGTCACCCTACAGATTATTTGCACCCTTTAGTTCCAATTTAATAGAGGTGATAATTCTAAAATCACTAGGTGCTATTAACTAGTATTTTGATTGACAATATTAATTCGATGATTTACCTTACAGCTTTACACATTGCCTAAAATCCATGTAGAAGTATTGTTTTTTTAAGAGATGCTTGAATTGTATAGCTTGGCAAAAAAGGGTTTGACATTGTAACAGGTGGAACTACAATATTCTGAAGTGGAAACAAGCAGTTGGGTCTGAATTGGATCTTGTTGCCAATTTGTCAGGGTTCTCATTTATTTTTTGCCAAGCTAAAAAAGTTACATTAGGCGTTGCTAGACTTAACGAATACGCGGTATCATTAGTTAGACTAATTGCCTTGAAAGCAGCGATGGTACTGAGGTTCCTGTGCAGTTACTAGGTATAGTTCAGGACAGATTGATGGCGACTCGGTTGAATGCAGTTTTCGCCACACGTTTGACACAATTTATTGAGCTTAACAATAAGGTCCTTTTTACGTTTGATGAAACGAAACTGTGCGACTTTAAATTGACTAGAATTCTAAATTTCGACTTGATCCTGACAACGCATTTTTCCATTTTACACAATAAAATTCCAAAAATGACTCCCTGAGTTTTGTTTTAGCTTTAATCGTCAATGATTTGATTACTAACAGCGCTAATAAAGACATGTTGTAGTTAAGATTGTAGGTACTTGGAGTGTTGTAGCAACTCAATAATGAATGAACGCATGGGTCGTCTAAAGGTCTCATTAGGTGTTAAAGTTATATTAACTTAACAGACCACGTATTTTTTCCTACGCGTGAATCTCAATTTTCAATTTATAGAAAGTTAAATCGAGCCCTGGTTTGAACGAAATGTGGAAATGTGTTTAACTAGCGAATTTGGTCTGCCAAGAGAAAGTGAATGAATGTGCGTGCGCGAAAGGCTTCTTTTAAAACGATATTAAAAGTACCTCAGGATAGGAACAAATATGAATAGCAGGCACTTTAGTTCTACGAAAGGTACCTACTATAAATCCCTCAGTATTCCATAAGTTTCAGTACCTGGCAAATAAAATTAAAGAGCATAATGTCATATTAAGCGTTTCTTGGTTTTTGGAACTGGCTTTTCAATAGTTTTAAAATGTGACTGATTTTAAAGAAACCCAGTAAAAGTGCATTTTAAATGTGCATTTAGAGCTCTTGATAGAGACTAGTTTTTAACACGAGTTGTTATGATAGTTTTAGTATTAACGGTTTCCAATGGAAATGCAAATGAAGACTACTGTTAGTTTGTGCTGGAATGTACCCATTTATTAAATGACCACAGCGGAACAAGCGGTGAGGTATTGCCCTGTCCGCCTCCAATCGCACGAAATAGCTAAGATCATATTGTACAGATTAATTATAAGTGTTATAACTTTTATTTTCTAATCCTTTTTGTGTTCATTTGTTTTACGGGAAATCTTTTTCACAGACTCCGCGTTTTTCCCCCCAGATTATGTCTACAACGTACATAACAATTGAAGTAGATAAATAATACATGAAAATTCGAGTCAGAAATAAGTTAACAAAAAAGGTTTAAATTGTATCGAACTGTCATTGTTTTTATTAAACACAAATTTAAACAAAACCACTAATCTTTCTACCTCCATTTTTAACGTAAGTTTTCTTGATTACGAGATCGGTTATTATAATATTATTATTATAGTTTGGAGTGATCGAGTTGACATACTTACTGAGTGAGCGATCACCCGTAGGGCCACACTCGCGTTTCGGTTCTAAACTAGAATGTTTGTTAGTAAATTATTATTTTTGAGACTTAAGGTATGTTTTAATATTGGTAATTAGTTTATAATGTAATTTAATAATATAATCGCAATTTTGCTTCGATTTTACACTGGAGGTAAGTACCTACGAGTATCTATATTGATAATATATATTGATATTTTGAAATACATGATGTGTTTTATTCCATACTACTTACCTTTTCCGATTTCACGGGAAGTTCAGAGTAGCATTACTCTGAACTTCCCAATTCTCACAGTAATATACATAAAAGGTTAAGAACTTGCGTACAATTATTTTAGTATTTTCTATGATTGAAGTATTTGAAGTTGCGCCCCTCTACTTAATGTTTGTACATGCATCTACTTATGCCAAATTTCAAGTTGATAGCTTCTATCTATGCTATGACATACAGACAGACAGACAGACACCTAAGTCTCACCATAATTCATTTTTTACCATTCTGGCACGGAACCCTAAAAATGGTGTCCACGAAGGTGCTTCTCGCTAGTTAAATTGACGATATACAGTTGCACTTTGTGGATTGAAAACAATATTACGAAATGACATGAATTAGTAAGACGAGCGTCGCGTAAACATATAACTTTTTATTCCTTTTGCCATTCCATATCGCTGTTGACAATCTCAATCTGGACGCAGTCGAGCCAGGTGACGCTGAGGAATCATTTCCTTCCGTAGCTATTTAGCGGCTACTTTTCAATTCATTAAATGTAAACTTTATTGGATGCGCGGTAGAGTTGTTTGTGCAGTAGGCGGTCGTAATTATGTGCTAGACAAGGTACGGTCAAATCTATTTAGGGAGCGCGCGCGTCGCGGCGCGGGTAAGTCGCCCTAGAATGTATAAGCGCACTAAAAATTAACTGTACAGTTTTCATGTTTAAAGGATAAATTAAAAACAATTAAATTTATCGTTTTTTTATTTTTTTGTATTCCTAGTAGGTTTTCTCTGCCTCTAGTCACTGGTGCGAGGTTAGGTTTATTGTAGTTATTTGTACTGTTGAATTCTGTTGAGTTGTCGGTGGTTTCGGTTAATGCTTCTCTTGCGTGTACACGTTGCTTTTTTTGATCGACGTGCGACCTGGAACAATAGGAAAAAATATTAAAATGGTTAAATGCCATTATTGGAACAGTAGGTACAGTAGGGTTCATAAATATGTATACACTTTAGTATCTTGTCCATTTAATGTCATGTTTACTGTGCCATACATAAATTGTCACAACGATTAACGTGACAAGGTACGAAAGTGTATACATACTTATTTATGAACTCGACTGAAAAAAAAAATGCATTGCACGTGCAACACCGATGATACACTCTCTAAAATACAAGTTAAACGAATCCAAACTCGAGGGATCTACTATTAGCAATTGAGGAGTTCCTACGGTCACCTTCAGCCTCCAGTGTCGCATCTTCTACTAGGTCAATAGTACCATATTATTATATTGTCATTAAAATCTCATAAGAATGCTTCAAATCAATTCGATGTCTATAAGTTGATTAAAATTAACTTCCTAGACTGGTTTCCATTGTTAGTTAGTTTCAAGTAATCCTCCATATAAAGTTGTTAAAAATATAAGGTTTCAAGTTGTAGTGTCTACGTTAAAAGTTCGCCGGCGACTCCATCGTAATTGCGGTTTGTAACCGGCCATATTTGAATTTACGGCTGGTACGCGACGCGTGCCGCGGAATCCTAAACGGTCTCCAGCTGCAAACTATTTGCCGGCCTGCCATAATAACGTGCGGAAATTAAAACTGCCCCTCCGCTATTAATTCCTTGCATTTGAAAATGCCAATGCTATTTTCATTGCGTATTGCCGTTTGCTTTTACCAACACGCATATTTCGAAATGAATAACGTGTCTTTTCCATATTATGCAACTGAATTAAGCTATTAACATTGTATCGAACAGGAGACATACAGTCTGCTCGACTGCTACACATTTAATTGACTTATTTTCCTAGAACGTTTGTTTCTTTGCTTCCTGGGCAGACTAGATCTATAAATCATGGAAGAAGCCATTACGTATTACTGTTGCTGCAAAACTGTTTTATTACATTTCCTCAAACTGGCAGTTTATATTAAGCATAAACTATTTATATAGGTCCAGCCGGCACAGTAAAATGGTACGTGAAAGCAAGCTGGCAGTTTCGCTTCTCTAGGAAATTCAGTTTCCTAGAATAAAATATCAGAAAATCCAATTTCAACTTGATTTAACCTTCAAACGCTTGCCAATTCTTGCGACCGTCTGCTTTGCGAGACAAACAATTTAAATCTTATTTGAGATCGAGTGGCGGCCGAGACTAAGAAGATGCGGTGCATAAACATAATAAATCACCGAGTCGGCATGCAATGAGCCATGTCTGCCAGTGGCATGAGATAAGGGACATCCCGCTCTTTTGCGTTTAATATTTGTCTAGTTAAGTGTATTTACGATTCAGAAGTGTTTATTTCTCCCGTAACTATCGGTTGCCATTAACAATTAGGCGTAAAATATTAGCGTAGTACTCTCCTGTAATATTTAAACCCATTTCATTATAATTTATTAATAATATCCCTTCACAATCCCAGAATATTGTCGCCATGATCTTGCCAGCTGAAGGGACGACTTTGAATTTCTTGCGATGAGGTGTTCCTTTAACTTGCCACTGCATCGACTCTTGTTTGCTCATAATGATGAACCCAAGTTTCATCTCCGGTAACAATTCTTTGGAGCAAACCTTCAGGGTTTTCACCACACAGCTCAATGAAGTCGGAACAACAAGCAACGCGCGTATGCTTCTGAAACGGTGTTAACATTCGTGGTACCCATCTCGCATTAACCTTGGACATGTTAAGATGATCGTGGATAATATCATGTACCTATTGTACCAATAGAAATATTGGTTTTTTGTGCTATATACCTAACCTTTACTCGACCATCTCCAAGCGGCCAGTATTAAGAAGTTTACTAAAAAGTTTTGCAAGATACCAATACCGAGAATTTATTGAACGCCCCTCGCATGCTGAAGATTAGTCCTCAATTCAACATTAGACTCAACTCCAGACACCATAATATTGCATTACCTCGTTCACACGCCTTAGCAAATCTACTATCTACAAATCTATTTTCAACATTTGAACAGACTGAAAAACGAACAAACACCCAAACGTGCAGTAAAATAAAACCTTGTTATAAGCGTTGCTTGTTGGCTTATTAGCCACGGTCCAAATCCCAGCTCCAGCCCATGATTGTGATGATCGACACGCAATGACCGTGGTATTTTATTGACCCTATCATGGCTTCCTTCTACCGTCCTCCTGCGTCGCTGATTCGCTCGTTACAAACATACGTGCCCTGCGAGCGAATACGACTATAGCGTATCTACTCTTCGATTAATGTTCAAATTGTTTACACGTACTGACTTTATGATGTTAACGTTTTATCTCGAGTTGCGGTTTCTACCAACGCTGTTAATTTGATAGGCTAACATTTTGTTAGCATTCTTCGTGTTTCATCAATTGCTAGATTGCTCACATAACAATCAAACCAAGAATATCTAATAATGACCTCCTTTAGTCTTATTAACAGAACATGATTATTTTCTTCTCTTTATCTATGTGGGGTAAAACAGTAAAACAAGCAGTGAAAATACTAGAGGTACCCTTAACCATGAGTTATAATTACTATTCTCGCTAGCGAGTTGAATTCTCTGTCCGTCACAGTATTGTTATAGAGTGCGAAGGACAGAGCATTCGACTCGCTAGCGAGTACGGTAATTGTAACTCATGGTAAGCGTACAGGTTGGCAACGCATTTGCAGTCTTGAGACTACCATGGTGGCCTATGTGCTTGGTTGCCTTCTTCCATGCCATATAAACATCATAAATGTATTCTTCAATCGTGATAGGCTTGATAATATTGTTGCTATGGTGATTTTAATATGCTAAAGTGTTATTGACATCGCGGCAGAGCACTCCGCATGCTAAGGAACAGCTCCTTAAGGAGTTACTGCGGCTACTTCCGCAGCCCGGAAAGGAAATTCGCTTGGGATTCAGCACACGCCCGCGAAATTGTCCACTCCCCTGTTCTCAAGAAATTCTATTGTTTATTATGAAATGCAAATACCCTATTGCCAACGTGATTACGTGAGGTTGCTATTCAAGGGGAATCTCAATGTTACGGGAAGCCGAAAAAGTACTTCGGTTGGTGGTGGTTTCAACATAAGTAATTAATTATTCAAAGTCCGTCCATGTGACTTTTTACAACACTAACCAAATGCGGTTGGAAGGTATCGGAAGCTTCGAAACTTTTTTATTTATGCCACGCGAAAAGCTGCACCGTGAGAGGTTCTTACGGTTTGCACATAGGTACTGACACTAGGTTATTTGTAGTTTCTGTTGTGTATGTAACTATAAAGCGTAGGTAGGTACCTATTCTCCTATAGGAATTAAGCGGATAAACTTGCACCTCATTGACCTTGTTACATTCAAGATCCGCAAATAGGTTCTCGTGCTGTTTCTTTAATCGCTCCGCGCGTCATCGATCCATCGCGCCAGTTTACACGATCGATAAATCAAATCGCAATTCGGCTGAATTGATGGGATCTATTATTGACTGCGCGCTAACATAGCCGAGAGGAAGCTTTTGGACCATTTCCTGGCTCAGAGTGAAATGGGGCCGGCGTGACGCACGTTTTTACCTCTCTACATCCGCCCGTAATACCAATAGCGCGAAGAATTTTTTTATGTATCCTTTAAATTAAATCTGGTTCGAATTAGTTCTAACCGAAGGGAATAAACGCGGAAAAAGACAGCAAGATTTTAGTCTCGTTTACTTTTACATATCGTTGTATTTGTGTTCAGAATATATCTAGTTCTACTTTGTGCAAACTTACAACCACTGCCAAACAAGCAACTTTGTTGCAAAAATCCACTCAGCGTTCCTGAAACGTGCTCTTTCTAAATTTGGAAGCAATAAACAAACACAGTCTCATTTAACGGTTAGCTAATTAGCTTCCCGAATAATACCCTCTGTGTTTACAAAATACAGTGATTGATTGGTCGGCGTAAATAAAACAGACGTTAATTTTGAAAGGTTTTGTTAAGACATAAAATGGGAAAGTTGTGTCGAAAGAACAATGGGTCCAAGCCCGGCCGTAATCATTATCACGACTAAACGTGACTGGGATTAGTAGCCAGAGTACCGACTAACTATGGAGCTCTTCTCCATTGTAAAGGTCTTAGGATGCATAATAAATAGGGAGAACTACGAACTAAGTCTCAAGATCTTAATAGACAGACGGTAGAGGTTATTCGTTGTTATTGAGAAAATTATTGAATTGTCTGGATTGAACTCTATTTCGCTGACATCAACATTGCAAAGTGTACCTGGGTACATTGGATTGTCTTTTTGCCCTTTGTTAGGTCCCGATTTTTGTAAAACTACCTCTGAAATTTCAGGGCTCTATTCTACTTTCAGATCGTCTATTTCACGCGACCCTCATGTATATTCGATTTGTGTTTTTCTATCCACCGTGTCTGTAAAAAGTAAACTGCGTTGCATACAAATTTTACAAGCTTATTTGTAATTCATTCTCGTTCTGTTTGATAAAGTGGGAACACGACGTTACTTACAGCGAAAGCAAGCTATAAAACCTTTCTATCCTAGTTAGACCACCGCGTTCTTTATCCCACGAGCCGTTGGTACTGAATAATGCATTCTCAAGTTCAATGCTCACGCGCATCGCATATTGCAAAGTAAAAGCATTTTGTGGAAAAAGTTCGTAAGTATATTGAAACTCGGTAAGTGAATAAATTAAGGGATTTAACGCATAAAAGAATGCCTTGAAGAGAAGTGTATCTGGTTTTAAGGTTTCTTGATTCTACAAAAATCTCGCAAAAAGTGAAAGACAAAGAAAGTCTTCTGGTTTAACGGGAGTTGATAATTACCTACAACGTTACCTTGTAACTATTTTTTTGTAGTTGTGTCGGTACTTTTCTTACAGCAGTTCAAAGACACGAAAATGTATAAGTATATGTATGTTCTTATGTCCATAAGAATATGGTGGCGTGTTTTTACATCAAAAAGTCATGGGAAAGACAATTGCAATCAGTTCTTCCAACAAATCTGCTGTGTCCCTGTTGTACATTCTGATTGGTTGTTTTCTCTGCTCCGCCCCATTTCAGCTCAGCTAGGTGATTCTCTTAGGCCCGTATTAATAAACTGATCTCAACTCTAATGCTCGTCTCGAGATGCGTCAAAAATGACAGTGTTCTGTGGTTTGGCGTTTACTTTGACGTATCTTGTGACGGGCCTCACCTCACAGTCAAGATGAGTTTATTAATACGGCCCTTAATCAATCTCTTTTCAATTTGCTGTCCAATTACTAACCGTCGAGCCTAAGTGGTCCGTTAAAATCATTATTTAAACAAGTTCTACGAGTTGGTAGCGTTTGCATATTGGCTGTAGGCTAAAGACAGTAGGTATAGACACGCGAAAGTTCAGTAGCCTTTCTTTTCGATATGCGTTTGTCAAATCGTTATCAAAAATCGGTGCGACCAGGAAGTGGGGAGCTTCCCGGCGGCTCGAGTGAAGCCCTTAGGGCGGAAGCGGAGCCGCTCGGAACGGGCGCGCATTACAAATGACCCTCTTATGAGGCACGTGTGGCCGGTTAGGGCTCCGTAGGGTCGCTTACCTGTCCAATGGAGCGTACCTTCCGAACGTATATAGTGATTGTATGATTGTATAGTGTTTGATTACAATCAAATACCTACGTATATAGGTATAGCGAACACCCACGAAATTCTTGGGTGTTTGATTTCATGTGAGGGACCTTTGGTAAAATAGCACACAACTCACAACAGTGTTTAGGTTTATGAGTACATATAGGTATGTATAAATCTTGTACAATATGCTTTAATGTATTTTTTTTCTAACGGATAAAAAATTACCTGGAATCTGGAATAGGTTAGAATAGGGACTTACACGTTTCCACTCAAAAACTCCCAAAACGCTTGAGATTTTTATGTAGTATGTATGTTATATATGCCATTATTATAATGTAGTATAGGTGTAGGTATCTAGTGTACCTTTGAAAGCGGTCGTTGTGACACAATTCCTTGCTGCCAGTGTTTCGACAGCAACATTAAAATTTAATCGTCGTCTTGTACGTGTTGGTATTCCACAGGCTCTCCGTTAAGGCACACCCGTCAACGCATCCAGCTGGCCTTAGATAATCACTTGAGATCAGAATGATAATGAGACGCTAGCCTGGTACATAAACCAAGGCGTTCGCCAAACTAAAGTCTCGGTTAACAACTTAACACTCATCGCTAAAGTCGCTAATGCAACGATACGTTATCCTTGTTTTTGGCTACATGCATATGAGCGTTTGACCTCCGCTCTGAAACGGCTCAAAATAAATAAAAATTGAGGCGGCGCCAGACGACCGCCGTCCCACGCGAGCCCGTATTTTAAACTTGACTGGCATGACGCCAGCGATGATCTTCGGGACTCGACCTGCCCGTTAATCAAAGTTATGACGGTGTAAAACGTAAACATTCCTCATTTGGGAATGCTTCGTAAAACTAACTCTGCAGAATATTTCGAGGCTTACCAAGTAAAGCATCCTTTCCGACGTGGATGTTGCAATAGATGTGGTGGTCCGTGGGCACGACAGGTTCGACCGGCGTGTCCCCGCCGGCCTCCATCAGCTTCAGCTTCGCGGACAAGTCTTGAACATCTGTGAATACATTTAACACTGAAATCATTTCTGTAAAGTACATATTTGTAGATGATTTACTTGGTCGATGTTTAAATACTTATTCAAAGGGTATTTCAAAGGGTGTGAAAGTATAAAGGCATTCCTCGCGTTCAATCGTTCTCGGCGGCTTAGTGTCTAATTGAAAGGCAGCTCACTAATGTCAATACGAATTCGATCGTTCTAATTTTGGGTTCAGCGCGCATAGGAGAATTTAATGCAAAGAAAAAACCGTTAGCTATTGTTAGGCGGGCGGTCTCGGGCGCAGGCAGGTCAAAATTAGTAGCGCACATGTTCAAACAAACCCGTATTGTTTACGTGGCTTTCGCCGCGCATGCGCCGCGCACTATGGCGTCTGCGCGCTTGATTTATAGCTTTTCGGAACATGATTAAATTAATCTTTCATATCAAACTTCTACCTCGTGCGGAATATCTCTCAGCGCTTCCACGTTCGTTGAAAGCGCGAGGTGCGAAGTTTATAAATTTGCCGTAAACATAGCAATAAGTTGCGAGGTAAGCCTAAATCTGAAATCATAATGGAAGTTTCCTAATAAAAGCTGGTTCAGCTCACTCAATAGAGCGTCTGGGAGTTCTCTGGCAAGCCTCCACTATCAGATTCACGGTTCCATGCTTGTCCTTACAAAAGATACCATCGTGTAAGCGCGATTTGTTTGTATTCCGTAGTCGTCGCCAGTTTGGATAATAATAAGGCAATACTCGGAGGTCGCATGATCATCGTCCTGAATAAATAAAACTTGAGAACTCGCGTCGGTGTGGAACTATCATATTTTGTTTTTGTTTGGCAACTTTTTATAGTGTTGTAAATACGCGAGTGTTCAACTTATTGAAAACACACTCGCGTATTGACAACACAATAAAAAGTTTAGTAAGTCAAAGTCAAAGTCAAAGTTCTTTATTCTTCAATTTAGGCATAATATAATGCACCTATGAATGTCAAAAAGCATTACCACCGGTTCGAAAAATAAAACCTTTGCCCCGAGAAGAACCGGCGTAAGAAACTTGGCAAGGTATTTTTTTTTTCGAAGTAAAGAGTAGTTAGTACTTAACTACAAACAGTGGTTAATACTAACTTAGGTGCAAAGTCAATCTTTAACAACATAACAAATCGTTAACAAAATACACGTAGGTTTTAATACCAAACAAAGTATTCAAACTCGCTATCGTTAGAATAGAGCCAATTTCACGGCCGTCGCAAAAACTAATTTCAACGTAAGTAAAAAGCTAGACTAAACATTGGCACTTCCCAAAGACTTTTTTGTCTCAATTTCGAGGCCGCAGGTTTTAATAGTAAATCTATTTATATCCTTATCTAGATTTATTATTGGACTGCTACTGCGCATGCAGGGAATTCTCTTAAAGCTCCCAAACCTACAGGTTTATTTCGGTGTAGTAAAATGAGCAAATTTTCTCAAAAAAAAAATGCAGGCTATTTATGAGACTCTTGTTCTATCACACGAAATTAGATAAAAGCTATTGTTGCCGTACCTACACCTAAATTGCTTTGAAAATCAGTATATGTAAATCTCCAACGACCTCAGTTTTAACCCAAAACTGTCACGTTATCTTCGACAATGGTATTCAAACATATTGTGTCGCTAACTCTGCAATAGCAAGTTCTGACAACTGATTTTAAGTAATTGATTTTACATATTTTGTTTCGGTTTGCTTCCTCGCGTTGTGTTTACCGACTTTCAATTCGCCGACAAACTCGCCTGTGAAATTACGCAAGGTAAGAGTACCCAGAAGCCTAGCTAGAGTAGAAAACGAATTTTCCTGAAGATGACAACTTGACAGATCGATGTTTCGCCCCCGTAAGCTCATAATTTCGTTCATTCATTTCATTACCGTTTTCGAGGACATGATCGCAAGTATAGTATATTGCTCTTTTAATAGTATATGATAGGCAAGATTTAGTTCGATGTGACAGACTGTGTACTACGACTTTACTGTCTTAGGCTATACGTTTAGTTTTGTTTAGTTAACCGGCAGCGCGTGCGCATATAGGTAGACTGCATAACTAAGGGGGCTTCTTCTCCCGGAATTGAAGTCCCAGTAACTCTATACCTAGTGGCTTGAGCTTTCGACTTGGGAATTCGTAGTAGCATAGTGACCGCCGCGTAAGTACTATGCTGCTGGCTGTATCTCAGATAGAACTTCTGTACCAATATCAACCTTATCACTGACAAAATAAAATGAAATCTGCTTTGGTTATTTAATTTGAGATACTGCTTATTGGCTTAGGAGGGCAGTATTTACTGATAAGTTTTTCTAACTTAAGTAGGTAAACCAATTAATAATTAGGTAAACCACCCAGCTACATAACTAAAGTTCTCAAGCTCAAAGAAAAATGTCGTCAGTACCTAACCCGGGCAGACTTTAAATATTTTTGCTCGTATTTCCCAGTATTTTTTTTAATAACTCCGCTCATTCGTAATGATTCTAATTGTGTAAGTTACCTACCACTGAAAAACTTGTGAAATAAAACATCAAATTAATGATTTTTCTTCACATGGACATATGGGAAAATTACAAAAAATCAGATTAAAATGATCCTTATCTCCGAATCTAGTAAAAATCGCTGAACATACATAGGGGTTATATCCATAGCTTGTTTAGCTGTTTTTTCAGCCCTAGGCAGTTTGACGTCGGTTTCTGGGTCCTGGTCTGGCGTTATCTTATGATCAACGTAACGATAGCTCTTATTTACAAAAAACGATACCATAACACTAACACCTCAAAAGCAGTATGGTTTTACCGGTTGAATAGGAGGCCCTGAGCTGGCTTTTTTTGGCAACCGGTCAATATTTTTGCGATCTATAATAATTTTCCGCTGCATTAGTTCAGTAAACATCAAAGCTGCCAAATTTAAAGTTCAATGTACCTAACATCCAGCTCCCATCTCGGCCAGGATGGCTACCACGAAGCAATTGAAGACTTCTGATGCCCCGTTTACCTTCATCATCATCCAGACGTCCACTGCTGGACATAGGCCTCCCCCAAGGCTTTCCACTCAGACCGGTCTTGTGCTTTTCGCATCCACCGCGGTCCCGCGATCCTGACCCTTACCCCCCCGTTTACCTTACCTACTCTTAATTGGAAGGGAGCTAACGTAACTTCGATTTTCAAAGTAAACACAACGTTAATACCGTTATAAAATTACCATCAAATTATTCATTTTTAGTCGAAATCCTCCGACTTGATATTCAATCCGCGCTGGGCATTCGTCGAGACTAAGACACACACTAAGGCCCGTATTAATAAACTGATATCAACTCTAATGCTCGTGTCGAGTTGCGTCAAAAATGTCAGTGTTCTATGGTTTGGCGTTTACTTTGGCGTATCTTGTGACGGGCCTCACAGTCAAGATGAGTTTATTAATACGGCCCTAAGGCCCGTATTAATAATCTCATCTCAACTCAAATGCTCGTCTCGAGATGCGTCAAAAATGACAGTGTTCTATGGTTTGGCGTTTACTTTGGCGTATCTTGTGACGGGCCTCACAGTCAAGATCAGTTTATTAATACGGCCCTAAGAGTATGTCATATATGCCTTAAGAGGATTGAGAAGCTAAAAATCTCCATTCAAAATGTGAAATAGTTTCGTTCCCCTTAAACCTCGTCCGATTTTCACTCGTCACGGTGTACCGTAGCGGCCAAAGTCTTGTTCAATAAACGGTCGTATAATTTCCTTGTCCGTTTTCTGACAGCTATTGTTTGATTTTCATCTCGTTCTGGTTGTTTTTGTTTTTATAGTTTTTTAGGTTGCATCTTAGTTTGTTTTTTTTTGTATAATAGGTAACATAGCTAAAGAAGTTTTAGCTCTTTTTGCCGCATCTCGTATTGAAAGGGACTGATTTTGCTGAAACATTGTTACGACTTTTTTTTCTAGTGCCAAGTCTAACCGACTTGGCACGAGCGCTACGGCTAGTGAGGAACATGATGTAGTTCGGTATTTAAAAAAAAGTTTATGCCTATTTGCCGTGGCGGTTTTTAGAGATGCCTATAGTTGTCAACTTTCTTTCCGTTGCTGAACTAGGTACTAACATATTCAAAAATCGTGAAAATTGGACTTGATTTAGGGGGTGGGAAAAGGTTTCGCCCAGAGCTATAGATGTATGGTTTTTTTTGATAGCTTACGCGATTTTAGCGGCGCTTCACAATCCTCGAAGGTCCACATTTGTGACATTTCATCGTAACATTGATCCGAGACCGTGTCAGTAATGCGTGTCGGTACGGGTTATGGGACGGCATTTGTCATGTGACGACATACTGTTGCGGTGTGACCCACCCCAAGCCCATGATTTACACTAAGCACACATAGCGTAACAAGGACCTATAGTAATCGTAAGTCGGTGAAAAATTGTTTGTCTCATTCGTTTTTAATACCTGCTACAAAGAACATACAAATTGAAATGTAGTTACCGAGCAAGATATCTGTAAAACACATGTAGGGTGACGGCACCAATAATGGACACTTCACTCTTAATTCAAATTTCATACGGTCATAAAACTAAAGTCTGAAAAAAACCCTTTTCTTCTGTAAATTAAGAGTCAAGTGTCCATTACCGGTGCCTTGTCCATTACTGGTTCCATCACCCTTGAATTAGGCTTTCCCCATTGGCGCGAGAATTTGATAATGCCCCTAGATTTAAGCCTGATGTTCACCTGATTCAAGCGCCCGTTTGATAATTCTCCACTGCTTAGCATGATACAGCCACAGGAACAGCACCAGCACAAAGAACACGACACACCCGCTCACAGCCAGCGCCAACGTGGACGCCTGCAGGTCCCACGGCTCACTCTCACTCACTTCACCGAAGTCCGCACTTTCGTAGTACTCATAGTCACTTTCACTGTCCTTAATATCATTGTCCCTAGTTAGGGTGACTTCAGCTAGCGTCTGGCAGACGGTGTCGCGGTAGACCTCGCAGGGGAACCTGACGACGAGATCGTGCGCGGCGTCGCAGGGCGTGCAGGGGACGCATTCGCCTCGCCGCCGGTCCCACCAGCTGTGACGGTGCTTGCAGACCCCCTCACCCAACGCGGACCCGAGTGCTAGCGTCGCAACTAGCAACACTTTTTGGATGTCTCCTTGCATTACCTTGGATGAGAAGAGAACATTGTGGTTAATTTGTGCTGTAGGCAATAGAAATGAGGATGTTGGATATCATTAAAAAAATTGATGGTTTTGGAGGATTTGGCGTTGAATCGTTGAGGTAATCAAAATTTTAGTTTTCATAATGTTGCCAATTTTGTAGAATCTATGTTAAATTTAGAATATATGATAGAGCAGTGTCCTTAAATGAAAACTAATGTGTTACGTCTCTACTTTCAAGCCTAACACTAGATTAACATTAGACTCGAGAGCGAGTGGTATAACCAGAAGCAGTCACCAATTTCCCTTTCAGAGGCTTGCCTTGGGTAACTAAGTACTACGGGTGTCTCCAATGAATACTTCATTCCTTAATTGCTTTCGAATGTTACGTGTAGGTACACCGTCGCGGACTTTAATCGTTAAGCGTCTTAGAACCCTGTCGTAATGAAGTAACTTCAACATAATACATCATTGACTTTCTTCAACAAGGTGCTATTTTTTAATCGTCTATTAAAGTCCGTGAACGTAATTAGTGCAGTTTCATTCAAATATTAGTGTCATCTCGGTAAAGGTTTTTTCTAAGATCATAATAGAGGAGCCTTTAATTTTGCAGCACGTGGCATCGAAGCCAGTTAATTGTTTGCATTCGTTAATTGGAATATGTATAGCAGCCGCAATTATTAGAAGCCAGCAAGGAGTCTTATTTCAGCGTATTGCTCAATACTGATGAATAGGTATGAAGTTAATTGATGATAATTAATAATTACCCCCACATAGGTACTTACTAAAATGAAATTATGTATTATCCACGAGAATAACTTTTCAAGCTAAATATAATACGAGTACAGTACTTAACTTACCTACAAATAACCTGTTAGTGTAAAATTGAGCACTTACTTATAACAAAGAAGTTTAAGTAGCATCTAGGTGGTGTTACTAAGAAAATACTTACTTCAAAATGAACTCGTAAAATCAATAGTTATCCGCACTTAAATCCAACTAGTTATTCAATTTGAAACAATTCAAAGAGTTATAAAATCCAACGATAGTTAGGTAGGTAAGTACTTAAATCTGAAACTTTTATTGCATCGACCACAGTAGGGTGACGGTACCAACTTTTAGCTGAAGGCAGCAATAATGGACACTTTACTCTTAATTTAAAGAACATGAGGTTATTAATTTAATTGTTTTAATATAAATGAATAACCCTTATCTTCTGTACGATAAGAATCAATTCAGTGTCCATTATTGGTTCTTGTTAATTACTGGTTCCATCACCCTACTGCCCTCCAACAGACAAACACAGTATCTAGGTAAAAAACTCAAGTAAAGTCCCTCTTCCATGCTAGTAGCTTTAACACATATATATGTTGACCGTTTCGACATTCTATATTTGAAATTTGACTTAAATTTCATATTACTTTTGTAATCATGCAAGATACTTAAGTTTTTACCCATAATTGTAGAGTATGAAGTTAGTCCTTCCTTATGCGTATACATGGCATATACCATATACCTACCTACTGCCTTTTTGGTCTGGATGACAGAGCAACAGGCACAACCGAGTCTCAACATAAAGGTTATGCATTGACCTGTCTAGGTGCGGCATATAGTGGCACCGCGCTAATGTGTAAAATATAATGTCACTGCAATTTCGTCCGCGAGCACATTCGGTTATCTAACAGTTGCAGTGAGTTCCAGTTTCATCTCTGAAAGCGAAACGTCCCTTGAACATCAAAGCAAGTAAAAACGGACATTCGGTTTCAGAACGTCGAGTTCTACATGCCAGTTTATTATTAATGTTCTGCTTCAGTTGTAAAAAGTTCTTGGATTGGATTGAGTTAGTTGAAGTCATTAATTTCTAAGAAACTAAAGTCAGTGATTAGTTTTAAAAAGATTTACCTTATCGCTTAAATTCATGTAGGTATGCCGTCTAAGTGTTCACGAAGGACCACATCTCAATAACTTATTGATTAGAAATTAGAAAGTTCACTTTAAATAACACATTTGCCCTCACGCACTGCGCTGTGACATCGCTCGTTTTTAGCATCCATTAAGTTTTCACTGAATTCGTTAAGTTTTGAATTGTTTGTTATATTATTCTAATAGCATATGCGTTTAGCGTGCTCGCGCATGGTTTCCGCGGCAGTCGGGTACATTCTGGTCTGGCAGCGGCGGGGAGCGTCGCGGCTCCCATTCATAACTGTTTAAACGTATCCCTCCTCCGGTGGAGTCCCCGGCCGCCTCCCCGCCGTGACGCGGACCCCGGCCGCTCAGACCAATTCGTTGTGTGTGACGTTGATTTATGATTTGTAAATATATATTTTTTCATGTGGAATTATTTTTAGGTCTAGACGAAGGCGGGCTACTGTTAATTGAAAACAATGGGACGATATTAGATTAATATTTGAGTCTCAAGTGAATGGTGGAACTTGGTTGTATTCACAGACCTAAACTTTTTTTTTTATATCCGTGGTTGTCGAATGATAGAATGCTTATCCAAGGTTATATTTACTCAAATGCACAATCGAAGAACCGTGGACGAAACAAACAAACACATAAAATATCGATATTTTACATTTATAATAATTATGTAGGTCCTTATTTATACCTAAAGGCGGTTTTACAGAACTAAATGACATCTTTATCGTGGCTGTTAAATAAATTTCCAATTGGTTTCCTACCGACAGACATGTTGAAAGGAAATTAAATTAGGTATGGGCTATAATTATTGCCGTCAAACTTCTTGAACATTAGGCGAGGTAGTGGGGGAAAATTCGCGCATCGTACACATACGTGCAAAAAAAAAGTACCTAATTTTTGTTACAGAATATTTTCAAATCTTAGGATAAATGATACACAAGTGAAAAAAAATGTTTATATTATTATTAGAATAACACTAAAAAATACAGGAAACTATTTAAAATAGATTAGTCTTGAACTAAAAAGGATATTCCTTCCATTAAGTCAATACCAGCGCTAGTATAAGTTATAGGTAATAGTTATAGGTAAGTTATACTAGGTCTTAAATACAGTCCGAAATACAGTGAGCAGGTCGGAGCCCTTCGCTTCCCTAATAATTCGACTGACTGTGCTAACAGACGTTTTCGTAGCTTCGGCAGTGTTTTCACTGTCTCCACAAAACCCTTTCCGTCTTTCTTAAAGAAACAATACACATCGTACACCATCTTCCGAGCTTGTCTTTTTAAAACTACGTTCCTTTGGCGTGGCATTATGTTGTCACTTTAAAACAATAACAAAAAGTCAACCACTAACTAACCACAACAACAAAGTTACTTTAAAACAATCAACAAAAAATTATATGAAGAAAATTAATGATAATAATCGGCTTTATCAGTGCACGCAAGTGTACTCGGGAGGCAGAGGGACGTGGACGCGGTGCGGGACGCAAACGTCAACTGATTGACCAATGGGTGCGAACGACGCGTGCTCCCCCGCCGCCACCTCTCGCCGCCCGCGGCCCCCCCTCCCAACGAAACCTAAAAATCGCTTCTGCGCAAGCAAGGTTACGTGTTCAAGAAGTTTGCCGGCAACTATACCAGTGGCCCGTTTCACGAAGCCACAAGTTACAAATGTCAAGCGGAAATCTCTTTCTAACTCCTTTCGCTAGAAAGAGACTTTGTAAATTGTAGCTTCATGAACGGGCCTCGGAATCTCATATCATAAGTTTTCCTACGTCTATGATGGCAATGTTGCCTCACGTCTGTCCATTAAAATTTCACCGCTTGTAAGTTGTCAGTTTGTTATGTTATTGTTTGTTGTTTCTACTCAAATACAATGTGTGGCCCAAAACCGGGGCGAAAAATTAAAACGTAGATTCTACTCCTCAAACTAGACAACTTTTGTTTAGCAACTTTTTAAAATCATAAAGTTTTTAGATTGTTCATTTTTCAAACAAAGTAAATAGTATAATCAATGTACTTAAAACTCCGTCTAATTGACATCGCCTGTCAGTCTAGTCACTCTACAGACATAACCAATTTCATAGTACATTGCGTGTTCGAATTAACTTTATAATGTAATAAAATTCAAACCGCAAGTTTTTTTTCAAAGTCGTCAAACAAACGTTGCGTAGTTTGAGGAGTAGAATCTACGTTTTAATTTTTCGCCCCGGTTTTGGGCCACACATTGTATAGCGTTAGACCCTAAATTAATAAAGAGGCTCCTCAAGTTTTCGTTTTTCAAAAGAAAAGTAATAACTTCCGACCTTCTTCGAAAAAAAATATATTACTATGATGTGGCGACTGTGAACGTTACTAAAATTGGACAGGTGCAAACACAAGTTTCTTTAATATAAATTTAATACCGGTGCTGACATGATACTAAGCTTACAAAGTTTACAAGCTTTTTTTGGCAACACTGAATAGCGCGCCTACTTGAACAAACAAACTACCGGAAGTGCAATGCGCAAGGCAAACAAGAGGAAGTCTAGTTTAAAGTTAATTAAATCTTATTTGTGTGGTTCTACGAGCTGGAATTAAGCATACTTTATACACCTTCCTTTTTTTAATAAGGATCGTGTTAATCTGTCGAATGTATGTCAGACAGACAGATGTCACCTTCGATTTATTAAATTCAGCAGTCCTGTCTGTCAGTCATTTCATTAATTTACAAGTTTTCAGTTTGCTCTGTTCTCGTTCTCGCTCATATTTTATAGAATTTGTATAAGATTGGATTGTAGGTAGAAAAATGTTTTAAAAAACTGCAATCTAGTAATATATTACTGCCGGTTAACGATTACGAACAAGTTTCAGGACGTGCTAGTTGTTACCTTATCTAGAAAACATGAACGCAACACATCGCAGAACCAAATCCAGTCAGAAAGGTGATGTGCAGGACCCATCCATATCTTCCACGTCCTTTGCAACCTTCCACATACAAGCAGTGCGAATAACACCTGAAGTTACCGCAAACTCTGCCCGCACCCATATCCCAAGTATCTCCTCCTTTTATTCACAATAGAGCCTTTTTGTAGGTTTTTAAATCATTTTAACAAGGGAGACATATGAAATAATTTTGTTTATTTTTCAGATGCAATTCCAATTTCTATAAATGGTTCAAATGATATATCAACATCTAATGCTTTAATTCTAGTAGCTATTATTTTTGGGTCTTCACTGTTGGCTTTGGGACTCCTATATAGACAATTTCCAGACTTAGAAGAGTAAGTATGAACCTTTTCACTGACAAGTTGCAATTGTATTACAAAAGTAACAAATGCATTGAGAGTGAAGGCGTTTTGCAGTGCATTCAAATTGTAGCAAAAATTTGGTAGTTGTCAATCTAAATGTTTTTTGTAACTGTAACTTTGATTTTTTTAGGCATGAAAAACAGCATATAAAGTTGCCATGGGACCTGGATGATGCCAAACAGTTAGGTCTTGTTTTAGACCGCTATAAAGACAAATACTTCTATGAAGTGTTGAGTGGAACTTTCATAATTTACATATTGTATCCTTTAAAATATTAAATGTCAAATGATGATGATGAAATCCTTTTATAATCCCTTATTAGGGTTATAGGGCTTGTAGATGATAAAAAAAAAGAAGATAAAATATGTTTATTCAGTAAGCAGGCCGCACGGGTACTTTTACACGTCAAAATCTACCAGCGCTTCGCAAGAGACCACTGCTGAGAAGAAACGCCGCAAGAAACTCAATGGGATGGGATTTTGCTAGCACCTGGGCTTCAATTTCTAACTATCCCAACCCTTTCCAATGGAAGCAGCCTCTTCTCTTCAGTAGCTGCTCTTTCTCTTCTCATTATCACAATACTATTGGAATATTGAGTGATAAAGTTCCTTATTTGTATTGGCAGCTTATTTCTTTTGTTCCAAATACTGTCACTGATTTTTTACATATTTCATTAACCTCTCGTATGTGGTAGGCAGAAAATTTTTTGACGGCTCAGTGCAGCAACGTGGTCACATGTCATCAAACCCACAGAAATAGCGGCTATATTATATATTTATATGTAAGGAGGAATTTTTGGCAAATTTGATCACATTATTGGCTAACATACAATATTTTTACATACATACATACATAAAATTACGCCTGTTGCCCAGAGGGGTAGGCAGAGACGACTTCTTTCCACCTGCTACGATCCTGACAAATGTCTTTCGCTTCTTCCACATTCATACATCGAGTCATGCACGCACGTCGGTTTCGGGTACTTAAGATTCGGCCCTTTTCCAGTATTTCTCCGATTTGAAAAAGTACGCCTAGGGCGGCCTCTTCCGACCCTTCCACTCACTTTCGCTCTGTATATCTCTTTCGTCAATCTTCTTTCATCCATCCTTTCCAAATGACCGAACCATCGAAGCATGCCCTTTTCAATCTTAGTCACTACATCTTCTTTTAGTCCACATTTCTCTCTGACCTTTTGACAATATTTTTTAAAGCTTCAAAATAAGGTTCAAATTAAATTCGGGTAAGCAGGCAAAGCATTTAGTGCAGATCTGCTCTCTAGCTGTTGGCGTATATGGAGCAAATCTGCTACTAAGTATAGGAGGGGTTAATATTGCTGTTTCCTTGTGAATCATAAACTATAGGTTACTAGTGATATAGGTTACTGACATGAAAAATCCTTAACTCTCAGTCACAGCTTGCAAACATTTGCAATACCAGGTTCCATATTCCTCAGTATACTTTCAGGGTTCCTATTTCCATTTTATCTAGCTCTAACCCTAGTCTGCTGTTGTTCAGCTGTTGGAGCCAGTCTGTGTTTTTTCTTGTCAAATCTACTGGGTAAGAAACTAGTGAAGAAATTCTTCCCTGAAAAAGCTGCTCAATGGGCTAAGGCTGTCAAAAAGCACAAGAATAATTTGCTAAACTATATAATTTTTCTAAGAGTGACACCATTTTTACCCAACTGGTTCATTAACATGTCAGCACCTGTTATTGGGGTACCTTTAGTGCCATTTGCTTTAGGAACATTTATTGGTGAGTTAAGAGTTATTACTATGTAAGCCGCGGGCGAGACCGAAGAGACGTAAGACGCGGACGCGTCGGCGTCGCGGCGCCCCTTTAATTAATTTTCAACCAAAATGTATGGAAGCTAAAGACTACTATTATACATACGGAGATAGAAGGCCACGCCCTTCCCGCGCCCGCGTCTCTTTGGATTGACCCGCGCCTAACTATAAGCTGTGACAAGTTAACATCTAGATACTTAAAACAATTACCCTTATAATGGCAATTATTGTCTGTATGTCCATTGGTCAATCGAGAGAAGAGCCTTTTCCTTGAAATGGCTAAGCTAAATTGTTCAGATCATTTCAATTTAAAAAGAGCTTACGATACCTATATCCTATGTCACACACACACATGGGATGTGGATTGTGTGAAATTATAAATAACACCAATCATCAGGAGGATTTATTAGCTTTCATACATTTTTTCATTCATTCCAGGTGTGGCCCCTCCATCTTTTGTAGCAATCCAAGCAGGTCAAACACTGCACACTCTCACCTCAACCAGTGATGCATGGTCATGGACATCCATAATCGTTCTGAGCATCTTCGCTCTGATCTCGCTCATTCCAGTATTGCTCAAGAAACAGCTGAGAAAAAAGTTTGAATAAATAATATTCTAGGAAGTATTTTTTAATCAAGCACCTGGGCAATGTAATGTTAAAATTGATTTAAATCGACAGATACGAGAATACCATTAGCATTTAAGTTTTAGGTAAATGTATTCTGCAGTCAAGGGCAGCTTAAATCTTATAACCCTGTATTTATTTACAAGGGACCTTGGGAGCATCAACTGATATTGAACATAGCGTAATGTCGCTAACCCGGTCGCCTTAGTCTCTCGCGACACTAGTTAGGACAATTTGTTCCATAGTAGAGACGCGGAGCAATTGAGCAATAAAACTGTCTCCATTTCTTTGTTATTCAAGTCTACATTTGTTCTCATAATTTCATCCTTGACTATAAGTCGCACAGTCTTGGTAACTGTATGGTATTGTGATTAAATATTACTTCCTTAAATTATTAGATTTTTATTTAATTTATTTAAGGGTTATTTTAATTTTTAGTTAATGTTAATAAATGGACTTTTTATATTTTGTATATTTTTAATTATTCAACAATATGAGCCCACATGGGCAATAAGAGTGTTGTTGGCTAAGGAAGGCTGCACCACAGGTCTCCAGTACCACCAGTTGTACCATACTGAAACAAAATAAACAAGTAATGGCATATTATAATGTTATACATAAGTTCGAAAATGTGTATACACTTTAGTACCTTGTCACTTTAATCGCTGTGACAATTCATAAATGGCAAATTATACATGACATGTTATTTTAAATAGACAAGGTACTACAGTGTACACATTTATGAACTTGATTGTACAGTATGGTTATTTTAAGATGATAGGTATTTGACTCATAGTTTTGAACATATAATTTGGCTATGTAACACAAGCAACAAACCCGCATTCAATTCCCAAATAGGACTGGTTGCGACGCATTCTATTTGAAAAAGTATATTCTAAAGAAGCATATTTAAAAATTATTTTCTAATCTAAATTATACAATTGTTATTCTGATGATGTTATTTGTCTCAGACTTGCTTGTATTTTTAACTGAGGATTTTTTGGGTAAGCAATACAATATGAGACATTACGAGACAATGTTGTTGGAAACTCGGGCGATCAAAAAGACCGCGTCAGTTTAAAAAAATCATACTATACATTAGCAGTACAAGAAAATACAAGACAACAAAAGATTAGTATGGTCACCCATCTTAGCTAGTATAGCTTCTATTTCAAATCTGACCTAGATACAGTATTATAGCTAAATAAAAAATGACTTGTAGGGCAAGAAACTCCCTACAAAGTGGAAGAATATTCTAGTGAGGGTTTGGCAAGTATATGATGGTGAGATGAGACCAGTTGAGATGTACTATCATTGAAGTTTATTTAAGAATTTTTGGTTATGTCTGATTTGACCAAAATTTATTGGCAACTATTAAACTTTAAACTTTTGGTGTAATTTAACAGTATACATTCAAAGGTTGCCTGACTGGACAAATCAGCCCGGTACCAAGAGCAACACCATAGAGTAATTTATTCTTGTGGGTTTAGCCCCTCATCATATTCATGCTATGTCAGCAAGTTGACCACTCACCCCGCTACCGAAAGCATCCAATAGCCATTTACTATCTTATCCATTACCATGCTATGCACTATGGGGACGTAACATCACAGTACTAAAGAACTTCAGATGATTTGATGCAAATTTGATTCTATGCTGATTTGTCCACAATAAATTTTATGGAATATTATAATACTAACATAAATAACTTTCTTTTAATTCCACAGTTAATGATCGACATTGCAGCTGGCACTCTTCAGCAGGTCTCATATCCACAGTTCGGCTTCCACTTAATACTAGGAGAAACGAGAAACTGCATTCCGTGTCAGGTACATGGAACAGTTCTTGTCTTGAATCTATTATTATAAATCTCTCTGTACTTTGGCCAAACTTTGGCACAACTTTGGGACGTGGAATTATTTGGCGGAGTAGTCTTGCACTGTTCATTGTGTTAAATTTCCTATAAAAAACAATTATAAAATTAACACCAAACGATTCATTATATAATATGCAATGGCATCATATTAAATTCTGTTTTATGTTTCTAATTTATAGTTCAGGCCTGTAAATTAACTCAATCCTTTACCACATAAGGAGATTTTTGTCCTGTAATACTTGTGGGCTGTGAAATACTTCATTTACTTTTAAGTAATGTTTGTTATCTAATAACATTTTAGGTGATTCTTTATTCAATATTTCTTCATTTTTGCTATATAATTCTTTCAGTCCTTCAATGTTTATAACTTTCTGTTCAGTCTGTAAAATAAAGGAAAATATGAAATTAATTTTGCATGAACACTTCCAAGACTGTGGATCATTGATTGA
This sequence comes from Acleris sparsana, assembly GCA_923062465.1. Taxonomy (NCBI): domain Eukaryota; kingdom Metazoa; phylum Arthropoda; class Insecta; order Lepidoptera; family Tortricidae; genus Acleris; species Acleris sparsana. The sequence goes on from OV281289.1 coordinate 6,573,177, forward strand.
TAATACAGGAGTATTCAAATTATAAAAGATTATAGATAAAAGCCTAGAAAAAAAAGAAGATAAAGTAAAATTAACTCTTACCTCATAAATAAATGGTGCTGTATGTTGTTGACTTGTAATCAATTTCGGGTCATATATTTCTCTGACATTAGTGACAGAGCTGCATGGCCAGCAATCCATGTCCACCACAGTAAAGAATGGGTTTTGTATCAAACATGTCTCATGATACAGATCTAAACAAAAGAAGATTGTTTAGGACCAAAACCTGATTGTTGTAACTGTTAGACTTTTAACTACTTTCTGAATTGACACCAAATTTTCGAAAGCTTACCAGTCAGTCCAGGGAATAATGAAATGAAAGGGATTGATATCCGCCGAAGGAGTCTTAAACCAGGATAAATATATTCCTGCAGATTGCAGACGAGAGTGCTGTAGATTGACTTCAAGTTGTAAACGACACAGTAAGTTACAAACAGCCCAATGAGAATGAGACGAAACTTGGAGAACAATTTTGTACGGATAGGTGTTATCCGAGGACTACTGTTGTCCAGAGAATCAAGAGATTCAAAATACAATCGCCGGAACTCTTCCTCCGTCATGCCAGCGTCCATACATTGCTTTCTAAGCCGTACAACTGAGCTAGAATAATCTTGAAGCAATTCTTCGTTGACCATAATGCATTTGTGAATACGCTTATTTTTCCAAGTACTTTTAAATATTCACTTCACTCTAGCTCAATTTGTTTTGATTAACTAAAGTAGAGAAGTGTCTCAAGTGTCATAATATAATACTGTCACCGTCACTGATACATGTCACTGTCATACGAGACGTTCAAAAATATCATCCTTGTTAAATATAATATTTATTTATCTTCGAACAAAAAGTCATTTTATATTATTTATATGATAATTTTTAATATTATTTTTACTAGGTTTTATTTTTCTGTGACATCTGTGCGTTTTTAATATTATGTATTTTGGAAATTGACAAACTGAGTTATAACTATAAGTAGTGTTGCAACAATTTGTGTAAGATTTAGCAAGAAAATCGCAAATAGGTATCATCAGGTTCATCGCGCGTGGGTTATATCGATCTATTAGCAGTCTTTTAGACTTAAGGGCCTCACTAAATCGAAGTTTGAAGTTACGTTATCTCCATCCCTTTCTCTTGATTTAGTAATGAATGACGAGTGACACACTGGAACACTGACATTTAATCGATAAAAATTTCGCAGGTAAGAATTTTATACATCAAAGATTTGAAAATGTTTAAACTTACAAAAGTAATGTATCTATCAGCACTTGCACACGTGTCACAGTATAAAATCCTTTAGCATCATCAGCAATTTTAATGGTGGTAGGACTTCGACTTATCCTTTAACCTACCGCCAAGCAAAAGTGTTTGCTTTGCTGTGCTCCGGCGTGGCCGTAGAAGAAGAACCTGAATTAAGTAAGGGTTCTAGTTTTTATCATTTTGACCACCGCATCTTAAAACGGTTCTGAATACTGTTTGATAAAAAATACTTTAGCATTACGAATGGTTTGCATTCTATCTAACATCATTTTCCATACTTACCTACCTAATACAATGAAAAAAAAACATAATCCAAAACATATACAATAATACCTCAAGTAGTACGTACAATATACAAGTACAGTATCTCACTAGTTATCATCATAAAATTTACCCCCCTGTTTCTGCTCCAGAAAAACAACTTAAACAGCAAACAAACAAAAAACGCAAATTATTGTACCATCGGTTTCTTGCTCCGTGATAAGATAAGGCAAGTACGAGTAGCTACGTGTTCAGCTTTCCGATAACAGGGCAGCAGTCCCGTCAATACGTCAACATGCTCTCTGTAACCATTTTCAATAATTAAATAGTCTTAGTTGCAAAAAATAGTCCACGATGACGTCAGAGTGAAGTGAACAAACGTACCGGTTTAAAGACAGTGTTGGGGGACTTTTGAAGATGATTACTAATACGTTATAAATGGACATAGAAGCAAGAACTAGGGACTCGGCTTGGCGCTGGTCTCTTTTATTCTCTGTAGTTTTTTTAAATGTACGTATGCTTTTTAATACTTTCTTACATGTCAGGTTAGTACGATATTTTACCACTGAGTACCCAGGATTAACGAATATCTTGGATTCTGGGACCCTATCCTGCATTGTATTGACCCCTATTACAATTATATTATTTATGACTCGACCGCTTTTACTGAGAGCTTTCACAACGTTAACTAAAACGGTAACAATAGGAGTAAAGACGCGTAGAATAAGGGCCCCGACTAACAGGACTTAAGATAGGAGGGATTTAAAATTGAGGAAAGTCAAATTTATTTTATTTTATAACCCATTTCATAAGTTGCCTTGTGATCACAGCTTAGTAGCCGCAATCGACCTTTTAAAAAAAACAAACAACTACCTTAATTTATTCTTGTGACAATGAACAATGTTGCAACACGTAAAGTATTATATCGAAGTTGTAACTTTGTATATATTTGCATAATATGTCTTGACTCCGGGCATTTGTTTGGGATCAAGTCATCGTTTATCAGTGGCCGTGACGTCGCTCTATCTCAAAACATCGCGACGTTAGGCTGCTCCTATCTAGGCGTTTTTATCAGAAGGTACATTCGTGTTTTGTATTTGCAAACATAGGCAGGTCTCACTGAATTAGTTTGATTTTAATTCGTCGTGTATCTAAGCAGGTTTACCCCCAATAGGATATGACACATTTCGGTCTAATGCATTTAGATGTATTACGGACTGTTGTTTTGTTAGCAGTTATGTAAGTACTATGTATGTACCTAGGTAGCTACTAAATTATTTTATTGTTAGGAATAACATGTATCATTTACTGAATCAGGCTGGTACCGAAATCCCGCTTCTGCGAAATACATGCAATCGAAAGTTTGAAATTAGCCACAAAAACTTAACTCAATATTCTACAGGGTGTCCCTGGATAAAGTTAACAAACGAATTGGGATGATAGAACAGCATAAAAGCTATCGATTTAACCCCTATGTATGTTATGCAATTTAAAAAGAAATCAGATTAAAATGATTAATATCTCCGAAACTAGTTAAAATAGCTGAACTTAGGTACATATGGGTTAAATCGATAGCGTTTTAGCTGCTCTATCATCCCTACTCGTTTGTCAACTTTATCCAGGGACACACTCTACAGAATGGAATATTTAAGATGCGTCAAATCCGGTCGATAGTGAAACGTCATTAAATCATGTGCTTTAGCCGACACTTCAGATAATCAATTGGATTGCTGTGATTGATCATCAATTATCACTTACAAGATTAAACTGACGGATAATCTATAAAAACTATATTCTCGCCATTTATTATCTTTCGTTTCCTGGGTTTCTTTTGTTATGGGAAAAATATTACTTACTTCCAATTTTGATAGCGAGAAATATATTGCTTTTCGGTAACAAAACCGACAGCAAGGAACATCTATTTGGGCCCACATCAGTATGTTTTATTTTTTACTTAGCCTTCCCGGTCTACCTTTTGCAGAGGACTAAAAACCCGTGGCACACTACACACTAAATCTAAAAACTACACACTACATACTAAAATATCATACCTATTATGTAAGCATGCCTCGGGATTCGGGACCAAACTACTACGTAGTGTTATTACTTAATTTTAATTGATTCTAGCTTGTGTCATCTCATGTCTGTTATGCATTATTTAAGTTAATCATTGTTACCGACTCTTAAAACTCATTTTGGAGCATTTAAATAATCTTACTATATAATTATATTTTCACAGTGTTTCAGATATATTGATCTAGAACACGCGTGGAGTGTATGACTCTCCAAACGAGCGCAGAGAATAAGCCCTAAGGCCCTGCCAAGATTCACTACGCTAACTAGCGTTTCGATTCGTTTCTTGCTTAACCCAATCGCGTCACTGGTAGATTACGTGAATTTTCGTATCACGTCATCTACAGTGACGTGATTGGTTTAAGTACGAAGCGAACAGAACGCTAGTTCGCGTAGTGCATCTCGGTAGGGCCCTCTGGGCGTTTATTTCTAATTAGCATCTAAGACAGGGCAGCGGAAGACAAGATGGCACAAATATCCTCCTGTTACATTCTTGGCAGACATAAGACAAGGCGAAGTATATTAAATCCACCCGTGTAGCTAATTTAACCGACGTCCGCTGTTTCCAGATATGTCTTCCTAACTTGGTGCTGTCATATGGAGTGCTGCTCCTCCAATCGGTGCAGCTCGGGACGCCCGTTTGGCTCGGACTCTCTGCCCCCGTCACCTTCATAGTGACGTACGGTTTAACACGTAAGGGTCACACAATATGCACTAGTTTCTGTACCTACCACCAGCACCAGCTGTATTTTCTCGTTTCTCACTCAGTGCGTCTCGTTTGATACATAGGTAGACGTAGGTAGAGGGACAAATAAGTCCCAAGTAACAAATTCTAGGCGCCATTCACTACTGGGATAGATCTAGTCCAATAATACTCTTTTACACTTTTAAAATTGAGCAAACAATTGTGACTAATTTACCCCGTGAGTGCTAGGATAATGTTTATCGAATCACGGGTCAAGCTAGGCTCGTTGATAATCTATTCCAAAGTATAACATCCCTGAAAATACTCTTTCGGGGACAGATTGTTCTGTTGTTCGTTTGGTTTAAGGCAAATAATAATAATAAGTTGTTTCTTATCTATTGATAGTCAGGTTTTTTCAGAATGCTGGTGTCGAGAGGCAGCAGATTCTTGGGGCGGTCCGGTAGGGTACCGCGTGATGGCGGCCTTGGGGCTCCTTCTAGATGTTTCTAGCCTTTTGATCTGCGGCTTCGTGCCATTGCACGTACAACCATTTGTTTATGGAATTCTGGGAGGTAATTAAATGTTACTTTTGCCGTGTCTCAATATATAAGGGATGTTTAAGATAACTCAAACAAAACGAAACTATTTCAAGCACAATTTTTTTACCAGTAGCAGAATAGAAATATAACATTATTTGTGTCTACGCCTTAACTAATCTTGGCATTTATACTATGTTTAAGGTCTGGGATCTTCACTAATATCAGCGCAAGTTGACGCTGTCCTCTTCGACACATACGACTCGCGTCTCGGAATAATCCGAGGGCTGTGTTTCACAGGGCAAGCCGTCGGACAATCGTTATTCCCTCACATCATTGCGGCGCTAATCGATGGCTACGGATATCCACTGGCGTATATTGTTCTCGGTGGAATAATGCTCCAAACCATGCCAGCTATCATGCTTCTCAAAGTAGACGAAAACATAAGAAGGCCTGTTTCATATTCCAGATACAGCGACCTTTCAAAATCGTACGCAGTTTATACTAATTCTGTCGACAGTGAATTTTACACAAACGAACTGCAATTGCACGATATGAGTAAGAAATGTTGGAAAAGTCCGTCAGACGATAACTTACACAGGGATGAAGTAATTAGGATAGACGCCGGTGAAGAGTATATCACTACGACTATAACGCCACCTCCAAGTCCTGAAGAAAGGAGGAGGAACTTTTTTGGTATTGATATATTGCCAGACATTCCTGAAGAAACTGAAGATAGTGATGATGAAGACGAAGATAGTTATAATATTAAGGGAACAGATGCAAGTAAAAACAAGAAAAGGTTTAGTGCAGCTATTAAGAGACTGAGTATGATAAGCGACAACTTTGATGAGTATATAACGAAGCAAGTCAGAAGAGACTCTGAGAGCGAGCGTGAAGGAAGTGAAAATAGAGATTTTTCTGAAGTAGAAGTAACTTACGACAATATATCACCAATTACTGACATTCAAAGAGAAAAGATAATGAAATCTTTTAGCTTTCGTTGTCAATCCGCCTACGCTAGCATAAGGAGGAGATTTTGGATGCCATCTTACAGAGTATACAGAATACGGAGGAGGATAGTATTCGCATTTTACAGCATCAACGATACATTTATCAAACCTTTAACGAGGTCTCTATCCTCGTGGAGATTTTACCCAGCATTACTACTTTCATTTTCAAAATTAAGCTTAATTTCAATATCATTGGTTTTACTGCCCATGATCGCGTCACATGTTCGTCCACAGATATCGCTAACAGAGACGAATTTCCTCATGTCACTCCATGGGTTTACTTGGCTGTGTTTCTTGTTGAGTACGCCATGGCTCGCACAAGCTCCAAAGAGGAATTTTAAGTACGTCGCTGTTCTCGGTCTGATAGTGTCTTCTGCTGCTTGTTTTGGTGGGTTTAACTTTCTTGACTTCTCTTTTTCTTTAATATGATAATAGCGTTTTGTTGATCAGTTCTGATATTTAGTTTTGATTTCCCACAGTTTTGGCAGCATCAGATAGCCATGACTTGTTCTCCATTGGATGCGTCGTGGCGGGACTGGGTTTTGGCGCAATCAGCTCCTGTTGGGAGAACGCTGTGCAAGACTTCATCGGCGTCCGGAAATGGCCTAAACTACAGAGTACTTTGGAAATAATGTCCGCTTTTCTCCTCGTCACTTTCTTCCTATGTATCTGTTTATTTACGGATTTAGAAAGCGATTTGCAGATGTGCATGTTTATTTTGGGCGTTATTCTTTCTGTTGCCTCAGTGACTTGGACGATTATAGCTGCTGTGTCGGTTTATAACACTAAAGTTAGATCTTCTTTAAACTTTAGTAGATGTATATTTAAATGAAACGTATCTGGAGTTACCTTATGTCAATTTGTAACGATGGGTTTTCTAAGTCACTCCCTCCTAGAGCAGAGCTATGATTGTGATATTTTAGAATACAATAAATTATTTTTACTGAAGAAGTTCTGATTTCTTATTATATTGTATATATGTTTACCTTATCAACCACGCAACGATTATATTTCTACACTAATTTAATATTATAATGAGAAGATTCTATGCGGACGAAGTCGCTGGCAGTAGCTATTTAAAAACATTCGACCAAAAACATCTTAAATTACTGTCAGTGGGGTAAATTTTTCATTATTTAGCATCAGGGCTCCGCAGAGTACCATCTGACAATGAGAATAGCTGCCCTATATCAATCCTCCACCATTTACATCTCTGTGAAAATAATTAATGTCAATCAAAACAGATAACCTTCTTTTACCTCTTTTCTAAACATGTTATGTTTTCAGGGTTCTGTGGTATAATTAAAAAAATAATTAGTGTTTTCAATCCGTTGCATCAATGTAGGTACCTACTTTCTAAATCGACAAGACGCTGGCTAATCGATCTACAGAGCCATAAAAAAAGTACCTTCCTACGTGTGGCAGGACTTCATAAATAGAAAACAATATATTATATGGTTTTCTGATTAGTTTTCTAGCCAGCGGTTCAACAAGGTTTGAAGCTATTTCTGTAAACTGAAGCAAGATAACAAGATAAAAACCGTTTAAAGCAAACACCTTTCTTAGTCAACAGTATCTATTTAATCTGTATAAATATCACTTATCAAAGACGATTTTATGAGGGGAAAAATCACAATAAAGATTTAAATCTAGGTTTAGTCTCGTAAATATCTACAAACTTCCCCAGAGGAAACGAGGATGAAGTAAACAGTGTAAAAGAGATAACAACTTGATTAAAAAAAAGTATTATTTTTTACTAGCTTTTACCCGCGATCCCGTTCGCGTTTATTTATAGTTCTTCGTTATTTCGGAAGCTACGAAATCTTATGTCCTTATGCCTGATATGTCCTATATGTGTATCAAATTTTATACAACTCCGCACGTGTGTGATTTAAAGGACAACATTCTATTATCCCGTAACTTTTATAAATATATTGTAAATATTGTATTAGATACCTAGTATTTTAATGGACATAGATAGGATCAACCAGGTAGAGTGTATGTTACTTGGCAATAGTTAAATAATAAAAATAAAAATTCAATTGTTTGTATGTCAAGTTCCACTTTTGTTACCAAAAAATATTTAGTTTTGACATCATAGAATTTTATCCATCACCCTTTATTTGGCGTTGTATATTGTGATATACATACCATTACATCCACTTTTTATATGTTTATTTATGAGGCTTGAAGCCATGACATTTTTTATTTTTGTCAGATAAAGGGTTAACTATCGGCTAATGATAAAATTCAGAAATTTCCAGTACCTCTATATTTGTTTTTTACGAGATCGTATTATTGATCAGATCACGATCACGTATGTTATCGTTGTGATTGCCAATCTCAACTTTTAGAAAAGAGCTGGGCTACGGGAGCAGTCACAACAGTTAGGTGCAGGAATCGGTGCAGATAACAGAAAGGTATACCTACTCTTTCATGTTATTGTTTTCAGAACATACATGGAATTTACGCTAAACATAAAACAATATGGATAATTTACAACTATAACTATATATATATATATATATATAAGTATTCGTTCGTTTTATTAACATATGTGCACTTCGTAACTGTTGGTTACGAGAAAAGTCACTTTGAACGAAAAAGTCGCGGAATTCTAATTTGGGTTACTATCCAATGCTCGTAGTGCACGAGTGTCACTGGCTCTTATAGTTTAAAGTTGTGCTTAAATAACGATTTAGCCGTTTTTATTCTAAACAATTTCAGCGATTTCCTGTTGATGAGTCACGATTACATCTTTCTAGTCCGCGGCAGTGGAAAACAGTTTCACCGCAGGAAATACGGTGTCACATCTTATTTATTCAGCGCTGCTGTAATCTGAATGTAAATGATTCGGGCTAAGTCAATATTACACCGTTAAAATTATCTAAGCGGAGCACAACACCCTCATTCGAATAGAAACGACCACATAAACGACTAGTGTTAAACGACTGAATGCTAACCATAACCTGCTGATAGACAGGAAAGTAATGTGGTTATGGCGTTCAAGAAAAAAAATATTTACGAAATTATTGGGGCAGCACTGGTACGTAATACTTATAATCGTCGAATGAAACGACCAAGATCAACTGTCCCAACTACTTATTCACGATTAAGGATTTGCTTGATTACAAGCTTAAGGAATTATTTCAAAACGAATAAGCGATAGATAATGCTTTTGTCATTTTTTATAAATCCGATAACGCCTCATTATTAATTTTAAATAAAGGACTTTTCTAGTAAAATCGTGTTACACTATCGATCACAGAAAATTGACATGTTTACTACTTAAGTGAGAATTGTAAGTCCAATAAACTAATGATAAGGAGGCTTAGCCTGGTTTTCTAATAGTTTATTTTTGAAAAACATTTAAATATTCCGTGTTCCTCCTTTTTTCTTATCTTTTTTTCCCTCATTTTATTTTAAAATTTGGATTTGTAACACAGGTGCTGTCCGCATTGTTATCAACGGCGTCAGCTGTCGACTGTCTCGGGAAATCTTTCCACTGCGTCAACTCTTCTCACTTCATGATATGCGTCGACGTTGGAGGCGGAGTGTCTCAGTCCATTGCCGACTTCACGATACCCTGTCCTCCCCCTACAGTGTGTCAAGGCAACAACCATTTCGAGTGCGAATTTCCAATAATGACTACACCATCTACGACCCTTAGCAATGTGATAAGTGAATCTACCATGCCGTGGGAGGATGTTGATGTCACCACCGTGTCACCACCTCAAAACACCACGAAAGAATATTCTGAGAAGTATATGAATACGGAGAGCCTAACGAGTTTATCAGCGAATAGTTATACTACAGATGCTACCGTTGATTATACTACTGAGGCTGCTTCGTTATTAGATACCGTTATTACAACAGAAACGAGAACTATAGTAACGGAAACATTACTATATGATTCCACATCAAGTAAGGATGACATAGCACAACCAATAACTGACCATAACTTGGCATCTGCCGGAGAATTATTGTCAGAGACTGCCAATAACTATACGTTAGTACAAGAAGTAACAGACGATGGAGGTTTATTATTTACCAGTACGGAAAAAACAGTTCCATCTAAATTAAACAATACAGAGGCTGCTTCGTTAATCGATAATATAAGTACTACAGAAACCGGTCCTGCAGTAACAGAGGCATTACCATACGATACTACAACCAATCAAGATGTCATAACGCAAACAAAAACTGAACATAACGCCGGAAAATTATTGACAGATACTGCTAATAACTATACACTAGAACAAGAACTAACCACTAATGAAGGATTAGTGCCTACTAGTACAATAAAAGCAGTGCCTTCAAAGATTAACGCTACTGATGCAACATCGTTAAGCTATGATATAAGTATTACAGAAACCGGATCTGCAGTGATAAAAGCGTTACCTGACGATACTACAACAATTCGGAATGTCATAAAGCAAACAAAAACTAAACATAACGTGGCATCTGCCGGAGAATTATTGACAGAAACTGCAAATAACCATTTATTAGTACAACAAGTAACAGACGATGAAGGTTTAGTATCTACTAGTACAGAAAAAGCCGTTCCTTCAAAATTAAACAATACGGTGGCTGCTTCGTTAGTCGATGATATAAGTATAACAGAAACCGTAATTCCAGAAGCATTACCATACGATACTACAATAAATCTGGATGTCATAACGGAAACAATAACTGAACATAACAAAGCATCTGCCGGAGAATTATTGACAGAAACTGCCATTAACTATACACAAGTACAAGAACTAACCATCGATGAAGGTGTAGTATTTACTAGTACAGTGAAAGCAATTCCTTCAAAATTAAACACTGCGGAGGCTGCTTCGTTAATCGATGATATAAGTATAACAGAAACCAGTCCTGCAATAACAGAAGCATTACCATACGATACTACGACAAGTAAGGATGTCATAACGGAAACGATAACTGAACATAACGTGGAGTCTGCTGGAGAATCATTAACAGAAACTGCTACATTACAACAAGAAATAACAAACAATGCAGGTTTAGTATCTACCAGTACAGAAAAAGCAGTTCCTTTACAATTAAACACTACGGAGGCTGCTTCGTTAATCGATGATAGAAGTATAACAGAAACCAGTCTTGCTATAAAAGAAGCATTACCATACGATACTACGACAAGTAAGGATGTCATAACAGAAACGATAACTGAACATAATGTGGAATCTGCTGGAGAATCATTAACAGAAACTGCCAATAACTATACATTACAACAAGAAGTAATAAACAATGCAGGTTTATTATCTACTAGTACAGAAAAAGCAGTTCCTTTACAATTAAACACTGTAGAGGCTGCTTCGTTAATCGATGATATAAGTATAACAGAACCCAGTCCTGCAATAACAGAAGCATTACCATACGATAGTACAACAAGTAAGGATGTCATAACGGAAACGATAACTGAACATAATGTGGAATCTGCTAGAGAATCATTAACAGAAACTGCCAATAACTATACATTACAACAAGAAGTAACAAACAATGCAGGTTTAGTATCTACTAGTACAGAAAAAGCAGTTCCTTTACAATTAAAGACTACGGAGGCTGCTTCGTTAATCGATGACATAAGTATACCAGAAACCAGTCCTGCAATAATAGAAGCATTACCATACGATAGTACAACAAGTAATGATGTTATAATGCACACTGACCACATCGTGGCAGCTGCCGGAGGATTATTGACAGAAAGTGCCAATACATTAGTACAAAAAATAACCACCCATGAAGGTTTAGAAACTCCTAATACAGAAAAAACAAGGGAAAGTGCGTTTAATCAAGTGAAAACAACATCCGAGTCAATACCTACCGAGATAAGCGTTGTTAATGAATTACCAACAACAACCGACAACGTCTTCTCCACAGATGCCAATCTGATCAAAACTGATCTAATGGAGTCAAACACAAACATGTTAGACTACAGACCGACGACTGAGTTGGCAGCAGCCACGGCAGTCGATGGTATTATTACTGCTGATGTCAACCTTTTCACAACGGAGCAACCAGCTGTAGCGGATTTATTACAAACTACACTAATCAGAAATTCGTTGAACTACGCAACAACAAGTGAATCAACAACAGTAGAAAATGTTGTGTTTAACAAGCGAAATCTAACCGAATTTGGAAAAGATGCTGTGACTGATACTATCGCTAATTCTGGTATTGCAATATCACTTGGTCAAGAACAAAATATCACAAACAAACAACCACTTTCAACTAAAATCATAAGCTCTGAATCTCCTCCTACGGAACAAATAATAGTAGATATTTTTAATAACCGCATTTCTACAGAGGTATCCTCAATTTCGACAACAGAAACAGTATATCTGATTACCAACGATACATGGAGCACAACAAACGAAGTGTTAGATAAAACAAAACAAACGTCTGATTCAATAGTTACTGAGGCTATAGTTGGTACTGAATTACCTACGAAAGGCTATGAGATCATTCCTGATTTCTCGACTGTTCCTTCTGTGGATTTGGTACAAAATGCAGAAAATCAAAGCATGTTTAACTACGTAACACCGAATGCGACCACAATGGTTGAGGAAAAGATACGCACTGGACGTCCGAACATAACCTTATTTGAAGAAAATGCCGTAACTGAGGCTAGAACTAATTTCATAACAGAGTCACCTCTATTTTTAAAACAAAATCTAACTGACAACGCACCTGTCAATCAAATACCAATTGATAATACAGGTTTGAGATCTTCTAGTACACAACCGGCGGTTATTCCGATATTGGACACAGGGCATAGTATTGATTCCCACAATTTTGCAAGGGAAAAAGAAATTGTAACTACTGAGGAAACAAAATATAATGTAGTAGATCAAGCGACACTAGGGCCCGATTCAATTGTTGCAGTCGCTAATATTAGTACTGAATTACCTTCTAAAATCGATAATCGAAATACATTATTAAACACGAACATATCAAATCAAACAATTACAACTAAGACTGTAATACTTGAAAACCATATTTATGCAGAGCAACAAAACTTTACTACAAATAATGACAATTCAACAGAAGCAACACCACATATAGCTGCTACAAATACAAACGATAATATAATAAACCCTAACATAGTGGAACAATCTACAAGAAATATCGATATTGAAGAAAACTTGGCAACGGCAATTAACAACACAGCTAAGAAAAATCCTATAGTATCTGTTAAAAAAATGGGAAATTCCCCGAAAGACTTAGAGTTTGTGGAATATAATGCTACAGCGAATCCCATAATAATTGCTAAGAACTTGTTGTCTGATACCGACTACATTGCGACTCCTGCGTCTGATACAGAAAATAAAAACAATAGTAGCTTATCAGATAACATTGTAAAATCTACAGAAAAATCTTCTGTACAGTATAATGTTAGTACAGAACATCTAACAGTTAAAGAAATTCAGGGCTCGATTACAACAGACACGGCGTTGGAAACAGGGCAAGCTATTATATCAGAAGTTCAAAATAATGAAAAACAAATTCCAGTAATTGATGCCGGTTCGGTAGTATCGTCCGCTCAACAGATTTTCGACAAGACAAGTGACTTAGACGTTGAAACTGGTACGTTATTAGAAGTAAATACTATACCAAGTTTCATAAACCAAATAAAGAAGGTAGAAGTAACTGATAATTATCATCTAGATTTGGCCGCCGATGGTATCACCGAAGAACCAAATAACTTCATACATGGAGATATGACGGTTCCTTTTACTGTAACAACAGCTCTGGCAGCGGGTGAAGACAGTTATAATAAAATAGAAAACGAAATACCGATTTTAGAAGCAATTCGACCCACAGATGTAATTTATGATGCTCTGAATCCAATAAGTACTGTCATATTTAATACAAACATGAACCAGTCTGATGTTAATAAGGTAGAAACTACGACTGGAGCTAACATTGCGGAAATTTCTGGACTTAGTCAAGAGAAAAACTTAAACCTAATTGAAAATCAAGCTAAGGAATATATTCAAAAGGTGGTTGATAGTTTTGTAATGAATGAAAAAACTACTGAAAGTAATTTAAAGGAATCTGAGACGTCATTCCATGCAATAGTTGCGACAGAGAAACCAAATTTTGGTGTTTTACCAATTAACACAAAGTCAGATTATTCGGGCACAACTATCACACTAGATAGCCAAGGAATAAAGTCTGAATTTCAAAATCAAAAAGATTTAATTATAACAGAAGAAATTAAAAAATTGAACACAAATTTAGCTCCGACAACGTCTATCGTCGACAAAAATGAAGCAACTTTACAATACGATCAATTTAACTACTTAACTGACACAAGTTTGAAGGATAATATCAAAAATAAAACAAAATTTGATAGTCATATAGCAGCAAAAACTGAAGATCATACATCAAACTTGAATGCAATAAATGCCAATGAAAATAAAAAAGATTTACAGGGCATAATTATCAATACGACCGACAATACGATTTTGATGGCGCAGGAAGGAAGCACAAACTATTTAACTACGACTATTAAAGCCGATGTATTGGAATCTGAAAAAGTATACAATTATAATTCTTTACAATCAGGCCTAAACGTACAGGATCCTCAAAACCACAACCCTCCAACTGAAACATATATTGGCCTCGATGTTGATAACTATCCAAAGTTGACTATTATGGAAGAAAGTTTCTCTCACGTATATAAGTCTACACAAATACCCTCACAAAACAACTACTTTACGACGACTGCAAGCATCGTTACTAATGACGCCAAAATAATTGCAGACAAATCAACGTCGATTAATAGCGTAGATTTGAATGCAGTTAGTGTTTCACAACTAGATAAAACTTTACAGAGACCCACTATATCCACAGTAATAAAGAATAAACAAAAATCTTATTTTAATACTGTTAATCAAGACGACGATGGATTATCAACTAAAGGTTCAACCAAGTTCGCGACCGCTGAAATCAATGTAGCATCAAAGAAAAATGGGAATCAACCAATAGATCTACCAGAAAAAACGATTGGGCATACGGAAGCGACCGCAACAATGAGTTCTCAGGTCAGTCAGTTCGAAACTACAACTGTTTACATAAGGGATGCCAATCAAAATAAAACAGATGAAGTGCCTTCCGTTTTGCAAACTCTTACTCCTAAAGTTCCGCAATTTAATGATGTTAAAAATTTACACCAACTGATTGGTAATGTTTTCAATACCGCATTAGAAACTTCTTCTCAGCGTGCATTCACTGATGCCAATTATAACATAGCACAATCTAAAAGTAGCGTTCAAGAACCTGCACATACACCATATCCTGCAACGAGTACATATAGAACAATGAATGCACCAAACCCAGCGAATAAAGCTAAAGGTACCTTTAATAAGAGCTCTGATAATCCACTGACCCCACCCCAAATAGTCAAAGAAATAAGGGCAGATGTGAATCAAATAAATACAAGTTCGAGTGTAATAGCAAATGCGGAACAATCTCATGTCAGTAGTATCACTCCGACAAAAAGTTTGACTGTCTCAAGAAACCTATCACAGCCCAGAGTGATCGATGTACATGCATCGTCTTTGAACCAAGATACAAATAACAGCATTAACAACATGCAGGGAAATTTGGAACCACAAGACAAAACTGTTACAAACCAAGCAGTTATTCCCCAAAACCAAACTCATAATAACGGTATTACTGCTCAAAATAACAAAAAATATGTAACCAGTAATGTGTATCAGGATAGTTTTTTTTCTAAAGCCAATGAATCAATTAATGTATCTCGGAAAATTGGCACTATCGCGAAGACATTAACACCACAAAATCACACGAATGCTACAAAAGAATTTGCCAAAACCCAACAAAATGCAACATCATCTCATAAGGTCATTATAACAGTTAACAATACTATCCAAGCATCTGTGAAAAGAGTACCTCTAAGACCAGTGCCCTCCGTAACCGAAAATCCTACAAAACGAATTCGATCGTCTCCCCAATTTAAGTACAATTGTATCAATGGAACAAGGGGCAGGTATTCAGACAAAAACGACTGTAGGAAATTTTACATTTGTGTCGGAAATAACCAACCTATAGTTGGGACCTGTCCGGGTAACACAGTGTTTAGCGACATAAAGAAATTGTGTACGAGGAATATGTCACACTGCATACGAGATAATCAGTTCAAATGTCCTTTAGCAGGCAGGTTCAGCGACCTTATAAGTGATGTTTACTACATTTGCGTCAATCATAAAAATAGTCTATATAGGTTTAAATTTCAATGTCAAAAAGGGTTTAGTCTTAACAAGACTATAACCCGATGCATGGAAAAGAAAGTGATTGTGCCCAACGACTCGGTTTCCATTTCTTCAAGTGATGGGAGTGAAAGTAGTACTAGCAAGAGGAGTAGTACCAGTAGTATGAGTAGTGGCAGTAGAGGTGATAGTGACAACAGCAACTCATCACAGAGTAGGAAGAGTGAAGAGAAAAAAGAAACGGTAAAAGCGGAAGAGACCGAAAAACCAGAAAACAAAGAGGAAGACGAGAGTGACGAAATATTTGTATGCAGAAAAGAAGGGAAGTTCCCAATACGTAATGAATGCAGGCGATATTATCTGTGCAAGAAAAATGGAAAGTCGGAGTATCGCCGAAAAATTAAGAAATGTAGGTCAGGTGACGTGTTCCACAAGACTAAAAAGAGGTGCGTAGACGCTGACAGTTACGAATGCTAATTGGTAAATTAAATAACATAACATCTTTTTGTAAATAAATAGATGGATAAAAATTACTCATGTTGTTATATTTAGATACTTTCATCATAATTTATTGTTTTACTTATAGGAACTTTTTTCTAGTTTTACATTTGTTAAAAATTAACCTACTGTAAATAGAATATTGTAAATAATAAAACAAGTTATTACGGTTTTCTTCTTTTATTTAAACGCAACATAAAGAGAGAACTTAAACCTTAGAGCCACTTGCAGGAACCACATTCATTTTGAGAAAATAGATTCAATTATTTCATGCAAATAAATAAGTACAGTTTCATGCTTGTTAATAAAACTCATCTCCGCTTTATCCAGTCCTCTTTTCTCGGTCTCCTGTAAGCCGTTTGCGAGTTTTCAGTAAACTGATCCTCGTCGTACCTCTCCAGAGTTAAACAAAATTGGTTGGAGAATACCGTACAACGGACTGAACTTTCGCCTGGTACTGGCTGAGCCGGGCAGAAATACGCCGCTTTTACCGGGCTTCCATCTTCAGTCACCTTGAACTTGTACTGTTTGCAGTCAATAGGTCTCGCACGGTGCAACAGCGGCCCTGTATTATCATAAGCGTATTCATCACGGCGGCTGTCTATTCTCCTGTTACTCTCAACAAAGAACTCATTCGTTTCCGTGGTATTGGCTAACGGACATTTGTATTTGTCGGGGGCTGTGCACGCCCGTGTGTACCCGTTGAAAACAGTCGACCCTGAACACTTGAATTTGATGCCTTGGAACCGATTTTTATTAGATATGCACAGTATGTAGCCTTTACATCCTGGCACGCTGGCGTCGGCGACTCTCTCGTACCGTCGACAACGAATCGTTCTGCTCAGCGATGGTTCAATGTAGTTAATTGTGTTTTCGCAGACGTCGCTGGAATCCTCATTGCATATTGTGTTGGCAGGGCAAACAAAGGTCGGCCCGAACAGATTATTTCCTTCGCAGAGCCTTAGTTTCGTGTGTCCTTCGCAAATAAATCCGTAAGGACCACAATCGATATTTCTGCTATTAAAATACCGGACAGCAGTCACGCTGCTGAATATCTGAAAGTAAATGTAACCTTGAACTAGTTTGCAAGACACGTAATAATTATACCTAATAAGTGTCAATAGGTAGCCTAGATTTGAAATGGATCCCGTTATCACAAACTTGGACAAGTCGTTGAGATAAGTATTGTGTTATGAAAATAAGTCCTTAATTGGTGTTGATCTGTTTACCTAAATAACTTTGCTAATTTCTGTATAAATTTGTAACTTACTGTCTAGTTTAAATTGAAATTTAATAAATTATGCGCTTATTAAATGGTTAAGTTTGCTCAAATACTATTCCAGAACGAACGATAAATAATGAAACTTACCATGACCATCAGTTCCACGCACAAAATCAAATTTAACATTTTAAATAAATATTTAAATCACTTTAGTAAAACTCAATGTTTCTTTCTAACGTCCAGTACGCGACTAACGGAGTCATTGTCACTTGCTTTCTTCAAAACTCTTCAGGGCAATTAGCACTGTTAGAGCATGTGGAGAAATGGGTTCGTGTCAGTGGTGCGCTGTCACCATTCTTTGTATTGTAAACATTCGAAGTTGACATTTTTGAGCTTTGGTTTGAAACACGGACCTTACGGTATCTTTTTGACGAACCTTTGCTGTTGGTGCGACGCACCGTCACAGCTTCAAACGGACGTACGTAGTACTCGCTCATTTAATTGGTACGTTTTGACTTGCACAGAATGAGTTTGTTTTTGCCAATGATTGATTATGGTTATGCCAATCCAAAGTTTTTCCAAAATCCTTGAAATTTTCGTTTTTTTTTAGTTACGGTAAAAGTTACTATCGACACCTTAAAGTACACTAAATTTGCAACTATACAACTGAAGCACTGAGGTTGTATCACTTGTATCACAAACACTGAATACCACGCGTTCCTAACACTAAAGTTTCCTTTTTTAGGAAATTATGCACACATTTGAACAGCCTATATATTTGAAAAAAATGTGTATTGAGATCAAACTGGCTAATTTTTTTAGCCATGTTAAAGTTTTAGTAACGCTACATCGTTGTTTGTGACGTAAAAATTAGATAGATTCCGTAGGAAGTAATAGAAATGATTTCTGAAGTCGCGTGAAATACTAGTTTAGTTAATAATCTAAAAATTAGAAAATTTATAAAATGAGATGCACGTTGGATATGCAATCGATATTTTCCAGTGGGTATTTAAGTTAACACTTTACTGTGCAAAAAGAGAACATAAGCACAATACAATGAAGATAATCTTTGGGTTAGGAGTTTGGTAAAACTCCGAAAAGAGTTTAACCGCGAAATCCTCGCTTTCATATACTATTATTGGTTTAATACCTTAATTTATCCTGTTGATAGAAATGCTTCCAAATAAACTCTCGGCGATAATAACAAATTAGCTTAAAAATTGGAAATATACAAAAGAAAAACAAGTTCGAGAAAAAAATATAATGTAATTGATATAGCTAACGTAGTTGCTGTGAGGAAAGGTAGACTGATATCTTTTGCCGGATAGCATGATAATAGGATATTTTAAAATTATTGTCAATAAAACAAAACATAATCTAAATCCTTTATTACAATAAACTACTTAATAATACCTTAAATACTGTGGTGAACACTATTCGCCGTCTGAGTCACTGCTGTCCGACCCTGAGGAGGACGTGGACGAGCCGTCCCGCGAATCCCCGTGGGCACCAGACTTGGCCCTACGATCAATCATTCAATTTATTTATTTGTAAAACATAGGTAACAATAATGGTACAATCGTAAAAATGGTTAAGTATCAATATGCCTATGCCTGCCAACCATTAGGCATACAAAATTATGATAGATAGCATGCATTACTTAAAATAATTTTACGCATTACAATTTAAATACGAAATAAAATATCCGTCAAAAAATCTCTAGAGCATTATGTTTTTACAAATTATGATGCTGTAGCGGTATAACAATCAATTTTACGGATTTCATCAAGTTCTGTTAAATAAATAAAAATCTCGACATTACTTAATACCTATCGGTCATTTTAATTTTATCGTTGGTTTGACGTCGATGTTTTTAGCGTTTTGACGAGGCATCGCACATCTGCAGCCTTGACCTTAATTTCTATAACAACTCTGAATACACAACATGACAACTCCTGTATTTATGATGATGCAAATTCTCAAGTTTTTTTACTTGAAATATTATAGTCAGGGTTTTTCATTCGAATAACTCCTTAAGCTGAGCATTCATCGTTTCAACCGCCCATCACAACCGTGGCTACAATTTTTTCGATTTTCTGAGGAAAATCTAAACATTTATTTTTGAGAATTGTAAGCAGCAGTTGAGACCTACAGAATAGCCACAAATGACATTCGAGTCTACAGGGAAGCCGTCAATAATGCGACCACGGTCGTGACAGCGGCTGAAACGCTCGTGAGAAATACCCATATGCCAAAGCAGTGCCGCGCCTAAATCGATCCGTGAATGTCAAAACTGGAGCGTTTGAAAGTATTTGGGGAGGTCCGTTGAATTTCCAAATTGACGCAAAGCCAGCGCGACGCGCCAACGCGCAATCCGAATGGAACTATCGTGAATGTCGAAATTCAACGTTGGAACACGCCACGCCATCGCACCAAGCTAAATGGCATCGTCGTGAATGCGTCCTCTGGCTGTCATATTCTAATCAGTCTGCTCCATGATGTCGCACCACCGTTGAGGCGTTTGTTTTGTTTTCGTCGTATAATACTTGCGGTTAAAAAATGCGGTGGCTGTTTTAAATACAGATAAACTGCAGCGAAAGATAATAATTCCTCTTTATCAGAATCGAAACTCATCGTCGTAACGCTCACGACCACCTAGAAACTAAATGGCGTGGCGCGCTCGTGAATGTGGTCAAAATATTACGCCCATCCAGTTGTATACACTCCATCCGTTGACGAGACAAACGGCGCGTCCGTGAATGCAGATCTTTACTTTGAAAAAAAAAAACAATTTAGTCGTTTATTTACTCCGCATACTTACAAGTGGTATGCCTCCGCAGTGGCGATGGCGGACGGGTGCAGGGCGAGCAGGGAGTCCCGCGGCCGAGACAGCAACTCCAGTACTTCAGTTTGTGGCCGGTTCAGCATCACGCAGAGAGTGTCCACCGCTGCTGTGGTAGCCTCTTCGAAGCCGCACTCAGCCAGGTACGTCAGCGCCGTCTGAGGCGAAAAATGATATTGATAAAAGGAAATTAAAAACTGGTCGATTGCGAGTCGGATACGCACTCCAAGTGTTCTGTACCGCCTAACTCACTTTACTTAATGATTATTTCCATGGTTCGAAAGACACAGCTCTTTTACCCGGTCCATCGTCAGTACTCACCGCGGCGACGGCCGGCTTGCCCGCTGCGGCAGCGCGCGTGGCCAGCGCGGCGAGCGCCTGCGGGCGCGCCGGCACGCCCACGGCCTCGTCGCGGCGCAGCCGGTCCAGCGTGTCCAGCACGGCCTCCCACGCGGGGTCCGCACCCTCAGCCTCTGCACACAACTCGATGATGCTGCACAACGCGCTGGCCGACAACCTGACAACATAACTTTATAACTACACCTGGTCAGGGTTCTCTGCCTTTTGGCAAAAAAATGTTTGCCAATATTTATCCCTTCCATACGTTTCATTTGCCAACTGTAACTGTACCTATAGATGTTTCAGGATAAGTATAAAAACTAACCTAACCTTTTCTACACCATGGTACAGAAATAAATCCTAAAATATTTACGGTTACAGAAAAAAAATGCAGGTTGGCAAATGGAGCGGTTGAGAAACGATACATATTGACAAAAATATTTCGACTAAAAGGCAGGATACCCTGGCCAGATTGAGTCAATAACACCATTTTTTCCTAACGTCATAATCATAAATCTAATGCCGAATCCACATGCTTGATGTTTGCCACGAACACTGCATGACCACGATGATGACGTGTAATAAATAAATGACGCAACTGTACATTAGAGTGAGATAGAAATACACCGTGTTCACTTTAACATATAGTTGCGTCCTGCAGTGTTTGTGGCAAACACCAAGCGTGTGGATGCTGCATAAAACGGGACTTAATCGCGTCGACGGGGCTTTAAATGTGCCGGTCGGTGGGCATTCCGATAAAACAAAAACAGGACCAAGTGCGGGTAGTCCGAAAAGCTCACTCGCAACATAAATAAGTACCAGCCCTGAGTCTGCTCGTGACCACGACCGTCGACGAACATGTTTTCAAGTCCCGTTTTACATTATAACAGTATTTGTGAGCGTCGCGAAAGTTTAAAACATTTTTTTTTATCTTATTTAATTGCTTGCGGTCTTGTAGGTTTTATTAATAAAGAAAACAATCAAATATATATACTAGAGGCCGTAGCAAAGTACCCATAGAAGAACACCTTACATCCGATTAACATCTGAAATTAAGTGTAGTTTTGGAAAACATCAATAGGCGTTATTTTAATAGATTTAGAAAAAGTACGAAAGTAAAATTATATCAATAACATAATATCCACTAAAAAATATAGGCAACTTATTCGAGATCAGAACAGCCCACTCATAGTCCACAGAAACTAATAAATCCAAACAATCAAAATAATAATTAATATTTTTCAGCTTCTATATTTTTATAAACAATATTGGAACTTACTTTTGCACGGGAGACCGTAAATCCTGTGTCTTCTGCTGCTCCTCGGCTAATTTGCCGAACTTGAGTATGTCGAGGGCGGCGGCCCGCATTTGACCTTTCACTTCATCATCTACAAAATCATTAGTATTGTAGTAAGGAAAAATCAAGTTAATCTATTTTATTTCTACCACTCTTTATGCATGGGTTGTTCTTAGTTAGTGGTTTCTTTGTCAGTTTAAATTTAACCTAAGTGTAAAGTTCGCTATTTAACTAGACAGTACTGATGACATCTGGGTGGAAAAGACGAGTACACCAATATGTAAACGATGCACCGTATTTCATTGAAATAAGGTGCAATAAATACATGGTTTACCAGGGACCAGTTTCTCGAAACTCACTGGACTAATAATATTAGTTCACTTAATTCAAGTCTACCAGTGAAATGCACCGCATAGACTAAAATATTATCAATCAGTCTAGTGAGTTTAGAGAAATTGGCCCCTGGGGTGTTATTCTCTGTCTTCGATGGTCAAAATAAGTCTCGGGAGCGCATAAGGATTATGCAGCTGTACGTATTCACTTACGTTCGAGACAGATTAGCCGAGATAAATAAATAAATCGCATTTCTCAACAAAATATGAAAATACCGTAAAAGATATCACCAAAAGTGAAATTTAAATTTAAATCGGTCAAGAAATACGGATGATACAAGCATTTTAAACTGCTAAAGAGACAGCGATCTGACAGAGAGATCCGATATGCACTGTGACGTCATGTAACAGGTGAACAGGTCGGCAATATAAACTCCATGTTAAATTCTGTTTTGCAAGAATAAGAGGAACAAATCATTGTTGGCTATATCTTGGTTATTTTTATAACTATTTGAAAAATGATTTTTTTCGACTGTTTTTTAATTAAATCAGCTTTTATTGAAGATATGAAAAAAAAACATAAATAGTCCCTATTGTATGATGGTATCTTACCTTGGAGCTGGTAGCAGCTGCACATAGCGTCGACGAGCCGCTCCACGAGCCGGGCGCGCTTGGCCAGCCCGAACACCACGAGCTGTGACCACGCTTGCGCTAATCTGGCTCCTGCACCACCCAATTCCAGCGTCTTGATTATCTGCATACAATTTAACACAATCAATTTAGACTGATATTCATCGCCGAAGGGTTATTTCTACGGTGTGAAGAAAGAGCGTCGGCGGCCTAGTGGTTTCAAGTGACTACTCGTGGTTTTTTTTTAAGAGAGGGAGTAGGTTACCTGATGGGAAGTAATTACCACCACCCATAAACACCAGCAACTCAAGAAGAGTTGTCGGTTATAACTGATTGGAAATACCGTCAAGGGGAGTTAACTCCACATATAAAAAGTGGCAAAGTTGGAAAGCGAATCATTCAGATATAGAAGATAAAGGTACGACTTATTTTTGCAAGAAATGTAAGATCCATAAGTTTCACGAAAAGGTTGTCGATAAACACAGTCGATATTTAATGTAATGAATCACTATGGTCTAAGATCCGAATAGGAGACAGTTTGGACGGGGCTGTTTATTCAATGAAAAATATTTTATATCAAATTTAATACGCAAAATAATATGTGGCGAATAGGTATTCTGAAAAAAAAACAGTCCAGTACTTATATCATAAAAAAAATAAAAAAAATGGTAATGTTTAATGGACAAATTACATACTAATTGAAAGTATCAAGCCTATAGAATATATAAACGGTAGTTTTGGTGCAAATGATTTTCTGGTTAAAGTCATTTATTTACTCAAAAGAAATATTACATTTCACTTAATGAGTAATTTAAAGTACAACTATAATAATAGTAACTATTCGTGAGCTTATATAAATAGCTGTTAAAAGTAAAATAAAAAATATTTAAGTAGTTACAAACAGATTTTTCGTAAGCGTCTATATAAACAAAATAATATATCGGTACAGGTATATTATTTAGTTAGGTGGTAATAAACTACTCGTGAGCTTCTATATAAACAGTTTAAAAAAAAAATTAACCGACTTACCTGTTAATACCTGCCTACCCAATAGTTTGACGGGAAAAAAGTAGTCAACCTAACGTTTGCATATTTTATAGGCTTCATAATTTCGATTGGTATGTAATTTGTCTAATAAACAAGCAATTGCACTTTTCTACACAAGGTTAACTTTATTTTTTTTGATTAATTAATTATGTATATACTGGACTGAAATTATTCAGCCTACCTATTCGCCATATATTACTTAGCATATTAAATTTGATATAAAATACTTTTAATCTAATAAACAGCCCGGTGCAAATCGTCTCTTATTCGGATCTCCTACTACTAGCACTGGTACATTTTTGCCCTCGTCAATCCGGTGTATGGTTATAACCGGAAGTGCTTTTCATCAAAAAATACAGTGTTAAATAGAGATTACTACCTTAAAATGGAGATGAAGACAATGATTAAGTGCATAAATAAATAATATGACTATGCTCAATCCTCAAAAGTACGAGAATATGGAGTTATAATGGTAAAATGATTTGTTTATAAGAGTGAGCGAACTGAATAGGAACAGGCTTTACTGAGTTTGATCTCCAGTCGCTACAGTATACACGAATCAAAGTTGCAAAGGTGAAAATCTATATTACAAGTTACAAGATATATCAGCTCTAATGTCCCTGTAAACGATGGCCTGTCATGGGTCAGCGTAAGAGACACCTTAGAGCGATTCGAGCTTAGAGATTGTATCTCACTCCGACACAATGCCTTACGCTGGCCCATCGTATACAGGGGCCATTAGAGCTAATATACCTTGTGGCAAGTGGCTCACGTGTTGTGACTGTACCACGTAACTGCATGTCTCAAGGTTATATAATGCTTGATTGACCTACCTCTTCCATCACCGACGGTTCAGGAACGTAAACATTGGGAACCAATGTGTCCAAAAGATGCGTCGTTCTTTCGAACGGCGCATGCCTGAAAAGAAACAACCAGGTAATGTAAGTATAGAAAAGAAAAGGTCAAACAATAATAATTTTAAAAGTAATTTTAGTAATCTGTTGGTTAATTTAAAATAAACATGATATTATGAAAAGTGGAAAATATACCGCATAATTTACCTGCAAGAAACTGTTACAAGGTGCCTGTAGTAAATACTCTCTTTATAAGCGTCCCCGACGAGCTTATAGTTGTCTCCCTTCATCAGCAGCGCGTGTACTCTTTCTGCCATGTTTATGTCCTGTAAAACCACAACATACCATTTACATTTGACTCAATCGTTTTACTAAGATATATGGCAGTAAAGCGTGTCAATATATTATTGTTGCCGAGTCTAGTGATTCCGTAAGAAAATCTTGCCTTTTTAAAGCCAAAGCCGGCAAATCACGTCTTCGGAAATTCGTTGCACTGACGCCAGACATCGGCAATTGCCGCCAAACTTCACAGCTCTCTGTGGCGTCTGAGCCACGTAGTATTACTTTGCTGCTTGGCGTTCAAAGGGTTAAAAAAATGATTGCATGATATAATATGGGTATTACCTGTAAGTGATCATTGCATACTCCCATTGCCGTAATAAAGAAGTTCGTGTCTGTTGCTACAGTGGCACTCAAGTGTTGCCTGTTTTCCAGATCATCGAGAATTAAAGATAGGATATCTACGCGCGGCCCTCCTAAAAGAAACAAATACAACAGAAATATAAGACGAAGCCATAGTCATCTTTACGGTCCTCTTCATTATAATTAATGGGCGGCCGTATGATATCCGTATTATGGATACGAGTACAATTGTTTAAAAAAAATGCTATATCGTTGCTAAAAAGTAAAATAATTTTATTGTTGAAATAAGTAATCGTATTTTTTTCAATATTAGGTATTTTCAGCCCATTCCTTTTATAGTTCACTATTCACTTATGATATCTCTACAGACTTTAGAGGGACGTATTCGTAATGTGATACTTCACTATTATCTGGAATTATATCACCATATCTCAAATTTCTTATATTAACTGGAATTCTGTCTATAATTTAATTAAAATTTTATCCATTTTATGCTTTCGTCACCATATTGCATCGGTCAGGCGCCATTTATTTATAATAAATGTTTTTCATAAGCACCCTGCGACCAATTTTAAAACGTCGGGTTTAATACTTGGTAAAAAATGTTAGGAAAAACTGAGGGTCCTTAAAAGTGAAATTGGCAACACGATCCAATTGACAAGATAAACTTTTAAAAAGGTGTTCAGAAAGAAATCATGCTTAAACTTAAGGTAAACTATATTAATTCATTATTTATTTAAAAAAAAAAATACTGACGGCTAATGAGCACAACTATGACGTCGTTCCGACCACTAGTCCAAAGCGGATAAACGGAAGCGGAAAAACACTTATACATATTATACTCGATAAATTTAAATAAAACAAAGAAGAAAAAAAAATGCTTTTGAGTGAAACCTCTATATAAGCATGTTTTTTACCAGACAACAATTTTAAAAAAAGTCTCGTGTGGTTGCCGGGTTAGAATAGTGCCACATGTCTTCCCGTGGATGTCTTAAGATACAAGACACTGGTAAACAACTTAGCCTAATTGTAATTGTGCAAAATGTTGTTAAAGAATTATCCACAATATTTTAAAGTCGTTGGTTATTCTGTAGCTCTGCCTACCCCATTCTGGGAATCAAGGCGTGAGATTATGTATTCAAAAAATCCTGTTGTTAATTGCTTCGCAAAAACTGCAGCATAATGTGTGGATCCTTCTTGAAAAACGTATACTTTCACCAGTAATCACGTCAAACTCTTTTTTATCAAAATATAGTCATTTACTCGGTACTTCTTTCAATAATGTACTTACGCTCTTTACAAAACAAGCATAACAGGTAGTAGTATGCCGATAAGCCGGGCTGGATGTTTAGTTGCTTGAACTCGGCTACGATCTGCAAAGCCAGCTGTTGCAGGGGCTTTCCCGCTCCCCACACGGAAACGGACCGTAGACATGACGTCAGGGTTTCATGATTGGGAGATATGCCCTGTAATCATCACAACATACTATATAATACATATTCTGTTTGACATGTCGTATTGGTTTTAAACAGGATTGTAAACCGATGCTTAAATCTCGTAGCTGTCAATATTTTTCCAAACCAATTTAGCCCCGGACGATAACGTTTCTTACCCACCAAATCAAGTCCAATTTCTATGATTATCGAATATGTTGTGGTTATTATAAAAACTAGATAATAGCTACGTTCCGACACAGAGGAGACAGCAAAACACATCCTCTGCTCATGCAGAAGTATCTACCTAGGGCAACATATCATGGACCCTCAAGAGATACTACTTCTCACTGCCCAAAGCATCTGGTAATTCCTAGAGCTCTAAACAAAGAGCTGCCGCAAAAAATCAGCAATGATCGAAGTAGCACACAAGGCCTATGTCAACCTCCCGATAATAATAATAATAATAAATCCCGTTTTTGCTTACTAAAAAATATTTTCGTGGAATTTTTAATTCCGACTGCTGTAACATTCTTACTTTTTAGGGTTTTCAATAAATAGTATTTAACATGATTTAAGTACATAAAATACATAACATGGATTTGTAACAAAGAACAATTAAGGTTAAGAAAAAGTCCAAAGATTTGTAATAACAATCATCAATCAATTAATCAATACCAAGAAACGTCCGAATTCTATGGAATTAAAAATCAAGATTTAGTTTCTCATAATATCTACTTGAAAATCGGACGAGGTTTAAGGGAATACAAACGTTATGGACATTGTTAGCTTCACACTCCTCTTATCTCGGCCGCCATTACTTGTGAATATGGTGGAAAATGAATAATTATGGTGAAAATACGATATACGTATGTCAAAAGCAATATGCGTTTAACGAGTTGAATAGAGCCCCTGGCCCTGGCTTTTTATTATTATAAAAAAGTAAAATCGTTTGTTTGTTTGTCAAGTGTGCTATCACTGGAACTACTGAACTGATTTCAAAAACTCTTTTATCTTATAGGAAGTTACATTCCAGATTAATATAGGCATTTTTACTATGTTTAACTCGGAGTGAAGCTAGAGCGGGTCGCTAGTTATCAATAATAATATGTAACTTTGATTCTCAAGGCACTGACGCAGTTAGGTAAAACCTATATAGATTGACTAATCGTGAAATAGTTTATCAAAATATTTGTTACCGTCTCAGCCATTTGCCTAAGCAGATCCTTTAGGGCGTCCATACGAAGCGCAGCCCCTTCTTTTAAAAATCCCACGCAGCCAATTAGGCAGTTAAATACACCCGTGGACAGCGGAACTCGTTTCTCTTGTGCCTCTTGATACAGCGTGTAAGCCCGTTCAGCCTATATGACAATAAAAAAAACAAAATTCAATATATTATTCAGTAAATTGGCCACATGAGTGCCCTTTTACACGTCGGTAATATGAGGAGTGAATGTACTAGCGATTAGGAAAAAAACATCATTGCGGAGAAGAAGGCGCGCAAGAAACTCCAGCAGGTCATTTTTTCAGTCATAAAATATAATAATACTTTAAAGTAAGTTACATTACAGGTAATAAAGTAATTAATAATATTTTTTAAACTAACACAAACTAAATCATTACAAATGTCAGGTTGATTTGAACACTAAATTAGAAATAATGACTAGGAGAACGAACAACATGACGAGGTCTCAACATCAGGATAAATAAAATAACTAACTGGAAAACAGGTCCTTGCAAACGTAAACAGACCGAACCCCACAGACAACACCCGTTCACAAGAATATGACGCGTATCTCAGCCTTCGCCTGCCACAACCATGTGTTCGGGAAGGTATCGACCCGATCAAAGACGCAAATAAATCTAGAAAGCAATCCAGCGTACACGGGCCACCTCATGGTAGGATCTGAGGCCCTGGACATTTGCTATCTCAGGACTGCGAATGTATTGCCAACCCTACGGATAAAATTGTTTTGAGAACTGCCGTCAGACTCTGTCACTATGAGATGACATAATGGCTGACTTAAGGGGGGATGTGGCGTTTAATACGTCATCTATTGCGAGAAGGTTCTATGGCCATTCGCGATGTGTTCATCCAAATAACAAGATGCCTTACAATTGGCAGCTTAATACTTAATTAATGCACCATCCTAGAAATTATAAATGTTTCAGAAGCGCCTGATCTGGTTGAACAAAAAGTTTTGAACATTTGATGCGTAATCCGCTCAGATTTTTGGAGTAGTAGTTGAACTAGAATTTAGCTCATGAAATTCCTCGTGCGGTCCTAGCCAATTATTAGTTCAACCAGTTTTTTCAATGAAAATGCATACTATTTTTTTGTTTTTCTCATGATTTACTATTTGTTTTTTGGTATTATTTGTTTTTTCTCCTGCATTGTCCTTGCTTATTTTGCTTGCAAGGTTAATTAGAAGAGATACCAAATGGGATAAGTTCGCCTATTGTATGTTATCTATATTGATGCAAACATGTCTTGTAATTATTTATGTGCAATAAAGAGTTTACATACATACATATGCGAATAATAACTATTGTATTGTCAACTGGGTACTAAGGGAAAGGATTACCTGATAGTATTTAGCCATGCCCTGGATGAGGGCACAATATGCTTCAGGGCTCTTAGGATCCAATGAGTCAAAGATTTTATCAGCCAAGCCACCCAACCTGAGAACAAAAAATAATATTTAATAATTGGGTACAAAAAATAGAGGTTCCAAATATCGGCTGGAATAGAAAGGTATAATTGAAAGGAATAGTAATATGTTATACAAACTACAAAGTTGGTCTTGTTCAAGCATCTACAAATAACTTTTAATTTCTGCCTGACAATATTTTTTTTACCTAACCTAATAATTGATTTATGTCAATAAAATAAATCACTTATGCTGATAATGGTTTCTGTAGGTTAAAACTCATTCATTGGTGAATAAACCAAGTATTTCATCCATGAAACAATAATTAAAAGGAATTGGAAACAGGCAACCATCAATCACCATACTGCATGTTTGATTGTGTAATTTATACAGGACTAGCTGTAACCAGCGCCTCCGTACATAGAAGCCAATAATCACCATTCCCGTGGATATTGTCCAATTTTCAAGTATAAAAACTATACAAGTACTCCAGGGTTCCAGTTATCTCTTTTATTATTATTTTTTCAGCAATTTAGTTGTGAAAGCATAACTAACCCACAATTATAATATTAGTATGGGTAGTAGATAGCAAAAGGTTTCATAATAAAGTACTGGACTGTAAGATGTTCTAAGATCATAGGCAAGAATGACAGCATGGGTGGCAACAGTGTATATTCTTAGGGAGGTGCATCTGCACACCATATTTTTTGCATATATGGGGGAGCAAGAACACACCCATGGATGAGGGCATAAAAAAATTACTACCGCCAAGTTGCAGCCTGCCTTTCTCTGGCATTTGCAGAGAACCATCTCTCCTCAAGCCAATCAGTAGAGTCCAGTTCCTTCTCGTTACAAAAGCAGAGTAACTGGAGGAACTGAAGCTTGAGCTCCTCACTCACACCCTCCGTCCCTCCCAGCAGCTGAAAGACTTTCACGGAATCCTCTAGGAGAGCATTCTGTATGGTGTACCTCAAATCTTCCTCGGTAACCTGCAATTTGTTGAAAATAAGATTACGTATTTGTTATTAGTTAGGTGATACCTTTTAGGCAACAATACTTCTGTACCAAGTTAAATTAATGAAAGCTTGTATAAACATTAAATAAACAGGACTATGTATGCTGTGGCAATATTTGGGCATTTTTAGTTATCAAAGTGGATGGGTATTAATTCAAATTGAAATACCTTCCTTAATTCGCAAAATTTCCTTGATGTTACAATTATATAAATTCATTGAATACCTAAATGAAATGCCGGTATTTTTGTATGAAAATAATACTCATATACAACCCGTTTGACAGATTAGTGCAGCCATTCAAACATGTAATTAAAGTGACAAAGCACTAGAGTGCGCTGCTTATAAGGCTGGTTCCTATGTCTAGTAATGGAGTCTATAATAATTAGTATGGCTAAGATAAATGAAACATTTTTATCACCTTGCTTTCATCTGTATAGATAGGTTTAGGTGAAAAAGCTTCTATTCTAGGGTCTGCATTAAAATACGGAGTGGTCATTTTCCCTGGAGGATCCCACTGGCGGGTAGAAAATAAGTCTGAATGCTGATCCCTGATCCATGCGGCTGCCTTGCGCCCAGCCTCTGCTGACAATGCATAGGCTCTCTTTCGGTAGTTTGATAGTGGAATAAGATATGGGTCATCATGGTATCTAAAACAGTTCAAATTCATTTTTAATAGTGCTAGGTACGAAAACTCAATTTTCTAAGATGTTTTTTTTACTTGTAATGTGCGGCGGTAGGATCCGGTCCTACTGTAGCAGCTAAGGCCTGTAGTATATCAGTAGGACCTCGAGGTATACGCAGCGGAGGTGAGATGCCGTCACTGGACGCTGCGCTCTGAGGAGCCTTTTGACTTTCAGCGATTGACGAAAAACGACACAAGCATGAAAGTTTCGACCATTGCCTGCAATATTTAATTTATAAAATTAGAATTGGAATTAGTAAATAAAGACATGAATCATAACCAAAAAATATAGTCATTAGATTAACAAATACCTTTGGAGTACTATGTTAGAATACATTTTCAATATGATAATAAAATCTTTTAGTAATAAAATAAATTACAATTTTTTTGTCACCCAATAATTCTAAAATAGTTGGATCATAATCACAATATTCACAACTCTGCCGGAGCCGGAGTTGTCAATTTCACATTGACAGAACTAGTTTTTTTTTTAATAATTCATCCATTCATGGTATGCAAGGGAACTAAACCATAAAGCCTAGCTGTCAATGTCATCAGACGAAATCTTTATTTTTTCATTGCTATTTATATTTACGTTTTGTACTAAATCTCTTGTGGATTATTATTATTAATTATGTCTACCAGAATCTTATGACAAAAAGAGAAATTCAAAAGCTTAGCTTGCAACTCTGGGGTAATAGCATTTAATGGTATTCATACTAGTATTTCCACCAGTTCTTTAAAAGTATGATGAGAGCCTTGTATAAGTCTTTATTAAAACTTTTATGAAATTATAACTGGATGAGTATTTACAGCTGATAAATACCTATACTTAAACTGCTGTCGTTTTCAGTATTAAGAAATGTCAGAGATATGCCTACAGTGCGACACAAAAGAGTAGATATTAAATGAGGACGCCACTTTCTACGTAACTGTCACATTTTTTACGTAAAAATGCTTAAACATGGCAACAATTTAGTATGGATTTTTTAGTTCCATTTAATTTCTAAAAAAAATCTACATCAAAATACGAAAACGTTCCTTTCCCCTGCTCTCCCCTTAAACCTCGTCCGATTTCACGATTTGTGAATATGTTGTAGATACTTGTATCATAAAAAACTATGTCTGTAACTACTTTTTCCTTTCCAAGAAAATATTTTTTAGGTCAAAACAAATTTAAAAATGAAAAAGCAGAAATGTACAGACTTTGAGACGCTCAAATAGCATACACGTCTTTAAACCAGTATAGTTGTGCTGACTTACCAACATTGCAGATGCAATAGATTGCTGTAGATTATCTACAGGTAGGTACAGATGTAGTGCGTAATTGTTTTCCTTCGTATTTTCACGGAAACGTACGAACGCGTCTTGCTATTTCAGTCGGTCACAGTACAAAAAGTACTGAGGTTGACTGAAGTAGCATGACACCTTCGTACGTTTCCGTGAAAATACGAAGGAAAGCAATTATGCACTACACCTGTAGTATCTCTGTATAGTTTGTGATATACAGCAATTCTTTTGCATCTGCAATGTTGTACATACATACTAACCAGTAAATATTATGTGCGGAAAAATACCGTAATAAAACATCAAAATAAGATAAAAAATCGTTTATATATACTTAACTATGGATATATGTAACTAAACAATACAAAAAATATACGAGCAATGCATATTTCGAAGACAGATTAATAGCTTTATTCGAGGTGGAACTATCGGATTTTGGACTTTCACAAGTAAATTGTGCGCTTACGCATGTTCCTCCGGATGAATTGAAATGAGTATTTTCCGGGCATTCCACGAGTCTTGCTGTAGCGACTTCATTTAGGCCGGTAATACATGAGATGTACTTCGTGCAGTTTCGGTCAGTTTCGTCGGCGAAGTTGCCTTCACTGGTACAGGTGAATTGAGGGTAGCATTGGTAGCTGGTTATGTTGGTGCATTGGTTGTCAATGTGGCTGTAGACGAAGGTTTCAGGGCAGGTGAGGTCATACTGTGTGAACACGCCGGGAGCCCCGCTGAGGCACATGGTGTAGCCTCTGCAGTCGGATATTTTCTCGTTCGGAAACCTCCCACGCGCCGTGCATGAGCTGGCCTCACTCACACCGTTCCATAATCCCTGTAATTTAGAAGAGATCCCTTATCAACAAAACCGTTTATCAAACGTCTAATGTTGGTCTTAGCTTACACTGTTGGTTTTCCATAATCTGCTTGATTGCTGGAAAATAACACTGAATGGCATAGTTATACAGGAAAAGTGTTACAATTACTAGTACCTATATGAAAGAGATAAATAGGTAATCATGTTAATACAAATACAAATGCATTATCCATATGTAGGTACCAATAGGACTTTAGAAAATTACCACAAAGGATGGAAAGTATGTTTTGAAAACTCGTAAAATCACGTAAATAACTATATTACTGTAATGTCAATGCATTAATAATCTTAGGCTTTTTTCTGCACTTATTCTCGTAAGTTTGCATCTACAGTTATTTAATTGCATCTGCCATGTTTACTCCGATAAAAAACGTACAGTACTTACAATTAGAAACACCGTTAAAATCCAAATGTGTGCCATAGTGTGGCAGGATATTATTTATGTATTTTTTATGTAGAGTAGTGTAAATCGGGGAACACTTCACAGTTTAATGTTAGCTTAAATTTTGAGCAGAAGTAATTTAGTTACACGCCCCTTCATTTATCTCGGGTGAGATAAAAACGAATGCTGCGAGCACCTCTTTAGTAGTGCCTAAACCTTTCCAAGGGAAGTGCAAAGTCGATGGTTTCATGGTTTGATGGTCGATGGTTTGGTGGTTCGGTGGACACGAACTGACTTGACAGAGATTGTATGTTGAAGCCACTTAACAGTTTTGGCTCTTCTTTTGTATGACACAAGCAGAGTATACTTAATTTAATAGATAGAAGTGATCGTTAAGTGTAGCTGTGGAAAGATCAAATCCATTTATTAAATTTCTTTTCCGTATAAAAAAGTGAGGCTAATTCGAAAACTTGCTTAACTTCATTGCCTCAGCTACCCAAAGTGTGTCTTGGCCTCCGACACGAGATCCCACTACTTCTCCTGGCGTAACTTCAAAATTCGATTTTCAAAGTAGGGCCATTTGAAAATCAAAGTTCGAAGTTACGTGTCAGCTCCATCACTGTCACTTGTCATTCGTGACTAAACCGAGAACAAGGGACGGAATTAACGTAATTTTGAACTTCAATTTTCAAAGTAGGGCCTCTGGTTCTATACTAACTCTCACTAGTTGTTTCTACTAGATTGACAGCGTACTGCAAAAACCCTTCTTAACCCCTAACGCAATAAAGGGGTGATACGTTTTTAAGCGCTTTTATGTCCGAGTCTACTGAATGTTCATGACATGTGTTTGTAAGTCTGTTTAAATCGGTCGGAACTACTGCCAAACTTTATTGTCACTATTAAAATCTATATTACAATGCATTTTTTATTTAACAGCATAAATTTCGGCAGTGGTTCTTAGTTGTCATCGGTTAAATAGGCTAATTAGAGTTATTAACTCGAGAGGTCGCCACGCAGTCAAGAGTTCAGTTTGATTCAGTGTATAATTATAATTTACGTCGAAAACGTACAGCACGGCACTATGTTGTGTATGAAAGATAACAGATAGTTAAATGTTTAGTTACAACTTAGTTTCACCTAGATTCCATACAACAATAAAAATTGGAAGGTTGTCTCACGACTTTTTATTACTGTTGGTCATACGTCATGTCGCGGGTTTTAAAATACCTTTGTGTTATTTGTATTAGTAGGCCTAGATGATGAAAACTACGAAGTTAAGCTTAAATTTATTTAACTAGGTATTCGATTATATTAGGTTAACACATTACCTAACAACGAATGTTTCTACAGCTACTAAGTAATAAACATGCAAAAATATTTACGCGGCAGATTTTGACCTATTTCTTACTACAATCCTCATTCTCTGCCAACACATAAACTGATTGTTTTCCGGCGGATTAGCATTAGTAATAATACCTGTCATACTATACAGGGTGACAGGTAACGCGACCTATTCCTTGAAAGGGGTTAGAGTACAGCTAATTTACAATAATTTCGTCCCAGTACTCGGGTGTTTAATGTCACTGGTTTTCGAATTATTTAATTCTTTTTTTTAATTTCCGTCTTTTGATTTAAAACTATCGGTTGTAAATACCTACTTCATTCTCTCAGCTGATGAACAAGCAAATGCAAGCAAAAAATCCAGAAACCTCAAAAATAAAAGGTTCTTAAATCTAGCCTAACTAACCCCTTTCAAGAAATAGGTCGAGTTACCTGTCACCCTGTATTAACTATCTAAGTATGATCTTTATAGTATGCAGTTGTATTATGTACATAATATGCAGTTTCTTGGTATGGTATATAATGCACATCAGTGTAACTATTTTATTCATAACTTCAGAATGGACATCAAGGCATCAGTTCTTGTATTTCTTGTAAGTATTTTACTATTAATCCACCCATTTAATGTACGCCTTTTGTGTAAGGCGTGTATAGATAGGCCTATTGGTGGGCATTTCAGGGTATATAAGCCTATAATAAGTATTATTTTTATCCTGCTTGTTTTTTGGGTTCCATAAAAAAGGAAGTCTTATGGTGAGTCTTATGACATATTTTTTGTTAAACTGGCTTGCTTGCATTTATTTATAATAAATATAGAATCCCTAAATATAGTTTTATACAATTTGGTAAAAGTTCTAAATTGAGGAGCTAAAAAATTAAAGACTTTATTATGACAAATGTGGTCTCATATGAAAGAACCACGGAAAAGAACTATGTACTACTAATCTATACAATGCAAAATATTTCGTAAAATACCTATTATATGATTAATTGCAAACAAAAATTAAAACAGTCCCTCCCTTTAGGTAATTTGCTCCGCATGGCAAGTTAAATCGCAGTCCTTTAACTGCACGTCAGCCGGCCGTTTTCCTGACAGCTCCGACATCACCTGCCAGAACTATACTCTGTGCGTCTACGACAGCACCAGAGGCACGTACCTCGGCTACGACTACCGCTGCCCCTCCACCTCCGTCTTCAACCCTGACACTCACCAGTGCACAGACTCTTCAAAATACGTGTGCAACATCACAACAACGTCCAACAACTCAACAACGACTAACTCCACAACCCCATCCAACTCTACAACAACATCAAACTCCACATCGTCTGACACTACCCAATCCGGTTGCACTTCTGAAGGTTACATAGCAAACCGGCGCGTAACTGACTGCAAGAGTTTTATAGAATGCATTGCATATGGCTCGGAGTATTTGGAGACAATCCGAACCTGTCCAGATGGAACGTATTTCAATCCAATTACGAGTGACTGCGAATATTACTATCATTGCCCGTTCAATTGCGGTGCTCCAGGAAGATTTGCCAATCAGGAAGATCCTACATGTAGAACTTATTACTTCTGCGTTTTAAAACCTAATGGTTTATTTTGGCGGCTAGAGTATGCTTGCACATATCCAGCACTATTCAACCCCACCTCTAAAATATGTTCGTCAAGATATGTTTGTAGGAAATAGTTAAATAAAGAAGCATAAAAACCGGGAAACTAAATTAATTGATGAGTTTGGGAAAGAGCATTTCATCGGTGATAGTGCAATAAATACCACGTAACTAAGTGATTAAGGCGCAAAATATGCAGACCACGTACCTAAGTCAGAAAGGTAAATTTTGCAACTTATTTAATTTGTTAGTTACCTATGTGTTATTGCACTAAAATAACATCTCCGTAGGGGAAGATGGGGTGGCCTCGTACACTTTTTACTTTAAGATTTGTTAAAAAAAAACTAACTGCTATTTCAAAATGAGATGAATGCTACTTAGTACTTTACCATCCACTTATTTGGCTATAATAATTGTATATTTCAGTTTGGATACAAAGCAACTGTGCCAAGATATAATAGTTTTCCCAAAAAATGAGAATTGTTCGAATGCACCCCATACGTGGGGTGGCTTCGTACACTATTAGTTTTTCCCAGGATTTATTAGATTTTCAGCTATTTGACCTGTTTCAGTCACCTTTTAGGCATATCTTACTGATCTGGTTTTGTGATTATAATTATTCTTGATATACATTTTTTTTAACTTTCATGGGGTGCATTCGTACAGTATATAATTACATACATTTTGACTGTACGAAGGTACCCCAACCAAAACGAACCGAAAAAAGAACTAAATAAAAAATAACTGTTAAAGTAATCCCAAAACTATTGTTTACATATTAATCTCAAGCATCTAATTACAAACTATATATATATATAAAAAATCTAATACGAGTAAAACTTATTACATACAGACACATTCAAAGGAGAACCAAAAATTACTTTCGGGTCGCGAAAACACATATTAATTATTTCTGGCGAGAGCTGCTGCCGCACTGCCATCGCTTTTTGAGGGTAGCCTACGCATATGAGTGTCAGTCACGCATACAAATATGAACGCTTCAGCATGTTGCATAGTCGAGATATGACCACTGTACGAATGCTCCCTTTGTACGAAGCCACCCCATCTTCCCCTACCCATCTTGTTTTTATATGTATAGAATGCATCGTTGCAGTTCTCCTGTATTTTTTTTTAAATTTATTTACTATTTTACTTAGTTAATATAATACAACCTAATGCTTAGTATTCTACACTATCAAGAATATGGTCCCAAAATGAAATCTTTTAAACCTCTTCTAACAAAAGTTATCCAAATGTACTAAAATACTAAAGAGGTTTCGAATTGTGTGTCGGTGTACCAGGTACCAGGATCTACGGATACAAGGCAAAAGGACAAACAATGTTCCAGGCCATTGCAGCGCTTGAGGAAATAACCATTTCTTCGATGACGTAATATGTCCACGTTAGTCAGTGTTTGACGGGAGATTATAGCATCAATATTCCTCGTTCTCGGTATCTTTGCAATTACTGTTCGGATTATGACAATTACAGTTTCTGATGGTATAAAATGCTTGAACGCTCGTGGTTTTATGGAGTACTGAAAGATGGGGGAAAGGATAGGAATTGCGGTGTTTCTGGTAAGTACTTCATAATTTTGTTAAAATTTAAACATTTTATTATCTCTAGTAATCTGGCGTTCTAAGTAGATGGAATTTAAATACGGCTCGCGTCTCCTAAGTATACGTTCGTAAGCTTTTTGAAAATAGAAATTATCGTTGACGACACGTTCTGAACGGCAGTAATGCTGCCCTTGAAACTAGCGATCCCGGGATCAATTCCCGGTAAGGGTTCATTTTTTGTGTGATGAGCACATACTCATATACTCGTATAAGTTGTAAGTACCTATTTTTAACTGTACACATTAGGTTTAAGATTGTCCCCTTATATTTTTTACGTTTATTGTCTAAAGGGACTTACCTATTTGCGAAGCATGTCATTGATGTTCGTGAAGTCCAGTTCATACATGATTCGTAAATCGTATGTAAGTCTGAGTATTTACGTAAGACAATTTTCAGTGAAGCTACGGAATAATAAGTGCTTAAAATCGAACTTTTTTCATCAATTATTATAATATAAGCAGTATTGGATTATTATACTATTAAAATAAATGAGTCCTTATTGCGCAACAAAAGTGATAAAAACCCAAAAGCGATTATCTCGTTTAAGAGCTAATAAACTCGAATAACTACGTTCTATCCCTCAACTAATCTATCTTACACCAGTGAAATGAGTAGCGCAGAGGCATTACATTTAATTCCCTAGTAGTGACAATGACAATGCATTTGCAGTCTTCAGATTGTAAAGTTTAGAATCTACTTTCCATCAGATGGCGTGTGACCTCATATACTTCTCGATACCATAAAAAAACGTTTTTGACATTACAGGTACTTTGCTGCGCCTGGCAAGCGCACGCGGCTTACAATTGCACAACAGCTGGCCGCTTCGCAGACCCCGACGACACCACATGCCAGAATTACACTTACTGTGTCTACGACAGCACCACTGGCGCCTATCTGTCTTACAATTACGTCTGCCCCTCCACGTCAGTATTCAACCCTAATACGGCACAATGTACAGCATCCACTAACTACGTGTGCACTACCACTACCAACACCACTAATTCCTCAG
Source organism: Acleris sparsana (assembly GCA_923062465.1). NCBI lineage: Eukaryota > Metazoa > Arthropoda > Insecta > Lepidoptera > Tortricidae > Acleris > Acleris sparsana. Next base: position 6,612,908 of record OV281289.1, read on the forward strand.
TGTGCACAGCAGACGGATACATAGCAGACCCCAGCTCGACCAATTGCAGCAGTTACATAGAGTGCGTCGAAATCGACGGGTCGTACACTGAGACGACCTATACGTGTCCCACTGATACTTATTTCGATCCTAATACAACTCTCTGTGAGTCCGACTATAACTGCACCACTTCGTCTACATTCAATTGCACTTCAGCGGGACGGTTTGCTGACACCTCCGACTCGACTTGTAAGATTTATTACTACTGCGTTTTGTTGACCGACGGAACATATACGCAGTATAATTATACCTGTCCGTCGACATCGGTCTTTAATCCCAACACTGCAGTATGTACTACAAGTTATACTTGCACTAGCTCTTAACGAATGTAAACAAAAATAATAGCTTATTCTCTAAATATTAATATTGTTGTCACTAATTTAGGTTCTTGCTCATAAGTATTGCAAGAGCATGCCAAAAGAGAGAGGAGGCCTATATGGCAGTGCAGTTAATGTGGGCTATTTTGATATATAAATGGATAGAATTAATTTGAACCGTAAAAGCCATTATTATATGATTAGTACTTGTACTAAGATACTCTGTAAATTGCAAATACAATAGAAGTTTGGAAAAAAAATACACTTATTTTAAGAATTTGGTATTTAGGGGTAACAACGTTAATGTCGCATTACATTACTATGGCAGGCTATGAAAAAGGATTGTGAATCTAAATTCTCTTCGTATAATATAGTTATCAAATATTTATTCGGTAAAATGTAAACCGTAGTAAGTATTAAGTTTTTTAAAGTACTAAACTGTGCTTGAGAAAATTATTGATTATTAAACAAATTGCATGTTACATTGTTGGCTGTTACTTACCCACAGAACACACAATAGGAGACACTTTAATCATGCGTTGACATCTCTAATTGAACACTAGATAACGCTCGTTAAAGGAATGCAAACAACAGCATGATCGAACAATGCTTTACTGAAAGATCTATGAGCAAGTTAATGTAAAATATTCCTAAAGAATATCCGTTTTTTGGTTTTAAAATGGTGAGGAGTTACTTTTCTTGCTGGTCGATGTCTTTTCGTTTTTGGGCCCACATCATTGATTTGTTCGTTGCTGTCCTTACGATATTGACTTTCCGTGATCAACACAGATGCCAGCCTCCTAGCCATATCAAGATTCTGATTAATTCCAAACTCAAAAAAGAAATCCTCCGTAATCGCATCCGATGAAGTATTGGTGGAGTTTGATGACGCCATGGTGAGATTTTGATTGGCTTTTTTGTTTACAGCGGAATAATATTTTTTGAAATATTGTTCTCTCGCTTTGCTTATGTACGCTGACGATACATTGACTTTACTACGATTTCTTATAGGGACAGTGGTTAAAAAATTCGTATTAAAGCTGTCGGAGGAAGAGTCGTATGAAAATGACGGGTTATATTCGCCTTTGAAACTTTCGTCGTCGAAATCTGATAAACTCGTTACTAAGTATGTAGAATCGTTTAAGCGTCGCACTTGATAAGTTTTCACACCTGTCGCTAATCTACTGACGCTGATTATAAGACAATAATACAGTATAAAAGTTCTTATTAGGTTTGCAACCATCAATCATTTGGGACTGACAACGGCAATGTTTTTTTTAGTATGTCACATATGACATGTCATTTTTTTTAATTTATAGGCGTGGATCTAAGAAAGAGTATGGTCTTCCGGTAACCTTCGGGGAGGAAAGATGGCCGATTGAAAAATGGCCGGCTTTTACTTTTGTTCATTTTGATTTAGTGTTCTGAGTAGGTAGGTATATATATACTGATTATATACTCTCTCACTGACACTGGCGAAATCACTTGGTGGTTGGTTTAAAGAAGAAGAAGAAAGAGGATAGTCAAATTGATGCAAGGTCAAAATGAGATCCTGGCCTGGCGTTCTTAATTTGTTTGATGATTTGATTAAACAAAAAAATCAATAAAAGGGTTCCAAAGTCAAACTAACTAGGAACCCTTATTGATTCGCCATGGCCGTCCGCCTGTCTGTATATCACACAATTTTTTTCTCAGAAAAACACAAAGTTACAAAACTGATCTGCATTTATACCGTGCATGATCTAAGACTAAAGTGTTTATACCTACGAACTAACACAGCACCAAATAACTTTAAATAGAGAACTAGTTAATACATGTTGTGTTTTGAGATATTTTTTTTCGTTTGTCGTTACGACTTTATGTAACAATGTACTTATCGTAGAAGATCCGAATAAAAAAAAAAAAAAATTCTACCCCGAGCAAAAAAATAACTACTGGATCTGACGCAAGGTACCGCTTTTTTGTTAGCCCATGAAATATACAACGTTTTTGTATGGAGACACATCAAAAACATCTTCATCAGTAAATTTATTATGTCAACATTTCGTAAGTAAAGCAAGTTCGTATATTCCATTGCTATACCAACAACTAGGCTAGAAGTACCGTTTGTGGCCTCTGTACCATTAAATTTTGTTGGCCATTTAATTTTGAAATGAGTATCAAAAATACTGCGAAATTAAATATAATATTCATAAATAGTTAAGACTGAAGATTAATATAAAGATTAGATCCAAAAATATATTTGTAATTTCATAATGCTTTGCATATTAAGTAGTTAATGTACAGTAGCCAAAAAAGGTGTAAAGATGGCCAAAAGCGGTACTTCTACCCTACGCAGCACAGCGCATGATTATTCAAATCTATTCGCTACGGTTGTCATTATCATTGAAAACTAATATCAAATATAACGAAATTCCTACATTTTTCCGCACTTCACGTAGCCCTATTCATTCCGTGAGCACGATCGTATCGCGAACCTCAGAAAAAAGTGAATGAAGACCGTACAATGAATCTCGAGAGTCAGCGCGGAATCAGGGTCAAATTTGTCAAGCAAATCATCCAAATGCACCTAAGAGCTTCCACGAGCATGTGTTAAATAAAACAGACTTTATGCAATGGTGTTAAGGCAGACAATTGAAGATGAGAGTGGGTGGTTCTTAGGTCGGTGTTGGGGAAAGAGCCTGAGAGTGTTCCCGGTGTCGGTATTGTTTTCAATGCCTCCGAGAACGCTTCTTAATTGCTACTTCCGTTAAGGAACAAGGTAACGTGTAGAGTGGCCCGTATCGATTTTAATTTTATCTATCATATACTTTTAGTATTATGATGGGTTGTACCAGTGCAACAAGTCTTAAAGAGGCTCTATAGAGCCACTTTTAAGACTTGTTGATTATAATCTATGGCTTTAGTGAAAAAGGGTATGTCTTTTGAGGTTTAAGTATGGTATATTTGCTTTTATATAATTAATACCTTTTTTATTACGATTTAAGTCAGTCTGAAGTGTTCTTAATCAGACTCCTCAGACTCAGAAATAAATATTTTTTGCGATGTAAATTATTTTATAACATGTGATTTACGTCTAAAATACGTAGGTAAGGAGTCTCTTAATTCAAAAGTTTACGTTTGATTTACTATGTACTTTCATCGCTTCCTTTAAAAAAAATAAGTAGTACAATAATTTATTGTTAATTAATTATTAAAAGTACTACTTATATGTTGTTATTATCAACGGTTCCACTCTTTGAATCGTGGGTACAGTCGAAAGCATTAATATCTATACAGGCATCACGTCAAATATATATAAACATAGACCTTATTGTCGCATAGAAGCGTGTAGATATTTTTGGCGTATTGGGAACGTATGTATATTTATGACTTTGACTGTAGGTACATCTTAAAAACAACAACGAAATGCCATATATAAATAAATATGCCCATTATTGTCTTATTATATTAAATAAGTAATAAGGAACAGCAGTAAATAGTGTGTTTGCACCACGTACAGTTTTTGTAACTGTAAGAGCTACTCCACCGCTCTCGCTGTTGCACTTCCACCGTGTGAGGTGCGCTTTCATTTGCCCGAGTCTGGAGTGACCCCAATAAGTCGATACAAGATCCACGATACACAAGACAAACAATACAAATTGCGTCTTTGTTTGTTATAAAGTCATGTAAAATATAAATTAGATAGTTAACGATATGCCCCTTCAACCTTTCAAACCCCATGAACGCCAACATCTTGTTCCGCTTGTCATCTGTTTTTTTTCAAATATTTTTTGCCTTAATTTATTCAAATAAATTATTTATATTTCTCTTTATTTATGAATATTGCCAGTATAAAGTATAAACGCAATGAAATATGAAAATAGTGGTCACATAATCGACCACAATTTATTTTTTCGTCGTTAAGTGCATACTATTTGCACATCATTGGTTTCATAACTAAGGTCTTTTATTTTCCTCATAGTTGATGTGAAAAGCAGTATGTGTCACACGGTAGCAAAATTATTTCCACCGTAGGCGTTAACACTTGAATCCCTCACTACGCTCAGGATTCTATTTTAGAATCCTTCGCTTCGTTCAGGATTCAATGTACGTATTCGCCGTATATATGTCGTTTTGCTCCCTTTTGACATAATCTACTATTTATTTATCGCAAACCAGAGGTTTTTAAGAGTAAATTCTCCATCCAATGCAAAAAAACTTCAATCTCTAAAATCTTATATAGATACCTAAAATTGATTGTTTTCCGCAATTTTGCATCGGCTATTGCGCCCGCGTCTCGCCTCTTTGCGTAACCGATGCACATGGAATAATAATACTCAAGGATATCGTAAACAATGGTCACAAAGCGGACGAGATAGAGATAGAGAGACGGTAATGTGCTTTCCTACGTGATGTAGACTGTAAATGCAATGCAAGAACATCGTCAACATAAGGCGCATAAGTATTAGACGTTACACCGCATAGACCTACCAGAGAATACATTACCAAGTTGTTATTCACGTTATCAACTCAGAAGCTATTGGTGCGACGCAGTGGACTATTACTGACAAGTAGCTATGGTCCAATGAAATTGCACCTTTCCACACTAAAACCACTAGCATTTTTTACATACTGTGACACAGTAAGAAATAGCTTGTAAACCGTCGAATTGTTATTAGAGGTAAATTACAGGAGACCATCTCGTTTTGCCGACAGTATTTTTCTTTGCATAGCCATCAAATGCTATTTAATATTAATCTAACCAGTTCATATTTGGTGACGCTACGACTACTACTTACCTTACCTATTACGTAAATCCTGCCACCATTTTCCGGCTCCATTATCAGATCATCTTTTAAACACGACAATATTGCATTGTTATTTTGTATCAAATGCCACAGCAAAAACTTTACCAAAAATTATCATTGACATTGTTATTCAGTTTTTTCACTGCTAAAAGAAAATTCCAAATTTCAAGTTTTTAATGTGAGCCTTTGTTTGGATCACTATAAACACTACAAATATTCCTTTCAGCTCGATAACTTAGCCGTTTTAGAGTAAAAGGGTCTTGAGTCTTGAGAGACGGACGGACATGAACTATCACGAACGTTAATATGTGATCCATTTCAAGAAAACTATTAAAGGATGATTTCCACCAAACGGCTCGCATCGCATCTGATCGGAAAGGATACGTACGGATGCCGCGGCAGCCGTACGGCTCTATTGAAATTATTATTGTCTACTTATGACGGAGCCGATCGCGCGTCGCGGCATACTTACGGCGACGTACGCGTGTCGCGGAAGAGGTCCGCGGTCAAGTTGCTGTGGGCGGCTTGGTAATATAGACTTTAAATACTGTGAACATCAGTTAATATCGTTTAAAGACCATGAAATTATTTCCGTTCCGATCCGTTGCGGGCCGTTTGGTGGAAATAGTGCTTTAGTCTAATCTGAAGTCGTAAATGTCATTCATTAGAGATGTAAAGTCATTTGTAACTTTTAGGAATCTCAACCTTATTGTTGTAGAATTTCAGTTTGACTTTGGACCTAAGGTGGGTCCCAAATTTAAGTTCTCGACTGTACAGTTGGACAAAAAGTCATCTTATCAGGGTTCCGGGTTGTCAGTATTTGGTAGGAAACCCTAAAAATATTATTAACTAGGTTGATAGCGACAAAACAACTAAATAAAATAAAAGTTCTTATACACACAAGCTGATAGTTACGTGGTATATGCTAGGAAGATTTTACCTATTGCAAATATCACAGTTTGCCCAGTGATCGCACTAGTTTGCGAAAGTCTGCTGTTTAGTAAGAGACGAGCGCCTCCCGCTCGAAATTTAACAATTTCTCTGAATAACAGGACGGTATGCGGAATACTAACTATAAAGTTTCACAACTCGATGACGCATGGCCTAATGAAACATTTAGCTACAAATGTTTTAAATATATCATTTGAACCACTTGCAGGTAAACATAATGACTATCGTCTTGTAATATAATATTCTCTACTCGGTATTTTGAACTATTCAGAATTATGACTTCGGAATTTTGTAGCCTTAGCTACTGACTTCAAAAATCAGTCAAAAGGAATGAAATTCGCCGTAGGCCACATGACCTTCGGGGCTAGACAAGGTGCAAAATGAAATGACACAGTATTTATACTATGATAAATATGATAAATGATAATGCTAACGTCGTTAAAAAAAATGTTTTCAAATTGACGATTGAAGTAAATTGACGATCTATCGCGTCGCCCGTTTATATCAATTGCATTAATTTTGTCAGCTTAAATATTTCTGAAGTCGAAGTTGAAGTTTGCATCCTCGGAATACTTTAACTTCAATTCTGACTTTAAAGTATACAGTTTTGTTAATTACCTAGAATACTTGCTAATCGCCCTTGTCGTGTGATTTCGCATTAATTACTTAGCTCGTATTCAGTACAAAGCTTACATATACACAAGTACGTATGTTTACATAGTATATTTATTTTTAATTACTATTTAATGAATTTCCTGGTCACACTCGTTGCGTTCTGCCATTTAATCAGTCGAATCATGCAAATGTAGAATAAGGATGTTGTCATAGCGCGATAGACTTATAGATTTATTGTACCTACGTGTAATTCGTGAAAAGATTCCTTCTTCAAAGGTTCCTTATTTATTTGTACCCAACTACAAGAAGTCATAAACAGGGCAATGAGTTTGACAGCCAAGGTATGTGGGCAAAAGAAAAATGTGTTTCAGAATGGCTCCTGTAGTATTATATGATGCTTCAAAACTGTGATGTTTTGTCATTGGCTTTAGCTATGAAATTACCAGGAGGGTAATAGGGAAACAAAGAGGGCAGTCGGGTAAAAACAAAAGTAAGGGTGCGTCATTCCCGTCGATTAAAAAACTAGCTATTTTTAATTTGTCATTATTTAAAGTAGTGGGTATTAAAAATTGAGTACAGCATTTACGAGTATACCCCAGTGATCGCATCCCTACCTTCACTGGCCTATATTATGCTGTACTTTTCAATAAGCTGTGATTTGAATGTAAGTAATTCCAAGTCACTCCGTCCCTTAGAAGTAGATCGTAGAGTAGGTATTATAGGAACTGTTGTTAAGTATGTCAGTTACAAAGTGAAGCTAATATACTCGTAAGTATATCAAAAAACTACATAAGTAAGTCTATTGAGCCTTTTGTTTAATTGAACACTGAATTAAAAGGTATTACGGTTCAAAATTTCAATCACTCAATGCCAATGAGTTTAGCAAGTAATTATGAAAATGCCATGCATGTCTAGTCTAATGACTGTACGCGAGCCTTAAATATCGTGTATCGTGTTAGTAGACAGCTAAGCTTCCGCCATTGGAGGAAGTGCGCATAAGTAATTTATTGAAATATGACACCGTATTTATGACAAACGTACAATCTATATTTTACTCGATACATGAGGACTGCAGTCGAAGAATTTTAATTGAAATGTGCAAGTTAATTTGCAAACTCCAGGTATTCGTTAACACGGAACTCTTACAAAAGTTAGTTTAACTGCAATAGTTTCACTATACAAATAGATTTTTCGTAATTTAGTTTAACTGTTATAGATTTAACATGCGATATGTTTACGGCATATTCCAGGGATTGTCTGGCCACGAACCATCTCTCCAATGTTACGTGACTGAAACGAAATCTTTGGCTAACGAAGTCACAACTGATCACGTGCTGCAGCAGCTTGATAACCATTCTCCAAACAACGCTTTACGCGACAAACTCTGAGAAAAATAAGGCCGCAGCAACACCTATAGGACCTAGAGGCCTAGGTAAAAGTTGAAAACGAAGCCGCTTTTGCGGGCCTGCCTTGAATAAGAAGGTGCTTCCCTAGACCTGAGCGGAATGGAATTTCTATTCTACGAGCCCTATGAGTCCTATGATAGCTATGACCATAATAAAGGGATAACCGGATTATATCATCAATAAATAAATCTCTCGTAACATTTATGTGCAGGAAACCATGATTTTGTATCATAATGAATCAGTGTACAAAATTTCCCACTTACTAAGGCCATACCTATGGAGTTTAACTATGTGTTAATGGCTAAAATAAAAGATTTTTTATTTTGCATTAGAATTGTCTACGATTTCGATAAAATATGACGCGGAAACGTTAGTTACTTCTTAAGTACCCAATATTCTACTTATGGCTTTCTCAAGAGTACGTACCTACTTTTCTTATAAACATGGGTACTCTGATGCTAATAAACCCGTAGGTTCCCCCAAGCTTTTCCGCTTTAATAAAGATCAGCGCAGTTACGGATTTTCCGTTACATTCCTAAAAACAAACTATGACGCATGACTAAATAATTTCGGTCCCAAAAAAACTTTCGACTTTATGTAATAATAGACGCTTATAAATTCTTAGACTTCTCTCACCATTACAATTCGAAGGACCAAGGCATGTCAAAAATAGAAGAAAAAAAATTGATAGTCAATTCGAGGAAGGGAATAACCCGTCCAATCCCCTTTGCCACTCGGTTTTTAAACTTGGAGTAAAATTGGTTTGGCCTGTCATTATTCAAGTAAATTTTTTCTATGACATGGACCTTCTTAAATATTGAGAAATCCAAAAAATAATATAGCTTGATTTAGGAAATTCTCATTTTAATTACTTAATCGATGGCTACCTATAATTGAAATAAAAACAAACCCAAACATTACATTTTGAAAAGGCATATTATAAATACAGCACATTCACAATACTGCCAAAACACCGCAAAGGTTTTCTAAAACGAAATCAATCTTAAACAATCGGATGACATTGATTACGGCATCGATGTCCGTAGTGAATCGACGGGGATAGACGGGGGTCGGTCAGAATTCCAATTACGATGGTGGTTGTAACACTTGAAATGGGTTAGCAGGTAGTCCGCCCCCGCCCCAGCGGCGCGCGCGCTTCGATCCACGCTCATTCGCTTTTTGCCCACCTTTCGACTCGCGCGCAGCTTTGTCTGTGAACGAGCATTTCTCTCACGTGGGAACCATCGACTCTTTTGTGCCTTACCCGCTATTCCCCAGCCGCTGTGCGACCGACTACACGTAATAACATGAGTGGATTTGTGATCGGCATTAACTGTTTTGTGATGGAAATTAAAGATGATTTATAAGGTGATGTCTTCAGTTAGTGAAAGTTGAGTGATGACTGATGATTAAAGATAAAGTGATCGGGACCCTATCAGATAAGCGGATACCATGGCTGTCGCACCGGTGAGTTAGGATTCCCTTTTCCTTAAAGAGTTTTAATGGTTTCCTTTAAAATTCCACTAAATTCTGTGAGATGACATAAAGTTAATTGATATGGAGTCAGTCCAAAGCAAATTGCCTCTTTCTTAATACTGATGAATATGTAAATAAAGCTAATAATTATTTTATTACAACAGATTGAGCTGTTAATGTTTTAGAAAGATAATGGACGTTTTAATCTATTTTATAGGGTACTAAGATTAATCGGTTTGTTAGTTTCATCCGTTATTTTTAGGAGCTTATTTACTTAAAGTTCTGTGATGCTGTTGCCGTTAAGTATTATGGAAGTGGAATTTGAGTTTTAGTATCTTAATAGTCGAATAAATCGTATCCAATATACAGGGTGTACAGCAGGAGTGGATCATACGGAAGAGGACGTCAAGATCTATCTATTTCACCCTCATATATGTTCAGGGATTTTCAACTGTATCAAAGTTATTTAAATTTTGTAAAATTTTACTAACACCCTCCGTCACCACGTAACCTTGCTAATATATAATTAAATTATTTTATAAAAATGCTTGTTAAAGCTTTTAAATTTCAATTTTGAATTAAATATATAATCTATATTAAATTAATGACATAATATGTTGAAAAAATAATGCGGCGTGCTATTCGTACAAACTATCTTTATTCTAAGTTGAGCAAGGATTTAAAAAAATATGTAAGACGAATTCTATTTGTATATTACTTACGCGTTGTGGATTACACGATCAAAAGTACCAATTTGTAGGTAGAGTTGATAATGTAACGCTTGACTTTGCTATTCAATCTGTCTTTATCTAGAATTCATGGTAGAATAGTAATCCACATATAAAAAAACTGGTCGCGCACCGCGGGTTCCGCTTCCGTACCGTCGCACAGTAGGTTTTATTATATTCCGAATTGAATTCTACTCCGAACCGAATCAGCGCCAGCCCAAGTCACTCTTGACCATTTTGGTTTTTTTTTCTACAGGATGTGTACCGTTCCGTTTTTACAATTAAAATTAAAATACGTTGAAAAAAAACGTTTCTTGTATGGGGACCCCCATTAATATTACACTTTCCTTAAAAAAAACCGCCGTTATGACACATGTTTGTACACAAACCGCTATATCATATTACGGTTTAAAAGATGCAGTTCTTTACAGAGTTGGCATATTAATAGGGTCCTGTTGGGTCCCCATAGGGGACATATCTATGCTTAAAAAAATATGTGATTATAATCAAGAAGTTATAAACGGTAGATATTCGTAGTTGAATACGTATAGGAACGTGTCGCTTCCGGCACTTATCTAGAAGCTTTACCGCTTGTCTAATCTCCGGTAGCTTTGTTTTATCCTTCATGTGTGGTCGCCACTTAATCCTGTCTAGCGATGTGTGACGACATTGACAGTTGACACATACAGTCGATAACAAAAATGGAGTTCCACTTTTAAAATGCTGTTAGAAATAAGTTACTTATTTGTAAACTTTATGAATTCAGAATTGTACCTGCGGTTTTATTTTCACAGATTGTCACAATAATATTCTCTGCTTAATTTAACTATTTAACAATATTATTATATAAACGGCCCGAGCTAGCATGCAAATATTAAAAGGGGATACTATCTCTATTACGATCTGACTCTCACCGATTGAACTCGCGACCCGTAGCTTCTAAGTTTAATAGTGATATTAACTCAGTGGATTTAGCTAGTAGCCGCAGGTAAGGTTAAACTTAGGCTATGTCTAATGTTAAGTCATAAAAATAGACAACTTCAAACCTTTTAAAGCACGGAGCTTCTTGACACATATCTCCAAGTAAAAAAAAGCGAAGGGTAAAAAAGCGATAATGTATCTCCATAGGCGACAGTGTTTACCACTGACACCTAACGACTTACTCCGTAATGTAAACATTTCCAACCCTTTTTTGTCGCGTCGAGGCTTCTAAAAGGATGATAAACTTAAGGCTGTACTTAAAGATAATGGTTCTTAATTGCGTTGGTAATAAAAACGTAAACGCCACTCATACTCACAAAGCCGTAAAACTCTATTCGGTAATAGCTATAGAAGACTGACGTAATGTCGAACGCTTTATATTATTTAAATGGACTGGAATTTAAAACCGGTCTAGATTTTAAGCGAAGAAAAAGCGATCCAATACTCTTCCATAATTCAGAAACTAAATTAACTAATTATAATTAAGCGCCTGAGACGCGGTTAAAAGCCACAAAGGTACGTAATTACGAATGATTAATTTAAAATAACAATTGTAGAAAGAAAGATGAAAGGGGGTAGAAAGTAAAATATCAAGGAGATAAATGCTTTTGATTAACTACATAATTTCAAAGTCCGCGTTAGTGATATGCCGAACTTATTTTACTATTTCATTATTTGTCCTGTTTCAAGCTAATGTGTTCCATATTGGGCCAGCACTATCTGCCGTCGCGTCGGGCTGGTGTTCTGCCAATTTTTTGTATCCCAAACGTGCCCAAACTTTGGTTCGCGAAGAGAGCCAATTACTTCTTCAATTATGAATATCGTGACATCCCGTATGAAGTAGAATAATGTCTAGGGTATTAAGACTAAAACATAAAAAGCCGATATTATATTTAGCTACTCGGCAGTGGGTAAAGGCGGTATTGTCCGTTAGGATGTTCTTGGGATCCTTCCCTTTGTTTAAATTTTAGCTTTCTTGATGATAGTGACAATATTACATACTTACCTATTATTATACATATGGCACACCACAATTTCAACCGCAATAAGAAAAATAAACTAGTTAAATATTTTTATTCAACCTTGTTAACGTCAGATTAGTATCACATTTATGGAAAAGAATTTAGTATGAAATGTGGAAGAGTGCTTGTATTTTGATATCTCAGTGAAATTTAAGAAAACGTTTGTTTTGGACAAGTTATGATCACAAGTGGTTCAAGTGACATCGAGTACGCTCTCGAAGAAAGTGTTAACTTGTACATTTTCGCCGTCTCATTGATAAATATTGTGTAATACGGCGTAAAAGGATAAATGATTTAGCAGCTAGCTGGACCCTTTCGGAGTATTTCTTATTTGAACTTTTGAAGAATATACTAAAGATTAGTGCAACTTGCTTGCGAATAGTGCACGATTTTTGTCATTTTATGCCTGATTTATCGTGAAATTGAAGTTTATTCAGTGCCACAAAAACTCTACAAATTGATTTTATGTAAGACCTGATCTCACTTGCTCTCAATTTCTTAATAATAAACGCGGACGAGTAGGCGATAACGCTATTTTCTGAAGCATAGTATTTCTAAATCTCAGGCAAACAAAAAACAGGACATGTACGGAAAGTGAGAGTAAACATTCCTATCGCTTTCCGCCGCGGCTGTACCGCTCCCGAGCAAACAGCGGTGATGGGGCAAACGTGCGCGAGAGTCGGGTTTTGTGTTCAAAATATTTTCGTAAACGTGATGGAGTTGTTTATACATGAAGAGATTTTGATTTTGTTGTTTTGTGGTCTAAGAACGAGTAGGTACCTATTAGTTATGTCTTTATATCGGGCTTTAAACTATTTATTAGTTATCAAAAATAAGATTAATAAGAGTAATATTTGGAAGCTCCCTTTATATCGGTTATATATATTTTACCTTGCAATATGTTCATTAGTTAGGATTTTATTGATTCTGGTAAAGAACACTTGCTCCCTAGTTAAATTAACTCGATATCTAAATCTCAATAACGTATCAATGTAGTAAATTAAATCATAATTCCTCCATATCATCATCAACTCTTTTGGTTTCCATACATTCAAAGCATTACTTGTCGACCGAAAGAAAAGGTCTTAGATTCAACTCAGTGGGCATTCGTTGTTGTTGATCGTATATCTGCAAAATTATTTTTTATTACCGGAATAGTAACTGTCTGGCGGTTAATAAAACATAGAGGTTATCTCTCTTATCGGGGCGAACTACTAGTTTTACATTCAACAATTTTAATGCTTTGAAATAAAAACAAAATGGCTTTAGACTAAGGTAGAATTATGGTATCCCAAAAGTTCGCCCACTTTTATAGATTTTAAAAATAGTGTAACATATACTTCTACTTGATATGGCCAAAAATAAAGGTGTAGCGGTCCAGGATTAGAACTGCTTGTTTTCCAAGCGATGATCTAATTATGGTTAAATGTTGCACTCATCCCATAATGCTAAAGCCTATCCTGGGTTGAAGTAAATAACTAAACGCTGTTTGTTGCAATTAAACTAATACAGGTCATTACAGGTGACAGGTGAAACGTTGCAATAAATGGCACCAATGAGTCCCCCAGATATCTTAGGCTGAGGAAAGATACACATATAAAAACAAACACTATTACCCGTGGACCCACTTCTTTGTCCCACCGCAGAAAAAGTTGCACCCAGGTTTTGCCATCCAATTTTAATTGTGGTACCAAAACTGGGTAGGTTAGGTTCGTTAGGTATCTATAAATGCCCGAAGGGCAAACAGGCCTGGAATAGGAGCCCTGCTGTGAAGCAGGGCTCCGTCGAAAAGAGCAGTGGGACGAAGTAGTGGGACCACGGGTAAGCGTCCAAAAACAAATGTGATAAATAATTCCCTCAAGTGCCACACTTGTGACAAAAAATGAATTATTTATAACTAATTATTCCTCAGACACCCGAAGTAGGTATGTGGGGAATTCTTCGCCCAGACTTACAGGTTGTATTTTGCACTAACTATTGTAAAGTAATCAAGTCTAATTAAACGTCACTTCGACGAGCTAACTAACCAACAATAACGCGGCATTACATTTGTCTGAATTTCACGAACACCGACAAAAAATACTACTTTTTGGTGAACGTATGTAATAATAATTGGACACGGCACGGCAACGCGTGCGGCCTGCCACATATCAATATCCGATTAAATAGAGTTGTTAACTGTGAAACGTTTGTCCGACATTATTCTTCATTCCTTGTAGTTGATAATTCGCTGTAATTACACGGCATAGGATTTAGACACTCGCTAAATCGAGTTAAAATAGCCTCATCTCTTTGCGTTGCGATTCAGATATCATTACAACATGACGCTAGCTAGATATCCATCATGAAAGGACGTGATTAACGTTAAGGTGATCTCTCAGTTCCACTTAAACAGGATTTCGATGAACAAAAATGTCTTAAAAAGAACCTTTCATCTTCACCTGTAAGGCTTTGTCATTAGTACATCTTCAAAAATCATACTTTCAGGGCGCAAATTCAAAAAGATTTGTTTATCAACAGTGCCGTAAATAGCCTTTTATGCCTCCGGTTCGAGCTTCTATAACTGCGCTATTGAGAAATGTTATGCATGACTGAAAACTTGGTCCTAGTCTGATCATTTCTGCATACCGTTAAGGTCTGCGCCCTGTGCCTCAGCACTGCTGGTACCCCCTTAGTGAGGACAAAGGTAATCAACTATACAAATACATGGTAACATAGCATACATCCCCGTTTCGCTCTCATCAAAAAAACTCCTGTAATCTAGCCCTATCGGAACAAAACGTTCTTCCAACAGGTTCAATTATAATATGACGTTACACTTCACAGTCGGACGCGCTGGGCATGCGCACACGCACTTTCCATTTCGTTGCGTTTACTCGCTTATCACGTTACGCTGCAATTTTTTCAAGGGTTCCGGACTTCAACCTGACGTGTTGCACAAGCTTAAAATATATGCATTGTTACATAAAGATAACGCGGAAATGTTGTTTCTTTTGAATTTATCCTCGTTATAGAGAATACTAACATCTTAACGGTAATCTAGGCCGCATCAGTCAAAGGGTTTCGTCATTTAAATCATGCCTTTATCAGAAATTAAAAAACAATTAAGTCGAAAATGTTACGCAAATCATCTATGATGAAACGCAAATCGAGCTGAAAAGCTATTTTTTATTGGGTTTGAGCTATTTCATCACGGAACCCTAGATAAAATTACACGGTTGCAATTTGCAGCTCACGAATGTGCCAAAAGAAGTTGGACACAATGGACGGAAACAATAACATCAATAACATGTGCTGCAGCAAAACTACGTTTACCGCAAACATTTTATTATGTGTTTGTAAGCAAAGTGTGACTTAGCTGGATGAGAAAACGCGCTGGAACTTTCTTCGACTATATATCAAGGTCTTCTCTTTTGGTTTAGGTATTTACGCACTTACTTACCTTTACCTGAAAAGGAATGGTGATTGAATTTATGAAGAATCTTATTCCTTTCTTATTTTCGCCTCCTGTTTTTCTCCCCTTTTTTGGCTTCCAGATCCCGTTTGTGCTACGCCTGTCGACCTTAATGATCGGCATGCCAAATGATACTATGCTCGCCGTTATAGCTATAAAGTAATTCTTACAGTTCCAATTCCTCTGTCCTCGTCCTCATCGTATTGAGAATTATGGGGATAGTAACAATTCGGATCAGTTAACCTTGAAGAAACTGTCCTACGCTTCCAGTAAATCAAGGGTCTCCCTTATTTTTGAGGAATATCAGATAAAATTGCTGATATTTTTCGGAAGCAACAATGGTAGCCTAGTTGGTAGTGACCCCGCCTACGAAGCTAGCGGTCCTGGGTTCAAATCCCGGTAAGTGCTGATGTTTGTGTGATGAGCGCGAATATTTGTTGCTGAGTCATGGATGTTTTCTATGTATTTAAGTATATATTTCTCTATATAAGTATTTATATCGTTGTCAAGTACCCATAGCACAAGCCTAGAGCTTAGTTTGGGACTAGGTCAATTGGTGTGACATTGTACCCTGATATTTATTATTATTATTATTATATAGTCATAATCCCGAGCACAGGCGGTAACCCTACCTGATCTAATACCAGCAAAACAATGTCAGTAATATTGTATTGCAAATGTGGAATTTCCTTCGTTTGAATACTACAAATACTATTTCTAAGCCATGATAATATAATAGTTCTCGAAACCATGAGCACTTAGCTAACATGACTAACAAAACGAGTATGTGTACACGGAAAATTGCTCTATGATAACCAAGACAAAACAAATTTCAAAGCAAATTACGATGCTACAGACAATTCCAGTATCATGACTCAGATAGAATCTCCTATGCTAAATAATGCAATGGGCAAATTATCCATATCTCGCGTCACATTCCGTTAAGGTCAGTTAAGTGCTTGCTGGATCATTGTTCTCCCGCCGGTGGGAACTGAGGTCGTCTCAAGCCTCGTGAAAGCGCCTTTTCCCAACAGCTACTACTAGAGAACGAGTTAATGCTAAACTGTTGAAAAAAAATCTTGTATTCCCACGAACAACATGCGTCTCTCGATTGTTGTAAAAACGTTAGGTCATAGTTGCAATGCTGGGTGATAATTAAGGTAATGATTACTGCATGTTCAATTGTTTATGCGTAGAGAAGGTACATTTAATGTATTATGGACAATATGAAAGTTGCGTTGCTAGCTTCATTTAACTATACAGTGTGTGGCTCAAAACCGGGGCGAAAAAATTAAATGGGGATTCTTTAGAACATTTCAATTAACTATTACAAGAATCTAATATTACAAAGTCTATAATTTTGGAGAAAAGAGCCTTTTTCGCACACAATTGTACATAGCCGCAATCTAAGCTCTAGGCTACCTACAGCTCTTACTAAAACAGCGAACTTTTGATCCGGACGTAGCTCTGGAGTATTCCTTTTATTGTATCTCTTTGGACTCATTTGTCATCATCCCTTTTCACTGTCTCATACTCGTAATTTATTTGCAATTTTATGATGAGTAAGGCTTTTTTCGAAAGACAAGCTGCACCAGAGCAATGACTGTTTACCGATATTTATTTGGTATGACACGCAAATTAACTTCATATTTTTATAGCATGTAAAACTAAGATCTTTTTCTTTTCGCTTACAAGTAGTCTTCAAAATTGACACTTTATCATAGGGCGAGAGTCATGCGCAGTGATCACCAACCACTCACATTTTAAACAAAACTCTCAAGACATAAATTCCACTTTACTTCCCTGATTACAAAGATACGTTTACATAACGCAGTGTAATATTAAAACATAGTAAACAAAGTGCGGAACTGCATGGCACCAATCTAGCGGCATGCACGGAGCCAACAACCGGCTAATGGTTATATACTAGTACAATTAGCGAACCGCAGTTACAGTCCGTGACGCACGTGCTTTTCGCTGACTTTGATTTTATACATCGACACCTGATGAATATGTGCGAAGGATAAAAAAGTTGTTGCATCCGACGGGCATTCCTTCGACGCCTTTTCTAGCCGTGATACAAGATTCCGGTCTGTTAGGGTGTCGTCGTTAGCGTTACAAATAATAAACATTTCGGACTTTTTTCTTCTAGGGTTCGACTCGAATGCGATATGAAGCTAGGTACTCGTAAATTGAATAGTTATAATAATGGCATTATCATGTGATTAGCGAAAAAAATCGTCTTTGGTTTGCTTTGGTCTGGTTGGTTTTGGTTGGTGCTCTAGCATTAATCGTATCCAAGCAAATCTAGAATCAATATAATAAACAATTTGAATTTGAAGTATATTAATGTGTGACTTAAATTATCGGTTTTATTAGGTTCCTCATATTCCACCCCGAATGAGCCCTAACATGCTGCAATTGCTGCTGGCAGGTTGCCTTTGACCATGTCAGTTAATATTTATATAAAAATAAGTTATTTGGACACAATTAAAAACAACAAAGAAGTTAAATTAAAACTACTACATATTTCAGTGTACGTAAAGTACTTAGACAAGGACTAAGATTTTATATCGATAAAAACATAAACAGTAGAGCGTGAGTATAAACATTAGCACTTTCACATTAAAACAAATGATATGTTAATTAAATTGAAAGCTGCTCAAAAACTAGTTCAATATTACGAATACGCATTTTATCGTTACGCTCGATTGCACAATGCGAATGTTTATTCACATTATGTTACTATAGAACTTTCCGTTTCGGAATACGCCGTGAAGGAATTACCGTAATTCTCGTATAACGTAACGTTACGGCCTTTATATTTGTCGCTGTCATGAACCTTTCACCCCGATCGTTTGATATAATTAGAGAATATCCCATGCACGGCTCTAATGCCTTCCCATTTACTTTCGAAGCGACGGACACACATAAGTTTCCCGCCCATCAAAAACACCATTACGGAAATTGACTAATTTATTAAAGCACCTTAAAGTTCACAAGACCTTTACGTTATTATTATGTTACAAAAACATACGTAAAAATATCAAAACCTCACAATTCTACTTTAAATTGCGTCAACTTCCGATGTTATTTCTTAAAGCCAAATGATAGACAGGCTGTAAACAAAAGCGATGCAATGATTAGAAAAAAAAACTGGTTTTATCGTACCACCCCACAAGACTCCTACTGCGAGGGACAACACTCGGAATTCACTTTCAATCTCCTTCGGCGTTCCTACACAACACTGCAATCAATTTTTGATATATTGTATCGCTATTATCTCATCGGTTGAATAAAAACGGTCAAGCGTGAATTTAAATTTAGATTAGGATTTCTGAGCTTTCGTGGTGATGGTGATGGCATAGTGTGTGGTGTAGTAGATGCCAGGCTAAAATAAAAGTCTCGGTGTGACCAATGTCGCCATACAATGAAGGATGCTATCGATGATTTATCATTGGTAGGACTGAACATTGTGGCAATCCTTGGACAGGCCTATGTCCAGCAGTGGATTTGGGTTTGTTGGTTCGTTTCTTGTTAAGTTTAGAGCTAATTGTGGCCATTTTACTAACGTTATAACAGTCTGACACACGTGTCACATACGTGTCACCCTGTCACCTTATTCTTAAAGAATGATTTAAAATCTTAATGTTGAATGAATGTGAGACGTCACAAGTGTCACAACACGTGTATTTCTGTATATTTATCACGAAACCTTGCTTCAGTCCTTCTTCGCATCTTCAGAGCCCTGAGTAAGACTTATTATGATGACGCGTGACGCGTCTAATAAGATCGATGTGCTACGTTTTTTACGACGCAATATTGGGAATGTGGGAACACCCTTTATAGGTATGATAGCTTTCTCGGTGGGATAGCTCATAATGTGCCTGATGCGTCAGCCCTAAAAGGTTCCTTCCATAAAAGAGTTGCCACGGAACTCTAAAAATAAAAAGTCGTTATGAGCCGTACCTGAGCTAATGAAGTTCATAGGTACATACATACCCGACAAGTTATGGTTTTTAAATTATCTATGCGATAAGAACGAAGGAACTTTTAATTATTCAATTGCTTTATTCAAGTTTATTTTTGGAATTTCTGACTTTGTATTTGGGGAGTCCACCGGAGTCGACAGTAACGGTGTGAAACCATATTGAAATATGTCGGCATTGCGTTTTACGAATGCAAAATAAACATTTTAGATTTGGCCCAAACGTACCTAATTCATGTAAATTTTCTTTAACAATGCCTCCCGTCATTGCCGAGTAAATAGAAAATCATTTATTCGTTGGGACACCTCACCTGGGCAAACTACATTTTTACTATTGCAACATCTGAATTCGACATAGGTTGTCTTTTGTTGAATAAATTGAGAAAAGAAAACGTTTTTTCAAGACGATAATGATTGTTAAACATCCTCATCGATGTGTATCTTTTTAGCTAAAATCTTTGATTGGATTTATAATTTAATTAATATATAAAGACGCGACTTGACGCGAGTAATTACAAAAACCTAAACATTAGTTGCGTTTTACGAGTCTAATTTCTCTTATTGATTAAAAATGTTTAGTTTTGGGTTTGATTTTGTGTTTTTCATAAAAATGTTGGGCAATGTTACTTTTAATACATACCTATAGTTACTTTTTCGTGGCTAAAGTATTTAAAAAAACTTTCAGTCAAAACCGTGCTCGATGCAGAAATAAAACAGTCTAGCTACTGCAGATGAAGTTTCTAATTAATCGACAAATACGTACTCGTACCATTTATGCTTTTCACAAAAAATATAACCTATAGCAAGTCTAAACAGGTTAAAAAGGATAGTTAAAGTTTGTTGACTTGCTTATCAGACGTAGACAGACCAATACATCAAAAATAAATGTTGTTTTATATTAAGTAGTCCCTCGAGGCAACGAGAGGAGTAAAATGTGTTTTACTGCGAATAGTTACTCACTCCAGACGTTTAGTGATCTCGTGAACCGCGACAAATGCGTAGTTCTTAAATATTGTGGTTTGCATTTAAATGCTAACAGACCTTTCAGCTGAGCGCGTGCTATAAAGCTCACTTTCAACTAATTCTATTTTGATTTGCGAACAATACATATGGTATATTAGTATTATATCGAAGAATATCATGCTCCTACACTTACCTACTATACTATCTAGTAGTTATTTACATAAATATACTTCTTATAGCCACGGCAATATGTGCCCCACCCTATATACTATTGTGGCTTTTTTGTATTGTAGTAAATTTTCTTTATTTCTGTATGGGACGTGAGTTTACAGGCTTAAAGTCAGATTACTTGAATACCAATCCTTGACATAAGCGAGCACTTAGCACATGAAGAGATGAATGGCTATGACATTTTAGTTTGGGCTTGTTTCAGTCACGAAGAGGCTTTCACTGGTTCCCACCCCATTTGTCTCGGCTAAGCGACAGCGGCGACGAACTCCATTGTTTACTGGCGCTTCAATATCGCCACTAAAGGACGTAATAACTAGTAATAAGCTCGTCATGAGTCTGATTGTTTCCTTTATTGTCCTTTGTTGGGCTTGGCTTCGTGATGGGATAGTTTTTGCGTAAGATGCAAAGTGCTTTTACAGTATCAATAACAAAATTAATTATTGGTTTCAACGCTAGTAAAAGGGCGAAGTTATGGTTTTCTTGAGCGTTATTTTTTGGTCGAATCTATTATTTTCCAAAAAGTTTTTTTATTATTTTCAGGACACTAAACCGGTAAACCCGCTATAGAAATAAATTAGACTTCTCCTACGATAAAATGCAAACTGCTGCCACGGAAAATAACTTTCTGGTAAATGAAATTTTGGGAAATGATACATTTTACCAAAAATATTTTGACCTGAAACATGTGCATTCAGCAATTGCATCCTAAAAGTAACTTACTCAGTGCGATTTGAGTTATGTGTGAATTGAGTACCTAAGTCATTCAGAAGGACTACATTCGGAAAGGTGGAACAAGATTATTTATCATCAAACGCCAGCTACCTCAACAAACCAGCCCTCGTTCACTTTTTGAAACATAAGAGAAACCACAGGATGTAACAAATGTCGACTAACTTATTGAAAGTGAAATATCTCCCATCCGGCGACGCTTAGACATTTTTTTTGATGGTCTTGCGTACGAAGCTAGCGGTCCCGGGTTCGAGTAAGGCCACACTCGAGTCATTTATCGACGATAAAGTCGTTTCTTAGTGACGTTAAATACACAAGATTGAAAAAGGAACGAGTATTGTCTCCAAAATGTCTCTAAGAACGGTGGTACGTCAATTTGTGTAAGAGGGTCCCCTGTTATCTAAATATAATAAAAGGAGAAACTGACTGACTGACTGACTGACATATCAACGCACAGCCTAAACGGCTAAACGTAGGCACTTGAAATTTAGAAGAGACGTAGCTTAGATACCATAGAGGTGCACTAAGAAAGGAATTCCCGAAATTCCCACGGGAACGGGAATTGGCGGGAAAATCCTTTTGTATGAAAAATCTAAACCGCGTAAGATAGATAATTGAAATTTGGCATACAAGTACCCTAATGAACGTAAAGCTTACTTGCAACGCGATATTGCAAAATTCCCACGGGAACGGGAGTTATTGGGAAAAAACTTTTGTATGTAAAAATCTAAACCGCGTAAGATAGATGATTGAAATTTGGCATGCAGGTACCCTAATGAACGTAAAGCTTACTTGCAACGCGATATTGCAAAATTCCCACATTTCCCACGGAAACGGGAGTTATTGGGAAAAAACTTTTGTATGTAAAAATCTAAACCGCGTAAGATAGATGATTGAAATTTGGCATGCAGGTACCCTAATGAACGTAAAGCTTACTTGCAACGCGATATTGCAAAATTCCCACGGGAACGGGAGTTATTGGGAAAAAACTTTTGTATATAAAAATCTAAACCGCGTAAGACAGGTGATTCAAATTTGGCATGCAGGTACCCTAATGAACGTAAAGCTTACTTGCAACGCGATATTGCAAAATTCCCACGGGAACGGGAGTTATTGGGAAAAAACTTTTGTATGTAAAAATCTAAACCGCGTAAGATAGATGATTGAAATTTGGCATGCAGGTACCCTAATAAACGTAAAGCTTACTTGCAACGCGATATTGCAAAATTCCCACGGAAACGGGAGTTATTGGGAAAAAACTTTTGTATGTAAAAATCTAAACCGCGCAAGATAGATGATTCAAATTTGGCATGCAGGTACCCTAATAAACGTAAAGCTTACTTGCAACGCGATATTGCAAAATTCTTACTGGAACGGGAGTTATTGGGAAAAAACTTTTGTATGTAAAAATCTAAACCGCGTAAGATAGATGATTGAAATTTGGCATGCAGGTACCCTAATAAACGTAAAGCTTATTTGCAACGCGATATTGCAAAATTCCCACGGGAACGGGAGTTATTGGGAAAAAACTTTTGTATATAAAAATCTAAACCGCGTAAGACAGATTATTGAAATTTGGCATGCAGGTACCCTGATGAACGTAAAGCTTACTTGCAACGCGATATTGCAAAATTCCCACGGGAACGGGAGTTATTGGGAAAAAACTTTTGTATGTAAAAATCAAAATCACGTAAGATAGATGTTTTCAATCTAGCATGCATGCATACCTTAGTAAATATAAAGTTTAGTAATGGCTGTATTTTGAAAAATAAAGTTAGCGGGAAAAAAATATTGTATGAAAAAATCTAAACTGCATAAGTTAGATGCTTGAAATTTGACATGCATATACTTTAGTGAATGCAAAGTTAAAAATTCCCCTGGGAACGGGAAGCGAGTTAGAGGCTCCTTATAAAATAACCTCATTTAAAAATAATAAAATTAAGCATTTTTTAACCTTTCTCCCACACACACAAAGATCTCTCTTTTATAACACGCCACGCGGACGAAGTCGCGGGCAAAAGCTAGTTATTTTATATTTGCCTATACTATTGACATTTGAGTTCGCTCGAGTCACGTACCTATCTAATAGGTCGCGGCGCGCTTCATGCCTTGATCTCTGCTCCTTTCTAGACAACTATCCTACCGTCTCTCGGTCGTTAACGGTGTCGTTGACCCTTGCAGTGAAGCCTTTTGATAGACACAATTTTTGACAGATACGAGTTGTATTCTTACTTTTTTGAATTCCGTAGCCGGGGTACGGTCAACGTCAAAAGTAGATTCAAGACTTTTTGTATTTTATCGCATTAACATGTTTTTAACCCCCGACGCAAAAAGAGGGGTGTTATTTGACCGCTATGTGTACGCGTGTCCGTCTTAGTATATGTGTGTGCGCCGTAGCTCTTAAACTGGTAAACCGATTTGGATGCGTTTTTTTAAATTAGAAATCTGGTTTTCTAGCAGTGGTTGGGCCGTTTAGGAGATATCAGCTCTAGAAGAAGGGGTCACTATTATTTCAGGCGTTTTTCTGGGTAATATAATCTTGTTTGACCATATTTACGATGTTACGTGTAAAGTGACAAGGTACTAAAACTTTTGATGATGACTAAATATGTATCTAAGAATATCATGCATAGACGAAGAATTTAATTTGAAAACCTTTCAGATGATTGGGAATTTATAGTGATCTTATAATATGAGGGGAGAAGAGGGAGGGAGGGAGTCATGCTGATCAGATCAATATATAGAAATTACATTTAGTCCATAGGTATGAGAAATGAGGTTTGTTACCTTTGAGCCCTAAATTTGAACTTATAAAAAGCTAGCCTTTGTCTAGCCTTCTTCCGCATATAATGATCTTTTTTCCTCGGGAGCTGTCAAACTATTTTATATTTAATTCCAGAACATGAACTACTGTATCCCAAATTTGTTCCAAATTGGTTTTGCCTTCTGCCGTTTATGCATAATTGAAACAAAACACTACTTTTACATGTATAATGTAGGATTACACTATAGACAATTGATATTACAGCTACCACCCAAAATTAAGTCAAAAGGACGCTATGCTAATGGATACACAGCATACATCACAAGTACCACCAAAGCGAATTCAATGATCAATTTCTGGTACTTTCTCCTCGCAAATGACCTATGAAACGCTTAACATTCTCAGATTCATTCAAGGTTAATTATCTATGGGTGCTCTTTTGATGGTGATCATTGTTTGCTTTGAGGTAACCTTTCCAATTCTCACAGTTATTAATGCAAAAGCAGACTCCATCATTCGATAAACATCGCTCATTCTCCGAAGCTCTTTTAACCGGCGGAAACACGGCGGTGTTATATATATAAATATAGGTTTAACGTGTGTACCATTTTTTTGAACGGTGAGGAAATGCATTCCACCCAGGTCCGGGGGAACCCGGGATGCTTATGCTGGACTTAGCAACTGGAACACCCACTAAAAACCCAGTGGTAAACCATCTGCGATCTTCTGGGAGGTGCCATGCGACCACGAACAAGCGCATTCGTCTGTGGCACCTCGACGCCAGCCACTTCGGTGCCTTGGTTTACTAAGGCACCCTCAGACCTCCGATACGCCACGGTGGACTGAGGGGTCCCCTGACCTAAGTGTGTGTCTGGTTTTTTTTATTGAATGTTTTGTTTAATCGGGGTAGTTATTTGCTAGATTTGATGAAAATTGCTTAGGCGGTTCAAAGCTATCTGTAAGAAAGGGTCGCAATAATATTGAAGGTTACACTGAATAAAAAGAGGGGGATAGGTATAAGGTTTAACGTGCGTTACTGTGTATTTGTGTACTATATGTATTTCTATCTGTTTATGTGTGTATCCGTGTTGTGTGTCTATGTTGTTTTTTTAAGTATATCTAGCTGCTTTATTCGGGTTGGTTCTTGGCTAAGTTTGATGTAAATCGAATTGGCCTAATCAGAGCTATCAGTTCCGAAAGTCGCTATAATATGGACTTTATAGTTATACGGCATAGCATAGCGCTTAGACGGAGTTTCGGGTTTGTACTTGTCTCTTACTCGCTCCCATAGCTCTTATAAACAGCGAGTGAAAGAGAAGTACAAACCCGAAGCACCTTCTAAAGTGCTCCCAGACTGTATATATACATATATTTATATTTATTGGCATCTTGAAACAAAAGCAACAGACATGAACTGTCAGTACTGATTTAAAACTTTTGTTTCCATCACGACTGCCTTTTAAGAGATTAGAGTCACGATCCTATACAAATGCTTTTATAGATAAAGAAAACACACAGTTTTGCTTGATTGTTATTCACCGATTGTAAAACGGCGACTGTTGAGCATAAGAACGAAACACCGTTTTCAGTTGTTTGAGGAAAGCTGATTTTTATTTAATCGACAGCAATTTGTTCAGAATTGCGCTGGGACACGCTTCTCTCCAGATTTTACTTTCCTTTGACCTTCTCCTATAGTCGGATAATGGTTAATGGTGGAAGTCAAAAATACAGTGCAAATCAATTTGCTCTCAAAAAATATTAGAGTTTATAATGAATAACGAAGAATGAATAACGGCTAAGTATAGGGTAAATCGTCTATAACTGGCCATCCCCTGATAACTGGGCATTTTGCAAAAATATGTCCGGAATCATTACTCGGAGTACTGTCAAAGAATCTTTGCTAACGAGCTTTAGTAGGTAGGTAAGGTATGTAAAATGTATGGCTAATAGTAACTAAATGAGTTATGTGTGTTCTTAAGAAGCCAGTTATTGACCGTTTACCCTAATTAATGTTTTTTTTAAACAATTGCTTGTCGAGGTAAATTTTGTTTATAAGATATTATAGTATTTCTAAATCCAGAAACTGTCCCGCCCACGTCACGGTGCAACGTCTATTTCACTGCGGCGCACCTTCGTGGATTGACAACACTATACCTTTTTAGGATTTCATTTTTGACGTTGTTTTATTAAGTTCAGCCTAATTTTCAAGCTTACCTCTTAATTTGTTTGTATTTCGTTTTACCCAATACAATAGACTCCTGTATAATTGTTCGCATCATCATGTCAGCCGAAAGACGTCCATTGCTGGACATAGGCCTCCCCCAAGGCTTTCCACTCAGACCGGTCTTGTGCTTTTCGCATCCACCGCGGTCCCGCGATCCTGACGAGGTCGTCACTCCATCTTGTTGGAGGCTTACCTACAGCTCGTCTTCCGGTCCGCGGACGCCACTCCAAAACCTTCTGACCCCATCGGCCATCAGTCCTGCGAGCAATGTGCCCCACCCACTGCCACTTAAGTTTAGCTATTCTTCGGGCTATGTCGGTAACCTTAGTTCTACTGCGGATATCATAATTTCTGATTCTATCACGCAGAGAAACCCCGAGCATAGCCCTCTCCATAGCCCTCTGAGTGACTTAGAGCTTCCTTATGAGGCCCATTGTTAGCGCCCACGTTCACATAGCCTTCAAAAATAATTAAACCGCATTCATTAAGAACCTATCGATGTAATTTTATATGGGAATTTTAACACACCGACTTAACGATATATCACAAAGCTATTGCCAAAGTTAGGGTAATCTTATCGTGCTTATCTCTGGTCCGGACATTCCGAATCAATGCAAGGCGTAACCCAGTTTTCACTTTCGTGTTTTCGTCGTGAGAAAAGGCACCTTATGTTATGAGAGCATTGCGTTTTGTCGGGCAATTAAGTAAAAGTTCTCTAGTTTAAGATCGTGCGAACCGACGAGACGAACGACCTTTGATGAGCAGCGACGCAAGGGCAAAATAACTAACGTGGCCCGTTTCACGAAGCTACAAGTTACAAATTACATGCGGAAGTCTCTTTCTAGCAAAAGGGGTTAGAAGTTAGACGTGTTATGGTGTGGGTAACTCGGCCGCCATTACTGTCAAGTAAATAAGAGCTATCGTATTCTACACGCAGCGAAAATGTTTAATTCCTAACCGGTCCCCCAAACGTAAAAGTTGATCATGACTAGAGTTAGGACTTTTGGTGGCAAATCGTGGTTCCAGAATCCATGGAGTCGCTATTTCCTAATTAGTATAATACATAACACTTTGATTTTGACCTTCAGTACTTTAATATTTCAAAAATCATTTATTCGTTATTCGGCCGCACCAATTTAAATTAATTTTGATATTGAGGATATCTCTGATGTGAAAGCGTTACAAACAAGCAAATATTAATAGCTATGAAATAACCGAATCAATGTGTTATGTATTATAATAATTAGGAAATATCGACTCCATGGATTCTAGAACCACGAAATGCCACCAAAATCCTAACCCTAATCATGACATATTTACATACTTATAATGTTTTTATTGTGTTATCCAATGATACCTCACTCGATGTAACAATGAACCAAAACAAACACTTTGCTGTACAAGTAGGTATAGGAGGTACCTGCCCATAAAAAAATGTTTAAAGATTTTATATTACTACTTTCTCGGCGTAATTTAAATAAATAAGTATGCTAAATTACGGATTTATAGTCTTCTTCTCTCTTCTTGTTCAGCCTTTAGCCACCCAATGCTGAGTGTAGGCATCCTGCATTGCTCGCCACTCATTTATAGTATCAAGAGACTAAAAGGGGCAGACAGACATGGCGAAACTATAAGGGTTCCTAGTTTGACTGCTGAACGATAAAAAACGTATAAATTGAAAAGACAATACCAGTAACGTGACTTGGTATGCGTAGGGATGGTTTTCCGCAACTTCCTCCATTTACTTACGTTAGGGGTCGATTTTCATTTAACTACTACACAGGGTCATCTTATCGAATTAAATGGGAATATAGTAAGATTACTTCAAGGAAAATAGTCATAATTCCATGCATGATCTGTCCTAAAATCAGTTGTTTCTCAGATACCTAATATAAATATTTTGATTTAACTAAGTAGGTACCTACAGTGCAGTTCATAAATATACCTACACTTTAGTACGTTGTCTATTTTGTAAAATGTAATTTTCATATAAACCTATTAACCCCGTATCAGGTATATTCGTTTCTACGTACGTTAGAAGTACCTATTTTAGACTGTCCGTAGTCAGTAATGGAACAGGTTTTATTTTACGCAATAATTATGACGAGAGATTTTCAACGATTAGGAATAAAATTAGTAAACGAATAAGGCAATTTCACTTTCTTGCACGTATTTATTTAAATGATGCACCCAAATGTAAGTGCGCGGACAAACGGCGGTTTCGAAACTCGGCCGCGGACGAGGCTCGCATGGATCATTGCTACTCTTGCTGCGCCGGAGCTGCCAAATCATGCGCATGTTCGTGTTTCAATTCTTAATACGTTATTGTATTGCGATTTCTTTTGGCAAAACACAAAATTTCGTAATATCGATCTCCTCGGTCATGTAACACCTACCTACTGGCTGGCTGCTTTAAACCGTATAATTATGTCGTTATTGTATGTTGGTTGTAAATTGGAATTCGGTTGATTTAAGATGTTCACTTTAAAGTTACATATTGAAAAGTGTTTAAATTACTTCTTAGACATCTTCATGGATTCCACATTGATCGAAGGGGCGATTTTTTTTTGTATCGAACCGATCTTTAATAATTATAGTAATTTTTGACTATCTTTGCTTCGCTTGGTATACTTATACCACCATGTACAACATATAGCACATGTATATACCATGTCACCGGGATCATCGATGATCGACCCAGATTTATGAATGATTGTGAATGATATGTTTGATGACATAATGTTTCTAATTAATATCAACAAACATACAAACAGCCAATGAATCCCTGAAATTGATGTTAGTTAAGTATAATGGTAGTTATCGTAAAACAAAATCTAGTTCATAATTGGATTCAAAAACGTGGCGTGCCTTCCGATTGCGTCCATCGGCGGCATATTATGAGAAAAGAGAAAAGTGTAATGAATGGCAGCTCGTGGGAGCTTGCTCCACAATACCTCTGATATGTCACGCCTAGTGTTTCACTGTATTTTCTAAAAGCTGTTCTTTCAATCGCTGATAAAGAGGTTAATAACTTTCCGAACCGTCTCTAGCAATATTGCCATTAGCCTATATCTACGAGTCACTATACTTAAAATATATTTTTCTTTCTTTTCAGGTGTTGTCTCTTTTGCTACTCGCTGTGATCTCTAGAAGTAAATGCGACTCCTCAAATGGATATAATTATAACAGCGGAAACGGAGCGAGGTCATTTGGAGAATTACTGAAACCGCCGCCGCTACCGTTGTCTCAGATACAACCGGTGCCATTTCA
Organism: Acleris sparsana; assembly: GCA_923062465.1. NCBI lineage: Eukaryota > Metazoa > Arthropoda > Insecta > Lepidoptera > Tortricidae > Acleris > Acleris sparsana. Next base: position 6,642,856 of record OV281289.1, read on the forward strand.
CGGAGGAGCAAGCAGGTCGCAGCGGTACAATGCAGACACTGGGTATAACTACCAGCCGCCCCCGCCCCCGCCACCACCCCCCGTGATACCCTCATCTGAATTCAAGTTCCCAACGCCATTCTACAAACAGTATAATTTTAATTTCGTACCGCCTCCTCAACCTTTTACCACACCATCGTCGTCACTGTTTCAAAAAGTCTCAAATTGGTTATTTCCTTCACAAGAATCTGGATACGATGCGGGAGCAGCATTTAATAACAATAACTTAGCGCCTGTGAAAAAAGATTGCAATCCTTGCAATCAAGTGCCATGGATACCAGTGATAAGGTACAATGTAGGAGCTAAAAATGTACAACATAGTTTGATTCCTACGTATGGGCCGCCGAGTCCTACAGCACAGAATGTGGTACAATTTAGACCAAGGCCGTTTTATTTACAAAATCAAGAGGTGCCACAAGTGTCAGGTGGTGTGCCGCATGCGAGCTACGGCCCACCGCCGTCACCGAATGGTGGGTTTGCGAGTTCAACATATGGCCCACCAAGCCCGACGCATACTGCAGTGTTCCCGTCTAGCTCTACGTTTGTGCCCAGTTCATCTTTTTCTGCGCAAAGTTCATCTTATGGATCTTCTAGCTCATCATTAGGGGATATTAGCTCAACCTACAACTCACCAAGTTCTTCATATGGTGGACCAAGTTCAACATTCAGTGGACCAAGTTCATCCTACGGTGTTCCGAGTTCTACGTATGGTGAGCCCAGTTTGTCTTATGGATTGCCAAGTTCATCATACGGGGTGCCTAGTTCAACTTATGGTACGCCTACATCTACGTACACTACCCCCGCATCATTATACGAAACACCTCGTCCTTTGACGTCAACCTATTTACCAGCTACGCCAAGCTATACGCCAGGAGTTCTAAACAATGACTTACCCCAAGATAATCAAGTGGAGATTATTAATAATCCACAGCCTTCAGATGAATTACAGTTGCCGAAAGTATCAGCTCCATTAGGATTTAAAAATTCTTATGGAGAGCCTATATCTAACACATATACCGGAAACCTTCCGTATCCAGTATCAGCTACAGCAGCAGAATCAACTAAAGTAAGGACTGAAGTTTTACCTCTTGATGGCACGAAAGCGTTACAAGCGAATGGTTCATTAGCTTTAGCTAAACCAGCCCCATTTACTTTAAATAGAGGGCGTAATATTCATACATTACAACCAGTAGCTCTGCCTAATCTAAGTGTATCTCCACTTCCCCCAATATTTAATGCACGACCTTTTCGACCACTACACGCACTAAACTTTGCTTTAAACCATGGCCCAGGAAATAATAACCAGAATAATAAACAATCGGAAAGCAATGTAAACATACAACAGAGTGTCCCTCTTGCAGAATTTACACATTCTGTAGATTATCCAACAACTTACGTTCAATCACCGATAATTGATATAGACGTCGCCAAAGTATCAAACCAGTCCAAGGCATACCGCAATATTCCTAACGGTTTTATAGTGGATAGTATCAGAGATATATCTTCACAGGCATCTGAAGATCACCTTTCAGCAACAAAATCAAATCAAGACTCCAGTTTTGAAAGTACGGGTGTTGATGTTGGTAACGATTTATATGATTCAGGAATACCGGCAGATCTCAGGCCAAATTCTGGTAATCAGCCTTCGAACCACAATAATAACTTTGCTGACTTGAGAGGAATAAAAGATGCAGACGTAGACAAATATCGCACTGAAAGCAATTTACAACATATAGACTCTCCCCTTCTATACTTGAAACCAGGAGCACCTCATAAAGAATTTACGAACTTTGTAATATCAACTATTTCTCCCTCAAATAATAATAACGATTATGAATTGTACGATGATGTCTCAACAACAACAACATCCCCTAAACAATCATCTTTTGCGAGTGCTTGGGACGAGAGTAGGACAGACTATAGTGATGCGTTTTCACAACCATCGGCAGCTCAAGCAGATGCTAATAAACCAAAGATAGTTCAAATAATAATACCTTACACCACTGGACAGCAAAATGAACAAAATGGAGAATCTGAACAAACCCCCGAAGATTGGGTATCGACACCCGAGGATGATTACCTAGCAAGAAAGGTGCCAACTAATACTGAAAATTATTACAACTTGGATTCTGGTACCGAAACTTATACTATGGTTAGTTCTACGACTGAAGATCCAACCAACACAGAACATTACGAGTATAACTCAGTGAATCTAAATACACCAGCAATACTTAATGACTTATACGATGTAAAGGAACCACCGTTCGATATAATAAAACTGCAACATAACATTGATGATTGGACAGAACAAGAATTTTCTAAGCGCTTTAAAACTTCACAGTCGCAACGCTCTCGGACCAATGGCAAATATGCCAAACAAATACCAGATGAATACTTCACAACAAACAGCCCTGTGACTAATTATTTGACTCCGAGTACAGTCAATTACAATTTTTACGATCACGAAGGTTCAAGCAGCATAAGACACTCAGTCACTGACAAAGATAACAGTGATTCCAATAGAGACTACAACAGTATTGAGAGAACTAAGAAAAAGATTAAGGATCACGCAAATGATGACTCTGAGGAATTGCAAAAGCTTCACATTTACACGGCCGCGTCATCATTCCGGAGTACAACCACTACACCGGCGCCTTGGGGGAAGATACAAACATCCATATCTCCACTTACTAAAGAAAAAGTTTACGTTGTAACGTCGAAACCTTGGACGGAAACACAGAACGTGACCAATAATTGGGAACATTTAGATTCTTTTGAATCCAAGAAGACTAATTTAGATAATGATGTGTCCGCCTCGGATAGCCTCCCATTCCAATCCCCAAGGTTTTCAAATAGACCCAGCTTCCAAACTGACCACAAAACCGACTCAGTCAAAGAAGACTCATCATACGGTTTTTCTAGAAATTGGCATCAAAGAAGTAAGTAATAGTGCCCATAAATAGCTTAGCAAAAAAGAGTGAAAAGAGATGATCTCTGAAGTAAATAGAAAACTTGATACATGATTGCCCAAAAATAACTGTTTTAAGTAGTCGTTGCCACTTGAGAATACACCTGAAACCACTTAAAACTCTTTTTTGCCAAGCTTATGTATGATTGATTAGTAACCTATTTTCTTTATATTTGTAAATAAGCGTAAATATTTAAGTAATTAACACAGTAATATTATTTATTGTTTTCAGTCAATAATTTGGAGAATTGGAAGCAGAATAATAGCACTTCGTTACCGGAAGGTTCTCAGCAAAAATCTACTAATGAGGAAGAGGTTCTATTTCTTATAATTTACTAATTTTCATTTTACATTTTTACTCACAGCACAGTAGGTACACAGTAACAAACCGTACAAGCACATGTTAATAATTGGAGTGTTGACTGTGTAGACACAGTTACTTATTTTATAATCGTTAAGACTAATATAAAAAATGGACATACCATACCAATGCCCTATATCTTTAATGACTCAATTGAAAGACATTATAACGAATTGATAGCCAATAAATAACGTTATAATACAAAACCCGCCTGATAAAAGCGCTTGTATATTTTGGCGAGGTTATGATACCAGAGTTGTCCATTAATGTATTGTTGACTTTTAAAGTTCTATTATGTTGAGTTTCAATAGTCAACACCCCAAACCTTTTGATGTGATCTCGTGTATAATAATGCTATTGGCATTCTATATACTCTAGTACTCCACCATTATTATAAGACTATCATCTAAGCACACTTTTTTTTCACATCCTTGTCGCACACTTATATCAGATGAGATTACATATAAGTCGTTGCGTAAATATTACAAACGTATTGATTTATCTATCGATTTAAATCGGGACAGCCACGGAACAGTAATAGTGTTTCTTACATACCTGTTACGTTTCTACTGAAGTGAGGCAGAGCGAAGAGGAGCGAGGACTTCACTAGCAGCGTATCATGGCGCGTTAACATTTGGTCCATCACTGAAGTCGATTGCTTTCTTACCCTTATAGACTATAGTCAATAGCAATGAAAACTGATCACTTTGCATTTAATTATCATAGAAAGTGACTCGTTTTCATTGCTCTTCAGTGTGTTTACTATGGGAAAACCGTTTACAGTAATCAGTGACCGAAAGCGGGCTGCAGTTGAATACAGCCAAACCAAATAATTTAACCGAGGCTTTTAACCCGCTTTATTATATTAAATCTTACTTCATTGATTACATTAGGGACGTTATTATACAGGGTATCCCATAAATCGACGTTAACCCGCCTAGGGCTGACAGAGCAGCTAAAAATCTATCGATTAAACCCCTGTGTATGTGAGCTTTATGTCATTACTTAAAAAGTTGATTATAAAGAAAGTTCTGAAATAATATATGGTATTAAGGATTTTTCGTGACAAGGACATAAGGGAAATTACGAAAAATCGGATTATAATACCGAATACCTCCGAAACTAATAAAAATCCCTGAAAATACACAAAGGGGTTAAATCGACAGCTTTTTAGCTGCTCTATCAGCCCAAGGCGGGTTGACGTCGACGTATGGGACACCCTGTATATTGTATACGCTCTTATTTCATCATCATCACCATCATGTCAGCCGAAAGACGTCCACTGCTGGACATAGGCCTCCCCCAAGGCTTTCCACTCAGATCGGTCTTGTGCTTTCCGCATCCACCGCGGTCCCGCGATCCTGACGAGGTCGTCACTCCATCTAGTTGGAGGCCTACCTACAGCTCGTCTTTCGGTGTGGTGAATGACCCCATCGGCCTTCAGTCCTGCGAGAAATGTGCCCCGCCCACTGCCACTTTAGTTTAGCTATTCTTCGGGCTATGTCGGTAACCTTAGTTCTACTGCGGATATCATAATTTCTGATTCTATCACGCAGAGAAACCCCGAGCATAGCCCTCTCCATAGCCCTCTGAGTGACTTTGAGCTTCCTTATAAGGCCCATTGTTAGCGCCAGCTCTTATTTACTTACAAGTAAGAGCTACTATAACTTCAACGATATGAGTACGATATTTATTTATTTATAGAATTAAGATGGGCTTAAACAAATTTGAATAGAGCCACTGATTGTTCAAAGAAACATGTGACATTCATTTCAAGCTCTAGAATGGTGTAAGTCGTTTTCTGTTAATCTTCCCTCCTCTCCGCTCACCTCCGCTTGACTGAAAACCCCCCTCTAAACTTTATTAACCTTAATGTTTCAGCATACACACCCCACTACAGTGACTGCAGAACCTCCTGAAGACAGTAGTGCGAATTAGTGTAACGACATTGTAACAAAGTCGAACAACAAGTGATTATGCCTTAGCGCAAAAAAGTGTAACTAACAAATCTTAGTGGTGATGATGATGGGCCAGGACAATTAATGGACCAAGTGAAAAGTGCTCAAGTGTAAAGACGAACTACAAAGCAGATTAATAATAGAAAGTAAGATAAGCTGACAAATTAAGAAGAATACCGAAAGACAATTGTATTCTTTTTGGTTTGACTCTATATGGGTATTATATTAATAAATTTATAACAGTATGTATTATAGGCTTTTTCCCTGCATAATTACCAAAATTATAGTTTTATAGCTAAGAGACAAATTATCTGCTAAGTATGTCTTAATGTTTATCGTAATCTGATAAGTGAAATTTTGATAAGTTATGTGCAATGATTGCTGTGAAACTTCGTCAAGATAAATGTTTTAATTTTACAGAAGACAATAATAAGTTTTTTTAAATAGCAGATTCTGTTATTTGAGAGATTTGTTCATATTTGTAAATAATGTGAGTGAATATGCAAAGACCTGTACATACCTACATAGAGTAAGATTATGTATTTAAAAGCTAAAATCTTTTGCGTTTATCGCTAAGATTAAAGGCACCTCATTATGACGTAATAATAAAATTTATAAATAAAAATCTCTATGGCATTTTGTGTAATAAAATAAACAAATATATAGTCCACTCTTTATCCATTTTCATATTTACAATTTCAAGTCAAAACTATCTCTAAGTCGGACGAGCTTCTTCGTTATTATTGATTTTACTCTTAATCTTAAAGTACAGGAATTCTGCGCTCCACAATATCACAGATACCATCGTTACACAGTTCAGGACGATAATGGGAATTTTGTAAGTACCCGAGGATTCGCGTATCCGTCCTGTAAAAAACATGTTAAATTTGATATATTTGGAGGTATATTTGTTACTGAAAACCTATTGAATTGGATTCTGGGAGCACGACATAGTTTGATCATCGTCATGATCATGTCAGTCGCAACACACTGATGGACATGAGCAGAAGGCAAGTACTTTTATAACCTTATTTTTGTTCAATACACATAATTAATTGTATATACTAAAGTATTATAAACTATATATAGTAAGGATAACTCACCTAATACTGTGCCTAACGTAATTATAATTATGCCATTGAAAAACATCTGAATACCAGAGGCAAACGGCAGTCGTTCGAGGGGCACATAATTTGGAATGACGATGTTCATATAAACGGTCCTCACTCCCTTAGTAACCCCTAACGCCAGAGCCACGAATAACATTCCAAGGTATGACGTCGTAAAAAGCATAACTGCAAAGGAAATTATAATTTTAGTTGAGAATAAAACATACCAACTACATAATCATAACGACCTATAACGATAAGTTTTTGTACTTACTTGTTCTAATGAAGATAACCATTAACAAACTAACCAAATACATTACTCTCGGGGACTTATTACACCACTCCCCAATGAAAGGAGACACAAGTCGGAACAAAGTATCAGAGAATCCAATAACGGTCATTATATATGCAATGTCCGATGTTTCAAATCTTAACATATCGTTTAAAATGATTGGAAACAGAAGTGAAAAATTCGTTTCGACACAGCCGGCCATCGATAACCCAATCATAATGTTGAGAAATATTGGATCCTTCAGAAGCGTCAGATCAAAGAAATCGACAAACTTTTGTCCAAAAGTTTTGTTAGCATCAGAATCTCGTTTTTTTTCTATAAACGCTTCTTTTTCTGGTTCAAGTTTAGTGCGAAATTCATGTTCGTGAAATATATTTATCGAACTGCCCAAATTTATTTCTTGAGATTCCCACCATTTATATCTAGACTCTGAGGAGGGCAGCCTGTCGGAAACCTTTATTCGTACGTCGGGATGAGAAATGGCGTTTCTTGATTCAAGATTCATACCGTCCGTGAGGGATTTCATTGAATGACTTTTGGTTGGCACAGCGCCATTTTCTTCCGAAATGACTAATCGCGGCATTGATTGTGCAGTGCCTGAAATCATAATAAAGACAATTAAGTATATAACTGTATCAGGCAGGACCTAAAATGTTAACTTAGATCAGAACGTACCTACTGCCTACACATACGAAGACAATGTAATCTTTACGTATACACATAGTGCAGTCGCACTGCATGTGCATTGTGTACGTAAATATTAGAAATTATTCTTACCGTTTTGGGGAAATCCTCCATTGATGAGTTCAAATGATTCCTCTTTGTTTAAAGCTACCATTTCTTGCGGTGGTGTAACCATATACCATTTCACAGGTCTGAGTAAGAACGCGCCTACCAGGGAGTGTAGGCAAATGGCCGCTAAAGTGAGCACGGCGTATCTCCAGCCAAAGGCATACATGAGCGCACTCATGACGAGTGGCGTATAAATGGCACCAAGACCAGTGAGGGACATGGCGAGACCCACAGCTCTGCCTCTCTTCTCTCTAAAATAAGAGTTTATAGCCAGTGAGAAAGCCGCCATGACTGCTGCGACGCCCATGGCTGGAATGAAACAAAGAGCAGTGTTTACGATTGAAGAGAATTTTAATAAGTTAAGGTACTCGTTAACAACCATACTTTTACAACTTATGCTCTTTCAAAAATAATTTCGAGAATGCTTAAAGATGATTTAGTGGTTAAGTTAGTCGTTTCGTTTTGTGTTTGTTATAAACTTTATTTTAAATTAAATTGTGAGTAAAAAGTTATCATTGCGTCCGAACTTTGCGAAATATTTATTAACATTTATAAATATTCATTTAGATAGATGCAAAATGGACGAGTTGACTTCTTTAAAAGCGTCTAACTGGATCCTTCACGTATTTATTTCAAATTACCTCAACAGTTCTTTCCACCTTCCATCCCTTAATGAAAGAACGAACAAGGAACTTCAGAGATTCAAACGAATTGTTTAAAAATTAACAATCTGTGCATCTCTATCGTCAAAAATAGGGTAAACTTAAGAATTAATAACAACTTACAATTTATAATACTGTAAGAAAATAAGAAGAGCCAGAAATTAGACGCGAAGGCTGTTATCATGAGGCCGGAGGAGATGAGCAATGCTCCCACGACGGCCACTTTTCTGTACCCGAAGCGCCGCAGCACTGGCCCGCTGAATAAAGACAACAGCATCCCAAACCCATGGTTCAGGGTGATGATCAGCGTGCCTTGTGTAGCTGGTAGGTTGGTTTCAGCAAATGCTTCTTGAAATACTAAGCCAAAACCGGCTATTAGCGGAAGCACCACGACCTACAACAAACCGATTTTTTTGTTTAGATAAAACAATGCGTGAACGTTGTGAATACAGGTTGTATCGACAGTACGGCTAAATTTCGACTTTTTGCTTGTAAACCTATGTTGAGATGGGACAGTTAAGTATTTAAGGTTAATGTAGCTGTATACACGATGACTGGTTATTCAACAAAATCCTTTAAGAGGAACTAATAGTAGTGTTCATTTGAAGAAAAAAAAAATGTGTAGGTAGTCATAGTGCCCTGTCCTCAATTAAGTTACTTAAATATTTAACAAAAACTTTTTTCTTTGTATTGAGCTTTATTTTCTAAAATTAAGAAGTAATTTCATTTATGTACAGCAAGTTTTTCTTGCAACTTTGATAAAATCGTAAATTTTCAGTAATAATCTTTTGATAAAATATCATTTTCACTTCTCATGCTCGTAAAGTCCTTCTTTATGCTGGGTATAGGCTGCATAAAATCGCATTTTATGCACTAGTGCATAAAGTAATTTCTTCTTTTAAGACTAAGGCAATCAGGCCTTACAGCCTTCACACAATACACCTTCATTTAATTGATATATTTTTATGAGATTTTGGTTACATCTTAATTTAATTACGACATTTTTATAACTATCTAAATACAAATTTACGAATAATACCTACGGCGTGCATTTACGGTAAAAAAATACAACGCAAATATTTATAATAACTTGGCATTAAGCATCAGACCATAGTCAAACCTGACAAACGTCACATAGACGAAAATTAAAAAAAAAAGTTAAGAAGGTAATCAGGCCTTGTACAGCCATGCGCAAACATAACATTTTAATTACTTACATTAAATATAAAAATTTAATAAATTATCCTGTAAGTATGTGCTTCTTGTTTTATTTCCTTGCAATCGAAGTGAAAAGCAGAGTGTAAAATTCGAGCATAAAACCCATTTTACCCTCGACGTGACTATCCACACTCGCCGTACCGGCTCGTGTGGCTATATGCACATCTTGGGTAAAATGGCTCGTTTTATGCACTTGTTGTACAATCTACTATTTCAGCTGGATTACTTTTTTGCTTCAAATCGGCACTACTATTATGCCCCTATAGGAAATGAGTAGAATAACTTATCACACTGTGTATACAGCTGTATCGCACTTATCGTATTGATATTATGAAATATATTCCATATGATTTGGACACCGCACGAAAAGCATATGGTATGGTAGTATAGTTCCATAGAAAAATATATGGAGGAAAAAAAGTGGCCTGTTTTGAACGAAACTATTTTTATGCATAGAATATGTTTAAATTTGAATAATTTATGTGAACAATAAAACAAGCTATAAAATATTCAAAATTCACAACTCTTCACAAGTTGATGAATGGTTCCTAAAACTTTTTTTTTGTATAAAACCTACATTTTTTTCTTCCATACATTTTTCAATTTTCCTCAAAAACTAGTCATATAATTTTATTGCGCACCAAGTATTTTTATATATGACCAAGACACGTAACATATGTTTTTTTCCATACTTTCCGTGCAGCAGTAGGTTGTAGCGAATGGGGAACATAATTATAAAAGTAAAAATCCATAATGGGAATGCAAAAGTAGGGAAATGTTAAATATTGTGAAATACAAGTGCTGTAACATACCTAAGTCATATCAGTCTTTAAGTCAATAGTGCAAAGACAAGCTGAAGGTAATAAATTGCGTAATTCCGACTTCTGACTGTAACTAAGCAAATCACTCATTCGATATAATTTTGTAAACTAAGTTTTTATAATGGCAACATCAAACCATAATGTTTCTTGTTTGGAGTAGGAATTATGAATGATTTAAAAAAATCTGCCTTCTCTCTTCAAATACTCGCAGCATTGATTAATTGAGTTTTTAGCTACCAAAGTGATAATAAAACCCAACTTACATTATTCAAACCATATGCAAAAGTGACGACCCAACCGTATCCTCCGTCAGGTGGCACTTTGTTGACTTTGTCTCCCGACATTGTTATTTAGACCGTGTCCTTTGTATCACATCTCCTTAGAGCAGTTATATTGCTTTACAAATGAAATTAATCGTTCTTATCAGGCAAAGTATATTCCGGATTATTATCGAATCACTTGTATCACACATGTTTTCATTGCACTTGTGGTTATTTAACTGGTGGCTTTCTATCACTCTTTAGTTCTTCAACTCCGTGTCAGCTAGAGCTCTGCTTCCCGCGCACACATGTTATATTAAATGACGAGGTATTTGTAGACACTTGTTATCGGTCTGACTTCAGTAATATGTCCGTTATCAAGAACGAGGTTTTGTGTATTTGTTCGTGCGTTTATTCACCTAGTTTTACACAATATATTAATTAGATAGTAACAATTTGTGGTGACTGAGTCGATGCGGGAACTGACCTAAATGACGGTGCAAAGTGTCAGATTCATTAGAATTTTTAAACGAATGTTTATCACGAATAGTTTTATAGGTATGTGTTTTAGTATTGTAAAATTTTACGGCGTTAGTGTACTACTCAGTACCTTAGTGAAATTTACATCGTAATAACGTTATGGCAAAAGATAAATGATTACCAAATATAAAGCTCAGTATAATTTAAAAGCTTTTTCAAATACTTAGGATGACGTTTTAAATGAAATCGTATTTCGACAAATAAAATTTCGTTGATTCCGTAATTATTTAAGTTCGTACGTAAAGGTCTACCGATACAATTTAAAGTCGATTCTTTCATTATTTGGTTTTTAGGTGTTTAACTGTTCTGTACATTAATATTAGACAGAAATGTATTTTTGGTGATTAGGTACCTATTACAACTGATTCCTAGTCTGACATAACTAAATTTTTAAGCAATTGACTGTGACCGCGATTGTCTGCCTGATCGCAATCAATATCTGGACCAATTCTATTGTAAGTAAGTAGTTAATATAATTAAAATTGGCCATATGGCCAAACGAATATCTTTGGACATCAACGCAAGTTCTTCGCCTGATAACAAATCAGGTCGCTCGTAACGGCAAATTATGTAGCGAATTATCTATTAACGAGCAAGTATTAATACGAATTTTACCTTAATATTATCGATAAGACAGTCACGCAGGGCATTAGCTTTATTATCATGAATAATTGTCAATTGGATAGCAGGTGTGATATGATCATGTAATACACGGCACCTTGAGGCGAGCTAAGCTGGTAATGAGCAGTGAAACCATGAGCCAGTGCTCTTTGAAAGTCCTTGTTTCTCAACACCTCTTGGATTTACCGGCCGGTTGAATTATTCGAAGTAGTGTCGCGTTCCTATATCTCCGAAGGGTGGTCTTTTTTTTTTCATCCTAGATAGAGGAAATCGAGCAATCAGATGTACTGATCACCACCGCCCATGAACACCTGCAACACCGGTAGAGGAATCGCTGACGCATTGCAAGCTTTTTACAAAAGTCCCCAAGCCGTAGTCTTGTGGCGGGTTGAAACTTTATGGTCGTTCAAACTCTAGAAACACCTCCTCATTTTGATGATGACACCGTCTGAAACTATGGCTACCTATGCGGGTATTTTAGATCTGTTATATTAGGTAGGAGAGTCACTCTCTGCCATTATGCCATGCCAATACCGATCGACACCATTTTATCCCTACGGCAAGTGTGCGGTACCGTAGCTTGGCCGCGCGACGCGATAAATTATCAGCTTACGATAATCCTTAAAAATTTGTCAACTTTCTAAAATAGCGTTATGCATCCTGTCTAACAAAACCTCGAAATGCTCTTAAACTCTTTCCGTGACGGAAGTTAATGACATGCTGTGGTTAATTGACGACACGTTGGTACATACATACATGTATACAACCTTCACGCCTATCTCCCAATGGGGTAGACAGAGACTATGGAATGCCAGGTGCACTGGTCTAAACATACGACTTTCGCTTCTTCTACATTTATCTACCTCTTCATGCACGTACGTACGTCGGTTGCGGGTCCTTTTGATACACATCGTGAATCTGATCACTGTAGGTGCACTAAGGGCGTCCCCTACCGACATCTTCACTCACTCTAGCTCGGTATACCTCTTTCGTAACGCTTCTTCCATCCATCCTTTCCAAATCTAACCATGGACACGACACAACACGTGTAACTTAAAAGTTATATATATCATTGATGAAAAAAACGTGCGACCTTTCTTGTCCGATTAATCAAGAATAAGCCGCGTATTGATAAGATAGTCAGTGATCATTGATTGAAGTTACAATTTTATCTACCGCAAATATACCGGACACACACCATCAAATAAGTTAGACTGTACTCGTGCAGGATGCTCCAAAATACATGATTACCTGTTAACTAAATGTTAAAGGCGTTGAAGCATGTAAAGATACTATGGAGGAACTTTTAAGCTTTAAATCTAACTATGTATCTAATACCTTTAAACGAGCAATGCTTGTATATATACATATATACTGACTGGGACTCAACGATTTCGATGAAATTTGAAATATTGGGGTTTACGGGGGCGAAAAATCGATCTGTCAAGTGGTCATGTTCTGGAAATTTCGCGATGGCGACTAATATTATCTGTTCATCGATTTTACAAGAACACTTATAGGTAGGTATAATAAGTCAAAGAGCAGGTAAACTATTAAAGATTTTGTTATAGTTTTAGACAAACCAGTAAACTCCCCGAGCAAACCAAATAAACAGATTTCCATTTAGCAGGAATGGTTTCTAAATTAAGTTATTAAAATATACTCATCATAAGAATAAAAAACCTTAACATACAAACATACGTTTTACGTATGTAAACTAAATGTACTAAAATTGAAGCGAATTAAGAATAAAATTGTACCTAAATATGTATGTTTACGCGTAGGTAGGCTTACGCCTTAACCAACATTTTTTTAATATTATAGTAACGTATGTTTAACACTTCTTTGCTGTTTATGAATTGACAGGCGCTTTTATTTTTCTTAATTACATTTTAATTATTTACGTAATTAGTAAGCACTCAACGCATGTTACGTGTCAAATATATTTCGTAATATTTTAATAAAATGTAATTTACGGAATCAAAGTTTTTTTTTTGTTATTAATGTTATGGTACAAACAGAATATTTTCCAATTTTCGCCGTAATTATAAATTATCAAAATCTGGGTGCAAAGTCCGATGTTGTCACATTATTATCTATTTTAATCAATAATAGCGTGACTAGAACACGAATAGGTACCCTTCAAAACTGTCCACACCAAACAAATAAATCTTCAAAAAACAAAACACTTCACTTGATCATCGAGAACACTATAATAATAACTTTTTTTGATAACACGGTTTGAAGTCGTGAGTCAGCACGAAAGAAGCGTGTGCGCACAAACTCGGTTGACCCCTAACACTGCACACCGAGTCTGTCGACTAATCGGCTTCATTGATTAAGAGTGTCGGTACTTACTAGCCGCGGCCATTCACAAACTTAACAGCACGTAATCGTAGTACAAAGGGCATGGTGGAACGTAACCATATTGTTCTTTTGCAGATGTTTCTTGTTTGTAGTAGTGTAGTTTCATTACAGTAATATTAAGTAGCAATGATTAACTAAATAGGTAGTATTTTTGCTGTCGTTCAAAGAGTGAGTGCGTACCGATTTGTTTGATTTAAATTATGTGTTTTTTGCAAAAGTATGAAATAAAAAATGTAATATGTAGGTACTTATTGGTAAAATGCCAGATCTACTTGGAATCCAACAATAGGCACAATTATTTTTTTAGGGTGTTTTCCTTTATAAATGTTCTAAAACAGAATTTGAAGGCTCATGACTTTAAATACATGGTGTTGACAGTGTTGACTTCAAGATCCAGTATGGAAAGCTGGATTGCTGTTCAATGCCACCTACGGCGGTTTTAATATATGTATATACCTAAATTAATATTACAACACTAGATAAAGAACTATTTAATAATAATGTTAAATAAAAAAGGTCGTATAAAACACTATACAGAAGTACTAGATAACTCTTACGATTGATAGGGCTGATGACACTGAACAGGCGAGTGAACTTGCTTTTTATTTTCTACTTTACACCTCATACACTTACAACAAAGCATTAGCAGTAAAAATGAAGATTGAATGAAGTTCCACTCAAGTCTGTCGGTATGACCTACCCTTACTCACTCCCTAGAGTAATGCATTATCTATAAATCACCCTGTATAAACTCAAGCCTTAAAAATAACTTTGGTTTGCTTCTGTTGCCGCGCTCTGATGTATTTCTCAAGACCCCAAGAGAGGGCGGTGGCCCACGTGAAGATGTTCAAACAGTGCAGCGTCACAGCTGTTGACGCGTTGTCTTTTATCCAACCTGTAGATAACCAATAATAAGTAAGTAGGTACTAATACTTAGGTTACTTATGCCAGTCTTTGACATATAAAACAGTGGCGTACACAATTGTACATTCATCTGATAACTTAGTTAATATTCGGCGAAAAACCCGTTAATTGATAAACCTTTTTGTTCATACACTTACTCCAACACAACATAAAATACTGCAACAACTTTAGTAAGACGTTTGTATATAAGAATCTATTTTTTGTATCTCATGTGCAACATAATCGTTATGTTCATACGTACCCCAAATATAGGGCTCCGCGACCCCCGTAGGGGTTTAAAGCTAAAGGTTGAAAAACACTGTTCTTAACTTTTATTATTATTATTATTTATTTATTAAATAAAAGATGAAATTACAACATATATAGGAACATATGTCCCACAAAACCGTTTGCACAGTTTGACTGTGGGATCGAGCAGTCTCTACTCTCTTATTAAATCTATAATTAATCTAAACACAATAAAGTATCCTAAACTACTATATGTTTTTAATAAGGTAACTATACAGCTTTCTACCAATCTTTGCTTTGTATACACACGAAACTTTTTTCACCTACATAGTTCACTAGATCGCTTTTGCATACGATGGTCTCTCTTCCTGCTAAATATGCATCTCGGTATCTTATTGGATAGCATCCTATCTATATTACTCAGCGCACGCTTAGCCTGCTTTCTAAATGCAGATTTTTTTGTCCAAAGTTATATTTTTAAGCGAAATAGACGTGCTAAAATTATAGAAAAACATAGTTCAAGTTGCGAGCACTGGCTATACAGATACACGCTAGCTATCCCAATGCCTCAGGTCGATTACCTTATGTGGCCATTCTTTGTTGTCTAGCCATACATCAAAGAAAATATACTGTATGGTTAAAAGCCAGACCCTTATTGTTTTATATACCTACTTATTGTTTTATTTATTTTTCATTTTATCTTCTCAATATCATTATTATTGCATGCGTACAATTCCTCATTAAATTCCGAGAAATAAGCTATGCATTGGGTAAGGAAAGGGAAAGACTTGTCGGTATCAACCCAAGATTTTTACTAGGAACTGTGTACGGATATGCAGCGTGGCAATACTAGTGCTGTGAATACTTGAGCAATCAATTCGTTTTTAACGTAGGCATTAGTATTTAGTAATAGGTACCTTCTCTGTCTACCGTTTTTATTGTTGCAACCTAATATGTAATTGTCTTAATACAATATTACTTGGCAACCGCGTCCTATCTTAACACCGTTTTTTTCAGGCTAATTCATGTCAGAGTTAATATTACAGATATCACTTTATTGCTACATGTTACGTAGGATATATAAGTAATGTTAGAAATACCGTTATTAAAACTCAAGGTCTTTGACAGGAAAACAAAAAAAAAACAACATCAAAACTGATTGATTACAAGTATTACAACGTCGCTTTGACTACGTTGTACATTGTACAGTCAACGCCATAAATAAGTGATCATTTATGTACCCTGTCACTTTAACGTCATGTTTGAAATGTCATACAAAATTGTGAAACGAATGAAAGCGATAAGGTACATAAATGATCACTTATTTATGACGTTGATTGTACTATAACTCGATTGGCCAACTGTTCTGCACACCCTGTAACCGCGCTTTTAAGGCGAAATTCGGTTTTGCCAGCCACATCAGAGCACATCACCCGGACTAGACCAATGGCAGGATTCGCCGTTACCGGATGCGGTATGGAGGACATCATGATCATGATGACATTGTACAAACATTAGTCTTGACTGAACACAATTAGTCGTTAGTAGTATTTTGTCGGATAAGTTCGTATTTATTTTGATTTATTAGTTGATTTATTAGCGTATTCACATGTGTAGGTACTGAAGCTGACTGAAAAAACAAGAAAAATACTAACTTACCTGACAAAACCTATGTCGGGTATGAGTATGTATAAGTCACAACATCTCCATAATAAAAAGTAGTTTTACCAACAACTGGGCCCAAGGTGAGGTAGGTACACGATGCCAGCTGTGACCAGCTGGATCCCCGTGGCCCCCGGGAGCTTGTGGAGGGGCACGTGGGTGGGGATCACCAGGGCCATGAACACGGTCCTTAGACCCTTGCCAAAGCCGATGATCAGCGCCACCACCAGAACCACGGAGTAAGTCTGGGAGTACGCCAGAACTGCAGCAAAAGATGCCATATTTAAATATCATTTACATAAATAAATATCAGAGGATAATTTCACACAAACCGACCTAGTTCCACCTACTGAGACAACGATATAAATACTTATTTAGAGAAATTAATACTTAAATACATAAAAAACATTCAAGACTCAGAAAGAAATACTCGCCCTCATTACACAAATATTTGCCCATACCGGGAATCGAACCCGGGACCGCTAGCTTCGTAGGCACTAGTCACTACAACTGGGCTATGCGTGACAGTTAGTATAGAGAATTTATACTAAATATGTAAGCGTCATGAAGTATAGGTAGGTACTATTATGAATGTACTCTTTCCAAAAAATATTGTAATGTATAAAAAATGATAATACCAGTACGATGGGTATTATGCCGTTCATTTACAGTAGGTATTTAAAATTCACGAAGACAGGTTCCTGTACTTAACTTGACGTCCTATCCCTATAGATAACCAAATAGATTTCTGTACTAACATAGTAAGTTGAAACGAAAAAGTCTCTATTTGATTGATATATGAAAAAATCTTTACCTCAGAGCCTTATAAATTTATAATACATCGTTTAAGTATACACCTATTGCTATCATAATATTTTTAAGTCGCCAATCCTGTCCAATAAGTTAATACTAATAGGGAAAAATACAGTGTTGTCAGTAAAATTCTCAATAAGTTATTTTAAAGATAATTAGTAATTACAGCTCATTGGAAATGTTTTGTTGTATCAATAAACAATACGTTTATTTAAAGCGATAAGCTACTTGAGAAATTCGCTTTACCGATACCTACTGGATAATAATTATTTACATTTCTCACTCAAGGACAGCTATTGAAAGCAGTCATAATAATGTGTAATCTGTTTTTATCTGGGAAATTAAGTTTTAAACAAAAAACAACGACAATATTTGTTACTATCTACACAAGGACACTTACTAACTCTTCCCATGGCCATGGAAATCACTCCGAACAAGAAAAACGTATTGTTGTCCCATCCAATCTTGCCTGCCACGAACGGGATACAGAACCTGACTGATATATCCACGCCAGCTAGCAAGGACATGAAAAAAGCCACTTCCGATTTACTCATTCCATAATCACCGAGAATAAACGGTGTCAAAATAGAAAAATTAAGCTCATTGAAACTAGCTAATGTAATACCCAGCATCAAATTAACGAATGTTAAATCTTTAAGTAAGTCTAAATCAAAAAATATTGCAAATTTCTCGCAAAATGTTAACTGCACTTCTTCATTATCATTATCATCATCATTATTTTCATCCTTTTCATTGAATACGTCATCTTCCAACGGGCCGGTTATTAACAACTTAAACTTATCTGTTTGTTCGTTTACCTCGTTTTCTTTTAAGTATTGCTCCAATTTCAAAGACGCTAGTTTCAATACTTCACTTTCGTAATTAAAATTATTGGACTTCCTTCTGTGCCTCGTACGATATGATTGATTGCTAATGTTATCCTTTAAATATTTTCTCTCGTCATTTTCGTCGCGATTTTTAATTGATGTATTACTATGATTATTCTTATTATACGCCTCTCCATATTGACCTTCCATTTTGAAGGATTTCATACTTTTACTTCCGGCCAAATGTTTTTCTACTTTATCAGCAATAAACTTGGCTTTCTCTGGGTCAATATTTTCTACGGCAGTTTTCTCTTCAGCCTTTAGGTCTTGGGGTGCTTTAAGGGTCGGGCAGTCTTCTATTTCAGATTCTGGAATTTGAGCTTTTAAAGTAATCGACGTTTTTCTTTTAGGTTTAAAATTATCTCTCTCTTGAACTAGAGCCCCCAGATTTGCAGCTGAGTTCTTTTTGGATTCATTGAGGTATAATGTTGAGGTTTTACGTGACCGATTTTCTGCTAGATTAGTCATGGACGGTTTTTTAGAGTTTAAGTGGGAATTTTTGGCTGAGCCATCTCTTGAAGATAAACGGCTTTTCGATTGTCTGGACTGACTGTAGTATCCATCGTTAGCTCGAAGCATCATGGGTACACCTGGGTCGGTTATTTCATAACCTGGATTAACTGGGTCATCTTCATTGTAAATATACTGACTAGAAAATGCACTTAGGCTCTTAAACTTAGATAATTTACTAAAATAACCACTTTCTTTGTCCTTCTTATCATTTTCAATAGAAGTTAACAACTTTTCTTCATCTTGTTCCTTAGGTTTGGCAGTTTTGCAATGCCATTCAACGGGTTGCAGAAGCATTGCGCAAGCTATGGCATGTAATGAGAATCCAGTTATAATTAATATACATCCGTTTTCTCCATAAAGAGCGATCAGGCCAGTGATGATGTGCGGCCATAGCATGGGTCCGAGACCTGTAGTGGTCCAAGACAGGCCGGTGGCTAGCCGTCTCCTATCCTTCCAATATATATTTAAGGCCAAGGCATTGGCAGAGCTGCTTATTCCATACCCTGCACCTGAAACATGAATAAATATGTTTTAATCATATTAGCTAAGCATTTAAAAGGATACTTCGACTAACTAGAAATTCTCATAAAAATGGACAGATACGATTTAAGATACCGAACGTTTTCTTAACTACAAACCGTTTGTAGGGGCTTTTACATTTTAGGAGATTTTGTTCGTTTACCCCGACTCACATTATTCCATTGACGAATTAATACCTAAGTTACTTAAATGTTAGTTGAATGGTAGCTATGTACACCACATTTAAAGAACTGAGTCTAGGTCTAAGAACAGCTAGTTGTATATGTATAAAGTTTCCTATCATATCTACCTAGTCTATTTATTCGTTCTCTCATCGAAACATGCAATATCAATCCATTATCAAGTAATTGATGTAGTTAATCGCGTATACAGATTACAACATGTGATGGATATGAGATATCTTTGTTAAGGATTAATAGGAATATGCATTTATGACGCTAATATTAAGTGTACTGGGTGTAGTCACAATAAACAATTGTATTAATAGGCGATGATGGGCCAACTACTCGTAAACATAACTCATAAAAACACGAATGAAGCTAACACATACACATTCATATTTTGTAAGTATGTATTTGTTCATATGCCGTGTTTTATTGGTTCTTCTTTATATGTCTGTACGTGTTCTGGGGAGGGATTAGAATGGAGATTCTAGGTAAAACCATATTGCTATTAACATGCTGTCGTATAGTTAACGTTACGATAACTCTTATTTACAAGACAGTAATGCTAACATATCCAGTCCTATGATGTGCTAGAGTTTTGTTTCTCAATGTCATAATAAAATGCCGTTGTTTTTATTTATCTCGAAAGAAGCTTTATCTCGAGAGTTCAAAAGTAGTGTTTTTTTCTAGGAATAAAACCGAAAACAATACGGACATTGTCAACAAAATTAAACTGAACACAAGTCGTCTTTAATCACAATAATCATACTTTATCAAACAAATAAAAAACCAAAACGAGATAAAACATAATAAATACGTTTTAGCGTCCTTCGCAATGTAATCTACTGGTTAGCCGGTGGTCTTGTTACTAGGTAGTACTCTCTTAAATTTACGTCAATTATTCCCTATTACTATTACGTGTCTAAAGTTTTTGTGAACCAATGCTTATATTGCGTACATGTCAAAAAAAACGACACAAATTTAGCTCCGGACGATAACATTTCTCTCCCGCTCGCATCCGATTTCCACGGATCTTTGAATATTTTGTAGTTAAAAAAGTAGTTTTCTTTCCAAGACTTTTTTCTAGGAAAGGAAAACGTACAAACCTAGTTTTTATCTTATCTAAAACAAATTCAAAAATCTTGAAAGTCAGACTAGGTTTAAGAGAAGAGAAGCTGCACAACATTCTGTATGTTTTTTTTTTAACTTCACTATGCCTTTCATACTTGTCATACATCTGATAGTTCCATATTCATTGATTAGTAAAAGTGGTTTGCATTCCGCGTGCAGTCTAGAACGGCCACAGACCTAGGGTATATTAGCTGTGAGAACGGCATACTAATTCGGTCCTGCAGGTAGCAATCACAACCTCATTACTAAGAGGAGAAGATTGAATTTACTTTAGCAGGTGAATCTGAGATACTGTTTATTGGCTAAGAGGGCAGAATTGAAAACCGTATCAAATATGTTGAATGGTTTCACTAAGATAACATGATAATTTAAATGACTAATGACCAACTTACCATACAATATTGAAAATGACAAGAGGTACGTGATGAAATTGTATGAAAACGTGCAGGAGATCAAAGCCACGAACACAACTATCGCCCCAGTGAGCGACACTTGGCGGTACGTGAACGTTTTAAACACTGGGCCGTTGGCTAACCCTGAAAACAAAATAAAATAATTAGAAACTAGACACCCTGTAGAAACGTTTTATACTGAAGCAGAAGCTGGTTACAATTTTTGCTACAAATATCGTGCAAATTTATCTGTGACGTTAGAATGTGGATATGCATAGTTTGTAGACAAGAACAGTCCATAAATTAGTAAAATACTTAAGTATGAATAATATATGTACAGGGACGCAATTTTATTCTGTACAACGTAAATAGGTTAGTGAGTAAGTAGTAAATGTTTATTCATTGTAAACTGTGTACAAAGATGGAAAATGGTAAATGACATGGCTATCAACAGTGGTAATTGCAATGGTAATTGTTTTTGAAATATTATCCTAATGTTTTTAACTCCCGCCATTACCGTCAAGTACATTAGAACTATCGTAACGTTGACAATACGATAACGATGTATTAAAGTGATGCCGTGAGCAGCATAGTTTTACTGAACGGCCACTTACAGGAGGAAAGATATGAAAGTTAATGTTAAAAAGACTAGAAAAGTGTTGGTTGTGGAGAGAGGCGAAACTGTAACAGAATGTGGAATAATTATTGGAGATGAAAAATTTGAACAAGTGGTTGAGATTGTATATTTAGGTTCGATGTTTACGAGAGATGGAAAATTTGAGGGCGATATTGAAATAAAAGGAGAAGCCGTAAATATGATCAATGGGGCGTTACACTCAATCTTGGCAAACAAGATCATATCGAGCAAAGCTAGCCTTGCCATTGTTCAGGGAGCATTAACTCCAATATTGATGTACATGGGTGCGTATCGCAGGAGAGTGAAAGCTCGGTTAATGCTGTTGAAATGAGAGCTCTCAAAAGTATGTGTGGAGTTAGGAATATAAATGGAGTTAGAATTAGCGATATCCGAAACGATGTGCATTAAAAAAAGGTGTGGTCACAAAGATCGAAAAGGGTATGCTAAGATAGTTTGGCCATTTAGAAAGAATGGATAAAAGAAGGGTTACTAAAGAGGTATGGCGAGCTAGAGTGAATGGAGATGTTGGTAGGAGACGCCCTAGACGCACAGAGACCAGATTCGCGATGTACTGAATAAGGGCAAAATCTGAAGCACCTGAAACCGACGTACGTGCATGAAGGGGTTGATGAATATTATGGAATCGAAAGTTGTACAATTAGACCAGTGAACCTGGCGTTTCAGCCTCTGCCTAGCCCATTGGGAGAGAGGCGTGAAGGTATATATGTGTATGTAGTTTGACCGAGTAGAATAGAGCCCTTGATTACTGCATAATCATACGTCATTGTCGGATAAGTTCGTATTCGTTTAGCTTTCTCAAATAACTTATCGATAGGAAGTCTTGTACTATACTAAAACTCAAAGCAAGATAAAGACGACTTTTTATTAGCGAAAAAGATGTGTCATGGTTATTTACAACACCTGTATATCACTGTTTCACTGTCAAGTAGGTAGGTATCTACCCAAAGCATAGTTTACATTGGTAGTTGTGATTAAGTTGTCGCCTAATATAAGTATATATTTTTAGTCAGTGACACGTCACTGAGTCAGTGTCAAGAATCTACGAGAATACCCGTATCCTCAGTAACAGCACAAATTAAGTCACGATACCTACCTACGTGTTTTTTTAGTTAGACGGCACTGATTATGTAAACGGCACTTTAATTGTTTTAATTGCTAGGTGTCTGTCAGCCCTGACAAGAAGTCTATGGTTAAAACATTGCTGGAATGCTTCGTATATTATTAACAATGATTAATGCTCAAGAAACAAGGAGATACAAGTCAGCCGATAGACGATGGTTAACATACATACATAGGAGATCAATGCTACAATTCCATCTGGCTTGCAATTAGTTCTTTGTTTTAAAACGCATTGTTTTCAAGTGACTTTCAGCCCCCCATTTCACCATTCTAACGATGACAGGTGACAAGTGACAATTCGTCGTACGTTGCAAAGTTAATAAGTTTCGTATAAGCTGCGCCATGTACATCAAAATGTTATTTGTTACATCTAACAGCCAAGGTGGTGAAATAGGGGGCAGGTAAGTTAGAAAACCACCTAACTGAAATTGGAGCAGTGCAGAAGCAGCTTAGCGTTCAAATTTGCCAAGAGGTTTGCAGCAGCCGAGCTCCTCCTTCAGAGATTCCAGAAACGTCTGAGAAATTCGAGGTTATAAAAAATGGAATACTCAATGTGCCAGTATGGTATCAGGGACCATGCGAGGGCGTCACGCACCGACGCAGGAGTTCAGCGCCGAGTGCATATTGATGATGGTGGTGGTTTCCGAGCTGGTGATGCCCAGGCTGGCGAACTTGTCCCGAAAGAGGAGGCCAAACTGCTGCAGCATCGGCAGGGCTGCCAGCTGAGGATTAACAATTGTGATTATAGTGGCGGCTCTAAGGGGAAAACCCTCAAAACCGGAAAAAATATTAAGAGCGGTCTTAATATGACTAAAACTAAGTTTTAGCTCTGAGTGTTTGGGATACTAATTAGAGGAATCCGCACGGTAAAGAGTGGGATAAGTTTTTATCTTTCTACGAAAACCTAAATTATGATCAGATTACAATGCAGGTATATTAGAGCTAAGGGAATGTCCGTTCCCTTATATTTAAGCAGACAGACCGCGGACAGATTTTGGTAACTCCGGGGCTGAAATTGACACCTTAAGTAACCAAATCTAACCGTACATTGGATAAAGGTAATGACCGTTAAAAAATGCTCAGCCAAGACAGATATTTTTCAGAATTGAGAAATTTGATAAAAACCTGTAATGTTCGTTGTCAGACAAAACATTTTATATTTTTTTGCCTTGCTTGCGTTGCGAGTATACTTAGTAAGTGTTCGAAATTGACTGAATTCCAGACTGTATCTTATCTATCTCTGTACGTTGTGCCAAATTTCATTCGAATACGTTTAGCCGTTCTGGCGTGATTGAGTAACAACATCCAAGCTTTCGCATTTGTGTAATACTAAGGTTAGTAAGTAAGAATCAGAAATATTCCTTTTTATCCCGGAAAATTGGACAGTTCCCAAGAGAATAGCGATAAACGACTTCTATGTGGAAGGAGTCGCGCGTTTAAGCTAGTTTATGAATATATGTAACTAACTTTTAATTTTGTGATGTCAGAATGATGTTTATCCGAATCTACACTTTAATACGAGTATAAAGAGGAAAGATTTGAATTTTGTATGTTTTTGTATGTTTTTAACGAATAAACTCAAACACTACTGGAAGTATCCCGTATACCTTAGTAACATAGGCTATGTTTTTATTTAGCGGACGGAGTCCCGGACAACTGCTAGTAATATCATAATGAGGAAAGATTTGTATTTTTGTATACTTATTTGTAACGAATAAACTCAAAAACTACAGATCCGATTTGAAAAAATATTTCACCGTTAAGGATAAATTTGCTGCACTAAGGCTTTCTTGCAAATATCTGTGACTACTTTGTGTAATTTATTAATGTAGGTACGTCGACCAAGAAACACCTTTACCGCATTTCGACTGTATTTATATGACGTTAAGATCTTAACACGATGAAGAACTGTCTTGGTTACCTATAAAATAAAGAGCTTAAGCTACATTAATTTATTATAAAACTCAAAAGACAACGAGAGGGTTAAGTTGACTGTCATTATTCTTCATTCATTGTACCCTTTGTACCTAACCGATACGGTGCTTCCTTGTATTACGCATACGTGATCTTGTTGTTCTTGAGTATTTTCCGTTCATGACAGTAAACGCGGTAACACTCCATCAAGTATTAACAACGACACTGCCATTAAAACACGTTTTACTATTAACACTAATGACTATGACTTTACTTAACTAATTACAATAGCCAAGTTGAAGTTTCAAATACACCGTGGGCCCGAATAACCCGACCAATTTTAACAATCGATACTAGAGCCTATTTGTAGAATATAATGGGTATAATATGTAGTCCAATAACGCATAATTTCCGAGATTTTCATTATTTAAAAAACAATTCCATAGTTAATTTAATTTGAACTCTGTCACCTTAACCTAAAGCATTATTTAATAAGAAATTGATTAATTAATTTATGTTGTATGTGGATGATATTGCTACTTACAACATGAATCTTTCTTAGTAAATAATGCTTTAGGTTAAGGTGACAGAGTTCAAATTTAATTAACTATGGAATTGATTTTTAAATAATAAAAATCTCGGAAATTATGCGTTATTGGACTACATATTATACCCATTATATTCTACAAATAGGCTCAAGTATCGATTGTTAAAATTGGTCGGGTTATTCGGGCCCACGGTGTATAAGCAGAAAGAAGAAGAATTCCATTCCATTGATCTTCCCGCCTCCGTCTCCATATCAGCTTCAGCCTTCAAGGAATTGTTTAATCCATTCCGTGTTGTGAAGTCACTCCGTTTTAGTAAAGTAACCAATCGCGTCACTGGTAGTTTGACGGGATAAGACGGGATACGAAGAGTCACGTGATCTACCTGTGACGCGATTGGTTTAAAAACGAAACGCATAGAAACGCTAGTCAGCGTATGCATTTTGGCTAGGGCTTCTGGTTTATTTAGGACTTGGCATAAGCGCGTGGAGCACAGCTCAACTGCTTCTGTTTAGTCCACGAGAGAAAATATACTCTTTTGCCGAACAAATTGTCCTCGCGTGTGATATCCATGGAATTTTTACTCTATAAGTCCATGGGAGTGTCTATAAATACCTAAACCGAAATTTGCGAAATACGCCTTGAAATTAGTGAAAGCCATTACTTAATTATAATTAGAATTAGAAGGTTATTGAGATTCCCTATAACTATTTATTTAGTGCTCTTAATATTTTGTGTACTATGTCGTCTGTATTTTTGTTTAAATTGTTAATTAAGCCATCAGCCATCTTCAGCCAGGCCCGCAGTTCCGGTTTATAATGCCCGGTTGCTAGTACGAGTATATAAAGAAATAATTTGTTTGCCCTACTGAACTAAGCAAAAGAGGGTAATGTTGTAATCGAGACTTTCTTGCACAATTTAGTTCATTTGATATGTTTTGGGTTTATCATAAATAGAGCTCTAAATCGACGAATTAGTGCAGCGTCTACAAACTGAGGTTGTTAATTTGGTATTCTAGCCGGTTTTTTAACCTGTATTTGATTTTTTTATTAGGCATTTAGTAGTTAACGCCGACACCAATGTGCTATTATTCAAATCATAATAACTTTTGACTGACACGGCTACACGTCTTGTCGTTCCCCACTGAAACTAATTATAAACTCACATTTGAAAATCCCGCAGCAATTATGATCATCCACCCCCACCCACCATCCGGGGGGATAAAATCACCTTCCATTTTCACTTTAGTTTTTATCTCTTTTGGTTTTGCCATCGTTGTCATTCACATTAAAAAAATATGTACAAAAAATATATTAGGTGTAATATTTCAACACAGTGCAGTCCAGACTTTGATACGCTACGAACAAAACTGATAACTTTTTATTGCTGTAGCAGCTCATAAAGAACGTACATACCGGCGCGGCACCAGATATATACTCGTATATTGCTGTGTAGGTAGGTACATTAGTGAGCATGTGATGTGTACAACGTAAGGGCCCGGCGATTATTTCTCACTGAACAATCATCGCCTTTATCCTGCACGAACGAACGGCTACTTCGTATCAAGTATTTAAGTAATATCATTCATTCTTATTCAGACTATTTTGCCGAGACAGCACACTTATATGTAGCAATAATTGGAAAAAATCCGGATCGAACCGCAAACGTGGCCAACTTGAACGTATTTGTTTACAAAACATTGACAACATAAAATCTGAAACGAATGGGTTATCAGTAATATACACGAATTATCTAAAGGATGCTACACTGTGCACTGATTCGCGGCGTGCTAGGGTCCTAAGGAGTATGCGTATGGCTTTTCAGAATGACACAAAAGAATTATTGTGTAGTTGAAATTTAACTAAGCCTGGGATTCTCTGTGGTGACCTAAAAGTGGCCAATGAGCAATTGAACATGGAAATTTGACAGGTTAGTTAGAGTTAGCGGCAATTTTGAAACTAGTTAGTTTAGTTGGCTGGGCTTATATAGTTTTTTTTCTTATTCGCACACGTTATCTTTAATAACGTAGGTAAATACTGAATAAGTCTTGCTGTCTCAATATTCATATTGTTATTATAGATATCTATAGGTAGTATATAGAAAATTTCCACTATAAACTGACACTCACTAAATACGCGAATGCATACTTAGTGCTTGTCAGTTTATACTGGACATTATACAATATACGAGGTTGAGTCACAGAACCGTCGAATTGTATTCCATCCCTAATTTTTGACTTAGTTTAACGTGTGCAGATGACGGTTATTCATTCTAATCTGTCAAAAAAACGAAGTAAAGACTGCATTGTTGGAAATTTATAATGCCTCGTGGGCCTTCCGCGTCAATTTTCGTTAGGTAGTTCGAAAAGGTATCTTACGTCGGTCAACTAAAGTCAAAAGTCAGTTTGACAAATGTCTTAAATTTAGGACGTTGGGCCTTACGAGGTTAATGACTGGCGAAATGAAAAAATATGTACAATCAAAGTCATAAATATGTATACGTTCTCGAGGCTTTAAAAATATCTATACGCCCCTAAGCCTGTGATAATAAGGTCTATGTATACATCTATTTTGAGCGATGGCCGTATAGATATTATATGTTAGTGCTTTTAACAGTAGGTACCTATGATTGACGTGTCAATTCCATATACACTCAGGAGCAAAAATACCGGGTCAGGGTGCGTTTTTCATACAAACGAGACTATTTCGAAGCCTTGGTTCCTCGTCAGGGGTTGTTTTGAGTGAGGTTTAATGGTGGATACTCCAAGGTTCAATAAGGGAGGTCAAAAGTTCTTAAGATACCTAACTGATCGCACAATCAGTTTACACCACAGCGAGAGAGTTTGGGTCAACATTTGGATTTCCTTACATTTTATGGCCATTTTAGATGTTTTTCTGAACAGGCACTATTCCGGCGTTAACCGCAGATTCATTTAGTTGGGTATCCTAGGCACTCTGGAACACCTGTATCGATGCTCGGGGTATTCATCATCAGATTTCACTAAAAGCATTCCCTGGCGAGGAACCAAGGCTTCGAAATAGCCTCTTTAGTATGAAAAACGCACTCTGACCCGGTATTTTTGCTCCTGAGTGTAGTTTGACAAAACTTAACAGTTGTTAGCTTAGGTGATAAGTTTCCATTGATGTTTTCCAAAATGACTCCATGTGAAAAAATAAAATAATAACTACGCAACAGCAGGTGCATTGTCTGGAATTCGGCAAGACTAGGCTTGTTTCTTGATTCTGAACCTGCTTCTAAATCACACATTTCTGCTATTTAGAGCGGGCACAATATGGGCACCGTGTTAGAACAATCGCGATATAGCAACACAAGTAATGTACCTGGCTATGTTGCAGAGAACCACTCACCATTTAGCACCATTCGTTATTAGGTTTGTAAGCACCATGACTGAAATAGTAGATTGATAACCAAGGGTTGAAAGTGACCCATTTCACCCGAGATATTTCTGGCGCTCGAACGAAGTGAGAGCGCCAATAGTTCGAGGGGAAATGGGTAATTTCACCCGAGTTAGACACTCTACTTTTCATTTCGACTGTAAGGAAAAAAGACACGGTACACCTAAATATATTTAATCTCGTTTCCCGCTTTATCTATTGAAAACTTTTTTTTTCTAGATTCATAAAAAAGTTAAAATACACATGCTGTCAACATTAGAAAAGTTAAATCGAGTTGGTCACGGCCAAGGAGCATGACTTCCATCTCATTCTTACCCTAACTAAAGAAAGAGATGGAATATATTTGTGACGTAATAAAGGTCAAATTTCTTGTTTCGAACGGATGTTCGGTGTTCAACCTCCTTGTTGTATAATAAGCTCCTTGGTCGTGACCAACTCGATTAAACTTTTCTAATGTTGGCAGTAGTGTATTTTCTAGATGGCCATGCCGAAACGTAAAAGAAAAAGTGTCATGCTATGCTATCACGGCATTATGGCGGGCAGCATAATAGAGGAATAATTTTAAATGTTGATTTTCTGTAATTGCGAAAAAAATAGACCAGTCTTAAAATGATTTTCATATGAACCTATAGGCCGTAATAAATACATCGTTTAACGTATAGCCGAGTTTAGATATATGAAAATCTATTATGTTTATAATATGACGTAGCTCAATTATCTTAGACTCCGTGGCCAATCGTAACTATTAAAAAAAAATTACTTTCCACCCTAGAGATGAAAACGCAATTTTCCACCCGGCTATCCACCCATTCAAATTAAACTTTCCGAACAGGAGAGATGAAATAGTAGATTGATAACCAAGGGTTGAAAGTGACCCATTTCACCCGAGATATTTCTGGCGCTCGAACGAAGTGAGAGCGCCAATAGTTCGAGGGGAAATGGGTAATTTCACCCGAGTTAGACACTCTACTTTTCATTTCGACTGTAAGGAAAAAAGACACGGTACACCTAAATATATTTAATCTCGTTTCCCGCTTTATCTATTGAAAACTTTTTTTTTCTAGATTCATAAAAAAGTTAAAATACACATGCTGTCAACATTAGAAAAGTTAAATCGAGTTGGTCACGGCCAAGGAGCATGACTTCCATCTCATTCTTACCCTAACTAAAGAAAGAGATGGAATATATTTGTGACGTAATAAAGGTCAAATTTCTTGTTTCGAACGGATGTTCGGTGTTCAACCTCCTTGTTGTATAATAAGCTCCTTGGTCGTGACCAACTCGATTAAACTTTTCTAATGTTGGCAGTAGTGTATTTTCTAGATGGCCATGCCGAAACGTAAAAGAAAAAGTGTCATGCTATGCTATCACGGCATTATGGCGGGCAGCATAATAGAGGAATAATTTTAAATGTTGATTTTCTGTAATTGCGAAAAAAATAGACCAGTCTTAAAATGATTTTCATATGAACCTATAGGCCGTAATAAATACATCGTTTAACGTATAGCCGAGTTTAGATATATGAAAATCTATTATGTTTATAATATGACGTAGCTCAATTATCTTAGACTCCGTGGCCAATCGTAACTATTAAAAAAAAATTACTTTCCACCCTAGAGATGAAAACGCAATTTTCCACCCGGCTATCCACCCATTCAAATTAAACTTTCCGAACAGGAGAGATGAAAACTTATTCTACAGTGCTGAAACAGCATGACAAAAACGTCAATACTCGTAGAGACCGCTGGGAGTTGCGCGGTTACGAATATTAAAATTAGTTTCTGGATCATGACGTATACAGTATGAATTTAAATTAAGTAACCGTAGTTATAAGCACTGTACATAGGTATGGTAAAAATGTAACAATTACACTTGATAATATAGCGTTTCTCGAGCAGCAGTGTAATGCAAAGTTTTGTTTGACACTTTTGAGAAGCAGACTTAGTTTCATTTTACTTTTTTATGTTCACGCTATTTACTGATAGTAGTTGTTAAACTGTTACCGATACATTGCGTACCGAATTAAATTGTTTTTTTAACAAGACATAAGTATTAATTTATGTTCATTAGGGCTTATACTTTAAGCCCTTAAAATGTATATTCGTATGGTAGACACGCATTATTTATGTTACATACAGAAAAAGGCGTAAGTACCCAGTATAAATGAAAGGTCAACTGACCCTAGGACCGTCAAATAGAAGATGTAGGTCCTGGCCCCTGGGATGCATAGAATTTAAGCTACTTTTGTTTACAAGTTTGTTACTTCGTTACCCAACTTGTTCCCCAAAGACAATGAATGAAATCGGGTTTCAAGTGTTGCAGGTTTTATGGGTTCCGTACCAAATACTGATAAACCGTAGCCCTTTTAAAGACATTGTATTTCTCCGTCCGCAAGTCGGTTTTTCTCTAAAATGGCTAAAGCTATTGAATATTTGTAGTATTTAATGGTCCGAACAAAACTCTCTTGCTATCAACACCAACTATTTCAATTATTTATTTGAGCAGCGAATAAGTTCCTGAAAGAAATAACTATGGTAGCTCTTAAGTTAATAGTTATTTGTTCAACAAGAGAGCAAAGTTGGTTTTTGCTACGAGTGATGATTTTGAATCCCGAGCGTAGCGAGGGATTCAAAGATACGAGATGTAAAAAACTTTGGTCTCGTGTGAGACATACCTACAACTTTTCACCTCAGCAGCGAGAACAACACAGCGTGAAGCTGGCAGGGCCAACGCACGTCTTCCGTTGTGACCATTTGGTGAATACACGACTAAATAACGACACGATCGCATATTTATCCATCACAAGCATTTTTGCAAAATACTAATAAAATAAAAAGTGGAAAAAATAAACATGAAACAGATAAAACCTGTCACTCAACTTGATAATGCCGTAGTGCAAACACAACTTTATACAGCTTTATGTAGTCTGTGGCTTTAAAAAAAACCTAACTAGGCTTTGTCTATATTTTTGAAATGCGTTCTGAAACTGCCCCCACGGTTTATGTCACGAAATTAAAGATTGTTAAAACGATAACAAAGTTATGTATACATGATAAACTTCTTATTGTTCATTAATTTTGTCTTCAAAACATTAAATAAAAGAAATGATTGTACCTACTGTATAAAATAGTTATAATAAACACATTTCAAACTTTAACAGATAGTTTTATTTGGAATTTTACGGTTATGTGTGCATCCGAACGTGCGTTTCTTTTTGGGCCTACTAGGTACCTATGTGTGGAATTTGAAAATCGAACTTCGAATCAAGTGACAGAACAAAGTGAAGTTCAATTTTTTCGAATGTTGTGAGTAGCCCCAGCACTGCTCACGGCATTAAAAAATAATAATTAAAAAGCTACGTTGCCTCTCGCTCGCAGCAAAATTGAATTTTGCTCACTGTTTTTAAGCAGCAAAACCTGCTTGTTTGAGCTGCTGAGGTGAAAATAATACTTTTATAATATTTGATATTTTAGATGTGAATTTAAAAATATCTAAATGTTACATAGAGTTATATTAACATAACAAGAAAGATAAAGTAATTGCTGCAACACTTCTGGTTTTTTAAGAAACTGATATAACCTGTTATACGGTAAACTTTGGATCGAGGTTGGTAAAATAGTCTGTCTTTGAAGAATCAAACAGTACCAAAATAGTAAGTTATAGCTTCTGTACATACTTCAAAGAGCGGTAGATACGAGTATGTGCCTCTCAATCTCAAATCGTTATAGTGGGGCTTGGGGGACAAAGACAGCAAGCAGCAGCAGGACTTTACCCGCGACGTGTAGCAGGTGCGGAACCTTTGGCGCTCGAGTCAGACTCACACTTGACTGGTTATTTAGCCTTATCGACGCCATGCACGTTTAAGTTGTTTGGTTGTTTATCAATAAATAGCGAGTAATCGGCGGGTAACGTCTGAAGCATCAGCTACAGACGGCGTGATGTCTAATATTCGTAAAAATATTCATCATAATGAGGTCATGAGTAATCACAACGTGTGTCGCTGACGTGCCCAGCCATGTACAGATGATATCATATGATATGATATGACCATGGCCATTCTCGTAGCTGGGTTAGGCAAAACATTACCATTGTGGAATTATCTCGAAACGGTAATCACAAAAATTTTGACGCATGCTAAGTAAGCCTACATATTTCTGAACACCTTGTAGTCAAACGCGATAGTTCCTACCTATATCTATATTCGTACTCTTAACAATGAAGTTGTTTTCTGTTTGCTTAACAGTTCCACGGTGTGTGTAAAGCGTAAGATTAGAAAAACCTTAAAAGGTTGGATAGTTTGGCTTGTAACTTGCTTAAGACATTTATTAAAGGTTTATAGCCGTATATTAGATACCTACTAATGTTAATCTATGATTTTCCTTGTGTGCAGTTGGTAAGTGGGTGACTAAACCTATACATGTATTTAAATAGCTCAGGATATTAATCTTGATTAATAGCGTAATCTATCCTTGTAGATGAAGAACACAAATGTCTGTAGCATTCTACGTATAGAATCCGAAAGTAGGTACGTCTACATCGATGATGCGGTTCTCCTAGGATAGTAGTGGTCCCGCCACGATGTTAGCAGTCCCTGGTTCGATTCCTGGCAATTCGACGTATGTGATGAATAATATCATTTTACGATTTTAAGTAAGTAGTATTTGTCTCAGGTTTGTACCTCATTTGTTTGTGCATCATTGGATTGTTCCAATGGTTGTTATTTTTAATGGAATTTTATTATATTTAACAAAAAAATATAGTAATCGTTTTCATCATGTCAGCCGAAAGGCGTCCACTGCCGGACATAGGCCTCCCCCAAGGCTTTCCACTCAGACCGGTCTTGTGCTTTTCGCATCCACCAAAACTTTAAAAAACTTTATTAGACCATTGGTTCAAAAAATAACTTTTTTTTAAAGCAAAATAGTTACAAAAGTATGGAAACCAAATACATGCTACAGCTTTTCACTAACTGTGTACCTATAAGCTTGGCCACGTAAGGTACACACACAGTATGTATATCGCTGTATTATACTACCCATAGTACATACAAATGGGACGATTAAGTCGTTCCTTAGGGCGCGTTGTTTGATTAGCAGTTACTGAACTAATCTTTAAAAATCATATCCAATTGTTAAATCTGAACTAATTGTTAAATCCAAACTAAAACTAAACCATTACTTCTGTTAACTACTGACCAAAAAATCGGAGCCTTAGGTTTTTCATACACCAGGTTTGAAAAAGGAACCAGTTAAGTAATTGTCTCTTTAATGTACCTACGGTGGAAAGCCTTATTTAGGGAGTAGATAAATTAAAAAAGGAATTTTTTGGTGAGTCTAAATTTGATTATAAATCTGCCAGTGGATACATTTAATTATGACGTACCTACGCACCTGACGCTAATTCCTTTGTTAGTTATTGTCTAGATAAATAAAACAGAGTGACTAACAGAACAATTCATGCCCACCCAGCGTGATTCCGTAGAAAAAGATATAGACCAGTTAATATTTATATTAGACCTATGCATGATGTTGTATTTGAATAAGCAATCTTATTTCATATTGTAAATAGTAATTTAGCTCGAGCGATAAAAAGATTAACTGTGTAATCTGAAAAGATCAAATAAAATAGGTTAAGGAGACGATTTTTTGACGTCGATTTAGTTATAATGTTACGTTAAATGTATGATTAAATAAATAAAAGTAAATAAATAAATATCAGGGGACAATATCACACCAATTGACCTAGTACTAAAATAGGTCTAGACTTGTGATATGGGTACTAGACAACGATATAAATTCAAAAATCAAAATCGAAATATTTTTATTGCATGACTGTAGGTACCAAGTATAATAATATTATACAGGTGTTAAATACATTTGTGTGTGCACCACTACAGTCTGCCATAATTATGGTGTACAATAATTGACATAAGTCAATAAACAAACGGGTAGTTTAAAAAAAACGAATTTATAACAATATTATTACTTAATTAAGCTACATTTAGTAGGTAATATTAATATTATAAGGAAATAATGCAAGAGAGAAGAAAAGAAAAGTGACTAAAAAAAAACAAGGACATTTTCTGTAGTACCTAACTCTACTCGTTACTAAGACTACTTACATACTAAACCACACGCCACCAGCTTTACATCCTTTGTATTTACAAATTTGTCTCGTATAATAATATATTTTTAATCACAAAAAAATATTAATAATTGCTAATCTAAATAGGTAAGTAGGTAAAATAATAACGTAAAAGTCTATAGTAATAATAATAGTAGGTAATAGTGTATAGGCATCCGCTGTTTTCAAAAAAGTCTTTTTAATGATGAAATTGTTTTTTTTAAAGGCAATTCATCAAACAATTCTTAAATTTATACAATTCATACGATTTAAAACTATCTGGAAACATTAAAAATTTGGATGGACATGTAGTAGGTACCTACATGCTTTTCGAATAAAGGGTGGTGCGGTGACTAGAATTATAAACTAATTTATAAATACTTATATAGATAAATATATAGAAATAAATGGAAAACATCCATGACTGTGGAACAATATATTCGCGCTCATCACACAAATATTTGCCCTTACCGGGATTTGAACCCAGGACCGCTAGTTTCGTAGGCAGGGTCACTACCAACAAGGCCAGCGCATCAAATTAATTCAATATAGATACTTACTTATATATAACATCAAATTACTGAAAATACTAAAATCGCTAAAATCGGTAAAATCGCTATATTATGTATGCTGTGTATTTGAGGAGTTCCCTCCATTCCTCGAATCCCCTCATCAGGATACCTATTCAGTGACAGTGGGACTATCTCTGAAGTACTTAATTCCTATCAAAACGAAAAAATATTTTTCAAAATCTAGAGCGTACCTATGCTTTATGTATACAGGATGGCAGGAAATTCGCCGTATTCCTTGAAAGGGGTTGTTCTAGAGCTCATTTGTAATGATTTAAGTCCAGTCAACCTGGGGTCAAAAACTCATTGGTTTTCGAGTTATTCACGTTTTTAGATATATTTTTTAAATACCCTCTTTTCGACCTAAAACTAGTAATTTTGTAAAAACTTCGTCATTTAGAAATAAAAAAAAGTATTTATCGAATAGCCAATGAACCAGTAGGTAATTACGAAAGAAGATTTTTCGAAGTCGGTTAAAAACACGTGGTTACCAAAGCTATTGTAGATCTACTAGCGCCTGCTAGTGGTAGTTGAAAGAACTAACTACTCGTTGCAACGCCATTTAAGGTAGCCTCACACTTAATGTTGTACTTGAAGATTTGGTAGTTATGCTACGACTGTTTGTTAAAATTATTACACTATTTACATTTGAACAAATCACCCAACGGTTACGATTGAAACTTTTCAACAAATATTAAGTACCGTCAAAATCTTGCACGGTTCTCAACCCACGGATTTTATACCTACTGTCTGAACTGGAAAGTAACGTACGAAAAAGGTAAAAATAAACATCTCGAATTAAATTTGTGTCGGTAGCCCTAAAATATTTTATGGTCCTTGTGCATATGCAACATGCTATACTGATTCTGCATACTTCTTTTTTTCCTTCTCTGTGGTAGTGTGGCTATATCATACTTTTTTTTGATGTATTATGCGGATGATATTTTTCCGACGTTTTTGTTAAATCTGTGGGACCATCCATCCGAGAGCAGTCGAGTATACCTTCCTTATTTCTTTACTTTATATACGTTTCGAAAACGTTTGGGAATACAAATTTAGAAAGGGTCCTTGTGCATGTGCAACATGCTTTACTGATTCTGTGTAGAAAAGGTTATTTTATCTACTTACAATATTTTCCTTCTCTGTGGTAGTGTGGCCGTATCAATCATATTCTATTTTTTATGTGTGGTGCGTGTCATTTTTGTTCAATCTGTGGGACTATACGTCCGAGAGCGGTAGTTAAGAGTACACCTTCTTTCTTTATTTTATTTAAGTTTCGGTAACGTTTGGGACAATTTTTTATGTCTTTCGTTTTAAATTCATGTAATTTTATTATTAATCACCGAATTTTTTAGGTGTTCAGATATTACGTTATTGTTTAATTGTTGAAAAGTTTGAATAAAGTAAATTATTCATTCTTTGTCTACTTTACCGTGTACTAGAATAGAAAGTGAAGAAGATTCAAGATAAATTAAAGGATACTATGACATGCTCGTAGAAGAAGCTTCTTGGTGCAAACTATTAAAACGGTGAGTTATTTTAACGTACTCAAAACAATGGACGACGAAAGCTCGGCTCAAGTTTCCAATTCAAAACAAGTTGATAAGTTTTTGTTCTAGCCAAAACAATAGAACATCATAACTATCAACAACTCCAGTACTTGCATTCATTCTGTGTCATAAAACTATTTAGTATCTATTGTTTTCTCGGTATTATCATTGAAAACGAAATAAAAGTTACACTTGAACCAATATACCGTCATTATTGTGAAATATATAAGTTAGTTATTTGGTTCGTTTGGAGTTTTATTAACAAGTTTCGTAATTAATCAGCCTAACCCTTTTACGATTTAGTAAAGTAATGAATAAATATTTAATTATTGCCCATTACTCCATACATTGTGATTATCTTGCTATTTTGTGATAGCCATAAAAGTTTTTCACCGCCACAGACCTACTACTATCAGGAAAAGCTAATTAGTTTTATATTAAGGTTCCATATGGACATTGCATTCAAATGATCCACAGAATATCTACGCGAATATAGTAAGGGTATATGTGCGTGTTTGTAGTTGGTTTCTGGTTGGTTGGTTGGACAAATTCTATTCAAAGAAAGCTTAAACTTTAGCATTAATGCAGTTAGTCCAGTTGGTAGAGACCCTACCTATGTAGTTAGTGGTGGCTGGTTTGGCTCCTCCGTGAGGGAAAATATTAGTGTGAGAAGAGGGAATATTTGTTCCAAAATATTGGATGATAAAAGATAAAAAAAGATAAAAGATAAAAGATGTTTATTCAGTAATTAGGCCGCACGGGCACTTTTACACGTCAAAATCTACCAGCACTTCGCAAGAGACCACTGCTGAGAAGAAACGCCGCGATGTTGGAGAACCCACGAATTTTCCTTAGACAAAATATTTGAATGTGGAAACTGGGACTGAAATATTGTTTTGTGTGCGATTTTCCTATCCTATTCGATAGTTGTTTATTTTTGGCTGTAATGGATTTTGTTATATTGCGACCAGCACATAGTGTGAATATGCCTTAAATGAGAAAAATTATAAATTAGTGGGGCAAAATGTATCCTTTGGCATTCTGAACAGAATGATATGAATGAAAGTAGCTTAAAGAAAATCTGCTGTAAAAAAAACAAATTAGTAGTGCTAGAGATGATTGCAAATTATATTTCCATGATTAGACAAACATTTAACACACCCCTAGTATTTTAATGTTTTTCTTAAATAATATAAAGACCCCACCGGGGTTCCCAAAAATATACTATATGTATAGTTTTATATATAACACCTTCCTGTTATGATTCACTGGAATGTTTCTGTAGTAAGCAATAGTATTTATATGGTCAGTGAGTCATCCTATTTAGACCCAGCATTTTTTTTAAATGTGCATATAACTTTCCCATGTTGTCAGTTAATTTTGTAAATATTATACCTACAGTTCATCTGAATCTCAGATACGGCTCCAACCATTTTCATGCAATTTTGTATGCAGGGGGTTTCGGGGGCGATAAATCCATCTAGCTAGGTTTCATTTTTATTAACATTACCAAAAATACTGAGCTAAACTCGGTCATCCGGTACTTTATGTGTATTTGAGTTTGAAATAAAAAATAAAACAAAAATTGACTTTGTTGTTCCATTTTATATTACGATTAGTTGGAAGTTAAATAAAACAACTGATTGCCATTTCCATAAAAAAATCGATAATGTTTTTCTCCCGTTAATCCTTGTCTAATTTCTACGATTTTTGATTATGTTGTAGATATTATAGAAACAAGGTGTAAGACAAAGGAAAAAAAGGGTAATGTACAAACCTGGTCTTCTTAGCCTGTCGATGGCACGTCATATTATATGAGCTGACCCGTATTTTCTTTGGCCCTGAAAAGGGCAGTTGACACGCAAACCTAGTTTTTCCATAATAAAAAAAATAACTGAAAAATATAAAAAAATCGTGTAAATCGGACTTGATTTCTACCCTGGCTAATCCAATAGGCCGTATTTCAGATACAATTCCTGTAGCAATATCTACCTTATTACCTACTAAAAGAAGAGAATTACAACTGCTTTGGTAATTAAATTTGGGATACTGCTTATTCGCTTAGGAGGGCTCCTAAGCGAATAACTTTAAGCAACTTTAAGGGGTGAGAATCGTTATCGCCCTGAGAGAAATTTACGTTTTTTTTTTACAGTTATGCGATTTGAGCGTCGGTTCACAATCCTCTTGAGCAATCACTCAAGTTGAGTAACTTTCCTGTATAGAATAATAAACAAAAATCATCCTGTTTGATATTCACAACATTAAGGCATTTGCCAAGACTTCCATCACTTAAATAGACTAACAATTTTGAACCGATCAAGTCGCCCCACTATTTTGGGAACTTACTTTCCCTAGGTATTAAGTATTTTATGAGTGTCAGAATTTAGCTGTATTGCAACTAAAACTACAGAGTTACCTCGAGCGCATTATTGAGGCGAACCAGAGGGCAGAACGTTCCGTGTATAACATCATACTTTACCTTTCACGTTTTAGCTTAAAAGGTCGGGAGTTCTGTATGGTTTAAGGGTAAAGCACTAAATTCGAAACTGTCCCATTCGTTTCACACTGTACGCTCATGATTTCATACCTAACTCCAAACGTGATTTTCGATTGAAGACTTTATTTTGTTAAATTGCCCAAGTTTATACTTAACCTAACGTACATACCTAAAGTAACTAAAAAAAATCGGACCAATTAATGTAGGTACGTATGGAAATAATACTGAATTTTAAGGTGTTCCCCTCACTGCCTTCTTGTCTCCATAAAAATATGAAGCTATAAGAGCTCTTCAGCATTTCAATATATGTACCTACCTACCTCCTGGATGGATACCAAACCAATTAACGACTTGGCACCGCTCGACACCTAGCAAAAGGGCAAGGTTAAATTAAGTTTTCTACTAATTGGTGTCACTTTCCCAAATATCCAATTCAATCGATATGTACGATCTAAAGGGCTAAAGAAACTTTTCAACTGCCCTCAAGAAGTTTGGGCCGTAATCTTGCGAACATCTCACCAGTACAAAGTGTCTACATGCCTTTCGAACTCAACGTGTGATTGCTTTAAGCCTTAAATCACCTTAAAGTTCAAGGTTAAGGTCTCAGTCAGGTCCGCTATTATTCCTGATAGGTATAATCCCGCGATCCTGACCTGAACTATTTAGTTGTTTATAGTAATTGTTGATTCCTTTTGGTTATTTGAAGTATAAGGTAGGTTCGCTAGCACTACCCTATGAGAGACGATAAATATTATAGGTACCACTCCTGACGCTTTTGACGCTTTTGCGGGTGGTGCGACCTTGTGCAGGGTCCGTCCGGATCGCTACCACCATCTTATCCATTAACCTACCGCCAAACAGCAGTGTTCACATTGTTGTGTTCCGGTTTGGGGATAAGACGGCCGGTGTAATGAAGAGCAAAGAGGCATTCCATCTTAGTCCTCAGGGTTGGCAACGCATTTGCAGTCTTAAGCTTACAGTCTTTGAATGCGAATGTCTATGGGTCACAGTTTCCACTTACCATCAGGTGGCCTGTGTGCTCGTTTGCCTTCTCTATGCCATAAAAAAAATAAAAAAATAAAAATAACGATCTTGCATAGGCCAGTAGGTTTAAAGTACTTTTTATTCTACTAATGATTGATGATGTTAAGAGGATGTTTGTGCTAATTCAATTAACCATTGACGGCTAAACGGATTTGTAAAAATCGACACACGTATAAGTCCATGTGCTGGATTATTACAATGCTTTTGTCCCAAAAAATGTATGGTCCACGACTTCTCGAGGAAATATGTACAAATAGGGGTACGTGGATCAAGTAGCTATTGGAATTATAAAAAAAACGATTGTGGCTAATATTCCAGGAATTATTTTAATATTTATCTATAACATCTCAGTATTTAGTATAGTTATAAGTATTTGGCGCCTCGCATAAAAATACACGTTTAGCTTCGCACGTACAAAAACATATGTACGTTCATTGTCACGAGCCAATTGAAAAGGACGTTTGTTGCCGCCGCTACACTCCCATTAATTGTGTCTATTGTTGAGCCGTAAAACAGGCATGTGACACAAATAAAATAAAAACATTTAAACAAAACAAAAACAGTTAACTAGCTTTTTAGCTATGTCTATACTCTTAGATCTTTATTAGATTAGTGCGTATAGAATTAGCCGTGCCGGCAGTTCTGCACAAGTCGCACGACAACTGCGATTTATAGCGAAATGGGCTATCTAGTGTAGTCCTCTACTTATTTGGTTCTCTGCCGATTCGCCAAACAACGTTTCCCAAACTGATTCATTTCTAACCTAACCTGACCTACCTATAGGTTTCTACACGATGGTCCTGAAGTAAATCCTGAAATATTTGCAGTTTTAGAAAAAAAAGCATTTGCCCAAATGAAACAGTTGGGAAAGGAATCAGTTTTGGAAACGTTGTTGGCAAAATGAAAGGACACCCTCTATTTATATCTACATAGATTCTTCTAAGGTCAATTATTCCAGTTTTAGTAGCTATTTTCATAATACTGACTTTTCCTATCCTAATTCATTAATTATGGAAGAAAGCAAGAAAGAAAATATGTTTATTTGGCAGGCATTTTACACTAGTATACAGATACATAAGATTAGGGTAATAAAGGTAAATCTAAAACTATAAACTAAGATTAAAAAAGCCTACCAAAATGGTCTTCACTCAGCTAATGTGCTAAAACGTTGGGAAACGTTTCGTCACGCTGGTTTTCAGTGAAGCCAGAAATTATGTACGTATTTTGACCGACAACGGGAAATTATTTCAGTATAATTACAATCTAGGTCCAGGAGTCTACCTCAAAAAATCATACTTTAGCTCGATTCTTAACTATCTAGATAACGAGAATGTTTATTGTTTACTACTTAATGAACTCTTCTATGTCTCTACATAATATGATCCGTGAATTTTCGTACATCTTTCATAAGGTATTAGGTATTCATCGTAAATCTTATGAGGCGTAGGCTGTACGAGGTTGCCCGCACGAAGACTATTGTCTATGACGTCATTGCATGTATAAGGTATCTTGCTTGCCCCATAAATCCAGTAGCTGGGAGAATATTGGATATTTAAGATCTCCATCGCAGACGCGCCTCGAACAAATTTAAAGAAGTCTGTCCGTACTTGGGCAATATTAGCTGATAATCAAAATGGAGCACGGCAAGAATTAAGGGTCGCGTCAAAACTAAAGAGGTAAAAATCATATACACGTAATAGGTTACACTATTTAGGACTAAAAGCAATATATGACCGAGCTTACCTATTTCCGTATTCGTATTTTTAAAAATTACCAATTGAAAAGAACAGATCTGCTCTCTGTTTGTCACTTTGTATCGCTCTATGCTGTCTGACTACCTATTATAGTTGAGCGTATCAAATCAACGTCGCTTCACGTGATATTGTGCAACGCGATTCCCTCTCGATGACCGACTTCCAATGTGATAAGTAAATCAACATTATTGATATTGATGTCAATTATGTGCTTCATAAATCATAATTTGTTTATTTGCTCTTAGGCAGTCTTAGCCTTCTTTTTCCATCAATCACATGATTCCCTTTTAGTGGCGTTATAAATATTTGATATTTTACATGTCGAATGAAAACAAACCAATGTAATAAGGGGGGCGGTTAGACCTGAAGAGGGCGGATTTAAGCTGTTAACTATCGGACACCGTATTTGTTAATTGGTTATGTGAAGACTAAATACTGTAAATTATCAAGCCCTGGTCACAAGGCTACCAAGTTACCCATGGACATCCACAATAACATGAATAGAGACGATTTTCACGATTTTTGAATATGTTGTACCTTATTGTTATGAAAAACTATATGTTGGTACGTTTCTGTTTTATCAATTTTTTCAATTTGTTGTAATATTTACGAGTACAATATATTCAAAAATCGTAAAAATCGAACTAGGTTTAATACCAATTTTACCAAACGATGTTAAATTTAATCAATGTTAAAGCCTCAGATGTCCTTACGCACAAAATATGGGCGTAGATTTTTTGACATTAAGTGATGTATTAATTTGACATAAAGTTAAATTTTGATGTACAACAGCTTCGGCATATCGCTTGACGGGTTAATCGACTGTTAGCTCATACATTTTGACAGCTGTTAACGCTCTAATCGTCCGTTAAGTGGTTAACATCGTTTGGTGAAATTAGTACTTAAACCTATATTTCAATGCAACCTCCAGACTAGTCCAGACCAACAAATAACAATTAATTACCTAGGTAGGTAGGTACTCTTACCTAAATATTATTTTCATTATTATTGTCGGCAGTAATCATTTGATAGATATTTAGATAATCGTAATTGTCATTCTCTTATCTCTCATTTACAGAGAACCCACAAGA
Organism: Acleris sparsana; assembly: GCA_923062465.1. NCBI lineage: Eukaryota > Metazoa > Arthropoda > Insecta > Lepidoptera > Tortricidae > Acleris > Acleris sparsana. The sequence goes on from OV281289.1 coordinate 6,686,398, forward strand.
GATATTCGATTTTTTTGGGCTTGGTAAGGTAAACAGTACTTAAACTAGGAATACTTCCTATATAAAACAAAGCTGTTCCAAGAATTCATCGTTTTCCCAAAATATAGCGACTAAGCCAAGTAATTTAAAATTTAAATAGCTTTCTCCGAATTAAACCCGTCCTTAACGACTTTTGCAGAACGTAAACAGTGCCCATGGACAACTCTAATAAAATTTGCCCTATTTCGAGCTCTGCGTCAGCAATTACATCTTCGACACAGTTAACAGGGCTATTCGACATTTTATCAACTGGACTAGACACAAAAATGTCGCCGACGCGTACTCCCACAATTAATATATTATTTTTAGCGTATAGTAGTGTGTTGTCACGGACTATATAGTACAAGGTTATGTCTTACTGGCCACACTGGCTAGGCAAAGGGCTCGCTTCATTGTCACTAAAAAGTGTTATCAGGTACTTTAATTGATATTAAATAAACAAAATAATAAGTGTAATATTTTTCAAACATAGGCATATTATATAACTGTTCTATTGGTGACGTACATACTTATCTATGGTTATAATCTGTGTAAGATCATTTTAATAAATGATTGATTCAAACGCGGATGGTTACGTCATATCGGATTGCCTGCAGTAAAACTCGTATCTGAAAGGAAATAACTGTAACCACATCATTGTGTTCAAGCGATTTCAAACATAGTTTTTCAAAGAAAATTTACCTAATAACAAGCGAGGATTTAATAAATAGAAGACGTGGCTAGCGGTCGACTAGGTTAATATTTTTCTTCCTTCCCTCTACAGTCTCTAATCTCTACATATGAGCGTCATACGTAGGTACCGAGGTAGGTTAGAGACGGACATCGGCGGGGGTCAATAATCTTTGTTGCGTTGGCAATTTTTTTGGCATCTTCATTATTCTGCTTCCGAGAATTTTTTTTCCTTTCAATTAAAGACCAGCACAACACACATTTTTGAGCCAAGCTCGTGCCCCACAAGAATTCACAACACAAATATACAAGCCAACCGTAATTTATGTATTTATTAAGGGAAGATATACAATATTGTCCAATGTACCTTGTAAAGTTTTGTGGGATGGGGCCTGATCTGATTTTCAGCTCTCTACGACTAGGTAGGTAACACTGTATTATAACCGGCCAATCGGTTACACCGTTATAAGTAAGATTAAAACAAGAAAACACTGCATTTGATTATGGTATTTATGGCTGTATTTCCTCGTTTATATTTTACTGGTGGTAATGGGAAGCTTTTCGATAAGATATATCGTTATCTTTGGTACTATCAATTGGCGTTATTGTAAGTTAAGCTTCATTATTATACTCATAGATAAGCCTCTCAAGTATTGCATTTAATCAGATAAATATCATTTGTAAGTGCAACGGCATGATGACGTTATTTGCGCCCAGCTCAGAATATTTAGTGCTGATCTTGATATAGCCCCAAATAACTAATATCCGAGTCCAAATTCCACATGAATACCTATATCATTCCGCCTTCTTCATGCTCTATGTTTGGTGTATCGCAATGACGTATGTATTTGTGCAAGAAAATTTTAGGGATAGGAGCAAGTAATTTCTTACCTACATATTTTTCATTAACCCGTATGGTGGCCGGGTTAGAATAGTGCCACTCCATGTCTTCCTGTGGACGTCGTAAGCGGTGACTAAGGAAATAAAGGCTTGTATTACTGTTAGGCGATCGGTTGGCAACCTGTCCCTAATACCACAATATGCTGGTAAACATTGTGCAAGACGTGGTTACAGAGTTATCAACACGTTTTAAGCGTTCTTTTAGAGTAGAGTCTGTAGTTCTGCCTACCCCGCTCTGGGAACGAAGGCATGAGTTTATGTATGTAAACATATTTTTCATCACAGATTTAACAAGCCTTTAGTGTATATTTGAACTCACGTTAATTGACGACAGTTCCAGAGTAGTCGAAGAACGAAAACGCTTTTGGCGCTAAAATCGACCCATTTTGTCAATTAGCCGCAGCCTAGCTGTGGCGCAGGCTGCGGCTTCTATTCGTCTTCTTATCCGGGAGGGCTTCAGATAAAGTGATATTAGCGTCGTGGCTGACATTTTCCTCTTAAACTGCCTGTCATTTGTTCCATTAACGCGCAGAACATATTATGTTGTAGCATTTCTTGAATATCATGAAAATCGCGGCGTGAATCGATTTATTAACTTTTCACGAAGTCTCCAAAACGAAAACCTACAATGTTCATGAATAGTGGGATGTACTCGTATTCATCTCATTCGATTTTGACGCACTATTTAATTTTCAGGACTTCTCCAGAGGTTCACTAATGTACAAACAATCGCTAAAGTGAAAGCCCGTTTCATTTGTACGATTTCGAAATACTTATGTTATCTACCTAGATGAAAACATTTGTGTTATGGAAACAGTCGAAGTGCGTAGATTGCATTGCATTTCTATTTGTAGTTTATATTGTGAAATGTGTTGTTTTCCGTTGGAATTATGTCCGTTGCGATTCTAGGTATTGTGTGAGGGTACAATATTGCTAGAAACTGAGATCGTACTCGCGGGACATGTGACACCGTGGAGCGCAAGGTCGCCCCGATTGAAGGCTATTTTAGGCCGTCCCAGTAGGATCAGCTAGATAAATGAAAATATATTTCTAACCCAAACACATCGTCTTCAGCTGAAAACTCTTTTATTTCGTAATCAACCCTGGGAGGTGGTTCTTCGAAGATTAGAATATAATCGTTTCCTAAGCTACAGCCTTGTATGGTCGATGTCAAGAAGGAAATAATGCACTTTTAGATTTGTAGCATCCTACTATGTACACACAGGTCCTACTTACTATGATTAACTTACGTTTGGTTTATAAGTGACATTTTCAAGTAATATACCTACTTATAGTATTTATATATAGGTACCTAATCAAATAGGTTTATCTTTTACCTATCTTTTGCTCAATGCCTGTGCTCAAGTCAATAATCTCATGTAACTATGTTGATATACTGGTTTTGTCGTTTCACTAAAAGGCCTAATTTTAGATTCACGATAGCGTAAATAATTTTATATCAAGCTAAAATGTCCAAAGGCAAAGATTATTATTACTACCTATGTCTATGATGAGTTAACATTGGATAATATTTTAAAGAATTAAATATTTATTAGGCAAATCTGTATAAAAAAAGACTTGGATATGAAAATGAAACAGGCCACAAGGTGGATGTGTCGTGTTATCGCCTTGAATAATGTCGAATAACAAACTAATGTTAACGTAGATTGTCGATGACGGGGGCGTTCGGGCGCCGGTCTCAGTCATCAACCTCTGTTGCCAAATGCACTGCTGAATTCGACTGGAGCTTGTTTAGGTCGCGTTGAATTCTCTCGGAGGACACGTGGTAACGGCATGGGTCAGTAATGGCGTTTATGGCACGTGCCACTTGCGTGTTGAATTAGCCATCTCTTTCTTACGTTCCAGTCGCGTGATTTGCTGCTAAGGCAACCGCTTGTAACGCTGCTAGTGCGTTCAAGTACCTTTGCATTATACAAGGCAATGTGGGTATGTAATGATTTTCCGATAAGCAAAAAACTAGAGAAACTTCTAAGAAATTAGTAGGTACTAGTATACTATTTGCTTTATTTATTTACAATATATCTTTACTCACGGCCAAAAATAACAGGGTCACGTTGTACTGGAACTCTTTACAAACCATTGTTTTTTGTTGCCAATGTATGAACAACAGCGCTGTTTGACTAAAGCATTTATTTTGTGCCTTACGAGTAAGGCGATCTGTTCAAATTATGTTCTATTAGGACACCGGAATGAAATTCTTGATCTTTTCCCATGTTATTACAGTTCTCCGTATTTAACTGCTACTCTCGAAAAATTTTACTGGTTTTTACGACAGCCATGCGACTTTTAACCAGTAATTAATAAATAATAAATATGGTCTAAAAGGGTCATACGCAGATTTAGGTTAGCGCCTTTCCTGTGGACATTCGGAGTTAACGTTTTTAAGGACTTATTTTCTAGCTGAACCCATATCCGCATAAACGGCGTCAGGTCTACTTTAGCCCTATCGGATAAAAACATATGTTATATGCACACAAGCTTTTAACTATTGACCACTGGAAAGACAACCTTTGTTTTTTCGAGTGCGTAAGACCCAAAATAGTCAGAAGCAGAATTTTTGACAGCTGAGCAGTGTATTCGCACGTACGTTTGTATCATTTTTGTTTATCTTACCACATAGTAAGCACGTGCGACACGTTTGTGACGAATTCACCTCGCCGGGCGCCGTATCTACAATGCCCCGCACGAATCAGTGGCGTGGATTTTTATATTTATTCAGATTGTTTTTGATGCGTTCGCGCCGGCCGGCAATCAAAACAAGTCGGTGTCCCCGCTTTATTGTAATAACGACTCGACGAACGCGAACACAGAATGGAATATGCTAAGTACATATATTATATTTAAGTAGATCAGTCGATTATGATTAACGATCAGTTAAAAAAGTGGGGTGACGTTTGACGTGAGTTTTTGCTGTTCGTGAATTTATTAAAGTCTGTTAGTGTCTCGTGGTGAGAAGTAAGTCAATAATAATTATTACAACTTTGGTTAGATTACCTATCTATGTACAGTATTTCTCAGTATTTAGTGATGAGGTGGATTGAATTGATGAGGTTGTTACGTAATGGGTGGGCAGGCCATGTTGTCATGTGTACTTTTTATAAACGATTTATTCTTTGTTAGTTTTAAGGAAATTGATAACGTTATTATTGCAGACAAGGACATAGGTACATATGGAACAATATAATCAAAGTAATCAAATTACGATGTTGGTTTCTTTACGAATGTCGTTTTCTAAACAAAAACGTGGTCGATTTAGTCTTGTGGGGCCTACCCTTTGGGAAAGATATTTATGTTCAAATGCACCATTTCCCGTCGCAGTCGCAGTTGCATGTAGCAAGCGGTTTCGATATCGTAAAACAAAAATAATACAAAATGCTTTTTGGGACATGATACATTTGACTAAAAACATTTTGGCCAAACTGCGGGCTCCCCATTTGTAGTATGTTTCATGCTACATAATACTGAACGCATTTTTTTGTTTGAAGACTTTATTTTCTTTACATAGTATAAAACAAAGTCGCTTTCCGCGTCTGATTGTCTGTATACGCTGTATAACTCCTAACTCTAATTCCTCCTAAACCACATAATGCATTTGATGCGGTTTTTACCATTGTTACATAATTTTTCACGAAAGGTTTGTTTAATAATTTCTGGTATGCGTCTTAGAGAAAACTCACAAAAACAGAGGGCTAGAACCTAACCTAACCTAACCTAACCTAACCTAACTTACGTAATACAATCAATTTGTGCATTTAATCTAAAATAGCTTAACATAGCTTTAAGGTGTAGCTTACTCATAGTTGCCATATTACAGACACTAAGGAAATGCGTTGAATAAAAAGAAAGTTTATTTTATCAGGTCAATAATACTTAAGTGTGTATTACGCATAAACCAATCGCATGTTTCTTTGTTTTTATGCCGGCTCGCAGAAGTAATTGCTTGTAAAGTGCTATGTATGTAAATTTCTAGATAGTTCTCGGTTTTAAATTAACAAAAAGTTATAACAATAACAAGCCTCTTTTTAATGGTTTCCAAATGGTTTCTTTTACTTTTAGGTATTTTAATTAATTCCACAATTTGACAAACATTTTCAAATTAAGAATATTAAGCTTCAGAGTGGTCTTTTTGAAAGCAAAATCAAGGTCTTATCAACAAAATATACACGAAACTCTTTAAATATTGATGTTTTGGCGATCGGGTGATTTTCTAAAGTAGGTAACTAGAATTATTTTCTTTATGCAAACCTTTTTTGGTGAAAATAAATTAATCAGAATCTCTTGAATAATTAGTATTTTACGGATGGCGAGAGTTCTTATCGTGAATCAATTATTAGTACGTTACGGATGTTGATGAGATTTCTAATCGTCATTACGTTTTCATGTATCATGACGCAAAATTATATAGGGTTCCGTACAAAAAATGGAAAAAGGGAACCCTATAGGATCACTCATGCGTCTGTCTGTGTGTCCGTCTGTCACAGCCAATTTGCTCCAAAACTAATGGACCGATTTAGTTGAAATTTGGTATACATATGTAAATTGATATCCCAAACACAGATGTGCAAAGTTGTTATTTTTAAATGAGCGAATTTACGGGGGAATAACTAGAAAATTAAAAAAAAAGTTTTGCAAACCTTCCTGTATCATATATCAAATGTTAGGGCTCGTTTTGTGGATCTCAATTTTTTTTTTTTATTATTGTAAAATACATCGTTTTGATTATATTCATGAAGAAGACGGAGGAAGAGGGGGGGTCAACTTTCACCCCCCCCCCCCCCCCTGATCTCCGGAACTAGTGAGCCTAAAATTTAAAAAAATAATACAAAATATTATTTATTGCTTGTAGAAAACGTTTAAAAATTATGTTTAAAAAAAAACTTATGTACAGAAGCATCTCCACGCGAGTTCAACTCCCAGGTGGCCGTTTTTTTTAAATGTAGGCATACAATAGTAATTCAAGGAAGTCCAGTTATTTCTTGATATTGAGTGGGTCGGACACGCTTTTGTTGCAATGGAACAAGAACGACTGTTTTTCCTTATTGCTAAGTACGGTCAACAACTTTAATTGATGAGCACCTATAGAACCCTGTCGCAGAGAGACAATCGTTTATTTTGACGTAATTTATTTCTTTAGGGTTGACGCTGTCAATGTGACAGGGTTCTATGAGTGCTTAACATCAGTTATAAAAATAAAGTTGTTGACTATACTTGCAATTAGGTCGCCGGAAAGGTTATCTAAAAGTGGTTCTTTGCAGGCTCGCCGGTGACGAAGGCTCAAAATGACGGTGGAGAAGAGCAAAGGTGCCCAGGTGAAGATGATCCCGCCGGCTACCAGGAAAGTCGCCCCCGATGGCGGCTGGGCGTGGATGGTTTGCCTTGGAGTCAGTTTAGTTAATGTAAGTGGCTTAACTCAGGGGGTAATTTAGATTCCTATACAAAATACGGTCAATGAGTAAATCGTGATCTATATATCTAAAAGGCAAAACTGTCTGACTTAGATATCAACGCACAGCCGAAACTACTGTATCTAGAAACTTGAAATTTGGTACAGGGGTTCCTTTCATGATGTAAGTTAGCACTAAGAAAGGATTCTTCAAAATAAGGGGTTAAATAGGGGGAGTAGCGGGGAACTAATTCTATGCGTACGAAGTCGTGGGCGTCCTCTAGTACCTGGTCTCCATAAAAGAAGAAACTGACTGACATATCAACGCACAGGCCAAACTGCTGGGTATAGAGATTCCTAATTTGGCACATTATAAGGTATTGCTTCCCCCAGCGAATAGGCGCAGTAGCGGGAAACAATTCTACGCGTACGAAGTCGCGTGCTTGCTCTAGTGCTGTATGTTGATGATTTTTGAAATTGCTTTCCGCTAAGCACGTAAAATTGTCCCCGCGAAAAATACTTTTTTTTAAATTTAATTTAAAAAAAAACTTAGTATTAAGTACTGTTGACGTTGATGATGATAAGTTTTCTCAACAAAACAACATGAACTCGGAAATATTCAGTATTGGAAATTGACTACCTGTCGGGTAATGAACTGTATAGCTATGTCATAATAGATAGCTATGCAGTTCATTTTACGGCGAGTGTAACGGACATAGGCATAGATCCAATATAGCGCTGTTCCTTTCTCTAGGCGTAAACTGAACTGTAAACCTATGCCGTAATAACCCCCCTGTTCATTTAAATCTCGACGCGTAGACCTAGTTGGTAGTGACCCTGCCTACAAAGCGATCCTGGGTTCAAATCCCGGTAAGGGCAGATATTTGTGTAATGAGCGCGAATATTTGTTCCTACGTCTTGTATGTTTTCGATGTACCATTTAAGTATGTGTTTCTCTATATGTACATATAAGTAAGTTTATCGTTGTCTAGTACCCATAGTACAAGCCTAGAGCTTAGTTTGGGACTAGGTCAATTTGTGTGACTTTGTCCCCTGATATTTATTGTTTATTATTATAATGTTGCTGCGTTACATAGAGGTACGATATTGTAATTTCGTTTTTTCCAATAAAATTCTTCGCTATATTTCGAGGCGAACACGTTCACACACTTACGGGATTGTCTAATTATCGGAAAAAAGAAGCCTATGTAGCAATACTAATAATAATAGGCCTTCCAGATCATTTAGGTAGTATTATTTTAGTTCCTGGAAGATGGAGCTTCCGACCGGTCTGGTGGTACGCTCGTAACGCCTCATAAAAGCAACGTTCATAATATCAAGTCAATCCCTTGCTCTGTTTATTAACATGGAACTATGTTTCTTGACCTGGTTACTACTATAAAACATCGGATGACAAGAACTTTTTGAGTGCCTTACGCTGACGTGCTGACACTGTTTACTTTCAAGTGCAATGCGGTTGCGACACACATGGCATTCAACAAATATCATTATCCGATTCCGCCGAGTGAGGAGAAATTTAAAACGCAACCCAAGTAGGTCGGTGTGCGACGCGGTGAAGCTTCGAGATTCCATTTGTAAAGTAAATGAGCAAATCCGCCTCGGGTGGGATTCTTAAGCTTAACCGCTAGACGTTTTAAACCAAACGACGGATGATGTTTGTAGAGTTATGTTAAATACATTTAAAATTAATAATTTGGGCCTATTTACAATTTTCTAACCGAATATTTCGCACACCGCCGTCAATATTCAATGAAATATTGTAGTACGAAGTTTTTCTTTAAACTGGGCCTCTATTATGCTGGGTAAAATCATATTTAATAGATATCAATCATTATTTCGAAATTGTTAAAACATGTACCAAACAAAAAAGTGACCATCACCAACAATACTTTGACTTTGAACATAAATTATTCAAGTTTGCTGTGTTATCTGAATTTTTACCTAAGTATATTTTAATGGATAGCATTTGTCACCCATACATATGTATGATAATTTGTTAGGTATGAATTTACACCCGGTAGATCTACGCGTGAGTTGGCGTAATTGAGGTTATCTTCTCTAATCGTAATTGGTCTTTGAAACGAGTGCAGATTATAAGACAATGATTATTATTATATTGATGGGACATGGTAACTTCTCACTTTTTAGCTCTTATCAATCAAATGATCTTTTGCCGTGTCAGATAACACAACTTCTTTCGGCTTGAATCGTTTAGGGGGGGTTATTCTGACATAGCAATGCAGTTCTATTTAGAGAAATGTAAACTGTTATAGCTCAGTCCTTTACGCTCAACGTAAAATGAACTGCATAGCTATGTCATAATATATCCCTCAGATATTGGTCTTATATTTTAATATTGAGATCCTAAACCTTTTGGCCCAATTTTGTAATGACTAATGACGACACCTTTGTACCAATTTCCTACTTTGTCATTTCAGTTTTCGACGCGCTCCTTGGAACCATCTTTTGGTCTTCTATTCGGCGATCTTCTCGACGATCTCGGGGTCAAAACGACCGGTGCATCTGTGATCGCCAGCACGCTCGACTCGGTGGTTAACTTCTCCGGATTCTTCGTGGGGCCCGTCATCAAGACCTTCTCGTACAGAAAAGTGTGTTTTGTCGGGTCGACCATTTGTGCAATGGGTCTCTTGCTCACCGCGCCAGCCTACAGCATGGGCCATATTCTCACTACTTACAGTATTTTAGGAGGTAAGTCGTTAAATGTTATTTATTACCTCGCTTACTGCTTTTTACGAGAACACTTATCGAAGGTCTTATCGTAGGCGATTAAGGTCGACTTCCAATTGTTTCTTACACTCTTCGAAACTGCGGTAACGTCCAAGAGTTATGGAAAAAGGTCTAACGTCACACAAACAATAATCTTGTAATTTTGCATTTATGTAGTAAGTAATATATGTAATAATAGAGGTAAATTGCAATTGTTTGTCATTATTGTTCATTTGTAATGACAATAATCACTTCAGCGTTTTTATTAGTTGCTGTTAATAATTTGACGGCTTGTAAAAATAGACATGTCTTATTAGCGTCACTTCCTAATATGTGCTGTGAATAGTTAGTTGTGTCTTGGTCTAACTAGGTACTTTGTGGAAATCCAATACCTGGGTTTTATAGACATGTAAATGGTATTGTCACAAAGAATCTATATAAGGAAATTTATTCAGATCGTGCGTCAGCTGTGAAGTACTCGTACAAAAATGAGGTCAATTTTTTAAATGCCCATCTAAAAAATTAGCGGGTCAGAAATGAGACTTTTTAATGGTAGATGAAGTAACCGGGTTTTCATTTATTATTCTTAAATGTAGGAATGAGAGGAAGTTTAAAGGGTCGGGGACACGCCCTAAACCTAATTGAAGAGCGATGCCGTCAGCTTTGACGTACAGTGAAGGCAATGTATTTGCGTACCATCGTAGCACCCTGTCTCAGTGACTGGCCACATAACTCGAACTGGAGTGATGTGCCGATTAACACTTTACATCTTTGGACAGAGTTCTACAGTAGTACACGGTACGCTTCCTTGAGTATAGTGTATTTTTTATCTCTGCTTTTAGAACTTCTTAAAATAGTCGGCAGGAAAACGCTGTCGAGTTATCTCATATGACATGTATGTGCGAATTATCTATATTGTCTGCAACTTTATAAGGCGCGTAATGGTTGTGTTTTACGTATGTTCTCGGGAAAATACAGCCTGGGTCTTTTAAACAAAGATTCATTATATCCTTCACACAAAAGGTAACTGTTGCTATCGAAAATAATGAATAATTGTGCATTTGCCAACCAACGTATGAGAGTAGGTTTATAACGAAGAAAAACTATTGTTAGCGGCGGAATGACTACACGCTCTCTTCTCGTCAATAAAAATAAACTGATACAAGCCACGAGTCACCTCACAATTAAAATAATCGCTGTTGTTGTCATGTTACTAATGAATGTCTGCAAACAGCTAATTAATAATGTCCCTACCTAAATTATTTGTTCCGCTTATTGTGGTAAACAATACATCTGCGTACATTAATGTTTATTTGTAGTAAGGTCTGGCTCGCCGATTTCATTTCAATTAAACTCTACCGCCAAAAATAGGTCAGTGAAGCAAGATTGTACGCACTACGGAATTAGAACTGTTTTAAAAACACCATAACGTTCTTATCGTATAATATGTTATTGATTGTAACATTTTGCAGTAGATTGTTTATCACCAGAATAATATTGGCCAGTGCAAACTAGCTTAAAAGCTTAAAGCGTACTTTACTTTTAAATAAATACCAGTTCAAAGTGCAATTTGATAAATTCTTAGCATTTAATAAAACAACATCTTCACTCTAGGTCTGATTAAAAGCCAGGGCTTAGTAAACTAGTAGGATTGTTTATAGGCGTTTAAAATGGTCTGTAACATTTGTCATATCACTGTAAGGTGGACTTTAGGCGGTCTTTGCACAACTTTATGAATCAATTTTTAATTATACGTTATTTTCTAAGAAAATGTAGAACCCTTTGATCCGTGTATGTACGCACAATATTGCACTACTATAATGACTCACTTAAGCCTTACAAATAAAGCTAAATTTATCACCCTTCCAGGTTTCGGAGTGGGGCTGGCGTCAGCGTCTTCATTTGTTTCGCTCAATCACTACTTTTCAAAAAAACGCGGCCAAGCCGTAGGGCTGTCTATGGCTGGCACAGGGTTCGGGCTCATGGTGATGCCCCAACTAGTCAACATTCTTCTCTATGAGTTTGGGTTCAGATGGTCTGTAATCCTTTTGGGCGGGCTGGCGTTCCACGCGGTGCTCGGCTCTTGTCTACTGCGACCTGTGCAGCCGTATCTCAAGGATGAACCGATAGACTGCGAAATGCAGACAGTTAAGGTATTCTTTACTATAATAATTACAGCCAACTAGTCCAGTAGAAATTAGATATAAGAAGTTATTATCGTTCGTTGGATACCTGTATATACTCCATGTCGATTGGCTATAGATTAGAAGTACCCTATAATTAACTTACGCATCTAAAAACGTAACGTAACGTAATATTTTGTTATAATTGACATGGTTGATTTTATTGGGAAGCGGCATTCACATCTTTAGCTTTGAAAGAATTTAGCATAACTTCCTTATCTTTGTTATATTCTATTTTTTAACATAACCTAACTATGTCAATAACTTTCAGGAAATGGAATGCATCATGGAAAGTGACGAGGAAGAAGTAGACAAATTCGAGATAAACCCGCTAGTGTCTCACCCAATGCCAAAGCTAACGACCCAGCGGTCCCACGGCAACATGAATCACCCGTCGGTCCGGACTATAGGCTTGCCGCGAGCCAAAACCTGTGATAAACCCCTACAAGACTTCGAGAAGAATGCCAATATAGGATTAGGGTTAAATACTTCGGCGTCTGTGGCAGCGATGCCTCGAGTCACGTCGAACGCGAGTATGAGCGAAGCCGCGCGCCGCAGGAAAGTTTCCGTCATCTCCAACATATCCAATATGGACTTCACGGGCAGCTATCTGCAGCTGTATCTTGATGTAGGTGATGGCATTTTCATTTATAGGCACGAAGTTATATAGTTCTTGTCACGTAAAAAGGCATTTATCGACGAAATAGGTGGTATGAAAGGGCGGGACGGGGGAACACTCCGCCGTTGTGCTTACGCGCGCACGCTATAGGTGGGCGACTGTACCCATGCACAAACACATCCCCTCAATTGTTGCTCAGCAGCATTTTTTACGTGACGGGATCTGTATAATTAGTTGATTGATCAATCAACAAACAATAATCTATTAAGTTTTAAAGTGTCTTCGGGTTTGTGAAGAATAGTGGATAAAATTAGAGAAATGAAATTGTGGTAAACGGGTCTCAAATCGAATTCTTCATAATATTCTTCATTTATTCATTTAAACTGTACTCAGTGAATTTTGTTTTGCAGACAGCAGACGAAGATGCTTTACAAATGAAATCTATAAAGAAATCTGAACAAGAAGAGGAAAAAAAGGGTTTCTTCAGAAAGTTCATTTCACTGATGGACTTGGATCTACTGAAAGACTGGTCGTTTTTGAACCTTTTACTTGGGCTCTCGCTGTTTTGGAGCGGGGAGCTGCAATTTAGGATGTTAACGCCATTCTTCATCAAGAGCCTGGGCTACAATTCCGACGATACGGCGTTTTGCCTCTCCATGACTGCCATCACTGATATTTTGGTGCGGATGATCCTGCCCCCTATATTTGATAGAACGACAATATCAAAGAAAATGATTTTCTTCGTGTCCGCTTTCTTTTTGGCGCTCACGAGATCAGGTAACATTTTTGTAACCGTTAGTGATGGTTAAATTTCATTGACTTTTAAGATAGGTTAATCTGTTACTAAGTTACATGACAACCAATATACATATATCTATGATTTGATATTGTTTGTGTAGAATTTCTTTTTAGCATTTATACCAGCAAATATTATCTTATTAATAATATTCTCCTCCATCATCTCCATGCCAGCGAATAAAATACGAGTGCGTTTTGTTGCAGTGCTAGCTCATCAAAGTGAATGGGTGCCCCTTATGATTTGGCTCTCGATTTGCGGCTTCTTCCGAGGCATGTGCCTTAGCAACTTCACCCTCACCATATCAGAGTACTGTCCATTGGAGAAACTGCCGGCCGCTTTCGGTCTGCATATGGTCAGCAAAGGGGTCTTTGTAGTGATAATTGGACCTATTATTGGTAAGATATTTCCGTTACCAACTTTTTCACAAATCGACGAGTAAATCATATTTGACAGATACATTTAGCTCTTTCTCTTACTCAAGTGTAAGTAGAAACAGACAAGTAGAGAGCCAACTTTAAATGGCAGATAAAACTCGTCGATTGTGAAACAGGCTCTTAGTTATGTAAATTATCTATGACTCATATCCTGCAAGTAACTTCGTTCTTTTTGTAGATTCAATGTTTTAAATTACGTACTTAAATTTCACCACAGCATAAACTTACGCTGTGTAAATTGCGCTGGGTCAAATTCGGTCGACCACACGCTCGCGTCTTTATCGCTGGCTAGTGTAATTACGTTTCAGTGGAATCCTTACCAAATAGAGCTGCAACTCTATTAAGCTTGCCAAAAAGAGATTGGAAAAATTAAAGCGCTGTTCGGAGTGAAATTGGTAAAATGATCTAATTTTGCCGAGAATCTACGGCTTAATGTCGTGATTGCCACTTCAAAATATAGTTCCCCTATAACCGCGTCAAACCCTTTTTGCCAGCTTCACGTTTTTCCTCATTGTTTGAGCGGTTAAAATATACTGAAACTCTCTATGATTCTCGTTTTTCCATGAACTGCATAATGAGTCTGAACAGTCATACTGCCATGAAATAACTGTTCATACATTACGCAATTGTTTTATTTATTTTCCTCAATTGCAGGTTTCGTGCGAGACTACACAGGAAGCTTCTCACTCTGCATCCACGTGCAGAATGCTCTCATATTGTCGTGCGTCCTCGTATGGGGCATAGAGTACTTAATGGTATTCACGCGGCGCCGCAAAGTTGTGCAGATTTAGTATCCGCTCGAACTAAACGTAAGTTTTTACGTTGATAAAAAGAGTATAAGACGCTGCGTGAGATAGTGACGTCGGCAGTGACAATCGTTTGAATCAAGTGACGTCACAGTGTAATAGACCTCGTGCTTCCACCGCGCTTGTTGGCCGGTTTGATCAGTGTTTCAGCTAAAAGCTGTATTCGTGTAATGTGATGAACTGTTTTTAATTTTAACGCAGGCGATTAATTTACTTAACTTCGTGAAGTTCGGCAAAATTTGTATGATTTGATATTGCCTTGCCTATTTTGCCACTGCCTCTCTTCGGTGGTGCTAATGTCTTTTGTGCGGTCTCATTGCCGAGCGAACCACTTTAGTTTTACGACCGTTTCCAATATTAAATCTACTGTTAAACACATGTTATACTATCCTATTTCGCCAGCAAATAACCAGAGACCGGATTGCCACTGTCCATAAGTATATTGAGACGGCAATGTTGGAGAGGATTGAATGTTGGGGACGGTCCCTAAAGGACATAGCAGGCTTTTATGTTCTGTTGGTGCTCAAAACAGAGGATTTTGAAGAATTAGAAATAATAATTATTGTTTTTCATGAACAAATTATAACGATAGCTTCTCTAGTAGAATGACTAAGCAATTCATTGTTTTAGCGTTAAGATAGTTTTGTTATGACATACATATAAGTTTTAAGTGTTGTTTAATGTATAAGGGTCCTCGCGGAACGATTTTTTACGGCTTGCAGTGAATATAATTGGTTTTAGTTCTTGTGACCCGCGGTTTGTGTTCGTGTCTGCTGGGAACCTTATATTATTTTCGTATTTTATTGCTCTCCAGTGACAGTAATATAATTATGGATGGTTTTTACCCGTAAAAGAGTGGAAGCGACCTTAATAAGGAGACGATTCCATTCTTCTATGTGATTCCGTAGGGCTGTAGGAAATAAATTGCATTCTCTGAAATATATTAATACAGAAAAAATACACAAGTATAAGTACATAATGTAGGTATAGAATTGACTTAGTTGTTCGTCGTTCGTGTTACTATTTCGCAGAATGTAACTTATCCAGCCCTATAGATTAGATAATAAAATGTAGATAGACATGAATATATTTTTACAATATGAATTATAAAATGGTTACAAATTAATTGACAAATCCAGTGATCTTATCATAACAAGATATGAACTTAACTATTTGCATATCGCGAACGCTAGCAATTGTAGACTTCAAATTGACAACAAAGCCAGATTCGAGCATTTGTGTCGCGCCTTTATAACTGTGGGGAGTAACCTCAATATTAATAATCATATTTTTAGACGGCTGTTTGTAGTTTTGAAAGGTTTTATGTAGATGTGTATTCTTAGATGACATTATGTACTTTATAGTGAGACATGATATCAAAGACGCTATTACGTGTTAGCGATAGCGCATTTATTGTATTGAATTATGGAAACGAATTTTATAATGTAGCAGATTATGAGACTTGTATCAGACTTACAAACTGCGGACAGTGTTGGTTCATTAGTAATATTAATATTTATCTAGAATAACCCTAATATACTGAAAGATGTCCAAGGATTAAAAATAATCTTAAATTATTTTGATATTTGGCAATTACTGTGTTACAATACATTGCAAAATGACAAAATAATGTATGATGTGTGTATGTTGAGAAGTCAAAAACCATACTATTGGTGTTGAGGAGGGCAGCAATGACACGTTGTGTTTGACACATACTGTATGAAGCTGTGTAAACAACTATATCATTTAACTTTACTGAATGACTTGTCTTCCAAACATGTATATTTCCTTTTTTTTATATGCGTTTTATAGTTACAATCAAGTACTTACTACTTACCTTTGATACTTAATATATACTTACCGACATGATTTTAATCGCACTTATTTATACATTATCTAAGACGTAAGCATCAAATTAAAAAAAACAAATTGCAAAGCGATGCAATTTATAAAGTCGACTTTGTACTTGCGTGCATACATTAATATTTGCTATAGAGAAAAAGTATATGCATAAAACTGCAATAAGTGCCATTGCGACTTGTTATATCTGTAAACTATACATATACTTATTTGTTTTAAATCGATGTATGAGGAACTTGTGCCAAATTGTATACATCTAAAATATTTACGTCTGATTTTTATTTTAAATGTACCTAAATCCTTTATGTTAAAAGGGTACAAAAGCCTTTTGTATTGCTGTTGGTACTTTTCACCGAGTCGCAATTCGATAAATAAATAATATTTTATTGATTCCTAAAATCAAAAATCGACCTATTTTTCAATTGACTATAGAATGGTCATTTTCTTCAGAAGAATTGCTCCAATATAACCTAAAATGTCTCAATTCCAACAAAACAAATAATTAGAATACTCTAACTCGTAAACACGAGTTCTAGTGGTAGAAAGTTAAAATTTAATTATCTAAAGGCTGATTAAATCCTCATATAACTGTATCTGTCAGATAAATTTAGTTCTATCCTTTTGTGAATTACAGACGGTTAGATACTTTTATGTTGGACATTGCAAAAATCGGCCCTTTCTTACGGCCGCTTTGATCAAAAAATCGGCTCTAAGTCGTTCGTAAGTGACGATTTTTCATACACAAGACCGAAAAAGCTAGCAAGCACGCCCAAGGATCTAATTGTTTATAAAATGTCTGAGTACGGCGGTTATTATTTAACCTGTGGAATTACAAGCAGAATAACAATTGGGTTATGATTTCTGGTTGATGATTGTTAGTCGTCGTTATGATTTAAATATTATATCATATTCAGAGTCTTTGTATAAATTATGTTGAATCAGATGTTTTTGTGTTGCTTGACAATAACTTATTTAATTATTTAAGTTAATAATCTGCCATTGATGGTTTGCGATAGAGAACTGAGTAAAAAGGAACTGGAATGTTGTATGGTGCAAGTTTGTAGTTAATTTACTGAAGTACCTTTCAAATGAAAATTATAGCAAACATTTATAAGAAAAATTAAATGAAAAAAGACAATGAAATAAAATAGTAACAGGTTACCGAAAAACTTTTGTTTTATTATGTTGGTGCCCCAAATAGTAATGTGGTGCGGTTAAATAATTCGTCCTTTGTATTATCTATACAACATTAGACAACTTAATATTCTGTGAGTCATTGGTACGGAGGTGTTTACTGACTGTTTCTCCTCTCCTCCGTAGCTTGGTACACAATGTTCCTTCATTAAAGTACCTATACCGCATTACTTCATTCGCTTGGGATACTTGGAACTTACCTAAATGTCAATAATAAAAAAACCGGTCAAATGCGAGTCTGACTCGCGCACCGAGGGTTCCGTATTTATTATGGTTGAAAACTCAAAATAAAAACTAATTTTATTACGAATTTTATTTTCTAAAATGCAGTAAGGTCCATTTTGACTAGCCAAAATACACACCTAATACAGATTTTTAAAGTTCTATATTATTTTTTCTAAAACTAAAGTTTCACACTGATTTTATTTTTTGCATAAAATATAAATAATTATCTTTAAATCACGGGGGGTAATAACGGGGGGTTATTTTGTATTTTTTTTTGCTGTAAATCAAAAAGTACGTAACTGAAAATTATAACAAAAAAACTTTTGAAAGTTGCAGAATGTGTGCCCTCTCATATGACATACCGTTTGCTATAATCAAATCATTTTCTTTTTCCACCCCCATCCTAGACCCCTTTTTAAATATTTAGAAAAATAATTTCGTGTTATTTTTAATAAAAACAGACGAGCAAGCATCTTTTACAACTATGCCAAGTATCAAGTTGATTCTATATGTAGTTTCAGAGAAAAACTGCGGTGACATACAGAAGCCGAATTCTCACCATAAGGGTTCCTTCTTTACCATTTGACCCTAACCAACCCTAAAACCAACGTGATACATTTTGTCAGCTATTTGAAGTAGAACACTGATGTATCGAGCTTTGGCAGAACAGTATACCTACTATTATATGGTTACACGGCCACGTGGTATGGTGAGGCGTTTTTTCAAAAAAAGAATTTTGATCAAGTAAATTAAGTACGTTGATATACTTCTCATAGGTAGCTATGGAACTAAGTCTGAGAAAGTGACGTTTTTCCTAATTTTTTAAGTCTCACGATTCGAATCATTACGTCAATTTGACATGGTGACAAAAGAGTAGGTACCTAGGTTTAACAGGGTAAACAGTCCTTTTAACTTATTAACCTCATACCTTAATAATCTGTGTTATTAACCATCTCAGCTTAATAGATATGATACCTGATTCTACAATTACTGGATGTCAATACCTAATTGGTATTTTATTTGCCAATAATTAGCTTAGAACATATTCTTAAACCCACTTAGCTTGTAATCAAATTTTTTTTTTTTTACTTAAGCTTCAAAACACTTACACCAATTTTCGCTAGGAACACCGACTTTTACTGTGTAAACCTACAGTCATTCAAAAACCATTTCGAAGTATAAATATGTACTTAGTCTTACTCACCAAAATTCAATGGTCGGCTTTTTAAAAGGAATTCGTTTCCAATTTTGTCTTTGACATTTGTTTCATGTTTAAGCTTTTGGAAGAAGACATTAAAAGTCATTGGAATGCAAATTGATGAATTTAGTTCCTTAAAATGGTCTACCTATTATCAATAGGTATTTTTCTAGGTCTATACCCATTTGGTGCTTTACCTTATTTATCAGTTAAGTGCACCAAATCAATTCATGATATTAATTTGAAGTGAAAGAAAAACTAAAAAGCCCATTTTACAATGGTGCAAGAATTTAATGCCTGATAATATTTTTATATTGGGCCATTGTAATTTCAGTGTCTTCTAGATAATTCCAAAATATTCTTGGTTTTCTAACAAAATAACTTTATCGGTATTCGAACTTCGCACCTTTGCCCTCCGGTACAAAAGATCAGCATACCTATCACCGTGCTATCTACCATTAATACGGATCAATTGACGTCTCATTACAATGACACTACTGCTCTAGAATAAGGACCTATTAACATGAGAAAGGCCGTTATGCTCAGCGGGTGAGGCAAAATAGAACACACACCGATAATAAAGGAATTAATAATAACAATAATGGCTTCCATTGTAACATGAATACTTAGGTGTGAACTTCTTGATGTAATTTATAAAGGGGAAAAGGAAAATACAGTCAAAAGAGTCAAACTAGAGTCAAACTCGGTCGTTCCTATGGAGCATCGGTGTTCTAGATTTGGCACATTCGTTCGAATCATTGTTGTTCGAAATGTGTAAGAAGGGCAATTAGTGTTAATTACGTAAAATATTGTATAGGGACGAAGTGTATCCGAACGGGCACATCTGTGCAAAGATAAGATAAAGATAGGGACATTTCTACTGGGCGTCGACGTCACGACTAGGTATGTGGTTAGGTACAGTCGAGGAGTTTGATTGTTTATCAGTTATACATAATACATCAAAGAATGATGGGCAAAAATGTATGGAACCCAGCCCAATCGTCAATATAATTATAACTTATGTAGGCTTATTGATCCCACTGTTTGCTGTAATTGTTGTAAATGGTAAAATCGGTCAAGCGTGAGTCGGATATACGGGTAATAGCATTGCGACGCATGCTGGGTACAGATAGTGTAAGGTAAAAAAAAAAAAAAAACGTTTGTGAATAGGTATTTGAAGGCTGATAACTCTCTTCTCCGGGGTTTTTGTAGTTTATCAGTATTAGAAAATGAAGCTTATGTAACTAGTTTTCTCGTGGTATACATGAGATTTGTATTGTTTATATGGGCCAATTTTCCCATCGTTCTTTGCCAGGTTATACATTTTCCACTTGTCATTTGTCGTGTCACGCCGGGAAATGTATATAACACTGCTAATGTACGTATTATTCCAAACCGCTAAACAATCAATTTCCTGATTATATAGCCGTATACATAGTTAAACATAATAGAGAAAAAATTAACAAGAATGGGTCGCAAAAAAACCTCTTTTAACAACATTATCTTTAAAAAAAGCGTGAGAGTTTTTAAAGTAGGCATATTTAGAAATACCTACTGAAATAACTCGCTATAAAGCAAGCTTTAAACCAGGATGCATTTTTTTTATGCTGTCGTTGATATGACGCTGACGTGACGTGACATAGGAACGGATAAATACTGGTCAAACACAACCCTTTTGAAACCTTTTGGGGTTCGCCACACTCGGGTAAAAACCGGAAAAAAAATATTGAGCTACATGTCGACGTATTTTTAAAATACTTATAGGTACCTACTTTGTTAAGATAATTCGCAGTTATTGACATCCATGTTACTTCAGTTTAAAGTATCTCTAGGTTAAATCAACATGTGCAGATACTCTTATTATTGGCGATTATAAGAGAAGTAAATCTCGCCCTTCACGGTTACAGGAAGATTTAGGACCTAATGGTCCGTCGGTTTGTCACTGCCACAGGGAAATTACTGGAGTGGGTCCCAAGTGTAATTAGGTATCATTATAACAATCTTCACCTCAGCGCAATATCTACGTCTCCCGTGGCCCGTTACCGTATGATCGACACGTTATCCTGCTCAACTACGCATGATAAATAAATAAAAATGAAAATGGTCTATTCATTGTCCATAAGTACATTTTAACATTGGTGGGTGTCCCGTGTTAAGTAAATAAACTCCAGTGCTAAGGGAACACCGCAGCGCTCTTCCCTATGCGTTTATTATTTACATTTGTAAGTTGAAGGGTTATTATTTTTAAAAAAATGGGGACATTCTCACACAAATTGACCTAGTCCCAAACTAAGCTCTAGGCTTGTTCTATGGGTACTAGACAACTATAAACTTACTTATATAGATAAAGAAATACATACCTAAATTCATAGAAAACAAATACTCGCGCTAATCACACAGTTTAATTATACAGTGTGTAAATGGTATACGGGCGTTTATTAAAACTGGACATAGATTAAGACTACTAATCATTAACAGAAAGAATTATTTTGATTACGCTAACGTATACACCGTTATCAATTTTTGAACATACTATCGACCCGCAATGTACATCGAAGTCCATCTGTCAGGTAAGTACGTAATGTTTACTTGTGAAAATGTTAGTTGCATTTTTCGTTATACATACATTACGTGTTAAATTATTTTGTAAAATTATTTTTTTAAATTTTATTTTATTTAATTTTAACAAAAGCTGCCTAAATGTGCTCAGTAGGGGTTATACTAACCACAGTTAAAAAGAACGCCCGTATACCATTTACACACTGTATGTATATTATGTCAGATTCATCACTACATAGTATAAAACAAAGTCGCTTTCCCTGTCCCTATGTCCCTTTGTATGCTTAAATCTTTAAAACTACGCAACGGATTTTGATGCGGTTTTTTTTAACAGATAGAGTGATTCAATAGGAAGGTTTTTATGTATAATAAGTTATGGATATTGTACGGGTGTTACAGAAAACTCACATAAACCAAAGCGAAGTTAGGGCGGGTGGGTCGCTAGTTGTTTTATATAATGCTAGGTCAAGTGTTATAAATATTATAATTGTATAAATTCATAAGCAATATTTAAAAAACGACTGATGGCGTTGAGTTTCTTGTGGCGGCGGCGTTTCTTCTCAGTAGTGGTCTGTTGCGAAGCGCTGGTAAATTTTTGACGTTTTAAAGGTCTTGTGCGGCCTTCTTACTGAATAAATATATTTTATCTTTTTTATCTTTTAAGGCATTTTTTTGCAGTCATGTCAATAATCATATCTTCATACTGTCTTCTCATCGTCATCATTGTACGTAAATAGGTAGGTACTTCCCGCCGCGTGTCCCTGTGTATTATACGCTTACATCTTTAAAACTAGGCAACGGATTTTAATTCGGTTTTTATCAATAGTCAGGTTAGTTACAGAACACTCTCATAAACCGATGATTTTACAAGCGAGGGCGGGTCGCTTGTAAAATAGAAACATAAGAGTTTCTGTAGGTAGGTATAAATTAATCAGTTCATATTTGTGGTTTGTGACTTAACCACGCATGAACGGGTTGCAATAAAATTTGGCTATCCTTGTCCTGTAATAGGAGATAGAAGACTTTTCGTCTCAGGAAATTTGATAGTTAGGAAATTTGAATATCAGGAAACGAGTTCTACGCAACGCGTCAAATGACACAGCTGTTTATTCGATACTAATATTTAGTATCTTTAATGTGGTAAGTAATATAAATGGTGAATAGGTATGCTGAAAAATTTCAGTACGGTACTTTAACAATTTTTTCTTTAAACCTAATAAAAAAAAACTATCGCTTGTTTTATAGACAAATTACATAGTAATCGAAAGTATGAGGCCTATAGAATATGCAAACGTAAGGTTTAGTGCAAATTATTAGTACCAACTTACCTGTTTATATCTACCTGCCCAATAGTTGTGATTGGAAACAAAACGTCAACCTAACGTTTGCATATAGGCTTCATAGGGTAAATCGCCAATAACTGGCCACTTTTCAATAACTGACCACCCCACACTAAAAATGAACTTTATTTACCTAGAATAGAATGCATTTTAGTATAAGGTGTTAATTACTGGCCACCCTTCAATAACTGGCCACGTTATACTAAATTGAATTCTGTGTGTAGGTAACAGAGCTCATTTTTAGTATGAGGTGGCCAGTTATGGGAGGGTGGCCAGTTATTAGAGATTTACCCTACTTTCGATTGGTAAGTAATTTGCCTATTAAACAAGTAACTGCATTTTTACATTTTTAATTAATTATATACCGGACTGAAATTTTTCAGCCTATCTATTCGCCATATTTTACGTAACATTAAATTTGATATAAAATACTTTTCATCGAATAACCATCTGGGTGAAGGTTGTCTCCTATTCGGATCCCCACCTATTCTTCACTAGTCTTTGTACTTGTAGGTATATTACTCGTATTTCCCAGTTACTTGAGCGTAAATAGAGCGCAACAAAGACTCGACTAAATATTGCTTTCCACTGGTACTGCGTGTGTCGCCGGCGGGTGTCACGTTACGCGACGGCGTGGAAAGTGAAGGAAGTGGCGACGCGATATTCGAACGGATTAGCTTTATTTTATTGGTTTCCCACTCGTTCACGGTTCACGGATCGCAAACTAATTCATGGTAACGTGATACTTGGGTATTTTTAGAATAATCCACATTATACGTTTCATCATCATCATGTCAGCCGAAAGACGTCCACTGCTGGACATAGGCCTCCCCCAAGGCTTTCCACTCAGACCGGTCTTGTGCTTTTCGCATCCACCGCGGTCCCGCGATCCTGATGAGGTCGTCACTATACGTTTAGCAAAATTAATCTGTTCATTCTACAAGCATAACGGGTGAGGTACCTACTCTCACGAATAAAATATATGAACCTTGTTATTTCTATACAGACTAGTTATTAAATTGCTGATTTTAAAGACTAAAGTAATTAATGAATACTAAAATATTTTGTTTTGAAATAACCGCAGAAGACAATTTTATATGTGGTCATTACGCAATATTTGTCAACTCACCCACCCTATAATACATGATTTGACTAATTTTGTCCACGCAGATTACAGAAAGCAGATATTAGACATAAAATGAAGTCTTAATGCGATGAAAACTAAGGTAAGTAAACACTTACGAAGATGACATTGCTAACAACTTCCGTGACCACGTAACGTAGCCGAAAAGTAGGATTAATAAGGTATGTATACCTTACCCTGTCGTTAGTATTCATGGTTTAAAGACCTGATTTTTTTGTCTAATATGTTTAGTAAACGCGGAAGTTTGAAAATATCGATGACGCGTTGATGCCGTTGATCTAGTTGGTAGTGACCCTGCCTACGAAGCTAGCGATCCTGGGATCAAATCCCAGTAAGGGCAGATATTTGTGTGATGAGCATGAATATTTGTTACTGACCTGGATCGCTGCACTCGCAATCACAATCGGCTTCAAAGCGGAACAATTGTTTTCATTTTGTATGCAGACAAGCCTTCGATTTTCAAAATGAAAACGATCGTGGTTGCCAGTGCGTTAAACAATAGCCCCTCTGATTTTTGGATAATTTCTACTTTCTACCTATATGTACCTACTTATACTTAAGTATATATTTCTCTATATTAAGTGTTTATATCGCCGTCCCATTGTACAAGCCTAGAGCTTAGATGGTCCCCGGATATTTATTTATCTACAGAAAGCAGAACTATTCGGTTCACGTGTCATTGACGCCGTGTGTACTCGTAAACAGCTCGACAATGAACCTCTATCTGACTATAGGCACCTATTAAGGTTGCTTTATTGACTCATTCTGATTAAATTCATAAAATTAATAAGATAATTAAATTAATACAACCACAGAATAATGAAATCACGCTTGTTTATTTGATTTAAAATGGTTTACGACTGGATCATTAATTATTTGGAGGTGTTAATTAGACACATGTTAGCAAAACCATTACAAATTTACAACTTTGTTTATTATTCGTGCATAATAATAAGTTACTTAAGAGCATTGTGAATCGACGCTTAAATCGCGTAGCTGTCATTTTTTTTCCATACTTACCCCCTTACTAAATATACGTTGAGTAACGGTGGTGTAGCTAAACCATGCTTTGTCCTTATCTGTCAAATTCAAATTCAAATGTCACAATGTCAGATAAGGACAAAGCATGGTTTAACTACACCACAGTTACTTAACGTTTATTAGTAACGGGGTAAGTATTTAGCTAATACGGCAAACGTGATATTTTCCTGTTTTTTGCTCGATATTAATAATGGCAACAGGTAAAAGCTTGAAAGACGAGTTATATGTCTAATGTTGTATAGATAATGGTACGGAACCCATCGTGCACGAGTCTGACTTGCAAGTGGCCGGTTTTTTTCTCATTTGTTTCTTTCTTTCCAAGAAATAGGGGAGAACATACAGTGCTAGGTTTCATAATCTTTACAAGATGGGGACTCGGTGTAAGGGGAGAGAAACTTATCGCATATAGTATGGATTTTTTTAACTTTATTATCCTCTTACACTACTAAAACACAGAATAATTTTCTCCATTTCCCAATTTACACAAGAAAATAACATTTTAGACGTAAATAATTCAAAGGTTAAATATAATAAATAAACCCAACTGGCGACGATTTTAAGAAAAGGTTTTCTTTCGAGATTTTTTGTACGTTTACTTTTCCAACTGTAAGTTTTTTGCATATCGCTGCCAATTGTTTGAGCTTGACCAATCATCAGCTTACTCTTAAGCGTTGTACATCGGTAGGTCTGTGTTTATTACAGAGGAGATCCTAAGACCTCCATCATCAGATGTTCTCAAGTGACTAATATTGCATTATCATGATTTCATTTGTGAACTAAGTTTTAGTTCACAGACCATGGTTCTAAATTAACTATTAATTATTTGCAAATAGGTAAAGTTTAAAATGAAGTAAGTAACTAGTTATCTATTAATTAAAAATCTTCGACATAATGGCGACCCCTTCTTTCCAATTTGATGAAACTTAGCTAAGAACCATACCCATTAAACTACCTTCCTTTTAACAAATAGGTCCATTCCTTTGGTAGCTACGATGCCATAGGCACACACAGATAAATAGATAAACAGACACACGTACATACACGTTCAACTTATAATTCTCCGTTTTTGTCGGGGCTACAATTGTCTTCATTAGTTAATGTATAAACATGGCACTACTTTTTTATTACGTTTAAGCCTTGACTTTATTTATTAAGTACCTTTTAAATTGTTATTCCATATAATTACCTACCTTATTAATAATAAAGCCTTCCACAAGTAAACATTCATCAACAGCTGTCTGGTAAGCACTAAACCCTTAAGA
Source organism: Acleris sparsana (assembly GCA_923062465.1). NCBI lineage: Eukaryota > Metazoa > Arthropoda > Insecta > Lepidoptera > Tortricidae > Acleris > Acleris sparsana. The sequence goes on from OV281289.1 coordinate 6,712,822, forward strand.
TCATTAAATGGTGATTGTAGACTTGTAAAAGATTACGCAGCGGTGTTATTTGAGCGTCAACTTCTCATTAAAAGATTAAAGCTAAGACCGAAAGACAATGCTTTCAGTCAGGTCGAATCAATGTCTGATATCTTTGTAATTTAGCCCCATTTATGTTGCTTTCGAGGCGATCTGTTAATGTGGTGACAGAGACGGCGAAGAGAGGACGTGCGTGCCTTCTAGTCTAGCCATAAAATGCTGCCGCGGAAAAATAGCACCGTCTGATAATGCTGACAGTTCAACTGTAGTCCTAAAATAGCACAAATATTTTTACAAATAACAGCACAAATATTATTGACTCGGCGATTTAGTAAGTGTTGTGTTCGACATGGATGAGGCTTTCGCGCACGTAGGGAGCACCGGCAAAGGGTTGCGCGAAAAGAACATGATCCCCCCCGATGGCGGTTGGGGGTATGTTGTGTGTGTCGGTGTCGGATTTACTTTCGTAAGTATATATAACATGCTGTTTTTATGTTATAGTTGTGTGATGGACAAGGTTTTAACCTAAAAAGCCTGCTATGTTTACCTTAACTTTTTTTGGTTGTCCAGACTGCATTGCGCTTGCGCTTTCCTTGATGTAATCATTAATAGAAACAATTAAAAATCGAAAAGTTTTTTCATAATCGATCGATTTAATCGATCGATCGACTTAACTGTGTCGAGTTTGATTTAATACGTGGTCGATCTGTATGGATGTAGTTACTATCACGAACGTTAATATGTGACCCATTTCAAGAAAAATATGCGTCGAGTCGTCAATGTTATTAGAGAACTCAAGTCATTTGTACCTTTTAGGAAACTCAACCTTATAGTAGTAGAATGTCAGATTGTCTTTGGACCTAAGGTGGGTCCCAAATTTAAGTTCTCGACTGTACATGTCCTTTTTGGTAGGAATAGTATCTTGCTTTCTACGTCAGCTTGAGTACATTCATAAGCTAATTGAGAAAGTAAGATGATGACGAAGTTAATCGCTAAAATACGATGTGTATTGATTATGCAATATATCTGTATCAATATAATATAAAAAAATAAAAAAAAACCTACTGTTAAGAAAATACAACTTATTTAGTCGTAACTTACCTATACCTTGTTTTTCTGAGACCGTCAAACCAAGAACCAGTGTGAAATCAATGCCGGTAAGATTCGAGTTTTAAACTTATTTTATAAAATATAACCATTTTTGTAATTTTACCATGTTTATATCTCTTTTTTTTTCTTCTTTCCTTGTCATTATTTTGGAATGATCGGACGGGTCGACGTCTTTTGTTAAATCGTTATATGTGAAATTTCAATTTCAAATATACATGACATGTTGGGACATCTTTTGAAAAAGTTTACCTACCACCTCACATGCAATCACAATGCATTCAATTTCGAATTTCGTCCAGTTTCTATTTTATTTTTGAATATGTAGTTATTTCAGTACAAGTTCATCAGAGTTTCAGGCGCATCAAAGACGAAACTTCAAAATAAGTAAAACTACAATGGTCTTTTTTTAAACCTTTTTTTAATGTTTGATATTATTTCGCCTTCACTGCCACTATTAGTAAAAGTTATCTAGGTTACCATCATATCGGTTTGAGCGTATGTCATACAGCTGGACCTATAGGTAAATTTGCCAAATCCTCTAGAATGTTACGCAATAATAGAATTAATTTTATTCGCAAAATTCATATGTCAAGGTTGTTGCATAAGGAAGTGGTAAAATATTCTGCTAGTGTTAACAAGTTGTAGTGATGTACAATTAGTCAAATTAAAAAAAAAAACCGGCTAAGTACGAGTCGGGCTCGCACACGAAGGGTTCAGTACCATTCTTGTATGATAATTAATTTTAATTTTAAATAAATAATTATGAAACTAGATTTTGAAAAAATATTGTTACGGTTTTCTATTACGGTTCAGGAGATAGGTACCTACTCACATCGATTGTTAACATCGAACAAATATAAGTATTAATTTAATATTCCTTTTATACAAATACGAAATCTGTAAAATAAAAACTTGAGTGGTCTATATTTTACAGTTTATGAGATACAGCTGGCTGATAGTCAGACCTACTGACGGACAGCGAAGGCTTAGTAAAGGGTAACGTTGGCAGCCTTTGGGTAAGGAACTCTAAAAAGTACATGCCGGTTACAAATTTTAAGTACCTACTTTGTTTCTTGTATTTGAAATGTAATTTTAAATACAGTACAACAGCTGGATTAAGACGTAATAATATTAACCCTCTTAGTCATAAACGCGCAATAACTAAACTATGCTTTAAATACGACTTGTCCTTATCAGGTACGGACAGGATTATCTGTCATTGTGACATTTGAATTCGGCAGAAAGAGACAAATAATATTTTGACTGAAATACGTTTATTGTGAGTTTATGAGTACGACTCGCTCTTTTTTTTTACAAGAGACTATTAAGCTATACTCTACTTGACATTTATTTTCTCACCTGAAAGTTTGCTCTGGGGGGTTATTATGACTATGCAGTTCCGTTTACGCTGAGAGAAAAGGACAGAGTTATATAACTGCTATAGCTCTGCCCTTTACGCTCGCTGTAAATGAACTCAACGTATGGACGTCAGAAACGTCCAGTGTTGTGACTTTTCTCGCAGATTTTTCCAAAAATCCAAGACTGATTTGCTTCCATTCAAAGCCTTCATTATACATGCTATTAAGACTAAATTGCATATAGATTATTAAAAAAAATTGGTAAGTTACAGTAAGAGATGTTTTGTAGGTTTCCCGTATCCCTACGGCTCTATTAATAGGTATAGCTACGCTGTCCGTCCGTCTGTCCTAATTTTAAAGCGCTGTATCTTTTCAACCGTAATAGATTGCGGGATGATTTTTACAGCGGATTACAGCGGAATAACTAATTTTTTTTAACGAAAGTAAAATAATAATGGAATGAAAGAACAAGGAATTTTTTTTTGTGTCTGAAAAACAATAAATCATACAAACGTAAAATTTAGTATCATTAGAGTACAAACAATGAAAAATAATAAATAATACTAAAAATGGTCAAGTGTGAGTTGGGCTCGCGCTGATTCAATTCGAAATCGAATTAAAATCCGAATATAATACCCACTGTGTGGTGATACGGAATTACGGAACCCTCGGTGCGCGAGTCCCTCTCGAACTTGACCGTTTTTAACGGTAATTTACACCTGTGTGCAAGGTTAAACAGCTGCCCTTCGTGAACCATCTCAACTTTCCATCCTGTATATTATAATTCATATTGATAAAAGGATAGTAAATAATACCTACATATTATGTCAGCGAGTTCGGATTGACCTCGCGCGATAATATTAGGTGTTTAAACTCTCTTATTAGCATAAAGCTAAATGACTGAAGGCTGTTGAGATTGATTTTAAAAAGATAAAATGTAGAATTTTACATATTGGTGACCTACTCAATATCAAAAGGCAATGGCCTCATATACTTATGCATCTAAGTTACATTCCGACCTAAATCGCTTGGCTTTTAGTACGTTATATATCGAACAATGTACTAAAAGTGAAAAAGCTTTGCTTAAAGCTGGGTACTGACTAACGTTACGATGTGTAATGTAACATGTTACACAGCGAGCATTCATGCAGTCAGTACGTAGTGTTTCGGGGAAACCAGCGAGCAATTAAGTATTGTTTGCGTCAATGCTCGCTGTGTAACATGTTACATTACACCTCGTAACGTTGGTCAGTACCCAGCTTAAGATGCTGATGAACTTGAGTACTACTCGAGCATTCGCGAGAATGCTCGCCCAAATGAGCGTTCCAATTGGTTTCTCAATTCAAACATCCAATCGGAAAGCTCATTTCCGCGAACATTCTAGCCAATGTTCTCAAGTCACCATTATGCTAAAGTTTTTTTTTCTTATTTCCTTATTTTATAAATCTTTTATCAGAAAAACCTTCACTAAAATGGGTGAGTATGGCAAATTAAAGATCGTTAATTAGGCACGTATCAAGGCTAGTTTATCTATGTTTATAAGTACTAATATTTGTTTGTAAGATGGGGTAATCTCTGAAACTACCGAACCGAACCGATTTAAAAAAAAAAACATTTATAGGATAGGAAGCTACACTATCCCTGAGTACCTATACGATTTTTTTTAGTGAAGTGTGTCGAGTTGTCATTAGTTTCCTTCAATTGTTTTTACCTAATCTTTAGATCACTAGAAACTCAAAAACACGCCCTTATTGTCATAAGTACCTAAGTGTAGGTATACTTAGGTATAGGTTTGGTTTTTGGATAGCTCCTACTTCTTAACCGATACAGTGTGTGGCTTCCTCGGTTCAAGGTTTTGCCTGATTTAGTTAGTTAGCTTTGTCGAGGACATTTATATGTTTAGGGTTGTATATATTATTCGTGTTAAAACCAAATATCACTCGCGCTAATCGAATAGTGATAGTTTTGACGTTTTGTCCGTCGTTACGCAGTACTATTTTGACAGGTTTAATTTCGGTATCTAAGGGCTAACTTATTCATTTTTGGCAACGCAAAGCGATAGGTGATCACCAAACGCTAGCGTTTGTATTCGATGGCAACTTGTCTAGCCCTATAGTTTACGCTGGGAGAAAAGGACAGAGTTAAATAACTGCTATAGGTAGCTCTGTCCGTGACGCTTACGCGCGGCGGCTTTTTTATGTCAGTTGTATTGGCACGTCAAAGCATGTAAAGTATTTGAACGAACAAACTAAAAAGCCGGGAGCGCACTTACGATTCCTCTGGTGTTGAGCGTGCGTATGGCTTTTTTATGGCCTCGAGAAGGCAAACGAGCAGGCCACCTTTTGATAGTGGGATGACCCATAGACGTTCGCTTTCTCAAGACCACAACATAGACTGCAATCCTAAGACACCAAATACGATGATAATCCTGAAATTTATAACCCGGCGTGATGTAGAAGAAAAACTGTCAGTTTCATCCTACAGACACTCAGCGTTTAATGTCAGTTAAATCAGTTCAGTGTAAACTGACAGTTAAAACTGATGGTGGGCAGCGGTCTTTATAACAATAACGTGTTGTTACCTATATTATTCTAAAGCCTGTACATTTACAGGAGTCGTCCATATGCTAATGTAAAATAACTCGCCGTGGTTTCTTGACGCCAATAGATGGGGTTAACTATGGGATCAAATCTCTCATGAAATCACGTTTATATGACAACGTTATAACTTATTTATTGTAACGTTTTGAAACGCAGTAAAAGTAACAGGGTTTCGTTATTCTATTTGGTTAGGCGGGTAGATACTTATGTAAACGAATAAAAGTGGCAGGCAGTGACCTAAGTAGGTTTTTTTTACGGGATCGATTGAAAGATTTGGGCTTACGATTAAATTAAACGTTTTCTTTTGTTGCTAAAGTTACCTACTGGAAGAAGGTTATGGAAACAAAACTGATTATTAACGTTTCACATTTTTTTATTTTTGCACCATGGTAGGCAACAAAAAAAAACGTAATGATGCTATTTTTATTGATTAGCCTATTTAATATCAATAAAATAACAATCAATGAATCAGGTTATTTTTACGCCTTTGAACTTGAGCTCGAAACCTTCGTCTTAATTTAAATGATTCCATAATCAGTGCATCTAATAACGAAATCCGGTTGACTGACGGTTTTATAATTATACCACGTATGAAACGTAATAAATAGACTGCTAAAATCATAACCCTTCCTTTTGGCGTAGCCGTAGTCGGGTAAAAAATACTGACTTGGGAACCTTCTCATTATAGTTTTATTTTTTGTTTGAAGCCGGTTTGAAAATAAGTTAAATACCTAATGAGGGCAATTAGAAACTGAAATCGCTAAATTTACATCTGTCAAAATATTATATTTTAGAAATAGAAAAAGAAATGAAAGCATATTAAATATGTTACTTGAACAATAAATAAATAAATCGATATCGACATTAGTTAACGTACTTTTTTTAGTAACGTGGATAGCTGTAAAATAATAATTAATTGTTTTGCAATTATTTCAATGCAAAAGCGTTTTTTTTATAAAATCTCAACATTAAGAGCGATTCTAGCCTTTTTTGTCCCTGTGTGAATTTCGTTATGCGTCTGTCTATCATCGCCTAGGACTCGAAACAGTGACCTGACTAAAAAAATATTGTACCTATTCACCGGTGAGATAGTTCATTGAGAATATTGGTTGGGCCAATCAAGAGAAATTATTTTATTTTAAACGCTTCTTTGGGGCTAGTCAAGTTACTATCGAATACAAACGCTAGCGTTTGGTGATCACCTATCGCTTTGCGTTGTCAAAAATGAAAAATCTAGCCAAGTTGCCCTTAGATACCGACGTTTACATCGTGATAGTGCTCGTGTTGAATTCAACCTGTCAAAATAGTACCGCGTAACGACGGACAAAACGTCAAAACTATCACTATTCGAATAGCGCGAGTGACAGTGATCACATTACAGCGTGTCAGTTGTAATCACGTGACTTACGTCAATTCCATTCATTTTATAAGTGGCAGGTGATCACCAAACGCTAGCGTTCGTATTCGATGGCAACTTGTCTAGCCCCGCTGATTTCTATGATAGATAATACTGGAGAGTTACACAACTTCCACGCAAAGTCACGCGTTTACAAGTAATTTAGCGTTATTTACCGTCTATGAAATTAGTGCCAAGTACTACGTTGCTGATGAAAGCACACTCCACGTTAGGTTTTTAATTTATTTTGGGGTAAAACATGCAATGTGTCTTTAAATGATGTTGTTATAACACTGCCACGACAAGGAACACAAATCACGTGTCATTCGTAAGGACCTTCAAATTCATTTTCACATTGAATTCTATAGTTTTTTACAGTGTGGTTGCCATTTTAGTTATACCAAAGCGTGTGACAAACCCACAGTGTTACGATGTTTCACAGAAATATAAAATAGGCCTGAAATAAAGGAACATAATTAAAATAAAATAAATAGTAGTGATGGTAAAAAAATCATATGCTTTGCCCTATTAGAAATATTAAATAACGAACCTCGTTTATGTGCCAAATTAACATAGCGCGTCGAGTAGGTGTGAACCGAATCCTCACTCCCAAAAACAGCTCTCTATAGGCTATATATCTGTTTTATAATTGAGGTTATTCTGGCGGCTTCTGATGCTCTGTACAGGGCGCGGTTAAAGTAGTGTAAATGATAACTGTTCATCATGACAATGAGCCGAAGGTCACTAGTTATCACGCACTTATTAGCTCAGTGATGGCAGACACGGAGGAAGCTAATCGTTAGACAAGAGCATCAAATCGAAGGCCATGCAGCGGGCGAGGACTTCCATTCTACCTTAGTTCATTGCTATTCCTCTCATGAAACGATTGTCACTTATTTATTTCAAGTGAAGCTATTTATCAATTCTCTTAAAAGTTAAAAAAACTCATTTAAAGCCGAAATTATTCTTGATAGGCCCAACCAACCGCTTCTCATGAACAAAGGCATGAAAAAAAGGGTACAATATTCGTATTTTTGGCATAATCTTGTAGTCACATAAAAATGAAGGTTTCATAAACAAACGGGGCCTACCGCCTATCATGTTAAATACTGTGCACTTACTGTGCTACTTCCGTCATTTATTCATTTTATAAAAATATAATAATTAATGCATTAAGATGATAAATCCTATCAGACTTCACCATTTATAAGCATTAATATATTAATAATATTTAATTGCAGTTACGTATTCAATTTTATAAAATAAATCTTATCTTCATCGTAAAAGTTGCAAGACATCACTGTAGTGAAACTCAAGAGTAAACACCGGAGTTGCTGGGATATAGATAACTGAAGTCAGACGAAATTGGCTAAATATTTAGGTAAATTAGCGAGTGTGTACTTATGCAAATAATACCGCCGTACCTAGTTGAGTTGATAATTATATTGTTTATTAAAGGTTATTGTGCTAGCAAATATTTTGTTAACGAAGTGATATCTGGCTGTTTGTATTATTGCACTTACTGCCGCACTCAGAGACGTCAATTAAATTTAATGCTTGTTTAGTGACGTGTTGTCTTATTCCTTTGCTATAGCAAAGAAAGTTACAGCAGCAACTTTAATTAAGCATAAATTCTATTGCGAGCTATGATTGAAGAATACGCGGTGATTAAAATAAACACGAGGAATATTAAAAGTAATACATACGAGTTGTTGAATTTTATCGGTCATTTTGTTAGGCACAACAACTTTTTGCAAAAGGTTGCGATTCCTATCGGTAATGACAATTTGTAAATAAATAGGTGAAACAATAATCATCTAGAATTAACATGTGGTACGAATTCAACGAATCAACTAGGTTGATTTTTAGCCTAGCTTCAATTAAAAAAGCCAATTTTAACCTAAATTACATGTCTTTGAATTTCATGTTTTCGTGTGAAAGATCCCAAATAGGCCATACGTGACCAATTGCACCGAAAAGATGTAGGTTATCTTATCTAGTTTTACCCTCAAGTGAGGTTCGCTTGTATTTTGACAACTTTGAAACGATTTAACATTTTGGTGTAAGCTTACCTTGGGTATAAACATGAAAATCTCAAAACCCAGGCAGGCGTAATTTTAAAGTTGGCTATTGATTAGCTATTAATATTACATATTAGTTTTGTTCATACATACATACATTAAATCACGCCTGTTTCCCAGAGGGGTAGGGTAAGCAGTGACTACTTCTTTCCACCTGCTACGATCCTGCCAAATCTCTTTCGCTTCTTCTACATTCATAAATCGAGTCATACACGCACGTCGGTTTCGTTTAGTTTTGTTCAAATGACGAAAAAATATTTGTAAAGGTTTATTTTATAGCAGCACAGAAATCAAATCACAAAGGTTACTGTAATTAATAATGCCTAAATATAGATACGTATAATAATGTTAAAATTCTACAATCTGCGACTGGTCAAGTCTACCTTGGCATTTAGTAATCAGAAAAAAAATCTAACACGTGTTGGGCCGTGTTAATGTGCTATTTGTAAATTATTGGAGTGAATTGATGCAAAGAATGTTCCCCCGTACCCTAGCGTACAACCTAGCGACGCGCCGTTCAGAAATTTAAATAATTAATCGCCTATTTTTAATCACATCGCTTGAGAGTGAGTAAAGCGAGTGTTACATACTACTAGTAACTAATTTAAATTACGAAATATGGCTGTCACAGGCATCATCTTAGAATAATCAGAGTATAACACTCGCTTATCCCTCGGCGGAAAGAAGTTGCCTTGAATATCTATTACTGTAAGTATATCTTTGTAGACGTTTCATTTTCTTAAGTAGGTCCATTGTAACTACCGTAAGACGCGGTCGGTGGGAATCGTATTGGGGGTCTGAGGGTGTTAAGATATTTGTATGTTTGCCTTTTAATTACGCATTATAAGCTTTGCGTAGCGTTTAGCGTAAGCTTTGAGTAGCTTTTGGTAGGTATTTGCCCAGATTTTTTTGGAAGTTGTTATCCAGTACGGTTATTTCGATAATACGAGATTTGTTCAAGTAGTAAAAACGTTTTCATTACCTCAAAATTTTGTTATTTAAGCTTATACAACATTTTTTGGGAAGATCGCAGTTTTTTATAGATAACTTGACCACATGCCTTAGTACCATGTGGGATTGACTCGAAAGTATTTATACCAGGATAGTTACCAATTTCAGCAGTTTTGAACCTACCGCAAAACAGCAGTGTTTACATTGTTGTGTTCCGGTTTGGGGATAAGACAGCCGGTGTAATGACTAGCATAGAGGCATTCCATCATAGTCCTGAGGGTTGGCAACGTATTTGCAGTCTTAGGCTTGCAGTCTTGTGAATGCGAATGTCTATGGGTCACAGTTTCCACTTACCATCAGGTGGCCTGTGTGCTAGTATGCCTTCTCTATGCCAAAAAAAAAACCTAAATGAAACTTGAACTAGTAATTGTTAAAGTTCTGGTTACTCCATCATCAACAAATTACGTAAAAATCCCCGTTCAATCGGTTATTCACCGCAATGATTCGAAGCTGATTTGCAGAAATGTTATTTTTCTTTAAACACGGCTCTCTGTCAAACGATCGATCGAGTGAATGAAGTTATACGAGCTTTAACCCTCTACAGATTAAGCTGAGAATGGACGTCCTTATATTAAATGTGTTTTTACGCTCTGAAGGGACAACTTCAACTCGCCGGTTAGTATTTGGTGTGTCGAATTCAGAACGAGTTGTATTAAAAAAATCACCAACCAGCTCAGAGTCAACAGGTAGACAATGCGCCGCTAAGTTTAGTTTAGTTTTTATAATTGTACTTATTAAATAAATAGATAAATAAATAAATAAATAAATAATAAATAAGACTCATCAGTCAAACAAATTATTGCGTTCATGTATGTGGACGTGCCAAAAGTACGTTGGAATAAAATAAATGTAAATAAATAAAAAAAACCGCCCCTAAAACGCAAAAAAAACTTCTTTTAAAATGGTAGGTATAGGTCAGTCCAACTGAACCCGGCTTTTGGTTAAAAGTATTGTGGGCCCTATCATGGCTGCATTAATCACGTTATAAAGTTTGGAAAAGGCATCCGTCACCTTTTGACATATAAATATGTACAACAGGTACGGATGCTGTATCCACATTTGACACGCGATATAGACACAGCATACTAGGCCCACAATTGGACTGACCTGTACCTATCATTTCTCTTTTTCCGTTTAGGCTTTTAACTTGAAAGCCATGTGTAAGCAATCATAAATTTGAGTTTCAAAACAATGTACAAAAGCGCTGTAAAAAAGATAAACCTGATAAAAAAGAAGTCAACGTGACAATAAAATAATTTAACAAATTAAACACACATCATTACACCTTTTATCTTTTATTTAACGTACACTTTCCCGTATAATATTGTTTTTAAATAATCCACGGCGGCACGGCCCGCTTGTCGTTGACTTACGTTCCCTGGTTGTGTCAATGTATGAAAATATTAAAATAACTCTGATATAATGGCGAAACCTACTTTCAGCTGATAACTAAACGGCCCAGCCCCAACCGATTCTTATCACATAAATAAGAACATCCCCGATTAAACTAGTTTTGATTGTGTAGGTAGAAATCACACGGAGACATAGATAGTACAGGAAATTATTCAGTCATTCATCATTTAATCATTGGATATGAAAGAATTATTTATTTTCAGATGTTGGGCTTTGGATCTTCAAATGCGTTTGGAATTCTGTTTCACAATTTCTTCACCGAAGAGGGCAGTGCGAGTGGCCTGCCTCTTGTTATAGGAGTATATAATGGAGCTCTTTCTATATCAGGTATGCTAGCTATGTAAGGAAGAAAATCATCAAATATTTTTATCAGTTTATCTTTGTCAATGCCTCAAAACTACAATTATCCCAGAGTTTAGTTGTCTGGGACCCTGACGCCCTGAGATCCTTAAAGTTGCGACCTATTTTGGAGCATGATAAGTTAGCTCTTCTCTGCAAAATACTTTAAAATATTAGGACTTTTAGAAGCAAAGAGCACAGTTTAGGAACAATTAAGGGTTCTTATCTTCAAGATTCTGCCAATGCAACTGATGTTTTAAGCGTTGTAAGTTATAGACTTGTATACGCTTAAGGCTAAATTCTAATTCTCAGATAAAGGTATTTGGACGTTAAATTTAAGCTCACTCGACATTCCCTTATAATATATCAAGAGATATATAAAGCAATAGAATAGATCTGGCAAGATACCTATTCAGCGATTGAACATTCAGACCTTAGTAGACTTTAGATACCTTAGTGGAATAAGTAAGAAATGTATCTCTGTTCTGTGTGTAAATCGGCGTGTTTTAATTAATTTTAGACATTTTTGCAATTCACCCTTTTACGTTTATCTTATCATCTTAATCATGCAACGCGACGAGGCTGTATTTGCCAAGGAAGCCATCTAGAAACCATGCAACCTGGATGATGCAATTGTCTTCGTGGTTAAGCAATGAGGTCAGGCAGGGCGAACCTTAAAAAATATTCAAAACTTTCATATAGATATTACAATATACTACGGGATTGGTTTGCGGCAGAACGTAAATGCAAAATTTTACCGCGTTACTAACATTTTACTCTATAGTTTTATTATTGAGGAAATTTTGTTTCGTTTTTAAGTGACTGAAGTAAATTGATGTTTCCTTGCAGAAATGTCGAGTGATGTGTGTGTGCATACTTAGACTGTGAAACTTAACTTACCTTTCTCTAGTATAGAGTAAAATTATTTTAAAAACAAAAGACAAAAATAGCGCGTGATTCACGACAGTTATCACCAAAAAGAAAACTGGGCAATTACCTGGGAATCGGATTTAGATGCTAAATGCGATCGTGAACACGAACGTCTAGTGGATTGATATTGACCTTAAATGTTGTTCCACTGTCATACTTTTTATACAAGAGCGCATTCATTATTTAAGTGTTATTGACCGATTATATACGTTTCAAAATTCCCTTTACATGAGAAATAATGATGTGATTAAAGCAATCAGCGAGAATACAGGGTGCTATTGGTTTTTTACATGAACGGGAGTTTTGGGTGCTGCCTTATTTATTGATTAAGAATTTCTACTATGGCTCAATTATCTCTTGTAAAATTACTATTGATCACATCCTCTAATTGGAGTAGATGGCCAAATTCGAACGGCTTTTTTCTCTCTCAAGCCAACGACTGCTATTTGACCTGTGTTTAATTGATACAATATGTATACCGGCTGAACTTTCTTGGTCTAAACTCTAGCTCAAATATCGGCTTGGATCGAGTTACTGTCCCTAATTGATGTGGGCGGCCTAGTCTAGCAGATCGGTTGATCAAACGATAGCTGAAGGACCGATGCACATTTCAATTCGTCGGATGTATGATTTATTGATTCGAATCAATTTATCTATTTAAATACAATGATTACGAATGGGAAAATTGATACCTGTATCTTAACTTTGTATTAACTTTGAGCATTAGACCTTTGCTCTAGTTTTAGGAGGGTTTTGGCCGTTATTTCAAATAAGTAACGGATGCTTAAATGCTTACATCGATTTATACTTATCAACTATTTTTGGAATTTCTATTTATGTATTTAATTAAAATGTTATACACAGATTTTACATAAAATGCACCGTTAAACCACACAGCGGTTTGTCTCGATGCCTGATATTTGGATTTCATAAACTAGTTAGTAGACTATAGACGTCCAATATGTGCAAACAAGAGTAAAAAGTATTATAATAGTCCCACAAGATACAAAATAAAAAGAACACAAAAATTGTGAACTGTTTTTCAATGACATGGTCATCACATTATGGTTTATACAGTTTGTTAAATTATATTCCTTAATATTTTCCTCTTTGGCGCTAATTTTATATTCACATATTTTTCCATCCTCATTTCTCGCAGTCGTAAATTTACCCACTTATAATTAGCTTAAGATAAGTAGGTAGGTTTAGGGTATGTTTGTTTTGCAGTACGCTCGAAGGGTCAAAACACCTAGACTTAGGAGTAGGCGGAGCTCCATCGACACGATTAGATTTATTTTTTAAATGGGATAAAATGCGTCAGGAAAATATGCGTCACGGGCAAAACTTGATTGTGAAAACTAAATTCTAAGAACTAACAATTTAGGAAATTGATCTAACAAATCGAATTGATTTTGGATGGTCCAAATGTACCTCACACTTGTTTCTTCGTCTTTTCATAAATGCTATATTGATACCTACATAATATCTTGTAACGACCATCATTAATTATGATAATTCGAGTGGGTAAGTGGATAAGTGGAAGCGTCGTAAATCGACGGCAATATAAACCTATTTATTTTTAAGTAGTGGGTGGGGATACAGTTTTTTTATGGTTTTTGTCATGTCTAAGGCTAAAGTTTCCTGCAGGTTTCCTGAGTGGAATTGCTCTGAAGAAGTACTCGTTCCGGCAAGTGGGGCTGGTGGGCGCGGGGCTCTTCGTGCTGGGAGATGCCCTGACTATCTTCGTGCAGAGGACCTACCAGCTTGTCTTCACCTTTGGGGTCGTTAGAGGTATCCTATTGTACAGTAGCCATATTTAACGGTACAGTAAAGTTGCCCTGTCTAATTGTACAGTTGCCACAATAATTTTTTAGGGTTCTTACCCCAAGGTTAAAAAGGAGTCCCTATTACTGAGTCTCCGCTGTCCGTCTGTCCGTCTGTCCGTCTGTCTGTCACCAGGCTATATCTCATGAACCGTCATAGCTAGACAGTTGAAATTTTCATAGAAGATGTATTTCTGTGGCCGCTATAACAACAAAATACTAAAATCAGAATAAGTATTTAAGTATTTAAAAAATAAATATTTAAGGCGGGCCCCATACAACAAATGTGATTTTTTTACCGTTTATTGCTCGATATTAATAACGGCAACAGGTAGACACTTGAAATATTTACAGAATTTTGGTTGTATAGTCCCCTGTAATTTTTTTTTTTTTGCGCCAGTCCTACACTCACTTGGCCGGTTTTGATATAATTACTGTCTAACTTTTTATAGTAGCCATCAAATAAATCGCAGCAAACAAGGTGATTGAAAATAATTTTGAGCATCTGGTCTCCTTTGATAAGTTTCGTGGCAACTTTGTAATAACATACTTTCAGTAGCCTTATAAGAGAGCCTAGGTTCATGCATATATGTTATTATATGTATGTAGATTGCATGCACCACGAATATGAACTAAAACCTCTTAGTTCATATTCGTGGTGCATGCAATTTTCGCAATAGCTATTAGTACAGTCAACCTTATAAGTAGGTGCACACTTTTGTACCTTGTCGCTTAAACGCCTTTGACAGATTAGTCTATCATTTCAAACATGACGTTAAAGTGACAGAGTACTAAAGTGTGCAGCTTCTTATAAGGCCGACCGTACCTCCACTAAACGAAAATGTATGTACAATTCATACGCTTAATTATTTTTACACAGCAGATATTTTTTCTGTTGTGTTGTAATAATTGTACTTGAGCATCATTGAAGCTATATCAATTATTTAGTTACCTACTAAACATTACGACTTAAATAAAACATAATATACAGTTACCTGTAAGGTGTGTATAGGTAGGATTTTGTGATATTTTTTTTGCAGGAGCCATTTTTTTCTGTATGGTGTATGGGCCCCCAAACACGTAATGCAACTTATATCAATAAAACATCGGTCGATTGGTACCTTTTAACCTCTAATTACAGTGTTCTTTTTTTTAACCGTATCTAACCGGAATGCCATTTTTTTTTGTTTTACAGGGGCAGGCTTTGGCGTTATGATTCCTGTCAGTTTTACAGCCTTCAATTGTTATTTTACAAAACATCGGACCGCCATGATGAGTGCAAATCAAACCATGAGCAGTATGGCTTCCATTACCTTCCCCATGCTGGTGACCTACCTTTTGGCCGAGTATGGCTTCCGCTGGACCCTAGCCCTGATCATGGCGGTAGACCTGCATTTGGTTTTTGCCATGTTGGTCATGCATCCCGTTGAGTGGCACATGATTAAAAATCCGGATGCGAGTGAATCAGGTTTGTGCTTGAAATTTAACAAATGATTTATCCATCGATATTTCTGGTCAAGCCTAGATTAATTAATTAGATCAAGTTTTTTTAAATATTTGGCATTCATAATCTTTATCGAGGGTCCAATTTGCATTTCAGGTTTAAAAATAGTGTGCGTGCGTATCATTGTGACTTGTCATCATCCTGTTTTAAATAGGTTACATTTGAATAATAACACTAGTTGCCACAGATATTTACTGTATGTCTATATTGTTTATTTGACTAGCATATTATGTATACTTACACATAGCATATTGCTTAAACTCTATTCTACTCGGTAACCATTGTATTATTATTATTATTATTTTATATTACTTAACCATGCTGTTGTAGGTAGTTCTGTAGCTCGGCCTACCCCACTCTCGGAGTACAGGAGTTTGTGTATGTATGTAGGTAGCTCTTATTTACATGACAGCAATCGCGGTCCAGTTAAAAACAAAACAATAGCATGTCAAAATCAATAAGGTTTTACCGTGTAGAATGGAGCCTCTGGTGGTCTGTGTGCTCATTTGCCTTTATAATACCTTAAAACAACTGAATTATATCGATCTCGTGGAAGAAATAACCTTCCTTAAATTAGGTGAGCTCTTTATAAATGCATCTCTTTCAAAGTGACGGAACCAGTCATTACTGGGTTGGAGTCGTGGTTTGGTCCATTGACAAGGACCAATGATGGACACTTGATTCTTATTTTGCAGAAGATAAGGGTTATTAATTTGTTTTGCAACAATCAATTTAAGACCGTATGGAATTTGAATTAAGAGTGAAGTGTCAATTACTGGTGCCTGTCAGCCAATCATTGGTGCCTTCACCCTAATATTGTTAATCATGCATCTGTTCATCAACCGTGTCGTCTAATACTCATTTGTGCTGTCTAATAACATTTTCAGAGCTTTCGTTAAACTGTGGCGTCCTAAATGTCTCGAAGATAAAGTTCGAGAATGACGACTCGATCATAAAAATGTTGCCAGGTGATGACCACGAGCCGAAACAAAAGCAACGTAAACGATATGAATCCATACAAAAAAGCATAATGTAAGTTATATTAAAATAATGTAATAGCTATAATCGAACCAGATATGGAGTAACCATCCTGTAGGACGACATAAAGAGGCGAGGCAACTACCAGGCAATTTACCATGCCTGTCATGACAGTAGGCCCCTAAATACCTATTTTCAAATAGTTATGCTCAGAAATTTTGGTTTTAATTCTGACTGTGTTCTTCCTCGAAGTAGAATAGACGTACGAAAGCCTATTTCGTAAGTATAAGATTCGATAAGTAAATAAATACAGTTAATTGCATGAAAATCGCAAGGAACAATTAATTATACCCACCACCACCATTTTCCGCGAAACTATTTCCTAGCCAATGTCTGTAACCGGTTGGAAAGGTCGCGCATGAAGTTCTTTGACTTACCTTGCACTCGAATGCAGCTCAATGACCCAAAAATAGTCTAGACCTTCAAAACGACAGCACGCAAATCTAGTGATACAAATTTAATTCACTCCGCGAGTTATACTAACTGATAGCGGGGGGACGTCGACCAGTCGCATAATGTTAACTATCGTAAACAATTTTCGAAAACTGTCAAAGTATGGAATCATCATAAGTGCTCGCGACTCGACCATCCGGCACCTTACGTCAATCCTAAAACATTTTCTATAGCAATAACGTACGCAGAATGCATAATGAGTAGGTCCACAATATGTTACAAGGTTTTTTTTAAATGTTTATAGCAAAATGATCTGCGAGAATGTGGAACTGGACTTGCTGAAGGATCCTCGGTTCGTGAGCACGCTGGTGGGCCTGGGCTTTGCCTTTGTATCTGACGTCACCTACTTGGCTATGGAGCCCATGCTGCTCTTCTCTTATGGATTCACTGAGGTGCGTTACTTTGGTAAATTTAATAATGATGGTCAGTGGTTGGATACAAAAAATTAAAATGGGAAAAGGTTGGTTCGTTCTATATAGTAAATAGTTACGGTTACAAACAATCGCATGGACGAATTTTATCTTGTTAATTACTCGTAAAATAAGACGTTAGGTCACACCACACGGGAAACTATGACCGAGTAGGAAGTGAACCCACAACCTTGATGGTGTTGTTGTTGATCAGTGTAACTTACGAAGCGACTGGTCAAAATATTACATAGGATCATATCGTGACAATTGTTTTCCGTCCGGGGTCGATTTTAAGAAATTCCTTATTCACATGACATGTCCACCAACAGGAAAATTTATGTGTTCATCTTAAGTAGCTGTAAAACCAAAGTAATAGTAGACCTACCTGTACGGTCGGCTTTATTCGCTTTCGACCGATTAGTCCTGCATTTCAAACATGACATTAAAAAAATAATGCACTAAAGTGGCTGTCATATCTAATATACTGACAGATGCTAAGTGGGTTTTACTGTACATTGTGATGTGACTGCAGTCTGCAGTTTATGAGTGGCTTACCTCGTTTTAAGCTTAATGTTGATATACTTCATACACACACTGTAATACGTTTATTTGTTTGAGCTAAATAAAATTTCGAGTCGTTCACCCTGTTACAACGGCTCTAACTAAATCGTGAATTAATATTATTATATATTTTTTCCTACACCGTGTTCTACCTCTTATCCTTCCTCCCTCTCTACTGTCTAAAGTTTTTTTTAATTGGCGCCTTTATGTTACTGAATAATATAATCAGATTCAGATCAGATTAGGTACTGTGACGTGTATTTTTTTTAAGTTATAAAGAAATACAACCTACTTATCTTAATAGGTTAATTTATATATTTATATAATATTTCAGATGGAGGTCGCGACTTGCGTCATGGTGGGTGCGATAGCAGATTTACTGGCGAGGTTCCTCCTCGCTGTGTTTACTTTCTTTTACGCAGTAGACAGTAGAAAGATCTTCTTCGGCGGCACATGTATCACAGTTCTACTGCGAATTGGTAAGACTATAATAATAATAAATACATATCGTGGGCCAATCTCACACAAATTGTCTTAGTCCCAAACTAAGCTCAAGGCTTGTACCAATGGGTACCATGCTACGATAAACATACTTAAATATATAGAGAAATACAAACTTAAATATACAAAGAAAACATCCAATACTCAGGAACAAAGACTTGCGCTCATCACACAAATATTTGCTCTGCCCGGGAATCGAACCCAGGAACATGTAGCTTCGTAGGCAGGGTGAATGCGTCGTCTAAGACTGACTTATAGATTTTGATTATTATTTTATAGTTTTCTACTTTCTTCGAGTTCCTAAGAAACATGCAAGTTTTTGATAGGTAATTTATCTGTTATTGAATTAAAATGCCAACATTTGTTTACAAAAAAATACTAAAAATACTCTTTTAGTTGTAGACAAATTATTTGAAGCTGTGGTGGTAATGCCGAATAGTGTTAACACTAGACCTTCGGATAATTTATTTATAAAACAAGGGCTCTATTCTGCTCGGGCTAAACCCAATTGCATTTGAAATATTGTTGTATTGTAATGATAGCTAATATTTGCTTAACGTCAATGATTTGGAGGCCGAGTTAAAAACAATACAAGTAGAAACAAAGTTGAATATGCCCCTGGGCCTCTATTCCCGACGGTAAAAAACATATAGACTTTGACCTGTGATGGTATTTTTTGACGTCAGCCGCCATTACTGTTACTGTCATAACAGGTTAAACACGATATGTTTTTCACCGTCGGGAATAGAGGCCCAGGGCCATATTCAACTTTGTTTCTACTTGTATTGTTTTTAACTCGGCCGCCAAATCATTGATGTTTCATATGGAGATGAAAAAACAAAATTGTATTAAATATACCTACTGCATAAAAATCGTTTCTGCTATTCCATTATAACAATACAAAAAATGAATAACCTTTCTCGTTTGACGACACTTCAATGCCCTATTGATAATTGTATTGAGTAATTTAAAATTAAGGTCTCGGACACAGAAATTGGAACAATCTTATTATAAGAAGTATGGTAAAACGTTTAGTCTCTAGGAATTAAATGACTGTAAAGGTAGTAATTGGACCTAGGTGAACCTGAACTTGCGGCTTGCCTACTTACATTGTAATGGTTACCGTTTTTTTTATACCATCGGTAAAAGTTATGTTTTTAATTACGGACACACGGGATTATTAACAGAGTAAATTACTTAAATACTTTGTCTGAATAAGCTAAATAATTTACTAATCAATCAATTAAATTCGTGCTAGATTTGCTTTGCAGTTTGATTTGTTGACCAGATGATCGAAATATAAGCATACTAGATGAAACCCCTCTTCGCTTGGTAAAATGTAGCCTCATATTAAATTCACAGCTAACCTATGTATCGATATTTCACCAGTAGATATTTCTCCTAAATTATTTACCTAAATAACTATGATGTGTGAAATTTGACCTTAGAGGTCACAATGGAGAACGGAATAGGAACCGCTGTGACACCTGTGACACGTGATGAATTCTGATGATATGACACCAACGCCATATTAATGACATTGACATGTTTACTTGTGGTTTACTTCGCAACGCCATTTTAAAGCAATTCATTTTTATATTGAAAATACTTGATAATCCGAATTTTCCGCCTATAAGTTGTCGACTCGGATCGATTATTTTTTTACGCTCTTCAATTTGATGTGCATATCGTTCGAGTCTACCGTAGACCGGTACGAAATTATTAATATAGATACAGAGGATTGTGAAGCTAAAATGTTTCATACAAAATGCCGTTTATATAACGTTTCTCTCGGTAATCCAGCCAGTTGTTTACGATTTTTAACTATGTTAACTATTATGAAAACTAAGTCTGTACGTTTTCTTTTCCAAGAAGACATTTTTGGAAAGTTTAATAATGAAGAAAAAAATGTAAACGTACCTATTAACCTAGTTTTTCACACTACTTATTTAAAGGACTTGATTTAAAGGGGTAAATGCGCAATCAAGCGGTGTTTCCACCAGCCCTTTATATTTTTATAGATAAAATTCCAAGTTAGTGTTAATACAAATTATTATTCATTACCTTTCCCTTTACCTTTAATACTACTTTTTGAAATTGTATATTAATTATTTAAAAAAAAGAACTTCTGCTGAAGTTTATCTTCTCGTTGTTAGCACATTAATTTAATAACAATTAGTCCCCTTTTATTGAAGAATTCAAAAAAAAGACTGCTTTTTCCCAGAAAATGATTCTTCATAGAAATATTATTGTCGTACAGTTTAAGTACGCTTTACAAAGCGAAACCTTTGCATCACCGTCGAGTGAAAAAGTCAATAATCTGAATATTATTTATAATTTGAATTTCTTTACCAGCTCTGGTCAGCTCCAGCGAGCTGTACTACGTGTTCGGGGTGACGGTGGTGTCGGGCGTGGTGCGCTGCTCCGTGCAGGTGCTGTTCCCGCTCGTGCTGGCCACGGCGGCGCCCGACCGGTTCCCCGCGGCGCTGGCACTACATATCATCTTCTCTGGGGTTCTGATGCTCATGGCGGACCCTCTAATCGGTAAGGAAAGAAGTCATTGGTTTCAACAGACATACAGCTCCCCCACACCTTGAATGGATTTGAAAGGTTTTAAAGCGAGGAGGAGGTGGGAGGGAATATTTAGGATGTACCTATGTAGCTAGTGCTGATAGGTGAACGATTTAAGGATGTAGGTATTATTAAGCTGATCATCTGATACAATAATTTATTCTCTTTCTGTGTACTGAGATAAGATAAAGGGGAAAATAATGGCTTAATTTGTTTTAAAATAAAAACAGGCCTTAGCACCAACGGAAAACTTTTCAAATTGTGAAAGTTTCATGAGAAATTTTCGTAACATGAAAGATTATTTTTTGTATAGAAAAAGGACATTTGCTCTCAAATTTCGTACCAACTTGAAAAGATGTCCAAACTTATGGCAATGTTGCGCAACTTGCACATTGCTACTGCGTCTAGGTAAACTGTCAAATTCACAAGATCCAATATCTTCAGACAGTCCTTAATATCCATATTGTTGGTGTAGTTACATTAAAGTCCAAACCTTACCTTACACTGTTTAATCTCCAGGTGTTATCTACGAAGCTACCGGCAGTTACTCCTACTGTTTCTTCGCCATGAGTTTCTGCTGCATGATATGCGTAGTACTCTGGACCACCGAGTACATTATTTACCGTAAGAATCGACTATAGACCTAGCCTTAAAACTTGACTGACAGCATTAATTTAAATAAGTAGCTAGTGAATTACAAGTGGATATTAATTAATGAACACTTGTTTATGTTACTCACTGAAGTGTTTTAGGTTAAATGAGTTCAGGAGTGCTTTATACTTGTAATAGTGAAATTGAGGATAGCGCATTTCTTTCATTATTAATTAATAGTTCAAAAATAATCTGATCGCCTTGTTTATTGATTTGTTGAAATTCAGTTATTGTTTTAGTTAAGTAAGTAACATTTTTAATTAGATGACTCGATTGTAGTTAAGTTGTTACCGTTTAATAAGTGTTTCAAGTGGTGTTTTTGATACTTATATTGTATAGTACAAATTACCTCTATAGCGTATTCTAAATAAATATAAAAATGCACCTTGATCCAAATCTGAACATATTTTGTGGTACGGTCGGCCAAGAAAGTGGCCTACCAGTTTAGACAAAAGTTTCTGTTAGATCTAACTATCGCTAAGGTTGACACTTGTCACTATCATAATATTAATGAAAGGGAAAATCGAACTTGTTGTATCATTACGAACTGAAAATGAACTTTAACCGTAGGGTGGTAGAGCACATTTTTGGCCTACTGTATACCAACTCTCCAATTCCAAGCATATTTTTTTCATTATTTTATGCTTTAAGCTCGGCAGATGGGAAATTCTGCGTAAGGCACCTCCAGTTCTATAATACGCTCTAAGTTTTTGAGTTATATCAAGGGCACGAAGGTAAATTTTCCATTAAAGGTTCCTTTTATCTTTAGTTTATATTGCAATAGGTACGTAGGTAGATGTTCTGGGATCGCAAGTATGTGATGGAAATGTTTGGAAATAATAAAACGTGATCTCCAAAATATCTAAAGACTCACACTGTACTACTGTTTACTGTTTGTGCTTTATTAGTAGTTGCACACTTTTGTACCTTGTCGCTTTAATCCCTTTGACCCCTTTGACAGATTAGTGCTGCAGTTGAAACATGATGTTAAAATGACAAAGCACTAAAGAGTGCTACTACCTACTTATAAGGCTTACCATACCAGCGCGGGCATAGTGCGTGAGCAACATCCGTGTTATTGTATTTTAAGTTTCTTTAATTGTTTATTGTATGTTTTACTAGGTTTAGGCAAATTTTATTTTAAATTAAAACCAATTTCGAATATTATTATCACTTTGTTATATTTTATTTACAATATATATTACAACATTTCTTACCTATACTATGATAAATAATAAATACTAATTGAATATTATCATAAAATATTAATGAACAGGAGTTTTATTTAAAAATCCCTACATAACACACAAAATTAAAAAGTTAAATTAGGAGGTTTTATACACTAATAACTAACACATAACAATTAATTGTAATAATAACTAATAATATAAAATGACATCAATAATCAGTGTGCATGCACTTACACACATACATAAATATATAAGTAACAAGTAATCTGAGTAAAAAGTGACAGTTCCCTACTAAAAATTAAGGTAACCCAACTATTAAACTAATATACCTATTTGCAGACACCGACACTCATAATAAGGAATCACATACTCGTATTTAGAACCAGATCTTTTCCCTATTCTCTTCAAAAAATGGTATTTTGATAATTAGTGTTTGTAGGATGTAAGGGAAGTTTCAAAAACTGGAATAGTAGTTTCAGACAATTCAGTTATTTTAATTACCATAGGTTGCAAAGCTGCGTTTAAAAAAAATGCCGCACAATGAGGTTACGTACGTACATTCACCTATTGGCTGTTGACGTGCATTGCAGCAACAACACAAACCTTAGCAGTTTAAAATGCTACTATACTAGTTTGTAATAAGTTTCGAATCTTAACTGCTGTGTCAGTTTTCAGCAGACCGTTCGTAACACCCTAGGTATATTTTGTACTGATAAAATCGATCGACCTTAATTTATATCACCATTAAAAGCACCGAGAAGTTTAAACATGGCATGCCACCCGTGTGAAATTAGTAAGTATTATCAATCCCCGTTTTACAACATAATTTTACCATATAACAATTATAGAACCTTTTGAGAACATAAATATATCCCTTTCATTGCGTTGCGGCACTCTGGCCCTAAAAGTAATCGTTAACAATATTAAATAGGTACTCAAATTCATGGTCACAGAAGACTTGTTGTACAGATGCAAAAATATGTACACCTAGACCTGATAGCCATACTAATACGGTCTGTGTTTTTTTTTTTTAACTGTTGTATTCATCACGGTATTCATATTGGTGCCCTTGACTGCACTGCACTACTACATCTTGTAAGGCCTTAAAGCCTTACCGCCGCGCCCAGAGACATTTTAGAGACCATTAACTCGTTCCTTTTTCAAATTCGTGAATGAAAAATCTTCACTCTAGACATAGAAGTTTTTGTAGCACGAATAAAATTGTCCTAGGGACTTCCGATCGATATTAATTTATCGATAAATTGTACTTTCTTATGACAGTTATGATTATGAGATAATGTATTTATAATAACGTATTGAATTTTTTGTGTAAGAAACACGTAAAAAAAATTATTTTTTATTTTAATCTTAAAATCCCTTAAAAGTAAAGTATTATAGATATAACATGGATGGGTAGTGATCAGCACTTTAGTTAATTTAAATTTTATCCGGTGAACTTATGCCTAAGGTCTATGAAATGTCACTTCGAAACTGCTGTCGATAAAATTTGATATCGGAACAAATTCCCTAGTTAATTGACGGTTTTACCACAAAAACTTCTGTGTCTGATCGTCACTATCCAACGACTTAAGTAATTGGGATTGTTCATATTTTTACAATTACTCTAATTCGAAAACCATTTCGAGGAATGGGGTTTTAAAGCCGTTATGCAATATTAAGGTTTCAAAATATTTATTTATTTCAGTTATTTCGACAAAATTATATTTAACCTTTGTTTGACTTTCGTTTACGGCTTGAAGCCCTCCTAGGGTTCATATTCATATCATACGGGTTAGGCGAAAACCGCTTGAAATTGTATGTTTTAAAATGCTGTTACAATCGCTTTTTATGATTACATATCGTTTAATTGTTGTAATTTATTGGAAAATGCCATCCCAAATTAAAAACAATCATGTTGTCCATATATATAAAAAAAGATATTAAAACTAAACTATTGGGCCAAATACAAAATTAATGAAATTGGTCTCTTAAAATGACCTATTCTTTCGAATTAGAATGTAAAAACCGTGAGTTATTTTTATTTGTCTATCCCAATCGTCATTAACTGGCTCTAAGTGCGGCCGTTAGCCTATATTTAAAAATAATGTAAATATGTGTGTATGAATTACTTAAATGCTAACAGGAACCCTTTTTCTTGGTTCAATCTTAACCCTGAACCCGTCTGTCCGCTTCAAGATGATGTCTGCTTGCAGTACAAATTGGTCTTCAGTGACGTCGGAGACTATTTTGAAGTTTCTTAGCACAGTTGACAGCAACACTTTCAGTTTCAAAATTGCGTATTTTCGTCCTAAAAGCACAGTATTAAGTGTTTAATTAGTGATGGCATGGTCATTCGAAAAAATAATGAAAAATAGGCTACGGTAAGCCTATTTCTCAAACTCGCCAACTGAACCGCAGTCGCACTCGGTAATAAACATTTTTACTTTTAAAATGGTGTTTTTTTTTATAAAATCTGTTGCTCATTAATTTTGGTGTAATCCAATCAGATAACTTATCGTCTAATATGTCGTTTAATAAGCTTACCAACGCAGCTTCTGGGTCCAGCACTGAAGGGGATGTAGCTGTAGTAGTGTCTGTCCTGGGTATTCTCAGGTAAGAAATTATCGGGGTTGAATACATCAGGATTCTTGTAATACTTGGGGTTACGGTGAACTTTGAATGTGCCGATTACAACTGTTGACCCGGCAGGTAGCACATAGTTGTTTGTAGCTAGAGAAAACACATGCGTTTATAATTTGGCATTTAATAAAAAGTAGACCAGCAAAAGAGACCAAAAGATCCAGATACTTACAAATAGTGACATCACGTTTAAGATTTCTAGCTATAATCGGTACTGGTGGATACATTCTGAGGGATTCAAATATTACCCTCTCAAGGTACTTCATACGAAGGGTGTCAGAGAAAGTGACAGGTCTGTCAGAGTCACCAAAGATCTCGTACAGCTCTTCATAAACCTTAGCCTGGATGTCCTGATGAACTCCGAGAAGACTTAGAACGAAACTGGAACCAGCTGCAGTTGTATCGTGACCCTGAATTAAAACAAAAAATCAGTGTTAACATTTTCGCTTTGACTTCAGATACTAATTATAATACCTTTACCTTTAATGTAGGCTAATACAACCTTATACTTACTTCAAACATAATTGTATCAACTTCTTCTTTTATTTCATGATCGCTGATGTTGTTCATTCCACTTTGGGCAGATTCTATCATAAGGTCCAAAAATGCAAGTCGCTTTTTAACTCCTACAATAAACAAATTTTAATTACACTTAAGGTAAAGGCAATAATTACTCTGGAAAATTGATCAGTTTATTTCTTACCAACATCATTTTCATCATTGAAATCTAGATCGTCACGATACCCCTTAAAGACTGCATCGGCTAAAGTTTTAGCTTCATTTGCTAAACCTGTTTCATAATTCTCCTTAGAGCGCGTTAATTCTTCTATTGAGGTCGG
Source organism: Acleris sparsana (assembly GCA_923062465.1). NCBI lineage: Eukaryota > Metazoa > Arthropoda > Insecta > Lepidoptera > Tortricidae > Acleris > Acleris sparsana. The sequence continues at coordinate 6,739,259 of OV281289.1, forward strand.
GATTATACCCTTTGCCTTGTTTTCAACATATGTTTTCTTTTTGCTCTTGATTACCTGTAAAACAATGAGTGCTTAGTGATCTGTGTATTTTATATTTATTACGTTTATATTTATATGAATATATCATTAATTTGTGCGGTTACCTTATTTGTAAGGCCATGAATAATATTTAGAAGATTGACTTGCTTCTCAAAAAATGAAGTTAGTTTGAAGATCCAGTCTGAACGTAGCCAGAATTTATAATGTCTTTGGTGAATAATATCACACATTCTGAAAAAAAAAGTTACATTATTGCAATATCAATTATGTAGTAGTAATGCCCATGCTTTTGAGACATTACAGCAGTGAGACAATAATACTGAGGTTGTTTGGTTTAGATTAGTACCAAAAATATTTTTCGTATCACGTTTAACTACTTCATTAATTTTACTGTGTTAAAAAATCGACATTAATCATTTTCATGTCAATGTAACTACTTGAAAGAGATGAAAATAGAATAGTTTTTAAATAATGTTATTAAAATTATAATAATGCATAAATAAATTAATAAACATATAAATAATAACATGAGTAACTTACTTCATAACTGCCATGGCATAATCATAACCAGATTCATCTTGAGTCTTCCTAGTTATTCCCATAGCCGTTTCTGCGGTGTGAAAGTAGAATAAAAAGACACTTAAGTACAAGGTGATCGTATGAATCAATTAATTAGCAATCATTTATAAAAGGTCAGCGCATTTGCACAAATAAATGTATTGTGTTTTATGCAACGGAATAAGTGGATCATGATTCAGGAACAATCCTTCGTTAGCTTAAGTAAGTTGTTGGTTCCGTATTCACGGTTCAACCGATCGATGGAAAATTTAGTTTTAGTCCGGAAATGGATATATATATATAGTAAAGGTGAAAAACTTTAGTAAATGACCTGTTGCATGTATTTGTGTACAAAACTAATATGGAGTTTACGTCTAATTTCAAATGTAGTAGTAGTAATGTCGAACGATCTATACAGATGTTGTAACATGCAAAAGGTCATTTACTTAAGTTTTTCACATGTAGGTACTTTTTATTCAGGGAAATCTTATAGTTCCTAAAGGAGTAGCGATACACAAATTCTGCGTAGGAGTCGGGTTGCTATTTTACACTTGGGAAAAATAGGTATGCAGTGTATTGTGGTTATCACCTAACGCAATCGCAATCGTTTTCATTTTGAAAATCGACGCCTTGTCTGCATACAAAATGAAAACAATTATTCCATTTTGAAGCCGATTGTGATTGCAAGAGCCTTTGGCAATAGCGACGCCGGTCTGAGATTTTGTATCGTACTTGTGCGACTATATCAATGACCAGGTACTTACTTATATAGAGAAATAAATACTAAAACATCCCAAACTCAGGAAGCTGGCACCAAACTGGCGCTCATCACACAAATATTCGTCCTCAGGAATCGAATTAAGGTCCGCTAGCTTCATAGGCAGGGTCACTGCCAACTAAGCTAACCCGTCAATATACATTATATATTTATGTTTTGTCCTCACCCAGCAAGATGTCCACAGTGACGCCGCTCATGTAGTCGTGGACGTCGAAGGTCTTGCCCGTCTCGGCTTTCATCTTGTTGACCACGTTAACGCTGTTCTGGTTGAAGACATCCATGAAAGACTTGAGGATGTTAATGTGGAATGTAGGAGCTATCATTTTCCGATGTGACCGCCACTTATCGCCTGAAATTTAAAAAGACCTTTGACGTTTTTGCAGTGGTGTACATTTACTGCGTTTATAGACTTTTAAGGTCTGTTTCATCATGTCAGCCGAAAGACGTCCACTGCTGGACATAGGCCTCCCCCAAGGCTTTCCACTCAGACCGGTCTTGTGCTTTTCGCATCCACCGCGGTCCCGCGATCCTGACGAGGTCGTCACTCCATCTTGTTGGAGGCCTACCTGCAGCTCATCTTCCGGTCCGCGGACGCCACTCCAGAAACTTCTGGCCCCATCGGCCATCAGGCCAAGGTCTGTTTATCTAATTAAATGAATATAGAAACAAAAGGAACATTAAGTTGACCATAAACTGTCCAATCATGAAAAATCATGCCAAACAAATCCAATTACAAAACAAGTCAAGAATATTTATATCGTTGGAAAAAGCGATGCGATAACATCAAGTCGAAAGTGTCGAAACCTCTTAAATGAGCTAGTACTTTGCAAGGACAATAAGTAGTTTACTCAGAACTGGGAAAATATGAGTTACACCCTACTCAGCCCAGTCTGAGCTATTGATTTTAACATTATAATATATAAAACATGGTCTAGTACTTTTTGAAGTACAGGAACATATGTTTCTAATTTCACTGAGTAAAAATCTGTGTACTCAACCAATATTCAATCAATTGCAACACCAATCTCACATCAAGTCGGCTGTTACTTTGTCAACATTCTACTTCAACGTTTTTGGGAGATCCAAATTTTTCCACAAAAACCAAAATACCTGAGCTGATTAGCAGTCCTTCACCAAGCCAAGGCTTGAAGAATCTGTACTCGGAAGCCTTGTCGATGTGTACGTGGCTGTTCAGGATCACTTCGACGTCAGCGGCGTCAGTAAGGAATATAATCAGCTTGGAGCCCAGCCAGCCCCGCACGACATTGCCGTACTGCTCCCCATACTTCAGTCCGAGATCTACCAGCTCTGTGGTGGTGAAAGGAATGAGTATTTAATCTCATCATGTTCTTTTATGCAATTAAGTGTGGAAGTGATTTCGTTATTTAGATATTGTTGATCGGATTCAGTTCAAATTTGGCACCCAGTTAGCCATATTTTGGATCAAAGCTACTTTTTATCCCGGTATGTTTAATATTTACCGTAGGTAAATCGATGAAGAAGTTGATGTCACTCGTATTATACAGTTAAGGATAACTAATAGCAATAGACCTGCATAGACCGTTAGAGATCGTTCGATTTCCAACTGAATGCCCCTCTACTAATCTATCTATGAGAAATTCATTCCCTTGTAGCGTAAATACATTAAAGGGGAGATGAGTTTCAGTTTAAACGAACTGCTCCATAGATACATTCTGACAAGTGACAGGTTTAAACAAACAGTCGACATGATATAAAAAAATATATGGTAAGATAGATAGATAGATAGATTCATTTATTCGGCTATTAAATAAAACAAAAATAACACATACATTTGACAAAACAAAAACAAAAGTTACTTATTTATAACTAATTAAAATTAAAATCAGATAGCCGAAACGGAGTGCCAGCTCAGGAAAGTTTTTTTATTTAAAATGAACTGAACTTCTAAAACATTAAATACAAGTAAAACCGGTCGTGAAATATGCAATTCATAATTCCACAAAAAATCACAAATGTGTCAAATAGCCTGAAACATTTTTTTATTATTTAATCTTTTAGGCTTATTGCTCAACAAAAAGCATCAGGAGCGTTTTGTAAATTTCAACAGAACTTTACTGTGAATTTTGATATAAAAAGGCTTCCTCCAAAAAATATTCATAAAGTACAGGGGGGTCATTATTACATATCTATGCAGTTCCGTCTAAAAAAGCTGAGTGAAAAGGACAGAGTGACGTAACTACTATAGCTCCGTCCTTTACGCTTGCCATAAAATGATGAACTGCATAGCTGTGTCATCATAATAACCCCCGGTTTTTTAATAACAAAGGAAATTTTGGTATCCATTCGTTTGGCGAAAAAACAACATTAAGTTACAGATTTAAAAAATACCTTCGGGCTTCTTCCCCAGCGCCAAAAGCGCGTTTCCAAATAAGGGTACGGTCATAGGGCCGGGCAGCTTGTTGCCCATCTTGACGAGGCGGCTGGTCTGCTGCCACCGGTACAGCAGCCACAGACTCGAGGCGACCAGCACGAGAGGGTAGAATACCAGCCGCGCATTGTACTGGGCGCCTGGGAGCTCCCCTGCCGACGTCGACATCTTTCTGAAGCAACACATACATACAATCACATTATCCTACTAATTCTACTAATATTATAAATGCGGTAGTTTGAATTGTGGTTACTCCTTCACGCTGCAGCGGCTGGACGGATCTAGATAAAAATTGGGAATAGAGAATACTCTGCATTGACTCATAGGCTACTTTTCATCCTGGAAAGTTTCTGAGGGAATAACGATCATTCATAATTTTCGCGGATGAAATCGAGGGCAGAAGATGTTCTATAAATGCCAAAGTTACTGCGTGTGTGAGAGTAAGTATGTTTGTTACTTCTTTACGCTGAAATGGCTAGACGGATTAACTCATAGGATACCATTTATCCCGGAAAAAATGCTGTTCCCGTGGGATGATCAACGCGGACGAAGTACCTATTGGTCAACATTTGCTCTCCGATAATAAGAAAGACTCTGTTCCTCTCAGAGCGGTGGAGCTGCCAAAACTGCTGGTTAAAAAATTACAAACGCAGGTACAGTATACGTAGTTTAGGGCTCTTTAAATAAATAACTTTTAAACTGTTGTAATTTCTAGGTCCTACGAAGCTGTATAGGTATAAAATTAAGGGAAATGCTATGGTTATAAATATGCAACTATATTGACGACTTAATAGGCTGATTGTTAGCGAAGTGAAGACATCGTAGTTTGCCTTTGTTTGTTAGCTTATCGATGTAATAAAGCTGACTTGAGAACTTTTCCGAGCAAAAACGTTGTGGTATGTTTATTTACTACGTATGTAATTTACCTGCTTTCGTTGTTTGAGTTGTAGGGCCACGAAGCGATTTATTCAAATTATAAAACATATTCTCAAGTGTTCCATAAAGGTAATAAAAAATGGTTAAAACTGCTTGGATCATTTTGATTCTACGGTACTCGTAAAGACTGTAATGGTCTGTTCGTACCGAAATCGGTTTTAAGACAAAAAAGTTCCTAATTTTTATTTTCGCAGTTAAAATTAAAAGTTTTTGGAACTTGGAACTCTTTCTAACTTTATAATCAAGCTGTTTTATTTCGTGTTACGTATACGTACCTATAATATTTCGATAATTACTTATAATAAAGTTACTGTTAACACTAAAATTAAAAAAAAATGTACTTACCGTATTTGAAGTCCCAAAATCAGTAACAAAGGGCCGAACGACACACACAGCCCTTCCGACTATGAGTTGGAATGTGCTTCCCTTTTTTGCATAACGTCATTTTTATATAATGACTCTTTGACATTATGCACCGCTTGATAATGCAGTAAGGCCACGCATGCATTTAGCACACTTACATTGTAAAATATTAAGAAGTTCAAAAAACTTATACTAAAATACCTCAGAGTTTCTTGACATTGCTTTTAGGTAGATGACTCCCAAACTCGCTGTTGAACTCGACGAAAGGATTATTAATCGGCGAGTTTAAGTTGATGTAGACTGGATAAATAACATTTAGGGGTGTTCATTTTTAATTGGGTAGATTTATCCGTCGAGTGAGCCCTCTCGTATGACTTCGTTCGCTCGGTCGATCAACCGCAGCAATAATGCTACGTGAATACAGTTTAGCCGCTCAAAGATATGCCTTTTCAAAGAAGAACCTACCGAAAACTTCGTTCTTTCGTTCTTGTATATATGACTGTAGTGTGGCTCTTCCACAAACTTCTAGAAGAAGGGAACGGCAAACAAGCAAAAGTTACAATCTTACCTTTATTTATTTATTTTATTTCTTGAATTGAAAGTCTAACATTTGTGTTATTGTATCGTAACCTATATGCTTGCTTTGTTTACATTTCCATAGACAATAGTTTTTTTTCTTCTGTTTCCTTTGTTTTGCCAACTTCACCAGGAGACAATCTCGAACAAATGATTGTATTTGATCCTTGATGTTTTTCTTTTAGCGTTGTTTTGTGTTAAGTGTGTCACTTTCCGTCTTTTCACCAAGCGGTTCCAACGGAAGACCAGTGCTGGCTTTACGGCTAGCGAATGCTGAGTTGGGACCGTTTCGCAACAATTTCCCTGTATCTTTATCTTTTTGTATCTATTTCATGTGGTTTTGTTTTGTTGCGAATAAATGTCTCTTTATCTTTACCTTATGGCATATTGACAGTCTCAAAATTACAAATGAGTTGCCGACCGACCGATCACGATGCAAACACTGCAAAATGAGCAGGTAAGCTGGTATAAGGTACGAAAGCGAGATCGAAAATCTTTAATTAATAAGTAATAAAAAACTAACAAGTCGGACTCGGACGGTTCATACAAAGGGTTCCGTACCATTTTGGTATGGGGCAATTGTATTCCTAATTCACTTTTTTTAAAGAGATTTGTTTACATACTTATAACGGTTCAAGAGTTACAGCAATTATTAAGGTTAAGCACAAAAAAAGGCAAAAAGTCATGTCTCTTAACTGGAGGCCTTTAATTTATATGATTTGTTGTTAAAACGGCAACAGAAAAACATAATGTGGTCTGCAAAAAAAATAACTGTCTATCTATTACGGTCCAAGAGATGTCTGTAGACACACAGACAGCATGGGTCATCATCGAAATACAAAAAATAATGGTAATTTTAAATATTTTTATTAAAGTTCAATGCAACGCTCAACTGCTCCTTAATGTAGAGTCCAATAATATGTCAGTTTATAATTGAAAGCACTTCCTTGACACTCGACCGCGCTCATGCATCATTGTTTGCAAATTAATTAATCACTTTTCATTTCTGAGGTAAATAGTCTATAATATTTTCTTTATAGGTACCTAAGTAACATTGTTTTATATGTAGATATAAGTATTTAACAAGAAGAAGATATAAGTATTTCTCACCATGATCTTAAAATTACGGTGAATCCTAAATATATTTTTAACAATATCAAAGATAAATTATAAAAAACGTAAACATAATAATATTTTTACGATTCATAATCTATAAGACATATGTACGCATAGATAAGAGAGACACAGTTGGGCGATACGGCAACACTTATATACATTGTTGCTTAAAGACAGTGAGCAAAATTCGAGTTTCCAATGAATGTAAGACAAAGTAACTTTTTATTTTTTTTAAATGCCGAGGACTGTGCGCGGTCAATATATTTAAATAGATAATCGGCTTGGTGATTGGGGTGGTTTTTGTTTTACAATGTTGTATAATTCTACCTTTAGGTAGGTAATATAGACATATGTTTTCGCTGCTGAGGTGAAAAGTCATATATCAATCAATCAATCATTTATTTCAGCAATTTAAATGAGTAGCCTAGTTTACATTACTGTATCACTAACAAGGGGAGGTACCCAACTGTCCGGCTCCGATTTTGTTGAATTTGATATATGTTAGAGAGTAGTTTAAAATAACAGACACGTATTATTAGTTTTTGTGGCCCAAACTCAACCTTTTGGGAGAAATTGACGTCCAAAGTACTGAAAAGTGACTATACCCTCGAACTTATACTAATATATTTTAAAAAAAAAATTGCTTGTTTAATAGTGGTTTGATTATAAATGTTTAAGAAGATGAAAAAATAAGGAGCACGTAATTTGTTATATCGACTAAAACTAATATTAAAAAAAAATACCAAAGAAAGTGTATCTTCGACGACCTTCGAAGGGTATTTTTTACTATGATAATTTTATTTATTACGATATAACAAAACACGTGCTCATTGTTTTTTCATCTTCTTAAACATTTATAATCAAACCACAATGAAACTTGCAATTAAAAAAAAATATCTATATAAGTTAGAGGGTTTAGTCACTTTTCAGTACTTAGGAGGCCAATTTTTCCCAAAAGGTAGAGATAGGGCCGCTAAAAAAACACGTGTCTGTTATTTTTAAACTACTCTCAAACATATATCAAAATCAACAAAATCGGAACCGTACAGTTGGGTACCTTTACTTGTAAGATATAAGTAGGTACAAGTATAGGCAGAATAGTAAATAAGTAAGTAATACATTTCTGTAGTATAGTTATCTAGTACTAGATAAACGTTTGGCTAGGCTTGGAGTTGGGTTCCTGTTCCCTAAACTAGGTAAACCTGTCTTATAAGGAACATATGTAACTCGAGCTCAAAGTTATTTGCATCTATTGGATTTATTCTATTTACTGATTTACTCTACACACTTGACACTGGCGAAATCACTGTGAAATACCGAGGTGGACCGCCATTACTAAAAAAAAAAGAAGAAGAGAAAAGAGAAAGAGACAGAATTTTCGGACATACGACACAGTTGGAAACATAACTTAAGATTTATTTAGGATACCCATAGTATTTTCTTTAACAGACATCACAAAATTCGACACGATTACATAAAATTGCGACAAAATAGTTATACTAGGTAATAAAAAAAACCTTACAATGAATTCGTGATGCCAGGGGCTGGACGGGATAGCGGGACAGCGATTTACGCAGGCAATGTCGCGCGAGTGATCTAGTGTTTCATAAAAATGTGAAAACATTTGTTTGACCGATAATAGTCATAAATTACTCGTATCTGCGTGCCAGAGCAAGTTTGTAGAGGTAGTAGATAAATATCGTTGTCAAGCTTGTCTATTACCTATTATACAGGGTGTCATAGTTTGGGACTACATCAAATCTTGCTTAGTGTCTTGAATCCTTATTTATGGGAGCAGTATTCTCAAAGCGTGTTAGTTTGTTTGCTTGATTGTACCGTCTCAATGATGTTCAATTTGGTTCAGAGATAATTTAAAGCTGAAAACCAACATATTTTTAAAACGAAAAATAAGACAGTTCCCGAAAAAAAGCGATATACTCATTTTTCGCGGACGGAGTCACGCGTAAAAGGTAGTTTTGGTTTTATATTCCCTACGCTTAATACGGTTGCTACCAGACTCTTATCATTTGTCTTTCAAAATAAAGTCTTGTTATGACCTTATACTAGATTAGTATTTATTGATGGATAAAATTATTATTGTAGGTACCTATCTTTATGTTCCACAAATTACAGTTTTTATTTTTAATTGCAAAAGGTAAAACGTAATCAGTAAAACTAACTATAGATAAATATAATTTAAAGGTTGGAAACTATTTTTGTTTTAGAAACTGTTTAATTAAGTAATAAGACCAATTTCAACACCGAATTAGAAAAATAATTTTATCTGTGAATTAGTAAACAAAGTAAGTCAGTATAGTTCTGCAAGAAAAGGTTGCCTTTTCAAATATTATTTCAATCGACCGTCTAATTTGATTCATAATTCATAATCTACAAATAAAGAATTCCTGTGACAAGTTACTAAGCAAAGTTGCAAAATGAGTTATTCAGTCTTTTTTCGAAGGAGCATCTAGTTTTATACAGGATCGTATCGTATAACTATTTTCTGAAAACTATATAGGAACGTTAATTTTAAATAAGAAATTTATGTTTATTCCAATGACGTAAAATTTCCGGGTTAGGTCCGTATACCTCACTGCTAATGAAGGCTTCCACATAAACGATTTCTTGAAGTTAACTAATTATATACAACTCACATATTTCAAAGTCAGCGTTTACAAAGTCAAAGTGTTTATTTATTTCAACTTTATTTCACAACACACAAAGTATTTACAAATGGCGGACTTAATGGCTTAAGGGATTATCTACCAGTCAACCAATGGGCCAAACAGAAACCATTTAAGGTTGGTGCTGAAAAGCATATAATAAAAATATAATTCCAATTGTTTGCTAAATATTTGCTTAAGTACCTGTTTTTAGTATGGTCTAAAATCCGAATAGGAGACGATTTGCAACGGGCTGATTATTCGATAAAAAGTATTTTATGTCAAATTTAATACGCTAAATAATATGTGGCGAATAGGTAGGATGAAAAATTTCAGTCCGGTACTTTTTTTTTTTTTTTAAATTAAATACGATTTTTTTTAAATTGCAAATGCTTGTTTAATATACAAACCACATACTAATTGAAAGTATGAAGCCTATAAAATATGTAAACGTTACGATTGGTGCAAATGATCATTACCGACTTACCTGTCATTACCTGCCTACCCAATAGTTTGACGGGAAAAAAATAGTCAAACTAACGTTTGCGTATTCTATACGCTCCATACTTTCGATTGGTATGTAATTTGTCTAATAAACAAGCAATTGCAATGTTTGTAAACAAAGTTATAGCGCCTGCGCTGGCGCCGTGCCGGCCTTTTCGTGACTTTACAACTCTTTCTTTCCAAAACCTCTTCTCTTCTTTTTTAGAATATTGTTTTTTTTATTTGGCTTTGAAACATTACATATGGATGCGTAAGTAATCCGAAATAAAGATTATTTATATTTTTTGTATGTCTTTACCAATCACGGGACTATGGGAGTCCCGGACCTTTGAAAGGCGTATATGGAGCCGAAGCCAACACGCAGAGGCCCTTTGGACAAGTTTAATTTGGTAAAGTTATGGGACACCAACCGGCGATGGTCCCTGAGTTCAAACTAAAGAAGTTTGCTCCCACGGACAACCACCGGTTAGTGTAAAGACTATTTAAGAAGGATGGGAATACTAATAATAGGTTCTATGAATGAACTGATATGGATTGGTGAACTAGGCTATTGATGAAACTACGGCGCCTGCCTGGCCAATGCTAATTATTTTGGTTTAAATGGCAGGCGGTGACTCGCCAACTCAATGGAATGGACCTCCCGCAATAGCCACATATATATAGCAGCAGGGAGGCAACCGTTCCAGAGGGGCTAAGGGTGGAGAAGTGCTTCTGGACTTTAAACGACCATAAGGTGCCCACTCACCACTTATGCAACTCATCCGCCCTTCGAGCATATAGCTCTTGCGACTCCACTCCGACCGGCCAATAAAGGCAAGCCAGAGGTGAGGGTCTGTTCCTCGTCATTGCACACCGCAGTCGGTCGGTGAAGGCAAGCGTGAGGTGAGGAACAGGACCTACCCTCGGGAGCCTCAGGTCCGTGGTGTCGCCACTCACCAACAGCTCTCCATTATTATTATTATTACAAAAGACATTCTCTTCTTGACCTCTGAACCACAACGTTGTTTTATTAAGGAAGACCCTACCCCTGTGGAGTCACACTATAAAGTTAATTTTTAATTAATAATATACCTAGGACTGACTAGCCGGCACGAATTAATTAATCAATTCTTTATTGTTAAATACTAACCCTAAAAAAATACTTTAAACCCTTTTGACGTTATTGACCTTAAATAAAGCTAAGGTTTTTTGACTGTTTTTAGCGTTTTTAGTATGCAGCGCGGAATTTTTATGACGCGCGCTATTTTAGTCCGGTGACCTCCATGCTGAGCAATGTTGTTGCTAAAATCAAATTCGTTTATTTACCAAATACTTTTCATACCCATAAAACTGTAGGTACCGTCACTGACTGACTGATGGGCAATGCACAGACTATGCTGAATCTTGGGACTTAAAATTTAGAAGAATTACTCCTTGGGTATCCTAGGGTGCATTAATATAGAATTTATATCGACACCATACGGGAAGGATAAGGGGGAAAGCGGGAAACTAATTCTTCTAATTCAACCAATTCATTGCAGACGTCCTCTAGCACAATATAAAAAGTATTAAATGAACCCGTTTTGTTTAAAAGCAGGAAATAAAAGTGATGTGAAAAGTAAAAAATATGTATTACATATATTTTTTTAAAAAGCCTCCTGTAGTATAGTTGCGAGCTTAAGTATGTACCTAATGTTCACAATTATATTTTGATAATGAAACTTCCCAATTTGCGCACGTTATCAAGGGATTACCGATTCACTTTTTGGACGGTACACACACACACACACAGTAAACAGTATGACGTGGACTTTCCCACACGAAGACCTTGTTTAAATAGTTGGATAAGTCAGCAATCACTTTGTTGTATTATTTATTTATTAATTATTGAAGACCCTATAATATCCCATTTTGGGCAAATGCCTCCCTCCCTTCCCTCCACAAAGCCCTATCTTGGACTGTCTCCCACTAGTCTCGATAGAAGGCATCAAGCTCATCTCGCCAACGCCGCCTCGCCACGACGACGAATTCTATCGCGTGGGACCCATTTGCTACACACTTTTCGCCCACAATTCCTCCAGCATGCGACAGACATGCCTAATTCATTCCCATTTCAGCTTGGCAGGGCTTGGGCTATATCAACAATTTTCGTTTTGTTGTATTACGAAAAAAAAATGTACAAATTGAATATCATTTCATACCCCCGACAAAAAAAGAGGGATGTGATAAGCTTAACGTGTGTATCTATGAATTTTTGCGTCTGGGTATCTCTGTGGCTTTTTCGGTCATGGGTTCTTGTGGGGCTGTTTTAGTTTAATCGCAACGGTTCTTAGCTAAGTTTCAGTTTGAGCCGTTTAAGAGATGGCAGCTCTGAAAGCGTGTCGTTTTAAAAAATCAATTTATGAATAACTAATATCCCTATTTCATGAAGTTGTAGGAAGGTATAGGCTCAGTTGATTCACACGGTCGTTTAAAACTCTGTTAAACGACGGCGAATCATTTTTTACGATCATAGGTAAAACAAAAAGCGTTAGTTGGTATTTTAATTAGGTTTCCACAGTTGCACGATCTACTATCGCAGCGGTTTGACGCGACTGCACGCCCTTCAGTAGCATTCTACTTAAGCATAATGGATTTTTTAAACTTAACTACTGCTTCCGAAAAATGGTGATATCTGATTTTAGCTCTACTTCTTCCGTTAATGTTGGTGCTGCGACTTGTGATAAAATAATCGTAAAACATGCTCGTTTAGTTCAGTTCTAAATCGGACTGTCATATTTGACCTCGAGTTTCGAATAGTTAGTACGATTATAAGGGTCAAAATGAGATGATGCGTCGCTAAACACGCCGGCGCACTCGTCACTGTTGCGCAAGAGACCTTTTTATAGCACTTTATGTATAACATAAATTACAGTGTATTTTGGAGGTTCTTTATCAGTTGTTTATTGCGAGTAAACCTTATAAAGAACAAGAAGGAAAAAACCGGAGACCAATAAATTAGCTAATATAAATAGTAGCTAATAGCTACGATTCCGATCGATAATGCTTTCTATAAGCAATACCCATCATTTGTAAATTACTTCACATTTAATAATAACACTTGTTTACATAATGATTAAGTTTACTTTTACTTATTAATGTATGATCCCAGTGTAAATACCTACTAAGTTGATAAGATAATGCGGTATCTATTAAAGAGATCGGGCCAGCATAAAATTGTCGTTTCGTGAGCGCTGCAGTGTTGACCGGTTGCCCTAAGATGGTCAACGACGCGGTGGCTCGCTCGGAGCTGGAGAAAATCAACAAGAAAGATATCGAAAAAGAAAATGGTGGCGCGAAAGATGTGTATCATAATGACAAGACGCCGTTTCGACGACAGGTGTGTTTTGTATTTATTTGAGTGGTTGATATGCAAAATGTGACCAGTGCTTGTGAAGAGTCTGGAACCAATTGTCAATAAACAAATAAGTGCAGTTAATGTACGTTATTTATTAAAATATTGTATTAAAATTGCTAATTTATAAAAAGAAATAGTTCTGAAAAAGAAAGCATAGGTAAGTAGTGTTCGTGATAAATGAAAAGTCAATGTCTTTAAGTATTGTGATAGATAAAACCAGTCGACTAAAACGGAAAAGAAGCTACCTATGAAGGAAATTTGTTCAATATAACAATTACAAAAATACAAGTGTAAAAAAAAAAAAGAAAGATAAAAGATGTTTATTCAGTAAGTAATAATATAAATAATAATACTAGGTTATTTGTGTATTTTTGTGTATTCTCAGTAATGTAGTACTAAATTCAGAGCTGAAAAGTTAATATCGTGCCATTTTTGTATTAACAGGCAAAAATAACTATTTTGATGGCATTGAATAGTTGCCACAAATATATCACTAGTTATGTTAACATGTTAAATAACTAAAATATTTATGACAAACCTTCTTAACCTTGTTCCAAAAATATTAATAAATTATAATAATTTAATTACTGATAAACTACAAAAAATTGAAACAATAACTGAAAATTAATCTAATATTAAATACTAGTCTAATACTAAATCTAAGACAAAAGATAAATAAGAAAAACAGACTAAAACAAATTATTAATTAATCATAATTGGAATTTAGTCAGCCGACGCATTTGAGTACACACGCATGATGGTTTCGTCACTATTTCGTTCACAGTATACGACCTTTTAAACTATTAGGCGGCGGGTTCTGATAAGAAGTACGAGTGAATTGCTTAAATTAATGTATATTATTATGGTCTCAAATTTTTAGTTGTACCCTAACTAAGGCGAACTCCTAACCGCCCACATCGCATCACATAAACCCTAAATAATTACTGACTTTTACTAATTTGTCACTTGTGACGTTAAGATGAATGTAACGATGTCCCATTCGCCATAATCGAGCCGTCTGTTCAGCCTTTACCAAAGGACAAGGTAACATACATATATGGCACTGTTTTTTTTTTTTAATTTGCGTCACGAGCCACTGATCCTCCTAACAAAACCGGTCCACATCCACATTTTTTTAATACTTTTCTAGATATATTGACCCATACATTACATTTACATTGTGACTGTAATCATTTACACCTTCGATAACTTATCAGTCTCATCTCATCCAACAAATCAATTTCTATAAAAACTATTTTCGGTTCTTATTTATATAATTTCATAATATCGGAACCCTCTTTTTATAAAGGCACAATAGCTAAAATATACTTTGTCATCATCTGTCACAAAGTGTCAAAGTATACTTTAACTAAAATTAGTTTATAGTGCGTTTATGAATAAGGGAAAAAGTACAATCTTAATAACTATGCAGTTCGCAGTAATGTAGTTACAGAGATAACGGTCCCCATTAAACAATGAGCCTAGACTGGTCTTCCTTGACATTCTCCGTTTGCCGTACAATTAGGAAATAATTAGCTTATAACAGTTCTTTGATCGATGACCTATAAGCGGGTTACTAAGGCAACAAAGTACACTTGCATTATCGTTCGGAATTATTGCTCGACGATTATTGATTCTAATGCGAGCCATTACAACATAGAACTCGTGTTTAAACATACAAATATATTTTATCTCCCAATTAAGCAATAATGTAATTTATATTGTTGCAATAAAGAAGTTAATACTGCAATCCTTGCAATGGGAATTCATTATCAATGTCAACGCTTGTTGAACGAATGATAAAGAGCATGCGGTTTATGAGGATGAACCATGTAGCTGTCACAGGGTTAGAAAAACGCAGTTTAGATTGGTATTGTGATTATGTTTATGAATAGAATCTCTTTTGCTACTAGCGGTCAGAGTTCGATTCCCAGTAAATATTTGTGTGATTAACAATTGTTAAAACTCATATTAGTAAAGGTCTATCTATGTTAAAACAAGTGCCATGCATCTGTGTTATATATTCCACTCTTCAACTTTACATGGATTTTTGCTCGCTACAAGCTTTTATTCCCGTCATATTTCCCGTTCCTTTTTTTTTCCTGATTCTTGTCTGATTTCTATATTAATTCTATTCATATATGGACAGGCGGAGGGCTTCATTCGAGACTAAGGTTAAACTTTGTATGATTGCCCCCATGACATATACTTATTTATGTGTTTCGCCAATGGGAGATTGCTTCTCGATCCCAATCCTTATAAGAATTCAACGGAAAATTAATCAATAAACTCCGCCAGGGTTACACGTGCTGTCTGATTAATTGTTTGCCTGGTAAATATTTAAATGATAGATAACTTATTTAGTTTATGACGAAGTCGCAATTACAAAGTTGCTTAATAGGAAACTTGTGTAAAGGTCTGCTAGTATTTTTAACATAAGGACGATTCGTTTCATTCTTGATAAAATGTTATTGTCACAATAAGTTTACCTCATGGTAGCGTAAATTCCAATAATGTCTGAAAAAATGAGTATCAAAACTTCGTTTCTGTGACCAAAATCTTTCCATTTGTGGTATCAAAAAAGAAAGAGGTTAAAAACGGGAGAGTAATTAATTTTTGAAGAAAATAATTTGCCTTGGCCCTGAGCTTATCACTCTTATCAGATTGGTGGCTCAATCTGTTTTTCTACTGTCTCCAGGCGTTGGCGGCGCTTGGCACAGTTATGCTGAATGTTGGTGTTGGTGCCACGGCAGGGTTCTCAGCTGTGCTCATCCCACAGCTCAAGAATGGACACAACAAGCTCGACCACAAGTTGAGCACTGAAATGGAGTCCTGGGTGGGTAGGTATCTCCTCCTATCCTAATTTTATTTTTATTCTTATTCTATAACTACTACTGGAGGAGTGGAGGTTGATGTACGGACTTTGTGTGTTTTATTTAAGTACACATAAGCAAAATTTAGTAATTATCTTTGGATTACTAAGAAGAAAGGCGTTACCAGAACATGTTTATTCTACATCTACCCTTTTCAAATGTATGTGGTAAGTATGTAAATTTTTGACATGTATGAACATATCACCTTATTGGCACTTCTTTTTCAGCTGCCGCGGCATCGTTTGCTCTCATATTTGGCAACCTGATTTCGGGATACCTGATGGAAAGCTACGGGAGACGAACTTCTCAGATTATTTTATCATTCCCATATATGGCAGGCTGGGCTATCATAGGATTTGCCAACAACATTTACTTTGTGCTACTAGGAAGATTTATTACTGGATTTTGCCAAGGCTGGCTTGGTCCGCTGGGATCTGTGTTTGTTGGAGAAATTAGCAGCCCAATTCATAGATCACTATTTTTAGCTGGATTATCGCTGGCTATTGCATTTGGTGTACTCATGTCACATTTGTTTGGGACTTTAATACATTGGAAGTACGCGGCTTTGCTATGCGGCTTGTTTCCTATGATTGGATGCGCAATGACGTACTGCGTCAAAGAGTCTCCAACGTGGTTAGCATCCAAAAACCGAATAGACGAATGTATAATGTCATTCCAGTGGTACCGTGGAACTAGTCCGGAGATGAAGAGTGAACTGGACAAAATAATATTTGAGCAATCTCAGAGAGACCAAACTAAAAGCAAGATGAAGACATTATTAGCAAATATAAGAAAGCCGGAATTCTGGAAGCCGTTGTGCATTATGATCGTGTTCTTTATTTTAACACAGCTGACAGGAGTAAATGTAATATGTGCTTATACAAAAGATATGATGAAAGCGCTCATCGGACATGATAATAATTCAGATACTGCCATGTTGAGTATTGATGTTTTAAGATGTATTTCTTTAGGGGTTGCCTGTGTCTTGCTTCGGAGACTTGGTCGTCGACCAATGGTCCTATTCAGCGGAGCATCCACGTGTCTTACACTTATAATTCTCTCAGGTTACCTGTACCTAGTCAACATTCGTGTTATAAGACATATTTCACCTTTTATTTCACTCGGTCTGTTAGTAATATATATAATCGTTTCTAATTTAGGTGTGGTGCCGCTACCGTGGAACATGGTAGGTGAATTATTTGCTACCGAGACAAGGGGCGTAGGATCTGGTTTCAGTGTCATGACCACGTCCATCGCCTACTTTGGGACGGTGAAATCTGCACCCGCCATGTTCAAGAGCATTGGGCATGAGGGGGTGTATCTATTTTACGGGCTGTCCACTTTATTAGGAACTATATTTTTATTCTTCTGTTTACCAGAAACAAGGGGAAAAACTTTAATAGAAATAGAAGAACACTTTAGAAATGGTAAAAAACGAAAATCCAAACCTGTTGATACTGATATAACTGTTTAAATCCTGTATAAATAACTAATGCAATTTAAAGATCTCTTATAAATAAGTAGTAGAATAAGAGTACTTAGAATCTACCTACACTAAATTCTTAAATTTTTACGTATGAACTTTATCAGATTACAGTGTTATATTTATCCTGTCTAATAATAAATTAATTTAAATATGTTGATGACTTTATGTTGACCGTAACTGTTTGGAGGTCGATATTCCATTTATGCAATTAAGTGTTATTGACAAATAATTACGGTGTAAATTGTCGAATGAGAAGATAGATAGCAATTAGTGTCAGTGATAACAAATATGTGTTATTTCCACATAATCTTTAGAGTAGTAGCAATGGATCCAACCAGTTCACATAGTTCAAAGTATTGGAATTAAGTCGTATTAACTAGATATAGTATACATATTTGCGTGTTTATTTAAGAAAATACGAATAAGTACGAATTGCGTAATAGCTCAAATTATTTTTAAAACTGTTGTGGAGCTTTACTCCTTCTAAACATGTTAAATCGCAGATTCTAATAAGCTCTTTTTATACTAATCTATTATTTATGCCATTATTTATTGGCATGATTGTGAATTAAGTTGTAAACACGTTACTTGTGTTTAATTTTATTAGATAAAGTTATTTTTAAACAATCATTGTTTTTATTTACATTTCCTTGCAGAAATAAGACGTAGGTACTTTAGTACGCGAGTTCTTGAGGATGACAACTACGTAACCGAGCTTGATGAACTTTAGTATTGTGACAGTATCATGTCCATCAATGTGTTCAACCAGCTAAAATGTGGTATAGTTAAATGTGGGGGTGGAGATCTGTACTGGAGTCTGGTCTTATTAAAAGTAAGATACGTGAAAGTGGTTTCAGCTAGGGTTTACCAAGAGCTATGTTTATTGGTGTACCTACTCTAAAAAGTGGATGGATCGCAAATCGCAACGTCTGATAATTCATCTGAAGGTAGTCAATGAATGACCATTGAATGACTGTGACGCGGTGTCGATTTGAGTCATCTACATAAACAGAATCGCGGATACAGAAGTATTAATGTTATGTAGATTAATTTATAACACTAATTATTGATGCATCATGACAAGATTGTTGAGATTAAAAGTAACTAACTACTGCTATTTAGTTACTTTTCATCAGGTAACGGTGCTGAGTGGCTGATAGGCTGCTCTATAGGTGGTCCGGTACTGTAGCTCATTCAGAGCTATATATTAAACCAGGCAAGAGCATGTCGGACCATGCTCAGTGTAGGGTTCCGATGCCGCTTAGTACTACACACATAAAAACAACAAGTAATAACTAATTTTCCATTAAAAGTAATTTGGTGCCGTTTTAGATGATTTTAGTAGGTAAACCATTTAATCGCCTGTATCTCAAAAACCAATGATGTCTACTTTGTCGTGATAGTTTTTCTTTTAAATTCGTTATATGCGCTTTTTAGTATTTGTAGTTTGGGCTGTTTTGGGGGTGGGGGGACACTTGACTCTAGCAAAAATTAGCGCTGTAAAGCTTCATATTTCATAAAAGGATCCCTTAATAGAAAAATTGGTTTCACAAACCCGCAAAAACTTCTGAAAGACCTATCCAACAACGAGAAAACATTCCCACGTTATGTGTAGGAGAAGTACACAATAGGTAGTACATTTTTGTAGAGGTTAGAAAGTAAGCAATAGATGGACGAGTTAGTTCGAGTCCGTACTCGAATGTACGAGTCCATCTATTGTACTTTCGGCCGAGGCTTAACACAGTGCTTTTCATGACTACTGCGAGGAAATAAAAAAGAAAGTCTTATAAGGCGTTTTTTAAACTGACGACTCTCACCGTGACAAAAACTTTATTTCAGAAAATTAAAAGCAGACATATATGGCTGTATGGAATCGGATTCCTTTGCCTATCCGTGAAGGGATGAATATTATTAAAAAAATAAAACGACTTCTCATTGGCCAATTTAATTTCATATGCAGCACAAAGTGTGTTCTGATTGGTCGAATTAGTGATCAGCGGACCGATGTTATTGGTCAATGGAACAGACCAACAATGTTAACATTGTTGGTCTGTTTAAATTCATAGTAGGCCTGCTCATTCAATGTACAACTATCGATTGTTTTGGGGACCAAGAACAGACCATCTTTCGCCACATTTCCGAGCAGTGGCGTGAAAAATATATATTACTTTCGACATTTCTATTTTACCGCTTTGTTGGCGTGACTTATATGTAACATTCATGCCAAATTA
This sequence comes from Acleris sparsana, assembly GCA_923062465.1. Lineage (NCBI taxonomy): Eukaryota > Metazoa > Arthropoda > Insecta > Lepidoptera > Tortricidae > Acleris > Acleris sparsana. Next base: position 6,759,168 of record OV281289.1, read on the forward strand.
CAGCTCTCTAGTACTAAGAGTCTCGGAGCGAGGCTGCGGACGGACGGACGGACGGACATGGCGAAACTATAAGGGTTCCTAGTTTGAAAACGGCACCCTAAAAAGGAGAGTATTGTTTTTAACCACCATTACCATCAAGTAAGAGTTATCATAACGTTGACAATACGGTAACATGCTGAAGGCAATATGGATTTACCTAGTAACATAGAGGCCCAGCATTCCAAGTATGATTACTTCTGTTTAAGGAACTTAATCCTAACGCAAGAAATACACACATCCTTTAGTCACATACAGTATAAAGTAATAATTTTCGATGCAACGGGTCTCTAATGAGACTATACCGGTCTTAGTAGTTCTTCGTTACTCAGTCAATTAGAAATTAATTCGTTTACAACAGTACTTAACTACGATCGATGACCTATAATCGGGTAATTAATGCAACAAAGTTCAAACGGTTTATCTCTAAGGGTACATTATCCTACACTATGACCAATATTTGTAATCACGTTCTCGAAAACGTTTTACGGGAGCGAAAATAAATATTTATTTTATTTTATTTGTTAATGTTATTTGCCTGTTCTAGGTGTTTTTTTTTTATTTTCAACCCAAACGACGCTTGGTCTTACAGATATAGAATATTTTGAGCATTATATTACATTAGTATAGTTTAAATTTAACCGTAATTATTGTCTAATCTTTGCAAAAAAAAATGGATTTATTGTGAGAAGAAAAGGTGTCAAATAATTGTAGTATGTTTTGACCATCTCGTTCTGAGTCGCAGGCTCTTGTGCACTATTGCGTACCTATTTAGTTTTTTGCAAAACCTAAACGGTCGAAGTACATATCTACATTTAAATTCAAAATGTATGTGAATAGGTACCCAATGCGTAGTAAAGTTATATTGAAAATATTTCTTTTACGTGCCTAACACACGAATAAAATATACTTTTCACCTCTGATGCTCTAAAATAACCCATAAAAACCCATTTATTGGCGGACTAAATAATACATTTGGTCTTTATAGACTAAAGTATTTTTTCTTTTCAATTTTCTAGGCAATCCACAAACTGTCACCTACATGTTGGTAATGTTGTCGGAGAGGGCGGAGGTAGGGCGGTGGAGGTGGTTGGTCGTGTACCTCGTGTCGTGTCGGCCAACCTGCCCCTCCAGATTCCTCTCCGACGATATAATTCAGCAACATGTAGCTGACTGTTTGTGGCTTACCATATCGCCTCAGTCTCAGAGCACACCCAATTTTTAACATTATGTTATACAAAATAATTGTGCTTATGATAATATGTTTTTTTTTTTATATAACGGGGCACACTAGCAAGCGGGTCACCTGATGGTAAGTGATCACCGCGACCCATAAACACCCGCAACGCCAGAACAATCGCTAGTGTTGCTGTCATATTTTAAATTCAAGTTAAACACGAGTATATTGACGATTTATCTTGACCCTAACTGTCGGGAAACTATTACACAATTATAATTTATAATAGTTAAAGTAAGTAATTACGTTGTAAAAAAAAAGACTTTGATAGAAAGATAACAAATTGTGTCAGTGATAACAAATATGTGTCATTCTCACAGCTGTTGTTAAGCTGAATAATACTGACAAAGGAATCAGTCTAATAACATAGTTCAAAGTATTGAAAATAAGATCAAAAGATACAATTCCGTTTAAGTGCCAATCATGTTTTAAAACGTTGTTATGTTATTGCTCCTACTGGGAAGGTTGCTTCGCAAGGTCAATAAACAATTTATATTTATGCAAACCTGGTCCGTATACCTAAATATCATGTTCTATTGGCATACTTGTGAATGAAGTTGTAAACACATTGTTGTTTGTTCTTGTATTCAAATTAATACGTAAGCATTTTAAATATACATTGGTTTTACGTTGGTAGCAGAGAATGTGATATTGATTCGCCAGCATCGATTATAAAAACCACTGCTCGTATTTCACAGTTTACTGAAGATAGACAGACGACCACTTGGCGTTAGCGGCACATGCTACATCTAATAACTCTTATTTGAGTAAATAGTAAAATTACCCTTATTTTTTTTAAGTATTAGAAAATATAGCAGATAGATAAGATAAATATGCCCTAAGAAGCTTCCCTGTGAAACACCAAATACTTTTTTTGTTTGGGATATTTAGTGATTAATATAGGTTAGAGTATCGTCTCTAAAGATAAATTTATAGTTGCCTTTATAGTTAGCGCTAGTAAAGAGTTTCTAAATTTGATGTGCAAGAAAAAATTTGGTAATATAAACTTCTATACACCTCTATACAAATCCTTATACTCCGGAAACCTCAAAAGTGTTGTGACACGTGGACCTCTCATCCAGCCTGCACCATCTGGGACATATTTCTCCACCACATGAAGTTCCCACGTTCGACGTGGTACGCGACGAGTTTTTGTCCGCTTTCGACAAAAAGCGATCAGGAACACATCTGGAGACTGTATTCGGCTATTCTTAGAGTGGCCTCGACCGAGTGTTTATGGAGTAAAGTGTGCGGAAGTTATTAATGAATGTGACATAGCATTGAAATTTCTAGATAAATTAGGTGCGTCTGGCAGCTAAGATTTAGTAATTTGTGTCCAGGTATTGCTCTTATTGCATGCAACTACGTTATGTTGAGACATACTTACATCACAAGACCTATAAAACTGCCACTTCTAGGCACAGACCCATTCTCACGATAAACGGATCTGGATCATGTCATGATAGTTCCCATATAACATACTTAGCAAATAAACAAAATAAAGAGATAGAAATGTTTGTTGTAGTACAATATAGTTGCATTGTTTTATTTGATGGAATTTGACCAGTGCACCATTCATGGTCTCACTCAAAACAAACTGCATCATTATTGAGCCAGATAAAGGGACTGACCATACCTCTTATTTCGTTATTTGACCTCCGACAACCGGTTTTTAATCCGGTCAAAATCACAGCATTTTTTTAGTCACCTTAAGAATTCGGTGGGCATCTTATTTTACTAAATTTACATGTTTAAATGTGCATTCTTGTACCGTCTTTTAAATACATATCCACCTCTGGTTGACTGAACTCCACAATTGGCTGTCATTAAAATCGGGAGGCCATGACAGTATTTCACTCTTTCCTCAACCTCACTAACTTCTCATGAATGCCTAAATGAATTGATTTACTCATTTCTTTGATAAGTAATTTACTAGTTCTTACGATTACCAAAAATGTCCTTTTATCAATAAATTTCGCTAGTTATGAATCCTTTGTTGCAGAAGGCATTACTTTGCAATATTATGCATAGGTATACACGTTATAAAGGGCTGCCTTCATGTTATTAAACATCTTTACACAACGATGTAGGTACAGTAAACGTTACAGCTCCAATCATAGAACAATTGGGACAAATCAATAAAAGAACAATATCGAGAGCACACTCGAGATCTTGATTATGTATTACCATAGCAGACATTGACAGAGGACCTTATGGCAGTGATTAAAAAATTGCCTTTATTTTCATGTCAAGCAGTTCCCGCTTTTAACCCTTTTGTGCGCTTGCATATCATATCATTGATTGTGAGCATTGGCCAGGAACGAGCGGAACGAATATTTTAATATTCCAATGCGCCACGTGGCTCGGCGGAAACGGCGCACGTGCTGCCAATTAGAAATGAAAAAGGTAAAAAACTTGACTAGATCGCTTCAAGCGTGCCCTCCCCGCGACCCTATGAAATGATAGAAAGCGCATACCTCACCCGGTTTTTTTATGAACGGACTTGTCCTTATACTAACATGAAGGGTTGGATTACTTTCGGTTTTAACAATTTACTGGTGGGCGTATAAAATACGAGTTGTTTACGTGGGAGTTTTTAAATTGGGATATAGGTATCTTTTTAATTTGGTTTGCGTTGCGGCGTTATATATCTGAGTTTTTAATATTCCCTAATTATTTATGGTTTTAAACCATATTAAAATAAACAATAAGAGATGAAATTTGAAATGTATACTTATGTTAAAGGCCTTGAAAATGTCGCTCCATTTGCGGGTTGTCAAAGAACTCAGTAAACTACAAAGTATCTTTAAGAGACTTCTTTTACGTTACAATCGTGAATGTAATTAAAATTGACCTCTATGTCAATAACTAGTTAGCAGATAAAATCCCCGATGTAATGGCGACCCTTAATTTCACAGCTGATATCTCAGCCCGGCCCAAACGAATGTCATGAAACTTAAAAACCGTATCGATTAATCTGCGTACAAATCGGCCCATCTGTTACGGAGCTACGATGCCATAGATAGACAATCACACAGACGTTAAACTTTAAAACTTAGTTAAATAGGTACCATATTTTGATAGTACCTAGGTACTATCAAAATATATAAAATAACTAAGTAGACTTTTTTATAACACTTATCTTCCGTTGTTACAACAATTTGAAAAATTATGAATAATTCATGTTTTTGAATAATTTAGAGCAGTGCTACGTTTGGCTGCATGCCTGGAGGAAGCAGGGTTGAATTGGACTCGATCTGCGGAACTGGCATGCGCTTGCGCATTATGGTGTTCGCATCCGGCTTTTAGTTATTAACGGGGGTTGAAATATTAAAATAACAAATTCTTGTTATTACATAACACGTGTACTGAGTATGGGAATGTTTTGCGTTGATAGAAAACTTAAATATGTCAAGCGATAGTACAGTGACTTGATGCAATGAAACTTAATTCTTAGCTTAGATACATGTTTTAAGATGGATTACAGTAAATGTTGCTATTATTGACAGAAAAGCTGTTGCTCAAGCTAATGGAATTAGTTATGACTAAGATGGAACACCATAGAGTGAATGACGTGATGTTAGATTGAAGATTAACAATCACCCAATTTGATTCCTAAGCCACTATACAACTATGCAAAAGCAAAATAGGAAATAAAATCATCAACATAGTTTCACTGTAACCTAGGAATTAAATTAGCGGATTATTGCGCTACTGCAGTGCGTCAGGGATGTTCGCGGAGGCGCGCACGGGCGACTTTCATGATGCGGCGCGTGCGCGGCAGCGCAAACGGCATCCTGGCCGCGGTACCTGAAAGGTTGGATAGCCCGATCCTCGCCTTACGACGCCAATTACGACGAGTTTTAGGGAATCAATTATTTATTTTGTAATTTGTCAATTTTGTAATTAAGACGTTACTTCTACTAATATAGTTTTCAAGATTGTACTAACATAATATGGATTGCATTATCTGAAATAAATTATTATTATTTGTATGTCTTTACCAATCACAGGACTATGGGAGTCCCGGACTTTTGGAAGGCATACGCAGAGAGCCGAAGCCCACACGCAGAGGCCCTTTAGACAAGTTTAATTTAGTAAAGTTATGGGACACCAACCGGCGGTTGTCCCTGCGTTCAAACTATAAAATTATGTAAGAAATATTAATAATAGGTTCTATGAATGAAGTGATATGGATTGGTGAACTAGGCTATTGATGAAACTACGGCGCCTGCCTGGCCAATGCAAATTTGGTTTTGGTTGAAATGGTAGGCGGTGACTCGCCAACTCAATGGAATGGACCTCCCGAAATAGCCACATATATATAGCAGCAGGGAGGCAATAGTTCCAGAGGGGCTAAGGGTGGAGAGGTGCTTCTGGACTTTAAACGACCATGAGGTGCCCACTCACCACTTATGCAACACATCCGCCCTTCGAGCATATAGCTCTTGCGACTCCGCTCTGACCAGCCAATAAAGGCAAGCCAGAGGTGAGGGTCTGTTCCTCGTCATTGCACACCGCAGCCGGCCGGTGAAGGCAAGCGTGAGGTGAGGAACAGGACCTACCCTCGGGAGCACTCAGGTCCGTGGTGTCGCCACTCACCAACAGCTCGCCACTAGCTGCCCTGCAAATACATAAAAGCAAAGCTTGATAGAACGACTACATATTCATATTTACGTGCCTAAAGATGTACGTTTCGTAAGTACAGTAAGTGGAAGTTGCATTTATTTTGATTCGATCTTATTTGTCGTTATTCATTGATAAAATAAGTCGAGTGATTATGTTACTAAGGACTTTTTAATCTTATCAATTAGGTGTTAGAAAAGTTATAAATTCTGCTGCTATTTACCCGGCGTCTAGTTGTAAAGATTAAATTGCGTGTGAGCTCGTCATGCACAAACTTGTGATATCGTCTCGCTTGAGTCAGTCTAGTATCTACTAATCCTTCGTATCAAGTAAACAAAGCGAGATGAGAACATTGTTTAGATTGTTGGTTTATGACTAGTAAGTAGTTATGGAATTTTAGGTCCTTTCGTTTATATTATTACTGTTTATCTGTTTGTTCATGATTGTTTAGTCTCTTAAGTATGCAAAAAGTTGGTTAATTTTAATTACTACTTAAAACAGAAAGTCATTCGATAGGTATATAGACTTAAATCGAAATTTCTGATATACGGAAACAGAAAGCTTATTCGAAAAGAAATCCAGTGCATGGATGGAATAATAATAAAGTAACTAAGAAGCTTCTTGCGAACGAGAGGTGTTTTCTGCTTGAACTATTGATCGTGAATTAATAGTGTAGGTGAAAATAAACTGGCAAGCAAATTAAACTACCTGTTTCTTTTGCTTATGAGTGAAGATAATTCAAATTGAAGTCAAGAAATTCATTCGCACATCCTTTAAATTTCATTTTTAAAAACAAAGACAATCTTTTCTGTTCATGTTTACAATACTACTTACTTTACTTATGTAACTTTTGCGTGGAATACTCGTATGTGAACATATATCTTTATATTTAGAACTAGCATATTTTGTTAGTGAAAGCGAAGTTGGCGTGTGTGTGTAAGATAACCGACAAAGAGTAAAACATACTTATTTACTTAGGAATGGTCTCAGCCTATATACCCCTCTGGGAAACTGGCGTGATTTAGTATGTATGTTTGAAAGTATAAATTGTTTTAAACTTTTTTCTTCTCGTCTTCTATCAAGAGTTAAATGTTAAATCTCATTTAAATACAATTAATTTGTTTCAATTCAAATAAACTTTAAATTGCAGTACATAATTCTTTACTTCTTTAACATAGTAGAAGTTGAAGACATCTTATTAGTGTTGGGCAAGATATGAATTTACATAGAGTTTGAAGGAGAAACTCTTTTAATTAAATCAGGTAGGTAGTAGGTACAATGACCCACCTCAAATGAGGTGAGGTAGCGTTAGGTATGCAGTCTCACTCACACTCGGATTTACTCGATTTTAATACCTTTTCATATATTTCCTTTGGGGCGTGGTATCAAAAATGACGTTGGAAATTTGTACAGTCAACTACAACGAGATGTCTAGTTTCGGACCTTATTACAATGCAATGAAGTGAAAAATTGGATTCATCTCTTTGTAGTCGGCAGTACGAAGTGAAGTGTCGTGACAATTTAACAAAGTGAGATATGAGATGATATAGTCCTAAACAACTCATAAATGAGGCGTGAGTTGCTTATGACGACTCATCATATCGTAAGAGTGGGATCACCACATTCATCACTCGTCCGATCGTGCATATTATAAGGGCGTTTCTTAGAAAGATTGTACCGCGGATTAAGGAATAAAATTAAGAAATGTTTACTTTTCTGATGCGTTTCGAAAATTACTCGTACATTTATATACTAACCTCATCGCCGATTAGCAGTATCTCAGATTCAATAAATGAAGCAGATTCAACCCTCACCCGTTAGTAATATGCTTGCACTTGCTACATGAGTTTTGTCCTAGATACCACCATTCGTCTTATAGCAGTGCCTATAGCTAATTATCGTAACGCAACGGAAAAGTATACGATTCTTTATTTTAGCCCTTAACTAGGTACAATCTTTGTAAGAAACGCCCATTTTTTTTGAATAATCTATCGTTGAACTTGCGTAGTTTCTACTTACTGCTCTACCTTCCAGTTTTTGTTTTGAAATATAATTATGCACGTAAGGCAATGCGCCATGTGACACACTTCCCGCGACCGTTCTATTTTGGTTTTATAATTGGGCCTTACACGAGGGGTGCGGCACACCGGCTGTCGTAGGCACAAGTTGCTTGGCTTTTCACTTGATATACTCGTAATATCAAACAGAGGCTCTATTTCTCTGTCTCTAACCATATCCTTGAAGTCATTATAGCTCTTATTGGTCTAACAGTATAGGCGGCCGTAGGCCGTTTTGCAAATTGGCGATGTAGTTTTGAAATAAGAGGCTTTGTTTTGTTTTTATTTACCATTGCCGTAAAATTTTACAGCCATTAAGTTTACCTACTGTATCAAAAAAATGAAAATTATAATAGTATGATTTATCTTCTAGGTAAAAACGAGATTATTTCTTAAAATGTAATATTTTTTAAATTTATCTTTATATTTTCCTTGTTATTTTCGGGGTCTATTCATATTTTTCAACGAGTTTATTTTTCAATAAGAGGTGAACGTGTTTTTTTTCTATTTGATGTGTGATGTGATGTTAATCCACAAACAACATATTCAACCAACATGGGCGTTCGCCGTCATTTGTTGTGATACCACCGAATACCAAATATAAACAATAGGATTAGCATAACATAACAATCCAGGATATGTTTTTGATGTATAGTTACTGACGTGTCGTGCTTTAACTTTTATATCTGTTATAGCTTCATCTGATATCTTTGTTTTTATTGTTTCAGTAACACATAAAATATACTCTAAAATTGTGTTCGCCCTTTTCGTTTTGCTACCACATCACTTGTCAAACAAGTGGTATTTTAACTAAATAAATAAAACAACTGCATACGGTAAGCAAATAAAGTGACTAACTGTGCAATGATTGTTTTTAATACGTCGAAATGATGAAATCACTCGTTTCATTAACCTCGCTATTTGTACACATCCTCATGATAATAATTCTTGTTGTTGGCTAAATATATCTACACACAATTCATACAACTTTGGTATTGTTATTCTCTAAAATAAGCTTCTACAGTGTACGCAATGAATATTATGAGATTTACCTATTACGATATTTCTTTACTACTTATCTCAAAATAACCTCTAACAACACCCGATTTCATTTTTTAAATATTAGTGACCTATTTTTCATTTTACATTCTTGGACATTACAAAGACTACTTTTACATTTTGCCGAATATACTTCAATCTTTACTTTATCTTAATTGCACTAAAAAGTAAAGTCTAAAATTCTAAGCAGAGTCATAAACAAGATCAGTTTAAATAACAAAGAATGATTAGCCTATCACCATAACAAGCATTATGTAAACATAATTATACTTACTTTCTTAATGATTGTGGACAAAAATCCGCTGTATTATTTTCCCTTGATTTCAATATTTTACAATGAATTTTAATATTTATTTATTAACATACATCTATCCTTACAGGCTAACCTAATTCGACAGTGTGGATTACAATTATTAAACAAACATTACTACTTACTACTAATCCTAGTTATGGTAACATGAAATACAGAACAGAGAACTACTGAATAGTTCAACCCCGACCGTTACGCGGTTTAACGTGCGCAGCGCCCTCGCCATAGGATATAATATTATTAATACATTATACATACATACATTCCTTCACGCCTGTAATCCCTGAGTTGGGTAGGCAGAGCTATAGAATTACCTACTTACATATTTAAAAGCTTGTTGATAATTCGATAACTACATTTTGCATTAATACATAACTATATTTTGTTTTGGTCATAGAAACGCATTCCGATCGTAGTAGGTATGCTATTAAACTTTATGTACTTATTTCGAGTTAACTTAACTACAGGTACAGTTAGTTTTTGGGTCACATAAAAAGTAATATATTAATAACGCAATAATAAAGCGAGTTCAATCCAAGAATAATTGACATCCTGCGATATGACCGTTTGACCTGGAGCTTTTTCAGATAAATAAGGTAGAAAAACAGTGAAACTGTCAGCCCTGTAACTTTTTTTTTTTATTTGCCCCGCGGTGACTTGATCAGCTACTACCGCGGGAACATGGCGTTTCCACAATGAAGTGATTTCGCCAGTGTCAAGTATATATAAGTATAAATCAATATAGTAATAAAACACAATCCAATCTTCTCTAGGAAGATTGGGGGCAACGTTGTACGGTGATATGTAGGACAGAGGCCAAGATAGTTTTAACCTCTGTACCACTGCGAGTCCACTTGAAACGAGAAGTAAGATGCCAGAATACACGAAATAAGTCCAAGTCTTCTATCACTGTGCAACACAAAGGCATTAAAAGTACAAATCACTAACAAAAAAGAACTTTGAACACCCAAATACACAAAAATAAAAACTAAAACAAATTACACATCCGCCATATTTTGACGTTGCCAATGGTCTCCGCCCTGTAACTTATAAGTAACTTGGTAACGTATGTGAAACGTGTCAGTTTGAAGCTGAAGTTGTCAAGATCAAGAGCAAACACAGGGCCGATATTCTAGGCGGTAAAAACCATACATCGTCCTTAACCTGTAATCGTATAATATTGTCAATGTTCTGATAGCTAAAAACTACCGAGTTAAAAACTATACCAGAACAGGCCAAAGACGATATGGTTTTTCCCGTCTAGAATAGAAGCCCTGTATTACAGTATATAATTTATAATACTTTAAGATACAAAGAAGCGCAGCATTTTAATACTTGTTTATTTGTTGGTAATTACACTAATTACTATTCACATGGGTGTGGTTATTTTTACCGGGTTTCGGCAGTCGCCACTAATTCGATTCGGATTCAAACAAATTAAACCCAAACGAAAGCATATGCCACCGTGACTTTCCAACTTCAATTTATACATATGTACGTATTACTTAATCTGGAGTCGCCAGATGGCATCCGAGGATGCCGTATGTTGCGAACAGACTTCGAGATTTGGTGCAATTTCTCTGTCTACGGCCTCACAATCTGGCATCTCGGATGTAGGAAAGAGGTTAAAAATACGTCTACAGTTGTTCCACAGATGTTATTATGCTCATAAGTCAGAGGTTATCTACGCAGGCAGATTACGAGTCTGTCATTCTAAACATGTGTTTTTTAGAACGCATTATCACTTTTGCGAGTTAAACCTAAACTAACAGCCAACGGCCTCGCATAAAATGCAGAGATTATTATAAGATATTTTTAATCTGTGAACACGTGGATCGTAGATATGGTAGCGATGCGTTGAAAAAGTGCGTATTCAGTTTTGTTCGGTGTTCCCTATGGGCGACGTGGTTTTTTGCCCGTTCCCATGAACCCTGGACAAAAGAGCGACCTCGCTGAAAGGCCGAGGAGATCCACGCAAGAATAAATATTGTTCAACAATAGGGTAGCTTCTTTGACTTTACTTTGGCTTTGTTGTTAGATCACAGTATCTTGATACTTATCTATATATATTTTAAATTTAGGCCGTAGTTTTTTCTGCATGGATATCTTTACACTAATATTTTCATTTTTCTCACTAATTTTCGAAAATGAAAAGTGTTGCCTGATCTCAGCATAACAGAATAATTGTCTCATTATTGTATTTATTTTGGAAAATGTCTTAGCACCATGTATAAGCAATTTATTCAGATGATAAGCGTTAAGGAATTATTCAGATGATAAGCGTTCGATTGTATTTGTTTACTCAGGTTTAAAGAAGTTCTGTTAAAATAAGACCATCAAATTATATTTCGTATTTACCTACTTACTTGACTGATAATTATTATATGTTTAACTCTTAATAAAAAGTATCGTTGATTTCTCTCAAGTATCAAGAATGTTCTAGCACCAAGCCCAAGACAACAAAAGCCATAGCGGGCCGTAACGGACTTTTTTCCGCGCCTGCGCCGATCGGGTCTCTTCCTCGTGCGTCGTCGGCGCACTTTTGTCATGCTAAACGCGGCTCCTTTCCCACGCATTGCGTACGGTTTGACGGGAAGATGTATTAAATAATGATGACGTAGATGCAATTAGCTAATATTGTTTATACTTTAGTAGATCTGGGCAAATTATATTGTATTCTATTACTAGAGGGTGCCAGTGAGTTCGGGCGCGTAATAGTACATTACTGCAGATGCCGGGAAATTGGCTGTGGTGGGACGCAGGAGACGTTATATACGATTCCAGCAACCGCCCTTCCCGGCTGAGGGTTTGTCCAACAATGCGAGATAATATAACACAATGGTTAATAATATTAAACACTGTCCCAAAATGTTACTTGCAAAAAATTACTTAATAAGTTATAACAATTTTATTTACATTCGAAACGGGTACAATTTAGTACGAAACTGAAATAAAGTAAGAAATAAAACCACAAATTCAAACGTAATAAATACAATTTGAATAAAATATAGTTGAAATGTTAGGTATTCCGGCATATTATATGTTTTATGAACGCAATTTCTTTAAGAAAAAAGTCAAACTATTTATTACACTTTTAAATACGCTGTAAACGTTTGAATAGGTTTACCTAATTAGTCAATGACATTCAAAAACAAGAATTAACATGGAAGAATTTTGATCGTACGAGTGTTTGGCTGTATCGAGTTTGTGATCCTAGTCCAAACATGGTTTTAAAAAGTAAAACACCGGGAACGTAATGAAATTCTATACATTTCCGCGGCCGCTGCCGTTGGTAAATAATAACGTTTTTTTTCCCTGGGCCTGGAACTTAGAACTTCGCGGTCTAATTTTACAACAGTAAAGTTAACATTTCCGAAAATGCGGGAGAAAAATTAGTTGCTTGCTACTGCTATTTCTTCCTGATGAGGGTCGATTTTCGAAAAATGTTTTATATGTGCACTCGGCCTTCAGCTGCCCACTTTTATTCTTACTTACCTTGTCGCTATAATGCCTTTCACAGATACGATCCGCAAGTTTGTTATTTTTGTTTTTAATTTAATTTATTTTGTTAATGTTTGTTCCTTGTTGTTAGTGAATAATTTTTTTTTATTTTTTTTATTTGATTAGTGCAGAAGTATAACCATGACGTTAAAGAACAAACCACTAAATCTAGCTACTTATAATACGAACCGTACGTGTAATACAAGGCAATTGAATTTACGTAGAACTTACTGACAGGAATTTAAACCCTTTGGCCTACGATGATTCTGTACCTGCGTAAATATTCGGGCGTTACACCTCCGGCGCCGTCGTTTTCGCCTCCAATACTTAGACGGAAACAAAAATAATACCGAGCATTTTATAATGTTAGTAGAAGAAAAGAATTCTACGTAGTTATTACACCTATTCTTATCTTTTTTTTTCGGGTTTATTTAGTCAGCGAGCTAATATAGCCCCTGATAGACAGTCTGTCTCGTTATCCAGTGGCTGCTTGCGTTTGTATTTTTAAAATAAACGAAATTCACGGTCTATAATGGGCAACTAAAAATAATTTTCACCAGGTATCCTCGACAACAGACACCAGTTCTTGAGTATTTAAGTACAGTAATAATCTACTGCAGATACGTTGCAGTGGCCCTAACCCTAAAGATAAGCAGGTTGGAGAGGACACTTGTCGTAATTGTGGGCTAATAACCAATAAGGACTCGCTACCGGCGGGCTTAAGTGGAATAATGTATGAAAAATGCAAGATACTAACTCGTACGATTAGCTATGTGAAAGTTGCAGAACATTTCCAGATGTTTGGAAGAATTCTCAAGAAATTACTGAGAAGTTTTCTTGAAATGTATAACCATGACGAAATTCAAAACATAAAGTTATTGAGAATTTTTCATGAGATACTTTCTAAATTGGAGAAGTTATTTGTCAACACGATGCTACTTATAATAAAATGTGGTTTTCGTGTTTGATGAGGTTGGAATACTAAGCTCAAATGAGTCGAAGTGAGTGGAGTCATGTTCCTATTAGGTATGCACCTTTGTTCTTAAAATATGTAACACCCTCTTATGCCTCTAGTAATATAGATAACTGTAGTTAAAGAAGAAGAAGAAAAACATTTATTCACAATAACACACAAATATAACATAAAAATAGGAAAAAGAACTGACATAATATACAACGTACACCTACTTACGTGTAGCATCATTTTTGACGACTGCTTTTAATTCGTCTCTTTTTTTAATTCGATAACATTCATAAAAGTTCTAAACTATCAGAAAACTACTCATAAGAAAATAGTATTTAGAAGTCCCTCTTCGTAATTTTAATTTGCATCATTGCCTTGTTATTTACATAATTCCATTCCAAATTAATAAAAGCGTAAGGCACAACCGACGCAAACATTATTGCAAATGTATCGAAAAATCCGAAGCATACTTTTTTCCAGTTAACATTTTCTGTTAGGTCCCTTACAGCACCTAAAACCTATCCAAATCACACCCATCAAAAACCTATCTAAATGCTCGCATCAGTAAAACCACCGTTGCAATGAAACAATGTGTCAGCATTTATAACTTCGTATATCTAACACGTCAGTCGCTCACGTGTATCAGAATCTGTAATCACCAGCAACAGGCCTTGACGAACGAACCGGAAAATATTTAAATGGAAGCCAAAATACCGTGCAAGACGTTTATTCCGTAAAATATGACCATATTTGATAGAAAAAATTGAGGAGAAATTAAAATTCTTGGCCCCGGAAGAGCGGAGCGTGCGGAACGAAGCAAGAAAGAACCGCAATGTGTTGTTTCCAAACTATGAAATTGTTTGCGTTCCTAGTGTAAATAAATATTAACTTTGATGTTTTCACCGATAGTTGAACAGAGGTTCAGGGCAAAAAGTGGGCTACAGCATGAGAATTCATTAAAAATATTGTCCATTATTCATTGGGAATATTAAAATGTTTTAATATGTTGTATTTATTTCATCTATGACTTTATTTATTTTATTCAAAAATAAACATAAAGGGCCATCTACCACAAATTGATCCTAGCCCCAAACTCATGACTAAGCTTATAATATGGGTACTAAACAATGTTTTTTTTTATAATTATACTTACATAGAGAAATACATACTTAAATACATAGAAAACATTACACAAATATTTGCCCTGACCAGGTATCGAGCCCAGGATCGTTAGTTGACATCGACAATTTGTATATTGTTACAATAAAATAACGTACTAAAAGTTGTCAATTCAAGTATTTTAATCAAAAATACTATAAAATCTGTCAACATGAAAATTTTGGTCAAAACAACCAAACTAACGCATATTCCAAGACATTCACAAAAATCCTACCGATAATACTTACTTCGACCCTTGAATAGAACATTAACAATATAAAATCAGATGAAACTCTACCCGAATACGTAATCAGGGCCCTTGAGAGTTCCATTTTAAATTGAATGTTTTTAGGAGCGGGTTTGGGGTACCGTAGATCGCACACATTGGCTAGATTAAAGTGGAAGTTGGGGTTAATAAGTATTGTCACGGAAACGTTATTGAATTTAAAGATATGTGCGCGTCGTTTAGAAAAATCCATTGAAGTACTTTGATAGGTTATCATTCAATCATGAATTTCTTTAAAGAATTTGGAGGAAAATTTATACTCGAAGTGTTATATTTCATTTTTGATTCGATTAAATATCAACGATTAAAAATTTAAGTGCTCATCAGTTTATGTAATATTTTGCAAAAATATTTTACATGCATGTAAACAAACAGAACTTTATTAACTCTATAAATTTAAATGAACTTTCTGAACACCAATTAACTGTGTTTTCTATTCCGACTATAACTCTTGACTCAACTGTGTTACAAACTGCGGAACCCTTCAAGGATATTCTGCTCTTGCTTTTTTCGGTGGCAACGGCGGCGCATTACAATCACAATGGCGCTATCGGCTTACCGTTAACGGTTCAGGGCCGGGGAATATACCTCAGTTAAAGTACCAGTTAAGCCTGCTAACGGACGGTTAGGATAAGACAAGTAAGGTTATAGACGATAAGGAAGAAAACTAAGCTAACTTTTACGCCTCAATATTTTTTTGTGAGTGAGTTACTATACTTACACATTGAGAAACATAGCAACCGTATCTTTAATGTTTATAGTAACGGCGAAAGCTGATGACACTGAGTATCATTGAATCACCACCGTAAGTATAATAGCTTACATGAATACGCTAGTAACAAGTCTAACTAAAAGCAAGCTTTAAAAAAACCCAACTGCTGTTTGGATAATGTCAACAAAGTAATGTTACTTATTATGTATTTATTTTTTATTTCGCCAATTTCACATTTAAATAATTTTAATATAGACTATGACACTCTAGTGGTTAAGACGAATCCAACCACGTATAACTTATTAAAATCGGTTTAGCCGTTTAGTAGTTACGAGCGGACATTGGGTCGGACATATAACCCTCCTTTTGGGCTTTGTCACTGTCGGGTAAAAATGCTATAACAGAACAAAGTAAGTAGCTACTTGGTCCACAATAGATACAAGTTTAAGATGTCTTGCTTTTTCTTTTTCGAATTATACATTATTTTTTAATGTCATCTGATGGTTAACTATGTGCCACTGGCCCTGGCGGCTTTTATTTAACTGCAAAGCGTTAAAGTAGGTCATTTACTGACGAAAAATTTGGTTGCATTAGCATAAGGGATGCTGTTTCTAAAGGGGTGGAGGACAAAATGGCTGAATAGGCTCATTTACTTAACGACCGAATAGGGAATGAGGGCTGCAAATAATAATTAGGTAAATTAAATTAACTCATTTAATTGATATAAAATCACTAATGACTAACATCACATGATCATCTTCGAAGGCACTAAAGTACAGTAATAATAATTTGTATTATGTTAAGGTGCCCTGGTTAACAATATTTACAGATAAGTCGAAGGTTAAATTAGTACGTATGGTAGTTTTTATTATCTAGTATAATGGTCTTGAAATAGTTCCGTTAATGCCGCACTAAGGTTGTATGATAATAGATTTATCAAACGTTGTTAACTGATTTCAAAGTAGTTAACGAACAACGATAAAACATTACATTGTTAAATTAATCGGCAAGGTTACGAATCACACAATTATCTATTAAAAGTTTTCACAATTACGCAAAGTCTTGGGTATGTAGACATAAAAGAGTCATTATCAAATTTACTAATTATTTTTACTAAATAGAAAACTATATTGGAAGATGTTTAAAATAATTTAAAGTCCAAATAAATAATTACGCAATCGTTATAAAAAAAACATTATCCTAATCTACACTTAAAATATTAGTATTCAGAGTTATCTATTGGATATTGTAAACTCTGTTTGGCTAACGTGAGCAAAAAGTTATAGTGGTTAAGACTAACACATAGATATAGGCCCGCGCGCGTGTGCCGGCTTCATTAAACCTACTGACCGTTACGCTGCACCTTGCGCCGCCTGACTTTGGCACCGACAGCTGTATGTTATCCACTACCTAGCTATACATCACAATAAATATCTACTACCATATAAATATTACTAGCTACACAACTATCGTTGTCAATTATCAGGACGGGCTCGTCTAGTCTTCTCCTGCCACCATTTCAACGTCTCTTCAAACTGCTCTCTGTCTTCTGGAGTCACGTGAATATCAGGGAGCTCCTTCTTTAATTCTACGGCGCTGGTGTATTGAGAATGTTCTAGGAACGTGTCTTCTTTAAACTTATACTGTTCGTGCGCCATGATCAAATCAGGGTTGATCGCTTCAAGAGGCAGCTCCGATTCCTCTAAAAATCCTCTCTGAATTTGATGTTGAATAGACTCAGCATATTTCACCTCAAAATCACTCTCGTTTAGCGGTACTTCCGATTCGCTGCAAAAACTCTGATCAGGGATCACTGTAAATTGCTCAGCTGAGTTGGGAAAAGGGTAATGTCCTTCTAGTAGGTGAGGGTCTTCATGTGCCATCAAGTCAGACGAAGGCGTCAAGGGTGGCCCGGCTCCATCTTCTTCGTCGTATAAATGTGGAGTTGATACCAATTGGAAGTTTTCTGTCGCTGGTAGTTCTATGTACTGAGGTTGAGGTAACTGGTGAAGGGTTCCGTCTAATTCATCTAAGTCTTCATCAACTACATCGTCATCGAGAGCAGGAGAGTTAAGAGCAAAGAAACTTCGTTCCTGACTGTTGTCTCGAGGCGACGAAGACGCAGGCGAAGGGAACGATTCCATAGACATACGTGTAGCGTTTTCTTTATCAGCATGACCGATGTTTAGTAGACTTTCTAGGTTACGAATATACTCCACGGCCATTCGTAACGTTTCTACTTTACTCAGCTTCTTGTTAGGGCCTTTGTTTGAGTTAATATTTTCAAATTCAGCAGCCACTTCTTCAGGAATGTGTCGTCGGAGTGCCGCGAATCCATCATTAACTTGTCGCACTCTGTTTCGTTCCCGCGCATTCCGTCGTGCCACTGCGAGCGGAGTTGGGGAACGGGCCAGCTCCTCGGTAACACTTTCACGAACTCGCGGTCTCTTCGCTGGTACACCGGTGACAGCAGGCTCGGCAGCGCGCAAAAGCGAAGTCACTGAAACCGTCGGCGGCGACTGGACATTCTGCTTCTTCCTCACAATGATGATCTCGCGCCTAACATTCTGGTTAACGTTGTTGTTTATATTCACAGTATTGTTGACAGATTCCTGAAGCACTTGGGTTTTGCCGAGAGGCGAGTTTCGGTAGACCACGACACCGATTGAGCTCATTTTGGGAAGTTACGTCACATATTACGATTGTTCCCAATGATACCCTTAGTTGGTAATTGATAGTACAAGAAGGCAGTTGTGATGGCGTCTGGGCGCCGGCCGCGGCGGGAATGGCGCGTGCCACGCGGGCGCACCTGGGGCGGGGCGCGGGGGGATCAACAGGGGTACTTACATTTACTAGTTGCACACATGCCCTTTCAAAGGGCGGCATGGGGTAGCGCTGCCATTCAGAATATTTATACACGCATCTGCTCACACGCAGTACATTCCGATGCAATACATGTTAGATTTGTAAGGTTTTTGCTATCAAGTAAGGACAGTTTTTTCTTATTATTAAATGTAGGTAGAGTCAAGGGATTAAATTTGTCACCCACCTTAGTTCCAAAGTCAATCTGACATTCTACAGCAATAAGGTTGAGTTTCCTATCAATTACAAATGACTTGGCATCTCTAATGACAATGACATCTTCAAGCAGATTTTCTTTGAAATGGGTAGCCAATTAACGTCCGTGACCGTGCTGTAGCCATTTAAACAAGTGATATTGCTTAGATAACATATAAGTACGTAAGCATTTTTGCGTTTCAAATGATTTATAGTAAAATAATCTAAATAAGGTAGTTCTTTGTGATATGTAGATAGATCTATTAAAAATAAGTAGTTATCTTTTACATTACCTGAACAATCGTTAAACGTCGCTTAAGATAGGATGGACCATAGTACCCAAATACATAAAATAGCTCAGAGAACATCCTATGTATTTGTTTGTTTTTAATTAAGAGTTGACATATTTACATACATACTGCATTACGGCTACAAACAAACTAAACTAATTCTTAGTAACTACAAAAAACACTGAGCGGTAAAATTACCCCAAACGCGAGTCGACCCGAGGACAATAATTTCATGGGGTGTCCCACCCAACGGAGCCATGTGTGCGTGCGTGTGCACACATAGCTCTGTTAGACGCGTACGAACATGCACACAGATAGCACACAGCTAAAGCTAAAACCGTTCGCGTGCTTCAATGGCATTTTGAAAACGAATGCGCCGGCGCAGGGGTTGTTTTAGAGCTGTGCGCGGGATTGGTAGGATTTAGTTTATTTTGATTTTTAAAGGGCAAATTCAAAGTTCGTCGGCTACCACTAATAGCACTACAAGCTAGGAAATACAACTTGAGCTAGTCATACTGGCGACTTGCGAGACCGAATGACAGTATGGCTTGAACTTGCACTTATTTTGGTTTTTCAAATTAGATTAAATAACCATTATTTTACCAACTTTTTCGCTTTAAACGAAGTCAAAATTCCAAGAAATCAAATATTTAAATCGATGGTTTTCACTATTATCTACGTTATTAAAGGAAACTTGTGCGTGTGACAGTTTTTTATTCTATTATGATTTGATTTTTATGCTGAAATAAATGAGTTGTTATTTGGATTTTATTTATATTTAAGATGCGTCGTTGCGCCAGAGGAGTCAGCAAGTAAAATGTGATGGATCTTTGCTTTTGTAATTCATCTTTAATAAAATAACATATTCCTTACCTATCTTATGGCCATAGGTAGGTATTATTAAAACGATCTTTAGTCAAGTAGGATGCCCGGATCCAGACACTAGTGCTAGTCATACAAAACTATATTATTTGTCGAGTCTTGAAAGATCTATTAATACGGCCTTTAATTTCGTTATGATGTTTATTTTATTGTACAATTCCAAGTAGTAGTATACCTACGCATTGTTGTACTCCGTATGGGGATAATACAACCAGTGGTGGAGAAATAAGTGGTATCAAGGTTGGCACCGAATTTGCACTCAGGATTGTAGTCTTGAGAATGTAAATTATAGATAATAATAGGTCTCAGATCCGACTTAGCATTAGGTGACCCGTGTTCTCGTTTGTTTTCTTAATGCCATAAAAAAAAAACAAATTTACAATGTTTTTGATCAACACCACATAAATGTCGTAAAAGCACAATAAAAAAAAATTACCTACTTATTCTTATGTTAATTGAGATAGAATAACAAGTGTGTTAATAAAAAGATAATATTTTTTACTTAAATTTTGAAAATGCAATGACAAAATTCACTCTTTACACAATATTTTTTAGTTAAGTAACCGGCGCAGGGCTCCGTCTGCAGCATGGCGCGAATTGCAACGGTAAACCTAGCTATAGATTCGGAACCTTAATCAAAATTACAATTATATTTTATTCAATCTAATTAAAGTAGTTTTTATCTTCGTCCTTATTTAGTTATAATAGAAAAATGTTTTTTTTTTTAAATAAAATTTCCAAGTATAAGAGAACGTTGACGTTAATCATGTCTAGTAAATGTCAGTAAGCACATTGAAATATAAATAAACAAAACATAAATCAATAATTTTAACGCCCAGTAAATTAGGGTGTTGCGATGATCAAGCCATACAATTAAAAAAAGTAAAACGTAAAAATTCTCTAGTTTAAATTAAAAAAAAATAAGTTGCATTATATGATAAAATAGCATTTATTTAATTGTTCAATTTGTGTTCTAGCTACTTAATAATTGTAAACAAAACAAGTAGGTATTGACTAATACAGGTCAAAGTTGACTACCCATGCGTATGTTAATAGGTAATCGATTGCTCGTTATCGTCACTTGTAAGGATTTATGACGCATAATTACGTATCTATTTCATACTCTAACACATTGACCTTATTTACAACTTAAACACGTACATAATTGTACCTTTTTGTTAGGTTGACATTAATTAGCCGTTTCTCTTTTTCCAAAGATTTTATTATTTTGCTTCTTTCGTATGTCCAGCTTTTTTTCTGTAATCGCATTAGACAAAATTTTAGTTAACAAGCTTTGACCCAACGAGTTTGAATTTGGAAGATGTGTAAAAAAAAGCATATCTATTATAAGGTGTGTTACTCTTTTGCTGTGTAAACAAAAATATATATCTTTTAAAAAAAAATGTCTAGCTGTTGCCCGCGACTCCGTCCGCGCAGAATAATAAAACTAAGCCTATGTTACTTAGTTAAGAATATTTGAAATCGGTCCAGTAGTTTTTGAGTTTATTCGTTACATATATACAAATATACAAATATACAAATCTTTTCTCTTTTTAATATCAGTGTAGATTAAAAAACTTGTATCGGATTATTTTCTATGAATATCAATAAGATTTTCAACCAATGAGTTTTATAAAAGTAAGTGTATCTATTGCAATAATAATTATTGACTTCTATGGTAGGTGTAAATGCGTTCGGCAACAAACTTGCGTAACTAGAAATAAAGTCGATTTCCGTTAAATTTTATTCTAACCGTAAAAGTGTCAGTCTCCCACGCCAGCTGCCCTTTAGCTTTTGTGTTCTGGCACGTGCCTGGTTCTATTCTATTATGAAATACAGATTTTGAATTCGCTTGTCTCTTTCACTCACGCAATGTTTGGGTGAAGTTCGAATGAGAAAATAGATAAATTGTATGATTTGCAGTAAGTAACCCCTTATAATGAATAATTTTGTATTGATACTAGGCGGAGATAAAATAATGAAATTAACTGAGTAATAATTTACTTTGTGGGTAATCCATTGGCGAATAATTGCTTTTGCAATGGTCTCTCAATTGGGTTTGATAGAAAACAGATAAATTAATCTACTAACTGTGGCAGATGTTACACTTGGCACTAAGTCCTACAATATTGATGAAATTCCTAATTTAAAAGTTCAATGACAAAAAAAAGCATTTTAAACATTTATTAGAATTTCTTAATTTATACATATAATTAAGGAGTTTTGTGTCAGAACTTATCATTTTTTGTTTATAACTAGTTCTTTGATACGTATAACGAATTTTGCTCTAATTACTTACGCTAAATCTTTATAAACCTATTGACAAATACTAATTCACTGTTTAACAGAATAAATGTAAATATTTCCTAAACAGCAGCTGCGCCTGTCGATCTTCGATAGCAACATTGATCACTTAATTTTAAGACAGAGCCTCGCTAAAGGCGTTAAACGGCACATCTTTTCAGTGCTCACAGCATAAGTACTTAAGAATAATTCAATTACCAAACAATTAAAGCCAATGAGGCGAAAACCAAGCTTCTTTAAAAGGGCTAAATCTTAAGTTATATCATGATTAAGGGGAATCGAACACTGCGAAGAGATTAGGCTGCGCAGACGCTCCTAAAACTGTAGCATCCTGTAACTTAAGATGTTATTTTTTCCCGGCAATCCGCTCAGCCAAGGTAAGAGCCATCTTGGGAACATGTGGGGCATTGTGGAGCCGTATGTGGGTAATGCGCTCAGGTTCAGGCTAAATTTAGCTTTACACCATTAACCTCATGGGGTTGGAGTAACGAAGTCTGGAGATGTTTACGTCGCCACGAAGCTATTGACTTTGTTAATGTTCTGAATGCGAAAGTGTTTGTATGTATTTTTTCAATTGAAGACGAATTACATATTTTAATATTCCTTAGATATAATTCTTTTAATGAAATAAAATATGGTTTTAGACGCGGGTATTTAAAAAAAACGGATTTAATTAGAAATACGCATAAACATAATTGTAACAGATTCAATAATATCTTGTCTAGGGGACACCGTTGATGTAGGAAAACATATCGAAACTTTTATTTGGTCGTCTTGCATCGTGTTATATAAAGAAGTAGGTGTTTTTTTTTCCTTATCTCCCTCTATCTCTCTCCCAAGATTTTTTGCATGTTTTCCTGCTGAACTACCTACGCATGTTATTTAATATTATATTTAATTTAATATTTATAGCTTTATATAATGCTTAGACTAAGTTGTAACCATTGTAATATGAAATATGAATAAAAAATGACTGACTGCTGAGTTTCTCGCGGCGTTTCTTCTCAGCAGTGGTCTCCTCTTGAGAAGCGCTGGTAATTCTTGACGTGTAAAAGTGCCCGTGCGGCCTACTTACTGAATAAATGACTTTTATCTTATTTTTTATCTTTTTAATACATAAATGCTCATCAAACCGTTTATTTAACTACTAGCGGCACGCCCGTGACATTTATAATTATGGGACTTTGGGACAAACATTCAAACACCCTAATTTTTCAGGGATGATATAAACAGAATTTGATTGACCTTCTTAACAAGATTGTAAAGATTTATCAAATCTTTAGTAACCCTCTTATTCATAATCGTACAATAAACCTAGTTTAGTTACCGTATGCTTTAATAATATCTGTCAAATTCAATAAACCTATTTTAGTTACCGTATGCTTTGATACTATCTGTCAAATTCATATCACACACACTGTAAGACAAAGCCAAAGCATATTTTGTTTACTTTAGCTATTGTGCGTTTATGAATGATTTTTCTTTTTTTTCAAGGCCATATTGGCATGGCTACACGGTAAAAGTAGCTGTCCCTGTCGACTAACCGTAAATTTTCTCAATATGCACCATTACCAACGAAATTAGTCTAGTCTCTATTCGTTCATTTAAAGACCTTTGTCTCTCTCCTAATACGTCTAGACTAAAAAATTAAACAAGACAGACTAACCTGCGCTAAACGTCTCACAGCTGTGTTTCTGAATAGACGGCCGACTTACCTTCAAACTCTAACCTATCTCAATGCAAGCCTCATTGAAATAGCTCTAAGAAAATCACTTGAGATATGCGCTCTTTAGATGTAGTAGAAAAGCTAACACATCAATTGTTCACAACAAATTGACGCACACATGTAACGCGGCTCGTGTGAGATTGAATGTTAGTTACGATTGTCGTCTATTTACACGTGATTACATATATTTACGCAAAAGCAAAGCCAAAGCGAGTTAGATTTAGCTATTGAGGGTTTCCCCAGACGGAATTATTCCTTTTTATATGCCGAACAAAAGGGAACCTTCAACTTGAAGTAAGTTAAGGTCAGGGTATAAAGGGCAGCAGACTGCATCTAGACGAACTAGGCATTCACTCAATTGAAAGGGGAATTCTAAGGGTATAATATCCTGCATAGCGTGCTTTCATGCTCGGTTTGACGGACGGGTTTGTGTCGATCAAATTGAGTGAGCTTGGATTTGTTAGTTATAAATATATATGATTTGGAGATTTTGATACTTATTTGGTAAGTCAGTGCGCGGCAATACTTTTACGCCAGTTTGTAATACATATGACGGTGAAAAAGTAGCTGAACTAATACTCGTAAGCTAGTGTTAGCTTAGTTTGCGCAGTAACTAATCTTTCCCATTCCCATGCATTCGTTTTCAGCTAAGTTCAATCAAGCTAAGAGTAAGATTTGAACAGTTTTAATATCAGTAATAAAGGTGTTTTACTTATCATACTTCATTTTAATGGACTTTGGTTTTAATGCGTATGTTTTTTGTATTGGTTCATTGTGAACTACATTTTGAGATTTAAGCCTCATTTTTTTTAAAGTAACTGGACATAATATTGCCGTGTACCCTTCATTTAATATTAGGTCAACAATACTATTTAAGACCGCTTTCTATATTGCTAGATTTAATTAATTGTCCTCTTGCTTTCTTTGGTAAGCAGGAAAAATACATAAAATAAATAAAATATAACGATATCGTAAAACGATAATATTATATGGAATAATATTGATAGACAATATTGAATATAAATATTTCTGACTATCTGAATTGACTTTATCATGATGGAAAAGAAGAGGCAGCGTGGGCAGTCCCTACAAGTTGAGCAGCGGCCTTGTAAAGGTCGCTTGTCACACTGATCTGCTTCATTTGTTTTTTCTTCAAAATATCTCATCCCTGTGTCTATTGTGTAGGTTTGATTAGGTTACGTTTAACATTTTGATTAATTAATATTTAAGTTGGTAAAATATATCGTACGAATAGGTTAGTTGCACATGTCGGCAAGAAAAAACGCAATAGAACTGAAGTTGGGCGATGTACTTGGCTAGGACAAATAATGGTAGGTGGTCGACAGCGGTGCCCAAGACTAGGTCGTATAGCAGCAAGCAGACCATCAGCTCGTGGTTCTTACAACCATAAGCAAACGTCTGAAAAAAGACGCATGACCCTAAGGTCCACCACTACACTAATGTAGGACCTGCGTCGTTATTGCCCAACGCACTCGCAATGACAATCGGCTTCAAAGTGTAACAATTTGTTTTCATTTTGTATGCAGACAAGCCTTCGATTTTCAAAATGAAAACGATCGTGGTTGCCAGTGCGTTAGACATTGGCCCCTCTGTTTGATTGGAGTTCTAAACCCTGCAGTGGGTGAATGGGGGCTGAAACGATGGTGATAAAATTATGAATAGGTAAGTAAAACCATAAATTATGTGAGCAAAAAAAAAATAGCAAACATTTGTGAACTTGGGTACTGAAAAGGCTTAGGTATTTAGGGTTTTGTATTACTATTCTACAAAGCTATTTGCACTAGCTTGCAGCAAAAACCATTATCCACATTAATTCTTCATAAAGACATAGTATTTTATAAAATAAACTGATCAACAAGTTTTTTTGATAAAATAAATGAAAGCAAAACCAGACGTCAATGGCCGAAGTAACCGTTTCCTTTCAATCTGGCGTTTTTTAATAATAATGGCTGATCCAGTTTGCTCTGCACTTTGTGGTCCCGGACAATAAGCTTTTCATACTCATTGTTTCACTCCAGACGAACCTGCCCCTTCTTTTGGGACTCAGAGCTGCATTCGTTTTCAATAAACTCTTTGCTAACTCGAGCACTCCATTACTCTATACAGTTAGTCAAACCATGAACGCTGAATAAACAACCCTATGATTTAAGTCAAAGAAGCTACTGAAATAAGTCCGACAGCAGGAACAAATTGGCAAAGCAGGATCAAGTCGTTTTGGTGGTAGTTTCATTCAATTATTTAGTCTCATAGGTCTATTCAGGCATTGAAGTTGCCGATGAATGGCAAGCTACATGTGAACTCGGGTATTCATTTTTAGTATGAGTGATTTAACGTTTTATTCTGATTTAAATTATGCATTTACATACTTGTATGTGCTTCTGAAAAAGTCTCAGCATTGTATAAGATAGTCTCAGGCGAGAATAAATGTATAGTTATGCAAACATAAAACGACGCCTACAGAAATCTTTAAAGTTGTTGACGTGCTGTAATTTTGCGCTTCAAGTATTAGTCGGCTCTAAAATTGATCTTGTAAAAACATAAAAATAAATTCGTTAAAAATTGTGGTTTCAAAAAGATCGTTACTTGATTGGTAACTGGATTGGTATTATTATTCGACTTTAAAGGCAACAGATGAAAAAAATATCAGAGCCTGGCAGATGTTTGAGCCCGCGCCGTTTGTACCCACACTATTACACGTAGGCGTCTCTTTCTACCTTTACGTGTTCGAGGAAACCTGAGTGAGAGCGATGTAGTTCCAATAGGGGTTGCACCTAGGGATTTGCCACGTGACCTCGCCCCCGTGCGCCTGTGCACACATTCAAACGCTGGAGTATCAATCAACTTCATCGATCTTTGGAAGGAATCATTAACAGAGAGCATTAAATAAGTATTAGTTTTGAGTTACACGTTCCAAATATTTTGCTAAATGAAAATCTGAATTAATCTTTATTTTGCCATAAAATAGTTTTAGTTGCTTAAAGGGAATCAGTCTTTACTTACTTTTGGTGCCTTAAATTAGTCTCTACTGATATAAAATTGTTACTCCTCGTTGCTAAGTCAGAGTTCTCGTCAATGCACCCGCTGTGTAAATTTGTGATTGGTTATTTGGTCTTTACTAGTTTTTGTGCAAAAAAGGGTTAAAAAAATAAATGAATAATAAAAGGAATATAACTTTTAATGGAGCAAGGTGTTTTTTTAAGGGGAAAATGATATTGTGGCGTTCGTGGTCAAAATGGCGGACAAAGAAATTTAGAATAAGATCACACAAATTTAAGTAACTAAGTCTTCTCTAAGAAGAGGAGTTTAAATTACCTTCAGCTTAAATCTAGGTCTTAAATTTGATCCCGGGACCGTCACACGTTAAATCCAAAGTGTCACTAAATCATTAAAAATACTATTTGAATGGTGACATTATTCCGGTTAGCTAGAATTAACTTTTGTCTGATTTCCTAATAAAATTGTATCACTATGCACTGTTGGATTTAACGGGTGTCATTCGAAACCCATTTTTTTTCGCATAATGTTATTTCGCATAGGTAAAATCTTTTCGCATAACATCCTTTAAGGCTGACATTAGAATTTAATAAACGTGTATTGTGTAGGTAAGGTTAGGTTACGTTAGTTATAATAATATAAATAAAACCCTTTCTATTGTAAAAACTGTTTTAGGTCAGACGATTTTATGCCGTTTGATACATTATGCGAAAAAACCAGTATGGATTCCGATATAGACCTGGATTTATCGTATGATTTGTTGCTACGGCGATATCATTTAAGATCAGTTTGTTTATATTAGACCTTTTTAGGGTTTTTATGTGACTCAAGTAAAACATAAAACTTAAACCCCACACATAAAACTTAGGGGCGGCAGCAAAAACCAACATTACAGTTAAGTGTCTATAAGAAGCCGCTTCCGTAAACAAAAGGTCGCCGACAAAATCTTACAAACGCTAGCCTTCAGCAAAATAATATCATTAACTCATTGGCTCCTGGTAATTTGGAGCGTAAGAAAAACAAACTTGGACTTGTATCAAGTTACGCTACTTAAACTGTCGTCAGGCCGCCACCCACGCTTCGTTTTCGTTTTTTTACAAATCTTTTTAGTTTTTACAATCCCGTAAATAGGTTTCCTGTTAGAAAAACAAACAGAGACGTTTATTGACTCGGAAATACCAGTTTTTAGTGTCTCGTTGCGAATGAATGATGGACTTGGAATGAGTCGGCAGACGGAAAGGGGCTTCCGATTTTGATGGCTCAAAATTACATCATTGCTGAATAGCAGTTATGAACAGAGTGGCTGTCGTAAAAATTGAGCCTATAATAGATTACGGTCAAGAAAGAGAATAAAAATATAGGCAATGAAGACCGAGGACATACCACGATTAATATGATATATTTAATGCTGTTCACGTAACCAGGTTTATAAATTTTAGTGTTATACAGGATAAAACCATGAAATAACAAAAACGTGGGAAGAGTATTTTCCTATGAAACGATGAAATTATTCTTTACGCAAGTTTGCATGTAGCAAACTTCGATTTAAACAGAGAGAGAGAGATCTTATTACGTTCGTAAAGCAAATCCTTGTGCGGCAGTTCATGGACCAAAAGTCACAGGTAACGAACCGTAGAATCTTCGGAATTCCGTCAATAAAACTACTAAAGGTAAAGTTTCAATTTATCAGTTCATCAGTAGCGTTTTGTGGTAAATATATCAAGTTTTAAACCTAAGAAGCGGACACATCGGGCTGACGGGGCGTGGGCAGCGATCCTAATCGATCGGCGCGTACGATCCGTTTTCACGATCCACTGGTGACGTTACTATTAAACGAACCCCTTTTACAACCTTTTTGCGTTAATAAATCTTATTTTTTACATCACAAGTAGTTATGTCACGTTAAATTATGTAATCGATGCGTTGAAGTAACTCTAAGAATTTTTATTAGTGCCTTCTGATCTAGGTGGCAGCGACATCAAGTCAACGTGCTGTGAGAAAAACCAATTAATGATCGCAATCCAAACTTAACGCAACGTTTCTCGTAAAAAAATTGATCTCACTAAAATTAGTAATGTTTTTTCCAAACTCACGTGGTTATGATATCCCCACCTCCTGTTCTATTTACCTTCATACACAAAAGAATCAGAAATATCGGGTTGGTAAAAAAGCTACCCATTTCGGTTAATAGTTTAGTTTTAGTCAACCAAGCAAGTCAACAAAATGAAAAAGTACGTGAGAGTTAATAAAGACTTGGACGGTTTGGACACCGCGGCATGCTGGCTATCTACTAACAAAAAAATAAAGGTAGACCATTTGACTACCGTGGATACATTTGATTTAGGGGAAATAAAATTTCGGGCTCGTTTTAGCGGTACAATTAAAATGTTTAACGTACCTCCCTCAGTGGGTGGCGGCGACAGTTCTCACGAGGCTATTAAAAACATAATTTTTAACTATCTGTGTTTTAAACAAGATTTATAGACTTGTGGATGTCCTTGTGTTGCGGAAAGTTGGCGTGTTTATGATGATAAATATACTAAATCTTTTGACGCTTATCTTGATTCTTTGGTCAAACACAATTTTGCGTAGGTATATTGCGTAATAAATTAACGGTATTAAAGGTTTAGTTTTATTTTAAAACTAATGTGGTTTAAAGTACCCTAAACTATCTTATCCGATTTATAATCCTGAAATAAATTATTAATCGCTTATTGAAAAGATTGGCCAACATTTATTTTAAGCTACAAATATAACTAGGCTTCTGTTCTGCTAGCCAGAATAATATAACGGTTACGGTAAATAGGTACAGGACTACGAGTTCTAGTTATTAGTTAATATTGTAACAAAATGCCGCCGTTTTAGGTTAAGAGCTATTCTGTAATTCATTGCATGAATAAAATTTACAAGTTGCCATAACAACGTAACGCAAAGAATATCGATAACTCCACATTATTTAAATTCAAAATCCATTACATTCTTTATCACAAGCAGTTTAAATGAAAGTATCACGCCGATTAATTGCCTTATTCATAGAAGCAACCCTTTCAACCCGGCGATTGTTCTTCGACATTCGTACGATAAACGCGATGCTATCAAGCATGCGCATATAATTTTCATTATAAACGACTCGGAATATGCGTTGTCAGCATGACGCGGGGCGCGTTAAGTGAAATCGGTTTTTTTATTCAGAATAGTTTGTCCTTTGGACAATATTGTGATGAAATGTCTTAAAGGATTCCCAGCGTGGGGCGCGCGGGGACTCACTGGATAGAAGCCACCACCCGCCTCGTAATGTTGTATACAAATTGAAATATTAATAATCATAAGCAACCCCTTTGGTCGTTCATATTTGACAGTTGTTGACAATGTGATCAAGATATGCAGTCTTTTGTTTTTTCCGAATGGGATAAAATGTCGACAGTTGACGTCATGAAAAAGTTGAAATAACAATACGCATAATTTATTAGAAGTTATCTTAGTAGACTTAAGGGCCTGTTTTACCTTGGGCTTGTTTTTGCCATTTAAAGTTGACTCTACTCTTGTCTATTTTCGAGTGCAAGAAAGAGAAAGGACTGAATTGATGTGTCAAATATGCTTTATTTGTCGATTGTGAAACAGGCGGTAAGAGATGGTTTTTGAAGACTTGTTTTTATTTTATTTGAACGGCCATTTTCCATATATTTGCATGCTAAGTCATTACTTCAGATACACATAAGGACGAAATCAACGATTTACTAGTTGTTAGTTTGTAAGCTCCAAAAATAACATTTTTTTTTTTTTTTGCAACCTTCTGTAAAAGAAGAGGCACCATAAGATTTCGTTTTACAAATGCCGACAAATTCAGTGCTAATGACACCTGGCGTGACCGACTTGAATTATGATAATCGGTAGTTGCCGGCAGTAAACATGTTACTTATTTATTTTATTATTATTTATTTATTAAAAACAAACAACACAGTACAATAATATATCATGCCCTGCAAAACTGTTGGAACAGTTTGACTTTTTGTAAAACGAAATCTTATGGTGCCTCTTCTTGTGGGTATACTTAACTATCAGTAGGTTACGGCAGATTTTCGGAGCAAAGACAACCTCTGTTAAGTTAAATAGGCTAGTAATCCATATTGCTTGCCCATTCAATGAAAACACTTTTAAATCAGTGCTACAATCACCAAAGGGTTGCGCCTTTTGTGTGTAGTGATAAAGCCAATACAACATCGATTCTGAACCAAATGTACACACACACGACGTGGCTCTTGTGTACGATTGAACACCTTACACGCTTACATACAGATGCAAGCGCAAGGCTGAGGTGCTTAAACGACACGCGGCATTGTGTTATCTATTAGAGCTCCGCGCGTAAATCGAGCGCGCGCGCCGGCAATAACTCCCGAGGCGTTAAAATGAACCCGGCGCGAAACAAGAACAATTTAATTGAATAAAATTAGCCAATAAACTGCACTCGTCGAACATTGCCACAATGGCATACCGCCTTCACTCGTAAACCAGCCTTATTTACTGGGGACTTTAAGAATCCACATTAACTGGTTTAAAACGCTAACGTGCCAAGCTCTGGGTTTAATGCCATTGTTGAGAAGTTACCAGAATCCGTAATAACTATAAATTGTAGTGACAAATTTGAACAATTTGGTTTGATGAGAGGATTGGGGAATTACATGTTGGACGGCACGCGCCGCGGGCAGGTGCGCCCAGCGATATGTTAATTAAAGCGCCTGTAATTATAACGAGATATGAGGTAAATGTAATGATAAACATATAGAAGTTTGGAGATTATGTTCGTATGCGGCAAGATCGACCACTAAGAAAGACAACTAGGTACACATTAATTAATGTGTTGTCTTTCTCCCAAACTTCTATAAATGTGCCATAACATCTCCTTATTCCTAATTATTGGACTAGCTACTTCTTTCGGAATCCGAGGAAAGGTAACTAAAATAATTTAATGAAAATCTACTTAACCCAGGGTTTTGTAGTAATACATTATTCTTTCCTCATGTTTCCTACATCTCAACTTGCCTTGGTTAATAATTTGCTTCGATTAATGAGAGACCACTCCAATAAATAATAATAAACAAATTTTACAAAAATGACTCGGAGCAAAAAGTTCTCTGGAGTCAACTCGTAAGCTCTCAATTTTGTGAAGATGCGCTACATTATCATTGTTAAACGAGTTCTTTTGGGGTAAAATACTGATTTTACTTTTTAAGAACTGTGCGTGTCATAAAGTTAAATTACAGGTAGCAATTTGCAGCACGTTTAATAATACCAATATCAAAATGAGACCGCTGGAGCCATCGCCAGTGTCGGATGGAACGTTCCCTTTGTAACCACGTCTGTTTCTATATTTGATTTATTTAGTTATAAGTTGGTTAAAATTACAATAAAACGAATACTTAAGTATCATCGTTATTACATCATTTAAAATAGTTAAGAAAAAACACAATTAAAATATAATAGCATGAATACAATGGAAGATGTAGAGACGAAGCTCGGTAATTAGGTATGCCAATATGGTGTGGTTATTTAGAAAGGATGGATAAAAGAACAATTACGCGACTCACGTGATGAATTGACGCGTCAATGTTTGAAAAAATCCGTTCAAGTGCCAGTCGTACTCTAGCGTCGAGAGTTCCGTAGGTACCTCCCGCACAATACTTATTATTTTGTTTCATCATCATCATCATCATCATCAGCCCGGGGGCGTCCACTGCTGGACAAAGGCCTCCCCCAAAGAGCGCCACAAGTCACGGTCTTGAGCCGCTTGCATCCAGCGGCATTTTGTTTCGATTTGGTAGTATGGGTTTACCAATTATTATTTTTTGTATAAAACTCCCTATATAAAGAGCTATTCTGAAAAAAAAACACCATCCCTTAAGGATTACAAGCCAGCGACAGCAAAAAGACAGCGGAACCCTAAAAATGAAGTAGTTAGTCGGAAAGGATGAAAACACTATATTATTCGCTTTGCTAGATCAAAGCAGTATCAACTCAAAATCCTTGTTAGTTTTGTTTCCAGTTCATATTATTATATAGAAGTTGTATAAAGCTGGGCATTCACGGACGCGCCTTCTGTCTCGGCGACTGATGGATTGTATACAAATTGCTCTATTCGGCTTGTTGGAGCAGTCGTGAATGCCCAGCTTTAAAGTTGATTTTGAAACACAGTTGTATTATGAGTTACTACTCTTTTGATCTAGCAGTGCGAATACGCGGTGTCAGGAGGAGTCCACATTTATAATGAGCGCGGAAGCTCGCACTCGTTCGGTGGTGTCGCTGCGCATGCGCGCAGAATGTTAAACAACCACCGCCGCGCCAATAGTGATGGATGGCGGGTACTCGGTTTATATTGTACCTGGTATAAAGTATATGACCATAACTACGAGTACTCGGCGTTGCCCGCCAATAATAAATCAATTAAACCATGTTTATTTTTGGATTACGAACGGAAAGGTGTGGTATTAATATAATTTACTGTCAAAACTGTACGAGTATGTTTCTACGGATGTAGGGCCCAGGGCTACCATGACATACTATAGCAGTCCGGTTTAGGATGAGAGAGAGACAAAGCTATAGCAGTTATACAGCTCTGTCTTTTTCTCTCAACCTAAACTTAACTGCTTTAGTGTATCATGGTAACCCCACAGGTTTTTCTAATAATGTACAATACAATTCAAAACACTATTGAACATAACATACACCAACAAAATGATTAAGTACAAAAAAGAAAGTGAATGTTTTTGTAATTATATTATAATATTAAAATTAGCTGGAGCTATATTATACTCGGTAAAACCATATTGCTTTCGACATGTTACCGTATTGTTTTTGATTCGACCGCACTTACTGTCAAGTAAATATGAGCTATCGCAACGTTGCCAATACGTGTATGATAGCAATCGATAGTTTCATAGAGAAGAATAGAGTACCGGGTTTACTATTTGATAGTACCTGTTGTAAACCATATTAATAGAAAACTAGCTGTCGAGTCTAGTCGTTTCAATCGTGGGTAAATGTACTTCTCCGGGGTCTAAGCTATCTACATACCCAACTTAATCAAAATCGGTTGAGTTGTTTAGCCGTGAAAACGTAACACGCAGACGGACAGAGTTACTTTCACATTTATAATATTAGTAGGATAAATATCTATATCAGCATAAGTACTGAAATATGGTGGAAAGCATGCCCTAATAATTAGGTGTGCATTTTTTTAATATCAAATCTTGACTTTCATAACAAGATTCAGAACAAAATTGTCTTACTCCCTACGTATTCTCGTCCAAGTGCCTCTTACCGGTGATGATATGGATCTGAGACGTGGTTTCTCACTATGGGCCTCGTAATGAAGCTCAAGGTCGCTATCGCATGGCAATGCTCGTTTGCGTGATAGAATCAGAAATAAGGAGATCCGCAGAAGAACTAAGGTCAGCGATATAGCCCAGTAGTAGGCTGAAGTGGCAATCGGCATAGCACATAGCTCAAAGAACCGACGGCCGTTGGAGCAGAAAGGTTCTTGAGTGGAGATCACGACTTGGCAAGCACAGCATGGGACGGCCGCCTGCCTGCACGATCGACGGATGACCTAATAAAGACGGTGAATACCGGCCGCATTGGATCGGTCTCGCTTGAAGGAGGCCTATGTTCAGCAGTGGACCTGAAAAACCTTGCAGCAAATTGCAACGGCTTATACATATAAATGTACAAGTCGTTGTACTGCTTGTTGCTTGTACTCGTAGCTCCTGAATCCCTGTTCCACGAGACATCACTAAGTACTCGATTGATAGACATCTCAAGTGCAGTTAATAAAGGAATTCCTCACACCGTTTTGTAGCTACTTGGAAGAGAGGGAGAAAAACGCGCGTTTTTGCCGCCCTGATTGACTGTTATTGTCACTTGGTACAATTTCTGTGTTCGCTTGTTACAGGTGCTGAAGGTAAAAATCAATTAATTGAGTTTTGATGTTTCTCTGCAACTGTGGCCAAATCGTGGAAAAATCCAGGCTACTATCAAGGTTCCTTCCATTTTAACTTTGGGTGATTGTGAAACAATATTATTAACAACGTTACGATATAGCTCTATCTTATTTACTTGACAGTAATGGTGGTCGACTAATAGTACATTGTGCATCAAGGGTAGTATGAAGGGAATTACTAACGAGAGTGTTAGAAGCCCGACGCCGAAGGCGGAGGGCTTTTAATGACTAGAGTTAGTAATCCCCTTCTTACTGCCTGTGATACACACAATGGTTTTCATCACATTTGCGAGGAAAAAAACAAAGAGAAAACACTTTAACTCTGCAAAATATAAAGAAATAACTTTTGACGGACGGGAACGTCAATGGGAACGATTATTTTTTTGTGACCACAGACACTGCGTTTAGTTTCGACCTGGATTCGAGCCAGATTTAGCCAATTTGATAAAAATGTATAATTACTAAAATTAATGATAAATGTTGATATAAACTTGAAATAGGTATAAAAATAATGAAGTTTAATGAAGCATATAGGTTTTGTGTAATGTAAGTTAGTCTATAGCTATTTTTTAAAGATGAAATTAGAAACCGATTTAATTTTTGGCTGAAAATTAAACCTCCTTAGTCAGAAATTATGTACGAAAGAGTTGCAAATTTTAAAAAGAAAGTCATTACTCCCTAGGGATGACAAACTCGCCATAATTCCCGCGGGAACAATTTAGGCCATTGTCCTTCTGTATACAGACATGGAATAACACCATTTACGAGCAAGTGTGATGAAAAAAACAATACGATAGCATGTCAAAAGCAATATGATTTTACCCAGTAGAACAGAGGCCCAGGTGGGGCAAATTCGAGAAACTATACATATATTAGGAGATATTGTTGGTTTGACGCAATTGCCTTACCTGACCTTACTATTATTTATAATTTTATTATATGAAAAAAATAACGATATTAATAACATTCTTAGTGGTATATGTTCTATCAGCCGACAGAAAATTCTACTCTCTTCCAAGCAATTCATTCTAATATTCTAAGACGCGAATTCTGTTCTTTTTTCTTCTGAATATTCATTCGTCCGAATTTTTACTTTTCCGATAGCTCTAATATCGGAGTTATTTTAGATTGAATGCATATTCAATTGCTATATGCACTTAAGGTTAGGTTTGATTTAGGTGATATATTCTGATCAATTCGGAATCATGACTCTTCGTAATTATGTAGTCCCTAGCAAACATCTATTAATGAACAAGCCAGTCTTTGAATAAGTTTAATTGCTGAATGATTTACCTATTTGCAACTGTTCGGGTGACAAATGCCCGCGGCTTTGGCGGCGCGGTAATGAGGCTGCGCAGGAGTGGACAAATTCGCCTCATAAATATCTCGATGCGTTGATTCTCGCTTATGGTTGTCTAATTCATTGACGTCGGGGAGATTTATCTCATTTATCTTGCGCCATTTGTAACGCTGAGAAAATATCCCTTCTCTTTTTACAATTATTTTTGTTAAATAGGTAGACTTACTTTAGTTAAAATTTATTGCTAAATTTATCAGTTGTTTTTTATGGCAATGAGTAGGCCCGCGAGCAATCAGGCCACCCGAGGGTAAGTGGGATCTCAGATCCATAGAGATTTGAAATCTCACTACAATCTCAAAGCTGCAAGCCTCGAATGCGTTGCCAACCCTGAGGACTGAGATGGAATGCCTCTATGCTAGTAATTTCACCGGTTGTCTTATACCCAAACCGGAACACAGCAGTGCGAATACTGCTGTTTCGCTGTGGGTTAATGGATAAGATGGTGGTAGCGACCCGGACGGACCCTACACAAGGTCCTACCACCACTAAATAGTATAGTAAATTAATAATCTATTTTTATTGTTTTAAAATGAACAATAAATAATAACCCAATTTTACCCAATATGGGATGGGAAAGTGTAACACGTCAATCTCGCACTTAAATTAACTTAGTCCCAAAGCACATAAGATAAACATACTTAAATATAGAACAATAAGTTATGATAAAATCCTCGTGGTCATCGCACTAATATTTGTCCTTACCGGAAACCGAATCCAGGACCGCTAATACAAATCACCAACGTTAGTCATTAATGTAATAAAACCGCCGACAATGAAATTTAAAAAAAATTTGCTCGACCTATCCGAGCTTCAGATTCAGCAGCTTGTAAGTATAAAATCAGATTTAATTAATGATTCCGTACCGCGTTGAACATTACTATTAAATCATGACGTTAAGCCTATAAGCCATCACGAGCCCGTCACATTTTTATAAAACTGACTCAGCAATTATAGTGATGACGTCCAGCATTAACGTTGCAATTGAAATCCCCCTGTAGCTCGGGGCCTCAGTAGTTATGTTCTTAACGAGAGCTGAAACATCGCTCCCGACGTCGGCCACAGAAGCCGGCCACACAGAACGCTGTAACCGGCAATCCTTTATGCAAATAACAACATACTGTACCCTTAATACAGTGATCATGCAGCAAGTGGGCGTTATCAACGGACCGGACTTATTTATATAAGTTTTTAACGCCACCTTAAATCAGAAAATAAAAAACATGTTTAGCAAAACACTAATCGGCTGCGTTAGCGACTTGTTAACAAGCCAAACCGCTCATTATTTGCCAAACAAACCCCGATAACGCCTAACAAGCCTCATTTTACCACGACGACACGAAAAAACGCCGACATTTTTTTTATGTTTCACCTGTTTTTGCGGGATATCGCACGAGTTTCTACCACCCGTATTCTAATAAACACCTATCGGGGCTCCATCTCAAGGAGCAAAGAATTATGGTATATTTAAACAATTTATTGCTGCCGCAAAACAAGGGAGACGATGATAAGCCTCTGGTTTGGCGATAAGCCTCTTTAGTAGAGTATTTGCCGAAACTACGGTTGTTGATCGGATCTTTTTTAACTTATTGGGACACGGGACGCTGATGACTTGAGTTATAGCTAGCCATAGCTCGTTATTACTGTTTTTTTTATAAAAAAAAAACAAAAAATACACGCATTTTATAATATAAAAGTATAGTATAAAAGTTAATTTGTCAAAAGCGAGCAACAGGTTGATGTAATTTTTAAATAAATATAATAGTGAAGAAGAGTATTTTTTTTTGGTAAAATATATTATTATTTCAAGGAACTACGATTTTTACTTGGTAAGAGTCGTGAGTAGGTATTTAAAAATATAAAAAGAAGACTCCAGTTGTTATTTTGTTGATAAAATTATAAATAGAAAAAGAAATACCGAAATGAGTACGATGATGACTTTAGCTTTGAAAAAGTGGCAAAACCCATGCGAATGACTTAAATAAAGACGTTGGTGCTGACAGGGTCTTTGCTATTTTAAATATTTGATGAGGTCTAATGAGCGTCATTTCACAGCTAATCGGCGATGATGACATTAGCCGCATATGTATTGTCGATTATCGTGATTGTTTTAATTCATTTTACTTTTGTTTCGATCGACGCCCAATTTGTTTTGTGACAGGTATGAATAGTATTTCCTCTATTGCAAAATTATGTAGAGTCCTCAAAAAAACTATAATTATGGTTATAATTATGGATACATAGAAATATTCTTGTTGTTTAGAACGTTAGTAAGTATTATGTAAAATAAGGTAGAAAACAATCTATTTACAGGGTCTTTTACTCGTCGAGTACCTATGTAATACGTATCAAAGGATTATTTGCGATGCATATGCGAGTTATTGAGACACGAGCCATTTACCCCGGTTCGGCGAAGTTGCTTGACCATGATATATATATATATAGGTACATATATTATAATATGGTCATATGGATTTTTTGACAAGCCATTCGTATATTTTGTCTATGATATTATTTATTGGATTATCATGTTAGTCAGAGCATTAGAGTTTAACGCGTGGGGACTACGAAATATTTAGGTATACTAGAAAAAAAAAAGTTAATTCGTTGAAATATTATATTTTACATATTTAATAACTGTTTTAATTTAATTTTTTAGTACGATGTTTTAAATAACCATTAAAAAAAAAACAGGTTTATCTAATCCACTGGCGAAAAATCATAACATCGCAGTGGATCTTTTTAAAATGATTTGCAACGCTTTTTTATGATTTACATATTTAGTCTATTTATTTAGGTATATCATCATTTATTTACTGTTAAGTAATATCAATACCAATTAATCGTCTAGTATGTTCAAAAATGCATAAATCAAATATACGTGTTTCATTTTATCCCCTTTATTTAGCTCACTTTCCTATTCAGTATCAACTATCTAGGTACCTTATGATTGATTCGTGAGCTAGAAAACCAAGAAAATTAACGAACAGGGGTACATACTCGTTTTTAGTATAAATTAACTCTACTCTTTCATCGACGTCGAATTACCAATCAACCTGTATAGTAAAAATTGGAATGCGTACCTGTACATTTTTTTCTAGCAGCAAATCTTAACTTTTTATGCACCACCTTTTTTGAAGAGCCACTGTAGCATACAAACCGTTCGTCAGCAACTTCTGAATTACATTTGTAACTTATACCGTCTCGGGTATCAGTTACAACTTAATTGTAACTCGATCTTATTTGCCGACCGTGCGCGCGCGCGCTTTGACGTCTTAATCGGATCTACCTAATTAGTTATTAGATTACAAACCATCTCGTTGGGACTAAAGTTATTGGCATATTGATATTGGGTGCAATAACATCCGACGAATTATGGTAGGTCGGGCATAACTTGTACCAATTCGGACGTCATTAAGTATTCCGATAGAACTAAGTGGCATTTTTGATCGGTCATTTCCTATCAGATTTTATTCTTATTAGAACTGTAATTAGTTTTATAGGATCATTGAAAATATAATGTCTAAGAATTCGCATCAACAAGGAACGTACAAATAGATAGTGTATTTTTTAACTACTTAATAAAGAAACGGAGTTGAATTCAATTCAATTCAATCACGTTGCTTTTGCTGACGCATACATATTACGATGAGAATAGCTTTTGTTTCTGACTCTAATTTATCACACAGTCACCTTCTTATCAAGACCAAACTCACGAGAATGCACTATTAACGAGTGTACGTTATACTAAATATCAGTCGATTCTAATAACGGGAACTGGGTGAAAACTGACTTGGTGATAAGAACTAAAATTGTATTTTACAAACGCTGACTTTGTATTGGCTTTACGAGTACTACTGCATCCTAAAGACATAAACCTATCCTACGAT
Organism: Acleris sparsana; assembly: GCA_923062465.1. Taxonomy (NCBI): domain Eukaryota; kingdom Metazoa; phylum Arthropoda; class Insecta; order Lepidoptera; family Tortricidae; genus Acleris; species Acleris sparsana. The sequence goes on from OV281289.1 coordinate 6,799,628, forward strand.
TTTTTTTTCTTTGCCCCGCGGCGACTTGAACAGCTACTACCGCGGGAATACGGCGTTTCCACAATGAAGTGATTTCGCCAGTATATAAGTATAAATCAATATAGCAATAAAACACAATCCAATCTTCTCTAGGAAGATTGAGGGCAACGTTGTACGGTGATATGTAGGACAGAGGCCAAGATAGTTTTAACCTCTGTACCACTGCGAGTCCACTTGAAACGAGAAGTAAGATGCCAGGATACACGAAATAAGTCCAAGTCTTCTATCACTGTGCAACACAAAGGCATTAAGAGTACAAATCACTAACAGAAAAGAACTTTGAACACCTAAACACACAAAAATAAAAACTAAAACAAATTACACATCCGCCATCTTTTGACGTTGCAAATGGCCTCCCTATCCTACGATGTTAACCAGTATTGTTTTTGACATGTTATGGTATTGTTTTAACTCGGCTGCCATTACTGTTACGTGAATGAGAGCCATCAAATCGATGACTATACGATAACATTTCCAAAGGGATATTATTTACTGTCGTAGAATAGAGGCCCTATGGCCCTAGACAAGATGCATTATCTCGTTCTCGACGATATCGCTATCGAAATTGTATAGGGTTGGCGTAAGTTGCCGAACGGTCATGGCGAGCGCTTCAGTATATATGTCAGTTCCATACATTTTGATAGTTTTCGACAATCGTTTACGTTGGCGTTAAGCATCTTGTCTAGGGTCACTCGGGTTCGATTCCCGGTAAGGGCAGATATTTGTGTGATGAGCGCGAGTATTTTGTTTCTGAGTCTTGAATGTTTTCTATGTAGTTAGTTATTTAGGTACGTATTTATTTATCTGGATAGTGACTAGGTCAATTTGTGTTTCACTGTCCACTAATATTTATTTATAACCAGTTTCTGCCTGCGACTTCGTCCGCGTAGAATTAGTTATCCGGCCAACTCGTGTCGCGGGGATTTCGATTTTCGTTATTCCCTCGGGAATTATATAGCATATGTGTTAATCTATAAGTTATCTTCATTTCATCCAAATCCGTCTAGCCGTTGCAGCGTGAAGGAGTAACAACTAACACACACAATTTCGCAATTTTTGTATTATTAGTGGGATATTTGAAAAGTGACAAAATGTAGGTAGGAATGACGTAACCTGAAGATCCATCGCGTCTGCCGCATGTCTATTCCATACAATTATTCAGTTTTTGATAATCACTAACGTTAGCATTATGCATCTTGTTTAAGCCCCTGGTCTTAAAAAAGATAAAAAAAAACACGCGTGTCGATAGCCAATAACCAAAGAAATAGGCCATTAAACACAATGACATGATTTTTCTAAGGAATGATAGTTTGAGGCAGGAATTATGAAATTCATCGGGTTGAATTGCTTCCAGATTTAACGTAATGTTACATTATTGAAGATTAAATTTTATTAATAAACTAAGTATTAGAAGTTTACTGAGGTTTTTAGATCCCACTTAAACAACCTTTTCACTGAAAGTTGATAGAGCAATCAACAACAGGCTTTCGTTAAATGAATTGCTCTCATTTCAAAAGGATTAAACTTTATTTCAAACATTAGACAGACATCTTACCAAAACGACCGACTCGTCGCCTTGGAGCTGTTATTAATACACATCTTATTCCGACTCATTATCGGACGCCAGAATCCTTTCCATCTATCCATCCTATTGTTTTTAGAGCACTTTTTTACATTGATATCAATATTTTTTACGATGGAAGTAGCGATAAAACAGTGATTTGTTCTGAGCACATATCGATGGAGCGGGATGCCTCTAGGGCTCTTACGAGGCGTTTATCATTCGGCGGCCCTTTGTTTTGTAAATATTCCATTGTTAAAAAATGATCATACGAGTGGAGTTTTTGTTACGGATAAATGGCCACTAAATTATCGCTGCCACTTAAACCCTTCCATGCTCTCTATGGCTCACATAAAAATTAACACCTCTTTAACGTTATGGTTTAAGTTATTTAAAGGTTCTAAGTTTGTGTATTAATCACTTGTCATTTGGTCAAATTAGGTCTTCATTATCTACTATATTGTTTAAGCCACTCGTTTTCACCATTCTCATTCGCATTCTCACCTTACCATGCATGTATGTACTGACTGCCTGTAGAAACAACATGCATGACTACAAACTGAGTTCGTCCAAAAGACGACTTCTGCTGATCGTTCCGAGCCGCCGGCTGGCTAAGTCACGAAGGTCACTCAGCATCATGGGGCCCATCCTATACAACTTGCTCCCGACTGATATAAAAAACTCAACCAGCAATAGTATATTTAAGAGCAAGCTTAAATCATTGCTTATGGAACAGGCATGTTACTCGATTGACGAGTTTTTGCACACTCGGAAGGATCCGGCACCGTAATGTGTTACTTGTGTACCTACCTAATTTAATTTAATTGTAATTGAAAATTATGACTTGTAAAATGTACTTTTACCAATAAAGATCTGTTTTTGTATTCTGTTTATATATATTGCTTTTTCACCACTAACTCCGCTACGTCACTCGTCTTATAAGGATATGTACGGATGTAGTGTATAATTGTTTTCCTTCGTATTTTCACGGAAACGTACGAACGTGTCTTGCTATTTCAGTCGGTCACAGTACAAAAGGTACTGAGGTTGACAGAAGTAACTTGACACGTTCGTACGTTTCCGTGAAAATACGAAGGAAAACCATTATACACTACACCTGTACTTATTAGTAATTCACTCTCCCTCGTTACTGTCAATATTATTGAAATTTGTGTTTAGTAGCCATAACCACGAAAACAGTAGTTGTTTTGTAGGTACGTGTAATTAGTTCAAATCCTACTTATAGCCTACTGTACGCACCTCAATTTGTTCTGTATTTGAGAGAGCTTTGTCACAAACCTATAAAAATATTACTGATTTTTTTGCTAAACATGTGGCTCTTAAATTGCCAGATTTCCGATCTCCGTGGTAAAATCGGCAGCAATAGAAAGTCAATTTATCGGGTTTATGTCCTCAATGACACTAACTCCCATTAATTGACCGTTTACGACCACTCGCGACTTATTTAAGGGTTTTTCACTTTGTGTACGAGATACCGACACGGCCTCAACGATACGGGATTTGTGCTAAGTAGAACATAAAATATGCCCGTAATTTTTACGGCTGCAGCAAGCGTTTTGAGACTCCGAAATAATCACTGGCCGCTGCAAGAACTTCAAATTAATTTTATGGCATATTAAACGCGTAATGCTTATTGAAATAGCAATAATAAACATTGCTTTTATAGTTTACTGGTAGATTTTATCTTTTTCGACTTTAACAATATATATTAGAGGCATTGTCATATAATATATATATTTTATTTTATTTAATAGATTTTACTAGTTATATTTAGTTATGTTAAGTGATATTATATAGTTTCAGTACCTAATCAAGAAGCGATGTCAAAGGGTGTTTTATGTAATGGTGCGATTGATATTTATTTTTAATATTTTTGTGTAGCTTTAGATCTATGTACGATTCAAACTTTAAGGGCAAAAAAAAACTATAGTACTTAGTCCTAATAATCCAACTAGTGATATATTTATATCAGAACAAAAATATCTTCATAGAGTAGAAAAAACATTAGGTGCCAAAATTAAAAAAAAGAAGGAAATAACGCATTAATTTAATATTTCTCATCGCATGTTAGCCTACTAATCATGCAAAATGTGGTAACACAACTATCATCAGTTTTTTAGAGTTGTTGGTAATTCTGTTGTTCTGCCTACCCCACTCTGAGAATGAATGCCTGAGGTTATGTCTGTGCCTCCTGTGACAAGTGATACAACTCGAAAAACACGATTTTACAGGAGAGCGAAAACAAGTTTAAAAAAAATACTGCTCTTAAATGAATATATTTTTTTAAACATTGCTATTGATTTTTATATCATATAATATCACTTTATTAACTGGTTTTAAAAAAATATTGATACTAGTTATAGTTTTTGAGATATTCGAAGAAACGTACTTTATGTATCATTTTACATTTCAGATTGAGCTCCATTTAACTCGTGTAAGATGATACAACTCGAATTGTATTATTTAACACATAAAAGTGTAATCAAGGAGCTCTGGTCATGATTGATACAACTTGTTTTAAAAACTATTCTTTTGTATTATTTCTAGAGTTAGAGGTTTAACTTATGTATATAAGTTGTAGGGAATTGAATAAGTAATCTTTCTTAAGACGAACGGACATAATAATACGGATATTTAGTGAGTTGTATCACTTTTCACAAAAAAAATGTAAAATAAACCGTGAGTAATGTTATATATCGAGTTATTCCTAGGTCTGATTACGAAAAAACTTGTGTCAAATAATACAAGTATTTAAAACAAACGATTGCAATCATGATAACTTTATTTTTTTATATACTATGGAATAAAGGAACTAAACATGAAATTGACGGGTAAATAGAACAACGGTCTTTGTGATTTAAGGACGAAATCGTTTTTATTGTATTTTTTATTTCCGAAAGCCGAAAGACGTCCACTGCTGGACATAGGCCTCCCCCAAGGCTCTCCACTCAGACCGGTCTTGTGCTTTTCGCATCCACCGCATTCCCACGATCCTTACAAGGTCGTCACTCCATATTATTGGAAGCGTACCTACAGCTCGTCTTCCGGTCCGCGGACGCCACTCAAGAACCTTCTGACCCCATCGGCCAGCAGTCCTGTGAGCAATGTGCCCCGTTCGGGCTATATCGGTAACTTAGTTCTACCAGCGGATATCATCATTCCTGATTCTATCACGCAGATAAACCCCGAGCATAGCCCTCTCCTTAGTCTTCTGAGTGACTTTGAGCTTTCTTATGAGGGCCATTGTTAGCGCCCACGTCTCAGATCCGTAAGTCATCACTGGCAACACACACTGGTTAAAGACTTTTGACTTCAAACACTGCTGTAATTTGGACGAAAAGGTGCTGCGAAGCTTCCCGAACGCTGCCCAGCCGAGTCGGATACGACGAGTGACCTCTTTCTCAAAGTTAGACCTACCTAGCTGGACCCTTTGTCCCAGGTAAATATTGTCATCAACAACTTCAAGCGCTGAGTCTCCGACTATCACGGGAAGAAGTGTGGTGGTTCTCTTCTTCAAGAAAGGTGATAAAACCTTGCTGAAGAATTATAGACCCATCTCATTTCTGAGCCATGTTTACAAATTGTTTCCGAGGTTTATCACAAATCGTCTCGCACGCAGGTTTGACGATTTCCAGCCTCCCGAACAAGCCGGTTTCCGAAAAGGTTATAGTACTGTAGAACACATACATGCGCTGCGGCAGGTTATACAGAAGACCGAAGAGTATAACCTCCTCCTTTGCCTTGCATTTCTGGACTACGAGAAAGCCTTCGATTCGATCGAGATCTGGGCTGTGCTGCAGTCTCTCCAGCGGTGCCAAGTTGACTAACGATATATCAAAGTGTTCAAGTGTCTGTACGAAAACGCCACTATGTCCGTAACGTCCGACTACAGGACCAGAGCACGAAGCCTATTCCTCTGCAGCGGGGAGTCAGACAAGGAGATCTTGTGATCTCTCCGAAGCTGTTCACCGCTGCATTGGAGGACGCTTTTAAGGTTCTGGACTGGAGACTCAAAAAGGATAAAGACATGTAGAGGCTTCCCGCAAGAGGGTTGCCTGTCACCACTCATGGTGTCTCCTACTAGATTCGCTCATTAAAGAAACCAAAAGGAGAGGTATACACAAGCAAGCTTACTCATATGACGGGGTACTGCTAGTTTTGGTAATACCCTAAAGGCCGAACCCTATATTCAAAACGAGGACAGATAGGCTATTTGGATATTTTGGATTAAAAATAGACACATTTTGTATAAGCAAATATCAAGCCTTATCTAACTTCCCCTCGCACTTTATACCTCAGCACCCGACCAGAGACAAACCATTTTATTCTGAACCTTTACAAAACTCTGTCACAACAAAGTAATATAATTAGACCTTACTAAATATTAATACATTTAATATTACACTTTATTATGACACGTTTCTTTCTATAGAAAGTATCAATAGATTTGTTTGGATAGTAATTGTATCACTATGCATCAAACTTTACAGGTTCTAAATGTTCGTAATATTCTTACATTTTTGATACAACTGACTTGTGCCATATGACATAATTTCAAAAATTAGGAAATATTTGGTGACATTTGATATAAATTGAGTTGTATCACTTAACACAAACCAAAAAAAGCAAATATAGGTTTAATTTTTGTTCTAACTCAATTTGTAACTTTCGAAATACGCAAAACTCTGGTGATAAATGATACAACTCAAGTTATATCAAAAAACACGACTTTTTAAAGGTAAATTAAAATCGTGATTAATAATACAATTTTAGATATATCACCAGGCACGAAGTTTTTTTTTATTTTTTGTTTTTTGGAGTGTTTTAACTAGAGAAATAGCATTACTCACTCAAAATTGGAAAAAAAATGGTTAATTGTATCATTTTACACGAAAGTATCTTGGGAACTAGAAGGCCTAGGAACACGGGAGTTGGAGCAAAAGATGCGTAATTTTTTTTCAAGTTGATTCATGAAAAAAACCGCAAATTGCTACAACTCGAGTTGTATCACTTGTCACAGGAGGCACAGATGTATGTATGTATGTTTAATCTTTCTGCCCTAAAATATTATGTTCTTTCTACACTATTTACCAGCACTAACAATTCAAGGATTTGTTGTCAAGGAAACGATATCTTAGTAAACCTGGATAGCATAATTATGCTTTCTTATATGTGACAAAAATCTGGTTGGAATTCTTAATAGGAGGAAATAAATGTTTAGTGTTTAGAGTCTACAAGCGTCTAGACTAGTCTCAACATTAATATTCTAGCTGGAAGTCGAGCCTCCACAAAACAACAAAGTGTTAACACTCTCAGTGCCAGCAACCCGCTATGCGTTTCCATTTTGTATGGAAATCAGAGCCTGCAAATGTGTTGCCAACCCTGAGTGCTAATGGAATGGATGGATGGATAGCTAAATGGAATGCCTCTATGCTATACTCGAAAACCTAATTAAAGACCAAAATTCTAACCTCAACCGGCGCACATTCGCTGTGATTACTGCATTTTGGTTTAAGTGTAGCTATTTTTATCAATAAAACTACCCTCATATTAGTCGTTACACGAGTTCTCATTAATATTTTTATGAAATAATGTTAAAATAACGAAATAATCAAGGCAAGAACTGCCAGATTTAGGTCTTTAATAAGATTTTCGGGTATAGTAAGTAACTTAACTGGTTGTCTTAACCCTACAACCACTCTGTTGAGGGGTTCCTTAGTGAATAGTCGATCAATAGGTACTTAGACTGGTGTATATAATGGAATAGTTTTTTATAGAATGGCATTTTATTAGCAACAGTAATGTGTATTATCAGATAAGCAACACTTCATTTTAATTGTCTTAAATTATTAACTTTGAAGATGTATGTACAGTCGAGAACTTAAACTTGGGACCCACCTTGGGTCCAAAGCAAATCTGATATTCTACAATAAAAAGGTTGAGCTTACTAAAGTTACAAATGAGTTGACATCTCTAAAGATATTGACGACTTCAAGCATATTTTTCTTGATATGGGTCGCAAATTAACGTTCGTTATAGTGGAATACTTAATGAAGAATATGAATATAAATATGAATGCTTTCTGTTTTTTTTTTTTTTTTAGATTGTAAAATTCGAATTCACTGGACCATTGCGAACATGGCTACTTAGCGGTGACTTAAACGATAAGATGGTAGCGACCCCAACGGACACCGCACCACTAAAGCTTTAACGATTTTTCAAAATCGATTATTCTATTGATGATTGATACGCGTGTTTGTATAATATTACTGTGGAATCCTTAAAAGGTTCGATGGAAATTAATAGAGTTGTTTGTTTTAGGGCCGTCGCCGCGGGCGCCTAACGTCTACTTAATCCAAAATACAAAGAAAAATATGACTTATAACATAGCTTATTGAGTTGATTATGCTTACATGAAGTTTGTTCTCAAGAGTATTCAAACCTGTAATGAGGTGTCGGATTTAGTGCTTCATTTGTTATAAAGGAGCCTGCACATGAAATGCTCCGAATGAAGACAGTTGATGTCGGGTAAAAAAGAAGAGAAAACATGGACAACAATTTGTTCTTGCATTGTGTGAAAATGTGTGTCCTTATTGGGTAAACGCCAAATGCTGATGCAATTCACAGTAAGTGGGTGTGCGGGGATAGTCTACCAGGTATATACGTCACATTGTTACAGTGAACATGGCCGCAAAACATACATAATACCTCAATAAAATAGTTATGAAATTATTTTTCATGTAATTTGAAATGACACCTGTCATCATTATTATCCTAATGCCAAAAAGGGAAGTAGAAGAAGGGTTATGTTATGTTATTTACGTTTAAAAAAAAATGAGCTAACGAAAATCTGATAAGGAATTATTGATTAGTTCATTACCTACATAATTTACATCTATAGTGTACATCTACCTTAAAATAGGTAATTTGAACAATTTAACCGTAGTTAATCGGCTATTGTGCACTATCTCTTATACATCCCGCTTCTGAATTTGGTGTCCGATCGTCCATCGATAAATAAATATTTATGTTGCGTTAATGACAAAGAGCGTATTTGACTGAGATTTAATAGATAACAGGCTGCGCGGGCGCGGCCCGTACGTTTTAATATTTATCTATTAATGATTTATTTATTAATGAATTTGTTTGGGCCTTTCCATATCAGACTGTTTTACTCGTTTATTTATGTGTCGTTTTATTTTTGTTGTAAAGGGTTAAAAGGGTTATGTTGAGTATCCGCAGTTCTCAACTGAACTTTAATTATAATTTTGAGTTTAGTGTTCATAGTTACAAGGAGAATTATAGCTAAAAATTGTTTAGCTTTTAATTGTCAAGAAAAGTAATAACAACTATAATTGTCAACTTATTAATATTACATAAACTTAAGTATCTACTAACAATTATACTTACAATAATTTAAATATTTTTTTTATTAACTTACCAGCTGTTTTTGTTGACTTCGACTCTCATTTCCCACATTCTTCCGAACAAGTTCAATGAACGTTCGAAAACCACTCGCAATTATCCATTCATTGACAGAAATCGATAATAATACGTCGATTATTCGAACGGCCGGCGATCATTCGATGACCGAGGCCTTGACTCGATTGTAATTGGTAACGTTGTCATATCGCTAGAGCTATATTTTAAAGCCCCCTGTATTGACGATAATGGTAGATTTGCAGAGATCGGTTCACTGTAAAGGGTGTGCTTATGCTCGACGGAAAGTATGCAATTTTAAACAAAACTAAGGCGTGTTATTCTTTTCACAAACGTAAATGTATTTATGTTACATTTGGGTGTTGAATTAACGATATCAGTGATTTTTAATTTTAGTAGAAATCAACTACTTGTTGTGTCTTATTATTTTAACTATTATGAATAAAATATGTTTTTGAAAATATTTCGAACACTTATCTTCGTTTAACACTTTAACTTATTAAAATTGTTACTTTTTGTGAATGTTTTTTTTCATTATGTAAATGTCAATATGACACTTTATGACCACTTTATGGATTTGAATCAGAAATGTTTACATAGAATGCCTGTGGCTAGCAAACTGCACCGCTGTCTAAGAATGTTGCATAGTTAGTTGTTCTCCTGATTTAAAAATATTAGACGTTAGATTAGTCTAAAAAATGAATTGGAACGAAATGTGAAGCCGATATCATTCACAATTTATATCTCTGAAAAATACATTCTTTTTTGTGTTATTTGGTTAATTAAAATTTTTAACTGTTTACCTACAAACATTGATAAAATACTGATACTACTATACTAAACCATATTTTTGTCAAAATAATAATTAAGAAAATGTAGCTACGCTACACCCTTTATACCGAGCGACGTTTACATTGCCTTTCGCTCGTCACGGTCTTCAAGAATTAATTATCGATAATTATGTAAATGGTGCCATTTTAAAAACGCACTGTCGGCCAAACTGTCTTAAATAATAGTTTCACGTTAATGCTACGAGTATATCATGATATAAGGCTATCTGTATACTGAGAAAATAATGCAAAGGTAATCCAGTCTATTATCGTACTATGTATGTGTGTAGTTGGCTTAGTTAGATAACATGTATCTTACGGGCCCTGTTAATTACTTTGGCAAATAAAACTCATGAGCGATCGTCTCCCGGCAGATAATCCTCAAAGCTTTTTAAAATCCCCATTACACTCCATTAAAATTGCTACCCACCGCCCACGACGCAGTTCTTCTAACTATAAATTAATCTGAAAGCTCCACTTGGAAAGCTATCTCGCATGCATCACCGCGATCTGCTAAAACTCTTAGCTGCCATGAAAAAAAAACTGTAATAATTCCAATTAACCCTAATAATAGGCTCTGTGCACAGTGGAGAAGCAGTGCGATTAAAAAGACAAATTCCTTAACCACTAGAGTACAATAGCAGGTTGCGAGCATTCTCGGCTGAAGCCCGCTTTTATTAATAGACCGACGACCGGTAGCCGCCGCGGCCTTACCGAGCGAAGATATGATTAACACAAAGGCGATACATAATAAGCAATATTGGGACCAGTTCGGGGAGCTATGGACATAATACGAGTATGTGACCACAGCAGGTTTCCGATCACATCCATTATAGGCTAATGCTTGGAGTGGACAAACGCGCGCGTTTACGTCCGTCGGGCCAGCGGGGCTGGTCGCGGGCGGATAGAAAACGCAAACACCGCGGTTTAATGTGTGCCGTTAAGTTATGGGGCATGCCGCTTGTAGGCTATGAGGCTTAATTAACGACGGCGAGCGGCGCAGGCGACGCTGCCGGCTAGCACGTGACGACCATCGAGAATGCACTTACGTGTTTTTTGCTTAATTTATACACCATATTGTATTATTTTGTGTTTGCCATTTGTATTATTACAGTATTTTAAGCGTTCATTCGCATTGCTTGCATACTTTCGGCCCGCGTGTTGTAAAGAAGTCGGTTGAAAAATTTTCGCGTTCGTGTAGCTATTGTGTTGCGGCGGATACCTTTGAAAAAAAATATTGAAAGATCGGTACTCGAATTGATGTGATAATGGTTATCTCTGTAATTTAACAACACGCCGCCTATTATATACAGTTCGAGTCTGCCGATAAATAAACATGCCTGTAATAACTCTGCAACGACTCGAGAAGTAATTGGTAATGTTTTGACATAGATCAGACGAGACGAGTTATAAGTAGGAACGTGGGCAAATTTATATGGACAGGCAAAAAGTACTAGACGGCGTACGGGGCAGCAAAAACCTCGAGACCAGATAGAGAGGCTGACCGGCGATAAGAAAACTGTCGCATTACGTTTTTGACAGACATTCTATCTCTAATAAGTATTAAGCCCCGGCGCTACATTAAGATAGCGAAGAACGATTGGCGAATTAAATCGCAATAAAACAAAATACGTCAATATTACATGACCTATCCTTACAGATGGATCAGATGTGATAGTGGTTGTAGTGTATGGGCAGTAGGTAGTAGGAGTAGGCAATAAATATCTTATGACTATTTGGGTGGACTACGCAAACATGTAACTCGAATTTTCCTTCTTGAAGGCCTGGGTGGTTTGTATAATTAAATAAGCGATATATTTCATTATCTCACCACACACGCGTTAATAAATAGTTTTTATTTGTAATATTGCTGCATATCCACTATAAGTTTAGATTGAGTTAAATATGTTTAACATCTGAGTAAACATGCTGCAATCTCGTCATAACATGTTCTAGATTATCATTAACATCGGGTATAATACAATTTGTCCGATTTGTATGTACTAAATACTGCAAAATAAACGTTGTGGTGTTACAGATAAAATCCAGTGTTGATTTTTACTAATCTATCCAATAGACTACGCAGTCATTTACATGTTCTTAATTAAACAGTACGTCACTATTATATATGCGCATCGCTTACGGCAGACAGTATACTAATTGATAGGAAACGTAATGAATTAGTCAGTGAGGCCACGTTTCGTCCTTGGTCGTTCCTAGGTTACTACGTGCTCCAATAACCAAAGGTCTTGAAAAAGCCAATCTAACCACACAAAGGCACATCGCACATACCTAATGACGAGTATCCGCCAATTAAGAGTCGTGTACGGGGCAAGTGGCCAGGCTTGACAAAAACTCGTCCGCGTGCGATGCAGAGGCGCTACCCAACTTAATTGGCAGTGGTTATCGACTGGTGGTTATTGTAGGCAGCAATGGCGATCGGAAAATAGGTAATCGAAGGTCGCCCGAGGCAGGATTCCTCCTGGCTTGCGCACATTCATCTGATCAAGTGACAGCAAAAAGTGCCGTGAAATTGCCAACACCGACGGGCAAAAAGGACTCAACTCTAAAAATGGATTTTGAAATTTTAATAGGCACAGTGGTTAGGGTGTAATTGTAGCCGTGGAAGGTGATAGTTAGTGGGTGTTAAGCGGGACCGAGTCAGCTTGCAAAAAGGGGATTTTTTGTTGAAATCTACTATCAGCCGACTGCTTAGTGCAACTTTGTTTTGGACCATTCTCAGTTAAAGTCGTTCTTAGAAAGGCTTTTTTTGTTAATTACCTGCCCTATTAATCTATTAATACGACTATCATTATATAAAAGAATGGAGTAGAGGAGAACGTATCAGGATTTAATTAAACCACTGTGCCTACCATACGAAGTTTACGTTACCAAATGTCCAAAATTAGCTAAATGTTTGACACTACAAATGCGCATCAATTAATTATTTTCCTTTTCCGCTTGATGAAGATCTCTTGCATAATATCGTTTATTCATTTGTTGGAAGTTACCTAACAATGAAATATGGTCATAATAGCATATTCATAAAGTTTAATGACAAAACTGACAACTCCCGCCGTAACTTACACTTACGTTTAATGTTATAGAGCTGCGACGTGGGCTATTCACAACAGGTTCACGACCGATTAAATTCAATATAAATTCATATAAAAAATATGGCAAGCAAATATTACGTAAAATAGAAAAATATTTTCTAGGAATTTAACAACTTGACACTTGAGTCTTATAACGCTATATCATTACGTTTTAAGTGTTCAAGAACTATCCTCGAACTATAAAATTATCTGTCGTATAACTTCTAGAAAACGTTAAAAGTACTATTAAGAAGAAATATATGGATAAAATAAAAAATAAAACATAATTACTTGGTTAAATATGTTTTTTCTCACTTTGAACATAAACTTTAGCATGGCGCAGGACGCTTTGCAAGTATTGCCTGAAATTTTGGTTACGTTCGTAAAGTAGTATTTTTTCATAACAAAACCCTATCATATACCATTCGGGAACTAACTTTTTTTTAAACTGCAACCCAAAACTTTTTCATGAAGTTTGGCCTTCAGTAAACATGGCCCTGTAGCACAGAACTTCAGGACAAGTCGCAAGTCGTCAAAATAGTCAAGTTATTCTTTAGAAAATCGTATATTTTGTCCAGTTATACACTAGAGTTTTATAGGCTAGGGCGCGCGGCGCGTGGCAAGTAAACAGGTCGCGCGACCGGTGAGTGCCGATACTGCCGATTACGCCAAAATAAAAATAAATACACGCACCTTGCTCTTTTTGGCCGACTGCGGCGGAGTTTTGACCCATGGAGCTTTCAATTTTTTATGTGAGAATGTGTTTATATTTGTAGGTTACCTCTGATCAGGCGGCAAACGTGAAGTTTTTTTTATTAGCAGTACTTATGACAGAGTACGAAATTGTTAATAAAACATTCAAATATTAATTTTATATTGCTGCAGTCTGAAGCAGAGCAGAATTTAGTTTTTATGTTTAGGGACGTGCTAAGGTGTTTCTTCTTTTCCCTTTTCTTTCCTCTGTAGGTCAGTTTATTTTTAATTGTTAAGTATTTACTTATGTGGAACTTTTTTGTGGTTTTTATTAAATTGCACTTGTGTTTTATCTCTAACTTTACCTTACCCGTCTATCAGCTGCTTAGTACCTATAGTCTACATTATTTTAGGTTTTTAATAGCCTTCAAAATTCTGATTCCTAGGTATTGTAGTTACATGTTTTTTGAACAATCTAATGATCTTAGAGAACCAAAATGAGTTTCTTCGCTAAGTATTAAGCTTCCGGCGAAATGGGTTGAGATTACGTTTAAAAATATAATGAAAATGATAATGTTAAAATAAGGTGCTGACTCGCAAGCGTCGCAGATCTGCGTCTTTGATCTTGTCTTTCTTGGATTGTAATAAATGAAAAATCTGGTATGTTTTTCTAAAAGGACATTTTTCTTTCATCTCATGGGAAAGACACACAAGCACACAGGTATGGTGTGCGCCGCGCCTGATGGTATGTGTGCTTATATCTTAAGTTTGAAATTGTCTTATCTATCAACCCTGAGGTCTTAGTTGGAGTGCCTTTATGCTAGTAATTTCATTCATTTCGATCTTATCCTCAAACCGAAACAAAACAATAGGGACACTGCTGTTTGGCGGCAGGCGAGTAGTAAGATTATATTTTTATTTAAAAAAAACATGTACTATGTACTTATCTACCTAGTTAAAAAAAATGGAAATGGATTACGGTTGCGAAGCGCGTCAATTATTTACTTATCGGTAGAGACCAGTGTAAATAACTGACCTATTCATATAATTAAAACTACGCAGAGGCCACGAGTATTCCTATTCAAATTGCATTGATTTATGAGGGCAGAGGCCCGGGCTTGCATAGTAAGCCGTACGCACATGCACTAAGTAAAACATCTATCTTTTGCCTCCGCTGTTTAATTAAGAACCATAGCGAAACAGGGCAAGCGCAGATCTGCATAAATATTTGTATTTTAATCACGAAAATTTATAGAAGCTATTTTATACCGACGAATATATTCTGCAGCATTTAATAGTCGTTCGGAGGCTATTTCTTACGTGACAAACGAGTAATTAAGAGGTTGCAATATGTATACGATGTTATTTGGTTTACGCTCAGAGAATTACATTTGCATGAGTTATTAGACCGGTGCCAATTCGTCAACAGCAGAGCCTCTTTGGCAACTATGTGTCGGCAAGACGTCTTTATTCATTTGCACGACTTTAAAAAGTAGTTTGTTTGAGTCGTTCATACAAATAGCATTTGTAGGGTCATGATAAACCAACAGATGGGCAGTGAATAGCGAAAGGATGTTAGGCGAGATTTTTATAGATATAACAATACAATAAGACAAACAACTGTTTGCGATTCAAAGGAATATCTATCGCTAATATATATTTACAGTGCAAACATCTCAAATGGTGTACACAATACACAATTATCGTCACTTTAGGTCGTTTGTAATTTGGTGGAGTTATTTCTGATCTCAAGCTGAGAACATGAGTTTAATATCAAAACTGAACCGCATTAAGCTGTGCTACGATTTCATTCCACTCAGTGCTACGCCTGAGAATGAATAGTTAATATTCGGCTCAGTTAGTTAAGTACGTACTTGTAAAAAGCCGTAGCATGTTGTTTTATTGTAAACTAGGTCTATACCCATAACGCTTGCAATACCATATATTCGTTGGATACTTACAGTACACCAGTGAACATGAAAGATCAGTGTCGAGGTAAATGTGTTATAGTCGTACAAAAACAGAAAGGTTTTCAATCCGCATATTCCCGCTCAATTATTTTATTTTATGTACATTGACGCAAGCATGCCGACGCCAATTGACATTCTTCATAACTCCCAAACTTCAAACAAAAAGTAATAATAAACAAAAAAGTAATTTAGTAAGTATAATAAAAAAAAAGAGAAAGTAAACAAACAAAACATCGTAACAATACATTTATTATGTAAAAAACTGGCGGATATGCAATAAAATTTACAAATGGTAAAAAATAGAAAGTAATATTATAAATTATAATATGATGTCACCTTAACTCACAATAATTTTAATAAAGATTAGATGTTCATGTAGCCAAAAGATTATCGTTTAAGAATTAAACAGTTAATAATAAATAAAAAGTGACGGAGCGCGCTTACGTGAATTGAAGCCATCGCTCAATTTTGAACCATCGCGTGTTTTTTGTTGTTGCGTACTATAATACTTAACCGTAAGTACTCGATTGTTTGACAACAGAATGTCAGCGTATCGTGCTACGCGTTCTTCACAAGACTGCAATTTCCAATTCTAAAAATAAAATTGACAGCAATAATGGCTGCTCAAACGGCTCCATTCATTAGCGAACTGTTCCGAACCCGTTAACGACAAGTGACAGACACGCTCCGCCATTGCCGAGTAAATTGTAACAAAAGTGTATTTTATCGGCACCCTCAATAATTATCAGCTTTGAGAAGGTTCTTCTGATGACTTGTTTATCGGGTATCGCGGATAAGTAAAAAGAGGAATCCCGTGTCCCCGCGGAGACGTACATTTAAGAATTTGTTGACAAGCAATTAAGGGTGGGCAGGGCGAGCGCACGGACGCTGCCAAACTTTATTTATACGTCAGACTTATTTTTAAGTCAATGAACCGTTCTGTCACTTTCTGTCAATAAAAAAGCCCCATTTCAATCAGTTTTTAACCGATTAAGCGAATGAATGCATTTTATTTCGGTAAAGTTACGGGCACAACAGATATTCAACCTTTAAATTAATTGGTAACTATCGTCAGTATTCGTAGAAATTGAATTAGTACTAGTAAAAGCTTTGCATGTGACTCAATTCTTAGCAGCTGGTGATTTTGGCGAGAGTAAGGCCGTGGGCAGAAGCTAGTGTTTTTATTATTCAATTGGTTCACACGGCTTGCTGTAATAAACCTCAATAATATTATATAGAAGATTGTTAAGGTGTGATAATCACTATATTGCTTTTGCTGTTTCGTTATTGCTACCCACCTGCAGCGATTATAAATAGATTGAAATATCAGCAAATAAATAGCAGCAGGCCTGGTTTCAGAAAAAGGTTGTGAGTCCGACGCGCCTGGCTCTTGGACGCGAGCAGCAAATTCGTCAAATAATTTCAGTTATGTCACTTACAATGCCAATTAGTGGCAAATCAAACTTCATCAGACCCCAAAATGAACTCATTCCCGATAAACGCACCTTTAAGGAAGCTATAAAAATTCTCAAGCTTTAAGTATCTTTGTACGACTAGTTTACTGCGAATGAACCCTGTTATTGGTTCTGCTTTTAATATTCTCTTCTCAATTATAAAAGTAATTAAGCTCAGAAAAGTGTCCGAGTGTGCAACTCGGAATGGCTTCGGCATTGAAACATCCATTAAAAAGCTTCCTTGGCACGAGTTTACGTGATGAACGCTAATTATTATCATAATAGTTCTTACTTTACGTTTACTGACGATAAATCCGCCCGAGATTAAGGCTCGTGAAAATGTAACTTCGGTTCATTTCGGTGTTTCTCAAGAATTAATTTTAGTGCAATAAAACGCGGTACTAAGCGAGCTGTTAACCAAATTCAATTATCGCAAAACGCTGGTAGCTGGGAGCCGCTTGCGCTGTTCTATAGAACCAATATATCCTTAGTTCCGCTCCAAGGTTCAAAGTTAATTACGGTTGTAAAACGATATTTAAGAGTTTAAGTTCGACCGTAAAGAGGACCTTATACGTGTTTAAAAATAGGGTACGGGATTGGCCGTTACGCGTTATTATTGATAATTAAAACGATTACTTTTACGAGACAGTCCCATCAGGGCTGTAATTAATATTGTTATTAGCTGTCGCCGGCGCACGCGTAGAGGTGTTGTTGCTATGAACCGGTGGCGTTATTCCCTTTAGTAGTAAAGGTAAGTCTTCACAATCGAACCGGTCTCACCTGAGCTCTCCACGCGATAGGAATGCTCAGCGATTTGTGTCTGGCTGTACTAGTTTACCATAACTTTGGGATCTATTCCTCTTGCTATTAGAATAACACCAAAGGATAGTGGGCGTGTGCGTGGGAGTATCATCAGCCTTTATCATTTTAGCATAGCACCGTCAAAAGCGGTTAATATTCATGTATGTAAAAAAGTTAAGCCTACAAATAGAACTAAGTAACTACTTTAAATTATATTTTGCGAGCGGGCTACCATTTTTATTGTAGTTACCTACCCAAAGTGTACTTTAATTTTATTCCAATTAAGACATGACTGGTCGATTTTATTTTTATCAGTATAGATTTCTCTTTGGTCTTTTGATTTATAGATTCCATAACCATATTATCATGAAACAATTACAATAGGTAAGTTTAACTTGAAATTAAAACGGTAACCCTGTCATCACTACTTCAGGGTTACCCTATCATAGAGTACCGTGAGCTAGTAATTAGCAGAGCTGCGCTCTTAAATCTGTCATTTCATCGGATAATCCCGCGTTTACGTTCGACATCGTTTGATTTGCGAATGATTTATTATACCTCGGGAAACTCGGGGAGATAATTATTGGTTTAACAAACGTATGCGGCAGCTTTTAAAATTAATGGATATGTGAATTAAAGTTGAAATTAAAGTTGTGCGGAGTAATGAAGATAACGCGCCGTGGACGTAGGCCGATAACGGGCTGACGGCGCTTCTGGGGCGGAGATAAGTCTTTAATTGCTAAGATAGGAAGGTCCTACGTCACATTAGGCTTTATGGCTGGCAATAAGGACGAGTTCGGTCACAGTGTTTAAACAGATTTGCTGTACATTGCCTGAAGACACGTCAATAATGTAGCAGAATGAGATACATTAGTAAAGCTTGCTTGGTAATCCTATACTTCTTATATAAGAAAGTTAATGTGTACCTCTATGTTTAGATTTAGATGAAACTCACACAGATAATCTGTAACTTGGATTAAGGCAAGAAATACCTACTTCCTCTTACTACTACTAAGTCTCTAAAATAATTACATAGGTTGTCTTTTTTTTTAAATTCTGAGTAACTAAATAATTATACAACTGACAATTCGGAAACTTTCTACTTGTAAATTCAACCCTTATCGTATAAATCATATTTAACATCGTATTTAATTAATATTGTCATTTCCATCAAAAGACATCTACTGCTGGACACTGTCTGCCTTCCGATGGACCTCCAAGATGCTCCTTATGACTAACTTACGCAAAAACACATTTAAATCAACCATCCGCAGCTCCCAAACTCTTGCTCTAAATAAATTAACCAGTAAAACTAAACGAATATCAATTTGTTTGGCAGGTGACGATATCGTTTAATTTATACCTCTCCCGTAATTAAGGCTTGCCCATCAATCGCGTTCATTAAGCTTCCTAAGGAGGTTTTTCTAAGGTACAGTTTGAGAATAAGTGGAAACCCTATAAGTCAAACAAATGTTAACCGTATTCCTAAGCCAATAGCGACGTCGATCTGCTTATGCTCCAAGTGTAGTTGGATTGAATTCGCTGGTCCCGCCTACTTTTCGCGCATGCGAAATGTGTTTATAACGACGTCCGCGCACACCCACGACACCTAGCGAACATTCTCGCGAACTAATAGACGGCGTGATTGATGATTTGGAATGTTAAATGCGAATTTTTGGCTATTTTTAGTTTCAAATCATCAATCTTAGGTCAGTAATTGTGTTGGGAAAAGTTATAAAAATTATAGTTGGTTAGCGAAGGTGATGTCTGATGTCTTACACATTTTCATTTGAGCTTAATCCAGAAACTAATATCCTTACAATTACGAGTATTGGTATAAACACGATAGTGTATCTGTACTTTTGTATCAAAATTGAATGACATAATGACGTGATTATTTAAACAAAATATATTTAGTTAGGCAGCCACGCTGCTTTTTCGCTCCTGTCTTTGAAAAATAAGTAAACAAGGCAAGTTCAATAAAATATTTCTTGGGATACTGAAATCGGTGGTGATTTAAATTATAGGGTTTAATATCAACAGTTTCGGCGGAAGTGACGAATAAAAGCAGTTCGACGCGAGATCGCGTTTCCGCTATCAATCTTGCGTCTGCGCAGAAACAATACGTCGCTTCCCACGAGTCCGAGCGGTCAGTCGCGCACCAGATGCGTTCAGGATATGACGTGATCGTCCTGAATTTTGTAATTCATGGCGATCATGTATATATACAGGGTGTCCCAGTACTTGACATACATATTTCGGCATAAGGAAGTGCCTTCTTAGTCCAGAATTGTTTAAACTTTTTAAATGCTCATCTGTTATAAGTTTTAGAATCACGAATAATAGTAATTGCAAGCAAAAGGAGGCAAAAGTGTACCTAAAGGAAGCGTTCTTTGCTAGACAGTCGTATCGTCAAAACCTAAATAACTCCTAAACTAATTCACAGATTGAAAACTTAAAACTATATTCTGGACTGATAAGTAAAGGGCTTTCTTATCGCTCAATACTTGAGTTCTGGTACACCCTGTATATGCGTTATAAAGACACAGAAATAATCTTACGACTTTAATTCGGGGTTGTCAAGGTCGTACAAATGACTGAGCAACTACAACATGCTCGTAAGTATTTTTAATGTTTATCAGTGGAAATATTACAGTCAACCCTCTTTGCTCCGTTGATACTGGTTCTACCTTTTTGGCACTTATATTTATTATTTTATTAGAGTAGGTACCGAGTAGTAAACTGGCAAGTTGAAGGCTTATCCATTCTCCGATTTCACTATTCATTATTATTTCAGTCAGCACGTATTCTTAATCGAGAATCTTTAGATGTAAAGCGTTAAAACTGTTAACTCGTTTTTATGCATTCTAAGTAGGTAGGTACAGGAACACCTTGCATCAAAAAGTCCCATGTCCAAAAATTAAGTTGATCAAAATACAATCCTAAATTGGCACAGTAAATCTCATATCACGCGAGCTACGCTTCGAGTTCCATCATTTGAATTCTGAAGCACCTGTCTTGCCAAAATCTTAAGCGCCGCAGCTGACCAAAACACATGTTGTACAACAAGCAACAAAAGTAGCTAAACTAACGGGTAGCTAAACATATCTAGATGCTACTGTATTCTCAAGTGAGTAAGAGTGTGAGAAGGTATTTTTCACCGCGTTGTTTGCAACTTTTGCTGCCGACTGTAAGTAGCGTCGTTATCATTTTTATTAAAAACATTTTGCGATACGAGATAACGTTACTTTTATTAACTTTCCCGGTAACCACCGGGCGCGTTTGCTCAAATTAATGTCCCTTACGGACGGCCACATGACATATTATTATTGATCATAATAAATTTTAAGTTGATAACTTAATCTCGCTTGATGGAGTCGTGCGCCTACCACGCGCTCGGCAAACACGCAAATTGTCGGGAATGGCTAATTATACGATGCTTTGACTTACTATGTAGTCGCGGCCGCTCGAGGGCGCTTTATTCTGGATTTGAGCCTGGAAATTGTTGCATTTACCTTCGTATTAATGTCATGAATAGGTACTTACATACATCAATACCATAAACTAATACATTTTTTTTCTAATTACATAAAAATACCATTATTTTTCTTTGAAGAAAATTTACCTAATATTTCCTTAAGTACAAGAAAATTATAGTTATTTTGTTGCTAGTAAGTCAAGCATCCGTGATTTCTGGATATGTTTAATAAAAATGAAAAAATACGTCAAAGTTTTCGTTGTTGTATGGATGCGGCATAGCCCGCGGGCAGCAGTCGGAAACATACATTTTTAATTAAAGTGTAAGAAGTAAGTCTTGGAGAGCATATCCAAAAATACCGGATTTTACCACGATTTGCAAGTTTTATTCATGTTAATTCAGATAAGGAAATAAAGTCCAGAGAAAAATTTAAGACCAGACCTACAACTCTTTGCTCTCAATAAAAACCGTACAAATATTATAGTACAAGTACCTGTAGAAAAATATCCAAATAAGATTTTTTTGACCAAAACTACCTAACCTACCAAAATTGTCAAAAAATCAAAGTCACGGGCAACACACCACTATAGCATGTTAGTTGGCACAGTAGTTCCCTTATTCCACCCACGACGAGCGCCCGCGGCGGCAGGCTAATTCCCCAGTTATATATCTGCACTGATTGCCGGGACATAAGACCACGTATTTATTTACAGCCTGTATTTAAAACATGACATGACAAGTTTACTTTTAATGTTAATACGAGTATTTTTCACTCACGTATTGTTTGGTGTAAAGGTGAGTTTAGAAAAGGTCTGAACAGTTGGGGGATAGGTATTATTCCCGAAGGTTTTTAATAATATTAAATACTAGCTTCCATTGGATTTAACAATAATCCAGATGATTTTTTTTCTAATTAGAAAATACGTTTTACAGAAGTTTTTTTTTAAACAGTACTTTCTCGCACCCTGTATATAATGAGTTAAAACTCAATGAGTCAAACGAGGCTTCTTCTGATTCCATCATGAGGTAAACATAATAATAATTGCATTATCATCCTATTTTGACTCGGATCACAAATTTGGAACCAAAACGCCACACAACAACACAATATTTTAGTTATAACTGTAAAAAATCCCATGGGTGGAAAAATAACAGAATAACTCCCTTAATTATAAACGCACTACGAACCTATGTTAGTTAAAGCATGCTGTGTCAGATGTGAATATCATAATGACACATAAGGACAAAGCATATTTTAAGCATATAGGTAGGTCAGGTAGGCTATTGCGCGTTTATGAATATAAGAGGGTAAAACTTTACTACTGTTCCTCGGGCAGTGTAAATTCGCCTTCACTTGTACTCATGCAGCCTTCGCCTGAGGTGTTCCGGTGGCGGATACATGAACAGCTTTTTGTTCTACACACACAGACGCGTTTTGGCTAATGAGCGGATAGAAAGGCTATTATTCCCGGCGGCCTTAACACATTCAACACCAGACGTCATGAATTCCATACAAAATAGGTACGAAATTAAATTTCTGGGCGCTGAATGCGTGAAATGTGTTGTGACATTTTGGCTGCAGTTGGCTGTCGTAGAATTAACTAGCAGGTCTTGAGGGAGGTAACGTAGCCCGCAATAGGTCGGACAGAACGCCTTTAGGTCGACGTGGCATATAAATAATAAACGTTTTTAACGTAAATTTCTTTGCAAAACCATTTCCAAAACACAATAGTAGGTATTTATCTAGGTAACTTTATCGCAAGCAAAATAAAAAGAGCTAAACATTTAGTTTCTCAACAGGACTTTTATTTTTTTGTTGCAAGTATAAAAGTTATAATTATAACTTAAATATTTAGTTCAAAAAGTAATTAAGGCTATCCTGACATCATTAGTAATGATTAATAAACATGTTTTTTTATTATATCTACTTACGTAAAATATTGCTGAATTTTATTTTACAACTGAAAACGTTCCGTAAACTTTATATTCACTGTAAGTCGCATAAAATAGTGGCCAATAAAACGCTAAATAATTGGCGAGGTACATTTAAAAACATCATAACCAAAACAAGTTTTTACAACGTGAGCGTAAAATCCGGTATTATAAACCTCGCTATTATCAACCCCGTCTAACTCAAACACGGTCAGCAATAATTATCATCCATTGTGTGTCACGCTTATCCCCTCATACTATCAAATTCTCTAGAATAACAGCGAATTTGAAATTCGAATAGCGTCGGAATCGCAAGCGGCGCGTGGCAGACAGGTGTGCGCGCGCGCCGATTTAGGGAGAGGGCGGACGGAGGGTCGGGAGTACCCGGGATTTGACCACAATGAGTATTTATTCAAATATCGATAAGTTCAATCGTTAGTTTTACAAATTTGTGGATCTCATGAATAACTACTTTAAGGAAAATTATAACTAGGTATGATAATTTGCTTGTCAATTTTAGTAAATCCTATTACTACGATCTAAATTAGCCATAGTAATTATATACCTAGGCAGTTGCACCAAATCCGTGGGATTGTCATCGAAAATAAATTTAGAGTAAGTGAATTAACATAGTGCGTATGCTCTTATTTGCTTTTCATATTCAGGTGTTTCTTAATCCCTCTCATAATGTGAAATCGTAAATAATGTTTCGCAAAAAGAACAGCCAGTTCCTATTCAATACCAGTTTTTCTTGCAGAAATAGTGGATAGACACTACTACTACACAATAGACCATTCATCATCATCATCTCATCTCTAAAGAATTAAACAAAGGTTCCCTAGTTCCTTATAAGCAAAAGCAAGATTCGAGTATGAAAGTAATAAATAAAAAAGCAGTGTTATATTTTTTAGATTAGTGCAAAAAATCTTTTTTTTTTGCGTTTCTACACCCTCGGCTTCAGTCACTAGGTTTAATCCTTTAGTAAATTTTTAATGCGTAGGATGAGTCGATGTTAAATTTAGGTAGGTATGATACTTATTTTACCGAAACTTACTATACCGAAGAATAGCTAAACTGAAGTGGCAACGGGCGGGGCACATTGCTCTCAGGACTGATGGTCGATGGGGTCAGAAGGTTCTGGAGTGGCGTCCGCGGACCGGAAGACGAGCTGTAGGTAGGCCTCCAACAAGATGGAGTGACGACCTCGTCAGGATCGCGGGACCGCGGTGGATGCGAAAAGCACAAGACCGGTCTGAGTGGAAAGCCTTGGGGGAGGCCTATGTCCAGCAGTGGACGTCTTTCGGCTTCCATGATGATATTTATTTTATTATGGGATATAGTACGGTATATCCCTTTAAGGGATAAGTTCGCCACTCTACATACCTTTTGTGTTTCTGATTATTTTTTTAGTTCGTTATTTTCTGTTTTTGCAATAAAGAGTTAACATGACGTTTCTATCATGATAAAATCCTCTGAAGTTATTATAGAATGAAATATTGTAAAAAATCTTTTTATTTAAAAATATACTCCACTTTGTTCGTCAAAAACAACTCAATGCACAACGTATTATTAAAAACATGTAATAATAAAACACCCTATACGACCCCTAGTTGCACCGTATCCATAACAATGCACATTGCTGTACATGTTCAGAGATTTAAGAACATGCTTAAAGGCACCCTACGCCGTCATCTACTACCCTTATTGGAGCTCTGATATAACCTTTGATATACGGATTTTCAGCAAATCGGGAGGTCTGGTTTGAATGGTCGTCGAGCTGGTGCAACTTTCGGTCGTCGCGTGTCGGTGAGGGTGCAGGACAGGTGTGTCGCACCCCTTATTCGACGGAATTTAGGGTCCAAACGCATAACTATACATATTCGGAATAAATGAGGGTGACCAGAATAACCAGTGATTTAGATAACGATTGCTATAAAATGTGCCGTGTTCCAAAAAGGTTTCTGAAATATAATTGAAAAATTCTCTATTTTTTAAGTAAAAAAAAAAAAAAAAGATAAAAGAAATTTATTTAGTAAGTAGGCCGCTCGGGCACTTTTACACGTCAAGATACTACCAGCGCTTCCCAAGAGGAGACCACTGCTGAGAAGAAACGCCGCAAGAAACTCAGCAGATTTTGAAAATAAAAAGAATAATGGAACAAAAAATAGATGTATTATGAAAAGGTAAAACTTTTTCAAAGTTTTAACATAAAGTAAAATCCATAAAATATTTCATATAGCAGCATACCTACTGATAGCCAATAAGAAAGGCTGCAAGAAATTACCATAAGTAATGACCTAAGCTCCGACGGTCTTTATGGGCGCAGTTTTAATATACAACTGACTAAATCATACCGTTTGCATTTGTAAGGAGTCGTATATTTGTTCTTAGTAGATGTATCGGTGACCGGTAATGTAACGTCTGTAGATAGTAAAAGTTACATCTTATGCAAATAAACGTGTTGTCGATGAATGTGGCTAACCGTCGTTACCTGACGGTTGACACTTTCTGTGCCACGCTCGCTTATTCTAATACAAAAAGTACAACATATTGAGTCTTTGGCACTGTGTTATCTTGTAACTGTGGTTACTGGTACTTTACTAACTTGGTAGGTACAGTATTGTACAAAATATAGACGAACAAATTATACGTAAATAGCAGCTTAAAAAAAACGTTAGTATTTTCGTATTTTTATCTTGAGAAGCGTTTGATTGCGTGTTTATTTTCAAGAGGGTGAAAATTGATTTTTACTATTTGTCCGGAAAATAACTTTTTATAGGAGATTACTCCGTTACTCGATTAAAATCTGTTTTTTTTTGTCAGTTAACATAAATCTATGCACGATGACCACTAGAAGATAGTTCAAACTTTCTGATGACGCTTTGACAATAAGGAGACGACTAGGAACAAATTTGATTCTATTCACAGATTTCTTATAAAATGTGCGTGTTTTGACACATTGCATAGATTCTTATCGTCAAGTGATTGAGCCACAATAGATCGCCCGTGCTGGTTGTTTTGACCACGAGTTTTATATCACAAGTTCATATCAACAGGTCTTTTCATAGTGTTTTTGATTATATCAGCGACAAGAGTATCGATATTGAAAGTGTGAGTGTGTTTTCTACGGACTGATCCCAGATATGATTCTGTTTCAACGCCATTGTATGCGGCGCTTTGAGACGATGATCGGTCCGTTGTGTTCATTGAAACTCTCCCAAAATTGATGGATTTCCCATTGAGCGTCAGTGTTTGTCAGTAAATCTTTAATGGCTTCGACGTTCTTTTCTTCTCGTGAAGTATGATCCTTTACAAGTCTACCTGTGTTTTTTGCTTTAATTTAAGCATTACTGAAGACATTGGTCTTTTATTTAATAACTTTAATTCCAACAAGTTATTAAATAAATACTTAATTGTGAGAAATTATACAGATATTCATACAAAGTAAGCTTGATCGGAATGTCATTGGTAGTGAAGCCGCGAAGGACATTCCCACGAAAGCAATATGGTTTCACTTAACTCGGGGATAGAGCTGCATGAATAATAGACAGTTGTATTTTTGCAAAGTAATTGACACGGCGGCTCTTCGCTCGGATATAAACTTATGATATAGTTAAAACGATTAATCTGTCTCGGTTGGTGGTAAAATCCCAACGAGAATAATGAGACGAACTCCTACGAGGGACCCTCGCTTGCGTGCCAATTATTGACGTAATTATTTTGAAAATATGGCTGCGCTTTTGTGATATTTAATACTAAAGCGGCTATATTTTTTAATCACGCGTCGCGCTCGCATTTATATAGTCGCCTCGCCGAGATTGTCAATTGACTCTTTATCGGCCTCTTCCCATTAATCAAGTTAAAAGTCGCGATGAAATATAGATGTCGATCGGAGGTTTCCTGCACTCTAGCGCAGAATACAAAGATCTCAGCGAGATTAAAAAGTATATAAACTTTGCAGCAGGGTACAACATCTCAGGGCGAATAACAATTTAGTGTTATGAGTAGGCAATTAATGATAACGCTTATGATGGACTGCAGATGAAACAAAAAGATGTTTGAGCGACGTATTAACGAGAGGGTGCGAAAATTAAAATGTATACCGGTATTACTTGGGTATTAAGCGGCAGTAGGCCGGTCGGTAATGAGATTGTGCAGTAATCTCTGGTTTTGTGGCGAGCGGGTCCGGCCCGGCCGCATTATCGTGCCGGCGACAACTGAGAAGTGGCCTCTGATTATGCGGCGTTCACACCCAGCGCGGCTAATAGCCGCACCAGAGAGACCCATTTATTTCAATTATCAATTAGCCCTTAACACCTAGACGCGAGATAAGCCACCATCAGTCAAACTAAAGAACCACGCTTAATTAAGAGCAGATTAAAGTGAAAAAGATGCTCGTTACAGCTAGTAATGAAGTGGAAAAATATACGCTCTTGGGATGCGATGGTAATTTTTCTATTTCAAGAATTTGCCACCTGTGACCAGTATGTTCGGAATACGCGGATTTTGCGCGGCGTGCGCGCCTTCCCGCATTAACCTGTCCCGCGCATAATGGATTGAGAATTTCATGCACCAAAGGTCGATTTAAATTAATTTAAACATTAAAAAGATAAGTGGAGCGGTGGCGCGGGAACAAGCAGTAAATAGTGTTAATCCGAGCTGCGCCGGCGCCGTGCGCGGCTTCTATTATAGCTCGCCAACTAGTCGCCGTAGACGCGGACTGTTGACTCGCTTGAATCTTAGAACGATCGAGATGTTCTCTTCGTGATGACTTTTTATTATAAACTCAAGTAAACAATGAGTAAAATGGCACCATCTTTGTAATTTGAGATTACAAATACCTATGGGCCTCTGAGTCCACTAACCATCAAATGGACTGCGTGCTTGTTTACCTTTTCCAATATCCATGTCATAAAAAGTACTTCAAGTAACAATTTAACATTGATCTAAAACCTAATACTACTTTAGTAAGTATTTTCTTTCGTTTTAATTATGCACTTGAACTGACCTTAATTTTGCATCAGTAAATAAGATATCGCAGCAACATATATCAACAGAGAAAATGAGTTTTGCAATTAATTACAGATAATTATACCAACAAATAATAATCGCGTAAGTATCTTTTTAACGTGGATGGAAGGCTTCGGTCAGAAGAAATGACAGTAAGCGTATCTGCAATAGCGCTGTGGGAACCCGACTCACATCGTGACTTAACTGAATCAAATGCGACTCGGAACGAGGATAAATATGCAGGACCACAAGCATGAAATCAATTTAGAACTCGAAACCAGATATTGGAGTAAAGGATTAAGAACCCAGAGAGAAAGCAGTGCAAAACCCTTCCCCATTGATTGACGGGAGGATATTTAAGATGTTTACAGACAAAACAAGAAATAAACCGAATATCGAACGGAAGCTATAGTGATATTGACCCTTTGAGACCCTTGCCCGAACACAATGTAGGACCAACAAAAATAGTAAGAACGCACCGACACATCTGCCGGCCACTATCGAATAAATCTACTAAAATAATATTTTTATTTTGATTACGCATGCACGGGGTAGGCAGATGTTAGACGGTTTACATACCGGCTTCTACTTTAACAAGCTAATTCGGTGCATTAGACTTTAGTCTAGGTGATACATAGCACTAGACTAAAGCGAGAAGTTAAGTTAAGTAACCTTTAGATATAAAATTCAGTTCGCATACAAAAATTCTCTAGCGGCACTATGTCAAGCAAGTACATCGATACAAATATGCTAATTTCGTAATGAGAAACCACATCGAACACATAACCTAATCGACGGTTAATTAGAATAAAATCAACTAACAATTTCAAGGGATTTTATCAACTTTAGACTGTAATCTTGTCACAGGCAGTTTTATGATTGGTTCGGCGGTGTGTCCCATGTCTAAGGGCGGTTCCAAGTCGCCAGTCACTGACCAAGCCGATATGGGCTTTGATGGGGGGCATTATCATCTACTTATTGACCCAGTACAAGGTGTTAAAGAGTTGAAACTGGGGTGTCGATTACATCGTTCAAGTCACACTTAACTAGCTATTGTGAGGCGGAGATCGTTAATATTGGCTATTTATATTCTTTACCGAGCGCATTAGGTTTTAAGTGTTCTTGTTGTAGTGGTTGCACTTCTTGTTCAAATTGATTTTAATGTATAGGATTGACGTAAGCTGACGATATCACATTCTGAGATACGTTAATTATTTAATATCAGAGCCAAACAAGACCAATAACATTTACATATTTTTTTTCAAAAGCGGTGTTTTTATGACAAATCGCTTAGCATTCCTTCTAAAAGGAAAAATTGTACTGTCGCTGTTATAAGGCACAGGCCCGAGATTAAGTTAGGTACCTACCTACCCACCTTAGGTCCAAAGTCAATTTGACATTCTACAACAATAAGGTTTAGTTTCCTAAAAGTTACAAATGACTTGACATTTCTAATGACATTGACGACTTCAAGTATATTTTTCTTGAAATGTGTCCCGAATTAAATGCTCGAGATCGTACGTAGCAAATGAGAAAGCGAAGAAAGTAATTCTTTGGTGAATTAAATTCTTCTCTTCTACGTTCCTTAATAACGCAAACTTAACTAAAACACATGACTTTCATATTTCTAGCCACCAACAAAACCGTGTTCAAAAAAAGAATTAGCACATCGAAGACAGACCAAAAGAAGTAAACAAATCGATTGGACACACAATCACACAAAGGTACACCGCCCACGGACGAACTAACCATTCCGCAATTTGACAACTAATAAAAAGATGCTAATAAATAAAATTAGTACCGTACATTTTCTTGGTGACAATAGAGGCAGTAAAAGATGCCGCTGGGACCAAGGCGGGCCTTTTACGCACAATACTCGAGTAAAAGCGAATGTGAAATTGTAACGTTCCTTCGTGTGTTATCGACCGAATGATTGTATTCTTAGGCGTTTATGGCGGTTCAATTTAGTGGAAGTTACTTGATCTGCTAATCGTGTTATTGGAGAAGCATGCATAGATATAAAAATCTTATATTGCAGATGCTGATAGCAGATAATACGTGCGATGAGGGCCGGCTATTGAAGCAAATCGCTTTTAGTTAACGCTGTTTAGACGAGAAACTTGATAAAATTATAATATAATATTAGTTATATTAACGTCCAAGTAGAAATGCCCATAAAATACCTGTAATGTACACAGATATCCAACATTAAAAAAAAAATATGTAGGTACCGATGAAACAGAAAATACTGATGGGAATAATACGTACATTATTTATAGACTTTTACTTCAATATCCGTCATTGGCAGGTTTTTATTTCGACCTACCCTCACGGTTACCTGCTATCTGTAGGTAATGTGATAAGTAACAGTCACTTCAGTTTATGAGACGTTGACGCTCATGTTGTCCGTGCTCGGTTTCATTGTGTTATGAGTAACCAGCATTGCATCAATTGCAATATTAATATTACGCGAATGAGTCGCTATTTTATGAAGATAAAACCACAAATGCCAATAATGTCGATAAGCACCACAAACTGTAAGTGTTGCCTCATATTACAAGTGTACTTCTTAATTAAACTAAACTATAGACAGTCAAACATGGCTTATGAATACAGCGGGGATAGACAAGTTGCCATCGAATACGAACGCTAGCGTTTGGTGATCACCTATCACTTAGAAAAATGAAATTGACGTAAGTCACGTACAACTGACACGCTGTAATGTGATCACTGTCACTCGCGCTAATCGAATAGTGATAGTTTTGACGTTTTGTCCGTCGTTACGCGGTACTTTTTCGACAGGTTGAATTCAACACGACCACTATCACGATATAAACCTCGGTATATAAGGGTCGGTATCTAAATTCATTTTTGACAACGCAAAGCGATAGTTGATCACATGTTCGATGTCAACTTGTCCCACAGGGCCTCTATTCTATTCTAGGCGGTAAATCCATATCGTCTTTGACTTGTTATCGTATTGTCATAGTGTGTTAGCTCTTATTTACTTGACAATAATGGAGGCCGAGATAAAAATGCCATAACAGGTGAAAGACGATGTGGTTTTTACCGTCTAGAAAGAGACCCAGTACTACCTCTGTCTTAATAGCTATCAGCCATGTTCGTTTTTCTATAACACACGAGTGACAAAAATACTGTCAGTTAAGAGTGCAAGCGTGATAGCGATAGCCACCCGAAAGCTATTAAGAAGCTGGGAATACTGTACTTTATTAAGTACATTGGAGTACTACGATTGATATTATTAAATGTTGTTTGGAAAAATATAAAGTAGATGTTTCACGAAAACTAAACCTACTTTGTTTACATCTTAGTAAACGATACCTCAACAGGAAGAGAGCTGAGGCCACAACAGCATTTGTGCGTCGAACAGTAGGTCGTAACAGACATACAAATATCATATGTTATTATCTATCTTATTGCACAATTCCTGGATGATGTATTTTTTTTACTATTGAAAATGATTGTATTGAATGGACTTAAGATGAAATTGTCTATGACAATTACAGGTTTTTACCAACTTTTTGAGTAATTTTGAATAGGTTTTCGTATCTTATCATTTTATGTGTGAGAGATGGGCATTCCCCTTTAAAAAGTAATATTTATCGCTACGCATCTATGTTATTTTAAGGAATTTATGTGTCTTAATTTTCCTAATAGCTCAGATTTCGATATAAATCTTCAACGCTTCGACACATTTTGACCGCATGTCAGAATAATCGTTATAATATAAAAAAAATATACCTCGTACGTATTGTAGTGTTGCTTAACGTCGGCTTTTCAATGGATAACCGTCTAACTTATGAATTTTGTGCGAACAAAGGCGCCATATTGACAACGTCTCGGACAAACGGACGGCCGGACGGCGATATAATAACATATCGGCCGTGAGATCGAAGTAAATCAATATCTGTGATAGCCTAAATCATATTCGAAGCTTCTCGCAATAACTTACGGTCGGACGCGCTATCAATATGTAACAGCTAAGGTTACAAGAAGAATTATTTAAAATCCCCCTTTTCAAAGTCACAAAAACTCGCCTCGGTTTCCCTCAGACGTCAGAATGTTTGCGTTCGGAAAGGATTTTAAAATGCAACATTTTTTTGTGAGTACGCCTCAAAGGGATTACGATATGCAAAGCGTAGGCCCATCTTGGTAAACGTTAACTGAAACGTTAACTTTTAAGTCTGTTTCGGTCTAATTCGGAATTTGATGCATTCTATTATGTCTGTAACAATGATGGAATAGTAAAAGTAAATAAAAGGAGAATACAAAATATCACGTCCATACAAAATGTTTCTAAGGATCAAAAGGTTTCAAAAAGCAAATTCGACTTTATCATGTTAATGTTTCCATTTCATTCGTTAGCCAATTGAACAATTTCATAAAGTATGTTGATATTTAAAATTTTATTTCAAAATTCGAATACAGAATTTCGAATTTATCCATTCTCAACCTTTCCCTTTTGTTACTCATCAAAGTAAATTTCGTCTCAGAACGCGAACGTTAACGTTCACTTCAATCTGCGTATCGGCAGCGATACAAAGGGTAGGTACTATTTGATTGCTTCATTATGCGAATTGGACTTGGTTCATTGTATATCATTTCGCATGTTATATCCGTTTGTATCCTAATTTAATCATCCTGAAGATTGGACCACCGGGGAAAGCGATGTAACGGGGGGCCTGACCGATTGTGCGATTGAACTTTTAGGACAGTTTAGATTATACAAGGGGTTCCAATATTTAATCTAACCGGATACTTACATTGTTTGTCTATGGACGATATATGGATTCGATAACCAGAGAATAATATTTTCGTGTATTCATAACCAGAATTTGGTCGGAGTCAAATAAAAAATAAACCCTATCTTTTACCGCCAGTAAAATACATCAAATACTCTATGAAATTACTAGGTAACTTTACTGTTCAACTATCCTAATTTTAGTCATTTTATGTATTTTGTAGCAATGGTTTTTCCCAAACGCAGAAATGTACTGTGTCAATTTGCAAATTGAATTGAATGAAACATTCAAGCCCTTTTTTTTAAATTATTTTTTAATGTAAGACTTAATAATATCACCCTGTGCATGGGATTCGAAGTCAGCAATATCGAAAGACGCGGGCGCAGCATCGCATTATTTATTTGAAACGCGTACAAACGTTCGATTCTAATGCCGTCACGAGCTCTCGCTCTTTTGATTCGGTTCAATTTGCCTGACGTCTTATTTGCAACCCGGTGGTCCGATCAAACCCTGGATATACTTCGAATTTGAAATGTTATTACAAAATCGAAGATGTTTTGAATTGCAACAGAGTATTTTATATAGATCTTTAAATGAAAAAGCAATTTGAAAATTTAAAATGTTAATTTGTAGCCATTTTAATAAATGTGCTCGCAAACTAACACGCATTCTAAAATGCGTATACGTAAGACTGATGCAAAGAAAATAAACCGTAGTGAAATTTTGATTACACCAATCGTTACGACGTTTAATAACACATCTGCTCCAGTATACTACGTTGAATAATGGTTATAAAACTAGCTGCTTCTAACGTGATGGAACCCCAAGCTGGAAACACGCCTCTGGCGATATAGTTCTTAAGCGATAGCACTACGCGCGGCCGCTTGATTGATAAAGCCTATCATGCTATTAATGCGACGCAAACCTGAATATAACAACTCCGGTATTTTTAAGTACCTCGCGCAAGCAATCGGTAGCTAATTCCATACTACTTTCCACGTCCCATCTTTCTATGTTCATACTCTTGCGGTCACTTAACGGGGTACAGCGGCGGTCACGGTTTGACGTAGATATTAAAAATGGCTGCGGTTTGTAACCACATACAGAATTTGACCGCGCCCGCCGCTTTCAAGTCTGCAAATTACGAATAGCTACATCCATAGCTTTTAAATTTGCGCTAGTTTTGAAAAGGAACGGCCACTCGAAATTTTAAAACTTGGTACAATGAAAACATTAGTAACATGCCATGACGGTGTAACAGTATCCGCTAACAGGCGTAACAATGGGGGTATCGGTTCTTCGAAGTCACAGTCGCAAAGCCGCCGAAGCGTCTGCCTTCCACGTCTCAAGTTAAATTTAGCGTTCATTATCCCATCAATATGCATTATGCGATATTCCTACGCACTTACGTTCTGCAACCGTTGAAAGTAAAAGCCGCTAAACAAATGTGCTTCTTCAATTTATAGATACGATACGGCACTTATCAGTAACGAGCCCCACAAAAGAACGCACTTTTTTATTTTAAACACGTTACCTCGGCTCGCCTTACTACCTTAAGTTTATAAATGTGCAATCAATATATTTAATTGGGAATTTATTACATATAATTTATATCAGGAAATTTTGCGGTGGAATTTTTAAACGCATTCTGAAAAGAGGTACCGTTGAGTGTATGAAAAAGATATCATTCACACTGGCTGGTTTGTGATTAAAAATGTTGTAAATGCTGGGATGCCGCGTTATTTGTTATTGTCCCGCCACTTTATGGGAGTAATACCTGCGGTATTTACATTTTATGATGGAGCGGTATGTAACGAGAGAGCCTGCGGGATGCCATCACTCGCCGACCAGGAACAAATTCTTATTGCTGTAAAAAAGGGAAGAACAGTAGGCTCTGAGCGAGGATTATGGTTGAATGATATAACATTACCTACGAATCTCACAGAAGCGATAGTTAACTATCAGTTGTTGAAGAAATATAAACTAGCAGTATTTCAAATGTGTATGATCATTAAGTAATTTTATTGTTATATATGCGTGCTGAGGCGTACCTAGTGTTTTAAATCTTTGAGGTAAATAAATTTTACGCCATATGTATTGAACAGCCAAATAGACACGTAACTTTTACCATGTACTTACTATATTATGTGTTGACTTACAATAATACACACACTTGTTCCTGGCGTCCTCATTGTCTATTGACATTTGTAGAGCTACGCTACTAATCGCTATCATTTCAGGACACCCTTTTTTACCTTTAATTGATAAAGATAAAACCATACAAAACCAAATCCCCTCTATACTTTCCAATTCTACATCTCTGCAATTCATTTCTGAACGCAATCATATTACGTCATAAAAATGACAAATAGGCATGTAAGCTCGCTTGTGGCTTACACGATCGCATCTCTGTAACGGCAAAAACTCGCGGTAAGCAGCAGCGTTACCGCTTCAATCAGATAGTACTCTCACGCACTGTTCCATTCATCTCAGGTATTTATCGGTGCGAAGCGGATGCTGTCCGCTCCTGAATTAAATCGCAGTCCCTAGACCGGAGTGACAGGCGAGCCTCCATTCACACACCCATTCAATACATTAAACATTGTTACACGTAGGACATGCTGTATATTGCTGTAACTGCAGTGCTACTTTTCGGTAGGGTGATGTTTTTGATACGCGTCTGTGTCGTTTGTCTTTGTGACGCATAGGTAAGTTAGTCGTTACAATGCAGACAGTTTTTCGGGCAAAAATCAGGATTACGAAATTTTTATCACTTGGATGGTGATATTTGATCCGCGTAGTGCTGTTATAATATACCTAATAACAATCTGAGATATCGATAGTCTTTTATTAATGTAGTTGTTTAGGTCATATAGATAATTAAATAGAGTACTAAGTTGAACTGTCATGTCCGTAAACATATTATTTACCTAGTCTCTGTTGTCACAGTTTTCATATATACAAAAAATAGATTAATTAAAACAAGTAAGGCCACGTGCACCAAAAAGAAACTACAAGTGGGCCTAACATAATTATTGGTTTAGAAAAAGAATTGCTTAAACACGTAATTCATCGTAATCATTTAAAAGTTGGCACATTATGGTGTTCAGATAACTCGTAAAATTTTAATGCTCCACTCCGTTTATAATGAGTAATTTATTTTTATTTATATGTCTTAATTAGACACGGAACCTGTACCAGCCAATGAGGAGGCCGCCCGCGTAATCAATGCGATCGTGTCTCCTGAGATAGTTTATCTCGGTACAAGCTTTCTAAGAGATAAAAGTCAAATTTGATATTATAAAGTAATATGTAAGTTATAAAAACGTGATTTTATTATGCCATCAATCTTGTAGGTCGGCGTGTTGTACCAGCTTTGTGGGTTTCCACCGATCGGACCGTGTGAGTTCCGCTTTATATGTTTTTTACTTTTTTTAAAACGGATATCGTATAGGTGAATTAGCATCAGTTTTATTAATTTAATAATGAAAATGTATTATTGGCTGGAGTATGTTTTGAAATTGAAATAAAACATAAATCTGACATGCATATTTAATTACTTAATTTGTTTATTTCATAGTAAATTATAAGTACCTACCGTCACGAACGTGACCCATTTAAAAAAATAGGCTTTAAGTCGTCAATGTCATTAGAGATGCCAAATCATTTGTAACTTATAAGAAACCTTGACCTTATTGTTGAAGAATGTCAGATTGTATCTAAGATGGGTCCCAAATTTAGCTTGAATGAAAATGATGGAAATGGAAAGAATGGCATAAAATTTGTCAACGTTTGTATTTGATTTCATCTCACAGTACATTATGGGTATAATTAAACACATTTGTTTCTATCATTGACGTTAACTTGGACATGGCTAAGTTTTGTCATCAAAATGATTCTTGATAAGAATTTAACGATACGTCTATATATCGATAACCCACATGTTAACATGAAAATTACATTACGGATAAAAAATACGTTATGAAATTAGTTTTCTCACGTCCTCGACCCCTGATATAATAAATATTTTGACATCACTAATGTTGTTTTTGGATATTTTATCTTCATCGTCTTAGATTCTAACATTTTATACGTAAAAAATCTTACCTCTAAATCATTTGCTGCATAGTTTTAAATTTTAATCTATTGCGATAAAACTGAAATTAGAGTGGGGCTATGTTGTAACTTACATCATTTTTAAATGAATAATCATAAAGATCGAGGCGCCATCCGAATGAAACCTGCAGGACAGATCACTCTATCTTATCTATGATTCTGTCTTGTATCTCTGTATCTTTGGTTATGGTGTTCTACATTATTATTATAGCCATCGGCTATAACAGCACCAATTTTATGGATATCATTTTCATTAAGATAGTACAAGTTTCTGTAACAATATAATTTTATTTCTAATAGGGTAGTTACTGTAATCTTGGGTCTGCAGTTTGTGTATTTAAATATCTCATTTGCTAGTTAAATCAAGATATAATAATATAAAATGAGGATCCGTCCGCTTTAGATCGTCACATGTTCCATCTTATCGAGAAAATAGTCAAGTTTATTTTACCATTACATTCAATCCAAGGGAGTAGAGCTCAGTTCAGTTTTCAGGGTTCCGTAACCAAATGGTAAAAAGGGAACCCTTATGGTGAGACTTCGGTGTCTGCCCGCCGAAACTAGAAGCTACCAACTGGAAATTTGGCATAGTTGTAAAACTTGCTTGCCCGTATTTGTTTTTTGTGAAAAAAAAAAAAAACTAAATATTTGAAAAGGGGTCTAGATGGGCTTGAAAAATGAAAGTGATTTGATTCATAGTAAATGGGGTGTCATATGAAAGGGCTCAGGCTGCATATTTCAAAACAGTCTGCACGTAGTCGATTAAAGGAAAATTTGTATTTGTTTAGCTTTGTAATTCTGTAACCATTGTGCCTAACCATGGGGGGTTAGACTAAGCACCTATGTCAAAAAATCTCTTTGTTTTAATTCAATGACCTTTGAATAAATTAAACCCAAAGCTAAAGCTAACCTCAAGTGTAATTTAACATAAGCAACCTCCTGACGCACTCACCTCCAGAACACCTGACGGGTGTCGGTAGGACGGAGGATGGGGAATAATGCGGCCGCTTAAACGGGAGAACGGTTTTCTCTCCCGGCCCTTCAGCACTGGCTGGGATAAAGCCCTGCGCGCGTCTCACTTGTCCCTCGTCAAACTGACACCTGTGTCCCCCCCTTATTTATGTATAGCCTAAGTGACAATGGAAGAGGTCACAAAAGAGGCCAGCGCAAGAGAGACACGCGCGAAAAATATTATCTCCAGGCAAAAGAGCAAGCCTCAAAAAAGAATAAAGATGGTGTCCACAGCCACAAGCGGTCCAAAAAGATCTCCTTCCATGTTAGGCAAAAGAAAGTCCGTAGTCCGTAAGCATGCACGCATCAGGATTCCCAATCCGCGACTCACATAGCTATAAGTCTCCCCCCCATCCCAACCCCCACTCCTATTCCCCCTTTTTGGAAAAACGCCGCGGATAAGTACACGCAGGAGGGACTTTCTCCTCCGGCCTTTCAACACTGGCTGGGGTAGCATCCGCGGGAGTCTACATTCGGGCATCGGTGTTTTTAGCCGGTTCGAGCCTGGCAGTACCTGGGCCCTCCATTCCCAGGTCTCCGGGTTGGCCCTTCAGACGTTTACAAAAAAAAAACGCATTCACAATTAGGCTAAGATGTTTACCAGTGTACTAGTGACAGGTTGCAAGCCCATCGCGTAACAGTACTACAAGCCTGTATTCTCTTAGTCGCCTCTTACCACATCCACGGGAACACATGGAGTGGCACTATACTAACCCGGGGTTGTTACACGGGGTTAAAAAAAAAAGATAAAAGATGTTTATTCAGTAAGTAGGCCGCACGGGCACTTTTATACGTCAAAAATCTACCAGCGCTTCGCAAGAGACCACTGCTGAGAAGAAACGCCGCAAGAAACTCAACAGTCAGTCGTTTTTTTTTAAATACTACTTATGATATTATACAATTATAAAGCTTAGCATAATATAAAACAATGAATTTAACATAAAACAAAAAATAAAAAATATTCAAGCGTAGTAGCGTAGCAGGAAAATGTGTCAAAACTAATGAAATTTTATTGGTTATGTATGAAAACGTGGTAAAGGCGTTTCAAAAACGTGACTTATGTATGATTAAAACGTTTTTGTTCAAGTTACTTAGGTACTGGTATATATCTTTGGATAAGGGCTAATTCAAAAATTTCCCGCATTGCAAAATCCGTCAAGCCGTCTTGTCTACAGAAAGTCACCAAGAACTTGTATACATTCATACATCACACTGCGTTTATAAATGTAAATGGTTGACATTTTGTAAGTATGTTTGCCTTACCCGGGTAAAGGGAAATAAAGCAATTACTTAATCTATTACCTCTCGAAATAACATTATCCTCGTTTTTCAATTTATTTATTTGCAAGTTCTAAAGCATTTCACAAGATATATCGCAGCCAAAATACAGGTACAGGAAGACCCCCTGGATATAAACCTTCCGAAATATTACAGCATAAGGACGTTGTGAACCTGAATTCATACCCAAAAATAATCGAAGACTTCTTCTAATGTGTGTTATATAACGTAACATCAAATTCTGTTGCATAATTGGAAAAAAGTACGAGATGTGATGAGACACATAAATTTGGATTTATATGATATTATTGAATATCATTTTTAGGAAATGTACGTTGTTATTTTGTCATGAAAAACGAGGATTGTATCGTTTGAAAACCTCTCAGGGAATTCCAGTAGCCAATTTCAACGGATGTCAACTCAGACCTGACTTCGACCCTTTGACACAACATGAGCCCCGGAAAACGAGTGTTAGATTACATGACGGCATGTTAATGTTGGGGAGGAAAACAAATATTACTAAACAAAGGGCGACATTTCACTTTCGTTGTATTTGCTGTCGGTGTTTCATTACCAGGTAATCGGAAATCATTAAAAACAGGGGCGCTTTTGACATTTTAACTCGGCCGCCATTACTGTTAACTAACTAAGAGTTACTGACGCACTCAGAGATGTCAATTGTTACTGCTGTCACTTTCTTTGCTATAACAATAGAATAAGACAACACGTCACTAAACAAGCATTAAATTTAATTGACGTCGCTGAGTGCGGCGGTTAATATCATAACGTTGACAAAACCATAACATCTCAAAAGCAATAAGGTTTTTCTTAGTAGAATAAGGCTTATAAGTTCACTTAATTTCATGTATATTATTTACTCAGTTATCTGAAATGCTCGACCTACCTGCTAGGTACCGGCTGCATTCCTCGCCGTTGCCACGCGACTAAGGGCCTTCCACAAAAACTCAAATGTCATTGCGCAAGCTCATAATAAGGCCCATTCACAAGACACCCTAGTCGATGTTTTTTCAATGTCAAGTCGGGACAGGCATGCAATTTTATACAAAAAACGGCAAAATCAATAATGGCTGCGTGCACGTGTTGGCGATGGATTATAGATTATGTTTTCGAAGATTTTCCCAGCGTTCAACGCTCGGGTCAGGTACGCGGACAGAGAAAACGGTAGATTAGAATTGACATATAATTTTACAAATTATTATGAACTTTCAAAATCTTACAAGTTTTAGGAGATGAATAACACCCTTATTCAGAAACGCGCAGTAATTTAAGTGTGTGCGGTTTGTCCTTATGTATTATTATGACATTAGAATTCGACAGAAAGATACAAAGAATACTTTAGCTAAAATATGTTTACCGTGGATATAAGGAGCAAGAAGACTTGATTTCGCAAGTTTAAAAAAAAAAGTGTATTTTATTAGATCGTATTCTTTGGCGAATACCTACATATATAGATATAATATAAACTGATGAAAACGTAAGCATGCTCTATCAATACTTAGTATTATAAAGTAGACTATACAATAGCGACTCTACTCACTTTGTTGTTTGATTCGCAAAGAACAACAAAAGCATTGCTATATAATTATAACGGCCAAAATGTATAACTGTCGTCTTCGAAACTTACGTGTATCTCGATACAAAAGCAGGTAACATCATAGAAAACCGAGGTTTTTTATACACTGATAAAAAACTAAACAGTTAAGATATCTCGAAGATCAAAAGTGCAGATCTATAAAATCCCTAATAAATAGGTCAGCAGAGTAATGCTTGAAATGACTGTCATTATAATTTCGGCGAAAGGTACTTAAGCAAGATTTATTGCTGTTTAATCATTTAAATAGTATCATTTGAACGTGTGGAGCAGAGGATTCGAACTATCAGTAATTGCTATGGTTATATCCTATTTTAAAGCTAAGAGCTGCTAATCGGGTATCTTAAAAAATAAAAGCCCTTTTTGCCCCTATTTTATTCGATGCTTTTAGCAATAATTTTGGAATTATCATTGAATCTCAACGTTTTTATTAAATGGAACAAAACGGTCGGTGAGCTTTTACTCATTATTTCAAAGTCATATAATGTTAACCGGATGGTAAGTAAAGTGAAGTAATTTCGCGAAAGATTTCAAAATTCATTACGTCTCATAATGATGAGGAGGATATATTGTTTTTCTCGAAGGCGGCAATACAATGCCGGCAGCACGCGGAAGCCTATACTTAGCCCAAAATATGAGCTTTTAACAAGCTTTATATTTTCAATTGAAATGAAACCCTACTGCCTTAAGTTAGGAGTTAAGAAATAAATAATTTTAATACCCTCCTAACTATGGCTGGAGTACTTCAATTATCTTTAGCTTTCTTGGAATGAATAATGTCCAAATATCTTTATCCTCTTTTGTTGAGTGATTTATGTTACTGTCTAATAATTAATTTAAATAAGCACTTGATTAGTTAGTGATACACCTTTTAGCTACTTATTTTTGCACCCACTAAGTCGTAACTCGTCCTTCCAATTTAATAGCTTTTAAATAGCAAGTTCCAATAGGAAAGATGTATTTTTAAGTTGCCAATTAATACTCAATTATGACGACAGAGTTGAGTAAATACTGTAAGAAAACTTTGATAAAAGCTAGAAATTTATAATTGTGGTCGTGAGAAGCTGCGTTTAAGTAAGGCTATAGAAGTTGCCATACAATTAAAGTTTTATTTAGGGTTCTGATGGTACAGTCAACAGCATAAATAAGTGATCATTTATATACCTTTTAACGTCGTGTTTTAAACGTCATACAAAATTGTGCAAAGATTGAAAGACACAAGGAACATAAATTATCACTTATTTATGCTTTTGACTGTACTATTTAATTCAATATTGGCTCAAAAAAAAACTTTAAGTCTCATGTCCAAATCATTGTTTTTTTTTCCTTGATTTCACTTTCTCATGGTAATTCCTAATTTTACAATTTATATTAAGAGAGTATATAGTGAAGTTCAACATAAGTCAGCACCCTAATTACAAGGATACCTCACTGCAATACTTACC
This sequence comes from Acleris sparsana, assembly GCA_923062465.1. NCBI lineage: Eukaryota > Metazoa > Arthropoda > Insecta > Lepidoptera > Tortricidae > Acleris > Acleris sparsana. The sequence continues at coordinate 6,842,177 of OV281289.1, forward strand.
GTATATTGGCAGCATGTTACAGAGTGCCAGTGGTGTAATGTATTGGGCACAATTACCGACAATGCTCACAATTAAAAGGGTTCGTTTACAGTTACAGTAATTACGGGAAATATCATAAACATCTTAAAGCGAGCCCAAGGATACTGCTTTACATTCCAACTCCGAGTGTTTGTAAATGTCACTGATTGACGTTTTCCCGTCACATCTTTTTGCTCACCTACTTTGGACATTTTGTAGCTATGATTAATTATTTTATCCTTGATTTTCAGTTTTACATTTACTGCTATTTTTTTAGTGTAAGTATCATCTGTGCTCTTTGTTGAGTACAATAATTGTATATGATATTAATGCTTAGGTACATTCAAATATGTATTTTTTAATTCTGCAGTGTTTTTACATATCACTATTTCTCTCGAGTAAGTTCAGCTGTCTTAGCAAATCTTAGCAATTTATGGCACTTCATGTTCTTATATTATTGGATTCTATAATTGTATTGCGTTACCCACGACCAAAAACAAAACTAAGGTTATGCTTGTATAATTTAATGCCTACGAGTGGAACCACGGGGAGTGATTTCTCATGATACCATCTCGTACCAATAAATGTACCTATTGCAACATTGGAAGCATCACTACATAAACATACCCCACCCAACGTTAGTAGAAAAGAGAACACTAAAAAATGGTAAAGTTCTAGTGCTCCAATACCTACTTCAGTCGTTTCAATTTCAATTCAGTTCTGTAGACATCTTTAGTTTAAAACTGTATACTTTGAAAATAAAACATAAAAATATTCATTAAAGAAGAAAGGTTGTCAGACCGAGGCGAAATTTACAGAGCCTTCCTTATTATGATTATGAAGTTACAATCACATCAAATTCTAAGGCTAGTTAGCTTAACCTTAGTAACAGCATAGATTTATAATAATATAAACTTGCCAATGAACAATAAGTCTAGACAACTCAATGCTGTCAAAATCACAGCTGTGACTCCGTGACGTCGCAGTGACTTCTCAGTGTCAGCGACTCCTAACCCTTAAGGGTGTCAATTATTTAAAATTCGAAATGCCAATTTGTGTTGTTTAGAAATCGGTGAGACTGTGCTATTTCTTGAGACTTAGGTTGGAAATCTGAGAGATGGCGCTTTTGTGGCTCTGCCAAACGTATATGACCTTTATGTTAGCACAACCCTATTATATGTGTTTAAATCAAAGTCAAAGTCAAAGTCAAAATATTTATTTCACTTGATTTTAGGTAGAATGAGATCATTGAAGAAACATTAGGCAAGTATTACTAAAATCTACCAAACAAGGCATGCGAAATTTAAAGATTAACCTTAGTCTACTTAATTATAGCTCGTAATTAAAAAACTCCTGTAAACTATAAAAGCACTTTTCAATTAGCCACTTTTTTTAATTTAATTTAAATTTACGGGAATTTAAATATTTTAGGGTGTCCGGCAGTTTATTATAAATCTTTATACACATCACGTAACTGTTTTTGGATACAAGTGATATAGTCAATGAGTAACATCAGCTCTGTCATTCAATATGTAGTGTAAAAGGGTAGAGCTGAGCCCCATTCCATTAAATTATAATGCAAAGGTTTACAAACATGTCGATATCTACACGTATAAAGTTTAATGGAATACTCGTAGATCCCCTAGTCAGCTAGTTATTGATGACGACGCGCTGGCCTAGTTGGTAGTGACCCTGCCTACGAAGCTAGCGGTCCTGGGTTCAAATCCCGGTAAGGGCAGATGTTTGTGTGTTGAGCGCAAATATTTGTTCCTGAGTCATGGATGTTTTCTATGTATTTAAGTATATATTTCTCTATATAAGTATTTATATCGTTGTCTAGTACCCATAGTACAAGCCTAGAGCTTAGTTTGGGACTAGGTCAATTGGTGTGACATTGTCCCCTGATATTTATTTATTATTTATTTTATTTTATTGCTGTGAAGCAAATTTTAAGCTTTTTCTATACGTGTCAAAAAGTTCAATTTTTTAAATTTTATTTTACAGTCGGTAAATCAGTAGCAATTGTTTAACATTGGTTTAAAATACCTGTAAGTGAAATGAATAAAGGAATTTCCTACTCTTGAAGACATGACAAAATCACTCACAAGAAGTCGGTACTCGGTACACATCGAGAAAGGCGTGCGGGAGCTGCGGAATAACAATAATCGTGAATGAATTGTAATGGCGGCGGCTTAATTGAAGCTGCGCGCGAGTCGACGGACCTGTCTCTCGGTGATGACGATTGAGGCATCGATACCGATTCTCGAAAATAAATTGTATACATTTTGGAGCGTAAGAGTTCAAGAAACTGAAGTTTTTGTAGGAAACATTAGATAATGATGTTGTAATTGGTTAGTTTAGTTAACTATGGTCACACATCGCATCGTAGTACGTGTATTATAAACGGGAAACAACTTCGACGTAAACGAGTAATTTAACAAATTTGCATTTTGTCATGTTCTCCTATTCTTTACGGTAGTGATATGTATATGTTACGATGCTTCCGATATTGCGATAGGTATACTTATTGACAAGAGATGGCACTATAAAAAGTCACTCCCCGTATACTTCTTCTTAAGGATGATTTCCACCAAACGGCTCGCATCGCATCATTGAAATCTCATCTATTTGTGGCAGCAAAACTATTGCACCCTATAGGAGAGGAAATAAATTAGTAACATTGGCTATGACCGCTGAATTTACTCAATGGATTGCAACTAACACAGTTCAACTACATTGACACTGGATGTTTCATCCTTGACACCTAATCGGAAGTTGTTTAATTGAAGACGCAATTGCTTGCGTCAGTCTTGTTGAAGAGCGGATCACGTATGGCCTTCTTTATAGTCATAAGTAACACGACACCAACTGGGAATGGATGAGTTATTTTCCTGAATTGCATTTATTTATAGTAAATTATTTACTTTGGTCAGTTGTTTTTAATCTAAATCATTGAAAACAGTTAAAAATCAACAGTAATCTGGGCAAGCAAACTTCACTCAAACTACAAAACGATTTTTTTTTTATAGTAAAAAAATAAATTAAAAATAATTATAATTGTTAATCTTTATTGTATAAATATTTCTTCGCTGAATGACAAACGCTGGTTACTTTGCTGAGTAAAAATCTAAAAACAGAGCCAACAATCAATGGAATGAATGTAACATCAGAAAAGGAAATTGAAAATAAAAACATAACATATATTTTATCAGAGGGAAACAAGGGTACATCTTCATATGCAGCTTTTGTAAGTAACAATATATTTAATCATACCAAAATAACGAAATTTACATGACTATTTCCATTAAATTTTCAATTTTGCATAAGTTTCTTCCACCATCTTAAAAACTGGGCAATTGCATCACCGAATGCCGAGTCATCGGCCGGCCACTTACCGGGCGGATGTTGTTAACCGAGCCTTGATTAGTCCAGACGATGTCAAACGGCAGCCCGGGCAAGTTCAAACAATTAACTGTATAGAAGTGTCCGACTCTAATGAATACAGACTTGCTCCGTTCCATCACAAACACCGTGACGCTGATACAAATTGAGATTAATCTTCAAGACTGGACTGTTATCACTTCAGCCACAGATGGTAATGAAGCAACGACGTCTTAATGCACAAAGTAATCTTCATCGTAACACGTCATATTAAGCTTCAGATTCAATAAGCACTTTTTTGCTTTTATTACTTGTAAAAAATTATCCAAGATAGAAATAGTTTAACCCTTGAATGATTTGATTCTATTTTTAACTATTTGCTCAATGCGCACATGGCATTCATTGACAACTATGTCAACTTCCTCATATCCATTGTTGGAATCATTATGTTAATTGTCTTACTGTTTATTTTTAGTATTATTTAAAAAAATAACGTTTGCAACAGATTTTACTTTTCATGTTCTTTTATTTATTTAATACAAAGTAAAGGACGTTCACTCCCAGTTCTTTGAAAATGTTTGCTCGAGATTTGTTAATCGCGCCAGAGGCAATTTAGATTCTGTTACATTGTTGAGTCTAATTATTGCTGTGACAGAATTGTGTTTCCCTTATTTCTGTTTGTTTTGCAACAATACTGGCAAGGCGACATCTATATAACTATCGATAGCGAAACAAACTTTACGTCGGTAAAATTTACTCAAATAAACGAATTTGCTCTCGGTGTCTGTGTTGTAATAAATAACTTATAAGTTACGGTTTGTAATGGTGGTCTTGCAAAGTGTTTATACTAATCACTTGTATACGTGTTGAAGTCTTTACGTGGGTGCACAATAACCTTCAAGAGTGGATCAAAAGTTCGTTACAGACTCTCGGAAGCCGCATGATAAGTGAGCTGTCGATGAGTCGCTCAATAGATTTACTGCCCAACATATTGCTGTAGATCAAAATGTTGGTGTATCGGTACCCTTACTAAGTACTGATTGCGTTTCAATCGACACTTACACCCACGCTCAGTCAATATTGACGTTAGATATACAAGCGTACGACACCGCGACGACTAAGGAAGTGTTACTTAGAAATTTGTACAGATAACAACTCTTTACATTCGATTATTCCTTATATCGATAAAATATCATTCTCAGATAACGTCAATGCCATTCAGGGTATTTAAATCTGTTAAAAGCGCATATTTAAAAGTATGCATAGCCGTATGGTCCTGGTTTCAGATGGATTCCGATCGTTCGAAGCCTTTGCTTAGTCAAGACCTCGTCCACGTTAACACTCAGTCAAATATATCAGCTGTTTGCGTAATAGTACAAAAGTAAATGCAACCCTAATGCAACGGTTAGTCGTGAAATCTGTCTTCTATGTCAACAAGGATAAAAAAAAATCGGAAGAAATTTCACGAGATTTACCAAAACGAAAAGTTCAGTGTGGTCAGCAACAAAGCCAGTTTTAGTTCAACGAAGGGTAGCATATAGAATCAGGTGGTTTTTTCTGTTGCGAATCTATTTTCACCACGTCCTTTGTTTCGCGGTCACGACAGTAAATCAAAAAGCTGCCTACAAAGTATTAAACATTCATTTAATTTTAAAATCGCTGATTCTTCACGATGGACAGTGCAATTGAAAGGATTCTTAAAATAAATGCCACGACTTTCCGCGGGCACTAGAGATTTGTAATTTAAACCTTCAATTGTGACACTCATTTGAAATTATAAGTGTTATATCAGCTATTCATCACGCGTCGGCGTTTCGATAGCAGATGCCGTGCCCTTGAAGATCAATAAAGAGAAGGCTGTATTCTAGTACTTATAAATTGGATAGACTAAGTTTTTTTTCATGCGGGTTATTTTTAATGTAACCTTCTAACGGTTAAGTTAAAAATGGGCAAAGGTGCTTTGGTACTCGTAACAACTACCTATCAGAATAGATAGGTGCAACAAGATTTATTTTAAATGTGATTTTAGAATAAAACTTCACGCTATAGTTAGGGTTAAACAATGACAAAACTCCGTGCAAGATAAATCTCCATAACGATCTCATGATTACCATATTAAGATTACAACTCTTTTGGAATAATAACTTCTTGAAAAACTTTATTTTATTTTATTGACCTACAGATTATTGAATTAAAATTTTCATTATAACCATGAGTAACGATAACGATTAATACTTAGCTGTTCAAAATTGAATTTTAAATAACTTTAATGGAGAGCGCCGGTATAAACTCCGTAACATATGCATCATTATAATAGTGGTAATTCAATTTAAATGGCCAGCTTCTATGTAGCGAACAGCGGAACGAGTTCCACCTATATCCATCCATTAAAAGCGCTACTCAAAGGCTTGCGCCGCTCAGAGCCTCTTCACACATCTGGGAGCCTTTGTAATGTTTATTTATACGTGTTAAACACAAAGCGCGACACACTCGACGCGCAAATTGTTATCTAGTGGTAGGTACCTTCAGCTGACAAAGCCCCCGCCCCGAAATTTCCGTGTAATTCTTTCCTTTATCTTTCCTCGGCATTGTGGTGTGAAGTTGGCCATTTATTCTCTATTATTGTTTCGCATTTCGGGGAGTACAATTTACGAAGGCGTTATGTTTGCTTTGATACCGATTTAAATTTATTATGACAATTCTACTGCTTATTCTAAACCTTGTATCGTTAAGACACGACAGGAAATCCCATGTCAAGAGTTTCTGTCAAGTGCGTAAATTGTGAATGAATTGGTTTTGTCGCGTGACAAGTGGAGCGCTTATGACAAAGGAATACTTGTACCAACTGTCTGCTTCTCAGCAAGTCATAGTTTTTCTACTTCTATTACCATTAGTCCGTGCCAAGAAAGTGCTGCTAGCAGCTGTTCTTTTTTTACTATCGGTGAAATCCTGACAACGAATAAGGTATGTGAGTTAAGCAATTTAGAATTAATTAAATCTTCCAAAATATAAAATTAGCCTGTAACAATTATCCGCAATTAAGTATTTTCGTTAAAACAATTACTTTGGGCTGACTGGGGCGGTAAGTTTTGGAGTCTTAACAAATTGCTCTGATGCAGATTGTTCCAGTTTAATTAATTAGCGTAACATTCAACGTAATAAACTTTACGGAGAAAAAACTAACTCTTAAACCTGAATCAGTTGTGAATAATCACGCGGCAAAAATGTAGCATTTGTTATAGATATGTACTCGTATATATACCCAACACATTGACTTCAGTTTCACAGGTCAAAATTCAATAAATTTGTCGTGTATAGTTACACACGTCACTTCACCGTGGCTTTCAGAATTAACAGAGATGGGAAAGAAGAAGTCTGTTTACTAATGTTGTGCAAAAGAAATCAGTGTCCTGAACTAATTCCGCTAGCTAACAATAGCTGACCGACATTACGCAATGTACAATGCACTTGCAGTGCGTAACAAATTCCTTCCGGTCCGCATTCTTGTTGCGGGAAAGGGAAGCACCTCAGAAATAATAACCCTAACCGACCTGTTGTAAAATATTTATGGCTATGTGTGAGCTGTTTACTAAATTGGAGGCATCTTGATACAATACATCTTTATGGCTATCACAAAATCTTTTACGAAGAAGTATCTGTAGCAAAGGGAAAAATTGCTTACGGAAGTTTTACGTTGGCTGCTACAAAGCGTATCCAAGATTGTTATATAATATTCTAAACGTGATTGATTTTGTAAGTGAATCATCGAACCCATTAGACAAAAAGTGAGGGTTATAAAAACTCGCATACCTAATAATATTAGCCGCAAAGATGCTTCCTCATTAAACTAAGTCCAATCATAAGATGCTCCACAATCTCGTTGTTATTAATTTATAGAAAGTCATCGTGCTCCCATTAGTGCGAGATAACCATATTGATCATGAGATATCTTCATCTGCGTCGAGACTGCTTCTTACTTTTGTATATGATTGCCCTAATGATCACGTGCTGCTTGTTAGTGATGATCGGACGCCATTATTACGATTGATTTTATTTCACCGCCGATCGTTACAAGATTTACGACTTTCACAACTTCTAATGATACAATTATGACCACAATTTGACACTATTCATGATCTACCGCGCTTTAAACAGACAAATATAAATACGTACATTTAATAAATCCATTTCTTGAGCTCTTCGGAACCCACGGCTTCATTAAAACTGAACTTCCTGATAGCATAAGCAGTTGAATTAAGTCGCGTCTTATATCACAGAGGCATCCTGTGTTGTGACTATCGTGACGTTATCGATGATATCTGTTCTAATCTCATCCAAGATCACACGAATTAATTCTTTAACACCTCATTAGTGTCCATCGAAAGCTTAATTTAAACTAAATGCAAATTCAATTGAGTTGTGGCCGAGCATTCTGGTCCGGGCCACTTCCCTGGTCCAATCAACAGCTATAACGTCCTGTTTTACCGCATCTCCAATAGATTTGGGGCCAAATTAAAGTCCGAATAAATTGTGAAGCCGCCTATTAGTTCGGCCGCTTTGTGTCAGGGGCGAGCACGTCGTATATTTAACATGTAGTTCTCGACGGAATCACTTTTTATCCAGACAAACGTCTTAATTAAGGGTCAACGGTTTACCCCATAAAATATTGCATCGTATAGTTTTAAATAACGAATTTAGATGCCACGCCATTAAAATCTTCGTTATGTGAATAGCAGAGAACGTAATACGTAACTTATTAATTTTTATTTAAGTTGGATAAGGGTGGGAGAGCTATAAAATGAGGTATGAATGTTGATTCGGAGCATTATCGGCCAGTCTTGATCGGCATAAATATTTCTTACGTTTCATCGTAGTCGCAATAACAACGATGTTGCTTCCCATGCATGCTTTTAAAATAAGAGGAAGCGGGACAGTGGTTTTAAAACTATGTAAAATAATCGGACACATGTTATTGTGAGACTTTTAGAGTATATGATTTGTTTATTTATCACTAAAGTAAACCTTTAACGAATTCGTATTTAACGAATGTTTTTGATAATCCTCGGTTTTATTAAAAATAAACACAATATATATAAGCATGATAATTATCCAACATCACAGCTGACGAATAAACAACAATCGGTCCGGAGTTCTGGACTTTCGTCGAGGACACAGGAGAATATTATTTGTAATCTCCTCTTTAAGCGGTTTACAGTCATCTACAAAGACGTCACGTTCCCTTTTTTACCCTATAGCATTATAATAAGGTTCATAAATGATACATCTCGTCGTAGTCGACTGTACTGTTTCTCGTTAAACCATGTATCGAATGGCGATTTGTAATAAATCGAATAAAAATTAACAAGTCCATTTACAAATCAATGACAAGGTTCCAATTAAGTAGATTATAACGCGCTGAGCAATTCTCGCCTCGGTGATAATCACAAAATGAAATCTCCAGCGTGCAGTGGCACTGTAATGCGACCTGATACTATAAAGACGTGCCAATATTCATTAAATCCTTCAAGAACATTGTAATCAGACCATCTTTAATGTTATCATAAAAAATAATTATAACTTTATTGAAAATTTGAGAACGGAAATGCTTAATGAAATGAGCCTCATAACAGTCCAACAGATTCTTGAAATTTGTGATTGGAAACAATGTAGGAACAAGTTCGAGCTTTTTCTCATTAGTGTAGTCGTGAGTAGCCCTTACTAATTCCTTAAGACCTCATTTACAGCATAAACGCAGGTCGATACGCCAATTAATATACAACAGAGTAATAACTGTAAAAGTTTATAGAATACATGGTAGCGCCGTGGTAGGCCATTAAAGGGCTCGGCTGTCGCTGGCTCATGTCGCGCTGAAACCATAGCAGTTCACTAAAAAAAACACAGGACGAGTTTAGTGGCTCAGTTCAGATGACCGTACCGTATGCTTCTAAGATATGAAGGCAGATATTGTATTCTGTGCAGAAACAATTCCATCCATATAATCTGCATTGTATTTAGGGTGCCGTACAAAAAAAACCGGACCCTTATAGGATCACTCGTGCGTCTGTCCGTCCGTCCCTCTGTCACAGCCAATTTGCTCCGAAAGTACTGGACCGATTGAGTTGAAATTTGGTACACATATGTAAATTGATGACCCACACGCAGAAGTCCAAAGTATTTTTGTTTGTTTTGAAATTAAAGTTAGCAAATTAAAAAAAAAGTTTCGCAATCCTTACTTAAATATAAAATGTAAGGGCTTGTTATGAAACTCTTAAATATATTTTTGTTATTATTATAAAATAAATAGTTTTGATTTTATTCATGAAAGAAGACGACCATGACCCCCCCCCCCATCTTCGAAACTACTGAGCCTAAAATTTTGAAAAAGTACAAAATATAGTTGATTGCTTGTAGATTACAGGAAAACATATAAGAATTCTATCAAAAAAAATGACATCCCTATGCATGGAAACCTCTCCACGCGAATTCAACTCTCACTTTACCGGTTTTTATTTTGTACTCTTTTGTGAAGAGCATAAAACAGCTGTTATGAAATGAGCGTTATTATATTTAATTACAAAATAATTCTTTGGTAATTATTTCCGACTGAGATTTTATTGCAAAAATTCTATAATCGACGGCATCACTTTCATAATTTTACAATGCCTAATAAATTTTAATTAACTTTGTTCATATCCTTAATGTATAAATGTCATTAACATCATGCGTTTCATTTGTTAAATCTGCTCATCGAAAGACAAAACACGATCGTTTGTATCGACCGCTTTTGTGTTCAAAGTGTATATTAAAGTACATTACTATTCATAACATAGTCCTTCGGGTTTCTGGTTTAATGATGATAGACATAATGACCTTTAATAGGGCTAATGGGTTGATTGGCGTCATAAAATCCAGAGGGCAGAGGATTTAAAGCGATCGCTGCCCTGGGCTCAATACAAGGGAAGTAATTGAATATGTTTAATAGAAGGCTAATCGGTATTGAAAAGTTATATGGTTAGACGCGGTGAATTTTACTCTTTTTGTTTTTAGTTATGACATGAGCCGTTAATGGTTTTTGCAGAAAATGTATGTGTGACGAGTACATGCGATACATAAAACCAGGGTGACAAGAAAACAATACCATTAGAATCGCTTGTACGAAATACGTATGATTTTAAATAATAATTCTTACAAGGGACAAGTTTAGTTGCTTTTATTGGCAGAAGATACCTGTCAAGCGTTGGTTAACAAATCTTAGTGTAAATGTTAATTTTAATATAAGTTTTTTTATGTACACAAGACACAACGTATTGTGAAGAGTGGGAAGTTTAGGTAAAAATGACCTGAATTTCTACGAAAATTAGTCTAATGAGCGATAAATCAAACATTTTACTCCGAGGAAGTCACAGGCGAAAACAGGTTTTCATAGAGATATATGGTTTTTCCATGTTCTAAACTGCTATGATATTTATGAGCGCATAAAAACTTTTTAAAATAGCTCTATTATTCCAAATTTAACGTTTTGCGTTTTTAATCTTTATAGGTTTTGATACAGTTTCGGCGGTGGCTGATCAAAGGCGGCACCTGTGCCCCCCCTCGCTGTTAAACAAATAAGAAAAAATAATTGGGCGTTTAACTGCAACTATAAATATTAATAACGCGATTTGATGCTAAATGGTTATGCGGGGTAACCATGAGATTCAGAAAGTCACGCAAGATTTTTTATCAAACAGTCAGTCAGTTAGATTTTATTTTTATTTAAATACTAACGTTTTTATCTTGTGTTACCTAATGTATCTACTGTTTAATGTTGGTTGTCAAAACAAAATTTATTTTTTAATTATCTATCGTTTAAGTTTAGTAAGACACTCTTCTTAAAAGTGTCCATGGGTAGTAGTGATCGCCTTCAATTAGGTGACCCGCTGCTTGTCCGTTTTGCCTACACTAGCATGAAAAAAAAACAAATATCATTGTGGTGTGCTGTGCACGGTGCTATCTAATACGCAAAATACATCTGAGTAATAATCAGAAATTCGTTTTTTTTCTGTATTTTGTCCCAATAATATCAGTTGTATGCTCAACCTACGAAACGCGGGATGCGCGCGTTAATTTTGACAACGCCGCCGCGCCAATTCGCCCTCCCCACGAAATCAATCAGCACGCCCTTTTTTCGTACCTGCTTGTTTAATCACCAATTTTTCATACCCGTTTGTTTTTAATCGTCGTATTTGCTTTTCTATCTATCCACCGCTTATTAAGATTTTATTCATAAGCTCACCTTTCTGCCAAATCGATTTTCACTCAACATTTTTTATCTACGTTTTTTAAGAGAAGAATGTTAATGTCGAGATCGCCTGCGATCCGATCTGATTGGCAAATGGCACATTATAAACAATGCGCCAAAACATGGCTTATGGGCAGCTGTTGCTGACCACAAGGACAAAATGCCAGATACTATCAGGTCATATTACAGCTAAGGACCCTCATATGGCGGAGAAAAAATATTGAAAAAAGTAAACCGCTGCGTGTTTGAGGAAGTTAGTGGATTTACGAGATGTTTGCACGGAGTCTAGTCAGTGTGAAGTGGCTTGTTTGGGTAAAGGATTTCGGCGTCTGTAATGTAATGTAATTTTTGTTGAGACTCAAAGGCGCGAAGCTTTGAGGCTTGCCGACGTCATATGTTTTTTTTTAATTCTTGAATAATACTTGATAATATTTTTTATTGCATTTTATCGGTAAGTTCTATCATACATATCCTACATTTGTAACGTTGTCATGTATTTTGCCTTTTTGAATGTGTTTTTTATTTCCGATAAAAAATTTTTTCGTAACCTGGTGCACATTTTTTGTCACAGTCGATATATTTCATCAAGACTTTTGGGCAGCGTGTCTAAAGTTGATTTTAAACGGCTTCTCAGCAGCCTGTCGCGACCACGGCTAGGACTGCACTTCGGTTATAATACGAATCTAATTTCGCCACCGCATTCGACCCCCGAACAATGCCCGTTTCTCTACGGCTTTTAAACTTCAATAGGATGGTATTTAGATAGTTTTTATGCACTGCACTGTTCTCTTATTTGCCTTTTGTGAGGTTGTGGGCGCGACAAAGCCGCAACAGGCCCCGCTGAGCGACGGACAGATTTTTTCAACGAAATTCGTATTTTATTTCGTTTATTGACGCTGTGTGTGCAAAAATGCGTTTTGAAGGTGAAAAAAATGTAATAGAAGATGCATCATGATAATATATCGTTTCGTATTATTCTGAGGTAGCTTTGTGGTGAATTCTATTGAATCGAATGGTCAGTATCGGAATTGCCAAACGTCCCGTACAGTAAAAAACTGTGATAAAATTGACAACCATCCTCAGAAAATATGCCGATATATTGTAAATTAAATGAAGTATGTTTGATTAACATCTGTCATCTATAAAAATCGTTCCGGTACGTAAAAAAATAAAATAGGTATAAAGTAGGATTTAAGTAAGGCCCACCAGCGTTTCATGAATCAAGTATCATGAATCATGAATCACGATGTTTATAGCTAGAGAGTGTTCTTCTCAGATGGCACTGATCGTTTGGCTCAACATGTATCTGATAATTATAAGGTCGACTGACCATAGATTTTACATAGTGTCTATCGCAGGTAAAAGAAAATCTAAGCAGTTACCTACTACTAACATACAATAACCACAAACCACTGTTGCTGGCAACTGGCAACTCTGAAAATACGCGTGAAATTTACCGTCGAGGCTTTCGCGGCCCTCTGCCGGCTGGCACAATCATTCCGGAACACGTGCAACTTCGCACAAAGCCAGTTTGCATTTCCGCTCGCCATGCACTTCCTTTACTCAGATTTTACTTTTTATTTCGCTTTTATTACTCCCTGGACGCTTTTGTCGAGCATTGTGAACAGGACATTCAGCCATATAACGCATCGTAGGTTTCGATTTCGTTAATGATATCGATTTTTATCGCGGTTGAAATCGAAAGGGAAGGAAATAATGAGCTGAGAAAAAGTAGGAGTGCGCGGGACAAAAGAACGTGGTTGATCGTCCGTTAATAGTAAGAGCAAGTTATGACGTCATGTATTGCTGTTGAAGTCAGGATATAGCGCTTGTATAAAAGAAAATTGACATTAAAATTAGGGAGCAAACAGTTTCAGCCAATGGTTCAAATTATTTTAAGCGATTTGTGTGGTCAATATGTTTTGGGAAGGCACCGGTACCGTCCAATTCTGCAAGATTTTATCGCGAGCATCAAGAACATATTCCACGTAAAATTTAACACCTCTAATCTTAGTGACCACTGTCACTTGTCAAGATAAGGATACGGAATGAGCCACCGATATTGACTTTTCTTGCAAAATTCTATTTGTACGGCTGGCGTCTAAAACAAAAAGTCAAAACACCATTATTCACCCACAAGAAACAATGCGGGTGAAAAAAAGAAAGTAGATCAGATTGTCTCTGAGTTTGGGTAAGGGATGATAAACAGTTTTTTTTTTACGAAAAGTTGCGAAACAAAATGACTCTACCAAACGATATTGGCTTTTGTCACGTTGGAAATAAGGACACATTTGTTGGACAGATTTGACGTACCTATTTTAGCTGTCTGGAATCACACGACGTGTGTCTATTGTGGTCAAGCTCTGATTATTTTTATCTTTTCATTATCTGTAATGGCGTCAAAACTTATGTCCGGTGCTCTGCGTGATACAGGAAGGCCCGGCGCCCACACAAGGTGATGTCTTATTTTCACAAATAAGGGTTGATGATATTGACAAATTGAGACATTTCTTTGTAAATATTGAATGTGTATGCGGGAGGTCTGTAATGCATCAAAAGTTTATTGCCAACTAACTTAAATTAGGCAAAAACTTCTGCTCTAATTCGTCTGCGTTTTGTCGTGTGTAAATTATTATTCGTGATCGGAAGCAATCTTTTCCGAATACGACTGCCCTTCCATTTTGTGGTTAGAAAGGTGTGACAAATACTGCCCCATACTTTATTATTCAATACATAATTCAATTTTGAAATTACTAACTTCCTCTTTATAAATAAGAGGATCACATACTCCTGGTTATTCAGTTAAAAAATCTTTAGATGTATTTATAGACAACTCAATAAATCATCATCATCATCATCATCATTTCAGCCATAGGTCGTCCACTGCTGAACATAGGCCTCTCCCAAAGATTTCCACCTCACCCGGTTGGAAGCGGCCTGCATAATAAATGGTGCCTAATAATTTTATTAAAAAGTTTGGGTCTAGCGGTGTTTGGGAAACGACTCCCTCATGAAGGGCAGGTTTTTTAACCACCGGGGCCTGCGAATCAGTCAGTAAAAAAACTTTGACTCAATAATTTTGCATACATTTGAATTTTTCTATCGTAATCTTTTTTGAAAGATTGAGAATTAATGAAAATTATTTCATTAATTCTTAATTATTTTACGTATAAAACTTGTTCTAGGGAGCTAATCAATCGTATCTTTTTCCACGGGGACGGGAATGCGTTAATTAATTGAGAGCATCCCGCGCTTTTGGCTAGTGGGTGAAACTACTGTTTGATGGCGCGCCTAAAGTAGACTCGAAGCTAGTCTACAATGGAATCCAAGCCTTAAACCAACGTTAACCAAGAAACTTTGGAAACTCAGCAGAAGACAACTTCGATACATTATCGGAGTGTTTACCGGGCACTTCGGGGTTAAACATCTCCTAGCAAAGATGGGCCTTAATGACAACACAGATTGTAGAATGTGCGGCGAAGAGGCTGAGACAATGAAACACCTATTGTGTGAATGTGATGCCCTCGCCGGAGTAAGAATGAAAATCCTCGGTTGTGGATACCCAGAACAGAACGTTTTCAAGGCACTGCCATTGCACTCCACTATCCGCTTTTTAGAAGGGGTGGAGGCTGCATTGGATTAAGTGGTAAAAGAGGGGTAATTACACAAAAGATCCCACAGGGTCGAAGTGTATCCGTAAGGACTCCACCAAAAAGATAAGATAAGACTGTCCGCTGGCTAAGCGTGAATTAAAAAAAAAACGTAAAAGTGCGAGTCGGGCTCTTACACCGAGGGTTCCGTACCGCCACACAGGTAATATTATATTTCAATTTTGAATTCAATTTCAAATCGAATAAGCGCGAGCCAACTCACACTTTACAATTTTTAAGTAATTTTTGTTTGTCTTCAGGGTTTGGCGGTACAAACAATAATCAACCCGCAACCCGCTATCTATTCTTGTTAAAGATACAGTCGTTTAAAGCTAGGACGGACGGACGGACAGCGGAGGCATATTACTAGGGTCAGGTACGAAAACCTAATTATATATTTAAGAGGTGAAATTGATAAGGCAACGAAAACGTTAGATAAAGGTTGAGGAATAAGGTTTTGATTTCAAAGACGACCTTTTCGATATTTTTTAAATATCCGTGACGTAGCAAAAGTACAATAATTCCTTTTTTATTAATTATGCAAAACAAAATAGATATATTTTAGTAGTAAGCAAAATATACAGTATTAAAGTTTGTTGATCATGATTTATGATATTCACAAAAAAAAAAACTTTAATTATGATTTAAGTTTTAATTTTGTTTTACTGTAGTTTGTATATACGAATAAAGAGAACCAGGTTTAATTATAAATATCTTGAAATGTCCCACAGCCGGGCGAACCTCCTTATAATAATCACGTATAAATCAACCACTATTTTTAAACGCTTGAAACAATCTTAAGGACAGCCAATACGGTAAGTAATCACACTTACCTAGGTAATTGTCTTGTCT
Organism: Acleris sparsana; assembly: GCA_923062465.1. Lineage (NCBI taxonomy): Eukaryota > Metazoa > Arthropoda > Insecta > Lepidoptera > Tortricidae > Acleris > Acleris sparsana. The sequence continues at coordinate 6,858,359 of OV281289.1, forward strand.
CATACATTCTTAAAACCCAATGCATTTTCATACACGTACTATAAAGATAAACTTCAATGCAAAATTACTTTCGCAGGTAACAAAATATTACTTTAGTAAAATTAAATGCAGTTTCGTTAACAATGCTGCCACTTGCTTCATACCAGATAGATCACTCTGTTTTACGAGTATCGTATGAAGCTTAGTAATTTTTTTCGAATCTGCTTTTGTGTGAAGGTTGACATAATACGAGTACATTACAATTCTGTGTTACCTTAAAGAAGACAAAACTTTAGCTACGTTATTTATATGGACTGATATGAATGACAATGCGATGATATATTTGGCAATGCGATGATATACAGGCATTTGTTTTGCTTACAGGGAGGCTCCATCCCTTAGATCATACTTTACGTGTTTTTGTTGAATAAATAATTTTGAAATTTGAAATTTGAATTTTTTAAATATATCAAAACTAACGATGCTTTTAAAAATGCTACGTTTTTACGGTAGATTTTCCAAAGATTACTCTTATGGTGCTTGCGATTATGTGCCCATCAATGAATCTATTTACAGAAACGAATCAGTTAGCTTAAATCGAACAAGTTTAGATACCTTGTCGATGTAAATGAGCGTATAGTAGTACAAGGAGGCGTGGCGTAGGAGGAAACGTTTGTATAACTTGATTTTGTGTGTTTGTAGATGGCTACAGCAGATTTGAACGGTAGAAACACTATTCTAGCGGGTTTGGTTACGTCTTTCCACTATAAGTAAAAACTTACGTAAAACCCATCTTGCATGTAGTTGTATACAAAACAAACATGACAATTACGTCAAATTTCAAATTGAGAATGTCGAACGGTCTGCACAGTGGGGTTATTGTGACGTATCTGTATAATTGGATTTACGCTGTGTGAAAAGGAGAGAGTGATGCAACGGCTATAGCTCCGTCCTTTACGCTCACCGTAAAATGAACTGCATAGCTATATCATAATAACCCCCCTGATGTGATACAACAACATGGAAGAGGGACTTTACTTATGTTTTTTCTTACACCGTTTTGAATATGTACACTGGACCGCAAAACTAAGTATCACACTTGTAAAAAACGGGTCATACAAAGTGTGATACTTAGTTTTGCGGCCCAGGATAGTTTAAGTAGATTTTGCTTGCGTCCACGCAGGATTTATTTTGTACTAACTCTTGGTTAGGGAAAACATGGAAGCCATGTGTCCATCTCCTGGCTAAGCTGAAAGTGCACTGTTCAACTTCTCAAGCTTCATGAAGATGGAACAAACAAAGAAAGAACTTTATTTTTAAAATATTAGTAGGAATGCATCTTTTTTCTATCTACTTCTTCCTACTGTTAATAATAAATAAGTTATGAAATTAGTTGGTAGTAACAACACAATTTATCAACGTTGTTACAATTTAGACGACGGCTGATAAATAGTTTTGGAAGAAAAATACGTGATGGGCCGACCCCAAATGGTTGCGATATGATGAGGATTGCGGTGAACCTTCTTACAATTGATTTAGTTCATTTACAATCAAATTACGTATGCCCGTGTTACGTACTAACTTCACAAACTAGTCCGTAAGCTACGAGTACAATCTCCGTCCCGAGATCGATATCTCAGCGGATACCGCGCATAAGTAGCATGTTATACCGTAACCAGGCTTGTGTAAAATTGACTCTCAGAGTTATAGCAAAGGATGTAAAAGATACGGCCGATACGTCTTATTTCGCTAAGCGGATGGGGAAATAACTATCGCTAATCGATACTGAGATCTAATTCATCGATCTTGTTAGTAAGTTTTAATTAGATTAATCAATAATAGTTAAGTATATAGTTTACCGGTTATATGTGAGTGATATGGTGTTTTTTTTGCAAATATAAAAACGAATAGAGTCAATTTTAAAGTATTATTTTTGCTGATCTTTATCGAGTTATAATCATTAGTATTATCTCACGGCCAAGCAAGATTTCGGTATAAACTCGTTTCTGTTTTTGGCAAATAAAACCCAGTAGCAGCAGTTGTGCTAAACGAACTTAAAATAAAGCTGCTGTTCGAGTCGAGTCTAGCACTCAGAGTTAGTTGATGGCGATTAATGTCCGCGGATAGATAAAACTTACTTCAGATTATTTGATTATTTTTGTATAAAGTAAGCCTTATCTGTCCCCCGTTTGAATATAGGAACCCGACATAGGTCGTTCCTCTGTGAATATTTTTTTAATACACAAGTTTGAAAATGGAACGCGTTAATTTTCTCTAAAAAGTCTATGAGTACGGCAGTGAAGCCATTATCACGTGACGCGTTACTAGTCTTAATTGCTTCTTTCACCGATACGCCTTAAGGCTACCTGTGACATCGCATGAAACGCACACTTACCCATCATAGATCACACAACACCCCAGCTCAAAACAAAACCGCCTCAACTTTGATACAATTAAAGACTACAGAAAGTGCACGTCATTACTTTGTAAGTACGTAATGCGTGTAATCAGGCCCTGATTGGTTTGAATTAATCGCGGCGCATGCGTGACTACCACCACTTGGATCATTGTTCATGCCGGCCTTTATGAGAAATCGTCCGGGAGCTTACACTGAATTAAAAGTAATGATGCAATTAAAGCCCATATCGCTCACGTTAAAAATTATAAAAATTAATAACTAACTCGGATCCGTTTCAATATAAAGCTATAAAACTTGAAGTCAGTGTAATCATTATCTAAACGCCATTTAATAGTAGTAAACTCTGTATTCTGTTTTGTGTTGCTATAAATCCATTAAAACTAATAGGTGTAGGTGGCAGTAGCTGCGATTCGTCACCGTCATTAGATCGATCTTGGGAGCCACTTGCTTCACTCTCTGGACCACCGGAATGTGTTCATCTAATGTTTCAATTGCTCTTTCATCGTCGAATTATTCTCAAAAAAACCGTATAATTAATTTTAAAGCTCTATAGGCAATTCAGTCGATGCAGCCAACGTGTTTTGTAGAATTAGTTATGAATCGATTGTTCATTATAAGTAATATATCTGTTTGCAGCTTACTAGTAGGTACAAACTTACAATTATACGTCACTAACTTAATTTTGGAAATCACTTCAACGTGGAAATCGCTTCAAGTGAGATCTTATTTTCCGCTAATTTCACGTTGCTACTATATTATTATGGGAAATGATGACCTTTTTATAAATTTGTGTTGTTATAGTTACTTATCTATCTGCTTTAATTCTTAATTTTTCTCGCATCGTTATTAATAACAACAAAAAAGTTAACAATTAAAGCTCAGATAGCATGCGCATTAGTGCAGCCGTTTGAAAAGGTTCTGATAACGTTTATCTCTCGCTTAATATCAAGCGAGTTAATCAACTTATCAACTAAATCATTCGAATAATCTTAATCGCGGTGATCGTATCAACAGAGCTACTACGATATTCTTATGGGACTTAGCTGTAAGAGACAGAACCATGCGGTGGTATTCTGTAACGTAACAAGGGATCAATAGCTAGTAAAAATCCAATTGAACATTATGGTAGCTCGCTCGCGCATAAAACAATGTCATAATGCAGTCGAATACCATTTTTAAAAGCATATTTATTTCCTCCCCCTACAATCCTTTCCTGCTTATTTCTAATTTTTATGTACATCTTTTAAGGGAACCACATTCCTGAAGTGAACGTTGTGGGGTCAGCTGTGATTGCAAGCTGTAATGTAATCTCCATTTACATTTTCGACACCGGTTTACTATTGAATATAACGTTGTTGTTCCGACAGAGAATAAGTTAGCAGGTCGTTCGATTGGTTCCGTGGCCTCCGCTAGCTTTGATTGTTCAATTCGTTATGCGACTACCGGCCATTAGCTACCGCTACCGCTTCTGATTACTTCTACACCTCATTCGCTATGGTTTCAATCTAGCTGACACTATCGGCTTAACGACAATTATAACCATTAACATTGGTCACGAGTCATTTAATAATTAAGATGTTAGACCAGTTGTTAGGTTCATCTTAAAGTTGTGATGTATAAGGTTAATCCTAATTGTATCGATTCATCTGTAATCGTAAGTAATGTCTTTCACTTTCACTAAATATTGTATTATTTAATACTTGTTTAGCAACTGAATCTAGCGATTATAAAAGTAGTAAGCTTTCTGCCCACCGGTTATTAGCCACAGTAGAATGGTACAGGTTTTGAAAATGATACAACGGCGTCGGCAACTCTATAATAAGATAAAAACTGCATTGCAAACGCTTTTATACAGCTTCAGATGATGTTTAATCGCGCATCAACACCGGAACTACGCTGCTACCCGTTTTGTTTCTAACCCCTAATTACCGTACCGACTTATAAAACCTCACGCTACCAAAAACCCCGGTGGTCCAACCTTCCAACCCAATGGATGGAATTATTCATCGAACTTTTATTTTAAATGGAATGTTTCCCCAAAATTTAAAACAAGACATTATCAGACAGTTCCTTGTTATTAAGGTTAAACTTTTGCAATGACTCGATGACTGTACTTGAACTTGATGATATAATCATATGCTCAATATGGTTCACAAAAAGGGCAATGGTCGCGGTAATGATGATACGTCTCACTTCAATGACAGTGACTCGTGCCGTACCGTAATCTTGACTTATTCAATGAAACGGAAAATTGTCGAGAAAATTAGTGCGGTTAAAATTATCCATGGGGTCAGGTAGTTGTATAGCAGTTTTAGGAACTCAAATGGCAATGACTTCATCGCAATTCTTTGTAGTGCTTATGATTTCTATTATAATGCGGTTTTAGCCAGAACTCTAGTGAAGCATTGAGGCTTGAAATTAGAAATAGCATTTCGGAGAATGTGTTATCTTACCTATGTGTCTTACCACTATAGTTCTCCAAATTCCGTGAGAAAACCTCATATTAGGGATTAATGGCGACAACATTATCTTAGTCGAAAAAAGTAATAAATGACGGTGTACCCGAAATATAGATTTACTAAATATTCTCAACGTTATCTGTACAATTATTTAAAAAGCGCCTTTTATCAGATTTAAAGTCCAACAAGACATTTATAAATTGAAATGAGTTGACCAAGTAGCTATGATGGGGCGCTACCTTTTAAAACTAGCTTTAACAAATTACTTTGGGACAGATATTTTTGTAATGTTACATGTTTGTGAATGGTTTTATCTTCCGTGATCAATTTATCGGCTAGTTAGAGACGGATAAATGAGGTTCGATTGCTCTATGATTATAACCCTATTTATAAAGATAGTAGTTTTGATTAGTTTTGTTCAACTGTCATGTTATATTTCATCATTTAGGCTTTGATGCGAGGCCGCGATATGGGAGTAGCTGAGGTTATTGGTACGCATTACACATCGTTCGTTTCATGTGATCAGTTGATTGCGGAAACGCTTCTCGCGCTGAGATTACCGCGTATCTGATGTATTCTGCTTTATAATCGAGCATTTCATCGCGCGCAGGGCCTGACTTCTGGGCGGCGTTACCCGTAATGAATGCCCACCGCCACGTTAGCGCGCACTGTACATTTAAGTACCGTAGCACCGTGAAATTGCGCTCGATACCAGTACAATATTAGCAAAATTTGATTCATACGTTAATTTGGCTAATAACCGTATAGGGGGGAAATTAAGGTATCGATTACGAGTTGTTTAGCTATAAGCGTGTATGACAGGATCGCAGCCTGAGCTAATTGGGAACGATTCCACCTAAATTACGACTGTTCAGAAACCGTGTGTATGTTTGCAGCGTGTTTGTACTCGTATTTTGAATGATGGCACGTCGTTTTGTACAATTTATTGTCCATACGTCGTTGCGAAGTAATCCATGACACTATTCGTTGCATAATGACGGGCTGGATCTCGGTGGTGGAGCCGCGGTGACAGCGCCGGACCACCGGCGGTGAGATGGTTTTTTGAACCTTCATTAGAGAAACAACGACATGTTACCTGCGACTTCGACGATTTCCCTTACAATTGAAACAGGAATGAGGAAGAGTTTAGAATGAATGCTTAATTGGGTGCCAGTTACACCGGCCTAAATCATGACATATCTGAATGTTAAGCTTATTAACGCTCTCAATCACGATGCGCTGTCGTTTCATAATAACCGAATCATCTTTGGATATCATTATCAAGCGCCTCGACAGCTGTCGAGCTCATACGCGCCGATAAAGCTAAGCTCAAAGAATATATTGAACTCAAATATAATCTGGATCGTATTATGAGAGGTCAGTTCAATATTGTGTGCACTGACAACGAGGCGACGTAATTTCTTCCGTTTATAGATAAGTCATAATATTGACTGTCTCCCGCACCTGGCTAGGTCAGTGAACTGGATTGTATGCAATTGAGTTTCCATTTTTGAATGCGTCCTTTTTGGGAAATTATCAAAATTGGGAAAGTATAAAGACGTCGGCGTTGAATTCCGGGACAGGCCCGCGATAATCGCTCGAGCATTATAACATTTGGAGTTGTATAAGGCTTTATTGGAACAAGTATAAATGATGGCGGGTTGTCGAGGCTCGATATATCACTGGTGGTGGTGGGGCACGTTTTTGTGTGGTGGTTCGACGACGATTTTTATGTGGTTTAATTCGATCGAGCCGGTGGCGGTATCGGGCTAATTATTTGAATAGCGCGACACGACGCCGCTTTGACCGATGCCGATGATGTCGGAATAAGGCGAGGATAGGAGACTGCTTTTTTCTCTATATCTGTTAATAAATAATGCATGCTGCTATGCACGCTTTGTTTGTAATGTTAAACAATGAAACATTTTTAAATTGTAATTTCAAGTGAATTATTAAAAATTGCGAGCTTTGAAAAACATGTTTTTTTATTTTAACTCTACGTCATTTTTAAAATGAAATTTAAACGTTTACGAACGACATTTAAACCTTTTAAAATACCATTTTATTATTTATGAAATTAAAATGTTATGTGGCCTCTCTACAGATTTATAAACGAATTGTAATTTAAAGCTTCTTTTGCAAGCATGCACAGGAACATAAAAATGATACACAATTATTACGATCTGATATAATGGGTTCATTATTATTTAAATGTGTACACTTTGACGCATACTTGTACTCTTTTTTGAACCAACGGTTTTTTAAAAAGGGAATGAGGAATTTAGGAACCTGCCAGAGAGACAATTAAATCAATAGTTTAAAGGGTGTCCCGAAAACCTACCGCGTCATGTGTCGGCAACCTTCGCAACATAATTGTTATTTTTAAGGAATTTAGGTAGAGTTATTCAAGTTATTTTAGAGGCTACCTGCTACCGAGTTCCAATTCATTACGAGCCATTAATGAGGTTTTATTGCGGGTTGACAATTTATGATATTGCCGTCCCCGTCTAGAGTGTTATTCTGTTGCGCAGTAGTTATCTCGATCGAGCTGGCTTAACTTGATCCCTTCATGCTCTTGGAACGCGCGGTGATTCGTGTCTCCAATGCTGGTTCGGTCTCAAGCGGATTTACTTTTATCAAGTAAGGGAATAAACACTGACTAATTGAATAGTTAATAAATAGCTTATTGAAGGCTTAAACTGAGCTTTGGCAATTTGCGCAGCATTTAACATTCTTAAAAAGCATTGTTCATATAGTAATGGAAAGAATTTGGAACGATTATTGTCAGTTAAAGGTGGCATTGGACAGTGAAGATAATTGTCCGCTTTTACGGACCTGAGTCCAGTTTTAAAATTTAATTTGCACTTCATTTTTACGTTGTTGTAACAGTTTGTGAAATAAATACGTTTGAAGATGTATATTTTATATTTCTTAAAGTTGACGGTTGGTTCTTGTTGGATAGCCTACCTATATTTAACACCAGCTAAACTATACTGGACCGCAAAACCAACTATCACACTTTATAGACATGTTCTTTAAAAGTTTGATACTCAGTTTTGCGGTCCAGTGTATATGACTTTAAAGTAAAACTATTTGATTGTACTTCGTAATTTTGACTCGCGGTAAGAGTATATAAATCTTCGAGTAAACCTTTTTTTAATGTCGCTCCCGTTTCAACCCGCTCGGTTTCGATTTCTCTCAAAACCAGTGCCTTACTTGCACTTGAACTTGTTCGATATTCAAAAATAGCATCGCATGCGTCTGCGCAGATTTGGGTCACATGCTTATTGGCAGCAACTTTACACTTGCGGCCAAGGACAGGTTCGGTAGACTTCATGTTACCCACTAAATTGGGCGGTCGTACCAAACAAATGTACTTTTATTGCGCACGGCGTGTACATAACAAAAGAAACAAAGGGCGGTCGCTATAGAACTTTCAATTGGTACCGATATATTTTGCCTTTGTTTTTGCTTGCCATATATACAACGTGTTACCAAATACCCCGTAAAAAATGTATAGGAAATGTGAAAATGAAGACATTAGACGGGAATGGGCATTATGTTGTAAATTTTCCTAAGGTAAGATTAAGTAGGTATAAATCAGTAAATTGTTTAACAAACATTTTTTTTTACTAAATAAAAGTAGGTAAATAATAAGTGATAAAATAAAAGTGAAAAAAAGAAAGAACGAAGGAGTTTAATATTTAAGCGATACCCTTTATGAAAAAAAGTTCACCTGAAACGAAGACTTTCCTGCTTTCAGTTTAATTTTGGTAGTTAAGTAGGTATGTCAGATAGGCAAGAAAAACGTACAGTAGGTAAATAGTTTTTATCCTAAGTCAATTGTGAAGATTTTGTATTTTTTGATACATTGATAAAATGTGACATACGAGTAAAACGTATTACTTACTTGGAGTTGATAGAAATGCTTATTTTTTGATGATGCCAGTCTTGTATTAACTTACTATTACCTGCGACTTCACGTAAAACTCGTTTCTCAATTTTCCATAGGGTATCAAATATTACGGAATGAAAAGTATCTGGGTCTTCTCATAGTCTTTGATAGATAGATTTCGATGCCGAATGTTTATTAAATTCAATGATTGCAACTAGTAATAAATAATAGTTATTATGCAAAAGCATTAACAAAGAGGAAAATGGCTGGAGCCCGAAGTTCATTCAGAACAAGGACCTCCTTAATATCAGGAAACTAAGGGCCATCTTTTTATCGCCCATCTTTCATCTTATGACTCGTTAGGAGTCTTTTATTAGGCGACTGATAACGTGGACGCGGAAATGATTTGTATTTTCTTTACTATCCCCAAAACAGACTAATTAAATACATTAAATAATCAAGGACATCAAGATTTAAAAAAAAAAACAATAAGTCAACATTTAAAAATGAAGCTTTTGTTCTGAACAATCGCCGAGTGACCGGCAGCTGAAGCGCGCGTCGGTCGCGTGCCGTAAACGCACGAGCGCGCCCGAACGCGCCCGAGCGCGCACGAGTCGCTGCGCTCGCGCCGATTGAAAGCGCCGCCGCGCCAATTGCTTCAGGAAAACTTGCTGATAAAACATTATTATAGGATTATAACGCAAACAAAAAAAAACAAATATAATTGTGTACGATATGTATGTATCTGCATATTAAATTTAGAACCAATGGCCCAAAACTAAGTTGCTTTATTCATAGGCATTTACACATAGGAAAAACCTGTTTCAGTATGAGATATAATACAGTTTCTAAAACAGGACAAAACTAATTATTTCGACTGGATAGATGGTTCCAATAATCTATTTATTAATTCATTATTCATTGCCAGCCGCTAACCGCCGGACAAACCTCATTTTCATGCTATTTCTGTCGCATCCTAATCGCATCTAGGTCTTATTACTAAGTTGATAGCAAATAGTAAAACAACGACGCCAACGAAACCAGTTGCTAGTAGCTGTACAGACAACATAATGAGGCGCAATTTCGTTGCAAACGGATGCAACGCCGCGTAGTAACCGACAATTAATATAAAGGGAATTAATGAGAAGAACGGAGGCCGACAAAACGTTTCGCGAATGTCCACAGGTGTGTTCACGTCCTTCCGTCGCATCTAGTCGATCCCGTTCCATAGAGCAACTACAACTTCAGACAATTAATATCCCCGACGGAAATATCCACCCATAATGGCACAAGCTTCCCCTCCATTATCAAAAATTACTATTGCAATTTGGTTTCGATGGGCGGGCCGCAGAACGTGATCGCCTTGCTTTGCAGATTGTCTTTTACAAATTAAATGCAGCAGCGAGTATGTTTAGGTCGCCCCATTTTGGAATTCGCGTATGTTATTCTTTCTTTTGCAAATGTAATTTGAGTGGAGGCACGTGTAGAAAAAGTACCTTTTGTTATTTTAATTTTTCAACCTCCGGTGCTTATGTATTATTAATGTCTATTTTTACTTGATCGCGTACCTACTGCGTACTACACTACGGTAGATTTTGTAATATTAAATTCTCCTTTTAAAGTGTCTGTAATTTATCGGAACAATATGAGATTCTAGCGTTGTAATTATCAAAGGTACTACTAACTAGTTGTCCTAGTTCTGATAGGAAGATGTAAAGACTAAGAAACTAAAGAGATAGATTCTGGTCGGTTGAAGACAGCAGTTCTTTCGTGAAATATGATAAAGGCAAATTTGCTTAGTTTATGTCCATTTCTTCACTTGTAGATAATAAAGAGCCAGTTGATGAAGAATAGAAATAATTTACCTATGCTTTTTCCCACAAAACGTCAGCGATATTAACTATATCTTCGGAGTTTGACTATAAAAGCTTCATGAAACCACGATGAACCATGATTGTACTGCTTCAGCGTGTTTTATTAATAAGCACGTATACTCGTACACCTAATCATCTTTATTTATAATCTTAATTTATTAATGTGTTTCTATAAATATACGTTTAATACATTCATATTTCTATTTTTGTAGCGCATTTACCTCGTCTCCACTGACCAGGATGCAGAGTACATTTTTTTTATACGTCCTTCACCTATAAATGGGTGCGTAGTCTCGGTTTCGTTTCAAATTACCCACAGCACAGGTATTTTAATACCGTTAAATATTTATTAATTAGAATCCCTTGATCCCTTCCCGATTTGGGTATTGTTATCATTTAACTCAAGCCACACTATGCATCGCCGTAGCCAGTGGAATAGCTAGTCTTAAAAATAAATTTAAGTATATTTTTATTCGTTATCTTTTATCGATGTGAGAAACCTGTTGACCAATATCATGAACCTGTCATCAGCTGGGAGCTTATGTTTTATTTGGTCTGTTAACTTACTTGATTTTCTCTGCCGACAATGATCTAGAGATTCTATTCTCTTACCGGTGCAACTAGGATAACCTGGTCACTACACTACCAAGTTGAAGACTCATTGTCATGGGGAACAGATTAAGCAGGTAAAGTTCTGAGTTTAGAAAATTATTTAAGCCTAAATTTAAAAAAAACGCTCTTAGCATTTAAACTATATTAATCTGTAGGTATAATATGTATCTCCCGCTCGTTGAATGTGAAAAGGTTACCCCCTAATTCATTAACACACAATTCTCAGTCCCTTTCTGCCATATTCAAGTGTCATAATGACAGATAACGACATAGCATATTCCAAGCACACTTTAGCTACTGCACGTTTATGAATAAGAGGGTTTAATGATTATCAAAATTTCTAAAAATCCTTAAAGTTAAAATAGGTTGCGGCTAGTAAAGGAATGCAAATAAATATGCGCAGTATTATTCATAATTTATTTTGTCACAGAAACAACCATACCGGTTAATAACTGGTGGTTTCTTTGTATGTACAAACAGCGTACAACTTAAAATATTAGGAATCTCTCTTAGGGTACTAAGTCTATTAATGCGAGAAGTCTTTTTCTCAATATTTTATTCTGTGGGCTTTTTTGTTTCCACTGTCTTTTGTAATCTAGGCAATCTACAACGTAGGTATACCAAATAACATAGGCGAGATCCTTAAAATATCTGTACAATAAAAACTATGCTTATAACAAATGACTAGGTAACAGTAATAATACTTAACAAAACTAAATCTTACTGGAAGTAAAGTAACTATTCAAGGCTAAACTAAGGCACAGCGATCACTTATACAATATAACTAAATGCTTTATGTGGAACAAATGATCGGTTCAGTCTTGCAGTGCTATTTCATCGAGGTATGAAAAGCAAGCATTCGGGCGGCGCGCCAGCCGCGGAATGCATCGATGGGGTCGTTATAGTCCACCATTATCCCCTCTCATTAGGAATATACTGATTGCGCTTAATTAGAGGTTCTCTCGAGTCCCTCGCGCTCCGGCGTTCGGGTCCTCTTCAAGCGAATACTCGTTTTTTCACAATCACTGAGCCGCTCAACGGCTTTACTTGATCACCGTAATGCACGGATCCTGGGAAAAACAAAAAAACAACGTTATTAATATGCCTTCGATTTGAATTCATTGCTTTTGAAATAGTTCAGAGCTTTGACAATGTAATGTTCCATTGAAGTTAGTTCCCGTTATTGGCTACCTTGTGACGTACAATTCCCATGAACACTGAACTGGTATCAACAGATGTTTGCTCAGAGCTTAGCAAATATTGTAACACGTGTGTGTGCCTCGCTCGCCGCCCTTCTATTTCCTCTTGAGATTTCGTCTTCCGGCGCTATAAATTAATTCTCGGTGAAGCGAAGCTCAACAGGTTTTTTGCTGGCCAATTTTACAAATTTGAGATACGGCGCTACCGTTGCCAAGTCCATCTAGCTAAGACGTGCCATATGGCTTCATTTTTTTTTGTCTCATCGATGACCGGATGCAACATATTGAAATGAGAGGGAAAATAATTAAGAACCTGCCGTCACTTAAGTGAAATTAGCCTAGCCTTGCCCGCCTATTATGAAAACAACACACTTTTTATGATCAATTTTCTCACTACATGCGGGGTGAACCACAAGATTGTTAGAAGTAATTGCTCTTCGGCTTTCGAGCAAAATAGGACGGCAGAATGCGGGTCCCTTCTACTAACGAAACCTGATTTTGCAGGATAGATATTTTACTATGATAATAAAAAACGTCTACCTAGCCACTAAGCTTTTATAAAACGACATATTTCAAGATTCGCCATTGTCGGGGACGGTTCCTTTGTGTCGTCCTAATTTAACAATGAGACCCACCTACACATAGATAAAGTCTATCCGACGGTTCAATGCGCAGTCATAATAGGAAGTATATGTTTACTTTTTTTGCTGAAAGGACGAAACCCGTGAATCTCCATTTAAATTGTGCAACATAAAAGGCGCAGCAGGGTCGATCCAGTAGGTAACCGTGACTAACGGATCAGCGGAGAAAAAAAGCCAATCCCTAAAACGTATTGAAATAGGCAAGGTACCTGATTCCCTTTTTTTTGCGAACTTGGAACCTTGTAAATTCTTATTTGATTTAACTACCATAACTGGCGAAGATTTTTACCTTGGAAGCACCTGATATAATAAAGCTCGAGACCTTGAATTTGATAAAGACGAGTAAGCACCGAATACTGACACTGTAAATACATGACGGTTTTTTTTCTTTTAATCACATTTTATCAACACACGTCGTCGCGTCAATGTAAACACAAGTGATAAGAAATTATCAAAGCTCTGAAGTTAATGTAAACATATTTTAAGAATTCATTCATAAATTGTTGTTGACAAGAAGATTATCGCATCCTTATATGGGATGTTAAATTTGAGTAAAGTTTAAAGTGGAATAGCATCAGAAGAGATAAAACTCACCTCTTATCACTGTTGTTGCCACCATGATATGACATCAAGTAGTTCTTCATCTTCGGGGCTCATGGGTTCGTAGTTGTCGTAGGCGTCATGACAGTTGGGGCCCGCCGAGCTCTCGGAGACCAGGGAGGGCGCTGGCGAGTGGGACTCCTCAGAGGATGGCGGCGTCTGCGCCCCGCTGCTTGACAACCCAAAACCAATTTGCATTTCAGAACATCCTTCTTCACCATCTTCGAGCAATCGCTTTAAACTTTTGATGTACTCAACCGCCAGCCTCAGCGTATCAACTTTACTCAATTTCCGTGAAGATCCCCTCCCTCCAGCAATAGCAGCCGAGACAGCTGACGGTATGTGTTGACGGAGCGCCGCAAATCCATTGTTGACTTGCTTCACTCTGTTCCGTTCTCGTGCGTTCCTCCGAGCCACTGACGCAGGCTGGGACGGGAACTGCTGATGAAGATACGACTTTTTTTTGCATCGCCCGGGATCGACGGGAGCCGGTGCTAGTCTCCGGGGAGCGGCGGACTGCAGTTGCGTCAGCTTCTGGTTGACGCCGAGATTTTGGTAAGTGTGAATCGCCGCCATGGGCATCGCGTGTGTGGATCGTGTGGTGTAGCGGGTGCGACGGCGCGTGTGTGCGGCGCGGAGGTTGCCGGTGGATTGGCGGAGGCGGCGCGCACCCCCGACGCTAAGTAGCGCGCGCGCGGCCGGCGGTGGGGCGCGTGCCCGGCGCGCGCGCCGCACGGGCCGCCAACCTCCCCCCCGCCCTGCTACTTGTTGCGCTCTGATCAAAATACGCCGGCGCTTATTATGCCATAGAGCGGGCAGTAAGCTCGCGCCGCTATTGTTGCACATCGTTGCGCATAATTATCCTGTCCATTACCTTGTTCGGAAGACAAGATCTTCTCGTATCATCTATTTAGAGGCCAAAGAATAGGCCAGATCGGCGACGATATTGTATTATTAATGCCTTAGAGGTTTTGTTTTATTAATAGGTTGCGCGAGGTTTTTGCGACAATGGTTTAGTGCGCAAAAAACTATAATTGCCTTCATCATAACCCACCTCCTCCTCGTTCATTTTATTCGCCACCGGGCCGTAATCGGCATGTCTTCGGTCTAGGTGACAGGTGCGCGGGCAACATCCCTGCACCTAGGCCCTACAAATTGCCAATCACGTTTTAGTTTGAGGGCAATTATTAATTAATAATTGTGTTAATGCGGTACAAAATCTGCTTAACATGATCTTTTAAAGGCTACATAAAACCTAAATGGTATATTCACTGTCTCACTGATCACCTACATACCTAAGTACATTTTCACAAATTACTTTGCGTTGGAATTTGTGGGATTACCCACTTTTACAGCATATTTACATGTTATCGAGACCCTGTCAGATACAAGTACCGTGGTCTGCAAGATGCTGAGTATGGGGAGCCTACCTTGCATATCTAGTTCAAAAGTGACACTTGTTGCACGGTAG
Organism: Acleris sparsana; assembly: GCA_923062465.1. NCBI lineage: Eukaryota > Metazoa > Arthropoda > Insecta > Lepidoptera > Tortricidae > Acleris > Acleris sparsana. The sequence continues at coordinate 6,873,508 of OV281289.1, forward strand.
CACGTGTATAATTGGTTAACTTCCCATGTCTGCGGGTATATTCGGCTAAATATACCGCTGCGGGTGTGTGTGTCGGCGGCAGAAGGGCAGGTGCGCGTGAGCGTGACACTCGACTGAGCTCGCGCCGAATTGTCAATCACGTCTAACTGTACCGACGCTTACTATTTTTCAGAAGGTAACTAATCTAAAGATTATCGAATTAACGACACATTATCGTAGTTTGTTGTAAATGAAGCTTTGACAAAAAAACTTGCGGACAGGTAATTAGAGCCTTAATTATTTCAAAATTTCATAGTCTTAATTACAGGCCCGCGCTAGACTATTTTATATACCTATCTGTATGTATGCAATCATTTTAAAGGAGATCAAATTCTTACAAGATTAAACCTTGATTTTTGATTTGGTTCTCCGGTCACTGGAAATGATTGATTTTTCAACAGAACCGAAATTATCAAACGGGGCTAACGTTGAAAGTAATGTTCAGCTCCCATCAAACTTTAAGAATCATATTTATGATAATGGCATGATGTATGATAATAAGGATGTAGGTACTTACTTATCCTTTGCAATACATTTAGTTTTCTTTTTTTTTTTATTAGTCATAAACCTAAATCTTATTAATATTTCTAACATAAATAAACATACTTTGTTGAAAGTTTTTGCAAAATTATTTGATGAGTCTTTCCTTACAATTAATATTTAGTTAAAATGTTCCAATACCATTTTATATAAATAAATACAAGACTTTCCGTTTATTACATCGGTATAAATATTAAAGACAAGTACATCATTAGATACATAATTATATTTCTACAGTAAAACTTATGGTATTTTCTACAGGGTGGAAGGGAACGGGCGACCTTCCTGGAACTATAGCGTTAATTAAGAGGCACACAGTCGGTTTGTGATGGTTATAATCATGAATTAACTAATGATTAAAAAATCGAAATTGACTCATTTTTCATTGTGGTGACAACCCTGTTACACCTACCTATTACGACTTGACTATGAAAACACAGAAACTACGCTTATTTCCGAACGTTGACGTTGCCGTAGTGATAAAGTGATAACTTAATGATGCATAGACGTCAAATAATCCATAAACAAAACGACATGAAAATGAGTTGTATTATTTACACAATTTATTAACCATTAGTTTACACATTATCAAGTTGTTATAAAAATCTAACACTACGTCTACAAAAATCTTACATTACCCTCACATTCGGTGTTCTAATGTCCCTCCGTGGCTATTATACACGCTGCAGCCCGTGCCCGAGTATGTCAGAGCACCCTTGACAAAATATGCTCTTCATCATTTTTTCTCCGCAGATCGTTAAAGGCATCAGTTATTCGTCGTATATCGTCCGCAGTTTTGTACTCACTATCTTTTACAGAGCCCCGCAAGAAGAAATCTTGACACGTGAGATCCGGGCTTCTTGGTGGCCAACGCTGCGGCCCAAACCGGCTTATCCAGCGATCCCCAAACTCATTCTTTAATTTCATTCGTACTTCGTGTACAGAATGAGTTGGTGCACCATCTTATTGGAACCAAGTGACTCGTCTTTCAGCCAGTGGTAATTCGTCAAGATAACTGTCTAACTCGGTGTACAAAAGAGATATGTATCCGTCTCTGTTTAGAGTTGAAGGCAGAAACACAGGTCCAATGATAGTTTCTCCGTGAATCGCCGCCCAGACGTTAATAGACCAACGATACTGGTGACCTGAGAGTCGATAAGCGAAAGGATCCTCCTCGGCATACACATGTTTGTTTCGTCTATTCCATATTCCGTTCCATAAAATCTCGATACTTTTTTTTGTAATAGCCATCGGCAGTAGGCTTCGCGGATAGGGCAGTCCCGAGGGAGTAGAGCTTGAACCCTCTGCATTTTGTAAGGGTGTAGACTGGCACGTTTGAGAATTGTAAGTACTGCAGTATGGGTCATTCTAAAATGTCGACCCACTACTTTTGAACTCGCTCTCGGATGTCTTCTAAAATAACGCAGCACCCTTTCTTCAAGACGAGCCGCAATTCGAACAACGCCTCCTCCACGTTGGTTGTTCTGGGCTGTTTCTGGTACAACGGGCTGGTTGTTGGCGATACGATCCAAAGCCCTTAAAATTGTCCTAGACCAGTTGGATGTGATGGAGGATATGTTTCTCGGTATCGATGCAAAGCTTCAGCCGCGTTATTATTGCACGTCACGTACAATAAAAGCAAATTCAAATAACCACGAATATCTAGCAAAGGCATTTTTATTTGAAGAATGACATAGGTAAATTAAATGACATTTTCATTTCAACATAAGCCAATGACCAATACAATAACGCAAAGAGGTTCATAAGTTAAGTCCTATTCAGTAGTTCTTAATAATGTTTATTTGATAAACGTTTCACATGCACCTTTTGAAGCATGAAAATGGATGAAATATGCCTACTCAGCAGCACAATTTCAATTTATTCGTAAATAATTTTGTTCAGCTACCTAAAACCTATTTATCAATTTAGGTAAACTAAGACACGATGAAAGAAGGTTCTAATATCATCTTTAATTGTTTATGAACATTGAGTAGGTATACTTCAGTGTCTGTCAATATCGCTATTTCAGAAATGTGTCAAGTTGTGCTTAGTAGCGTTGTGTTAGTAGTGTGTTGGTATTATTATGTTATTCTTTTATTCATAATTTTAGGATTAAAATAAATAAGTTGTTCAAGGTGTAGCTACAAAGAGACTCACAAACCCTGCAATATTTCTTACCGCAACACAAAGGCATAAAAAGTACAGTGATTTGTACTTTTTATGCCTTTGTGTTGCACAGTGATAGAATACTTGGACTTATTTCGTGTATTTGGCATCTTATTTCTCGTTTCAGTGGATTCGCAGTGGTACAGAGGTTAAAACTATCTTGGTCTCTGTCCTACATAAATCACCGTACAACGTTGCCCCAAATCTTCGTAGAGAAGATTGGATTGTGTTTTATTGCTATATTGATTTATATATACTGGGAATCGAACCCAGGACCGCTAGCTTCGTAGGCAGGGTCACTACAGAACTTCCAACTAAGCTAAACGCGTCGACGCGCATTGCTTATTGCGTTTATCTCTAATTAGCTGTTTTTTTAATAATTTTTCAGGTTTATATATGGCCTATGACACTCACAAATAACGAATTCTCAATATCGGTTTAGTAGATCTAGAGATTACCTCTTATAACATCACAAACCTCTTTATAATATTACTCGTAGTATAGATTGGAGTTACCGCAGTTGATTGAATCGTTTGTTCATAAAACTTCTACGTCGAACTATCGTTAGATTGACCGAGACCTGTGAGTGTCTAAAATCACAAACCAGTTAGTGGGCACATTTAACACTATCCTCTGAGTAGACATAGATGGACCTAGAGGTTTTTATAAAGTTAATATTGTATTATTTAATTTTATACAAATATGTAAGTTTCTGTCGACATGAAGAATATTAAAATATCTGTTTAGTTTAAATATATAATTCCAGTAAGAACTTTTTGAGTGATTCATTCTAATAAGAATAGTTTTAATCATCCCTTAAAGAGCTCACTAGCGCCATCTACGTTCATCCCCTAACGTGGAGGAACTAATCAATATTCAGAAAGCGTTACCCCTATTCGTTTTCACCTTAGACAAGTAGATGTCGCTCTTGTGGAAAAATTAACGATTTTAATACTTTTGTATTTTAAATACGATTTACCACGTAAGCCGATGTAACTAGATATTATTATTTAATATCAGATAAATATGGATATGAAGTACGTAGTTACCTATAACTAAGCGTCATCAACACCAAGGCTTTATGAGTTTCATGATTGTGGTCTTAATAAAAGAATAAACTAAGGGTGTCATTATTGCTCGTATTCGTTAGTAAAAATCGATTTGTTATCGATTAAAATGATTACACTTCGAATCGGCTATCAATCCGAATCCTTGCAATCATTAGTCAGATATCTCAGCACCGATGAATGCAGTATTAAAAATTGGTGCTTTGGTTATTTTATGGCAATTATTTTTTAATGCTTTAAAACCATACTGACGTAACTAAAATTGAAAGTACCCTCCATTTTTAACCATATTACAATCCGTCAAAACTGAATTCGGAACTATCATTTTACACTATATTTCTGTGATGATTTTATACTCGGCCAGTAGCAAATAACCAATTAGCGAAAGCGAAAAAGGTGGGAAAATAATGCATGCGCTTTGGATGAAGCCATTAATTAAAAATAAATAATCTAACCATCTGGGTCGCGATCATCCCTTTTGATTGTACACGCTCGACCTTAAAACGGTCAAAAAGGCTTATCAGGTAAATAAAATCTTTATTTGCACCTTGTTACGCGATAATGTTGCCTGTGAATAAAATGTTTAACTTCACAGTTCGAAGATACGAGGGGCGGCTGAAAAGTACCTATAATCTACCTAACTACGAGTATGATACAACTCGTGGCTAGCAAAATGCACTTGTTTGTTTCGGGTAGTTTTTTTTCCCTTAAAGCCTTTTCGGAATATAACAGTTCCTTTTTCTCAAAAGCTAAACATAAATGATGTTTATTCAGTAACACAACAGTCACTCTCTCTAACATATAACTTATTATAATGACAATACTTAAATAATATTATAAAAAAATAAACCTAGTATTATGTAAAACTATGAATATTTAATGCGTAGTTGAACGGACAAACGTGTCAGAACCCAGAATTATTAAAAGAGCGAACAAATAAATATTAAAAAGTGTATGATAAAATTATATAAATACGTCGGTGCTAGACATCCACACAAAAGAGGATTAATATTAATAAGTCTATATTCTCTGCCGTTAATTTCTATTCATAGTGTGTAAGATCATATTCATCGCAAGTCATGACGTTTTTGTATTAACTTTTTAATTTTAGGATTTTTAAAAATCAATTCTGTCCTAACCTAGTGTTGTCTAAACGCTACATATCTATTTAAGATATTCTGAAAAAATTTTGGGATATAAAAAAGTATGACTATAATTAATTCGGTCAACAATGACATTATGACCAGAAAAAGGGAGACAACGGACAACGACAAACAACCTCGTCTAATCATGAGTGAGGCATGAGAAATATATGTCTGTGTGCGTGTACACTCACACACGTGAACTATCACTCGTGCTAGTCGTGCTGTTGCTCGGCGTTTTGTCGTACTTAGTGTATCTGTGTGCGTGCGGGAAGTCGTGTATAACGAACGAAAGTGCCAATCTGGCATGCTTCACACCTTTTTAGTGCAACGTTACGTGGTATTTTTTTTAGGTCTGTGGCTCCCACTAATACTTTTTCCTACAGAAACCTTGTCAACTAGACCAGATGCAACGTTTAAAAAATGTTTTTATAATAATGTTGTATTAGGTTTCTATGGGACTGGACAAGATAGATCGCAAGAACGTTATCATCGAGTGTATCACCGAGTGCTTACATTCCATACATTGTGACAGTTTTTGAAAATCGTTTACGTTAGCGTCTTGTCTAGGGACACTGGTACGTTAAACGTTGAAGCGTGACTTTAACTACCTATATTAATAATAGCTTCAGTCAGTGACTTCGTACGCATATAATTCCTATTATCATCATCCCACTGGAACTGTTCATTTTTCTGGGATAAAAAGTATTCTATGTTACTCAGGAATAATGTAACATTCTAACGGTGAAAGCATTTTAGAAATCAGTCCAGTAGTTTTTGAGTTTATTCGTTACAAACATACCAAAAAAATAAAAAACACTTTCCTGTTTATAATATTAGTGTAGATATGAAGAGACGATTTTTCGCCTTCCTACTCTATGAGTAACAATTCATCAAGAACGCAATGCTAACCGATTAAAACTTAAAGAAATTAAATTGAAATCTGTGACTTAGGGAACGGAGAAGACTGCTTTAAAAAGCTTAATGTTCTTTACGATGTTAAGTTAAAAAAACCTACGACACTTAAAGAATAACATAATCATGGCAATTACTGCTGATTGCTTTCGATTTCCAGTAGGAGATGCCCTGAAATATCAATTGCACCAATAATTAGTAGATCAGTATCTCGATCGATACTTAATTGGATCACAAATGGATTGTAAAAGGTTCCGGACTTCGGTGGGAATTGTCAATATTCAAGATGTACTTATTGGAAAAAAGGACTTAACTCTTACTTATCTGTTATTGCAAGTGTGTCCCAATTTAATAAGTGGCAAAGGTTTAATTTATATAAATTACTAAGTTGAAGATGTAGTTTTTTTCTTGACGAGGGGTATACGACACATTTTCAATAATGGAGCCACCTCGCGAATAATTAAGTTGTCGTTCCAACGGATTTATCGACGTATTTAATAATGATAGTGTCGGTATAATTTGCCTGACACTGGAAATGAGTGTTAATGCGACTTTAATGCACTTATGAATTTAAATTTAAGGTAAACAAAGACTGTAATCTTTAAGGAAGCGTGGTGCAAAAAATGTATCCTGTGGCGTTATTGTGGCGAGTTGCTTTAATATATAATGCAAAACAAGCTTTCAAGTTTTTCATGTTCTTGGGGGTAATCATGAATGATTAGATTTTTCGTTTTATCGATTTCCACTTTATCATGAAGTTTTAAGGATATTTTAAACATAAATGGCTATCAAAAAAGTGCGAGTCGGACTCGCCCACTGAGGGTTCCGCACATGACACGGTTAACTCAATTAAATCTTTTTAACGTTAATGTAGATGTTTGATTTTTCCACAGCTTCAAGAGACCGTAGACCGGTAGGTATATGGTTTTAATTTCAACTCGATACCTCCACGCGTTCCCGAGATAAGGGGTCTTGACAGACAGACAGGCTTTGCTATTCGTGAAATGAAAATTCTGCGTAACGATACTTTCGTTGAAAGGTGTTTCGATAAAATAATAGGGACTTGTTCGGTACCATTATTATGAGTTACAACTACAGTACTCGCTAGCGAGTCGAATGCTCTGTCCCTCGCACTCTATAAGAATACTGCGAGGTTTGCGAAGGACAGAGCATTCGACTCTCTGGCGAGTACGGTAATCATCACTCATGGTAAGGGTGCTGGGGCCCAGACAAGATGATTAACACTAACGTAAACGATTTTTGAAAACGTAGGTTGAACCTGCTCATTTTCGATGATGGTAACGTTCGCCAAATGTATCTTGTCTAGGGCCACTGTATTTATCTTTCACTTTCTTTGTCTAAGAAGTAACGGTGAGAAACGAGTACCTCCTAAAACTTGTGAAATTTTCTTGTAGAAAATAAGAATAGAGATGAAGAAAAAGACCAAGGAAACCGTACTAAGACCACATAAAAGATAGGTGCATGGAAGAAACGCTGCTTGGATTTCTACGAATGTTTATGTAGACAACTACATCGCATCGCATCGCATCTCACGAGAGATGCTACTTATTTAGCCTTCTCTAATTGGGATTGTTTATATTTTTACAATTACTCTAATTCGAAAACCATTTCGAGGAATAGGGTTTTAAAGCCGTTCTGCATTTTTAAGAAATTTCGACAGAACTATATTTAACCTTTGTTTGACTTTCGTTTTCGGCTTGAAGCCCTCGTAGGTGTATCTTACGGGTTAGGCGAAAACCGTTTGAAATAGTATGTTTTAAAACACTATTACAATCGTTTTTTATCATTAAATATCATTTAATTTTTGTAATCTATTAGAAAATGTCAACCCAAATTTAAAATAATCACCTATAAAATGCCTGCTAAATAAAAAAGATATTAAAACAAAACTATTGGGTCTAATATGAAATTAATGAAAACGGTCTCTGAAAATGACCTATTCTTTCGAATTAGAATGTAAAAACCGTGAGTTATTTTTATTGGTCTATCCCAATTGTTATGTTAATTTTAATGTAGGTACTAATGTGCCCCTCCACTTATTATTTTTATGTAGGTGAGTTTTTGAGGACTAAAAACATAACATGTAAAGTTAAATTACAATTATTGTGTAATTTCTTTTGTAAAAAAGGGATAATTGTAAAAATAAGCGTTTCACATTAGACTCTTTCTTTTTGGGAAACACTAAACTTAAAGTGTTTTGTGGTAAAAAAAGACTCATCAATTATTTTATGAAATGGAAAAAAATGCTTTTTTTAACGCTTACAGTAATGAAAGAGTCTTGTCTACTGAAACATGCACGAAAACAATGTGAAGCTAACTTATACATACACTCTGTAATTTAGCGCGTCAAGACTAAAATAAACGATTTTACTAAGGATACAGACACAAAAAGATATATCTTGTCAAGGAACAAACGCTGTCCAACGCCTTGTCTCTCTAAATAACGCTAGTTGTCGCCAATAACTCCTCTAACTCCCAAGCACCCGTATCGTTTAATAACAATCACAAATAAAAACCGCCTCGGTAATGTATGTCGTAGAAATACAGCGAAATTCGTTTTAATTCCACAAGCGATACATCATGTACCAGTTGTACAGACAGTCGTTATCCCAACAAATTCCCGCAGTATTTTTTTTCACACCCTATATAATAAATCAAGGTGCACTACCGATTACGGTTATAAAGCTCTTAAGTTTTATTGAATTATTTAAAATGCTGCTAGTTTTTTGTTTTAATTAAAGCTAGTTTGTTTGTAGATTTGCTGGTGCGGCGAAGTGACCGCAGCGCGGGGTATTATTAGTGCCGCGGCGGTGTACAATTTCGCGTTTGCTGACACGAAGGCTCTCGCGCGTTTGCCATTCCGCGATATATCACAGGCGTACGCTACAGAGTGGAGTATAATTCGTGTAATTTATTGAGTACCGGCGACTAGTAGCGAGGCGCCCGCGCAGTTAATAGCGGGCTACCACGCGACACGCGCATAAGTACAATCGACTATATTTCTAGCTAACGGCTAGTTCATACTATAATTTTATGTAAATTGTAAAAGAATTGTTATTTCACTTGCGTGTTAAATATTAACTATTATGTTGCTGTGACACATGAAACATGGTTTTGTAACGGTGGCGATTTAACCTTACCGTGATCATTAGCCCGTCGGCCATAATGTACAAGGTTAATTCAATGTCAAAACCACGTTAGTACAGATATTTATTTAACAAGCACGTACAATAAAGTTTTCATTAATTTACAAGCCAAGTAAAGTGTGTGTGTGTGTGTACCACTCGTAAATATCTAGAATCGTATAATCCAACAAACAAATTAAAAGTATTTTTTTACAGTCCGTGTGGTTGCCGTGTTAGAATAGTGCCACTGCTTGTCTTCCTGTAGATGGCGTAAGAGGCAACTAAGGGAATAAAGGCTTGAAATGGAATTAGGCGATGGGTTTGCAACCTATCACTAATACACTGGATTGTGAATTTTTTTTAAGCTTATTGTATGCATGTATTTTTTACACTTTCTTACTGGTAGCAGTCAAAGTCAAATTGAATTCTCGTTAGTCTCGTCTAAACTTAAGCCCCGTTTTATTAGCGCCTTATATCTCCTTTTAACAATGGTCCTCTTAACCAGTTTTGTTAGTTACGAGAATTTCTAATTAGATTCAAGTGCTAAGCTCGTAAACCTAGGACATTTTTATATATTTATCCTCACATGATTTAATTCCAATAAGAATAGTTCTTGAAAACTGGAATCTAGTAGCATAGATTTATGTGTTAAATGTACCTACTCCCGTCTCAACACTCTGCCTTAGGCGGTGGCTGTTGAATCACCCCCTATAAAGTCTTGCTATTGCATTTTCAAGATTATTTTAATGCTTGTAAGGTGAAAATAGATGCTAAAATAAGTAGGTTGAGTTGGCTGTGTACTTAGGTACCTACGTGCCATGATCCGCACCACGTCGACGCGTGATTAGATACCCTTGTCTTTATTACGGGTAGGTTTGTCTTCAGCTAAGTCAAACGAATGTAAAATACTTCTAGTTAAATAAGTTAGGTTTTTAGTTCCTTTCTTTATGCCTTCCATACAAACTATACAATTGAAGATTTATGCGCTGAAAGTGTTGCTTTTTAATTTAGGTAAAGGTGTATTTAGAGCTATGTCATGCGTCGTAAAAAAGTTTTTTATCTCTAAATGGTTAAGCAGTGGAGTCTTTTTTCTAGGAGGATGACGATGTTTCAGTAAATTAATTAGAGTTTAAAGCTGCTGATAAAAAGAAAACTAGATTTTGATAAAACGGACAAGGTACAATAACCGAATACCTAATATTTACAGTGTTTTTTTTGCTCCTCGTAGCTGCTTACCTATTTTAGTTGAAATAGAAACGGTATTAAAAACACGTTCTAAGCAATAGAATCATTAACACCGTATTCAAAAATATTGTCAAATTGATTTATTTTAAGTAACACAATGTAATAACCCTTTACTACAAGAAAAGAATCAAATAATGCAACCCGACTGTACTGTAGGTATTACACGAGGGCCTAGTGTTGTGGCTACAGGGTGTTATTTATCTTCGTGGTGAGTATAAAGTTCGCGCACTCGCACTTTTATTCTTATTCGCCGATTATGCACCGTCATTATTCATTTATCAAGCAAATGGCTCAGCTTCGTCAAATGTTAATCTTCTGATCTCGCGCCAGACTGTACTTGATAATTAATAAAATAAATTATTATTTAATAAATTTAAAGACAAAAAAAAAACAACATTTTTTTGTTAGAAAAATGTCGCGTTTTTCCAACTAGAAAAATTATATATCGTCATTGATCATTCCATGGGAACAGTTACTTTATTTGGGACAAAACATAGCCTACGTGTTCTCTCGATATTAATTTTAATCGGTGCTGCCGTTTCGGTGCGAAAGAGTAAATAACATGCACAAATACATTTTTTGCATTTATAATATTACCTAGTGTGATGGAGTAATGAAAGTAGAACAGCATTTTTTGCTTAGTTTGTGGTTAACATGGTCAATTTATGACTGCGCGAATAGTTATGAACGTTTCTTATCTACATTGGCTATAGGCAATTAATGCCGTAATAATTGCGATATTTAAGATGCTGTGTCGGTCGTTACAATAGTAATAATGTCGATTTATTGTTGGAATGATCAATTAATATTTTTTAACATTTATTTACTACTTACTGCAGATACTTTGTTGAGTTAGATATTGTATTTAATGATTTAAGTGCGAATAACTGGTAGAGAGTTTACCTTTTGTATTTTTGTGCAATAAAGATTTAAATAAAAAACTTTACATTAGGTAAGTGAAGTTCGGACACTAAAAATCATCACTTATCAGTTAATAAGAACTAAGATGCGTTTCGAAATAGATAGCATTTATTTATGAAGTCATCAGTAAGAAAAAAAAACTAAAAATGTTAGACATGTTAGAGTTATAAATAAATCTTACTACACGCGCTAATAAGAAACCGTCTCACTACAACCTTAATTTCTAATAAGAACAACCTGTACAACTTTTACCTGAAAATACCTACAAGACACTAAGTCGCAGATTCCAAGCACGAGTTACAAGCACCGTTGCAGGCGTAGCGAACCATGCCTATTGTTTTAACTCGCGCTGCTATTGGTCGGTTCTAGCCCACTCGTCTAGCGCTCCTCCAATCACGGCTTCGAGGCTCTAGCGGGAATAGATTTGCCGTTAGACTACTAGGCTTAGTACGCATGCGTTAGAATTAACCGACCAATGAGTATAAAGTTTGAAAGAAGTATTCTAATACCCGTTCCCAATACACCGAGTATAGAAAATTACTAGGCCGGATTAAAATTTGACATTTGCCACTTATAAAATCTGTCAAATTTAACCTAAAGTAATTTTAATTAATCCGCGTTTCACATAATATTTGGTACGAGTATAATTGGACAAAAAAATATTTTTGGCATATTCCACTTTTTTTTCTTATAAGACTGGTTTTATGGGTTTTATTTAGTATTCGTTTTCTTGTATGCTGTGATCTTATAGGAAAATGCTGGCAAAATTGACAAGAGGAAGATTTTAAATTCAAATAAGATTTAAACTGGAGTACCTACATACCTAAAACATGGCTGATTCCATTTCAATAGTCTAATTTAAACGTTTCTTCTTCTTGGAATTATATAATTATTATATTAAGTAGCAAATAACATAACAAATCATTTTAACATCAGAACGTGACCTATGCATGACGGGAACTGTGGATCTAAGGAGTTTTGAAAGAACTCCGTTTCCAGTTACATATGAATTCTTTTATAAGCAAAACCCTTTACGGACTTGGCATTTTTTGATTGGATATCATTATTTTTTATTAAATAATATAATAATAATTCATTTTATTCGAGTGAAGTCAGTTGTGCTTGACCACTATTCATGCAAGGTAATGTAGCAGACGCGAAAATTACCCACAGGAAAATAAACACATTTTGAAAAACAAAAACACATGCAAAAATTCACTGTTTTCAGATTTTTTACTTAATTATACCTACACACAATTATCCAGCTGGACGCCAAATTTCAACTTTCTGAGCAATCTGGAAGATGGTTAGGTTTTTGATGAATGAGTTTTAGACTTCAATATCTCAATAACCGTTTGACCTATATTTATGAAATTTAGAATTCTGGTTAATCTTAGGGATTTTAATAAATAGACAAAAGTATTTATGTGAAATAAACTTTATGTTAGTTATTAGGAGTTTAGAAGTAACCTGAAATGGTTTTTGTAATATAACCCACGGCCGGTGTGTCACCTATTCGCCCTGCGAACTAAGATAAATGCACGCTAGATAAATGTTATATTAAGATATTATATTATAGGTAAATAGTAAATTGCGAATTCTACGTACAGTAATTATAAAAAGGGACTAGACATGTTCCTACTGAATAAACATCATTTATCTTTTTTTTTAAATCTTTATCCTTAGGTGTAAGGTACACTTTATTCGAACCCTAAACCCTGGGACAAAACGGAGATTATTTAAATTTGTTATCTTCCTTTAACCCTTAAGAACACTCAAAATATCATTCAGGACGCGTCTCAAACACCAGCATTAATATAGGACGCTTTTACTTTCGTCATAAAAACAAAAGACGACCGTGACGGAACGTCACGTCGCGACAATTTTACGTCATTAGTGCGACGTGTCATAATCCGCGGCGAGATGGCGCCAGATTTCATTCTGTTAGTAGCCCATTCCTTTCATATTCACTTCTAACTTTCTACACCCCGTATGTAACTCTAACGTAAAGATGGTAGAAGAAGCTTTATTACTTTGATTTAGGGTTCAAGTAAGATGTAAATGTATTCGTGTTTTATGTTTATTTAGAAATAAGTGTCTTGAATATGATATGGTGTGAACGTGCTTTGATTTGTAATAACTAATAACATATGAATGGGTGTCCGTAATTGGATTTTTTTTGTATTTTTTTTGTATTACGTAGTAAAGTAGCATCTACGTGGTTTATCGAAATTATAAATGGGCGTTTTTGTTTCGACTAATGTGGTGAACGACGGTAGCATGTGAATGAAAAATGTGTAAAAAATAAATAAAGTTTGAAACGATATTCTTGTTACGAGTTGGTCCATACAAAAGACATCAACGAAACGTCGGTTTCTCGGTGAAAGATCTTTAGATACTACGAGGAATCTCATATACAATTAAGTTTGTATACCTACCTAATAGGATGAACTGCACTTATATTTAAAATATAAAGTAAAATTTATTCACACGTTAATTACTTTAGTGTCTGGCTAAGTCACTGCTATATTTTTGCTAGAAAAACGAGTTAGTTCTTGATCTCCGAAGATAATTAGTTTAGAACGTTATAAATTTACATTCAATAAAATATTGTAGCGACTAATGTCGGTACATATGCCAGTTGAACATGTTAATATTTTTTCTGATCGGAAATTTTGTCTGCATTTTCATGGCCAGTCGTGGCATAAACGTTTAAATTTCATGAAGTTTCTATTACTCAAACTTGTATTTTGTAGTAATTAAAACTACTTTAAACACGTTGCACAGACAACGTTGTTTTACAGTTCTCAATACCAAATAGTCTAAAACCAGTTCACACGAATAAACCCCTAGCTATCGCGATATATGTAGCTAACTTAAAAACTCTAAAACCGACAAACTGCGAAAATTCGATAAGAAACGTAATAAACAAATTATTATTCTAACCTCATCGCAAACCGATTATAATAACAATCACTCGATTATCTTAACAATCACTTGGCTCAATTGATATGTCGTAATTGACTGTAATTGCATTGAATCGCATCACTTTCGGCGCAGCCGAGTTCGCCGATGACAATGAGCGCGTTCATTCATTGTAGGTACTTAGGCTTAAAAAAGTTTTAGTCCACTGTGTCACAAATCCAATGTGGTAAAGAAATAAATACATTTGAAAGTAATAAACTAATTGGGAGACTTTTTTTAATTCAATATGGTAAGTAAATAAGCAAAAATCAAATAATACGATGGAAGGCGAAAACTTATTTGACTAGCATAGCGATGATGTTTTTTTGCGTAATTGGTTTTTGTTATTACTGGTCTTTATTATAACAGAGTTAATTCAACATGATAAGGTTAAATATGAATAAACCAGTTGTTGTTTATTTTACTTTATGTAACTTATAAATACAACCACAAATTATGAAACTAAATAAAGTTTTCGTAATTATTTTATTTAACACAAAATGTCTGGAAATTAAGTGCCACTTGGGTATAAGGTCAGTCATTGTCAAATTAAATTACCATACAGTTTACGATCTCATTAAAAAATATAATTTTACGTACAGTAGTGTGAAACGGGACCAAACCCAGGTTCTCGACCCGACTGCGATTATGTAGTTTGGAATGATTGCCGGCCATTTAATAAAGGCTTTTTAACTCCTGATTCAAAGACAATATTTTAAATAATAACACGTCCGGACATCCTCATCTGAATTCTAAATAATAACATGAATCAGGGAGTTTGCAAACATGAAATTTGGTGGTAAACAAAAATTGCGACAGATTATAAGTCAGTGTCGAGTGTTATTATGTCGTAGGAATGGATAAACAGAAAAAGACAAAATTAGTAATAGAATGGTTGTTTCTACTGGGGGCTAGCTAATTTGTATTCTACGAAACCTAGCGAATAGAGGAACGTGCGACAGCGGAGCCTACGTTAACCTACATGCTTCAATCATTCACGTTCTATGGACGCTTGACAAGAGGCATTCCGCGTTCGTTATCGTTACCTAAAATTATGCTTGGAATGAGGCTTGGCTTGGCTTGATGTATGCTGTCAGACGGTCGCGTCGAGCTACGACAACGCGATTTATTTTGTCAGTTTTCGAAAATCGTTTACGGTAGCGTTAAACAACTTGTCTAGCGTCAATGAACCAACGTGTAGTTGTATTATCTTCAATATTCGTTTTGTGCTTCATATATATTGAATTCTTAATTGAAAATAATATTGAATTTACATAGTAGGTACTTATTATATTGAAACATAAAGACATAATGCACACGATGTAAATATTTACAATCATTCAGAAGTTTATGCACAGAAATCAATAAAACCAATTAAAAAAACCGAACCTTTTACAACACAATAAATAAATAAAATGGGTCCAATCGTCGGGGCCTTTTTGTCTCAAGTCGCGTTGATGAAGAGATCACTAATTAAAACGCTAAACTGTTAAGATTTTGACCACATCAATATGTATGCGGGTGGATTTATACATTAAATTCAACCGACTCCTTATCGAGTCAATTTAGTATTGAACTTAGTGGATTCGGCCCTGAATTTGTTTACGCCGCGGAAAGTAAGATGGGAACGTTTTTATGGTCGGGCGCGGCGCCAGAGATGCCCGGAGTCACTATAATATGTACGAGTTTATAACTTTCAAAATTAAGGAAGTAATAAGAACTCCTAATTGCATAACTGTTACGCAGTAACTCATTCAGTTTAGTATGAAAATCGCGCGATGAACTTGAAATACCGGGTGAAAATAAATACATATAACGCCGGAACAATCAATCGTAAACAATCATAACTTATATATTATGTTTAATCCTGGCTCCATTGGATCCCTAACCTTTAGTATTATAGACACGGACATACCAAGCCTTAGAAAAAACTAGTTCAAAAATGTTAACATGTATTTTTTATTGTATTTTAGATAATTTTTATTTTTACAACAAAACTATTACAATTAAATCAAATGAATAATAATGCAATTTACTCACAATATCTGCATTTCTATTTGGAACATTTCAAGGTATTCCCATTGAACCAGTTTTTAATAATAATCGACTTTACCCATAAAAACTGGAACAGAGGAATCGATGAAATGTCGAACAATTAACTTCGTGACGCTGTGGGGAGCCATCTCAAAGTGATGCATAAATAACTAATTTTAATTAATTACAATAAATTGTAAAACTATGCGGTAAAAAGGTATTTTGCCGCTTTTAATGCACTGCGTGATATCGGCGGGCGAGGAGCCCGTTAAATTAAACTCATTAGAAAACAATTCACTTATTTTTACATGACCGGGCTATAAATGTCACAATTCTGGTTCTGGACTAATACAAAAACAAGATCATTTAACTCTATTTGAATCTAGCGAGGATCATTGCGATTATTTTAAACCTTAAATTGGCAGTGTATATAATAATGCACATACTATATCATGTTCACCTTTTTATATATTAATGTTACTATTTTTTATGCTGATTTCAGCAATTTTCAGTTACTTTGGCTATGACAGCGTCTTTCCAGAGGTAAGCTCAAGTATAACATTGAATACAGAGGTTAATCAAGTTCATTTTCAGAACTCATTAATTTTTCCATTTCCACTAATGAAATAATACTAAGACGATTTCACATAAATGACGTTTGCCTGACATACGTATTGTACAACATACGTATTGATGCATAAAGTCGCAGCTCTCATAATCTCCAAGACGAGTACATGTCTAACTGCTATTAAGGAGTTACGAGCAATCGCGTGCCTTCATACACAATATCATTTTTCTAAGCCCAAGGGCAATTGAGATGTTGGCTGCGTACCCGGCCTATTAAAAAGGTAATAGATTTTTTAATTAAAACCACTTTTACTTCATACAGGACTTCTTCACAACGCGTAGGCGATTGACTCTAATTCCACAGACTACGAATAAACCGATGGAGTTATTAGCGGTTAGTGGGGAAGCCTACATTATCGGAGTATAAGACCTCTTCGCTTAATAAACCAGTAGATTTTATTCGCGAACCTGATATGCAACTTCGAGTTCCAAAATAATCACCAGTGGGAATTTAAATAACGTGCCAATTAGAAGAGGCTGCGAATGGAGTGGCATGCCGAAGGGCGGATTGCGGAGGGCTGGGGTAATCGCGCCGATTAGGGGATCACACGCTAATAACTGAAGTGTATGTGTATGTCCCAAATAAACATGATCGTTTATAAATGCTCCTTTTTTGCAAGACGAATCATGCAAGAAAAAGGGGCATAAAAATATTATGTTTTAGGTGGTATTGTCCAGAATGTTTTGTATTTACATTGTTCTGTGACGTTTTTGAATGTAGACGTTGACGTAAAGCATTATGTGATATTTTATTATTAACATCTCACGCGTAAATTAACTTTTTATAATACAGCAAAAAACAATAAAGCATTTGTTTCTAAATTCTAGTCACCTCTGATTTATATTTAACTATTACCATTTCTATTAATTTGAGACATGTTTCTAAGTTAAACACCTATTGATATACTTATAAAACTTATATTAAGTGAAGACGAAAAGGCGCTACAATCACGTCGAAGTTTAACTGCGTTTTAAAACATAATAAGAACGCCGTAATCTTTTAATAACATCATTTGAACGACATTAAATAAGTGACGTTAATAACTTTATAATAAAACGCTGCTCGATGCAATTCGTGCGCAATGCCATTAAACGTTATTATAAAAAAACATCTCCATATGCTCATTTGTACTCTTACATTTTTTACCTTATAGAGACCATTTTAAAATATATTTTATAGAGAAAAAATATAAAGTCGTACATTATAAATTTGAGAGTATTATTCACAGTTTAAATGACAGTCTTTAAGTAATTGTTGTACAACATTTTAAAACTTAGCATAGCCGCAGCGGAAAATACTTTTTTACCAACACTGAACCTTAAAGCGCTCTTCATCATTATTGTATTACAAGCCACTAAATCAATTGAGTAGACATCCAAGAATAATGTATACATGTATTGATTATTCCAGCAATTCGCTTGATTATTTTATTTACATAATTTGCATGTCCCGACCACCTCACAATGGCTGCGTGTGGCGCGACGCAAAAACCAACTTTTGAAACGTGAAACAATAAATCAAAGTACAAAAAATACGTGTTACCGCGCTCCGTTGTTTACACGTTCGCATGATATTGTCGTGAGGCCAAAAAACAAGTACTTAAGTATTTTAAGGGGAAGATTTCGCGTCCTCACTTGACAACCAAAATCCGTTTGATCGAAAAGTTAAACGTTACATCTTCGAATGCTTATCAAAGCAGCGGCGTTAATTACTTTTAATAAATGAGGGATATTTATAACGTAATCGAAGTGGCTTGCCCTTAAAAGGCTCGCGGTGCCATAAATACGCTCGCTCATTACCCTACCGCCCAAACCGACGACATGGAGCTACAAAAACGCCAAATGACATACGCAACGGATTCACTTAGCAAAATTGAGAGGTAAAGAGACTTTTTGTACAAAAAGCGGCCTAATTGATATTTCATTCAACGCTTTTGCTCTTTGGGTGGCAAGATATTTAAATCGAATAACATGCAGTTCGACTTTTATTAATTATTTTAAACGTAGGTGGCAGTTCAGAGTTTTGTCAGTATGTACATGTTTTTAGCTGCATAATATTAGAATAAGGTAGGATGTCTTTTTGTTAACCGTGTTAGGAGTAAAATTATGAGTGAATATTTCAAATTCACCATCATGCATAACATACCTCTCATTAAAGTTCAACGTCTATAAAAAACTATTAATTAAATAAACTATTAAGTCAGAGGTAAATAATTATACATAATTATTTAAAATACCTGCTACCACAAAATTTTGAAGCAGATGTATCATGCTCAATTAAAAATAATAACTTGATTGAATCGTAGACAAACAGACCCGATTCGTCAAAACAAATAATTTCATGTCTCACTTACAGGATTAAATTGAGGGTTTTGTATTTTATAGATCGAGTAACAATATAGGTCGTGTGTGGCGTCGGAAAATTAAGAAGTTTTTATCCCATTTTCATTTAGATTAAGTGATTCCGTTCTTGAGAGATTTTCAAGTTTATAAATAAGTTAAAGGACTGAAGTTAAAAAACGAAACCTCTTTATCCACAGAAACATTATATATCCTCCGATTCCTGCCCATTGTCTTCTATAAAATACAGTTTTTATATGGCTAATTTGAACTATCGAGCAGAACGTACTAAATCTGTTTGTTCTTAATGAACGATGGTAAATTTATGGGTGCTTTTCCTTTTTTTACATCATCATCATCAACACCACGTAAGCCAAAATATGTCCACTGCTAAAAATAAAATAATAAAAAATGTTATCGGGAACAGTTACGTGATAAAAATCAGACTTAGCGAAGTTACATTGGTACTTATGTCTGGCCCTACGTTAAAATTCCGAATACTGAGACCGACAAAAAATTCACTGCATTAAGAACATACCCGTAAAGCGCCGTATGCCTTTGATAGTGGAATCAGATTTGTTTAATTTTTTTGATCAGTTTTTTGTTACTTTCATGTAGACGCGATTGGATCAGTTTAACAGTGACAAAATACTTGAGGCACTGTTCCTTTGTCGAGACGATCGGTTTTGTCTGTTCCGAGATGTGTCTCACGATATTTAACCTCATGTCATTATTAAGACATCACTTACCCGGTGGCTGGGGAGATGTGTCTGAAGATAAAATTTCGGTCATTTATACAAAGTCTTTAGATAAAGAAATGAAATAGTTACAATGTGTTCATTGATAGGACAATAGTGAAATATATCAATTTGTGAACACACATTTTGTACGCTTTATCTATTATGATTTTTTCTAATCTAATTATTTGGCCCATAATACAAAAAAATAATCAAATATAGTAATTGCCTCGGAAAGATCCTTGATAATTCAAACATTTCTAAAGCAAAAGGTACGTTTCCATCATTTCCGCTAAATTTGTCGTTTAACAAATTGGCCATCCGTCCTTAAATGAGGCACGAGCGAGACAAAACGTAACAACGAGGAGACTCGAGCCTTAATTAAGTTGTAACGACTCAGCGAGTTTTCCTCTCAGCCTCTCGCCCGGTGGTCTATATGTCCGTCCGATTCTATATTACTTGAACAATATAATGCGAAAAGCACAAGACCGGTCTGAGTGGAAAGTCTTGGGGGAGGTCTATGTCCAGCAGTGGACGTCTTTCGGCTGACATGATGATGATGATATTGTTCACTGCAACCTTTTAGATTATAAAGGGACTCAATTTAAATCTGGCGACTGTCTATTACATATGTATAGAATATCTTAGCCCCAATTTCTGCTCTAGGGTTTTTCTGTGGATTCTAACCAACGAATCAAAAGTGTTACACAACCAACAAAAGATGCTTACAAACGGTAATAAAGTATAAATTCTTTTATTTGTCTGACTATGTATAAGTAGTTAATTGTTCGTCCTCATCACACGAATATAGGCAAATATGTGTGTTCGATATAGGTAAATATTTACCTGGGATCGAACTTGGACTTTTAGAGTTTTATAGGCAGATGCACTATCGACGAAGCTAATTAGGTTATTAATATTTTTTAAATAAAATATCGTAATATCGCAATCGTATAAGTTGCTATTATAAATCTGCGGCAATTATTTAACAACTATTTTGAGATATTAATAGTACGCATAAAAGTAACTTATGACTGCGATAGGCTTAGGTTTATAGCTTTTGCTCACATCTCGACTAACGACTGAAATGCATACGATGTCTTGTCGGTCTAGTAAAACTTAGATTAACCGCAAATACCTAGATAAAACCACTAGCTTACTTAACTTTATGTGCGTAGTAGACTATAATAATCAGCGCCTCACAAAGTTTCAAAAGGCCTATGGCTCTATAAAGTAGTAATTTCATAAAAGAGATTATTAGATATCAAGAATAAGTTATTAAATTGATGAGCGGCAGCATTCTTTAACAAAAAAGGCGTTAACTTCGAAGAATAGATTCATATTTGTGTTTAATTAAAGGATTTTCATGCTATAAAAGGCACCAGCTAATAATGAGGAGGAGAGAAAAAACTACGGGTAACAAAGGGCGTGGCGCTGAGGAACAAAATAAAAGAATTCGGAAGCCTAACGAATAATATTAAAATTGGATATATTTTTAATTTAATATATATAATTATAAAGAGCTATTTGGCGGTTTTGGAGTTTTTTAAACTCTCTAACCGTTTTGATTTGCAAATTGTTACAAGGTGGGAATTTTCAACAACATTGATTTTGTTAATTTTTTGAAAATTAAAGTTTGCTTTTTCTTGGTATAAAAAAATGATTTTCTACTCGAGAGAAATTCTTAACATTTACATTAACTGTATACATATACATATATTTCTTAATTAAGATTTCTACTCTTGTGCTTTGAGAATTGGGCCTTTATTCAACTTTGGTTTACCCTATCTTGCTTATATACAACATCGTGATCATACTGTTGATGTTATGACAGCTCCTACTGTCATTTAAATAAGGGATTTCATAACTTATAATGTAAAATAATGATGACATGATTCAAGAGGGTGCGTCACTTTCAGAAAAAACTCTGTCTTTGAGTCAAACAAAACAACTCAATCCCTGGTATTTCTTTGACGCCAATCAACGAATGCTGTGCATCTCTAGTCTCCTGAAAAAAGAAAAAGAAAATCAGCAATTCGAAACGCCTAAACTCCTCATTTTGCCGCGATTCAAGAACCAATACTAGTTAGATGGTACCGTTAGACATCATTCACAATGATACATTCGGATCAACTTTTTTTCGGGTGCTACCCTGTGTCTAATTTTCCCAGCGAGTGGTCTATCCTGCTGGGCCTTTGTCAATACTAAAATCATTAATCAGGGGCAAATTATGGATTTAATACTAAAGCTACGCCGCAGACTTATTAGCTGGTTCAATCATTCGATTCGCATTTACGATTTTCGTCACACCAATAACTTTGAAATTCGTTTATTTAACGTTGTCTAGTTAACTTGTTCCACGTTAAGATAAGATATCTGAGGCCGTATTATAAGGTAATAATATGGGGTAGAGATGTTTATGTATGTAACTGTATTTTGAGACCGGCGCAGGTAACACCGCGAAAGTGTTTTAATGGCTATGTCAATTTAGATTTTTTATGTTTATGACAGTCTGTAAGGTATTTTTTAACCCGAAATAGAGTTATTATATTATATTCTACAGATAAAGTTTTGATTCTTTCACTGCCTGGAACTTGTCAGGTTTTTACGCTCCATAATACTGCCACTGTTGTTTAATTAAAATGGCTTGATACCGTGATGAAGGTCGCTACTAACAGTTTAACCTTTTAACCAGTCAAATGTGTAACCTAACCTTTTCGAACTAATCGGTTTAATAGTCTAGTTAGAACAAAAACACCGAAAACGGTTTTTACAATCTACAAAATAGACGTTTATTAATTCTGCTATATGTCAGCCTAAATGCGAAAATAATTTTATGCAACAAGATAAATTATGCATAAAAAATTATGCGTTCCAATGTATCCCCTTGCCTACACGTTGAAGGTTATGTTAAACACTGAAAAGTTAACGGATCCAGCGATACCATAAATTATTAATAACAAATTTAGGAAAATATAATGATCATAAACAAAAAAGTAATGTGAAAAAATGCGCTCCTGTCCATCTCGTTTAAATGCGATGCAAGAAGCCTAGTCTCAAGTATCGCTAAGTTCCTGGTCACCCTCAGGTATTAGTAGTATAGTAGTAGTAGTGGTAGTGCTAGTAGTAGGTAATTATTCAAGTAAGTTATTTCTGCTACTCGTCCAACTACAGGAGTATAATACCATTTAAGTAGCTACGAAAGTTAATAGGTATGTCACTCGGCTACCTATCCTTGTACAGGTTTGCGGCGACTAGGCCACTTACATACATTCCTTACCTATTTCGATTTCTAAGGGATAAAAATAAACGATGTCACCAGACAATGCTAGGCGCCGAGTGATGGGACATACTTTTGAGGCAACATTGCCCATTTAAAATCCTACGCAATCCAGAACTTGATCCCGAACATGCTAGAGCGCCTTATACATGGTCATAGACTCGCGCGCAGAATACAAACGAACTGGAACTATTTTTGAACATGTCATTAAGAAACAGGTCACATAATATAAAAACCAGCGGTTCCGATCTGGGTATCGGAATTAAAAGTACACACTGAGGGAAAGGGATGGTGGTTTGATTTCGTTTGGGTGGGAGAGAGGTTTCCGACCGTTAAGGCAGGTGTGGTGGTACATCTGCGCTTACGCTGGCCGGCACGTGCGCCCGCGCACTTCAGAGGCCTTACTTTGAAAATTGAAGTTCGAAGTTACGTTATCTCCATCTCTTTCTCTCGGTTTAGTCTCGAATATTGAGTGACAGGGATGGAGCTAACGTAACCTCGAACTTCGATTTTCAAAGTACCCTCAGTCTGAAACCGCCACGTACGATGCCCGTAGGTATTCTAAAATTTTATTAAGCCTGGAAAATAATTTAGTTCTTTTGTTAGAATCGTTTTACTAAGTCGAGCAATTTGCTTACGAAATTGACTGTTATTCTAAAAATATCTGTCGTGTTTTAATGGGTGCTACGCCCATGCAAAATCTGTCACGATGGTTAATTTTCCAATTACAACATATTATTATTTGAGACACAGTCACACAACACAACGTGAGAAAATATTGCGTTACTTACACACAAAGTGGCGAACTTCACTTAATTTCACTTCAATAAAAACAACCAAAAAACGTGACGATGCACAGCTAAAAAAATCCACACAATAAAAATTATGGTTGCGCATTTGGGATATGATTAAGAACTCCCGTAATTCACAATTCCAGGGGTGTAATTGAAAATTAAGTCATGTCCACTTTTTCGAAACCATAAACAACGTCGTCTGCGCAAGTGGTTACCAATTTGTAGCCAATTTCGTGAGCAGGAGCACTTGGACGCGTGCGCTGTTCAGTTAATAATAAATCGAAGCGTTCAAAATTCACCCGAGGACAGAGTTCGTTTGATGCTAGCCTGGAATTATCGGCATCGGAATAAAACGCCGGGGCGGGGACAACGGTTCATTTAAGAAGCAGCGATCTTGTAGCGGTAGCAAGAACCGTCGATCAAGAGCTATTAAGCTTTGGCACCTCGGTCCTTAACTCCGCGTGATTGTACGATGTCAAACCTGTACGATCTTCTCGTCACGGATAAATCCCTTATTACGCTTCTCTTATTCCGGCTGCTCCTTGACTGCGTTAAAGTTGTTATGACTGCGCTGCCGTATTTATTTTTCATTTAATTTGACAGGAGATAATCTCGAGGTAAAGATGACAGACGCGGTAAATTCAATCAAAGCGCTGTACGGGTTTGGTGCAGAATAAATTTATCGCATCAGGTCGCCGAAATCGCTTCCTTGTCAGGCGAACGCGCGACGATCCCTACATAATCATCGAGATTCTTATGCAGCGGTCACTTTATAGTGCATTGACGCCGGTGTTATTAAATTGGCTTTTAAGAAGCTTGCTACCGAATGTATGGAAAGGTGTATTATAAGTAATTGACCCAATTTAATATTAATTTGCATATTATTGAATTGCGCACCGCAATGGCCTAATTTAAATACCCACTCTCTTCCGCCCTCCATTATAAATTATACATGTCGCGTTACCACTAAATAAAAATATTTAATTACATTTTTAAATACCTAGTATATTTATGTATGTAACTGATCAAGAAATTATTTTCTTAATTGAATTTAAGCTCGCGTTTGAATTAGAATTTTGTTATCGTTGGTTTTTTGTGATCTTCGAGATTGGGATAGTTTAACACCTAAAATGAGGCGTCGGCTTGTTAAAATGCCATTAATAAAATTTTAGACGTATTCCAATAAACGTTTTAACACCTTTTCTCCAAAGGTATCATTAGGGGTGTTATTGCTTTGTCCCCTGACCGTTCGCACCGAATCGATTTAAATTAAATCGTCGATAAATAGCAGCAAGTCGGTCCGACATTTTGCGTGTCGATAATTACCTGAATCGAGCAATTTCTGTTTTTATATGCCAACATAATGTTCAAAATGTCAATTACAACAATAAACGGTATGAAAATATTTATTCTGGTTAGCGGTTTATAACGGTCGCCGATATTATAATGTGTCAGCTTTGAATTGACTGAATTTATTTACACAATCATCCTACCACCAATCGAAGCGTTGTGCAATTTTTTTACAAAATAATATCTTTATATAATACCATAGTTGCCATAGCATAAGCTTATGTTTCTTATATGGTAACTGGTAACCTAGGAAGTCTCAAATTTCATTTCCAACTATTTGGGTTTTAAGTTTATTCACAAAGAACAATAGTTCACTTATTTCGTTTCCCATATTTTCATGAGGTAGATTATTTTATTAAAAAGTGTAACTTTTCAGGACTACTATAAAATTAACCTAGCCTAAGCTAATATAAGTTCCATAGGTAATATTGTTAAAATTCTGAAAAGTTATGGGTCTTAAATGGTTAAATAGGCAGTACCTACTACATGATAAAAAATTGGCAAATGAAACAGTTGCGATACGAATATTGGGACTTGCGATAGGTTACCAAAAGCTTGGACTAAAGATTGACAACTTTTTTAGAGGTATTTAAATTCAAACGAATTCTTTGTACGCATTTCACACAGACCATCTTGACAGTGGGATCAGATACAAACTTATTTAACTTGAAACTGGCAATACGACAAACTAAAGACCCAAATTTATTTATCTCTAGAGTTAATAAAGCAATCTGGGAGTTCATTAAAGGGTTTAAATTTTATCTTCGCAGTTTATGTTAACCACCGAGCGCGAAGCGGCGAGTCGATACCCAATCGTACTAATTGGAACTCTGTACGAACTAATTAGAATAAGTAGTGACTTCGAAAAGATATTTATTTTGGGATTCACCAGAAGTGAAAGTGCGTACAGCTAATTAACGACTCCTAAAGATTACAGTGTTCTTTCCTGCAGCCCGTTGGTTAACACATAAAACAACTTACTTATAAGATATGCAAGATATGCGGTAAAATAGGTAACGTAGATCAATATCAGGGCGGCAACGTTTGCCGAAAGGAGTATTTATTTATTAATGTATTTTTTTTTACTTTTTTGCTATTTACTCGTAGCTATCGCTAAAACCGTAGCACATTGCTAGTGAGATCGAGGTGTGTTTTTCAAACAGTAGTCCGTCCATGGCTGCATATTATTATAGATGCTATCATCAGCTCTAGTGCCAAAGCAGAAATGACAGTTATGGATTGGCATTGTCATAATAAACACGTAGCATCTATGTTGCAATGGAAGTGGATATAGTCTTACACGCGGAAAGTGACTGTGACCCCAATGGTCTGGTGCTAAGGTGTATGAGCTCTTCAAGATGGCTACGAAAAGTAACAGTATCAGCACAATAAGATTCTTTACGTAAGTATTTCACGGTCACTCTCTTCCATACATATCTTCACGTCTGTAATCCCAGAGTGGGGTAGGCAAAGCTACAGAATTACCTACAACTCTAATAACTTGGTGATAATTCTGGAACAACATTTTGCACAATTAGGCTAAGATGTATACCAGCTTATTAGTGAGAGGTTGCAACTGTTGCAAGCTCATCGCCTAACAGTCTACCTACAAGCCTTTAGTCCCTTAGTCGCCTCTTAGGACATCCGCGGTAAGACATGGAGAGGCATTATTCAAATCCGGCAACCACACGGGACTCTCATCCATAACCTAATATTTTGCCATCGGGCTCATTTATGTCATTAAGAAAGCGAACGAGATAATTGTGGTCTGTGATCCATAGACATTTGCATTCTCAAGACTACAATCTAAAGACTGCAATCCTAAGACCTTAAATGCGTTGCTAACCCTGAGGACTAAGATGTAATGCCTCTGTCAGTTATTTTACCGGTTGTCTTCGCTCACACCAAGACTTGCCCGCTGTGTGCTAGGGCCTTAAATGTAAACCGGCTGCACCACTGTCCAATTCACGCATTTTCATCATTAAATTGTATCTTATCTGCCTACCCGAAGTGTTTTTCAATTGAATAGTAAAATTTATACGTCCTTTAAGCGGTGTAAACAGCGAGTAACTCATTCGGCGGGGCTACAATAAATAAACATAACGACAATGCGAATGCTCTTTGCGTGCTAACGCGCCACTCTCACGTACGTATTTATACTATTAACTCCATGATCTGAATGAAGAAGTGTGATTTTAATATCAACTGGACTGCTCGGGCTATAAACGTAAATCAGTGGATTTACAATCTTATTGTTATTCCATTGGTACTATTTTGATATTCTTTTGCGGAAACGATGGTTTAATGTGTCAGTTTCTCACGCGGAGTGGCCGGCGTGGTGACAATAATGGTGTGAGCCCTAAATGTGGTGGAGGTTAAAGGGCGCCAACGGACTTTAGTTCCTGCAGTCATTAACCATTGAAAACCCCGCTTGGTTTCCATCGATTAGGTGTATCAAATGACAAATGATTATTTAATTTTTGAAATTTATGGTGTCAAAATTTTATGGTTTTTGTATTGTTGGTAGCGATCAACGGACGTATACAACTTTAGTTTCCTATTAGATTTTACGAGGTAGGGGAAACTTGCCTAATTGGTACCCCTTAAGGGAAAATGAGAAAAATCTTAAAATATAACAAAGACAGACACATGTGACTTATGTTTTAATAAACTTTACTCTGAGTATTCAACAACAGTACCATATTGCACCTACAATTCGTAAACTTTAGAGTAATATTTTTCTTTTTTAAAGCGGAAAGGGATTATACTCGCCTAATTGGTACCACTCTATTCCTTAATCGTATACCTACTCAAAATAACAGCAAATGAATTAAAAATACGTCTTCATATTACTAGATTAATTTCTGGATTAAAACATAAAAATATAGCATCATCTATCTTGAAGGTAGTTATTGACTATTTGCTTAGAGATGACGTAGCTTAAAGTCAATATCAAAAATAGGGAATCGTTTTTTTTTAAAACGATACATTTTTAAAACAGAAATAGATCTTCGCGTAAGAAAATCCGTGCTATAATTTATACCAATTTTTGCCGTTGATTATGTCAAGAAAAATGTCTCGCTGGTGAAGCAACTAAACAAACGACTGCAAGTACGAGTATATCGCCGGTTTGTTTAGTCCTGACGAGTGGAATTGTGCCTTCGACAGGTCGTAAAACGGACACCAGTAACACCAGAAACGTCACTGGTTTCCAAAAAATAATACAGAATTACCGCCTTGAGACGTGCAAGCCGATTCAAGCAATCATATACTCATAAGTATTGCAATGACTCCAATTCAAACTTCTTTCATAAAGCATTGGACCCCGAAACAAGATTCACGTTAGATACATACCTACCATAATTTGCCCGACGGACAAAATGACGCTCGTGTTAATTGGTGCAGGTCTACTCTGCAACAATTTACTGGAGGAGAGTCAACGGCATCAATTCAGGCGATTTTTTTTTGGATTTATTCCTATGAGTCCGAAAGAAAACATCAGTTGGCAGTCCGGGTCTTCGAAGACGAAGTTCATCTCGTCAACGAAATTTGCAAGCTGCGTGTCGAAGAAACAGGTACCACAATTCCATTACAGGAACGCAGGACATATAAATAGTAAATATTTTTGGTCTAACCCAATTACAATCAACAGTATATTATACTGTTGATTGTAATTGGGTTAGACCAAAAATATTTACTCCCGGTTTTTTAATTCTAATTTTAAACAATAGTTAGTACACTGGTAAACATCTTAGCCTGTTTGTGCTAAATGTGGTTATAGAATTAACAACAACGTGTTAAGAGTTGTTGGTAATATTTTCTGTAGCTCTGCCTACCCCACTCTGGGATGTAGGCGTGACTGTACGTATGTATGTGTAGAATAGATAATTTTAAGAAACCAATTTTATTAATTTTGACTGTGACTTTTTTTTAAATGCCGCATAGCAAGTCTAAGTTTTCTGTAATTATTTGCAGTCATCATACATTTATATATTTTATTTTTCTGCCAAATGGCACGCTAAACAACGTAAGTCATGTATAGCCAAAAATCTTTTTATTTCGGAGACAAACATTTTGGATGTCTAATTTAATATCTTTTAGGTGACGTCGAAACGTTGGTTTAGGTAGGTATTTCGTATTTTTTTAAAACCGCGTTGATTGTAAGCCAGTAGTAATATTTGCGCTTAACCATATTAACCTTAAACAAAAATAAAACGTTAATTTTGTTTAAGGTACCGGTACGAATTGGGCTCTCGTGTTGAGAACGAATAAGGCGCAAAGACCAAATCCAATACGAATTTACCGCACAAAACAATCCTTGCATGGTCGGCGACAGTACCAAGAATGAACTCGTAAATAAGATACGAATTAAACAACAAAAAAACCCAATTTTAATTGATCACACTAACTTAACACAAAACCCTTATGAAATAACCAAAAATTCAAGTCAAAATTAGTGAAATTACTTACTTTTTCAAGAATTTTAAGCGGAACAGCGGCCCGTTGTTGCCTCTATGTCGGGTAGCATGGCGCTCTAGTGGTTTCATTTTATGACTCGAGTGTCGCAACTGTTGCATTCCATTCGGAAATAATGCTAGGGTTCGATTTAGGCACAGGTATGGAATAAGGCAAGTTTCCTAATGAATTTGCTGGTTAGTTTATACTGAATTTAAAGCACCCAGAGAACGAGGCTAAGATGAAATGCCTCTACGCAAGTAGGTTAAATGGTTTTTACGTGTTTTAGCCAATATCAGTTCAGTTTATTAACATTAGCAT
This sequence comes from Acleris sparsana, assembly GCA_923062465.1. Classification (NCBI taxonomy): domain Eukaryota; kingdom Metazoa; phylum Arthropoda; class Insecta; order Lepidoptera; family Tortricidae; genus Acleris; species Acleris sparsana. The sequence goes on from OV281289.1 coordinate 6,903,591, forward strand.
CAGATTTGGAAGCTTAAGAGGGTTGTGAAACAAAAAAATCCATAAAAAATGGGATAACGTTTCTCTCCCCATGAACCTCGTCCATGTAAAGCGTTCAATCATGATAAACTATGTCTGTACGTTTTCGTTTCCAACAAAATATTCTTAGAATTGAACAAATTTAAAAAACGAAAAACCGGAACGTTCTGGAGGAAGACTTAGTTCTTTATAATAACTACAACATTTACAAAAATCGTGGAAATCGGACTCGATTTAGGGGGTCAGACACGTTATCGTCCAGCGCCTCTATTCGACACGGTAAAAACAATACCGTATTTATTTGACCTGTTACGTAACCGTTTCTCATTCGGCCGCCATTACTATCTAGTAAATAAGAGCTATCAAAACGTTGACAATACGATAACAGATCAATCACGATATGGTTTTTACCGTGTTCAATAGTGGTCCAGGGCCTCTATTTCCCGATGGTAAAAAACATATCGTCTTTTACCTGTTATTGTTTTGACGTAAGCCGCCATTACTGTCAAGTTAATAAGATAGCTATCAAAACGGTGACAATACGATAACAGCTCAAACACGATATGGTTTTTACCGAGTTGAATAGAGGCTCAGAGGTAAAGGACATCATCCATTTTGGTCCAAAAGTGAAAGTGCCGGCCAAAAAAAACAAAGGTTTATTCTGATACAATTTACGCGCCTTAGCATTTCTTACTATGGCACCAAAGCTGTATCATCATCCACCGTATCTTACCAAAATATGTTCAAATGTAAAGTATGGTATATAATTCATTGGTTTTTGTTAGTTCAATTCACCGAAATATTTAATTTTATAACTAGAATAAAACTATGGATATTGGTACTACAGCTTTGGTGCCATAATAACAAATGCTCAGGCGAATAAGATCTAACAGAATATAGCTTCTTTTTTTTAGCCGGCACTTTTTTGTTTGGACCAAAAATGTATGAAACCCGGATGATGTCCTTTGTATGATTTTTTTTGACAGCTACACGATTTTAACGGCGCTTCACAATCCTCTTGCAAATATGTGAAGGCCTCAGAAGCCACTTACTTACCTACAGAACCTGTAGGTTATGTTAGATTAGTTAAGGAAAAAAATGATATTCGGACAAATGAACATTTCGTACAAACGAAACAACGGAAAAAAGTTTTTCGAACTTAAGATAGGTAACCGTCATGACATTGTCAACGTTATGATAGCTCTTATTTACTTCCTACGAGTAATGGTGGCCGTGTTAAAAATATTACGACACCATATCAAAAGCAATAAGGGTTTACCGAGTAGAATATAGCCCCTTGGGGCCTATTCAAGGTGCATGTATGAGCGATTTTCGAAAATTTACAAAATGTATAGGATTGACGTTATCTGATGGCAATGATGACAGATCGTGTCAAACGCTATGTCAACTTCAAACATTTCAAGTCGATAGAAAACAAAAACGTTACGCCCTGTTTACACTTGCACTTGACAAAGTGTAAACAGGGCCTTAGCAGCGTTTGCATCTTGGGTACCTACGCCCACCGGTATGATGTAATTAATAACTTCAAAAATGATATTGTATGGTCGCAAACGTTAATTTGAGACCCATCAAAAAAAAAGCTTGAAGTTGTCAATTTCATTAGAGATGCCAAGTTATTTGTAACGTACAGGAAACTTAACCATACTGTTGTAGAATGCCTGATTGACTTTGAACCTAAAGTGGGTGCCAAATTGTAGTCTTTGACTGTATTTGTCATTACGTTTTCCCACGAGCCGGGTCATGCCGCAGGACACTGATTTGCCACACTGATAAAGCGTTTAGTCATTACCTGTACCACGGAAGTGTGATTATGGCGCAGCGTGTTTAGGGGTGTCCGGTGAGGACAGATTTACAGGAAGCTTTAGAGGGCTAATAGTTATTCGTGAGAATTCCCACGCATGCCGTGATTAGCGTATCGTGTCGACACGTTCAACTTTCTACATTTTATTTAACTAGAATTATAGTGTTTTTGTTCTGTTCACGAAGCTAGTCCCGAGTTCGATTCCCGGTATGGGAAACGTTCCTGTGATGAGCGCAAGTATTGGTTCCTGAGTGTTAGTTGTGTCCTATGTATTTAAGTTTGTACTTATTATTTGTAGAAGCATGTTTATCGTCTAGTACCTATAGTTGAAACTTAAGAGCTCAGTTTGGGACTAGGTCGATTTGTGTGAGGTTGTTCCGCTGTTTTGACAGTGTGAAATGACCTAAAGCTAAACCAAAATTACAGAATAGGACATTTGAATCCTTAGTGTTACTTATAATAAGGACTATCTAGGGATAAAAATAACAGAAATTAGAATTCCTAGTGTGTTTTTTTCTTGCAGTTGTAAGAGACTGGTTTAACAAGCGTTTATGCTGCGACTACTGTTTACCATCAGAGAGCTCGCATGCTTGTTTGTTGTTTGGAAGTTGTAAAAAAAAACTGAAATTTGATGTCCATATTAAAAGGAACAACGAGTTTTTTCGATCACTTGCCGGCATACTACCATGCCATTCCAAGCACAGACCACCGCGCGGCGGTTTTGTTACCGATCGCAATTTGCCTTTGAAACTGCCGGCAATCAGACTCTTATCGGTTCATAGATACGATAAAATCTGCGCCGGCGACGATTCCATCATTGTCCCGCCCATTAAGCCCCATCGACACGCACTTATTCATCTGTCGCAGAAACAACTGACGTCACTTGTCGGGCCGAGTGTCGTGCCTTGAGAAATTACCTGCTTAATTACACCAACAATGAGACTCATTTTGTCAATTGGTGCACCCGGAATTTTAAATTAAATTAATTGGTGGTCACGAGTGTGACAAACGTTTAATTAAAGCGATTGTGAGTATGTAGAACAGGGGCTTATTGCGTACATTAAATCGATGGATTCCACTTTAATTTCTAAGCATATACTGTAGAAAAGTCATGTTTATTCTACTTTCAAAAATGTGCAATGTCTTTTGTTTCCTCTTTCATCGCTGTCCAGTTTTTAGGTTTTCCTGATTTTTTTAAATTTGGAACAAAATCAAAGAGCATCCAGCCATGTAGAATCAGCCGTGTCCACATCATATTATAATACAGCTTGACCATTTTGCTTCTCACCGTCTTCTAGCTACGGTGACCTAATAAAACGCCCCGTTGTTTTGTTTTGTCTGTGACTAATTTTGTTAGTTTTATCGCCCACTGGCGCCGGTTATAGTAAAAAAAAACAAATATCCGTAGAACTAATTAGTGTGTAATTCTGTTAGGGAGGCTCCTTGTAGGCGGTCCAGATGATAGAGGATACTTAATAAATAAAATTGAATTTAAATTAGCTAAGGATCGTATTTGTAACATTACAAATTGCTCAGACGAAACCATCGTTTACCTCTTAAATCGTTTTAGATAAATCGTCATTAATGTAGTCATACTTATAGGTGCTTAGATTTATTGTTGTTTGTTAATGTATAATTTTACTGAGGAATCAAAAATAGATTTCAGCTAGCATTCAGTTCGCATATCATCGAGGAGAATGCAAATGCCTCGTAACTACCAAAGCAAGGAAGGTGCAATACTGTCTAAATTTGCACCTTATTTGCTATAGAAAAAGGAAGATAAGACGCCAATCCTGGTACCGGCGTTCTTCCTTCCTTTCACTTTCTTAGTATCCATGACGATATTATAACTTACCCGTTGAAAAAGCCTAAATTTCTGCCAAGTTCATTTCAATAGACAAACACCTTTACCTTTTACCGAAGCAGACCGAACTAGCAGGCGAGCTAATAAAACTCATTTTCCTATAACAACCTGTCTGGATAGTCAATTCTATTTAGTGGTGGTTAACATAATTATTGACAAAGCGTTTCGTAATTTAACGACGGCCTTTAATTGCGATACAGATGTCCGTATCTTTACTTAATTTAGTGCCTGTAATGATTTTGAAGACGGACTATAAAAATTGGCGATTAAGTGGGGCCGTAAAATGCCTGCATTAACCTTTCACCGCATAGGTGGTGCACCGTAATTGATTTTCCTGGAGTGCTGTACTAATTCGGTAACTTTAACTTAATATGATTAAAACGGTATTGAAGTATTGGTTTTTTTTCCATTTATCGCAGAGGAAAAGTTGCAATAATTTTAAGTACTAATCAGAAAAATAATAAACATTATAATAACTTACAAAACAAGTTTCCATGTTACAGAGCTAAAATCAACAATATTTAATAAAAGTGCGTCTCCTTTGGAATGTACCTATATCTGAATAGAAATGTTAATGCCCAAGGTGATCCACGCAAATCACTAGTGAGTTTGCAAGTATTTCAGCAATTCTCATAGACAATTCGCAGTCGTAACACGCCACGTCCCGACCAATTAAGAACCAAACATAACTTAAACTCACACAAATTAACGAGCGCATTAATATAAAGCACTGAACACCACAAAATTTCCTCTCGAAAATTGCCACATTAATTAAAGCAAGTACGAAAACGTACGAAACAAAAGCGAAACAGGCAATGAAATGTTTATTGGTTGCTGATGCGATGGCGACGAGGCTTTGCGGCTCGGGCGTGGATAACGACCGGTAAATGACGTTTACAGACATTCAATCAAACCGGTGATTGGATCCTGAACCTCCGCAGACCTGAATCATTCGTGGTACTTTGAGTAATTACAAGAGCTACTTAAACAGGCTCCTTTGAACAGTTGTGAGATAGCAGAGGTGTTATTCTCTTTAAAGTGGCTGCCTGTCGAAAGATAGATCGAGTAAAGCGTGAAGCTGAGAATGGCCGAAATGTTGTTTTGAAACTGATGGGGCTATTTCAACTAGCCGGTTAATAAGATGCATGAACTACAAGTTAAAGAGAATCACCTATCTGGAAGAACAACAAATGAAGAACACAAAATAAACTACATATAAACATAGAAAGTCGTTTTTATGCCTTTTTTATCCTCGAGTCTTTTAACGATACATCTGACAAAATATCACGGATTAACGTGTCAATTTTGTAAACTACGACAAAACGTCTACCTGTGTATTAAACACATTACAGGAACGTTGCTAAAAAACGATAAAAAAGTGTTTTGAGTAAAATCATCCAAAAAAAACATGGTTCTCGCATTTTATCCCATATAATGCGTAAGACAATGGCAGCAATTTGCGAGTACCTTCCTTGTTTGCAGTTGCAACAATCAACTGGCGAGACACGAGAGACACAAGTGACACGCGTGACACGCGTTACACACGTTACAAGTGTCATTCAGGCAATGCGTTAACGAGCGCATGCAAATACTGGCGCAGTAGGTAGGAGACCGCTAACAATATTCTGGTGAGAGCGCGGGGCGAGCGGGTTTGTTGCGACGAATCTGCAACTTGAACATTTTTATATGTTGAACTATAGGAAGCATCTTTACCATATTGTAGTTTGAAAATACTATACTAAACACAAACTACCATATGTCACAATAATGTATCATGATTAGATGATTAACATAAAGAAATGAATTGTAAAACATTATATAACAGCTATGATAAAGCATCCAATACCTTTCACGCGGAAAATAAGTGCTAATATTTTTTTTACAAAATCACTAAAAAATAATACTAGGAAATCCTACTTAATTTTTCGTACAAATTACTTGATATCAACAATATGTGAACTCCAAAAAATATATCTCTATATGCTCTTTACAATCGACACAATAAAACAGGTACCCACAACTTTGCAGTCCCAAGGCCCGCTTGGAAATTTAAATTTGATCGTAGAATACGCAAATCTTTGCAAATTGTTCTCGCGTAGATCGGTGAGCGACGGCCGTCACTTGGTAACAAGGGGCTGACAGTCCACTCCGTAACGACCAGACTGGCTTTGGATTGACCTTTCGCAAGTGTTCGGTTGATCTATTTATGTCCTGTGTCAAGAATTGGATCGACTTGGAATTTATTAGTGCGAAAACCGTCACCCTGTTTTGCTAATGAAGAGGTAGACAACGCAAGACATCGTGTCGTCAGTTAGTAAAATCACCAACGCTTACTAAATGACTACCTTTTTCTTGCGCTTCTCGCTCGTCTTACTTCAGCGGGCTTAGTATGGTAGCGTTTATCGCGTGACAAAATGTGAATATAGCATCCATCATTCTTGTACTTATTAACGTGTCAAAAAGTAACGGATGTTTTATCCACATTTTGTCACGTGATAAACGCAGCCATATAAGGCCCTCAGATGGCCTGTACGGCTGTCATAATGCCTAAAGTATGTTTTGTCCCGCGTAAGCCTGAACTAGCTCCCTCTGTGACATTGTCTATACAACATGAGTATAACATCCTATCAACTTATATACTGACATTAAAGTCATATGTTTTTCCAAAAAAGGCATGTAGAGCGAAATGCAAATGACGGAAAATAATCTGATTTGCAAGAAAGTGGAAAGACCAAGCAAGCTCTTAATCTCAATAATTGTTCGCTTCCTAATAGGTATATGAAATAAGTTTAATTAACATCTGAAAAGAATATAAAAATCTTAAGAATAACCTACTTAAATATAATTTTACATGCATCATAACATAATATATTCCCGAATAGATAACGCGTTGAAAGGAATACACTAATTTTATGGAAATGATTTCTCCATAGCGCGGTCGGATCAAAGACACGAAAAACAAATATGGTGTTCTAACACGACTGATTTACTATGCTCTACAATCTAATAAACCAACTTATATATAGCACCTAAACAATTGTTTTTGTTGAATCTTCAGTCTTATGCTGTGGACTTAAAAGCGTGTAGCTAAGAGAAGGTGGGTTTATTATATTTGTTGTGTTATAATTCGATTTAGTTGGAGATGTGCACACCTCTGGGTGGCTGCGACCGCCCGCCAACTCCAGATATTCTACTCTCTATCGCAGCCACGTCGTTATACTTTTACTTTAGGTCTCTAGGAGCTATCGTGATTGTTTTAAATTGGAGCTCAAAATAAACTGGGCAATAGGCTACGTGCACCAGCACAGTAGGTCTTCAATTTCGTGATGGTTGCAGTAGTTCTGAGGTCAATATATAATGGAAAGTAAGTAAAGTCCACAGAAAGCATTACTAAACTCGTAAGGAATAACCCCACTGATTATAACTCCAAATGCATTGCGTGGGCAACATACATTTATTAATTGCCGTTAGATATTTGTTTAACACCATTTTTTAAGCAGATTACGATATGTTACTGTGTAGTTCCAGTAAAACTTAACATTGGATTAGGTGTAAGACAAATCGTTTTGTCCGTGTTTTACTGAAGTTCCCACGAAACGGTAATGCGCTCATTTAACAAGCATTAAATATGTCAGTGTATTTTTTTCATTTTTACTTTTATGAAAATGCGTTCGAGTCTTTGTTTGCTCGAGAAGAAAATTAATCTTTATTTTCCTTTTCGCTGGAATTTGGAATTATTTTGCAACGCCTTAGCGATAATTAAATCATTTATTTTTTATTTTATTTTATGGCGTAGGGAAGGCTGACGAGCACTCAGGCCACCTGATGGTAAGTGGAAACTGTGACCCATAGACATTCGCATTCACAAGACTGGAAGCCTAAGACTGCAAATGCGCTGCCAACCCTGAGGACTAAGATGGAATGCCTCTATGCTAGTCATTACACCGGCTGTCTTATCCCCAAACTGGAACACAACAATGCGAACACTGCTGTTTGGCGGTAGGTTAATGGATAAGATTTTGGTAGCGATCCGGACGGACCCCGCACAATATAGGCGGAGTAGTGGACAAAGGCTTGTTAGGGATCCGTATCAAAAAAAATAGGTCCTTAGGTGCGCCTCAGTTCTTCCGTCTATCTGCTTGCCACAGCGGCGAATTTTAGCAACAACTAATTATATTAATGTACTGACTATTAGTTACCCAACTTACCTGCAACATTTTTTTTTTCATAACGGATGGGTTGTTTACAGTTTTAAAGTGGGTTTATTTTCCAATTATTTCAGAGCAGTTTTTTTACTGGAAAAGGGACGAATCTTATGTACCTACCCGAAACCGACGTGCATGCATTACTCGATGTAGGAATGTGGAAGAAGCAAAAGAGATTTGTCAGGATCGTAGCTGGTGGAAAGAAGTTGTTTCTGCCTTCCCCTATGGAAAACAGGAGTGATTTAATGTATGTAATGTGTAATGTATAAAATGTCCAGACTTAACATTTTTCGATAAATACAAAATTAATAACTTATTGAATTGGTTTAATTTGACTTTGTATCTACGGACCCTAGGTGCATAAGTTCTGTTCGCACTTGACCGATTTTTTAAACACAGCTTACAATTACGTGTTTGCATGCGGTACAAATTAACAAGAAACAACAAAATGCCAATTAAAGCTGCGTACTGACACCTCGCCAGCGCCACGAGCTCGGCTGTCAAGTGTTAATATAATAATTTATAGCGAAAAAAATGATTTATCGTAACAACCATGACACGTATCCATTCATTCTCATATAATTTATAGCCCATATATTGCAAAGAACTGTGTATCGTAACCAAGAGGTTTTTACCATAAAAAGACTAGAGCAATCGCTTTTACAACGGTAGCAGAGCTATTGTAGTGCGATAAGGTAAAAACTTTCGCGATCAGCTGTATAATTTCGCGCGAGGGATATAGGTAACGATAAATATTTATAGGGCCCGTTTTCCATCCCGGGTAAATTGCGGTGTAATCGAGTCAATGTTTATCACAACAATGTTTTTACATGAATCGGCTCCGTGTGCGACGTGTACGCACCGACAGCTACAAAGTATAAGTACTATAGTAAACAACTTAAGTAAACGATCAACTTTGTACTTTGTCGCCTTCGCTTCTCAAGAGTTTCGTATCGCATTTCTTATATATTGTTAAAACGACAGGGTACTATGTTGATCGCGTACTTATGGCGATGTGTTTCCAAGACAATGTTCGTAGTTTGTAAAGGGCGAATTAAGTTACAATAAATTGTTTTATTGCAGAGCTGCTGTAAAAATTTAAAGAGCTCCAGAAGCTATATTGCAGGCAATCTGATCATCTTTTTCTTTACAGGGTAACTTGCGGTTTAAGTGCGATTGAAAAGGCTATTGATTTTTAAAGGTGAAACAAACAAATTTAAATGGTACATAACCGTAAATAGTGAATATTTTTAGACTGCAGGAGTTAATTTTGATTCTTTAATGAATTTGCATGCCATCGTCAACATAAAATGCGCAAGCGATAGAAATCTTTGTCGTAAATAAGTCCAGTTCACACATAGCGAATTTGCGGCTACAACTGCACAAGCGCAAACGAGAGATAAATTCAAAGTTATGATCATTAATGAACCAGTTTTAAAATACGATCAAAATGTAGATAAATAATCAAGTTCGGTTCAATGTATGAAAAAATTAATCGGATAAAGTTGCATGCGACATTCCTGCAGATCCAGTTCAAGTGGCATTACAGACCATATTGGATTTACATCTTTTTGTATTGTTGCTCATATATCGACTGAGAAAGGTTAAATGGTAGTAATTGCGTTATGAATATGAAGCGTTATGTAACAACTGAGTTGTCTTTTTGTAGTTGCTACTAATGAGGTATGATGCGAGTAACTTTTTTTTTTTTAGTGTAGTCAATAATATTTTTAGCGCATATACAGCCAGTCTATACAGCGCATATACAGCATTGTTAAGCCTTTTCTAGTTTTAGCCGTACTATAAAGACGCTAAATTCTAAGTGACATTGAACGTTACATAACATAAGCAAATCAATATTAGCAGCATGTGGCTGTATATTTGTGATCGGTGCTTAAAACCCTCGGCATCTATAAACGAAGATGATAACGATGCCACGAGCTGCTTAATAAGCAGTAGGCTTTATATTCGTGTTAATAAACTCATTGACGAGCCAGAGAATGTCCTTTTCTCGATAATTGTTTAATCAGATCTCAGTGAATACAAATATGGCTTCGTAATTATGCATTAAAAGTTACATTTAACGCAGGATTTTTGATTTTTATCGAAGAACTGGATGTTCTTAGTTTTTAATTAACGTATATTACCTACGAATCTTAAACGTATTTACTAGTTTTTAAATGTTGTCCTGGCAAAAATAAAATCACGGATTGCAGCCATTTTGGATTTTAATCCAGCAAAAAAAACCCAGAAAATGTGTAAAAACTGAAGGTTATGTATCTTATAATACACATCGTCATATTAAGTAAAGAAAAAGTAAATGAAGAAATACCTATGGCAAAACTAACACACGACGTGGTTATTGCGGACTAACACAACTATTCCACATTTGTACATTGTTTTCTTATACATAATAATAATATATCTCTGTCCCATTTACCACCTCAAGTTTTTCAGGATTCGACAGTTTAATAAACGGCCTTTAGGTAAGCGGGTACGATCGCCAACTATGAAAAGTTATACATACTCTAGTGTCCAACCCATCCCTCAAATATTCATAGATGTAAATCGACAATGATTTGTCAAATGGGACATTATCGGGCTCGAACACACAAAAGTCCGCGACCTATTCATCAAAGCGGCCGCTATCGGAGTCGTGTCAACACTCTGTCATTTAAGATGTAAGGTTTGACAGCGACGGACGATATGATCGCCATCACTGGGGACCCACAGCGGGATGCAACGTGCATTAGGTTAATGTCATTGCATAATTTTATTAGGCTTTATGTCAAAGAATATGTATCAAAATTATAGTACCTAGTACTTTTTTTCAGTCAGTGCATGAACACTATGCTAATTATGTATGTATGTGGTATGACATTACTGGATTGATTTTCCTGTACCTATTTCATGAAATAAGCTTCAGTAGATTAAAATATGGAAATAAGAAACGCTAATTTGTCTAAAATTTAAAGCCGAACAAGTACTTAGCACAAGACGAGATAATACCTTAACTTAAGAGTTGGTCAATATGTGTGCCTCTCCTCTCCCATCTATTTCATCATGATCATCATGATATTATCGAAGGAAATCCGCTGCTGCATATAGACCTACCCCAAGGATCTCCAGGACTGTTGGTTTTGTGCTAGTTGCATCCATCGGCTTCCCGCGATCTTAACCAGGTCATCAAATCACCTTGAAACTTACCCTCGTTTTCCGTTACGCAGTCGCCACTCTAGAACCTTACCACCCCAACAGCCATCAGTTCTGCTAGCAATATGTCCCTCCTAGTGCCACTTGAGTTTGCAATTCGCAGACCAATGTCGGCGGTAACTTTGGTTCAATGATTCGATCTCGCCGAGAAACTTCAAGCTCAGTCCATTGCCCTTTGAGTGACTTTGAACCTTCTTATGAGGCATATAAGAGTATATATTTATGGACCCTAACATGATTCGTGATGATGGACTGAATAAAGCAACAACTAAAAAATTAAACTAAATCTAAGATATAAAAATAAACCATACTATAACATTAAATCTAAAACTCAGTTCCAAAGACGCTGCCAGCGTTTCCTCGTTGAAGGGCTAAACTAATCCGTTGATCGAGGAAACTACCAGCTCTTCGGTCTCCAGAAATGTCAACGAGTCTCTTTGACGTAGTGCTTAGCTTAGGACTGGGTCAATTGTGCGAGGCACTATATTTATTAATAATTTATAATATCACAGTTCGCAACTGTGCGAAAACATGCAGTTTCCCACGCCGCTTAATGATCCGGCCGGCGATACATCAGAGCCCCCGTGTCGCCGTATCTCATACAGCCGATGGGCCGTGAGCCGCGATGCGACAACGATTGTTAATTTAAACGGACGCCATCAATAAGCAGGCCTGATAACTTCATCGGAGACGTTACATAGTCCCAGCTAGTGTTTAAGTTAAGGAACATATACAGCCACATCTGATAGAGGGTTTGCAACGCTCTTGAATTTACGATAACGACAGTTTGAGCTTTTATAAGAAATCCTGGTTCTTTTTGTTATTTTATGTAACATTGCGACATTTGTGACATAATAAATTAAACAGCCTTGTCTCAAATGCTCAAATCGTAGCTTTTTTGTGACATGCAAAAGGCAAACATGCACGTATGCCTCTTGATTGTAGGAAAGGCCCAGATTCCAGGCTCATAGACATTTGCAAAAACGTTACTAAATCTGACGGCATTTTTAAAATATAAGTACTTTTTTGCTAATAATTTCATGGGTTATACAGGAATTAAACAATGCAATTTCTGCTGCTTGAGGGTAGGTCAAAGGGTAATTTGGTGGCGGGTGATCGGGACGGTCCCTGCACAAGGTGCAATCCAAAGCCACGCAACCCAAACGAAATAAATAACAAGCAATTCGCAACAAATGCCCTTCAGGCATCTTACATTTAGATCCACCTTCACATTCATTATTTACGTCAAACATAAGTATAAAATTTATGCCGAAAACTCAATTGAAGTTGGCTTCTCGTTTTGTCAATATTATCTTACCACTCGCTAACGAGCTCCCAAATCAAACGTGGAATTAAAACATTCATCAACATCAAACTGTGGTATTTTGTGATCAAAGGAGCGCATTCAAATCTACACGACAAAAACTCCAGTTGCTAACAACGTCGCAACAAGCGTGAATAATGCACCTTAAGACGCCTTAAGCCGCCGTATTGGGTTGGAAGCATACGAAATTAATAATTACGCCCGAAAAGGATTGGAATAAGCACGCCAAATTCTCGGATAATTCTCACACCTGCAATGTCTTCTTTGGCGCCGGATTATTCCAAGCGTTTTAGCAATTTCTTGTTCGTAATGAAAGAAATTTTAAATATGTAGTTTTTAATGACAGTTTAAAATTATTAACACAATAAAAAAGTTTCATCCGTAACGTCCGCTTTTTTTTACTGAGTATAAAAATGGTTATTACTGATTCACACATCGCCTTTGACGTCATATACAAAAAAAAAAACTTAAATATTACTTTTTTCACGTATCATAAACGTGCAGTTTTAACGACAACTCAAACTTCTATATTTTGCTTGCAAAATCACGGATTAATTGCTTAATAGCGACAGGGCAGTATTTTTAATCTACGATCGGTTTCCTCGTGTGTAATTTACAGCCGGAGAAGGCTGTTACGTAGCATTTATTTCTTAATACGAGTACTTCGGACAACAGCCATTAAGCTAAAATACGGCTTTTAGTCTACTTCAATCTCGCTCGCATCTCATCAGATGTACAATTAAATGTTCCGAAAATCGAATTGGATTACACATTAAGCTTTCTTATGAGCGGTATAAAATTGTTCGACTTCGTTACGCCGACTGCCGGGATGAGTAAAGACGAAATTAAAAATAACGCCCTGGCCTGTGTCCCGTGGAGTTATTCTTTACGGTGCCAAAGTGCGTTCGTAGGTGAGATCTTAGCCATGTGCCCTTATATTCCTACCTTGCGAGGTTAAGTTCCAATCGAGATGAGATATCAACTGCATTTTATTTATCACCCTCGTTCTCGAAATACAAACACCAGGCTCTCAAATTGGTTTCTATATTTTTTTTATATAGTCATATTTGTATGTCACTTTCTATCGAAATTCTATACAAAATGACCCGTTTTCATTGCTCTTGACTATAGTTACGCTAGGTTCCTAAAATCGACATAGACTTCGCTTACGAACTCGTTTCTGCTGTGTAAGGGAATAACACCGCTGCTTATCTAAGTACATAAATGATCGGAGCGTATCAATAAAGGAAACAATTATGGCGGTGTAACGCGCTCTATTAAAATATAAATATAGTTTATGGAACGTAATTTTCAATTTAATATAAGATGACTATCTGGAAGTGTCTGATGAAACTGATTTCTAATAATTATTCGTCGCTGTCATAGATTCAATCTTATTGGAAATTGTTAGTGTGATTATGACGTGTGTGATAAAATACCTAGGAAAGAGGAAGCCTTTATTTGTTTTCTTGAAACTTAAGTAAAATAATTCAAAAAAAATGTTGATAGAAATTCAAAAGACAACGTTATCTTTGCGTGCTAAAAGCATCATTCTCTCTCACGTTGGACTGGTTGAAAAGGGAAGGATGCAATGCGCAGGCGCCGAAGCAACACGATCAAAGCGCCGCATGCGCACTCAAAACCGACGTTCTCACTTAATTGATGTCGGTTTTTGAGTGTACCAAGCCGCCTGGCCGCGTCGGTCCCGCACCTCTGTTCGTCTTGAACGTATGGAATTTGTATTCAATAACTTAAATCGGGAACAAGAAGGGAACAGTGTTTTAAAATATTTTTTAAGATGTTACTTACACACACAGTGTGGTATGTATCTCGTGTTGATTCGTTCTAAAATATAAACAACGGTAAACACTTTTGTTAATCGAAGTTATTTATAAAACTTGGTGATTCCGTCTCCAGGACCTCTATTCTACTGGGTAAGACCATATTGCCTTTGACATGTTGTCAATTGTCATATTATCGACGTTACGGTACCTTTTATTTTAGTTACAGTGGCGGCGCAGTTAAAAACAATACGATAACCTGTCAAAGAAAATATCGATACTTTAAATTTCTATTCGCGTATAGCATCATTTGTGCTTAATGCTTACTTGAATTGAAATGTACATAAGGTATCGATATAGTTTTACCAAGTAGAATACGAGTATAGGCCCTGAAGGGAACACCTTAAAATTCCAAATTACTTTTTCCGAACGCTATGTTACGCTTGAGCTATTTTAGATTAAATGCATTATAATTGTCATACGTTGGTTGGTTAGGTCTGATTTATAAGCGATAGCAAAATGGTAAGTCTTCCGTCAAAAAGTTGCGTTGGGAATTATAAAAATCCGGAATTTTGATCAATTCGGCATTATCCTACCCAGGCCCTGAACACATCTCAAATTTCCAAACGCCACTGCAGAGGGAATAGATTACAGTGTCCATGCTCTCCCGGTACACGCTTACGAGTATTTTGGCAAAACAGGCCCACGCTGTTCCATCACCTCGGTGTTAGTTTTAAGATTTATACTGTTGTGTATGTCTATAAGGTATTTGTAATTACGAGCCTCGTTGCTTGAAATAAAAACTTCGTATTGTTTTTTATTTATTTGTCCCGGTACAGACTACGGTATTTACGCGCATCATTCCATCGTTAATGCTGTTAGCCTAGTTTCAAACGTTTCACGCGTTCAAATACCAGTTTGTGCACTTAATTCCCGGGTATGGGAATATGCAAACATTTTTGTGACGAGAAAAGGGTTTTTTGAGTTTTGAATACTTTCCATGTATTCTATGTATGTATTTCTTGATCCTTAATACCTATACATCTTAGTTTAGGACTTGTTCAGTAAAATATCAACGTTTTTTAAACATAAGAACGAAAAACTCGAATGAAGACCTTTTTGCGTAAAAATTATGCGCTCAAACATCTAGGCGGCCATTTTAATTGTTAAGGCTTTCAACCCAACCAAAAAACCTATGTATCTCATTAGATCGCTATTTTTGATGGATGATCGAGCGAGATCGACCCCAATCGATATTTTTTCCACTTCCTTTCCAAAGGGTGGATTGTCTCTGTTTTACTGGGGCACTGTATAAATCAGTCAGGAGTCGTCAACGGACGCAGGTGGCTAGTAGGACCCGAATGGTGACTCCATGTCAAATCGGGAGCAATTTCGGAAGCTGAGTATGATATTAATTAATTATTTGCACAGTGATTTATGGGTTCATTGACCTCATTGCTTTCAATGTGTTTACTAAAATCTGGAATACCAAAAGGTAGTATTTCTTAAATATTTTGTTTTAGGTCAATTTTTGTTACTGTCATGTCATGTTTCGTTCTGCTCTTGCTTTGCCCAGAAAGTGATATAAAATAAGGGCCAAACAAAGACAACGAATCGCAAACAATGATCTAAGACATAGTGAAATAGGTCTGAAAGCAGTTGTTACCTCAATTTCGTAATCAAAATTTCACATTAGGATTACGTGACATAATATTGTTTAAATATATTTATGCTTATAGATTGTTTAATATTGGTAAGTATTACATCTTGTTACTTAATTAGGTTTAGGTGTTTTTGGTCTCCCTTAACAAATGTATTGACTACCAGCTCTGCATTGGTATTGTAAAATCAGCCAAAACTAAAGCCAATTAAGGCTTTATTAGGGTTAAAACTAAATCATTAAAAAAACGGGAGACAATCTGACACGAACACAAGACAGCGTTTAAATGGTGCCGCAATGTCAAAATTTTGAAAAGTTTAGAAATCTCGTTTTTCGTGCGACTTTTACTTAACATGAATTATCATCTTTTCAACACTCCCGAGTTGAATAATCCAGCCCTGTACGGTAGTCCACTATATTTATCCCCGACACCCTGTATAAAGAAATAAAACCTTCAGTACATAGAAAATATCCAAGGCCCAGGAACAAGTAGGTCAAATGGAAGTGTTACTGATTTAAATTTCCTTTACGCTGGCATAAATAAAAAATAATTATATACCCCTTGTATTTTTCATATATTTCAATACATTATTGGTAAATCGTAAAAGCGGACGCAGGTGTATTCTCATACGGACGTAACAGCCCTGCCCACTTCCAAAACACAAAAATAAACGCTGAAAACTATATATATCAATGGACGGTTGTTTTGTACTGAAATTTAGGGAAGTTTCATTGTACGAAGTAGATTATACGTAGCAGGTTCACAATTTGGATTGGATTAGCGACTTTCGTTTTACAAAAATGTACTTCCCGCAGCAGCTTTTTAGTATTTTTTATATTCCCAAGTTTAACCTAACCTATGTTATAATTCTCGGTTTAATTACAAATAGGTTTTTGTGAAATTATACATTTACCAAGCGTATTTTCGCTCAAATGAACGAACCCCAGATTATACTTTGCAAATGGAAAACAAAAGTTTTTAATGCAACGCAAATCAACTTGTTCTCATTCTTGTTCTCATTTTCTTTGTTAATAGACCGATTGAGTAGGTAAATTAGATAGATCCAGAGAAAATAGCGATAGGCTAAGTACCTATTACCTTCAGTGTTATCAATCGAGCGACCCCAATGAAAGACTGCGCCGCCGCAGTGTCACAAAATATGCCTATCCTCGTGAAGCCCACCATACTACAAATAGGCAGATTTTTGTGTGTGGGGATTTAATCTACTACCAAGTGCATAAAGTTTAATTTCCTTTACTCTAAATGCTTTTCAATTTTGAAACAAATTATAATTAACTTTAGGCTCATTAAAATACAGTTTGAACTAAATTGTCTTGATTATGCACCTACCGTCTATAGCACACCGGGGTTGACGAAGATATTTACAAGTATAGAATGCGCTCTTTCTAACAAAATTGAGATTAGGTAGATAAAACGTGCCTACTCTGTGCTTCTTTTCTTACCGCCATCATACCAGCCCGTACAAAAATCACACCCAGGGATGCAAGCCGATGAACTTGTAGATTTGCACCTAAAGAACGCAGCACATGCTGAGTTGGGACTATTTTGCAACCACTGTCACTGTATCCGTGGTTTCTGTCTCTTTTATGTTTTTTTTTCTATAAGTGAATTATGTACTTTTTTGTCAAACCATTTACTGTTTTAATTTTGTTATGAATATTTGAACAGGTTGTGCAAAATCACTGGTAATTATTATTAAAAATACGGGTATAATTGTTCGTTTTTAATGTATCCCAGTTATACGTTGAAAAATACTTGTATAATTTTTAATATTCCTACAGATTCAATCAGATAACCCAAGATAAACTTTGTACGTTTTTTCTTGAATATTACCTTGAATGTAAAAAAATAGGACGAGTCGGATTATTTGACCTTCAGTAAAGGGTAAAATAATAGTGCGGCGCAGTCATTATGGCTAGGTAATCAGATTACGAAATATCAAAGTGATTTTATTAAAAAGAAATCTGAACCGCCGCCTTTTTCACAAAAAATGTGTCTCACGAGCAAAAAACTTAATTGTAAAATAATCCGGACCTAATCGCTTCAATTTCTTTGGGTCAGAATTAATTTTGAGTGCCTTAGGAAATTATAGTGATTTTTATGATACATGCTTTAGGAGTTTACAGCAGATACTGGCGATTTTATGCGGTGTTTTAGCACAAACTTCAACCAGGAGCAATTAAAACGGGTCACAGGTACCTAATTCAAAACAAAACGACCCGAGGGGCATTTGCCTAATGCACTCACAATCATAATCGTTTTGATTTTGAAAATCGTCGAGTACGCTAGGCAATAGCGACGCAGTTTTCATGGCTCTTGACTGTATACCTTTTTTTCACATTACAATAATATTGGTCAGAATCACACACGTCTTCTATAGTAACTTAAAAAATAACTGTAAATTGGCCACACGAGGGTTCTTTTACACGTTGGTTTTCTGAAGTGAATCTACTAGCGCTTCGTCTAATGTAAAAAAACGTTTCTAAATACTATTATTCTTGTTATTTATTACTTAAATAAATACGATTCAATTTTTAATCAAATGTTATGGTTCGTTTGTTAGATTAGCACCAACGAACCATAACTATAACTTACGTTACTTTATCACAAAAGAAAGAAAATAAAATTAGTGACTAAAGATGTTCCTTGTATATTAAATCTTAAACTGCAACAAAAACAATGGACTAATGCCCTATAGTCGAGTACTGTATTAGCAAACGCGAGCAGTTGCGCCTTTTTGCGAGAAAACTCGTCAACATCCCGTTACTAAGATTTATTGTCGCGTAGATCCGATACGAAGGCGTAAATTAAAACATAAAATTAGCGATCCGGCGATAGGACTCCTTGTTTCATTAAAAAGTAATGAAACTTCCTGAGAATATTAATTGACCGGCCGGTAAAATAAAACTGGACAAAGTACTTAGTTAATGTAAGTTGCTAACTGATGTAATTACTAATGCAGTTTGTTAGCAGTTACTAATTATTTATTTGTTTCAGATTGAGATTGTTTATTGGTGGCACCTATATTTCTGGAACTGCTTCTGTTAATTTAATATAACACGAATCTTTTTGTATATAGGTACCTATGTATAGTGTTTCTGTTTTTTTTATTCATTTCCAAGGCGCACTTTTCAACAAAAACCCTTACTTATTAAGGACTTATAAATATTGATTTCAGCTGCATAGGAATTTGGAGATATATTAAATAGTGAGAAAACTTATTTGCCCTTTATCGCACAAAGGAAGTAATTATCAAACTTTTATTTTGATAATTGAAAGTCCTGAGAGCGTATTTTTATGAGTCATTGCAATCAACTGACTTTTAACTGATGAATAAAAAACTAGTTAATGTAAATGATTTGACATTAACTTGGAAAAGTTGAACGATAACTAGGTACGCCCGATACATACTACAATGTATCTTTCCAACGAAAGAGTATAAGGCTTGTATTACAAATACCATAACAGTTATAGGAGAAGACACCCTCCCAAAACCACATTATAATACTCTAACAAATTAGTGTTTTCGATTCATGAAGGCATGTCCCACCACTAATTGATGCTGCAAAAGCACAACAATGTCCGACAAATTCGTTTCTCTTTATGTTATCTTTTCTATTTTTAGTTTACAAAGTCACAAGGGTCACAACTATGTACCTACCTAAAGTGCATTTCTCTTCTTCTCTTTTCTATTTTTAATGTCACATTAATTAGCCCTATTTATGTTTACGTGAATTGTCACTTTAATTATGTGATCTTTCTTACATATGTTCTTCTAGTTCTTGTTTATCATTGTTGTTTTTGATTATTTGAGTATTATTATATTATTGTATTATTATAATATTATTTTATCATTTTGTATTAATGCTTTGTTGACGATATCAATGTAATTTCGTGTTTTTTGACATGTAATGCAATCAATATTGCATCTATATTACATTGATAAATAAATAAACTAAACTAAACTATGAATTTTAGAACAGGATGGTATTTCAAATCCAGTTATGTATCTTAAAATATCACAAAAAGCACTTGCATTTACAAAATTCTCCGCAGCCATTCGTCACAACGTCTCAGCAGGCAGTAATATTTCCCCCAAGTATTATTTACATTTCTTTAAGCGTATAACATATTTTTACGTTGCGGTAAAGCGACTATTTCTTGTATTGTAGTATAATTTAATAGCAAACGTTAACTCAGCGACACAAATCATTTGCACGAGGCTCTGACAACGAATCCCGCACAACCAGTTACTTGATGCTCTTATGTTTTTTAAGTTAGGACATTCTGCGCCAAAAACTCGAAAAAGGGTCTTCATTCTATGGAAATACGGTAGTCGAGCATTGAAATTGTTAATAAGGCTAGTGCGAGTAACTATTGAAATATGTAATTGTCTACTCAACGGCTACAAGATGAAGAACTGATAGCAGACATCCACGGCTTGTAACGTAAGTAAACAAAGCTATCCAATTCCAGCGGCAAGACTAAAATTATATAATTGCCTGACGACTTGTGTTATTTAGTAAATATGCATTATTAACAAACGAAAATTATCGGCAATGGCGTGTGTCAGGGGAAATGACAACGATTTGCAAATAATAATATACGTACTCACAAAGTTATTAAGTACGTTAACCTGTTTTAATAGGGGAGTTAACGTTAACTTAGGATTTCGAAATCACGTGGGATGGAAGTATTTTACGTTTCGGGTTCCGTAAATATTTGTAAGAATAATAAATGTAGACCGTTTTGTCAATCGATATAATTTTTTTTGGATGTAATTGTACATTTAGAAGTACTATGTGGTATGAACAAAAATAAAGCTTGTAAATAAAAATAGAAATCTTGAAGTTGCTTTTAGAAAAAAAAGGAAATGTCTGCTGGCGTAAAGTTTAGACAACTTTGTAACAAAAGTTACTAGATTCCAACCATGCAACGAAGCGGTCGCGCCTGACCGTCCATATTTTTTACCACAAAAATGATTTATGTGGCCTCCCGCTATTCTTGTTTACGAAGTGATCGCGAACACAAAGAGAGATCCGTATCACTCCGCCTAAATGCATCGGCGTGATGCGAGAATTTTGACACCAAACACTCGCGATAGCATCTCAAACATCTAATGTTTTAAACAAACTCTTTTATATGGGCTAACTTAATTTTGTGAGGATAAAAGATTTCCACAAAAGCCTGATGTATTGATAGGGAATGAATTATTTTTTTGACGTCGGATGCGGGAGCTGTAAACGGTTGCATCCCGTTGTGTTTTGCTATAAAATAACAACCGTGTTTAATAGAGAGTCCATAACCATATGTCATTTATCACATTTAATTAATTAGGTTTATTAACAGGCTGTATATTATTATGGGTAGGTAATATTTATAAATTGTACTAACTCGCAAGATGTTTTATATTATAAAGCTGTGTAAATAAACAATTCACAGAAGACCGTGATAAAAATAAAATTACTAATACATCATTGAATGTTTTGCCCCGTCGTTTTGATTTATTTAATCATGGCTTGCATTAAAGCTGAATTGGTCAAAGGTACGCAATAAATATCATTTATAGCCCATTAGAAAGCTAGCTACATGAAGCAAGCTAAAAATAATAAGTGCATTTATCTGTAATGTCTATGCAAATACTTCTGATAAACTGAGTGACGAGCCACGCGAGCGTACAGGTGCCCGATACATGTAATACAGGACGGGTGAGTTTTTAAAGGCAGCGGCTCATTTGTGCGTCAATCGCACTTAAGTAGGGTTTCCAATACGAGCGGTACGAGCCCCGTACAGACTCTGTTTAGCATACATCGGTGACTTCAAGTGTTTCCACTGCGAGTAGACCTTTTGAAGGCACCGTTGTATGTTAAACGTGAGGCCCTGCTTTGAAAATCGAAGTTCGAAGTTACGTTAGCTCCATCCCGGTCACTCGTTATTTGAGACTAAATCGAGAGAAAAGGATGGATCTAACGTAATTTCGAACTTCGATTTTCAAAGTAGGGCCTCTGGTTTAGGGTTACCAAACGTCAGGAAATTTCCTAAAACTTCAGGAATATTAGGGCATTTGTCAGAAATGCTGCCGGATAACGAAAATGACAGATTTTTTAAATGTTTTTTTTCCAATGTTCCTTTTTTATTACCATTAAACACAAAACAAATCAAAACCCTGTTCTGTACTTTTTTTGAAACTTGTTTTAAAAAAGTTTGTAGCCTTTGTAAATTGTACACTATTTTTGTTTGACCCGAACGTCAGGAATTCATTCGAAAACCTATAATTTCTTTGTTTATGTATTTTTTGTTTTGACAGCGTGTTTACCTTCTTTTTGTTTTTGCAGCTTTGCCAATGTCTATTCTAGTTTCGCGTAAGGATTATCTTAACAGTATTTACTTACTTGCTAAGATAATAAATGTCGATTGCGTCAGGTGCAGATGGCAACGTCGTTTTAAAATCGCAACGCATCTAATAAGATCTTGAGCTCGTTGTCACTTATTTTACAATGTGTAATATCTCGTAGGCATCCTGTTCTGAGCGTACCATCTTCAATCTCAAAACATAACGATATGACGTTTTATCGATTAAGTTATTTATCCGTTACTTACGTATTTTCTGCTTTGACAGCAATGTTTGCGCACTTTTCGTTTTGACAGCTATGTTAATGTCCACAGGCAATGATAATATTATCTAACATTGGGCATTAATATCTGACACGTCCTTATTATACAGTTATAAGAGCGTGTCAGATATTTTTGCGCCCAATTTCGGATAATATATTATTGCCGGTGACTGTACTGTGCACACAACGTTGTCTTGTACATAACAAATATTACAGTTCTTAGATACCTAATGATAATCGCGTCAGGTGCAGATATGGCAACGTCATTTTCGCAAAATCGCAATCGCAAGTTCTTAAGCGCGTTCTGAAACCGGTAGTGGTAAACCTGCATTACCAAGTTAAAGCACTTATTAGTTTTGCCAATTTACAAGGTGTAATAACTTGTGGGCATCTGTAGGGAGCGTGCCATCCTCAACCTGTTTGCTAGGGACGAAACTGAAAGTGTTACATGGTATAAGTTGAGTGGCGATACTTTGTTCGTGCGATTTGTGATAAGTCTGATGATTATTTGCATATCTATGACGACGTTCTCTTGTTGTATAATAATGTTTGGGTTATTATATTCTTATTTGCCTTGAGGTAAAATGGATTAAGGCTTTCTGTCAACATGAAGATAATTGTAAAGTTTTTTTAGTTATCGCTTACGTATTTATGTATACCGTTATTATTTTCATTTAAACTTATGTTTAATATAGATTTGACTTTTATTTTCAAAGTTAACGACCAAAAATTTCTAGGAATTTGTAGTTCATTTAATTGTTACTTGTATTTAAGAATATTTAGAAAAACATTGTGTTACTTATATAAATTACGATATCGATTGAAAATGCAAATGACTGTTGGCATGTAATGCCAAAGGCAAATACAATTTTATTCTCATGTTAAAAGTTATAAAAACATTCAACCTCGCAATTACAACCTGTAACGTGAAACCGCAGTTCAGATAAGAATTCCAACTTTCTTTCCTGTCCTTTCCATTAAAAAGCGGCAATATGATGTCTCTAATTTAAAAATCATTATATTAACAACCCCATAACACTGTAATCTACGGTACGTGCTCCAAGAATGCGGGTCCTAGGGCCAGGTCCTACCTGCATACATTAGGACTCCGCACGCCACTTATTAGCATAGCTCACCTACAGACCCGTTGCCCGTATTCGCACTTGGAACATAAAAAATAGAAGCTGGATAATCCTGGGATCTAGTCCTGGTTAGAAAAATCTATAGAGCTGTGTTAGAAATGTAAAAAAAATAGAAACTAATTTGGTTACACTAACAGGAGCAACAAACGCAATGCCAGTGACTGGAATAAAATGAGAAAGAATAAAACTTAAAGACTTATAACTTACAATCTAAAAAGAACCACTAGAAAACCACAAAACATCGAAGTTTAAAGGCAATTCATAAACCTACTTAACAACAGACGGTTAAATGTAGTCTTGTAAGGTACAATAATTGAGTGCACTGTCTCTTAATAACGGTCAATTTACATCACTTAACAGACTGCTCTGACTAATAACAATAACGTTTAGAGAGCATGTAATAGGAAACGATTCCTATTATATTAAGTCACATAAGCTTTAATCAGCACGGTTATATGTAACATGTAGCAAGATACCTTGACAGAAACTGTAAAAGAAAATATAAACATTGACTCTACACTTTCTTGTCATAGTTTGTCAGTGCACGCATATTAGTGGTAAATGTGGTTGGACGTATGCAAAACCGACCAGTCGACGCGCAGCTGACGCTTAGACGTCTATTAAGCAAGACGCCATTTCTATGCAAATTATTTATTTTTCCCCTACACTGTTTATTAAGGCATTAGGATTAATACGTTATACATACATGCCAATCAGGAACAAACAAACAAAACACAAACGCGAATGAAATCAATTCTGTCTTGCGTTCGTGTAAGTTTATTAATAAAAGACAATCGCAACCGACATACTATCTTACACACGGATCGTTGTGTTTTACTAATACACAAATCCGTAGCGCTTAAGTGCTTCATATATACAGGTTTATTTTACACAGATCTTGACCTGAGAGCCAAAATGATTATTTTCTACCGCTTAGGGACGTATTAATAAACTCATATTGACTGCGAGGCTCGTCACAAGATACGTCAAAGTAAACGCCAAACCATAGAACACTGTTATTTTTCACGCATCTCGAGACGAGCATTGAGTTGAGATTAGTTTATTAATACTTATATAGCTAGTAGCTTTTATTTAATGATTGTATGTGTCTGCATTCGCCTAGATCTCTATTAGACGCTACGACTCTATTTACATTAATGGCAGTATTTGCCTGAATTCCCTGAAGCATCCGATTACCAAGTATACATGCTAGCGTATTTAGGTTTTCCAATTAAAATGTTCTTAGACTTCTTGCGCTTGCATTTGAAACAAGTTCAACTAGCATTATCTCCATATAGCAAGATGTTTTTCTGAAGCTGGGTTTAATGTGCAGGTATGACGTCGCCGTGGATGCGACTACAATTAGCCCTTCCTCTAAAGGAGCGCACCTGCTAAAACTTGGTAATTGTTGGTTTATTGAGATAATTCTTGTTGAATGTAGTCAAATAGGTTTTTATTATATTAGAATATAATTTAACAAGATTTACACCAAGGCAATAGGCCTCTCTGTTCGTTATTGAGCGCATCAGCTGGTTAAACCCATTTGTAAGCATCTAAATTGACTAAAATACAGGAAATTTCCATGATCGTTTTTGGAGCTTTAAGTGGTGTAATCGTTATCTGATATTGAATGGATTATTTGTGATATTGAATATAATCACAAATAATCCAATTCGAAAAAAAACTAACCCCGCAACAAACGTTCTCAAGGACGGGTCCAAATAACGACATAAAATTTTCACCGATCATCGTAATATAATCAATAAATTAATCCACTATTTAAATTAGGAATGGAACAACCGTCCTTCGCGAAGGCCGCGCGTGTGAGTGACCCGCAGCCGGTGCGCCGCGTGCCGCGCTTGTGCACCATGTTAATTACTACGACCAATAAGGCGTCCCGTCAACATATTTGTTTTTTTAATTTATGAATTGTTCGCAAACCCACTTCATTAAAGCCAGCTATCGATTTTTTTAACCACCTTGAACGAAATGCCAGGATTAATTTCCAACCACCTCTGTACAGTGCAGAACGTGACTCCGTATCGAAAGCCTTTTTCGGCTTCCAAGTTCCAACTGGCATTCGAGTTGAAATAAAAATCCTAGAAAGCCGAATTCCAGATCCTTATTATTGTAATGACGACTTTTAATAGTTGTAAAAAATATCGACACGTTGAACATCTATAAAGTGGTGTAGGTTTTCCTTACTGGGATAGGTCCTTTGTGTAGCGGGGTTACGATACATACCTAAGAAGTTTTTTGTAATATCTCTGTCGACTACTCTGGTCACGTAGGTAACGATGAATTAAAACACAACTAGTAAAGGTCGCTTATGAGCACACCTTATCCTCAGGGAATAATAACGACGTTTGAATCTCTTATTTCAGAAATAACATAGGTCCTACCCGTTTTATGGAAATACTTTTAGCTAACAAGTAGATTTACTTACATATGAGCAGATAGGTATAGTTAGGTTTACATACGTTCCATGTTCACCTCGTTTAATGCTCGTACTGTCTAAGGTAAGGTAATGCAGAAAACAAGATGAACAGTGCTTAGATTCCCCGCGGTATTGTGATTGGTCGTCGAACTCGTCAACGAGATCAAAGCGCGCGCGCCGGCTCGTCCCGCGCCTATCCACGCCGGATCTTTGTCATTCGCGCTCGCGACATCGTCCAAACAGGCGCCGCCGCTGTTGGCAATTAATGTAACCAAAGATCATCAATAAACAAGTTTATCACTTCATCGCCTCTGACACCGCAGGTATTTAAACAGCCACGGACCAGTATATTATAAGTTTTGAATATTCAGTCACGCACAGCTTTCAACATTCGAGTTCGCTTATATTTTTTGTCACGCCACGCTACTTGATATCTCGACGTGGAGATAAAGTAATGCTGAAAATAAAAAGACTGTTCAAAGCCGCATTGCTTAGTTGAGGAAGACTCGGTAAAAGCTCGCCATAGCAATGTTCTAATGACCGAGTGCTGTATTTTAAAGGCTGCTGGACCAATTATGACCATTTAAACGGATGGCCGGAGCGTATGACGAGCCGGCCGGTCTAGCTGTCAGGCCTTCTACGGCAATCCGATGTCCGATCGATGCCGGCCCTTTGATATACTTTCATGGTAATTTAGACGCAATTCGAAGGTTCCGAACGCTTTAATGCTACACGCACCGAGTAAAAGTGTTTGAATATGATAATGATCGACATGTTATAATAGCTACTGTGGATGTTTTACTAAATATTTATAGGTAGGTCCCCTAATGATGTACAATTTCAATACAACGTGCGCGGTATGAAGTCGTTCTTGTTACTTTGTGTGCGTGTTTCCTTTATTTAGAAACTAGGAATTAATCATAGCTCGTTTATCGTTCTCGAACAAGATCTCGGGGAGCGAGGCGATCGCGGGGCGAGATTCCCGGAGCTGCGCAGGAGCTTGCGTGAGCAACTCGCGAAGATACAAAGAGATACGCTGCGGAGATCATGCGCATTGATACCAAATCACATACATATCAGTTACTAGCCGCATATCGTGGGAGATTGCTGCCCTGAGAGTTATGTTTCTCCTTGAGTACTTACAGTGAATGAACCAGGAAATTTATTTTTCGACCTTTAGCTTAATAATAACCGAAATTGATCGTAATTAACTTCCAACCTAGATAAAATATGTAATTATTAAATAATCTAGCATTGTTCTTTCAAATTTATTTGCCAGTTCAAATTACCTCTTGCCTCTAAAATTCATCGAAACTAACCACTCCGGCGAAGATACTTTAAAACCTTGAATTTTAACAGCTTCAAAATGACCTTAACAATTCCCAAAAATCCCAACTTTCAAAGTTGAAGTTCTGAAACCCCAATATCCATAAGCCACTTTGCACAATACACTAATAAGTTCCCTTGCATTTACAGCCCTGTCTCGCTTATCTTAAGGCCTACGCTTTGATAATGTGGTGTTATGTATAGTGTGGGTGTCACGTGGTAGTGTATTTGCCACGCGGCCGAGGGCTGCCCCTCCTCCCATTGTGAGCGCATCGTAACTCCTCACTAACAAGACCTAGGCGTCGGCGCAAGTTATTCGCAGATTACACATTTTTGGGAGTATGCGAAAGCGGAAGCGGGTTTGACAAAGAAAAACGTTCTTTTGTTGACAATAGGGACTTAAATAGCCTTGTGATCATTCCCAACTATCTGTTATGACGAGTATAACTATTTGTTACGTACTTCGTTTTCATTGCTTGGGATTATTAGATTTAAACAACAACATCAACATAGTTAAACTTATATCTGTTATGTATTTTAAAAATGGTCAAACACTCAGATAATTGAACAGGGATTCCATATAAAATTATTAGGCAATAAATACTCTAGTCGATTTTGTTTTCTTACAAAGGCTTTTCAGTATTTTTCAGAGCAGGGGGGTTATTATGAGATAGCTATGCAGTTTATTTTATGGTGAGCGTAAACGACAAAGCTATAGCAGTTATTGAAATTGAACTGCATCTTCAAATGTTAATTGAAGCTCTGTCGTAAAAACTGTTATCAAATGGCAATCAATATATATAATTCTCTTCCTATTTTATGGACATATTTGACAAACAATGCATTCTTGACTAAACATACTAAATTATTAATTGAGGGAGCATTTTACTCACTTGACGATTATTTTATGAAATGTAAATGGATGTGTTAGATTTTTTAACTTTATGTATACCTATGACTACAAATTGCATGCCTTAAAGGCGAAATAATGAACTGTATTAACTAATTTTAAGATCGATGTAACATTATTTCAAGCAATAAATTGATTTGATTTGATTTGATTTGACAAAACTATTTTAAGTAAATTGAGTACTAGTTAGTAATCCACTGAAAGCAATAGGTAACATTTTTAAATTCAATGGAATTAGAAATAATTTAACAATATAAATAATTATTCGTAAATATATTCAAACCTGTATTATTTTACCAACGCTCGTAACTTGTGCCATTCTAAAAGCCTGCAGCGTACTCACATTTGTAAAAACCATAATAAGCGCCCTGTTTTGGAATATTGTATTGACACGCAATAAATATTTGGGAGGACCAAAATGGCGAGCGAGATCACTGTGACTTATTACTCGTCTAGATGATCCATTGTTGCAAACAGCCATCCTGAACATCAAGAGCATTCTTTATAGCAAATCGAAGAGTGATTTTGACCTCGAGTTGTATACGTGGACGATACTCTCACACCTTAAATTAAAAAAGTTAAAGCCATTTACACGTGTGTGGTTTAATCGACGAGTCTTTAAATTAAAACTTTTTGCTCATTTTTTAGGGTTCAGTATAAAAATGGAAAAAGATTTTGAAAGAAATCTCGCTTTAAATATTCTTACGTCTCTTATAACAAAGTAGTAAAAAACAATGATTAATAAATAAATAGATATCTGGGGAGAATCACACGCAAATTGACCTAGTCCTAAACTTAAGCTCTAGGCTTGTACTGTGGGTGCTGACAACAATGAAAATACTTACGATTACGAGTATATAAAGAGCTAGATACTTATATACATAGAATTATGTGGTCATTCGCCTTCCCCATGCCATAAAAAGGTATTTAAAAAAATAACGACGAAATACAGTTTCTTTTAATTATTATTTTGAATATTGCTAGTTTCCAACAATGTTCTCAGTACTTGATCACAGAACCCATTGCTCTATTGAAAATTCGTGCTCCATTATATTTGTTAATACAAAGCAATACTAAGGAATGCACCGCGAGCGCCACTGTTAAAAAAGCCTAATTTAATTTAACAGGTAAGCACAGTTTCTTTAATAATAGCCCTACCTTTAAATTACATAGTCCGTAATAGCTCCCGAGCAATCAGCAATTCTTCATTTTTGCTACTGTTTTTTGTATCCATAAAAAATAAACGCCCCTAGGATGAGCTTCGATGGAACTACTGTTAAATTCAGACTCATCAATACTAATTTGATAATTCGAATACATATAGTTTTAATATTTTAACTCAAAAATGATACCATGCGTAGTACTTACTCGTATATTGTAATATTTTTTTAAACAGTCCAATTTTGAACTTTTGTAGCTAAGCCACTAATGATGGATTCCACGATAAATTATATAAAATCTGATATGTTTTATTTCAATTTAAACATTTTAAAATGACTAAAATTATTATTTGGTCATCAAGCGGCCTTCACGAAAGCAAACTTATACATTAAAAAAGGGTAGTAATAAATTTATAAGCTCCATAAATTTTGTGGAGGGATAATGTGCAGTGAGATGCACACTACCGGTGGGTCTGTCTTATCTGTCAGCACACGTCGGTGAAATTACAACGGGCAGGATAAAACTTAGCACTCTTAGGTGTCAAAATTGCCATAATTTCCAAGGGCGATGTGCACCACGCCCCTTCTTAAAACAAGCCGACGTTTTTGCTCCCTCAGAAATCTCAAACTCAATTTTTTTAATGATTTGTGGCCGCCACCGAACCGATATTCCGAAATTGGATGATCGGAAACGAGACCCCTATCGTGTGAAAATAATATCGATACCAGGCTTCCTTGCTTCGAAATGATTAGTGGATTGAGCCTTGTTCTTATTTGACTCCCGATCGAAATTGGAGATACATTTGAACATGAAATATCAATAACCAATATAAAGAATGCTATCACATCCGCTGATACGTCCACTCTTGCTATCTAAATACTTGATGGCTGTTCTAATCGTGACTTTTGCTTTTTCGGCTTGTTAAAAACAATAACTAATGCTACTTAAACAAATAAAACACAGAAACAAAGAGATACGCTCACGAAGATTGACTGGGCCGTGACGATGCTATTTATGATTTATCAGTTCAAAGATAAACTTGAACCAATGCATAGTTGAATCTTTGTATCATTATGCATTGCCCTAAATATTGTGCCGATGTAAAAATTTATAACTGAAGCTTTTTTATAAGACTCTCAACCATTAACTATTTCACGCTTATTTATTTCTTCTGCGTGTAATATTTTATATTTTTGT
This sequence comes from Acleris sparsana, assembly GCA_923062465.1. NCBI lineage: Eukaryota > Metazoa > Arthropoda > Insecta > Lepidoptera > Tortricidae > Acleris > Acleris sparsana. The sequence goes on from OV281289.1 coordinate 6,934,287, forward strand.
GTATTGATAACAAAATTAGTTACATGTATTCAGCGGTCAACCAGTCGTGAAATTGGTAACGTTAGGAGTGCACCGGGGAGTCAAGTGTGGCGACAACAAACTGTGTTTAGCATTGTTGCCCGTTACGCCGAATTGCGCAAAAGGGGTTCTTACCTGCGACCATACAGCCAAGAAAAAGGTTTCACCCTGGAAAGATACCCTAACGACTCCACGAGGCCAAACTTGTGTTGCCCCGTCTCGCAACATTACACAATATTCACAATAGAACCCTTCGTTCAATCTACTTAAAGAACATTTTTTTCTCGTGTTTAATTTCGATGGCGTCGGAGTCAACAAGGTGGACCCAAGGGTTCTCGACAAACTGCTAAACAATTGTTGCGTCATGGTCAATATAGCACGGTGAGTTTTTGCACACACTTTTTCATGGTATTTACACCGTTATTGGTTAGCTGGTTCTAATTTACGCGGCGTCTCGAAGAGGACTTAAAGGATTATTACAAGGGTTACTTAAGCTACGCAATTTCGTTGCAATCAGATTAGTAACTCTATAGAATTTGTTTGTAGAGCGTGTAAAACGTTTTTTAGAAACTCGGTTACGCGATAGAAAGAGGATTCGGTAAATCTGTGATTATTACTTCCTTAAAATCAGCTAATCTATTTACGAATTCCGTGAGCTTTTTTCTCTATTCCATCCATCATGCATGCTATTTTTCTTATCTCTCAAATTAATGATCTTCGCAGTCAAAAAAATGAATTCGCTTAGGGAGTTTTCGATAAAACTGATTTCCTATTTTAACGCCTTTTGTGTTAAATTGATTTTAACAAAAGATTATTAACACGGATGTTATACCCATTTAGCTGTTTTTGCAACTGCTAATTTCACAGTAGTTCCGATTTTTTGGAAGATTTAATGGGTAGCATTATGGCTACTACCCGAGAACATTATTGTCTGAAAGTACTCGGAAATTTAAGGTTAGTACAAATAAATAACAATAAAAGCCAATACTCGCAAAGTAGTCCGAATCACGCCAATAATTCAAATTTTAGAATTGGTGACACACCACTTCTCACAATAAAGGAATTGATAAAGAGCTATTAGAAATCACTCACGCCACGCCACCAAACAAAGTCAAAGGACACACAACGGACGCTCGTGCCTTGTAGCAAGATTTATATCTTAACACAAAAGTCGTCGTAAATTTGTATCCGACCTTACAATTTGCAAACAAAAATTTTCGATTCCCGGAGAAGGAAATAAATGGCGTACCAATTATTCACAAAGCATCCAACCGGAAGTTTTCAAGTATTTTATCGGTTCCCTTTTGAACGCGCCCCTGAGTTTAAACTAATACGAAACACACAAGTCTCGCCTAAGCCGAGGAGAATGGAGGATTACGCATAAATCCTGTTTTTGTTTGTTTTCTTAGCCTTCATTCTATTGTGCGTCTCGGGTTCGATTTGGCGGTTAAGTCACGAAAAATTGTGGAATTTGCAAATGCCAGTAGTAATTTTTGACTAAACCTGTTTCTATTTACAAAATAATCTGCTTCTTTATTAAAACCTACATTTCTACAAACCTATTAGTCAGAAACAATATTATGTCACAAATATTATAATGTAAAACATCATGCTATCTACAAGAATTAGTTGCTAGTAACACCTTTTCCCATTGGGATTATCATCGCGCTAGACGGTTCATTTGTCAATATTTCTTAGACAGGGATAAATATTATCGAAGGTTACGAGATAGCGGCTAAAAGCATCGGCTTCTGTATCTTAGACTAGGCGTCATAGTTATCAAAATTAATACTGTGAGTGATTGCTGTTGGTACAAGCCGATAGATAAGCAGCGAGTTCAACATACTTGGCGAGTTAATTGCTTCAACTTTTTTAATTTGTGTAAATAAAGTAGCATCACTAATGGAATGCCATTTGTGAATACTTATTTATATGAATATTAATAGGAACTTCATTTTTTACCATTTTCTTTAGTTCTCAAATTAGTTGAAAGATCAGCGGCTTGTGTGTTGTTGGCGTTTAATTTACTGAGGAAATCATCTCTATCAACGACATGTTAAGTAACGTCTACACTTTAATCAAACAACTTCATTTTAATTGGTCCCTCCTCGAGGGAAATCTCAAGTTCGATTAATAAGACAAAATCAACTGGAGCAGTGGCCGAAGCGCTTCCGTACTGATCGATGTAATTATATTTTTTACCTCTGCCTACTAATTAGTTATCTGTGTTAATTTTTCTCCGACTACGACGTCAATTTAAAGCAGCCATTATCGATATGAATTATGTACGTCAACATTAATGATTTTTGTTTAATTAAAGAGATTTATGTCCAAGCAACTTGCATCCCAGGCTGTTCAGAAAACATCTCAAGTGTTCCGCACAATAAGGTTGTGGTCAGACAATCCTCGTTCAAGTGGCCGGATTTGCACCTGAGTACGATTTTCCTTGCTAAATTATGGTTAAGCTATTGTCCAAAGTACGTCTTTTGCAGCCACATCAAAGAAGAGCCCGACAATGTTCCCGGATCTCGCCGTCAGTGGAGCGAAGTCGCGTGCCTCTAATCTCTATTGATATAACGGCATAAGCGAAACGTTGTATGAACACCTTACGTGTTTTTTTATAGTCGCCCCTTTCAAAAAGACGTCCTTATAAAACGATAGACCGCTACTGTTTGTACGGTTTTATATTATAGAAACGGGATTTAATATGCCGTTATGACAAAAAAACTCTACACTTGAAGTGTTACTGTTTTTCGGGGTAGGTGCCTAACTGTATCACAGCCCGATCTCTTCCGAAACTCGAGCGGTCTCTGCATCAAGGTGGAAGGAAGCAATACATTATTTTTTCTCGCACCATCAACATTATGTTATTGAATTACTTTTGAAATTGATTTGGTAGTGCGCTGTTTGCAGAAGGTTTGCATCTGCTACGGGCATACGTGTTTTTTTTGTTCGGGAGATATTGCAGACGACTGTCTCGATGTGGGCGCTTAATTACGGGGCACATTCATAAAGATAGCGTAATGTAATCCTCGTTTCAAACAATCGCGACACTGCAAGGTGTGGAGCCTTAGATTTAACTCCTAAATGTGTTCGAAACGTGATCTTCTATTCATTGAAAAGGTGATTCTAGGTGAATGCGTCTCGCTTTGGCACGTTCCTAATCAATTGCCAACTTTTTGTTATGGGTGCACCTTGGCCTATTTTACTGAACCTTTTAAATTTTACATTGGTATAATAAAGTAAGTAGCTGCTGCTTGTTATCAATTAATATAATTCAATGTATTAATTACAAGTAAGCAGGAATTGATTCATATATACATCTTTTGGTTTCGTAGGTATTTTTGTTTGGGTAGGCCTTTTTAATCGGTATGGTATCTTCGAAGCTCTTAATCTAGATTACTGCGTATTTAAGCTGTAATTAAGTAGTACAGCTACGGGTAATAAAAGTATTGGTTGCGACATTTATACAGCAATCATAAAAGAAAAATACTGCTTTCAGTCAATAATTACGCATTGCATTTTAATTTACAAATAATAATCCCGTTATTGGCTGTGTGTGGCCACTGGTTACTGCTCGTCTGAAATACTCTCAGGAATAACGTAATAAGTGGTTCTAATTAAGATAACAATTTTATTGATGATAAACCTATAAAACTTGCAATTAAATACATGGCAAAATATCAAGGATTGTTTGCCTATTGAAAATTCGAATTATTTTCATAATTACCGTGTACTTGTACGGTACGGTACCCAGAAGGTGCAAATAAAAACGTTCAGCAAAAACGTAGTGATAGGACTATTCTCACAAAGTTGTAAAGTGTTTTGTTGTTATAGCCAGACACGTGATGGTATATGTCGAGTGTCGGTAAACTCAAAGGGCGATTAGACGCCGGGAGCAGATGACATTTCATTGCACAATGCAGCCCGATGAAAGGGTAGATGCATTGCAATTTATAGGGGCACTGCACGGTCAGATTATGTAACCCAACACTCGGCGAAACCCTTCCCCATGTCAGCACGTGTATAAAAGCCATTGAGCGTCGAGACTACAAATGATTGATCTAACGAAACGGTTTTAGCAATGATTAATTAATTCTATTCAAAATTTGCTCACGGTTAAATAAAGCTTGACTTTTTGGCTTCAATATTCGCTATGCCAAACATAACCTTACTACAAGCATATGGACTTTACTATTTTTATGTGTCTCTCAGACATTGACCTAAACAAATATTGCAGTTTGCCCACTGGCGCCTGCAACTTGATATTGCTGCCAGCAAAATTAAATTGCTCAGAATGTCAACATACGTAATATTAACTGTAGGTACTTAGCTGTTTTTGTTCATGCCGCTATCTTTACGCAAGAAACTAAATACGTAGAAAACATTAGTCCAGATGATCGAAAGCATGATATTGAAATTAGTGTGAACGTTGAGGCTATACCGGGATATTTACCGCTATCAAAAGGATTCCGATCCGACCACTAGAAACTTAGAGCCAGGTACAAATTGCTGGGGTGAACCATCACTCTCGAGATGCTGGCCCACGATAGCGACGATATAGAGACATAATTTAGATCGGAACAAAAACGCATAACAGACAGAATGAACGATGCAGAGTACGCGGTTTAATTAAGAATGGATTGAAGCATCCTGCAGAAATATTTTGTGAAGTGGATGATTGTAAATCTTAGTGGTACGAATTTTAAGGTTATTTGATTAAAGTGAAATCACTACATAGCAAAGCCTTTATAGTCTTTATTTACCGTAATATAAGAAAGTAACGAGACACTCTTAAAAAATAATGAAGAAGCAATATTTACTATTTTGAAGATATCTCTAGTTATTTCAATCCAGTTGTCCAATACATAGATTCGAAAATCTTGTCACTGAACCAAGTTAAATGGACAACGCTGTCGGTAAAAGTAAAAGCACTTACACGGATTATATTTGCTTTAATCATAACTAATGAAGCGTCAGTACTTCCTGTGCCGACCGATTGAGTCGTATTCGCAACCCGGATATACGTCTTTGTACGATCCGATACAAAACGAAAGGGTGAATGTTACTGTAGGTGCTTCATAAGGATGTGTAATTTCACGATCGTAAGGCTATTGTGTCTTCATAAAAATGACAACTGAATGCATATAGTGTGGCATTTGAAGAGAAATCATTTCATCGGCAGATTTTATTATATCTGCTTAATTATGACGGACCGTAAAATTACTTCGCGATTCGGTTCTATTCATTGATAATGCTCAAAATTTTAAAAGTTTCTCATTGTTAGCAAATTTTATTTCCTCGCAGACTTTGCTGCAAAAAGTAAAATAATTAAAACAAAGTACAAAAAGGCAAACAGCTCTTTGCAGCGGCGGCTTTCAATCGCGTTCCCAGCCCCATCTAGATGCTATTTACATTTCCGTTCAGTTCCACCTCGTAAATATTGGTCGATAATACTTATGACAGCTATTTAACTGTGGAGCTAGTTTTTGATCGCATGCTAGCGGGAGATCGCCCACCCAAAGGCGTGGACAGCTAGGCTAAATCGAGTTAGCCCACCAGTCACCACTAAATCAAATAAACGTGTTATTTGTTTAGTGCCTGATGATGCCGCTATAACACAAATTTATCTGTTTAAAATGTTATTAGTAAATGATTAGAAGAAAAAGCTACGTCCATAAATTTGTCAGTTTCAGATTGACTTTTGACATTTCCCTAATATGTGGCTGGAGCTGAAATTTATGTCAATAATAAAATATCCAATTCAATTGATGATCCAATTTAATATCACATAAATTAAACCAAACTAATAATGTCGTCGAATAATTCAAGTGTCGATCGCAAAACTTTCAAGCTTCAATTTACAATACATTTGGAATGATTCCTCGATGACACTAAAGCGGCAAGTAAAATCAGCCTTAATGTTATTGAGATAAATAAATAATTCGTTCGTATCAAGTGGAAAGAACATTCTCCCATCGAGGACAGCTCTTGTAAATCTATCTTCGATAGAGATCTTGATGTACGGACGGATGCAAAACGGGAACTGGGGACTACAGTTTGATTTAAGGATACGCCGCTGTCTGGCGAAACCGCGGGTACCGGGCCTCGAACAATCTCCAACATTTCGCTTATCCATAAGCAATCGCAATTGTTTAGTTCAATCACTTGACGGAGAGCAATAATAACAGTATGTAGATTGACTGATATTTATCGAATATCTTTGACAAATTCAAAGACGTGCTTTCAGGCCCAGGAAAGACGTTTTAGTATGCAAAATAATTTTGCGGCAGGAATCTCAAACTCAAAGTAAAGGCGGATAAATTGACTTTAAGTTATTTCTTTCCTTTAATACGAATAAACGTATGCTTGAATTCTTGAAAATTTTTGGCTATAGGATCTCGTATTATTTATCTACGCTACTTTTTCTCCTTTGATGTAACCGTAGGTACATTTTATTTATCGTTCAAGATTTTCCAATAGTATCAATAGAACAATAAAAATTACCATATCGTAGTTAATCTAATTTGGATTTAGCCACGCTCAGTGGGTGTTTGTTTATCCTCATAATAGAAAGTATTCTCGCCTCATAAATCCAAGGACTGCATGCGGTTTGGAATGTTCTCAATAAATTTATGGCGGTCTAAGACAAACAAGGGCACGGGCCTGCTGAGACATCATCTGATAATGCAAATTTTGAACCCTTTGTGTTATTTATGCAATGAACCTAACACAATAATGGAGCGCACAGCTACTTTTTCAAACTGTTGCCGCATTAAATTGTTGGGTTGTGGGTGTTCAGAAGTCTTAACCCTGCACCTTATCTCCATAGAATAGAAAGAGTAGATTAGGTGTAACAATAGGACATATTATAGCTATGATTTTGCAATTTGATTCATGGTCATATTTTTTTACGATTTCCTACGAATTCTTACCATTTATATGTATGAGTATGTACATGAGTATATAATAGTGAAACTCCTTCATTGATTGCTAATTATTACCGTGTGCCTTTTATTTTGTCCACGTAGAACTTGTTTGTAATCCGTGGAAACTTAAAAAAAATAGGATCAAGTGTCCTTTATTACTACTAAAGTACTATTAGTACTAATTTAATCCACGAGACAAACATTCAGTATCCAAACATTCTTGCACAAATGTTAGGTAAACTACCTATGAGTAGTAAGCATGAAAATAATTATTTATTAGTAAGGTACCCCTAATGTACAGTAGGGGTGGTAGTTTCTGTTTTCTATCGGCTCAATGTATTGGAGTTAAGAGAACTGTGAGGCGACGCTTACATCGCGTAGCTATAAATCTTTTCCCATACAAATTTAGTTCCGGGCGATAACGTTTCTCATCCCCTAAATCAAGTCCAATTTCCACGATTTTTAATATTGTAGTTGTTATGAAAAACTAGGTTTGTTTTGATTTTTATTTCTTTCTTTATTTTTTTGAATATGTTTTGGAAAGGAAAACGTACAGAACTAGTTTTTCATAATATCTAAAACATAGTCAGAAATCGGAAGAATCGGACCAGGTGAAGGGTGAGAAACGTTATCGCATTAGGTATGGATTTTATTTGCTTCACAATCCTCTGAATGTAGTGGCCGATCAGTCATCAGCTGACGTCAATCCTATACCTACATTATGTCGATTTTCGAAACTCTAACTAAGCGCTATGCATCTTGACACACGAACATGAAGTTTCTGAATATGGATAATGTTGACAGCGTTCAAACAACGCCGTTATTAATATTCCTTCACACGCAACACATAAGTTTAGCATTGTTTTACTACTGTCAACAATATCAATAGTCAGACACTTCTTGACCGTGCAATGTGTCAGAATTGACTTCTTATCTGCCTAGTACAGCCCCCGGTGTACCTACCAAAGTTTTGAAACATTATTTACAGTTAAGAAACCTTTTCTAATTTAATCTTCGTTTACAATCACACTAAACACATGATGTCTATTATATTATAAATGCGAAAGATTATGACTATGTGCTTGTGTGTGTATCTTTGTTACTTCTTTACGCTGATTCGGCTAGAAAAATTTGGATGTAATTTGAAACTGAGATGGCTTATACCTTGAATTGACACATAAGCTACCTTTTTATCTCAAAAATATTGTCCCTGTTAATTAAAGAAACATTTCTTGTAAAACAATGCTGCTGTTATATCCTTCCCACGCAACAAATAAGTTTGGCATTGTACTGTTACTGTTGACCACTTTATCAATATTCAGAATACTTCATGGTTGTGTAATGTGTCACGATTGTCTTCTATCTGCCTAGAACTGTTTGTATGTAATTGACAACAAGAACATTTATAAAAGGTGTACTGAAAAAGAAACATGCTTATAGAGGTTTTTCACAAAAGCATTTTTTTTTTGGTTGTACATTCTTTACTGAGATAACAAATAAACAAATTTCTGCTAATAGCTAAAGAGCTTAAACGCCACTTGGTTTCCCTTAAGTCACACCTAGTGCTAGACTAAAAAAAAAACATACAGTGGAACAACCTTCTCCTTTTTTGAAGTCGGTTAATCAAACAAAACGCGGTTGCAAACAAAATAACTTCATTCCGATCGGCAGTCCAAAGAGGGCGTAGCGAACACTGATATTTTTTCTAAGTAAATAACAATAATAATTTAAATAAAAACAGTATTCTTTCGAGACAAACCTCTATAAACATGATTGTTATTAGAACACTTCAAAATCCTGTTAACTTATTAAAAAGTGTATTAAGAATGTATGTTAATTTTGAAGTTTTGTGCTCAACATCAACGCAGTCGATATAATATGAACGTCCGCTTTAATACCACGCTCGCATTCTTTAATCAAACGCACCAGAACATTAGGAATGGCGTTATGGTTCGTGCCTCTATGTGTAAACAAATTGATTTCAGCGATTTTTTACCAGCACATTACTTAACGACCGGTTCTGTTTCGGCAGATGCTATTTTTGGTCATTAGTGATAAAAAATCAATTATTTACCTCTCTGTTTGTATAAAATTGATTACTGGAGCTTCTGAAGCCAGCCGCCTGACCGCACCCGAGGCAACCGTGTGAACTCTAAAAATCATAATTGTACGACGTCTAATCAAGGATTCCACGTCCCCTTCGGACCTACATAACATAACGTACAAAGGAACGAGACGGAATAGGAAGTAAATTGTTTTCGTGAATACATTTTGATTGATGAACAGAGAAAACGCCTCGGCTGAGTTAATCTTGTCTAAATTTAATTTAGAAGAAATTTGGAACAAAAAAGTTAAAGTTACGTTCCGTTTTGTTTGTTTTGCGGTATTTTTTAATTGTCAAACGAAATTTTCAAATTTGGTGCATAAGAAGATGTAGGTACTTAAAAAAATATTTCGCTCTTACTGGTGCAAAATACCAAACACATATTTCTGTTAAATAGTAACAAAAAAAACGGTCATTCTATAGTCGCCCAGGACAATTACGATCGCGCCAAACGTTTTGTGGAAGACGGGCATTAAGATAAACGTCTCCTATTAGATCCATTTAATGCTATTCCAGACTATAAACATAATGTTTTTCGGTTATAGGACTTTAACTATTTATAATATGAGGAACAATGAAATGAGTCGACCTGTCCAAGATGGAAGCAAAACATAATAATATAGATTTTATATTCAAGTAATCAGGTACTTGTCCGTATATTAATACTTTGTCTAATTTAATGGATGTTTTACGAACAGTTCTTTTTTAAAACACGAAACGACGTTACTTACTTTCGACGTAAACTTAATTATTTTCAGTTCTTACGAGTACTACATAAATGTTAATTAGCAGCTTTAAAAACTAATAACACAATATAAGCTTTGGTAGGGCATATTATTGCATTAGTTTACCTTTTAACCATATCTTCTGTAGTGCTAGAATATTGGTTAAATAGCCGATACTCCACTTCTTTCCGTAGCTCGTTTCGCTTAACAATCATCGTCCATCATTTCAGGTGATTACCAACGCATAAATAAACAGATAATAAAGCAAATTGAAAACCCTTCCCAAATAGTCAACGTTAGCGAGTCAAACAAACCTAATGACACGGGAATCCTTTGATTTGACCCCTCCGTAGTTATCTTAAATGTTTCTTTATTACCGTTCTTGGCATTCCTTTATATTGCTTCTTTATAAATAGATTACGTTTGATGTGTTTAGTATCGTTCTGAAAAATATAGTTTAGAAAAATACCACGTTTTTATGTAGAAAAATTGTGTTTTTCTTTTTAGTAAATACTTAACGACGTTGTGTTCGTTGATGCCTCTTGTTTCCAAAACCTTGAACAAATGTGAAATGATCAATAGTTCAAATTCGAAAATCAAATCGAAAATGTTTCACATTTGGTTCAGATTTAAAAAATGCTTACGATTTTTAACTGTTAGTATGTTTAACTACTGACCAAACAGCGGGCCCTACGCCCTCGAAATAGTTTATGAATGACTACAAATTTTAAAAATATGTTCTAAGTTGATTCCAGAATTTAATAATGATTACAACCTATAGGTACAAACTTACATTCCTCAGTGAAGATAAACATCTCGACATCACATTTTCAAACTACGATAATTACGGTGCAAACTGGATTACGATCTGGATAAACTGTGAAGTTACTACCTTAAAGACGTAACATCAAACAGTTTATAAATAGCATCGCACCAGTACACAACATAAAGTGCCAAGCAAAAAAGGCCTTCTAAAACATGTTTGAATTTCATGCAAATCTTTGCACTCCGTGTCAGGCTTGGCTACTTAGATGTTATCAAATAGGCAGATGTGTACAACTTGTTATCGGCGTGGGTGGACGGAGGTGTTGCCAATGAACTCATCTCAATGGGTCGCATTGTTGGCGACCCCTGCATTGCGATTAGAGATCCCGATTTTTGCCACTTCCGTGTTTACATTATGGTCGTTAGGTGAAGGGTGAGCGATCATTTGTTTTTTTTTGTCTGTTTTTTAGGGTTGGCAATTCTTTCCCGTTATTTTTAATTATTGAACATAGGAGTTAACGTTGAGCTGAATAGGTAAAGGGTTTTTAATAACTAAGTTGAGAGCAAAGGGTCTCTCTCTGCCCTAGCGGTTGGGACGCCTAACCTAGTGTGGCTATGCTATAACTGGTCGCATCTGCCATACTCCGAGCAAATTGTAGTCCAAGGTCTTATAATGGCAATTGACTTGACAGAAGCGCGTAGAGTTAACCCCATGTGCTTCTGTTTAGTACATACATTAGAGAAAATACTCTTTTACCGAAGAATTGACCTCGCGTGTGATATCCATGGACTTATTTCTCTAATAAGTCCATGGGAATGTCTATAAATAACTTGAAATTGGTAAAATACACCTTAACAGGAGTGAAAGCCATTAATTAAAATTTGAATTTGAATTTGAAAGTGGCAATTAAACGGCGTTCTTAGTCCTCTTGTCTCTTGTCACTTGTTGTCCGTGTCAGACGTTATGTAGTCGTTCACTATCATAATTTCCCCATAACGTCTATGATATATAGGAACATATATGTATACATAAATAGAAGATACGAGTACCTTAAGTATTTATAATTTGGTTATTTAGAAATACTTATTTGCTGCCTTTATTCTTCTTGTAGATGTGATTCTCTAAAACGCTAGTACAGATGCCAAGTCACCCACCGAGCCTGTTAACGGAAGTAAAACCTTATTGATAGATTATCTGATTTAAACAAAAGACAAAAAATGTTTTTTTACTGTAAAAATCTAAAAACTAGTGTTATGGCAAAGGGCCTAACTTCAGCGTTATGCTGATGCCGTCGCCCGCACTGGTCCCGCCACGCAGCTTTATTTAATTCCCGATGTTTTTAACATCAATAAAGGCTTGTATTTTTGTTAGGCGATGGGCTTGCAACCTGTCACTAATATACACATGGTAAACATCTTAGCCTGCCTGTGAAAAATGTGGTTACAGAATAAACAACAAGTTTTTATAGTTGTTGGTACTCGATTCTGTAACCCTGCGTACCCCACTCTGGGAATGAAGGCGTGAGAGTGTATGTAGCCAGTAAATCTGTGAAAAAAGTAACAATGTTTTGAATCCAGTGAATGCTAAAGTATATTAACATAGTGTATTCTATAGATAAATATCTTCATTGGATCTTTAGGGGGAAAATATTGATGAATCACAGACGTACGCTTACGCTCCCCTTGCTATTATATGTAATTGTTGAGGGCATGTGGAGGTTATAAATCAGAAGTAAATATTACCCAGACGAACAAAATATGGTGATTATATTCAAGCTAAAAACATTGGTTAGATAGGATAACCAGCACGTAAGGTCTTGGTGGCACATTGATATTGCGCTTGCATCAGCTCAGATATCAAAGATAGATGATGATAGAATTGAAGTTCAAAAACTAGGTAAGACTGATTTTTTTCGCTTTCGATAGTTTATAATTAAGGATTTTATCTTTAGCAGAAAAATAAAAATGAAGGTTTAGTCGACCAAGAAACTCCCAAAAAAAAAAAAGCCGAAAAACCTAGGCTTTCTAGTTATACAAAAGGTGAAGACCTTGTGGTAGTGGCGTTCTCTACCATTTGGTTGGTATGTAAATAGTGAGCTCGTTAACACAATGTATGCCTTATGTATTGTTTCTTACTACTAAACTTTTCAATTTAAATTAATTTAATAAAATAATGTCACACCTATTAATAAATGCACTACCTACTTTGACTAGGTACGCAATCAGTCAATATTAAACTATGTACAAAATTGGACCTTTAGACTTGAACTCAACAATGGATTGTTTTACCCTGCGAGAAGACATGGGAAAAGCTAGAATTTTATAAGGGTCAGTAATTAAATGAGCCAACATTAATGATTATAGAGATTTTGATTAATACCGCAGTAGTTCAGTGAGGGCTAATGACGCGCCCTTCCAGGTAGGGGTTGCGACCGCCGGCCACGAACCACCCTCCGCGCCTAACAAAATTACACACTCATTAGTTCTAACAAGTTTTATTTGTTTTTTCCCAACATCACAAGCTCTGGCGTCTCGCACGTCGCGTGTTTCGCGTCCAAAAAATAAAATCAGTCGCACGTCTGCATTATCGACTAACTCACCATCAGTTTTAACATTGACATTCCAATATCGATCATAAATTTAACACCTTAAGAATTGGTTGGGTTTTATTTAAGCGCAGAATAAATTTGTCGAAGTTACACTTTTCAAGCTAATTTGGAGCCGAAAGGTCATGTTCTAAGCGTGGTAAATTTGTTTCCTGTCCGAATGAATTGGTAGTGAAGACGTGTGAATGAAGCGCCATATTAAAATAATCCGGATGGATAGGTAAACAAAATGTTACACGCAATAAACGTACAAGAAAAGGTTTGGAGGGGTGGTCCTTGAGATAAAATTGATGATGAAGAACAATAAACAGAAATTTGTAGAAAAGGTGTCGAGAAAAACAAAACATTAAAAAAAACAATGGTATCTTGAACGTAAAGCTGTTTGAAATATCGCAAATAAAGAAAAGGTTGCCCTTTGCAATCTTGATCTACTTATCTCGCTGCGAGTCGAGTCAGAAATCACTTATGCCATAAATCGATTGCATCCGAGCCTTGAGCAAGTGTGTCCTGTATTTAATTTTGGCGGTCTGTGGCGAGACCTTTTGCCCTGTCCATATAAGAGTTTTTATTCATAGTCCTGATATGCGAAAATCCACTTTACAAATTATTTATTTTGGATTGCGAAACTGACTGCTTATACTCTTTAAACCATGGTTATTGTTTTTATTTACTTAATATTTATTTTACAGTTATTCCATAATGCATTGACATAGTAATCTATTCAGTTATGATGTTATGCCCTTAAAATATTAGCTAACTAGAACCAAGTCTAATTTGTGTATATTTTAACTCAAGTTTTGAATTAGTCGCTCCTGTGATGGCGATACCTTATTAATTGAATTACTAATCGTAAATTTCACTATAAAACGTTGTTTTTACCCAGTAGATAAATAAAAAATCCAGAACAACATACATCTCACTCTTGACCAGACTATGACTTTTTCATCCCATATCCTTACCACAACCACAAGTAATCCTTTCCGATAACAATTAATAAGCGGTCGAGCTCGTGACCACCGAAGGGTGTCGTGACCGCGGCGTCTCTGACCCGGCCAGATTGAGATATCAAAATTCGCAATTCAATCCCACGCTGATACACACGTTTGTTTTAAAACTGCTCCAGGCGTCTGATTGCTTTGCAGTCTGCTAATTAGTCTATTGTTTCAATTAATAAAAGCTCCTCAGGCCTACTTGTAAGATAGCTGCAATTTCCTGCGTTTTTTCCATCACTTGCATCTCCAGAAAAAACAAGTCGGTCAGAATCTGATGACGCTGTGTCTGAACGCTGTATATGGTCCTTCGAACCGTATAAACGCTTGCTACTTTTAAGTCTATAATTTGAAACAATACCATAAGTCTTTAATGCAAATGTTGTTGAAACAATGGTTATTGCTTATCTAGTATCTACGTAACAATCGGCTAATTGGTGGAGGAGCTAATTGTTGTATCGGTGCGTAAAGCGCACGAGGGGCAGGCGCCGGCGCACTGATTTATAATGCGAACTGTGAACAGATGTATCGCCACCTGAAGCGTTAGTGCGTTCGGATGATAGGGCCGTTGCAGACCTGCGTTACTTTGTAAAAGGTTTTGCTAAGTCTATTCGAAATACATTGTTTTATAATCGTTTTTCTGCAACTATTTTCATTATACGTAATGAGAGTCTTATGATGCGAGTGTCCTAATCACATGCACAAGTGGGTATCACAATTACTATATCGATGAAAACATTTACTTTTCTCCAGGCTTTCGACATTAAAAAATAAGGCAAAGGCTTATTTCTCTTGTATGGTTCTTTGGACTTTTCCGTTTCAGACCTCGAACGCTGTTTGTTTACTTTATGTGGCGTATTTTGCATATTTTTACACAATTAAATTATATTCTTATAGTTTAGTTTTATTTAATTTATTTTTTCAATATTCTAATAAATTGCGTTGCATGTCAGAAAATTCGAAATTAAATTGAGATTGTCAACATAAATACTAACAATCAAAGAATACAAATTAACACGCAGAAACCAAAATAACGAGCAATGCTAATTATTTGTTTGTAAACGGCTACGCTAGTAATATATAAGTTAATGCGGCTCTCTCGATTTTTATGAAAATTGCGGAATACAGGGTCAAGAAATTGATCTCTCTAGTGGTCATCCCAGGTACCTATTTTAAAAACAGTTCTTAAAATTAGGTGGGATAAACGTTCTCTACCTAAATATTAATACAGTATCCGAACGTCAGTTAACCTAAGCTAGGAACAATCTGTGTTTGCTTTAGCCCCCGAGCCTGGATTGAGCCATTTAATTTTATAACGCCTAATCTAGATAAAGGAACCGCCTCTCCTTTCTGACTTATGACTCTTACAAGCGTACCGTGCAAGTACGAGAACAATTTCTATCGCTGCTTTCTTTTGAGGTGAATAAAGGTTGTAATATAGTAACAAAATATTTATGAACATGATTATGACTTGAGGTTCATCTAAAACAATCAACCTTGGTTTTTTATTAAAAAGGCGTAGGTAATCATAAATATTAAAATGGTCTATTTTCAAACCTGGTTTCGTCCTTTTCATTAAGTAATTATGGGCCTCATAAGATATTTTTGTGTAACCAACGTTGTGTAGTATCTTTGCGAAGATTATACAAATTTCAAAATCCGAAATACGAATTATTTATCTACACAAAAACCATTTTTAAAAGTTTGGAGTAGAATAGTAATAACCCATATTACTTACTTAAAGACGTTTTGAATGAATGTGCATTGTAAAAATGTGGAGTATCCCAATTACATAATGTCGTGTGAAAAATTATGCATGCCGAACGGAGTTCTTTTAGCCTGTAATGGTATTTGGCCAAATTTACTACTTGGAAACTGGTTACATATTTTTATTCAATTATAACTAGACGATATTTCCAAAACAGCACAAAACGATTACATTAAAAACAAGAAGGACATTTAGGTATGTACTTAATAAGAAAGGTACTTTAAATTCTACTTAATTTACTTTCAGATACTTCAATTGAATATAAAAGCAAAGAAAACATTGGGATAAAAATAAACACACCAATTCACTTTAATATCTCTCACTGATTCTGAAGGGGTCTTTAGTTACTCAATATAACCAAGACGAGGCAGGCACTAAACCAATAAAGAACTATTTAAAATATGCGTTTCCCCTTATTTGTCTGAGTAGAAGAACTAAGTATTACATTGTATGCCCATAAACTCGTCAACTTTAAGACGCAAACGCTGGGCGCCTCTAGAAAAAGTGTTTCTTTTTTCAAACGCGACAAGGAAAACGGTCGGTTCATTGCAATTCTATGCGAGTATGAAACGTTTTTATTTGTACAATTAAATACGTGACCCTTATCTATCAGAAATTGAGTAAGCAAAGAAGAAACCTTGAAAACACCTGCATTTTAGTCTTTATTTAAAAAAGCTACATTTACGGGATACTAATAGACGTTTTAAATTCACGAATTTATTAGCGCACTGCGAGATATCGAATACGATCGATGTCACGCGACCGTATTGTTTAAACTCGCTTCAAACCTAAAAATACCCTGCTGATTTAAATAGCTACCGTTCCAATAAATCAATTATGGAAATATAAGCCTTTATACACATTCCTCCATCCCAGCAGCTCGGTAACCACCCCTAACAGGTTAGTTAACGCGCATAAACAACATCAACTGGAGCAGCGTTCTGAATTACAAATCACACATACTACGCCGCAGGTGAAACCCACAATGTCCATTTTCGTCGTAGGCTTAAAAATATGTGACTCAAGTCCAGAATTAGCTTTTGTGCGTATTTTTGTCTCGGCTAGTTCAGCCGGACAGGACAGTGACGTGTGTAGCGCACGGCGGGCGCTGCATTTACACTTCAGCCTACATAAACAGCCGACACAATCGGCTCTCATTCACAATGGCCGTCCACCCCTGACACCTCGACGAAACCATTAATTAAAAGTAAAACGACCTTCGCAAAAGAAAAAGTGCATAATATAAGCAGTAGTTACAGGCATGTTCTTGTGTTCGAGTTTAGCTTGCGTCTAGATTGTTATCCATCGAACTTCTTCACTTTCCACAACATAAACTTGCGACTAGAATACCTTCGATTGTGTCTTACATCTTATGAATAAAGTTTAAAACGTTGTGGTTTTCTTTTTGGGAGCCTCCTGGTATATATTTGTTGTGACCACGTTAAACTTTTGTCATGTTATCACGGTTGAATCTGCCGCTCAGTTTTACGGTAATTGTAGTTTGTACTTACTGATGGTCTGAAAGTATTTATGTTTATTAATTTTCCTGGTAGCACTTACATAAGTTGTTTTTGCTACATTAAGTAAGTCGCACAGTTAAAGACTTAAAATTTGCGGATAATAAAACTAATTCGTTTCAATAGCAATTGATCAGTTTTCATTTTTGTTAGAACCTAGGTAGTTATACATAAGTATGTATAAGATATCGATTCAGCTGCAAGTACTTGCCCTGCTTGTCTTAAATGACGACTTAATATATTATTTTTTTGGGCCACAACTGGCAATGAGTTATAAAAACGGGAAGTAAACATTGTTATTCAATTAAACAACAACGAGACCAACATTTCAGTGAATGGAGCAGTGCCTTGGTCAGACCCGGGCCCAATTACTTTTTGCTCAAAAATATTTGTATGGGCATCGAACTCCGAACCAGTTCGATAGGCATTCTCGGGCACATCGTCACATGATTATTAAAACTCCGTATACAGATGAACTGGTGTACTAAAAATTCAAGAGAGCGAGCTGGGAACCGTTGCCCCCGCCCCGAGCAGCTGGGCCGGCCGGGACCCGCTAAGCCTCTATTAAGGAACCCTTTCGCATAAACACGGAGAACCATAAAAGCGGATGGCGACGAGCATCAATTTATTCTTGAAATTAACCTGTCGCAACATCTTAAGGCGCCTTCAAATGATTCGACGTATTTAAACGCGTATCGAACGTTTCTTTTCCCTTAAATTACGACGCTGTGACCTAGTTTCTGAACGCGCTGCAGCAAATTGCAAACGTCGATCGTCAATCAGAAATTTAAACAATCAACGTGCTTTAAGTAAACTTCAAAACACGAGGCACGAACTGTGTTTGCTGTATATTGAAGCAGGTGCTCCCTAATCTGATCAGTTAAGTAATTAAAAGATGTCATTATAAATTTATGAACATGTTGTAATGGTCTAATATGGATATAGGTACAATGTTTTAAATATTTATGACGACATTTTATGTGTAGTGTTTACTTTCCCATATCCCGAGGTTTAAATCCCAAAAGGGCAGGTACTTATGTTTAACTGCGGTATTTTTAAAAATAACTATTAATTGTAACTTTACTTAGTATCCAACTTGCGTATTCAATAATGATATCAGTAAGCAATTTACTTGTGTATGAAACTAAACCCTGCACACAAAATTATAAAGACTCGTTTCTTTTGACGCCCTTTTTCTTTTTTTGATACAATTATTAAAATAAAAGGCATGAAGTCGCCATTGCTGGAATGTTTTAAATGCAGCAAGGCAGAAGTATCCTTATTGACTTTGCTAATTCGGAAAATGATGGGCGCTTTAAAAGAAAAGCGTTGAAAATATATTATATTACTCTCTATTATCGGTTTCAAGCTATTAAGTATTATCGCGGTAGAGAGAGAGAGAGAGACAACTACATTCCGTGAATATTTTTCTTTTATTAGATACAAAAAAATGCACCCTGAGCACATCTACAAAAACTTCATTTCATTTTCTTCACCTTTATTTTTTTTAAATACTCTGAATTCAAAATAATAATTGCTTTTCTGTAACATTGTAATTTTCACTCAAAGGTTTTTTTTGGGTGTCCATCTAACCTAACCTAAACATCGTTTATAACATACTCAAACTGTTACTGAAGTAAAACAAACACTTGTGACTTGTTGTTAACTTCTACACTTTTATATCTTATCATCGTCAAATTGTCAAACTGATACCTAAAACTAAAGGAATTCCAAAAGTAAAACGTTACTTATACCAATATCATCTCCACTGCTTCCCCTGTCGCATAGTTTTCAGTGAACCGACGACTCGGGCAGGTGCTCTTCGGGCGCACACTTCTTTCATTAAAATTAATACCTATGTCGCGTGTGCACATTCTTACTCGATAACGCCTTGCCGTAATTAAGGTATGGTTTAAACAGCAAACCCGTCCGCGCGCGCGCCGTGCGCCCGCGCCGGCCACGCGCCTCAACGGTACTTGCACATATTAAACGAGATTCGGCTTCCACCTTTAATTTCGCATATCATATCAGATTATGATACAATAAATGCAAATCAAACCTTATTGGCAATCAACGACGTGTCATTTTTAATTATACCATTCATCAACCGTCGCGTTATTAAACACGTGTTGATGTAATAAATTTACTTTTAAATCAGTGGGAACTTAAATAGGGAAACAATACTAATTAGTAACCTATTTAGGGCAGTCTGATCGCCGGTGCTAACGAGCCCCCATAAACCTATAAACCAATTGAATAGCCTCGTTTGTCGGCAAATGAGCCGAATTTCCTAAACTAGCTTTATTTATGGTCTACGTAACCCATCCCTATAAGAGTCCTACGTGAAATATAACGTATCCACTTAAGGCAACACGTCACGTCGTTATGAAGTCGTTCTGCACGCTCTCGAATGGTAATAGAAAACATTTTTATGTTTGATTGATTAACACGATAAAACAGTATAAATACGACAGCAACAGACATGGGAAACAACGTCTATTTTTACTTTCGTTTCGTTTTTTAGTCGATCGAATCGCGGCAAAATCGATTCTCGCACAATAGTCGCAATGCAAAACAGAATCAGTGGCGATATCTCGGTTGCCATCGGTGTCGTTGTGTCGACCAGTCGGATACGTCACGTCGCGGCGACACAGACGTCGAGTGACGCCGGCCGTAGGTGGCGACGGACCCTGTCACAGATCCAATGTCCAGATTGCTCTGTTTTACAAGCTTACAAGACAGCCTATTTGCATTTCGGCCACTTTTTGAATAAGATAACAGTTCTAAGAAACATTTAAATTTGTTTGTTTGAGACAAATTCGTGGTTCCCGCCTTGGTTTTAGAGACGGCCATTTTTACATTGTGATATTTGTGATACAGATTTCTCGATGTGTGATGTATCCCGCGCCCCACAATACCAACGTTGCCAGTATGAGGAATGCTTGCTTTATGATTCGGGCTTTTTATTGTACACAGCCGTCCACGCTTGAGGTGAAACGTGAAACATTCTCTTTATTAATACTTAATAGCATCACTCTTTGACGTCGCGATGAATAGGAGTCACTCAACAAGTCGTTAATCAAATGATATTGGATAGGAATCAGGTAGTTCCATTGTGTTATCTGAGGCGGCTAGCTTTGCATTTATGATTTATAGGGCGGTTTAATTTTTAAACGCGGAATTAATAGGTCTTGTTGGTGGAGTCTTTGGAACTACAATTAAATTGTGTGGGAGCTACCGAGCCTGAACACTTGGTTATTAATGATTTTGAACAAGAAGAAACCGTGACATGACAATTTATTAAAATGCTGTAGAGGTACGGTATTACCCCAAACATATAAAAAAAACCCGTGTGTTAAGAGAGTGGAGTTTACTTGCACTAAGGAAAGAAACGGTAGAGATGAAAGGACAACCAAGAAAAAAAACCAACCAACGCGACACATATGTACTTTAAATTAAAAAAAGCTAACCTGTATAAGCAGTTGGTTTTCTGCTTGCCAGTCATCAGTAAAAACAGAGATAATTTATTTTCCAACTACGTACTATTAATGTGTTTGTTTTATTTGGCATTCGATCAAAACACGAACATATCGAGCAATTACCCGCCGGATCCCACACCGGTCGAGCGTGACCCGGCAGATGACACTGTTCCCATCACCATCACCCTGCAATCCCACGCACCTCATCTCTCATTCGTTTTACCGGTAATTGTTTTATTTGCAGTAATTGTTCCAAATGTTTTTCTATTTCCGTTAGAATTCGTTTCTGTTTAATCCGCTAACCCGAAAAGCATGGAGTGCATTTTTCTTGGTTTTATGAATCCATATTATTTGTGACCTACAAATGCCTTGATAAATTTTAAAGTGCTGAGTATCATTGGATTGGTTGGTAGGTATATGAAGGATTTGGCACACAAGGCATTCTATTACAGCATATGACTATATGCTGTAATAGAATCTCCTTAGAACTGATCCTGCAGGGGAAGGAAATTCTTTTTTCTTTTCTCTCTCTATTTCTCCCGTAAGATTTTGGCATGTTTTCCTGCTGAACTACACATGTTATTGGATATTATATTTAATTTAATATTTGTAGCTTTATATAATGCTAGACTAAGTAGTACCATTGTAATATGAAATATGTTTAAAAAATGACTGACTGCTGAGTTTTTTTGCGGCGTTTCTTCTCAGTAGTGGTCTCCTCTTGGGAAGCGCTGGTAGATTCTTGACGTGTAAAAGCCGAGCGGCCTACTTACTGAATACATTTCTTTTTTTTATCTTATCTTGAAGTTGACTATCAGAGCTTGCTTTTAGTTAGACTTGTTATACATATAACCTGACTACAATGCTGCATCAGGTGATAAAAAGATGAGGCAGGTTACTGACAATGAAGTCGAGAATAAACCACGCTAGTTCAGCATCAGTTACGCATATTGCATATGCGTACGTTCTTCTAGACTTGCAGAGATCTATATTATTATTCGCCACAAGTAAATGGTTTTTTTTCAGCAGTGGACATCCTTCAGCTAATGTAAGATAATGATGATATTGAGATATGATAATCAGCATTGTTCATCGCTCATCGCTATTGTTTACACATTATGTGAATAAAATATAACTGGTCTCTGGCTGACTCGGACATTTAAACAAATGATTGACCACCCCCGAAACTTATCAGTAAAACACAATTTGTTTTCCTTAATTGCTCAGTTGGGGTTAAATAACTGTCACTTATCATGAGAACAATAACACGCTTGGACAAATTACCACGTCCAGTGTTAAAATAAGGGGGGACATGACAATCCTAAAAATGTATAAACACGTTAAATTTATCAAATTATGTAATAAAACGGTAAGAATATTTCGGTCTACCTGCCCGCAATTTACCGTTTAAGTTTCTCAGCTATTCTGAATGTGATATTTTCGAGCTATAGACATCTTTAATAAGTTGTGAATGATCCTATCCAACTCAGTTTTCATCAATAGACAGAAATAAACAAGTGCGCGTCGCGTGGGTGGTATGATTTGTAACATGGCGTGTCTTCGACCCTCTCAATGCGATCATTTAGTGTTATTCTTTTTGGGTAATCCCTTAATAGTATAAATGGACGTTAACAAGTCACTTTATAATAATTTGAACTTATTGTTTGTTGATATATCATGATAAATGAAGTTTTTATCGAGGGCTAATTTCATCTCTTTAACTTTTTTCTACAGCCTATTTATTTGTAATCATATATTTTTATTTCCAATACATTTTGTGATCTTTGACAGGTGATAACGATTCCACAACTTTGACAGCTTTCTACTGACTACGCTGACAAAAAGTCTTTTAGGTGTTGGGGTGAGGTTCCATTAGCGACAAGACCT
This sequence comes from Acleris sparsana, assembly GCA_923062465.1. NCBI lineage: Eukaryota > Metazoa > Arthropoda > Insecta > Lepidoptera > Tortricidae > Acleris > Acleris sparsana. The sequence continues at coordinate 6,957,074 of OV281289.1, forward strand.
AGAGAATGTCCGTCCGGATCACTACCGCCATTTTATCCTTCAACCTACCACCAAGCAGCAGTGTTGTGTTCTGGTGTAGGGATAAGGCAACCAGTGAAATTACTAGCGTAGAGGCATTTCATCTTTGTCTTCTGGGTTTGCAACGCATTTGCAGTCTTGAGACTCAAAATGATCCCACTTAACATTAGCTGGAATTAGTGCTCGTTTACCAAAAAAAGGTAGTATCCAATCAACACGTTGTTTGTGTTTCATCTATTCCTTCAGATCTATCTAAAGCTCTACATTTTGTAAATGACTCGGTCGATTGCCCGCATTTTTTCATTCTTTCAGTCATTTGATGCAACTTTTACCTCGTCTATAAAAGTCAATTCAATCAACGGAGTGATTGTTCTGTCCGAAAAAAAGACCCTAAAGCTTAAACATCGTTTAGGTCCGAATATACAAATGAGTACAGTTCACTATTAACATTCTACGCCCCTCGATTACTCGCACATCCCTAACGGACCCCAGTCTAATGATTCATCATAATTGTGCAGTAAAAAAGTTTTAATATTTACACCTCCCCACAGGTCATATCCGGTGCAATCATGGGGTTGTAACCCCGAGGGATGACTAGTGAAAATTACACTAGAGCTAATTTAAATCAAATACACGATAAGCACTTGCTACTCGACTCGCACATGCACACGTTATCCAGCTTAAGTAAAAAAAAAAATCCAGGAAGATTTAAAAAAATCTCAAATGTCATGTTCGTTTTTAGGGTTCCGTACCTACCTGAAGGCTATCGCACGGGACCCGATTGATAAGCCCCTGTCTGTTCGTTCGTCCGTTCGTCTGTCCTTCCGTCCGACTGTTCGTCCGTCTGTCCTAATTTTAAACAGCTGTATCTTTTAAACCGTAAGATATAGCCGGATGTTTATCGCTCCGGATAAATATGTGTTTTCGGCATTTTCTAAAAAATAAGTGGATATAAGAAACTCCTACACTTGTATCGTAAAAACAGTAAAACACACAAGCTTCTCTATGAAACAACAAATACCTACTATAACATATTTGATAATCACATCACATTCAAATCAAAATAAAGGTACTAATATTCTACTGTGTGGTTTTTAAAACCCCTTATGGGTTTCAAAATATTTATTATTTATATTCGTAAGAAAGTCTCCAGTAGTATAAAGCGGTAACCCCCTGCACGGTAGGAGGGATTGATATATGTAAATAATGTAGTTATGTTGGTAGATAAATCAAGTATCTATAGTGGTTTGATCTTATCTCTGGGTGACATCTTATTTGAATTCAATATACGTTATTGAAAGATAAATAAACATTGTTTATATTTGACATTGTCTGTGCAATTTGTTCTCGACCGGTTTCTTTATTTCTTCGATCTATTCCTTTTCACTTTAGCCCAAGTAGTGAGTCTGCGTACGAAGCTTGTGGTCTTGGGTTCAAATCCCGAATAGGGCAGATATTTGTGTAATGATTGTGAGTATTTGTTTTTAAACTCTTGGATGTTATCTATATATTTAAAATGTATTTCTCTATAATACTTAAATAAGTTTATCGAAACCATAGTACAAGCCTAGAGTTTAGTATTGGGACTAGGTCAACTTGTCCCTTGATATTTAATTATTTTCTCTTTACCGACTGCGTTAAAAGGAGGGTCCAGTTTTTCGACTGTATGTATGTATGTATTTTAATTACTTTTACACACTTTGCAGCCTAAACGGCTGGATGGATGTTAGTTGCGGAAATGACATAGGCATAGGGATTCCAGGGTAAACATCAATATACCAACCTTTTCATAATCTACGATATGGCTAAAACGATATCGAAGTTTAAAGACAAGCAGAGTTAACTTGAGCACACTTTACAAACGCGATGGCTATTGTTTACTGCTGGCGTACTACGGCTACAGTAATGAGACTCTATCCGCACCGCTATAACTTCCAATAAAGGCATCCACTCCTCGACGCTAACATAATGCCGCTTAAGTGTTAACTAATGAAAACAAATACCAAGACGAGCAGTTTCGATTCAATTAGTAAAGCTAAACGAATCGAATGAGAGTTATTCGATTCACGCAATCGGATTGACAGTAGCCGGTGGCTTTGATCAAAGGGCCGACGAATAAAACAAACTATCGGTAAGAAGTGTAATTCATAGCGTGCTTGCCCCGAGTCTAATTGATGATGGTTGGCCACTCTGTCACTGCGGCGGCTTCACTCGCTCACCGCCACTGCTCAAAATATTTTAATGAATTAAAAATATCTATGCCTATTGACATTCATAAGTGGAGTTAGGACTTTTGGTGTCAAATCGTGGTTCTAGAATCCATAGAGTCGCTATTTCCTATTTATTTTATTACATACCACTTCGACCTTCAGTATTTGAATTATTCATTAAACCACTAAACCAGTTTAAATTAACTTTGGTATGGAGGTTATCTCTGCTGTGAAAGCGTTGCAAATAAACAAATATTAGTAGATATAAAATAACCAAACTAACAATGAATTGAAATATGACCATACTAAAGGTCAATATCAAAGTGTCATGTAGAGTCCGCTTCAATCAGTCTAATAAAATTTTGTATTGGTAATTTTATTTAACCAACCACGAAAAGCATAATGAACATTTAGCATAAAAACCAATTGTATAATTTCATCAGGTATACAATGGAATAACATAACACTCATTTAGTATAATCATCATTTTCTTGTTATTATGCATTTTAAGTCAGTTTCTTCTAACTAGGTTAGGTTAGGTTACAACTGTGACCACATTAATAGTAATGACAGCCGTAAGAAATATTTATTTTTTAATTTATGATCATTATAGTTTTTGAAAAATTATGCATTTCGTTTTATGTATCATGACTATTATATCGTTGGTTTATTATATAGATCGAAATTACGTTAAAATTAAATTATCAATTTGTGTTATGTAAAATGAATATTAGTAGTTTTAAATGCTAAACATAACGACTCCATTTATTCTAAAACCACAATATGCCACCAAAATCCTAATCCTATTCATAAGCATTATTAAATTTGTGATTTCAGAAATGAGGATTTATGTGGTGTTTTGTGTTATCCGGCACTTGCAGCGCCGGGAAAGCGTAGCATGTGCTACGATATCAAAGGGCATATCAGACATAATTCACTGAGAGGAATGTCATTAGGTTTAGTTTATAAGCAAAGTGAGTTAATAATTTAGACTAACGGACAAGATAACAATTATTAGGTTGTGATACTTGTGATGAAATCCCGCGCACCTTTTTAAATAATTAAGAATTAGGTTTAATCTGGAAGTTGTACGCTTAGAAGTGGTTTATGACCTAAGTAAACTGTTGATTTTTCTTAGGAAAATTTATTACACAATATTACTGCCAATAAAATCTAGTTGTAGTAGTATCTATAAATTAACAAACGGGTCACCTGATTCTTAGTAATGATCGCGATTCATGAACACCCGTAAATGCAAAATTAAAAAAGAAATCGAGACCTCGTTTCTTAAATACGCAAGTCCTCTCGCTTCACAAGAAACTACACTGGAAGCTATTTTCACGAAGACAAGGTGCGTATTAGAAAGAAGTAACTCAAATGAAAAAAACATGGATTGTGCTTATGAGCACCTCGACATTTATTATTTTTCACTAGTTACCTGTAGCGCGTGCCTTTATAAACATTTGTGTACCTACTCGTCGACGTACGAAGTTTTACAAAAAATGTATTTCAATATACCATATTCAGTGGTCAGCGCAGAAAAAACTGGGCACGCGTTAGTCGCTCTGGTCGGGCTGCGGCCCCTCACTACCCCAGGTACGGACCCGCACGTACTGAGGGAAGGGATGATCGAAAATAATAGGGGAAGAGAATTTTAAAATTTATATTTTTTGCAGCCGGCGCAGGTGATATAACGCGTGCGCGCGCGCCGGCGGCTCACTTAAACGCGAAGCTCCGTCCCTGCCGCTCGCGCAAAAGCTCCCACGCAGCCTTTATCGCTCAGTGCTTTTCTGACCGCCGCGCGGACCGACCGCGCGCCCTCCTGTCAGACCGCGCACTTACGATGCTCCAAGAAATACAACTCCTCCAGGGACAAACTAACTACGTAGTAGTTTCTTCAGGCTATCCGTCCGGTACTTTATCGAAGAACACGATGGAAAAGCGAAACATTCCTATTGCACCGGCTCCTGAAAAAAATTACGTGACGCACGATACGCCACCGAATTTGCAGTATAGGAAGAAAGTGCACTTTAGAACGAATCCTTACACGGGGCCGCAGGCGGTCTCGATCGCCCGCCGCAACGCCCGCGAGCGCAACCGAGTGAAGCAAGTGAATGACGGATTCAATGCACTGCGCCGTCACCTGCCCGCTTCCGTGGTTGCGGCGCTCTCGGGCGGCGCCAGGCGCGGCTCAGGCAAGAAACTTAGCAAAGTTGACACTTTGAGAATGGTAGTCGAGTACATTAGATATTTGCAACAGCTTTTAGATGAAAGTGACGCCGCGCTGGGAATTACAAGAGATCAAGAAAATAGAGAGAATATTCCAAATAGCAACGCGCAACCGATGACATCGTTGGATATGGACGATGGCTTTTTCTACGGTAGCAGTTCCCCTTGTTCTGAGAAGGCGAATTCCCCAGCGCCTTCTGAGTGCTCCTCTGGTGTGTCCTCGGCGTATTCAGCAGTGGACCGGTACGAGGTGACCACACAACAACAATTAGGACCCATGGATGAAGATGAACTACTCGACGTAATTTCATGGTGGCAGCAAAAATAGCATACAGGTAGGTGTTGATTGTTGTCTTCATCATTGCTAAGATGGTAAAATTTATTGTTGAGTTTTTTGTAATAATAACGAATGATTATTTTTCCCACATTCTGTTTCATCTTTGCTGTGTTAAATTACAAAATTATTATGTAATTTAATATGTTATATTCACTTGTTCTCATCGTGAATGATGCCCGGTCCGCAAGTGTGTCATATAAACTTTTATTTATTTTGTTTTCTCTTTGTCTGCAGGTCAATCGGTCGTGAGAACTGATACAAGGACGAATCCCTCCGAAATGCATGTGCATTAATACAGTTTATGCATTTATGTGAACACTAAAAGACTTTTTGTATCTCTAGTCAAAGTGCCTTAATGAATTAAGCCTTATCAATTAGAAATAGTCTAGATGTAAGAAGTCGTACCTAATGATACAATCAAACTAAATGTAATGTTTACGATAGGCGAGGCTTTATAATAAATGCTCACCGAAACTGACTGTAAATATGAAAATAAGGTTAGAAATAAATTATTTATTTAAAGTTGTTGGCTTTTTACAATCCTTATGCAAAATACTGAATTACCCTTGAGACACCATTTTGTTTTTGTGGACACATGCGTAAATGTATTTTATTTGAAAATAGTAAAAATAAATCGTGGCCCCTTACCCGTGAACATAGAACTAATTGTTTGTAGAAATGAAATACTTGGACATACGTTAAACCATTTTTACAAGCAAAAAGTTATGAAATAATAAACTTATGAAATATCCAATCATACAAATGAACTTGAAATTCTGTGTTCAATAAAACTGATTTTTTAGTGCCTTGTCATAAAAACTTCAAACTGAAAAAACGCCAGGAATGACGGTCACAATGACACGGTGACTTGACAAGGTTTCTAAGTAGGTATGCTAAACATTTTATTGGTGACTGTTTGTATATTAACTCCTTATTGCATAAAGACCAACTATTTAAGAAATACGAAAGTTTACTACTGATTGAGAGGATTGTTAGGCGACGCTTAAACGTTTGTCACCCCCTGTTTGTGTTGTGTTTGGCCCATTTCTCAGTCCCATTTAGAACTAGATTTAAGGGAAGAGAAACGCGATCGCATTTTGTATAAAAAATGTTAGCTTCAGAAACCTCCTAACACGTACAAGTACAATGGCGAACTTACGTAAGTATAGCAGACGACAATATTCCACAAATTAACCTTGTCACAAACTAACCTCTAGGTTTTTACTACGGGCACTAGATCACGATAAACATACTTAAATAAATACTACTACCAAAATAAGTATTTAAATCATCAGAGATCAGAAAAACAAATATTCCTGATCCTCAAACAAACATTTACCAAAAACGAAGCCCGAAATTGCGGCTCGTGCCTTGTAAATAACCAAATTATGTAGATAACCGCCATACAACTTGGCAACTTAAAGTATGGTGGTTGTCTAATTGCTAGCTTCTTATGTAGCGTCACAGCCAACTAAGATAACATAATCGTCCTAACCATCACTTGTGGACTTGACACAAACGCGCGGAGTTAACCCCACGTGCTCCGGCTTAGCTCTCAAGAAGAAATTATTTTTACTGAACAATTTCCTTTGCGTGTGATATCCATGGGTATTTCTAACTCCATGGCAGTGTCTTTAAATAACATTGGCAAAATACACCTTAACAGAAGTAAAAGCCATTCATAAAAAATATAATAGTTACTAAAGTGTGCTGTTAGGCGTAAGGCTTCTGTACAAGTCTAGAGCTTAGTTTTAGACTAAATAATTTTTCGCGAGAATATCCCCTGATATATATTTATCGTAACTAGTTGACAGCGTTATGGTAGGTCTTTTAATTTATAAGCAAAGGCGGCCGTTTCATAAAAATACCAGACAAGTTCAAGTAAGACACTGTCTAAAGGGTTACTTACAGTCAACATCATAAATTGTTGTTGAATCACCATGCATAGAAGCACACCAAGACATATGAAATAAATTACATCAAAATAAAATTAATCATCGGTTTTCTGCGACAGGGTTGCATAGTGGCGGAAAAAATCAAGTTGTTAATTTTGTATCATCATCATTTTTATCAAAACCGTTTGGGGTCGAACACGTCTCTTTTGTTAAAAACATCATAAGCCGTCATCTCGATATTTACTTCATTGTTTTTGATATCGCTCTTCACACATAACCTTGTCTTCTTAGATTTACATTCATATATTATTTTATTTTTTATGGCATAGAGAAGGCAAACGAGCACACAGGCCACCTGATGGTAAGTGGAAACTGTGACCCATAGATATTCGCATTCACAAGACTACAAGCCTAAGACTGCAAATGCGTTGCCAACCCTGAGGACTAAGTTGGAATGACTCTATGTTAGTCATTACACCGGCTGTCTTATCCCCAAAACGGAACTCAACAATGCGAACACTGCTGTTTGGCGGTAGGTAATGGATAAAATGGTGGTAGCGATCCGGATGGACCCTGCACAAAGTCCTACCACCCGCAAAACATATTGAACTCTTTTCGTCACATGACGTTCTTTCCTCCTCATTAAACCTAATGGTAATAAATAGGTTTAAATCCGTCGCGGGGATGGGACACTACAAGATGTTCAACTACCCTTACCCGAATATCTCTAACGAAAATTAACTTGAATTGAAAGGAAAAAACAAAATTTCACCTCACTAGTTAAGCAAAATAGTTCCGAAAATCTTTACATTTCTTTAGAATTGTTTTTAAGCAATCTTAAACTATTTAAAAATATGACCTTATTGAAATTAAACAAAATAATTGGGCACGAAATTTTGACCTTGAGTTAGGTAACCAACATCTCATACTGATTTTCTACTTCTCGCGACAACCATTTATTCAAATGTCATAATCATTACCCTCATAACCATGTCAACTGTCAAACCAAACACGTCCTTCGCCGTCCCAAAAACCATAAAGCGAGTTTACTACGAAATGTTATAATCATTTATAGTCAGGCTGGCTCGCGAACCAACGGGGTGAGATGCGATCGCGAGGAAACGTTTCCTAAAAATAATAAAAAATACCTCACACGAACGAAATCAACCATTATTATACGACACGACGATGAGGGCAGATTCTATTAATTTATAACCAATGTGGGTGGATATACTGACATTATTTTTTTATTAATCGCAACGTGGACACAACGAATAACTGTTATTTGTGAAGTTTTTATTAAGATATCCGAATATTTTAATGATTTGTAGCCATCAAGGGGATGGGAAGCCTGCCGTTAAAAAGTTCCTTATTATTTTAATATAATTGAGTTAGTACTTTAAAGGAGGTAATTTAATTACTTTACAGGTTTTGTGTTAATTACCTTTAGAACGTGGTTTTAAAAATTGAAATTAATTTGATGTCTTGTGTACGTGCTAATGACGAAAATGTACAACATTTTATTTAAATTGTGAGACATAAGCAGCTCATTTCATGTGATGACTTAATTGCGTTTAACGCATTTTTTATTTTTAGGAGATGAGTTCAATTACTTCATCTTAATCAGTTTCCATCCGCTACGAGAACGGTATAATTTTCCGTTAAATATAAATAAGTACTGACTTACTCGTACCTGTTACTTTTAATTTTAGTTTATAGCGCATAATTGCAACTTGTTAATGTTTACATAATTACGTTTACACTTGGTTTTATTATCCTTCTCGGACCTTTCCCAGGGTAAGGTTTTACGAAGAATAGAACAGATTAATACGTCAACGTAAATTATGTTTGTTTCGATTGTTAGAGCTTCTGACAAATTTCTCTATTATTTATGTTTTCGACCGTGTTACCGACCATTTTTATAAAAAAGGTTATTGTTTTGGTAAAAAATGACATGCCACTAGTATCTGATAATAAGCGGGGGCGGAGTTGTAACAAAGGAGAGTTGGTTAACACCACAAACACAATGCGTGTGTGTTTGATTCGGGTGTTAAATTAAGTTCTCTATCTTCGGTGTTCTTTTGTCTGTTTGTTTTCGAGTTTTTTGTCGCGCTTCCCATGAACATGTTTGGACAACCTACAATCATTTTAAGCGACTGTTTGCTTTACGGAATAAACGTCGGCTTTTTCGCTATTGTTGTAAAGTATCGTGATTATTAAGGAACTGTTAACTGTCTGTTGCAGTTTTAAAGTGGAGCCATTTTTTTATGTAAGAGAAAAATGCTTGTATGTGTCTTTAGTGATCACTTATACAGCTCAGAAATATGATAAACTCTAAAATACAACGGTGTTTGAAGAATTAAGCTAATAATAAACCAAAGGTTGGGACTTAGTCGGTATCTCGTAGAAAGCTAAATAGTTTTGTATTTCGCCATTTCGCAGTATTGAGATACTATTCAGTATAATGATACTATCATACTGATTTTATTTAACAATAATACGAGTACAGTAATAAACAATAATAATAAACACACATAATGTTTACATGTAATTTTCTAATTAGTCAAATGGTAGAGGAAATCTTTACGCTCAACTTTGGTTCTCAAATTTGTATTTTTGTGTAATAAAGATTAAATTAATAAATAAGGCTTGACAATACCAAATAGCTTAGGAAGATACCAACAAACGGTACATACAGTAAATGTACCTGCTCTGCATCATACCAAAAGTATACCTTCGGATGAAAACATAGGTAGGACAAAACGAAAAAGCCCTGTAGTCACTACACTGAAGTTTATAACACTGCCTGTAATATCAATACGATTTTGTCTTTTTATCGGCTATATTAAGTCACCAAATAATCCCGCGGCGTTTAGTCCCAGACGTGGCAATCGTAAAAAGACCATTAATGCTACTTTTTTGTATTTATCGAAAGAATTAGCGGCATCTTTACAGACCTATTTAGGGCCATTCACTGCCGTTATCACGCAGATAACACTGAACAAAAGAGTTAGAAGTTGCACAAAAAAACACCTAACACAGGCCGCTACCGCAATCCCACCAATTAATTAACTCTTGATGAAGATATGAAAAGCGGCAAAGAGACCGACGGAAAGACGAGACCAAATATTACCAACAAACTTATTTAAAACAACAACATAACTAGTTACACACTAGAAAATAAGGTACACTTTGGTAAGCTATAGTTGATAGATGAATAGACGTAAAGACAGAAGCCAGACGCTTTGCTACCGTAGGCGACAGTGAGAGATAACGCGAAGTAGAGATACATCGTAAAACATCATTAAGGCGATAAACCTCAAAAAAGGTGCTTTTACGTAACTAAAAATTCAGGATATCCCTTAGATACGCACGCTATTGATTGAATATTTAACAAAAACGACGCGTTTCTTTAATATTATTGAGTTTAAACAAAATTATAATTCAAAGATAGATGACGGTGGCTGTGAATCTTACTCGTTTTTATCACAAGATACGCTCTTAATAGCTCTTTTGTTTTTAATTTCCATGAAATTGATTTGATTTTACTGGTTAGACAACGTTTATCAATTTAATGCTTCCTTTGTACACCCGAGACCAAATTATGGAATTATTTTCAAGTCCAATTCAAATTGTCGAACTTACCAAAACTGTTCCATGTTACTGGTATCTTACCCAACGTGTATTTTAAGAAACAAAAATAAACCTCTAAACTGGCCTTATTAGCGCGTGCGGTACTACCACAAAACCAAAGCCTGGCAACATCGATACCGGTTAATAGTGGCCAGTAATAATCCAATTGAATTTCGGGGCACAGAGAACAAAGGCCGGCAACACGGCTGTCGGTGCATTAACGCCCTTACAATAAATCCAGGAGGTCCGTCGCCATAGGGCTAATTACTCAGAATATCGGTTGATATACTGTCTACTTAGGAGCCGTGATGTATGGCCACCCTCAAAGGATCGGACGCCGTGGCCCCAGGCAAGGCTATTATAAATAAGCATGCTTAGGATAACCACTGCCGACAGACCTAGGTACTAATAGCTCGTTTCTAATTGATTTATATCATAACACCTTTATCATAATAATTTTATATTAAAATATTTAATGCTAGTAGGTAGCATTCAGCAGCGACAAATGAAATTTGAAACTAAGTGAATTCAGCCCGAATCCTTTTATGTAAAAAGGAGCAGGAGGTGTGAAAAAATATATTTAATAACTCAATTTAGTTTGATTTAATTTAATATAAACTACTCTGTGTAAAACAAAAATAATAAAATTTAACCCAATTCAAATCTTTCAAATTACAGAACGCTGCTGTTCCACCTTTTTTTCCCGAAAATCGTCCTCGAATGAGACATTCAAAACCGCGAGCAACAGAATAATGCATTGATCTAGATTAGTGACGCGCATTGTGTCTCCAAAGGGTTGTGCGCATTGTGCGCGTACGCATTATGCGGCATCACAAACAACTCGATTCTCAATTCGCAGATTCTATGAATTTCTAAAGAAAATAAATATCTTTTATGACAGCGGTCGTCGCGTGATTTGTACATTTCATTGTCATTCGACATTTAAAATTTTGCATCGTTATGGAATTTTATTTACAGCATGCGCTTTAAAAAATCTAGGGTCGTGTGATCTAATTCTGGTACTAATTTACTGACCACACTTTGGTACTCTTACGGTATCCATCTTGCTTTGTAACTGTGATAATATGGTGATAATGGATCAATAAAAATATAGCAAAAAAAATCCAAAAGGTAAGTAGTCGACGGATGCCAGTACCTTTTGGAGTAATAATAAGTAGAATATATGTATAGGCAATATAACTGGCCATGATATAAACTCCTAGATGATATGAATACATACCGAATTTCGTAAAGATTATTTAAAAAACGCCCTAATTACAATTAGCAATAGCCATGTATTATATTACAATTCCGTCATAACACTACCAAGACATCTCAAATGTTTTAAAAGATTAGCACGTTTAAAAAGATATCAATCTATATTGTGGCCAACAAGATCGCCGATCTGCATCCAAACAACACAAAAGCCTGATAAGATCTTTGGCATGAACAGACAAATTGTTCGCATTCACTTGCCGTTAAATCTATACGTGTTTACAAAACATGTCATTCACAGCATTAGCAAATAGTATACCGTGAAATTGATTCTTATATTTTACTGGGAACTAACACTTTTTGGGTGGTCGGCTACTGTCCAAAGATAAGTTAGGATAAATGTTTTTTCATAAGGCGTTGAAGCTAGAAGATTTAAATAACTTACTACACTATGTTTAATCAGCCGTAAAAAGTCACTATGTTGAAATCATGCTCAATCCTAAAGAAATTCAATAACACAAAAGGCCGCGATCTTTTGACGTGTCAGTCGCTTCCTAGTTACACTCTCTGATGCCACAAGTACGATCCATATCTAAATTTTTTATCCTGAAAATTTTACACATTAAAAACCTACTTAAAGGAGAATGATAATATTTAGCCTGGACTGGTTCTTTAAGTAAAGCCTCCCAAATCGCAATGGAATCATTATCAAGTGAATGCCCGCAAACAGGTAGTGATGTGTCGCGATCAGATCGCGGTAATGTCGTGGAGACCCCGGGCAGATGCGAACAAGGTGTCCCGCGACTTCAGGTGCGCGGGGGCACAAGCCACACGATCTGTCAATCGGGGTATGTATACTCAGCAGCAAATACAGTCTCAAGTGACGTTTATAGTTTATACCAGATGACTTAAAATTGGTAATACAAATTCAATGTTTTTAGACACATTTTGCCTATAGTGGCCTAAACTAAACCCCTCTCCTATGTCCGCGCTGAAAATGTTATTAATTTGATTGATAACATCAAGTTACAGGTTTGACAGTTAGGTATTAAATGTACCCTACATTAGGAGAACCACTTTAGGAGTAAATTATTAGTTTTATAAGACAATTAACTATAGTTATATAAAAAATGCTAATTTGAACACCTGAGGTAATGTAAAATGCACTAGCTATTCGTCATTAACTGAGCCACGATCACTCTGTTTATGAATATTTTTTTGCATAAGTTTTATTGTTACGTGTTTTATGGTTCCATGCATGTGGAAAGGAAAAATTCCGCAGATGGACGCATACCTTAGCTACGTTAAATTATTATATTATGAAATAGTGAGTGCTAAGGCTAAACCATGTTTATTCGAATTAGATTTAAAAAATACAAGATTAAAGCATTTATTTTTTAATGATATCTTGATTTCACCAAAACCGTCTTATCTAAACGGTAAAATGTATAAAACATTTTATTCCTTGATATATATCATTATAAAAATACATGGATTTCCGCGAATACAGTGTAGATGTATTCGCGGCTGACAGTACAACAAGTATAATTTTTTCGACATCCGGTCTGGAATCGCGAATGATTGTTGAAAGTAGCACGAGACAATTAAAAGTTCATATTTTACTTTGAAATGTTATTTTCGCGAAAGTCTGTCCGTAAAAATTAACGAGTACATTTGTAAGTTAATCAATCTTATGTATAATTTAATTTAAACAGATGTGACGTCATAAACTCCCAACTTGGGTTTAATTGAATAAACTGTACTTAAAAGGTAATTGACTTGAAAATTAACTCGATCATTTTAAACGCCTGAGCAAATGCTAAAGTCTATCAGCATCGTACTTATTTCTAGAATTATTTCGTCAATTGTGCTAATAACATTAACTTTTGTAGAGACATGACCGAATGTCATATTAGCACGACGGGACCATTAAAGTCCTTATTTTTTATTGGTAAATGTTTACTTGAGAATAATTATTCGTTAAAGTTAACGAGTAGGTAGGTTCACCTTAAATTTTGGGTCATACAAAACCCATTATATTATTATAACAGATTTGACGTCAACTGCTAACTAAAATGATGGAAAGACAACTGACTCTTATCATAATTTGTAATAGGTTTGTGTTAGGATGCTCATATTTTATTTAATAGGGATCTACCTAAACATGGTTCGTTATATTTCGTTGTAGCAAGAAATGTATAAAGAATCACGGCCAAATGTTACCTTATTTTAATCAGCACCTTTGGTGTTTTCCAAAAAATACAATTGTTCCGATTTTGCACCTAACCTAAAAACTTACACACCTTGACAAACGCATCATCCATACAAATATGACAAATGATTCGACAGATGCCCATCCTCGTGCTATCTCCACATGCCGTGGAAAGCTGTGCATCAAAGGGTGATCACCAAACACGTGGTTCACGGTCAAATAGACAGAAGCGCCGCCAATATTGTGCAAAAACTTCACCCTTTCCTTTTGTGCAATCCGAAACTTTCGTCCCTATTCACTGATATTTGCACAATTGAGATTTGAGGACACGTGACGAGAAGCCAGGTGATTAAATTTTGAGTGGATTTTGTACGGTTTTATTACAAATCAATCAGACCAAAATTTCAAAAAAGAAACGCGTATGATCTAAGTAAGTTAGTTTAATGTTTATTTATTTCTTATGTAAGCATATATAGATAGAGGTAGAGTAAAAGCTGAGAGATTGATGAAAGCAAATAACTTGTAATATTTTGATTTTTATGGGACTGTTTTGTCTTTTTATATCATTATTCATTATGTTGTATCTTGATATATTTTTTTTAGAAATTCCGTTATTGCTGATTAAAACACTCGTAGAAGATTATTGTAAACAATTAACAAGCGAATTTAAAAAATGCTAACTTTACGCAGTGGAACGTAATAATCTATTTTATTGCCTTTGTAACTTCAGGAGGATGATACATCATATCAGCCGCTTCGATATCTCAATCAAAAATGTTAAGCTCTCCAATCAATATATTTGTAGAATCTTTATTTACCTAGAGAGACTAGAGTCAGAGATTTGAATGACAATGGCCCGGCGTAAAGCAAACAACGCTGGCCACTGCATCGGAGATATTTCACATCGAGACATTTACATCGGTGTTAACGAGGGAACCCTCAATAAAAGTTTTGTATTCAGACATAAATCTCCGCTACTAAAGTCAGGAGTAGACATTTCGACGCAAACGTATAAATATGCTTCATATAATGAAATACGTCATTTATTATACAGTAAAAATGTAATTGGAAAAATTCACCATAAAAGTCCGTGGAGAGTTTTTGAGGATTAACTATGATTTGTTGCATTCTACCCCGCCTGTTTCTTGAGGAATTTTAAATCTGGAGTTAATGTTTACTTCAACTGTTCTTTCGCATAAATTTAAACATACGTGTGTTAACCCTTTCAGTGCCATCAACAGCTAGGCGGATCCGTTTTGTATGGAAATCAGTGCGCTTGGCATTGAATGTATGTTAAAACCCAACCATTTCGACTAGACGAAGTTTTTGTCTGTCTGATCACTACGACCGTGAGAGTCCCATAGTATCTAACCTTTTATCATTTTGCGGTGACGATTCTAATGAGTTTTCGATGTCGCTCTCAAATAGCTTTGGTGTTAAGATACGAACACTTTTTATTTTACTAGTGTAACACTTTAGTCTTCTTTTTTAGGTTTTAGTTTGTCGATTTAAGATGAAGTGTTAGGATTTGGTTATAATTGGGTAGCTGTTAAAATTAAATATACCTAAATTTTTCGTATATAAAGGGATACATTTAGGGTACATAATTATTTAATCCTATCCTAAATATATTTAACAACGATGTAAGCGGTTTTTGCCTTCTGAATGATACCGCAAATTAAACCCTTAATATGGAATCAATACAGTTGAACGTTATCATAAGATAAAATACTTATAATTACATAATTCCCTATTAAGGCAAAATCGGTATTGATAAATTTATTACGCCAATCAATAAAGCTTTTAATTTGTCCCATCCGAAGTGTAAAAGTCTTGATAAAATATAATCGTCATTTACTTAAGTGGTTGATAAGACTTATGAGAAAGAAAATTTACTTTTTAATGAACATGTTAAGGGTGGATATCTTAATCTGTGTGGCGCCAATTCTAAAAGGCTTGGCCCTTGATAAGAGTCCCGGTTTTATCAAATATTGCTTGGGGATGTGTAGAACGGTACATTATGGCGTGCAAAAAATCTATCGGATCCTTCCATAATTAATGGGTTCCTGAAGCGGGTTAAGGACCACACGTATAAAGGTATTCGCTGTGATAATGTTCAAGAGCAGGTTAATAATGTGTTGTAAAAATAAAGGTAACATACATGCATATATTTGAATACCTATAAAATGCAGTAGCTAAGAACCCTGTAAAGTCATTGTTAAACGTGATAAGAACATTGTAAGTTATTTTATATACCTATGCTTTAGAAAAACTGCGCTTTATTCATGGTATCCCAGAACTTAAATTGAGGGGCTTTTTCATGCGTCAATATTAACGTCAAATTCTGGAATATCCTGTATATTTTGGCATACAATTAGATCGTTATTCCATTAGTTTAGTTTAGTTTAGTTTATTTTATTTGTCAATGTAATATTACAATATTAGTTGCATTGCATGTCAAAAAATACGAAATTACATTGAGATCGTCAAAACATTAATATTAATAATCAAAGAATAGAATACAATAATAATTCATAAATTAAAACAATAAAAGTTAAACATCTAATAATGGTCATTTGTCCGATGTCAAAATATGTACAATGAGTAATAAATGTCAACAAAATAATAAATTTACATTTCCATTTTCATATATATGCATAGTTGCCAGTATTGTTCTTTCTTCAATTTCACCATATTTGTCTCCTTTCTGACACTTTATTATGCTTGGGTTTGGATACTTATTTTACACGTTACATTGTATCTTAAGATCACTATTTTGGTTTCATGCTATTACTGTAAATAAAAAAGTTGTTGTTTCCATGCGATCATTGGCTTAACAAAATGATGACTTCATGTTTTAAAGTCATTAAATAACTACCATCCACGTAATGAGTTTCAAATTCTGCACATGTTTGAATCCTAACATACATCCCCATTTGGTATTATGAAGAAAGTTATTGATAGGGAATTGTAGAGAATTTACAATATGAGCGTAGATAATGACATGTATTGTATGCGACTGTGCGTAATTGGCATTTTAACACTCGTATTACAATGCATGACATAACGCAACACCACCATTACATGACACTATGTAAGCAGTCGTGTCTACTATAAACATATCAGAACAAGATGCTGCTTCTGTAACCCTTGTTTGTGAATGCTAACCTCTCTGCTCATAATTACTACCAGACGTGGGAATCCGTTTCCTACCGTGATCGCCATAAGGCCCGTAATAAATCACACAATAAC
Organism: Acleris sparsana; assembly: GCA_923062465.1. Lineage (NCBI taxonomy): Eukaryota > Metazoa > Arthropoda > Insecta > Lepidoptera > Tortricidae > Acleris > Acleris sparsana. The sequence continues at coordinate 6,974,075 of OV281289.1, forward strand.
TGCAAGATTTATGTGCTTTAAATAATAATTATGTCGGAGTATAATATCATGTATAAAACGTGCCGTGTAATAATGACAATACAATTACTAAAAATATCTTAAGTATTTTGTTTCCTGTTTTTGTGATTTAAACCAAAGATTTCTTAGGGTTGGTTGTTGGTACACAATTTAGATTTTATTTAGACGTTATATTCGTCAGCGTTTCAAAATAAAATTGAATAAATATTTTACGATCTGAATTAGTAGAAAAAAACTTTATTGAACGCTTCTAAATAGTTATCTCGTGTGTCTATTTGTCTCTCTTCAACACAAAAACGTAAATTGACATTGACCCAAAGTCCAAACAGTGACTTCTGTGTGGTTTTTAAAACAAATCTAACCAATCAATCAACTTGGAAGCCAATTTCGAACAAAGCAATATTTTTCTAATACCATTGTAAAATATTAGAATACTTATAGAATTGTACAAGAAAAATAAATGAAGACGAAAATGGTGCCCGAAGCGTCGTGGCGGAGGGCCACTGTTTAGTCGGCGTTTAGATTTTTTGCTACATTTTATGAGGGAAACGCTATCCTGAGATCTCTGTGATTTATCGGTCGGAACCATTAGACACCGCTGGTTAGTATTCATAAGAGATTTGCATCTTATTAGGGAATTAGAATTTACAAGGCGGTACAAATTGATACGTCACTGTAAAAAAAAACAAATCTTAATGACAGTCAGTAGATTGTAAACGCAACTTGGATTTTTAATCCATACTGTATAAAAGTTGATGATAATAAGCAATTTGCAACTCAAACAAACATTATAGGTATAAGTAATGCTCCGTAATATATACTATAAAGTTAAATGTTGAACTTGAGTGTGCAAGTGGAAATTCGCAGCAACTTGCGGATTATCAAAATGCTCCTTGATATGCCAACAGTAACACAGGTGGGACACACAGACGATACGCACAGTGAACAAATTGTATTTACTGTACGTAGTTGGTAATAAAGCTGAATAAGGTTTCCTCTTTGAGAAAATGCGGTTTTTCATAAAGGCTAAAATTTTAATTACTTACATTTTTTTTCTTCGGCCGGGTTACATTACAGGTCATTAAAGAGACTCGGCACTTTCAAATAATTTGATTTAAAGACTTTCATGGTAATATTTACTTTACAGCATTTTTTTTTGGGCAATGCTAGCGCCTTTTTCATATATTTTTGTATTTTTTTCGCATAGTTTTGGTGTAGAATCAAAAATGCCTGTCAAACTAGGACCGCCTTTAAGGCTATTGAGCAGTTTCACTTTAACTACACAAAGACAAATTATCAACCCGTATCCCGAGCTCGAACCTTTTTCTTCTATCGAGTAAATAATGTAATCAATTGTCATCGAGAAAATGTGCATGGCGATTGGAAAATTTTGTATTAGCGCCCTGTTTCTTACTTAACTTTAATAGCACGTTGAGTAGTATAAGGTAAAGTATACGTCAAATGTAGGAACGTGTAAACAGTACCCTTACCATGAGTTACAATTATTATACTCGCTAGCGAGTCGAAGCTCTGTCTCTCGGAATCCTCGCAAGTATTATTATAGAGTGCGAGGGTCAGAACATTCGACATTACAATTGTATTCGCTAGAGTACAGTAATTGTAACTCATGGTAAGGGTACAGGTTCGTGCTACGGAAAGATTCAAAACACGTTTTCTGATATTAAAACGACTTGAAGACGTAACTTACTTGAAATTTTCGTGATAGATAGAGAATGAAAGACGCTTTAACCCCTCAGAGTTGGAGGCAGTAAATATAGTCAAGAGCAATGAAAACGGGTCACTTTGTATAGAAACTCCCATAGAAACTGACGTTCCGTTTTCATTGCTCTTGAGTGTATATATGAAAGTATAAAATCGCCGGCGCTCCAAACGCCATAGCCAAGATGGAAAGGATACTAACGTATTTCTTTACTATCACTCAAAATGTATGGGATGACCGTACGTGGTTTATAGCTACAGACAAAAATGTCATCCCATAAATACATATATTTTGAGTGACAGAAAAGGAAAACGTTTGTAGCATTGGCATCTTGGCTATGGCCTTAGTCGTTATGACGCGTCAGAAAGTAATTACAGTTTCCTATGACCATACGTTTACTTTGAAGTTTTTCGAGAGTATCTTAGACTTTCCAGTACAATTTTCAGTGTGTCGCCGAGACAGCCGGCGGCCACCGCCAACCGCCCAGGAAGCCCGACTCAACGCGCGAATAAGAAATAAATCCCTGGCAAGCGTAACAAAGGTAAAGTAAAAAGGAAGCGTCCACCCCCTAGGCTACACAGATTTATACATGTGCAATATGCACGCCATGAGAAACACTGAGATATTACGCGGGGAATTGCGAAAGTTGTTAATGATTATTTTTGTTAGTGGAAATAAGTATGGCAAACAGCGGCATTTTTCCTGACACATTTATATGCGAACGATATTTGTAATCACTTTGTATATAATAGGTAAGTACCTAGCTGTTTAGTGTAATAAATGCGTGTCATTAGAAACACTGAACCGACATTCTTCAAACATAAGTATATCGTCTTTGACCTGTTATCGTATTTCTCAACGTTTTGATAGCGGCAGAGTTAATACAATACCTATAAGAGGTCAAAGACTATATGGTTTTGGCACCGCCTAGAACATAGGCCATATGTTACGTGGGAATTGCGAAATTTGTTAATGTTTTTTTTTCTTGATGAAAACAGTGTAAGATGGACCACACCTCTGGATGCCACATATCCACGCATCCAGAGGTGTGGTCCATCTTACACTGAAAAATCAATGGAATGTAAAATGTTTTGATGTACCGTGTTAGTTTACGACTTACTTACTCTTCGTCAGATATAAACGTTGTCAAGGAAATGCCGCTGTTTTCATCAAGAAAAAAAAACATTAACAAATTTCGCAATTCCCACGTAACACAGTCACGGGGTCGCGGCGTTGTTTGGAGAAGCCTTCACTCTTACGTTACGTTACACACTTCACGTCATGGTTAAGGTGATGATGAAGATTAAAAAATATCCCAACAAATTGAGAACCTCCTTTTTTGAAGTCGGTTAAAAAAAGGGTAATATTGGGTATCTACATATGCATGCCTATTTTAATAATAGGTGAAAACAAACATGGCGCAACTACCACAGCAAGTTTGTATTTTATCTATATACATCAATTAATAATGTATTCTCTATATTTGTTACATAAATGAATAAAAACATTTAACCAATTTTGATATAATGTTTATTTGTTACTAAATTATCCAGACGCTGAATCAAAGTTAAATTTTACATTGAAATCGTTATCATCATCAAATTTTGCTGACCCTCGACTCTTATTTCCAAATATAATTATGAACATGATATCGTTTACATATCAAAGCGTTTTTTATAGTTAAGTTTCGTTACTGTCCCTTTCAACAAGTGTTCTTATTGAGCTTATTTTTAACAACCATTCTGACGCCGTAGTTAAGTTTAATATTGTCAGCATTGTTGACATTGTTGCTCGGATATAACGGCAATTAATTGTCGACTCATGTTTCCAAATTCATTTATTGAAGTGATACCGGTTCAATAAAATGAAGTGTTTTTATATTAACACATGTTATTGCTTCTCGGTTCCAATTCCGGCCAAACTTCCATGAAGAAATTAAATACATTGTAGGATACCAAGGAAAGCAAGATTAAGCGAAGTTACATTAAAACGATAATAATTAAAAAACGGTCACGTCAAAATAATCACTGATTCCCAGAATAAAAAATGTAACTGTGGTTTACAAAGCTGTAATGATCGCTCTTCTTTTAACATCAGCAGGCTCGTCCCAATTAACATCGATATTTAAAGAATAAATCAATTAAAAACTGAACACTGGTCGATGTTCAGTGACACCGGTATACTCGGAACCAATTTGTCTTACATCGGTAGATAAGCATCATTCCGATCACACCTCGGCTGACCTATGTCGTCCCAAACCACTAGATATATCGAATTGCCTCAATATAACTGTATCTATGATCTCTAACCAGCATGTGTCAAAGGTTTATGAACGCCGATAGACTTGTGGGATGTCTTGTTTTTATTGCACCCAAATTTTCCCTTTACCGTAATTTCCGATATTTACTAGGCTACACAATTTTAACAATGTAAGATAGTACGGAAGCTAAATACGAAGAATATACTTAATTACTTTTCGACACATTATTTGCATTTTAATATTTTTTACATGAAAGATGCGTCTGTACTTTGCAAGATTTTAGGTCAGTACAAGAAGTCACTGGTAAGTATAATGAATGAAAAATGTTTTTTAAATGTTTTTGAATATAAAATGAAAGTAACTTTTTAACTGGTTCCAACGGTATATACTTAGACGAAAAATTATAGAAAAACGAATGAACCTATCCTAACCAATTCGTACTTTACACGTATATATTTTTTAATCTTTATATACAAAACATATTTTATTTACGACGTTACTTACTCAATAAAAAGCCTACAATGATAATAATCGTTCAAACCCCACATGTCTCTTCACTTTAAAGGATTGAATGAGTACAAAGATAAGATCACTTCTGAATAAGATCGTGTTTAGATTGCCGCATCACGGATCTATTTGTTCGTAAATACAATAAATACTTACTAATACAATTGACATGTAAACTGAAAAAAATACGTACAATTACATTGATAATAAAAACATTACGATGTAATAATTTGTCTTGAACAAAATGAATCTAAGAAGCTAACAATTATCATTTCTTTCGCACACTCAAAAACATAACAGCATCCATTTATAATAGTTACTGAATCACAAACAAACGTCAGACAAAATGTTTAAACCCGTACTGTATCATGTATAACCATTTACTGTTATTGAAGGTAGTAGTTACGAAAACGATATAACATTATTGCAGCCAATTAAGTTATGTCCATGCGCGATGACACTCAAATGTTCTTTGGGCACACGCCGACTTGTTCATGAGAACAAGGAATGAGTCGAGTAGCGAACAATTAACGAGAACTTACCTAGTATAAAAGGTATTTAAAAAAAACCACTTACATAGTTTCCAAGAAATGAGATGTTGAAAGAGCTAATATATTTAAATTATCAGTAATTAGGAAGCCAAACTTAAGCTTTAACAGATCATTGATTATGAATTGTTTATTACGAAAACGCAGGTGAATGAAGGTGAGCATAAAAGTGATGTAGACACCTAATAAGGAAATTACTTTATTCAACGACTCCATTTATGTTTATGCTCCAAAATGATCGGTCCGTTAGTCCAAGCCGGAGGACAAAAAGTAATAAGCAGTTGAACACACAACTACTTCCAATATTTTACATAATTATTGACGAAATTGATGCTACGTGTTGATGAGTGCGCAGGAGCATGCTAATCATCGAGCTTTTCTCTGAACGCTACTGTTGAGGTATTATTTGTGAACGAAGAAAGTTTACGAATTCGGAAGCTTCATAAAAAACACAATGGTTACAGTAGGAAGTGTAAAAATAATATTTTTCATTTCCTGTTTGTAAGATTTTTGGAGTGCAAAGTTTTTGCATTGTACTTTTGCATCCGTGGGAGCAACTACCTGGTGCCCGGAGCGCAGTAATTTCTTATAAATCGACATCGAGTGAGATATCCCGCTCTCTCCCCGCTGCGCGCAGGGTGCACGGCACAATGCGCGCCACAATGGCGCACATGATCTAGATTAGTGACGCGCATTGTGTCGCCAAAGGGTTGTGCGCATTGTGCGCGCGCGCATAATGCGGCACCGCAAACATCTCGATGCTCAATTCGCACAGATTCTATGAATTTCTAAAGAAAATAAATATAACTTTTGACAGCCGTCCACGCATCGATGCTATCGTTATTTGGCAGTTGTGAATTGGAAATACTGATATGAATGAAAAATAACATTGGTCTTTTGTTGAAATTGAAAAAACAACGAAGCCTTTCTATTTATATGATGTTGTGTTAACCAAATTGCATTCTGTGTAACAAATCCATACTATTTTTTACATAAAATATAAAGCGTTACATGATGATTCCATAACACTCTGCAAGCACACTTCGAAAACATAATAACACATTGCAACTAACTGAATCATTTATAATAATTACATAGTTTTAAATATTACGTTCAAAAATTAATTTAAGTTTGAAAAGTCTCTACTTATCAAACTTTTAATAAAATAAGGACTTAGGGAATGACAAGCCAGTATTAGCCAAATTACAATGACGCATTCTGAAATCCCTAATAGTTTTTAATAACACGTCTTTGATTAACGTTAGACAACTGATAATTAAACCACCAGGAAAGGGTTGAACGAGGAATGTTGCCAACGTAGGAACCTTTTTTGTCCACTTTAACTATAAAATAGTTTAAAAAACTGAATGAAACTCGTCCTACCAATGACCAAGTCCCTAATAGAGAAGTCAAAATATTTTATGGATGTAAATGTTAGCACTGTTGTCAAACGAGATCACACACAAGAAATACAAAGGAAACCGATGTTTACCGCCTAACCTCTTGGCCGTGCTCATAAAATATTAGATATGAACAAAATACTAAATGCAATAAAACTGTTCAACGTTGTCCCCGTATAAAATTAGAAAAAAAGGTGGAAATATGTGTCTTATTCAGCGGTAGCTTTTTTGTACGCAACCTGACCGCTGTCATTGTTAATTGTAACTCTTGAGCTAAAAAATGGATAAATGGGCCCGAGCGCTCTCTTTTGAGCACCCAAGGGTTGACATAGTTGGAAGCGATTTGTCTTACATGTTCAGATTCGATCTTAATACGAGATCGTTTTTTCGCACCTCATCTTAATTATGGCGGCCATATCTTTTTTTAATCCTTCACGGAATAAGTCGAGCAGTTTTTGTGTAAACGTAAGATCTTTCAAAGAATCTTGGTCAACTTTATGGTTTTATTGGACTTGGACACAAACAAAGATAGTAAATTCAGTATCAATTCCCTTTTCATTCAAATCGTACCCTTTAAATCAACGTATGGCCATTCATCACGGAGGTGACACTTAGACTATCAAACACACGCTATGAGATTGCTTTTTTGTCATATAAAAGTCTACTTAATTGACAACAACATAAAGTTCACAATACGGTTGCATAGACGTTCTTATTGTTTTACAAAACTAAATGACCAAGTAAGCATTACAGTGTAACCTGTATCTAATTAGATAATGTAATTAAGTAAAATTCTTTTCTCACCTTTGGGTGGTAAGTAAGTCTGCTTTCCTTATCGCAAAGGCATTCTTTGCCTTACTTTTTTCCGTTCCCTCCCATGAACTTGATATTCGAGCTAAAAGCACGTCAAATAAAGTAACTTTTTTCGTAAAATTAAATGCAGTGCGCGGAAAAAACTAGCGGAAGAGGATGGAACCTTTCAATATTAGTTTTATATCGGGCAGAAAAAATGTCGGTAGTGGAGAGGGCGATTGTCAATCACAATAATAATAATATGGGAACCCTTTGAGTCGGGAATTTATTTCGGAGCCGTTTTGAGAAGCACCTGATGCGGAAGCTATTCGCACGTCGTGGGAACGTCACTGTGGGTATTTTAAAAGAAATTGCCTTTTGCGACGTTCGGGGATCATGCATTATTGATTATTTTTGTAATCGCATAATATTCTCGTTATGGTCAGTTTTAAAATTATTGGTTCTTAAAAATGCTGCTTTATGTTTGCTGCTTGAATGTGGATGTTTATGTGCGTGTAGTTGTAGTGCGGGTGCAGTTAAAATCACCAGTTCAAATTTTTGCACTGTTTTTAGATGAAACGACCCATTGAAAATTATTTCAACCTACACAATGTTTTACATCTCTCTTTTTACTTGTTATCTGTCTCTCTTTATGTATTGCTACTCTGTATATTGGTTTTTTGACTCGCTGATTTAGATCTGAGTCGTGGTGCTCGCCACACTTTTAATTTTTTGAGAATGTTATTCTGACAATTATTATATCGCGTCTGCATACATTTCAACACTTTGAATGAACGCATTTATTTCTGTATCTGTTATAACTGGTCACGTTCTAAATGTTGTCAACAATGACTTTAGAGGAACCAATCCAGAATTTATGGAACTAATGCCAAACGATTGTAGTCTTAGTGCATCGGCGATAGGACTAAACAGGAGGTCTGAGTACGTTATCTTTACCCGCATGATGTGTCCTCGCGGATGTAGAGACACGCGTCAGTGGATCTTAGATAGCACTATCTGTAATTGCACTTGACTCTTCTTTTGCCATGTCTGCGTAACTGTACAAGTATCTATCTGCCAGTTTTATCAGAGAAACATGGTACAGCAATTGTGCTTAAAAAATACACTCTTCCTTACTACTACTACTACAATTCCTGAAACATCTCTTTTTAACAAGTGTAACGAATAGCAAGCTTGAAAAATACCGTACTGCTGTTTGGACAATGTCTTCAAAATAATGTTACTTATCATGTATTTATTTTTTATTTCGCCCATTTCACATTCAAATAATTTTATATAGCCTATGACACTCTAGTGGTTAAAACGAATATAACCTCATTCAATTTATTCAAATCGGTTTAGCCATTTAGTAGTTAGGAGCGGACATTGAGTCGGACATATATACAAGTTAAACACATAACCCTCCTTTTGGGTTTTGCCCCAGTCGGGTAAAAAGACAAATCGAATTCGATGGAGTTTCTATTACCCGTAGAGGAGATCTTAGGGGTTCTTAGGGAGTTAAAACGAGGTTCCTTTTGGGCCAAACTAATATACATCTATTAAAAGGAAGGAAAGCCAGTTTCGAACTAGGAAAAGTTAGTAATAATTTCGTTATTCCCGTATTTTAGAGGAAATGACGGGTCATTTTATTAAAAGAATCAGGACAGCAATTTATACATCAAGTTAATTTCGTAAAGGGTTTGTCACCCTTACCGCTCTCATACAACGGAAGCGCCTTAAGTTTTTGATAATTTGACTGCTGTCATAACAGCGGATACTCTCCACTTAAGCTTATTCCACCTAATTGAATCTTAGAGCATTAAGCCTTCTAACCTATAATCCCTTTTATGGTCTTCACGCCGACATTTTTTAAGGACCCTTAACTGTCCCCTTAAGGAATTACTTTTTTGTACGCTGGATATTTGAATTTGGAAAGGTGCTTGCTAATATGTTTTTTACAAGGTATCAGATGTATCTAACTTGATTGGTTTTTTGACTGGCGATCAAACAAGAACTTCTCTCAATCCTTTGTAGTGCATTACGTGAACTGAAATGTGAAAACGAGTCTTGCCTGTTAGGTCGTAAATGTTTTCGCTACGTTGCTGTTACTGTATCAAACTGGCATTTTTAAAATGCGTGAGTTCACTAAAGAACAAAATATCTGGCAATGACGGAGCACCCGCAATACTCTGACACCTAAAAAAAGAACTAAAATGGCCCAAACCTACGCCTACACCGCACCCTAAATCATCGCAAGCAAACTATAAAAAGGTCTGTTCAAAATTGCAACAATTACATCTGAGTACAAGTAAGCGTTGTACTCTCCAAAGTTTTTATGCAACCGCAATGCAGTAGCAAAAAGCGAACCGAGGAAATACGAAAAAACAGCAATCGACGAGTGTTACTTATTTGATTCATTTCATGCGGAAATCATTCTCAAATTGCACATCATAAAGGTCCATCTTCCGATTACTCTAAACGTTTCAACATCTTGTGCAATTTTAGCAACAAAAAAAACACCACTTATAAATATAACAAGTCAGATGATTTTCAGGTTTATGAGCATTTTACTCATTTGAGAGCGAAACACAGGATCGAATATCACACGCCATTCATAATTCTCGGTCGAGTAACTAGATACTTTGTGGATTCGCGGTCAAGTAGCTATCGTCAATGTAGGCGCCTCCGTCCTGTAATTGATTTCTAGCAACTGCTTTTCGTAAGCCAGGTGCTTATAAGTTATTATCTTTTAACTTAGCCTGCGTTAAAGCAAATAATAGTTCCACACATTTCCTTAAACATTTTACTCGAAGAAAAAAGATAATTCTTATTCTGCAACCCATTCGAGTTCAAGCTTTTTAACTGATTTAAATTTTTCACTGATTATATTCCACTAACATGACGGCTTATTTTGAAGTTTGGAATGAAAATAGCTTTTTCTGAGCAGCAAAGCTAGACTATGCGTTAAGAATAGACCAGTAAAAAAAACTTAAGGCTAGCGTACTTGAAGTTTTCTAAACTCAAGATAAGATCATCTAGTAAACTCTTACCTTGAATTTCTGTAGTCGAAAGTACATATACGTTACGTAGAAGAATTAAGTGGTATTGAGCTATACGTTAGTTGACAAACGCTTTTTGGCTTAAATTGAACCATAACGTTGGATATAACGCAAACTTTTTAATCTTCAGTCTCTGTAAATAGCTAAAAAAACGTAGCCTTTTACGCAGACACTTACCTACAATTTTATAGCGGGTTTAACTTTCAGTTAGCGCTGCTCCCCTGACCCCGGCGCATCTATCACGTCTTGCGCCCGCGCCGCCGGCAGAGGAAGCCGATATCCGACAATTATTTACCGATACGTCTGCTAACCTTATTTCTTGTACGTCCTACGAGGACTGGATGTGATTGAAAATAATTAATACATTTTGAAAGTGTGCCAATTTTTGAATGGATGGTAAAGAACTTTATGATGAGGCCAACAATAACAACAGTGTAAAAATGCTTGTACGTATAATATTATACCTGCTGCTTTATAACTGGTAGAACGTCCAAAGCCTCCTAAATAATTATAACTCCATAAACTCCAAACCACATAAAGAAGCATATAATGGGAAGAAAGCGGGGGACTGACGATTAGATAAGGGTCGCGCGGGAAATACAAAGTCGATCCTGGTAGAGTGCAGGTCTCTGGAGAAGACCTTTATCCAGAAATCGAATCACTTAAGCTAATTTGATTATGACTTATGACAATTAAGAAGGAAAGAAATATTACTCACTTCAGATGCGTACATACAGAATAGTGTCAGGCACTTTTCAATAGACCCCGAATATTACTCCGGTGACTTTGGATAGGGATAGCAAATTTTGTCCAACCGTTTATTCTCGGATTCGAATGATGAGGCACGAATTCGGTCTAACAGAAAACAGAGACTCGATACAATAAATAACTTTCATTTATTAATAGTTTTACATACTCTTCCAGTACTTATTACATTTCCCGTGCCTGTATTATAAATCTCAATGTTGGTAGTGACGCAGACGATCCATGGTCCCCTTCCGCCGAACGGGCCATAAACCATTCGCATAAGACGGCCTTACTTCATCTGACGGTATTAATTATTTCTTTATGTAATAAAACCACTCTGATACTGCAGTTAAAGGTACACTACCGTGGGAAGCCCATTTAAAGTCAGCAATGTATATCAAATCAATTTGTAGTAGGTACGCTGTAATGTAGTTAATATCATTAATCAGTTCATAAACGTTTTTAATTGACCATTCATTTAATAATTAATTGTAAAAATATTCTTTATACTCAACAATTATTAAAAAGGTACCTCAAAAAAATGGTCAACACAAAGCGGTGAAAGCAAAAGATTAATTAAAACTTTACAAATGAATGAGCCCAAAGAAAGAAGTTAGATGGTAGACATTAACATCAACAATCGGATTATAACAGATTAAGGGGCCATTTTGGTGAAATCTGCAAACAATAGTGACCACAGAGTAAGCGATGATAGAAACAGATACGGTGCGTGCAAAAACGGCTTCGATTATTGAAGATAAAGCATTGAATTCTTCTTTGTTTGCTGACGCAACTATATAGGCAATCGAAAATATTTAGACTTGTAAACATCAACTCATATTTTTTATTTTTCCTGCGAATCGTAGCGCAATAAGATTCTCGTTGATATTTTTACATTTATATTTTTCAAAAATATACATTTTATTTTTATCCTCGAGGTTGACAAACATTCAGGACTTATTTTATATTCTTTTCATATTCCTCTTTAATAATTATAAGAACCCTTAAACAATTTCTATGTTGGGGATAGTTATTGGCTAACGAGCTTCTTCTTTTCCATATTTCTTTTGACCCAATAGGTTCAGAAGCTCTCGCTTTCGTTGCCATAATGTGTGTAGCTAAGCTTATTATACTCGTATTTGATTTTGCATTAATCTTCGAGTTTAACGAATATCGTTTACTTTCCGCAAAAATCACGAACAGCACAAAGCTCACGTGCTCAATAATAAGATTAACTACACAAAGCCAAATCTGATGCGGTGTAATGGTTTCCGGAATTCACCAAAATCATTCAATACGTTAATGCATTTTTTACTGCGCAACCGACAAAACGGAAACATTTAGATTACTTAAATAAAAATGTTTTTCTTGCTAATCTTGAAAACCTTAATACGAGCACGCGGCATCTTAACGTGATCCGGTCTAGGTAGTTAGAAAGTCGATCTAGATGTCACTTTAATAGGCAAATACTATATTACTATATTAACAATTAAATTTTCAACTGCCCTCTATCAGGATTTAAAACTATAACGGATTGAACTTTACAGTTTCTAGAGTACCTATCGGTATTGAATACCTACAATTTTGCGATGCATACACAACAACTCTCAACTGGAAACCTCAGCCTTTGAAAATATGTCATTTGTTATTAGTACCGAATGTAAAAACTAATTTAGTTTCCCGACTCTTAAAGGTTGTTGATACATTAGAAGGATACAAAATAAAACTAACATTCCTGGTATTTAACATGGGTACGCCGGGAAACTTATGGTTCGCGCTCGTAAACTCCCCCAGACCGAGTGGAGTTACTTGCTTTAGGTTTAATTGCAATTATTAATGTTCGTTTTCAAGCAGAATCGAGAATAATCGTAAAGCTCAATCGGCGGCGTCGATTAAACTCCTGTGCACTTACTGCTACTGACGATGCTTAATAAATTTTATTGGAAATATCCACAGATCGTTCCATAATAATAATTATCAAAACTAGATACTGATCATAATGACACGGCTAAGTTAGATAAGTATTTAGATACTGGAAATACTAAAGTTAAAATTATATTATAAGGTATAGAATTTTATTACAAGCGTATAAAACTGGACATTTAACTTAAATCATGGGTGGTATAAAAAATTAAATAAGATTTATCCTGCTAACTAAAGCTGAGCCTCTTTTAACATTTGGCTTAAGAGATGTCAAAGAACCAAAGAAAGGCATAGTAAAAATTCGTTCAAGTAAAAATGGGATATCATCATACATCACGTCTTTGTAACGATGTTAAATTATTTTTAAGAACGATTCTCTGCCCATTCCAGCAATGTGTCGCAAACGACACATTAACCCATCGCGGATCTTTACTCCCCTTATCAGCCGTTTTATTCGCACATGTGAATGCATTTAGCGACCACCTCCTTATCGCAGCGAACACCATTAATCTTGTATAACAATGCGCCAGCGTTGTCCACGCTTCGATGGCTTAATCAAGGCGATGTGGACCGTAATGCTCCTTTTTCAATTGCAGAGATACGTATATTACTGCCCTGTTGCACTTCACACGGCCGGGATTACGCAGTTTCGTTTTGTGGCTTTGTTTTTTTGGCGTTGATAAAGTAGCGTTTACTGAATGGTAAGTCATCTTGTAGTGTGATTGGTAAGTTATATTTTATTATAATCATAAGTAATTTTAATGAGAGTTTTAATGATGATTTAATGAGAATTGATTTTTGCATTAAACAACTTAAATATTAGGAGCTTAATATAACTACTGATAACATTACTAACAGATTACTTTCGATCATTAGGATAAGTAGGTTTTAAAAGTACCTACGCTTAATGCAGCAATGATAACCGTCCATAATTTTATAGAAAGCAAGTGTTGTTTTTATATACAATTATATTAAAGATTTAGTTACCCTACGTTCATAAAAAAAGTTACTTACGTATTAAACGAAGTGTAGAATCCATAGTCCAATGAATATTTTGTACCTAGTTTAAAGTCATGAAATAAAAATAATTTAGATTTGTAATGGCATAAATTATGCATTGGTACCGAGACCAGAATATCTTATCTAACATGGAGCCCAGAAATACCTGAGATATTTTTGTTAGAGGCGTTATAGCGTGTCAGATAATTGCACCCGATTTTGGATAACATATGATATTGCTGGTGGTATAACTTTGTAATTTGGAAATAATCATCTGTCTGATTCTGAGTGTATAAGTTATAACATCAAACTTAAAGGTACTTACAAAAAAACAGACTTTGATTTAAGTATTTATTTTATTTTTTATAAACGATCTTATTCTAATCTTGAATATAATAAGGACGGGAACACATCAGTCTTATACATTTAATATCAGCTTTTAATGGCTACTTGACAAATATTCACAGCCTAGCAATTATTATATACATCTTTCAATAAATATGACTAGAACAAACCCCTCTACATAAAACTATAACTTTACTTTTGTTGCCACCAGGTGATTGCATCAAGAAGGTCATCTTCTTCCATTGGACTCAGCTGTTCAGTAGGTGTTTGGTAGTTCGTGATATATTGCCCATTGAATCCGTCATTACCCGAGGAATATGAAGATGAGATGCCAGACGAGCACTCTGAAGCAGCAGGTGAGGGCACTGACTCCGAATAAGGAGAACTTCTACCAGCAAAAATACCCTCATCTACCTCAAAGGAAAGAGACGTTTGCATTGTAGGCGCCGGATCTCTTTTGATTCCCAACGCGGCGTCACTTTCATCAAGAAGTTGCTGCATATGCCTGATATATTCAACCACCATTTTTAGAGTGTCCACTTTGCTGAGTTTCTTTCCGGAACCGCGACGCGCCCCACCTGACAAAGCTGCCACAACAGCAGCCGGTAGTCTCTTCCGTAAAGCATTGAATCCATCATTCACTTGTTTCACACGGTTCCTCTCCCTGGCATTTCTTCTAGCGATTGAAGCAGCTTGAGCGCCTGAATAAGGATTGCTTTTATAGTTGTACTTCTTCTGTCCCACATCGGTCTCCAAACTGGAATATTCCGGAGCCGGTGCGATGCGAATCATTCTGAGTGCGTCGGGCTTGAACGAATACGCGCCGTAATCCGAAACTTTGTGTTGAATTTCGTGAACCATTTTGTAGACACGTGCGATCCTAGTGACGGATAGATTGGGACTGAACGATGCGAGCAGGTATGGAGCTTGGAGGAGCTTCGATAGTTCGACGAGCGGTCTAATGAATGAGCGCTCTGGGACCCGCGTCGCCTTATATGGGCGCACCTTGGCCAAAAAAATGGTTCGGGTCCCCTCACTCCCCTAGGAAGATTTATTATTATGTTTTTTTCCTGCCATACCTGGAGTGGACTTTTAAAAAAAAGTATGAGTATAGACGTCGTACGCGTGCCATTGAATTTTAATGTAAAATATTACTAGATTAGAGTTGTAAAGCCTGTATTTTTAAAGTCACTGAATAATATTTATGGAAAGTTCTACGTTACTTTTGTTTTGATATTTGAACTTAATGAACAATGGAAGTATCAATTCCAAAATAATCTATAAGCTTACTTTTAGTGTATTTTGATAGGTGTTGTCTGCTAGCGAAAATATCAGATGAACGCAAAATATTTCTTTGATAAAATATTTTAGTGGTCATTATTTATTTACTTAACTGTTTGTTGACTCTTTAGTTAACTTTAATTATTAAACCATACTATACAGGGCTGAGATTTGCTTTTGATGTGTTTCAGTATTGTCAACGTTTTGATAGCTCTTATGTACTTGACATTAAAGGCGGCCGAGTTAGAAACAATACCATAACACGTTAAATGCAATATGGTTTCATTCAGTTTAATAAAAACTCAGTTAAAAATTAAACATACTTCCTGCGACAGGATTCAAAATAGCGCCGTCGTTTAAGTTATTGACCGTACCATAAGGATCAACATGTATTGATTTCATAATTGTAATCAACCTTATAATGATATACATTGCAAATCAGAAGCTAAAGTGTACTTATACGTTAACACGATTCGTCTTCCCATTCGCATTGAAACGAGGTTCGATTGCTTTTAGCTAAAACCGCTGAAGTAAAGTCATCTGCCCCGCATCGCACGGTTTATGGACTGCATTAAAACAATAATTTTATGTTTCGATAAGGAATAAACTAGGACTTCGTATTTTTATTATGATGTGGCTACTAAGTCTGCATTGGAGAACGTTGTCTAAAGTGTATATTCATGTAAATCAGGGGATAATATGTCAGCAGAATACTCTAAATAAAAGGTATTTAAACTTTGTTTACACGGTCTCAACCTTGAAATACCTACCTGGAGCATTACAGTTATAACTAGGCAGATAAAAAGTCAATCCGGACACATTGCACAACCTCAAACCAATCAACCTCATTGCATTGCTTCTGAATACATATTAATAATGTTGACAGCAGTAAAATAATGCAGCTATTACTATAATTATTCCTTTACATGAATCATATAACTTTAGTGTTGTTTTACTGCAATTAAAATTATCATTTAGAAACTGTATGGTTGTGCAATGGATTCGTCAGGATTGATTTCATATCTGCCTAGTACTCGTAGTAGGTACATACCGGAAGAGGCGAGTGCAAGATAAAGCGCAAGAGAGAGGAGGCCCTACGACCTGCGGGCCGTAGTGTTTATTAACGTGGATGGAGAAAATATCTGTCACTTTCTGGCCAGTATGTACTTAGGTGCGAGACTAACGAAAGCTTTATCCACCGCGATAAAAGCGACCATAATACGGGCCCTGCAGTGGGTTAATACATACATACATAAATTCAAGTCTTCGCTCCCAGAGTGGGATAGGCAGAGCTACAGAATTACCTACAACTGGCTGGTGGCCTATGTGCTAGTATGCCTTGTACATGCCATAAAAAAAAACTTGTAATAATTCTGTAACCACATTTTGCACAATTAGGGAGTGGGACATTAACTGCCAAGAACGCTACAGGTGAGTCCATTTTGTATGAAAATCAGAGCTCTTGGCAGTGAATGTGTTAATGTAGAGATGTAAACTAAGAAAATGGATAGACGAGTGGAAATGAAAATGAAAATGTATGTACGTCTAAGTGAATTGATCATCGCGACTGTAATGGTTGTTACGATCAAAACCATTGTCTCTAGCAATAACAGCGAGGCAAGTCAAGTTGGCGCCAACTTTTCTATTCTCTTTTAATACGGCAAGAAACCTTACGCAAGTAACAAGTGGAAACCATACGGTGGTTCATAGACTATTGAAAATTTATTACGGTCCTTCAAGTGAAAATGAAACAAAGCATTTTATTGTATTTGCTCTAAGAACGAGACCGTAACCAATAGAAACACCTTCAACAAACTTAACCGGCGATCGCTTCGCTCCTTCTTAAAAAAATACTTGCTGTTTCGTATTTAAGGTTGTCTTTGGGTTGAGAGGTAGTTGAAATAGAAGTGGACAGTGTTAGGACCTTCGCTATGGGCGGCATCGTCCCTGAATTTCTGCAAAGTTACATTAATGTAGAACTCAGACGGACAGTTTTACACGGTCTTCAATGGTAAAGGGCCCCCTATTGTCCCTTGTATTGTGCCTTAAAAAGATTACACAAGGAATGTGGGCCATGCCATTGAGACTGTGGGAGAATGAATTGTTTAGGCTCTCAATCATCTCCATTGAAGGAGGCGCTAAATGTGAATTTAATAGACTACGTGTCGCCTCCATAAAGCTATTCAAGTACATTTTCGCTCCATTGACTCCTTTTGACTTACCTGCATTTGTTTTGTCTTCTTTGTCTGCGGGCAAAAACTGGCACCATGAAAATTGAACTACATTTAATATCAAATTTACCTTTATTTCATTGCAATATGAATAACGGCACTCTATTGTGTTTCATACGAGAAGCTTTAAGCTTGTCATTAGAATTGTACAATTTTGCACGCTAGATACTAAATTAACATGGGCGAGCCTATTCTAAAAAGAGTAAAATATTCCTCGTTCAGAAAATTTTGATCTCATAAAAAATCAAATTAACTTAGATGACCAACATGCAGAACAACGAATAGTTAATAGTGAGATGTAAATAAAGTACTTTTATGAAGATAACATGTGTCGAAATTATATTATTAGTAAGGGAGCAAATTACATGGTGTCGTAAAGCACATGTAGTCAGGCACATACTTATCTATATATGGACTTTTATAATAATTTATGAAAGAATGAGCAGATTCCAAAATAACTAAAGCTAATATCACCCATATGCTAAATTTCAATTGGTACGCAGGATTTTTTTACGTATGTACCTAGTATATTTTTTCGGTACAATTTTTCGTTACGGTTTGGTTCACATGCAAGTCTGAAATAAATAGTGTTCTCATATCCCAAGAGTCGTATAACTTCGCACGCATTCACAGTAAGTCCCAGGACGAACATTAGACCCATCGATCATTTTTTAAATCCAAGTTTCTTGTAAGTGAATTCGCAAAATAATAAACAAAATTGTGGGAGTGATACATCTACGTACAATGGAGGCTCACAATAGCGCCACAGGCGCGCTCACAATGCCGTCGTCAAATAACATTTAGCCAGCCCACACACCTTAGAGAATCGCAAAATAGAGACATCGAGCAGACACAAAGCCTCATGAAGGAGCGCACGGAGCTTCTAACCGATAATTACAGCCTTTGTAACATGTATATTTTACAACCTTACAAAGCACAATAATAGACAGAAAATCCTTTGTCAACTATATAATCGATAATTATAATTTAGCCAACCAATACGATGTTTATAAAGTCCCAAAGGGCAAATACCTTTAGCGAGAATGTTTACATAAAACGCGGAATAACATTATCAGTATACCAATACGAAGAAATCGGCATTCCCTTGAACTCAACGACATCTCTTAATGAAGCAGCAAACTGTCCGCGATCTTCGTTAACTTGTAAATTTAATGAACTATTATCCGTATTTGTCAGACATGTACCAGATCGAATCTGCATATAAGTGGGCAGTGCACTCGTAATAAACTCATTCGGTGGATTATAGACAAGACGCGATCGGCTGACAGTTCCATTACCTGACCAAAGCGCAGCTAATATTTATAAAGCGCAGTGCAATCCGCACAGCCCGGTGGTCTCCGTATTGGCCAAGTCTTTGATCGATAAAGTTGTAACTTTAATTGCTAAACTGGAACACGGCTTGTTTTAAAAGGCACCGCGCCACGCGTCTTGGGATGAGTCCGTCGCCGAGCTAATTTCTGTGCAAATGTCGCAGCAATAATCCATGTTTATTGCAAACAAACGACCGCCAATCACGCCGATATCTTGACGCTACATGGAAAACGAATTTTGGAACCGCACTAAAAGCGATTCCTACGGGTGTAGAAACTTTACTGGATGCTAAAATGAAGGGTCAGAGAAATGCGTAACCTGACAGATGTAAAACCTAATGTTATTGACGATTGTTTGCGGAGTAAAGTGGTCTTCGGCACAAGCCGTAGTCTGCACCAAACGCACCTTGCCGACATGTGTGCAATCCTTTCGCATCTGCTGATCTTGCACTGATTTTTATTTATGAATAATATGACGAATTATGTCGGGACTTTTATTTGTGTTAGCACCTTTCCGGATGTTCATTGACAGGATGTTACCTTTCGAATAAAATTTATGTGTTGCGAATGGAAAGACAATATTTATGCTGAGTAAGAGGCAATCTCTTTGGGTCGGAGTTCTAGTTACGGACAAGATGTTTTTAAAAACAAACCAAAATCCTATCAGTCACTTAAATGGAACACTACAGAACTGGGTATAATAAGCAGTGGTGCATTGTACGCAAAAAGGCAAACTACAATACTTCGAAATTTAGGAGAGCCTACTTGACAAAAGAAGGTCAATCTCTTTAAAGGACAATAAGGGAGCATTAAGACATCTTAACGTGAATGGCCGCACGCCGCCGATCCGTCCTCCACGGGGGAGTCTTTCTTTAACAAGGTTACGCGCGTGACGGCGCCCAGAATGGCACATTGTTGCGCAACATACGTGCCCCGTATTGACACATTCGCTTTTTAGTGGCGTGTCCCATTGTGGTTACCCACACAAAAGTAAACATTATTTTTTCCAACACTTTGTGTGTGTTCCCAGATTTAGAAAGTTTCTAATGTGACTTTATTATCTTGTTAATAATGACGAAAGGTTGTTTTAATAGGTTCATAAATTATAAACGTCAGTATCGCTCTCCACGATCCGCGGTGCGCCCAGCAGTGCGACGCAAATTTAAATCCAATTAATAGCCTGTAATCGTAAAACCGTCGAGCGTATGGTCAAACGGTCAGACATGGCTCATCTCCGCGCACTCTCGAAAACTTAAAGTGAAAAGGCATTAACGACTTAATTATTACTTTAATGAAATATAAAATGCCATTTAACATAACTCATTGTTTAAAGATGGTCATTAGAGACCGCGGCCGCGTTATGGTGTGGAGCGATTAAGGAGGCTTTTTAAATGAGGTTATTTCACTAAAACATTCTCTTAAGCGCACGTCGGAAATCTGAAATATTGCTTCGTGTCCTCGAGCTAGGATATCTTTACCTGGAATTACTCTAGCGGTGATTTAATTATTTTATAATAAGCGGCTAAAAGGGGTAGGCTTGTGCTTATTAAGTTTTAATAGAGCGACGGAAAAAAGTTACTAAAAACGTTTTATGAATATGTGACGAATATAGAAACACCAACTTGTTTAATGTGCTGATTTCACATCATTAAAATAGCTCACTTATCATTCTTTCTTTCTTGCAACCAAATGGTTTGTCTTTTTACCATAAAAAAACTTTTTCATACTGTTGTTGAAAATTAACTTAAATTCTACATTATGTTACTTTCTCAAGTCAAAATTGTGATTTTAGTGTTCTTGTTTTTTGTGGCATACTAGCGACCCACCGTGGCTTCTCTTCAGTTTCAGTGAGTGTTCTGTAACACCCGTAAATAAATCAGATTGTATTCTACATAAACCCCTTTCTCCTGAATCATTTTATTTATTGATGAAAATTGCATTAAAATCCATTGTGTAGTTTCAAAAATCTTAACGCTCAGGGACAAATGGTGGGAAACGACTTTGTTGTATACTAAATATGTAAATATAAATAAAGATGAAGAAGATTAGATTTGTACCTAGGTACTTTCTTTTATTATAACGTTAGTTTGATAATTATTTAAACCCTACATTGGTTTTTATTGAACGTTAATATTCTATGTTTCAAAGAAGAACTAATCTGCTGTGACAACGTTTATAGTACCGCTCGTTACTTGATTGGTCTTAATGCCTTATTAATTCTATCACTAATTTGATTACGTTTAAATTCAAATGTGAATCCAGGGTGGTCTTCATATTTTATTTTTTTGGGTTTTTAAGCTTGATTTGATGAAAAATGGTGCATTTAAAATTGCTATCGTTAGGGAGGTCAGCTCCTTCTGTAACAGTAGGCCGGCCGTAAGTTTGATGCACCGTGACAATTTATTACCAAAGAGTTAAGTTTTTACGCTGAGAAACTTTTTTCTAGTTTGAGTCGTTTAATTTTTGAAGACATAGTTTTGTGTGATATTATTAAAAGTTTACACCCTGTTTTTTATGCCAGAGACAGGCAAATAGGCAGATTGCATGTTTGAAGGAAAGTAGGTACCTACCGACTTAAAATACGGAACATTATTTTATTATGAACAGTATGTTTATAATCTCCAGTTGCATTACTTAAATTTAAATTAACTGTTTAAATGTTTCGGGTTTCCAGTAAACTATTTACTTACATAACTAATTTACATTGCTCTTACATTTTATTATACTTAAATACAATTGGAGAAACAGGTACAATTGTCCCTTTTATCTGCTTTAACCTTGTTAACGGTCGATCATCAAAGAAACTTAATGAAGTTACAGTAAAGGGTTCTTCCCTTATTCATAAACAATAGCTAAAGTGTGCTTGAAATATTTCCATTTGACAGAAACGGAAAACGCATACTTTAACTAAAATAGATTTCCAGGTACTTACTGCATTTATGAGAAATAATGTTAGTCTTTAGTTGTTCCAAATCCCAAACACTGACTATAACTAACCATCAGCTCGTTATAAAGCCATGATAACTTAATACAAGCAAAGGCGTATAAGTAACTTGTCAAAATCAACACAACGTAAACCACACAGGAAAGTGCCGTCCATTATCGTGTCGAAACTTTCACGGGCTTAGGTGATGATTTTTAGCCCACTGACGGGTTAATATTGGATATCCGTTACTGCTATAAATTTTATTTGGTGTTGGTTTTACTGCAAATCATTATTAGTAGCTTTAGGACTGCCTTACACTGATCGCTTCACTAAAGCTATTGTTTATATTGTTTAAGAGGATTGTAAACTTAAACATTTCCATACAAAATGCCATAACGTTTCTCTCTCCTTAAATCTAGTCCTTTACGATTTTTTAATGTTGTATATATTATAGAAATCTGTCTATACATCGCATCTGTTTTCAGTGCGTTTGCGGCTTAAACGATTGCAAAACGCATCTTCTCTAGGCACTCATTTCGCTTAGTAACGTCGTCTCTTCTGTGTGTAATCGTATTATTATCGAAATTGATTTAAAGTGTTATCAATGTCATCACTTATCACCCTTAACATCTTACGGAGAAATTTTATTTACAAACAAAAACCTTAGAGTTCTTTATTTAAATACTTGTTTTTGTTAAGTAACTATCTTTAACATTAGATCCAAAACGGAGGAAGGACTTTCTCTTTCGGCCTTTTAACAAGGACTTTTGTCTTTGGCCCTTCAGGCGATTACTAAAAAAAAAACTTGAGATCCAAATGTCAAATCCCCCTTCCAAAGCTTTCGTAATTTAGTTTGATGTTTTTCAACATTCATCAATTAACATTTTCCGTCTCAGGGAAATTCCAGCGTTTCCAATTCCAAGATTCGAACTAAATAAATTAATATATTTGCTTAAACCACAAATCTCCATAAACCGAAGTAGTTCCTGGCTGTATAAATACGTAACCTGCAAAACAAGCAGCCAGATGAAAGAACCGAAACTTTTAACCAGGCGAGCCCGAGGCTGTTTGAATAGCAAATGATGTATCCATTTTGTTTGAGATCATCAGCCAGATGCCCGATACCGAATTAATATCTACTGTTTTACTTCGATAAAACAAACACATTTGCATATCTGGATCAAACGTTTTGGATAACGCACAGTTTACCGAACCTCGTAAATGTTTTGATAGAAAAATTACTAATACGAAAACTAATGATCACTCAGTTTGGGCGTAGTTAAATTGAACAAGTCTACAGTATAAAAAAAAACCTACAATAATCAAATACAAAAAAAAAGTCGTTAAAAATATTCGCAGTTACACAATAAAGCAATGCAAAACACCTACGAAAGGCAAAATCTATCGCGTGTAAGAAATGTTCACATTATTAACAAGATGGTAACAAAATAAATATTCAAGTATCAAGACTGCCTACGCACTCGCGCTTTTGTTGGTTAAAACGAGCAAGTTGGCCGGATAAGTAATAGCTTAATACCACGTTTCGCCGGCTAAGGTGGCTGGGTTCTCGCTGGCCAACTCTCCGTTTAGCAAAATATCTGTTATTAGATATATCCGCGCTTAGCAAATAATGGAGGAGATTTTCGAATTCGTTTGATATTCAAATTTAAAAGGTCCAGTGGGTAAAAAGCAATTCAAAAAATAACCGATGCGTAACCGATCAATTTATAAGCGAGGGGTGTCTTATCCAATGTTTATGTTTTGTAAACTCACCTAGCAGCCAGATCCGACTTTGCCTGGATAGAATAATAACGTACCTTTCAATTGTGAAATGTTTTTTTCAAATAGGTGCAGTGCTTCCGGAAATTACCGTCCACGTATGAGCAAACTTACAAAATCCGCTCTCTCTCTTAATTATATTAGCGTATATATTTCAGTATTTTGGAATCACTTTAGGATTTTTCAAAGGTTAAACTCATATGCATTATCCGTTTACTTAACGTTAGTTTTTTAAACACTGACTTGTTCAATTGCATGCCCAATAGGAATATACGTGTCATTGATTTGATGATTTCGCTCGAATTCTTTGGTTATTAGTGTAATTACGAAAACAAGCCTTTAAGTTATACCATCTTTATCATTATCAAAACAGTGTCCATTCTTGTACATACATTTACTATTTGACGTTGTAGTTATTTCAATTGTAATTTCAATTTTGTTTTTTATTCATGTGTAGTAGAGAAAAAAAAACTCAATTATATTTACTTTATTTAAAAATCTTTGTTCAGTATTTTACTGTCTTTAAATATTTTTTTCCTAATTCTGACGTCGGTAATTTGTAATAATTCGACATGCTGCGCAATTTATGCTGTAATATTACATTGAGCAATAAATAATCTGAATTTGCACTCTTCCTCAATTTGTCACATTAAAATTTCCAAAAATCAATTATTATTATTTTATTAGTGTGTAAGCGGTAAGATTGTCAAGGAGGCTGAGGCCACCCATCTAGCCCCCACGCCGCGTCAGCCACTGTGACGGATTCCCGCCACGCCCCTCATTTGTTATACAAATTTTATATACTACCCTCCGAGCGAATCCAGGGAAAGGCATCAAAAAATCACCGTGAAAAATAACAATGGATAAAATTTGAATGTACTCCTTAGGCGTTAGTTCAGATTTTAATATGAGACTTAATGTTGCTTCACTTTTGTACCCTCAAACATTAAGTGTAGTCGTATGGAATCACCAATAGCTGGCAATTTACAGCTAATATCATACAAAGGATAAATACGATTTAGACATTTGATTTTTTACATCACTTATGCTGTATAAGCATGAATGGTCATGCCAGATAATTTCTGGGAAGGTAGGTATTCGTATCGAATGCATTACACATGTGTAAAAACTAAAGCTTAGGTACAATATGGACAAACCTTTAGTACAATGTATCATTTACCTTAATTTCAATTCACCGAAAGGTATTCATTTTCGTGATACTTCTATTTATTATATTTGAACTTATGATGAACAAAAGCTTCATTTTCACTGCAGGTAGAAATTCTGTGAAATTATTGCCAATTTAACAAAAATATATTTACAGAAATATTAACTGAATAATAATGCAAAGCAAAGGCTTTCTCCCAACCCAACAACATTAATGGAATATCATAAGAAACTGTTCCGAAGCGCAAACAGTAAAACAACTACTGGATCCGGACAGACAATGTAATAATCCGATGATAACCGTGAAGAAATTTCATTAAATTCTTTATTACCCGAGGACAATATGCAATTGCGGAGGTAGTTGTGATTGAGACGGTAGAAATGGGTTCCGTAGTCCAGCCCCGGGGTTCTTGTATGGTACTCCTTGATTAAATAAACCTTCAGCCGAACGTCACGCCGCCGGCAGCTGGCGGCATATCGCACAGATTCCACGGCCTTTTCAATCTTTTCGTTTAATTTGGTAAAAAACAAAAGCGTTTTGCATTTGTTGTTGGTACGTTCGAAGTGTGAATAAATGGCCCGTAGCATGATTTTACTCGGTTTAATGAACTGATTTATAGAGGATTTACTCTTTTTAAGTCGGTACCAAATTAAAATTAAAATTTACCATGGTTACACAGAATGTAACCGCAAAAATAACTACCTCAGAATGCAAATTAACAAGAAGAAAAGGGTCAGTGCCTTAGTAGAGTCCCTACTTTTTGCGCGACATCTGAAGCTATCCTATTAATATTCATTACATTTAGCGTGTTTGCATTTTACCTTATAAGTGAAATGATCTTCGAGAACATTCAGCAATTTGTTAACGGGTGAAGCTATTTGTCTACTCGGACTCGCATTTATCAGCGACGACGACATTCAACTCACAATCTGCTCGATTGTGAGAACCTCTACGGTTTACTTGATATTAGTTAATGATTCCAAGATAACATCTAACGTAATTTGATACCAGAATGATTGTTCATTTACAGAAACTCCATAAATTCCACACAAGCTACTGGTAGCTGCGTGGTTGACGGATGTGGTGTTATCAAGGATCGGAACATTACCGTTACTGATTGAACGACTACGATAATGCAGCGTAATATAATAAAAATATAGATAGCTAGGGAATTTAATAATTACATAAGTTAGCATTGAATTTATAATGAGATAGCCAGTGAGAACTCCCGTGGAATTACACACGCCGCGTTTGGTTCCGCCCAAAGTTATGACTTAATAAAATGTAACGTGCGTCGTATTTCACCAAGTGATAAAAGAATCAATGACAGGTACGCTCTACCAATATAATTTAGGACCGAGAAATCTATTAACCACGCTCGCCCTGTCCTGTGCACGAATAGACGTCATAACCGGACTTTCATATTTAATTAAATTACTCTGCTATCTCGATCGAGCAATAGGTAATTTCGGTTTTGGAAATAGTTTTCAAATACCGTCGCAATTTATGCATTCAATAACTCCAAGTATGTCTAAGAGTGTGTTCATAAATTTCAAAGTATAATTTAAATTGTGTCTAAACCCTAGACTACCTAGACTATAATATCTCAAGTTGGAACATAACAATTTAATTTTTAGTAACTAAAATACTTTGCTTAAATAGAATCATAATTCCAACTAGAAATGTATATCCTGGTACAGTCACCAGCAAAAATAATATATTATCCAACAATGCGCGCAAAAATGTCTGATACGTCTTTATTACTAGAGGCATAAGAGCGTGTCAGATATTTTTGCCCCCAATGTTGGGTAATATAATATTGCCGGTGACTGTACGCACATCATAACACAGTCATCACACTTGATTAAGTGACTCCCATCTCAACATAAATCTTCAACCGAACAATAACCTCGGTACATTTTAAAGGAAACTCAGAAATCTCCCATACGAATACCTAATAAATTCAAAGGATTGACTGGAGGAGTAGTGAGAACTCGTCCATTTACAGAAGCCGCCATATTACGAGGGCATAAATCTAAGCGGAGTGTCGTCGGACGCCCGCGCCGCTGCCCCTGCTCATGAATGGCCCCGATATGAGGGATGGCCGGGCATTAAGGCAGAGCTGGACGCAGCGCGCTTGTCAACCACAGCCTTAAATAGCCCGTTTTGACAACCAACCTATACGTGAGATGAAATATTGGTGCAACTGAAACGATCGACTCGACCTGGTATTGTCGTCGGACCTACAAATCTCTTGACAATAATCCTTGAATAGGAGAAGAAATTCATTTCAATGGATATGGTGATCAAGTACGAGTTCTCATGATATGTAAAATAAAATTCAAATGAGCCACAATTATTGTAAATTAATTCATCATTCTCAAACCATTTCTTCCGAGTTGACGTCAATTTGGCGGCTTTGAATCTCGAGCTCAAAGCTGTAGAAAAAACACAATGGGATTATACAGCCCTAATGGGCGTCCGAACATGGGCATTAATCTCGTCATACAATATTGATGTTTCCACAATTTATAGCCGCCGCTCATAATCTCAAAGTCAAAACTTCTTATTAATGTGTGAAGAAACTCACCTCCTTCGGACAGCCTCAAAGTGACATATTTTTATGAATTCCTTAGAGCTCGTTAGGAAAACATTTCGCTCTAATCCGCAGAATACAATTGAATGTGATCGTCAAAAACATGTTAAAAGTTATAATTTTTGTAATACTACAACAAATTTCCAAACTTTTGCTTTAATTCGAAAGTAAAAACGCCCTATTCACATCCGAACACATTTAAAAAATACTTCGATCAAAATAGTGGACTCGGATTTTAAATAGCGGCCTGCCATTGAAGACTCTTCAAAGTTGACTTTAATCGGTTTAGAATCAGGAGACATTCGCATCCAAAGCACGTTCGCGATTGAATAAGATTTAATCTGTTCTCTTCAATAGCTCCGTCTCCTTAAAAATCCTAATCGTTGAATAATTTACTAGCGCATGCTTAGTCTAAACTGCATTAAATTATTGCGTTCGGTCTGTGCGCGGCTTCTTGCGTGGAGTGGCGTATTCTAGTCGGTTCCCATCAATATCTTTCAGCGATCTCGTTGATGCCGGGCCTCATGTTATAGCCGGCCGATTCTTATTCAAAGTCAGTCTGTATCGGCAGGACAAGTGACACGGGACAACACGATCACCATGAGCGCCGTGAATTAATGTTGTGTTGTTCTGGCACTCACATGTCTTTCGCAAAACCACTAAATTATGTACGATAGTAAAGCTCCCACATTTTCTCACAGGATTGTGCTGTTAGATATAAACTTAAGCGAGTATCTATAAACTTCGAGACAGGAATTGCGCCTCCACTTTTAGAATAGGATCATTTGTTAAAACTCCATAATAAAAGTTGTATACATATCTGAAATTATTGTTTATATATTTTATGTACGCGATTGAGTATGACGGTTTTTTTCTAGACATATTTGTTTAATATTTTACTTCTGTCACTTTGGTATTATGTTAAAATTAAAGTACCCAATATCACTCGCGGCTCCAATACACTTCTAACGAAACCTAATAGAATCAAATGAATTGGTCAGCCCCTAAGAATACACAACGAACCATGCGTACAAACCCACCATTCAAAAACATTACTTATACTCATTTTGGACAGTCAGGTAAAAACTTTATACCACTACAAAGCCAGAATCTGTTGTCAAGAAATTTAACACCTTCGGCGGTCATATTTAGGGGCGTAACTTGCCTTGTTTTGTTTTACTGCTGAATCGGTATGTTTCCTCGGTAATAAAAGGTATTTAGACGGTAACACGTGACGACAGGGCCTGCAGGCCGAGGGCCGAGGACGCAAATTACGGCAATCCTGACACCTACGAGGCGCTAACTGCTGGTGCAACCTACAATTTGCGGACGTGCAACGCACTGCGCTGCCGGCAACGCGGCACTGATTTACTCGCATGGAGCGTTTAGAATGTTTATAATATATCCGAGTAGAAAAAAAAGAGTAGCAATGTAAAGTATTCAAATTAAGATATCGTATCAGTTCCAAAACACCTGGTAGAGCGGGCTGCCGAACGCAACCGTGTGTAACACAGTCCGCGCCGACTCCACGGTCCACCGGATGCCTACCGCTTCTCCGCAAAACAATAGCCCTTCCCAAGTTCCCAACAAAAGGAAACAACCGATCGATTTTAAAATCAGCCTCGTAATCTCTGCGCTGTGTAATCTCGCAAATATTTATTTTATGTCAAAACAATATGCCGAAATGGTACGCTTATTGCGATTTTTACAAATGTGTCTGGTTGGCTCGGAGGGCTCGTTAGCGTGAGGTACGAGGCATTGTGGTGCCCACAATGGGAGGCGGGCCGGCCTCCGGCGCCTGCGCCTCTGCGCGGGAACCGCTCGCCTTCGTGTTCCACATTTAAATCAATGTCCCTGCGAGTCTATGGCCAAACGCAATCATAAGGAAGTCAGTTCACCGTGGTATTAGTCCTCTAAGCGGTCCAAGTTCGGACTTATTTTACTAACGTGATGATGCATTTACTTACTATTTGGAGTGGATTCGACCAAACGAGAGTTTTTTTCGACGTCGAAACGAGACTTACCAATGATAATCCTAAGAATAGTGAACTTAATATTTGCGTATTAATTCAAGTTTGCTAGAATCCTCTCTTACTAAATAATTTGAAAATTTTAGACGTCAGGCTGATAGAGTGTGTATGACGCTATCGTTAGGAAAAAAAACTCAATTTATTTGCCCTCTTCGTTTTTATTAATGTTAACGGTGAAGTAAGAGGATTAGCAAGTAAATACTTAAATACAACTCTTAGATCTTGTCTTATTGTTAAATAACCGTTAAAGTTACCGCTCAATTAGGAAGATAACCTGTCTCTCTTATCTTGTCCTGTTAAAAGAACCAGCAGAATACCAGTTTCATTCATCAGGCTAACTATTCTACATCAACGTGTAATTAAAAATAATTATTGATGCAAATTATTCATGTCAAGTTGTTTATGTATTTTTCAGGTGAAACGAAACACCGCTCTAAAGTTGTTTCTTTTTATTTGAAATTCTTAAGAGGATTGTGAAGTTAAAAAAAACATACAAACCGCGATAACGTTTCTTTTTCCTTAAAAAAAGTCAGATTTTTACGATCTATATAATCTGACCGTAAAAATCTGACTTGGTTATGTTATAGATATTTTGAAAAACTACGTCTGTACATTTTCCTTTCCTTTTTTACAAAAAAAGGACTAGATTTTATAACTACTACAACATATTCAAAAATAGTGCAAATCGGACTTGATTTAGAGGTTGACATGCTATCGCCCGGGGGGCTAATTTGCTTAGTAATTTATTTATTTATTAGTTTTAGGAAGACTAATACAGGAAGGAAAGTAAGAATTAGGTATATATGACAATATATAAATTGCTGACGACAAGACTTATTCACAGCTACGCTATTTAAGCGCCGCCCCACAAAAGAAATTAAAACAAACTGCGCACAATATTAGCCAAATGGGTCATACATTCTCAAAAAAACAAAACTTGTCTTTCCTGTGGTCAATAGTTAAAGGTTTGCGTGGCTCGTAGGCATTATGTTTTATCTTATAGGACTAAAGTAGATCTGACGCTGCTTATGCGGATATAGGTTCAGTGAAAATAAGACCTTAAAAACGTTAACTTCGGGTATGTGCACAGGAAAGACGGCAACTTAAATGTGTGTATCCCCAAACGGGTCTTACAAAATTTCAAAATTAATTTTGCTAAATAAAGTTTTACGTGAAACACATGATTTTAACAAATTGTTACAGTTTCTTTAAAGATATTATTACACATGTTTATATAAACTTCAATGTCGGTAAATACTTGAATACCTACTCAGTAACATTTTTGGAGACCATAAGCGCTACAGAATCGTAAAAAGTATTTTCCGTCCATCCACATACACGTGTAAAGCGCTCCTTAAGTAACAGGAATCATATCTGCTCGTTTTATGGTTCATTAATGTTATCCAGGGTTGATGAAGAAATCGTATCATTCGGTAGTCCCGTTGGTCGCGTGGCGGTCGCGGGCCGTCTTCGGCAGTTTTACGACAAAATAATATTCTTTAATTATAATGGAGCGTCGTGAGGTAAAAAGGCGATGCACGCGACATCTGTATTAAATTTTAATGGTGCACCTGCGCTTGCGCGGGCTGAGATCGGGTTTGCGCAGGAGTCGATCACTCGGCATTCAGCGGCGAATCCCATGAGTTTAATTAAAAATTAATTATGTATTTTATAGCGCTGGTAGCTGGCTCGTTGTCAAATATTTTGATCTTTGAGGGAATACTGAAGCAGTAATCGCATCGAAGGCATTTAAACAACCGTTGGCATTTGTGTGTTACAAAATATTTGCAAAATAGTAAGAAGTTTTGGAAATTATTCATGAGCGTGTGTTTTCCTCCATAATCTTAACCAATAAAAAATATTTTAATTTGTGTACATATAGGGGAAAGTTAGGCGAGAATAATGGTAATAAATTATATTTATTACCAGAGGCCGGAATTTGATTTGATAAACAGGCCCCTGTTACCCCAACTTACGCGTAGATTTTTTACGACGGAATCCGTTAGGACCACCAATAAACCAAGTAATTCACATATTGTAGGCAAGTCAGACAGTAGTTAATCCCTCTCTAGCTTGTCTTTGGCCCTAGACATGATGCATTCGGCGAACATTATCGCTATCGAAAATGGGACTGACGTATAAGCGGTCGGAGGGTCGCGTCGAGTGCTTAGGTATGTATACATTTTGTCAGTTTTCGAAAATATTTTATTTTTGTGTTAAGCAAAACACAAAAGTCTAGGGCCTCTGCAAAGACAAAACGCTCTGAGCGATAAGCGTGAAAAGGCAACTTGTGCTTAAGCTGGGCATTCACGACCGCTCCAACAAGCCGAATAGAGCAGCGCCGCGCCAAAATCGATCCGTTAATGTCAAAACTGTAGCGTTTACAAGTACTTGGCGTGGTCCGTTGGATTACCTAATGGACGGAAACCCAGCGTCGAATAGAACTATCGTGAAGGTCGAAATGCAACGTTGGAACACGCCACGCCACCGCGCCAAGTCAAATGGCGTCGTCGTGAATGTTCTCTCTGGCTGCCATTTCCAAATCAGTCTGCTCCGTGATGTCGCATCAAACTAAATGGCGTGGCACGCCCGTAAATGTGGTCAAAATATTACGCCCATCCAGTTGTATGCTCTCCAACTGTCGACGAGGTAAACGACGTGTCCGTGAAGCGTTACACTACAGGTGGAGTACGCGGTATCTTAGTTATATTGCTATACAAATGGTCTAAGGTCGGGCGGGGCGATTGGGATTGTTCATATTTTTACAATTACTCTAATTCGAAAACCATTTCGAGCAATAAGGTTATAAAGCCGTTCAGCATTATTAAGTTTTTGAAATATTTATCTATTTTGGATATTTCGATAAAAGTATATTTAACCTTTGTTTGACTTTCGTTTTTGGCTTGAAGCCCTCCTAGGTGTATCTTACGGGTTAGGCGAAATCCGCTTTAAATAATATGTTTAAATGCACTATTACAATCACTTTTTATCATTAGATATCATTAAATTGTATGTTATTAACTAGAAAATGCCATTCCAAATTTAAAATAATCATGTCATCCATAAAGCGTCTGCTAAATAAATAAGGATATTAAAACAAAACTATTAGATCAAATACAAAATTAACGAAATTGGTCTCTTAAAATTACCTATTCTTTTGAATTATAATGTAAAAACCGTGTTTTTTTTTTGGTCAATGCTAATTCCGGCTGCGAAGTAAATGGATCTTTAAAAGATTTAAAAGGAATAAAACGTTGGTAAACTATTTTTGCTCCCTTTTATAAAGATATAGGTACTAAAACTACTATAAAAGGGCACATAAATTGTTCTGGAACGTTTTATTACCTTATAAAATGACGCATTTTCCCCTCAATTGAAATAGTCCCTGCCCATCTTGGCTGTACATAGCTTCCAAAGGCTTAATGGCTTATATTTATGACATTGGTCACTGCCTCTAAGCTTTGGTTAGCTGACACAAATTACTATTAAATTTAAAGATTGGTATTTTTAATTATTTACCATAAGAAATAGCTTCACGCTTGGATCCCCTATGATTACAGAGTGATACTTACTTATGCAATTTTTTATTTTCTTTATTATTAGTTATTACCAGTTGGTTATTAATGGCACGTGTATGTTAATCGTCCCAGGGGTCAAAAATTAGCTATAGGTATAATTTACCGAGAGAGATAATGTAGAATTGTAAACGAGCGCTGTTTACACTGTCCTAATTTGACACTGGCAAAATCATCCAGAAACTTAAGTATATCCCAAAAACGGAACTCGGAATTGGCACAAATGTATGAAAACTGGTCTAGAAACCAATAACAATAAGCACTATATCATCGGATATTCTTTCTAAATTCACAACGATTTTGTGTAGCGGGAAACCTCAAATAACTATGAGAAATATTTGAACAATCTGGAATATCAGGACGCCTACATAGACGACGTAACATAATTACTTTGAAAACCGCTGTCTTTGTATGGCGATAACTTTATTCACACAAATATTTTGAACTACCTGCCATAGTAATAGTTTTACAACTCAGAATTACCTATCCGGTGACATATAGCTTGTACTCATTAGTCATATAGGCCAATTCTGCCCTCCTACCTAAGCCCTGCATCAAATCCAATAACCAAAAAAGTTTGAATTCTCTTCCGTTAGTAATGAGATTGATATTGCTACAGGAGTTTTATCTGGGATACTGCCTATTGGCATAAGAGGGCAGAATTAGCCCACCCTCCTTTAACATATCGTAACGTTGACAATACGAAAATACGTCAAAGGCATGATTGACGTCATGAAACTTACAGTAAACTTAAAGTAGGTACTATATACGTAAGCCGTAATACAAGCTTTTAAATAAAAAAGCCCACATCCAAATCAGTTTTCCCATTCAGGACCAAGACGTTGACGGAAAAGCAGACGGAGATAGACAAACCAAGGCTTCAAACACATAACTTTTGCTTTTGTATCAGGTGCAAATTAACCTATGCATAATAATGTAATAAATAAATAATCATAAAAACGAACTACGCAGTACTTTCTTCATAAAACGCGTGAAGCCTGATCCTTCCACCTGCCGCCGTTCCCCAGTACGATACTTTCGCTTTGGCCTTCAGTAGTGGTTTCACACTTACACAAAGGAACTTGACCATTGTCTTTGTTTACTTAACACTGAGTTTCAATCTAGTTCATAAGATATAAAGCGATGTTCAATACCATCATATTAACTTCATCTTAGTAAGATGTCGCTCTCAAGAACGTCAAAATTTAAAAACTTGAGACGTACAACTCACTCAAGATGAGTTTATTACGTGCCTAGCGCGTACATTGAAGAGATTAATACGTTGCCTCATCAGTAACGTAAATACTTGAACATTAAAACAGAGCTTATGACAGCACTCAAAGACAGGTGCTTAGGTACAGCGACTTCTACATACCAGCAATTAATAGGCAGCCATTGCCTAGTGGCCATTATAATCGCCTCAAGGTCCATTCTAGTTACCGCCACTTTGTATAAATTATATAAAATAAGCACATCGAGAGAGGGATAGGCTTATTCTGATTAAGGTGGTTTAGAGAGTGACGGATGATGTAAGGGCAGGTGTCACGAGACATCTGCCGCCTGCGACGGGCACGTGGCTCAACCCTCTACACCGACCTTACTGACTCAACTACAGGAAAAAGTGGAGAAATCTCACTGCCATTAATTAATTCGCTTGACCCTCCGAAAGTAAACGGACGTTTGAAGTCGAAGGATTTATTTTGGAATAGCTTCTGCCCGCGACTTTGTCTGCGTAGATTTCGATTATCGTTATTCTCCCGGAAAATTTTATATTTTCCGGTATGAAAAGTAGCATATGCGTTAATCCAGGGTATAAGCTATTTCCATTTTAATTTTAATCCAAATCCGTCCAGCCGTTGCAGCGATAAGGAGTAACAAACAAACACAAACTTTCGCAACATTAGTAGGATGGCTAAATTAGATACAACTTCCAGGCGCTAATACTGAACCAAATCGCCGCCTAACCACTGAAAAGTAGTAGACCAAAAAAATGTACTCATGGTCTTTACAATCTAATTCGAAAGAAAGTCCTTGTGTGTCCTGTGTCCTTGTAAAGTACGCCAAAAATTTACAAAGAAAAAGGAAAAAGTCAGACATAATATGATGGCATACAAAGCTGCCAAAATATTTCCACACTACGTCTTACAGTGAGACGATTATAAACAGTTTTGGAGCTTTGAATGCCAAGCACTATATTTTTGTAACGGACTTTATAACTAGTACAAAATAAGTGTATGTAGTTGATAACCAAATTAAACGTTAATAAGCGACAATCCCGGCGCCGTCCTGCGTTTTTATCTTACCGTATAAATTCAAGGAAATGACATACATTTGACTGCTACATGATTTTAGAGTACAGGCATGAATCAAAATGACCGCATATCACACCGCTAGTTACATTATATTTAAAAAATATTTAAAACTTTAGTACCGTGTAAGCTGTCAAAACTTCCTTCTGGTTTGTAATATTTATTTTTCTCTCATTCGCTCTCATATGCTTTTATGATAGTCTAACCAACCTTAACCGTAGTAAAGACTTTTTAGGTTCCCTTGCACTGCAATGTTACTTTGTTTAGTAAAAGTTCTTGCTCGTGTTAATACACAGTTCCCGGATCACCCTGAATGGTTCTTTTTTGGTAAGTTTTCTATGAATTAAACTTAGCTAGATCGATTTATCGCCCCCGAGCCCTCCTGCATACTCAATTTTATGAAAATCGTTTGGAGTCGTTTCCGAGATTCAGATTATAATTGAGTAATAAATGGTTATGGATGTGCAAGATACAATACTTGACTCTTGACACCCCGTTACAAACAACAATTATCAAAATTTGGCATAAATTAAAAAACGCGTTTTAAATTGAGTTGTATGTTTGTATAAATGTAAAATGTTTGTATAACGAAAGATTAATTTCATAACAACTTGGATCACCTTTAGACAATAAGCAGAACATTTTCTTCATTTTTATTTATCGTAATTCAATTCAATCCGATATTGGATTTCCTCGATTATCCTGTTGAGTTTTTCGATTACACAACGGTGTAATTTCAGTCAAAACGGTATATCTTTATTTTGTCACCGCATTGCTTATTTTCTTCACCGCTTTATCACCTGGCTGTACAGTTTATACACAAGTAACTAGGTAGGTACCGATGCATTTAATTGGGCTCCGTAAAGACATTCAACACGTATTCTTTCAGGTGTTGACATGCAAATTATCCTGCCCATCGCATAGTTGTAATAAAACCTTTATGTCACATTTCAACGTGCATTTTTGGGATGATTTGGCTAGGTTTTAATTTATGAAAAAATAACGGTATACATATATAAAATAAATAAATATTGAAGACGATCTCATACATACCTAGATACTGAAAAATAAAAAATAAACACTCAGGACTCAGGAACAGGACAATGCCAAACAAAATAAAAAAATAAATATATTTAGACTAATTAATCTTTAAATTATGTAGTTAAACCTCCGTTAGATAACTTAATTAATCGTAAAATGAGTTTATTTTAAATCTCGCGGAAAGAAAGATGTTGCGCACTTTTTCTCGAGCTGCAAGATCGGATTAGAAATGAGTAGATGCGGAAGAGAACCTAATTTACCGACAAAGCCCAGCAAATTGAGAACTTCAAGTGGTATAGTGGGTAGAGCGCATTGTAGAACTGATGGCCGATGGGGCGGTAAGTTTCTAGAGTGGCGACTGTGGACCGGAAAGCGAAGTGTTGTTGGACCGACGATCTGCACCCTTCCCGCAATTCCCGCACTCGCTAGCGAGTCGAATACTCTGTCCCTTACAGTATTCTAATAGAGTGCGAGGGACAGAGCATTCGACTGGCTAGTGCATGAGTGCGGTAATTGTAACTAATGGTAAGGGTACAGGGTGCATATTGTGGGAAACCGATGGATGCGAGAATACAAAATCATCGTGGACATCCTTGGCTCATATATGCCCAGAACTATGTTTTTAATTGGTTTCTTATATACTTACTGATTTGAAAACGATCAACGCTGTATATGCCCAGAATTATTTTGAATGTGTTTCGTTTTGGAATCAGGGGGCAAATATGGGTGAGAGAAGGTCTATGTCTAGTCTCATTTTGTAAAAAGGTCACCTATTTAATAAACAGCACAAATACATAAACATAACAAATGTTATTAAAAAACTCAACTATTAAAAACAGGAACATTTTGAATAGGTGTTCTGAAAAAAAACATGCAGAGTTTTGTCACAAAAGCATTTTTTTATTATCATTTAACGAGAAAAAATAAATAAACAAAGTTTTGCTAATGACTAAAAAGCTTAAAAGGCACATGGTCTATCACTAGAACAGCTAGTAGTACAAAACGCGGCTCCTAACCAAATGACGTCATGCCGACCACTGATCCAAAGAGGGCGTATCAAAGACTGATAATATATTTTTTTGACTTATAACAAAAAATAAAAATGTATGGTATACGCTTGAGGGAAACTTCTTTCTTAAATCCTTTTGTCAATTACCAGTTAATTGTAAGTATGTTTCTTTTAAACGTGACTTAACTTGTGACTATTTTAAATAATGTTAATTGGCGGTAACAATCCATAAAATCTAGTTTGGATTAATTTTGTAACTCTTTTGTCCTTTTTCCTTTTTGCTGCCATTTAGACTTTGTTTTTACTGTGCAGTTTCTGCTTGAGTGATTTCTCGCATGTAATGCTTTCTTTAAGGAAGTGTTTCTCTTTGTTCCTTTCATTATATTCTATTTCTATCTGTGAAAACCTGTAATTGGCTTTATGTGTCTTATGTTATGTTTAAGGTAATTTATCAGCTGTTGGTTTTCCTATAATAAATAAATAAAATAAACTATTTGATAGCTATCATGACCTGTGCGTTACATTAAATACTTTAGAACCATTTAATTTGTTAAACGGGCTCTCGTAAACATCGCCCAGAATAATGCCGAAAGGACAATCATTTAGCCAACTCCCTCATTACCGCAAGTATGGTCATCAATTTATTAGCATACTAACAATTTAACCAACGGGACGAAATATTAATATTTATAACGTTTTCCGAATATAAAGTGGCTTAATAATACAATATTAATGAAAATACTTAATGAGGACTTAAGTATACGTACGTAAGAGGTACAAAAGAACGTAATATTAGAACGCGTGGTGAATTTATTGGCAATGCAAACGGTTTCGCAGTTAATTGATTGGCGCAATCACCGCGATGTATTGCTTCTATAAACTATCACCAAGTCTACGTAACGGTCTACTATTAAAATGTTTATCGAATTTTAAAATCCAATTTAAATGCATGTAACACTGCAAGATACTGCATAAACAACGAGGGGCAAAAATGGAGTGGGTATGAAAAATGCATGTGATTTATGATAAATAACAGAATATTAACGAATCGCAACGATTTGACGCGGCGGGAAGTAGGCAAATAATAAAGTAATGCGCCCTAATTAAATAGTCATTACAAATCATTGTTTAAAGAAAAAAAATCGTATTGATAGTATTGACTGCACTGAACTCTGACTCACAAGCAGAGTGACCAACATGACGCGGTCAAACATTGTTCATATTCAAAAATATTTCAATGTACCTACTTAATAAAATCAAGTTAATAAGAATATTTTGTCTGCTGCAGGTGATCCTATAATAGAATAAATAAACATTAAACTGTAAGAGAGGTAGATTAGAAAGTCTTAGTGCATATATAGGATTTGAAAATACAAGCCCGTTTCTTTTTTAGGTTTAGAGCAAACGTTTCAACAAATAAATTCAATGGAAAGTTGAACAAATTAATCGCTTCGCTGTTGCACGTATTCATTCGCAGATTATTATTTTTTTAACTCGACAATCAGAATTTACAACGATTTTTCGCAGACAACCCTATATCACCGTGTTTGCAATGAAATTATCTTCATTTTGGTTTACATTTTATTCATTAAACAGACCGGTGCAAATTATTAGTAGGCAGGCAGGTATGTCTGCCTGCCTACCCAATAGTTATGACGGAAAAAAACTAGTTAACCTAACGTTTGCATATTCTTTATACTTTTGATTAGTATGTAATTCGTCTTTTAAACAAGCAATTGCAATTTGAAAAAAGTTTTTTTTTTTATACTGGACTGAAATTTTTCAGCCTACCTATTCGCCGCATATTACTTAAAATATCGATATAAAATACTTTTTATCGATTAAACGGCCCGTTGAAGGTCGTTTCCTATTCGGATTTTAGACTATAACCATAATTGTTATCCTTGTTTTTAATTAGCAATAAACTTTTTTTTTTCAAGTATTTGAGAAGCTTTATGTCTAATATCAAGACTAAATCTCACACCAATTTACCTAGTCCCAAACTAAGCTCTAATATTGTACTGTGGGTACTAGACAACGGTAAACATGTATAAAAAAATACGTTCTTAATACATCGAAAACTTCCTAGACTTTGAAATATCCGACAATCCTTTTTGTTAAATTAAAGAAGCATAGTTAACTCTTTCGCTCGCAAGAAGGCTAACAGCTCGAATTTAGGCGTTGAGTAATTGCCGTAAAAAATATAATTGCTGTTTGATTGAAGAAAAACAAGTATTCAATACTGATTGTTATTGTCCAGGAGCTGGCTTCTTGCCAGCTAAGGAGACAATCTACACTGCAACGATAAATACTGATAAGGAACCTCCACCCGTTAGAAATTGAACAAGGAACACATAAGTAAGTCTCGTCAATAAATCATTTGATTTTAACTGATCCGCAGCACACAAGGATTAACTAATTCATAATCATCGCCAGAGGGTTTCACGCGTTCAATGAAGCCCCATAACACCCATAGCACCTATAAGTCAGACTTATAAGATTACGCCTGGCAGCAGAACAATATTAATGAAATAACCCCATGGCGACAAACCGTTAAATTGTAAACTCTTTCATATTTTGCTTCTGATTGTTCATAATTAATGGCCTTTTAATAACCATCGCGTTCATAACTAAGCTTCATATTTTTTTGATAAATTCCATTCATCGAATTCCAAAATAAATAATATATATCGGGAAACAATCTCAAACCTACATAGTCCCAAACTAAACTCTAATCTTGTACTATAGGTACTATCTGGATAACGATAAACGTACCTATTTTAAGAAATGTATTCTTCTATCTATACATAGACAACTGCCAAGACTCTGATATACATGTACTTACTCGCGCTCATCACACCAATATTTGGCCTGACGGGGGATAGCACCCAGGACCGCTAGCTTTGGAGGCAGTAGCCTCACAAATTACGAGTAGTCTAAACGTGTCAATAAACAGTTTTAACATTTTGCGTCCGTTTTTGTTTCAATCTTAAAATGTGTACTTTTTAAGTTTGCCTGAGAGTTACTTTAAACAGTTTTTAAGACATAAATTTGCTCGTGTATTTTCCTAGGCGTTAACGAAACTTGGATAAGGCGCCAGTAAGTCTCTTTTAAATAACATACATACATACATACCTTCATACCTTCATTCCCAGAGTGGGTTAGGCAGTTACAGAATTACCAATAAAAACTTGTTGTTAATTCTTTAACCACATTTTGCAAAAACACGCTAAGATGTTTACCAGTGTATATTATTAGTGGCAGATTGCAAGCCTA
This sequence comes from Acleris sparsana, assembly GCA_923062465.1. Classification (NCBI taxonomy): domain Eukaryota; kingdom Metazoa; phylum Arthropoda; class Insecta; order Lepidoptera; family Tortricidae; genus Acleris; species Acleris sparsana. The sequence goes on from OV281289.1 coordinate 7,014,945, forward strand.
TTGCCTAACAATACTACAAGTCTTTATTCCCTTGTCGGGTCTTACTTCTCTCTTCTTCTTTTTTGAGGTTATTGATTTTATCCTTACTTACAAAGACGAAAATTAACGCTACGTCGTATGTTATAAAAGTTGCTCTCTGACATCGGCTTAAAGCACACTGAATAGCTAAACTATTAAAAGTTATAAAATACAACAACCTGACCAAGGTTCTGTTTGATACAGCTATTCTGAAACCCTCAAAGATATTATTTTAGAACTTGACATCTGTGGGAACCCTGAAAAAAACCCATGATCCAGAATTCTTGATATCATTCTCTGAATCCAAGTCCACGAAAACTTCAAAAATGATACCCGTAATTACTTTTCAAAAATACATCATGGCCGCCATCTTACATTCCAGATTTCATATAATTTCCGATATCTGCGTCTCCTTCTTACTTAGGTATATTGCATTTTAGATTGTCAGTTAATAATATTCTATGGTTGGGGTGAATGTTGTACTTACGTGTATTTGACCATTCACTGCATTTGTACTGACATAATATTCGTTTTTATACTAGATACAAATGATGAGTCAATGTACTTTCTGTTTCTTTATTTCATATAAGGAGATGCCTCATTAGAAGACGGTTCTAGCTGCACCATAATTTCATGGTGAGAGGTTTAGCTGATGTTTAGCTGTCAATATGAAACACAAAATAACGACAAGTCTCGTAAAAAAATAATAAAACGTAACCTTATTTTTACCGTATAATAGCTACCATTCAGTGCCATTTATATCGATGATTTAAAAAAGTCTTCAATTTCTATTTCCATGGCGTGCTTGCTCAGCAAAATATGCAATTTTATTCAAAACAGTAGCTGTATAATCACTCCTAATTGGAAAATATGAAAAGCCCTGTCAGGAGAATACAATTTTAAAAGCACTCAGACAAAAAGGTACTTAAGTATTAGTCTAGTATGGCTTGCTAATAATTGATATGAAAATGAATACTTATACCACAGCCGTCAATGAAAACGAGTCATTTTACGAAAAACGCATGTTAATTATTTTTTTTAACAAACGAACCAACCTAAACGATAATCCGTGCCATAGTCAGGCCTGGCCGTAGATAGCTGCTAATTTAGAACTATTATAGTGATTGTGTGACTGTTCATTTCTATATGCACTGTATCATGAACTTTTACTTGCTTTAATACTTCGTGCGTTAAAAAGAAAAATGACGTTATTCAAAATCATCAAAATTTACAGGACGAGAGTTAAAAGTTTCGGGCACGCTTATTTCAATATCTTGAAGATGGTATAGAACAAGTAACTAAGTATTATATATCACTTTCTTCGTATTATTTTTTTCTATTTCTTTTTATAAAAATGTAATGTGAAAAGTAGAAATAAAGCCTTGTTAGCCTAATAAATGCCACTTTTCCATAAAAATAGTTAACCTTTTACGGTGACCTTTTATGAAATAAAATACAAATTGTGGAAGAAAACTTTGTTTATTGAATATAAAAAGCAAATGAAATTACACTGAAGTGTTAAAAATATTGCCAATAGCAAGGTACATGATGCGAAATAAGTAATATTTTTGGCGAAACAACCAAATCAAACAGGTAGATTTTTTCGAAACTCGACATAATTTTTTTTTTTTTTTATATCGATTCAAGTAGGATAAAAGTGGGTACTTTTAAAAGAAATAAAAAAGAAAACATAAACTTATACTCAATAATTCGCAGCGCTTTCGGCTGCGCCATTTCAAAACCTAGCAGGTCTCAAAAATTCAATTTTGTATTTCTTGCATAAAACGTGGTTCCTAGTAAGTCCCTACCGGATGCAAAATCATTTAGAGACCTATCTCGGTCAGGTTCACAGATATGAGTACCCCGAAACCTACTAAGTACCTACAGAAACAAACGGGCTTGACCATTTCAAAATCCAGTATGTCACAAAACTATTTCAAATACCTAGTATATGACATGCACTTACTAGGTATTCAAAAAGTCATAGAGGCTTACTAGGTTTTGATGTGGTCGAACGAGTTTAATCATAACTTTTTAAATGTAGTATGTGTTTTTTTACTTGAAGTTACTAGTTTTTGTAAGTCAAGTGTTATATTCATAGACGTTAGTCTTTGTTCGTTTCATTTGACGCGTTTAGGTTGGTAGTACCTGTTCCCCCACCAACTTCATGCCATTGCCGTGCGCCGGAGCCGTTCGAACTCATTCAAACGGTTTGAATGAGTTCGAACGGCTCCGGCGCACGGCATTTGGCTGGCGACTGCGCGTTTGAATCAAACGCGCAGTCGCCAGCCAAATGTCGAGTTAGCCTGCACGTGTTATGTTAAAATTTTGGTTAAGTGGTGTGATTTGGCTACGAAAATCAATAAAATAAGTAGTCGCACTAAGCGTATAGTGAACAACGCTTTGAATTTAGATAACCACAAGTCTGTGTAAGTAAATGTATATATTATACCTATCCTGATTAGACTGACACTTTCTCGTAGGTATTCAAGTGTTATAAGTTAGATTTTTTGTTGCCAAACGATTCATTTCTATAATATACCTATCTTGATGACACTCTGACACTTTCTCGTGGGTATTCAAGTTTAATAAATTAGATTTATTGTTGCCGAATGATTAATTTCAATATAATTATGTTTTTCGAGTTTACAGCTTATTTAAATTTATACACAAGACGCACGTAAAATTCTATTTGATATCATAGTGTGTTAACGACATTTTTTTGACAAACGTTTAGGTATCTTGAGTATGGGACAGGGTATCAGCTCATGGTATTTTTTTGCTTAAGCATGGTGTTATGTTTTATGTCTGTGCATTTTAAATTGTTTTTCGGTGGTTTTTGCTATTTTATGTTTTCATTTCAGCTCATTATTAATAACTAACGTTGGTCAACTAAAGATGGTTTTAGGTTATTTTGATTTTCCATTGACCGACTTAATTGTGACGTAAGTAAATCTTACTTATTTAAAAGTCGCAAACAAATAAATTTTATACTCCTAATTTAGAAAAAACAAAACTAGCAGTTATTTTTCTATTAGTCACCATAAAATTTCATAGTAGTATTTTGAACTTAAACGTCTCATTTCTAAAAGTGACGCTTCACATTCAATGAACCCACGGTAACTCTAATAAATAAATAAAGAAAAACGTCATCTTACAAAAGGTATCACTTTGGTACAAAACTTTATTCTAACTTTCTATACTCAAATCAAAAAGTGTCATTTTAGTATTTTAAATTACGTTGATAAGTTAAGACTGAAGAGTAGTTTTTTCTAAAATGTCATTTTTCATTAAATAACACTTAACGGTTTATATCAAATTTTCACACTATTCCGAGATATGTCAGATTTCCACAAAAACACACGTCTATTCACCACTGTGACTGGATCGCAACTGCGAGAGCGTCGCTCTTCTACAAAAAAGATGGCGGACTATAGCGTAGTGGAAAAATGACAACGGTGCCATCTGTAGTGATAGGAAGAAAACTGCGGAGGGCCGCTTTGCCAACTTAAAATATAGGCAAAAAGTAGTTGATTTATGTAATAAAACACTTTTGATATTTTTTTGAATAACGCCACTTTTCTTTTTAACGCACGACTTATAGATAAACACAAATAATACACACAGGGAAAGTTAATGTTCTCCCTAAATAATATAATATAAATCACTCAATTAATCAGATATGCAATCTTAAGTCTTAATAACTAAAAATATAAATCACTCAATTAATCAGATATGCAATCTTAAGTCTTAATAACTAAAAATATAAATCACTCAATTAATCAGATATGCAATCCTAAGCGTCTTAATTTAAATTACAAACATCGCTCCAGACCTCTCATAATTTGATTTCCAAATGATAATTGCGCATAATAAACCTGAAATGCAATTAAAATCTTGTGCCTATGGCTTTGGGAATAGCAATTTCATTTATCCGTTAAGTTGTAGACATTTGGAAGGTTGTTCAAATAAACCATGAATGTGTATCTGTTCATAAAATCTCTAAACATTTATCGGGAATACGTTGGAGATTATTTTTGAAAAAAATTGGTTGATAACTTGATGTTGAGAAGTTCATAACGACTGTAAATAAATGATCACAAAGTCAAAGTCAAAGTCAAAGTTCTTTATTCTTCAATTTAGGCATAATATAATGCACCTATGAATGTCAAAAAGCATTACCACCGGTTCGAGAAATAAAACCTTTGCCCCGAGAAGAACCGGCGTAAGAAACTCGGCAAGGTATATTTTTTTCAGGAAAATGGTTTACATCATTACATAATAATTACAAGGCGAATGAATTTTTTATTTTATTTTCTTTAATGAAATATCCCGCCCCATCAGTTTTTACCTACTTAATACTTCCTTTACTATGAGATACTGCACGGTGAATGACAGACAGATGGACAGAGGCACTATAAGCCCAATGGGAACCATGACCCACCATAGATCTGTGTCACAGTGACATAATAAGACAATTTGTTTGACACCTCTTACGACTTGAATCATAACGTCACTGTGACACAGTTGTATCGTGGGTCCGGTTCCATTTGGGCTGATAGTACATTAGTAGTAAGGTCTCGCTGGCACGCTTTAGATACGGAACCCTAAAAATGTAAGTACTCTGGAGATCTGGCCTCTCAATGTCAATAAATTTTATAATACCGTAATAATTAAAATCCATTGTTGCGACGTTTGGAGGCTACGAGGTTATCGTACCACATACATACATATGTCCTTAAATGATGTATTTTTGAGTGACATCTGAAGGGATAGATGGATTTGTATTATTACCGTTAGATAGATAGATAGATAGATAGATAAAAACTTTATTCAACATAAACACAAACGCAGGCTCTTAAATTAAACATAAAACATTAAAAATATAACAACAAACACGAGACTTAAAATATACATATACGACTTATATACGATGAGAGAGCCATGTGTTGTGCTGTGAATTGGCGCTGACTCAGCATAATGCTGCAGAAACTGCAGCGCTGGTATTCTGCCAGAACCATTGGAATCAGGTCTGTGGCGCCCGAAAGAAGCCGAAAGATGTGCCAAACGACCATGATAATATGAATATTAACATTAAGTTACCTACTCTGTATCAGTTCTTGCATACTATGTTATATTACTCAGCCTTTAGTTTTTAATATAATTTCTAGAAGTAAAGCGAAACTAAACATTTACACAGCATAAACAAAACGGAGAAACTAAATAATAACTAGCAATAATTACACAGGGAAATTATTCTACGACATCAAGCTTATTAAGCTATTTGTTTATTTAAAAAATGAATTCTAACCGTTACGGTATCGTTAGGTTTCTTCTAATAGGCCAGAAAAGGTAATGTAAAAAAGGGATGTAACCAAATTGGCTGTTAAATGTTTAATTAAAAAAAAAGATTCGTCCACAATAATACTCGTAAATGGGTAGATGGGTATTGGCAAGCAAAAAACATTTTGCAATTTTAGAGACGGTTTTAGTTTCTAATAGTTGCAAGTTTAGTAAAAAAAATATAATTGTATATCTTGATTACTATCGAACTAAACTATTTCTTCTATACTCCGAGCGTGAAAGTACCGTCATTGAGAAAATGTGTATGGCGATGATTTAAATCACCCCGTGTCCGTAGAAGTACCAACTAAAATTAGACAGCAAGTGGACTATCGTGAAGTATGTTAGATAATAAGTTAAAACGTGGGTTTGTTAGGGTTTCGTGCTACGGATAGGTTCACAAGTATTCATAGTATAGGTGATGAGAAAAAGCGACGTATGGTCCATGCTCCAGCCTCTGGGATAAATTCCACAAAACTATACCAATTGACAAAAACATCGCATTTTTTTTTATCTCCAAATCTGTCTTCGTCGCTAGAAGTCGCAAACTTTTATTATTAATTGGGTCTGCGTTCTGGGTTTAACACAACACATATTAGATATTTGCGTTTTATTGTGGTCAAAAGTCCCTATGCTATTTTTGGCTGTGATAGTCCTAGTTCCACTGCAGGGCACAGACCTCCCCCCTGTTACGCAATTCATCCCTACTGATTGCAGGCTCCCACCAGTCGCTTTGAAATACGTCAGAATCATCCCATCAAAGCTTTTAGGGTAAAGACAATTTTGAAAATTATAGTCAACCAAAAATATGTTACCCAAACAGACCTCATTGTTAAAAACTGGGCAAGGAAATGATGACTTCCTTCACACACGAAAAATCATGCTGTCACAAACCATTTTATAAAAATTGCGTTGAAGCCTTCATGACCTTAACAACATAATCATGTGTTGATAGTTATGTCATTAGCCACGGTCAATTTCATCACATCTTTATTTAACTACGTTATAGAGACGGCCTATCGCCATTTGATCAACGGTGGCACGTTGTGCGAAGTCCAGAGCGTAATTTTGAAAGCATGATGGAGTTCTGGTCTTGTAATGAATCTCTTCCTTCACTTGCGAGTGACATCGTGGGCGTCAGTGGCCATGCATTTGTTAGTGCAGTTCAGACAGTTATCGCTGCCCATTGTGCTTTAACAAGTCCATTACAATGGCCACTAGACCGAACTGAAGAAATACTCACAGGTAATAACCAATTAAATTGGTTTTTTAACCTACTCAAAATATATGCCTGATTTAAGCTTAAACTAAGGTTTTATGTTTTCATATATTAGTTCCAGAATTCGACTTTATTATAGTAGGAGCTGGCTCAGCGGGGTCTGTCATAGCTAATCGACTTAGCGAGAACCCAGACTGGAACATACTTTTAGTGGAAGCTGGCGGGGACCCACAGTTGGGCACTGAGGTAAAGTAGCAACCAAAGATATACTTACTGAATTTTGTTGGCATCGTTTTTTCCAAGATTTTCATGTTTCAAAGGCATACAAATAAAATGTAGAACAATCCTTTTAAATTTGAACAAAAATTTACAAATAAATTATAAATGAATTTATTTGTAAATTTTTGTTGAAACATGCTAGCCTTTTTAAAATGCTTATCGATTATTTCATGATTTTAGTCGTTATTTCATTCAGGCTTTTCACAAGAATTACTGAAAATCAAACAAAAGCTCCATTTGGGTTAGCATGCGTCGCCAGAGATCTTAAACAGTTTATTTTTACAGTTGATTGGTGCTTTCTTCGATATTTTCCACTCGCATCAAGATTGGCAATATCGCACAGAACCAGCAGCAGATTATTGCCTTAGTTCGAGAAATAGGCAGTGCTACTGGCCACGCGGGAAAACATTAGGAGGAAGCAGTAGCGTAAACGCCATGTTCTATGTACGAGGACATAAAGAAGACTTTAATGAATGGAGAGACATGGGTAACACAGGATGGGGCTATGACGATGTTCTGCCGTATTTTAAGAAAAGCCAAGCTTTACGTGACAACCAGATAACAGAAGACGAAAAGGAGAAATTTCATAATGAACACGGATTACTTAATATAGGAAGACATATTGGGTCAAATGTGTTTAGTGATTTACTTCTAGAAGCTTACGAACAAATAGGTTTACCTATTGTAAACGATCTTTCAGGAAAATATACGGTTGGAGTTTTGAAAACACTAGCAACAGCTTTCGAAGGCCGTCGCCAGAGTACAGCTCGTGCATTTTTGACACCAGCACGGAATAGAAGTAACTTATTTGTCATGAAAAACACTTTAGTAACTAAAATATTTTTTGAAGACAACGCTGAAATCGCTGTTGGTATAGAAGTTCATATAGGAGAAGAAACTCGCATTATAAATGTTAAGAAAGAAATAATTATATCTGCGGGTGCCATCAACACCCCACAATTACTAATGCTGTCTGGAATCGGGCCAAGAGAACATCTCGAGGAGTTGAATATACCTGTTGTTCGAGACTTATCCGTTGGGCATCATTTGCAAGATCATGTAGTAGTTTCTAATTTCGTTAGTCTTAAAACAGACATACCACCTTTAGACAAAGAGCAAATGAGCATCTCCATGACTGAGTACGTAACAAAGCAAACTGGTTTTTATTCCAACTTAGGACCAACAGAAGTAATTGCTTACCTCAATGTTTTTGACATAAACGATACATTACCAAGCACTCAGTTTCACCATCTTGTATTTCCGCCAAAAACGTATAAGGTTTTCGATATTTACAGAATACACGAATTTGACGAGCCAACAGCAAGTATGATTGACGAATTAAACAAGGATCCCCTGCTTATACTTTGGTCGGTTTTACTTAAACCAAACTCATATGGGATATTAAAACTAAGAAGTACAAACCCCTATGACAAGCCTCTGATTTACGCAAACTATTTCGAAGACCCTGTCGATATAGAAACGGTAGTACAGAGCATGGAGTTTGTGTCAAAGTTAATAGAAACGCCTTCATTTCAGCAATTTAATGCAAGTTTAGCTTATTTGCCTCTTGAAAGCTGCAAAAGCTTTGATTTTAGAAGTAAAGAATATTACGAGTGCTTCGCGCGTCACTTATGTACAACTTTGTATCACCCAGTAGGGACTGTAAAAATGGGTCCTTATGAAGATGTCACATCGGTCGTCAATCCCGAGTTAAAGGTACATGGAATTCACAACCTGAGGGTGGCGGACGCGAGTATAATGCCGCGCATTGTCAGAGCAAACACAAATGCCGCGACCATTATGATCGGAGAAAGGGTTTCTGACTTTATTAGAGAAACTTGGGGTTTTGCATAACGAGATACAATTGATTAATGTAATATGTAAATGGTTTTTGAAAGTAAATCACGGCTTGTGCACACAACATGTAATGTTGGAAATATTAGCTGTAACAAATACTTACACGAATGTTTATTAAACATACTTAGTGGATACTAAATTAAATTATTTATTAAGTGTCACGGAAATTTCGAAAGGAGCGTATGTAAATCTTGCCATCAATATTGAACAGCGTCTGAGACCTCAGATCCACTACCGCAAAAATAAACAAGGAGTTTTTATGCACTATCTTTTGAGTGTGTTTCGTAATAAGATTTCTCAAAAAACAAAAATGCATAGGTACCTACTATAACTTGAATTTTTAATTACCTTTTTGCCATCGTTTCTCAAAAAGAACCATGTATATTTTTTTTCATTGAAAGTGACAGTGTAAACGGTTTTGTAAACATTAATCATAAAATGTAAGTACTGGCACTGAAACAAGAACAAACTATAGACTAAAATCCGGTTACATTTTATAGCCAATATAAAACTAACAAAATTTTAACTACACAAACCACCAATCAAAATCGGTTAGGTAGTTTGGTCACTAAAATGCATGGACCATCCCAACCCAACACACACATACATGTACCTACAGATTGCTAAAATCATAACCCTTCCTTTTCGGTTTGCCTTAGTTTTATAAAAGGAAACTATACACTATTTCTACCAATATGGTGTGTGTATTTGTTCTAATTAAATACAAACATAGATAAACTCACGCCTTCATTCCCAGAGTGGGGTAGGCAGAGCTACAGAATTACCAACAACTCTAAAAACTTTTTGATAATCCTGAAACCACATTTTGCACAAATAGGGTAAGATGTTTACCTGTGGAGTGACAGGTTGCAAGCCCGTCGCCTAACAATACTGCAAGCCTTTATTCCTTTAATCTCTTACGACATCCACGGGAAGACATGGAGTGCCACTAATTATTCTTCTGTTATTAGAGCTTAACATTTTTTCCCTAAATGATAAAAAAATGCTATACGTTACCGATATAGGTATTTTGAGGATTTGAAGAATGTAACATCAATCCCAGAATGAAAACTTATTTTCTTTAAAAGAATGCACTTACATACATACTCGTATGTATATGACCTAAAAAATATTTACCTTCCTTAAAAGCCCACCATCATGTGAACAAACGCGTTTTTTTGTTCATACCATTAATTGCACGTCCAATAAAATTATCAAAAATATGTTCTTGGTCGTAATTGCCCAAGTTTTATTGCCAGGAACATAAACATCAAAAATATATTTGTGCTATTAAAAACAGTTAGTAAAACATGATATGGGAGGAGCTTACCATTGTTCAACACATCACGATTACTTTGCTTCTGAAAGGTAAATCTTATTTTTATTGATCCAATTTATTTCATTAAAGTTCACGAGAATATCGCTATTAATTTAAATAGCGCCTTTGATTCCAGACAGATATCGTTAAGCTCTTAAAACTAGGTCCCGTGCACAGATGCCCGGTGTTATTCTCAGTCAGTAAGATAGGTTTATTATTGTCATTTATTAAATTCAAATTTAAATCAACAAAAAAGTGGTCTCTGCCTACCCCTCTGGGAAACAGGCATGAATTAATGTATGTATGTATGTATATAAATTTAAATCATCAAAATGCTTTTGGACAATACCTACTCTTAACTGGATATGTGTTACAGCTTCGCTTTCATATTCTAACAAGCTGTCTACATTCAAACCTAGTTAGATTCCCGATTCAAATCAATCAAGTTACACTTAAAAATTCACCTTTTTTATTATTGTATTAATTAACAGTTATTGCCAAATCAAAAACTTCGTTGGATAGTTGATACATGACAAAGACGAGAAGAGTAAGTAATTAAATAAGTTGAGCTCCTCAAAGACCTTGTTGCCGTCTGTTCTTTTTTCTGCACTGACATTATCTGTTTATTGGGATCAAAATAGGTTAAGTATAGAAGAAATCCAGTTACCAATTTCCGACTCTATCATCAATTTAGCTCTGAGACACCACAATATTGCATCCAAATTTTAGCTCATTCTAATAACAGAAACGGCTTAAAATTCACTTTCAGGATTTGGCCCATGTTTGAGCCCTTAACATGTTATCGTATTGGCAACGTTTTGATAGCTTCTATTTGCTCGACAGGAATGGCGGTTCAGTTTAAAACAATACGATAACATGTCAGAAGCAATGTCATTACTGAGTAGAATAGGACCTTTGATGGCAAAATGATCAGAGATCCATAGACTTACACCCTCAAAAATTGAAAAAAACCGAAAGACAAACTAACAATCCAAGTGAAATAATTAAAAATCTGAGCCGCAAAACTAAGATCACACTTTTAAAGAAACATCTGATATAAAATGTGATACTTAGTTTTGCGGTCCAGTAGGTATATACTAATGAAAATGTATAAAAAAGATAATATAATAAATTTAATTTAAAAAAATGGGATAATCCAATTGCCGTAACTTCAAGACAAACACATTACCTGTACGCCGATGAACTCACGGAGCTGCGCAGTTGCTTCAAATAACAGTTTACGTGTTCTCAGCATTAGCCATGGCCAATTACACTTCGGTCTTTGCCACTATTAACCATTATCAAGTTTTTGTCTTACAACTAATTTGAGGTCCGGAGTTATTTTGTCACTCGTATAGATAGTAATCAGACGCATAACAAGCATGATAGGTATTTTTATTTTATATTTATTGTTCTTTATAATATTATGTTAAGTATAATCATTGCCTTAAGCAATATTTAAAAAAAATACTGAAAAAAATACTCTTGGAAAGCGCTGGTAGATTTTTGACGTGTGCGGCCTACTTACTGAATAAGTAAGCATCTTTTATCTTATTTAATCCGAAATAAGAATAAAACTAGCATCACTTTTAAGTTTCAGAATAAAGCACCAATTATATATTCAAATAACTTTTTTTTCATATTTACTTTATTTTTACTTGTCACTTTTTATGTAATTCCTATTTGATTGCTTGCGGTTTGTAATAAAATAACCGCCTCAAAACCACACCTAATAAATAACCCTTTATGGCAGTGGGGTAAAAAGGCTGGCACTCAGGCGCTCTAAAAAAAGTTTGTGTCAAAAACAAGAGCGGGAAAACAAGATACGATCTTCAGTACCTATGTAGTTGTACTTCGTAATATACTGTGTTCGCCATATTTTCCGTTTACTAACTTTTTTGCAATCTTCATTATCAAAATGAAGACTCGAGTGTTTAACTAAAGTCACAATTTATTTCACACTCTAAATATTAGCGCACTCGCTTTGCTCGAGCGTCAAAATATATCATGTGATGTAGGTAGAATGTAGTAAAGAATACAATTCCTTACTAAAACTTTTTTCTCAGACCACATTTTCATAAGATAACCGACTTTCTGAGGGGAAGAAGCAGGGGATTTTTTTTTTTTTTTTGGTAATCGCCTGAGGGGCCAAAGACAAAAGTCCTTGCTTTTGTTTGCTTAAGAAAAAGGGGCAGATGTGAAAATCCCTTCCGGAGACCTGGGAATGGAGGGCCCAGGTACTGCCGGGCTCGCACCGGCTAAAAACACCAATGCCCCTATTACCAACTAGAATTTAGACTCCCGCGGATACTACCCCAGCCAGTGCTGAAAGGCCGGAGGAGAAAGTCGTTCCTCCGTTTACTTATCCGCGGGGTTAGGGGGGATAGGAATGGGGGTTGGGATGGGGGGGAGACTTATAGCTATGTGAGTCGCGGAGTGGAAATCCTGACGCATGCATGCTTACAGACTACGGGCTTCCTTTCTTTTGCCCGACAATGGAAGGGTTGGGTCGGAGATCTTTTAGGACCACTTGTGTGGCTGTTGATACCATCTTTATGGGTGGGGCTACCCTTTTTGAGGCTTTCTCTTTTGCCTGGAGATACTATTTTTGCGCGGGTCTCCTTGCGCTGCCCTCTTTTGTGACCTCTTCCGTTGCAACTTAGCCTATACATTTTTTAATGGGAGGGCCGGTGTCAATTTGACGGGGACCAGTGAATCGCGCGCGGAACCTTACCCCAGCCAGTGCTGAAGGGCCGGGAGAGAAAGTCATTCTCCCGTTTAGGAGGCTGCAGGATTCCCCATCCCCCGTCCTACCGACACCCGTTAGGTGTTCGGGAGGTGCGTGCGTCAGGAATATATCTAACTCTAACCTTAAGTGTATGTTATACACTGAAAGTTAGAGCTAGCTCTGGGTTAACATAGATGTAATACAAAGAAAGATAAAACAGAGGTTATTAGAGATGGGGGTAAGGGTTTGGAAGATTTTACTTATTGCATCATCCTACAAGATTAGGGGTGCGTTGGGTTGGGATTGGTGAACAGGATACGGCGAAGGGGGGAGGTTTGAAGGGGGGGGTACGAGTACGAAGGTTTAGGGAGACCTGGGGGGTTGTTTCGGCGTGGGATCCTGCCCGGGTCCTGTGGCCGAAGGGTTTTCGTGGTGTCAGATTTCAGCGTAGCGTTTTACACAATAGTCCGGGCTCCGAACTATTTGTTCCTTAAACACGCTACGCGTACCACTTTTTCTATAAAACCCTTCGTGCTTTCGCGGTTGGCTTCTGTTCCCAGCAGGGCTTTCCAGCTTGAGCTATCTGGAGAAACTTTGACTCCGGTCTTTTGTTCAAGGTCGAACCTTTCCACGCCAAAACGCGGGCATTCGCAGACAATGTGCCAGATGTCCTCATCAAGGGTCGGGTCGCAGACACACGAAGGTGAATCTTTGATCTTAAAACGGTGGAGATAGGCGGCGAAGCCTCCGTGACCAGTAAACGCTTGAACCAAGAAGTTTGTGAGTTTGAGTTTCTTTAATATGCTGTTCGCGTCTCTCACAGTTGTAAAAAACTTCTTGGTTGTCGCACCTGTCCCGGATGCCCCGTAGCGAACCTGCCACTGTTCGAGCGTGTTTTGTCTTATCGACCTCTTGGCGTAGGACACCGGCACCATGTCATATTGGGGGGCGGTCTTTTTCCTAAGGGCTGCTTGCTTTGCCAGTTCGTCTGCTCTCTCGTTTCCTGGCGTTCCAACGTGAGCTCGCAGCCAATAGAACCTGAGATCGGTCCCCGTTGCTCTTGTTTGGGTTGTGGCATTTTTGATCTCTTGGACCAAGGGGTGTGTCGTGTCCGGTGATTTGAGGAGCTCCAGTGAGGATCTTGAGTCACTGAGGATGCTGACTCTCTGCGCCTTGTGTTTCCCTGCGATCTGCACTGCCCTGAGTAGAGCGTACAGTTCGGTTTGAAACACGGTGTTATAGGGCGCTAGCTTAAAGGTTGAGTGGCGGATTTCTCTTCCATTCTCCCACCATGTGAGTGCCGCTCCCGTCTGGCCCTCAATTTTACTCCCATCGGTGTAAATTTGAGGGCCTTCGAGGTCGTATCTATCGATCACGTCTTGGCTGAACTCCTCCAAGCAGACGTAGTCGATGGACACAACCCTTGACGGGTGCGGTCTCTTCAGGGCGTCAGTTCTTTCCTCAATTTCTCTTCCTGGTGGAATGTGGTCCTCACTGTAGCCCTTTTTGACCTCGTAGAGGCTTGCCGCTTCGTGAATTCGCAAATCCAGTGGGAGGGTTCCCGACAGGATCAGCGCCGATGTCAGAGAGACCGTCCTGTACGCTTTGCAAATTTTTTGGGCGAAACCACGCTGTATTGAGTCTAGCTTGTTTCGCACCATCACCTTGTTGGCAGACTTGTGCCAAGCGCTTGCTGCGTACAGGACGATCGGCTCTATCACCGCCACGTAGATGGTTTTCACTATCTCGCTATTGAGCCCCCATGACACCCTCGCCGCACGTGACAGCTGTCTGTAGATATCCGTTACCTTTCGGCACGTTTTTTCTACGTGTGCGTTGAAGGTCAGCTTACGGTCTATGGTGAGTCCCAACAGTTTGATTTCGTCGACAAGCTCCACCACGGTCCCAGCCATTGAGATTCGGATGGGATCCCATTTCAGCTTCCTCGTTATAACCATGGCTCCCGTTTTGTGAGCGGCGAAGTTAAGCTTATTTTGGGTACCCCATTCGACCACTTTTTGGAGAGTCCGTTCGGCTTTTGCTTTCACTGCGCCTGATTCGTTGCCAGAGAACACCAGAGTGACGTCGTCAGCGAAGGCCTGACAATGGGCGTCCGTGTCGTTGAGCATCTGAAGGAGATCGTCTAGAATTACATTCCAGAAGATTGGACCTCCTATAGAGCCTTGGACACACCCCTTTGTGGTGGGCTTTTCGCTGGTTTCGCCCGCGTAGTGTACCCTTATCATGCGGTCGTCCAGGTAGGAGCGGACCATGTGATAAAGATTTCTCGGGCAGCCTTTCTTGGCCAGTTGGGCTCTGAGCTTCGGCCACCAGGCGTTGTCAAAAGCTCCCTCTATGTCTAGCGAGACGAGTAGCACAATGCGTTTCTTCGTTTCTACTTCGGTTCTTATGTGTCTCATCAGGTCATAGAGGGCGTCTTCCGTCGACTTCTGGGGCATGAACCCGTACTGGCGTTTGTTCAGGGCCGGGAGGATATGCCACTTGATCCTGTTTACTAGCATTTTTTCCAGGATCTTCCCTAATACCGACAATAGACCAATCGGTCGGTATGACTTGGGGTGGGTATAGTCCTCCTTACCGGGTTTCCGTAGGATGCAGACATGTGCTGACTTCCAGGCTTTGGGGAAGTAGGCTAGCCTAAGGCAGGAATTCGCTAAGCACAAAAATACTTCTCCATTGCACTGAATAGCTGCTGCGCATATATCTGCAGTGAGTCCGTCTGATCCAGGTGCCTTTTTCGGGTTCATACTTCTGACTACTGTATCCATTTCCGCTTGTGTGAAAAGTGGATCATTGCCAGTGAGGTGTGACTCCACTGCTGGGTTGTCTCCCTCCGTATCATCCCTGGTGCTCCTGTGATGATCGGACTCACCGTCCTGGCGGTCATCCGGGTAAAAGCATTCAGCCAGTCTTTGAGCCGACTGTTTCGGTGTTAAGGTAAGCCCCCGTTCGTCTCTGAGCAACGTGTCTTCCTGACGTCTAGCCGTTTTCCTGATTACTCGGTAGATTTTGTCCCACATAGACTCCCTATCCTGCGCGGTGCAAAAATCCTTCCAGCTAGCCGTCTGAGCCTCTGTCGCTTTCATGGCATACTCTTCCTTTACCTGGAGGTATTGGTCGAGTACGTACTGCCTTCGGTTTGGGGCTGCGTTCCTTATTCGCCTTTTCCTTCTTAACACCTCTTTTTTCAGTCGGTCCAAATCTTTGGACCACCACGGCGGCTTTGCGTTTGTCTTGGGAGCTCCCGGTTTCGGGATGCATTCTTCACATGCTTTCGACACCGCACCGATGTAGGCGTTGGTCGCCTGCTCCAGTGCTTCTGTGTCTCCAATGTTATTTAAAGAATGCGTCGTCAAGTCTCTTTCCACAAGCTCCACTGACAGAACGGTCTTAAACTTGGTCCAGTCAGCTTTCTTTGGGTTGTAAATCCTGGTTGTTGGTCTTGGTACTGGCTTCGGGGCCGCTTCACTACCCACTGCAAATTTTATGGTGTTATGATCGGACGTGACAACATTCCTGTCTACTTCCCAGTCTTGGATCCTGGACAGAATGTTGGTACTGCACGCTGTCACATCAACGATGCTAGTGTATAGCTTGCCTCCCCGGTATGTCTCGAATGTCGGAGTGTATCCAACATTCAAAACATTCAGGTCTACCTCATTGAGGAAGCTATGGTAAGCTACCCCCCTGTGGTTCTCCGATCTGCTTCCCCACCAGGCATTCACATCCCCTCCCACGATGTAGCTGTCTGTACCCAATCCAAGCATGATCTCCTTTGTTTTGAAGGCTTTGTTTTGAGGTGAAGCAGGGGATTATTGGATTGGCCCCTGCATAACAAGATTCTTGCTTACTATAATTTAAGTGCCCCCTCAATGGTCCGGGTAATCGCATTGAGGCAAGCTCGGGGCCTGTAAATATATGCACCAGTGCCATAGTAATTAAAAACTGGTAGAATATCTTTGAACTGGGGTACATTGAGCGGCCGGCGTATGTGTGCGCCACGACACGAGCCAGTGGTGGGGTGTGACATAACACATAGCATTGATTGACGCTGACTCAGTAGTGGCCGCGTCCCACATGATATACAGGGTGGAAAAAACGAACGCCACATGGATGGCAACTACTTATATTGGGAGTAGCAAATTTCACGCAAAAGAGACTTTTTTTTTTCTAAGAACAATAAATACTGCAATTATGGATTTTTGAAAACTTAACCGGGAATCAAACTTGTCGAATAAGACAACGCGTAAAAAAGACTTTTAGTTTTCACGGTCTTTATTTAGTTTGAAGGTATTGTAGATATAAATGATCTCAATCATTGACCCTTTCAATCTGTGTCATAAAACACAACTTCATCACATTTTCTAGTTTTTTTAGTACTCACATTTAATAACTAACATAGTTTCTTGTCTTTGCTCGCGTGAAGTCTGCACCACCTACTGTGTAAATATTTTAATTTGGCACCTTATCCCTAGTAAGGTTGTCTGGAAGAGATCGCTAATCAGCGATAAGACCGCCTGTTGTTTACTGGTGATATTTTTAATCGTACTGTTTTTCTGTAATGTTTTTGTTTGGTTTACTATAAAGTGTTTTGTATTGTATGCTTACTAAATTATTTCCCTGATGTTTATTTATTATATAGCTCATATTTTAATGAATAGGTACTGACTTAAATTATAATGAAATTGTGAATGTTGCTCTTTCACACCCACACTTTTGGTGATTTATATTAATTTTATTGGTAATTTATTAGCAGTCTGACTTGTTTTTTGAAATAATGCTGCATGTAATTACAATAATTATTATGTTGCACTATTTTTTCCTAATAAGAAATGTAGTTCAATACTGCTGTTTCCTGTAGCCCTTATTTATTATCATATAAATCCAACTTACAGATATTTTGTATCACATTCCCTCCCCCCCCACGGCGGTAATAGTTTTAATGTATCTGTGTATTATGTCTGTGTCAGCTTAGCTCCAAAATAGATGGAAATTCGGTTCAATCGCGTAGGTTCTAAGCTACCTTTGATGGAAATCGGCCAGGTTGTACGAGGGTTATCAACTCTAAAGTACTAAGGGTGTAATTAATAGCTTTTTAAAGGGTCGGCAACGCGCATGTGATCCTACTTCCGGTGTTGCAGGCGTCCATATACGGTAACCGCTTACCATCAGGCGGGCCGTAAGCTTGTTTGCCACGGTCGTGGTATGTAAAAAAAAAACCTCGTTCTTCTCAATTTTCTTTAAAAATAGATCTATTAAGTTCTACCCAGTAATTCGAATTATCCATACAAAAAATTGCTTCATAGAGGACATTGGGAACGTTGCTTACACATGCTTTGACAGGACGAGGTTATTCAATAGGTATGTTTGAGTCCATTACTAATAAACTTTTCCGCTTAAATAATTATATTCTTTACAATGTATTGAACGGTCTAATCATAAATCGAACAGATATTTAGGTTAATCGTCTATGGATATAGTAGTCAGCCCGGTACGGAACCATAGACCATGCCAGTTAATGGGCCATGACATGACATTACACGTGCGATTATTTTAGTTTATGTCAATTCCATACGTGTTAGTTTTCGAAAATCGTTTAAGTTGGCGTTATGCATCTTGTCTAGGGCCTCTGTCTTTTATATGTTAAATAACGGAAGCCTGTTGTTTAGTCAAAATATTTTGGTCGAATGTATCATTTCCAAAAAAGCAATTGGTACTATTTTTCGGGCAAAACCGCTATTACGTTGCACAGGTACTTGGCAACAAAAAACATACTACATATAATAAGATCCCGACGAGGTCGTCACTCCATCTTGTTGGAGGCCTACCTACAGCTCGTCTTCCGGTCCGCGGACGCCACTCCAGGACCTTCTGACCCCATCGGCCATCAGTCCTGCAAGCAATGTTCCCCCCCCACTGACACTTCAGTTTAGCTATTCTTTGGGCTAAGTCGGTAACCTTAGTTCTACTGCGGATATCATCATTTCTGATTCTATCACGCAGAGAAACCCCGAGCGGGAGCGCGGTGGATGCGAAAAGCCCAAGACCGGTCTGAGTGGAAAGCGTTGGGGGAGGCCTATGTCCAGCAGTGGATGTCTTTTGGCTGACATGAGGATGATGATGATGATATAATAAGATAAGTTATTATGGGGTAGATAGGTGATTATGTAGAGGAATACATATTTACATACCTACATAGAAAACATCCAAGGTCTAGTAACAAATGCTCTGGTTCATCAGTCTAATCACACAAATATTTGCCCTGAACGGGAATCGAACCTGAAATCGCTTGCTTGTTAGACAGGATCACGTCCGTCAAAAGATTTAAACTAATTCATACATATCAAACTTATCCAAAAGATTATCTTCCATTAAAACAAAAAAAAAACATACAATAAAATAATACAACCCTGATCAAGTCGTAGTCGAGCATGAACTTGGCCCATATTTAATTCCGAAATAGTATTTGCGAAAGTTGATTTATGACGTTGTTAATTAAGCATCGGAACCGTCGCGGCGCACATTAAACTTGACTTTATGATCATCAAATAATAAAACCATAACGATTTCCTTCGGCTCCCAGTGATAATCTGTAGATATTCTGTTTTTGCACGACTGTATGCTTATCAATCATGATATTAAACTTGTAAAACGTCATAACAATATTGCTAAAATATGCGACCCTTTTAGGTTAATTTGTGTAAGATTTTAATTTATTTATTTCTTTACTGAATAATGAGATCTTTCTATAATGTATTCGAGATACGATAGATTGTAGCTCGAATCGTATAGTGCTTTTCATGCAAATGGATTATTATCACAACAACATTTTAACATGACATGTTAACCAATACGTTGTATAAATATGTCCTTTTGTTACCAGCATGCAGCAGTAAAGTGTTAACTATGTTTTTCTTCACATAACAAAATATTTAGTAGGTCCAAATACAAGGACTTTTTGAAGTACTTGCTATTTACGTCCAGACCTCGAGTTAAAGAGAGCATTTAAATAAATTTGTTTAAAATTAACAGTAAATGGACTGTGTGCGTTTTTTTAATTCTCATTTGAAGTAAATTATAGACGGTAAACAACACATTATCATATTCCAAAACACTTAACTGAATAATTCACTAAAGTCCTCATCATGCAAACATTCAGATTTAATTAGAAAACGAACACAAAATGCATAGTAATGTTACATGCACTATCAGAGCTATACAATTTAAAAAGGATCGACGGCTAGGAAGTAAAGTCCTGTTGTGCTAAGTTCGTATGCATTTATGATCGCCTGGTTGGCCTGGTTCTAACAATCTGATTTCAAAATAAAAACTCTTAATTGGTGTCCGTTAATTTCTTAAGGACTCCGCTCGGTATTTCATTCATGCCTTTTTTCTCGGATTCAAATCGCTAATCTCGGATTGAATCGGGTGCGAGCAAAAAATAAGAAATGTTTGATTAGAAAGCAGATGGTGGGCTTAATGAGTGTCTAATGGTAGATGTTTAAATAAATGCAAGTGAAATAGCGGTCATTCGATACGCGGTATCAATCAAGGGAAATGGTGGAGTTAAAATGTATTCACCGCAAAAAGTTGAAACCGTGTGATTAGCTCAGGAATGGAATTCTATTGAAATCAATGAAACCGAAAGTATCGGCAATTTAGAAACTGTACATATCGCTAGCATTTTCTAATTAGAGCACTGAAAAAACCGGTCACGTGCGAGTCGGACTCCCGCACCGAAGGTTCCGTGTTTAAGATAATATGATTGGAAAATGCAAAAGAATATACTATTTATTTATGAACTTTATTATCTATGCGATATGGTCCATTTTGACTAGACTAGTATTTTGGTAATTTTTCCAAAACTGTTAAGTTTGTCAACTTCATGATTTTTTTGCGTAAAATATAGTAAGTAAGTCTTTAAATCAGGAATTTTTCAAATTTTTTGGTCCATAATCTCTGGAGATAAGAAGGTAATTTTTTGGCTATTAATCAAAAATTATATCATATCTTTAATCATCATCATAATTATTATTTTTTGAAATGTGCACACTGAGGTTTTTTATATGACAACCCGTTTGCTATTAGTAGCCTCATCGCTTTCATTTCTCAACCCCCATTCTTGCCCCATTTTCAAATATTTTAAACATAATTTCATATTTTTTTACTTAAAACCGATGCGGGCAAGCAAGTTATACAACTATGCCAAATTTCAAGTTGATAGCTAGACATACAGACAGACAGAATGATAACGAAGTCTGACCAAATTCCTTTTTACCATTTTGGTATTGAACCCGACTAGAGCAGTGAACAAAAAAAGCAGCATGTTAAAGAGAAAAAACATGAACATTCACTGCTTTGCACCATACTATACACCATACACCATACAATAAGCCTAGCGATCGAAACGGTAAATGTTTCATGTACAAAAACAGTTAAAACTTGCGACCAAATTCTAATGTCGGAATAGTAAATTAAAATGTCCATAACATGGTAAATATTGTTAATTAATTAAATAGCAATGTTCAATCAGTAAATGTGAATGTTTTTATTTACTGCTTAAGTTTAGTTACGAGTACTCTAAGGACCGTATTAATAAACTCATCTTGACTGTGAGGCCCGTCACAAGATACGTCAAAGTAAACGCCAAACCATAGAACACTGTCATTTTTGACGCATCTCGAGACGAGCGTTTGAGTTGAGATAAGTTTATTAATACGGGCCTAAGTGTTCATTTTTTGCTTTACTGTGTGTAGTGGGAAATTATTTTCAGTGTGGCCTCCTCTTAATCATTGGGTGAAATAAGATCATCACGGACTTAACCATACACTTCCGTGCGAATTAATCGTTCTAGAATTACCAAGAACCAATTTGGTTGTAAACCACGAGCGCACCACAGATTGCCTGAACAGATTCAAATCCCAGTCCCGTGAATGATGCTTAGTAATGGCATACGTAAGATTTTCCACGTAATATTACTTGATTAGCAAATTCCGTTTGATATGAATAATTCTCTGACATTTTGTATTCATGTTCATTACGCAAAAAGATGTAAAATTCATAAGATAACGGGATGCGGTCTGAAACAAAATATGTTATTTAATAAAACTGAGGGGTCAGGTCATTTGAAATATGGAGTTGGTCGCACTTGCCCCTCGTGACCTTGTGATTTCCATGTCTTTTTCATAGAATTACAGAATTCAGACATCGCAGGTACAACCTACGTTATAATTTTTTTATTAATGTAAACAAATTGTTGTACCTTTTTAGGGTTCCGTGCCCGAAGGGAGCCCACCGGAACCCTATTAGTATGCCGCCGTCCGTCCGTCCTAACTAAAAACAGCTCTATCATTAGAACCATATTTTTTTCAGATTTAAACATATAAAAGACAGCTTGCCTGAATGTGAAATGCAACGACACTACGTTAAAAAACACTACGACAAATAGCCTTTTAGATCGATAAAATTTCGTCACCTCATCAAAATAGAACAATCTATATAATAGTTATAAGCTACTTTGCGAAGGCACGCCCTAAAATGTATTTCTTACATTCTGACGAGGTAACAAATGCGCGCCGTAATCACGCCCGGTTTGCTCGATTTCATAGTAAAGCTGCTTACTGAAACGGCGATTGCGAGTGCATCCTTCACGTAACGGAATAGGCGTGTCGTCGTCTTACTTTTTCACTTACATTTATAATCGCAATCGCCTTCAAAGCGGAACAGTTTGTTTTCATTTTGTATGCAGACAAGCCTTCGATTTTCAAAATGAAAACGATCGCGATTGCGAGTGCGTTAGACAATAGCCCCTCAGTACCTAATTTGGTTTGGTTTGGCCTGCTTGGACTTTAGTCTACATGGCTAAAACCTTATTGCTTTTGACATGTTGTTGTATCGACAACGTTACAATAGCTTGTACTTGACAGCAATGGCGGCCAATAAACAATACGATAACGCGTCCAAGACAATATTGTTTTATCTAGTAGAATAAATAAATATTAGGGAAATCCTACGCCAATTGACCTATAGGCGTGTACTATGGATACTAGATAACGATATAAATACTTATATAGAGAATTCAATACTCAAATACATAGAAAACGCCCACAACTTAGAAACAAATACTCGCACTCGCACACAGATATTTGCCACGACCGGGAATCGAACCCAGGACCGCTAGCTTCTTAGGCAGGGCACCAACTAAGCCAACGCGTCGTTAAAATAAATAGAGGCCCTGGTAGATTGCTATTAGGCATTAAGTCCATCAATTACATCGAGAAACTCACATTTAATTGCACAATGAAATTATAATGAGCGTTATTCTTAC
This sequence comes from Acleris sparsana, assembly GCA_923062465.1. Lineage (NCBI taxonomy): Eukaryota > Metazoa > Arthropoda > Insecta > Lepidoptera > Tortricidae > Acleris > Acleris sparsana. The sequence goes on from OV281289.1 coordinate 7,038,055, forward strand.
ACACGGCACGGCGCCGGAAGAATAACATGAAATGAAGCTCATTTTTCTTCTGACGCGTCGAAGGAGGCATCTGCACTTCAGTGCCGTGTACTAAAAAACGCTCAATGCCAGTTTCTCACGCATTAACTGACGTTGCACTGGAATGCACAATGTTAAGAGATGTAATACCAGCTAGCTGGGCGTTGAGTAGTGATACACCCAGACACGTTACTCGTACAGTGAGGTAGGCGCATAGTTTAACAGACATTAGCTTTTTTTTTTTAATGACATGAAGGATGTTGGGACTTGAAATCTTAAAACTAGGCATTAAATAATGTTTGTGTATGATTAATTATTTCTTTTGCGTATCAATTGTGACTCCTCTGTGGATAGCTGTAGACGAAAGTTAAAAAAATAGTCAGATAATCGAAGGACTAAAAAGAGTACAAGTACGGGAATTCAATACAAACCTTGATTACTCAAATAAAATACTAAAAATAATCTGCTATAGGGATTTTCATGTCCTTTTTTCACAGATTCAATAAAAGCTGTTTTTGATTAATGTTTATTTTAAATTATTTATTAAAAATAAATAAGATATAAGCCAACATTGATTTATTCCTACACTTTCTAGCGAAACAAAATTTAACATGGAGTTAATACGGTATTTTCATATTTTGTTATGAAATGCGATTTTAAAAAACATAACACAATGTTGTAATAATGAACCACAAAGCGTATTACACACATAATTTTTCAGAATACCTATGGTTAATTTAAATTCCTTAGATCATATTCAACAAGTCTTATGTAATTCTATGAATATTTGCACCATTTTTTACAAACACTTAGCTGACATGCAATGTGCATTGTACCCTAAGCGCATCGCGTTATCACTGCACACGCCCATCAAGCGAAACCGGTCCACTTTACATAACGGATACTGGGGTAATTTACCCGTTATCAGGGTTAGTTAACCTTATTAAGACTAATTTACATTGTTAAGTTCTAATTTTTTTGCTTGTTGCAAGTTTTTAGCGAACTGCATTGTTATCAACTACTTCATGAAAGACCGCTTCAGATTTCGTCACAGAAATAACAAGTTCTTGTAAATAATAAGAATCGATCGGTGTCCGAAATCTGTGCCAGGGTCGTCGAGAGAAGTAGAACAGCCTGAGTCCCGGTGTAAACAAAAACAAAACAATCAACACAGGGTGTAAGTGTAACGGACTGTTTGACAAACAAGAACTGTCAAGGATTTGTTTTTAATTTCTTTTTTTTCATTTTAGACCAAGGCGTAAGAGGGAATCAGGCATAGAAAGTAATGAACTGTCACCTCACTGTTTTAAAAAAGGATTTGAGAAAAACTATAGAAGATAAAAGGATTTTTATTCTCATATCTATATAAATTCCTAGTTCTTCAATTACCGTTCGTGACCGTATTTTTTTTTGGATAGAAGTCAACTGAGTGCCTTAGCCTACCTAATGTGAAGGGTCTCAGGCCCACGACACATTTTATGATCTAAGGACAATTGTTTAAATTCGCCGTGAATATCAAATCCAGTGAAGAGTAAAGATGCGACAGAATTGAAAATCGTCTAAAACTCCGAAGTACAAAATATCGTTACATCGACATTTTTTTTTTAAAACAATTAAGCGCCTGCTCTAACTCAAAAAATAACTTCTTTTAAAATGGTAGTTATAAAGTCAGTCTAAATGAAGTAGGAATTTTAAACAAATATTTTAAAATATTTTATTTTTATTTTATATTCCTTAGTAATAATAAAACGCTGTTATGGAGTCCCACTAAGTTGATATGAAACATCAAGACATTTCAAGCTCGCCGCAAGCAACGCCGCGAGAAAGTCACAAAAATACATACAGCGAAACATAGAACCTCTTACTTTTTTGAAGTCGGTTAAATATATTAATACGACTACTACTGCGGTTCATCTTTGTTAAAACACCACCTGAATTAAACTGCTCCCCTATGCTAGGCGTTAAAATCCATGGTAATGTTTTTAACTCCGCCGCCATTACTGTCCAGTAAATAAGAGCTATCAAAACGTTGACAATACGATAACAACTCAAAGACGGCATGGTTTTTAACGCCTAGAATGTCGACCCTGAATTTTATTGTACGAGTTCTTATCATTTTTAGAGATGACAATTTAAGACAAGATTACTTTTATCATGACAAAATAAAGTATGTTTATTTCAACTTCGTATATTTTTTTTTGTTTGTTTTATAATAGTAATCAGTCAATGCATTGCCAGCAAAGCCTGTCAAGTCTTTGTCACACCAAGCCAGCGTAGCCAAAATTGCCAATCAAGAATATAAATTTTCATACTACGTACATGTTCTATAAAGAAAGAAAAAGAAAGAAAGAAAGAAAGAAAAGCGTTTATTAAGTGCAAGACAATAAAAACTAAAGCGCACAGGTGCCTTATTAAGAACATACAACGTTACTTATTTAGGTCCAAACTACCATTTATTAGTGTAATGGGCAACGATTTATATAATTTAGTGTTACGAGTAGGTACGATATGTCGACAGGTCTGCCTGCCTTGCGTCTTGCTGTAAATCCAGGCCAAAGTACTCAGTCCCCAAATTCCTTTTTGTTTAATACTCGTAGTGATATTTTTTGCTTGACAAACTTTGAATGCTAATCACTGATGCAGCGTTACAATTGATTCTTCTTCAGCCTAGACCTTAGTTTAAGTAATAGTTCAATTTGTGTGAGCTTGTCCCCCTGACATTATGATAAAGTAAAAAAAATGTCCCCTTTTTTAATAAATAATAAATACCTAAAGTTATAAAGTCTATTAGCCTTTATCTATCTAACGGGCAACGGCTTGCTCATTTACCTCCTATGCTATCAAATAAGGCATCATGAATTTATACCTACCACTTTTTGCCACCTTCATAGATTTCTAACTCTATGAGTCTTAAACAGTTTAGCCGCTGACAGAGCTCCAAAAATTTGATAAATTGTTAATTCATTAACCTTCGCTTGACACAACAATGATGTAGTACCTTAAGACAAAAGGAACTACTCGGTCCGGCCCGATCACGCACGATTAGACACGTGTCATGTTAACTACCTGTCAATTTACGCGAACCTTAATAATTTATAACATTGTCAAGGTAATCAGTCTTATCTGATTCAAGTGATTAAGCAAACATTTTTTTTTAATTTCCCAGTAAACATATGCTTCCTGTTAATTTGCGACAGGAGCCATCCAAAGTTTAATTGATTTTCAAATGTTGTATTTCCTGTTAGGGGTTTGAAGACGCGATCAGAAACTTGGTTAAAGCAAGTCCTTTTACTCTTGAGATGTGACTCAATCACAAGAAATGAGCCGAAGTCGAAGTGGTTAGAATATGCAGCGCACCGTCGTCGGCCGGAAGCAGTTCATAGAGGTTCAAAATGATACTAGTACATTATTGACCTCGAATACTATGCCGATAATTAGAGGAGTCCCACAGGGGTCAATTTTGGGACCGGTTATCTTTATTCTTTACAGTAGTAATATAATAAATAATATTTCTAATTGAAATTACCATTTGTACGCAGACGACCTTCAATTATATTTATCTTTTAGGCCTGCGGAAACAAACTCAGCAGTGAATAAACTTAACATTGATCTGGGTAACGTAGCTGAGTGGTGCAATAAAAATAGCTTGGGTCTCAAATAAATTAAAATTATTCTAAATCAAAATTACTGGTGTTTGGCCCCAAAAAACAAATACGCGACATTACCTTTTGTGATCCGCATGTTTCTATAATGGGTGATCATCTGGAGATCGTTTCTGAGTCTCGTAATCTCGGCTTCCTAATGGATAGCAGGGACACGTGTCAGAACTTGTTCGTAATTGCTTTTATAGGCCTAAGGTTTTATATGAAGTGCGCAACCACATAAGTATTGACCTGCGTATTAAATTATGTGATTCCCTGATTCTCTCAAAATTAAGTTACGCCGATGCTGTCTTTGGTGGTTGTTTATTAGCTCGTACGAGCAAAATGGTGCAGCGGGTTCAAAACGCTACGAGCTCCGGATATTAATAGAGTTTCTGACGTCATTTTTAATAGATAATATTGTACTGTACTTTAAAAACGGAAATCCATCTCTAATGTTATTTCTACACTCTCGCCGAGGCTGGCAAGGCCGCCATTAGGACCTATTTAGGGTTCCGTACCCAAAGGGTAGCTCAACGGGGCCCTGTTGATATGCCTCCGCTGTCCGTCCGTCCGTCCCTCCGTCCTAGCTTTAAAAATATATGTAATAGGTAGCGGTTTTTTTCCTTGCGAATATGTGTTATTACGGCGGATGAATTAACAATTTTTATTTTTAAAGTAAGTGATATTTCACATAAAATGGGGGTCCCCGTAGGTACAAGAAATAATTTGATTTAGTCTTTTATTTTGTTGTATCGTAAAAATAGAAGGTATGATTACAGTACAGTACAAACCCTGAAGAAAAACAACAACGCCACGCGTGGTAGGACCTTGTGCAGGGTCCGTTCGGATCGCTACCACCATCTTATCCATTAACCTACCGCCAAACAGCAGTGTTCGCATTGTTGTGTTCCGATTTGGGGATAAGACAGCCGGTGTAATGACTAGCATAGAGGCATTCCATCCAGTCTTAGGCTTGCAGTCTTGCGAATGCGAATGCCTATGGGTTACAGTTTCCACTTACCATCGGGTGGCATGTGTGCTCGTTTGACTTCTCGGTGCCATAAAAAGTAAAAAAAAAAATGGTCAAGTATAAGTTGCGCTTGCACTGATTCGATTCGAAACCGAATTGAAGTTATTATTACAACCATGGGAATGTAATAATACCTACTGTGGGGCGATACGGAACCCTTGATCCGCAAGTCCGCCTCGCACCTGCCCGGTTTTCTAACTTCCTTTAAGTTCGATAACTTTAATGGGCCTACATATATTTATATTTGACATTTTACCGGTCCCTATACCGCCATTTCGTATTAAATTAACCATGCTGAAATATAGTCACAATACAAAACACGACATTGAGGAACTATGTAGATGCCGACCATTTACAAAATGGATCGTGTTATTTCACCCCACCGCCCCTGGGGCTTTCCGATCCTTTAATATTTACGTCCTGTATGTATTTTATGTACTATCAGCTCAATATAACCCTGACCCACCATAGAACGGTGTCACAGTGACATTATGAAACAGTTTGTTCGACACTTCCTACGACTTGAATCATAAAGTCACTGTGACACAGTATATATGTATCTAATTGATTCTGTCTAAGCTCTTGACAGATTTTGAAAAGCGGGGTATTGCTGGATAGGTTAAAAACCACACGTTACCACAAGTTCGCCTTTCTTTATAATTTTTACGAAGGGTTCATGGGACTAATGTTTTAACCTTTACCGAAATCGTGTGTCTGCCCTTCAAGTGCCTTCAACTAGTTACCAATTATTGTGTCAATTTATAATTAAGGTCTGGCAAGGTACACTACAGACGCGGATATAAGACGGCAATAAATAAAGATCTATTGATAAATATTCATTTCATTATGTATGGTATAAATTAAAAAAAAGTTTCAGCCTTGGTTCAATTCATTAACAAGAAATAATACATACCTACTGATTTACCTAATACTGTAAATTACCAATGGTATTATTGGTCTTCTCACTTATCGTCTATTTGACGACACGTTGGTCTAGTAATCTAGTTGTTCGTGACCCTTCCTACGAAGCTAGCGGTCCCGGGTTCAAATCCTGATAAGGGCAAACATTTGTGTGATGAGTGCGTATATTTATTCCTGAGTCATGGCAATCCATGACCATTTCTATGTATTAATTCTCTATATATGTATTTATATCGTTGTCTAGTACCCATAGTAAAAGCCTAAAGCTTAGTTTGGGACTAGATCTTGGTGTGACACTGTCCCACTGATATTTATTATTGAATAGAGCTCGTAGGTATACTAAGAATTACTATTGAGAGCTGTGATTCTAAGTATTTCGAGCTCACGCTTTATTTTTGGTTTCAGAGTTTAAAATAAAAGGTGAAACTAGACTGTATTTAAATATTTTAACTCCAAATTCTACTCAATACTGTTCTGTAACTGTACGCTTTCTCAATCCGGAGTTAGGTAGAGCACTGTTTCTAAAAAAAAAAATTAGTAACGTTACATTACAAAACCCAGTTCAGTGGGTCTATTTAGTCACTAAAATAATTTCAATGAATTGCTACCTTCTACGTTATTTATCGTTATCGTGCGTACGTGACACAAAAGTTGGTAACAGTAGAAATTTGATATTCGGATAAGTCGTATAACTAGTATGTCAAGGTGTTAAAACCAAAACCCCAAAACATGTCCCCGGGTTATTTCTGCGGCGGGCTTAATACAGGTTGCGATTGACGTAACAAAATCCAATTATGTATATCGACAAACTCTATATAATTATACATCCTGTATAATCCTAAACGAGAAATTCAGAATTGTAATTGACTTAATAACCACGCCTAAGAGGACGATAATGACTAGGTACCAGTTATTGAAAAAAAACTTTTGCTCGGGCGTGTGGTTTAGTTACGAAATAACTTGCACCCAAAATATGACTATTAAATAAGATTATCAAACAAAGATTTTTTGTCGTCTAAATATTTTTTGCACAGTCTTCAGTTTTTTTTTTTTTAATAGATTCGGCCAACGAGCACACAGGCCACCTAATGGTAAGCGGAAACTGTGACCCATGGACATCCGCATTCACAAGACTGCAACCCTAAGACTGAAAATGCGTTGCCAACCCTGAGGACTAAGATGGAATACCTCAATGCTAGATTACACAGGCTGTCTTATCCCCAAACCGGAACACAACTATGCGAACACTACTGTTAGTTTCCTACAAAGAAACAAACAAACATGTCAAGTATTGTGAAACTTGTTTTAGCTATAACAAAATTATAGAATTAAACAAATAAATCATATTTGTAATATAAATAAATATAAGGGGTAAATACCTACCTAAGAAACAGTTTTCATGATTTTACCATAGGATTAAGGAACGTAGCAAATTTAATAACAGGTACGTGACACATATGACTGTGACATGTGGACACATAGACGGACTTCCGTTTTTGCTACTTGGCTACGGAACCCTAAGAGGTTTCAAGGGGTTCCATGTGTCGTTTCCTATCGCGCCTATATTTTATCAATTCAACAATTAATAACATACCTACCTAAATACAAAAGAGTGTATTTGTGAGGTGCGTATAACTTTCTATGCAGTAGGATCTAACCATTATCAAACTATAAACTAATATTACGCGGTCGGAATCACATACGAGTAAGTAGGCATAATATTACGTTAATCGACAAAATGATATGAGTAACGCCAGTAGGCCTTTTACCTCGTTTGTCATGAGCGAATAACCTCCAAATGTTTAGAAGGGCCATAACTTTGGTCTAAATAGCTAATGAATGACATAGATTGTTCGTACGAGCATGCTTGTCGCCAGGGCGTGTATAGGTACACGTCAACGCCAAGTAGTATTTTATTTAGTCAAAGTTTTTTATGCTCGGAAATGGCAGCAAAAAACCAGTCAAATGCGAGTCGTACTCGCGCACCGAGGGTTCCGTATAGCCGCTTAATAGCCGTTCCGATTTTAACTAAATCATTTTTTAGCTTTTGTTTTTTTTAGGGTTTGTACTATAAATATACCAAATTTGATGCTTGTATGTCTTACCGATTTTACTATACAACAAAACTAATTCATGTGTGAGGCTTTATTATTTAACTTTCTTTATTTGTTGATAAATGGTCCACAATATATTAACACATGTTCCGCAAAGAAAACGCTTTCTATTTTGGTTCAAAAAATACAGGTATTTAAACTTAGGACGGATGGACAGACGCACAGATCGATATAGTTCTGTGGACGGACGGACAAAAGCGTAGGACTAGGGTCCCGTTGGGCTACTCTTTGGGTACGGAACCCCAAAAAATGACATCAAAGAAATTATGTAATTATATTTGAAGTAAAATATGAACAAAGATTATAGACAATGACATGAACAATAAAATATTTTATCTACACGCATTATCATAACTTCTCTACAATATGTTCAGAAACTATAAGCAAATGGCCTATATTAAGAAAGCTGCTGTATTGCATGTTATTTAAGTATTCATTATAGATGAGGATCTTAATGTTCACATTAAAGTATCGGTCACCAATACTTTATTGTAAACATCAACATACAGGTCGAATAGGATGTAGGGCAACCACTGATACAGGTTTGTCACATATTGTAGAAAACTTATTATGCATGTAGATAAAGTTATGCGACTGTACATATAATTATGCATTAAAACACTCTTATGCGTTTTGTTTTTAAAACAGTAAAAGAAGGATACCTATAGACGGATTTCAAAAACACGCCTTATTTTTCCAGCAAGTATCGCATAAAAAACCACCCATAATTTTAACATTTAATAAGAGCACACCCAATAAACATTAACCTTAGTAATAAAAAAACGCAAAAACAATTCAAACTTAACTTGGCTCATCATTAGGATGGAGTTAACTACGCATTTACTTACGTGGGTCAGATAAGCACCTCTTTAGACGAGATTTATAATAGTCATATACGACGTCTGCTACTCGATCGATGGGCCTATTATGGTAGTGTTTATCGCGTGGATAAAAACATCTGACACTTTCTGGCCAGTACGTAAGTGTGAGTGAGAGTGACGGATGCTTTATCCAGCACGATAAAAGGCGACCATACGGTTGGGTAACTGATGTTGCCGTCTCTGTAGTATTTAGCAGATTGCTACCAATATTTGGTCACGCAATGTTATTAATTATCTTTTTAATAAATTAATGCAATGGTTCAATTATTGCTATTAAAACGGTGCGGCTCGTTCCCTTACAAATCGGGCCCATAGCGTGGCGCACGCGTTTCTAGTATGTAAAACGCACCGCCTCCGCGTCTCGTGTGTTTACTGCTTTAACGTTGCAGACGAAGAGTTCAACGGACGGCTTGTGGGCTACAGATGCGTCACCTACTAACTAAGTATATTAATCAAGTTTTTTTCCATTATGTAAAAAAACTCCAAATGAGCAGGCAAGCTATTACGGTTACCACAAGAACTACGTCCGCAACACCAGAGGAATCACAAGTTCAATTCTGGGGGATTATGACATAGCTAGGTATGCAGATCATTTTACGGTGAGCGTAAAGGACAGAGCTAGCCGTTATATAGCTTTGTCCTTTTCTATCAGCGTAAATTGAACTGCATAGCTATCTCATAATAACCTCCGAAATTGTAAACAAGTCTAACAAACAGAAAGCTTTAAATAATGTCGTAAATGTAATGTTAGTTATCATGTTTATGCTTTATATTTCGCCAATTTCACACTTTAAAAAAAGTAACCACCCAGTGACACTCGCGACTCTAACGACACCTCACTTGTCGAAATATTGTCATCAGTTCAGCCTTTACAAGGGAACAAAGAACCACACATACATGCGTACAGTTACCCAATACAAATGTTGAGCATACTTAGAACCTTTTCATTGTGAATGTCATTGTCATGTGTGTCATTTGATTTTCTGTTTGAAGTTTAGTATGACAACGCACTAAAGTGCTTAACATATTCGTTGGGGTACTTTACATACAGGTCGAAAACATTACCCTCCATAGGCACGCAGGTGGGTAAAAAGTACGTATTTTTGAAAAAAAGGTCGTTCAATGTAGCATAAATGAAGGCAGAACCACGAAGACCGCGAGTGCTATATCATATGATCATATAGCAGTGTTTCGCCACCGATCGATGGACTCATTCGTTCGTTCAGTTTTCGGTTATGGCCGCTGTGGCAACCATACCCGTGTGACAACCATACCCAGTCTCCCCTTCCTGTTTGATTTCCAATAGGAGAACTTTATTACCTTCTTAAAACTAGAATTACAAAAAGAATACCCCCTCTAGTAAATCTGTTCGCGGCATTGTACCCATGATGCTGGCTGCGTAACCTCTCTGGATAGTTAAACCTATCCTTTAGAACAGGTAAGCGCCAGCTCTGGGCTACCCAGAGGCGTCGATAAGCTTAGCAAACAGGGTCTTTATAAAAAGTTTCATGTCAGCAGACCAAGGTTCCAGAGATTTTATTACTATTTTATGTTATTCATCATTATTGTACTGTTATTATACAATAGTTTCTTACTTATAACTTATTTTAACAAGTGTATTACATTATGCAAGTACTTACTCTTGGTTTGTGGAAAGTTTTCGCCCAATGGCCCTGTACACGTCGGCGGATAGTGGGCGAGCGTAAGGGACGCATTTACACCGTAGAGTGAGCAACATATTCTTGCATATAACTATTACGTATTGCTCCGTCCCTTACGACCAAGACTATGTAGTTGTATAACGTAATACACTTATTAAAATAAGTTATTAGTAAGAAAGTATTGTATACTAATTGTAAAATAATGACCTGCCTTTACACAACGGCGGAAAAATATCATCCCAAGACATGCTGGCCGCGTATTCAAAGTTCAGAACGACCCCCTAAAAGCGGGAGTGATAATCATGAGCAAAGAATACCTATATGATAAACATAAATAACAGGGTGAACTTGTAAGTAGGTACTGAAACTCTACACAGTTTTTTTGACATTTTAGTTTGGTTATGTGAATTAAGTAGCTATACAAGTAAACAGTCCGTTACATTGTGCTTTTATACTTCGTATAACATTTTAGATTTTCTCATTACGATTTTTCAAAGCTCGAGCTGGAGCCTTTTATCGGCTACAATGAAATTGTTAGTTATTTCTTCTATTTCTAAATATAGCCGTAAACAGTTTTTTTTTTTAACTTGAGCTAAGCAGTAAACAAATATGGCGTATCCATAAAATTTTGAGATTTCATAGGGTTAGGAATCATTGAGTGAATGTGTGAATTTATTTAGTAAACAAATAGATTGGGTTCTTAAATATGATTAAGGTAATGAATTTCAAAGACTACATGTTTTTTTTTTTTTAATTTATGGCATAGGGAAGGCTGACGAGCACACAGGCCACCTGACGTTAAGTGGAAACTGTGACCCATAGACATTCGCATTCACAAGACTGCAAGCCTAAGACTGCAAATGCGCTGCCAACCCTGAGGACTAAGATGGAATGCCTCTATGCTAGTCATTACACCGGCTGTCTTATCTCCAAACCGGAACACAACAATGCGAACACTGCTGTAATACACTGATTACTCAATAATAGTCATATTATGTACTCAGTAACGCAACACGCTTCATTATAAATATGTTATTCAGTATACTTTGCGACAATCAATCAAAATATGACACCACACACCACCTGCACCATCACTGACTCTAATAATTAACCGGGAGTTTAGTTTAAAAGGTCGTCGATCGCCGTGTCCATTAAGTATCTAGTCTTCTTTTATTTCGTGTTCGATGCATTTAGTCCACGACGCTGCACCAATTTTATTTATACTATTATATGTCAACACTTTTATTTCCGTCAGATTTCAAGAGAAGCGACTAGACGAATGGATTTACTTCACTCACCATCTCTTTGTGACAATAACGCAAGCGCGCGCAGGGTGGTGTTGCGTATCAAACACGGTGCGAATTTATTGTCAAAATAAAATTTAAATTAACTACTTATACGCATTTAGGGCCGCTATAGACGGACTGCTTAGAGCAGTCAGGACAGACAGCTCCGTGGTTGCTATTGGGCGATCTGCAATTTTAATGCTCTTGGTTCGTAATGAAACTGCAAATTGACCAATAGCGACCACGGAGCTGTCTGTCCTGACTGCTCTAAGCAGTCCGTCTATGGAGGCCCTTAATAACACTCGTTAACAACCCTAGCTATAATTAATGTTAAATTTTATGATCTTTAGAAAATATTTGCATGCAGTTACTTTAAAAAAAAATTTTTTTTTTTTAATTATCCAACATAAGGATTATGTGGCTCCAGGGCCCATGTTATTTTTCCACTCTGTAGGTATATAGATGAATGTGTTTGTGTTTAAAACAATCCCTATTAATTGTTGTTGGAACTTAAATTGAGTCAAGTTTGTTCAAGCTCAAGTAAGAAAAAATATAGTTTAGCTTGTGTCTTTTCATCAGATCCGGTCAACCACGATTATGTAACAACTTATTAACTAGCCTAACATCTTTAGAAACTATTATATATTATGAGAAAGTCGTTCAATGCATTGGGACTTGATGGATTTATTTTAACTCGAACTGTTGTTAGCCTCAAAAGTGCATTTTTAAAGTACACAATTGCTCAAACGTTAATGAGCTCTCGTGCCGCATTAGGACACGTGCCACTATCGAATACGCTACAGAAGAAAGTGTCTGCATATTCTTTAAGGCGACCTTAAATTGAATGAAGGTTTGTTTAACTGGGTATAAGAGAAGGTAAACCAGCAGACCGACCACCTGATGTCAAACAGATTAAAACAATATGTTGTCCTTGACTTCTCCAATACTTATATATGCCTATTTCAACATCCACCCAGTGCCAGGTGAAAGGTGATATTTCATTGTACTATCACCCCAATGGAACCCTGACCCACCATAGAACTGTGCCCTGTGCCACAGTGACGTTCTTCTAATTCTAATTCTAGTTTTCATTATAATGGCTTTCACTTCTCTTGTCTTCTGTGTCGAGTATTCATTGACACTCCCGTGGACTTATTAAAGAAATAAGACCATGAATATCACACGCGAAGACAATTGTTCGGTAAAAGAGTGTTTTCTCTAATGGACTAAACAGAAGCACATGTGGTTAGCTCCACGCGCTTCTGTCAAGCACCCACAGTGACGTTAAGATGCAAGTCGTGAATTGTTTTATAATGTCACTGTGACACCATTATATGGCACATTATACGCCACCATGGCGTAGCTTAGATAAATCTCAGAGATAGTTACCTATCTTTAGTCAAATTTTCGTTTCCAAGCTTTGTTTTTTTTTTCTAGGAAAATGCATTTACGCATACCACCCCGGTCCAGGGGGACCTGGGATGGTTATGTGGGACTCGCTAACCGAGTGCGGCCGGAATACCCACTAAAAACCCAGCGGTAAATCATCCGCGTCCTTTGGGGAGGTGGCACTCGATCACGAACAAGCGCATTCGGCTGTGGCACCTCAACGCCAATAACTACGGAAGGGTGCCTTCGTTCACTAAAACTTCCGGTGCGTCCCGGTGGACGAAGGGATCTCCTGCCCCCTTCGGCCACCCTTCTTCGGTCTTACCCTTCCCCTCCGTCGTCTGCGGAGCGGGTCAGCGAGCGCGCTGGCTTCCTCCTTCTGCGAGATAACTGGTTCGCAGAAGGAGACTACCGACCTCCACCCCCTTCGGCTGCCGAGTATGGTGTTGACTAGGCTCGGCAGTGAGAGGTCCCCGCCCACAATGTTGCTGAGCAAGAACCTCTGAGGCCCCCATGCGGAGCACTCCTCCACGGTGTGGCGCACATCGTGGCACCTGGTGCAAGTACTTTTCGAAGCAGCCATGCCCGGTCAGCACCTGCACCAGCCCGAAGGAGAGCACCCCGTGTCGTCTGGCCACCCAACTCACCCGGTGGGGTTGGATCGCTCCCCCGTGAGTAAGCCGGCTACGGGGGCCTCCAACGCCTCCGCCCACCTCCTTACTTCCTCCTCCAGAGCAAGCTCCCTGACGTTCTGTGCCTCCAGAGCGTCAGGGTGGTCACCCCGCCTCCTCGTCTCGACCCGGTACTCATGTACCCTAGTGAGCACCACCGCCGCAAGCTCCCACGGGGGGTCTGCTGCCAACAGCGTCGCCGCTGTAAAAGACACCGTCCGCTATGCCCTGACCACTCTCACTCTCTCTGTGGTCGTCGTGCAAGAGGCTTGTTCTTGGCGGTGAGAGCTTCTGACCAGACAGGTGCCCCGTACACCACGTACCGATACCGGAGTATAGGCGTCTGCAGGCGTCGGCAGGGCCCCCCAGATTGGGCAAAAGCCTACCCATAGGACAGGACTGAGAACCGATATCTGTGGAACACCGACGATGTGATGATAAGCTCAAAGAGCTTGGCCGTCTCATCCAGCAGCACGATAGGCCGGTACCCCGACGGCTCGTCAAGGGGTTGGCCCGCCTTCGAAGAAGGCACACCCTGCCCTCCTTCCACAGCCTCGGAAACTGTCCCACGCGGAGGCACGCGTCGAAGAGCGCCCGAAGCTGCTCCTCTAGGTACTCCGCGGCTAGAACCTTCATTTCCAATCTAATCTAACCTAACTTAACCTTTTAACTTTTCAAGATTATTATAAAACTAACCTAATCGTCATCTATTGGTTCCATAAGTTTATCAAAAGCTCTATTCTACTCGGTAAAACAATATTTCTTTTAACATGTTATCGTACTGTGTTTAAATCATCCGACTTTACGAGTCTTGACAGTAATAATGGCCAGGGCCTCCATTCTACTGGGTGAAACCATATTGTCTTTGACATATTATCGTATTTTTTATTTTTAGCTCAGCCACCACTGTCAAGTAAATAAGCTATCATAACATGGATAATATGATAACTTGTCAAAAGCAATTATGTATTGCCGAATAAAATGGATCTCCAATGTGCAACAATTTAGATTCATACTGGCTCCTATACTAGCCTTATTTAAAAACAAATGTTCTGATGGGATGCAATTTTAATCTTTGACTTTTGTAGTAAATGGTAGAGAAGAAGTCATATGAGCGGGCTCTCTCGACGGGTAAAGCTGCTTAATTGATAATGAAAACCTCAGATATTGTTTAAAACGCTTGTTAACGAACGGTCTATCGGTCTAGCGAAGTCATTCTCCACGAGGGAGTTGGAAAAATGGTTTGAAAATTTACGCCTTAAATGTTGTATGTACGCTTTTTCTGGACAACTTAAACTAGCCGGTTAATAATCCGGCCGTCGAGTTGAAGAAAATCACCTACCTGCATAAGATTTGGTTCTTTAATTGCTATTATGCTAATGGAAAGCAATTAATATTATGTGGATAGCAACAAAAACTATTACATAATGGCCCGTGGGCGTGATGGAATAAAATGAAATGAAATATATGCTTATGTGAGCATAACCTTGATAACGGACAAACATCCGACGTTTTGTACTGAAGTGCAATTAAAACGGGTCACTGTTCATACAAATGTATGCGTACAGTGACTCGCTTTCATTGCTCCTATTTGTATTATGAGTTATGGTAAAGACATAATGGTAAGTTAAGTCCATGGTCACATGCCAACTTAGATAATTGGAGCATTTTAAAGTATTAGTAATAACTAATACTTTAAAAATGCTCTAATGCGTATTAAAATAGACAAATTTAATTTGTCTTGTCTTGAGCCCACTTAAACTTCCTGACCTTATCTGGTGCAAATGGGCCTTTTTAGACCTTCGACCTTGTAGGATATTTAGTGCAATTACCCCTCTTAAACACTCAGCTGCTATGTGCAGGTTTCCTCACGATGTACCTGTTCCTCTAAATAAGAAAAACTGAAGATTGCAAATGTCTTAGGACTCCTGGGTCTCAGATCCCATTTACCATCAGAAGGACTGTGTGGTTGTTTTTTAAACGCAATTCACACAGAGCGCGGGTCGGGTACGGGAGGGGGCGTATTGCTGTTACATTGTGCGCTCTGTGAGAATTCCTATCGGAGAATTGGTGTATTACGAGCGATGTAACGGCAATACGCCCCCTCCCGCACCCGACCCGCGCTCTGTGTGAATTGCACTTTACCTTCTATAATAAAACACAAGATTTATTAATTGATTTTTTTGACTTGATTTAAGCACTGATTACTAAACTTGATTAATGTAGTATTTACTGCATAATACCTACGCGAACTATTGATGGCAGGCACATAAGGCTTGGAATACATTGCTATAACACCCGTTATCGTAATTAACCACAGTAAGGATTAATTGGATGACAGATTTAAGCCAATTTTAGTTTCACAATTTCATACACTGATGGCACAAACAAAAAAACCATTTTAGTTTTAGTTCAAGTAGCCCTTAGGAAAGGCAAAAAAAGTCGTCAAGTATAGTGGAAAACCTTTGAACTCCATCATAAGATCAGCTTAGACACCGTCATAATTCATTGTCATCAGGTTTACACATGTATTCCAAATTTCAGCGCGTTCCAATAAACATTGGTTCCATATTTACATGTAAGATATTATCCAAACATGCATATAAGTAAATTACGTTAAATAAGGCTTTTTAAGGTTCCGTAGTCAAACTAAGAACCCTTATAGTTTGCCTTACAAATAAGGCACGCCAACATAGCGGTAAAATAAAATCTTGAAAATAAAGTTTTTATTATTGTACCTCCCCTACACGTAACGTGGGGATGATTTTTTTTTTTCTCGTTACCCCATATTGTCGGGTGTCGTTGGATTTTTCGATTAAGGGTTCCGTTTATGAAATATTAAGCTTTAAAGTGCTAGCTTTTGTTAGAGTCAAGTGTCCCACACGTGCACATAACACAAACGTGCACAATTTGGTCTTGTTCATATTTTTCCTTTGTACTTTTATACTAACGTTAACTATTGAGGAATAACAAAAAAGAAACAATTTTGGCATGTTTAAGTTAAGATTATACCTTAATAAAATACATCAACAATATACTACGGGTGGTAGGACCTTGCGCAGGGTCCGTCCGGATCGCTACCACCATCTTATCTATTAACCTACCGCCAAACAGCAGTGTTCACTTTGTTGTGGTCCGGTTTAGGGATAAGACAGCCGGTGTAATGACTCGCATAGAGGCATTCCATCTTAGTCCTCCGGGTTGCAGTCTTGTGATTGCGAATGTCTATGGGTCATAGTTTCCACTTACCATTAGGTGGCCTTTGTGCTCGTTTGCCTACTCTATGCTATAAAAAAATAAATAAAATGAAATTATAATACTCTGTTCCACCTTTTGTAGAACATAAATACCTACAGACTGGATTGTGAAGTTAAGGCATCAGCAGAAATCAATGTATACAAGTGATGCAATAGACGAAAGTAAACGCACGACAGCTCACGCCAATCTATGCTCTATACCTACTTATTATACTTATTACACTTTATTATTCTTGTGTATTTCTATTGCTGTAATAACAACAAATAATAAACATTAAATTAAATTAAAAATTTAAGTGAGTTACAAAAACGGCATACAACCTTTGGAGTGCGACACATTTATTTTTTTTCAATACAGTTTTGTAGGAGTTCGGATTACAATCTGTACGCACGTGTACGTGCCACCCTGTAACTGTATTACAATGTCACATGAATATTAATAATTTGTTGTACGTCAATTAATTTAATGTGGCTTAATATAAACCTGTTGCTACCTATTCTTATAAACCTCCGAAAAAGTAAGACTAAAAGGGTCTATTTTCATAATAATTAGACAATAAACAAACGTTAAACTTAAATGTTCTAATAAAATCATCTGGGGCCCTAACATAGCTGCGTTTATCGCGTGACAAAGTTTGGATAAGGCATCCGTCACCTTCTGACACGTAAATAAGTACGACAGTGACGGATGCCTTATTCACATTTGACACGCGATATAAACGCAGCCATACTAGGCTCACTGGTCGTGACCAGCCGATTAAAGAACGTAGACCGCAAGAATCGCGGGTCACCAAATGCGCGCGCTACCGACCGACTGGGTGGTGCCGGTGGTATCTCGAGCGTGGTATGCATGCACCACAACACGTTTATGTAGAGCCCATCGACGAATAGAATTGACACCAACTAACAAAGATTCATTTCTTAACTTTATCACAATGCTGATTCAGAGGAAACCCAAATACAAATTAAAAGTCCGTTCCATAATAAAAAAATTAAACGTAATCTGTCCGCTTTAGGAATTTAAGCAAATAGGATAGGACACAACTCCTTTATTTTACTAACACATTTATTTATATTATTAAAGTGTATAAATTACTGATCATAAATAATACTTCAATATTTTCCGAAAAAAATATTATAAAAGGTGATAAAGTTACATCATTAAATTTATTTTCTCCAGAAATAGTCAAGCCCGGGAATACCCTGTGTGAGATATTAGTAAGTCACTGACACTTCATTTATAGCTAAAACGCGCCAAAGATAAATTATATCAGTAAATTATTTGTATGAACAATATACGTGTAATAGGAAAACAATACTTTGTCATCGTAAAATTCACAAGGCAAAGCATCTGAAGAAAACAAACACTTACACTACATTTTATTGCCGCAACTACGACGTCACAGACGCGTTATTTATTTTGTCGATAACAAACGCTTGCAATGTAAAGTTTAATATGTGTATAAACTCGAGCCTGTTACAGAATTTTCTTTATTTAGGTTTATTTTGTGCATTTAACTTGAAGACCTATACGTTCAACAAGGGCGTATCAATCTACATAAGAATACAAAGGTTCATTCATTGTGTATTTAAAAACTGTAAACAAACACTAATCGGTATGAATAATGAGAAATCGGAATGTGTTGAATTTAAAACTATAATTACTAAATGTAGATGTGCCTACATAAAAAACATTTAGAACCGTCTAGTTTTTTTTTTTTTACTTACTTCAGAATTAAATTAAAAAATATGTGATGGTATCCAAATTTAATGATACCAGTTTTGAATGAGACACAATTTAAATTGAAGCATCAAAATATTTTTAATTGGTTTTTTCGAGTTACTAGATTTTATAATTGTAGGCAGTGCGGTCGATAATTACACGACACATTATAATTTAATTTATTTTGTTAAATAGTTGCCTGCGTGAATGAGTAAACGACGAAGTTCTTACGTAATTATTTAACCAATCTTAATAAGGTAAGTATTTTTTGAATTATTAGTAAGGACAATTAATAATAAGCCAAGGAAATACAATTTCTTTATAACATAAATAAATCGTGGGACTCACCATAGTTGCTATGTTACAATGCCACAGATCACCTAAAAACTAGAGCAAAAGATAACGATTTTTAGATATCCTCACATAGGCTTAGACAAATCAGCCTATAACCTTAAAAGAAACTAGTTCTCAAAGGCTAACCAGTGTATTTCTTTTAGTCGAGTTTTCTCGTATCGTTCCTAGGTCTATGTTCTTTCCTCCACAACGCTGTGTGGAAGGAGACCACGGAGCCAAAGTTTTATATAGATGGGGGTAACAAATCGAAATTCAGTTCGCCACCAACTGCCGCGAAAACTCAACCTTTGGATGCCATTAATTATGTACGTTAACAAACAGTTCGGCAATCATGTTGAACCAATTACGTCGGAAGAAATGTTGGTCAAAAGTGTAGTGTAATACGCCAATGAATACTAAATGTTTGGCTAATAATTTAACCTCCAAAAACATATGACCTATATTTTTAACTCCGTCAATTATTTCATCTAAGTAGTGCCTCAATAATAGACCTCATTACACTTTCTTTTAAGAACCTTGAATCAAAAAAACGTATTAAAATGATTTATTTTGATCACACTTACAGCCTCTTGATATAATTAACCGATAGTTCACAATTACGATCCTGATTCAACTAAAATAATTCAACGATGTATGTCATTTCTAAAGTCCTTGACTCTCTTTTACAGAACAAAAATGTCGGTGCACTTTTTCCTACTATGCACCTTGGTCTCACTCGCTTCTGCCACAGTGAGGCTACAGGAGCTGTACGCGTGGAATGTCCTGGATTGGAACTATCCAGACCAGTTCAGCAGGCAACAGGCTATCCAATCAGGAGCTCTGGTACCAGAGAACGCTCTGCCAGTCGGCATTGAGAGATGGAAGAACAAACTCTTCGTCAGTGTCCCCAGATGGGCTGCAGGTATGTATAAAAAAAACAGGTGACAATATCACATCAATTGACGTAGTCCCAATCAAAGCTCTACGCTTGTACTATGGGTACTAGACAACGATATAAATACTTATATAGAGAAATATATACTTAAATACCTAGAAATCCTTCTCAAGAACAAATATTCGCGCTCATTACACAAATATCTGCCCCTACTGGGATTTAAACCCAGGGCTGCTAGCTTCGTACTTATACCGTACGGTATTAAAGTGCGTATTTAATTAAAGAACGTTGTAAAAGTTATTAAGAATGATTTTTGCTAAGCTGCAGAATATATAACAATTTCTATTGGCCACATAGACTACACTGGTCCAAGTTATTTTGCAAATCATGGCCAACAGCCCATTTCTCGAAAAATTACTGCCCTAATGTAGACTTGTAGAAAATTGTATTGAATGGAGTTTAGGGAGTTTCGAGATATGGGCTCCTGGTGCGATATTTTTGGTTTCAAATCAAATTTATTATTATTAATGTTTCTTTTCTTTTGTTTTAACCGCTTACTGACTATACTGTTGCACCAAACGCTGCTCACTTTAATTGAGGTTTATAGTTATTAGAATATGTTCTCCTCCCGCCGTACAGCCTTTTTGACCCGTCTAACAGTCTAAAAGTTATAGTTTTAATTATATGTTTCTCATGGAAAGGTTTTTTATTAAACTTATTGAAAGTTGATCTGGTTGGTCTACATTTTATTAGGCATATAGCTCACTTAACTTAATTCTTAAGTCACTGACTGCCTGCCTGACTGAATGCCTTCTTATCCTCCTGAAGTTAATAAGTGACGTATCAAAATATTTATTAATACCGCCTCAAATATACCTAAGTATTAACTTATAACAAAAAAGGAACTAAATGAACTTTTCACAAACATCTAACAAAACAACAGAAGATAATGTGTACAATTATCAAAACAAATCAAATTAATAAATTCATTACATTTAGACATTTTCCACAGAAACTTGAGTTTCATAGATTGAAAAGGGCGTGAGCCTAGGTCTGTGGCGTGAGCACAGCTAAGCTGAATATGATCTCACCCGTGGTCAGCCATGGAGGGATTATAAATTATCGTGACAATGACATCAAATCCAAGCAATGTATTTAAATTTGCGGCAACATGCCAAGGGACTTAATACATATAAAATGAAATAGTATAACGTGCCGGATAATAATTCCATACATCGCAACGCCCGACGCCTCGTGCGAGTCGTGCGTCACGTCGCCGGTCCCTCAGCGAGATCCTAGGGAAAGCATTTTTTTAGGAACCCTACATTAAAAAAAATGTTTTATATAAAAATTACTCGGTTTCGGTTTCTTTAAAAACAGCTCCGCCTGGTTGTTCTATTATATCCATTCTTAATATACAAACAGCGAATAGATTAATCTACTTCGGGTTTAAACTTGACTTAAGCCTCTTAGAACATGTGTCGAAAATTCTAATTTGAAGTAAAGTTAATCTATCTGAGAACGGGAAATTAAAGCCGCAAACGCAATGCGAGCGGAGTTCAGCGGAGGCGGCGAGGTGCGGCGCGTTCCCATACTCCATAGTAACAAGTTTCTATCAAAAAAAACCCTATTGACGCCAAATTTAGTTCCTTCGTTCTTTTACTAACCTGTAACCAACCCACTGCTGAGTGAAGGTCCCCTTCAAAAGATGCCATTTCCCTCTGTCTTGAGCCACTGTCATCCACCTCGTCCCTGAGGCCTTGGTGATGTCCACGTTTCTGTGTGCAGTTCGAGGACACCACTCTCCATCTGCTCCACCTGTCAATATTCTAAAATTCATTTGATATAGAGAATTCAAAGAGATAGTTATTGAAGAGATACTTGACATATTTATTAATTTTAATGAATGAAATATTTTTATGTATAGTTTTATAACCAGACCAAACTAACGGGTGCCAATTCGGTGTGTCTATACGGTAAGTGAAGCGAATATCATGTTGCCACCTTTCGACTTCATTATCTGATCAGCTGTTGCATAGACCACTAGTTCATTAGTTCTAAATTTCAGCTCATTACTATATCAGAATATGGTTCAAAATGTACTTACACAGGTCAGACATACCAACGAAGCAAAAAGCGTTATAAAGGTGTGACGTTCACGTCTTTAGTATGGGAATGCGCTACACCGCCTCTGCCTTAGTGCGTTATCTAAATCCGTCAATTTAAAGGCCTGTCCATACCGCGCATACCGGTCCGTAACGCATAATGCGTGGCCGTAACTTTCCATTACTCGATGCCGTTGCGTCTCATTGAGAACGCGTCAAGGCCATATGATCACAAGAAACCATTCACACGGGCGCTTCTGACGCGTACGAAGTTAGTTAAGTTCAAGCTTACGAATTTGACCGCTTTAATTAATTCAAGTGCGACGGCTATCGAAGATAGTTAGATTGGCACACAAACAGCGAAGCGCAGCGTAGAGAGATTTTCCCCTGCTAAAGTAACGTCGACTTTGGAGGTGTTGAATCAAATAAGATAAAATTAACAGCAGAAAAATTAAAATACTCGTAATTAGAGATTTGAAATGGTTGAAAGTCTTTGGATCTAATTATCTTAAGCGTTTCACTTTTCAACTAATATTACCCGGCGAGTTTACGTAGTCCCGGTAAACCCTATTAAACACATTTTATTGCGTACATGCTCAATTAGGCCGTTTTGTACGACATAGAGCTCGACACACCTCTCATCGGACGCTATTCTTATATCACCATGTAATACAATAAATTTGATGTTGATAAATAAACTCCCTAAAATATGTGTTTGTTAAGTAACTGAAAAATAATAAGCCCACACGAATTCGTACAATTAGAGGAGCAGTAGGTTCGGGCACTACCATACTTGTAAGGTAGTGCCCGAACCTCCCGACTGTCCAAGGGTCCCCTACCTCCCCTACAGCATTCCTACTAGTTATTTCATAATTTTTGAGCTCGCAAAGGCACTAGAGCCCCGCTCCAATCAGTCTTGTATTTTCCTCGGTAATACCTAATTTCCTTTGACTAGTTATCGTACTGATTTATTTAACTCGGTCACCGTTACTGTCCAGTAAATAAGAGCTATCATAACGTTGACTATATGGTAACATGGTAAAAGCAATAAGGTTTTACCGATGTAAATACAGCCCCTGATATACCTACACATGTTTAACCACAATCGATGGATATGAAGAAAGGGTAAGTTAGTAAATTAGGTATGACAAAATGAGTCGAGGTCGACGTATAGGTAGTGACTCAAATAATTATTCAACGTTATATTTAGACCTACTTGCTAATAGTTAAGAAATATGGACTCAATCAATCAATGGTGATTGATTATAATGAATAAGTAGTTCACCATAAACCATTATATATTCATATTATGAGGTGTTCTTTTTTTACTTGTGTTTGATCATGGGTATTTGTTGGAACTTCTATTTATATCTAACCGAGATATTTAAATCAAAATGAAACCATGGTGTATTTCAGTTTCAGTTCGCTTCCGATTCGCTATCGCCGCAGTGTGCTACAGGCATCAAATAATTAAAGTTATGAAATACGCAATAGTTCCGTACCACCTCAATTATCATTCGTATCGTAAAAGTTGACTCCTAATCCATCAAATAAATAAATTATGATTAAGATAAGGAAATATATTAACTTAGCAACGTAGAATTATTTTGCAATGATTTACATTCTCGTAGCCTGTTATTGCGACAGAGTTCTATGATGGTATCAAATATACCCTGCAGACGAGTCATTGCATTGTAAGTAAATAATGCCATACACTATGCATATTGGTCACCATTTAATTGCGATTTGTTACTGTAAAACCTGTGAAGTATCTGACTTTAATGTGTACCTAACAAAAATGACTTACTAGAAAACCATTTGCCTTATGTCATCCGTATATAATACGTTTAGAACACTAGTAGCTTCATAAAACTTTCAAGTAGGCACCAGATGTGTCCGCGTTTATTACTGCGAAATTTACGTGAGAATATTATGACGCGAAAAGACGCATGCCGCCGCGCCGGTTGGTCGCATCGAGCGAGCGCCTATATCAATTCCATACATTCCATCGGTTTTCGAAAATCTTCTATCATTCAGCATATGGTCTAGGGCCCTGGTTTCGCAACTGGACGACTTAGTTATGCTACTTTACGTATACCCACGGAGGGCTAATGCACTGCATTCATTTGGGAACAACTTTCAAATTACTTAATGAAGTTTATAAGTCCGACAGTGTATATATATTGCTGTGGCTTTATTCTAATTGGTTTAAACATGGGCTTTATCGATACTCGTTTACTATTAAGTGGCTATATCTACAATATTATAAACAAATACAAGCAAACAGAACAACAAAGTGAAATAGGTAGTGGCTGTATAGGCCTATAGGTTATTGATTATTAGAACAGATGCAAATGTTTCTGTTTTCTATCGGCTCGAATGGAGTTAACATAAGCAACTGACGCGCTGGATCGTTAGCTAACGACAATCTATACATTTTACGGTTTTTAAATACCGCTTATTTAGCGTAAAACTCTAACGTAAGCGATTTTCGAAAACTAAAATTGCAAACGTTTCCTTTTGCAGCAACCCTGCTCTTTTAAAAGTGCAGGGGTTGCAATAATCGGGTAGTATTTATTTATTGCTAAACAACTGAGCAATTCTACAAGAATATTACGGAAGAGACGCGACATTATTTAAAGTGGGTAATCAGTTATTGCACCGCATCGCGTGCAACGAAATGCATATACAGAATCATGCAGCCTCTGCAGTTTGAGTGGCTACACTGATTGCGAGAAGAACTCCAAATGTGTGCGTGTATAAGATTGTACAAGATATGTGACTATACATACTAAATTACATTGACAATGTACGTTATTTTCTAATACACGATCATTGAAATTAAGTTATTAAGTAGACACTAATTTGTGCATACCTCAGGTAACTTGCGGTTTTACTCACATAATTACTGCGTCTTTCAAAATAGACTCAAAATTGCTGCCTATATAGGGATTGCAAACGAATATGGACCTTTACTTACCAGGTGGCCTGAGTGCTCGATTGCTCTCGCCATATCATAACAGTTATGCCGTGATAATTATTTATTTTATACAGGGTGGAATATAATTATGGCCCTGGAGAGAAACTGCCTTAAATCCTCCAGTTATATCATTTTACATAAAGGAAACAATACTTTATTTTAAAAAGAAAAAAACTGCTTACGAAGATTTTTTAAATTAGCTTGTCTCATCCGGGAATCGAACCAGCTATCAGTTCAAAAAAATAACACCCGTTATAATTAATGTTAAATTTCACGACCTTTTTTATTTCTAAGTCCAAATGTTTATTAGATATGTGGAATAAAATAGCAACGGTTCATTTTTTTATTTTTAGCTTGTTCGATTCCCGGGTGAGAGTAACGAATTTTAGAAAATCTAACAAGATTAAATTGGTTCGAAATTTGACCTTTTCTTGAAGCACGGAAACACAATATGTAAAATTTGATCTCGATCGAATGTTTCCATTTCCAACCACTCTTCGTTTTCCTTCACTCTACACGTGTAGCAGCACGTGACTTTCCCAACGACATTCTAATTTGACACGTAGTCTATTCACAGCTCACCCAATCGATATATTTATTATGCAGTGTGGTTAACTGGTCGGAATGACTTCAGTCACATATCTACTAGTCATTACTAGTCATTACTACTAGTCCTACTAGTATTTAATATAAATTTGAAAAACATAGTATACCTGTCCTGTCCAATTTGTGCTTACTTTTCATATTACGGAAATGAATGATGCTTAAATGTGCTTACCGTTTGGAAGATAAGAGCAAAGAGGAGAACATTTAAGCCAATTTGAATCATAGGCCACCTATGATTCTTGAGAAGCCTATGAATTAAATTGGGTGACTGTACGATGTACTCCTTTCTTGATCTAACCTGTGACTGCGTCCTGTGTGTTCCTATATACTCGTAGGCTAGAAACACGCTTTAATACGCTACCATTGTTACTTGTGGCTGGTATTCTAGGTGGTAAAAAACATATTGTTTTTCTTACCATGAGTTACAATTATCGTACCTACTCGCTAGTGAGTCGAATGCTCTGTCTCTCGCACTCTATAAGAAAACTGCGAGGTCTGCCAGTGACAGAACATTCGAAACGCTAGCGAGTACGTTCACTGTAACTAATGGTAAGGGTACTGTTATCGTATTGTCAACGTTTTGATAGCTATTATTTACTTAACAGTAATGGCGGCCACGTTAAAAACAATACTGTAACAGATCACATACGGACAGATGCTCTGTAAAGTAGAGTCGTGGGTATGTAGATGTAAATACGCTATGAATTAATTTTCCGCTACTCTCCCTGTTTGAACCTCTTAGGGGATGAATTTCCATAAATCCCTTATTAGTAACCTATAGGATATTCAAGAAATATTCTCTCTTAATTTCGAGACCAGCGGTTTCGGCTGTGCGATGATCAATCAGTTTCTTCTTTTTAGGGATCCGTAGTCAAACTCGGAACCCCTTTTAGTTTGGCCATGTCCGTCCGTACATACGCAGCCTAAGTTAAAGACTCTTAGTACTAGAAAGCTGTAATTTGGCATGAATATACATATTAGTCACGCCAATTTTAGTTTGTATCCCCTACATGTAATGTGGGGCTGTAATTTTTTCTCGTCTACCCAATACCCCGTAGTGGTGTTGTTGGATAGGTCTTTCATAAATATTGCGGTTTATGAAATATTAAACTTTAAAGCGTTAATTTTTGTTAGAGTCAAGTGTAACTTTTAATATAAAATTGGTTATTACTTGTTGTTTTTATGCTTAGCGGCTTCGGAACCCTACACTGAGCATGTCCGACATGCCCTTGCCCAGTTTTTTATTTATAGATGACCTAAATACGTAGGTGTAAATACTTTATAACATACTCGTAATTATAACCGCCTACAGTTTCGTTATAATTAAAATACATATCGTATCTCTAATAGGTTACTTGAGTACTTTACTCCAGTTCTGTTACAGGTCAGCTTAAACTTACAAGAAATACTCATAGATTTAATCATGTTAATGTGGTTATATTTCTTAACTGTCACATTTACTTAACCAACTTTATCAAAACATTACTTATATTCCCTGTTAGTTTATAGCTAAATACGTTACATTTCGGCTTTCGGAAAATCATTATTATGCATTCATTCACTACGAGTATCAGTTGATTTTATTTTTACGTGTACTGTTTCAATTACTTATAGCTAATAAATATATTTAGCCTGTGTTTCATATTATGGTTCCGTAGGTCTATTTACACTCATGCCTTTATACATTTACTAGCTGTCGCCCGCGACTCTATCCACGTAGAAGTCGTTTATTGCTACTCGCGTTAAAAAGTAAACTGTGTCCTTCCTTGGTTGGGAACAGTTACAAAATATTGATACAAATGTAACATACATAAAAAATAAAACACATTTTTTTAATTCTTCAGGTATTCCGGCAACGTTAAACTACATCCCGCTGGACGCTCCATACGAACCGTCTCCGAAGTTGACGCCGTACCCCAGCTGGGCTGGCAACGCCCTCGGCAACTGTGAGTCGGGCCTCAACACCGTCTACAGAATAAAGGCCGACAAGTGCGATCGTCTCTGGGTGTTGGACGTCGGCACTTATGGATACGGTGAGTACAAAAATCGTTGAAAATTCTACTACACGTCTATTCATAATTATTTAATTAGAGCGTAATACCAATAAACGATTCTTTTTACCTGACATAAAAAGTTTATTAAAACAAAATTTATATCACATAACTTAGCTATACCTACTTAAGAGGGTCGTGAGGCTAAAAATGTCCAGACCAAATGCGGTAACGTTTCTTTCCCCTTCAAACTAGTGCGATTTTTACGATTTATATGTTGTAAATATAACGAAAAACTAGATTTGTACGTTTTCCTATTCCAAAACATAAACGGAAAGATACAAACCTAGGTTTTCATAATAAGTAACTGGAACATTGGTATTCAAAAATCATGTATTAAACGATTGAGCTGAGTGAGCTAGAAGCTTGCAATTTGTATGGAAAAAATTGGACAGCTACCTAGCGTACCTACGCGATCCGATTGCCTCGCATACCTATTAAGCTAAAACTAAAATGCTTATTCTAAAAATCGAGTTCAAAAATTATAACTATTTATTTTTGAAGATGTTTTTTTTAAATTTAATACTTCTTTATTTAGTCATTTTTAGTCAGTTAGTTTTAGATAATTAATTATTTCTTACATGCATAGACTTCGACCAAAGTTTTTAGACCTTTTCCGTTTGACGCCACACCCGTAGCTCATATCAATAAGCCAGGCCATCACACTTACACATTTCGTTGAAACTTGCACAGTTGTAGGTTCCAGTTTTAAGCCTTAAAAATGAATGGTAACAATTGGATTAAAAGTTTCCGATAAATGCTTAGACCAACATACATACAAACATTTTGTATATTTGTTGGGAAGCCGTAATAAATTATCACATGTGAATATATTACAGTTCCAATAACATAGCAAGTTGATAATCTCCTTTTTTTGAGGTCAGTTAACAATAGCCCCTGCTGCATTGTCCCAGAGAATATGCATCTAACCCATAGTTATAAATAGGATTGCTTATGACTAAGTGTAATCATATTTTGAAATGATTTCAGTTATTGGTACGTACCTTTGACCCGTTTTCAATTTAGATTCCAGAAAATACTTAAACAAAATGCCTGAAAGATGAATTGAGCTGCCAAATATCCAGATACCTTAGTTTTCACAACTACCAGTTGTCACATTAGCAAACACTAGGTTATCCTTAGATATTTAATTAAAATTGCATTCTTCTCCGAAACCTTTGAAAGATATGGCGATAAATATGGTTGATGACGTCCTCTATATATCCCCTCTAAGACGAAACGGTGAAGCAATGAATAAGCAAATGACGTCAATATTACAATTGGTATTCTAACTGCTGTGACAAAATAGGAATTATATCTACTGACTATAACCTTGTAAAGATTAACTACATATAATTACAGAAACTTGAAGATTACAATCTTTTCAATGTTACCACGTGTGAGCACTCGTGCGAGGGTATGTCAACAGTTTATGAGTAAAAATTATAAGGACTGACGATTATGGCACTGGAAAACAGACAACATCTTTATTTTCTCACTAATGACGCTTTTTCCCAACCACTTTCGTCAAATCTCTTATGTTTAATTCTTAAACACTATGTATGCTTTCATCCAATTGTTCATGCGATTATTATGCATACACTTGAAATACGAGAGCACTTATAACAATCGGTTTAATCTGAAAGTATTTCAAGACCCATACAATCTAAGTCAAGGTTATATTTTAAATTGTATGTAAATAATTGTTTCTTTTCCAGACCCTAACGTCACCAACCTCTGCCCCTACACCCTGAACGTATACGATCTCAACACTGACAAACGTGTTCGGCGGTACGTGTTTAGATCTGAAGATATTGTGGCCGACACATTTATCGCCAACATCGCTCTCGACGAGGGAGCAACCTGCGACGATACCTTCGCCTACTTCTCCGACGAACTCGGTTACGGCCTCATCGCCTACTCCTGGAAGCAGAACAAGTCTTGGCGATTCCGCCACAGTTTTTTCCGTCCCGATCCTCTTGTAGGAGACTACAACATAGCCGGCCTTAATTTCCAATGGGACGGTGAAGGCATATTTGGCATCAGTGCGTCGCCTGTTGGACCTGATGGATTCAGAACGCTTTATTTCAGTCCTTTAGCAAGTAACACTGAGTTCGCAGTTTCTACACGTATTCTGAGAGATGAATCGAAAGTCAGTGGATCATACAAAGATTTTAGAGTAGTGGGAGTCCGTGGACCCGATAGCCACACAACGTCTAAAGTAATGGACGATTCTGGAATTCAACTGTTTAATTTGATCGATCAAAACGCAATTGGGTGTTGGAGCTCATCTCTACCATTGAAACCGCAGAACGTACAAATTGTTGATAAAGATGACGTGGGGCTTGTGTTTCCAAGTGATATCAAAATTGATGCTGAACGCAACGTGTGGGTAATTTCGGATCGAATGCCAGTGTTCCTGGAAGCCGTATTAGATTACAGCGATATTAACTTCAGAATTTACACGGCACCATTGGACAAGTTGGTGCGAGGCACTGTGTGCATGCCAACACAGGCTTTTAAAACAGCGAAACAGTTGCATAACCCAATCAATTCAGGGTATCCTGGTTATGACCTTATGTACAATCATCAAGCTCAGCCACAATCTCCTTCGTACCAACTGCCGCCAATGCCAATGCATCGAAACCCGCCATACAATTCACATATCAATCAGAATGTAATCCCTAAAGTGACAAGTTATGTCAACTTTCCCAAACAAACATCAGTTCCTTACCGTACGCGTCAGTCTAATAAACCCTGGTGGGAAAAAGGCTATGACGTGTACGAAAGTACCCCAATAATATGAAGTATATCTAAGTATACTTAACTATTATACATATTTATAATGCAGTCTTTATACAGTACATAAATGCTATATAAAATGATAGTAATATGCATCTGTTAAAGAGGAATAGTATATTTGTGTGAATGTGTGAGTGGATGCCGGCGGTTGATTTTACTTGCATGGATTAGGTGCTATAGTAATTCTAATTATGGTATGACTGTGTACGTGCCAATATAATATTATTAATATTTAAGTAATAAAACATCATACGAAAACCTTTTTTTACTACAATTCTCACTATTCCCACACCATAGATAAAGGCAGTTTTATAGGCAGATGACCGAATTTCAAAGATAATGGGCATCGGGTAAATAATAAAATAAAATATTGTTTATTTTTTTTATTTGCCATGTAAGTTTGTATGAACCTTTTTTTTCCGCGGCCACTGATGATTTCTCAATACACATAAATATATAAAATTGAGTGCGTTAAATAATATCGAAGCGGAGATATTAAAAATGGAAGTATTTAGTTTTTGATACCAATAGTACGCCCAGGTATAAATATTTAAACATCTCGGCTCTGACGCACTTAAGCGGTCTACATAATCAAACAAAATATGTTTATTTTAAATAGATCTATCATAATTTACCACCTTGACGAATTGCGGCTCACCGTAAAAAAAATGACTTCTACAAATGACAACACTTTACCAAAACACTTTAAAACTATAGAGTCACTTAAAATAGACTTAAAGCGTGTGAAAAGTATATTAGTCATACAATGTAATGTTCACTTTTGTTCTTTAAAACAAATAGATTCGCAATAATTGTACAGTCGAGTACACTGTCATTAAACAAACGACTGTAAAAGACGCTTGATTACACTTTACTCGGTGGACGTATTATTAACCAGCGAGTTTAAGTTGTCCCGTCGCACAAACAACATTTTAGGGCGTCCATTTGCAATTAGGCAACTATATCACTCGCTCGTATAACTTCGCCTGACCGACCGACCTCAATAAGCCATTTTTAGAGAATATCACCTCAGAAGCAATGTATTTTCATATAACTAAGAGTGTGTAACAAACTCAGAGCCTGCTTGATCAATGTACCTATGGATATAAATCTATGTCCAATTAAAATCAGTAGGCAGATTAAAGTCGTACAAGTGGAGTTTGCGAACGTCGTTCTGAACAATTAAAATTGAATTCCTGAATTAGGTAATTGTGTTACCAAGAAAAGTACAAGATTTTGGTAACAAAACTGACAAGGAAAAAATTTTCGGGGACACATCGGAAATTCCTACTGTTTTTTCTATTGAGAATGATGTCCCCAACAAACGAGCACGTATTTCCCAAAATCTGCGGAAAAAATAAATCGGGTGCTGTTCTTTTAAAACTCCCCACCTAGGTAAAATATGTTCTCTGCAAAATCGAATTCTAAAAGAAACGGTTCAATTTAAAATTCAAATTAAATATTCTAGCGATGAACTGCAGCCATACAAACCCTGCAACGGCTGCAACAGTCTAGAGACGGGGGCACGCGAGGAAGTGCAGTGTATGCGCCATAGACTGTGGTGAAGCACTGCAGCTGCAATGGGCGTCGGTGGCATAACTCCACTGGTCTCATAAACGCCCTAATGGCTGATTTATTATTGTTCCAGCAAAATCATGCCAGTAGAAGTACATTGACGAGTTGGTTTTCACGTTTGAGGCGAGCAATGTACTTCTACTGGCATGCTTTTGCCAACCAATGTAAAGCATTACTCCTAGTAACATTAAGTATAAATTACAATCGTACTACACTCACGAACAAAAATACGGAGTCAGAGTGCGTTTTTCATACTAAAGAGGCTATTTCGAAGCCTTGGTTCCTCGCCAGGGAATGCTTTTAGTGAAATCTGATGCTGAATACCCCGAGCGTCGATACAGGACTTCCAAAGTGCCTAGGATACCCAACTGAATGAATCTGCGTTTAACGCCGGAATAGTGCCTGTTCAGAAAAACATCTAAAATGGCAATAAAATGTAAGGAAATCAAAATATTGACCCTAACTCTCCCGCTGTGGTATAAACTGATTGTGCGATCAGTGAGGTATCTTAAGAACTTTTGAGCTCCTCTATTGAACCTTGAACTATCTACCATTAAACCTCACTCAAAACAACCCCTGGCGAGGAACAAAGGCTTCGAATTAGTCTCGTTTGTATGAAATACGCTGACTTTGACCCGGTATTTTTGCTCCTGAGTATATCAATAAGTATTTATCTTGTAATTAGTACCTATAAAACATAGACGTGACGATCTAGGGTAAACCGTACTGTTAGTGCCCGCGACCAGTGATTACCCACTACATTTTTTAGAGACTGCAATTACAGAAAAAAAAAATGATTATAGAAACATACTTTTATTACTTCTTGTTACACGTATGTGTAGCATTACTTTTTTTTGCGATTGCAGTATCTAAATACACAATACACTGGTCGCGGGCAATAATAGCATGGTTTACCCTATGTATAAAATAAACCCACTATGTACTGCTATGACGATACCTATATTAATTGACCAGAATGGAACGTTTATGTGGAAAGACCCCACCATAGTCATATTAGTCATAGCAGTAATAGGGTAAATGAAATGAAGTCACGTTTTTACAAACAAATAGGTAATAGGTAGATGACAACGTTGTCCGTGATCTTCCTGTCAAATGGTAATAGAGTCTGGCTAATAAGATAAGAATGAACAAATGGCAGCCCTGTTGTGTCATCCCTTTCAAAACAATCTAAGAAAACAGGGACGACACTACAGGGTTGCCATTTTTTCATTCTCATCTTTCATTTGCCAGACTCTATGTAGTAATATGAGGTCGTACAAACCCTTTGAAGATAGTTATTTGTTTTGAATCCCGTCAATATACAACTAATTTGCTACCCAAATGTTATTCATAGCTACTACAGGAACATAGAAAAGAGGTTTCCTTCCTAGGTACAATCACCATCAAATATTCTCTTACATAATAAGGTGCTCTAAAATATTTAATCTCAAGTCTAGTCAGAATTATATTTTTGAGCATATTGTTTGCTCTCTTTTTGCTAGGTCATAGTTACCATAAGAGTACAAACACCGTCTCACATTCATAAATTAGCTGATTATTGCGGTTTTTAAAATTCAATTAAAAAATTACTAGTCCCTTAAGATTTTTTCAGCCTTAGTTATTATATTACATATTACCTACAGGTAAATGTTGCGTCTTAAATAAAGTACGGAGAAATAAATTTCACAGTATAAAATGAAGGATAATTTACTCGATTTGTAACGTGCACGGTACAGTCATGGGCAATGACAGGTATAAGGAAAGACACGTGCTCGAATAATAGTACGAGTTATCGTACAGGTAGGCTGCCGTAATACCAAAGAAGGCGGGTAACTGCAATGGAGTAGTCAATGCATTCTATGCTGAATTGGCAACCATATTAGATTTAAAACGCTCATAATGTTAGTATGCACTTAGCCGCCTTCTTTGGTATTCACGGCTGTAAGTATGTTTATTTCAATAATTGAACTACCAGTTGACTATAACTTTTTTTTGTCTAAAGTTTAAACATTGAACTAGTGCATACTAAAATAATGGCAGTATAGGCATGCTAATATTTATTTAGTATGTGCCTGATACAAGAGACGCCGTCAACAGTTAGAAAGACCTCTAACACAACAAATTAATCAAAGCCCATTTAAGGTTTTATAGAAAATAATATGAGGAACAAAAAATCACATAAAAAAGCATGAATCGCAAAATATACCGCCTAGTCTTGATATCATATCAGTCGCAGGAAACTATCCTATTGGGCAAAAACCTACATAACATTGCCCTGGATATATTTTTACCCTATTATTCATAAACGCGTAATAGCTAGTGTGCTTGAAGTATGATCTGTCCTTATTTGTCGTTATGACATTTGATTTACATTTGATTTTTTGAAAGGGATGAATACTTTAACTAAAATAGGTTTATGGTGCGTTTATTATTATTATTATGATTACTAGTATGTCGAAACTTAGTTCTTCAATTTCAGGGAATTTAGGGATAGGTTTTTGTGTGTAAACAAAACACTTTTTCACTTAAGCTGGACATTCACGGATGCGCCGTTTGTCTCAGCGACAGATGGAGTGTATACAACTGGATGGGCCTAACATTTTCACCACAATCACGGGCGCGCCACGCCATTTAGTTTCCACTTCAACGGTGCGATATCACGGAGCACAAGATTAGAAAATGGCAGCCAGGGAACGCATTCATGACGACGCTATTTGGCTTGGCGCGATGGCGTGGCGTATTCCAAGGTTGAATATAGACATTCACGATAGTTCCATTCGGCCTGCACGTAGGTGCTTCGCGCTGGCTTTCCGTCCATATGGAAATCCAACGGACCGCGCATAGTGCTTTTAAACGCTACAGTTGTAAATTCACAGAACGATTTTGGCGCGACGGAGGTTTATTCGGCTTGTTGGAGCGGTCGTGAATGCCCAGCTTTAAACGTATACTGCCACCAAAGTTAGAAATAGCCACTGTTTAAACAATCTTTAGGATTTTGAGGTGTTATTCACTTACAAACTGCTTATACTGCCGAGTAATCAATCAACGGTTAAGCTACTAAGTTGTCTCTGAGGGGACATCTTAAACTAGTCGGTTGATAATTCTTCTGTTGGAATTTAAGGATGAGTTAACTGTCCTTAAGAGAATGGCATGCCAGATCAGAAAATAAAGAATGGAGACAGCAAACAATTGATAATACCTCTTGTCTACAAAATTCACAAGTAAACAGATCACTGTGTGTCCGCACCGTCATAGTTATTCCAACCCGCTAATGTTAACCATCCGTCAAGTGGTACTTTATGCAATACGAGAGAAAATTACTGAGAACATAGGTAATGTTTAACTCAAACATTCTGATAAGAAAAAACTAGGCAAGTGCGAGTCGGACTTGAGCACAGAGGGTCTTGCTCCTACGTCTTATAAGTATAAAATATTGCTGCTGCTTGATCTCTTCATCTTTTCGAACCCATACGGGATATATCTACGTTCTTTAAAGGAAACAGAAGCCATAATTCCTAATTCTATTTTTGGCCCGGAACCGACAGACCAACTTATCTAACGCAAAGTTTCTGATGGACGTAACAGTTAATCATAGGTGGTAGAGCAATTATTTTATTTTTCCCCTAATTTGGAGATAATTTCATAGTCTACGTATTTATTTGTGATTTTTATCTTACGAATTTCAACCCGAAGAAATTACCCGTTTCAGAGATAATGGATCTTGATAGACAGACTGATAGATGGACAACAAAGTCATCTTACAAGGGTTCCACTTTTCAGTATTCGGTGCAAGACAATAAAAATGATACATATCGTGCTAATGCAATACATTGGCTCTCCGTAACTGCTTCAATTCCTGATACACAAATTTAAAATACTATATTTTTTTATAATCGAATAAATAAAACTCTTATTATCAAAGAATTATCTCGAAGCGTCCTCTACACACCTGTACTCATAGTCTTTTACTTTCATGCTTAATTAATTTAACTTCGTAGTTACAAAAAATATTTACTCCAGCCAGTCGCAAACGGCATACAGCTTGTAAAGGTTGTTTTTTTTTTCAAATGACAAATCTTTCTGTTGAAACATAGAGTTTAACGGAGTCTTATCGCCATGCGCATTATCTTGTGTAGGCGAAGGGTTTACACAATATTATTATTTTCTCATAAAACAATTGACGAACACAGTTGAATAAGGCGCGCAGCGTGCCGCGACAGTAAAGTCACTTCAGTTAGTAGTGTCCTATACTATAAACATTATTATAAGGATGATTGCAGCGGTTAACTTCGCATTGCAAATTGGTTTTTAATAACTCTTCAAGTGGTGTCCGCTATTTATCATAAGTTGTTTATTTGGAACATAACTGAGGAGTACGCGACTGAGGATGAACGTCGATAAGGAAGCGGATTGTAAAGGAGAGAGCGTAGAGAAATATAACCCTTTTGAACATCGAAAGGTAGATAAGCCTAATTCGTAAGTAAATTATTTATTACATTTTTCATAATATTTATACTTTACTATACTCTATTTTACACGCTGAAGGTCACAATTTCTGATCTAAACTATTCAACGTAAGGAGCCATCCGGGTTACAAAACAGAGCCTCTAATTCCACTGCTATTTTTACCCCTATTGCAATTGTATTGCTTATGACTTGGTCGTCTTTACTGCCAAGTTAATATGAGCTATCAATACGAGTACGATGACATAGGGGGTATAGAGCGTAGAAAGAGGCCGTGTTTTTAAACATAATATAGTATTCGTTTAAGTATATATAAAATGGATAGTAATTTATAATTTGTAACTATGTGTACCTATATGATACATAATTAAGAAGGGATTTACTCAATTATAATAGAAGTTCGATTTTAAATATATACCTATACGGTAGAATTGAGAAATTCGTCCTTTTTTGAAGTCGTTTAAAAATTAGGCTATGTTACTTCCTTTTTAGTCAGAAAGACTAATTAATTTACTTAATGTGAATTTAGTCACGAGTCATTACAGTATTTCTTGCTTGTTTTCTATGCGGAAAGAGTAGAGATCAATTTGAAGTTTACTTATAATTTATTTTTTTAATTTTATATTAATGTGTATTAAACGATTTTGTAATAAAATTCTCTTGTTGACACGGGAACTATATTTTTATGTCTCGACAAACTAGTGGAAAGAGTTCTCGCCGGCAGTGTGAACAGCCAGCAATCAACTAGCAATGTATGTGTCTCTCTTATTGACACGGGATCTATATCTTTTGTTCGTTTCTTGAGCGAGAAAATAATCGATAGGTAATCAGTCTAATCACTTCCACGCCAGCTGTGGGATAAGTGCCTAAAGAACCCTGTCCATTTTTGTAGCTTAATAAGTAACTAGGTAAATTACACAAAAGATCCTAGGTACTTAGGGTCGAAGTGTATCCAAAAAGCCCCATACATGAAACATCAGATGTAAATATAGTCGTCTATGTAACTTTAATGAAGTGTCTTCCATTCCGCTGCCGTGACTTTCTCAGCCCTGAAAATTGGTATAGCTATTTGCCAAGGTCAGCAAAGTACCTAATTCCTGCGTTTGTTATAAGACCTATTTCTATGTTCAGAAGCGGAACGTTATTATGTTGTTTATTATAACGACTATATTTAATGAAGGCCAAATCTACGGGAAAAATTACGCTTTTATTTTAATAGGGATCGTAGGTATTTAAATCTAATGTGGTAACGTATAAAAAATAATACTTCTCACAAGGAACATTGCCTGAAAATTTCGGTCACATAATAGAATGATGGATTGTCGAAGACATATCGGAGATGGATTCGATAAACAGATTGATATTTTTTGAGTTAAGATGGAAGGCTATTATTACGCTTTATTTCATAGACAGAAGCGCTTGGAACTTAACCACAGAACTGACCCATGTGCTACTGTCAAGTCCACAAGAGAAAACACTCTAACCGAACAATCGTCCTCGCGCGTGATACCTTTAGGACTTATTCCTCTAATAAGTCCATGGAGATTGTGTATAAATAACTCGACATTGACGAAGTACACTTTAACTAGTGAAAGCAGTTAATTAAGAAAAGAAACAATAATACCACAACTCTGTACTTCTTTGACGAACTAACTTAAAATGATGTAATTTATAAAGTAGTTTAATTTAGTTAATTTATTCTTTGTCACTTTCTGTCAAATTCAAATCACACATTCACAGATAATGCACACTTTAGCTTTTTTGCGTAAATGAATGGGGGTTTAGAGTTTAAATTTATTTAAACTTTTCAGAGATGTAAGATCAACAGCTAACCTGATAAAATCTTCACTGGGTTCAGGGTTGCTCGCTGGACCCCTGGCTTTCTCTAACTCAGGATGGGGAATCGGAATCATTGGCACCATTGTAGTAGGAATTATATGTGGACACTGCATCCACATTCTAGTAAGTACTAATGTTTAGTTTAGAAATGGTAAACTACGGGATGTCCCAGAAGTCAACAATATATTTCAGAGGATTTTTTGTACCAGTCTGAAATAAATGTTTTTTGAAAATGTAATATAATGATATGACTTGACTACATTCTAGGTAAAAACGTCTCGTGGCTGCTGTATTGTTGAAAGGAAACCGTTATTGGGTTACGCAGAGACATGCAAATCTGTGTTTACAAACGGACCTAAGGGTGTAAGACCCTTCGCCAATTTTGCGAGGTAACTTACAAATTGTTCATTTTCAGCCTACCTGTAAGTAGGTACCTACAGGTCTACCCAGCCTTAGGTTGAATTCTGTTTGCACGTCAAAGCAGTAGGGTCGATAAGATTCGAGAGGTCGACTTTAACGTCATTGGCATTTTATAAGACCACAAAGACATATTTAACCAAATGTATGTATGTACATAACTGGTTGTTTGTACGACTGACTA
The DNA here is from genome assembly GCA_923062465.1 of Acleris sparsana. Classification (NCBI taxonomy): domain Eukaryota; kingdom Metazoa; phylum Arthropoda; class Insecta; order Lepidoptera; family Tortricidae; genus Acleris; species Acleris sparsana. The sequence continues at coordinate 7,076,901 of OV281289.1, forward strand.
CGGGAAATTCTTTTTCACAACATGGATGAAGATTTTCTTTTTCTTTTGATGATATAGCTATATCGTTGCCGTCAGCAGTTGGTATCCATAAGACTGATCACTGTCTAGGTTCCCCAATTACTAATATCACATCATCGGAAAAATACGATTTAATACGACATTCATTAAGACCCTTTTTACATTAAAAAGGTTGTTATGTTGAAGCTTTTTCTTTATTTTTTGAGTCCACTACAGTATAACATAGTCTAAAGCCATAACGGGTGAACCATTATTTTTTTGTTTTCCATCGGTGGTACAGTCGTCTACATACATAGTGATGTATCCACTTTTCAACCTTAATTACTGTGCAATAAGGCTACAAAGTGGACACATCCCTTGGTAGTCCACTGTAATTCTTGGCATAGTTTATGAAAATCTGTTTAGCCAATCGAAATTGATCTGCTCTGAACGAATGGAGTGAGGGTATAAGGTTTCTTTTTTGATTTATTCCGCAAAAGAAACCCCCGGGCTATGAAAACTATTTCTATTTTTAGCTGTATTATACTCGGTAACACCATATTGCCTTCAACATGTTATCGTATTGTTTTGAACTCAGCTGCCATTACAGTCAAGTAAAAAGAGCTTTCGTAACGTCGATCACTCAAGTCAAATTTGCCGCCTATAGTCATCTCTAATAAGTTCTAGGTGGATCAAAAACAATTACAATGTTCTCTTGTTTCAAGCAAAATAAAACATTAACTTTTATTTATGTATATTTTTCAGCATATTTACAGAATTCGCGTTAATTTTTACATATGTTGGAGTCTGCTGTATTTACACTGTACTCATCGGTGACTCATTAAAACAGGTAAATACATTCAATACATTTAATAAGTAATTATTTACCACGCTCTGTATTTTTAAGTTCATGTCGGTTATGTTAATTCGTACCGTCAATATATTCACAAACAGTATTTCAAAAGCGCATATCCTATCTCTTTTTAACAGATCAACATGATGTTATGAAAAAGTCTAGTTTTTAATTCTCCGCTTAATAATTATTTTAGGCCAAAAACCTATGAATTAAAAGTCAGCCACATCCAATTTTTTTTAATGTAGCAACTTTAAATGTATTTGCATAGTTAAAATAATCGCTACATAAAAAATATCTCCTGTACGATTTTCAACCATATTGGATGTTGCCGACTTTGCTTCTATGTATACGACTCAATTGTCAAGTACCTATATAGAATTTGAACATACTGCTTTGTACAAAATTAGTACTTAGGTAAATATTAAGAAAAAGTTTAATTTTAATATTTTTTCAACTTTTACCTATCTTATCGTGTAATGCAAGGCGACATTAACCGTTAACTACCTCATTATAATCTTCATGATAAGTAGAAATATGATAAAATAAAGGAACTCATAAGCTAGCCATAAGCTTAGAAACACTCCATTTTATCCCTTAGGATTTTCAACGCAGATGAACATGTCCATCAGGCCGCAGAGCCCTCATACCATCATCTATCTTAGTCTCTAATATTCAACTCGTCATTAGGCGAACCAATTATAAACCTACCATTCTAAATTATCCAGTCAGTGCGCATGAATATAATTTAAGTGCGTGTTTTTCTTTTGGGCACTTGTTTCGTTAACAAAGCAGCTCAACCTTGAAATTCATTGTATACGGTTTTCAGGTGGCCTTCGTTCTCTTTTGTCTACAATTCATAACCTTTATATTACAGCTTTGTGACAGATACCTGACAACAGTTATCTGGCCTGTAGAATACTATTGCCTGGTTATTCTCCTCCCGCTATGCCTGATGTGCCAGATTAAGTACCTGAAGTGGCTGGCAGTTCTCTCAGTCCTGGCAAACATCTTACTCTTCGCAACGTACCTCTTCTGCTTGTACTACATCTTTAATGGAGAGATCTCTTACCAAGACAAAGTTGCAATTGGCCACCCTGCGAGATACCCTGCGTTTTTTTCGTAAGTCACTTACCATCGAAAAATTACTCTTGAATATCCATATACATATCATAATTTTAAAGAAATAAGGCTAAAATCGAATTTCACCACCGAATGAAAACACGATTAGAGTGTTAACAGTACGAACTAACAGTCGATTAACATTGGTTAACATTTAATATCGTTTGGTGGAATTAGTGCTAAATAAATAACACGAAAAATTACCTAGTTCTCAATAACATCTACCCTTGTACGACTACTATGGGTACTAGATATATACTTATACTTAGATATATATACTCAGATGACTAAACAATTAAAAGTATATAGAAATCCTGCAAATCTCGATACGAAAATGTACTGGTTGCTCAAAAAAACCGCGTGAATGATAATATTTCGGAAAAATATCTTTCTATTGACTATGTAATAATAGATCTGTCAACTGCTTTAGGTTAGTTCAGACATCACTTTAAACCGTCTCAAACTAAGGCCTTGACTATTCTACCAAGTACTGTAACTGCTCAAGAAAATAATGTTCCTTTGTCCCGATTGATTGCCACTTATTTCCAACGACTTCGACCGGAATCGAATGGAGTACTTACTTTCAAGATAGCATCAAAGTTTCAACATCCGTCAACCGTACAAGCGTACGACGTTGTCCCTAATTATTATGTATAATTAAGATCATTATATTTTCTAGGACGGTTATTTTCGCAATGGAAGGCATTGGCGTGGTAATGCCGGTAGAGAATGCTATGAAGAAACCAAAGAACTTCCTCGGCTTTCCCAGCGTTCTTGTGGTAGCTATGGGGGTCATAGTGTTCCTTTACACCACTTTGGGTCTCTTCGGATACTTTAGATACGGTGATGTTCTTAGAGGATCCATAACCTTGAATTTACCATTGGATGAGTGGTGAGTCAACTTAACAATATATTATGTTACAGAATCACTCAATCAAGAAGGATGTTTATCTGTTTAGTGGCAGCCACTAACACAACGGTTTCGAATTATATTTATTGAGTTATAAACTTTGCGGTGCTTGTATTTACAGTGAAATGAAGATAAGAAGTCAAAACCCAAGAATCCTACAAATATTATAAATGCGCAAGTTTGTGTGTTAGTTTGTTACTCTTTCACGCTGCAACGGCTGGTCGGATTTACATAAAATATGAAATGGATATAGCTTATCCCCTGGATTAATAGATGGACTACTTTTTATTCCGGATAAATTTTAAGTTTCTGAGGGAATAACGATAATCGAACGCTACGCGGACGACGCGAGATGGTTATAAATTGTACCTACCGCGTTGACAGGAACCAGGATTGACTTCTTTTTTTTAAGTACTATGTAGCATTTTTTGGGTTACCTATGTATGATAAATATGAATGCATATGGTTCTTTGTATCCCCGCAGAGCCTAAACGGATAGGACAATTTCGAAAACTTTATATCTTGATGATTCTCAAAACTAAAACATCGTAATACGCATAATCCGTGTTTAGTTTTTCTCAAAAGGCCTTTACTCGCAGCCTCAATTTGCTAACCGTTTATGATTTAAGCCTTAAATTCTACTCAAACTATTCAACTTATCTACAGTATTTGAGGAGCACAAAAATGTTACTCTATACGAAGACGTATGTGTCGAAGTTGTTTTATATTTCTTAAACGAAACACTCTTTTGATACTTGTTTGTCCTTTTAGCTTCATATTTTTTTATATTTTTATTGTGCCTGTGACAGATTGAATTTTTACATCTCACCGAATGTTGTTCCAACCAATTGACCATTCAACTAAGTTAAAAAAATACGTGTCTATAGTAAATTCGTTTCAAAAAAATTCGTTTTTTTTTCTCATTTTTAAAAACCAATTATATATCATTTTTAAGGGGTTCCGTCTCCAAAAGGGAACCCATCGGGACCCTATTTGCATATATACCTACGCTATCCTACCCTTGATCCGTCCGTCCTAACTTTTACGAGCTGTATTTTTGAACCGTACATAGCGGGTTGATACTTTTGTCGGTACCTACCGCGGATATAATAACAAAAAAAAGTTAAATATATAAAGAGGTTCCCATACAAGCTATTCATTTTCAATCGTATTTTTTGTTGTTGTATTGTTCAAACGGTGAAACATACGAGACTCAAATTTGGTATAATTAAGTATAAACCCTGAAGAAAAACAACACTACTAAAAATAGTTAAGTACGAGTTGAGGGAATGCAATTACCACCGATAAATCCGGTTTGAACCGGATACATTCGGTTTTTACCGGATATTTAAATTCCCTAGAGTTGAGCTCGCGCTGATTGGATTCGAAATCGAAATATATTATGTGGCGGTACGGAGCCCTTGGCGACATCCGACTCACACTTAACCGATTTTTTTTAATATGTAACCTTGATTTCCCTTACAGGCCAGCGATATGTGCCAAGGTGTCCATAGCCCTGTCAATATTCTTTACATTCCCGCTTCAATTCTATGTGGTCATCGACATCTTTACAAAGTACACAGAGTCCCACATCAAGCCGAACTACCGAGTGATCACGCAAGTAGCTGCCAGAGTCATCGGCGTGTGCTGTTGTGGTTAGTTCCAAGTGGTTTAAGTATATTAATCCCTTAGTTTAAAACTTTAAACTCTTATCTACCGTGACTATATTGGTTTATAAATGCACAGAGTCCCACATTAAGCCGAACTACCTAGTGATCACTCAGGTATAGCCAGAGTCATAGGTGTGTGCTGTTGTGGTTAGTTCCAAGTGGTTTAAGTGAATTAATCCCCTAGTTTAAAATGTTATCTACTGCGACTTAATTGGCTTACGCGGTAGATAGAGCCGAGGAGTTTATGACGAAGGGGTTTTGTTTATAGTGTTAGTTTTGCACGTGATTTAGTTTATAATAAGCCGTATTTAAAAACAATGTGACACCATAGAACTAGGCCCAAACTAAGCTCTAGGCTCTACAATTGTTACTAAACCACGATACCAATACTTATTTAGAGAAATATATAAGTACTTAAATACATAGAAAACGTCCATGACTCAAGAACAATTATTCACGCTCATCACACAAATATCTGCCCTTACCGGGATTTGAACCCAGGACCGCTAGCTTCGTACGCACGCTCACTACTAACTAAGTATATAGCACAAGGTCGTAGTCATCAATTTGGAATTTAACTCACGAAAGGATAATTTCTATATGGCATTGTAAAGTTTGTTTGCATTAGGTATTCAATTTGAATATAGTTTTAAAACTAGTACCTAGTATACTCTTATATATTGTTATCAGAATTTATAACCTAAACCTTATATGACCTGATATAACCTGATATACATATGACGACGCGCAGGCCTAGTTGGTAGTGACCCTGCTACGAAGCTAGCGGTCCTGGGTTCAAATCCCGGTAAGGGCATCTGCCCTTACCGGGATGCCATTTGTGGGATGAGCGCGTATATTTGTTCCTGAGTCGTGGATGTTTTCTATGTATTTAAGTATATATTTCTTAATATAAGTATTTGTTGTCTAGTACCCATAGTACGCTTAGAGCTTAGTTTGGGAGTAGGTCAATTGGTCTGACATTGTCCCCTGATATTAATTTATTTATTATTTATATATATACATACTTAATATTATTGTTTTCTTTAAAGTCACTGCTGCAGTAACATGTGTTTAACGTTTTGTTTTCCTCAGTGGGCATCGGCATAGCTCTACCTCTGCTAGAGCAGATCATCAATATTGTCGGGTCTCTCTTCTACTCCATCCTCGGTCTTCTCATCCCCAGCATCATTGAGACGGTCTTCCGGTGGCAGGACCTTGGCAAAGGCAAATGGGTCTTATGGAAAAACGGTCTCATCTTTTTATTTGGACTTACTTGTCTAGTTTCCGGCTGCACGGTTACCATTTTGGATATAGTGGAAATTCAAAACAACAAAAGCGAGTTGTAATATTCAAATTAGGAACAATTACTTTAATTTATTAAATAAATTATTATGTAAACTAACTGTTTTATTGATAACATTTAAGTGTAAGTATCGCCACCTTTTTGTAAAAAGAACCCATTAAAACGGATCTTCGTTTGAATTAAAATACAATTTACACTCAAGTAGGTATAAGGAACAGAATTTATGTAAAAAAACCGGCTAAGTGCAAGTCGGAATCGCGCAATAAGGGTTACGTAGTTACGTACCACCGTATAATACGAGTATTAACAACTTTTTTTAAAAAAAAAATGAAGGGTCTGCACATTCGATTCTAGAGATAGGTTCAGCGATTATTATGGTCATGCAAAAAACGCAGACAAACTGTTTTTTTTTTTAGTAGGAACCCCCTTTGATTATTTTTTTAATAGTGGTACACGGCATTAGAATTAGACACTCGGTGAAATTCTAAACTGTTTACCTATAGGGTTCATGTCATGAGATACTACCAGGTAGCAACCAGGCTGACATAAACTGATAATTAAATAATAATCAATTTTACGGGAATGCAACCAATGACTTTGAGGTGAGTTAATTATTAAATCTTTAATATGTATAACATATTGCTAATAGTCAATCATTAACTAAGTATATTGTTAGATTTATAGATAAAAAAATACACTATAGACACTGTACATTAATAATTAGAATAAATAAAAACTAGTGTAACCTATTATCTACTTAAAACTAGAATTATAAAAAAAAATGTGCACGCAATTACAAAAAGAATACCCCCTCTAATAAATCTGTTCGCGGCATTGTACCCATGATGCTGGCTGCGTTACCTCTCTGAATAGTTAAACCTATCCTTTGGGAGAGGTAAGCGCCAGCTCTGGGATCCCCGGAGACGTCGATAAGCTTGGCAGAACAAAGTCTTTATAAAAAGTTTCATGTCAGCAGACCGAGGTCCCAGAGTCTCCACTGCAAGCGCCGCAAATTCGTAATCATTAATTAGGCCAAAAGTGTCAAAGTCAAAGTCAAAGTCAAAGTTCTTTATTCTTCAATTTAGGCATAATATAATGCACCTATGAATGTCAAAAAGCATTACCACCGGTTCGAAAAATAAAACGTTTGCCCCGAGAAGAACCGGCGTAAGAAACTCGGCAAGGTATATTTTTTTCAGGAAAAAGGTTTACATCATTACATAATAATTATAAATAGTTTACAATATAACAGTATTTTTGCACAGTAGGTGGACCTTTTTTAAGCGTAGGTAAATTTATGCGTAGATTACTCATGCAGGACGGACGACTCACCGCCAAACATCCCTATCCATGATATAATCGTTTACTTTATACGTCGACACAAGTTGCGTCCCACACCAGAGCCCTACCAAGCTTCCACGGCACCATTGTAGCTCCGTCGGGGCGTTTACCATCGTCTCTGATCATACCAGCTGGTTCTAACAATAAGACAGCAGGTACAGAGTAACAGGTTGAGGCGTAAACATCAATTGCGGTGACAATGAATTAATTATATTCTTTACCGTTACTTACAAAATACTAAGCGCGAACTGGCTTCTATTATGGGTTTTATATTTGCTTAAAGTATGGAGGACAATGAGAAACATTTTTACAACATTTTGGGGCTAGATTAGGTAGCAGAGCAGCTACAATGGCGTATTTCTTACGTGTAATTGCAGTTTATTTTAACTTTACATAATCTAACACCACCTGTCCTGAATTAAATTTATTTCCTACCTTGCAATGATATTGATAGTCAAGTAAACTATAGGTAATATTCGAAAAACAATTGACTTGTCACAAGCGCGTGGAGCGAACCCCAAGTGCTTATGTAGTCCACAAGAAAAAAAACTCACCTGGTCTTATTTCCCTAATAAATCAATGGGAGTGTCTATAAATAACTCGACATTGGCAAAATACACATTAAAAGGTGTGAAGTTTTCAATTTAAAAAAAACAATTACCTACAGTAAATTACCATTTCCTGAAACTGGTAACTCAGTTACTGTCGGGCTAGCCATGGTACATTCTACATAACCTAATGAATGTAAAAATCTGTCAAAAAGTGGTTACAAGATATGTAACGACAACTTAACTGCCAAGATGCAGTACCCTAACTAGCGTTTCTAATCGTTTCGTTTTTAAACCAATCGCGTCACTGGTATACCACGTGACATTTCGTATCACATAACCTATCAGTGACGCGATTGCTTTAAAAACGAAAAGAATAGAAACGCCGGTTCGCGTAATGCATCATGGCAAGGGCCTCATTCACATTTCTTTGATTTCTGCAGTCTAAGATATTCGCAAAACCCAACTTATGTTGAGTCACTCGCTGACTGCCAAATATGAAAATTAGAAGGTACCTACTCTTGTAGGGCACTAAGAAAGCATTCTTTAAAATTAACCTTCTAAAGGAACTAAACGGGTGTCTTCTAAGTATATAGGATGAGGAAAATCTTTGATATTCACCGAGTTAGGTTTAGTGAGCATACAAACTGTTTTTTTATTGAACGGGGTTTACTTTGAAACCACTATTTGCATACAAATATAATTTCGTCATGTTTCAGTAGTGCGTCTTTAACTCGTTAATTATTGAAGAAGTTTTCACTGCTGAAAGTGCGTTACTATGTAATTATAAACTTGGCATGTACCTATTGTTTTATCTGAATGTCTTAATGATAAATGGGATTACAGTCATAAAGTTATTCCTCGTACAATGAGAGGTAAGTTTTAAGACTTAGCAGTAATATAAGAGTTGAGAAATAATACTAGTGAAAATGCGTTGTTTAGAGTTAACGACCGCCGCGCAGCGATGTGTCCGTGGTAAGTGTGTATAAGAAAGAGTTATGGTCAAAGCGTCACTATATTTATCTAGAGGATATTAATATGACGATTGGAAAAGCCACAAAGTGATTAAAGTACTGCTAACTGCCACTGCACTTGTACTACATTGATATCTTGATTGTGGTCGACAACACTCGTATGTAATCTATCTTAAGACGGCTCTCAATGCCTGAACATTTATTTATACCGAGAAGAGTAGATAAAGTTGTTGTTATAGACATTGTTCAAAATCATATTATTAAACATGAACGGTGATCAAGCTAAAACTGTGACCGATGATTATAACCCGTTCGAGCACCGTCAAGTGGAGAAGCCAAATTCGTAAGTATTGTTTCCAATTATTATTATCCTTTATGATTTTTTTTCCAATTTAATGCAAATGTCAATTAATCCTCTAGGTATCAGAAATGTTATGTTAGTTTTTAATAATAAAATAACGTAGCACTTGTCTTAATAAAGCATATTTTGCCGCGAATGGCTCAATAAACAGACCCTTAATAAGGCCCCAGTTATATAGTTATGCTCCGTTAAATTCAAATACAGTTTCATGTTTGACACTTCCTAGCGAATTATTTAACAGCAAGTCATTTTTCGTGCAAAAACAAAAGGATATGTATCATATTCTGTAGTACGCAAGATTGAAATTCTATATAAATGTTTGGTCGCTTAATCGCCTCTTACCAGGGTTAAAAGTAATAGGTTCTGAAACTCTTGCGCGACCTCCGCTCCAAGATAAGAATTATTGTGAAGTTACGTGATGTTCAAATATTTTCTTATTTTTCAGAGATCTCCGATCCCTGGCAAACCTTCTGAAGTCTTCACTGGGATCAGGCCTTCTGGCTATGCCCCTGGCCTTCGCTAATGCAGGCTGGGGAGTCGGTATAGTTGGCACCATCGTCATAGCTTTTATTTGCGGCCATTGCGTTCACATATTTGTAAGTGTTAACATTATTCATTGGCTTTTATGTTAATGCCAGACTGTTCAAACAGTGTTGGCAGAACATCTGTTTTGATTAATGCAGCATTATAGTATAGCTTTTCACAAGAACGAAATAGTTAACAGTTGTCTTTAAAATATTTTATTGGCAAGTACAAGGATAATGGTTTAGACGGAAAATTATTGTCTACAAATTGATTATTTATATTAACCTCGACGATTTCGGTCCTGTTGCAACGACTGCAACTGCAGTTGTTTCATTTTTCATGTATATTTACGCAAATTAAGTCCCAGTCCAAAATAATTCCATTGTGTGACCATCACGTTCGTTTAATACCATACATTGCAGAAATAATTAAGTGGTTTATGGTAAGACTTCAAATATTTACCGAGGCCGCGATACTCTATTACTAATCCTTACCGGCTATAAACATTAAATAATTTGTTTATAATAATAAGTGTGAGCTGTTTATGCGTACAAAATAATTTATATTCTTTTGTTATGAGTACGACGAAAAACAATATGTCCGTCGTCATTTTTGAGTTATGACGGCTGAGATTCTGAAACGAATCGTAAAATTTCAAATGTTATATGGTTGGCCCTGTCAATGCAATATTTTCAAGCGTTGTTTTCACGCTTAGTTTCACGCATTTGTAAAATATCTACGAAATCGATTTTTCCCCACTGAAAGTCAGTTTTGTATACTTATACAATACCGATGATAACACAATAGGTATTGTAGTACCATCGAGCTGGTGATGATGGAGACGGGAGGTGTCCAAAGAAAAAGTGATACACAAAAAGAATAACTATACCAGTGAAACTATGAGCCATAAATTGCATGTGATTTGCAAAACACAATCGATACCACGATGATATATTAATTAGTGTAACGGACACACTGATAGTCTCGGTTTACCCTTTTACAATTACAAATTTTATAGTAAACTGTGATGTATTTTACGTTCCTTTTTTTTAGGTTTCTTGCAAATATCGGTTGTAAGGTTTCTTGAAGTACGTAATTAATAAAGATAAAAAGATAAAAGAAATTTATTCAGTAAGTAGGCCGCTCGGGCACTTTTACACGTCAAGATACTACCAGCGGTTCCCATGAGGAGACCACTGCTGAGAAGAAACGCCGCAAGAAACTCAGCAGTCAGTCATTTTTTAAACATATTTCATATTTCATATTACAATGGTACAACTTAATCTAACATTATATAAAGCTACAGGTATTAAATTAAATACATATAATATCAAATAACAGTAGTTCAGCAGGAAAACATGCCTAAAATCTTACGGGAGAGAAAGATAAAACAATATATATATATATATATATATATATATATGTAATCAACTACTTATATATGTGTATATATAAGTAGTAATATTTAATAGGACTATTTTTAGTTAAGTATGTATGTATAGGTAGAAACTTGACGGAATAGTTTGTTCTAGCACAGTGACGGGAATTCACTATTTTTGGCTCTCAGTGCATATACTACACAACCCTACCCCCAGCTCCTTAATAGGGTTGAGCTATCTTTTGCTATCACACTTTCACTCGCAACGGACAGTATATTTGTCACTCATGTTTCATAATTCCGAAATTTTGGAAAGCTGAACCCGTAAAGTTATTTTATGCATATTGATGCTAAAGTATTTTTTGTCACATTTGTAGTTAATTTATTTCATTTCAACAAATACATTTTAGTTCAGGCTGTTGATGTCACATTTTACCCTTAACAATTTTCAATTTCGGAGTTTAATATATATAAGTTTTAGGCTGTACCCATCCTTGGTCTTGTCTTTAGATGATTGTGTGCCGACGCTAATATTGGGTAGCTGTCAAAATAAAATCATACTAATTTAGCTCAGGGCCATAACGCTTCTCACCCCCTAAATCAAGTCCGATTTTATTTTTTTAATATCTTTTAGTTGTTATGAAATATTAGGTTTGTACGTTTCCGTCATTTCTTTGTTTCTTTCCAAGAAAAGACAACGTATAGACCTAGTTTTTCATAATTTCTACAAGATATTCCAAAATCGGACTAGATTTAAGGGGAAAGAAACGTTACTGCATATTGTTAATACAACATTTTCTTTCACAATCCTCTTAAGGCTTTCTCCAGATTTACAGTGTACCGGTCACAACTTAAATTTTATTACGAAATTATTGAATAATTGAAGAAACTAATAGTCTGCGTTCTTCTAATACAATTTGCTGGTGGTAGGACTTTTGCAGGGTCCGTCCGGATCGCTACCACCATCTTATCCATTAACCTACCTCCAAACAGCAGTGTTCGCATTGTTGTGTTCCGGTGTGGGGATAAGACAGCCGGTGTAATGACTAGCATTGAGGTATTCCATCTTAGCCCTCAGGGTTAGCAATGCATTTGCAGTCTTAGGGTTGCAGTCTTGTGAATGCGAATGTCCATGGGTCACAGTTTCCACTTACCATCAGGTGGCCTGTGTGCTCGTTTGCCTTCTCTATGCCATAAAAATAAAAAAATAAAAAAATCATGAACTGATAAGCAAAAATCGGCTGGTGAGCTGTTAGGGTCCAACCCTTAAGTCAAGTCTTGGTCAAGTCTTACACCAACAAACGACCAATGAACAATGTAACGTATTCCCCAGGTTGAAACGTCTAGAGGATGCTGCAAACAGGAACGCAAGCCGCTGCTGAACTATCCTGACACCTGCAGAGCTGCCTTCGCAAACGGGCCCAAAGCTCTTAGACGTTATGCGAAATTCGCCAGGTAAATGATACTAACGGTTGTACATACTGACCTTAAGTCAAAGTATAGCATAGCGGCATCTTTGTCCTCAGGGTTGGCAACATATTTGGAGTCGTAGGATTGCAGTCTTGAGATTGTAGTCTTGAGAATTCAAATATCTCAGAACCATTTACAAAGTGGCCTTCACCATACCAAAAAAAAACATATAAAACTAATTTCTGATGCTTCTTAAATGGGTGCTTTTGCATAATATGACTGTTCGTCTCGGAGAAAATACGCGGGCGCGTGCATCTTCTGTAAGAGAAGTGACACGACCTACGTGCAAAATATTCCGGAATCTTTGAACAATTTTAAATATTTATTATTTCATAAAATTATATGGATGTATTCGTAATCGTAAATACAGTAGGCGCTCGGTAATCCGGCACCGGTAATTTTCCCCCTATGCCGGATGGTTGGAACTGCCGGATTATTGGATTTATATGGGAAATTTATACAAAAAATGTATATTACATTTTTCAACCAGTACGTAAAATGTGTTTCTTTTGTCTCCAGCTTATTTGCTGAGTGCTCGTTACTTTGCACTTACATTGGCGTCTGCTGCATATTTACTGTGTTGATAGCAGATTCAATTAAACAGGTTAGTGATAACTATATATTTAACGATAACGTTCTCGCTATGCATATGTCTTGGGCTACAGTTCTGTTATTTACGTGTATTTGACGAATTTCTTTCCATGGTCAGTCAATCAAATCCCTATTATTATTTTTCAGCTGTTTGATACCTACTTCCCAGTTGCAATACTATCAGTTGAGTACTACTGTTTAATATTACTGGTGCCTTTAAGCATTATGACACAGATAAGGCATTTGAAATGGCTGGCACCCTTTTCATTTTTGGCAAACATTCTGCTGTTCGCAACGTTTGTAATATGCCTGTACTACATATTTAGGGAAGAAATTACCATCACGGATAAACATGTTGTTGGTCGGATTTCAAGATTTCCAGCGTTTTTGTCGTAAGTAATAATTATTTAAATTATAAGAGCCTTTTGTAGGTAATGCTTGTTCAACGCCTACCTAATGGACTATTCTTTGATACGTCAATAGATTCGTCTTGACGGCGCGGGTGTTACTAGGTTCTTCAATCAATCGGGATTTATGTATATTAATGTTTTTAACATACAACGACGACGGTATCAAAACTTCAGTTTTTTCTACTACTACTTTCTAAAGCTGGCTTTTTAATTATTTATATTCTCCGTACACTTAACATTTATAACGTGGTCTGATTGCCTGTTTGTCATTGTTTTGGTGTTGAACAGGTGGACAGGTATCATTGCTTATGATTCCTTTGTTGTAAAGTTGGTTTAGTTTTGGTTGTGGTAGTTGTTTTAGCTTTATTACAAAATGAAGAAAAAATTGATTAGGTATTAGTTGACGAAATATCAAACAGATTCGATGTAGCGCTTTTAAGCCTAATCGGTGCAATTTATATTTCGTCAACTATACTTAGTGCACGACTCGCATATAACCAGTCTTTTTCATTTATCTTACAAAAAATAATAGTGCATTAAATACCTATTTTATTTGCCTTTACTAATTAATACAATCTTTTAGCTTATATAATAACGACGTTATCTGGGCGCCTAAACGTAATAGTTTGCAAACGGATAGCTACTTTATTTGCTGTAACATATTTGAGAGGCACCTTTTATTACGTTTATATTGATATAGTTTTCATGTCGTATAACTATCAACTAACGGTTAAAATTCACAACACTGATTTTTTATAATAATCTAGTGAATTTTTAGTTGCCAACACACAACCTAACCTAAACCCTAAACCGTCATTGACCCTTTCATTTTCATTGCAACCAAAAATCCGTAACACAATTCAATTTTATTTATTTCAATTGATTTATTGCTAAATATAAAACGCTGGTCCTTTTGGAAAACCTTGGGGGAGGCCTAAGTCCAGCAGTCGACATCTTTCGCCAGAAATTATGATAATATTGATAAAACAATAACATAAAAACATTTTACAGTACAGTAATCTTCGCCATGGAAGGCATCGGCGTTGTGATGCCGGTAGAGAATGTGATGAAGAAGCCGCAGCACTTCCTTGGCTGCCCCAGCGTGCTGGTGATAGCTATGACCTTCATCATGATACTCTACACCATACTCGGCTTGTTCGGGTACTTCCGATTTGGCGACACGGTGAGGGGCACCATCACATTGAATTTACCCGTTGATCACTGGTGAGTTGGAGATAATGCTTAGTATTCACTATTCAAAAAAAAGGTAGAAGACGATAACAATCACCTATCTCTGTCCTGTTCACTGTGTGGAACTTGGCAAGTTTTGGACACATAATACGGCCTCATCAAACTCTTGGCACTTTTATTGAAATGATGCCGACTGTTTTGAGTTTTCCAATAATTTGCGTATTGTGATTATCACCAAATTAAGATTCATGACACGTATTAGATTATTTTCACGGATTCTTTGATAAAATTAAAACTCAGTATGCTAAGCAAGGTGAAACGGATGGTGCAGATATTCCAGCCTGACAAAGGGGTCGGTCGAACCTTATAAAATAAAGTCAGTTCGTATGTTTAAGACCAGGCGAAGGTAAACGAATACACTAGGTCACCTGATGGCAAGTAGGATCTGAGACCTATAGATGCAAATCATGCATTTTAAGACTACAATCTCAAGACTAGGTAACTTATAACTGCAAAAGAGTTGCCAAACAAGAGTTGAGGACTTATATGGAATTATCTATGCTATTTTTCGTCGGGTGTCTTATCCTCACAGCGGAACACTACAAAGCGAAAATTGCTGGAAGGATTATATGGTGGTGAGGATCAGGGTAGACTCTCCACTCCGGCCACCGCAAGTGTTGGAATAGACCAAAAAAAAAAACTATAACATGGAATTCGAAAGAATAGCCAGTTTAAGGACACCGATTTCATTAATTTTGTATTTGAACCAAAAGTGTTCCTTATGATCAGCCCAATGAAACCCTGAACCACCGTAGAACTTTGTAACAGTGACGTTATGATTACAGTCGTAAGAATTGTCAAACAAATTGATTTATAATTTGACTGTGACACCGTTCTACGGTGCGTCAGGGTTCCATTGGGCTGATTGTATATACACTCAGGAGCAAAAATACCGGGTCAGAGTGCGTTTTTCATACAAACGAGACTATTTCGAAGCCTTAGTTCCTCACCAGGAAATGCTTTTAGTGAAATCTGATGATGAATACCCCGAGCATCGATACAGGACTTCCAGAGTGCCTAGGATACCCAACTGAATGAATCTGCGGTTAACGCCGGAATTGTGCGTTGAATTGAATGTAAGGAAATCCAAGTGATGACCCAAACTCTCCCGCTGTGGTGTTAACTGATTGTGCTATCAGTTAGGTATCTTGAGAACTTTTGACCTCCTCTATTGAACCTCGCAGTATCCACCATTAAACCTCACTCGAAACAACCCCTGGCGAGGAACCAACCCTTCGAAATAGTCTCGTTTGTATGAAAAACGCATTCTGACCCGGTATTTTTGCTCCTGAGTGTATATTTTTGGTGTAAAAAAGCTGGGGGGTTACCATGACATACTAAAGAACCATGAGGTCATTATGATCTATTGATAGAGTCGGGACGTAGTAATATGTGGCGTCTCAGTTTTTTTACATAAATCTTTGTTTCAGGCCCGCAATATGTGCCAAAGCTTTCATAGCACTGTCAATCTTTTTCACTTACCCACTTCACTACTTTGTGGTGGTTGACATTGTCATGAGGTACCTCATTCCGCACATCAAAGAAAATTACGTAAATGTGACTCAAGTTGGTGTAAGAACCCTCATTGTTTGGTTTTGCGGTAAGTATGATTTAGAGCTGTTCCAAGAATTTTACCAAACAATACAGTAATAAATAGTAGATTTTTATGATAACTTATGGTTATTACGTGGTTGACTATGATACATCATTACTATATTATACTATTGTGTGACTTTTATAGTACTTAGCTTGGTTAATTCTACGTGATTGATAAACTAACCACCATTAAAAACTCTTGTTATAAAATATTATAGCCTTTTAAGTTAAAGGCACATAAACCGAAAACGTTTCTGAGATATAATAAAATACTAATAGGTTAAAAACTGAGAATGAAGGTAACTTGTTTGTGAAGACAACATTACGTACCTACTTATTCGTGCTACCTATACTTGATATTGTATTATACGAATAAGTTTTGTTTGCGATAATGTTTTTTTTTAGGTATTTTTACCAACTCATATCCAACTCATATTATGTAGACAAACCATAATAATAGACATTACTCTCTCATTTCAGGAGCCATTGCGATCGCACTGCCAATGTTAGAGCAGATCATCAACATAGTGGGCGCTCTTTTTTACTCCATCCTGGGTCTCATCATCCCAGGGATTGTGGACACCATCTTCCGGTGGCCGAACCTCGGCAAATACAACTGGATACTTTGGAAGAACTTCCTGATAGTACTGTTTGGACTCATCTGCCTAGTTTCAGGCTGTGCTGTAACCATAAGTGACATTATTGAAAATTTGCGTACACAATCTACTGCATGAACGTGCAATCTGGTTTCGGGCTCCAAACTGATACTTTCTGCATGGAATTCGGTGCTCTGGGACTCATCCATGGCATTAGTTCAGAAAGAGTTAGAAAAGTCCTGTTGCCAAACCGCCTTCGCTTAAGGAATTCCGCTTGGGTTAAGATGGAAAACGTCAGTGATTTCTATGACCGATGTCCTACTCAGTTTTTCAGACATAGCAATATTTTTTATATTTACATGATGAATATTTTATTTATTATTCAACTCCAAAATACCTTTTCCCCGGACTAAAATAACGTAGGTAATTCGGTAATTTTTTGGTCTAAATAATTAATTGGAAAAAAATATGTCAGTTAACCGTTACTTCGTGCGTCCCCTCGAATAAGAATAATATTAAAACTAAGCGACATACCTAGAACAAAAATGTTACATGCATCAAACGCAATCGCGAGAAAAGCATAAAGCAAGACAACTAGCACACCATTATCGATCAAACAGCATTATTGCTACTGGCATCTATTCAACACTGAACATAAATTTAGTATCTAGGATTATTCGTGTTTGGCATAAATTGTTGCATATATACCACTGTGCTGAGTGCCAATAGCAATAATGGGTAAAGCACTAGATTAACAAAACTCTGAAAGTCTTTACAAACAAAATAGAAAACAATGGCTTATTCACGATAGTTAGTTTTGATTCCTTAGTAGTTATTAAGGAAGGTTTTTACAACCGTTAATAGCCGTTGTTTCTTTTTTCGAATCATTCGATATTTCTATGTTAGACGCTAATACTGGATAAGAATTGAAAAAAAAAACCATTTATAAATAGAAATCCTAAATGATTGCTATTGACATCTTGTCCTAAGCTTCTTCTTCTTGGATGAATGTTTTTCCTTTGCCTTTCCCTTCCTAAAACCCTCAAAATAATATATTTTTATAATTTTAGTTAATAACACGGTGTTAAAAACGCTATTTCTAGATGTCCTAACCAAGATCCTATCGTTTTTGGAAGTGATAAATCTTTACAAGATACCCGGATCGTTAGGGGAGAAGCTTATGTAGAAGTATGAGTGGATACTCGGAAAACCACCAATATTTTAAGCATCTCTGTGACCTTTAAATTTAATTATATGCGCCAGTACTGCTTTTCTGCGCGCACTTGGGACCACACCACACCACTTCAACTTCCAGGAGAAACACCTTATAGAGTAGACCTTGTTATCTGATATTCGGTTGAGTTTATTACCTCTATCCGTCCCAGACAAAAAGGCGTTATTGATGGACTACAGTGGACTAAGTGATCCTACAAGGATTATATTTTTCGCGTTTAGGTGCAGAACCTTAAAAATAAGCAAACTGTTTATTAATTACATCATTTACTCATCCAGTCTTAGTCGTAAGCAATCGGATAACAGCGTTGACATCCTAAAACATTTGTACCTCTGCATTTCTGCAACTGCTTATTCAAAAAACGAACTAACGCCCATTAAGAGTTCAATCAAATTTCATTCAATTGTACATGCATTTACTGTAGAATGTTTCACACAATTCGTTTCATTAAAGCGGTATGATAGCGCTTATTTAAAGTTGGCGTCTCTCCAACAGTTTTCCCGGTGCCCAGCCAATTTTCTCTGACTCGTCACAGCACGTGTTCAGTCTCGATTGTGAATGTGGCGCGTAATAGTCCCCTTTTCAAAGTTCAATGGCAAGCTGAATTGTGTCGCGACTTCTATTAGTCGTTGATTTTTTTAAAGATCCTTTTTTATTGAACCATTTAGAACTGGGTATCATTCGAAGGTAGAATAAAATCAAGAAAAATATGAAGTAATTGTTTTTTCCTATAAATATAATTGATAATGCTTCGTTGCCAACTGTTTTTCTAATTAAAAAAAACCGGTAAAGTGCGACTCGTATTTGTATGGAATATTAGAAACCGAAAATAATCCTGCTGAAAGCAGCTTCTAAAGAGAAGCCCCATGACACAGGATATATCTGTTTGTTTGTGTGTTGATTGTTGAGGTTATAGAGCCGCCACCTCACCAAACTTTACTAAGTTGACCTACCTGACACCTTTTATAATATTTCTAAAAAGAACATGAGTTTTAGGGCTAATTTGTAAAGTACTTAAGTGAAATTATTTACGAAACTGAACCCTTTAAAATAAAATATCTATCAGTTGTATGTCCAACGTACCCAATTACGATGCTGAGTGAGACACTCGCGTCCACCGCGACAAATCAATTCCGATTACAAGATCACAAATCATAACTCACAAACTAACATCACAAATTATACTACAGCTATAGACACTGTACGAAAAGGCTCGTCACTTTTCGACTCCATTTCAATGCTGATAAGCTCCAAATATGATATTTTGGAGGTTTGAGTTCCTGTGTTCTATAATGTAAACGTATGGTTTTGTAAACAGCAAGATTAGTATGAGATTTTCAGGAGAGGGAGATTTTTAGATTATATCGCATGTAAAAAATAAATGGTAGTCAATTGAAGATGCATATTAAACTTTTTCAACAGCCAAGTGAAGTGAAGCGATATAATCATTAACCAACACTTGTGTTATCTTATCTTACAGATATGCCCTTTCGCACTACACTTCGGCTTTAGGATCTTTTCTGCAATTACCCTCTTACAAACTCAGCTGTTCGAATGTCCAGGTTCTTCAATGCAACTCATAGGTACATGGTGACCGCGAGGGTTTGAACTTGATACCTTACGATCACGAGTCGACCCCATAAGCCAATAGCCCACCGACGCTCAACACATGTGTTACCTACGCTTAAGCAAATGTAGTTGAAAATCCCTAACAATATGCGACAAACAATCATTGTTTCACGTTAATTAATAGTTACCTACTATTGAGACAAATAGAAAACTTTGAAAGACCACTACAGCATTCTCAATACCTTTGGCGAAAAGCGAGTAGTTAAGACTGCGCCGAGCGTCCAATGGCGCCCTATTACTAATATTGTGTTTTCTAATGAACTAAAGTATTGTCTTGAAATCGAAGGATGTATTTTTGTTGTACAAATGAATACACAGCCAATAAGACAAAGTTTAATAATCTTTAACCTTCGCGTAGTCAACTTAACGGAAAACGGTTTTTTTCGGCGACTTTTTTCGTTTAGTTATTCGTTCATAGTTCAATGGTTATTAAGTTAAGTTATATACCCTATAAATTGAGTATCGAGTTATTGTAGCGTTCACGTAGTAAAAGTAACTGTTTTATAAAACATCAATGTAGTTAGCTCTCATTGGAGCCACATAGCAATATAGTTAATAGGCAGACGAACACGAGACACGATAGCATTGATTGACGAAATGTATATAGGGTAATTATATTAATGAAAATCAATGTTAATGACCAACTTTATGGTGAAGCTAACAATTTCCATACAAAATGCGATAATGGTTCCCTTCCCTTAAACCTTCTGCGATCTTCTACGTTTTAAACAAGAAACAAATGAAAAAATAAAAAACGGAGACGTACAAACCTAGTTTATCATAAGAAATACAACATAGGTTTTCGAAAATCGTGGAAAACTAACTTGATGTAGCGCGTGAGAAACGTTATCGCCTGGAGCTAGATAAAGACCGCCTTACTAAAGCTATAAAACGGGACTTAATCGCGTAATATTATATTAAACATTTACCGTTTACGTTTCGCCTGTCTTACCTACATCAGCCGTGGTCACAAGATGACTGTAGTGGTGGGTGTTCGTCTGCTTGCCGAATGAGTTTTTCGACCTACCGCACTTGGTTTTTTTTTTCTTTATCGGAATATCCTCATACCGCACACAACACTCACAAAATCCGACGATTTATCTGAAGATATACTTCCTCGATTACATATACCGATGGCTGGATTCCACGTAGTTGATAGCCTATACCCATCCTCTCTATTGCAATTTCTATGCCTTTTGATTGCAACGGCTTCGCGCACCACTCTCTCATAAAAAATGGCATTCAGTTGAGAGTACTTTAGAACTATGCAATTCGATCCAGTGGTTTAGTCCTGACTCCAGTAACTGTTCGGCGATGGTGGATTTATTCACCTGGCAGATTTTAACAGTATCGATGTGTTCCTTGACCCTTTCCGCAATGGTCCGCTTCGTTTGTCCAATATAGGAACTACCACACCTGCAATCTATCTTGTAAACGCCAGGTGTTTTGAAAGGCACCAAATTCTTTGGCTTTCTCACATGCCTCGCTACCTTGGATTTCGGAGTATATACAGTCTTCATGGAGTACTTGCCTAACACTCCCGTTTTATAGCTTTAGTATTAGTAAAAATCGTGTTAGTTTAAAGCAAAGACCGCCAAAGTTTTCATTGCAGTTTCAAACTGTTCTATTGTACCTACTTGCTTCATTATTATCTTAAAAAACTATCCAAATTAATCAATTAAATTGTAAGTATTCTGTCATACCTACCTCGCTTGCGACGCATCAGGCTGACATGCATCAAAAAGCGGACGGAAGATTTTATTATAAGTACTTTTTATCCAATAAATCTATACAATGTATGTATTTATTTATGGGCAATGGTGAGGAAATGTTTTGCGTGTAATACTGGATCAGTCTTATTTGGCACCTTGTGTTTATTATCTGGCCAAGGTCACGGGAAGAGCCTAATCGGTGAGCATGAGTGGATAAAATAAGACATCGTGAATATTGTTATCTAATTTCGTACATTAATACACGTCATACGATACAAAATAATGAATGTTTAAATCGAGGAGCGCCAAAAAAATTCAAATGCAGTGACGCTCGGCTTTTTCTTGAACGTGTCCGAACACACTCCGTGTGTCTATTTTAACACTAAAATTAAATAAATTGTGTTTTTTTTCAGGATTATTATTCTTTGGAAAAGAGAGAGATCTGAAACTGTATTAAGGCCCGAAAAATAATAATATGCAACTGTTGGCGTACCGTCAAATTCAAATGTCACAATGACAGATAAGGACGAAACATTGTATAGCTGTAACACCGTTATTCAACGTTTATTAGTAAGCTTTAGACATGCCTTAATAATTTGTGTTAGTAAGGGGCCAAGTGTCTAATTTTATCTGTTTGTGCAAAATAAAAAGAATTAGATTCCACTACGAACGGCCCTCGCTTCGTTTCGGTTTATGTCAGTTTTTTGTACCACACTTACATAAACCAGAACTTATTATGCATAAAAGCCTTTTGTGTAAAAAATATCTAACTGTCGGTTAAACAGAATCGAAATCCATTGCGTGGTTCAGCGAATATACAGACAGACAGACAGATACGGAAAGCGACTTAGTTTTATACTATTTAAAGAAAGAAGATAAAGATGTTCCTGATTGGTAGTTGTTTCTAGATTCAGCGTTTCGGTTAGGCAGAAATCTAATAATACACGCAAATGCAGTCTACGTGTTTACAACTACGTCAGACTGCAGATTTAATAAGTAAGTAATCTCTATTTGCCAAGATACCTACTAGGATATCGGAGCAACATTCTGGTATAAAAAACCGGCCAAGTGCGAGTCGGACTCGCGCACGTAGGGTTCCGTACAACTATACATCTAAATAAATGTTTTTCTTAATTCTTTATTATATTTGAGTTGATTGAATGAAAGGTAAAATGCGGTTTACGATTTATAACGTATTAAAAAAAAACTAATTATTAGATCTCGTTCAAACCAATTTTCGGTGGAAGTTTGCATGGTAATGTACATCATATATTATTTTTACATTTATCATTCCCTTATTTTAGAAGTTACGGGGGGGGGGACACACATTTTTCCACTTTGGAAGCGTCTCTCGCGCAAACTATTCAGTTTAGAAAAAAATTATAATAGAAACCTCAATATCATTTTTGAATACCTATCCATAGATACCCCACACGTATGAGTTTGATGAAAAAAAAATTTTTGAGTTTCAGTTCTAAGTATGGGGAACCCCAAAAATTTATTGTTTTTTTTCTATTTTTGTATGAAAATCTTAATGCGGTTCACCGAATACATCTACTTACCAAGTTTCCACAGTATAGCTCTTATAGTTACGGAATAAAGTGGCTGTGACATACGGACGGACAGACGGACAGACATGACGAATCTATAAGGGTTCCGTTTTTTGCCATTTGGCTACGGAACCCTAAAAAGGACCGCCTGTGGAACCTACCTTTTACACCTAACTAAAAATATAAAAAAACCTTTATGTGGAATGCTTTTTTTGACTCTGAAGGCAAACGAGTGACTAAACAGCAGTACCATCGGGTGGCATGTATAGCCTTTCATACATACAAACATACATACATACCTTCACGCCTGTAATCCCAGAATGGAGTAGGCAGAGCTACAGAATTACCTACATCTTTAAAAACTTGTTGATAATTCAGTAACCACATTTTGCACAATTAGGCTAAGATTTTTACCAGCGTATTAGTGACAGGTTCAAGCCCATCGCCTAAAAGTGGTACAAGCCTATATTCCTTTAGTCACCTCTTAAGACATCCACGGGAAGTCATGGAGTGGCTATTCTAACCCGGCAACCATTCCGGGGCTATTCAATAGCATAAAAAAAGATTAAAGACTTCAAATGCGTTGTTAACCTTGAGGGCTATGATTGAGTCATATGGAATGCCAATTTCACCGGTTGTGGAACACGACAATGCGAACACGCTACAAGGTGGTGAGTTAAAGGATATGATGGTAAACGGTGGACGATGGACTAATCTATCTTTTTTTTTGGTCTTGTACTATCTTTGCAACTCACGTAGCACAGAATGAAAAGTAGGTATGAGTGGCGCCCCCATTTGAGTTTTTTTATTCTTCTGCAGGGTCTCTCTTCTTCTAGGAAAAACCATAATTACCTTTGTTATGTAATCGTATTGTTATTAACTCTGCCGCCTTTACTGTAAATTCAATAAGAGCTGTCGTAACGTTGACCATACGATAACAAGTCAAGTATTTATTGGTTTTACTCAGTGAAATCCCCCCTATCCGTGCCCTATCCTATTTAAATTCAAAGTCAAAGTCAAAGTTATTTAATCTTTAATTTAGGCATAATGCACCTACGAAGTCAACTTACGACAAATGCTTACAACTACTGTTTCCACGTGTTTTACACATATTACTTATCTGTGCAATAAAGATTAATAATTTGATAACTAGAATGAGAACACTGTTCGTTTCTCCTACGATACTAACACTTAAGATATGCATGTCTACATTAGGCCAGTCTCTCAGACACAGAGAACATGAGCCAAATGCGCATCTTCATTTATTTCACTCATTATTACCTAGCAAATATGTAATATTGCAAAGTAGCGTTTCAGTCACACGAGCGTTACGGCAGCCGTCGGTCTAGAACGTTACTCATACATTGTAATTATTTAAGTGAAACTATGAGATGAGAAAATGAGTGAAAGAACTAAGACTTGGATTTCGGAACTGGTTGAGCGTAGTTACAGAACACTGTAAGTTATTTAATGTTAACTGGAAACAAATTCTCACCATTGCTCTCAAAAAGTTCCTTCGGAAATTAAACGATTAAAATATGTCTCTAAATAAAACTATGTAGGTAGCCAACTGCAACGTTAAAGGCGTCAAGCCGTAAACGGACCAAAACTCGACAAACTATCAAGATTTTCAGAGTACCTAATAATTAGTGAGATGTTTGAGGTAGAAATTCACTTTGATAATTCAGTCATCCATCATAGGAAGACCGTTCCTTCAATGTAGCAGAGAACCTTTCCAAGTCCTGAACTCTTAATTATACAGTGATTGAACAACCATTATGAATGACAATATATGGCACCATCACTAAACAGTTCGTACTTTTATCTCCGATTTTTTACGTACTCGTACCTGCTCGTTTAGCCGTAATGGATTTATAGTGTTTACAGTCCACGAAGGCGGCTTGACCGTCGGGAATGAAAAGCGTGTTATAACACGGAAAGACCAGGTCTAGTCATCTTAGTAACTTTTTGAGTTATAGCAATTTGAAAGTCCATGATACATGTACAATCTCGTACACGTGATTTTCGTGTTCAGGTTAATTTAAATAGTTATATTATGATTTATATAATTTAAAACAGAGTGGTAAGTTAAATTAAGTTTAAGGTCTACATCTCTCATTGAAATCTCATTTAGTAAGAAAGTGACTTATCGATCCGTAGGAATAAGGTTTAATTTTGAACTTCACTTCGTTTGTAAAGGGGTGGTAAGAAATTGAGATTAAATAAAATCTTTTTATGTGTAGGCCCTGCGGGCACTGACATGTGTCTGAGTCTACCAGTGCGTTCCTAGGAAAAAACTACTGTTGAGAAGAAGTGCCGACAGAAATTAGTTTTTTTTTTCTTTGCCCCTCGGTGACTTGAACAGCTACTACGCCAGTGTCAAGTATATATAAGTATAAATCAATATAGCAATAAAACACAATCCAATCTTCACTAGGAAGATTGGTGGCAACGTTGTACGGTGATATGTAGGACAGAGGCCAAGATAGTTTTAACCTCTATACCACTGCGAGTCCACTTGAAACGAGAAGTAAGATGCCGGGATACACGAAATAAGTCCAAGTCTTCTATCACTGTGCAACACAAAGGCATTAAAAGTACAAATCACTAACAAAAAAGAACTTTGAACACCTAAATACACAAAAATAAAAACTAAAACAAATTACACATCCGCCATATTTTGACGTTGCTAATGGCCCCCCCATAGGCAGTTCTTTTTTCAAATAAATCTCTTTTTTTTGTAATTCATCATTCATTTGACGTGCATTGCGGAAATTATATGAACTGTCATTTCTATTGCAATTCAACACAGATAAAAAAGTATTAGCGGTGAGCCGGCGACCCCATTAGAGGTTTTGTATTTTTCTGGCCAGGCTTTAAACATAAGGGACGCATTGGTTCTACCTGTACACTGTGGTCCTAGTGAAAAAGGGTATAAGTCTTCTGAAGACCAAGTGAAAGAGGATTTAAGTTCTAGTATACTCTGTTATATACCTACTTATATACTCTTTTTTATTACGAGTTAAGTCGACTTGTACCCTTTTTCACAAGGACCCCATTTACTTGGCGCGTCATCGGCCAGCGAATGGTCGAAGAATCCTTTACTAACCTCGCAAACCTCCATTCTAACCTCGGTAATAGCATTATAAGAGCCTCCATTATGTGACGCGAGAATTCAGTTCACAAAAAAAATAAATTATCTCATAACATAACATTGACTGTACTTGTATTTTGAATACTTTTTGAAATAATTAAATTTCAATTCCGTTAAGATTTTTATTTACAATTCTGCAGGCGTGGGAGTCAACGCGCCAATAATTGTGCCTAAGGTATATGACTGAGCTATGTTGCACGTTATACGCGAGTATACGTACGCTGATCATTTGACGGAACGTACTGCGCCAAACATGTCGGTTGCGCAGCGGTTTAAGTATATAGCGTAAAAAAAATACATACATAATATATGTTTTGTATACAGTGTGTGTGACCCTTAATAATGGCGAACAGTTACAATATGAAAGATTTCAGCTCCACGTGAGTAATTTTAAATTAAATAACCACATTTCTGTATGTATACGTGTTTAGATATTCTACATATTTTAAACCTGTTTAAAGTTTAGGGCCTTGATAGTAACTATGTTGCAAACGAATGAGATACAAGCTAGTATATTTAACCGTAAATGTAATTCTATTTTTTAGAAAATATTTCTGTAAAGGTATAAAATAAAATTACCGTAAATACTTATTACACTTCGCTTTTTTATATGTTAAAAAATCGTAAATCGTTCTACGCAAGACTAATGTATTGTTTTATTTAGCACCTAAGTAAATGATGGCATAGAATTCTGTGTACCTACTTAATTTTACTGGTCTTAATGGCATTTCACATAAAAAAATACGGCAGTAACTTTCTTAATTTTTATGGGTACATTAAAACGACGTATCAACTCAATGATTTGATTGAATTTCAAAGTACGTATTAAATTGAATGTTAACGAAGTCAGTTAAAATTAATTGCATCTTATTGGATAAAGCATTTGTTTGTTTAGCTTGTAGATACAAAGATAGCACATGCACAGAAATGAAATGATTTTGTTTTATTTCGATTTTTCTGCTGTGAAATTTAAAATAAAAGTTTTTTTTTGCGATCCTCTATAGCACCTACGACTTTTCCAAAGTAATTTGATATCAATTACAAAATAGGGTTTTAGACGAGTAAAATGTTATATATATAACATTTCTCGTGTTTAGGATTCTGTACCTATAGTCAACAAGGCACTCCAACTGTTTTGTCATGTCTGTCTGTCCGTCTGCGGCTTAACTCAGAGAGTCTTAATGTCAAAAAGCTGTAATTTGGCATCGTTTATCACGTCGACAAAGTTGTAAAATAAAATCTATAAATATTTTGTTTGGGTAGTTACTTCCACAATACACGTAAAACGTAAATGATTTGTCACTGGATAGCATTTAAAAAAAAGTCCGGCAATGTAAAGATGATTTTTCCATTCAGGGATCCGTTCAGGGAATATTAAGCTTCGAAGTGGTCTTTTTGTTAGACTCAAGTGTCTACCAGCTAAACCATTGTTTTTGGATATGTGAAAAATAACGACATCTAGTAGTCTATATAATAAAATTAAAAGGAAAACCATGACAGTGAAGTAGGCTTTACCCGTTAACGGGTATATTCGATCGAGTTATCAACGGCGCGGGGCCCAATTATTGGCCGGTTTTTACTATTTAGTATGAAACCATACCACTGTGCAATGTTATATTATGCAAAGCATTTTTTTTTAATTTAACTCCGTTTATTAACGGTTTATATCGACATGCCCTGAATACCGCATAACAAAACTATTCGCAGCTCGCGTGGGCGGAGTCTGCCTGAAAGGGCCGGGCGCCAGGATTGCACAACTCCTGGGGGTTATTATGACATGGCTATGCAGTTCATTTTACGGCGAGCGTAAAGGACAGAGCTATAGCAGTTATATAGCTCTGTTCTTTTCTCTGAACTGCATAGCTATGTCATAATAACCCCCTGTATTTTCACGCTTGTCGCCTAGCGTTCGCGCCGAGTTTAAAAACAAACGAAAGGAACCGTGACTCATTTGTTTTCGTATAAACGACATCTCGTTTCGAATAACAAAATAAATGAAGAAAATTTGGCATTTTAGAGAGTTTTTTTAAGGGCTGACAAACATTTAGCTCCTTAATTACCTGCAATTGGGACGCTGAGGTAATAGTACATTGTGCATCAAGGGTAGTATGAAGGGAATTACTAACGAGAGTGTTAGAAGCCCGACGCCGAAGGCGGAGGGCTTTTCATGACTCGAGTTAGTAATCCCCTTACTGCCTGTGATACACACAATGGTTTTCATCACATTTGCGAGGAAAAAAACAAAGAGAAAACACTTTAACTCTGCAAAATATAAAGAAATAACTTTTGACGGACGGGAACGTAAATGGAAACGATATTTTTTTGTGACCACAGATACTGTGTTTAGTTTCGACCTGGATTCGAGCCAGATTTAGCCAATTTGATAAAAATGTATAATTACTAAAATTAATGATAAATGTTGATATAAACTTGAAATAGGTATAAAAATAATGAAGTTTAATGAAGCATATAGGTTTTGTGTAATGTAAGTTAGTCTATAGCTAATTTTTAAAGATGAAATTAGAAACCGATTTAATTTTTGGCTGAAAATTAAACCTCCTTAGTCAGAAATTATGTACGAAAGAGTTGCAAATTTTAAAAAGAAAGTCATTACTCCCTAGGGATGACAAACTCGCCATAATTCCCGCGGGAACAATTTAGGCCATTGTCCTTCTGTATACAGGCATGGAATAACACCATTTACGAGCAAGTGTGATGAAAAATATTTTTTTTGATAAAGCATATATACTTCTGTATTAAAAATATTTTGAAAAACAGCAAATACAAACATGATAATTACCAACCCTTATATTCATGAACGTAGTAGCAAAAGGGTGCTTAAAGTATACTTTGTCTATCTGTCATCCATCATGAGTAGGAATATATTTGAATTTAAGTTTTAACGTGTGTTTATGATAATGTATTATTATATTAATTACTAATAGCCGTCGTACATTTTGAAAGTTATTATTTTCTAATAGACTTAAAACCATTAATTTAAAACGCACAATGAACCTAACCATTCATTCCTTCTTCATAATTTGAGAACATTAAGATGTGGATATCTTGTTAGCTAGTCACAAACATAAAATTTATGTACAGTGAACCAGTATTTTTTTATTATTAGCCTTTGGTTTAACTAATAAACGTTTAAAAAATGATTTTGAAATGTGATGTTGAAAATTTAAAAATCAAATTAATATTCAGTAATTCTTTCATTGCGGAGAACGGTACCAAATGAGGAAGCAGTGGGAACTTGCAAGCACCCTCTCGTGTCTACATACAGCTTACCGGTGATTTTACTGACAAACCATAATAATTATTACGAAAATAACTTTTATAGGGACATTATTGGGGTTGATAAGAATTAAATTTTGTATGAATTCCTTTATAACAAAATGTTCAAGTTGGATTTAACATGCGATATGCATAGGGGCTGTACCCTTCTACGTCCTTTTACGTTACGTGCTATGAAAGTTAGTAAAACTCTAGTTACGTTGATAACCTCCACGCTATCAAGTTTTTCCTTGTTTGCGTTCGCGTTATTTTTTTTATCAACCGCAATACGTGTCTCACGTTCTTAATACAGCTGCCGAGAATTATAAACTTCTTTGTTAAGTACAGCTTACGTGAGATAAAATAAATACCTCTGAGATTACTTATTAGATACGTATTCAGGCAATTGTGCTATTTAAAGATTACTACAATGGAGAATGATGAGAGATAAGTGATATGGCAGAAATGCTTTAGTCTCGCATTAGCACGCGTGAACTGGTAGATGACAATCTTAATATTCACTCTCACGACGAGTATGTGCGTCAACTTTGTTGTGCTAGGTGATTATCTTACCTTTGATTTGGCAAAAATAAAAATATAATGAATTCAAAACCTTTTTGATTTTGATTCAGAATATAAAGATACAACACCGAAAAAAAGTGAATATTATCATACTTGTATGTATGTACCCTGTGAGGTACACCGCGAATTGAAGGATTAAACCTCTCACTTTCAATTAAATTCAGTTTAAATATTAACCGGCCAACTAAAGTGACCACGTTCGCTGCGCTATGTTAACGAAACTTACGATCAAATTAAAAATACACTTAATCGTAAATTACTAGCATAGAGGTACTCCATTAGTCCTCAGTCTTAAGATTGTAGCCTTGAGGACTCAAATGTCTATGGATCTCAGATCCTACTTACCACTGACCAGTGTGATCGTGAGCCTTCTCTTTACCATAAATATTATTTTTATCTGAAAGAAATCGCAATGTTAGCGATAAGACCGCCTGTTGTTTATCATATTTCATATTGTTTCATTAAGTTTGTTTCAAATTGTAACTCTCTGTGGTATGTATTCGAACTCATAAGAAGCTGTAAATCTTAGTATTTTGTCACATTAACATATTGTGGCATGAATTTAGTATATTAATAACATCTGCGACAGGGTACAAAAATAAAATGTTAATAATATTCTGGCAACTTTACGCTTGTCGTAGATAGCTAAATAATATGTGGACTTATTGAAAATTGAGTGTTTTACTTAATACTGCATTGTTCACGTATTTACCCATATTAATATCTAATGCTGAACGATGTGCGATAAGTGATGCGAGCACGTCTCCGTTTGGACGCGTGTCTGAATATACATATTGATTTGGCCTCATAACATTATTCCGTGAACCTCTTGGAATCACTGCCAAGGACAGCTTTAATGAGATAACTGAGAAGTTATTTTCTTAGAAACGGCTCCCTGTCAAACGCAATGGTAGATCCAGTGTAAGAACTCATACAAGCTCGCTTACTCTACGGGTTGGGTAAACTGAGAATGCACGCCCTTAAATGTCAATTTTACGCTCTGGCGGAACAACTTCAACTCGCCGGTTAATAATTGGTGAGTCGAGTTCAAGAACGAGTGGTTAAAGTGAATTAATTACCTACCTGAGGTTGTTTATTTTCGTTACAGAGTCGTCTATATTATACTCAGTAGTTAGTTAGTTTAGTTTATTCATCAATGTAAAATAATATCACAGTGTAAATTGGGATTGTTCATATTTTTACAATTACCTACTCTAATTCGAAAACCATTTCGAGGAATAGGGTTCTGCATTATTAAGTTTTCAAAATATTTATTTATTTTGGATATTTCGATAAAATTATATTTAACCTTTGTTTGACTTTCGTTTTCGGCTTGAAGTCCTCGTGGGTTTTTCTAACGGGTTAGGCGAAAACCGCTTGAAATTGTATGTTTTTAAACACTATTACAATCGCTTTTTATGATTACATATCATTTAATTGTTGTAATTTATTAGAAAAAGCCAACCTAATTTTAAAACAATCATGTCGTCCATAAAATGTCTGCTAAATAAAAAAAGATATTAAAACAAAACTATTGGGCCAAATATAAAAATTAATGAAACAGGTCTCTTAAAATGACCTCTTTTTTCGAATTAGAATGTAAACACCGTGAGTTATTATTATTGGTCTATCCCAATTGCATTGCATGACAAAAACTACGAAATTACATTAAGATCCTCAACATAAAGTATAAATTTGAATGGTCTGCATAAACAAGGACATAATCAAAAATATAGCGAAGTCGCCGAAAGTTTTTTAACCTGTGTATTATCGCTAAATGCTGATTTATTCCTATTGAACCGGTCTTGGTTAGTAGACTGACTTGATTCTGCGGAAAAGATAAGTATTTTTAGTGAGATAGAGATTATAAATAAATGTAAACTCGTTCTGGCAGACACAACTCGGATTTGGATAAACGATAGGTATTTATGTTTGTATCTTATCCTTATTAACTTGTACGACGTGTAAAGAATGGAGCATACGAAGTTAACAATTTAATGCGTTATAGTTAGTAGCCACTATTCTACACGTATGTTTAACCCTGTCACCAAACTGCCTATTGCGAAATTAAAATTCCGCGAAACGAAGGTATCAGTGAGTAGGTTCTGGGACAAGCAAGCACTGAAGAACTATTTATAGTCAAATCGCCTGCGCACTGCAGAGATCCTAAACCTAAGGGTGATAAAATTTTGTATAACATTTAAAGAGTCTAGTACTGAAAAAATACCACGAAAGCGCGACATGTTCCCTTATCTATAGATAACGTAGGCTAGCCTTGAACTGTACGGCAATTAACAAAATATGAGATATTCTAATTATAAAAAATACGCACTCGTTTCGACTGATAATTTCCTTTGTTTAAAACTTTCAGACGTCCAGAAACTAGGTTTAGTATGAATATAGGTATCTATATTTGACAATAAAAAAATTGCTTTTTAAATGATTCTCAAGAACGACAATCCTTTTAATCGCATCAGATTTTAATTTGGCAACTTTGAAACGAATGATTTACGTTAAAATGGATTATTACTGTAAGTACCTTATTTAGAGTGGTTTATGGCCAAAATGGCAAAAACGGAACCGTTATAGTTTCGTCATGTCCGTCCGTCCGTCCGTATGTCTCAGGCATTTTACACGACCACTACAAGCGGCGTTAATTGATGAAATTTGGAATAGGTATAGATGTCTTGTAAAAGCCGCTACTTAGTTTGGTAGGTAGTCAAATAATAAAAATAAATATTTCTAGGGGGGGCATTCCATACTGTAACAGAAGATGTGTGGCACATATTTCGACAGTTCTTTTAAAAACACTTTTAGGTTCCTAAGCAGTTTTTTTGATAATGTATAATTATGTTTTCGGAAATAATTGCCCCGAAAGTTGCATAAATTGTGTCATCGTTTTCGAGTTATTGCCGTAAAACTGCGCTTCTCAACAAAGTACGTAATTGCACTGAAGATACGCTCTTTTGCTGGTGCACTTTTTTTAAGTTAGTTTTTGTGTGGTAACGGCTTCGAAACCCTACAGTGAGCGTGGTCAGACATGCTCTTGCCCATTTGTTTTTCAGCTATTAGAATTTTAGCAAGTTAGTAAAAAATATTGTTAATATCATCGACAAATAATACAGGTGTATGAGGTGTATCGTAGGTTAAGTGACGTGACTTTATGTAGGTATCGTAATGGTTTGCAGACACTTATAATAATTCCAATATACCTAAGTGAAGTATTGACATTGACTTTAATTAATTACATAGTAGGTAACATTGTCAAGTCATCATTGAAATAAGCCTCAGGTGTTTGAGTTATTCAAGTACCTACAAATGATAACAGAGTTTAGTTCTACTCGTTATTATTATAAATATAACAAATAGTCTATACAATTTAAGCCCTAGATTACGAGTAAGTCGTTATGTTAAATATTAAATGTATATAACATAGCATGCTATGTTTACTTGTCACATCTCAGTACCTATAATACATTTTAAAATTGTACCTATAACTTCCTTGGACAAGCAATTATCGTTTAAATACTGTTAAAAACATATCATACAAAGCTATAAGTAAGCGTTTGGAAGCAGTAAGAGAATTTAAGGGTTCCGTACCATTATTTATACGACATTAGCGAAAAAACGGCAAAAAAATCACGTTTGTTGTATGAGAGCAACCCTTAAATATTAATTTTACTTTTAATTTTATTTTTAATTTTTAATGTGAATATACAACTAAATATTCTGTGAATGTTTCAAGTGTCTACCTGTTCCCGTTATTAATATCGGGCAAAAAACGGCAAAAAAAACACGTATGTTGTATGGGAGCCCTCATTAAATATTGGATTTACTTATTCTGTTTTTAGTATTTGTTGTTATAGCGGCACCAGAAGTACATCTTCCGTAAAAAAATCAACTGTCTGTTCATTAGATACAGCCTGGTGATAGACAGACGAACAGCGAAGTCTTAGTAATAGTAATAGGGTTACGGAACCCTGAAAATGGGGCCAAATCGGTATATCCGTTTCGGAGCTAAGATGCCACAGACAAACAGACATTTCAATTCTAATATAAATATACAGGTTACATTTATATTTTATATGAATATTTGGACCATCCCCGTGCGGAGAAGTAGGCCGATAAAGAACTATTATTAGTCTTAATAATGTGTGAGGTAACGAAGCACCTAAAACCTCGCGGAAAAATAAATTTATACGTCCCACCAATGCTGACAATATTATGGCCGAAAACTAGCATAAAAGAGGCCGAACACAGAACATAGGGTGCTTTAACTCTTAATTCAAAGATCATAAGGTTATAACATGATTGTTTGAAAACAAATGAAAAACGTGAAGACCCTTGTCTTCTGTAACATACCTAAGTATCAAGTATCCATCATTGGTTCTTGATCATTACTGGTTCTATAACTCTAATGTCCCTTCGACGTCAGATCCTTATAATAATCGCATCAAGCGGAGTTAAAAATAAATCCACATACTTTCGTTTTGTCAACGTTCCACTAATGATGATGTTAATTTTCAGAGCAGTTATAACAGAAAATGGAATATATCCGTCATTGACATCGATCAACACAATCAACACCAAGTGCAAAGAAAACAATGACCCGGAGAAAAATGAATACGACCCATTCCGAAACAGAAAGCTGGAACATCCTAATTCGTAAGCGTTCCTATATATTAAGCAATTCAATTTCTTAACACGAAATTAAAATATAATACTGGCTGGTACGAAATTAATTTAACCGTCTATTTTATGTGTTATGCGTCGACTTTATTATGATACTAACTACTAGGCTACTCAGTCCGCGTAGAAGTCTTTCTTCTTTATTCCCAAGGGAACTGTTCAATTTTCTGGGATAAAACGTATTCTTTGTCCTTCCTCGGGACTTAAGCTATATTCGTCCCAGCTTTCATCGAAATCGGTAAAACGGTTTATACTTTCACATTTCTAATACCTAATTACAAGTATGGATTGGGGTACATATTTGAATATCGAACGTTAAAATATCGAAGTCATACGACATGCATACGATTAAAATGCCACGCGTTTAAAATATCGAATGATTAAAATATCTAGGTACAGTTAATTGAACTTTCAAAACGTCATTATAACGCACATACTCGTTGCTTAGATTCAGAAGCGACATAGATGAAAATGATTTTCGCTTTAAGATTTAAAATAAACTATAAGTAGCTATTTGTATTGCTTCTGTATTTAAGCAGCGTTGCCTATAGGTACCCACAATTTATAAATAGCAATAATGAACTCTAGCATAAATGTGGAAAGTCTGAACTTTCGATATTTTAATCGTGTGCCATTTCAGACTTAGATATTACTATTGTAGAGAAGTCAACCGTTCGATTTTGTAACTTTCGATGTTTCGGACTTCGATATTTTAACTTTAGGTTTATTATCTTTCGATGTTCAAATATGTATCCACGGATTGAGTATGCGATGCACTTACGATGCTGCTGTGCCGTTATTAACGTGGCAGTTGTAGATAGATATAATGAGATCTGAAAAACTATATACATGAAAGGCAAAACTGACTGACTTAGATATCAACGCGCAGCCGAAACTACTGTACCTAGAAAATTGAAATTTGGTACAGGGGTTCCTTTCATGATGTAAGTGAGCACTAAGAAAGGATTTTTCAAAATTCACCCTCTAAGGAGTTCAAATTCGGGGAGTAACAGGAAACTTATTCTACGCGTACGAAGTCGCGGGCGTCCTCTAGTTATGTATACGATCCAGGAATACTTTTTAATGCTAACGACGTTAAATTACAACGCAGAAGATAAAATCATACACCTAGAGTTAAGTACCATCACGTAAAGCGGCCACATGGCCATAATAACAGCTAAATATGTCAATACGAGTACTTCGTTTTCCAACAAAGAAAGTCTGCAGAAATGTTTTCTGGTTAAAACCTGCGTTATAAACTGAGTTCTTCGAGTAACCGGTACCCGTGGCGATGTGATTTAACTACCATGTATACAAAGCCTTTAGATTATTCCAAGATCAACGTTTATAGTCGGTCAATTAGTTGATTTACAAACAAAACTTCCTTGTAAATAAAATACCAAGCCACCTAGCACTGGTTATTTTGACCTTCTAAATCAAGACACACGGTAGTGTGTCCGGTCAAGTTCGAAGAAAAAGCCGAGCAATACTGCAGTGTATATTTACACAAACCCATTCAGCCCTTTTTCGCACCTTCTCAACTTTTTTCCCAGTACTGACAGGAACCACATTTTTGTTTTTGTGTAAAAGTACCCGTGCGGGTACTTACTGAATAAATGTCTTTTATCTCTCGTCTTTTAATGACGTCATAGACTAGTATGGAAATGAATGTTACATCATAACCCTTTAAAGAGTTATTAATTTCTGACAACGGCTTATTTTGTACCTACTGACTGACTGACTCACCCATCAAAACCTATAGGGTATTTCCCGATGACCTAGATCCTTGAAATTTACCGTGCTACCCTAGAGGTAGGTCTTACAGCACAAGTAAGGGAAAAAAATCTATAAAATAGGCCAAGTTCTCATGTGCCACTGAAAATGATATTTAAACGGGTGCCAAGTTTGGCACTAGATTGTATACAGCCAGACCAATCGATTGCCACTAAATGCATTTTGAGTCACCTCCTCAGGCCCACCATTTGACGAAATTTGACTATAGCATATGAATTTGTAGCAAATGAAATAAAATCAATTTTCTAATTTGATCTTTAGACATAAAAACCAAAGAAATTCCACTTTACTTCCATAGCACTAGATCTTGATTTGCATGGTCGTACTTTTTACTATTTTTAGTACAAGGAACCTCAGGAGGTCTTGGCAGTTTTTATACATAAGTTACATATCTGTTGGGTATTTAAGAAAACTGGGCTTAGGGCTCGAAATGCATTTAGTGGCAATCAATTGGTCTGGCTTTAAACAATCTAGTGCCAAACTTGGCAGCTATTTCGATATCATTTCTTTTGGTGACACATGAGAACTTGGCCTATTTTTTTACTATGTTTTGGTGGGATAGATAATAAGACGCAGTTCTTACGCCTAACCATAAAGCGTTTTTTACGTTTTTTTATTTTTATTTTTCTTGTACACTTCCAGGGATTTACGGTCATTCGCTAACCTTTTAAAGTCCTCTCTGGGTTCCGGTATCCTAGCCATGCCAGCTGCCTTCAAAAACTCCGGGACCCTCGTTGGCATATTCGGGACTATAATCCTTGGCTATATCTGCACGCATTGCGTCTATTTACTGGTAATTATTGTTACTCATATCATACAAAACTGCAAAATTAAATTTGGCGATTTTTTCTACCACCTAAGTTGTTTTTGAAATAAATAAATAAGATGCCCTCAAATACTGACGAAAGGGGAAGCTATCTTGTGATGGATAGGTTTCTAAGCCTTGAGTTCTAGCAAGCCTAACATGTAAAACTGTAGGTATTATATATCCACCAATGGAATCAGAGCAATGTGTAAAAAAATCATGGATAATTTATTACTCTTTATACTTTCCCTCTGGTAGCTAAGGAATACGGAGCATTTTTGTTTTCGATCAATGGAACTATATCTTAAAACTTGCTACCTGTTTCCCTGATATAGAACGTCTAAACAAATGTCCGTTATTGAGTCAACTAATTATTACGAACGTTGGTAATTTGTTTCCAATATGAGTTTATTAAACATCGGGCCAATTAACAGTTCAAATGTCAAACTGATTATTCCCACTTCCAGTTAAAAGGCCAATCAGGAAGGTGCCCAGTAATCTTTAAAATATTTGGTGTCTTTTTAGGTTAAAACATCACAAGAAGTATCAAAAGTAACAAAAGTGCCGTCCCTTGGCTATGCTGAAACGGTAGAGGCGGTTTTCGCGACAGGACCAAAACCTCTGAGAGGAATGTCAAAAGGAATAAGGTATGGTGAATTTTGACTGTTTATTTATTGTTTTGCAGTCGGAATGTATCTACAAATTTTGGAGTCAATTAATAACCCAAAGTGCAGTTAAACATTAAAAAGAAATAACTGTGTAGGTACATTTTCAGTTGTGTATTATGTCTTATCACATGAAATGCGTAAAACATTTCGCTGCTTGAATACAAAAGCGCCACAAATCAAAAACAAATATAGTTTGATTTAAAACTGAAAGTATATAGCATTCCGATTTCAAATGCAACACAGACACATTTTGTTTTGCGTCGCTTTTGTATTAAAGCAACGATTTGACACAGACAGTTAAAAAAAACTAGCATTGAAACAAAGCAAAGGTCCAAATGTTCAGTTCATTGGTAACCATTGAGTCAATTACTCTTTATGTGCAAGTGTCCAATATCACCCAACACAAGGAACAGATCACACAAGTATTTTCCCTTACCGGGGATCGGGAATTATATCTGGTCAATGATTGTCAAGGCATTTGTAAAGCACATTGTAAGTCAATTCTATCAATTCAATTTTCGAATAGAAATACTCTAATGCCCGTATTAATAAACTGATCTCATCTCTAAAGCTCGTCTCGAGATGCGTCAAAAATGTCAGTGTTCTACAGTTTGGCGTTTACTTTGACGTATCTTGTGACGGGCTTCAAAGTCAAGATGAGTTTATTAATACGGCCGTTAGTTCTTAAAACCTTACAATATCAACTTATACAGAGAGTCGTCAAAATGTTAATGTAAAGCATAATTACAGGTTTTTAGCAAGCGAATAAAAATAAGCAAATTAGTTGTTGTTCAGTACAAAGTACTCCTATATCGCATACAAATAATGTGATCTAAATAGATAAAAATAAACAAAAGGTTTTGCAATGTTCGTTGCTACACTTGCTACCTATGGACACCCGAAATTATAGAGGAATAGCTGGTCCTTTAACTATAAGATTTGAGTCGGATCTCGCAACATTTTAAGGCCCAGCCACACCGGATGCGTACGCGTAGACTTGGCGTGCGCGTGCGCTTTCCACTGCGTTGTATAGTATGGATTCTCATACGACATTTCACTATACAACGCAGTGGAAACCGCACGCGCACGTCACGTCGACGCGCACGCATCCGGTGTCGCTGGGCCTTTAAAAGGGCGTGAAAAGGGACGCAAAAATTGTGCTTATTTAAGACCGCAGATGTAGAAGACGATACTGTCATATTTTTACACACTAAATGCCACAGTATTACATGCATCCTTAAGCATGCTGATCACATGACATTTCAGGAAGTGACTGTTCTCAAATGTTTCAGGATATTTATAGACTGGGCGATGGCGTTCACCATACTTGGCGCATGTGCGGTCTACGTCATTCTGCTTGTGGAGTCTGTCAGACAGGTATTTGGAACAGTGACAATGTAATTTTTCACGAAGCGGTTAACGTAAAACGCATGCCGGCAACGAAAATAGATTAAAGTGAAAATGTTTGTCAACAAGCTAATTATGCGCTCCCGTTTATTTATAACTAGAGTTAGGAATTTTGGTGGCAAATCGTGATTCCAGAATCCATGGAGTCGCTATTTCCTTATTTCCTTATAATACAAACCGTTTTGATTTTGAACTTCAGAATTTTTATATTTCTAAATTCATTTAATCATTAAAACGCTAAACCAATTAAAAAATTTGGTATAGAAGATATCTCTGCTGTGATAGCGTTACAAAGAAACAAATATTAGTAGGAATAAAACAACCGAACTAAAAATGTATTTAGTTGATTTTGGAATTTAACAATACTGAAGGTCAAAATCAAAGTGTCACGTATCATAATAATTAGGAAATAGCGACTCCATTGATTCTAGAACCACGACATGCCACCAAAATTATAACTGTAACGTTCGCAACCGTTATTTACTTCATAATTAGACCGTAGTATTCTTATTGCCCTGTACAAATTGCTCCTAAACCTTTTACTCTTCTTATTCCAGATAGTTGATTTCTTCGTAGTGGACAACGGGCTCACCGTGAACATATACTGCGCCATATTCTTAATCCCACTTCTAATCTTCACTCAAATCAAGAACCTCAAGTACCTGGCCCCGTTCTCTGGATTCGCAAATCTACTCTTAGTCGCCACCTTCCTTATCTGCCTCTATTACATCTGCTCCGACTTTCCGGATCTAACCACTTTGCCCATGTCGGTTGACGTCGGAAAATTGCCGCTGTTCATCGGGTAATTCACATTTTATAACAAGTATTGTCCTGTTAACAACTATAATGGAATGAGAGTAATGCGATGCAAAAAAAGGTTGTTAGTAGGCCCACGAGGATAGAACTCGTTAGCGATTATCGTTTTCTACTGTATAACATTAATATGACTGCATGCTTATGCAAAAGTAGATCCCTAGGTTATATACTCGTATGATAGTCGAACACATTCTAAACGGATTACGGTGAACGTAAGTAAGTATAAGTGCATAAAGCGACCCCTTCAGATCACTCTTCAATGTACATATTATCTTTAAATACACTTGCAAAATGCACTTGTCCCGTGGCCTAGATTGAAATACTTAATCAATGATGTTTTGTGATGAAGCGTGTCCATAGTTGTAGATACAGAAATACTGCAAATTAAATTATTATTGAGATTCAAGCGGTAGTAAGTCTGGACGTAAACCGGTACCGTAAAATGTTCCTAGGTACTTTGTTCCCCACGGGTAGGTAATTATACTGCATGGTTATATTTAGGTAATCTAATCTACATTGTAAACTATTTATTCTATTACATTCATACACTTCGTGGCTGGATGTAACGTGATTCTTTATAGCTTTATCATTGACCTTGACTTATAAGTAACAAACGAAGTAGTCACTGTGGAGCATATTTACCCATGGAGGAGCAAAGAAGGAATATTTTATGGTACCTATCTCAAGATGGGTTAAATCATTATTTATTAGTGACCTTGACCATTACACTTGAATAATTACTGAACTTATTATCGTTGAACATATTTATGAAACAATATCAAAACTAAACTTGTTAAAATTAAATTGGACTAAAAAACAATTGAACATGCAAATTGAATCAAAACGAGTTGGTTTCAAAGCGACTCCAAAACTGTAACGTGTTGCAGCTAACCAAACACAGCTATAAAAGCAGGTCCGCCCGCGACATGGTCCTTATGACACTGGCTGCATTACCTCTCTGGATAGGTAGCCCAATCTTTTAAGAGAGGTAATCACTAGCTCTAGGATCTCCAGAGCGGCCTATGAGTCGGGATGACAGGGCCTTAATAAAATTTGTCATATCAGCTGACCAGGGTCTCATGGTCTCTACTGCAAGCGCCACAAATTCGTTATTATTGAGTAAAAAATAATATTTGCAGCGCTTGAGGGTTTCGGCCTGATCTGCTGCTGTACCAGTCTGATTAAGGGTCGTCTGGATATGGGAAAGGGCGAATGTGTCGTTGCATATTTAAAACCACTCCTCGTTTAAACACAAATTCGTCCCCTTATCGGCAACATAGTAAGTTAGACTTGCCTCTTTAGTCCAAAAAATAAACATTTGTTGGTTCACTAATGTTTTACCAAATCATAATTTTACAAACTTTCAATTCGCAGAGATAATTCTCGCCGCATTAATTTACAATTTCATGTGGTCAAAAGTTATTTAATAAGCCTATGTAACCTTGGTAATATGTAATGGTTTAAGCCTAACACGTTTTGGCGAAATTAAAGTTTGTAAAATAATATAGTTTGTCAACTGATGATTTGGTCAAAAGACAGGATACCACATTTGTTGAATAGGCTGTATCGTTTTGGGAAGGGATTTTAGGCGTAGCTAGCCCAACAATCCGCACACATACTGCTCGGTAGGTATTTGTGTCAAGGGAATTGTCAGTATGCAATCACCATAATATTAGGTACCTACCTACATACATACACGTTAATAGCCTAGTAAAAGAAAGGTCATTGTTCGTAATTAAATTGGAAATTATGCACTATAGTTCCGCCGTTTCCACGTCAAAAATATACATTTTCAAGCTCATTTATGCAAATGCACCCCAAAAGTAAGCAAGC
This sequence comes from Acleris sparsana, assembly GCA_923062465.1. Classification (NCBI taxonomy): domain Eukaryota; kingdom Metazoa; phylum Arthropoda; class Insecta; order Lepidoptera; family Tortricidae; genus Acleris; species Acleris sparsana. The sequence continues at coordinate 7,118,946 of OV281289.1, forward strand.
AATCATTCTATGCCATATGCTATGCTTTGCTAAGTAACTTGTATAGGATGGAGATTTATGCCAGTCATATCTATTTATTGTGTGTTTATTAACTTCTAACTGTACTGTTTCTCTGTACTGTTTTTGTTTGGTGTAAAATAAAGTGTTTTGTACTATTATTGTATTGCATTGCCAAGTTGAATAGCAAACACGATCCCTTAACTCGTTGCTATTCATTCCAGTACAGTGATTTTTGCCATGGAGGGTATTGGCGTGGTCCTGCCGGTTGAGAACACGATGGCGAAGCCCGAGCACTTCCTGGGCTGCCCTGGAGTCCTCAACGTGACCATGACGGTGGTGGTGCTACTCTACATGGTCATGGGGTTCCTGGGATACGTGAAGTATGGGGAATCGTCCAAGGGGAGCATTACGCTGAATCTACCAACGGATGAGATGTAAGTTAAAGTTGAATTTTAAACCTACTAACTTATAGCGGGAAAGACAGCTCTGGAATAATAGAATAAGTGGCCCTAGACAAGATGCATTGCGAGAACGCGATCGAAAATGTATACAACGTGTCCCAAAACTCAACGATAAGCCGGCACCAGAGGATGGAGCTGCTTATGAGTAGTCGAGAAAAAATAAGGAAAAGATATATTTTTTTCCTTATTTTTTCTCGACTAATCATAAGCAGCTCCATCCTCTGGTGCCGGCTTATCGTTGAGTTTTGGGACACGTGGTATAAAACGTAAAGCTGCCGGACGGTCGCGTGAAACGCTTATTAGGGTTGTGCGCGTTCGTTCACTGAGCGGATCGCTTCAAATTGACTAATTCGGTCTTTTAGTTCTTTCAGTACACTAGTACACTGAAAAAAACTGGTCTGGTCATGGTCTTTATTTGTGCGCACTGCTTTGCCTGGTCTGTTCGGTTCTTGTTCCGCATGTATAAATTAACTAAGAGCAGAAACTTTACGGAATAGTTCGTTCTAGTATCTACAGTGACGGGAATTCATTCTTTTTGGCTCTTAGTGCATGTGCAATGTATGGAATTGGCACCAGGGTAAGGTAGTACTTACCCTGGTGTCAATTCCATACATCTCGACAGTTATCGAAAATCGTTTACGTTGGCGTTAAGCACATTGTTTAGGGCCAAAGATTCGCACGTGAAATTATCACGTTTTGTTTTTTGACGACACGTTAGCGTAGTTGATAGTGAATTAGTGACCCTGCTAAAAAGCTAACGATCCCGGGTCAAAATCCCGGTAAGGGCGGGTATAAATTTGTGTAATAAGCACGAGTATTTTGTTCATGAGTCTTGGATGTTTTCCATGTACGAGTATTAAAGTATATATTTCTCTGTAGTCTGTATACGTATGTTTATTGTTGTCTTGTACCCATAGTACAAGCCTAGAGCTTAGTTTGGGACTAGTTGCAATAAAGCAATTTGTGTGAGATTGTCTCCTGAGGCCCTAGCGAAGATGCTTTACGATAGGTACCTAGCTAGCATTTCTATTCGTTTCGTTTTTAAACCTATCGCGTCGCTGGCAGATCATGTGACTGCGTAACCGTCATCTACCAGTGATGCGATTGGTTTAAAAACGAAAAGAATAGAAACGCTAGTTATCGTAATGCATCTTGGCTTGGAACTCTTATAAGTATTTATTTATTTTAATCCTTCCCCCGGTTGTCGTATGAGTATATTTTAGTTTATACGCCGATACGAAAATGGCATAACGTCTAAACGCTTGTAGTCGTTGCCGGGAGTAAACGCCAATGACCCTCGATTCGACCTGTAGCCCTCCACTTTCTGTTGTTGTTCTTCTTCTTCTTATAGTGCCTCTCCAACTAGTGAAGGTTGGCAGTCAGCTCCGCATATTTCTCTCGGTCTTTGGCGAGGTTGAAAAGCTCCGCTGCACTTGTGACACCATTGGACTTTTCCATGGTTTTTATGTGTCGCTGACGACTAGGGAATGTTAGTGCAGTGGTTTCCCGTTGCCTTCTGTTAATAGCTTATTAAATTAGAGCTGCTGTTCTAAACTACCTGCCATTTTTTTCTTTTATATGTCACGGGTCATATTGTTCTTTTGGCCTTTTTTCCATGTTTTAAAACTTAATTTATGATATTTTTGAAGAATATTTAGATTTAGAAAAACGATCGATTGAGCTCGAATGTTCAACAGCTCTTCGACAATAGTGTTTAATTAATGTATAAAACCTTACAGTCCCGCGTTAATGGCGAAGAGTTTCATCGTGCTCGCAATCTTCTTCACTTATACGCTGCAGTTCTACGTCCCTATGGAAATCGTGTGGCGCAACACGAAGGATCACGTCGCCCAGAGGTACCATACACTGGCGCAGAGCATCATGAGAGCTGTATTTGCAATTCTTACGGGTAAGTACCTAAGCCTTAGTTTGTTTACTGGTGGGCCTTGCGCAGGGTCCGTCCGGATCGTTATATCCAGGGCCGGATTTAAGGGAGGGCAACCGGGGCAAGACCCCGTTGGCTCCACCAGAGAGGCTCCAACAGAAATTGCAGGGAACCTATTTAAGAAATTATTAGGATCCTCCAATCCTTCGTTGCCCCAGGACCTCCACACCTCTAAATCCGGCACTGGCTATACCCTCTTACTCTTTAACCTGCCGCTTTACAGCAGTTTTCGCATTTTTGGGTACCGATGCGGGGATAATACAACCGGTGAAATGACTAGAGGCACTCCATCTCAGTCTTCAAGATTAGCAACGCATTAGTCTTGATATTGTCAGCTTACGGCACTGGTTCCACCGCGAGCGAGTAAGCGATGCACTATAGGTGATTTGATCTTCATTCTTCTTATAGTTCATCGCTGAGCTGCAGCTCAGCGATAGCTCAGCGATAGCTCAGCGATGAACTATAAATGTATATCTCTCTCTTTTGTTTCACGGGAGCGATTATCTTTTGTTCGTTTCTTGGGCGAGAAAATCGCCGATAGTTCATCGCTTACTCGCTCGCGGTGAGACCAGTGCCTAAAGCGTGAATTAGACTGACAATAAAAATTGCAGAAGTTCATTGTTTAAATTCAGTTTTTAAACGACTTCAAAAAAGGAGGAGTTTCTCAATTCGACCGTATATATATTTTTTTTTTTTTTTTATGTGTGTTCGCGGATAACTTCGTCGTTTATGAACAGATTTTGATGATTCTTTTTTTGTTGGAAAGGAGATATTCCAAGGGTGGTACCATAATAAGAAAACCGGGATCTGATGAGGGAATCAGTGAGGAGTTGAGGGAACTCCTCAAATATTGTAGCCAAACATATAGCGATTTTAGTATTTGAAGTGACTTCTCCAGCATTTGCATTCAGAAAGTATCATTTGCTGAAGCGGAACTGATGATGAAGACCACAGATGGCCACCGGAACTCCTTAACGGTTACGATTTCAAGGGTGGCGATACGATAACTCCATTAAGATAGTTGAGCGACTATAAAGAAAAACATTTAATTGTTCAATAAATATGACTGACTTTCCCGCGGAGGCGTTACAAACTTGCGGTGAATTTGAAATGTCTTAAAATTTCATATCAACTAGGAAGTGAAACTACTTAATAACAGCATATTATGATCACTAAAAAGTATAAAATAAAATAACTGTTTTAAAAAACAAAAAAACGCCTTCAAAAAACAAAAAAATAACTTCTTTTAAAATGGTAGGTACTATCAGCCCATCGGAACCTTGACCCACCATAGAACGTTGTTACAGTGACGTTATGATTCAAGTTGTAAGAAGTGCCAAGCAAATGTTTCACAATGTCACTGTGACACTTTTCTATGATGGGTCAGGTGTCCAATGGGCGGATTGATAGTACCTATAGGTCAGTCAAGCTGAAGTCGGCGACTGACAATATTTTCAACCAAAAGCCGACTTCAGTTTGACTGACCTATAGGTACTATCAATCCGCCCATTGGACCCCTGACCCATCATAGAAAAGTGTCACAGTGACATTGTGAAACATTTGCTTGGCACTTCTTACAACTTGAATCATAACGTCACTGTGACAACGTTCTATGGTGGGTCAAGGTTCCGATGGGCTGATAGTACCTACCATTTTAAAAGAAGTTATTTTTTTGTTTTTTGAAGGCGTTTTTTTGTTTTTCTAGCAAGCAAAACCATTTTGTCTTTTTTTTAAATTTATTTATTTAGCTACAGTATTAGGTTAAACAACATTGCAAAAATTAGTAAGTAAATGAGTAATTATTTTTTGGTTTTTCTTTCTAAGAATGCTTAACTTTATCATAAACATAATAAATACAAAATATCAGGGGATGCCTCACACAAATTGTCCTAAAGCTCAAAGCTATTTCTTATTGACATTTGAATGTCTAATTTGCTCGTTACCAATGTACAAACGACGGATAGATGTTTCTTTTATGTTAAACTTTGAAATATTTTGTATCTAGCGAATGATAGCAAATGTATAATTTCAACTTGAAAAACCTAATCTATTTGCTTTTGAAATATTAGGAACGGGTATATTTCAATTTTACGTTAAGGTGACGTAACACAGCTATAGTATTAGAACAAGAGCCGGCGATGACTAGACCTTAGATATTTTGTAAAAGCTTGATATTCTTTGATCATTCCTATCCTTACCTGTGTTGGAGACATGAGCCAAGTAACTTTCAGCTTTTAGGCACTTGTCCCACTGCCGGCACGAAGCGATTAGCTATAGACTATATTTTCTCGGCCAAGAATCGAACATAAGATATAGATCTCGTGTCAATAAAGACCAATAAATTAATAGTAATAGTTCAATGCTGGCTGTTCACACTGCTGGCGACCTCTCTCCACAAGTTCGTCGAAACAAAAGATATATATCCCGTGTCAATAAAAGAAACACATATACAAGACTTATCCGGCAGCTTATGTTGCCGACTTAGAATAGTGCCACTCCATGTCTTCCTGTGGCAGTCGTAAGAGCCGACTAAGGGATAAGTCGTAAGAGGGAAAGGCTTGTAGTACTGTTAGGCGATGGGCTTGCAACCTGTCACTAATATACACATCGTAAACAGTAGCCTATTTGTGCAAAATGTGGTTATAAAATTGACAACAAGCTGTTAGAGTTGTTGGTGATTTTGTAGCTCTGCCTACCTCACTCTGGGATGAAGGCGTGACTACGGTAGGAATGTATGTGTATATACGTATTAATAGTTGATCGCTGGCTCTTGTCTCTTCCCGCCTTACGTCGGCGGTGAGACAAGTACAAGTGTCTTACAAAATAACGAAGAAGTGGCCATCGCTGACTCTTAGGCTATAATGTAGCATCTTTACCTTTATACAGTTATATCAATACTTTCATTAAACATTTTTCTTTTGCAGTGATAGCAGCAGCAACACTTCCTCGTCTAGAACAAGTCATCGGTCTAGAAGGAGCATTCTTCTACTCTTTCCTTGGGCTCATAGCGCCCTCGATCATCGACCTTATCTTCCACTGGGAAAGAGGCCTAGGCAGATACAACTGGATCCTCGTGAAGGACGCCATCTTGATTATATTCGGATGCTTTGTACTAGTCACAGGTGTAACGCAGAGTATTCGAGAAATAATCAGGACAAGTTAGTGATGCGAGTGCTGTGTTATTATTATTAAGTTTGTTATGTTGTTTATAAGAAAATTGGTAAAATTGAAATAGATGATATTTGAGGATTATAAACACTTGAAAGAAGGATATTTTAGAAATGCTTTCTTGTAACATGATTCCAATTTAACATGCTTAATGTGTATTGTAATAATAATTTTAATTATTGATTCCAATACTTATTTAAACCAATCACAAGTTAGAATACTATGACCACAGTTTAATAATTAGTATCTAAAGTATACATAGGCGCTCTGAAGAAAATTCTGTTACGTATTTTCCACTTAAGTACTTAATTAATTAATCCCCTTCTAATCAAAATTATAATTGTCAATTTTTTTTTTTAATAATCCTAATTAAACAGATATTTTCGATGAAGCGGGATAAAAGGACGTAATTTCTGAAAGATGTACTAAGGTAAAGTCACCAGTGGTCAGCCAGAGACCTGTAGTCGGCCTCTGCCTATATTTTTGGTGAGTGGGAAGAGTACGAAAGATATATTTCCCGCTCTTCGCACTCATATAAGGTCAACTACTGGTCTCTGGCTGACCACTGGTGACTTTACCCTATCAGCCTAATGAAACCATAACCCCCGTTGAACGGTATCACGGTGACATTATAAAACAATTTGTTTAACAATTTGTTTAAGACTAGAATCATAACGTCGTCACTGTGACACAGTTCTATGGTAAATCCTTTCCAGGGGGCTTATTCTGCATTGTTTTTTCCCCCAATATTACCTATATTGTATTGTTTTCAACTAGGCCGCCATTAGGTAGAGTCAACTTAACCCTTAAATATATGTTTTTATGTCGCTTATAACTTCACTATAATTGTACTGGTTAATAGCTACATCATGCATTTAAGGGTTAAATAGAGCTATGAGGGCCACGGTAAAAACCAAATCGCTTTTGACATGCTACCGTATTGTCAACGTTTTGATAGGTCTCATTTACTTGACAGTAGTGGCGGCCAAGTTCATAACCATAACGCTGCCCTATTGCCTATAACACTCGCAATCAACTTCAAAGTGCAGCAATAGAGTGAAGTGAGAGCGTTAGGCAATAAGCCCTGTGTCAAATACGATTTGGAATTTACCGCCCAGAATCTAAGAGGTGCTGAGCTCCTTTACAATGGCGGTGATAATAGAGTTAAAGTCAATGCAAAATATGGCCCGAGAACAGTCCAAATTCGAACAGTGGTGCTATAAAATAGCAGTGTCTAAAGACACTGGTGATAATTATGTAAGTTGATTTAAAATTTATAATACATTATTTTTAATAGGTACGCTGTTTTATTTATTATTCCGTTTTGTATAATGTAAGTAGACAGGTGTAATAGTTAAGAGCTAACTGGAGCTTATTTATTTATTTATTTATTTATTACACAATTTTAGATTTTAGAATTAGATCCACAGCTCAAATTACAGTGTAGTATGACAAGTTTTAGTACCTACTTATTAGTTTTAGGAGTTTAGAACAATTTTATTATTTCCATTTCTCTTGTCAATTAGGATAGACCAAAATAAATAACTCACGGGTTTTCCCTTCTAATTCGAAAGAATAGGTAATTTTAAGACACAATTTCAATAATTTTGTATTTGACCCAATAGCTTTGTTTTAATATATTTGTTTATTTAGTAGAAAATTTATAGATGACATGATTTTCTAATGCTGCGACTGATCTTTACATACCTATTATACAATGTGACCTTGGAAGTGTGGGTCAAATCGAACAGGGACATAAAGGCGGTCATTACCAATAAAAAAAAAAAAAAATGTTTTTTAATAATATATATTTCTAGTTCCTTCCTAGTAAATCCTTGAGTATTTTGGCGAATTAAATTTATACTCTATAGGCTGTTTCCGCTTTTCCATACTTTAGTTTAAATCATGAGGCAGGGCATCATTGCCAATATTGGCTTTATGGGTGCTATATATCTTTTTGTTTTTATAATAAAAACTAATAGGTCAACCAAGGTCAAAATATATTTCCTTGGCAAATGATTTTTTCCTGATGTTAGGGTGTTTGTCATAACACAGTAATTCGTACCCTTTTGTTTCAATTAGTTATTTAACAATAAACCAAGTCCAAATCCATGCTGGGGGGTTATTATGACATGGCTAAGCAGTTCATTTTACAGAGAGCGCAAAGGACAGAGCTATAGAAGTCATATAGCTCTGTCCTTTTCTCTCAGCGTAAACTGAACTGTATAGCTCTCTTATAATAACCCCCCTGGTCAGAATGAACAATAGTTTATTTCTACTTATAAAGCAATGGATTACCTTCTCCTTATCTGACAAAGCGAAGGGAAGCTTTTAATAAAATTCTTTTAATCTACCGGCTTAATTTATTTTTAAATAGGTTTTGGGATAGTGTAACACTACTATCATGTTACTTTCAGCTGAAAACTTGTTCATTGTGTAAGAACAATAAATGGTTTCGTAAAAAGACTTCTGTTTAACAAAATCCTTACTCAACTTTGAAAAAATTCGCGTGAAAAATATAGTATGAACGGACAAGTTAAAGTGTACAATTATTGGTTAATTTCTATACTTTAATTTTTATACGACATTTTTACACTATCGAGTAATGATTTTGTTAGACAGAAGTTTTTTTTAGACATATTTATTTTTCTGACACAATGAACATTTTATCAGTAGAAAGTACCATGTTTGAAGACTTACACTATCCCAAAACCTAAAATATCGTTTCCATTTACGTTCCCGTTCGTCAAAAGTTATTTCTTTATATTTTGCAAGGTTAAAGTGTTTTCTCTTTGTTTTTTTTCCTCGCAAATGTGATGAAAACCATTGTGTGTATCACAGGCAGTAAGGGGATTACTAACTCGAGTCATTAAAAGCCCTCCGCCTTCGGCGTCGGGCTTCTAACACTCTCGTTAGTAATTCCCTTCATACTACCCTTGATGCACAAATTGCACAATGTACTATAATTACCACCCCCCTGTCATAATGATTCATAATGATTCTACATATGAATATACTAACTTTAGGTGTCCAAAAGTCTTCCAGCCGATATCTTACTGAAAAGCATGTAGGTACCTATCGGTATTTATAATTTCTGATAATTCATACATTTCAAGAAAAAAACAAAAAAAACAAGATTTTTTACCCCTGGAATGTCACTTTGGCAATTTTGGCATTGGCAATTGTATGTTTACATTTTTGATCACGAATTCGATCACCGACTCCGACTTTACTTGCCTACGCCAACTTACTACCTAGTAACTAGTAAAGTAACTTGTATTATAATCTGTGGTACTATATCGCCGCTTTATTGCCGCGGAAACTATAAATTACCCTAAAACAAAAAATCAAATGTACTTATTAATAAACAAAGTTTTAGTATTATCAAATATTCAACGCATTAATGACATTAAGAAAGGTATACCTGTATCTACCTAGCTACGTATTTGCTTTGCCAGGTGATTCTGATATGTTTTGTACCTACCTACGTACCTGTACAATACCAGTCTGCGTTGTTTGCCAACAATGTGTCAAGTAGGTATACAATACAAAATACAGTTCGAATTTACTATTTTCTGCATGCTATTTTGAGAACGTCATCGCTTAGAGTATGATTTTACCATTCACATAACGGGTCAGTAAACTAGAATACATTCCCGGCGTTCGTGTTCTTTATAGCCGACATTTCTTGTCAGGCGCTGCCGCCGCTTGCCGCCTTTGCGATAATCTCGTGTAATATGAATATTGTTCACGTTTCTAATGTGTAAAAGTGTTATTAATCGGTAAAATGACTTTCAATTTCAACAGTAAACTTGTAAGTATTCACGTGATGCTGATTTTATCTTACTATCCTGTAAATCTTATCTGATATTTCCTAGGTTAGGTATGTTTTACTGATTCAGGGACCATTTTATCCTTATCGTTTTATCGTTTGTGTTCAATAAATGATAATGTTTACCTATCAGGTATTCTTACTCGCTTTTCATTCATTCTCGTTAAGTAATTTGGTGGAACAGTACTTATAAGCTCAAGTGACCCAAACATGGTTAGTGTTCGATTTGTTTTATTTACTGACGTAACAACAACGTGTTTATTGGTTTTTTTTTCCTCTATTTAAGTAGGTATTTGTTAAATTCCTACTTCCGAGGTTTATGTGTACTTAGTAGATTTCATTATATTGATTGTTCTTATAGATAGCCGGGTTCAAGGTCCCGCATTATGTTGTAACTTACATGACACTTCTGCACGGACGACTTGAATAGGTACCTATAAAGTTTATCACTAGTTTGAATGTCAATTCCGCCAAGTGTGTACGTGCTCGCGGCTCGTCTCGGCCTCGCCGTTTTTCAGTACAACCACCAGTCATATATAACTAAGGTGCAATCATGAGTAATTTAGAAAGCAGTGACACCGGTCCTTTTGGAAATACGCCTGTATGTACTTACTAATAATCTTTTGTTTCTCTTAGTTTGGGTCAAGAACAACCTATAAGAATTCTGGCTATAGGAAAAAAAAATCAGAATAGCAAATTGAAATGTTAAGTAGTGAAATTCTATATTATAAAGTTGGTGTTTTACCTATACCTACCTATTTAGTTGTTTTATAATTGTATTTCTAGTAAATTGTGCATAATCATCTAGGTAGCTAGTGATTCATCTGTTTATTGATAGTTTCATTTACCTCTACAAGTCATAAGGAATAAGCAATATTAAAAACAGATTATATTTTAGGTTCTCCCCATAGTTGTTGCAGTTGGTTCAACGGTAGTGATTGCAACTGTAATAGCAAATTGCTTGTGGGGGAAAAAACCTAAGAACAAGGACAAGAAGAAAATCACTCTTGTGGACCCGAATGTCAAGTATCCCTTGCCACTCATCGAGAAAGAAGTCATCAGCCATGATACCAGGAGGTTCCGTCTTGGACTACCCAGTTCAGAACATGTTTTAGGTAAGACTTTAAGTTCATATGTTTAATTATTTATTTATTATAGATATCAACAGCACATTACAATTCATAAAAACAGTAAATTTATGTTAAACTAACCTTATCAACACTATTGATGGAAACATCAATGATGTAGGTTCACCATCAACAACAGATATATCTATCATGGTTTAACAGCGCAAAATATACTTATGTTTTACACTCTAAAGTTGAAATTTGCACTGAGCTTTATCTATCATGCATGAGTTGTGACTTTTGTATTTGACATGGCATTGAAAAGGTTAAGTGAGTCTATTTCTGGGTTGGGAATATTAGTATTTTTACAATACAATTTAAATTTAAGTACTTGGAAGATGAATCTTAAGATTTTAAGAATGATGCCACTGATAATTTAAATAGCACTGCTACACTATTGTTTAAAAGTCAATTTAATTTATAAGATCTGATTATTTTACTCATCATGAGTGTAGAATTGTGAAGCAACATCATCAGGCTGAAAGAGATATACAATAGTTCAAACCAATATCATGTTTATCAGTCTTATGCTTGATTTACATTTTGCGAATTGCAAGTGCAAAGTCTACTTGCCAATTGACAGCAAATGTATGATCTTTGTACTTGAACTTTGCAAAGTGTAAATCAGCCCAAAGGGTCATACCCATATACATACATTTATACATATACACTCACGCCTTCATTCTCAGAGTGGGGTAAGCAGAACTACAGAATTACCAACAAGTCTAAATATTATTTTTTTGCAACTATCCTGGAAAATTAAGCCTTTTTTTGACAACTGTCCTGGATAATTAAGCGTTTTAAGTCGTCGAGTTGCGGAAAAGAGCCCGCCATAACCTATACCTATACCTATAATTAAGTGTTTCCAGGTGAAATGCATTACCAACCCATGAAAATTGGAAAAGAATATTCTACCTTGTGAGCTAAGCAGTAAGATGTGAAGGGCCAAAAACAATTGAACTAAAAGCATTTATGTTTAGGAGGGTTAATTTTGACTGCAAGAGGCTCTTAGTGCAATTAATATTTCAGCTATTAGGTACATTGAGGTGGTTTGTGTAGTAACATGTCCTCGTGTTACTACAAAAGTAACACATCTTTGTTTCTGTTGTTTAAATGGGTCTTTGCATGCTAATTAAGGTCAAATGGATACAATGTTTTGAATGAGTAAATTAAGCATATTTAAATAACTAAACTAACTAAATCATTCATCATTTTAAGTTATTTGAATGAAGCAAAATAGGGACTCGTGGAGATCAAGGGGAAAGGCCTATGCCCAGCAGTAGTGCACTCATATAGGCCAGTAAAAACTTCAGTGAATAATGTTGACTTGAGTCAATGTTTACATGTAACATGCTCTTGCTATGATGCCAGTGAAAAAAAGAGAATTGAACCAGTACCAGTCACATTGGTTTTAACAAGATGGTCAAAGGTCTCTTCCAGTTAATAAGTAGAATTATTTGAATAAAAATGCATTGGATGGATTAACACATTTAGAGACTTCATATCGCACTGAATTTGTGCGGTGACTGTGGCTCTGTTCTGCTCCTTTGCTTGTCCATGGGACTTTTATGCTGATTGATTTTTATTATTAACCCTTAACCAATTGGGAAAATATTTCCCACTTACTTTTATAGTTTTCATTTATATTTCTGTCCTTTGTTAGTGTCTTAAAAAGGTTTATATTCCTTTATCTTCTAAAAATGGTCCCGTTTAAAGGTTTAAAGGCATAATAATAATAATAAGAAAGAAGGTTTAATAGGTAGGTGTTACCACTATAGTATCCGCAAAATTAAGTGGCGAGTCGGGTCATAAATCATCGGAATCATGCTATCACTTTCGCACCTGTACGGCCTTATGGAGCGGGCCGTGCAACAATAGTGCAGGTAGCGGTAGGCACAAAAAGGAAGGTAACTGACGTTTATTGTCCGACTCGCCACTTAATTTTGCGGATACTGTAGGTTCATTTTGTATAGAAAACGGATGGACATACTAAATTCGTTTAGACCGTTTTTTTTTTAAGGTTTCAAGTAATTAAAAATAAATGACATTGAAACCGTTTTTTGTCTACAGGTTTGCCCATAGGACAGCACATTCACCTGTCAGTAAAACAGGAAGATGATCTTGTCATTAGGGCATACACTCCAGTGTCGAGTGATGAGGAAAAAGGATATGTGGATCTGGTTGTTAAGGTGAGATTTTAGCTTGCTATTCCCATGGGAACTGTTCAATTTATGGTTAATCTGCTGGTTTCAACTTACTTCCCTACTTACCCCAATACTAAGATAGGGTTTCTGGTATATATTATCGAGACATCTAATGATTAGGTACTAAGCGTAATTATAAGTATCAAATATTAAATCATTGTAAGATAAGAAATTTAGGCATGAATGGATATCATTAATCAGTGGCGATGCTAGACTAAACAATAAAAGTGAATATTGACGTCACCAGATTAGATCTTCATAGAAATATCCTACAGTGTAGTGGTAGTTTACACTACCAAGTTACTGTCAGACAGCACAATTGGCCATTTCTAGCAGGTGGAAATGAGGCCACTGCTGCTTGTTCCTTCGTTGTCCCTTTCACCCTCGGGCACCCGAGATTCGCGTAGGTATTACCTGATCCCGATGGCAAAGTATGAATAGAAAAGTTTTTCGTCTCCGCCTGTTATCTACTGCCGTTCGAGCGCTATGGTTCGTCGCGCGGCGCTCGATACTTATTTCAAGTAGCTTCATTGACGTCGGTGACCGATGTCAGCTTACGAGGAAATCAAGCCTTAATACGCACGCAACCAAACGATAACGCCAACGGCGAAGACGTGGCCCCGGCTAATCCGGCTTGGTCCGTACTGTGTGTTGAGTTTGTTTGCGGTGGCTCGTAGGGCTTACGGTCATGGCACGCACACAGCTGACTGAGGAGGCTAACTACAGTTTATACTGTGCCGAAGATTTTGTTCAATACTTGACAATGTGTAGAACCCATTAAACCTTGTCCAGTCGAGGTCATAAATATGTGTACACTTTAGTACCTTGTCTATTTAATGTCATGTTTAGACTGCCATATATGAATTGTCACAGTGATTATTGGACAAGGTATTAAAGTGTACACATATTTAAACACACGACTGTACAACGTAATAAGTATCCTAAAGTGCAGTCCAGTATTCGCATAAAAACGTATGCGAGCGAATGAGAGAGAGAAGTAGGTGCAAACACGGAGGTTGTGAGTCACATTTCAACTAAATAATTCTTCCTTCTTCTTTTATGCATAACTTGGTCGCAATCATGTATGTACTCGTATAGTCGATTGGTCCCTTGTTTTTGTATTCCTGATTGGACATATTTTTGTTTTGTAAAAAAAAATTCAATTAAGTTCTTTGCAAACACAGCAACACTATGTAAATAATTGTCTCAGGTGATAATGATTAATAATGAATGTCGCATATGACGGCATATAAGTTGGGCGACGTCTTATGTACCTGAAGGTCATTAACTCATTATTTACATTTTGTCAGAGTCAATTTAAGGTTCATAAAAAAAGATTGAACCGTTATCTATTTAATAGTTATTAATTATTAGCTTCTGCCCGCAATTTCATCATATTTCGATTATCGTTATTCCCTCGGAAAAAATTCCGGGATGAAAAATAACCTAAGTATGTGTTAATCCAGGATATACCTAAGCTATCTCCATTTCAAATGTCATTCAAATCCGCGTTGTAGCGTGAAGGAGTAATAAACAAACACAAACTTTCGCATTTACAATGCTAACTTCTGCCCTCGACTTCGTCCGCGTAGATTTTGATAATCGTTATTTCCTCGGGAACTTTTAAATTTTCCGGGCTGAAAAGTAGCCTGTGTAGGGTATAAGCTGTTTCCATTTCGAATTTCATTCAAATCCGCCCAGCTGTTGTAGCGTGAAGGAGTAACAATCTAACACACACACACACATACAATTTATAATATTAGTAGTATTAGTAGGATGATCTATGACGAGGTTTCTTAGAGGTTTGATAATTACATCATGCTGATTGTTACGTTATTCGACATTGTATAAAGAATTAAACTGATGATTTTATTTGCAGGTTTACTTCAAAAATGTCCATCCGAAATTCCCTGACGGCGGCAAAATGTCCCAACACTTGGAGAACATGAAGATTGGTGACACGATCGATGTGCGAGGTCCCTCAGGGCGTCTCCAATACACCGGCAATGGCCAGTTCCTCATCAAGAAGCTTAGAAAAGACCCGCCAACCAAAGTGATCGTCAAGAAGTTGAATATGATTGCAGGTGAATTGAATTTGCGCTATGGCTTGTTTTTTCTTTGAACCTTAAACCTAGTGAGAGGTAACTACAATATTCCCAAGTGGCAACCACCAAAAAAAAGCAGATTTTGGTTTAAAATTCTATCATGTTGCCAATTTAAATCTGAACAGTTTGAATTTTTCCAAACCAAGCTGTATGAGCTGTGTGCGAGAGCAGCGCCTCTATTATTTTAGGCATCGAGCAACACGGCCTTCCTAGCGGAAGGGAGTCGCCTTGGCTATGAATATTACACTCAAATAGATATTTCATTCCTTGCGGGGGAAAATTTGCATACAAATGCAGCTTTGCACACCTACATACAAAAACAAAACCGTAATGATGACACTAATACATTAAACATGAAAAAACCTGCACACCTCGTGTAATTTTTCTGTACGAACGAGTCACAATTGACGCGATAAGGCTGAACGGCGAGAAGTCGGATTTGTTGCTCAACAGATCCGAATTTTGTACAGGCGAACGGACTCGATTTTGGTTAAGTGTAGGTATAAATAAATTATATAACGTTCTCTCGCGCGACTGGACAACTAGTTTTATTAGATGCTTGTACTTTGACAGAGAGGAAATGGTGCGAATTCCTACTCCCTTCCGTGTTGCTCGATGATTCTAGGCGGTTAAATTCAAATCGTATTTGACCCTGTTATGGTACTTATGGTATTGTGTCTAATTCTGCCGCCATTACTGTGAAGTAAATAGAGCTATGAACACGTTGACAATACAATAACAGGTCAAAAACGATATGGTTTTTACGGTGTTAGATAGAGGCCCAGAGGTTTTTAGGGTCCCGTAATCAAACCCGTGATGAACCCTTATAGTTTCGCCATGTCCGTCCGCAGCCTAGCTCAGAGACTCTTAGTACCTGTAATTTGGCATGAATATAACTATTAGCCACGCCGACAAAGAAAAAAAATAAAATCTTGAAAAAAGAGTCAAGTGTCCTACGTTAACATTATACTATACAGCCTACGCTACGAATACTAAAAATCTAAAAAAAAACGAATGAAAGCACATATAATGAATTTAATTGCAAAATGATCACGACTAAGTAGACTGTATATATGTAATGAAGACCAGTCGCCCCTTGTACAATGTTCTAAATGTCTGGCCTATGGACACACAAGGACATTGTGCAAGGAGGCGAGCACCAACTGTCGTTTCTGCCTGACCTGCCACGGACCCGGCAAATGTCCGGAAAATCCAGAGACACCAAAGTGCATCAACTGCACCAGGGCAGGCAAGGAACCAACGGAGGTACAGCACGAGGCGTTTAGCCCCGACTGCAAAGAACGTCAGAAATGGGACACCATAGCACGGTCGAGAGTAGCATACTGTTGTTGACACAGTTGTACCGGCGAACAACAAGCAAAACCCCCCCGCCGCCCCCCACAAGACAAAGTTCCTGCAAGTCAATCTGCAACGGTCCAAGCTGGTAACAGCTGAACTCCACCAGGCCATGCAGAACGGAAACTGCGAAGTAGCACTGCTACAGGAACCGTATGTGGGCGGAAAGGGAGAGATGACGCCGCAACAAGGTTTCAAGGTGATTCAGTGTACACAGAATCGCGCGAAACCAGTGAAGTCAGCAATAGTAGTGCTGGGTGATCGAGTCCAGGTGCAACACGACCCACAGCTGGTCACGGAGAACATCACGGCGGCACTTCTGAAGTTTGGTAATGTATCAGTTGGAGTAATCTCGGTCTATTTCGAGCCCGACCAAGACTTGGAGGGATACATTGACAAAACAAAGGAGATCATGCTTGGATTGGGTACAGACAGCTACATCGTGGGAGGGGATGTGAATGCCTGGAGCTACTGGTGGAGAAGCAGATCGGAGAACCACAGGGGGGTAGCTTACCATAGCTTCCTCAATGAGGTAGACCTGAATGTTTTGAATGTTGGATACACTCCGACATTCGAGACATACCGGGGAGGCAAGCTATACACTAGCATCGTTGATGTGACAGCGTGCAGTACCAACATTCTGTCCAGGATCCAAGACTGGGAAGTAGACAGGAATGTTGTCACGTCCGATCATAACACCATAAAATTTGCAGTGGGTAGTGAAGCGGCCCCGAAGCCAGTACCAAGACCAACAACCAGGATTTACAACCCAAAGAAAGCTGACTGGACCAAGTTTAAGACCGTTCTGTCAGTGGAGCTTGTGGAAAGAGACTTGACGACGCATTCTTTAAATAACATTGGAGACACAGAAGCACTGGAGCAGGCGACCAACGCCTACATCGGTGCGGTGTCGAAAGCATGTGAAGAATGCATCCCGAAACCGGGAGCTCCCAAGACAAACGCAAAGCCGCCGTGGTGGTCCAAAGATTTGGACCGACTGAAAAAAGAGGTGTTAAGAAGGAAAAGGCGAATAAGGAACGCAGCCCCAAACCGAAGGCAGTACGTACTCGACCAATACCTCCAGGTAAAGGAAGAGTATGCCATGAAAGCGACAGAGGCTCAGACGGCTAGCTGGAAGGATTTTTGCACCGCGCAGGATAGGGAGTCTATGTGGGACAAAATCTACCGAGTAATCAGGAAAACGGCTAGACGTCAGGAAGACACGTTGCTCAGAGACGAACGGGGGCTTACCTTAACACCGAAACAGTCGGCTCAAAGACTGGCTGAATGCTTTTACCCGGATGACCGCCAGGACGGTGAGTCCGATCATCACAGGAGCACCAGGGATGATACGGAGGGAGACAACCCAGCAGTGGAGTCACACCTCACTGGCAATGATCCACTTTTCACACAAGCGGAAATGGATACAGTAGTCAGAAGTATGAACCCGAAAAAGGCACCTGGATCAGACGGACTCACTGCAGATATATGCGCAGCAGCTATTCAGTGCAATGGAGAAGTATTTTTGTGCTTAGCGAATTCCTGCCTTAGGCTAGCCTACTTCCCCAAAGCCTGGAAGTCAGCACATGTCTGCATCCTACGGAAACCCGGTAAGGAGGACTATACCCACCCCAAGTCATACCGACCGATTGGTCTATTGTCGGTATTAGGGAAGATCCTGGAAAAAATGCTAGTAAACAGGATCAAGTGGCATATCCTCCCGGCCCTGAACAAACGCCAGTACGGGTTCATGCCCCAGAAGTCGACGGAAGACGCCCTCTATGACCTGATGAGACACATAAGAACCGAAGTAGAAACGAAGAAACGCATTGTGCTACTCGTCTCGCTAGACATAGAGGGAGCTTTTGACAACGCCTGGTGGCCGAAGCTCAGAGCCCAACTGGCCAAGAAAGGCTGCCCGAGAAATCTTTATCACATGGTCCGCTCCTACCTGGACGACCGCATGATAAGGGTACACTACGCGGGCGAAACCAGCGAAAAGCCCACCACAAAGGGGTGTGTCCAAGGCTCTATAGGAGGTCCAATCTTCTGGAATGTAATTCTAGACGATCTCCTTCAGATGCTCAACGACACGGACGCCCATTGTCAGGCCTTCGCTGACGACGTCACTCTGGTGTTCTCTGGCAACGAATCAGGCGCAGTAAAAGCAAAAGCCGAACGGACTCTCCAAAAAGTGGTCGAATGGGGTACCCAAAATAAGCTTAACTTCGCCGCTCACAAAACGGGAGCCATGGTTATAACGAGGAAGCTGAAATGGGATCCCATCCGAATCTCAATGGCTGGGACCGTGGTGGAGCTTGTCGACGAAATCAAACTGTTGGGACTCACCATAGACCGTAAGCTGACCTTCAACGCACACGTAGAAAAAACGTGCCGAAAGGTAACGGATATCTACAGACAGCTGTCACGTGCGGCGAGGGTGTCATGGGGGCTCAATAGCGAGATAGTGAAAACCATCTACGTGGCGGTGATAGAGCCGATCGTCCTGTACGCAGCAAGCGCTTGGCACAAGTCTGCCAACAAGGTGATGGTGCGAAACAAGCTAGACTCAATACAGCGTGGTTTCGCCCAAAAAATTTGCAAAGCGTACAGGACGGTCTCTCTGACATCGGCGCTGATCCTGTCGGGAACCCTCCCACTGGATTTGCGAATTCACGAAGCGGCAAGCCTCTACGAGGTCAAAAAGGGCTACAGTGAGGACCACATTCCACCAGGAAGAGAAATTGAGGAAAAAACTGACGTCCTGAAGAGACCGCACCCGTCAAGGGTTGTGTCCATCGACTACGTCTGCTTGGAGGAGTTCAGCCAAGACGTGATCGATAGATACGACCTCGAAGGCCCTCAAATTTACACCGATGGGAGTAAAATTGAGGGCCAGACGGGAGCGGCACTCACATGGTGGGAGAATGGAAGAGAAATCCGCCACTCAACCTTTAAGCTAGCGCCCTATAACACCGTGTTTCAAACCGAACTGTACGCTCTACTCAGGGCAGTGCAGATCGCAGGGAAACACAAGGCGCAGAGAGTCAGCATCCTCAGTGACTCAAGATCCTCACTGGAGCTCCTCAAATCACCGGACACGACACACCCCTTGGTCCAAGAGATCAAAAATGCCACAACCCAAACAAGAGCAACGGGGACCGATCTCAGGTTCTATTGGCTGCGAGCTCACGTTGGAACGCCAGGAAACGAGAGAGCAGACGAACTGGCAAAGCAAGCAGCCCTTAGGAAAAAGACCGCCCCCCAATATGACATGGTGCCGGTGTCCTACGCCAAGAGGTCGATAAGACAAAACACGCTCGAACAGTGGCAGGTTCGCTACGGGGCATCCGGGACAGGTGCGACAACCAAGAAGTTTTTTACAACTGTGAGAGACGCGAACAGCATATTAAAGAAACTCAAACTCACAAACTTCTTGGTTCAAGCGTTTACTGGTCACGGAGGCTTCGCCGCCTATCTCCACCGTTTTAAGATCAAAGATTCACCTTCGTGTGTCTGCGACCCGACCCTTGATGAGGACATCTGGCACATTGTCTGCGAATGCCCGCGTTTTGGCGTGGAAAGGTTCGACCTTGAACAAAAGACCGGAGTCAAAGTTTCTCCAGATAGCTCAAGCTGGAAAGCCCTGCTGGGAACAGAAGCCAACCGCGAAAGCACGAAGGGTTTTATAGAAAAAGTGGTACGCGTAGCGTGTTTAAGGAACAAATAGTTCGGAGCCCGGACTATTGTGTAAAACGCTACGCTGAAATCTGACACCACGAAAACCCTTCGGCCACAGGACCCGGGCAGGATCCCACGCCGAAACAACCCCCCAGGTCTCCCTAAACCTTCGTACTCGTACCCCCCCTTCAAACCTCCCCCCTTCGCCGTATCCTGTTCACCAATCCCAACCCAACGCACCCCTAATCTTGTAGGATGATGCAATAAGTAAAATCTTCCAAACCCTTACCCCCATCTCTAATAACCTCTGTTTTATCTTTCTTTGTATTACATCTATGTTAACCCAGAGCTAGCTCTAACTTTCAGTGTATAACATACACTTAAGGTTAGAGTTAGATATATTCCTGACGCACGCACCTCCCGAACACCTAACGGGTGTCGGTAGGACGGGGGATGGGGAATCCTGCAGCCTCCTAAACGGGAGAATGACTTTCTCTCCCGGCCCTTCAGCACTGGCTGGGGTAAGGTTCCGCGCGCGATTCACTGGTCCCCCGTCAAATTGACACCGGCCCTCCCATTAAAAAATGTATAGGCTAAGTTGCAACGGACGAGGTCACAAAAGAGGGCAGCGCAAGGAGACCCGCGCAAAAATAGTATCTCCAGGCAAAAGAGAAAGCCTCAAAAAGGGTAGCCCCACCCATAAAGATGGTATCAACAGCCACACAAGTGGTCCTAAAAGATCTCCGACCCAACCCTTCCATTGTCGGGCAAAAGAAAGGAAGCCCGTAGTCTGTAAGCATGCATGCGTCAGGATTTCCACTCCGCGACTCACATAGCTATAAGTCTCCCCCCCATCCCAACCCCCCTTCCTATCCCCCCTAACCCCGCGGGTAAGTAAACGGAGGAACGACTTTCTCCTCCGGCCTTTCAGCACTGGCTGGGGTAGTATCCGCGGGAGTCTAAATTCTAGTTGGTAATAGGGGCATTGGTGTTTTTAGCCGGTGCGAGCCCGGCAGTACCTGGGCCCTCCATTCCCAGGTCTCCGGAAGGGATTTTCACCTCTGCCCCTTTTTCTTAAGCAAACAAAAGCAAGGACTTTTGTCTTTGGCCCCTCAGGCGATTACCAAAAAAAAAAAAAAAAGTAGACTGTATTGGTTCTTGAGTTACAAACGGTTTAAATGTTTATACCTACCGAAAACTTATTTGCGGTGTTGGTAAACGGCAAAGTTAAGTTTGTGGCAAGGTTTAATTTGATTGTATTTACGGCTTCGGAACCCTACACTAAGCAAAGGGAGACAAACAACTAAACGTTTTTTTAGATAGATTATTTATTATGTTCGTTGTCAACTTTCGGTACGTTTTATTATGTTGCAAATTTTATCATTGTGTGTATAGTCATTGTACGTACGTACGATGGTATTAAGATAACTGAGGAATACACTTCTTGCAATCTTTGTTTTTATCATAACAAAATTATAAAGAGGAAAGATTTGTATTTTTGTATGTTTGTAACGAATAAACTCAGAAACTACTGGACCGATTTCAAAAACCATTAAACCTTCACCGTTTGAATGCTACATTATCCCTGTGTAACATAGGCTATGTTTTATTTATCTGCGGACGGAGTCGCGACCAACAGCTAGTATATTATATTTCTAAGGTCATATTAAATAACAAATTATTTGTAAAGGTACGAGATTAGGTATTCGGCATATTAATATAAAGCTAATAGCATAATAATAATAAGCCGATTGCATAATAATATAAAGCTAATAGTATTAGTGGTTTTGTATGGATTTTACTAATAGCTTGGGCTTGTACTTTATTATGCAATAGGGCCCAGATGGTTTGGTTCAATTAACGAATATTTACCGAACAATAATTTTGATCGACATCTTAGTAATGATTTTCTGATTTGATGCAACATTAAATTGTAAATATAGCCCTTTATTTGTTAACTAGCGACTAGCTCTTGCTTCGTTTCGGTTTATGTGAGGTTTCTGTAACATCCCTCCCCATAACAATCCCTCCTCTTGAATTACTCTAATCTATTGATAAAAAATCGCATTAACATCCGTTGCGTAGTTTGAAAGATCTAACTAAGCGTACATACTAGGGAATGCAATAACCGGTAAAATTTCATAACCGGGTATTTCATCGGTTATGGCTAAAAAATAACCGATAACCGGTTATAACCGGTTATTTTATTTTTTCGGTGGGAATCAAAGAAATCATAGTTTAATCATATTTATTATACTGCATAAATGAAACAGGAGGCTTTGTTTGATATTCTTTAATCAACTTTAGTGATAACATCAATAAAAAAGGAGCACTTAAATATTATAATAAACAATCAAAATGATCAGTTATAAGACTTATAATTATAAATAAGAACACTATGCATAAATATTTATTTTAAGGTTTGAAACACTGAAAATAAAGTCAGAAATAACATTATTAAGAAAAAATTGCCACAACTTCACTTCACAAGTTTCACAACCTCATTATTGAATTAAATAGTGAGATCAATATAACAATTTAACAAGTGACAAAATTTCTTGTATTCATTAACAAATACAATCAACGTTTATAATAAAAGTGGTAAGATAGAGTTTTACTAAGTAATATTAATCTTTACCTTTTACAGTCTTAAACACCACACAGTATTTAAAGGGCGTATATTGATAACATGGCATTTCCTGAAAAAGTGTACGTATATTCTTGTTTTATTCTTTAATTACTACAATACAATAGTGAAAGTATGGATTTGTTTGGCTACATTCAGGAAATAATTAAATATATTCTGCAGTAAAAAAATCAACTTACCGTTGAACAGTATTAATCCGGTTAATCCAATCCTATGTCACCATAATAACAATAAGAAAAAATAGCACCATGACACGCACGATATACCATAGGCAGTAGTAGTTACAAATGTTACAAGACAAGGTTTTATTCTTCACACTTTGGAAAAAAAACAAGCACTGAGGTCTTACTGGTCTTAGGGTAGCTTAGCTTAGGAGGTAAAGGGATTAACATCGCTCCCTTATCAGTCCAATAGTTAAATACCATTTAGTGCGAAAGGGACGAATGATGTTTGTCACCGTATTAAACAAAGGAAGAGAAAGCGATGTGTCGACTGCCGTGTGCCGTGGTGTTTTGTACGTAACGTACCTATTAAGCGTTATATTATTGTATTGCGTATTTGTAGTGTTTCATTATTTAGACACATATCTAGCTAGGTACACTAAAAATGTAATGTTGTAATGTTCATTTATTAAAGTGTATAATAATGGTCTATTTCATTGAAATAATTTAAGAAATAATGATTATCGGGTAAAAATGTAAATTTAAAGAAATAACCGAACCGAACCCGGTTTTGAATTAAATAACCGGGTATAAAAATTATCCAATATAGGCGGTTATAACCGGTTACACGGTTTCGGTTAAAACCGGTTTGCATTCCCTAGTACATACAGACGGACAGACGGCGGGAAGCGACTTGGTTTTATACTATGTACGGAACTTGCGGTTGCCGCGCGAGTATGAAAGCCTACTTTGAAAATAGAAGTTCGATGTTACGTCAGCTCCATCTCGAGTTCTCTAGATTTATGCTCGAATAAAATAAATATAGCCCTATATAACCGAAGTTTCAAATCGACTCCTTCGTGGTGACCACTTGTATAAACCTGTTTTCAACGGCCAGCTGATCAAAGCTTTAAATAAGTTGAATAATTTGGCAGAATATACAGAAGATTCGTATTCTGCTGAAACTCGATTCGTCTCATCTCTACCACTAATATTTTTATCGTGAAAATTTGTAAGGATGTTTGAATGTTTGACGCACAAACACGCATAAAAGGGTAGTCGGATTCAGATTTTTTGTATCAGATAGTCCATATCCTGCATAAACACATATGGCACTGTTTATCTTGGAAAGTTTGATAGTTTTCTAGCTCTTGGCAAAAGAAGTCACTGTATATTTTCCGACACAAATTTTTTTTTTATGTTTCAGGTGGCACCGGCATCACGCCCATGCTTCAACTAGTCAGACACATCTGCCAGGATGCCAACGACCGCACCGAGCTGCGACTATTGTTCGCCAACCAGTCCGAGCAGGACATCCTGTTGCGGGAGGAACTGGAAAAGTACGAGAGGGAACACCCTCACCAGTTCAAACTGTGGTACACCATTGACAGGGCTGACCCAGGTTTGTTTTTGTACCTTTTATCCCATTTTATTTTTGTGTAGTGAGAGGTTTTTCTTTCTCAATTATAGCATTGAGTAATGTATAAGTTGCTGCAACTCTCGGTGAGTACCTCACGAGTCCTCACCGATACCAGGGCACGGGTACGTATTGCAATGTCTAAAATTAAAAAAACTAACGTTAAATAACCTACGTTCAAAATACCTAAAATCTAAATACCTAATGATTTTAAATACCTAAGCAAGTAACACCTACCTACGAATTACCTAAATTTAAAATGCCTATTGGACTAAATATGTAATGTTTAAAATATCAAAAGAAATGTCACCTAAATTTGATACACCAACATTTGAAATACTCAATGGTCA
The DNA here is from genome assembly GCA_923062465.1 of Acleris sparsana. Lineage (NCBI taxonomy): Eukaryota > Metazoa > Arthropoda > Insecta > Lepidoptera > Tortricidae > Acleris > Acleris sparsana. The sequence goes on from OV281289.1 coordinate 7,143,400, forward strand.
GAATACCTAAAATGATTCATTTGCGAGCTATTTGTACGAAGTACTAGTAGGTCAGGTTCCGCAAACAAGCAAGCAAGTTTTCCATGACGTAAAAAAAAATAACCTCGAAGACTAAGGCGGGAGCGACGCTTCGCTTCGCTCCCACCTTAGCCTTCCAACCTAACCTATCCGAGTCGCTTCTGCCCCGACCCATCTTACTCGCTCGCTTCGCTCGCTCGCTTATCGTGAAACATTTGACAAATGATGAGTCTGCGAAATGTCAGAGCACAGGTCAAATTGCATAGGTACCTCCCTACAATAACAAAATAATTATTTAATTCAGTATTGCCGTGTTTTGGTCACAATTGAACCTAACATGCTCCTCCTCGCTTCGCTCGTCGTCGCACCTAACCAGGTGGTCAGGACTATATTTTAAAATAACTATTCAAGATTCTGAGTAATCTGAATGTTTAAAATTGTTAAGTTTCTGAGCAATCTGAACGACGGGTGCGACGACGAGCGAAGCAAGCAGGAGCGTGTTAGGTTCAGTTCAATTGTGACCAAAACACGGCAATACTGAATTAAATAATTATTTTGTTATTGTAGGGAGGTACCTATGCAATTTGACCTGTGCTCTGACATTTCGCAGACTCATCATTTGTCAAATGTTTCACGATAAGCGAGCGAGCGAAGCGAGCGAGTAAGATGGGTCGGGGCAGAAGCGACTCGGATAGGTTAGGTTAGAAGGCTAAGGTGGGAGCGAAGCGAAGCGTCGCTCCCGCCTTAGTCTTCGAGGTTATTTTTTTTTACGTCATGGAAAACTTGCTTGCTTGTTATAGAATAAAGATATGATTAAAATTGATTATTATGACTAAGTATAGGAATTATAATTATTTGATTACTTTTGTAGTAATAATTGTGTTTTTATTTAGATTTTGTAATTTACATAGGCGCTTAGATGGGTACGTATAAGTATAAGATTACAATGTGTATAAGATTATAATCCATACGTTTAAAATTGTTTTGTTTTATTTGCCAACCTAACAACATTTGGCCCGTGTTTTATAACGTCAATTTTCAAAATGCCTAGCTTGTTTAGCTATACATTATGACCATTATGCATTTTAAGTTTTTTTCAGCTTTTGGTATTTAATCATTAGGTATTTCGACTTTAGTGATTTTGGACGTAGGTAAATTTACTTTAGTGCTTTTAATTTTAGACATTATAATAGGCACCCTTTTAAACTTTCGATATTTTGAATATAAGTCAAAACACCATTAGGTATTTAGATTTTAGGTATTTTGAACGTAGGTTATTTAACGTTAGTTTTTTTAAGTTTAGACATTGCAATACGTACCCCAGGGCACCGATGCTGTTTTGTTTATGTACCTACTCAATTTATAATCAAATTAAAGCTGCACAGCTGGTTGGAATTAAAGTACAGGGTACCTAGGGGACACAAAAGTGATCTTATAAAGGTTCAGTTTCTCCATTTAACGTACGGAACTATAAAAACAACGATTGTCCTTCAATTTTAGCGGACAAGTATTACTTTATTAAACGCGAACGAGCCCCATTACTTTCTAGCGATAAGATAGCAAGGCAGGATTAGCTTTATGACCTTGTGTTGCTATTGACGTTATTAATATTACTTGTATGATAACCGTTAAGATTGACTTCTTATCTTGCCACTCGTATAATCATTAATCACAGTAATCAAATCATACGTCTACATCTAAATCACTCCGACATTGCTCATACATACGAGTGTAGAAACATGTACCATCAAGGAAATTGAATCGTTAACAGTTTGACATAATACGTATACCAGTCAGAGGTTCGGTTGATGTCGGTTATATTCTTGAGACAAACACACACGCGATAAAAATAGAAATACAAAGTCTTTACTAACTGTGTACAAGGGTGATAACAAAAAAAATAGTTTCAACACTGGCATGGCAATAAATACATGATAAGTAACATTACTTTGACGACATAATCCAAACAGAAGTTGGGTTTTTCAAAGCTTGCTTTTCGTTAGATTTGTTTATAATCTGTTATGAATACTAGAATATTTATTGAAATTAAGATTTTGATTACTTACTTTTGACGTTGACTGTACAAGATTAGAGCTCAGTTTGAAACTAGTATGTCAATCTGTGCGAGATCGTCCCTTAATATTTATTTTCTTTTTTCTCAGGTTGGAAATACAGCACTGGCTTCGTCAACGATGAGATTATTCGTGACCATCTATTCCCCGCTGGCGATGACGTGTTGGTGCTCATGTGTGGACCACCGCCGATGATCAACTTCGCCTGCACCCCGGCGTTGGAAAAACTAGGGTTCAAGGAGGACATGCGTTTTGCCTATTAGATATCACGGTGAGCTTGTTACTTTGTTGTAGTGTTGAAGGATGTTAAAACGGCACTTGAGGGATATTAGAATGTATTTAAACAGCGTGTAAGGTTATTTGAGGCATGTGTCTGTGCTACAGAACAAGTTATAGACAATAGATATAAAAACGTATAGTTTCGTTATGTCAATCCACGAACTTTACTTACATTTACGCAATTCTTCTAACTAAAATAGAGTGCGTTTTTGTAGATTGAAACAGTATCAGCATATATTTGCTGAACTTGCTTATTATAAAAATCATGTAGAAGAATCATTGTTAACAGCATTATAAAGATCAACTTCTTCAGTTTGTAACAGTTTTATATTCGTATTTTTTTGCCTTTTTCGCATACCTAAACCAAACCGTAGTATGACGTTCTCTAAGTACGTATGTATAACCATGTATCCTATCTAATTTTTTACCATCAAGTGCCTTCTTAATAGCTCAAAATGTTGCTAAGTATTGAAGCTAAAAGACAATGCATTTGAAACTAAACTAAGCATTTGTACAAACATTAGCTTTAAGAATAACGAAAATCAGATATATTTATTTTGATACTGTTACGTAATAATTCAGGTTGAATGGTTTCATATTGCTAAATGTAGTGTTTTTGGACCTAAAAGTATATTTGTAGAAAATATAAACAATTGTTTAAAATAAGTGTTTTAATACATAAACGAAAATCAGATATATTTATTTTGATACTGTTACGTAATAATTCAGGTTGAATGGTTTCATATTGCTAAATGTAGTGTTTTTGGACCTAAAAGTATATTTGTAGAAAATATAAACAATTGTTTAAAATAAGTGTTTTAATACATCCCTTAATTAGTGTTTAGAGCATTAGACGTATACTGAATTAAAACTAGGACATTGCTTGTAATTAATCCAATTAGTTTTAGAGGTAGCCGTTTATCGAAGATAAATATTCCACATACAGAAAAAATTGGCTTCTGAAATTCTATTAGTTTTATAATTTCCCACGCCGTTTTACGTATCTTCACTTGTTCGTCTGTAACAAAAACATTGAACACATGAACTCTATGAATACAAAAATAAACTAGGTACTGCATCACGCTAAAACGTTATATGCCGACGTTTCTGTACATAGAATAAAACAAAGTCACTTTCCGCCGCCCGTATATACAGTCAAGGACTTTAATTATTATACCACTATGGAACCCTGTCGTAATCAAGCGTCAACTGACGAGATAGAAATTACATGGGAATTAATCGTAGGTTTACACGACAAGGTTCTATTGTGGTACATCAATTAAAGTCTGTGATCGTACGCTTGGATCTTTCGAACCACGCAACGGATTTTAATACGGGTTTCATCAATAGATAGGCACTTAAGTGGCAGGTTTTTATGTAAGTAAAATATATTCTGGAGAATAAACAGGTGTTACAGAAAACTTAAATAAACCTCAGCGAAGCGAGGGCGGGTCCCTAGTAATGTATAAAGCACAGAGCGACTCACTAACGATTTGGCATCGGCGTTATACAAATTAACTGACGTGACTTATGGTTTTTCACATATTCAATACCATAATAAAGAATATCCAACGCCAAGGGCCGTTTTTCTGACTTTGTTTCTGAACATCGACATCAGAGATCGGACACCGTCTTGATCGAACGTTTTTGCGGCCCTGCTCCAGTCTCGACGAAATTGTCCTTCAGAATCGGTGGACAAGCCACTTTCCGAAGTTTTTCAATACCTATAGATAGCCCAAAAAATTTCGATTGTTCCAAGATTTGGTCAACTTGGTGGGCTCATTGATTTCGCTTTTCAGTAAAAGACCTCGCATTCTTTATATTAAACTAATAAATAAAATTATGGATGGATTTAAATAAAATGATGGAAGTCGAAGCTAACATTCAGATGTATATATAATATGATAATTTAAATTGAAATAAACCTCTGCCAAGTTTTATTAATACTTAACGATGTCTTTAAGTGGGCGTTTAAACCAAACAAATGGAAAAGGGTTATTTTATCTAAATCGAAGTAGACATTATCAGTCATGTATTTTTATCTTTAATACGTCTCTAGATAAAAATGTGATTATTTGTAATTTGACACGTCATCACAGTGACTTGTCAAATTCAATTTCGTTTAAAATGTGGTATTTCTATGTCAGAAGCATCATTAAGAATAAAAAAACCATGCTCAGTGCAGGGTTCCGAAGCGGTTTCTACACGATAACTAGGGGAAGCTGTTGTACCCCGGACAGTTTACATTTCTTTGATTTTTAGAAAAAAAACGAGATGCTTCAGAATGGCCAAATGTGCAAATATGTAAAGTTGTACAATTGTACTACATTCCGGGATATCATATTAAACGATCCTTTAGTTAGTTTAGACGGGACAGGCTGATAGAAAAAAAAGGGAAAAGTGTCCATGGTACAACACCCCTGATTTACCTTGGACACTCGGTGTTGTACCTTGGGCAAATACCATTTTTGCCAAGAAAACAGAAAATAATCATCTAGTATTTAGTTATTAAGGATACAAAAGGCAACTTGGACGAATACTTTTTATACCTTTTCATAGGTTCCTTAATAAAATTTACAAGAAAAGGCCATATTTTCCCACTCTCCTAAAACAAATGTAAAATCTCCCTGAGAACTTATTAAAAACATAAACAAAAATGTAATCAACAATTAAAATAGTAAAAAATATTTAGCTTGTCATAAAAAATGCAAAATAATGTAAGAATTAGAACACTTTGGAACTTTTCTACCTTAGTCCGTAGTCCAAGGTACAACGTAAGTTCGGTGTCCAAGGTACAACAAAGCAAGTTTTTTTTAAAGTAACATTTGTAAACGCACTTCGTCTAAAAGTTAGGATGAAACGACTGCACTATCTGATAGCTATTTAATATAGTTTTAGCATGCATTATTCAGTTTTATCATATATATGCGAAACACTAAATAAACGAATTTGTAATAAAGTTCTAAAAACTCATTTTCAGTAACAAATTTTATATTTTTGTAATTTTCTCGACGCACACGCCGCTCTCGAGTTTCGTGCTAACTTTACTTTCATTTTAATAGATAATGGTTCAAATGACATATATATTTCTTTTTGAAGAATGCGGGATACTTTAAATATTGTCAACTGTCCGAGGTAAAACTATGTCCGGGGTACAACAGTTTCCCCTACCTATTTTAAAAAATAACAAGAATGAACTTATTCTCTATTTAAAGTTATTTGGTGCAGTCTAAGTTGTCTAGTTTGGTGGCGATTTTAGTACGTATAAACACCTTAGTCGCCTGTATCTCAGGATACACACTTAACTCTAACAAAGATTAGCACTTTAAATCTTAATATTTCACAAACGGATGAAATACACGAAAATATTTTTATACTAACCCGCTATATTTCCAACCTATCTAAGACCTATCCAATTACACCCCACACCATGTTACGTGTAAGGGAAGAACGTAAAAAAATATATATAAATATTTTATCACCTTGTCGGCGTGACTATATTAGTCACGCCGTATAATATGTAAATGTATATATGGGCGGAATGAATGGAGAGCCACTCGACCGCCCGCCTGCCTCGGCGGCGTCCCCACTCATCAATATGTATAAGGACTGTTCAATTTACTAAGCGGACATACATAATTCAATATTAATCCTTCAACTACAAAAATACTGATAGGCAGTGGCTGGTTATAAAATAAACATAGACAAGTCTATCAAGTGTCGTATTTTTTTTTAATTGACTTAATATTTTTCACGATGGAGCGAATTAATATTAAAGATCGCAAATTAATCTTGCAAAAATGGTGCACGGGCCAATTTTAACTGCGGAAAATTGCGAATGAGTTTAAATGTTCCAAGTCAGCCGTGTTACAAATCATGAAAAAATTTGGAGAGCACGCGCACGCGCGATTCGGATACGCTCGACGATTTACCAAAATCGCGGCGGAGAATTGGCCCGGCAAACCCAAATGTCGAAAAAAAAGTCGTGCGGCTGTTATAATCAAAAAAGTACTTGTCCGTTCGTGAAATTGCTAAAAAAGCAGGTATTAGCGTAGGCACTGCACAAAATATCAAGAAAAGAAATAATACGGACATATAAGAAGCAAAAAATGCCGAAGAGAAGTGCCGAGCAAAAAATACGGTCCAAAAAAAGATGCCGCAATTTATACGATATTTTGCTGCAAAATAAATCTCGATGCATTCTCATGGACGACGAAACGTACGTGAAATTTGACACCAGTACGTTACCGGGGTCCCAGTATTACAATACGGCTGTAGGAGAGATTGTACCCGAGAACCCGATTCCGAAAAAAACATAAAAAATTACAAATTCGGGAAGAAAGTCCTAGTATGGCAGGCAATTTGTTCCTGTGGCCTCAAAAGTACGTCTTATTTTGCAACCGGAACTATGGGTGGGGAAATTTATAGAAAGGAATGCATCACAAAACGGTTACTTCCTATATATAGAAAGCACAGTATTCCCCCTTTGTTCCAGCCTGATCTAGCGAGTGCTCACTATGCCGGTGAGACTGTGGTGCTATTAAATTCAAAAAACATCGATTTTGTTAAGAAAGAAGACAACCCACCAAACTGGCCGGAGCTCCGCCCCATCGAGGGATACTGGGCCACTGTAAAAAGATACATGAGGAAGGATGGCCGAGAAGCTAGTACATTGGCTGAATTTAAACGCATGTGGTTTGCTGCTTGTAGAAAAGTATCCAAAAGCGATGTGCAAACACTTATGCGAAGAATCCGGGCTAAAGTCCGAAATTTTTACCGTTGTAATAATTTTTTTTTTTCTTGTGTTATATATTACTTTATTTTAATATTGTAAATAAATATTCACCGTGATAAATATATATTTGTTATAAGAAATCCGAAAATGAACCTATTTTTGATGTCCGCTTACTAAATTGAACAGTCCTTATTCATGCCAAATCACAGATTTCTAGAACTAGGAATCTCGTGAGCTAAGCTGCGGACGGACTGAACCCTAAAAGAGGTCCGGATGAAAAGAGCAACTTCAATTCGAGTGGTGGCCGGGCGAACCTATTAAAGAAATAACTTCCAACGTACGTATCATTACGCAGATATTTCATTTTATCGAAAGGCATTTCACACTTTATTTTTTTTGTTAGTCACATTTCTAAAATAACCTTACCTAAGTAATTAATATTTCAGATACCCTGAAGCCATCATGGTTTCAGCAGAAAATTGCGTTCGATGAAATGAAATTCGATAAAAACTTGGGTAAGCTAAAAAACTATATTATTTAAATCCGTAAACATGACTAGCCAACCAACCTTCAACGAATACTGATAAAGCTTGTAGGGCCAAGTGCTTCGTGCTGTGGACTTGCTGCGCGAACCAATCGCACGTTACAGTCACGAGCGTTAGCTGGACGAAGCAGAACACCATCCACAGCATAAGAATCACTGAATCCCATACGGGCACCAACTGGAACAATATTTGACATTAACCTTATGAACGCTTGACGTCGGATAGCTGTGTGTTATAGGGAATGCAAACCGGTTTTAACCGAAACCGTGTAACCGGTTATAACCGCCTATATTGGATAATTTTTATACCCGGTTATTTAATTCAAAACTGGGTTCGGTTCGGTTATTTCTTTAAATTTACATTTTTACCCGATAATCATTATTTCTTAAATGATTTCAATGAAATAGACCATTATTATACACTTTAATAAATTAACATTACAACATTACATTTTTAGTGTACCTAGCTAGATATGTGTCTAAATAATTAAACACTACAAATACGCAATACAATAATATAACGCTTAATAGGTACGTTACGTACAAAACACCACGGCACACGGCAGTCGACACATCGCTTTCTCTTCCTTTGTTTAATACGGTGACAAACATCATTCGTCCCTTTCGCACTAAATGGTATTTAACTATTGGACTGATAAGGGAGCGATGTTAATCCCTTTACCTCCTAAGCTACCCTAAGACCAGTAAGACCTCAGTGCTTGTTTTTTTTCCAAAGTGTGAAGAATAAAACCTTGTCTTGTAACATTTGTAACTACTGCCTATGGTATATCGTGCGTGTCATCGTGCTATTTTTTCTTATTGTTATTATGGTGACATAGGATTGGATTAACCGGATTAATACTGTTCAACGGTAAGTTGATTTTTTTACTGCAGAATATATTTAATTATTTCCTGAATGTAGCCAAACAAATCCATACTTTCACTATTGTATTGTAGTAATTAAAGAATAAAACAAGTATATGTACACTTTTTCAGGAAATGCCATGTTATCAATATACGCCCTTTAAATACTGTGTGGTGTTTAAGACTGTAAAAGGTAAAGATTAATATTACTTAGTAAAACTCTATCTTACCACTTTTATTATAAACGTTGATTGTATTTGTTAATAAATACAAGACATTTTGTCACTTGTTAAATTGTTATATTGATCTCACTATTTAATTCAATAATGAGGTTGTGAAACTTTTGAAGTGAAGTTGTGGCAATTTTTTCTTAATAATGTTATTTCTGACTTTATTTTCAGTGTTTCAAACCTTAAAATAAATATTTATGCATAGTGTTCTTATTTATAATTATAAGTCTTATAACTGATCATTTTGATTGTTTATTATAATATTTAAGTGCTCCAGAATTTTTTATTGAAGTTATCACTAAAGTTGATTAAAGAATATCAAACAAAGCCTCCTGTTTCATTTATGCAGTATAATAAATATGATTAAACTATGATTTCTTTGATTCCCACCGAAAAAATAAAATAACCGGTTATCGGTTATTTTTTAGCCATAAACGATGAAATACCCGGTTATGAAATTTTACCGGTTATTGCATTCCCTAGTGTGTTATCGATAGAAAAGTATTTTTGACATCAACTCAAATTACTAAGGCGCTAATTCCAAATCTAAAGCACATAAATGCAATGAATGACGTAAAAACTACCATGTTTTATAACTGGACCAACATTTAGAACTTGGCTCCATACTTAGTAACTAGTAACTTTAATTCAGTTCAAGAATTCCTATCCAACGATGTAACACACATATAGCTATTGAAAGGCGGGACCAGGATTTGCATCATCCTTACAACTTATAATGTATGCCTAATATGCCTGGCATATGCTTAGGCCAGCTGAGCCCTCGATACACAACTGCACGACGCCACCTTATTTTTTTACTTGATCCAGATATGTTCTTCTTGGTCTTTCTCTTCAAATTTTGCTTGTTTCCTGCTTTCATCTTAAATGTATGGAAGGATCTCAATAGGGACCAAACTGCCTCACTCGAGAACACAAAACTATTTATGCACAATGCATCTAGAAAAAGAGTCACCTGGCTTTTTAGTCCCACGACGGTCGATTCAATACCAAGAAATGTCCAAATGAAGACTGTAAGGACGATGTTGAATATCTGAAAAGGTAGGTAATTACCATTATTTTTTAAATAGCTAAGTAAATAATGTTTTAAGAATGGAAGTTATTTTTCAAATGACTGATTTTAATTTACTTAGGTTATTTTAAATTTGGAAGGTGATTACCTGAAAACTGAACAGATCAGATATATCATGAAATAATTTCAAAATAGACGTAACGATGCATCTAAAATCACTTATAGATATCACATCGTCGGTATTCACTTTCAGTACAGAAATTGCTACCGTTTGGTCAACTTTTGTTGGCTGATAGGAGGATTTACCTAGCTTTTTGTAGAAAATATTTGTTCGGATGATGTCATTAAGAAAACTTAATCTTACTGCCAAGTAATAAATGCAAGTGCTGGTGAACACAATTTCAAAGTAAACGCTCATGATGGCTAAACCCATTGGGAAAGTATAAACAGCGTTTTCAAAACGGAAGAACACGTAAATAATAAAACTGCTACCAAAAGCCAGTATGATAAACAAAATCCATATGATGATGATGTAATAGTTCATAACACCTAAAGATACTACATTATTTTCTTTAAGAACATGATCAACTTTCTGCAGAGTAAGGAAAACTTTGACAATTTGCTGGCCCTTATAAAATCTGGCGTGTAAAATATGACATAAGTAACAAAAGTACTGCACAAACACGCCAAAAGAATATGTATAAAAAAGTGTTAGTTCTGTATCAAAATAAATATTATAGAAAAAAGATTCGAACTTGTAAAAAGATCCGCTGACGACAATAATCCAAACAATAGTGTATAACTTTTGAGAAAATGTTACGTCTGAGATAAGGTTGTCCCTTATAACTACGCAGTTAGAGGCAAGAGCGTATTGTAACCAATAAATCGGCAAAATTAATTTAACGAAGTCAACATCTAAGAAGTTTTCTGAAAATATCTCTCGGATCGACATAATACTCCTGCAATACGTAGGTAACCCGTTTCTTTTTTAACGACCAGGTTTTGAGTATACCGTTAGAAGTGAACCGAAGAATATTAATACATCAAAAACTCTCCGTAATGGTGTTTAGTAATTATTCTAAGTCGACGCTATAACGACAGTCATAGCATTGCAATATTGCAATGGCGTTATAATAAAAGTACTTAATTATACAAATTACTTTAATGGGATGGACGAAGGGCTGTGCTGTGTTAACTTAACATGTTATGCTATTTTAAAACATTAATATAAAACCTTTATTGTAAAATAAAAACGATTAATAAATTTGTGTTACAAACACAAATATTGCTCGTTTAATAATAAAACATTTGGTTTCATCAGTAGGTAATATCATTTGAGTAAATTGGTTGTCTTCATCCCCGGGGAGTGGTAAATCAATGTATGCGTTCTTGTCGGATTCATTTGTGGTGTACAGACGTCGTAGTGGAAACTTGTGGATAAATCGATATGGAAAACTTATCCTTAGATATGTTAGATGAGAGTTTTATTAAAATATTTCAACCTGTCCACACTTTGCAGTTCTGGATGGGTTTCCAACGAGTCTTAATAAAGCATCGATACGTAACGGCCACTTCGGTGTACTATCAGATTTATAGCAGTGCTGTATGGCTTTTCAATCTATTATGTGCCATTCACTTCGTATTCAAATGCGAGATTAAGGAGCAATCTTTAAGCACTATTGTGTTTTTCAAATTTGGAATCGTTATAAATGTGGCTGCGAATGCTGTCATCACGTGTCGAAATAATTTCTATCACAGGGATGTAAATAGCCAACTGTACGTAAAACTGCAAAAGATTGACCGCATTTGCAAAATGCATGGGGCTGCATACGCAAATCAGAAAATATTTTTGTTCTCGATAACATCAGTTGCACTTTCCATAGCTGTGTGGTCAGTAAATGTTTCAATGTTGAATCTTGTCTGCATGAAAAACATATGCCCTTCAGTAATAGTTGTCGAAGTAATGGGAATGGGGAGTTTTGGGGAAATGCTCCTCGTGTCGTATATTTTGCTATTCCTCGCGTTCAGATTAGACCACATTAACTCAATATTAGAAAAAAAAGCAATTGGTTTGAGAAACAAATGTGGAGAAGCTAAACTCTCATTGCTTTATAACAAGGAGGAAAAGGTGAAAGATCACGAAGAGCTTGTTGCTGCCACGCATTGCATTTTGGACGCTTTGGCCGAACTTATAAAACTGTTTGAATTTCCGGTAGGTTGCCGTTGAACCTTTTTTCTGTTAAACATAAATTATATTATACTATTACTACTTCTACTCCACTAACTATTAGTATTATTATTATTTAGTTTCTGCCCAGAACTTCGTGTGGATTTAAGATTTTTTATCTCGTTGTTGTATAAGTGATTAGTGATTAGATACTAATATGTTTTTAAACACCAGTTTCATTAAAATCGTCTCACAAGAGGTATTATGGTTGGCTCTATCGTGGTGAATAAATGTGGAGTGGACAAACTTCATCGATTGTATCATTTTATCGAACGCTTGTTTCTGCTTAAACCATGATGTTTTCAGGATAACCTTAACATGCATTAAGTAGGAAAGGTTAGACTTGTGACACAAAATAAACCCACGGTTACCTCCATCGATGAATACGACCATAATAGTAGGAGTTTTCCGTAGTACTCAAATCCTTAGCTAAAGAACGTAAAAAATCAGTAAAATATGTTCAATATCATCATCACCATCATGTCAGCCGAACGAAACACGCGCATTACGTATCGGTCTCCACCTTTATCGGTCCTATGAAATTCGCCACCAGCTGCAGCTAACCCAAAACCCTACCGATTATCTCATCGGTTTATTTACCCTGTCTGAGATCCTCCAACAATAATGTTGTCTACTGATATTTTATTATCAATTTATTTTATTGCAATTTTTGGTACGTGGTCGTCACTCATGATCATGTTCGCCCCAACAATGGTTATCTGTTCTGCGAGCAATGAGCCCATAGCTCTTTCCGTTGCCCTTTGGATTTTACCCTTTTTTTGTAAAGAACCACGACCATATGTCACACTGGTTGCAAATTTTCCCTAAGGAATCTAGGACGAGAACATCTTCCGTAACTGCCCAGTCGAGTACGATTTCACTGTTGACCACATTCTCGAAGTTGGACTTTCCTATTATCCACTCCACAGTGGTGTACTCGGCATTGATATTGATGCCAAGTCCGTCCCAGTCCAGAGTTGAAACATATCTTCCAATTCAGCAGTGAAAATATCGGAGACAACATCAGTCTCACATCCGGACGGACGGACTAACATAGTGGCATTATCATACAAGTCATACAAGCACCTCTACATTCTCAACAATCAAATCGAATACTTTTTCATAGTCCACAAACGCCAATGTCTATCTATTATACCTACTCGTTGGTCTTCCGTACCTGTAATCTACCACCGCATTCGGATGCTGGCTATAGTGCTAAAGCTCTTTCGAAAACCGGCTTATTCGTTCAGCTGGAATTCGTCAAACCTGCATACTCAATAGGTATCTAATTTATAACGATTTGAACTTTAACTAATGAAACGTGAACTTCCACAGATTTTATCGTTCACGGGTCAAGTCATGGTTTGGGACTTCATGTTTATGCAAAACATTGTGACATCAATTAAAACAAAGGCAAACGTAAGTATTTCCCATTCGAAATTACTTAGGTAGGTACTTATAGGTATCGTAAATATGTTTTATGATTCTTGTGTCATTTTTTGGCTTTGCAGACTGCTGACTTTAGTTTAGTCGCAATAAGTGGTGTCATATTTCTGATATTGATATTGGCAGTATCTATACTGAGTTATATCGCAAATATGGTGACTTCTAAAGTGGAGCACACAAGGAAACTATGTTATAATGTTTTGGCTTTGACTTCGAGAAATGAAGGTGAGTACCGTAACCATGATTTTGGGAAACAGTTGTTTCCTCGAACTTTCTCATGTAAGTTTTTTCATAATAAGTTTAAAGATTACTCATATATATTAGTGCTGACTGGGTGACTTAAATAGTAGTAGTAATTTAACTGATAAAATATCATCATCATCATGCTGGCCTTTTGGTGATCCGATCTTGGATGTAGGCCTCTTCCCTATTCTTCCACTCCTGACGATCCTGTGCCCGTCTCATCCAGTCCCAACCGCCGTGCCGCCGAATTTCGTCCATCCAGCCCTCTAGTACCTATCGGCTCTGGGTCTCCGTTCAAGGACTCGTCTTGTCCAGCGACTCTCGTCCACTCCGCAATGTGTCCCGCCCATGTCCACTTTTTCTTTGCTTTATTCTGCTACACTGCACTTTAAACTAATTTACTTACCGGTGTTGCGGATATATTTCGCACTTTTTGACTAAGACAGTATCAACTCAAAAAACTTGCTAGTTTGATTTCAAATTCATAGTAGTCGTATTAAAGTCGAGATTAGAATACAGTTGTATTTTGAGTTGCTACGTTTTCGATCTAGGCATGGTCAAAGACTGATTGATACAAGATCATTCATTTATATTTCTATGGTCTCAAGAGTTCAAAAGTTTTAACATAAAGCAGCGTATGTATGGGGTACGTGGCTACTTCTTTCGTATTACCTATTCCGGTATGCTATTTTATACCTAACCCTAAAAGTTATCTACAAATGAGCGGCCAATCGTAATTTACCTAGCGTATTGCATTAGCGCGATAAAAAAGTTAAGGGCAATTTTTATATAAGTACGACAATTTCCACCGTTCGTTCGCTTAACGATAACAATCTCGGACATACATTTTATTGAAACGCTTCAATCAATTGAAATCTATTACGACATATAATATTATTATAATACCACTGTTCTAGTATTATTTCTTTTCAGATAAAATTCAGACAAAAGCTCATCAGATCCTAATGCTTTTGGATGTAAAGTCAACCTTTACCATATACGACATTTTTACCCTAGATGCGCAGCTGCCGCTTCGAATATTAGCTATAACTGCCACATACACTGTGGTTCTCTTACAGTTTGCTACACTTTAACGTTCTATGTTCAAAATCGTTTGGTTTACTTTTCCTACCATTAAAAAACTATTGGGAGAAAATTCAATGTAGGTACAAGTCCTTTCGCACTTGGTAGCCCGCCGATTATAGGTCCCGCACTTCTGTTAACCTGATTAGTTATGGTTGTGCAAAAAAAAGGAACATCACCCGAGTATTCAAGCCAAATTCAATAGAATGCTATTCAGTTCATATTATAAAAATTTGAGTTAAATATTTTTTTACTTTGAAACACATGGGAAAATATCGAACTTATCTGAAACCTGTGTAGGGGTGTTTGAGACGGCGATGGTATGTGATGTGAGGATCTACGATCGAGGGACGCGTAAAACATCGCATGGCAAATTGTACGCCGTTGCGGCATACAACGCCGCAACCCATGATATAGGATATAGGTACAAGGTGTTTCACGTCACAGGAACGCACGAGTCGCACGACATAGGTACATCTCACCGCATTTTTTGCGAAGCGGAAAGTCAATTGCTCGTTGAGTTCGGTGTAGCAGCGGCGCCGTTTTAAGTTTAAAGAAACGGTCCCCGACCCTTTGCGAGAAATGATTCCAAAAGTAACAAAAGATAAAAAAAAATATGTCGTCTTCTTAAAATTAGCGCCGCTCCTGAGACTAATGGTCATCATCTCCTGGATTGTTTAATAGGGAATACGCATGGATTTTTTAAATCGCATTTCTTTACAAAATACGGAAATACCGTAAAAGAGATCACTAAAACTGAAATTAAAATTAAATTTGGTCAAGAAAACCGAATGAGACAAGCATATTAAAGTGCTAATTACACAGCGATTAAATAGAGAGATCCGATATGCACTGTGACGTCATGTAACAGGTCGGCCATTATAAACTCCATGTTAAATTCGGTTTTGCTAATAAGAGATAGGTAGAAACAAATCTTTGTTTGCTTATACCTTGGTTATTTTTATAGAAATTCAAAAAAAAATGTTGGTCACCTGTTTGTTACATGAATCAGCTTTTATTCAAGCTGTGAAAAACAGTCCTGAATATTCCCTATTGTGAAAGTTGAGAACCCTTGCTCTAATGCAATCACGTAGAGCTGGAACTTTAGACTCATCACTTTTCATTGCCTGCGATTGAAAATTTATATAATAATCATACAGCATTAGGTTAGGATATTTGATCTTGAGGATTCGAAGGCCGACTTTGACGTTGAGCTGAACGACAACTAGGAAAATAGATAGGAAAGAAGATATTAACGCCGTCAAGTCTCTTGTTTTCTATCTATTCTACTTATTTTATTGAAACATTGTGTCATTGTGAGAATTGTTAATAGGATCAAATTTCGTATATTTCGTCGGGCCATATTAGTATATCGGTGTGAATTATTTATGTGATTATAATATCATTTGACACATTAGATAAATTACATTGAGGTAAAATTGAATCATAAGCACGTACAGTACGTAGTAAGTATCTGTTGTAGGTTTGTAGCCAACCGCAGTGTATGGTGGTACAATCGCATATCTCCTAACCTAAAGTAATAACTTAATCATAAGATTAAATTAAGTCCCAGTCTGATGGCTTTTAAAAATGAACTTATCGTACTTAACTCACAAGACCCTCATTGGAATCATACTTTGGATGAAGATTTCTTAAAAGTCTTTGTTCCATATCGTATTTTACAAAAGATATTAGGGACCTCTCGCGTAGACATTAAAGACAGGCAGGTATTTGCACCTAGTATCGTTCAGAAATGCTACACGATTATCTGCATAATAATTACGTCAGTTGCTATTGTTAGTGTATTGAAAACATATGCGGGGAGGTTTAGCGACAATGAACTGATGTTCTACCTATGGCTGGGCGGAGTCTCCGCAGCCCCCATTGTATTCGCAGCCGGCATTATTCATGCTAGATTCTGGAACAATAACGGCAATATTGAGTTATATATTCGAATGCAGAAAATAGATCGCGTAATGAAAACTAATCGCAACATTAACAACAATCATTACCAACATAATCTAACGACATTGTTGTCGTTGATAATTGTCTACTTAAGCCTTATGGGTTTGGCAATATTCATGGTTAAAGATGAATTTGGAGTTTTCGAAATTCTAACCAGTACTTACATTTTGATGACGTTTGTATCCGAATTGTGTAGTTGTGCCAGCCTTATCAGGTTCTTTCAAACGCGCGTAGACCTCATAAATTGCATAATCATCAGACATTTCAGTGGAACCAACCTTGGTATAGAAATCGTTGGCAAACAGCGCAATTCTTT
Organism: Acleris sparsana; assembly: GCA_923062465.1. Classification (NCBI taxonomy): domain Eukaryota; kingdom Metazoa; phylum Arthropoda; class Insecta; order Lepidoptera; family Tortricidae; genus Acleris; species Acleris sparsana. The sequence goes on from OV281289.1 coordinate 7,160,452, forward strand.
TGAACTTCTCATAGATATTCCCTTCGAATGGCAAGATTTTGAAACCAGCGCCACAGACATTTTTATTAAAGAAATTTTTGACGGATTTAGCGTCTTTCAAAATACATTTAACTTCCAGGTAAATAAATGACTTGCTTTTGAAATTTAAACACATTTAAAGAGTGACCATACTTTTTAACGCGACCTTCATTAAATTTCTTTTTCAGATTTTTCTTTTCTGCGCTACATTTGTAGCTTGGGTTTTATTCACCTTCAAGTACGCAATATTTACATTGCAGAACCATCAAAATCTAAATAAGGTACTATACTAATTTACTTGTTATTCACTTGTAGGTACGTTTCCATATGAATTGGGCTCCTGAATGTACTCGTATGCTTATAAACGTGGAGTAACCGTGGGGTAGCTAAACCATGCTTTGTCCTTATCTGTCAAATGTCACAGTGAAAGTTAAGTACAAAGCATGGTTTAGCTACCTGACGGTTATTCCACGGCAGTACAGTAAAAGCAGGGTATAACAAATACTGACAAATTCCACAATGAGTGACAACAAATAGACAGTCCAGTAATATTTAATATTAAGGGGATACCCCCTATATTCTTATACGTACCTTTCTGTCCAGTTCAAATTGTATAATGACAGATTACTTAATTTAAGCACACTTTCGTTATTTCGCAATCATGAATAAGAGGTTGGGGCTTTAATATATTTACTTACGTCAATGTTTTTTTTAGCGTTTGATGCTTCTTGACTACCTCCTTTTGCTGACACTGGCTCTAACGGAACTGGCTCTGCTCCTGGTGCTTTGTGTAGGCTGCGAAAAGTTTATCCGAAAGGTTCGCGAAACGAAGCAGCTCTCCATATTAGTCATGTCCCGTTACTCTGATGGTAAGGGCTAAAATGTATTTGGGCCGAATTAAGTATGAAATGTTAAAAAATGCCAAGTTCCAGGCAGTGAACGGGACGGAGATATGTATAGCGCTGGTGGCACTGGTATAGCGCTGTCCTCTTCACTGCGTAGTTAACCTTGCATATTTCGAAACTATATGTTTTTAGGAATCCAATTATAAAATGACCATGTGACCAGGACCTCTATTCAACATGGTAAAAACAATATCGTTTTGTTCCTGTTGTTGTATTCTCCACGTTATGATAGCTCCTATTTACTTGACAGTAATGGCGGCCCACTGACGACGCGCTGGACTAGTTGGTAGTGACTACCTAGTTTTTTTTTTTTTATGGCATAGAGAAGGCAACCGAGCTCACAGGCCACCTGATGGTAAATGGAAACTGTGACCCATAGACATTAGCATAAGACTGCAAATGCGTTGCCAACCCTGAGGACTAAGATGGAATGCCTCTATGCTAGTCATTACACCGGCTGTCTTAACCCCAAACCGGAACACAACAATGCGAACACTGCTGTTTGGCGGTAGGTTAATGGATAAGATGGTGGTAGCGATCCGGACGGACCCTGCACAGTGTCCTACCACCCGCAAAAATATTTAAATATTTAAATATTTTATTTTTTATTTTATATTTTAAATATTTGTGTAATGAGTGCGAATATTTGTTTCTGAGTCATTAATGTTTTCTATGTATTTAAATACATATTTCTCTAGTGTGACATCTCCTGATATTTATTTATTATTATTTAAAAACAATACCATAACAGGACAAATACGATTTGGATTTTAGCGCCTAGAATAGAGGCGCTTACAGGATACAGACGGATTTCGTAATTTCAATTTACGTCACTACACTCGCAAACTAGGCCTATAATAAGAGGTGAGAATATTTAAATATAATTTAAAATTCGTCCTATAGTGTGAGACCAAGACTCAAACGGACCCCTTAATCAAATAATTGTTTTCACAAACCCGCAATATTTTTGAACAAGACGCGACATGCAGGTTCTGTTAGGAGACAGAGGAGACAGAAATGCACATCCTCTGTTCATGCGGACCACTAATCGCAACAGAAGTATCATGGACCCACAAGAGATACAACTTTCTCACTGGCCAAGCCATCTGGAAATTCCTGGACGCAACCCGCAACGGGCCTTTGCGGTGAGCTCCTGAGCTCTAAACAAAGGGCTGACACAAAAGACCAGGCAGGATGGTCGAAGTGGCACGCAAGGCCCATCTCATCCCCACAATTATAATATACGTAACCTCCATACAGGCCTGCAGCGTGGCAGTATCTTAACGCGACAATTATTTTTTAAAGTTTTACGTGTTTATATCCTCATTTTGTTACAGTATTCGTGCTAGATTGTCCCATCTATATTGTTTTGAAGTGGACGCCACCAGAATTCATCAGAAAACTACTTGTTTTCAGGACCACTAAGAGCAAAAGCAAAGTACATGCTTAAGTTGATAGAAGAATCGCCCCCGTGTTTCTCGGTGTACGGGATGTGGCAGATGGACGCGCAACTCCTGCTCAACGTGTTTAATCTAATCACAAATCTCATTGTCACTATTATACAGTTCACATTTGTATAGAAAGTTGAAAGGGCGATTAATCGTTTTTTTTAATTGTTATTTCTGCCATGTTTTATAATATTTGCACTACTAGTTCGAAATATTTAGCCTGCGCCATGTATCCAAAGATTATAGAAACGATAAGTTAAAATAGGTATGCACGTGTTTAACTGCACTTGTTGCCAGTACGCCAGTACGATGCCTTTCTCGGTCACGTGACGTGCACAGAGTACTAAAGTACAATCCAAAATCGTCTTACAACTGTGATACAGTTCCTTACTGTAATGTAGGTAGATTGTGAAGACTGTGAAGGGAGGTCTTGACTGCTGTTTGCAATATACGTTAGCTCCGTAACCTGTGTTTTCCTAACTCCTGAATACCTACTGACCATAACCAAGCTAGGACACAACAATTACAATTGTTGAAGCTTACATTAACTTGAATTGTAATATTAACAAGTGCAAACGCATGCAATTATTTTGTCAAAGTTAGGTAAAGTAGATGTCCGAGCGCTCGACATGTCAAGAGAAAATGTTTATTTGCGTCGTGATATTATGTCCGTTTTGGGAGATGTTATCTTTACTTTTGTCAAATTGAATTGATTTTTTATGACCATATCGAAATTTCTCAAAATGAAAAATAAAATGCCAATCGGATTGTATGAATAAATGTCAGGTACTTTCGCTGGCAAATAAGTTGGTTATTTAAAAATTGGGGTAATTTAATATCGAAGCCACAAACATTTCTCATCGCTAAAATGAGGTGGTGATAAAAGTATGTTAATCTTATCTTATACATCGCAATTCAAAGTATGGGTGACAAGTACTACAGTACTAAGCCGATAAGAAATCAATACTGACACATTGCACGACCAGGAAGTGTCTGACTATTGACATGGTTGACAGCAGTAAAACAATGCTAAACTTATTTGTTGCGTGTTAAGGAATAGTAATAACCGCGTTGTTTGACTGCTGTCAACATTATCCATATTCAAAAACTTCATGGTTGTGCAAGCAATGTGACTGGATTCACTTCTTATCTACCGGGCACGAGAGTACAGCGACGAGCACCCGGACGTCTACCTGTATAGGTAAGTATGTAATGAACTAAAATTAAAAACATCCTGATTTTTATCAGTAGGTATATAAGTTAAGAAACTAGAAACTATGTAGGTATGTACATAATTAGGATTAGTTTCACCACGGTTACATATATCCTACCTATATCGGCCATATGTAATGGTTTAATAGTCGCGGAAAGTGGACCTTAACACGATTAAATAAGAGTTGAAAAACAGTGACAAACCTTTTTACTCCGCGACGGTACAAGAAAACAGATTTTATTTCAAGCGAATACACTCTAACATAATTTTGTATAAATTAAGTTTGTACGTGGATACAAGGATTATCAGACAAATAGATAAATTATCCCAAAAAGCTTTTTTTATACCCGGCAGAAAAACAGTGAGGTACTTATTTATTTTATGCTAAGTAGGTACGTAATTTTTTTCACTTCGCACTTATTTTTTATTTTTTTCTTGTGGTTTTTTTTTTTTCTTTGGAGACCCCTAAATAACCGATCGCGGTGTTTGTGAATGGAGAATTTTAGCCATTTGATTGTGTAGGTATATACTTTAGGATGTGGAAATAACCTCAAAATGACAAGTGTGCAAAAATAAAAATAAAACCGGCCAAGTGCAAGTCGGACTCGCGCACGAAGGATTCCGTACCATTATCTATAAAAAAATCACGTTCGTTGAATGGGATCACCCCTTAAATATTTATTGTATTTTAATTTAATTAATTATTTTTAAAGTTAACATACAACTAAATTTTCTGTGAATATTTCAAGCGTCTACCTGTTGCCGTTATTAATATCGAGCAAAAAACGGCAAAAAATCACGTTTGTTGTATGGGAGCCCCCCTTAAATATTAATTTTATTCTTTTTTAGGTATTTGTTGCTATAGCGGCTACAGAAATACATCATTGTGAAAATTTCCACTGTCTAGCTATCACGATTCATGATATACAGCCTGGTGAAAGACAGATAGACTGACGCACAGACAGCTGAACTGTCAGAAATAAAATAAACTAACGGGGGCTCCTATACAACAAACGTGAATTCTCATAGACAATGGTACGGAACCGTGAACCGAAATGTGCGAGCCTGACTCGCAATTGGCCGGTTTTTTTATTGGCGGCTAAACGTGCCGTGTCATTATGGCTTGTTTAGTCCCTTGTGGAACAATCTACAATTAATCTGTCTTACTCTATGTAACTAACATTGTTGCAAGGGCTGGAGGAACGTAGGCAATAGATGGACGCGTTATGTAGAGTATACGGGTATTTATTGCCCTATCCGTAGATGCAGATAAAGTTCTTTTCACAATCCTGAAAGAAAAAAAAACCATTTGTACTTAATTCGTATATAACCATTTTTTTTCTATGAATAATTAAAATAAAAACCGGCCAAGTGCGAGTTGAACACGCGTGGAGAATGTTCTGTACAATTATAAATTTTTACGGCACTTTTTAAATTAATACAAAATATCACATTTGAAATCCTCACAGTAAGACGCGAGTTAACTACTACTAGCACCATCTATTGGTGTTTTAGTGAACTATTTTTTGTAAGTGAACGTATTAAATTGAGTTTACTAATTTATTTTCAATTGATAGAATACTATAATAGCTTTTCCTGTAATCTACAAAAATAAACTATACTTTGTATATTTTTCAAAATTTTAAGCTCAGTAGTTTCGGAGATCAGGGCGGGAATGTACAATTTTCGTCTTCTGCCATGATTAAAATCAAAACTATATATTTTACAATAATAACAAAAATATATTTGAGATCCTTATAAAGAGCACATCTGTATTCGGGTCATCAATTCAATAATTTGTGTACCAAATTTCAACTCAATCGGTCCAGTAGTGGAGGAAATTATTTAGCTGTGACTGTGACAGACGGACGGACAGACAGACGCATGGACTTATACCTAAGGGTTCCGCTTTTTCATGTTTTGTACGGAACCCTAAAACCCGCCTTTATAGGTATGTAGTTCTTTACTCATATCTGGATGTATTACATATATAAAAACCCTGAAACCCACTGTATACCTACGTATATATTTGTCTAAATACACAATTGCGTAAGAGCATTTTTTTCTCCTCAATTAGCATTATCTCATCAATTTCATCATTCAACTACAAAGATTAGATTAATGAAGTTATTTTGGCCTGAATTATTAATGCAATTATATTAGGTATCGCAAGTGTTTTACATCATTAATGTTAGTTAGTAGAACCTAAGCGTTATTTATGGCATACATTTTACCTACATACGTTACCTGAATTTTATTACACTTAGTCGCGCTTTAAGCCATCTGGATAACCATCCTCGTTTTAATGGAAACTGATAATCAAAATAAATGTACAACAGAGTACCTGTCAAACGATATTTTGAATGATGAATTTGTAAAAGTTTTTAAGCCATTCCGCTTTGTCCAAAAACTATTAGGGACATGTCGAGTAGATGTTAGGGATAAATTCGTTACTGCGCCCTCAGCCTTTCAAAAATGCTACACAATCATCTGTATAGCAATAATAATATATTCTTTTACAGATTTATTTAAAACGTACTCTTCTCGGTTTTCTACCGAACTTGCGATGAACAACTTGTGGATGGCCGCGCTCTTTGTAATTCTCGCTGTTTATTCAGTCAGCATAATCAACACAAGATTTATTAACAATGAAGGCAATGTTAAATTGTACATTAAAATGCAAGAAATAGATCTTCTTATGAAACTAAACGAAAATCAGAACGTTAATAACAATCACTATAAGCTTAATCGAATGATTTCACTCATTGTAGTAGCAGTTTTCGTAATTATATTAATCGTGTCGATTGCGTTAACTTACGGTCATTATGGAATTATGGAACTACTCGGACCAATGTGGACTTTACTAACATTAACGATTGAAGTGTGTAGTTGCTCCAGTATCATGATATTTTTCACTATCAGAATACGTCTTATTAATTCAACTGTCGCTAATCACTTTAAAGACAAGAACTGTCGAAAGGAAACCTCAATGAAAGGACGCAAATCACGTGATACATGGGAAAGTTTTGAATCAAAAGACACTGATGTATTCTTGGCAGAGATTTTTGGTGGATTTAAATCTTTCAGGGATCAATACAGCTTTCAGGTGCATTTGCCATTTAAAAACATACTTAAGTCGACTTTTCAATTGGTACCAAATGGAAACCTCTTTTATTTTTCAGATATTTTTGTCCTGTACAGAATCTGTCGCTTGGATCCTTTTTACTATTAAATATGGAATTCTTATATTGCAAAGTCGTGAGGACATGGTATCTCCTAAATATATATCTTCTAAATCGAATGTATTGTATTCAATTTGTTCAATTTTATTTCAAGTTTCTAGCTTAAAATATGATTTTTGTTTCAGTATCTACTGGCGCTAGATTTGCTGTTTTTGGCACTCCTGGCTCTTATCAAGACGGGATTACTTCTAGTGCTGTGTTTGCTTAGTGAAATATTTTTCCGAGAAGTATATAAAACGAAGAAGCTCTCAATATTTGTTTTGTCGAAGTATGTAGATGGTAAGGTATTTTGTTCATACACCTATTGAGGGTAACCCAGTCTACATCATGGTACATATCAAATAAGAGGTACACGGAAATAATATCCTTAGTCACTTTTTCAAAATCTAATACTACTCAGTTTATTTAATGTATACTCTCAAAAATGATGCGTAACTAATGGACACGCACTTGATCGCTTTTTTATCTATAGCCTACAGTTTTGTAACTAGGCAGATAATTTGGTCCGCAAGTACTGTCGCCACTGCCATCTCTCCGCACTTGGTGTGTATAAATAAAACCTATATACTTTATACGTTAACTAATTAATCATCCAGGTTCTATCTAGCCTCATTAATGTTTCTGTAAATAAATTAAGGTAAAATTAATTTATATTGAAATTCAACAAAATCATTTAATTTCAGGGCGTTTGAGAAGAAAAGCCAAGAACATGTTAAAGCTGATAGAAGACATGCCGCCGCGCTTCTCTGTGTACGGCATGTGGCGCATGGACGCGCGACTCTTACTACACATTTTCCAAATAACTTCTACTTTCCTAGTAATTATTTTACAATTTGCTTTCCTGTAAAATAACTTAACATTCGGTAGTGGTAGGTATGCATATAGATATGCATACTAAGAACACAGAAGTATCCTTTTATAACATTACGCAGTTGACGTGGATTGACAATATTTCCAAGCGCTAATTATAATAGCTTCTATACATCGTGTATACCGTCCCGACCAGTTAGAAGCAGTACCTATAGCAGAATATAATATCTTCGTAGAATAAGGGACCAAGCAGTGGACGTGTTTTGGTTGCTAAGTGACCCATAACATATTAAATAGATAATAACTTCGATACAACGGCAAGCGCTTTATTCAGGACCGATATCGTTTAAACGGCACAATTGTAAAAAAGTAAATAAATTTAGAAACATCCCTATCAATACAGTTCTCTTTTAAAAAAAACCTGCGTCCGAATCGGTGAATGCGTTTGAGAGATACATAGATACACACGTTAAACTTATTACTCCGCTCTTTTTTTGTCTTGTGCTAAAAATACGTTTGAAACATGAACACAAATAAATTTTCTGTTTTATTTTCTCCTTGTAATTTAGTAAATGTCCGTAAGTGCGAGACACTCAGGCCCGTATTAATAAACTGATATCAACTCTAATGCTCGTCTCGAGATACATCAAAAATGACAGTGTTGTATGGTTTGGCGTACCTATAGTACTTTGACGTATCTTGAGACGGGCCTCACAGTCAAGATGAGTATATTAATACGTTTTTATTTTGACAGTCCGAAGGCAGACTTAAAAATGAAAACAATTGTTTGCGATTGCGAGTGCGTTAGCCAGTAGGCCATCTACCTATATACTTATGTCTTGGTTGAGATGCCCGACTTGAAACATGTAAAAGTCAACGTCAAATCATATGAAGTCGTTTAAAAAACTGAATGTTCAGTTTATAAATACGGCTCTCCGCTTGTTTTTAACTGCCCATCTAAATAAACAAAGGCAAAGAATCTTTTTATACCGCATTTTAAAGAAATAGGAAGGCAAATGAGCGGACATTTGCAATTTCAAGACTGCAATCTCAGTGAGCTTAGTGTGGCTGCGTCTATATCGCGTGTCGAATGTGGATAAACACCGCCACTGTCGTACTTATTTACGAGTCAGAAGGTGACGCATGCCTTATCGAAACTTTGTCACGCAATAAACGCAACCATGTTAGGGCCCAAGACGGGAAATGTGTCGAAAACTCTGAGAACCAATCTGAAATACCTCTATTCTGGTCATAAGTAATTAGTGTATCGTTAGTAGGTATCGTATGTTAATATATTAATAATTTGGCATATCAGAGGCCCTCCACGATGCAAACGCTACTAACGTTTTTCCTTTCTATCACCCGATGGGATGTCAATCTCGTGCGAAGCGATAAACCGCGTGATCAACTGTCACCCGATACGTGTTGAGTGATAGAAAAGAGACACGTAAGTACCGTTTCCATCTTGGCTAGAGACCTGCAACGCAACCCATAATAACTAATTGACGCAAATCATTGAAACTATTACACTAAAGCTTATCCCCAGTCGTACACGTCATAATCATTAAGGCTATAGTCAAATTAGAAAGATTAAGGTCGTAAACGACGTTATTCAAGCCTGAATTATTAATGCAATAAAGTTAAGTATCATAATCGACGAGTGGAATATATATACTCGTATGTAGATGTTACTCATATCAGACTATTGGCGTGTGCCTAGTTCCCTACGTTCTTTGGCTTACGTCATGGTTTTGATGAAGACTGAAGATCATGATAAGTGTACCACAGCAGATTATCTGTCAAATGACATTTTGGATGATCATTTTGCAAAAGTTTTTAAGCCATTTCACATTATTCAAAAAATATTTGGGACTTGCCGAGTAGATATTAGGGACCGATTTGTGTCAGCGCCCTCTACTATTCAAAAGTGCTATTCGATCTTCATTTTTATATTAACGTCTTATTCATATATGAGCCTGATCGACATTTTTTCCGCTCGGTTTGCTACTGGTAACCAATCATTGAAAATTGTGACCATAGTCGCAACCTTTATCGAACTAATCGTATATTCGGTTAACGTTATCAGTCCAAGATGTTTTAACAATGAAGGCAATGTCGATTTGTATATCAAAATGCAAAAAATAGATCGTCTAATGAAACTCGATGTAAACAAGAGCGTAAATAACGATCACTTTAAACGAAACCGAATAATTTCCTTAATATCTGCTGCAGTTTTTGTATTAACGCTGCTATTGGCGATAGCATTAGTTAGAGCTGAATATGGAGTCGTGGCTCTCGTCGGAGCTGTGTGGACTTATGGGACATATATATTTGAAGCATGCTGTTGCTCCAGCAGTTTAACATTTTTCACAACTAGGATACGTCTAATTAATTACGTTATAGAGAACCATTTTAAAAACCAGAATTGTCAGAATGAATCCTTGTCCAAGAAGCAGAATTCACGGGATGACAAATGGGAAAGTTTTGATTCCTCTGACACGGATGTGTACTTGACGCAGATATTTTCTGGTTTTAAATCATTCGAGGCTCAGTACGTGCTTCAGGTAAGTTCTTTGTTTATCTAAGTTAGTCCGCCGATTTGTTGTGCTAAAACTAAATTCCTAATGAAGAATTTCATTTATGTTTTAGATATTTTTGTTCTGCTCCGAATGTGTTTATTGGATTCTTGTTACTATTCTGTACGGGATTCTTATACTACAAAGCAGTGGGGCTAAGGTATTCTCCTGATCATGTCTTCAGATTGATTTCTGATGGATTTTGAACATCAAGTTAACCATGTTATTTTGTTTCAGTATATCTTGCTACTGGACTTACTATTTTTTAGTTGTTTGGCTTTTGTCAAGACAGGATTACTTCTAGTATTATGCTTATTCAATGAAATATTTTTGCGAGAAATATATAAAACGAAGAAGCATTCAATAATGGTTATGTCACGTTACGTAGATGGTATGTACTGTATAAGTATCTTTCAGTAGTTTTATTGGCGCTGGAAATGAAAGTTTAAACGCACAAAACTATCTAAAAAGATTCCGACGGTCTCAGAACCACCTTTTTTTAAAGTCGGTTGAATATGGGCCATGTGAAATGTAGGTAGGCCTCCAACAAGATGGAGTGATGATCTCGTCAGGATCGCGGGACCGCGGTGGATGTGAAAAGCACAAGACCGGTCTGAGTGGAAAGCCTTGGGGGAGCCCTATATGTCCAGCAGTGGACGTCTTTCGGCTGACATGATGATGATGATGATGAGATGTAGAGGTAGTCCTTGATATGTATTATGTTCGTCTATTTTTAGGTAACTATATTTTTTTCCTTCATGTTACTCAATTAAATAACTATTCAAGGTTTGTTAGGTTTCTGTAAAGTACATTCTTTGCTTTAAGTCATTAAAATACTAATTACAAAATACTTTTATCTATTTTAAGTCGTTTAATTGCGATTTAAAATATAAAATACAGTATTTTAGCAACTATTATTTAAAATACAAATTACATTGAGCCAGACCCTTTCCTCGCAACCAATTTTCGTAAGTGCCCTCAACAAACAACAAAGAAAATCAAATCTAACTAACGAAATTATTTTAAACAGAAATAAATATTTACACTTGACATTTACAATTTGACGTGTTGCAAAAGTTGCCACCTTTTGTATACGCTTCCTAAACTATTGAATTCGTTGTTGTGACCACTGACTAAGGTTTGATATTTGACTCCATTTACGAACCCGCCACTTACACATTTACTTTATCGATGCATTTGTTTGTATTTTTTTACATGATATTTTAGTATAATATTTTTTCTATATGAGTATTTATAGCGTTGTCTTGTGCCGATAGTACACGCCTAGAGCTTAGTTTGGCACTAGGTCAATTGGTGTGACATTGTCCCCTGATATATTTTTAATTTTGTATTTAACTAGGTATCTTAACATATTCCAAGAATTATTGAAAAAGTGGCCACAGCCTTTACATACAGGATTCAAAAAATAAATGGGCCGTGGGAAGTACCTCAAATACTTGATAAAGCTCATAATACTTAAAGGAAACATTCTTTTTTTAAGATTAATATGTAATAATGAGTAATAATTGATAATACATAAATAGTGTTAATAATTGCTGTAATTTGTAAATACTGTTGGTAATAAAATAAATAAATAAATAAATAAATATCAGGGGACAGTGTTACACCAATTTATCTGGTCCCAAACTAAGCTCTAGACTTGTACTATGGGTACTAGACAACGATATAAATACTTATATAGAGAAATGTATACTTAAATACATAGAAAACATCCATGACTCAGGAACAAATATTCGCGCTCATCACACAAATATCTGCCCTTACCGGGATTTGAACCCAGGACCGCTAGCTTCGTAGGCAGGGTCACTACCAACAAGGCCAGCGCGTCGTCAAAAACTACAACTAACTAGCAAAAGCCTGCTACAGATTGAATTTTGCAGTACCCTCGTGAAACTTGTCCTTCGTATGTTGACGATAAAATTCAATTAAGTATAATCGTTTTTAATTTTATGACCTAATGTTTCTTGGGTAGTTTTTTTTACCCTACTGATTAGCATAATAAAATAGTACTATTTATACGATTCCCGACTACGGTAAACTTTTGAAAAAAAAGTTAATGCAGTTATCATCTTCTATGATATATGTTAATGTTTTAGGTAAACATATCTATGTCAAGGGTTTGACGTACTTAGTATACCGACCAATTACATACTACTCGCAGTTTACCACCTAATATCAAGCACTTATGTTGAAGACCCGCAAAAGCTTTAACTTTTTGACTAGATATTTTCATTTTATTGTGACATTTTATTCCTGTAGGTATATAATACGGACAAAAAAAACACGACTTCAAATTAACTTAACTACTTTATATTAACTATAATAATGAAATTTTAATCTGTATTTTATTTCCTTTTCAGGGCGTTTGAGAAGAAAAGCCAAGAACATGTTAAAGCTAATAGATGACATGCCGCCGCGCTTCTCTGTGTACGGCATGTGGCGCATGGACGCGCGACTCATACTACACATTTTCCAAATAATTTCTACTTTTCTAGTAATAATATTACAATTTGCTTTCCCATAAAAAAGTTATTAACACTTACTATTGTACATATAAAATAGCACAACGTCTAAAAAACGCATTACTACCTTATGAATTTGGTGAGTCCACTAATAATTAGTAGTTAGATTTTAAAACACAACACAAATTTTTAAAAAGAGCACAACACAAATTACTTAATACAATTAAACAAGTCATCAGTGTGACAATGTTTAATAACGATGAACGCGTTACTAAAAAGCGTAATTTTTCTTTGAATAAATAATCCCCACTAATACTTATTACTTTATAAAATACGCAAGTGCCTAATAGTCTTATCATAGTCGTAACAGAAAGAGTAAAGACCAGCGGCATTATTGCCATAGTAACTAAACTGTTACCACCATGCACCTAAACCGTAGTCCCAATGAAGATAAACTAAATCGTTTAAGATCGCTTGAGATTCTTTCACAAACCGCTCCTAACGAAGGATTCATTAAAGTATTTGGGCCATTTCGTTATGTTCAAAAAATTCTGGGAACATGCCGTGTTGACGTAAACGGTGGGATCATCGGCGCGCCCACAATCATTCAAAAGTGCTACTCGATCGTGTTTTTGCTCTTGCTTATGCTTTCTACCCTAAGCTTACTACAATCATATTTCTTAAAAAAAATCGTCGCCGATCGTATCATGATGCTTTATACTACTGGGGTGGTTGGACTTAATCTGATTTGTGGTGTGAACGTAATTCACACCCGATTCTTATACAATGAGGAAAAAGTTAAGTTTCATATCAAAATGCAGCAAATAGATCGTGTAATGGGAACAAACAACATCAAAAGTGTCCACAAGATGCATTACAAATATAACGTAGGTTTGACAGCCGCGTTGATAACGGTGACCGTTGTCTTAGCGGCCCTAACCGTAATACTGACGTGGGGTCAAATCAAAATATATGAAATTTTTGGCCCATTAATTTTACTGTCGTCGTTTATGATAGAGTTGAGTTGCTGCTCCAGCCATGTTAAATTCTTCACCGATCGGGTGCGCTTCATAAACATGATAATTGCGGACCATTTTGAAAATGGTCGCATAGCGGCGGACACGCTCCTTCAGAGATGCATATTATTAAAAAAACATCAAAATGTTACCATGGAGGGCCAAGATTTTAAGACAAGCGAAACGGAAGTTTACATGAAAGAGATATTCTCTGGATTTTCTTCATTTCAGGAGAATTACAGGTTTCAGGTAAGACTGGTCAAAAAGTTATAAATATTTTTTTAATTTTAGATAACCCATTGCCGTATCTATTTTAAAAATATTAACAATCTTTCAGGTTTTTCTTTTCTGCGTAACGCATGTACTTTGGATTGTGCTACCGTTCGAGTATGGAATTCTTGCATTGAAAAATAATATAATCATGGTAGGTAAATTATTTGATAAGAAGATAAATAATGTGATAACTTGAGATTTTTACAACAGCGAACAATATAATAATAACAAAACCAAAAAATATATAATTTTAATTTTCACGGCCTGTTCGGTTAGGTACATTTATTTTTGTATTTTATAATAATAATCGAAATTTTATCTGATATAAGAACCTACTAACATACATTTTGTTTATTTCAGAGACATGTTTTTCTCGATTTCTTACATATAAGCGTCGTGGGTTGCTTACAAGCTATTCTCTTGTTTACAATCTGTGTGCGCACTCAAGTCTTTTTTGGCGAGATTAAAACAACTAAAAAGCTTTCAGTCCTCGTCATGTCACATTACATCGAAGGTAAATACGAACACATAAATAGGTACAGTCAACCGCTTTAACTGTTAACCCACTATATAAACCTATTTACTCGTAATGACATATATTTGGTTTTACGGAGTAAAATAGAGGGTCTGGTGATTTGACGCTGTCATGTCATTATAGTGTTATGTTTAACTCTACCGCCATTGCTGTCAAGTAAATAAGAGCTATTGTAACGTTAACAATATGATAAAATGTCAAAGGCAATATTGCTTTACCCATTACAATAGAGCCTGGGACAGAAATTACGTCAAAATTAATAATAATTGGGTTTCTGCTACAGTCGCCATCAGATATATCGCAACGAACGAGGTGCTCATAAATATCTAAACACGTCTCTATGTCAAGGTGTTAGAGTACATGTTCAGATATTTTTGAGCACCCTGATGGCGACCCTGTTTTGATGGCGACTGTACAAGGTTGAATCAATAATTCGACTGGTCGACTGTAACCACTCATTTGTCCTATATTTAATAGAAAACTAAACGTGTTGAAAATCTTAACTATCCTAACGTTAAACTTAAATTTATAGGCGACGACGATTTAACTTTGACGACACGCACCTGTGTAGTTGGTAGTGACCCCCCTTCCCAAGCTAGCAGTCCCGGCTTCGATTCTCGGTATGGGCGATTATTTTGTGTGATGAACGAGAGTATTTGTTCCTAGGTCTTGGACGTTTCTATCTATTTAATGTAATCATGTTTTCCGGTAGTGCTGCTGATGACTAACACGGGGCACTAGTAGGTATCACAATTAACGAGCACCTTAATTAATTTTCTTTAATATACTCTTATATCTTATGTACCCAGTTATCATCACCTGTGGTCACCCTACTCAACCACGTGATTAGAAATGCAACGTTTGCTAAGTGCAAAGGTTATCACTTTTATCAGTATGATACATTTAGCATTTTATTCAATAAACACTAATTTAACTTTACGTTGGAAAGTTAAATTGACCAAAGTCGCGAAGGTTTTGTATCATCCTCATAATCAAATTACGTCTCGGTACCGGCGACTCGGGATATCTTTCTTGAAAAAGTTCTTGCGTTTGTCTAATTCTACCAGTCTGAGCGAACAAAGACACCATGTCAAACCTTTGTATGCTGGTATAAGGATAAGGAGGAGGCATTTTTCGCTCATTTATTCAAATAAATCGCTTTAATTTTCTTTTGAGAAATGTTTACAATGTTGACGTTATTGACGATTAATGCCAAAACACTATCCAGCCAGTAAATTGCAATATGTTCTCTTCGAACTTTGTGACAACTATCTGTCGTAATGTAGGGTGTCCAAGAATTTTAAATAAATTAGGATAAAAATTGAACTTTGAGCAAAAAAAAAGAATGATTTAGGAAATTTGAGTTACCAAATGGTGTAAGTGATTATTAGTCGAGAAAAAATGTCACGATTCACGACTTAGATTTCACCCTGTATATATAAGTACAAGCCTAGAGCTTAGTTTGGGACTAGGTCAATTTTAGTAAGATTGTCCCCGAATATTTATTTACTTTTTTTTAAATATTTTCAGGGCCTCTAAGGAAAAAAGCGAAGAACATGTTAAAATTGATAGAAGAGTTGTCTCCTTGTTTCTCGGTGTACGGAATGTGGCAAATGAATGCGCTTCTTCTTCTGGATATGTTCAGTGTAGTGACTAGCCTGCTTGTTACTATCTTGCAACTAGCCTTCATGTAAAGCATGCAAAGTGTTCAAATCACCTGTAACTAATTGTAAGGAATCTTTAATAAATGTTCTACACTTTATTGTTTTGTATGACATGCTTTTAATAAATATGTAAATTTCAACGAAGATATTCTTTGTAAATAACGGCCCTAAAACTCATTTCCCCGATCTTGTTTTATACATCTGCTATGAGTTACAATAACTAGCGCTAGCGAGTCGAAAACTCTATCCCTCGCTCTGTATTGCAATACTGTGAGGGTCAGCATTCGACTCGCTAGCGAGTACGGTGACAGTAACTCAAGGTAGGGTTCAGAGAGTTCCTAACCACACGACAGTACTAACTACAGATACAATGAATAATTTAATAACATCGTCTTTTCGAAATTTCCTGAAGCTAAATACGGAATATGAAGGTGTTTGATTTAAACTACATCATTAATTGTGAGTCGATTACCTTCTTCCTCTCTTTTCCCTCTCAGCATATCCACTACTGAACATATGCCTCTTCCATCCTCTACCTACCTTACTTTGGTGTTAATACAAAAACTTCTAGCTTTATACCCTAATCAACCAGTAACTTCAGGCACAACTGGGGGTTATTATGACATAGCTATACAGTTCAGTTTATGCTGAGGGAAAAGGTCAGAGCTATGTATCTGCTAGACATCTGTCCTTTACGCTCGCCGTGAAATGAACTGAATAGCCATGTCACAATATCCCCCCTGGTCTGTCAGATAATATGTTTGTCAAAAATAGACTGCTTTTGGGAATTCCAAAAATAATTGCTTGTAGCTGCAGCGAAGACCTTTTCCTAAAAATATTAATAAATCAGCTTGCATAAAGTGCATGCAATATTGCAACAGCCAAAAATATGTTGCAAGCGAGTTTTGCTTTGGTAAAGTCATAATTTATGTAAAATGTGTAGCTGGATGCATGTCGTATTTTTTTAAATTATTAATTTGAGGTGGACCCGCACAATGAAAGACTAATTTGTACGAACAAAATGCATCAACAATTCTGAACGTATCTTAATATCGTAATATTTTTCTGCAGATAATAGGTGTGTAATGAAAAGCATTTTCCGTCCACTTTAATAGTCCAATGTTTTAATACTCTAAATAGAGCAATAATGATGATGACGACCCCTATCTTAATGAAAAGTTAAAGATTGACACTAACGATACTAATTCTGTTAAAATGGTATAACCCAAATATTCTTTAAGTACATAATAACTGCATTTGAGTTACAGTGACAATATAGTAAGCACGCTTTTCAGGATTAGGCACCTAATAATTTTTTTCGCCGCTATGGTTTGGCACGTGCAAGAATATATTTCGCCGGACATTTTAGATGAGGATTACGTCAAAGTTTTCTCACCATTTCGGTTTGTTCAGAAAATATTGGGATCGAGTCGTGTCGACATAAGAGACCGGTTTGTGACTGCGCCCACCATCTTACAAAAGAGCTACACGGTTATCTGTTTAGTTTTTGGGTTTTTCGGGTGCGCTAGCTTATTGAAGTCCTTCGCAAACCGACATTTTACCGATACCCAATTGGTTTACTTATGGGTCGGTGGCGTTTTCGGGCTCTTCTCAGTTTTTCTGATCAACTTCGTTCATGTTCGATTCTTCAACAACAATAGCAATGTTAAATTTCTAATTAAACTGCAGGAGATCGATCGAGTTATGTGCCTGAACCGTAATAAGATCAACAACTGGCACTACATGTTCAATATCTGGATAACGTTACTTGTTATGATAACTATCGGGGGTTTGGGCATGACGACTAGCCTGCTAACCCGAGATAATTATGCTTATTATGAAATATGTGCAGTAGTATTGGCTATGAACACGTTTATTATCGAGTTGTTTTCCTGCGCCAGCTATATGAAATACTTCACCATGCGCGTCCGTCTGATTAATTCGATGATCATTAATCATTTTACATTTGGAGACATAAAATCTTTTGACAAACAATCGAAATACTTTGATATCGCCGCTGAATGGCAAGAATTAGAGTCGAGCGATCCAGACGTCTACATGAAAGAGATTTTTAGTGGGTATTCCTCATTTCAAAATCAATATAGATTTCAGGTGAGTTCAGCCCCATCTCGAGTGAAATAATGTTTAATGAACTCTGCGATAATTTTATAATATCATGTTCCAGATCTTTCTGATTTGCACAACATTTGCGGCTTGGATTTTGTTTATGTTCGGGTATGGAGTTCTTGTGATGCAAAAGAACGTTAGCATAGTGAGTAACTTACTTGCCATTGCTCATGATATTTACTTTTAAACCCCATGGAAATGCTCGTTATGATGTCAACCTTTTTTTCAGCGTCTCCTACTCCTTGATTTTATTCAACTGATCGGTGTGTCCCTTGTCCTTTTGGTCCTGTTTCTAATATTATGTCTTTGCTGCGAGGGATTTACCCGTGAGGTTCATAAAACTAAGAAGTTATCAATTTTAGTGTTGTCGCAGCATATGGACGGTAAGAAACAATTTTTATACAGCCGATTGATAAAATAATGATGTCCGGTCACAAATATGGTTGGTTGGAACTCATTTTAGAACCCAAAAAAAGAAAAGGGCCTGAAATAGAACACTAACGCCAAATTTAACTACAACTTAATTAGACTGACAACGCTGTTTTTTAGGTTTTTGTGTTTTTCACTTATACTCAAAGTTAAGCGGGTGTTGAGACGGTAGCCCGTACAAAAAGTAAAGGGTATTGGATAAATTTGTATGAAGATTATTGTCATATTTCCAGCGCCCATGGATAATTTTCTTATAAAGGTTTAGAAGGCCTCTAAATGTATATAAACATATACAATTTTATGAATAAATAAATGATATCGAAACCGAGATATTAAAGATTTAAGTAGGTATTAACTATGTTTTTGGTACTAAAAGCACGCGCATGTTTAATATTTAAATGTCTCGGCCCCGATGCACTTAGAGTATTAGGTATTAGGTTGTACATCATAGTATAGCTAAATATGTTTTTTTAATTGTTCTATCATAAATTTGAAATATCATAATATACCACATTTACGAAAGGCACTTAAAAACATTACAACTGTTACGAAATCACAAACCTTATTCCGGTTTCGTTTAAGCCCATTTTTATTTTGCCGAGACAGAGGTGCATCGGCTTTTTAATCCTGGTAAACCATTCATTTCATGAATGTCGTGGTTTTAAAGTAAACAGCAATTATTTGACAAACTATCTCCATCTCGCATTCTTCGCGCGGAAGCACAAAAAGCCATCCCTTTTAATTCTTGTTCGGGCGTGGCGTGGCTTCCTATGTGGCCTCTTAAGGCGGATCCTCGGAGCCCTGCCTGACCCACCATAGAACTGTGTCACAGTGACGTTATGAATCAAGTCGGAAGTAGTGACAAACAATTGTTTTATAATGTCACTGAGACAACATTCCATGGTGGGTCGGGGTTCAGTTGGGCTGATAGTATATATTGTAGCAACATCTATAAGACTGGCGGGGCGCTACTTAGTGGATTAAAAAAAATTGATACCTTCTTACAGTACACCCAGCTTCTTAATAGAGTTCGGCTGGCTATCGCTATCCCCTTTGCACTCGCAACTGACAGTATATCTATCACCCGTGTTTCAAACAAAAACGAAGATTGCCGAACTATATTAAGATAATAGCTGCACTGTTCAGTCCGCTTGTTCAAATCAAACATGAATTTATATTGCCAAACTACTAAGGGCCAGTTTTACAACAAGTAAATTTAACTGCCATTTAAAGTTCGATCTCTTCTTGTCTATTTTCGAGTCTAAGAAAGAGAAAGAGCTAAAATTATCTGTCAATATCCTTTACTGGTCGATTGGGAAACAGGAGGTAACGTGTGCAGTTAGAAGGTGATATAACATTTAATTTCCAGGGCCATTGAGACGGAAAGCAAAAGTGATACTCTCCCTTATAGATGATACGCCTGCGTTTTTTTCCGTATACGGCATGTGGCGCATGGACGCACGTCTCATATTCAGCATGTTCAACATCGTAACTAGCTGGCTTGTTACAATTCTACAGTTTGCTATTCTGTAAACTATACATTATACAGCATTAAATTATGCACAGATTGTTTATATTATTGTGTCTCTACCCCTTTTTTTATACAAATAGGCCAAAAGGCTTTCGGATACATAAGTGCAATTACAAGCTTACATACTCAAATGGGACTCTACTCGGTAAAAGCATATTGCTTTTGACATGTTATCATGTGGTTTTACCGATTAGAGTTGTCGAGAACAACGGATGACTAGTACCAGGCCACAGCGGGGTGAGGTGCCGCCGCGGGAAGCCGAGCTTCCAAACTACAGTCCATACGTGGTCCATACCATCCGACTTGTGTTATTTAGTAAACAATTTTATAATATAACCTCTAAATGCTCCTTTTTCGCCCAAAACAAAGAAACAATCCATGATGTAACATCGGGAAACTAATGTGCAAAATGTTGCCTCTAGTTGGTTTGTTTGCCAGAAAACGGCCGTTTTAGCCAGATGCATTTTGAGGTTATAAGTGTTTACTAAATAAGACAAGTCAGATGGTATGGACTTTAAACGATTGTCCCTCCACTCTCACTTATAATTAACTAATATTAACGACACAGTTTGGGTCGCATGCAGTAATTGTTCTTCTTCTATACATCACAAGCACCGAAAGGGCAAGTCATCGTCCGAAGTTCATGACACCAATTATAGTCTTGAAGAGTAGTGCCCCTGTGCAGGATTCACGATGTTTTTAGTTTTAAGTTACTTACGCTTCATGTCAAAACCATAGTATTTTTTTGAAATCGATTTCACTTTATAAATATCTAAATATTGCATGAAATTTTAGGTGAAAGTTTCACTTCTGAAAATTTCGGAATATTGGTGAAATTTAAGTGAAAGTCTCACTTTTGAAAGTTACAAGCCGCCCATCACTAGTCTTAACACATTGTTAATTTTTTTGTTACAAGTCCGTCAAAGTTTAAAATCACAGGAATGGTGGCTGTACACTCTCAGTCACTCTCAGAGAAACTCCGAAGCACGGCGAGTGCGAGAGTGAAGAGGGTAGCGCTTGCCTCAACCTGTCTCGGTGTTTCTCGCTAGCTCGGTCGGTTTTTTGCGCCCGATTAAAAGGCTCTCGCACAAATTACGAGGGCGTCTCATTGTTGTATGGCAGCTGAACACACTCGCTTCAGAGCACTCACTCTGTTCCCAGTGAGTGTACATGGTTACTCCGAGCGCACACGAGATGCCTCATCCGAGACATAGCTATTGCCACAACGCTGGTAAAGGACTTTAAGCGGATACAAGACAAAGACAAAGAAAAAGACATTTAGTAATCACAAGATAGTATTAATTCGTTTAAATTTCTATGTGGTATTAACGCTTTCGTAGCACTAATGTTATGTTACAAACTTTTTCTTTCAATGAATAAATATCTACAGTCCGTGAGCTCTCAGAAGAACCTTCGGGTCTCGGGGGCAATCGGAAGGCTTCGTGTTGTATAAAATGACAGTGCACTCGTTCTGTTTTCATTGATTTATATAGAGCAGTAAAACCACCACTGACCTCTTTATTTAGTTTGTTATTTTCGGAAAACGATTTCTGCAATTTAGGTGGTTTTAGAATTATCAACAAGGTTGTAGGTAATTCTGTAACTGCCTACCCCACTCTAGAAACGAAGGCGTGAGTTTTTTGTATATGTAAGTATGTGTATTTCCATGGGGAGTCAACTTAAATACGTATTCGTACACGTATTTCTGTAAAAGAAATTGAAAGTTGTTAAGAAAAGTTTTGATTGTAATTATTTTAATAAGGTTCAAGACCGTTTTATAGGAGCAATGGGGATTTCGAAAAGTACATTAAAGCATATAATATATAAATCTAATTTCTAAGAATCCACAGGTGGGTATAAGAGCTCTTTATACTTCCAAATTAAAGTAGTGTGTGAAGGCGGGGTGTTCTCTATTTAAATGATCGATAGAAGAATTCGATAATTCGCTGCTTAAATACAAAAGCGCCACAAATCAAAAAGGTTTAGGTCAGGTTCGTCTGGTTCCCTGTTCGTCTAACTAGTTAATGCCCCGTTCGTCTATTTCCCCGTTCGTCTGTTTCCCCGTTTGTCTGTATACCCGTTCGTCTGTTTCCCCGTTCGTCTGTTTCCTCGTTCGTCTGTTTCCCCGTTCGTCTGTTTCCCCGTTCGTCTGTTTCCCCGTTCGTCTGTTTCCCCGTTCGTCTGTTTCCCCGTTCGTATAGTTCTGCTCCTCCTGTCCTACTGTCATCCATCATACATCTAATATATCCCAGACAAAATAACCTTATACATTGTAGTGTCAATAGCGGACTAGACACTGTCATTACTTGCATCATTAAATTCTATTTCTAATGAGGAGTGTAGGGAGTAAAATAATAGAATGATGTTATTCAATTACACTCCCTTATTATCATCATAACGTGACCATTTTCCCCTCCGGAGTATGTTGGGCTAGTGTCAGAATGTCCAATAGTTAGAGAGGTGGCGAGCATTTCGGTATATGATTTGCACACGTTTGACATCGAGGTGGATTGTAGTTTAGATCAATACGAATCGATTTGGTCAATTAAGGTCCGTTGTCGCTGCGTTTTCGCGTTACAGCGGAATGAAATTGCATAAAAAATGTGGGGTATTAAATAATTTGCACATGTAAGTATGCCTCTGGGGTTCATGGTCACAATCATCTTGTAGAGGAAGAAAATCGAAGAGGCAGACATTCAGGGCTCTGAAGTGTCAGAATGTCCAAATCAATTGGACAGACTCAATGGAGCACAGGGTAGTGAGGCTGACTGAAACAGCATGACAAAAACGAGCGTTTCCGAGTAAATACGATGGGAAAGGATTATGCACAACATCTGTAACTGGACATTATGGCTACTAGACCATTTGGCAATTGAATGTTTTGACACCTGGATGTTATGACAACTGGGCATTTTAACACTTGGGCATTGTTTCCTTGTCATTTTGACACACTGGACATTCTGACACTTGGCCTAACATACATACAAGGCTCGTAAAAACGCTAGTCATTTTGAAAGCATAACCCTGTTCCGTACAACAGAGACTTCCTAACGATATTACGATATTATATTTTATATTATTTATTTATTAACACTGTGGCATTTTGTAGCCAACCTGAACACTGACAGACAGACAGACGGGTATGTGTGTTCATGCAACTGGACCCTAATGAAATAAAATATTTCATAAAACCGTGTTTCAAGGCCCACGGAAAAGAGATAAGTAAAAAAAAATGAATTTTCCAATATTTTTATTAAGCCAAGTGCTCATAGCTTTGCTTCAACTGGACAAAGACCTAGTGTGCATTAATATAAAATCAATATTAAGGCTTCGAATAAGCAGCAATTTCTACTTGAGGATACAAAAAAAAAACCTTGTTGAGGTTGTCACACCACAAAAATAAACATAAAATATAACAAATCTTCACACAGTTTAGACATGCATGTACAACATGTACTATACACGGTAAACTAAATAAAACTAAATAATTATTAAAATTAAATGAAATTCGAAACCACTTTTATACTCTTAACACTTAGTCTTGTTATTGCATATTTTACTTTTTCTCTTTCTCTTTTTCTTTTTGTTGTTTTAATCTTGTAAAAATAAGTTTATTTAAAAAGCCGTTAACTGAAATTTCGTTTTCATTTAATTTTTTTAAAAGCCTGGCATAAGTCTTGCCAAAATTAATATCTTGATGCTTTCTATTATTTTGTTTTGCCTCCTGTTTATTATAAATACTTTGATAAACTTTGCTATCAAAATACCGGGCTTCTTTCTTAAGCACTTGTAAAAAATAGTATAGGTTTGGCGTTTTAGGGAGTTTGTTGTTCAACCTGTGGTGCCAACCCTCCACAGCGTTATTAGACAATGACAATAATATAATGACATGACACAGTTCAAGTGTTTTCGATGCATCAAATTCAAATTCAAATTCAAATTGTTTATTGGTAATATATACATTACATGTCAGTTTACAATTGCTAATAAATAAAATATATTAAATTGTTTACGTAAAAATTTCATTATGGTCGTAGAACGCCTGCTCGACAAGCCAATTTTTAAGCCTACGTTTAAATAGTGGTGCGCTTTGCGTAGCGGTAATATTCTCCGGGAGGTGGTTGTACACCTTAGGACCCATGACGTGGATAAGCTTCCGGGATTTCGCCAGTTTGTGAGGAACGAGCGGCAGCTTTCCGGCGAGCGTGCCGCGGGTCATGTGCCTGCGCGGGGCGTCCATCCTAGGAGTTGTGTCTAGGTTTTCTCGTGTATGCACTGCCACGTGAAAAATCAAAAGTGAAGGCAGCGTCAAGATACCCAGTGACTGAAAGTGTGGTTTGGCAGTTTCAGTTTGTGGCACACGTGCTATAGCACGTACGGCGCGTTTTTGGAGACGAAAGGCCCTTGCCCAATCTGCAGCTCCCGCCCACAATTCGATGCCGTACTGCAGGTGTGCATGTACTGTTGCGAAATAGCACGCTCGGACCATATCAGCAGGAACCATCCTCGCCAGACGTTTTAGGGCGAAGCAAGCCGTTGACAGTTTAGTTCACACCTTGTCTATGTGAAGTCTCCAAGTGAGGCCCCTATCCAGTTCGAAACCCAGGAAAGTTGAGCTCATCACTTGTTCGATTGTGGTACCATTGGCCGTCACTGTCAGCGGCTTCATCTGCCGGCCAGATAGGTCAAAGTTAATATAGTGGGTTTTCTTTGCGTTAAGAATAAGGCCATTATTTGCGAACCAGCTGGATACCGATGCGGCGGTCACATTCAGTTTAACCTCTAGCTCGTCGAATGTGGACGCGTGTACAACTATAGCCACATCGTCAGCGTACATGAACGTCTCACCACTGCTAATAGCATCAGGCAGATCATTCAGCAGCAACGAAAAGAGAATGTTCGATACAGAGGAGCCCTGTGCGACACCCATACTTGTGGCCACTGCGTCAGATCGCACCTGACCACCATCGGCAACCACAACCTGGGTCCTATTCCTCAGAAGGTCAGACATCAAGGCTAGCGCTGGTCCTTCAAACCCATAATGACGTAGTTTGTTGGCCAGAACTTCATGATCGGCTACGTCGAACGCCTTCGACAAGTCGCAGCAGAGAACTGCGGCATGTTTCTTGCGCTCACGGGCGTCCAATACCTGACGGACCACGGCACGCGCCAACGCAGTCGTAGAGCGGCCTTTACGGTATGCGAATTGCCTATCGGATAACGCACAAGTTGAGCTTAAAAATTCAGCTAACCTGGAGCTCAGGCCGTGCTCAAAAATTTTAGCCACAACAGGAATGATCGCCACAGGTCTGTACCCGTCAATGTCATCCCTCTTTCCTTTGCCTTTGTAGAGCGGCGAGATGCGACTTTCCTTCAATGGCTCGGGGAAAACGCCCTCTCGAAGGCATCTGTTATAGATGGTAGCGAATATTGGGGACAGTTCTACTGCAGCGGAAAGGACTAGCATTACGGAGATATCGAAGATATCCCTGGTTGATTTTTTAGCTACACTACATGTTATTATACGAAACACTTCGTTGGATGAAAAAGGTTTTAGCCTGATGCAGCGATCAGCCGGCGGGCGGGCGGCGTGCAGCGCGGCAAGAGCGCGCGGCACGTCGGCGGGCGCCGCGCCGCACGCAGCCGCCGCGCCGGCGAACCGAGAGTTCATAGCGTCTGCCGCCGCCTTTTTTGTCTTATATTTGGTCCCATCCGAGTCAGTGATTAAATCTGTGAAATCAACCTGGTCGCCATACAATTTCCCCCTCTCTCTATTTATCACCGCCCACATAGATCTGATAGTGTTCGTGCTGGTATTAATTACATGTGTATAAAAACTCGCTTTTTTACTATTTAAAAGTTTGACGTACTTCGCATTCATGTTGGAGATAAAATTCGCAATTTGTACATTGTCGGGATTTTTTTTTCCTAGATCAATAATTTCGAACAACAATATTTTGAAATCGTGAATCTCGGACGTCACCCACGATTCACGTTTCTTATTATATACCGTTTTGATCGGAAAACATATTTCGAATTTATTTTTAAGTA
Organism: Acleris sparsana; assembly: GCA_923062465.1. Classification (NCBI taxonomy): domain Eukaryota; kingdom Metazoa; phylum Arthropoda; class Insecta; order Lepidoptera; family Tortricidae; genus Acleris; species Acleris sparsana. The sequence continues at coordinate 7,186,773 of OV281289.1, forward strand.
CGTTAATTACAGATATTACCAGTCCCGCTATGGAATCATTGTTTCGCTGAATGATCGCATTCCAGTCTACACTCAGTATCGCGGCTCGAAAATCGTTATAGTGGCGCGCCGAGTAAACCCTCGCTCGGCGGGTGAGCGGCGCGCACGCGCGGGCCGGGCGCAGCAGCTCGGCGCACACGGCGCGGTGGTCGCTGAGGTGCGTGTCGACCGGCGCAGCACGCAGCGCGTCGCGCGCCCCGTTCCAGTACACATGGTCCAAACTGGTGGACGTCACGGCTGTAACTCGTGTAGGAAACTTCACCACGTTTCTAAAATCATGGGCCCCAAGCAAATCGTACAATCTTTTTAACTCCGGTCTTACATTAGTGTCCGAATCGTCTATATTTGTGTCACCTACAATTAAGCAATCCCTATCAACACTACACAATTTGTCAAGCAGACGTTCCAGATACCAGAGAAAGTCAATACCGCTAATTTGACAATTGGATCTGTATAAACATACAATAGTTAGATTAAAATCAATAAGGTCAACGGCTGATATTTCACAATATCGCTCTTCTGTCAGTGTAGTAAGGTCAACATTCTCCACCGCCCGTATATGATTCCGCACATAAATACATGAGCCTCCATGTTCGTAACTTGTTCGGCAAAAGCTAGAAACTAGTCTAAAATCATCCAGGCATATACATTTTAATTTATCGCTAGTTAACCAGTGCTCCGTCATAGCGAGTACATCACAATATAATTCGTTTCGAAGCAGTACCTCTAAACGCTGTGTCTTGTTGTCTAGCGCACGTATGTTTTGGTGGCATATGACTAATTTGCGCGGTGGTTTGAGATTAACAAAAGCGCTTGTTGAGGGTGGATTAGCAGCGCTGCGCCCGCGCCTCTGTTGATTGCGCTGCGTCGGAGCGATGACGATGGAGCCCCCGCGCGGGGCGGGGGCGGCTTCGAAACCATTCTGTGAATCTTACGCGGTTGGGCCACACGGTAGGCGTATTGAACTTCTCAAACAAGTTTTCTGGGATGCCGATTAGGAATGAGGCATGCCTATCGGTTTGAATGTTCCGCTTCTCTACAACGTAATCGTCCGAACTCACCGTTTTTTTAAGAAAATTTAATACTTTTTTTTATTTAATCATTTCATAAGTGGCCAGTTGTTATCAATACAGATAGTTTTGATGATAAGTATAAATATATTATCATTAGTAGCTACAACACACATTACAGGTGTAGTGCATAATTGTTTTCCTTCGTATTTTCACGGAAACGTACGAAGGTGTCATGCTATTTCAGTCAACCTCAGTACTTTTTGTACTGTGACCGACTGAAATAGCAAGACGCGTTCGTACGTTTCCGTGAAAATACGAAGGAAAACAATTATGCACTACATCTGTACATTAGTATTTTAACCGTCTTCAAAAAGTAAGAGGTTTCTCTTTATATCTCTCACTCTTTAAATTTTTTTATATTAGTATTCGCGGATCACTTCGTAGTGAAATTAGATTTAATCTTAAACTTAAAAACCTACTGAAGTCAATGCCACTTAGAAAAATATTACTCGCAGCATGGACGAATGAGGAAATAGACGAACGGGGAAATGGACGAACCGGGAAAAAGACGAATGAGGAAATGGACTAAAAGAGAAATAGACGAAAGATGAAATGGACGAACCGTGAAATAGACGAATGAGGAAATGGACTAACAGGGAAATAGACGAAAGAGGAAAATGACGAACGAGGACGGAGTAGACGAACGGGGAAATGGACGAATGGTGCAGAATTGATCAAAAACAAATATAGTTTGATTTAAAACTGAAAGTATATAGCATTCCGATTTCAAATGCAACACAGACACATTTTGTTTTGCGTCGCTTTTGTATTAAAGCAACGAATTATGATTTTGTTTTATTTGTATCATGACAAAAAGTCATATTGCATTAAAATTTGAAAAAGATAATTAGACGTAATATTATTACAGTAAGGTTTATTTTGTATTGATGGTTATTCTTTACAAAACTTTTTACGGTAACTTCGAAAAGTTTTGCAAGTTGTTAACAGAACAGAACCGCATATCACGATCGCGTGTCACCGTCAATACCCGAAGTATGCTTCTAAAATCCGAAGGTTCATTTAGGAGCTCACGGACTGTAGGTACTCTTTTACAACTTTATAATAGTGTGTTAAATGATTCAAGTGGAATAATCAGTAGGTTCGTCAAAACATTACTTTAAAAAATATTTATATTAAACCATCAACGTCAAATGTTGAAATACTTCGCCGCGTTCAAGTAAACCTTATGAAAAAATAAAGAAATAAAATTCTTGTCAAAGAGCTTGTAACCAGTTCCAGATTTTTGGCTTTCAGACGCATTTCAAACGGTATAAAACCTTACTGAAATTTAAAATTACTGTCTTCTCAAACGTTATATCAATATCTGACATTAAATACTTTTTTTGTATGCAAAGTATTGCGTCGTTATACCTTCGCCATGTAACAATACCTCTGACGAGGAAAAAGTTTTATTTTTATTTTACAATAATAACAAAAATTATTTTTAATCTAATAGGTAAAAAAATACACTAGATACACTGTACAGTAATAATTAGAATAAATAAAAACTAGTGTAACCTATTTTATCTACTTAAAACTAGAATTATAAAAAATATTTGTGTACACACTTAAAAAAAGAATACCCCCTCTAATAAATCTGTTTGCGGCATTGTACCCATGATGCTGGCTGCGTTACCTCTTTGGATAGTTAAACCTATCCTTTGGGAGAGGTAAGCTCCAGCTCTGGGATCCCCGGAGTCATCGATAAGCTTGGCAGACAGGGTCTTTATAAAAAGTTTCATGTCAGCAGACCAAGGTCCCAGAGTCCCCACTGCAAGCGCCGCGAATTCGTAATCATTAATTAATGACGAATATTTGCGACGTTTGAGGGTCTGGGCCTGATCAGCTGCTGCGCCGGCATGATTTCGGGTTGCTTGTATGTGTGAAAGGGCAAAAGTATCGACACAAGTTGCGTCCTACACCAGAGCCCTACCAAGCTTCCACGGCACCAATGTAGCTCCGTCAGGGCGTTTACCACCGCCTCTGATCATACCAGCTGGTTCTAAGACAGCAGGTACAGAGGCGGTGGCAAGCGAACGACGGATCAGAACATTGATGGCACCGTGGCGGAACAAGCGGCCGGCATTTCTTGAACAAGAAAGACCATGTCTACCAAGCTCATCCACCTCCTTGCCGCAGGTGTAAGAATGAGGCACACAGATCTTAGCTCCAAGCCGCGAGAAGAATGATATTCGCAAGCAGCTTGAATCCAGGACTGTACCTATGTGGCGAGAGGGAAGGGCGTGGAGAAAATGGCCCGAGTCCCTAGCAGCGACAGCGAGAAGACGGGCGCGATCTGAATCGTCCGGACTATTGGCTAAAAGGGCATGAATTGCCATAAGACGAGGGGTATCCCAGGCTCTTTGAACATGTTTATGCGTTGGCATATCGACTCCAGGGCATGATTTAGTGATAGTGATATCTGAAAAGATGCCTTAACTTTCGGATAGTGATTGATATCTGAAAGTTAAGGCATCTCCGTCAAGAGATCCGTCATCAAGGTACCAAAGGTTAAATTTTGAATTTAGATCTGAAATAATCGGATGAATGGCTAAACTATAAATATGGCAGGACCAAGGGGGTCTCCCTGTTGGCAACCCATGCATGATGAAATATTTTTTTGAAGGTGCCCCATAGCATTGCCACAAATAGGTGTATAATTCTGGAAGTTTCTTTTTAATAGCTGTTAGAAGGGCACCACGATTGACCGAAATAAAAGCATTTCCATTCGGACCATTCAAAAAAGAACGCGTAGCGAGAACCGCTGCCTCACAACCTCCTTTGACACCGAAACCGAGCTGTCGAGGCTTAAAAGTGTCTGACAGCTTCTTGTGAAATTTACGACGGCAAAGCTTCAATGCCAAGCGCCGACGGCTATCGAACGGATACCACCATCTTTTTTTGCTAACGCTACGAGATTAGCGCTATAAAGGAATGGGACAATTTCGACTTGCACAAGGCCTGATAGCATAAGGTTAACTAGAGCAGTGAGGTTATTAATCAAATTTTGTCCCGCATCCCCTACAGACGGGATCGTTAGGTCTTTAAAATCTTCACCAACTGTTATTCCAGAGTCATCAGCTGAGGGTGGGTCAGGCAGTAAGGTGTGGGCTAGTGGGAGAGGGTGTTTTTCTCGTAGGGCAGCATAGGTCTCGGCGGAGTGCGCAGCCAAGTCGTCATTAGAGAATAAAAACCGGGCAGCTCCACTCACATTTCCTTCAGATAGTTTATTTTCTATTGATTTTATTTTTGAATATTGAAAGGGTGGTTTTTTTATTAGTCCTTTTTTTATATGTAATTTGACAATCAGTAGGTAAGCCTGAAAAGTTTAGGGAGCTATTTTTTATTTGGTTGGTTAGTGATTCTGCTCTCGATTTATTTGCGTGCAGTACAGAATATGAAAATGTGAGCAGACGCGTCCAAGCTGCGGGAGAATTCTCCTCGACGACTTTGGCGACACACTCGGAGAGGCAGCGGCCACAGATATGCGCGCACCACGCGGTATTCTTTTTATAATTGGCACATTATTACTTTCGGCGAGTGCAGTGGTGGCTGGGTAGCCCGCGGGAGCAGGCGGCGACGCGAACTGCGAAGCGCTCGGCAGCGGAGGATCGACCTCCACGCGTGTGCCATGTCGGCGCGCTGTGTGAATCGCAAGCCCACGCTGACCCTTATATCTTTTATTGTCCCCACATATTGGGCACCCTATAAAATCTACTGCCGATAAACAGGGCTGAGAGGGCATTAACTTAACACTATTAATCAATGCCCGCGGCGAGGCAGCCGCGCGCGGTGCAAGGAGGCGCGCCGTGCGCGGAGCAGAGCAAGGAAGCGCGGCGCGCGCTACACTTGAATGCACGGCCGCCGCCGCGCCGTGAATGATCTTAAGTGTAGTGTACAATATTGTTTTTTGAATTCATTCATTTGGTAAAGAGAGAGCATTTGTGACTTCAATTTCAAATATATATTTTTTCCGTTTAGCCAATATTTCTAATTTTATTGTTACTTACTATATACAGAAGACAAAGTTATACATAATTATAAATGTTAAAGTTAAAACTAAACTTATTTAAAATAAAATAAAATAAAACTAAGCTACTCAAATATTAAAAATTAAACATAAACACCACTATAAAAAGAACACCCCCTCTAGCAGGTCCGCTCGCGGCATGGTCCCTAAGACACTGGCTGCATTACCTCTCTGGATGGCTAGCCCAATCCTTTGGGAAAGGTAAGCGCCAGCTCTAGGGTCTCCGGAGGTGTCGATGAGCCGGGATGACAGGGCCTTAATAAAACTTTTCATTAACATTAATTAATTAATTTAATTGTTGCTAATTTAAATTACTTCAAACCTTAACTCAATATTTAGTTAAGTTAACTACCTAAGGTTTTTTACCGAATGTGCTGAATACACTCGGCGTCAAAAATATCGCCCCTCCGCGAAAATCAGATTCAAGCTAATCTAGACCTTAGCGAAATTATGTTACATAATTAATATTAGTATCAATTAAAAGCACGTTTAATGTGTTTTCAATTAATAATGTTTAATTTAAACAACACGTAATGGCTCGTGAATCAGAGCGTTTCGAAAAAAAAGTGCACAAATACTCGTTTGAAGGGTCGTGAGTTGTGCCCGTTTCCAGGGGTATAAAATGCCTGTACAAGGTCAAATGTCAATCATTCACTATCCAGACGTCGAAGAGAACACATCTAAGGAACTCAAGCAAGAAAACAACCCTCGAACATGGAGACCACTGCTGCTGAATCAGTTCAAGTGGTTGCACTACTGCAAGCAGGAGTTCGGCAGTGTGATGTCGCTCGGCAACTCAATTTAAGCCGTTATGCTGTCCGCCGAGTATTTCAGCGGTTCCAGGAGACTGGGGGCTACATCAGAAGACATGGGGCTGGTCGGCGACGCTGTACATCCGAAAGAGATGATCGCTTCATCGTGACATCATCTCTACGCAATCGCTTCGCTAGTGCTGTTGAGGTGCAACAACGCCTCAGAGAAGCTCGGACAACATCAGTTAGCATCTCTACGGTTAGAAGAAGACTGCGGGAGAAGGATATCGTGGCTCACAGGGCTGCTACAGGCCCAATGTTGACCGCACAGCATCGCAGAGATCGCTTGCAATTTGCCCGCGACCACGTCGATTGGACGTTTGAGCAATGGAGGCAGGTTCTCTTTACCGATGAGACGAGAGTCTGTCTTTATTGCAACGACAGGCGGGCCAGAGTCTACAGAAGGTCGGGCGAACGATTTGCTCAAGCCTGTATTGAAGAGACAGTGGGCTACGGAGGTGGCTCTTGCATGTTCTGGGGGGGCATGTCTATAGACGGCAAAACCGACCTTGTCTGCGTCTCCAGGACTGGAGGCACTCGCGGCCAAGGGTCCCTGAATGCTCGCCGATACATTGCCGAGATCCTGGAAGAGCATGTGACGCCATATGCGGGTTACGTCGGCTCTGGGTTCACATTAATGCACGACAACGCTCGCTCCCACACTGCATTAATTGTTCGGGATTATCTGGAGGAGGTCGGGATTCCCGTTTTGCCGTGGCCAGCCAGGAGTCCTGACTTAAAACCGATTGAACACCTTTGGGACGAGCTGAAGCGACGGGTTCGGTCACGAGATGCCGCCCCTACCACCCTGCAAGATCTTCAGGACGCAGTCATCGAAGAATGGGGCAACATTCCACAAGAGGACATCGTAAAGTTGGTGTGATCAATGAAAGACCGTTTAGAGGCAGTGATAAGGGCAAGGGGGGGTAACACTAGGTTTTAAGTTAATTTTAGGCACTTTTTGTAAAAATTTGTTATCCATTTATTGTTGTAAATTTAAACTTGAATAAACATTTTTCAACTGTTCGCAATGTCATTTCCTTTAATTTTTGACCCCCAAGGAAAAATCCTTTTTTTTTTTCCTAAAAAAACACTTTATTACCTTTCAAATGATACCTAACAATCATATTGTTGTCCTTGATCAAATAGGGTTTAAAGTCGGTTGAAATTATTTTCCGAGGAGGGGCGATATTTTTGACGCCGAGTGTAGTTTGCCCGAGGATATCCGACAGAACCAAATATTCGTAGATTTAAGAGGCTAGTCAAGAATTTTTTATTACAGTACTTCCATATTAGACAATTTAGATTTTTCTTAGACATACTGTAAGGTAAACAGATTTAATTAATGGACACAATCCTGCAGTCAAACTGTTCCAACAGTTTTGCAGGGCATGATATATTATTGTAGGATGTTGTTTGTTTTTTTAATAAATAAATAATAATAATAAATGAAATTTCAAAAAGTGTTCACATCAATCCAAGTTAACAGGTTTGGGGTAGGATTACAACTGGTCGACAGTTTTAATAGATAGTTTATTACAAAACAATCAGAAACAAGTCTAACGAAAAGCAAGCTTTAAAAAACCCAACTGCTGTTTGGATAATGTCGTCAAAGTAATGTTACGATCATGTATTTTCTTTTTATTTCGCCAATTTCATTTTTAAAATATGTTAATATAGCCTATGACACTGTAGTGGTTAAGACGAATCTAACCACGTAGGTATAATTTATTAGTATCGCCGTTTAGTAGTCACGAGTGGGACATATACAGGGTTATTGGTAAGTCGACCTATTCCCGTTAGGAGGTGATAGGGGTGACTATTTGCGACAACATTTAACTTATGTAAAAAGTTACAAAATTAAAACTAATAAACAATTAAAATTAAAATAATCAGGATTTTTATAGTTCATTTTCAAAATCAGAGGTAGACCCAGAAGGAGATGGCGAGATGACCTTGAGTCGTTTGCGCGGGATTGGCGGGAGTGCGCTCTGGATAGAGACGAATGGCGAAAACGAGGGGAGGCCTTTGCCCAGCAGTGGGACACAAAAACAGGCTAATAAAAAATAAAAAAAAATAAAAATTCAAAATGGCTACCTCCATTTCTTATTCTCACATAAGTTAATGTTGTTATTTGTGTTTACGAGTATAACAGTTAGTTTTCATTGATTTAGTTAGTTAATTTTAAGTTATGTTCGGACGTGACTTCCTTGTTGCTTCCTTTGTGATCAACTTTTTCCAGCAATCTTTAACAAAACTCATTTTAGTTTTAATAGCTCGTTAGAAAGCTGGAAAAACGTCAATGTTTTATGTGTAATCTGCACGCCAAATGTATTGGTAAATTTTTCGGTTTTCGTGTAATTTATGTTGGAGTTTGATAAAAAAACATGTATTTTTTAGTTTTCGGCCTCGCATTCTCAAACGAGTACAGATTTTTTTTTTTAATTTTGCATAGGAGCAACAAATTTATCTTGTAAGTACAAAAGCAAATAAAAAATGTATGATTTAAATTTGGTATGTTTTTTAATTTTAATTTTTGATGTTGCATTTGTGACTTTTGTTTCCGCCCGCTTCCTTTGCGATGATTATTTTTTCAGGTTTTTTTTAAATAATTTTCTACTTGTTATGCGTTTTTGGAGAGCTAAAAAAACAGTTAGGTTTTTGAAATAATCTGCAAGCCAAGTTTCATAACGTTTTTTTTTTGTTTTTAAGGCATTTTGGTGGAAAGCGATCGCAAAAAATATTTTAAAAAAATCGTTTTCCGTCTCGCTTTTTCAAATTTGGACCGATAGTTATTGTTTTAATATTGAGAAATAACCAGTGTTTAATCGGTTTTGTAAATCAGAAGAAAAAAAAAGATTTAAATTGATACTTTTTTTGTAATAAATTTTTCAAGTTGAATTTCCGACTAATATAAAAAAAAACTAATAATCGCGATAACTCAAAAATGGTTCACTTTTGCATAATGCATATGGGGGTCAAAATTATCGCAAATAGTCACCCCTATCACCTCCTAACGGGAATTGGTCGACTTACCAATAACCCTGTATACAAGTCAAACACATAACCCTCCTTTGGGGCTCGGCCGCAGTAGGGTAAAAAGTTTACCCTAGAATGTTTCTTAGATTCTCCATATATTTTGATTTTATATATGTATATCTTAAAGTGTGGTGTGACTCATGTGGTTATATTTGTCCCTAAGAATATTAATAATTTTTAGATTAGGTACTTAAAGTTTGATTAATAAGTAGGCATTTCTTTTTGCAAATACTCTTGGTGAGGGATGCGTGCATCTAGATCTTAATAAATCTCATTATAAATCAAAGTATGTTTTAATTAAAACTGGGATCCGTTATTATCCGAAATATATAGATACGCGTGTGGATGGATACGTGATATACGAATAACGTAATAACTGGGTAGATAAATGGTTGTTACCTCAAATTTAATGGAATCGAGTAACCTAATCAAGGTCGAGCACACAGCATACTAATTTCTTAATGACATAATGTTGGTAATTGGCTTCCTTTTCGATTTGAAAGCTTTCAATACCAATACTCAATTTATATACAATTTTAATATATTTTAACTACAACAATTGATGGGGTATGCCGTCCTTAAATTTCCACTACTTCTACCATTAGTACATTCGTTTAACGTCCGGCAAACGCAAGGAATAAGGAAGCATAATTTCAAAATACTGTCAAGTGTAACGCCAGTGCGTTATCTGCTCAGCATGACTTTATTAGAAGCCAACAGGGAGAACAAAACCAACAACGTCGATTTACAGCAACGCCTTCCGAAAACTATCATATATGACAAAGCTTTCTTGAAAATATTTGCGCCATTTAATTTCATTCAAAAAATATTGGGATCCTGTCACGTTGACGTTAGAAACGGTGTCGTGTCCGCACCCACGCTCCTTCAGAAATGTTACACGATTATCTCTGGGGTTGTGGTACTATTCTACGCTTACAAATTTACATTAGCTTACACGAAGCGTTTTTATGAAAGCATAGTAATTAACTTCTTATATGTGTTGGGACTTGGTGGGATGAATGTTTTGTTATTTTCAATCACACTCTACGTGCGATTCGTGAACAACGAAGGAAACATAAAATTATTCATACAAATGCAACAAATAGATAACGTTTTGCAACTAAAAAGTAATGACAGCATTCGTGTCCAACACTACAAGCAGAATTTGATCGTAGCAGCTATACTAGTGTTCATGGCCATAACTGAATTTTTATTGGCTTTATTTCTAACAAAAGGTACATTTGGATTGTTTGAACTATTAGGAACGACGTGGAATTTGAACATATTTGCATTCGAGCTAGTTTACTGCTCCAGCCTTATGACATTCTTCACCAAGCGAGTTCGTTTTATAAATTCTGTCATCATCGCCCATTTAGAAAATGGAATGGAAGGAACAATAGAAACCATAAGCAAGCGCTGCATTGCCGGCCGTTTCAAAGCTAATATTGCCGGTCGGGATTTCGAATCGAGCGAAACAGATGTGTGTATAAAAGAAATCTTTCGTGGATTTACATGTTTTCAAAATCAATATAGGCTTCAGGTAAGTCTCATTTTTATACATAAATAAAACTATGATTGGAAGTGTGATGATGGCAGCGATACTGTCATTTATATTCATCTTTGATTTAAAATTTATTGCATTCATGGTATTTACAGCGGTCTTTCATAGACCTCAGGAGAAATGATAGCATATAGACGAATAAATAAGTTGAATACTCAATCGTGGGCAGACCATTTACTTGTTGTTTATTTATTTTTTCCAGCTTTGTTTCTTCTTTATTGGTTGTTCATCATGGCTGACGGGTTCATTCCTGTACGCAATACTTGTACTACAGAGCACTGTTCCTATGGTAGGTACTTTTAACTTGGCAAAAGGCGTGGTGGCTGGTGACAGATGTAGGTAGCTACAATAGTCTCAGGTGGTAACCACCACAATGAACACAAGGTTTTGCTTAATTAAACAATAGATCATAATGTCACAAATATCAGCGCCTATTTCACCATCATGATAATGACAGGTGACAGGTGACAATTCGGTATACAGAGCAAAATAACACGCTTTCACATCAGTGGGATTCATATCAGCTGCGGAGGGAGCATGCGCAACGTCAAAAGATGGCGGATGTGTAATTTGTTTTAGTTTTTATTTTTGTGTATTTAGGTGTTCAAAGTTCTTTTTTGTTAGTGATTTGTACTTTTAATGCCTTTGTGTTGCACAGTGATAGAAAACTTGGACTTATGGCATCTTACTTCTCGTTTCAAGTGGACTCGCAGTGGTACAGAGGTTAAAACTATCTTGGCCTCTGTCCTACATATCACCGTACAACGTTGCCACCAATCTTCCTAGAGAAGATTGGATTGTGTTTTATTACTATATTGATTTATACTTATATATACTTGACACTGGCGAAATCACTTCATAGTGGAAACGCCATATTCCCGCGGTAGTAGCTGTTCAAGTCGCCGAGGGGCAAAGAAAAAAAAAAACAGCTGCGCCATGTACACTGAAATGTCACCTGTCACCAGTCATTGTCAGGATGGTGAAATAGGGGTCAGATCTTATGTTGTAAAAAAACGGTCAAAGCTTGAAAATGCTAAAGAAATTGATTGTACAGTTACCAACAATAATATATTATCCACATTGGGCGCCAAAATATCTGATATGTATTTATTACTAGAGGTATAATAGCGTGTCAGATATTTTTGCGACAATCCCTATTAAATACTTTTTTTACCGACACTGTCAAGTTAACTGCGTTGAAAATTATAAAATAACCTTGATATTAAAAAAAAAATTATTTTAATTTTAGAACATCCTGATACTGGATCTTGCATTGCTGTGTTTCGTGCCTTATATCTACGTCAGTATGTTAGTGTGGCTATGCATCAGAAGCGAAACATTTTTGCAAGAAGTGAAGAAAACAAAAATGCTCTCGATCTCCATTCTTTCGCATCACGTGGAAGGTAATAATCGAAGCCATTATATGATTATACGTTTTTCGGGTGTAAGTGTGTACTAATAGGTAAGTATACTTACAGTGGAGGCCACTTAATTAGGAACGCTTGGATATTTCCATATTGCCTACAATTAAAACTTATAAATTTTGACAACCAACATGACAACTATTTTAATTACTTACACTTACATACATATACATTAGTAGATTTTGATACAAATGCGGAAAGTATGTAATTTCACACGAGTCCCGAGTTGTCGTTGTTGAAGACTCGGGAAGAGTGAAAATTACAGTTCCGAAAAAATGTGTATCTGTGTATATGTGTATGTGGGTATCTCTGTATCTCTCCTCTTCCCCCGGACCTTTGAAGTGAGCTTAACGTGTGCACACACTCTGTCCGAAATAATCTAAGTTTTAATCAAATAATAGGAAAGCATAAGCATTAGAAGTACCGTAAACCGGGGTGAATAGAAATCGCGGGGTGACTAGAAATATTTTCGGGTTTTTTTCATACTGCTAAAAAATATATATGATAACTTTAGTCAATCTTATTGGTTTTTATACAGCTGTAGTTTGCACTGGCCTGTCTTGGGGAAGCGGTACAATTGTCTGCAGAGTTGGTTCTCTTTAAATTGCTGCATGCATGACTACACCTAAGCTTCTTAAAAGTATTGTGAAGCGCTACTAAAATCGCGGAGCTGTCAAAAAAAGCCATATAAGTTTAACTCTGGGCGAAAACGTTTCTGTCCCCCTAAATCAAGTCTGATTTTCACGATTTTCGAATATGTTGTAGTTGGGTCCATATTGGCTCATATAATTATTTTTACTCATGACGTAAGTCATTATCATCGCAACTCATAACGTATTTTTTTCAGCAACTGTTACTTATTCATGATTTTTATAAATCAAACCTAGCCTAACCTAATCTAGTCTTATCTGCACATATCTATGAATTTTAATATTTCAGAACTTCTGAAAAGTTTACGGTTCCAGAGGTATATATATATATTATTATATACTTATTTTTGTAGTTTTTATTTTTGTAGTTCCAATAATCGAAGTTGCAATTTTATACGAACTTTTTGCGCACCGGTTGTAGTTATTATAAAAATCTAGGTCTGTACGTTTCTGATTTTCGTTTTTTATATTTCTTTTGTTCTAAGAAATATTTTCTTGGAAAGGAAAACGTACAGACAGTGATTCATTAATTTCATGATATCCACAACATATTCAAAAATCGTAAAAATCTATTTTTATGGAGATTTTTAGCTTCATAATCCTCTTAACCCTAAACACTGACCAAACCAGCTTTGTTTGTTTCACCACTGATGCTAGGACTCAGCCAAACTCAGAACTCTTTCATGAATAAAATCAAAACTATAAATAATATAAAAAATATTTGAGATCTTCATAAAGAGCCCTTTCCATATATGACACAGTAAGGTTTGCAAAACTATTTTATTTAGTTTCCTAATTTAAAATATTTGCACATCTGTGTTTGGGTCATCAATTTACATACTTATGTATGAGTCATCCTATAAGGATTCCGTTTTTCATTTTTTGTACGGAACCCTAAGTCGCCGACACCAGCTTTGTGCGCACCGCGGCGGCTTCTTTATACCTACTGTTGCGGCACACCAATGCATGCAAACTATTTAAACGAACGAACTATAGGTATGTATACAAGATGAAAACCCGGCTTCGCTCGGTAAAATGTAGGCTCATATTTCACCAGTAGATATTTCTCCTAAATATTATTTACTTATATAATTATGATGTGTGAAATTAGACCTTAGAGGTCACAATCGAGAACGGAATACGAACCTGTGACACCTGTGACACGTGATGACGTGACGCCAACGCCACATTAATGACATTGACATGTTTACTTTGCAACGCCATTATAAAGCAATTTATTCATTTTTATATTGAAAATACTCAATAATACGAATTTTCCGCCTCTAAGTTGTCGACTCGGTTCGGCTATTTTTTTACGCTCTTCAATTTGATGTGCATACCTATCGTTCGAGTCTACCGTAGACCGGTACGAAATTATTAATATAGATATCTAAAAAATATTGCACCGATTTGCAAAATTATTTCGGATGTTATTATAACCTTTGTATGTCTGGGATGGTTCTTAGTTATTAAGGTTGTGTAGTACATGTACTAAGAGCCAAAAATAATGAATTCCCGTCACTGTACTAGAACGAACTATTCCGTAAAGTTTCTGCTCTTAGTTCATTTAGTTCACGCGGAGCAAGTACCGAACAGAGCAGTCAGTGACACTGACAGCATAGCGATCCGAATAAATGACCGCCCGGCCATCATACGACAGACGAGATTCTTTCACTGTAGGTACTAGTGTACTAAAAGAACTAAAAGACCGAATTAGTACATTCGAGCGATTGTACTAGTTTGGTGAAGCGCGCACAACTCTATTAGGGTAGGGGCACCAAAAGATGAACGACACCCAAAAGCTGAACACTCGATCGAAATAATCACATAACTAAATCGTGACAAATATTACATAGTTCGGAATTTATTTTTCTTAAACAGCAACTCTTTGCTTACACCTCCATTAAATCTTAACATAGTATTATATTCTTTTTGGCCGTGATCGGTCGTCGTTGTGGAGCTTCCCGCCGAAAACGTCGATAGTATGGGAAAATAGATAAGGACAGTGCTCTCCAAATTTAAGCTTTTAATTACGTATAAAATTCAATAATTGTCAGTCTTAGAAGGATTTGCTTGGTTAATCACTCTTTTATTGGAGTTATACGATATTTCTTTTTTCTTGTTAGTTAACGAGAAATATGCCGTTCAAGTAATGGTTTCAAAAATATATACCTAAGCCAATACTTGAACGGTGTTCAGCTACTAGGCAAGGCGTACTTTTTTTAAAGCTTCTTAATAAATCGTACTGAAATGACAGATGGAAAATTTAGAACTTAAAATGATCGTTAAATGCTCTTGTATCTTTAAACCAAAAGATGAACATAGCTTTTGAGGTCTAATCCAATGATTTTGGAGTTTTAAATACTATGAAAACTATCACTGTTCAATAAAAAATGTGTGCCTAATACTTGAACGAATTAAATTTACTAGTTCATGTTTTGGATTCTATTCCAATATGTGAACACCTAATTGATTTTGTTTGTCCATTTCATAAATTCTGTGTCCTAAAATTGAACTAAGTAAATTCAGTCGTTCAACTTTTAGGCATAGTTTTATAATATGAACACTAGTAGTAGTGTAGTGTAGTAGTATACTAGTAGTATTTATGGAAATGTTTACTAATATTATAAATGTTAAAGTAACACTTTTTGTCGGTTTATCTGTTTAAAAAGATAAGTAACTAAGTAGTTTTGCTAATGATTATTGATAAAAAATACTAATTCGATGTTTTTATGACACAAATAACATAAAAAATAGGAACCTTATGTACGTAAGTAATATTAAATAAATGTAAACAATTAAAAAATAAAGAATATTTCGTTAACTCGCATTTTTTTGCTAAAAGTGAAAAGAATTAAAATGACATAGGTATTTTATTATGTTAGTTCAACTTTTGGGCCCCAACCGTTCAGAATTAGGGCACGCTGTTCATCTTTTGGGCAAATCGGTACATTTTTGGTTTCAATGATTTTTAGAAAAATACGGAGATATAATAACAGGCTTTATAATAGTCATTTTCAATCTAGACCATATACTGTACCATATAAAAAAATTAAATAGGGTGAAATTTGTTACTTTCACTGAATATAAACTGTCTAAAGTTGGTATAGTCGCTTAATCGTTCATCTTTTGGTGCTCTTACCCTAGTTATAATAACTAGCGGAGCGGCCCCTTAAGGTAACTGTTTTTCTTATAATAATGTATTTTTATTCATATTTTCACTGTGTTGACCACCCACCGTTCGAAAGTGCAAACATAATAGATATCACTATACGTTTGCAGTAAACTACGAAAAATTAACTTTTAACGGGAGTTAATATGGTTTATTTAGGCGCGTTCGGGCAGTATTATGCATATATTTTATATGCCTGATGAACAATGTTTTGTAGGTATTGATCGAACCTACTTTGTCGTTTCGTATAGAAGAAAAATATGCCTGACTACTTAAACGGGTATTATAGATTTTAAACTTAATGAAGACAGCGACAAGGTTTTAGAGTTGTTGGTAGTTCTGTAGCTCTGCCTACCATGAATAGGCGTGAGGGTATGTAGGTATGTATGAAGACAGCCACTTAATACCTACATAAATAATTCAGACGAAATCTATTTCTAGTAACTTGACGCTGTTATGAGATAGACGGGGTTCTAGGGTGGCTCAAATTATATACTTGTTTGTTTCAGGTCCACTGAGGCAGAAAGCCAAGAGAATGTTGAAAATTATTGAAGACACACCCCCTCGTTTCTCCATGTACAACATGTGGTGCATCAACGGACGTCTCCTGCTCAACTTGTTCCACATTATTACCACCTCGTGGGTTATAGTACTGCAAATAACAATCATGTAAATAATAAAACCTACATGAGCGCGCATCGAGGCTCCAATATGCAATCTAATGGGAAAGCAAAGGCACGATAGATACCTACTAGGGGAGACCGGGGACAATTGAAACGATTTGACTTTGACTGCCTGTTGCCGTTTTATTTTTAAAGTTAGAAAGATGTTTGCCGTAATTATTTCAAGGTTAGTTATCTGGTTCCTAAATAAAGTATATTTGGTTAGTCTATCATTAATAGTTATTTTACAATAATGTAATAAAGAGAATGGGGGAATGTGGTTCAATTGACCTCACACCGTTGTTAATTGAAACACTATATAAGGTCGATTGAAACACCGTAATATCTTTAACACAATGAAAGTAATGTTATCAGTCCTACTCGTTTTCATCGCTATATTGGTATATAATACGACCATCAAAAGTTCACAAGCATAACATAAACATATCGTCCTTTATAAGCATCAGAAAATCTCGATCATCAAACACAGATAAAAAAATAAATATGTCTTGTAGCTTTCTTTGTTGCTGGCTACCTTATACATAAAGCTTAATAGAAAATAGTTTTAATGTTATAATAAGCTATAATGATATGGAATTGTGTTAAAAACACATAATTATGCTACATACAAAAATGCTTGTTTCCATCATAACAGTGTTTCAATCATAACTTAATGAATGGATAAACTTGAAACGTCGGGATTTTAAATAATATACACAATATAATCGGTTAAGATCGTTTTATTATAAAACAAAAACAGTTTCAATAAAAATAATACCACGGCTACTTATATGCCAAATTAAAATAAAATCAAAAACGTATTTTGACTCTTTATCAATAATTATAAAATATTTTAGTAATAATCAATCTGTTAATTAAAATTACAATCAGTCTTGCAAACAATAAACTATAGGCGAATCAGGCCAGATTAATACTGAAGTATCCAGATATTTGCTTCCGTTTTCGGGACATCTAAAAATTATAAAAAATGTTTGTAATGTGATATTACTCATTGCATAACGTACTTTTAATCAGTGATGGGCAAAAATGGGTTATTCGAAGACTCCGTCGATTAATTTCGATTCGATTAATAGGTTGACTAAAAAATAATCGATTAATGCCCATCGCTGCTTTTAATATCAGATCAGTCTAAAGTTTTCAGATATCTAGCTGTCATGTGTACGAAATAATCGCCTGGCTACAATTAAAGTTTACATATAATATTACTTTTGCCCGTGACTTCATCCGCATAGAAGTCGTTAAAGAAGATATATATTACATCAAAATCTGTCCAGTACTTTTTGTATGAAAGAATAACGAACATACATACATCCCACAAGTAAAAAAATTCTTACACAATTGTTGTCCTGGAGAAGGCCCCAGGTATCAAAATTTGATCAAAATCGGTTTAGCGGTTTAGACGTGAAACCGTAACAAACATTAATCGAACTCACTTTCACATTTATAATATTAGTAAGGATATGGTTAAAAAACTTAAATAAAATTCCTCTTGCATGTAGTTGTAACACATCAGCTGTATAGACTGTTCGACGTTCTATATTTGAAATTTGACATAAATTCCATACTATAGTTTTGTACACAACTTCATGCAAGAGGAGCGTTACTTAAGTTTTTTACCTATTCGTCAGCATGATACTAGTAGGTAGGTACACATACCGGACTAATACCAAAAGTGGCACCTATATCTATCCTTCTATAACATTAATATGAATAAAGTAACTCTGTCTATTGGTTTATTTATCCAAATCACGGGCAAAAGTTAGTGTAGGTATAATAATTATTCACCATGAAAGAAATCATCATAAAAAATAAGCCATTGTCGCATATTCATTTTCACATTTATCAAACAAAAACATGCGTCAAATACAGAACCTGCTCATATTTAAAGGCGACTACATTTGGGGACGATTAAAACGCCAGGACGAATGAAACGTTTCAACCGTCCACACGCAAGTTGTTCCTACCGTCCCCAAATCACAGTTTTTAATTGAAGGTCAAATATTAAACGCAAAAACAACTCGAACACTGATAATTGGCAATAATAAACATTCGGTAATTTATCACAATCACGCTAAAATAGTTTAATCAGTTAAAATACAAGAACAAAAAAAGTTATTAACAAATATACAAGATGAGAAATACTTACTTTTGACCGCGAAAAAATTAAATCGCTCCGTGACACCGCTGCGTTGCTCGGTCGCTCGCGCGCTACTGACCATAGATTAAAATATGGCCGGCGGAGTCCTGAGTGTTGCGTCATACTCGTAGGTATTATAGTTTTTGAGAAATTTGACTTGTTTCAGTCATGACGTGTTTCAATTGTCCCCGGTCTCCCCTACTTAATGCATTGGGATACACCTATGTATTTTTACAATTAATTTACATTGTGTGAAAATATTGTATTTTTATTTTGTGTTTTGTGCACTAATATACTTAGAGTTGGCATAAATAGGTAAGTAGGTATAGGTAAGTACATAAAGGAAAATCATTTTTTAAGGATGGGCTTAGATACCAAAATTCAAGTATAAGATTAGATGAAAGTAAAATAGGTACCTATTTTACTTTCATCTAAGGTAATTTTTGTCTTTTAAAGGTATTTGGAGTTGTTTGGCAAAACGACGCACGTTCGGAGAAAGCATTGCAACGCAAAATTGACGAAATTCGAATGTTCTTAGGTACCTATATGCCCATTACATTCGTAGGTAACAGGATGGGTGACGTATACCTATATAGCCATATGAACAGTGCTAATCTTGTGCTAACAAGTTTACGTCAGTCTGTCTGGCTAGAGTTGTCTGTCTGTCCGGCTGTCGAGACCCTTTTTCTCTCCTGAGAAAACGCGTCAAGGTGAAATTAATATCAAATACTAAGGTCTACCGTCCCATGGAGGTGTAAAAAAATCAACTAAGTCAACGCAATAAAAAATACGTCAATTCGTGCCGTAAACTTTGACACTCGCAAATAAATCAGAGCCCAGTAGTCAGTTATTTCGGTTTACGTAATAGGTATAGTAAAATTTGGCAAGAAGCAAAAGGTCTCGCATTACGATGAACTAGATATTTAAATTAAAAAAACGGAAAATCGTTTATTTGTAGTTTTATCATAGAAACTTTTTTGGTCTAAGAAACCCTTGGTGCGCGAGTGAAACTATTCATTTTTTAAGCTTAAGTTAAGCTTGCATTTAGCATGAAATCCAAATATTTCCAAACAAAACGTACCTAAGTGACCCGCTGGCCTATTGCCTTAACGCAATCGACTTCAAAGTGGAACAATTGTTTTCATTTTGTCAGCAGACTCGCCTTCGGATTGTCAAAATTAAAACGATTGCGATTGCGAGTGCGTTCGGCAATGAGCTTGCTGGAATACTATGTGCCTCCATAGACAAATAATGACAATAAGATCCTTATAGGTCCATAGTATCCTTTCTTGGGTTTTTTTTTAATAACTAGCATTTTTATAAAACAAGGTTTCAATAAAATCCACACATCATTTTTATTTTTATTAGACATTTGATACCAATGCGTCCAACAGACTGAAATCTCTTAACATAATTAAAATATTGCATCATGAAGATCTTTGTATATTATATACCTACCTACTTACATATTATTACATATTTGTGGGACGGAACGTGCGACTCTGAAGTCAAGCAAATGTTTTTCCTTCTAACTCGAATTGGTTAGAATTCGTATAATTTACATAAATTACCAATGGGTTAGGTACTATAAAATAATATAATATAATATGGACCCAGTTAGCATTGGCCATTTTTGCATCGCTTATTAAAATAAATGTATGAAGAATAAGTACTTTTTATTTCGGGCAACTAGGCCCCTTATCCTTTCACCTTTCAACTTTCACGGCTTAACCGCTGAACTGATTTCCATGAAACTTGGTTTGATCACAGCTTGAACCCCGAGGAAGGACATAGGGTACTTATTATCTCGAAAAATTGGACTATTCCCGAGAAACGATCAAGACTCCTACGCGGAGGGGGTCACGGGCCAGTTGCAAATACCTTACAGACAACAATACAAAACAATATAACAAACAATATAAAACTTAAAATTAACATCCAGGTGGCAAAAATGCGATGTCCTGTCTTGCCAAAGTTGGCACCGTGATGGTATTCTTCTTCTTCTACATTAAATTAATGGCGGTCCAACAAGTGATCTCACCAGTGTCAGTGAGAGTATAATCAATAAATAGAACAGAACACCGTCTATAAGTATATGACTGGTGACGTTTTGTCAATCTATAAAATGGAAGTTATACTTAAATATTCTCTGATTATGTAATCGAGACTTGATATAGCAACAGACAGTCTTTTATGTCTCCATTACGAGGAATACAGGGTAAAACACAATTAGTAATAGGTATTAACATTTTATACGATTGTGGTATTGAACAATTGATATGACATTAACAGAAAGCTGCCAAGGTCAGTAAAACTCACGGAACCCCGAAAATATCAACCAATTTAGTGCTTTTACGCAATAAACATTAATTGATTTATATAATCAGTACTTTACCGTGAATCCGGCCAAATGCTGGGAAGAACATATTGAATAAGGAATAAGTTTAATGGCAAGTCCATTTATACATATACCTACCTAACACCTTTCTTATTTATAAACCTACTATACCATGTCTCGGCTTTGGCTCGGTTTTGCGGGGTGGGTGCAGAACATTGTCGGTAAAATGTATGGTTGTTGGTTTTTGGTCATAAAGGCTGCCTAAAGAAGGATACATAAAAATTTTCCTAAATTATTATAACTAAGAAAACCGTGGATCGTCGTGCTCGGGGCCGTAACACCATAGTAGCGAAATCCATCCGGCACTCCGGTATTTCGCTTCGAATCGTCGCCATAAAGTGAAAATCTCGGCAGTGCAATTTTGGCCATATTTATTTTAATAAGTTTCTGAAACAATTAAGTCTAGATACATGAGCCCAAATAAATATAAGTTGAAAAAACGTGTCGTGTATCGGGACCCTCTTTATTTTTAACTTCCTACAATTATTTTATTTGTTAAGAAATCCGCCTAGATAACGAATCCTCTATCTCTTACGGTTCAAAAGATTCTGCTCTTTACAATTAGGAAAGTGATGGGCGGACAGAATGGCCTTAGTAATAGGTCCGTTTTGACACTCTTCAGGCACGGAACCCTAAGAAATAAAATACGACGTGTTTTATTCATTCTTCTGCAAAGTTACCCCTTTTGCACTGTTTTCAATCTACGGCGACAATTTTATTATTTAAATTCAACGACAAATAATAGCCATAAGAACTGAGATTGTAATCTAAACTAATCTATCACTGAGAAAATCGATACTGCTACACCACTCTTACTTATGTTCAAATATTATACTTATTACTTAATAGCTGTGTAAAAATGCTTCTAAATGGACGGCACAAGTCATATAATAGAAAAAACTATCATTACAATAAAAAAAAGTCATTACTCTTTTACTCCCATATTGGGATGAGAATACAAAACTATTCAGATATTAAATTTCTGTACACAAAAGTGCTTCTTACACTTAAAACTGACCCAATATTCGCGTCTCTAAAAACTCAACATAAATCAATTCAGTATTGTGTTTTCTATGTACATATCTAAACCTAGACTGGAATGGTTCCCATGAGATTCCTATGCAACATGAATCAATGTCAAAATAATTGTAGTTTCGCTAACAATAGGGCGGCACTGAATAGAGTCGGCAGGGCCATTGAAGATGACGTCACTGATGCACCGTTACATCGGTGGTCCAAGAAGCAAAAACACCACATTGTTTCATCATACCAGGTCCTGAAAAATAAATATTGACACGTTATAATTCGTTTTAAAAATATAAATTTAAATGTATCTAGTTGAGATAGGTTATAGCAACGCTGTAATTTGGTATAGTTATGCATTTAAATTACGAACACAAAGTTGTAAAATTAACCCAGGAGGTTTTTGTTTTCGCGTGCCTCCCATACAGGGAAAGTAAAATTATTTTTTTACATCGAGTGAGGTATAGAGGAGTCGTTCTTCTTTTTTACCGAGAATAGCCTGTCTCTCATTTTATTATGCATCTCATTTGAGTATTGATAATTATGTTTTTCGTGTTTTATATACGTCCATATTTTTATTTATCTATAAGTAAGTACTAAATAATCGAGCTATTTCTTCAACCTAGTATTTTGTGTAATGCCGTGACAGAGCGGTCATCTAAAAATTGGTCTCGGCTGAAAACAGCCACTCTGTCACAGTGTTTCTGATAAACCACATTAAAAAGAATACAATATTATCTACAGGTCAGGAAGTATTAATTAGTCCTAATAAAAAATAAATACGTTTTTGAAATCGAAACTGAAACCATAATTATTGATATTTCAAAAATCAGAAAATCAGAAAATCTTCAGTACAGTAAAAAACCAGTCGTCAGTCGGTAAAAAAGGACGACCCAGAGGTCATTGGATAGCTAATAAGAAATCATTGTGTACATGTTATTAAGTTTGTAGATACAGACAGCTGAAGTGTTTATACCTACTAAAAATGATCTGAGACATTAGTTGACAGCACCAAAAACTCTAAATAGAAAATTTGTTTACACATGGTTTTTTTTAAGATAGTTTTTGTATTTGTAGTAACGCTATACCCCCTCTACACTGAGCATGGTCCGACATGCTTTTGCCTGTATTTTTACTAACCTCTTAACATCAAGCTCTTTAATGGTGTTGTTTACGTAGTTAGCTAGATTGACGTCTTTTGCTGCCGCCCTGCAACCTTCATACGTATCAGCTGGAATGTCTGTCCTAAAAGCCTTGAAGTTACTCAAGCAATCCCTTGTTATCACCTCTTGAGCTAAAAAAAAAACATTTCATCGGTTGTGTCATCATGGCAAGTGAACTAAAAAAAAAGGTATTCTCCAGCAATATATTTATTGCAAGAGTATGTAAAATAAAATAAAAATGATGCGAATAATATAAACATAAAGTGGTACTCATAATCAATGATACCTATATATGAGTATACGGACCATCAATAGCTTAATCTCTTTGGACCCCTTTAGGCTCAAAACAATAATCAGCCAAAACAAGTTCAATGCTGAGTGACCACACCGGGGAAAAATGTAGGTACATACGTTAAAGCTTCAATTAATATCCATATCCAATTAACCATAAATTAAGTTAAAATGACAATTGGCGTAAGGACAACTAAATTATATTGTAAAATTGTCATATACCAATTACCATTTTGACCATCAAATGATTTAAGTATAATAATTCTTGTTACGAAATTAAAAGAAATTAAGGATTTTAATTGAGGCCTTAACTGTGCTTAACTATGTATAATGTTTTTGAATACGGCCCTTCACTGATCAATCCTGTGCTACTTGCATTCAGTAGTTTTCCACAACAGAACAAAAATACAAAATAAATACAAGGTTGGATGAAATGCGTAGGAGTACCACTTTGATAGGTAAAAATAACCATTAGCCAAGGGTTCACAAGAACTAAATTTATGTTGCTGAAGTCAAAGGAAACAGAATACTGTTTCTTAGCGATATTTCTTTTCTAAATGTTCTGTATATAATCAATTTATTTAGTGTATTATATTTACAATATAATATTTTAAAACTGCAAAAGGCTAGTAATATAAATCCCTTTCCCTATGATATTAATGAACTAACTCACCGCCTTTTCTCTCAATAAGTTTGATGCAGATATCATCATTATCCGGGCAAGGGGTGCCCAGGTATCCCACACCACGCCAGTTGAATGGATAAGAGCAACCAGGTGTTGCAGCGTTGCACTGGTAACACCAGATAGCTAACCCTGCAAGTTACAACACAGTTACACTGTTTAATTTATTTATTCATTTTATTTCTTTTTGTATCATTAACATCACCTTACATATACTATATATAAATCACTGATCTAACAAACTGCTTAAGTTAACAATTCAACATTAATCAAAATGTATGCATTAAAACTCTTCTTCATTTCTTCAAATTTAGAACTCAGTCAATTAATATGGGCCTGGTTATCTAAACTGATATTATAAAAATAGATGGTGAATTTTATGAGTTTGTATCTATCCGACACGTAATCTCCGAAATCACAGAACCTATTCGAAAAATTCTTTTATCATTTTAAAGGTACATTACTCTGGATGGTCATTAGCAATTTTTTATCTATTTTAACCAGAGTCAAGAGAGCGCAGGATGCAAGTTCGAGCATCTATGTGCTCTACCATGTACATATTCCAGTTTTAACCTCTGAGCCAAACTGCCTTTATTGTTTAAACTTCCCCTTTTCTACCCTCAGGGCATGATTGTAGTTATTTTATTTTAAACAGACAGGCAGGTCAACACTGTAATGTCCATAAAAGTCCAAGAGTATTTCATTCTCAGTGTCGATGATTTTGTTTTATTCCTCTTAAGAAATAAGTAATCTTAAAAGTAGAGAAGGATATAGTCTGAAATCTATGCTAGGACTGAGGCAAAGATTACACTAGAATTTATAATTATTATAAGTTATAAATATATCTATTACTGACTTACTACCTATATTTTGCATGTATTTGTTTTAAGTTCTTACACACCTAAGATACAGGCACATCCTACTTTAGGGGTTATTCCCACCTGTTACCACCAATTTGTTACCATTGGTAATAGCTGGGATTTTTTTTCCCTCCTGTTACCACTAAAGTACTTGGTGGTAACAAGTGGGAATATTTTTCCCAGTTGTTATCACTAAAATATTTGGTGACAACTGGAGAAAAAAACCCAGTAGTTAGTGGTTACAGCTGGGAATTTTTATTCGCAGTAGTTACCAGTGGTAACAAATTGGTGGTAACAGATGGTATTAACCCTATTTCAGTCATGTAATTTATAAGTCCCTTTTGTTTCAGTTTAGTACATAGTCAAATATACATAGTAAAAGAGTCCTTTGAATAAATATTTATGATTTTTATCATATTAATTATTCTATAATGAATTATTTACAACCCTCGGTGGATTTTTCGGTTTTCATTTCAGAGTGTGTGGTAAAAGCTTATAATCACTTAGGTTATTTAAAACCCCTGAATTAATTTGATAATTCAGTCTTATTAATGATCAGATTCGCAAAAAACGGTATCCAGCCGCAGGCGCAGCCACACCCAAACAATGTATAAAGGAGAGAATTCCACTCACCTCTGCTCAATACCGAAACCAGAACAAATAATAATATTAGATACTTCATTTTTTATGATTTAATTTGTTTTGTCAGGCTTATTCCATTTAAACTTGTTTTATTGACCGTAAGACAAATTCTATTAGCCGTTCATAGAAACGGACGCACACAACCAACACAACGCAAACGCTTTTGATTAACATAGACAGTGACAGGACTGACAGGACAGTCCAGTCTGACAGTTGACAGCGTCATCAGTGACATGAAGTTGGCATGACGCAAGTTTTTTTTTTCTTCCCAGTGGGAAAGGCAAAGGACTGATCCATACAGCCTAGTCATGGTTTTCATTCTTTATGATCCAAATGACGCAAGAAAGTTTTGACGGCCTGATAAAGTCACAGATTATAGTGGATGGATGGATAAAGCTAAAATCATACACAGGCCTAACGGAATCTCATGACAAAAGGGAAAATCTAATTTGCAGGATTTAAAGCTCTTGATACTTGATTTTCCACCAGTAATGCGGTATGATTTGGTGAACTCAGTTCTCTGAATTCTCACAATGAAACGTGTACCTTTTCGCGTAGTGAAATAATACTAGATTGTACAACAACGGCATAAAACAAAACATTTTATCCAGGACTTAAGATATCCATCCGAGTCGGCAGGCGAGGTTGGTTAAAATTAGTCGATGATAAAATGGGTTTTAAGACCGAGTTATACACTCTGCTTTTCACTTCGATTTAGCGGAAATAAAACAGTGATAATGTAAAAAAAACTTACATGAATGAGAATGTAACGACTTGTGTGCCGCTTTTCCACACTTTAACATTTTATATGTCTTAAAATGAAATTTCTTGGATTTAGGATTCTATAAGTTCTTTTGCATTTTTTTATATTAGTGTGTTAGGTTCGAGCATTATTTCCGCTTCACTAAATTCCGTAACACCACAAGTTTTGCAAAGAAAATCACTACCTAATTAATAGTCCAATACTATAGACAAAAACCTTTCTTACAATTTTTTTTTTTTTTTTAATTTTGTGCATCAAATATTTTAAATTAGGTCGAACGCAATACTGCCAAATCATTCGCTGATATTGTAATGTTTTATTAATAATGCTTGATTTTAATAGTTTTAAATTTCTTTTTTGGTAGATGCAACATAGAAGGCAAATAAATTAAAGTAAATGTATTCAAATAACAAGTTTATTTAATGCAGTCACCTCGTCTGTCTGGCTGTAGGGTCTAATTGTCTTAATCAAATCAAATCATATCAAAATAAGTTTATTTGCTAGAATACAGTAATAAAATAAGGTGTTACAAAATAATAGTCTATAGTAGTAGTTAGTCTAGATGACGACAATATTTTATGCACTAGTGCATAAAATGCGATTTTATGCAGCCCATACCCAGCATAAAGAAGAACTTTACGGGCATGAGTAGTGAAAAGTATCTTATGACCCTTTCTTTATTTATCCTTTGCCCTGAAGACCGAACAAACCAACATTTATATTCTCAAAGAAAGACTTCTACTCGGACTGGTTGAAAATCAAGTATCAAACCCTTTAAATCCTACTACCCTAGAGAGCTGTAAGCCCTAAATTTGAATTTTCCTTTCTGTCATACATTTCTGGTAGGCCTACATCTATCAGTATTATTTAAATAATATTTGAAAAGCACGACATAAAATCAAAGATTGTTCTTGATTTATATCTTCTTCCTCACACATTTTACAATACACATGTTTTACAATAGTTTTCGATTGAGATCGATAACTAACAAATAGTTCGGTCGGTACACCATACAATTAAATGGTGTACCGAACTATTTGAGCACTTTGAAAGTTACCTGATATGTATAACGCTGACTATTATTGTGATGTGAGATTTTGATGAGGCAAAAACTTACCTTTAAACAGTATTAGGGAGCTATTTATTTATGTATTTAAATTGCACTATTATACAAATACCTACATACATAATATAATACATGAGGATATCATTATATACATTACCTGATTAACTTAAAATATGTAAAAAATTGAGTCAAGTATTTTGACTTTGTTATGATGTCACTAGCGACTTTTATAAGTAAATCCTCAATTATCTGAATTCAGCTTTTTAGGTAAACTTCGCCACTCTGCGGGAAATATTGTGTGTGAACGAACGATGAAAGAATGAAAGGATATACTTAATCATGATGCCATTATTTTACTCCGATAACGCTCTCATCTTTTTCAAAATTCAAAAAGGGAGAAGGTTCTATGTTCGAGATTGTAAATTTCTTTTTTAGGATTCGTCACTTTAAGGGTGCCATGTGCCAACAACGGGGCCCTATTTAATAAGCCTCCGCTGTCCGTTCGTCTGTCCGTCAGCGGGTAGTATTTCATGAACCGTCGTGGCAGACAGTTGAAATTTTCTATTGCCGCTGTAACAACACATGAATAAAATAAAATAAAAAATTAAAGGGGATTACCTACACTCTTCGGTTTTTCTATTATTTGCTATTATTTGTTGGAAATTCGTCCATTATTAATTATAACGCTTATTCCGTAAAGAAACCACTGTGTTACGGTTTGAAAGATATAAGTAGCACCTTATGATAGACAAGACGAACGGGAGGTCGGATGATCAGGGGGTCGTACTTTGTAAATCGAAGTTCGAAGTTACGTTAGCTCCATCTCTTTCTCTCAATTTAGTCTCGAATGTCGAGTGACAGGGATGGAACTAACGTAACTTCGAACTTCGATTTTCAAAGGAGGGGCCTCCCTCCGCATATGCTTAGAAATAGGGGAACCTTGAGTACGGAACCCTAATAAAAGAAATCAAAATATGACAAAGTGAAGCTATCTACGTTCTTTTTGGATAAACAGATGTGAATTAGTGATCATCTCATTTATTTCAATAATTGTGTTCTAAAATTCTTCCTCCTCCTTTGGAATATTCGCATCCGGATTGTAAACGGCATTTCTCATCATTATCAAGTCCTCTGGATTCAAGTCGATACACATTGTGCCTACGATATCCTCAACACCCAGTGTACCGTCGTTCATAATATCCACTTCCTTTATAAGATTATCCAATTGTTTTTGCGGCATCTTATGACCCTGTTTGGAAAGCACCTCTTTCAGATTATCCCTAATTACCGTACCAGATTTTTCTGGGTCAAATACTTGTAAGGCAGTGCGTAACTCTTCTTCAACTGGAAAATCTCTCTGTCTCAGGACGACCATATATTTAAACTGTTCAAAAGTTATATGGCCCTCGGGATGTGGTGGTCTGACACAGAATTCAATTAATTCGTCCAATTGTTCAGGAGTGTGAGTCATAAGAAGAAGCGCTTTCAACATGTAGATAAGTTCTTTTACAGTTATATAGTCATTAATATCAGTGTAGGAGGGTGTGTAATCTTGGAAGTATGCCCATATCTGTTCTACTTCTGCAAGTTGATCGGGTCTTAGTTCGAACCTA
Source organism: Acleris sparsana (assembly GCA_923062465.1). NCBI lineage: Eukaryota > Metazoa > Arthropoda > Insecta > Lepidoptera > Tortricidae > Acleris > Acleris sparsana. Next base: position 7,215,894 of record OV281289.1, read on the forward strand.
GGTCTCAACAATTCGGCAGAATCACTGAAGTTATACGGTGCGGCGGGGTCTGGTGGAGGTTCCACGTACTCCTCTTCTTCAACTATTTCTTCTTCTACATTTTCTTTTTCTTCACCCTGTAATTCTCCTTCCAATCCCTCACCCATAAGCTCTTCTCCCTCTCCTAAAACTGTTTCCTTGCCTTCACCCTCTATATGTTCGCCTTCCATTTGCTCACCCTCTGCATATTCCCCTTCCATGTGCTCGCCATCGACCTCCTCCCCGGCGACATGCTCCCCATCTCCAAGCTCACCAGCCACGTGCTCACCCTCAACTTGCTCGCCCTCGACTTTCTGACCTTCCAAGTTCTCACCAGCTGCGTTAGTTCCACCCTCGCCTTCCGTCACTGCTTTTTCCTCCATCTTTGTGGTTTCGCTTTAAATGGGTTTTTACCGAGAACCTTACCTACACTTTTACGAGTAATTTATTACTACGTCTCGTTTTGTTGAATTGTGACCGTGGTAGGTAATACCATTATCAAATCGTTTGTAAAATTGTCATAATTTAAAATTTGAGTTCGCAGCAATATGAAATCGAGGACGACGATCTTCCTTAAACATTGATCCAACAGAGAAAATGCATAACGTATAAAATATTATTGAATTTAAATTAATGATTACTTACTTGACATTTTGGTGTATTTAACCATGTAAATAAACAATATAATTCAGACATTTAGATTTTTCAATACACCTCGTAGGTAAAATCAGTAGGTAAACGTCATTTTATTGTTTTAATAAATCAACCATAGACACTTAATGTACTTACTAATTAGTTTCAAAACTCAATATTTTGTGACTTAACCCCAATCACGCTTAACATATCACTTTAAAAGTCTAAATAATAAATAAATATCGGAGGGAATGTTCCTCACACAAATTGATGCAAGCTAACGGTACTAACATTATTTTTTTCTTTTATATCGCTCGTAACATAATGTATGTGATGACAGTTGACCCCTTGTTTTATTTCAAAGTTTTATTGTAATGCACGAGAAGGCATCCCATACTTTATGAACAATAGATTGTACAACAAGGGCATAAAACAAAACATTTTATCCAAGATGTATGGTATCCATCCAAGTCGGCAGGCGAGGTTGGATAATTAAGTCGAGGATAAAATGGGTTTTAAGACCACAGTGTTTTCTTCGATTACGAGGAAATAAAACAGTGATAATGTAAAAAAACTTACATGAATGAGAGTGTATTGACTTATTTGCCGTTTCTCCAGACTTTGACATTTTCATATGTTTTAAAATAATTTTTGTTTAATTTTAGTCAGCAATGTCTGTTTGAAAAGTTATTTTGCATTCGTTTCTATTAGCGTGTTAGGTGTGAGTATTATTTCCTCTTCACTAAATTCTGTAACACCACAAGACTAGTGTCATGCTACTCATGCTACGTCAGTTAACCTCAGTACTTTTTGTACTGTGACCGACTGAAATAGCTAGACAGAGACACGTTTGTACGTTTCCGTGAAAATACGAAGGAAAACAATTATGCACTATATCTGTACCTACCTACCTAATTAATAGTCCAAAACTATAGACAAAAACCTCCTTCCCGCCATTGTATTTTTTTTTTATTTTTTGCTTGAAATTTTTAACTTAGGTCGAACGCAGTACCTACTGCCAAGTATTACGTTGATTTTGTAATGCTTCTTTTTTGTTGGATGCAACATAGAAGGCCGAAATTAAAGTAAATGTATTTAAATAACAAGTTTATTTAATGCAGTCACCGCACTAGCGCACAAAATGCGATTTATATGCAGCCTATAGCTAAAAGAGGACTTTACGAGCATGAGAAGTGAAAAAGAAAAACGGTAATAGCTTGCATCCTGGCACCCTAGTCCCAAAATAAGCTCTGGGCTTGTACAGTCAGCGTCATATAGTTTGTAGCATCCAAAGTAGCCAAACAGTTCGTTACACGCCCTTGTTACTACGGTACGTGTAAGTAACGTACTATTTGGCTACTTTGGATGCTACCAACTATATGACGTTGACTGTACCATGGGTACTAGTACTAGACAAAAATATAACGTAACTGCCGCACTCAGAGACGTAAATTAAATTTAATGCTTGTTTATTGACGTGTTGTCTTGTTCTATTGCTATAGCAACGAAAGTGACAGCAGCAACTACTCTAGCATTAAAAATTGACGTCTCTGAGTGCGGCAGTCAAACTGCATTATTTTATACACTTTTATACGCTGTATTGGCTGCTCGAAAAGGTGTGGAAAAGATTATCAACATTAAAAAAAAGGATAAAAAACAGAAGAACAATGATCCTTCTAGGGTTAGGAAAACAATCGTGGTGCGCGCTTAGCCATAGGCACCGGTCCCACCGCGAGCCAGTAAGGGATGAACTATCGGCGATTTTCTCGCCCAAGAAACGAACAAAAGATAATCGCTCCCGTGTAAATAAAAGAGAAAAATATACATTTATAGTTCATCGCTGAGCTATAAATAAGCTGAAGCCAGTGCCTTAGGTTAGGCTGTTTGAAGTAAGTAAGTGGTGGCAGAACACAGCACAGAACTGTATCGAGACCTACCATACCCAACTAACATTTTGGTGTCAGTTACAGGTTTTTTTAGAACTTTAAGCGATATTACAGAGTTACAATTATCTCAGTTCTAACTAAAGTCGATATAGAGGAGTTAGCAAACAAATTAAACTCCAACAGTGGCACTAGAACTTTTATGGACGATGTAGTACAGCTTTGAGAGTTAAAATAGTGATAATTACAGCAAGTATACTTAAGATGTTATAGCTTTAACCTGTCTGTGACACCTATGTCTACACAACAGTGTTCGCTGACTCCTGTTAACGCATATTGTTGTTTAGTTGTTGCCATGAAGTGTCTTATATATCTTTAGGTGTTATATTGACTATAAGTGCAGGTATGGGTTATAAAAAAGAGTTCGTCGAGAGTTTAGTAACACGAGATGCTAAAAGTGTCGAACAACTCCTTTATCTAGGTTTAACCGGTAATAAAGGAATTTAACTAAAGCTTATTGTGTTAGGCAGTCTCCTTTAAAGACGTTCTAAAGGTATTGGTGTTGAGCAACGCATTTATGGGTCGTTATTAACACTTTATAATAGCGTATATAAGGTAAAGTTATGTTTTGTGCGATTACTTAGGTAAGTAGGTTTGTACTTGAAGGTTTTCATTATTTTGATAAAGAACCCTAATCGAATCGGGTTGTTAAATTCTTAGCCGGTTGTATTGTCTTCACTGTAGTTAACGTACTTAGCTAAATCTACTATAACGCTGGTACGTGTACCAAAGGCTGCACAATATTCTTGACTACCGATGTTGTAATTCAAAGAGTTTTATAAATGAGTTAAGTGAAGGTTTAATACTTAAAGTAAGTTCGCCATTGTTTTGGTGAACTAACTATAAATATTACTTTGAGTAATTGAACATTTGACCACCAAATACAATTTTTTATACTATTTCAAGCGTTCCATGAATACCACCACTTAATTTTGCTCAGGAAGCACTAGTAAATAATATTGTTAGTTTGAGGCATCTGTTATGTTTGTCATAACTTTCTTTTAAATCTTTGATAAACCTTAGGCGCGTTAAAATTGAGATGATAAACATGGTATACATTACCGTAAAATCACAAGAGCAGTAATTTTATCACTACATAAACAAAAATAACTTGAATACTAACTGATGTTGCTTTATCACTTTTTCTGTCAATTATTTGTCGCCATATTCTGTAACGGATGAGTCAAGATCTATTTATTACTTAGACTTATTCAAACATCAAACTAGTCGTACGCTAAAAATTAAACAGTTTATTACTAATGCACTCACAAAACGATAACACACTTACCTGAGTCCATTTTAAATAACTAATACGAGTCAAGGTGTCAGCCAACTATTCTTAATAGGTCTAATAAAGTTTCAAGTGGCAAATCATTCTTATCCGATGCTTTCCTACCTCCCGTAGTGTTCACTAACCCCACTATACAACAGTAATAACGGTTAAAGTAGTAGCTGACACTGAATAGACGCTCTCTTGCAGGTGCTTTACTACCCTTATATCACCGTACTATAGGCGTTCTATAACTTTTACCTGTAAAATTGTGGGCCTCTTTCGTGGGTATAAGTGAGTTAGAGCATGCTATAACTCCGTTGTACAGGTATGTGTTAACACTTTTATACTCGAATGGAACTGATATACAGATCATATATAGGTTATTTTAACGCTAGTGTGCTAGTTGGGTACCTACCTACGAAGGGGTGTGTAATGTTTAGTATAAAACAAATGGTCTAATTTGCGTTTTAAATAACACGAAATGCATAATTTCAAAAACTACAATGTTCATAAATTAAAAAATAAATATTCTAAAGGCGTTCATTATTATTAATGTGGTCACAGTTCTAACCTAACCTAACCTAGTTAGAATAAATTGACTAAAAATGCATAATAACAAGAACATCATATTTATACTAAATGAGTGTTATGTTATTCGATCGTACCTACCTACGCCTGATGAAATTATACAATTGGTTTTTATGCTAAACGTTCATCATGCTGTTCGTGGTTAGTTAAATGAAATTATACAAAATGTTATTAGACTGATTGAAGCGCACCCCTTTTTATTACTAGTTCAGTCGACCTCTACCTTTTTTTCACTAGCTACAAGCTACAAATTACAAGCGGAAGTCTCTTTCTAGCAAAATTAATTATTCCTCTTGTAATTTGTAACTTGTAGGTTCATGAAACGTACCTCTGATGTTATCCTAGTCAAAACATGTAAAAACGCGGTATATAATGGATTTAAAAAATAAACACGGTAGCTGCCGCAAAAATAATAACTTCTTTTTTACTAACTCGGAACTTCGCGATCTATTTTTACAACAGTAGGTAAAGTTAACATTTCCGAAATATGTGAGAAAAAATAAATAACTTTATTGTTAAAAGTACCTAATGCTGGTGATGCTGGTCATTGCCAACGGGTTCTGCACGCATTACATAGGACTTATGATTTTATGGTAGTTACGTGTGTAGATAAAATAATAAACAAGATTAACCTTGTTTGTTCTTTGGTCCGTTGCTTGACCGCTTTCAATTTAACTGATTTCTAGGCAGAGATATCTGTATGGCTAGAACTGTGAAACAGTTAGCTACCTACCATAAATCTTAGAAATGGCCGCTTACTGAGAAATCTTTTTTGAGGTCATTCCCCTTGGCCATAATGCTCTGTTTTATCCACGTTTTATCAGGTATATTGACAAATGTACAGACGGATAATTACTTATTTGTTGCTTTTCTTAAGGTCTCTGCATAATGTTACGTGATCAGGACGTGCACGCAACGTGGAACGGAACGTGGTTTAATAAATCCTGAATGCATGTTTGTTTTTTCCGTCACGTTCCCGTGCCGTCCGTGTAATCGTTACGTATGCACATTCCAATACGTTTTCTATAAAACGATATTTTAAATATTCCCCGTTCCGTCCCGTCCGTGTAAAATCACGTTACGTATACAGAGACATTTAATTATTTGCATTATAACTGCACCAAAGGGGATGGATGGCTTATATTGTATGAAAAAAAACAGCTTTGTATGTATTACTTGGTTAATAATGTATAAAAAACGTTGAAAACAACGTTAAAATAAACGTTTCATTTCATTTAATAGTTTTTATAAATGTCCGCCGCCATATCACATATGCAAATTGTTAAAAAGTAACCAGCTATAACTTGTAATTACAGTACAAAAGCAATAAATAGCTGTTTAAAGTTACGACGGACGGACAGACGGACAACAAAGAGTTAGTACTTAAGGGTCCCGTTCGGCAACGCCTCGTAAGGCACTGGTCCCACCGAGCGAGTAAGCGATGAACTATCGGCGTTTATCTCGCCCAAGAAACGAACAAACGATAATCGCTCCCGTGTAAATAAAAGAGAGATATATATATTTATAGTTCATAGCTGAGCTATGAAACTTAGTCAGCTCAGCTATGAAACTTAGTCAGCTCAGCTATGAAACTTAGTCAGCTCAGCTATGAAACTTAGTCAGCTCAGCTATGAAACTTAGTCAGCTCAGCTATGAAACTTAGTCAGCTCAGCTATTAAACTTAGTCAACTCAGCTATGAACTATAAATATATATTATATCTCTCTCTTTTATTTACACGGGAGCGATTATGTTTTGTTCGTTTCTTGGGCGAGAATATCGCCGATAGTTCATCGCTTACTCGCTCGCGGTGGGACCAGTGCGTAACCGATTGATGTGAACTATGATGTCTATGATACAGAGATAGTCTAAAGGGTGCGATGTTAGGTCGCTAGGTGCATAGCTTGAAGGGAGTGATAAACGAGGTATTTTTGAACATTTTAGCTGTATGTCTTAGAATTTTGGATAGTTTAATGTCCATTGGATCAAATTAAGTTTTAAACGTCTTTGAAGAGGACAACTTGACAGATCGGTTTTCACTTTTGTAGGTATCGCCAATTTCCTCGAAATCGTAGCAAATATTGCTCGTTTAATAATATAGGATAGGATGGGATAAAATAGCCTAGGTAGGTGAGATAGGGGGCCATTGGGCAGTCGGGAGGTTCGGGCACTACCTTACAAGTCATATGGTAGTGCCCGAACCTCCCGACTGCCCAATGGTCCCCTAACTCCCCTACCCATAATATGTCCGTCTCCGCGTTATGGATAGGTATAACTACAGGCAGGGACCGGAACCGCTTCTAACGCGAAAGGCGTTCTTGATAGGTATTTGATAACCTATCGTCGATTTAGTTCCATGAAAGGGCAACCAAACGATACAATTAATTCGACTAAGCGCTTACCCTATCCCTAATACCCCATCGTCTGTTACCCTATTATTGCATTACTTAACAGTTTATAGGGTAGCGGCAGGTAGTAGTTAATTAACCGAGACAACCAGATTTCGCCCGAATGCGCAAAAAAGAGAGGCGATCAATGGTGTAATACTCAGTCAATGCTAAGTGCTTTAATATTAAAATATCGAAACCCTAATGAACGTGGTAAGCTCTATGGATGCGATTACCCAATCCAAAGGGGTTCGCCCTAACGTTAAGGTAACTCAATCATAGGGTAACCACATCGATTGGGTAACCTAATTATGGGGTTAGCCTATCGATAGGGTTAATCAAATGAAGGTGTTTTCCGGTCCCTGTCTACAGTGTGTTAGTCCTCTAGGTGCATAGCCTTAAGGAGATGATAAAAGAGGTATTTTTGAACAATTTTAGCTGTAGGTATATGTCTTAGACGAAATTTGGTAGGTATTTTTAGATTGAAAATTTAAGTTTTTACAAAAAAATGTTTTCAACCCGAGCGACGCACAGTCTTCCGGTAAATACGTAAGAAGGTACTGAAGGAGCAGCAATAAACGATTTTTTTGAGGACGGAGCTGCGTGCAAAAACTAGTTTAAACTGTACACGGAAAACTAGGTAATAAATAAATAAAGAAAACTCCGCGTCAATCTCTTTGTGACGTGACTAAACAACTTAACTTAAACGGATAAGATTCGCTTGCTGGCTGACCCGCCCGCCGCGCTTCCCTCATCCGTAAACAAAAGGGAAAGGATGGGCATTTCTAATGATCCGAAGTCTTGTTTAGCTGCCGATCAGTACGAGTGCGCCTACACAAGCCCTGTCGATCCACGGCCACTGCTTTCATAGCGCATCACGTGCGTTTTACTATCGCGGGCGAAATAATGGTCGGTGAGTGGTTCAACCCGCCGGGCAAACCGCGATCGCGCCAGAAGACGGTTCGCGCGGCTTCGTCGCGCATGCTCTCGAGTTGCGACACCGGTGTTTACGCGGGAAACAAACGTTCGAAATTCAAATTGAAAATCAAATTGTTTCTACGCGAAACAAATGAGTGTGGAGTGATTTTACAATCGTAGTGGTTTTTTAATCAGCTGACAAACTTATGCGAATATTTAAGTTTAAGCTCCGGCCAAGTTGCTGCGCTGCGTTGTAAGATGGTAAGGAAATTAAAATTAAAGATAGCCACATTTATAAGTAAACGATAATTAATGTTATAGTACCCGCAACGAGCTACGGACAAGTACTGTAGGAATTAACTTTTCATTTTACATTCATTCTACTAGTGCCTATGCATTATTACTGGGCACTTACTGAACTTTGAGTGAATATACCGCCGGCAAAATAATAATTACTAAAATGTATAATTTGTGTTGTTTGGTCAATATTTATATTTTATTCCTTTGATTGCAATTGGTAAGATTTAGTCTCGCGACACAGTGCGAATAGTGACAGTTTCTTGTTCTGAACTACGTAAAAATACGTAATAAACTTTTTTTTAGAAGACGTTAAGTACCTATGCCTACAGGGAGAGTCGGGGTAATATATATAATTTGGTGTATAAAATCATCATGTAAAAAGACTAGGCCTCAATATTTTTTTGTTTTATACGGAGTTTAAAAACTATACAAATTAACGATATGCTAATGGGCGCTCTAACCTTGTATTTTTTTTAAAATTTCCTTCATTTTCTATTCATTTCTTTTTAACATATAAATAATTCGGCCGTTTATTGAATTGCAGCATTTCACGTGTACCTATTACCATCGATGTTACCAAACTGAAATAAGACTTACTCCGAGATTATATAGTCTATACAAATTCGGTTTTTAATCTAGGTATATAACATTATTCTCGTTTGGTCGAATCCGCACCTAGGTAGTCAAATCGCATGAAATTAGGATTAGTGCGTATTTTAACCGAAATCAGCCCACTTGGAAGAAAAATTTAACTTTATTATTTGCCTATTTCAAATAGGTAGGTAGGTACTGAACATTTATTAGTAAGGGGCTTAGTTACTATTATAGTGTGGAATTTTTTGAATGAAAAACATATGAAAAACGAGAAATGGTTTAGGTTGCATTCGATTTGACCAAACTGGAATAAAGCTTAATACCTAGATGTCTTATACAGTTTGGTGAAATGCGGACTTAGTGGCATAGAAACTTAGTAAGTGTGGATTTATTTCAAATGCATATATTTTGAAATTAAGGGAGAGCGAAAATAAGGGAGGCAAATGTATACCATAAGGTAGCGTTTTTTGCCAGTAACATTAAAACCCATAAAAATTCATTGGAAAGTCTTTATTCTGGGCCGGTACCTAACTATAGAAGTAGTTTTCTTATCCCCATATTGCCGTCACGTTCTAGGACATGTATTCTTACAGGGCCTCCCAAATCATTACTATACATTTTATTTAGGATACACCATATGAATGAATTCCCAAGTTGTTCGCATTTTATGTGACCTTTGGATTTTCTACACGAAACACATCAACGCGTCCGGACTTTCTGCAGCGTTTACCTAGAATGAAATAAAAAAAATAAAGACACCGAAATGGAATGAATGCAGTCTTGAAATGTACTAACATTTAACAGGTGTTTCAATTTATTATATTTAATTTGTGCTAAAATATCATCTTGCTTTTTGACAAATGTGTCAAAATATACCAATAAATTGTAGGAATAGTGTCGTATCTTTTTGTTGCGTTGACTTGGAACGTGGGATAAGCTTGATTTTTTCCTGCAAAGCACCCTAACGTAACCTATTGATACGAGTTTTTGATACCCCTTCGTGTTTCTGAAGAAAAAGGTCTTCGAAGACAGACAGACATACAGATGGACAACAAAGTGATCCTTTTTACGTTATTATAGTCAGTTGTATTCCAATTGGAGAATTTATAATATTGTCAAGTGTGTTGGTGCAAGCCGCTCCTCTGGCCGCTTGACATTGGAGGCTATTGTGCGGTTGTGGTGTGGCAACAAATCAGCCGAGATGCGATTTAGAATAACCTAGGAATTCTGTAGATCTGTGTAGGTATTCAGTTATTATAGTTCTCAATATTCAAACCGCAGACAGGTTTGACAAATAACCTGAAGTAACCGAATATATTATAGGGTTTTAGAGAACATCGTTACTTACTTAACTCCGCACGAAGGGTTGCGTACCATCATGTATAAAAAATCACGTTTGTTGTATTGGAGTCCTACTTAAATATTTATAATTTTAATTTGATTATTTATTTATGGATAAAGGTTTCCTAACGCTAACTGGGATTTATATTTTGGAACTCTGTCTTTTTGTTAAGAACAACGCTGATTACTTCACTAAAAAGTCCTCACTAAAAAATAATTTGAGGGAAAAGTATAAGTACAATCTATGGTGTCCAAAAGTCAACAACTTAATGTACTATAAAAGCACGTTCATTACGGCAATACGCGATTTTAATGCGCTGCCCAATGATTTAAAAATGCTAGAAGGCCATTATTTTAAGTTTAAGTTAAAAAAATGGCTTATCCTTAATGTATTTTATAATCTAAACGAATTCTTTGGCCTTGATTCATGTATAAATTATTAAATTCATGTGTTTTTAGATATAAGTTACAATAATTGTATGCTCGCAATGGGCAACTGTTGATGCTATTGTCATTTTATTTTCCATCTTTTGTACACAGTTTACAATAAATAAATACTTACTTACTTACTATTTTTAAAGTGAACATACAAGTAAGTATTTTGTGAATTACGGTCTACGGACCTATTGCGGTTATTAATATCGAGCAAATAACGTCATCTGGGAAACTTTCAACTGTCTACTTGTCTAGCTATCACGATTCATGAGATACAGTCTGGTGATAGAGAGGCAGACAGACGGAAAGTGGAGACTTGGTAATTAATAGGGTCCCGTTTTTACCCTTTTGGTATGGAACCCTAAAAAATACAGTAAACAGATTAGGAATTGCTGTGTTTTATTATGCTATTTTATAACATAATTGTCTTGTCATGACTTTCTCGACAGACTATTTCGGGAGTAGGTCAGTTTATGTGACATTGTTCCCTGATATTTATTATTTATTTAATGACTTAATGACTCAAAGCAAAAGGTTTACACACCGTTTGTATTATAACCTGATTATAATAACTAAGCAAATTGGCCTAGGTTACGCAAATAAGACCTATAATACCAGCGCATTAAGTTATTAGCGTGCATTAAGTTAACGTCTTCCATTAAGTAAAGTGGGTGCTAGTACTGCCAGTTGGCTTTAGGTATGTTCAAATGAAGATTGCATGTATTTATACCATTTATTTATCTTGCCATCGGTTTGTTTGAACCGATATAACAGACATAAAAAGAAACCGGTCAAGTGTGAGTCGGACTCGCATACCAAGGGGTAATAATATCTTTGTTCACATATTTACTTTGAACTAAACTTTTAGAATTTAATATCCAAAGTGTAGATAAGGCTAGGTTAGCTTAGGTTTTATTTATAAAAATCCTGAAAAGTAAGTACTTAACAGGTTTATGAGAAAATACGTTTTGACTTGTGATAATTACTATGACCTTGCAAATTATGGCTTAAAATAATTATGACAGACAATTTAAGAACCATTCCGAACTATTCTTAAATGAGTCTCTCTCTTAACTTTTTTAATTCTTGTTTTAAGGGCAATATAAATTATCCGTGAAAAGGTCAACTGTCTACTTATTACGGTTCATGAGATGCAGTCCGACAGTCGCCATTCAACAAAGAGTTTTTGAACTGATCTTGAATTGAACTTGAACTTGAGACGCAGACCGCACAAACGCATGTCAAGCTCAGGCCAACAAATAATGAAATCAAAAAATAATGCCAAATAAATTGAAAGAAAATCGTTTCAGAAAAACCTCTACAACCATTTTTTTTTCCGAACACTTAAAAAATTGCCTGCGGTCAATTGTGACTGTGTAACACTTTGTAACAAAATAATAATTAAAAACAATACCATAACATGCCAAAGGCAGTATGGTTTTACCGTGGAGAATAGAGCCCCAATTCCCAAAGCTGACTGAAGACTGCAAAATAGCAAAATAGCAGTTCGAGTGTTGTTCTGATGCAGTTGACGTAACTTAACGTAACGTAACGTAACCCCTCGAACTGCACTCGAACTGCCATTTTGCAGCGGGGTTGCAGGTTGCAGGTCCAATGCTGTCCGACTGTACCGGCAATAAAATTCTTATCTCTTATTTCATGTGGATGGGCCCTTACGGAATTGTGTGTGGAACGGATAAATATCCAGTAGGTAAAGGAGATAAACCTCTGTTGTGAAAGACCGTATACATATTCATTGTTTTTCATAAAGTATTAAACAATAAATGATACAAAAATCTTGTCACTCCTAGATTCCGAATTACAAAACCGATAGAACACTTGAGAATGTAATCGTAGAATCAATAATTAATAAGTTTCTGTCATAAAATTAATTTTTAGGGCAAGATTTGGTTGCCGACTGTACTTTTTATTGCAAATTCATTAGCTCATTATCTACTTATCAAGGCCAAATCAATAGAGGGGATCAGCTCTTTGATACCAGAATCGCATTGTCATCGAGTTCACATATATGTGTTCCAAATTTAATTTGATTCCATTAACGGGAACAGTTTCAAAATTGACTAGACAAATGTTGCAAGGGAAAATAAAAGCTTACATAACATCATAGTGCTTGTCCCATGAATCTTCTATTTACTCAACATCATCACAATCACCTAGCCCTTATCAAAATTGGGGTCGGCAGTGCGGCACAGCACGACCTCCCTATCAACCGGTATATCAGTATTCCCTGCCTTGTTTTTCATATTACTCTTCACACAATCCATCCATCTCTTTATAGGCCTCCCTCCATTATACCCTACCACATTCATATTTACTAACTTCTACTATTTACTATTTTACTGCAAGGTCTAATTGAATCCAAATATTGAACCAAACGAGAGGTGTCACATATCAAAACAAATAGATCTTTTGAATAACAATGATATGCCATTATTTTGTTAAGTAATTTGGTTTCGTTAAGTACTTAAATATTTCACTATATTGACGTTCATTGAAAAAGTATTAGCATCTCGTTAGCAGTTAAAAACAAATTGAGTAAGACGTACTAAACGAGAAAATAAGTGGAAGAAAACTCATGTAAATAGAAGACCACCATATTACCATAATTCAAATTCTACAATCAAAAACATCATATGCAATGTTTATATGTAACTTTTTTTTACAACTAATTAACTACTTATACTAACTATAAATAGGATTTCAGTGTGAGTTGTTAAATATAGTAAGTAAATTGTTTAAAATAGACTCCTGCAGAAATTTTAAATTAGAAGAAAAGTGAACATTTTAATTTTTTAATGGCCCTTACTTTTTTGTTTTCCAAGATTAAACATTATATAAAATATATTTCTACTGTACTTATGAGTTCCTGACAATGAAACGGTAAAAATGTGATGATGTCATAGGAAAATAATTTAGCCCCTCGTTTACGAGCTAGGGACCCGTAAAATATGGACATGTACGCAGTCTCGTAGTCGGACGGACGACATGGACCAACTTTGGTTAAGGCACTGCTAGTGAAAAATAGACCTTTTTTTATTCTTCTCGTCCTGTGCCAGCTCTGGCTTCTTTATTAAATTGAGCACGACCAAAAAAATTCATCATCATCATCATCATCATGTCAGCCGAAAGACGTCTACTGCTGGACATAGGCCTCCCCCAAGGCTTTCCACTCAGACCGGTCTTGTGCTTTTCGCATCCACCGAAAAAAAATCAGCAATAAATAACTGTAATAACCTTGGATCGATAATTAAATCGAAAAAGGTTCTCAATTCAAAATAAGCGGATACGAAGCACCCATAATTAAGACGATTATGATCATTCCACTCTCATCTAAACGATCAGATTTGTAATAAAAATCATTACGAAGATGAATGAATATATCCTGATCGATGCGTGGTGCGATAATCTGATAACCTATGAACGTGCGCGACCATGAGGTAGATGCATACAGCTAGTAATTAGTAGCACAACAAACCGCCGAATATCTGTAGCACGCTTAGCGTGATGGTCCTTGGGACAATAAATATCTCCACTCGATCTCAATTACGTTAACCTTTACATTTTTATTAATGAATCAGAATTCAAAATATAACAAATAATTTTAATTAATCAAAGAGTGTATTCATTTTAATTGCTTTATTTGATTGACAGCGGATCAATCGGCAGCCATTTATAACGCGGATGGTACTACCGGTTTTATTTAAAAACCGTCATTATTCGATGAATAGCGATGACATAAGTAACATTTTTTTGTTAATCCTGGTGTCTTTGAACCTTTATCACGAAGTGTTTAAGCCGGAACTACATTCGTGGGGTTATTTATTACCATTACTTTTTTGATCGTTAGGTAATTTATAAACAAGTGTCAATACCGATTTCGGTTCCTTGGATAAGGTAAGATAAGGTAAAAGACATCGAAACTACCACATTATGTTATATTGGTAAGTTATTATTACCAATAAAAAAGTTAGATTATGTTTGAAACATTGTAACTTGGGGTAGAAAACAAACGCAGTTGGTAACGCCAAACTCTTATTTAAACTGTGTTAACTGTACCTAGTTTAAATATCAGAGTGTAGTGTATAGTTCCGGAAAGCCGCAGTTCCACTGAGAGCAGAGGCGGCGCGTGGTGATGCGCGTTCCCGTACTAAAAAGCGTTTCCAAAGCGTGGCGGAGGCGTTTTTGTATGGGAACATTGGGATTGCGCTACACCGCGCCGCGCCTCCGCCCTGACTGCGTTTTTGGCAGGGTGATTTAAATGCTAGATTCGTACGAATTCTTCGTGGTTCTTGTTCACACAAATGTTACTTTTAACTGCTTAATATTGATAAAGAATTATTTTTCAGTACTTACTTAGGTATTATATTGATATTAACAGTAGCAAAATTCGTAGAGGGAATTATTTTATCCTAGAGTACTTGTGACAATAACCATGGAAAAACCTAGTTTCCTTTTTCGAAGCAAATACATAATCCCAAAAGTAGAGATTATAGTTATAGCTGACGCTACTTTTTAAATGTCACCGGTCGACAAGCATGCAACAAACGATCCAATCAGGATCAATATTCTAAATTGCCTATTCATTTACGTATTTAAACTTAACACAAAATACCTACAATTACATTACAAATGACGAACTTAATGCCCAATGATCCCTTTGAGCAATACCTACAATTAAATTTATTGACCGGTCGATTATAATTTATAAATCATTGTTCCTGAGAGATCCTGCACGGGCACACTCGTCACGCTACATTTCAGATATCAATTGTTTCCTCGCTTCTTTTTAAGGGGAGGATCGTCCGCTGATCTTATGGACACATTTCGTACATATCGTATATCGATAAAGGGATTTCTAGCTTAACTGCTAAGATGGATGCAAAACGTTTCTTTTCCACATGAAATACCTACGCAAACCTAAGACAATAAAATAAACCGGGACGAAGAGCGGCGCGAAGGTCGGCCATCTTGCGCAATGGATCGAATCGATCTGTCAAAATAGATCTCTTTGTGAATCTCTGATGTGGATCACGATCTATTAAACTGGCAATCAATTTGAGGGCCTAATTTAAATCCAAATGAGTGGGGATGAAACGAATAGTATTTATTCAAGCCGGGTTTTCCTTATAGCTACAATGTTTCCACGACAGATGTCTAAACTAATCTAAATCGAATGATGCAAGATCCCGTGACTGTGTAATAAAAATTCCGTTGTCTGTGCGTTGTAGCGGTTCAAGTATTACATAGATATTACAAATAAATTGTTTAGTTTAGGAGATACTCATTTCATTAGATTTCCGTATCCTATATGGTCGGTCAATTATCTACAATTTACGCGGATACCGACAAACTTTAAAAATGATTCTATTTCTAATTAAATACCTAGTAGGTACGTTATTCTCAAGAGTCTTGATAAGAACATACATAATATATAAGAACTTTCCCCACGGGTCTTCGCAACTGATCGAGATCGCGATTTATATTTCCGTAGTGCTCTCGATAGATGCAGTGTATATTAGCTTACTTTAGTAAATCTAGATATAGGATTTTGTATATCATTTCTACATTTTCTACAGAGTTTAGATTTGGTAATGCCATAATTTTATAAGACCATCTGCTTTGCTTACGTCAATACTATACATTTTCGATAACGATAACGTTCGTCAAATGTATTGTCTGTGAGGCTAGACAAGTTACTTAACCCTGACGTAAACGATTTTCGAATCCTGACAAAATGTATGGAATTGACGTAGGCGCTTGACACGACCGTGAGAAAGTTTACGTCAAGCTTACATTTTTGATAACGATAACGAAAGTCGAATGCATCTTGACTAGGGCCTCTGTTCTGTCTTGCTCTTGGCACAGCGTGTGCGTTCACACAGTAGTGGTGGGTCCACATTTGTGACATTTCACCGTGACAAGGTTCCGTGAGGGTTTACAATCATGTGGCATAAAATTGATTGTGATAATTCATGAGTTGTCATACATTTTTTTTTGTAACCTTATACTTTTCAGGATTGTTATTAAAAAAACTGACCTAATCTAATGGGTTATATGCAATTATATTTTAAATAATCCTGAAAAGTATACGGTTTCTGAAAAAATACTGTATACCAAATGATGATTATGCCAAATGATAATTATAACAATAATTTTAATGCCAGATGAAGGGCACCGTAGCTGTCCACTGTTCTGCCTACGTATGAAACCAGCATAGGCAATCCCGAGATCGATACACAGTAAGGGCAAATTCCTATTACTATCTGTTCCCCGCGACTCCGTTTGCGTAGAAGTGGTTATCGCGGGTAAAAGGTACGTTATGTCTTTCCTCGCGGTGTAAGCTCTCTCCAAACAAAATTTCATCGAAATCGGTCTAGCGGTTTAACTATGAAAGCGTAACAGACAAACAGACAGGGTTACTTTCGCATTTATAATATTAGTATGACTAGTATGGATTCGAGTATCATATATCGAGTATCGTATATATTTTTTATGTATTAAAAGCCTAGAGCTATGGATTCGGTGAATTTATGCAAAATTTAAAAAAACTAAGCTATAAAAATTGTACCAGCCGGCCTCACCGCAGATATTGCCGGTGGGCGGGGCGCGCCACAAAACCACGGCTTTGTGGCTGCTTTTTGTGGCTGTGGCAAATAACACGGCGAGTACGTATCATAATATATAAAGTTCAAAATACTTAATGGGTCACAATACATAATGGTCATAACCGTAACAAATTATAATGTTTCTTTTTCTAAAAGCGTTAATTTTCAGGATTGTTTATATTTTATTTAAGATACGCTCCCAACCCAACACGACGTATACAGCGCCACAGAGCATTAAAAAATGCGCTACCTAAGATTCATGAAAATTGATTGAGCTAATTAAGGCACTTTATTAATTGAAGTTTCAAGTTACGTCATCTCTATCTCTTCGTCCCAATTTAATCTTTATTCACGTGTGAAAAAAATTAGGCGTCCGAAATTTTGAATTTGCGTAGAAACGGTCAACAATCAAAGAATATGGAGAGGGCTCAGGGCCTATTCTGCATGGCAAAACTATATTGCCTTGGCATGTTATCGTATCGCCTACGTTACGTTAGCTCTTATTTACATGTCAGTGTCAGTAAGTAATGGAGGCCGAGAAAAAAACAACACGATATCACCTGGCCTGACGCCGTAGCCAAAATGCAAACGCTACTAACGTATTTATTTTCTGTAACTCAAATGTTGGGATGACCCTTGACCACGTGGTTTATCGCTACGCACGAGAATGTCATCCCATACATTCTGAGTCTGAGGGCATAGTCAAGATGCGTACCGCGTGGTACCGCTAAGTTAGCGATTTTCGAAAATCGACAAAATGTATAGGATTGACGTAAGCTGATGATGAGATGACAGATCGCGTCGACCACTTATGTTAACTCCATACATTTTAAGTCGATAGAAAATAGAAACGATAAGTTGGCATCTTGGCTAGGCCTACAGGTGTTTTCTCTTAAAAACGGCTTCTTGCGGAACGGTCGATCAAGCGAACGACCTGATTCGACCTCAACTTGCTGGTTACAACTGTGGCTTTAGTAAACATGAAAATTTTTTTTTTATTGATCCCAAAAGAATAATTTACTGTATAAAATAGCATAATAAAAATACAGTAAACAGACTAGGTATATTATAATGCTACATGGCTGTGTTTTATTATGCAATTTTATACTGTAATTTAGCTCTTGGGATCAATTATAAAATCATTTTCATATCAAAACTTTCTTGTCGATACAAGTCGATTTAGCTCTTAATAAGAAAGGGTAAAGTCATTTACAGAGTAGGTATAACTAGACTTATACCATTTTTCACCAACATCGCGTATTGTATCCTTTTTCACTAGGGTCGCAGAAGTCGCCCGATGAGTTGAAAAGTGCCTCCTAAGAGAACAACACGGCGCGGCGCGGCGCCGCGCGCGCAGGTCTAATAGAACTTTCTCCCAGATAAGGGCGTGGCAAATAGTTGTCAGCAATGCAGAACCGAGTCTTCCTCGCAGTTTTCTCGCCGCCATTTATTGCACTTATAATGTCACATAAACATAAAAAACAAGGTGGTTTAGGTATTTAAAAAATAAGGTAAATAAATCTGCGAATGAAACCGGTCTATAAATAATAATCAACTTATGCAAGATAGCTAAAGTCTGCTTAAAGAATGCTTTGTCCTTCCTTACCTGTCATTGAGACTTTTGAATTTGACAGAAAGTGACAAAGAATACTTTAACTAAAATAGGCTTATCGTGAGTATGTGCATAAGGGGGTAAGTCTTTTTTTATCTCTTTTGTTACTTTATGAAGATCAAAATTACAAGTGAAAGGTAATTTGTGTATTTTCGTAAAATTACTCGTATACCTTATTTGTCCTACACATTTATTAAATTATAAGACAAATGTTTGGAAATCGAGACCTTGTTTTTTTTTTTGATGAATCTACTTAATTTACCTTTCTCAATTTATCAATAATTTTAATTTTCCCGTGATTTCGTCCGTGCAGAAATTACACTACCTACGAAGTTAGCGGAATTATAATGAATAATAGTAGGTAAGGGTTAGTGATTTAGGTAGGCACTATACAAGGGTTACTATTTTATGTACTTAAAAAATGCTTCCATCTTTCACCTTTTATTCCGTGCTTCGGCTTCTTAGGGTTCAGCCCTAAGATTGTAGTCTAGAGAATTCAAATATCTATGGGTTTCAATTTCAAATCCACCGGTCAATAACTCTCGGCCAAACTTGTCTTGTGTTGTAAATAAGATACTGTCAAAAAAAAGTAGTTTTTGTTGGCGACAGTACTTATTTTGCAATGTAATTATCTACTTATCAAGAAAAAACCATGAGTCCTAACACGGTGGGCCTACGTTAAGTATAGCGGAGATCCTTTCGCCACCTTCCGGCTTCATACTCCATCACATCATCATACCATAATATTAAACTGTCATCGGGTTTACATATATGATCCAAATTTCAGACCATTACAAGTAATAATTAAATGAAAACCAAGCTTTAAACAACCGTCTGCATTTTTTGATTTTATTATCAAACCCGTTTATAAATGCTACTATATTCGTATAATTTTGAGATGGTCACATTAAGACCTTTCAACCAACGCATACCTATTGTAATAATTAAAATATTTTTTTTTGTTGTCGACATAAATAATTGACATTTTGTCATGGTGTTATTTCAATTTTAATTTTTTTTTGGTATCTTATGTCACCCGTGATGGTGAAAGGATTCCAACGATACCACATACATTTAAATCGGCTCAGCCGTTTAGAAGTTATCGGGGAATAAAGAATCATTAGGCATATACATACAAGAACCCTGAAAACATTACACGCTTTTTTTTGGGCAGTCGGCAGTCAAAATAAAAGCTTATAAACAGTCCACGCTTCGCTCAATTCAGAAGGTCAAAACATTTTAGCTACCTAATTATTTAACCAAAACATGTTTCGTGACTAAAACAAATCAATAACTACGCTATTTTATTTAAAAGGCCATCCCCCTATAAGGCTCAAGGTCGTTACAATTGACCCACAACCTCCCACAGATAATAACAAAGGAAAATAGAGCATGTGTTCAATTTGTAAAGGTAACATTTTATGATTGGTATGAAGGACAAGGTGAGGGAGTTGACGTGTTATCCTAACGAAATGTTCAAATCAAGTAGGTAAGGCATGTTGGGCGTCGCAGACGAGGCATGCCAAGACGGAGATGACGGGTGGACTTAAACGCATTTCTCGACAACTGGCCGGAAGAAATATCACACAGGGACTCGTAGAGATATAAGGGAGAGGCCTCTGCTCAGCAGTGAGACACTTACATCAGGGAAAGAGAACAACCTCACTCATTGACTGGGTCCCAAACTAAGCTCTATGCTTATTACTTGTACTACTATTATACTGTAAAAAATATTATGTATAGAGAGAAATAAATACTTTAATTACATAGAATTCATACAAGACTCAGAAACAGACACTCGTGCGCATCACTCAAGAATTCGCCCTTACAGAAAAAAGCCATACGAGAGTTGCTGGTGCGTTGCCAAAGCATGCCCAAGCCTAACATAGAGCGACGCACTCATTTCAACGCATCGTGCGGCACGTAGCGGCGACGACGCAACGCACCGGCAACGCCCGTGTGGCACCTCTCTTACCAAGAATCGAACTCGGGACTGCTAGCTTCATTCATTGGCATGATGGCCACTATCAACAAGGTCAACTGCTTCGTCACATCATTCTCAGCCGTTTCGCACTAACACATGTTATAAAACAAATAATGAAACACAATCAAAAAGCAACTTAATCATCTACTTAGTAAAACCATATTTACTCTCTGCTGTCAATATAAAATCAAAGTGCCAAACACTTGTAATACAGAGCGCATAAAATAAAAGCTCTTCGAATTGCAAAATTAATTAAATTCCTTCATAAGGATTTCTCAACATATTTGTGTATCGGATATCGAGTCGTGACTGCGAACATCGAACTGGAGCCAACTTATGATTTAGTGAAGAACATTGTTTTGTTTGCCGAGGAGATACTAGGTTAGGTGTTATTTATAGGTGACATCGGGTACGTATTCTAAAAAGTAAACTATCTCCTTGTAGAGATTCGTCTCATAAATATACGGTTCGAAACGAAGATTGGAAAGGCGCGTGGTGTTTCCCGCAGTCCGAACTTAACGTGTAAAGGCCGCTTTTGCCCCAATTTCATTTCCTATTTTTGTTTTCCTTTTAAAAAGCTTAGTCGTTTTTATTTTTCCTCGTCAATTCTTTTTTACATATGCCTGTACTCAGCGCTGCAAGACCAGGTAGGTATCCTGCTTCTCCTTTACCGTTTTAATTTAAGTACAGTAAAGTTTTAAATTATACGTGTATTATATGTTATTTTTATATGCATTGTTATAGGTGCATCCAATATTTAATACGTCATGTATAGGTAAAGCCCCTCTTGCATGAAGGTGTGTGCAAAACTAATATAGAATTAACGTCAATTTTAAAATAGGTAAAGTACTTACTTAAAACAAAAGTAAAGTTAAATAATTATTTTAAAAAAATACATTGCTTAAATCAATATTACCACCTACCTACTCGTATAGAAGGTCCGACGGTCTAGATGAAAGATAGGCTTTATTTGGGTTTTTTACCTGTGTAACTTATGTTTTCACACGTGGTTATTTTTAATTGATTTATTTTCTGCTACTTTTCCTCGGTTAACATAAATTGATTCTGTAACAATAGCCTTAGCTGTTAGTATCGTAGATCAATTTTATTATCGAATAGCAGACTCCGCTCCATTTAGTAACAGGCTTACGGTAACGGCAGCGTGTGATTGTGAACGTCAAGGAAATTCGCTGAATACAGGTCAGTGCCAGGCTCCCTATTTCCCATACGAAATGAACCCTTCTTGGAGTTCTTGGCAAGATCTGTCTCAACAGCTAGGTATTCACTCGTGATATTATGCACCGAGTGTATGTACTAAAATATAGCATTAAGATCGTACAGTAGTTTCTAAGATCAGGGGCGAGATTCTAAGTACTTAGGCGGTAAAAACCAGCGGTCCTTGATATTGTCAACGTTTTGATAGCTCTTAATGACAATAATAGCGGCCGAGTTATAAACAATAAAAAATACCATAACGCCAAAGACGATATAGTTTTTACCGCCAAGAATAGAGGCCCTGGGGCCCTTGCCTCTATTCAACGAGTAAAACAATATCGTTTTTGATCTGTTATCGTATTGTCAACGTTTTGATAGCTATTATTTACTTGAGAGTAATGGCGGCCGACTTATAAAACCATACCTTAACAGATAGATAGAGGCGCTAACTTGATTGCGTTTATCGCGTGGCAAAGTTTGGATAAGGCATCCGTCACCTTTTGATAACTACGTACGAGTAAATAAATGCGACAGTGACGGATGCTTTATCCACATTTGACATGCGATATAGACGCAGCCATACTAGTCCCACTGACACTTTTCCCACCGACCACCGTACACAGAGACATTTTGAGATAAACTCTTTCTTTTTTCAAACGTCTATGAAAATTCGACATTAAAGAAGGACTTTATCGTCGTTAACTGACTCTGAGTGCGGCCTTTCGACACTCTCTTATGCTTTGTCATACTTTTTATTTTGTTTTATTTTTTGTGTTACGTGTGTTGTGACAAATTTTGTCAGCAAATTTTATTTCTATACTACTATTCTATTGAAAGAAATATAGATTACTCGTACCTAGGGCTGTGCTGCTTATTGAACTAGAGAGATAGATAAAACAATAATCTTTAAGAACTCGCTTTTCAATTCGTCGACGAGCTATTAACCGGCAAACTTTAGTCACCCTACGTAGGCACGCTGAATAAATCAATGACTGATCCGCCAATTTAGAACGTCGTGTGTCGTTGCCATACACGATTCCACGGCTCCGAATCGGACATTGTCAAGGCGATACTGTACGTTTTGTCTAGAACAAAACATTAGAAACGTGCTGAATACAGGCACTAAACGTGTCTAATTTTCATTTGTCGGTCTTTCCTGCTATGTTATTCTCTTAATTACTTACTCACTTTACAACTCGATGGACGAATTAATAACCGGCGAGTTTAAGTTGTGTCGTCGGAGGGTACCAATAAAATTCTAGAATTCTAGAGCGTGCATTCTCAATCAGGCAGATTCCGAACGATGAAAAACCTTTTTAAGAGGAAAACACAACACCTCTAGGGATTCAGAATCACACTCTGCCCATCAGTGGTCTCAGTTTGACTCAAGGCTGTATTATTAATATAAAAACAGCTTGATTCATAGCCCTGAAGAGATCTCATTAAGTGAAGCTGTTTCAACTCGTATTGTTATAGACCATAGACAATAAGATACCAATCACGTGATTACTACTTAGACAATAGGGATCAAAGCAATCTTTATAAACTCTAATGATTCCAGTATTTATGTGTCTTTTCGCCATAATAAGGGCCTGTTGTTTGATCAGTAGTTAAACTTTTCGATTCCTTTTTCGAATTTTAACAATAAGTTGAGTTAACTATTGATCAAACAACGGGCCTTAGAGAAATTTTAGAGACCATTAGTTAACCCGTTCCTTTTTCAAACTCGTGAAAAATCGTTACTTACTAAAGGAACGACTTATGCCCGGTTTCAATATTCAAGAAACGAATCGTTTTTCTTACGCCTCGTTAAAATTTGACAGATTTTGTACGTAGCAAATGTCATAAAGCTACGGCCCGTAAGGAAAACGATTCGTTTCCTGAATATTGGAACCGGCCATTAATGGTCATTTCCTGACTTTTGATTGCGGCCGTTCGGTGACGAATCTTTTGACAGAACTAATCTCTCTCCTTTACTCTCTATTTTTCTTTTAAAAGGTCCAATTTATTACTAAATTACAATCATTTATGCTTTGTATCATAAATTAAACTAGGTACGTTTTAGTTGCAACTGGAACTCTCGTGTTCAATTAACAGATTCAATAGGATCTAGACAAGGACGGCGTAAGTAAGCATTTTGCCATTACCACAAATCACACACAGTTAGTATTCAATTTATTTTACCCAGTTATTTTATCGCAGGTACTGTTGAAGCACTTGTATTATTATTTACACGGTCATGTATTTATTGACTAAAGTAGGGGCGCGTAGAATGATTCTAAGTTTGACTGAACTCTAGGCCTATATTCCTCTTTGTTATAAATGGTTTTGCGATCAAAACCCATATTGATTTAACTATGACGATACAGCCGCTTTGACTTTGACTGTCAAGTACATCCTTAGGTACACTTAAGTTTATAATTTAATTTTGTTAAAGACAGTGTTAAAGAGTGTATCATCTTTTCTAATTACCGATACATTTAAGGTTTCCAAATTATTAGCAACTTGTAACGAATGTGTTACAGTTGCACACACAACAGAAGTAACATGGACATAACTTGAACATTTGTTATGATTACTTTACTTTACCTTGCTCGAGTTGTGAAATGCGTCCGCGATCCCATGCGATCTCATCTACAATTCAGATGATACACCAAATATGCATTTTGGGAGTTTACAACCATGTCATCACGATACGATCTGACCTGTTTCGTGACATTTCTAGAACTATAAAATGATGAGGATTTAGTAAAACTGAATTGCAGTTTAACTTAGACTATATTATTTATTACATATTATTTACTTGTAGCAGTTATTACGCTTTAGAGACGACGTTGATTCATGAAAAATCTAAGGTACAATAACTTAATGTAGTCCCAATTACAATAAACCACAGCATGAAGACAAATGCCCCACTTACAATTAATCTTTTTTTATATATAGTAATATTATATGCTTAAATTATGAAATGAAATAAAATAAACCTGCAATCATTTAAGTAAACCTTTAGCAGCTTATTGCGGACTAATTATGAATAATCAATAAATCTGTTTGGTTTTGCCCTAGTTGCTATAGCTATATACTCGAGCAGACGAATATTAAACGTTACAATGTTGCGTGCTTCTTAAAGTACTTACAATACAATACAGTAAGTACTTATTATACAAATACTTTAAAACAACTGCTTGGCTTATTTTTACTTCCGTCAAAACTTGTTACCAATTCTTAATAATATAAATAATGCTGTAACGGGTTTATTTTATTATTCTTGGTTTATTTTAGTATGAGGAACTACCTAAATAGGACCATTTTTAGGGTTCTGTAGTCAAACTAGGAACCCTATTAGTTTCGCCATGTCCGTCCGTCCATCCGTCCGTCCGCAGTCTAGCTCAGAGACTCTTAGTACTAGAAAGCTGTAATTTGCCATGAATATGTATACATATTAGTCACGCCAACAAAGTGGTAAAATAAAAAATTGAAAGAATAATCATTTTAGTGTACCTCCCCTAAAGTCGCCATCAATAGAACTTGTGAACGATGTAAACAAATTAGTAATGTTTGACACATAACGATTATGACATACAGTCCGTGAGCTCCTAAAAGAACCTTCGGGTCTCGGGGACAATCGGAAGGCTTCGTGTTGTAGAAAATGACAGCGCACTCGTTGTGTTTTCATTGATTTATATAGAGCAGTAAAACCACCACTGACCTTTTTATTTAGTTTGTTATTTTCGGAAATCGATTTCTGCAAATTGTGAAAAATTTAGGTAGTTACAGAATTATCAACAAGTTTGTAGGTAATTCTGTAGCCCTGCCTACCCCAACCTGGGGACGAAGGCGTGAGTTTTTTGTATATGTAAGTATGTGTATTTCCATGGGGAGTCAACTTAAACACGTATTCGTACACGTATTTCTGTAAAAGAAATTGAAAGTTGTTAAGAAAAGTTTTGATTGTAATTATTTTAATAAGGTTCAAGACCGTTTTATAGGAGCAATGGGGATTTCGAAAAGTACATTAAAACATATAGTATAAAAATGTAGTTTCTAAGAATCCACAGGTGGGTATTACAGCTCTTTATACTTCCAAACTAAAGTAGTATGTGAAGGCGGGGTGTTCTCTATTTAAATTAACGATGGAAGAATTCGATAATGATGATTTTGTTTTATTTGTATCATGATAAAAAGTCATATTGCATTAAAATTTGAAAAAGATAATTAAACGTAATATTATTACAGTAAGGTTTATTTTGTATTGATGGTTATTCATTACATAACTTTTTACGGTAGCTTCGAAAAGTTTTGCAAGTTGTTAACAGAACAGGACCGCATATCACGATCGCGTGTGATCGTCAATACCCGAAGTATGCTTCTAAAATCCGAAGGTTCTTTTAGGAGCTCACGGACTGTATTAAGCTTTAAAGCGCTCATTTGTGTTAGAGTCAAGTGTCCCTACAACCAAAACTACAAATACTAAAAATCTAAAAAATATCTTAAGTGAAAGCACATATAATAAATTTAATAGAAATACTATCACGACTAAGTAGACTTCATTGGTTCTTGAGTTACAAACGGTTTAAATGTTTATATATACCGAAAACTTATTTGCGGTGTTGGTCAACTGACCGCGACCTATGTCGATCTATGAGGATAACAGTTTTCCAACGGCAAAGTTAAGTTTGTAGCGAGGTCTAATTTGAGAACACATTAACTGCCAAGAACCCTACAGGTGAGTCCATTTTGTATGAAAATCAGAGCTCTTGGCAGTGAATGTGTTTGATTAGTAACGGCTTCGGATCGGAACCCTACACAGAGCATGGTCCGACATGCTCTTGCCCGGTATCAAAGTACCTACATTTTATCCCGGAAATTTGCATCATTCCCGAGAGAAAATAAATGTATGGCTGCTCGCATCCCATTAAATGTGTTCAAATGGTTCATATGCTAAAGTGCATTTCTCATTAAAGCGCGTGCAATTGCACATTACCTAATGAAACTCGCATTTGTCATTACACTGAAACTAGGCTGTGTAAATCGTCCCTTGCACATGCAAATTTAATGTACTTACTGGGCGTGGGATGCGCGTGGGCAACTGGCATTGTTGCCTTTGTTCGCGCGTTTTTGTGGTAACATGATTTTAATGTTTACATTGCACATTTTAATACGGTCAAGGTTATTTGTTAGCTGTCGTGTTATCGATTGGCAACACATTATACTATGGCAACACCGAGCTCACCGAACCGAACATAATTGACAAAAGGATTTTCTTGAAAAGGTGTTTTGTTAAAAATCATGCTTTTAGGGATTTCTCTCAAAAGGATACTTTTTTTAAATTATTTACTCACTAAGAAAAACAATATTTAATATTATTATTGTTTGGTACGTCCGCTTTGGACTACTTAGTGGTCAGTGACATTGTTTTTTGTAACCTTGTTTTTTTTTTAAGTCTAGCTCTACCTGTGACGTATGAAAGACCATGTGGCGTTTTAGCTCTTTAGCCAAGAGCAGAAATTTGTTTTATTTTCTCAGTCAACAAAGAATCAAAAGTAAAAAAAATAATGCTTCTATGACTAACCTTTGCTTGATTTATTCAAAACTCCTTTTAATAAAGTTCCTCATTTTATGTAACGCCATTTTATCATGAATTTGACCATTGTCAAACTTCCAGCAGATTTTTATTTCGTAAAATGGCCAAGTTTCAAAATTAAAATGACAACGGAGTACTTACCCTCATTACTGTTTATTAGCTAACTATACCACATTATTTGGAATAACGACCCGTGGACAATGCATTATGTCCATCCATTTATAATGATGGATCTGCCATCATAGCATCAAATGATGTTCTAACATACGTCCGTGAAGATCTACTTGGTTTATGAGCTTTGCACGCTTTTCGACGGATCGGCCTTTCTGATCATGAAAAGATTTATCCTTGTCTTAGATTATCCTTCAGTAACTCCGTTTCTTTGATACTACAAAAGTTTTAATTTTCTTATATTCTCGAAAAGTTTTATTTTTTATCACGTTATTGAATTATTCCTGTAGCTAAGCTATACAATAGAAAACAGGCAATGGTATATTTAAAATATGTTATATTTAATTCATTTTGGGTTAGAGTCAGAAGTTTTATGAGGAACGCTATTTTTATCACTTTAATCACCAAGATAAAGTCAGACAATGCGGCATAAAAGAAATGTGCAAGTAAAGTACACCCAAGCATCGATACAGGACTTCCAGAGTGCCTAGGATACCCAACTGAATGAATCTGCGGTTAACGCCGGAATTGTGCATGTTCAGAAAAACATCTAAAATGGCAATAAAATGTAAGAAATTCCAAGTGCTGACCCAAACTCTCCCGCTGTGGTGTTAACTGGTTGTGAGATCAGTTAGGTATCTTAAGAACTTTTGACCTCCTCTATTGAACCTCGCAGTATCCACCATTAAAACTCACTCAAAACAACCCCTGGCGAGGAACCAAGGCTTCGAAATAGTCTCGTTTGTATGAAAAACGCACTCTGACCCGGTATTTTTGCTCCTGATTGTATTATACCATACCAACGTACCTGGAACCGCTTTCTAGAAGGAGTGGAGGCTGCATTGGATTAAGCGCTAAAACATGGGTTAATTACACAAAAGGTCCCATAGGTTCGAAGTGTATCTGTAAGAACCCCGCCATTAAGATAAGATAAGATAACGTACCTGCTTGAAGAGTTTGATGAATGTTGTAGTAGTGTAAGTTGCTGATAATTGTCGCTGTGACTGACAGATACAGACAGAGGGATTTGCGGATGAACGGGGTCGGAAAATATCGATGTCTTTTTTATCTTTTTGTTATAAAATACAACCTTAATGGTAAGATAAACGCAGGAAAATATATCATCTTATCTTATCTTGGTGATTCAGATACCTATAGAATATTTTATTCAAATGACCCTTTTACACAATTCAGCTGTTCGAATTGCAGGTTTCTTCAAAATGGTTTTACCTAAAGTGTGTTCCTATTCAGACTGCCAATGACAATAACAAGTATACCTGACTGTAATTGTCTTCAGATAGAGGATGAAATAGTTGATGAGAATAATGTTACCATTGTATTGAAACCACCTGCACCTGCACCTGGGTGCGACAGAGGCGAAAACCTCTCTTATCTAATTAATCAATAAAATGTATGAAACATTTTCATGACAAAAAATAAAAGATTAAATAGACATGAATTACTACCTCAAAATAAACACGAAGATATGATTAATTGTAAAAATAAATAAATAGGACCATTTTCATTCTTCAACAGTACGCGAATATGGATTAATAATGGTAAATTGATTTCTTTATATGAGTGACGGAATGAAAAGGTCCTGACTATATTAAGTTAGAAAAACTTAATCTTACTGGTACATATTGACCGCTGGTGTTTGAACCCGGTACATTACGATTACGAGTCATCACCCTAGGCCACTAAGCCACCGACGCTCTGAAACGCAGGGAAAGTTAGGGATAATTTGACCTAATATGATTCTTCTAATTGTTCAGGTGCCATGTCCTACCCACAACCGATCCGTAGTCACACCAATTGGCGACACTGGTGTGACTATGGTTCATTTTATTTACCCGAAGTCACACCAAGACCGAATTTGCGTCTGTTTCTCTTTCAAAACCAAACTCAACAGAGTCAACGGAGGTCCGCTTACGCGGAGCTCCTATTTCTGGGTTGTTCTGGCCCTCCGGGCCTGATATAAAACCGAACCTAACCTAAACCTTCCTCCTATTTATGTGTTCGTGTGACTACGGATAAATAAAATGAACCATAGTCACACCAGTGTAGCCAATTGGTGTGACTACGGATCCGTTACTGTTCTACCGGAGGTTGGCGATTATCATGGCTATCTTAACTTTATCTACAGCCTCTCTTATTAGCGACCTCGGGCGCATTCCGTACGTCTCAGGTTTTTGAGCGAAGAAAATTTACGTCTATCTGGGGGTCGGACTCCCATATCATTCTAACTAAGCTCAAATGCGCGCCCTAGACGTACAGTTAGACTGACAGGGCGAGCGGGACGCAACTCTTTGTTAGAATGAGAAAGTTATACCTGTACGTCATTATCGGCCGGCTGACGGTTAGTCTGTATTGCCCTTATGGCCACTGGCCATCAATGAATCAGCGTCCTTACGTAAACTAGTTTCAAACGCATCATGTTCCAATTCCAACGATTCTCACTTTCTCTATACAATGTTACGATTTACTTGGAGCTTAAACGTGACTTCGTTGAAATGGGCAACTTATTCTTGCAGTGTCGAAATGTAACAATCATTATACTATGGTAGTAAAATAAATCGAACGGATACCTCTTGTTAGCACGGGCGAACTCAGAGGCAGCTGTACATTTTAGAACATTGTCGGAGCTATTGGCATATTAAATTGAAACCACTCTCACTATAATACATTACTGCGACATTAAAGTACTAAAATGTACAGCTACGACTGTACTTGCAGAGAGTTTATTTTTTGCCTATTGCTCATGGAGAAGGCAACCGAACAAACGGTTCACTTGGTAGGGATACAATACTACAGCGTGTCTATATTTTTGCCTATGTGTATGTCTCTAGGCGTCTGTATTTTCGAACCTAATCTTTTCGCAAAGGCCGGCAGGGCACCTGCAATTCCTCTGGTGTTTCGGGTGTTTATGATCACTTACCATCAGGTGACTCGCTTGCTCGTCTGCCTCCTTTTTCACATATAAAATCAGTTCTATGGTGGGTCAGGGTTCCATTGGGCTGCTAGTAGATCCAAAGTTACACGATACCAACTCTACTCTGTCATCTTTTCGCCATTTTTGTCTTACTCACATCATGATGTTCGGCTCGCATTCCTTTGGTGTGTGTTTTTGAACACATTTCTCTGAAGAGAAGTGTTGTGACACTAACAAAGTGACTACGACGTAATGCCTCATGTATGAGCTTAACACTATTACCAACAATTGGTCAGATAAACAAAAACCGGTCAGGTGCAAATCGGATTCAGAATCAGCGCGAGTCCGAGTCACACTTGACCTTTTTTAGTATTCATTTTGTACTAAGTATAATCATACCAAATTTGACATTTGTAGTTTTACCAATTCAATGATACTTATAACAAAAAAACAGGTTGAAAAAAACGTTACTTGAATGGGGACACCCTTAACTATTTTACTTTTTTTGTTTAGTAAATCTGCCATAATCCTACTAATATTATAAATGCGAAAGTTTGTGTGTATGTGTGTGTTTGTTACTTCTTCACGCTGCAACGGCTAAACGGATTTGGATGAAAAGAATGGATATAGCTTATACCCTAGATTAACACTTAGGCTACTTTTACCCGATTTTTTTTAAGTTCCTGTGGGAATAGCTATAATCGAAATCTAAGCGGACGAAGATGCGTTGAAAAGCTATTATCCACTAATCCTACTAATACGAGTATCCTACTAATCCTACTGATATTATAAACCCTAAGGGGTAAAAAGAGGATGTACAATTGTGTCATATTTAAATTAGAAACGAGAAAACTCCTACCTATATAGGCTACTTTTTTTTTACAAATGAAACATATAGCTTTCAGCGATTTTGGAAAATTACCCCTAAGGGATAAAAGGGGGGTGTAGAATTTTATGAATTTTGTAATTTTTGTATTTACAAACGTTTTTAATTGTTATTAAGTACTACTCATTACTAAAAAACATTACTTTTGACGATTGTTACTTCTTCGCTAAAACGGATGGACGAACTTGGTTGGATACAATTTTGAATAGTCTTTTTATACACAGGATGTTAATCCAGGCTACCTTGAATTCTGAAAAAGAACAGTTTGCAGAATTACTAATACTACGCGGACGATGTCGCGGGCAGAAGCTAGTAATTAATAACAAATTATTCTGAAAAATATAACCGCTTTCTATTACGATTTAAAATATGCAGCTCTTTAAAGTTAGGACGGATGGACAGACGGACAGCGTGGACTCCCTTTCATTCGGGCACGGAACCATAAAAAAGATGACTAATTGATATAACGGTTTAATAAAGCAAATAATTGTTTAATGTTACTAACATGTACGATGACTTGCACCATCCACACAAGCGTGCTAACTAGTCATTTGCCCGAATAAATTTGACCACTCAACAAATGTAAGGAAAGCGTATTTCGTCAGTCACAATCAACGTGTTGTCAGTGTTGTCACACCGCTAGCAATGTCCTTGACGTATCCCGTGACTCGTTTTCGTGACTTTTCTGAAGTAATCCAAGAGCTCGTGACGAAGCCAAAACGTTCTAGTGGGCCGCAGGATCCCGTCCCGATCGAGACCACCATTTAGTAATCCTAAATGATTCAAAATGGCGGGTGAATCGGTAATTAGAAGCGTTTGTTCCTAGTCACGTTTCAGGTGCCTTTTGACAGTTACAAATTTACTGATAGATTAGTGTTGGTGATAAACGAGCGAATTTTACTGCGACCGCACAATAGGCTAAATGGATCGCTTGTTGCTTGATTAATTTAATCACTTTTTTCGTTTTATTCAGATATCACATCCGTATGCTCCGTCAGGGTTGCGCCGTTGATTGTGATTATACTGCGTCTCACCTTGATTTAATGACGAGCATACGAGCACATTACACCATTGAAGCAGCAGACTTAACGCCGATCGTTAGAACCCCATTTGTTATTGCTGCTTTGCTCCTCATCTCACTTCAACTTGTAAGGTCATGGCTATGTTTCGACATTTCTCTCGCATTGCTGTCATTAACGCATGTTCAAAACAAGAACACGTAATCGCAGTGCTTTGTCAAAATTAGAGGTGTTATGATTGCTCAGACGTTTAAAACTGAATTAAGCGTGTGCGCAGCGGAGGTACCATTATGTTGGACTATTTGAACTATTTATGTACCTAAATTTTTTCAAGTTCACACAATTACCTACACCTAGCGTCATTAAACAGATTTTGTATCACGTATTATTATTTTAGGCGAATTCCAAAAATATTGTACAGTCAGCGTCATATAGTTTGTAGCATCCAAAGTAGCCAAATAGTACGTCATTATTACCGTAGTAACAAGGGCGTGTAACGAACTATTTGGCTACTTTGGATGCTACCAACTATATGACGTTGACCGTACACTAGCGACTAGCTCCCACTTCGCTTCGGTTTATGTGTGTTTCCTGTAAAACTCTTATGTATTAATGAAAACCGCGTTAAAATCCGTTGCGCAGTTTGCAAGATCTAAGCGTACATACAAGCACTTTGTTTTAGAACCACTCAATTAAATTCAATTAAAAAGAACTTATTACTTTCATCTAGTGACGAAAGTAAACCATATCATTATAATGTATGACTAACTTTCGTAACGAAATAGAGAAAAGTTAACGTTAACGTTAAGTCTCAATTAAGTTCTTTACTACGTACACAACCTACACTATGGCTGAATAACTTAAATGTACATGATATTTTATCGTACCGATGGTGTATTGAATATGTTAAAGTTTTTCTGGCCGTCAATTGTAACCGGATGTAGAGCCTCTTAATTGTTATGATCCAATATTATGATTCCGGTGCAATTAACAAAACAACTAATGGCGATCCATTTATAGATCCAATAAAACAAATAGTGTTTGCTCAATCTGTTTGATCTGCCGACACGTTTACAAATGATCCAAATTCGTCTAAGTTTTTTTAATTACTTTAGGACGGTAATCAAGAGTCATTTGACATAGGTAATGTTAATTACGGCAGTAATAAAGATATGACACGATTTGATACAAGTTTTGTTACCAGTTTAGTAAAAATATAGAAATTTAAGAATATCACTATAAAATAAATACAAACGTTCTGTAAAAAATTATAATTTTGGGACAAACTTTTGTTGCCGACGCTACTTTTTTTACTAACGTCATTATTTATCAAGACCAAACTAATTCGTTCCAATACGGTGGGTCTAAGTCAAGTATATCGGAGATCCTGTCGTCACTTTCTGGCTGCATCATCAGATCAGCTCTTAGATACCATAATATTGCATTATCATCGGGTTTACATACCTGATGTGGTCCAAATTTCGGACCATTCCATTAATAAGATCGTATGAGAACGAGTCAGAGACAAGTAAGTACAGCCCCGAAGCACCTTCTAAGAGCTATCGGACTTTACGCACAGTAAAGTTAATAAAACTTGTAAAACTGTAAGTAAGTAGGTAGGTAAGTAATTTTCTGGTATAGGTCACCTAAACCACACAATAAGTAATAGTACAACCTAAACTCACCTTAAGACGGCCAATAGCGTCTAGATTCATAATCGTCATAAAGGCCAGAAGAGCAGTTTTGGTAGAGCACTGACTACTCTCTACTCGAAAATCTCGTTTCATTAATCATGAGCTAAAGTCATCATAACTTATACACAGACACATCAAATACGTAAGTAACTGAATAATGACCATCGTAATATTAAAAGCGGAAACTGTAATTCAATCAGGGAAAGTGAAGCTTCATAAGTTTCATAACATCATAACGCTGAGATGAATGCAGGATCCGCCGGCTAAGCTATTGCCGTGCCACATGATATAGTACTGAGGTATTGTGATATCTAAACAGCCGAGCACACACGCTTGATTTATTTGTGGCCAAGATTTTTCTTCTGATAAGATTTTTTGCCCAGTTACTCGTTAACAAATTTGACGGTTACAAATGAGACTAAAATTATAAATGTCGTGGTCCGCTAAATTAAGCCTTGGCCAAGATTTTAGATAAATAAGAAGTTGGTTTTTGATCTATTTTAAGTATTACGTACTCGTATCATCATCTATTTTTGAACAGAAACATAACTTTAAATTTACCGTAGTTTTGGGATTTTTAAAAAGGACCGAGACTAAATTACGTTTTTTCTGACATCATGAACATGAAAACTATTATTGCTCTACTTTTCATGTTCTTAAAATATTAGTAACTAACGAACTATAGAAAAAACATAAAATGGCGACTATCGCCAGGTTTTAAAGAGATTATAATGGGTTACTTACCTATGAATGTCACGAAATGTGTTGTATTGAATTGCTATTTATATTATTACGGAACGGACTATCTTCAATCTTGAAAACAATTATGTAATTATTAATTGACGATGTAAAGCCCGCTCCACCGCGAGCTCTGAGACTTAGATCATAGGTGACAAAGTAATAAATCGGCTAACCTACGCGCTAAACGCGATTAGGTTCAGTCACACTAGAATGCTTTGTCAATGGCCTGGAATAGGTGATAGGTCGAACGTTATGTGGGGCAATGTCGACACTGACTGTGATTGGTATGGTGTGTGGAGTGACACAAAGTGTAAGTACCTCTAGTAGTCTAGTTAATCAAACGGGTTCTTACTTCTTACCGCAGTTTGGCGAGTTTCGGCGATGGTGAGGCAATCGTTATTAATTTGCCAATTGTTATAACTAAGGTAAGAATCCGTTTGATTAACTTTAGTATCATTAATACCTACCTATTAACGCATTCACTGCCACCCTCTTTTCCTTGCCATTCGCCAGGTGCCGCACTTTGCTGGGTGCCTCAATCGCATATGTGAGTTCAACGGATTATTACCCAGTGCCTCCGCCGCACATATGAGTTCATACTAATTTGACAGTGGTTTGTTCGCATTGGTACTAGAAAATTATTTTAACTCTAGGAAACATTGTTTTGAATGAAACACGGTAATTAATATTTTATATTCTTTAATCACATCGAACCAATTAATTGTAATTGTGCTTCATATATAACTAAAATTGAACTTAATCGAATACAACTGAATCGACTAACAGAACACTATAGGAATTGGCATACTGACACCAAAAAAAAACAATATTTTACTTACTTATAATTTCTACTACCATTTATAATGTACCTATTATATAATTTATGTACATACAAAAATATCTTCTGATCCAACAAGCAACATTTTAGACGTAAGGGGAACATTTCAAAATTTACAACTCACATATGCGTCGAAGGCACTGGGTGAAAGTCACTTAATACTATGAACGCGTCTGTGCGTCGAAGGCACTGCGTGAAAGTCACGGTGACGCATATATGCGGCGGTGGCAGTGAATGCGTTAACCGCTATTTTTTAAAATAGTGTAGGTACTGTAAAGGTTCACTGGCTGTAGCGCACATGCCATTATGTATATTTGGGGGCCTTGGCCTGGGGGGCTAGGGGCCTAGTCAGAAGCGTAAGCTAAGGCTATTCGAATATAGACAAAATGTATAGGATTGACCTATACCCACCCTTGAATATACCTAGGTTATATAGTTTATGTTGTAGCGTCCAATAAATGTCATACATACATGAGACACCAACTTGAAAAGCGGCACTCAGAGTTAATTTGGGTTAAGTCGATCTTCAGTGACGATTTGTCATACACAAGTTTGAAAAAACCGGCCAAGTGCGAGTCGTTCTCGCGCACGAAGGGTTGCGTACCATTATCAATAAAAACCGGGCAAGAGCATGTCGGACCATGCTCAGTGTAGGGTTCTCCTCGCGACAAACTTAACTATGCCGTTGCAACACTGTTATACCCATACATCGACATAGGTCGCGGCCAGTTTACCAACACCGTAAATAAGTTTTTGGTAGTTATAAACATTTAAACCGTTTGTTACTCAAGAACTAATGAAGTCTACTTAGGCGTGATAGTTTTCCTATAAAATTCATTATATGTGCTTTCATTTAAGATATTTTTCAGATTTGTAGTATTTGCAGTTTTGGCTGTGGGGGGGGGGGGTGTCCACCACTTGACTCTAACAAAAATTGGCTTTAAAGCTTAATATTTCATAAACGGATACTTTAATCGAAAAATTGTTTGGCTAAACCCACAATATTTTTAAAATACCTATCCAACGACACCCCTTACTATGGGGTAGACGAAAAAAACTACATCCCCATCGCCAACAAAGTTGTGTGTAGGGGAGGTACACTTAAAAATAGTTTTCAAGATTCTATTTTACTACTTTGTTGGCGTGACTTATATTTACATATTCATGCCAAATTACAGCTTTCTAGTACTAGGGTCTCTCAGCTAGGCTGCGGACGGACGGACGGACATGGCGAAACTATAAGTTTCCTAGTTTGACTACGGAACCCTAAAAACCATGTTTGTTGTAGTGAATATACAACTAAATATTCTGTGAATATTACAAGCGTGTACCTGTTGCCGTTATTAATATCGAGCAGAAACCGGAAAAATATCACGTTTGGTCTATCGGAACCCCCTCTTAAATATTTAATGTATTCTGATTTTAGTTGCTAAAGCGACAACAGAAATACATCATCTGTGAAAATTTCAACTGTTTAGCTATCATTGTTCATGTCTTCATGAGATACAGCCTGGTGACAGACAGACGGACGAGTCTTGGGAATAGGGTCCCGTTTTCACCCTTTTTGAATTTGTGATAGAAATGACTTTTTTGTCTTACCTGTGTTGTATTCTTTTATCTGTGCCTGTGTGAATGTGTTGTTGTTGCGGTCGAGTTGACAGCAAACTGACGAGAATATCTCTAACGATGTTGCCATCAGAGGTGATCAAAGGAACCCTACATTTGGTCCTATTTAACACATCATTTTCAAATGGTGGACTTAATGCCTTAAGGCATTCTCTACCAGTCAACCAATGGGCTAAACAGAAACTTCTATCTTTGATACTTAATATTAT
This sequence comes from Acleris sparsana, assembly GCA_923062465.1. NCBI lineage: Eukaryota > Metazoa > Arthropoda > Insecta > Lepidoptera > Tortricidae > Acleris > Acleris sparsana. The sequence goes on from OV281289.1 coordinate 7,253,460, forward strand.
AAAGAGGTAAAGTTTATGACGTGGTAAGGGGTAATCTCTGGATCTCCTGAACCGATTTTGAATATTCTTTGACCAATAGAAAGCCACGTTATTTGTGAGTGTCATAGGCATTATATTACAAAAAAATGCCCAGCGAAATGGGCATGGGAACAACTAGTCTTTTCATATATTTAGTGAGTGTGACTTAAAGATTTCGAACAACTGTATAGGTTACTACTTTTATAAATACAAAATAGATACATTTCACTCGACTAACATAACAATAATCTTATCCCTCACTTATTTATAAGTTAAGACGCAAGCGCATTCTGCTATTAATGAGCTAGGAGGCAGACTAAATAAAACAAAAGATGACAGTATAGCCTAGACTTGTATTTTAAGCCGGAAATAATTGAAAGAATTATTAACCATAGTTAATCCCGTGAATGCTCTAATATTAATATGTAAAAGTTGTTAAAGACGTTTGTGTGTTTCCTAGCGTTGTGGTGGCACTTCACTTGGTCTTTATTTGTTGAACTTCTTTCGATATGTCAAATCAATGAAGAATAAGAAACATTTATTTAGTGCTAATACAGTGAGCATTCCATAGGTTTGTTAGTTTTATTACGGAGATGTAAGACGAATGTTAGGCAAAGTAAATTGCCGCCCACCGACTAGTCTATTCACCCACCATCATATTTAACAGATCTAGAATTCTCAACAAATAATTAACAAACCCCATTAACTCTGCTGCAAGACTTTTCACAAAACTCGCATCCTAACGGTTTCAATGCCAAACCTCTACCACAGATTAAATAATAGCTACCTGGTATGTATATCTCGTGCTTTCGTCATGACGCATCAGCCACACGGTGGCGTGGTCCAATCCACCGTACATTGTGTCGCAAGCCCGTGAGAGCACGTCAGCTATCTAAATGGACTGACAGTAATCTAGAAGATACCTGTACTTAGCTAATTGTCCAAGCTATGCATAATGTAGGACTCGTCGGCTATTTGGACCGCGGCGCGGCGCGGGGGCCACGTTTGAGTCGGAGACCTGAATTGATAGAGCAATTGTTACAAGATCACGAGCGCGTTCTTGATGTATTTTTTGAATTTTGCTTTTTGGTTGGCTGAAATTCAATTTTATTAAACAGGAGTACTTTTACTTCTATTTTTATATGTAGATGTGCATTTAGGAGGTTAGGTATTTTATTAAATATGTCGTTAAAATTGTTTATAAATCAAATTCAACCCTCATCCCTAGAATCGTTTTTCCCGCATTGATAATGTTCATGGGGTCCTAGGCAATTAGGTTATGTGTACCCATGAACGTGTTATATGATACGTGCTAATATCCATGGACGGTGACCATGGACATAATATAACAAGGACAGGTATCCTTTTGCAAAGAAAATAGTTTCAGACCAACTTGCTTCTAAGTACCTATATCAGGAGAAACAGAGAGTTTATATTTCAAGAAACCAATGCCGCTACCTGTCATAATCCGCGGGTCAATAAATATAATTTAAAATTACATTCTTGTTTCTAGCTTAGGAATTTCATTTAGGTACCTAATTCCTTATTGTCTGGTTAGCAATAAATATAATATATATGTATATATAAACGCGTTGGTAGCAAAGTCTAGAGTAAACCTGCATCAACTTAGAATATAACTACTGTAAAACTCAAATTGTTAACAAGCAAAAGAAACAAAAAGGAAAGATGTTTTTGACTAAGTACTGTGAAAGAACAGAATGCAAAATCACTTTACGCGTGGGAAGCTTTCAACTATCTCAAGGCAAGGTAGGTTGGACTAGTCAGTCACATGCAAATAAAAGTCTACATCTTTTCACGAACTATGCCTAATAAATCAGATTACACTCTGATAAAAAAAGGCATCGAGATTTTTTATGCTAACACCATTAACCGACGTTCGTTCAACACATAGCTGACCCCTGTCAGACCCACATAAACATTCCGTCAAACCTTGAGTCAGTCGTGGTTTAGTTTATTTTGTTTAACATTCATTCTGAACCGAATGACATCATCCAAGAGTGCTTGCTAGAAAGATATTTGGATTAAGTACATATATATAATACCTACTTGAATGTCATGGTGTGCTTTAACAGTAACAATAATGTGAAGGCTGTTCTCCTCATATGATGACGGCTCGTGATCGTTAGGTACCGAATTCGAACATTTGGAACTCCAATGGTAGCCATGTACCAATTATTATTTTCAAACATATAATATACATTACGTACCCAATGATCTGATGTTAAAAGAAAAACACCGGGTGTTGACTAAATAACCAAGTTAATTAGATTAACGAGATGATCACTTGGCATTAAAAAGTCCATGTGACGGGCTGACGGGACACATTACGTGTTTATTTTTACCTTTCACTATAGTCAATATGGTCTTGAGATCCACGTCTGAGAGAAAGGCCCCATCATCCCACAGTTTGGAGTCATTAAAATCTATTGACTACATGCTGGTTACTTCCTAAGCTACAAACAAACAAACAGTAAAAGTAAGTAACAGTTAGGTTACAAACTATAAAAATAATAATTTAAACCGTAGTTGTATAAGTGTATATGCTCGAGACGGCCGTATGCCGTATTATGGTCAACAAAAGTACGTTGTCGCTTTTATTCGTTTGACAACTTGGTATGACAGTTGATTCCAGACTTCGCTAAAGAGACATTTCGCTTCCTCGACTTCCTGTACCCATTAAAAGTCACCAACAAATAAACAGAAGTAGACAAGGTGTTCCAAAATATCTGGACACGCTCTAACGCCAATATTGAGTCGTCTCTATATAGAGTCGAATGCAGATGAAGGGATGGGAAAAATATGTAGCACACTGGGTATTGAGCGAGCGATGGGTATTGGATGTCCATATTTGATATCGGCTGTACATACAGTCGACAATTTTGATAAAAGTGACCCTGACAAAGCTGCGTCGATATGAGTGACGAAAGGCCAACATCAAAGATCCATATATACATACTAGGAAAGGTGACTTATACTCAATAGCGGGTCGGGTTAGGATAGCAGGGCATTTCGATGACAAAGTGTTATCAAGGGAATGACACCCTGGGCCTAGACCAGTAGCACACGCGACCGCGAACGACTATAGGAATTTGCCAAATTGCAGGTAAGTATCAGGTATTTATGGAATTGACGCAGGTGGCCGCCGCGACTGTGCCGCGGATATAGTTATTTATTTTGATTTCGGCAGTCAATATCAATCGGCAATAACAGGATTGTTATGATTGAAGTGCCGTTAAAATCGCGTATCTGTCCAAAAAAAACAATCAAAAGCTCCGGGCGATAAAGTTTCTCATCCCCTAAATGAAGGCCGAATTCTGAGATTTTTTGTTTTTTAAATTTGTATCATTACCTATAAGAAAAAAATCTTGGAAAGGAAAACGGACAGACATAGTTTTTCATGATATATATACATCATATTCAAAAATCGAAAAATTGGACTAGGTTTAAGGGGAGAGAAACGTTATCGCATTTGTATGGACATTTTTAGGGTCATTGCAGAATGGAACTTGTCTAAAGCCAAGGATTATCTTGGGTACAAATGTCCTGCGACACGTGTCGCCAGTGACGTCGGGAGAATTGGCGCAAGGTTAGCGGACTTCGCACGACATATCTGGCGACATCGCGCGATTGGATTCGGCAGCGACGACGTCACGCGAAGTCTAGCGACTTTCCGAAACTTCGCACGACATATCATGTCGCGCGATGTGTCTAGAGTTCTCTGCCTTTTGGCAAAAATATGTTTGGCAAAACGTATGGTTTCCCAACCGTTTCATTTATCAACCCGGTTTCTTTCTGTAACTGTAAATATTTCAAGATGTTTTAAAAAACTAACCTAACCTAACCTTTAGGGTTCTACACGATGGTACTGAAATAAATCCTGAAGTATTTACAGTTACAGAAAAAAAAGCGGGTTGGCAAATTAAAGGGTTGACAAACGATACATTTTGCCAAATGATTTTCGTTCAAAAGGCAGGATACTGACGCTAGATTTGTCAGGCGAAATTTCGCGAAATCGCTCGACATGTTGCAGACACGTGTCGTGGGACGTTTGTCTCCTGGTGAATCCCCTTAAGTCCCATAATTTTTTTTACTATGTACCGGCTGATTGAGTCTCGCAATGCAATATTATAAACTTTTCAAACCAAATCCCTCCTGGATTCAAGTTTTTGACATGTGACAACGTTTTTTTCTAGAAATCCGTCCGGTCGTTGAATTTCGTGAGCCTGTTACTGTTTGCCGTGGATTTGATCGTGCGTGTGAGCAGTACGCAGTTCGCGTCCCACGTGACCGTGAATACGCCTGCGCACAGCTTCTCTCACGGCGTTGGGGACCCGCTGCCTAGTAGGCGTGCGCACCAGGGCTCTAGGAGATTAAGAAGTAAGTTTAAGAATGCGGCGTGCAGACCGTCCAGTGGCACCCTCATTACTAGCTAGGTACCTACATAATATAAGGATTATTGTATTTTCTGACGCTTGGCATATAGGGTCTGGAACACGAGTGTTTCCCGCCCGTTGGATGATTTAAGAGCCACCTATCACACTGGGCGGGAAACCCTCGTGTTCCAAATTTTACCCAATATGCGTTCAAGGGTTAAGGTTTATGTCCGTGCGTACCTGGGTAGACCTGGGTCTTGAGGAGGTTGTAAACTAAGGGTCTCCCCACATGTATCGACTCGGAATCGGCGTTAGCTGATCAAAAAACTCTTTATGTCCATACAATAACAGCGAAAACGACGTCGTTCCGTTCGCACCTCCGAACCCGGCCGAGCCGAGCCGATTGACGTGTGTTTCGCTCTTATTGCGTAGACATAAAGAGTTTTTTGATCAGCTAACGCCGATTCCGCGTCGATAGATGTGGGGAGACCCTAAGTCGAAACGAAATCAAAAGTATAGAATTAATGTGGAAGGTACCTAATCTCTGCCGTAGTTTCAATAAGACTAAGGTCCGTGTTCCGATGAGTGTCCTAATAAATATTCTTATTCTTGCCTTCTATCTTTGTCTAATTGCAGGGCCCCATGTAAGACAGCAGAGCCAGCGAAGCGGCGGATACCCCCGCGTGAAGCCATCCATTCCTTTCAACGACGAAGAGGTGCGTGCCAATGGATTGAATGCGCTCCCGTGGCAATACGACGTCCATATGGGTAAAACTAAATACAAACAACATTCAATTAATGGTATATTTCTCTAAAGGTTCAAAGTTAGGTCAGTATGTAGGTACACTAATTTAACAACATTGACCTACGACTTCGTGTTGTTAAACAGAGACCGAATGTATCTCAATCAATGTATTATTGATGTTAAGTACATTTAACGCGTTAAATTTATTTATCTTTCGAAAATTTATAGCAGTACCCTTCGTGTGCGGGTCCGAGTTACACGTGACCGTTTTTTTTCTGTTTTGGACGGCCTCAGTCCCAAAGGTTTTTATGTACCTACGGTGACCGTACGTAATCGTTCAACTTTTCGCACAGAATCCGCGATACCCGTGCTCCCGCTATCGCCATACAAGGTGGACTCGCCTGATCCGGAGTCCCTCTGGCCCCAGGGTCTGTTCCTGCCACCGGTCAACCCTGGCGGCTTTAGGAGCTTCGGCCGCCGGACTAATGCTGGTAAATAAGGGAATACTAAAGCTATCTAACCGTTGGGGAAGAAAAGTTCTCGAGTGGCGGCCCCGCACCGGTGGACGGAGTGTTGGACGGCCTCCCACCCGGTGGTCTGACGACCTGGTTAGGATTGCGGGGAGCCGCTGGATGCAAGCGGATTAAGACCGTGACTTATGGCGCTCTTTGGGGGAGGCCTTTGTCCAGCAGTGGACGCCCCCGGGCTGATGATGATGATGATGATGATGAAAGCTATCTAGCTCGCGATGTCCACTGGGATCGCATAAGATCCCCCAAGTAATTATTATAGGTATTTAATTTTACTATTAGCCCAAGGGAACCCTGTCGCACCATAAAACGATGTCACAGTGACATTAACACTTGTTTGACACTTCTTACGACTTGAATCATAACGTCGGGGGGCCATTTGAAACGTCAAAATATGGCGGATGTGTAATTTGTTTTAGTTTTTATTTTTGTGTATTTAGGTGTTCAAAGTTCTTTTTTGTTAGTGATCTGTACTTTTAATGCCTTTGTCTTGCACAGTGATAAAAGACTTGGACTTATTTCGTGTATCCTGGCATCTTACTTCTCGTTTCAAGTGGACACGCAGTGGTACAGAGGTTAAAACTATCTTGGCCTCTGTCCTACATATCACCGTACAACGTTGCCACCAATCTTCTTAGAGAAGATTGGATTGTGTTTTATTGCTATATTGATTTATTCTTATATATACTTGACACTGGCGAAATCACTTCATTGTGGAAACGCCATATTCCCGCGGTAGTAGCTGTTCAAGTCGCCGCGGGGCAAAGAAAAGAAGAAGAAGAATCATAAGGTCACTTTGACACAGCTCTATAGTGGGTCAGGGTTCCATTGCGCCTATAATACACGAGTGATCCACCGTGGATCCAGATTTTGTAGTGCAATAATTACACTGGGGCGCATTAAGGCTTTTACACACAAAAATGCAAGCGAGATGTAACACATGGAGGAAGATTATCATTTACTTGCACAATGTATGAGAGCGCGGACCGGGGTGCATACTCTTCCGCATCGACCCTAGCTTCTTGTCAGACCATCGGTCCGAGGTAGGTAAACCCGGCTACAAAGAGATGTATCCATTCGTAGTCCTTATTACCATAGAATAAGGAGAAAAAGAAATACATATTTTTGTACTCGACTGCACTTCCTATAAAAAAATCTGTCAAGTGCGAGTCACTCTCGCGCATCGAGGATGCCGTATACTTTTGTACGTAAGTAAATAAATAGTCCACCGCGGGAATCCAATCCTTAACTATCGAATTTTCCCCGCTTTTAGTGGAGCTAAATCTGTATGTATTCGACGGTTTGCGATGAAACAAAAAATTTACGGTTTTCAGATTTTTCCCTTTACTTTGAGCTGTGAGACATTGCTTCGTGTCAAAATTCATGATTACTAATGTCAACGGGAAGTTATATATACTTATAGGTTTTGATTCCCTTGAGTGTCAAAATAAGCGGCGTACATTTTTTGATTGCGTTGACTTGGAGAAGTTTGATGTTTTTCACAGTTTCAAGGGATTGCCGAGTATTTAATATTAATTTTTACTTGATACCTCCACGCGTTCCTGAGAAAAAGGGTCTAAACAGACAGAGAGTTGGACAACGAAGCGATCCTAAAAGGGTTCGTTTTTTAGGGTTCCGTAGTCAAAGTAGGAACCCTTATAGTTTCGCCATGTCCGTCCGTCCGCAGCCTAGCTCAGAGACACTTAGTACTAGTAAGCTGTAATTTGGCATGAATATACGTATAAGTCACGCCAACAAAGTGGTAAAACAAAATCTTGAAAAAAAATGTTTTTTTAATCTGATCGCGACCTATATCGATGAATGGGGATAACAGTTCTCCAACGTCATAGTTGTTTGGCGCGAGGTCTAATTTGATTGTATTGACGGCTTCGGAACCCTACACTGAGCATGGTCCGACATGCTCTTGCCCGGTTTTTCCTTCTGAGTTACAAAACCCTAACCTCTTAATTCCGTTTTTGTTATAAAAACTGCATTACGATTTACTTAATAGACACTTGGGTCTGTTTTAGGCACTACCCAGACTTTTTCAAGGTCAAATTGAGGTTTTGCAGAATTTGTGCGTATTTTTATTTTAAGTCGGCCAGCGCAAATAACTTTTCTGTAGTAAAAATCATTTACACATTTTAGTCAACTTATTTTTTTCGTAAAAAACTTGAAATCTCTCGGTACAAACCTACCCAGAATCTAACTAGTTAATGTTTGCATATTCTAATTCCCGACGTTCATTTCATAATTTTCAGATATGCTGAGCTGTTTAAAATTTAAATCTAAACTAGGTCAAACCATTATATTGTTATCTTTTCACCTTTCCGATTATTGGCATCGTAAAATTCATTTTAGTAAATATGTAGAGGTGATAATTCTACAATCGCTATTTGTCAAAACTGGTATGTTAGTTGGTTGGATGCCAATAATCGGGTTATTCGCACCTGTTAAAACTGGTAACTACCTACTGGGAATAAAGAATCCAAAGTGGTAACAGGTGTGAAACCAATTCCCAGTTGTTACCAGTGTTAACAACTCTTGGTGGTAACATGTGCAAATAACCCTAATAATTAGTGTTTTATGCCATGCGATGAACTGTAGCCTTTTTTTTCAGAGAACGAAATCATGGATCCGTATCTATTAGAAGGCTCAGAAGCCGTTGCAGCAGTGAATAGGGCGCGAGACCACGGCCTATACTATTTCCACGATATTCCCCACATCGAATCGCTACTCGCCAACCAAGACCTAAGAGTGGAAAATAACTTGAAACCGCACCGCATCGCAAGCATACGCCATACTTGGCCCTACAACCGACCATAACCCCAACGAAAATAACGAAACTTACATTTGTATAAGAAAATATATTTGTATAAAATTGTAAAATACTCAGAAAAGTCATATATTATAATACGATGCAAATAAAAATGAATGCCTAATTTGTGTTTTAATTGTCAGTTCTTTTGATTTCGTGAATTGTTTCAGCTGCTCCTTGAGTACCTACATAGAGAAACACATTGGGCCATTTATAGCAGCACGCAGGGGAAATGTTAATGACATTATCAAAATGATCAGACTTATAGTAATGACAACAATACTATTAGTACAGAGCCACTCAACAGAGGATAAAGACATAACAGTACTATATGGGGAAATTGCAGTGACAGGATATGAAAATTGTACTTTTGAAAACAATGGAGAGACAATAACAATAAATAATATAGGGAAGGGGAAAACCATAATTGAAGGCTTACACTATGGAATGATTAAATGGGCATGTAATGGAGATAATTCTGGAGTACTTATATCAAAATTAGAATGTGCACCATGTGGGACCTACTGTGCATTCCATCAACAAATAGAGAAATGCAAAAATTATTGGTTCTCAATTGTCGTGGGGTTAAGCCTGGCATTGATACTTGGGTTGATCATAATAATAATGATATTGCTTTGCAACATATAATTGACCAACTCTAAGATATGGCTGCATTCTTAATTACATCATCTGATCGTAGAAGGGCTAGACTAATCCATAGCCACAATAAGAGGTCAGGTGAAAGTTGCAAAGTAATGTTTAGAGATTTTAAAATAAAAGATTTCAAACTAATGGCAAAGTTCATAGACATAAGAATGAACTTAAGAAAGATGGTTAATGGTGATCAACCTTTATATGGTGAGATAACATATGATAAATTGACTGACAATAGAGTGCAAAAGACTATCAAAGATATAGAATTAAAAGAGTTGTTAAGACCAACCCCACCACCAAGACCTAGAACAAGTATTCCTGTAAAAATTGCAGCAATAACAACAGTAAAGTTGCATCAGCAGCAGGAGCTGTATATGGTTGTGACCAAACTTTGTACATGACAAGCACGGGGAAAATCTCTACTAAAGACAAATGCTACTCTATAGACACATACTCCATTCAAATATCTAGTGGACAAGTAATTTGTTTTAGAGATATGGATGACAACAAATTCGAGATGAGAATTGCTGAAGAGGCACATATAATAAGATATTCATCATTATACAAAACCTGTAGTTATAAATTAGACACCACCAGCCATTATTCATGCAAAGGGTCTGGATTCTGCTGGGATGCTCAAGAATGTAAGATGGACACTAAATTAAACAAATTGAATAGAGTAACAAACAATCCTGTAGGTTATGGATGTAAAATGGATATACTTGGGTGTGACACATATTGTGTACATAGGACAGCATGTGTATGGTATAGTTGGGTTGTAATTCCAGACAATTACAATTGTGGGATAGTTTATGGAAAATAATCAGAACTATGGGAGATAGGGATAGTGATTAAATACAAGGGCATTAAAAAGACACCAATATGCCATTCTCAAACCTAAACGATGTACTGTCAGGTATTGTTGAAAGCATGCCGTTTTATATAACAAACTGTTACATAGCTTATCTGTGTCCCTTGTTTAGCTATCTCGCTCTAGCGGCGGGCTTTCTCTCTTTCTCCATCGTCATGGCCACCGCCCGGCTACACGTTGTATTGCCCTTGTATTTTATAATATTAATAAAGTCTAAATATAATAAATAGTTGTGTCATTCAACACCACAAGCCATATAACATGGTGTCAGAAGAAACTTAAGGTTTAATAAGTAAGTAAAATATGAGCGACGATTCAAATAAAAAGATTCCGCCTCGCATGCGTGATGGCGTGCAATCGCAACAACATATGAACTTCGGGACAGGGATGCTTGGACCACTAGACACAAGCAATTCCATTATGGCATTAACGTGGAAACATTGGATCACGCAACGTAAAATATACATACAGGCTAGCGACTTGGAAGCCGAAGAAGATAGTCGTATGGTAGCTAACTTCCTTCACTACATTGGAGCCGAAGCACTTACGATATTCTATTCATTTGACATCGATATCGACAAAATTTCATTTGATGCCTTAATAGAGAAATTTGAACGGCATTTTACACCGCAGACCAATATAACAATGGAAAGGCACAAACTATTCAATAGACGCCAAGGTGCGGACGAGTCCATTGATGACTACGTCACAGACCTCAAGAATATTGGGAGACAGTGCGAATTCAATACACTACAAGACAGCCTTCTTCGCGATGTATTTAGTTGGAACCTGCATCATAAGAACCATCATGTCAAAGAAACCATCTTAGTCAAGAAGCCTAAAACTCTTCAGGATGCTATAGAGTTGGCCAAGTCAATTGAAACCTCCAAAATACAGGCAAAGTCATTAGATGATACATTCATAGGAAGAGTCCAGTCATGAAATAGTCAACAAAGATACTCAAGACCTCCTAGAAGTCAGCAGTCGACTACTTCAAGATTTAGACAGAGGAAGAGTTCAACACCATTTGCCATATAACACATGATTATGAAAAAGTGTCAACTAGAGACAATTTACTAAGTTACAAAGGTACATATTTTGATATACATGCATCTGCTTTAGATCAGCCACAATCAAATTTAATTGGAGATATACAAAAGCAGATAAATGGAGAAGGAAAGACAATATATAATAAGAATTATATACCTACCCTGTAGTATAACAGGATGCTACAGCTACTACTACCAACTACTACATGCATAACAGAAAAAAAAAAAAAGCATTACACAGTACATTTTACATACATAAAGAAACTTATCTAACTTTAAGTATTCACAAACTCATATAATTATTAACATTAAGTACATAGTCATAACTAATTCTTCTTAATCATAAAATCATAATATAATTATTTCAGACCTATACAAAAAGAGTATTTGTTTTACTAAATAATTTTCAGAGATTGACGGTACTTAACCGCAAACAAAACACCCCAAAGTCTCAAAAATATGTACACAGGTCTATGTGTACATATTTAGCACCTTTGTGCGGATTTTTAATTTTACACTTGACTGTAGGTCTACCTACCTACAGTAAAAAAGTAATATCAACGAGAACTTAAATTTTCACAACACGTAAGGTCATTGTCACAGAGGGGGCACATGCATCTCTTAATTTTATTCTTTGCGTCCTTTTATAGTAGTTTAAGTACCTTAATTTGTATAAAAGGAAGCGTTGCAAAAGTATTAAAACGTTGAATTCCCATAAAAAAAATTAGACGTGTAGCCCCGCTTGACCTTACTTAAAAATATGTTACAATTTAAACAAATGTTTATTATAAAATTTGTATAAAAATACTAATTTACAATACTAGTAAAAAACAATAGTAAAAAGGCAGTGACATTTACATAATAATAATACAAAGCTCCTATAATGCTGGTGCTGTAGTGAAAGAGTATAAATCCACTATACTCGTAATAAGAAAGGGGTATAAACCATTTCATGGATTGCACTACACCCTTTTTCACTAGATCTTATGAAGACTTGGACCCTTGTTCACTAGGGCCCCAGCCTGTTGGGGCATCCTTAACACAATATCATAATAACATCTAAATAATCAAAAAACCAATAATTCGGGACATTTCATCGAAAGGTAGTTCAGGTCAATATCCCATTTAAAATAAGTCTATCATACATAGATGAAAGTAGGTGTTTCAGTCTCGCACTTACCCCAACATTGAATCCTGATCGGTGAAACCTTTACACATTTTGAAAAGCATATCACTATCAACGGGCAATTGAGTAGAGCAACATTGTAATATAGTGAAAAATGTGCTAAGTAAGTATTAATTAACTACAGTGAATATAACAGTTACTAGTCGGTGACAGAAAAAGGGCTGCAATCACAGTATAAATCGACAGTATAATGTAAACGCGCCATTGGAGTGTAAAAAACCTGAAGGTAATGTTAAGGACAGCATACATTGCAATCACTGTATCTATATTAAAAGGTTTTAAACCAACTGGCATAAATAGATCAAAAGATTAAATGATTTTCTTCTTTTCAGCGTGTCGACGGCGTATTAGATGGTACAGTCAGCATCATAAATATGTATACATTAACAAGGTTTCAGAAATATATTATACATTTCAGTAGAGTCGCGTTTACATATTTTTGAAAGTTTAACTGTGTCCATATTATTAGACGTGACTGTATCTGACCAATAATTTGCCCATTGAATCCTCAACTACAACTGACACATCATATGTCACTAAATAAATAAAAAATAAGCAGAAGAGTCCATTAACAGGACCACATAATGTTAAATGATGACTTAATGGCAAATCCTAAAGCCAATTACAAATCAATTAGTTGCTGGGTAATATACTCCTCTGCCTTGTCTATGAAGTAAGGGACGCACTGAATGACAAAACATACGAGTTGTGCCAGTTGTACTAGATACAATACAAAAGTGTGGCAAAAGAGTTAGAGAAAAGGTGTATCTACACAGCTGCCAGTTCTACTACAGTACAACACACTTATTTTTTTGCTAAATTACCAACATGATTCAAAAAGTGTGATGCGTTGTGTGTTGTAGTGTAGTAGAAGTGGCAGCGGTGTGCTTACTTGCCAAGTGCTTTACCTATTTGTTTATGGTACAAGGTATAGATGGTGTTGCGTGAAAGGAACCAAATGGTTGACAATCAATGCTCAAATACTAGACAATTAATCTAGATTCTATATAATAATAATAGCATGTAAACCTTCTAAAATATTTTTTAATACTTTCAGGCCTTGAACAATTGGCCTGATTTGGCTATACCTCTTCCATTTATACCAGTTTTTATGAAACCATAACATTATATAAAACAAAGGTATCATTATTTTACACCTTCGGAGATAATTAAAAAGAACCAAAGTTATACAATACTATAAGATCAAGAGACCAGAACAATTATTCGAACACAATATACTGTAATGGTACCATATTCAATCCCTGCAATAAACTCTACACATTGTAAACAGTAACTAAGACAGCACATAGCATACTTAGATAAGACATTTCCATTCTAAATCCTGAGTTGCACAGGTCACCGTTACAAAAGCACATGTAAACTTTCTTGTAGTTCCACATGGTGTAGGCACATCTCTCTTCATAATCGCTTGGCGGTCGCTGAAGGCACATCCTCTCTGTAGCTGCACCATAGTCTGAAAAGAAAAATGTAACAAAGAAACTGAATGCCTGGATCCGCACCGAGCAAAATTTGTATGTACAAAAGCGCCTGTGTACATATCAAAGTATTATCAATCAAAGAGTGGTTATTTATTGCACATAAATACACAATTTAAAGGGTACCCATTATTTCTATCGTAACACTTTGCAAAATTTTCATTTCATTGAAAAGCATTTCCTGCCGCATAAGTTTTTTTTTATGGTAGTCATATGTGTAATCTAACCTAACCTACGTAATTAATGTTTAAGATATCCTAAAACATGATAGTTTCAGCAGTAAAATAGTGTCTGATAAAATAAAATGCCGCGATATATACGTATGATAAAATCTATAAAGTGAAACTCTATAAAATTATGGGTTACCCAATTAATAACAGCTTCATAATTCAGCAAAACATTTAATAATTTTCTCAGGAACTGTTGTTCATCCCTGGTGTTTTTATTTAAGTTCAACCGGTAACAGGGTATGGTCTGCATGAATGTTAATATTTAATCATAATACAGATCAGATATTACCATCAGTCCTGAATGCTCCTGTGGTGCCCTCAATCATCTTGCCACACCAGCCTGATGGACAGGCAACCATGTGGATGCCTGGTTCTGCATCAGGATCTGTCACGTTGAACGGCAGCGGGTCGCCACAGCTACCAAGCTCACCTCTAGACCGACACCTAATACATCTTTTATGTAAGCCTGCAAGTTAACAATTGTAACGATCAGGAAAATTTAAAAAATAAACTATATACTACACTGTACTGTATACTGTGTTAGGAATATAACTTACTGATAAACTAATTAAAATATATATATATTTAGTCATATAAAATGTTTTTTTGCATAATTTCAGGTCATGGACACGTTTATGGAGATAGTGGCAATTAATTACCAAATATTTTGTTGGTGTCAATACTTAAAATTAATGAGATCAAATGCATGAAAAACTTTCAACTATAATAGGCGTATTTCTCGATGGCAAAACCAACTAGATGCTAGAAAATTTGATAAGTAGTAAAGATATTGTGCTAACTACACCTATCAAAATGCCCAGGGTTAAATATATCATAAAATGTAAAAGGCAAACACTACAATATCCATTTTTTCAATATGATAAAACACCGTTACTTTAAATACTGTGTATGTAGAGATCCGGTAAATTAATGTTAAGAAATCTCTTGATTCATAAGTGAGAAAAATTATAATAATATCATTAATAACTAATACGAAACCTGTTGATGCGAAATATAGAAACATTAACTGCATTGCAAACAGGTTTTATGAATTACATTAACGATATCTAGACAATACAATACCATTACTACGTTACCATACTCAAGCGAAACTAGCTTCCACTCTCACTTTACCTTGAAGACATCCGTAAAGTGAATACAACATAAGAAAAAACTTACATTTAGCTTCCTTTAGTAAGGCTAGGCCCACCAATGTACAAAAAAGCAATGTGCTATAGTTCATAATTTTATTCAGTTGTACACCAAATCAATAAAAAATTAAAAAAATTGCTCATAAACTCAACTTCGTAACTTTGTTTTAAACTTTCACACTTCTCTGCTTGACAAACTAATCGTGAAATAAAAACTAAAAACACGTCAACGTCAACTTAACATTTGCCACAGAGTAGACCATAAAGGCACGTCACAGATTAAGTCTATTTTATAAATAGTGTTTTAATTAGTCATGCCAATATAACATCAGTCTGACCAACCCAACAACAAACGCCAACACCTCACACTACTCTTCTGAAAAGGAACCTATTCTAATTTTATATTCATTCTTTCTTATTTTAATTTTCAGGAAATTATCGCTGCATTCAACTATGGCTTGGCCAAATTCCGCGTTAAATTAGGAACATTATACCATTAATACCAAAAAAGTGCTGTTGCACTTCAAACTCTTTTTTTGCCAAGCTATAGAAGTACATTTCCCGATTAATTTAGTTTTGATTAGGTACGAGTATTTCCGGTCATCACATTAGGAATTAGGTACATCTTTTCTTCATTAAATTTAATGGATCAGCAAATGATGCACGTCTCTGCCACGCAACACAAATACCAGCACAATAGCAAGTTACTGTCAATGAAAGCACAAATCCAAGATAAATCGAGTAACGAATAAAATCTGTAATTAAATTTGAAGTGTTATTTAAAGCAAACTAAAGCTATGTACAAAATAATATTCATACTGACCCTGATTTAATAATTTGGCCTTAGTAACCACTTTCACTAAAAAAAACTGCATATTTCTTCCATTAACGGTGCAAGAATAACAACCTTCATCAGACTTTCTTGCATGCAATATATAAAGCGTATTGTATGCATCTATTGTCAAATGTGGTTCATTAACAGAAATACCCATGTTATTTCTAAAATGGAAATTAAATTAATCAAAAACATATTATGTCTAACAATCCCAAATTAATGATTATAATAAAACACACGACCCTCGTTTGCGTCTCGCAGTCGCTCGGGTAAAAACCTTTCGAGTCGTAAACAACTGCATAACAGTATGAGGGAGTAATCCAACTAAGATTTTAACATCTTTTATTAAATTCCAACTAATTCCAATTAATTCTTTGATTATTAATATTTATGTTTTGACGATCTCAATGTAATTTCGTATTTTTTGACATGCAATGCAACTAATATTGTAATATTACATTGACAAATAAATAAACTAAACTAAACTAAACTATTTAATTATATCTTTTTCATTTATTACTTAATGGCCTTGAAAATTTAAAAGAGAGTAAAGCAATTATGGCTGTCCAAACTAATAATAAAATAAAACAATCACGAAAAAGCTTAAATAAAACTGAATCCCCAAAACCATAAAAACTTACAAGATGTGTAAATGGTCAAAATTGTTCAGCTTAAAAAAAAATAATGTTGACTCCTTTTGAAGTTTTGTGGGATTGAAGGCAGGTAAGTATAAAATGTTTACTGACCTAAAAGAAATATTTAGCTTTATATTGTCTTTATACCAATCGGTTTGGGATTCCGTTATTATTTCAGGGCAAGTGAGAATCAAATATCCATCTTCTGCCACATGTTTAGTTATGTTGCTCTTTAAGCTGTTTTCACCTTTAAAATTTTCTATCTTGATACCTTGAAATTGACATTCAAGACTGAGTATGCTACCTAATAAAAATATTAAAAAGTAAATAAGAATAAATTACTTGATTGTGTTAAATTACAAGGTGCTTTGATTACGAAATCTGGAACGTTCCTTATAATTCTGCTAATTTTGGGATAGAAGGAAGCTAATGTGATTGACCGGCAAGACACACTTGAAATATCAAATAAGTAAGTAGTTAACTTCTTATTCAAGCGTTTGTGTAACGAGATCTGTAACAAAAAATACATTAGATCATTGCGGCCAAAAAAATAGTAATTTAAAAAAATAGTGACGTTTATTTAATTATTCGAATGTAATGGGTTAAAAAAAAATACTGATCTCTATATTATGCTTTCGCAGTTTAAATGTCTATACTCAGAACGGTTTTAACTGACAGTTTTTATCTTGACCGGACTGTTGACCGACAGATAACAGTCCACCAACCGATATTGGCCGTTGCTATATCTTGACCTGTTGAAATATTCTGAGGTGTTGTAAGTGTCAGTTTAAAGTCAGCCCTACAAATATTTCCAGCGGCCATAAATCCTTTCGTGTTTGTGCTCCATTAATTGGACTGTAGGCCTAAGGTCTAATGTTCCATTGTTAAATTTACACATCACTTACTAAATTTTGAATCTTGGAGCACATAGGCCTGACACGGCATTTACCCATTCTTCGATGCAAAATTTCATTGCCAAAGCGTTCGCAAGGTCCCCAATTTTCCCACGAAAATACCACCTCGAAGGGGAACACCGCACATTCATCCAACGACATAGACTGGATACCCTTGTTGTTGCGAATGAAACGGTTAATTGAGTCCATAAAACTCCTCTGAAATTCGATCCATTCCTTGTAAGAACCTACTTTGGTCAATTGTTTGTTTTCATGAATTGCTAAAATAGAATAGATTGCATTAATAAAAAACAAACAGTTATCTTATTGAATAAGTCCTTAATATATACATACTTACCATCTAAAACGTAGGTAAAAATTGCCTTTTTTTCCAAATAATATTTGCATAAGTACACGCCTGAATCTTTACTTTCAAAGTTTTTTAAATGTAATGTGTGAGATGGACTTATTTTTATCCTAAAATCCTCAGTTTCATAATGCTCAGTTGAGATTAGTTCTTTGCTAAACTTATTGCCCATTTTTCTAAAATACCACACTTTTGCTTGATAATCATCTGGTACATTGCTTAAAAAGAACAGTTATTATTTATTATGCAGTCGTTTTATTCACTCACAAATATATTTAAATGGTTATTGAGATTTTGATTCAGATTTTAATACTCAATACAGGGTTATTGGTAAGTCGACCTATTCCCGTTAGGAGGTGATAGGGGTGACTATTTGCGATAAGTTTGACCCCTATATGCATTATGCAAAAGTGAACCATTTTTGAGTTATCGCGTTTATTAGTTTTTTTTTTAAATTAGTCGGAAATTCAACTTGAAAAATTTATTACAAAAAAAGTATCAATTTAAATCTTTTTTTTTCTACTGATTTACAAAACCGATTAAACACTGGTTATTTTTCAATATTAAAACAATAATTATCGGTCCAAATTTAAAAAAGCGAGACGGAAAACGAAATATTTTCAATATTTTTTGCGATCGCTTTCCACTAAAATGCCTTAAAAACAAAAAAAAACGTTATGAAACTTGGCTTGCAGATTATTTTAAAAACTTAACTGTTTTCTTAGCTCTCCAAAAACGCATAACAAGTAGAAAATTATTTTAAAAAAACCTGAAAAAATAATCATCACAAAGGAAGCGGGCGGAAACAAGTCACAAATGCAACTTAAAAATTAAAATTAAAGAACATACAAAATTTAAATCATACATTTTTTATTTGCTTTTGTACAAGATGAATTTGTTGTTCCTATGCAAAATTAAAAAAAATATTATCTGTACACGTTTGAGAATGCGAGGCCGATAACTAAAAAAATACATGTTTTTTTTATCAAACTCCAACAGAAATTACACGAAAACAGAAAAATTTACCAATACATTTCGCGTGCAGATTACACATAAAACATTGACCTTTTTCCAGCTTTCTAACGAGCTATTAAAACTAAAATAAGTTTTGTTAAAGATTGCTGGAAAAAATTGATCACAAAGGAAGCAACAAGGAAGTCACGTCCGAACAAAACTTAAAATTAACTAACTAAATCTATCAAAACTAACTGTTATACTCGTAAACACAAATAACAACATTAACTTATGTAACTTACGTGAGAATAAGAAATGGAGGTAGCAATTTTGAAAATTAACTATAAAAATCCTGATTATTCCAATTTTAATTGTTTATAGTTTTAATTTTGTAATTTTTTACATAAGTTAATGTTGTTATTTGTGTTTACGAGTATAACAGTCAGTTTTGATAGATTTAGTTAGTTAATTTTAAGTTTTGTTCGGACGTGACTTCCTTGTTGCCTCCTTTGTGATCAATTTTTTCCAGCAATCTTTAACAAAACTCATTTTAGTTTTAATAGCTCGTTAGAAAGCTGGAAAAAGGTCAATGTTTTATGTGTAATCTGGACGCCAAATGTATTGGTAAATTTTTCTGTTTTCATGTAATTTATGTTGGAGTTTGATAAAAAAACATGTATTTTTTACTTTTCGGCCTCGCATTCTCAGACGTGTACAGATATTTTTTTTAATTTTGCATAGGAACAACAAATTCATCTTGTGCAAAAGCAAATAAAAAATGTATGATTTAAATTTGGTATGTTTTTTAATTTTAATTTTTAAGTTGGTTTTGTGACTTTTGTTTCCGCCCGCTTCCTTTGTGATGATTATTTTTTCAGGTTTTTTTAAAATAATTTTCTACTTGTTATGCGTTTATGGAGAGCTAAGAAAACAGTTAATTTTTTAAAATAATCTGCAAGCCAAGTTTCATAACGTTTTTTTTTGTTTTTAAGGCATTTTAGTGGAAAGCGATCGCAAAAAATATTGAAAAAAATTTCGTTTTCGGTCTCGCTTTTTTAAATTTGGACCGATAATTATTGTTTTAATATTGAGAAATAACCAGTGTTTAATCGATTTTGTAAATCAGAAGAAAAAAAAAGATTTAAATTGATGATTTTTTTGTAATAAATTTTTCAAGTTGAATTTCCGACTAATTTAAAAAAAAACTAATAAACGCTATAACTTAAAAATGGTTCACTTTTGCATAATGCATATGGGGGTCAAACTTATTGCAAATAGTCACCCCTATCACCTCCTAACGGGAATAGGTCGACTTACCAATAACCCTGTATAACAGAATATGACATGATATTTGGAGCAAGGTCGTTTTCCCGATAATTGAAGCTGATCAATTGATTGATCAGGAGCATTTTGTCGCTTTTTGTCGCCGCTGAGTAAAATAGATTATTTTTTTACTTAAAGATCAAACAAATAATAACTTAAACGAACGGTGTACTACCTAAAGTATTCAAGCGAACGGAAGATGAGGTTTTAAATGGAAGTACATTCCTAATAATTATTTTAGGCAGCAAACGCACTGAGAGCGTTTTCCATACAAACGCCTTCAGACGCTTTTGGAACGCTCTTCTTTCAGTGCGTTTGCGGCTTTAGTTTTGCGTTTAATTAGAGATGATAATATCGCCACTGAGGCCCTACTTTGAAAATTGAAGTTCGATGTTACGTTAGCTTCACCCCTTTCTCTCGATTTAACTTTGAACTTCGATTTTCAGAGTAGGGCCTCTGTTATGCGCTTATGCGTGTTTCATTCGCTCGTATATAATTATAATTATTTACCAGAAGTGACATTCTAGATTTATAGTCGATCCAAGAGACACGTCTATGACCTTTTCCACGCTCAGCTGTGATCGAGTATTCGTGATATTATAGCAAATAGTCATATTTTGCTGACCTTGTGTCAATTGATTACAAATTTGCATTAAAATAACGACCAAAACGTAAGGGAATATCTAAATGGGAAAAATACGCAGAATTAAGTTTAAAGTTTAACTGTGCCATAGAAAAACGAACTAATCTATGAAGAACCATGGTAATTTTTATTTTAGTTCAACAATAAGCTTCAACTCCATCCGTTTCGATCAAACGGAAGCAGCGACAAGATTTACCTCGCGATTTATAGTAACTATTCTATCGCGCGGAATTATTTGTGAGTAGATACATACATACACACGTACATTAAATCACGTGTTTCCCGGACGGGTAGGCAGAGACCACTTCTTCCCAGTTGCTACGATCCTAACGGATCTCTTTCACTTTGTTGTAAATTTATTTTAATAATAGCTCCCCTCACAGATTATAAGCATTTATAAGGGTATGGATTCCCTTCCCACTGCGATTAACACAAGTTATTTATTGCAAGGTTGGTACATTACCGTTAAGTCCGAGTTAAAATAATGCAAATAATACATAAAAAGCTTATGCGAATTGTTTTTCCATGGAAGTATTTTTACTAATAGATGCACAAATAGTTATTTCTTAATCCAAAATCACAATACTTTACAAGATTATGAATAAAAAAAATGTCAACACTGGTTGACTCGAACAGTGATACCATAATCAACTATTGGCGCTTTCATTCATCTTCAAATCAAAATTACTTTATAGCAATATGGCGGATAAATCGGAAAGTAAGTTTTGTTTGTATTTTTAGTATATTTTCCTTGTTCTTCAAGCTTCTGGTCTATTTTAAAATAAAAACAAACTGTATTCACTGTCGCCAGATACTGGGCTATCGAAACCCTTCTTGTTGTCTTGTGAATTTTCGAATGCTCCGTCCTAGGCTGTTCAAAATTTGAAAAAATTCAAATTTTGTTGGCGAAATGTCAATTTTTAATTGTTGAAATTTGGAATTATATGACGGAAATTACTTCCGACACTTTGTTCACGAGCGTAATAACGTCAAAACCTTGGGTGTACAGCTATCATTTTGAAGTGATAAGTTCGTTTTACTGATTGTTGTGTTGGTTTTCTATAGGGTCGCAAGATGGTTACAATCTATCGAGGTCGCAAGTTAAAGTCAAGGAAGAGCCGATGGATTTGGACTTGCCTGAAGAGGACGAAGTACCGCCAGCGTTTGGGCCTGCGGCCCTTGGTCTGCATAGAGTTGGAACAAAGTTACCGCCAAAACCAGCGCCTAGCGAACCGGTACAAAAACTGAACGCTAGAGGCATGCCTGCGCGCATTAGGAAGAAAAATAGATTTATCTTTGTTGACGACTTTGTGAATACTTCTCCACCCAGGCAGTCACCAAAGAGAACTCCAAAGATATTGACAAAAACACCTAATAAGCAGTCTAGCGCCAAGAAACAGAAGTCTCCATCGAAAGTACAGAGGACTATTGACAAATATGATGATAAAACTGAAACAGCTAATAGTCAATCACCAGACCGCAAGTCCGGACAACGGATTGGGATGAGACTAAGAAACCTGTTAAAATTACCGAAGGCACATAAATGGGTTTGCTTTGAGTATTTCTACAGTAATATTGATAAAGCTCTATTTGACGGAGAAAATGATTTCTTGATATGTCTTCGAGAGTCATTCCCACAGTTGGCTAATCACAAGCTTACACAGGTGCAGTGGGCAAAAATCAGAAGAATGATGGGTAAGCCTAGAAGATGTTCACAAGCATTCTTTGCTGAAGAACGCAAGGAATTAGAAAGAAAAAGGAAGTTGATAAGATATATTCAACAAAGGAAAACAGCTGATATATGTATCAAAGATTTGCCTAACGAAATACCCATGCAGTTGGTTGTGGGTACAAAAGTAACTGCAAGGTTACGAAAACCTCAAGATGGATTGTTCACTGGGTGTATTGATGCTGTTGATACATCTAACAACACATACAGAATAACTTTCGAGAGACCTAAACTTGGCACCCATTCTGTGCCCGATTATGAAGTTTTATCTAATGAACCACCAGACACAATAAGTCTCTCTAGTATCACTCAAAAGTTCCGACCACGATATGTCATGCAAGAAATAATCAACATGTACAACCCTACCCAGCCGAACAATAACAACTCTCAAGGGGACCCAATGATTGGGTGTTCAGATATTACAAAGCAATTAGATTCAATTGGAAGTTACCCTTTTCCTTTTCTCGAACTAATAGTTAAATTAACAAAAGTTTTACAAGCTAAAAGGATCAAGATAAACAGGCTTCGGGAGTATAACAGTGATGCTGAGAAGAGAAAATCATTTGGACAAAAAATGCCAGAAGACTTTGAAAGGAAATATGCTGCTGTTGTTATAGATTTGGAAAGAATGAATATGGATTTGCAGGAATATATAAATGAAGTGCAACTGTATTGTCAACAGATAGCTCCCGGGCCAAGCCTGGCTGCTATGTTGGCACCTTCCCATCTCAGAGAGAAATGCCGTGAAGAGGCATCTATTCTTGTAGAAAAGAACCATAATGGATCAGTTAAGGATGCCAGTTTGATTGACCTTGTGACTGACCTCACTGCGCTAATGTTGCAAGTAAAGAGTTTATCTGACTCTGATCAAAATGCTTATGAATTAAGTGTATTGCAGGGGACCATGGACCAGATAAAAATGAAATTAGAGCCTCAACATCAAAGACTCTTTCAAAATAATGTAGAGATACACATGCACAGGATTCAGATGGGGTTAGGACAAATGACTTCAAATAGTTTTGTAGCTGGATAAAATTGTTTGAATTATATTCTAGAAAGAAAACCTATAGTTACAATATAATCTAACTAATCTAAGGCCGCAAATACACTACCTGCCAGAATTTAATGATGCGCTATCAGAAAATTTTCACAAGGTTTATTGTAGGTAGAAATGTGGCCTAATATGGTCAGAATTTTATTTTGAAAACCCTTCGAAGTACAGTTTTAAATAACATGGCTTGTGCATGATCAAGCAGTGTCATGTTAATGTTAAAGTTTTAACTGATTTCACATGGACTTGCAACCTCATTGTTTTAATAATTTGTACATTAAAATCTAAAAATTCTTAGCTATTAATGAGTTGTAAATATTGTATATAGGATTTGATTTCTTATTTTATGATTATGGCTTGTAAATACTGGACAATTATTACATGTACGGCTGCAATAGTAGAATAATTTTGTTTTATGTACTTCATTAATATTAACTTCAATCAGAATTAAATTATCTATAACACAATGTTGATCATTGTTAAAGTCTTAGACCACATAAGATTATTAGGTATGAAATATATGTAAATTGTGCAAGCCACTTAACACCAGCGTCTCTTTGTTACCCAATCAAGGTCGTAATTTTTAGTAATTAGTAAATAAACAATTTAGTTTATTTTATTAGTTTTGCAAAGCCATTTAAAATATAGACATAGATAATAAAATGGGATTATATTTTATACATGAAGTTTTATTTAAGACTAACTTTGGAGGTGTTTTCTTAAATGATCGAAATATCTCCTTGTAGTCAAATGACTGCTCTATTATTGGCACCATGAACAGTTGCTTAGCTAATACTTCGTTAAGGTTGCTAAAATTCCCAGGTGGACCGTACACCACGGACAATACAAGGTATTAAACAAATGGACATAATCCGTTTTATCCAGTAGTTTAATTATAATGTATGTAAGGAAATAAAGTAACGGATCCGTAGTCACACCAATTGGCCACACTGGTGTGACTATGGTTCATTTTATTTATCCGTAGTCACACGAACACATAAATAGGAGGAAGGTTTAGGTTAGGTTCGTTTTTATATCAGGCCCGGAGGGCCAGAACAACCCAGAAATAGGAGCTCCGCGCAAGCGGAGCTCCGTTGACTCTGTTGAGTTTGGTTTTGAAAGAGAAACAGACGCAAATTCGGTCTTGGTGTGACTACGGGTAAATAAAATGAACCATAGTCACACCAGTGTGGCCAATTGGTGTGACTACGGATCGGTTGTGGGAAATAAGGTTATAATATAACCGAATCAAACGTTATTATAAGCTTAAAGAGGAATAAATATTACTTTACCAGAGAAGTGACCCATACTGGACGAGTACGATTTCTTTGTACGCGTCCAGTATGGCACTTATTGGTCAAAGCTTGTATAGTGCTTTTCTTAAAATAAAACAAACAACTACACAAACATACATACATATATGGGCTGATAAACAAATTACCCTCCCCTTTCAGCACTATTAACAAATATAACATACAAGGAGTTCTAAGTTCAAATTACAACGTATATTATGACATTTGTATCATACTTACTGGACACTTTCATTCCGAATTCAAAGTCTCTCTACTTACCGGAGACTTTTGATCACTGTCTGGTATTCTTATCTTTCTGGTGACTTTTTAAAGCTGTAATGGCGACTTTACGTATCATTTTTGAGAATATTACATACCTACTTTTCACACCACGTATGCTCGAAATTTCCCAAAGTTAAAGCAAGTCATAACCATCGGCTAACCAGCGGGTTATAAAGAGATTCAGTACAATATTATATAAACCGGCGGGTAATAATGAGATTTGTATTCGTATGAAAAATTGTTCCAATCTTTGCTGTAGGTTTCTACGGAACTTATTTGAAAATCGAACCGGCAACAAGCCATATACGAAAAACAAAGAAAATAAAAGAAAAGCCGTGAGTGTTGCAAAACGATGCAGTATTAGTTAGCGGGAGGTTGAAGTTGAAAGAATATCATTCATCATTCCTTCGTCAATGTTCATAACTAAGATTTCACAACTAAACAAACGAGAAAAAGAATCCCCACTTGTTCAATCAACTGAATTAGTGCAAAATAGGTTGGATGGCAATAAACCCCCCCCCCCCCCCCCGCCTTTTGGGTACCGAATGTTCTAATCTATCTTCTATCTATCTATATAAAATATATATTATATAAAAGGTAAACCTGACTGACTTATATATCAACGCACAGCCGAAACTACTGTACCTAGATAGAAACTTGAAATATTCGTTCCTTTCATGATGTGAGCACTAAGAAAGAATTTTTGAATTCACCCCCTTAGGAGTTAAAATAGGGGGAGTAGCGGGAAACTAATACTAGTAATAAATAAATATTTGGAATTAGCCCCAAGGTAAGCTCGAAACTTGTGTTATGCTTATGGGTACTAGACAAAGATATAAATACTTATATAGATAGAAGTATCCACAACAGGAACAAATATTCGTGCTCATAACGTATATATCTGCCCTTATCGGGATTCAACCCCGGGACCGCTAGCTTCGTAGGCAGTCATTACTAACTCGGCTACCGCGTCGTCAAAAATACTTAATAAGGTCACACAAACGCCACAACCCGCAACAAGATTAACAAAATATTCAATTTCATTATTTTGCCCTTGGAATTTGGATATAACTTTATATTATATCTACCTACACAAGATAGCAATGGACGTATGACGATGAAAATGCGATAGAGCTTAGTTCGGGAGTAGGTCATTTTGTGTGAGATTGTGTCCTTGTCTGCTTGTACGTCCTGCCAGTGTGTAAACTGCTGGATTAGCCACATAGAGCAGCAGAAGGTCCCGCGCACCCACGTCTAACTGACTAGTATTTCTAACAGGTCTATTTTATTTGCATCCTAAACGAATCTAAACAACTACGAGTATATAAGGCCGCTTGATGGAATTTTCTTCGGGCCTTGTGCTGGTTAATTAGGCAGTGGCCAAGTATACAGTTGTGTGCACTAAAAATGTACAAGCCTGATAAGAACTAATTTTATCATAAATAAACTGGCGCTTGCGCTCGTAGGCATTATGCGGCGGCAGGTACCTGCGACTTAGGCAGAATTTACGAAATGACAATGAATATTTGTCGTGACATACGCAAGTTTACAGGTTCCCAAAAAGTAGCTATCCTTTTACAACTACCACCCACCGTTCTTGTAATGGAATCGCGTAGTCGTGTAACAAATTTAACGTTCCTTTATCAATATACCTACAATTGATTTATACTACTGGATAAATGTCAATAACGTTAGGCACAGCAACAATAGCCATTAAGCTGGCCAGGTTTGTCTTGGAGGCAAGTCCATACGAAGTCATTTTAAAGTCTATGCAATATTGGCTGAACAAAAATAAGCATTCAATTATCAACTCCCGACATGGGTAACTAGCTTTCGAGAATTAATCGATTAGGTTATTTAAAAAGATATCCGAGATGATTACTCATCAGATTAAAAAAAAACATTCAATGCGAAAGCAACCTTTATTTACGACATTAAGAGTGCATATCCATATTATTGAGCACATACGATTTTCTAAATGCTAGGGTAAATGTTTCTAAGATCTCATTAAACATAGCTAGTAGCTTAGGGAATCAAATAAAAAACAACACATCATGCAATTAATTATTTTGGAATAATGATAATTTGTTTATTACTTTTTGATCCTATTAACTACAGAAATTGTTCCTTTATTATAATTTAAGAATTTAAGATTTGTATTTATTTAAAGTTTCAAGTAATTCATCAGCCTCATCAGAAGATTTGACTCTTATGAGAACTGTAGTAGGAGGCAGCTTCCATTCCGGTGTTGGCATGCATATCATCATGAGATTGTTTTTACCCATCTTTTTTATTGGAATACCTTTCGACAAGATGAGATTCAGCATGATATTACCCAAGTTAGTGTTTGCACGCACCAACAACTGATACTTTCCACTTTCTTCAATTTTCTTTATATACAATTTACCCAGACCTCTCTCAATGTAGTTATTTTCTTTCTTCACAAATAATTTGCATTTTTTGTCATAGATACTGCCCTCTTCTTCAACTATCTTGACTTCTACTTTAGGTGGTTCATCAGTTTCTTCTTCAGCCTCACTCGGTTTTGGTGCATTGAAATTGCTGATGCTGAAAGGCTTGCCAGAGCCAAAGGAAAACGGAGCTGGAGTGGGATTTGCAGCTAAAGTTGACTGTGAAGAATCGTTAGCAAATGTAAATCCTGATGTCTTTGGAGTGCTGGAAGCACTGCTGTTGTTACTTGCATTGGCTGCAATGTTATCACCAAATGAATTAGGATTTACTTGAGTTGAAAATGGCGACGACATGTTTGCTTTCAAAAGACTTGAATTTGAGAAAAGTGAATTTGCATTTCCAAAGGGCGATGATTTAACAGGAGTTGGCACTGATTTTCGTTCTTCAGCCTTCTCATTGAAATTCATCAAGAGTTCATCAAAATTTGGTCCATAGAATTCATCCTGCATTTCTTTCAGGTGCTTTTCATAGTCCTTAAATATTGGTGATAATATGCAAAGAGGGGTTTTTTCAACATGTTTTGCGACCCATTTTGTTAACGATTCATTTAAAGCTTTGAGTTTAATGTAATATTTTAATTTTCTTTCTTTTTCATCAGCAGTTTCCTCCGTACATTTGGTTTCGGTTTTTGGAGTGATAGTGGGGCTTGGAATGAGTGTGTCAGTACTTGGCTCGATCTTAAAAGGCGATGAAGTAACAGCTGTTGACAATAAGGATTTTTTAGTTTCTGTATTGTTTGGAGGTATACCAAACATGGATGACACTACAGATGAGGGGTCAATCTTTTTGGTGTTGTCAAGAGAGGTTGCTGTTGATTGTGGCTTGAACGCAAAACTGTCTGTAGTTGCATCTGCTTTAGAAGGAGTAAAGAGACTGGATGGTGTTGGAGATGCTCCTCCGAACAATGATGATGACTGTGAAGATGGCATGACAAATGCTGATGTAGTTGTGGATGTTGATGACACTGGTATGTTGAATAGGCCTCCACTGGCACCAGTAGCTACTGGGTTGGTGTTAAATACACTGGTTGACGCTGCTGTATCAGTTTTACTTGATGGAGAGTCATTTGTAGGTTTACCAGCATTAGTCAGATTTGCCAGAAAGTCAAATGATGTTGGTGGTGTTTTGCTGGATTCCTTGAATGCCCAGCTGAATGTACTGTTGACACTTTTCTTTGTCTGTAACAAAATGAATTGCAAGTTACATACACAATACATGTTATAAAATATAGGGTATTTAATATTCTTGGCTTGGCTTATGAATTGAACCTAAGTTATATAAATTGGAAATCAGTTAGGATTGTTCCTTTTCACTTATATGACACATGACACTAATGGTGCAAAACACAACATGTTTACAATCTTTCCAACTAACTGAGTGTGTCTTCCTGGGTTAAAAGAACTAAACAACATTCAATAAAGACTACATAAAATTACTTCACATTATTTACTAAAAAGTTTCCACTATTTTCTACAAGTTGATTATGTGAAGGTTACTTGTATATTAGGTTGAAGGTTCATTATCATCAATCAATCATCATTCTAGTTCAATTTTAAGAAATTTGTCTTTAGTGTGTTTTATTTGTGGGTTGGTTTCCATAACTCAACATTCTTATTTATTATAAAAAAGATTTTTTTAAAGTTATTTAAAAAAAAACACATTGTACCACAACACGCTCTTGAGTTAAACAATCAGCTAGGTTCAATCAAACAGTTAGCCATGAAATCTATCAGAAAGACCTACAAAAATGCTCCAAATATGCTGAGAGGTATCCTGGGACTAAACCATAATGATGTAATATATTGCCAGTAGTATTAAGTGCATAAATAACTTAAAATTGGAAGTGCTCATACTGCAAAGGCCCATCGATGTAGGTGGCATACTGGGGAGAAAGACAAATCACAAGTAATTTGCAAGCCTATGGAGAAATCAAGATCAGATACTCACTAGAGACATGTGAGCAGAACTGTATTAATATATAAAAATGCTGTGTATCTGTTTTGCAAGCCTGTTGTCTGATAATGTATTTTTAACCATAATTGCAATTCATATTTTTTATATTGCTCCAATCATAGACTTCTAAGAATTTCTTAAACATGTAATGTGTATTAGATAAAACCAGGTTAGGTTAGGCTTTTTTCATTAAATCTCGAAAAAAACCGTTTCATATAAAAAAAATTACAACTTGCAATGATTATGACTTTAAACACATTTTGACCCACTATACTTATATGCAATGCAATAAAATAGACTCAATTTCAGCTCTAGCCATACCATATGGTGATATCAGGTCTTATCACATAGAATATTAATCTACAGATTAAATAAGCTAATTCAATTCAAATAAAATGATCAAGGAAATCCGGTTCAAGCATTTAGTAACCAAAATGCTCATATCGTAAAACATTATTGTTTCATATAACTAACAGTACCTAGGTACTTACTTCATCAGTAGAAATTTGGCCTCGTCTTTTGGCGGTTCTGATAACACGTTTCTCGATGATATCGTTGGCCGCAGGAGTGAATTGACCCATCTCTTGCTGATCTTCTGGATCATCCTTATCCCAATTGTCATGGTTTAGGTCTGAAGTGGCCGACCGCTTCGCGGACATTTTCTTTTAGGATATGGAAACGTCGCGCTGGCGCGTAGCTATAGATACCTCACGGGTAACTTGGCGGCTAAGCAAGGACACCAATAACTACACATTAATTCGCCACATTACATTTACTTTATAGTACTTAGGTTCCAAAAGTTATAAGAGTCGACCGCACCCACAGACAGTCTTCAAGTTTTGCTGCATCGGCACCACACGAGCTGAGCTTCAGCCAACTGAACTGTCAGTCAGTCATTTTTTAATGGTCAGACTTTATGCGCGATTTTCTTTTCGGAAGAGAAGAGTTACCGATACCTACCGCGGTGCGCAGTGCAGCGCGCAGGTGGCGCGCAGCTCAGCTAGTTAATGGGGTTGCCAGACTGGTATACATTATGTTAGCCTACAGGTATTCGTTTATTTAAAGAGATTTCAATGCATAAAATAAAAATATAAACAGACACGTTTAAATAAAACATTCAAATAAATAAATAAAATGTAATGAAGAATAAATAATATTCGTCATCATCAAAAATCCAAATATGCCGCTCCCGGCGGCCCGCCGGTGGTGAAACGAATGCTCACGTTTTGGCGGAAAAATAGGAGATGCATGACATCCCACTCTTGCTTGCCATTATTTCCCCAGCATGAAAGAGAAAGATTACAACTAGGGAAAGGGAACATGGAAGTTATGGTTTCGAAGACGAATGATCGACTCAGTACTTGTAACTCTTTCATAACACGCGCAAACAAAAGAGATGCATAACAGTTGTTTTACGTTGTTGTCGACTTTTTCTTTCATTGAAAATAGCATTGAAGATTTGTGGGGTGGCGAGTTGATTGCGAGTGACTGGAGTGAGGAAGGAAGGACTATTCTACCGAAGACAAGACTAGCGAAGGCATTTTTATTATTATTTTCATTCGCATCTTTGACATAATTGATTTGATATTGAGTGAAAGTAAGTTATAATTTAAAAGTAACTACGCTCGGTTATAGTGAGTTTTGATTACTTTAAAAGTTAATTACTATTATATTTTCTTGAAAATCGTTTGATGTCTAAAAATAAATGTTAAAAATATTAATTATGTAGCTCATTATTGAAGTCGCGCAAGTGTTTCAACATTGCAATCTACAAGTGCCTACTGTTTAAAAGCATTGAAGGGCTAAAACTACTATGGAAGTGTCTAATGAAATAAAGGAAGATATTCGGAAAACTCAGTCTGATCTTAAAAATGCGATACGAGTACATCAGGTAACCGAAGTCGTTAAAGTGTTGTTACATCTTTTAAACTTAATAGAAACATTTGTAACTGAGAATTTAACTAAAATAAGCATTTATCGTTAAAATTATTTGCAGGTTTGGGTCACGCGTCTTCAAGAAGATGAAAATGTAAGAACTTCATCTGTATGTTGTTTACAGCGTGACAGTTGCTTTGTGCGAAAGTAACGCATATTTTTATGAATTACATGTCTTGTGTTGCAGAATTTACACCTGAAGTCTAAAGTAAAAGAAGCTGAAAAAGAAATTATTGTAATTGGACAAGCTCAAGTAAGTTGTTACATTAAGTTATTTTGTTATTTGTTAAGTACCTTGGGATGAACTTTTCTGTACATCATGGTCAGTACCTACTTAAGAACCTTTAAATGTTACCTACTTACAGATGATTTAAACACCTATACTGTAGAACATTTTTATTTGAATGTAAATTTAGTATTTTCTCATCATGAAGCATGAAGGATATAAGTAACTATTTATCCAATAAGGTATAAAGATTTAAAAAAATCACACTATATACACCATACAATAATAATTGGAATAAATAAGAACTAGTGTAACCTATTATCTATTTAAAACTAGAATTATTAAAATTATTAAGGTATTAAGTGTTTTTTGTTACTGGTAATAGTAATCAAATGGCTCTTCTTAGATACTAGGCAATTTTCCATTTATTTTATTATATATGACTTGTCCATCCTGTGAGTTGTATTTTTATTTTAACATCATGGTATTTGTTACAGAAACTAGTTGTAGATAGATTAAGACGGGAACTAGAACTGTACCAGCAACGTTTAAAAGTCCGAAATAAGCAGACAAATATTGAAAATGATAATCGCTTTGTAGCTCAGCAACTAAGGGACCACCAACTGCAATACCGTGCCAGAAATAGAACTGTCTCCTTATTAAAACCTTCTGTACTTAATGAAATACATATTAAAACAGAAAACTATAACGATGTTAAAGACAGCATATCCGATTCTGAAACTGAAATTAAATCCTCAAACGAGAAAGAAAACTCCAATCATAGTGATGGAGATGAAAAGGAGAAATATTCCAGAAACTATCCATCAATTCCGAAAGTACATGATAGTAGACATAATTTTACCAGTGCACTTAACAAAGTAAAAGAAGCTTTCATGTGAGTAAAACTACTTGTTTTTATAACCCTCTTTACTTAATAGCTAACCAGCATGGGTTAACTATATTTTTTGTCCTCTGCCCAGTTTTTATTAATGAAGCAAATAAAATTATGTATTTATTATGTATAATAATAATATAGCCTTTTATTTTCCAGATTAATAGTTACGATTCCATTTCATTAATTTTAGAAAAAAAAAACAGTTTTATATACATTACTAATTTTAACTTTAATTGTATTTAATTTATTCCATTACCAACATAATTATACAGGGTGTCCCAGATACCGATGTCAACCTGCCTAGGGCTGAGAGCAGCTAAAAAGCTATTTATTTAACTCCTATGTATGTTTAGCGATTTTTTCTGGTTTCGGAGATCAATCAGATGATCGATTCAGTTTAATCTGAATTTTTGTAATTTTCCCTTATGTCCATGTCACGAAAAATCATTAATTTCCTGTTTTATTTCATAACTTTTTCAGTGGTGTCTTACAAAAGTAGAATCATTAAGAATCAGTAAAAAAAAAAATCCTATTTTCCGGTTATTTGTTCAATTAATCACATAAAAGTTCTTTCTTCGATACAAAGTGAAAAGCAAACACTGGGACACCTAGTATGGAGAACCAACTTAAATTACAAATATTCAGATTAAAATGATCAATATCTCCGAAACTAGTAAAAATTTATAAACATACATAGGGGTTAAATTGTTAGCTTTTTAGCTGCTCTATCAGGTGGTTTGACTTGGGTTTCTGGGATATCCTGTATACTGACAGATAAATAAACTGCATGCTTATGAATAACTTTTAAACAAATTAATGCAGTTTGTGAGTCTGCAAGTGTAGATGAGCTGTCAATAGGATACTTTTGTGGATTGAGTAATTCTTTTCTAATCAAATATGTGTATTTCTATACATAATTGGCCTGGCATATTACTCAAATTACTTTTGAAACATTCCCATTAATAATTAGAGCCCAATAATATTAACTGTTCGGATTGGGTTGCGGTGAATGTTAAAACAAGAGAGGATTTTAATTGTTGTTCATTGACTTAAAAGTTCTACGGTTCCGAAATATGCACTTATTTATAATTACTTTATTATGTCGCCGACGGAATGTCGACTACTATTTCACTTAAAATACGTCTAATGTGCTTTGCACCAAACATTAACATTTACTTTTATTTTGTAACAGTGGTTCGAGTCACCATGGTAATGACACGTGGCAGGAGCAACAGCGATCCGACTCTGACTCCTCGCAGGGCGCCCAGCTATCCCCTACTCCGTCCCCGCCACCTATGCCTGCACCGGGTGAGCCAGTCTCCCAGGAGCTGTTCATGAGGTAAAAACTTTTTAAATAAAAAACCTGGCAAGTGTGAGTGGGATTCGCTGAGGGATTTGAACTCCCAAGCTCACACTAGGCAGGTTTTTATTATTTGTTGTTTCTTTTAAGGTTGACTGTAATAACACCAAAATTGACTTGTATGTATTACTGTTTTAATTATGGAACATGAAGGTTCTTTTTTCCATTAATATTTGTTTGGAAATGTGCCATTATAAAGTGTAATCTGTAAAAAGCTGTCTATTATGATTCAAAAGATACATACTGCCCATTAAATTTAATAGTTAATCCTGGCCTGGAGCCTTTTAGTCTTCGATCATGTAGGTTTTTTTTTAGATTGTTTTGTTTTAGCACTTGTTCCAAGGTGTAGGTTGACTTACAATGTTTTTTATTTACTTGCATAGAGTAAGAGACAAGTAAGGTTATACAGGATGTCCCAGAACTTGATGTAAATATTGATGTAGGAAAGCCTTACTGGTCCTGAATAGAGTTTTCTTTTCAATCTGTTTTAGTATAGGAGTATTTAAGGTTTTGATGACACTGGTTAAGAACGCTACCTTGTGTTCAAAGGTGTACAAAACAACATTTAAAATTAATCCATAGGTACTTTCTAAGTCACTAAAGTATTTCTCGATTTCCATACCACAACTTTGACTCTTCTTACTAAAAAAAATGCAGGCATACGATGGCTTGTGGTTCGTGGTTTCAAAAGTTGGTGCAGTGGTAGTGGCGCAGTTAATGAAAATTTTGAAATCGTGAAACAAGCACGACTTAATATGGTCAAAAAGTAAAGTTACGTGTGATTTTCATCCATGTGACCTAATTTAGATTAAACTTTGCATACATCTGCTCAGAGTTTGAATTAGACAGCTGATTGATATGACTAGATGTCATTTGACGCAATTCAACCAATGGGCCATTCTTCTTTTTCATGCCAAAAATGAAAATTCTAGATCCATTTAAAATTTGGAAATATCTTGAGATTATTTTACAGGAGCCCCAAGTGAAGTCTTAACCAGGTCTCACTTTTTACTATAAATTTACCTGCAATTTATCTATATAAAACAAGAATTTGCTGCTCAAATTACCACTGCGTTACCAATCTCCACGCCCCCTATACAAATAACGACCACTGCGTTACTATATTAACCTTTTTTTACCCAGCCCCACACAATTTGCTATAAAACATTATTCAGATACGTAGATCAGACCTGAAAATTTTGTGCATTTTGAATGTCATCTAATTTTGGTGAAAATTATTACTTTAAACAAACGTTCACGTTAAGGGACGTTTTCTTAGGCATGAAAAAGAAGAATGGCCCCAATACATGTTTTGGAACATTTTATGTTTACCGTGTTTATCAGTCTGTGGCATCGTAGCTCCCAAACGGATGGACTGATTCGGACGCGGTTTTTTAAGAAAATAATTAAAATACTAAATTCAAAACATTTATTCAGTAAATTGGCCACATTGGGTCTCTTATACATGTCGGTAAAGTGAATCTACTAGCGCTTCGGACAAAACCGTCATTGCGGAGAAGAAGCGCTGCAAGAAACTCGTCATCGTCACTCGTCGTCAGAAGGTCATCAGAATGTTTTCCGTCAGGGTGGTTCTTTTAGCTAAGCTTATAATATAATCATACGACATCGTAGTTTGTCGGATATGAACTGAAATATTTTATTTGCTTTATTCGCAGTCAGTGTATATTCATTATAATATTGATATAGATATCAATATTATCTATGTATATTAAATGATCTTATCTTATCTTACTAATATTATATTGGGATGTTTCGATGTTTGTTACTCAATCACGCCAGAATGGCTGAACAGATCTGGATGAAATTTGGCACAGAGATAGATTATGATCTGGAATAGGACATGGGCTACTTTTTAACCTGAAAACATAGACAGTTCCCGAAGGAATAACGATAATCGATAACGATAAGCTAGTAATTAAATCAATCATTAATACTAATAAAACAACAATAGTTTAAAATTGATTACAATATTGGTTACCCTGTGAGTGCTAGCTTATAAAAACTCGCCATAGTCGTAAAACATCCGAAGGCAAAAGATCGCGCGGTCAGCCACCAACAAGACGGACCTATCGAGTTCTCCAGGGCAGCAGCGGCGCTTAGCAGTTTCAACGCGCGCACGCTGCTGCAACGCGTTACCTTTAATAACTTTAAAAAATTTTATTTCGGCGGCTTTTATCTATTTAAAGCTGCGCGTCCACTGGATCGGAATCGGAGCGGACGGATTTGTTGCTTTGTATTGATTTCTATGGTACATACTGACGTGTTTAGCTGCGTGTCCACTGGATTCGGCTTACAAGGCGTGGGTATTTACAAAATACCGATAGGGTGTGTCCACTGCATTCGCATTTTGCATCGGCGAAATCGGCATTTTCAAAGGAATCGAGTTCGCCTGTGCATGTTTTGCAGGAGCATAATGACGAGGATATTGTTGTCTATGTATTGTTATGCATGTAGTAGATTGTAAGATTATTTATATCCTTCCACTAAAATAATTAAAACTTCGTCGTTCGTCGTCCACTGGGTCGGAATCGGAGCGTACGGACGAGCGTACGAGGGGTTGTTATTTATAAAATGCCGGTAGGGTGCATTTGAATTTTGCATCGGCAATATCGGCATTATGTGGACCCGCAGCTTATAGCATTACCAACTCGATTAATTTGGCTGTCACACTTTGTTGTCTTTAGAAATGAACGTGAAATCAATATTAGGTCAGAAGCCTGAAAAGAAATCAGTTGATGCACCTAAGATTGAGTGTTCATTTAATAGATTGTTTTTATTTCAGACTTATCGGTTTAGTGACACCAGCCCAAAAGGAGATATTGGAGAAAAAGCGAAGTGAACGCCGCAAGAGATCTACAACAAGTACCAACAGAAATGACTTTTTATACGGAAACTACGATATGTTACCTGTAAGTACGTTTCTAATCTAGGCTACGAAACTGGGTAACTAGGTTGCACAAATGCACACGCTAACAAAAACAATTGACATTGACTTACATATTTATTGTGTACGAAGAAAGGAATGAAGTTCCGACGTTTATTAACTACAGATGTAGTGCATAATTGTTTTCCTTCGTATTTTGTCGGAAATGTTCGTATTTGTGATGCTACTTCAGTCAACCTCAGTACTTTTTGTACTGTGACTGACTGAAATAGTAAGACACGTTTGTACGTTTCCGTGAAAATACGAAGGAAGATAATTATACACTACATCTGTACCAGCTTCTGCCCGCGATTTTGCCAGAGTAGAAATAGTTATTCATTACACCTCCCATTTTGTTGATCATCCCATAGGAACAGTGCTTTTTTAGGGTTCCGTAGCCAAATGGCAAAAAACGGAACCCTTATAGATTCGTCATGTCTGTCCGTCCGTCTGTCCGTCCGTATGTCACAGCCACTTTATTCCGTAACTATAAGAGCTATACCATGGAAACTTTGTAAGTAGATGTATTCGGTGAACCGCATTAAGATTTTCATACAAAAATAGAAAAAAAAACATAAATTTTTGGGGTTCCCCATACTTAGAACTGAAACTCATTATTTTTTTTCATCAAACCCATACGTGTGGGGTATCTATGGATAGGTCTTCAAAAATGATATTGAGGTTTCTAATGTATTTTTTTTCTAAACTGAATAGTTTGCGCGTGAGACGCTTCCAAAGTGGAAAAATGTGTGTCCCCCCCCCCCCCCCCGTAACTTCTAAAATAAGGGAATGATAAATGTAAAAATAATATATGATGTACATTACTATGCAAACTTCCACCGAAAATTGGTTTGAACGAGATCTAATAATTAGTTTTTTTTTAATACGTTATAAATCGTAACCCGCATTTTATCTTTCATTCAATCAACTCCAATATAATAAAGAATAAAGAAAAAACATTTATTTAGATGTATAGTGGTACGGAACCCTACGTGCGCGAGTCCGACTCGCACTTGGCCGCTTTTTTTCTGGATGGAATCTTCATTCGAGACTTAATCCAAAGTAATTGTAGATGGAAAAGTTGAGAGCAGAAAGTTTGACGTCGGAACTTTGTTTGGACTAGTTAGAAGATAACCATACGGGGGAATTTTATTGTATTGAATTATTACAGTTGATAAAATTCTCTACAACGTTGAATCTATACATATTTCACCTATTTCCAATCGTTCTCTAGATATGAGCTCCAAAAAACGGCCGATTTTCAAAAATGTTTTTTGGCCTCACCTTTTTAGTGTTACTTACTCTTAATAAAAGTGTGATTATACATTTGATATATGATATTTAAGTATTCACTTTGATTTCCACTACGTAAATCCTCCTGTCTCGATCGGTTCAGAAAATAGCGTTCCGAGCGATTTCTCAATTTTGACACAACTTATATTTGTATCCCCGGGGATACGCCGGCCTTTAGGTAATAATAACGGAAGGCGGCGGCGAGTGACGTATCAGTTACAAAGTAACTAGTTAGGTTCCGTACCAAAATGGTAAAAAAGGAACCCTTATGGTGAGACTTCAT
The DNA here is from genome assembly GCA_923062465.1 of Acleris sparsana. Classification (NCBI taxonomy): domain Eukaryota; kingdom Metazoa; phylum Arthropoda; class Insecta; order Lepidoptera; family Tortricidae; genus Acleris; species Acleris sparsana. The sequence goes on from OV281289.1 coordinate 7,291,967, forward strand.
TGTCTGTATGTCCGTCCGTCTGTCTGAATGTCACAGCAGGTTTTCTCAGCAACTACAAATGCTATCAACTTCAAATTTGGCATAGTTGTTGCTTGCCCACATCTGTTTTTAGTAAAAAATAATAATAATTAATTATATAAATAATTGAAAAGGGTCTAGAATAGGGGGTTGAAAAATGAAAGTGGTTTGATTATACCAAATGGGTATCATATGAAAGGGCTCAATCTGCACGTTTTTAAACTTTAAATAATAATAACTGTAATATACTTTTTTAATTTATAGCCAAAAATGTACAAAGAATGACCATTCCACCCTTATCTCCGAAGTTAATGAATCATCAACCGGAAAAAAACGTGACGAGATAATTAAATATAGTCTGTGACACTACTCTTATTCTTATTATCATGTTAACTGTTAATTTGTTTAATGTACGCTTAAGCTTAACACTTCAATATAACATCGTCTGGACATCGAAATATATTTTTAATTGAGTTAGTCAGAGTTTAAAGTTTGGCCTAGGTTGTAGTAAAAGATAAAAAGATAAAAGATGTTTATTCAGTAAATAGGCCGCACGGGCCCTTTTACACGTCAAAAATCTACCAGCGCTTCGGAAGAGACCACTGCTGAGAAGAAACGCCGCAAGAAACTCAACAGAAAGTCGTTTTTTTTTTAAATACTACTTATGACAATTATAAAGCTTAACCTAGCATTATAGAAAACAATGAATTTAACATAAAACAAAAAATAAAAAATATTCAAGCGTAGCTTGAGCAGGAAAGTGTGTCTCCACTGTCAATTTTGGAGACTAGTTACCCTGCATACGAAGCTAGCGGTCCCGGGTACGATTACCGGCATGAGCAAAAATTTGGGTGACGAGCACGAGTATTTGTTTCTGAATATTGGGTGTTTCTATCTATTTAAGTATTTATTTCTCTATGTAAGCGTTTATATCGTCTAGTATCCAGAGTAGAACAAGTAGAGCTTATTTTACGACTAGGTCAATAGGTGTGAGGTTTTCTCCTGATATTTATTTAATTATTTATATCTATCTGTCTTCTAGTATGCAACTTTAGTTCATTTATTTTAGAAATATGTCACCGAGGCGTTTCCCCGGCAGTGGGACATTATATGATCAGAATAATAATAGATTTGCGTTTTATTATTTTTAGCAATCACCTGATTCTCCCTCGTGAAGGAGGAGCAATTTTATCGTTATAAGCACGGCATTTAAGCTAATATAATATAAGTATATTTTCTCCATTATTTGCAGAAGCGCAAAAAGTACAATCAGTACCCTTACCTACAATCGCATAGTGATCCGCCCCAAACACGCTCTGCTAAATTACGGAAACAACAGGTTAGTTTAGTTTCAGGACTTGTAAATATGTAGACTGCAGAATGTTTCTATAGTATTCTTAGTTCATAAAGTTTTTATCAGTTTCAGAGCCAAAATAAAGAGTCCCGTGAAGCGTCACCTTCTGCGTCATCAGCCGAAACAAAAGGTTAGCGTATATTGTAGACAAAAATATAATCAAATAATATGTCATCAAATCCAGGAAAAGGTACGAGTATATTACCGTCGCATAACATAAAGAATAAAAATAAAATTCTCAGTGTAAACATAACTTTTTTATGGCAAGGAGAAGGGCCTGCACACGAGCACTTAGGCCACCTGATGGGACGAAACGGAATAATCCATAGACCTTTGAATTCTCAAGACTACAATCTCAAGACTGCAATCATAAAACTTCAAATGTGTTGCCAACCCTGAGGACTAAGATGGAATGCGTCTGTATATGCTAGTAAATAATTTCACCGGTTGTCTTATCCCCACACCAGAATACAACAATGCGGATACTGCTGCTTGGCGTTAATGTATAAGACTACGGATAACTCTTGATTAGCCCGTCCGATTTTTATAAACCTACAGACAAAGTCAAATAGAGAAAGGTTTCCAATCTTATAAAAACCCTGTCCTCGTACGAATAAATTTTGAGCTCGTGGCAGGGGTCATGAAATCTTTTTCAGAGAGGATACATTTGCGTGTCCTTTCATTCCTATTCAATCCCAAAATTTAGTCTAAATTCCCAGTTCAATCGACTTTTAACTCACGTAATTCTTTTGATAGAAAGTGTTTATTCTACCTCTAAGTGTTACCTCTATTATGCATCACGATTTTCTGCAAGGAGTACAAATTATATTGGATTCGCAAATAGAGTGATCATACCTTGTTAGAGTTCTGTAGCCTAAATGGCAATATCCCTTATAATTTCGCCTTGTCCTTTTGACGGTCTGTGAGCTGATATATCTGCCATCGCATGCAAATACTATTGTGATGATGTTTAGGTCTGTTTCACGAATCGTTAGAGTCAATAATATATATCGATGAAAAATACTATTTATTTTCAGACACCGAGAAAAATATTTGCTAGCTTCAATCAACTAAAAACAATATTATGTATTCTCTTTTTTTCAGCTGGGTGGAGCAATGGCAAACCGGCCTGGGCAGCATCATTGCCGGCGGGGCTCTCGGTGGAACCGGTTTACTCTTCTACCAAGAAAGTCTGCAATGCGTGCGGAAGGAGCGGTAAGTTTGTCTTCAACATGACGTAAGATTGTCTTTAACCAAATGTCCTCAAGTAGTGCGCCCTTGCACCAGCTAAGTTCACTGACTTTAGCTGCCTATGTCCAGCGGCAAAGTTATTTTCCCAATTTAGTTTAGTGCAGTTTTAGGGATTAGGATACCAAGAGTTAGGTAATTCTACTTATGTCAGAGTTTTACACGTGTATTAGTATGCTGGAGCATCTATACCATATAGTATAGTATAGTTATAGTCAAAGACCTTCATAATAGACGAACAGTGTGTGGAAGCGAGAGTGCAGCCTCTTTATGCACGAATACGAGTGCGACAGTGACAGCGAAAGACGTTGACGTTGTAACCATTTTGAAAGCTAATGGTAGCCCACGGTAGCCCACTGGCGACAGCGTCTTTATTCAGGATAATTGTATAAACGTGGTGTCAAAACCGTTAAAAACAACAATGGTGGGCTGTGCAGTACCTGATTGCGAAGTCAATCATAGGAATAATCCAAACAATGAGTAATTTCACAGGTAATTATGATCCACACATAGTCATTTTTGAACTCATATTTTCAAGGATTCCTAGGTCCAAGGAATACGGTTAGTGGTCTAATAAGTACGATATATCATGTAGTTTTGTGTTTTATGCATATTTTTAATTTTTATATGTAAAATGAAAAGATGTTGTGTCCGTGAAAATTTCCATTTTTTAGGTAGTGATTGAATGTTTGAATCACACTCATCTATCGATAAGTCATCAATATGTCGATATTTCTTCATTCCTTCTCATAATTATTTAAACATTATTCCGAGCGATTATAAAACGCAGCTAGGTAAATTGATCGCAGTTTATTATTTATCATTAAATGCAGCGGTCCAGCCTACGACAGAACTTCAATTTTTTTTTAAATGTTTTTTGTGTAAGTATGTTTTAATTAAATCGTGTAGAAAATGCTAAAATAAGCATCTTCTCTTATTTAAACTTTTTCTCTCAGGTTGATAATTACCGAGATATGGGGGGTCCGACAGTTAGTAAATTCGGTACCTACAAGGCGTTTGAGAAATTTCGATGGGGTGGAAATTATGTCTGTATAACATTCGGTTAGTTACCTATACGTTAGTTACCTTGGGCTTGGGAATGTACATGAAAATTGTCATTTACGTGACGTTCGTCTTAAAGTTGATAAGGATACACAGATCTCAGCAAGCCAAAGAATCCTCTACTGAGCGTGAAGTTCGGCTTATAGGCGACAGGGATAGACACATCTGAGAGAGCCAGAGAATCTTCTACTGAACATGAAAGTAGGTCCGAACGTAAGTCCACAAGAACTTCTAAGTTGTGGCCAAATAAAGTGAATACTTCCACCGTTTGAAAAGTATATTATTCCAGATGAACTTGGGTTATTTTTTATTTATATTAACCGAAGCGAAGCGAGGGCGGGTCGCTAGTTTCTCTATATAAGTAACTTTATTGTTGCCTAGTGCCCATATTAAAAGCCTAGAATTTGTGTAAGACTGAAATTTATTAATTATTTACATTAAAAATTGATTGTATGATATGTGGTAATTACCATGAAAAGAGTATTATTATAGATAATGAAAGAATCTTGTGTTTTATTAGTGAAGAATGCTAGTTTTAAGTTCCACGCAAGATACAAACAAGTCTTATATAAGCGAGTCTTTTTCATCGATATTTTTTCGACATAACGTACGGTACGGACATCACTAAAATTACTCACACACTTGTAAGATCACGCACTCGTTGACATTTCCGTTTTGGTAACGCGGGAAAAAGGGAGTCTGTTCGTCTATTACGTTAGTTATATAAAGGTCTTTGGTTATAGTATAGTATAGTATGTATGTAGTGCGTTCCGTGAGTCACCAAAAAAGTACTGGCTGAAAATTAACGCTGTAGGTGTCTGACACCTCAGCATAATGCTGAGCCAGTGTCCGCTTTGCTACCGCGAGGGCACACACTCCGTGCTATTTCCGTCACATTGTTTGTTTTCTTTTATTTGTCTATTTGTGTGTCTTCTGTGTAGTGAATGTTTTTCTTCTTCCTCTTCTTTTTCTTCTTCATCTATATGTATGACTTGAAATTCAATATAGGTGAATAACATAAGTAAATCACCTGTTGCATGTAGTTGTGCACAAAACGAATATGGAATTTACGTCAATTTTCAAATATATAATATCAAATGGTCTATACAGATGTGTTACAACTACATGCAACAGGTGATTAACTTAAGTTTTTCACCTATAATGTAAAGAAACTCTCAAACGTTTTAAAGCATGTTTCAAACATACTAATTTTTTAGTGACGTCATAACGCCAATTTCCTTAAAATAATAATAAATTAATATACTTATTTAAATACAAAAACCACGAAATTAGTGTTTTCAATTAGTCTATTTTATCGAAAAATATTATAAAAACTATGAGTTTCCACTTTATTACAGCAGCACTTATTAAACGAGCAGAAGACTCGATGTAAATGTAATTCAGAATGCTCTTGGTTTGGTTTATTGACATTAAAGACATTACATTCGTCGGGGTTTGGTTGAAGCTAATGTGACTTGTGTGATTGTGGCATGGGGTCTTAATTGCTCCGATGGTTAGCGGCTAGACGGTCTAACGCTTGTTCCGTGGGCTAGAGGCGGTATTCTCATGTGGGATGCAACGTACTTTAGAAATTTTGCTTCCTCGCACCTCATCCACACGATACGGAGCGCAGGTGCCGCTGCTGAAGGTGCTGCAAGGCTCGAGCACTCCAAATACTCAAAGTTCAAGCGGGTGTATGAGTTTGTTCCGGTAGAGCCAGTTAGCTCTAAACTTGTAAAAAATAAAAAATATTTAAAAGGTTAAATAACGCACCATAACACCCCCACATACATACCATACATAACACCCCACATTACATAACATTAGACCCCCAGGTAACTGAGACAAAATGATTGCGAATTAGCTCTAGTATAACCCCTTTCCAGGAATAGGTCAAGTTACCTGTTACTCTGAATTATATACGAGAATTTTTTACTGATTCTGAATATATATAAAACTTAACATCGCAAAAAAAACCAAAATAGTCTTTCACTCCTCGAGTGGCGCCGAAGTAATATTTTTAATACCGTATGTTTAAGTTACTATAACTCGCTCTTGCGTTCATGTGATGTGGCGCCATTTTGTTTTATGTGTCATACATAGAAGTGATGCGGCACGTCCACATGGGCGCTGGCCGCTCTGTGTAGACGCGCCTAATGGTGGTGTATCCCCGCAGACGTGGTGTCGCTGCTGGTGTGGTGCGCGGCGTGCGCGGTGTGGGTGCACACGGGCTGCGGCGCGGGCGGGCGCTGCGCGTGCGGCGCGCCGCTGCCCGACCCCGCCGCCGCGCCGCCGCAGCCCGCGCAGGCGCTCTACAGAGGTACAGGTAAACACTAACCACTCAAGGAAGGCTACCACAATATTTACCGCGACTTAAAAAAGCTTGCTGCTGCTAATAAGCCCGTCGGAAACCGTGACCTTGATCGAGACCGACCGTGTAGACAGTAGTTTCCAGCAAAAATCGTTTCACCTTCTGACGCCTTTGGGCAAAGAGCACGCGCTAGCGATGGTGGTCGGACATGCCGGTTTTGAATCGTGTGTCCGCCTGTACATAACACACGCGTATCTCGAAATGGTATTACATATCCGTTTCTTTTGTTCTTTCCTTGTACCCATTGTGCTCATAAGTATCAAAGCTAGGCCAACTCTTTGTGATTTCGAAAGGCTAGAGCCGTTTTGAGCGCCTGTAAAACGTCTTACCCGTGCGCGAATTCTGAACACACTGAAGTGGTGGCGTGGTCGGCGTCCGTCTAGCCAGACAAGTGCGACGGCCTTGGCGACAAACCTCCGACCAAGGCCGCGCCGTCGGAGGATTGTTGGCGACCGTCTATTAGGCCCTTTATTTGTCGCTCGGATCTACCTTTCTATTTAGTCTGTAACTGAGGACTGAGCAACAAGCGACAAAATACATCTTGTGCTAGCCGTACAGTGCGAGTGTGCGCGTGCTGACGATTCCGGATCGCCTGACTCGCACCTGCCGGTTTCTATTATTTTTTGTTTTTCTTTGTTTTTTGTACTATACGAGCATAAAATTTGACGTTTGTAACCTGTTGGTAGTTCGTTACTAACAAAAACAAAGAAAACGTTTTTTTTTTAAGAAATTCATGCTTAGTTATCTCGTAAAAAAATGAACTGGATAACTAATGAAGTTCAAAAGATAATGTACAGCTTTTTAAAGGTAGAATAGACGAACAGACGGACAGCATAAGCTGGGCTATTTCTGCCGGTTACGGCTACTTTGTTACTACAAGTAAGAACTGGATTTTATTTTTCCTACTTGTTACCACTAGTAACAAACTGAATTATCATAAGTTAGAAAACATTGTTTTTCCTGAAACGGTACTTTTTCTGAATTGTTATAAAACAAACCTAACCTCTACAGGTTCTATAAGGTCTTGTCAAAGCCAGCCAATCGCGTCATCGGAATCGTCAATCGAAACACGAAATAAGAAACCCTGTCGAACATATCCTCCTTGCAAAGCGTTAGGCGAACGCTATATAATATACGCTAATAAATAGTTTGGTCCAGCAGTATGATAAAAACTGATGGATTACATTCACGCAGGCTACACGTACAATATTTATAACTGCCATTACGGAATCAAGAAATCTAGATTTTCGTCATACATACCGTCGTCAATACACTAGATTAGACGACCAAGAAATACTACAATCTTTGATACTTACCAGTAGATCACAGTATTTATTGAACGTCTAGCCTTTGCCTTAGTAAAAATTAACTTAGCTACAATAATTTCAGATAAACTTGCAGAGCGCAAACGCTTACAAGAGAAGAATATCCAGCTTTGTGTCGAATTACGCAAGCTGGAAGCGCGGGCTGCGTCCCTGAAGGAAAACCTAGATGACCATAACGCGGAGAAGCGCCAGCTGTTGTCCGACCAGATCAAGACGCAGAGGAACCTACAGAAACTCCTCGACTTCATCAGCCAGTTCAAGGAGACGTCGATCAGTATTCGCTCAACCTCGGTCAGCGAGTCCGGAAGTGAAATTAGCAAAAGTAACGAGGAATGAGCTGGTAAGAGACCTTATTAATTACTTATTTTATCAAAATCTTGGAAGCTTTGGGTACAGAACCCTAAAAACGCACATACGCATTCTAAGCTCTGTGTGGAAGTCACTTCCACCAAGTGTTAACTTACAGGGCCAAACCATAGCCTTTGACTTGTTATCTTGTCGACAACGTTTCGATACGCTCTCATTTACTTGATAGTAATGGCGGCCGAGAAAAAATCATGATTATAATTTAGAAAAACTAAAATTATGATATGACATTTTGGCAATGAATTGCTAACATTAAGAATTTAACTGTAACTTAAGGAAAATGATATTGACGAAACGGACGTAACAATTTTTTTAGGATAAGCTTAGATAATAAATTACATTGCAGAAATCAAATCGATGTCATTATGTAAAAGATTTCATACGCCTTATATCAGCTTAGTAAAGTAGTCAACCGATTTGCAATTTTTATTACTTCTTATTCTTACCATGCCTATGTTACCTACATTAAGACACCTAATAATAGGCGTGTGTCCAGGGTAAAAAATATATCTAATTAGTCCGTCAGTAAGATTATCAACAAAAAAAAGAACACGTATTTATTGCTTCAAATCAATCAAAATTGGCAAATATAACGCGCATCAAAGTTCGGGAGTGGGGGCTCGTGATGTCACAACGAGCCACGGCGTGACGTCACACGTAACATTCGCGTTCACAAGACTGCAAGTCTAAGAAATTCAAAATTCGAAATTCAAAATATTTATTCAGTAAATCTTTTACACCCTTACCCTTTCTTTATTCCCAGGTCTTCACTTGCCCAATTTTGTACATGCCCCATTTTTCACTTTCTCAATTTTTCGCATTTCCTGATCATCACTTTCCCAATTTTTCACATTTCCAGATCATCACATTGCAAAATTTTCACATGCTCAGTTCTTCAGTTCAGTGCCCAATTAACCACGTTTTCAACTCTTCACATTTTTAGTTTTTCACAGTCCCAGTTCTTCACACTCTCTGTTTTTCACATGCCCAATTCTTCACACTGACAATATGTCACATAAAATATAGTCAGATAAGTATACTACTGACCAAAAAATAATAAAACAAAATCATTTTAAGTTAGACGAATTTATTATCAGTAAAAACATAGTATTTACATAGAACAAAGGAGTAAACAACTCCTTACTCAATGCTAACTTAAATAAAAATAATTATATTCGTATCTAAAACTTAAATCAGTAAAATATTGTTCTTAATCGTATCATTATTACTTACACCTGCACGCTATTGAGTAGGTAATTTAATGAGGCGATCTAAACAATCGAGCACTTCTATTTTTCCAACTATGCAGTCATTTACAATATTTTTAATTTGGTTGTTTATGTTCACAACCCCCTTTTTACGTTTTTTCCCCGAGCAAAGCAATTGACTTTGCCATTTGTCGAGACTGTACTTGTCATTTGTTGGGGTGTTTAAGAATTGGGCATGTGAAAAACAGAGAGTGTGAAGAACTGGGACTGTGAAAAGCTAAAAATGTGAAGAGTTGAAAATGTGAAGAATTGGGCATGTGAATAACTGAGCATGTGAAGAATTGGGCATGAGGAGAACTGAGCATGTGAAAATTTGGCAATGTGATGATCTGGAAATGTGAAAAATTGGGAAAGTGATGATCAGGAAATGCGAAAAATTGGGAAAGTGAAGACCTGGGAATGTGAAAAATGGGGCATGTACAAAATGGGGCAAGTGAAGACCTGGGAATAAAGATTTTACACGTCGGTAATATGGTAATATGGAGTGAATCTACTAGCGCTTCGGACAAGACCATCAGTGCGGAGAAGAAGCGCCGGAAGAAACTCCAGCAAAAGTTAATTTTTTCCAATAATAAAAAAAGACTGCAACTGGATTGTATTTTTTTTTAGTAAATAAGGCTTTTTATTCAATGCAAGAAAATTTAAATGTTTTACAAATAATTTATTTGAATTTGAAATTCGATAGCAAGACAAAGGCGATATGGTTTTATTTAATTATTTATTTTATTTTATTTTATTTACCCATTAGAATAGAGGCTCAGATGTAGGAAATAATTAATATAACATCGTATTTTTCGGATACATTTGTATTAGACTTTCTTTCTTTAGTAGATGATTGATCGATACTGAAGCCAACATCTGAAACAAGATAAACTTTTCGACCAAATACGATATCGTTTGTTCATTAAGTACATCCGTAGATACTAACTATCCCCTGCGTGCAGTCCCTCCGCATCCCTTCAATAGAGAATGTTGGAGACTTGATTGACACTAACTTTGAAGTATATCAAAGATAATAAAACTTCAAAGTCATCTCGTAATATTTAATTACATGGGAGTACTATTACTATTAGAGGCTATTTGCAACGTCAAAAGATGGCGGAAGTGTAATTTGTTTTAGTTTTTATTTTTGTGTATCTAGGTGTTCAAAGTTCTTTTCTGTTAGTGATTTGTACTTTTAATGCCTTTGTGTTGCACAGTGATAGAAGACTTGGACTTATTTCGTGTATCCTGGTATCTTACTTCTCGTTTCAAGTGGACTCGCAGTGGTACAGAGGTTAAAACTATCTTGGCCTCTGTCCTACATATCACGGTACAACGTTGCCCCCAATCTTCCTAGAGAAGATTGGATTGTGTTTTATTGCTATATTGATTTATACATAATTATATATACTTGACACTGGCGAAATCACTTCATTGTGGAAACGCCATATTCCCGCGGTTTAGCTGTTCAAGTCGCAGCGAGGCAAAAAAAAAACAAAAACTACTATTAAATGACAGGATATGTCCTTGTTATGTAAACTCAAATTCTCAAATTATCTCACTATCCGAGCTCTGGCGACAAAAATTTTTTGATTTCGTGGTCGGGTTTCAGCTTCACATTTATTTTGTTTCTTTTTCAGATGAACTTGTCTTCATATCAAAGGGTCGCGGTCAGTGGAAGTGTTGTTACTCGTCGAACTGTTACAAGCAGTAGCCAATATTGTTACTAGGTAATAAGTCGCTAGATTGTAAGTATATTTCGATTTTTAATAATGAAATTTATCTTAGTAACATTTTAAGTTTTATATTGTTCGTAATGTTTGGGACCGAGCCTTCCAGTTAAAATAAACTTCCTGTTAAAAGTTAATTTAGTGATTAACAAATTTTTAATAAAACATGAGAAATATATATCAATTCCATACGTAACATTTTTCAGGGTGGTTATTGAAATATTAGCGAAAATTGAAATGAGTTTTTTGTATTATTAATTGCGTTTATGAATTATAAATCAATTGATTAGCCAAAAGAAACGTGTTCAGTATTGATACATTATTTAGAATAGTAATATTTGTCTCGTGTTAGTGGATATTGTCTAGTAGCGATTATTTTACTGGTTACACTATAGTTAAATGAATTAATTGTTTACTGTGATAAGATTCATTTTAACTTGGTTTTGTTTCGTAAGTACTCATGATATGTGAAATAAACCAGGGTTGTATGTAAATAAATGTCAAAATTGGTATTTAAATATTTTGTTTCAATTATTTTAAATAACTTCATACAGTAAAGGAAAAAGTTTGTTTAAACTTTATCTTACCACAGGTGATATACCTACAACCATATAAACAATGAAATATGAAATATTTTAATGGACGGATGGGTGTTGCGTGCGTCTGGATAAAGAAAGATAACACTTTCAGCCTAGCTATTATATTTTTTCGATAATATAAGGAATAAATGAAGTGTGCCACATAGCTCCTCAGGATTTCGTGACGCCGTCAGGCAATACATTATCTGCTTAGACATTGTACAGTTTTTCAGTATTTGGCCGTTTTTTAAATAATAATATTAAATTTATGAGGCAGTGGGTCACAGTCCTTCGTCAACCAGGTGGCCGAGATGTCCCCCGCCTAACTTGGTAAGGATTGAATGAGGCATCTTTCAGGGTGAGTTTTTTGTGGTTTTGCCTTGCCTTGAATCCTCTCAGCACTTTGCTGACGGATTCTGGCTATCGACTTCGTAGAGCAGCTGAAGTCATTTCTCACTTATTGTTCATAGATGACAACACCTCAAGAGACAAGAGTCTAGTCTAGTCTAGTCTAGTCTAGTAGCTCTAGCAAGAGCTAGATAGCTAGGTGAAGGGCCAGATACAGAAGGCAGTACTCCTCGACACGGCACGCATTGTGAGGAGGTTCCTCTCTCTGCAGCCCTAACCACCGGTAGCTTAAGCCCTGCCCGCTGCCGGCGGCACTCGTAACTACCTCGGTTTTTTATAATAATTATTTTTTGTATTAGTATTGTTATTTTACTCTTATATTTGAATATTTGTTATAAAAAACCTAATTTACAGAAAATGAAATAAATATCCAGATAGTAATGACTGTGATTCGGTGACATTTTTAGGGAGACCAAATGACGAATAAATATCGAATTAATATACCGCACTCCCAGCGGGTTCGGTTCAGGAGTTGTGTTTTGACTTGGTAAGCAAAATGACTTGTTTGTATAATGACATGTCTTACTTTTATAAAGACTTACTTATCAAACCGTCTAATTCGTTAAATGTACAACTAGCAGAACGATCAAATTGTATAAGGTTTTGGTTGTACAACGACTGTGTTAGCAAAAGGTCTGAGTTGCATAACGTCTTGGTTACAAAATGTCCTTATAGTATAGATGAAACGTCGTAATTGCAAAAAATGTTGAACGAACATTTTCTACCTTCGTTTCACACGGACCTTATTTAAAAATCAAACCTGTTTGTAATAATATGTAGTGATGTCTCTCCTTATGTAATAAAGCCCAAGGATGGGATTACAGCGTGTTCAGACATTTTGAGCACCTTGTGAGTCCCAATATGTTTGATGGCGACGACTCTTCGTCAAAAGTTCAGAAAAACTACTGACTCTGCTCATAAAGTGGCATTTTATTGTATGTTTGTGAATTTACTTCAATACACACACATATTTTAACGTAAGAAACACAACACAAACATGATTCAAATAGTTATGCTGTTTCCAGTGTTTTTATTCCCAACGCAACGTCATTTCTCAGGTGTTTGATGGCTATTTCCAGCAAATCGCATTCATATTGGCTTAAATTAGTGTATCTTTGCATTTCTTTGATGCCGTTTTGGTTGATTGTCACAAGGCCCGAAAAATACGAGGTTCCAAAATCATTGTTTTCGACATAAGCACAAACAGTACTATCAGAGCCTTCCAAAGCAGACAAGATTGCTCGCGTGAAGAGTAATACGCCGTGGGCGACGGACATTGTCGCCGACCAACCTTGTTTTGCCTCGGTCACAATGAACCCACAGTTCTGTAATTTATTCGTAAACTTCACTATATCTTCCATGGCCATTTGAGTGGGAGGGCTGCTATGCGAAAGGAGAGGTACAATCGTTTGCTCCGAATGTCCCCCTAGAACAGGCACAAGACAATCTTGGGGCTTAAGCTGATGAATATCTGCAAACAACGCTTGAGCCCTGAGCCAGTCCACGGTAGTGATACCGAACATTTTGCTCGAGTCATATGCGCCGTTATTTCTCATAATTTCAGCAGCCATCGGCACGAGAACGTTTATGGGATCCGTGACGATACCTACGAAAGGCATCCGCGGCAGTTTCCCGACTTTAGCTGCGACTGCTTGAACGAATGACGAGTTAGTTTCGAAGAGCCCTTTGTAGGTTACACCTGGCGTTATGATCGCTCCTCCGGTGAATAGGACTATATCGGAGTTCCTCAGTGCGCGGTCCAAGGTTTCCTGTCCAAAGTGGCCTTCGATCGTGGTGTTCTTGGGGATATGTGACAGATCCTGCACGACTCCGTGCGTGCCTGCGCGCATGTCGTGCACCATTAGGTTAGTGATCAAGGGCTCGGATCGCAACATCAAACTTACTATCTGTCCAATCTCACTTGCTCCCCCCATCACAGAGACTTGGTATGCTCTATTAAAAACATTGATGGAATTCTGGATTTTTTTTTGGCTTACAAGTTTCGCTAAAAACATTGTAAAGGGGTTTAAAGTGTACTTATGTATAAACAAATAATTTGAATTGACTAGGTATATGAAATTTTTGAAACTACATTTGATGAAACAACTATGTGACTCGCGTTTGACTGACGTAGCTAATGACGCTAACGTAGTGTTATATTCTTCTTCTTTGACGCTACTTATGAAATAATTTGTAGCGTCCATGTACACGTCTGAAAAAAAGTTTCTCACAGGATCAAAAAGGACTTGAATAAAATTTAACTGCCTATTTTTATTACTTCTATTTTGTTTCTATTGTCGTATTGAGATCCGGTATTTTAGAAACAGTTAATATAAATTTTAGGTTTCTATTCAATATATGAACTGTCAACCTACTTCGTCTGATAAAAAAATATAATGGCAAAGAGGGCAAAAAGTCAGTGTCATATGAACATGACTGCTGTGTCAACAAGTGTTAGCAAATAAAATGTAACCTAGCAAAAAAATTGAAAAAGAAATAGTATTCCCGGCCACAATGTTCGCTCAAAAATTGATTCTTCCTTTGACAAGAAATTCAAGATGTATCATTACCCAGAAGAGAAATGTTCAAATTTCTATCATCGGCGCCTCAAGTGATATTGGGTCAAATTTGGCCATGTTGCTGAAACTTAATGAGAAGGTAACTAAACTGCATATGCACGATGATGACGAGAAGGTTCGAGGGGTGGCCTTGGAGCTGGGGTACATCCCCGGCGGGCCCGGGGTCGCGGCCTTCACCGGCGATAACCAACTGGCGGCGGCGCTGCGTGGCTCCGACCTGGTCCTGATGGTCGCCCGCGTGGCCCGCAAGATCGGCATGTCGCGTGAGGAGATGCTCATCACCAACGCACCCGCCATCCAAAGACTTTGCAGAACCTTTGCTAAACACAATCCTAATGCATTTTTAGCTATCTCTACGAATCCTATTAACTCCATTCTTCCTTTCGCCAGCTGTCTGCTAGCTAACTATAATTGTTACAATCCCTTCAAAACATTCGGGATAACGCATATCGATACTGCCAGATGCAGATCTTTCGTCGGTAATGAACTTAAAGTAAACTCTCGAGTTTTAGAAGTTCCCGTTATCGGAGGGCATTCAGAAGATACAATTGTGCCTTTGTTTTCTAATTTATATCCCGAAACCTACAGGCTTGACGACAATCAAGCCGATATGCTAACACGGCTGGCGAGGAAAGCCGGGACGGATGTGATACTGAATAAGCAGGGCACGGAATCTGCGACGCTGGCAATGGCTTGGTCGATCAACGAATTTACGGACTCTATAATAGACGCCATCAAAGGAGAAGAAGTAACAGTCAACAGCTACTCTGCAAACCCCAACTTCGGAACTCGGTTTTTCTCTGGCCCAGTCATCGTGGGAGCAAAAGGGATTCGTGAAGCCTGTTCTAACTTTAAGTTAAATGAATACGAAAACTCTCTATTGCAAGAGTCTTTGCCTATTTTAAATCGAGACATAATACACGGAGAAAGATATGTTGGGGTTGTGGAATGTACGGGGCGTTATTACACTTAAATACGGAGAAAATATAATTGTTTGTCTTTTGTTACAGTTTAGTTACAAAATAATTATGTTTACTCAACTTTAGTTATATGACAAACAATGCAGCCATTAATCAATGACTACTAAATAAATATTCCAAAAGTTCCATCTAGAGCTCGTGGTTACAAAGTTTTTTATTTGAAGACGAGTGGACGAGTGGTGACCAGTATACTTATACCGATTGTCAATAAAATGTATGGACATATGGTACTGGAACTTTATGTTCTACAGTGTTGATTGCATCGTGGTTAGTTTGTTTTTTTCTAAAAGGGGATTTCCTAGCAATAGTTAAATCGCGAGCAAATTGTTCTATCCGTGCAGCGGTGTTGCTGTCGCGTACAGTCAGTGTCATATATAAGGTAACATTCAAAGTGCTCAAATAGTTCGGTACAGTCACGTCCAATAATATGGACACAGTAAACAGTTCAAAAATATGTATACTATAAAGACTCTGCTGCAAGGGAATAAGGGTGTATATTTATTTTTGAAACCTTGTTAACGTATGTATATTTATGGACGTGACCGTACACCATAGTAGGTAATTGTATGGTTTACCGAATTATTGGAGCATTTTGAATGTTACCTTATATATGATGCTGGCTACCTTCCGTTGAAGACCAGAAGCAAAAACGCTCAAGCACCGAGAGAGTATACAGTTTATCACTCAGCTGTTGCCTTCGGCTCCTTCCGCATAGAACAATAAAATATAGCCTTTGCCACTCGGTAATAAATGATAAATTGATAATATACGTAGCAGAATCTTCGGAATTGGTACCGTAGTAGTTGAGTTCATTAATTACAAACAAAAATACAAATCTCTTCTCTTTATCTAATCTATCTAATACCTTTAAACGAGCAAGTCTTGTACATATATATATATATATATATATATGGACAAAGCATGCATGGTTACCTCACGGTTATTCCACGTTTATAAGGGCATAAGTGTTTAATTCAGGGTAGTATAGTCGGGTGCCCCTTGAAATCTCGACAAACTTTTCATCGAATTTCATTTCATCGAAAACGATTCATAGAATATTTAGTATAAATGTTATCTCTTGTGGTATTATGGCTTCATCGACTATTCATTATAAATTAAAACAATTATTAGAACAACGGTACATGGATTTTTAAATGCTTAAAAATACATTTCATAAACTATTCAAGAGACAGAACAACTCAATATAATTACTATTACTAAAAACTAGTTTGAATTGCAACACATTGATAATTATGTAAACAGAAGTTTGCTATGCGACAGAGTACAAATAGGTGCGACGACGAGCGAAGCGAGGAGGAGTGTGTTCGGTGAACTGCGAGCTAACAGCGCGCGAAGCCGAGCGAGCGAAGCGAGCGTGCCGCGGCAGCGGCCGGCGAGCGTCTGAACCGATTTGTTTTATTCCAAATAATATATTGGATAATAAAGTATGAAATAAAAATCTGTCACATAAAATATCTAAGTAGTTAATAATATTTATAAACATTAAAAATCGGTGTTTTAAAAATACATCATTTAATTGTTAGATGTAAAGAATATTCGATCAAATGAAAATAAGCGAAAAGTTGACTTTGAACTGAAATTCGATTAAACGTTTGTCGATATTTCAAGGGTAAACCAGTACCTATAGTCGTTATGAACAAAAAGCTGCATTTTGTGATGGGAGCAAGCTGCTTTGCGCAGTGTAAGTAGAGGTCAATATGAGTTTTTTTACCCGCAGCAGCAAAACTTTTACTTCTTACAAACACATAATTATGGCGCCACATCAACGCCTCAGAACAGATGCACCGATTTCAATTATTTGGGTATCAATTGTCAATGAAAAGAAAAATTAAACCCTAAACTTGAAAATTGTTTTATAAAAAAATACATTAAAATAAAATACATAATTGCTACTGAAAACCCCGCTTATTTGTGAAAAATAAACAAGCTATAACCACTCAGTTTTAATTTAATGACATTAAAAAAGTGCAAAGGGTAGGTATTATTTTGGGTGCCCCTTGAAATACCGACATACTATTTGTCGATTTTCATTTCACAGAAAACGATTCATAGATTACTCAGAGCTAATATTTTCTCTTGGAGTAATTTGGCTTCATTGAGTTTTCATGACATATTAATACAATTATTATAAGAAAAGTACAGTGATTGCTATTTGCTTAAGTATACATTTCATAAACTATTCAAGAGACAAAAAACTAAATATCGCTGTTTATTTCTGTAACGTATTATTATAAAACTCTTTTATTTCATAGTCGATTACATAATTAACGAAAAACATTTACCACAATGCTTTAGAGTAATAATAACATAGGGTAGGTTATATTAGAACAGCGATCTCAAAAATAAATCGCTCCAAGAAATGTAGGTTAGGTTAGGTTAGATAGAACTGCGACCCTAACAAAAATAAACTACTACCAGAAAACTAGCAGATAAACCATTGCAGTTGTGGAATTAAAAACAAAGAATTTTGAATTTGAAATAAAATAACCCTTGCAGTTCACCCGCTAGTGGCATGGTCCCTTAAACGCTGGCCGCGTTCCCCCTTGCACAGCTAGACTGAGCCGCTGCGCTGCGCAAAACATGAGCCCGCTCTGGGATCACCAGAAGTATTTAAATAATTTTCCAAGATGTAATATTTACAGCTTTTAAATCAAATAAAATACTTAGGTAATAATTTATTCAATGAAGTTCTGCAAAATAAACTATCAACTACATACATAACATTTCCAGAAATTAAAAATTGGTGATTTAAAAATAATCAATTTAATCGTTCGAGGTAATAAATAGTCGACATTTTTGTAAATGTTGGGGTACAAATCAAAAAGTACATCACAGAAAATTAAAAAAAAACTTGTTTAAATACCTATGCAGATTGAGCACTTTCAAATGACACCCCACTTGCTAATCAAACCACTTTCATTTTTCAACCTCGTATTCTAGACCCCTTTTGAATTATTAATTTCATATTTTTTTTACTAAAAACAGTTGCGGGTAAGCAAATTTTATAACTATACCAAATTTCAAGTTGATAGCATTTGTAGTTGCTGACATAACCTGCTGTGACATACAGACAGACAGACCGACAGACAACGAAGTCTCACCATAAGCGTGCCTTAATTAACATTTTGGTACGGAACCCTAAAAACTGCATGTATTTAGATTTAGACTACTAGGTTTTAAATTATTAATTATTTGATTAAAAATTGTCTAAGAACATGCACCAACCTAGAACTAGTAGTTTTGGAGATAAATGGCAACATTGGTTTGCACAAACAAACAAACAAACATCCACACCCCAAATGCATAATACCGTCTCCGTGCCGTCGTGGGTAATGCATTTATCTAAATAAAAAAAATGTTCTTTAATTATTTTTTTGTGTGATACACATTCTTTGACAGGACCTAATAAAAAAAACGGAAAAGTGCGAGTCGGGCTCGCCCACCGAGGGTTCCGCACGTTGCAGGTGGTAGGGCCTTGTGCAGGGTCCGTCCGGATCGCTACCACCATCTCATCCAGTAACCTATCGCCAAACAGCAGTGTTCGCATTGTTGTGTTCCGATTTGGGGATAAGACAGCCGGTGTAATGACTAGCATTGAGGCATTCCACCTTAGTCCTCAGGGTTGGCAACGCATTTGCAGTCTAGGGCCCGTATTAATAAACTGATCTCAACTCTAATGCTCGTCTCGAGATGCGTCAAAAATGACAGTATTCTATGGTTTGGCGTTTACTTTGACGTATCTTGTGACGGGCCTCACAGTCAAGATGAGTTTATTAATACGGCCCTTAGGCTTGCAGTCTTGTGAATGCGAATGTCTATGGGTCACAGTTTCCACTTACCATCAGGTGGCCTGTGTGCTCGGTTGTCTACTCTATGCCATAAAAAAATGACACTTTTAACTCAATTCAAAATTTGGACCGCCGCCGTTCCTTGCATAAGGAGCCTGTTTCTTTTATATTTAATTCGAAATGTATCGTTTTCAGATATTTTTCCTATACTTGTAGTATAAGACGGTATTACTTGCCAAATTTAATTGTTCTAGGTCAACGGAAAGTACCCTATAGATTTTGATTCTTGAGAGTGTCGAATTATACGTTTTTCGCGGCATAAACGGCCGAATCTTTTTTTACGTTAAGTTAAAAGTTTGTTTTTTTCACAGCTTCAAGGGACTGTAGACTTGGGTGTTGGGTTTTAAGTCAAAATGGATAACTCCACGCGTTCACGAGATAAAGGGTCTTGACAGACAGACGAATGGACACACGGACAACAAAGTATCCTATAAGGGTTCCGTTTTCTTTTGTGGTACGGAACCTTAAAAACCAACCAGTTTATCATTTTTTTCGATAAATCTGATCAGTAGCTAGCATGCACCATGATTGGAAGTAACCGGGACGTCAACATTGAAGTCTTTGATTTTGTCAAAAGGATCAATTTTTATCAATTTTATTAATTTTTGACCTAAAATGAGACGGTGCGCGGATTTGAGTTTGATGTCATTGACCACATCGCCTCAACGCTTAATTAGGTATACAATCGTAATATCTCTCTAAATATTAAAGGTTGACATGCAGTTTTTTTTAAATGGATTATTAACAGCATCATTATGTAAGTTAATAAAATAATAGCCTTTCCTTGCATTATTTTAATGTGTAAGTAAAAACTGTTGAATAGCTTTTTTTGTTTACAACAAACCCGAGTTTTCGGTAACAATTTCATCTATTTTATTTTATTATATATTTTTTAAAATACCTTTCTTAGTTTTCTTTAGATTGACATCCTAATTATTGAAATCGTTGCAGCCGTATACTTAGTAGATTTTTTGAAAAAAATAAAACTGGAAATGGCTCCTGTGTTCCTAAGGGGTGAAAATGTTGCTGCTGCGGGTAAAATCACTTATATTCACCTCTACTAACACTGCAAAGCGGCTTTCTTCTATCACAAATCGCCGTTCAAAATTTCACCCAGATCCGTCCAGCCATTTCAGCGTAAAGGAGTTACACATAAAACAGTTCGGGTCGTAATTACTCTGTAGAAAAGAACATTTCTGTGTTAGATTATGTACTATTTTTTGCTTCATTGATCGCTCTAAAGTGTGACTCAGCGTCTTTAACATCCTGTGCTAGAAATTTGGTGGCATCTTGCAGGTAAGCCGCCTCTAAAGTGGTCAAGATTTTGTACCCTCGGATCTCGGATATTCCATTATTTGTGATAGTTATAGGACTGGTATAGAATTTGGTATCATGTTCATTGTTTTCAACAAATGCAATAAGTTTCGTTGGATGTCCATCCAATGCCCTGAGAATACTTGAAACCGCAAATAAACCGGCGTAAGCGTTGGAGAGCGAAGACCGCCCCTTCCCACCTTTCATGGTTAAAACTTGCTTTTCAGCGCCGCGAACGTTTTCTGTAATCAGAACTGCCGCAAACTTATCAACATTGAACCACGGCGTTACATGAGACAGCAGCGGGACTGAAGTCGTCGAAGAATGTCCACATATCACAGGCACGGTGAACAGCTTGTCTTCGGGTAACTTGTAAACCGAGTGCAAACAAGCTTGGGCTCTTATACTGTCACGACCGGTGACACCAATATATTTTTTTCTATTGTAAATATCGCAGGTTCTCAAGATTTGGCTAATGAATGGTACTGTGTAGTTGATTGGCTCTATGAGATTGACTATAAAGGCATTGGGGCAACATTTACGGATTGCGTCTGCAGACTGGAGGATGCAGTCCGTGTTCTCTATGAACAAGTCTCGGTCGCTCTGGTCGACTTTCTTTTCTGCGGAAGCAGCTAGGACCACTATGTCGCAATCTCTGAGCGCCGTTGCCATGTCATTGGAAATCTGAGACTCGACGATGGATGCGCTGGGAATGTGTGACAAGTCCAGGCTTACACCGCGTGTCGACTTCGGCACATCGAATAGCAACAACCGAGTTATCAACGGCTGCTCTTTCAGTAGCAGGGATAAAGTTTGAGCTGTCGGGTTCACTCCTCCAATGACAGCCACTTGGAAATATCTTCTCGATGTTAGGGTGGGCGAAGATAGACATTTTAAGTTGGCGTGGGAGCATAAATCGAAGAAATGTTTGCTTAAAACACGTAGGTTTACAAACCTGTTGTGGCAGAACATGGCTTTTAATTTAACCCAAAAATATTGAATTCATTTTGACATGACAATTTGTTTCAGTGTTTTTTACGAAATGTTTATTTTATTACATCATGTTTTATTTATTTGTAACAAGACTATAGATAGCCTTAGGATAGACTTACTAGCCTTACTAGAGATATACGCTCTTTGTTATTCGTATCCACAGCTGCCGCCATCTAGTTAAGATAGTTGAGATTTAGTTTTAGTTTTTTTTGTATGATTCGGTGAACCTAAGGCACAGACCTAAGGGTGAGCCTAAGCTTTATTTGCACTAATATTATAAAGAGGAAAGATTTGTATTTAAGTGTCTGTTTGTAACGAATAATCTCAAAAACTACTGGACCGATTTCAAAACGGAGTTACGGGCAACAGCTAGTCAATAATAAAAGCAGTTTTTAAAATAGGTAAATAAATTTTAATAATGACCGAAATAACTATCGAACGATAGAAAGTCGCTGAACAACATGCATGCATGTAGGGGTGTAATTGATAGATGTTGTGAGCTGCGGTAAAACCATATTGCCTTCGACACGTTATTGTAGGGGAAATATGTACAAAATGACATATAGTTATGTTTTTGTATCATAACTTTTTATTGGTAGTACACAGCACTGCCATAGTTTACATCAATTATCTTTGGTCCTTACATTATTAAACTAACAAAAAAAATTACCAAAAAATTAACAGATAAAACAACAAAAAATATTTAGCTAAGATCAGTCATAATCGATTTCGTACAAAATGACGAATACATAAAACTTATATAATTATTGGCAAAATTCGCAAATAAAACGCTTAGTTCTTTTTGGAACATCTCGGGGCAAGAAGCGCGAGCCCAATGCGCGCATGGTAAGCACCGCAACCAGTTTTCTCTGGGCTTAGAACGTACCTATATGCAAGCACAGTCCTCTTCATCATAACGAGAAACGTCAGGAAAATTTTCTTCTTCATTACTATCTTCAAATAATTTGTGGTAGGTTTGTTTTCTCTTAGCTTCGAGCTCATTTTTCGTGTTTAGTGCTATCATTATACCTATGCCGTTTTGTCCGTTATGTATGTATGTCGTTTTACGTACAGAGTATTAAAAATAAAATTTAAAAATAAATATAAAGAGGAGTATTTTTCTTTAAAGAAGTTAATTTAGTTTGCAGATAAATGTTTAAGGGATGAGCCAAATGCAATATAATTAGACACAACATCAAAAAAATTGGGTGTCATTCGCGCTCCATAATATCGTGTCTGTCCTAAAGTTCCATAGCACGTTTAGCATACCATGCATTTGCCATAATGACTGTTATGGCACAACGTTATTTTGCCCTAAACATCATTAACTATAATTTTACATTACCTAAGCATCTAAATACCTAATCTTATTTGCACTAATTATGAAATTCATAATGCACAATAGTACATTGTGCATCAAGGGTAGTATGAAGGGAATTACTAACGAGAGTGTTAGAAGCCCGACGCCGAAGGCGGAGGGCTTTTAATGACTCGAGTTAGTAATCCCCTTACTGCCTGTGATACACACAATGGTTTTCATCACATTTGCGAGGAAAAACACTTTAACTCTGCAAAATATAAAGAAATAACTTTTGACGAACGGCAACGTAAATGGAAACGATATTTTTTTTGTGACCTCCACCACAGATAATAACTGCGTTTAGTTTCGACCTGGATTCGAGCCAGATTTAGCCAATTTGATAAAAATTTATAATTACTAAAATTAATGATAAATGTTGATATAAACTTGAAATAGGTATAAAAATAATGAAGTTTAATGAAGCGTATAGGTTTTGTGTAATGTAAGTTAGTCTATAGCTAATTTTTAAAGATGAAATTAGAAACCGATTTAATTTTTGGCTGAAAATTAAACCTCCTTAGTCAGAAATGATGTACGAAAGAGTTGCAAATTTTAAAAAGAAAGTCATTACTCCCTAGGGATGACAAACTCCCCATAATTCCCGCGGGAACAATTTCGGCCATAGTCCTTCTGTATACAGGCATGGAATAACACCATTTACGAGCAAGTGTGATGAAAACGTTATTACTTATTATGGATTGCAAATGACACCTAATGAAGTAGGCAAAGCAGAAAAGGGGGTATTAGAAAACCCCGTAAAATGGCCCTAAAATTACACAGATAGGTTCGTTAGTTACCTTGTATCCCTCAGAGCAGAAAGTAGAAGCCCCGCAAAGCGTAAAGTACTCCTCTCCTTCAAAACCACCCAACCCCCCCCCCCCCCCCCCCCTCAACTCTCTTCCCCCTCAACTCCTCAGGTTTGGTTTGGTTAATGAAATGATTAACAGACCTTTTCATGAACTCTGTTAGGGCTGTTCAATATTATCCTTTTCGTATATTAGTACATGTATACAATATTAGTATACAGGGTGTAAGTGTACCTACATAAAAGGGATGAAATTTTAGGTTAATTTATCGGTAAAACAATTTTTGGAATTATTGTTTAGCCTCGTGGTTTTATTTTTACATATTTTTAAACTTTTTAATAATGTTTGGGTAGTACACTTGCGACGGTGTAACTTTTGATCTAATTGCCCAAAATAGATAAAACAAAATGACACAGATTGGTATTGACATTAGTTAGGGTTATAATAATTAATAAATATTAGACCAATAAACAATAATACTGAGTAATTGCTTTTTTTGTGAAAAATATCATTTTGTTTTCATAAAAACACAATTTTCTCAAAATTTTGCAGATATTTAACATTTTTTTTCCACCTTTTTTAGATATAAAATTAAACGAGAAATAATAAATAAAAATTTTGAGAAAATCCTGTAAGTATT
The DNA here is from genome assembly GCA_923062465.1 of Acleris sparsana. Lineage (NCBI taxonomy): Eukaryota > Metazoa > Arthropoda > Insecta > Lepidoptera > Tortricidae > Acleris > Acleris sparsana. The sequence continues at coordinate 7,316,218 of OV281289.1, forward strand.
TATAAAAACAAATCAAAACACTTGGTGCTGTTAAACTTTGAATAAATTCAAAGGACGAAGCTCAAATGCAGTTTTTGGCGGCGCGGCGTATCAGGTGACGAATCTCTTGAAGATCGTAGAACGGCCAATGCCGACTGCTACACAACTATTTGTTAGCCGAGTATCTTTGCTGAAATCAAAAAGATCTCTCCGTCGCACCATCCTTCACCACTTTATGACATGACATTGTGTCATGTAAATTTGAAATTATAGTTTATTGGCCTACGTCTAATGTGTCTGAGTACAGCGGTTGGAACGCGGATAAAGAGGACGTTCCTCTTTGCAGACCTAAGTAATCACTGGCTGCATCTTTAAGATATTTACACTAAATACTTACCGCTATGTTCCTACGGTCGTTTCACACGGACCTATTTAAAAATTTACACTGTTTGTACCCATATGCAGTGATGTCTATCCTTATAGAATAAAGGATGGAATGACAGCGTGTTTAGACATTTTGAGCACCTTGTGAGCCCTGCCCAATATGTTTGAGGGCGACGACTGCATAAGTCAGTTCGTCAAAAGTTCAAAATGAGTACTGACTCTGCTCATAAGATAAGATAAGATAATATAAGATAATATTTACTACCAGAATTTTTAACATGTCGAGTTGCTTAGATTAACATTAGACATCGGATTATATGCACTATCAAAATGCCAAAATATGCATGCAAATATGCATTAAAAAGGGTTAAATATGCACAAAATATGCACAATAAAAAACGATTTATAATTAGAATTTACATTTATTTATATTATAATTTATAATATAACTTATAAAAATACATATTATAATTTATAATTTATAACTTATTTAGTATATAATTTTTGTGACGGTAAACAATAATATTTTTTTCCAGGTTTTCTACGGCTAACTTGTGACGTTTGTCACTTAATATCAATCTATAGGCTGAAAATTCCCTTTCGACGTCAACTGACATTACCGGACAGAACTTTGAATTTGGCACCATTCCTGCAGAGACCTGTTCAGGTCGGTGCCGATGATAAATGCGTCAATTTTCTTTATTCCATCAAGACCGGGGTTGTTATACAGAACTGCATTTAACTTGCCACGAACCTTTTGCGATATTGAACGTCGGCGGCATTATACAACACGCCTAACACGTATAAATACTGAAATAAGCACTGTTAATGAAAAAGTACCAAAATATACAAAAACGCTATAAAATAGAATTATATGCATTTGCATATTTGCATATAATTCTATATCAAAAAGATCTCTTCGTCGCACCATCCTTCACAACTTTATGACATGTGTCATGTAAATTTGAAATTATAGTTTATTGGCCTACGTCTAATGTGTCTGATTACGGCGGTTGGATACGACGCGGATAAAGAGGACGTTCCTCTTTGCAGACTTAAATAATCACTGGCTGCATCTTTAAGATATTTACACTAAATACTTACCGCTATGTTCCTACGTTCGTTTCACACGGACCTGACTGTTTAAAAAATGACAGCGTGTTTAGACATTTTGAGCACCGTGTGAGCCCTGCCCAATATGTTTGAGGGCGACGACTGCATAAGTCAGTTCGTCAAAAGTTCAGAATAAGTACTGACTCTGCTTATAAAATGCATATAATCCGATGTCTAATTATCATCATGAATTTTAACTAATATCTAAAGAATGATGAAATTACGCATTTTTTTCATATATTATCTTTATATTAAACTTCAGTCTTAACTATTTATGAATATTAATTTTCAATTTTACAGTATTTTTGATACTCATTTCGACCTAAAGTGGCCAAAAAGGGTATAGTGGCCACAAAAGGTACTTCTACCCCACGAAACACAGCACACAAACATGATTCAACTAGTTATGCTGTTTCCAGTATTTTTATTCCCAACGCAACGTCATTTCTCAGGTGTTTGATGGCTTTTTCTAGCAAATCGCATTCATATTGGCTTAAATTAGTGTATCTTTGCATTTTTTTGATGCCATTTTGGTTGATTGTCACAAGGCCCGAAAAATACGAGGTTCCAAACCCATTGTTTTCGACATAAGCACCAACAGTACTATCGGCGCCTTGCAAAGCAGACAAGATTGCTCGCGTGAAGAGTAACACACCGTGGGCGACGGACATTGTCGCCGACCAACCTTGTTTTACCTCGGTCACAATGTTCCCAAAGTTCTGTAATTTAGTCGTAAACTTCACTATATCTTCCTTGGCCATTTGAATGGCAGGGTAGCTATGCGAAAGGAGAGGTACAATTGTTTGCTCCGAATGTCCCCCTAGGACAGGCACAAGGCAATTTTGGGGCAAAAGCTGATGAATATCTGCAAACAACGCTTGAGCTCTAAGCCAGTCCACGGTAGTGATGCCGAACAGTTTGTTCGGGTCATACTCGCCGATATTTCTAATAATTTCAGCAGCCATCGGCACGAGAACGTTTATGGGATCCATGACGATACCTACGAAAGGCATCCGCGGCAGTTTCCCGACTTTAGCTGCGACTTCTTGAACGAATGAGGAGTTAGTTTCGAGGAGCCCTTTGTAGGTTACACCTGGCCTTATGATCGCTCCTCCGGTGAATAGGACTATATCGGAGTTTTTCAGTGCGTGGTCCAAGGTGTCCTGTCCATAGTGGTCTCGGATCGAGGTGATCTTGGGGATATGTGACAGATCCTGCACAACTCCGCGTGTGCCTGCGCCCTTGTCATACACTATTAGGTGAGTGATCAAGGGCTCGGCTTGCAACATCAAACTGACTAACCGTCCAATCTCACTTGCTCCCCCCATCACAGATACTTGGTATGCTCTATGAAAAACATTGATAGAACTCTGGATGTTTTTTTGGTTTACAAGTCTCGTTAAAAACATTGTAAAGGAGTTTAAAGTGTACTTATATATAAACGAATTATTTGATATCACTATAAAATTTTGAAACTACATTTGATGAAACAACAATGTGACTCGCGCACAGACCAACGTAGGTTATTGACATATTGCGGATCTCATTCTATATTTTGCTGTTTTTTTTAGGCATTGGAAATTGAAAATAATACATCCTAATTTTTCACACATAGCGATCGGTTGGTAATTTTTCCAACAAATTTAGGCAAAGGAACTCCTAAATAATACAGATACATTAAGAGGATTGTGAAGCGCCGCTAAAATCGAGTAGCTGTCAAAAATGTCTACAAAATTAGCTCCAGACGAAAACGTTTCTCACCCCAAGTCCGATTTTCCCGATTTTTGCATATGCTGTAGTTATCATAAATATTTCTGATTTTTGTTTTTTAAATTTGTTTTCTTCTTAGAAATATTTTCTTGGAAAGGAAAACGTACGGACATAGTTTTTCATGATATCTACAACATATTCAAAAATCGTAAAAATCGGACGAGGTTTAAGGGGAGAGAAACGATTTCGCATTTTGTATGCAGATTTTTAGCTTCACAGTCCTCTTAATTATGTTTTCTAATAAAAAGAAAAATTAAACATTTTGAAAAAAACCCACATTTTGAAAAAAACCCACGACGGTAAAATGTAATCGAAAAAGGATAAAACAATTAATAAACCCGACTTAAAGAATTTATGTATCGAGAGATAATAAAGGTAAAAAGCTTTTATAAGTAGGTATAGAGTTGATCTCTCGCGGAGTCTGTCATATAAACTATTGAGTGCCTGTTTTCATAGCACTTCCCTACGAACCTATTTGGTTCTCGAAGATTCGGCACGTCACGGCACGGCACGGGTGATGTGGCAATAACATATTCAATGCTGATCGGCAATACTGTCTATATAAATATTTATCGACATATTCCACGCTGTAAAACCATATTGCTCTTGACATGTCGTATTGTTTTTTAACTCTGCTCCTTTACCGTCAAGTAAGTATGTACATGTCAAAAGTAATACGGTTTATCCGAGTAGAATAGAGCCCTGTTAGAATACTATGTTCTTAAAGCCGCCTATACGTGATTCGTGTAATAGACGCCAACACGAATATTCGCCGAATCCCGCAGTATGGGCCCCCGGCCTGACAAAATAAAACCAATCCAAATATGTTGACATGTACACTTTTTAACAAAATCACAATTAATATGCATATAGTCTAAAAAAAAAAGTGGAGTTTGTAGTGAAGACTCTAGGACCTGTCTTGACCTGGTTAGCTGCAATTCCTGTTAGTCTGTTTTAGACGCCTCCGGGATCCCACACCTGGTGTTTACTTCTAAATGATAGATCTAGCTATCCAGAGAGATAATGGTGCCAGAGCCATGAATACCATGTGGTGGACCTAATGATGACGATGCATATTTTATAATTTTGTATTAGGCCAGTTCTAGACGGTCCTTAATATTAAAAGAATGAAAGACACGTTTAACTTCACAGAAGACCCACATAAAAAAAAGGATCAATACAACAGAATGTGTGTCATTGCGGCAGGGAAACAAAATATATAGGTACTTACTCTTTCTACAGAATGGCAAAAAAGTTCAAGTTTTGGTCGAATGAGGCCACTGTTCGGAATGAAGTCGGCAACGTGATCCAATTTTTAACCAAAAAACTGGTGCTGAACTTTCTGGTTGCTGAAAAATAATATTGCATTCCTCCCGACACCATGTCGGTCAAAATCTTTTTTCCCATGCTAATAATAAAATAATAATAATTACCATGCCAAGAAGCTATTCGGTGCAGAGTAGTCGTTTTGTTAAAACTGGGGGCCCTGCCAATATGTACTACACTAACTAGCGTTTCTATTCGTTTCGTTTTTAAACAATCGCGTCACTGGTAGACTTTTCGTATCACATCATGTACCAGTGACGCGATTGGTTTAAAACCGAAACGAATAGAAACGCTAGTTAGTGTAGTACATATTGGCAGAGCCCTGTAGGCCTCATCTGCAGGATTCAGCTATATACGTGATGGCGTATCATTTATTGTGTTAAAGAGAGTGACACTATCATGGATACTCGCGAAATCCTGCAGATGTAACCTGACCAGTTTTTAGGCTTATTTGGGTTATTTATAGGGTCTTAAAGTGATAAGGGTAATGGTGACATTATTGCAATTTATGCTGCTGTGAAATAAAAAACCTTTGATTATAAATTATACCTGCTGGACCGGTACTCTAAGAGCCCACGACACTAAACCTAGTTCGATAAGACTACCCGAATGATATATTAGGCTCGTCATTAATGGGGAAACGATATGGTGATGCTGCAATTAAAAAACCAGGCTAAGCAAATTTTTTTTTTTAGTTGTTATTCCGATGTCTAGCATGATAAGACTCCCAAGTTTATTCTTCGAATCAGGGGAAGGGTAACAATATACGACAATGCAGTACTGCAAGCCCCCTGATTGGCCTAATCATTGGCAGCAGCATGATAAGCGACGCCTCTTACTTTACTTAAGTATCTTTTATGATCGATCTCCTCAAAAAAGAAAAGCTCATCTGAAAGATCATCAATTTCTGTGTATGAAAGACCACTGCCGCAATTAAACATCGAAATTGAAACTAAAAAAAAGCTCCTATTTTGACTAGGACCTACCTACCTACCTTAAAAACGGACCTACTATACGGGATCGCCGCTCCAAGGTAAATTTACAGTAAGATGATCCTGTAGACAGATCTGAGAATTATTTAATGAAATTGCATATATTTGGTATTGTACGTACATTTATGTTTTCATTAATAAAAATATGTCACAACGTATTCACAAAAACTTGATTGTTCCCTGTGTGGTCCAGGTGAACTATAATTTTGTCACATTTCATTTTATTTTCCGGTCCCTGGCACAACTGCAGCAAGCTGTTCCACTGGTTGTGCCACTGGGAAGCAAAAGTACCCTGAGGAAAATACATACTTTAACCGAAGCCTGGTTAGTACAAGTCTGACGGAGCCCCACTACACGAACACGGGGGCCCGTGGCCCGGGCTTCCTTTAGATGAGACAAAGGTCACAAAATTATTCGGGTTTCCCTTTTTGATTTCAAACTTCAACGTATTTATTTGATTTATCCGTATCTAATATTTTATCTCTATTTTTTAATGTAGGCATGAAAAAGGATTGTTTTGCTTTACTTGGCCCTTTATTACTTAGAGTCGTTTTGAAATATTCTTCGGACTCATTCACTTCCTTGATTAGATCTTTAACTGCGTCTTGCAAATAGGCTGCCTCTATGCTGCGGACATATTTGTATCCTGCTGTCTCGGATACACCGTCTTTTGTAATATTTACAGGCCCAGCGAAATATTTAGTTCCATACTCGTTATTTGCTACAAATGCAATGTGTTTTTCAGGAAACCCCCTTAAGGCGTTGAGGATAGCCGCAACGGTTTTAAGTCCAGCGAAAGCATTCAAGTGATTCGATTGTCCTGCACCACGTTTCAGTGCTACCACGTGTTGTTCGGAGCTGCGGACGTGTTCCGTGACCATAATGGATCCGCAGGCGTCGATGTTGAACCACGGCACAATATGCGACAGCAGCGGTACTGAGGTAGTAGCAGAATGTCCACAAATCACGGGTACATGAACTGGCTTCTGTCTTTGACCTTGATAAAGCTGATTCAGGCACGCTTGGGCTCTTAGACCATCGGTGCCTGTTACACCAATCACTTTGCCCGCGTTGTAAGCTTCCCCGGCTTTCAACCCTTCGCTGATGAGCGGTACCGTGTAGTTAATTGGGCCGCTGAGGTCGACAATGAAAGCCTTAGGACAGTGCTCACAGATTTCTTCTACTGTGTTAAGGATGCGGGGGGCGTTGGCTTTAAATGAATCATAGTCCGTCTGGCCAGTTTTTCTCGAGTCGCTGCAAGCTAGAACGACTATATCTGAGCCTCTGAGGGCCATACCCATGTGCCCTGCCCGTCCTTCTACGAACGCCATGCTTGGTATGTGGGACAAGTCTATGCCCAACCCGAACGCTGACTTACTTATATCGTAAAGCACTAATCGAGAGATTAGTGGATGCTCTTTTAGCAGCAACGCCAGGCTCTGTGCCGTAGAGTTTATTCCTCCGACAATGGACACTTGAAATTGTTTCCCGCTAGTTGCTTTACACGTGTATGTCCTTAATTGAGTTAGGTTCCTATGTCCCCTAGATGGGGCCGAGGGCAATATCCTTAATGTTGGACCATGATGAATAATAATCAGAGTGTTTCTGAAGGAACTGGCCAGACGGTGCATGATTATAATTTTATTCAAATTTCCATTCTAAAACAGCTCTAGTTTAAGACATAAATTTTGTTTCAAGGGCTGTTCTATTGATGGGCTATTAATTTTATCTATTTTTGACCCATTTTTTTGAAAATTGATATCAATTCAATGTAATTTTAAACCTAAAGTCAAAGACATTGTCTTCTTAAAATAAAAATGAAAGACGTCTGAAATGACAGAACTTGCATGACAGCCAATCTGTTTTTTTTCTCGGCGCATAATGATCTTTTTTCAAAGAGGTATGATCATACTTTAGATCAAATAGAAAAATAAAGAGTGATGGGCGATTTGTACGGACCCCGTCCCCACCCTCCAGCAGTCACCGTATCCATGTTCATAAGGACTACCCAAAAAAAGACAAAATACCTATTTTAGTAGCAAAATCAATGTGGATTTTTTAATGAAGAAAAACCTTTCAAGATGCAAGGCAAGAATGTGTTCATTTTGAAACAAATTCCATACGATAAATAATAATAGAGACAACGTGCTTCGGGTTTGTACTTGTCTCTCACTCTCTCTTAATAAGAGCGTAGCCGAGCGAGTAAGAGATATAGACATACCCGAGGCACCATCTAAGATTTATCGCTAGCAAGGCTCAGAAAGACATCTCCGTCATTTTGAAAACAAAACGCTGTTCCGTAGAGTAGACACTTCGTTATGATGTTAATAAAAAATATTATTTATTAGGTATTTTATAGATCTATTACACTATAATTTATATATTTATATATATATATATATATATATATATATATATATATAAAATACATATTCTCTATATATATATATATATATTCAGAGACTATTTTATTAATGAATGAATAACACCGGAATTGTTATGGAATAAAATCACTTTCAGTAATCAAAAAGAATGACCGATTATTTTTATTTCAATTTTCACTTTTGATTCCATAACGATGTGAATTTAGGACCCATTTATAAGTCGAAAAAGTTCGTTCACAGGCTACGGACGTCATTGGGGTGTATTAAATCGTTGACATTGGTATACTGTTTTACCAATATGCATGTGTGTGCCTCGGCGTTAACTTTTTTCTGTATTTCTTTTACGGTGACATAATCGGGATTTATATTATAAATTGCTTGAAATTTTGATTTAGGTGTAGATCTCAAGACTCCCAGGTATATGTTGTCAAACATTATGTATGTCCAACTTTACAATACAATACAATTTTAGTAAGTAATAATTATTAATAGTAAGGAGTAATTTATCGATAAATGGGTTATACAGGTTATACTACATGTACTGTATTTTGTGTAAATGTGTTGATAAATAAATAATATAAAATATGATATTGTAACATCTTAAGGAAGTCTCTGCTGTACGGAACAGGGTTATGTTTTCTAAATGACGGGCGTTTTTCCGAGCCTCGATCGCCAGACACAGGAATCCAGGGGCAACATTTTACGATAGGTAGTTCCTATGTTGATAAAATTAATTATCGATTTTTATTCTATACCTTACTAGTAATCACTTCAAGTTTTGTTAATTAAAATATTTTTAGGAGGTTAAATGACTTTTCAATTTCTGTGGAGGTAATGAAATGGGGGAGGTGGAGGGGCATAACATTTTTACATATGCAGTGTGAACTTCGCACTCGTTTTCAGAACAATACTTATAAAAAATACATACAATGCTAGGGGTGATCACTGGTATATGGAAAAAGCATCGATAATTGATGAGTTTATCGATATAAGAACTCCCTACCTGTCATAAAATGTTGCCCCCTGGATTTCTATGTCTGTTTATCGCACTGTAAGAGCTTATGAGAGCGAGTGAGAGAGAAAAACCAACCCGAAGCTTGTTTTAAAAGTGTGACACAAACTTTATTACATCATTCATTATAACCAATATTCAAACAAGCTTATCTTTCCGAAGTAAAACTAACAATTCCGCGGTGTGTGAACCGACTTAACACAGCAACGCTCGTAGTTAACTGCAGCCAATGAGGTCGGTAACGACAGGGTTAACTCCAAGATAATCGCTGGGTTACGGGTACGGTCGGCCTAGCGATTAGTTTAATGTTGGCTTGACGGCCGTCTGGGCGGTAACTTGCTGAGGGTTGCCAAATAAACCGCTAGTACCAGGGAGACCGAGCGTCGCTAAAGATCACAACGATTTTTCCCGAAGGTAATTTGTCAGATCGATTTTCAAGTTAGAGTCGTTTTGGAGAACGCTGTTACAAGAATGGATAACTGATATTATCTCAAGATACGTCAAAGTGACCTCCATCTCTTAGGAAACAGCTTCAAAACTATAATGTTCGGGATGTATTTATAAACGTAAAAAATAGCATCGGCATAAAATAAAATGATTAAATACATAAAGCACTAAGTACTTGGCAGTTTCTAAATCCGGTAACTGAATGTGAGCAATATGTTAAACAAAGAAAGTCAGGTATTCACGACTTCCAAAGAAAAGTTGTCGAAAAGTTAAGGTGATTGGAGGCTGGCAACACATTTGGGCAGTGAAGTTGCAGGCGGCAAGAGTCCCGCGGGGGTGATCTGCTTCTCTCCGAGAACAGAAAAAACCGGAGTGGACCGCTCTTTTTTGTTTTATAAAATTTGATGAGTACATAAATGTTTTGCAATAATACAACCGGCAAAAAAGGTAATTTGAAACGGAAATTTTGAAAACAAAAATCTTGACATTACACAAATTACAATATCTCGTGTGTAAAATAAAGTCTACCATATTTTCATCATAGATTACATCTTGAGGAAGGTTTACAACTAGTATTGATATTTCACTCCTACGAAGAGACCACATATTTAGACAATTTTTAATTTAGGAAATTACTTGCGTATAAAGGCCACCACTAAAAGCTACCACGTGCGTAATTTCAAAGTTACGCTCAGATAAAGGTACATATAATGTATTTAGGCAATATTCATATTGATGAATCTATTCCGCTGACCCTTGATGATCTTTTGCGTGTAACTAGGTAGTACATTTTTGCGAAATTATTTCCCTACATAATTCATCAGCGTCTCTTTAAACCAAATCATAGACCTACTTGTTATAAAAGTTAAATCAAATGAAAACATAATCTGTATCAATAAGTCCCCCGCTGCTCCCGTTATCTCAACTCGGTAACCCGCGGCAGAATTGCAAATGGCGATAATTCCAACTACACCGATAAATCAGGCAACGCACGCTAAACTTTTTTCCTCGAGGGTGCAGCCATTGTAAGTGATGGATTGCTACCTTGCGAACATGTGCGAAAGAGTTCCAAAGGTTCTAGACAAGTGGCAGTTTCGATTTCGACAAGCGACTCGATGTTTTTGATACGCGAGCGATATTCGAAACGTAAGCGGCAAGAGAGAAACAGCGGACGTGTTGTGTGTAGCTTTGGCACTTCGGATCGAAACGAGGATTAATTGGTTTTTAATTGGCCCGAACCTTTCTGTATTTTTGAATGTTTAGTATTCTTTTTTGGTGGATGTATTATGGGTAGGATTTTTTTTCGATTCTCCCACGGGAAGTTTACGCGCGCATTTATTGCCAACAAATAGCAGTTGTATTGTATGTAATGTGAACACCTCAGGTGTCTTGCTGGTGGCATGGAATCCTGCTAATAATATTGTTATATATTACTATACTATTATTGTCCTACTAATATTATAAATGCGAAAGTTTCTGTGTTAGTTTGTTACTCCTTCACGCTGCAACGGTGGGACGAATTTTTTTAAAGTTACCGAAGGGATAACGTAATCGAAATCCACGAGGACGAAGTCACGGGCGTAAGGTAGTACAAATTTAAATTGTTTAATAAAGCGTGTTCAAGCAGATATAATAAGTTAGACCAGTTTCTTAGCTCGTCAAGCTCATACAACTTGCTATGATTAGATACATCTACTACCTATTTATACTTTTGTACCAGATCCTAAATCCGTCCTAACAATAAAATACATCGCCGTATTTGGCATCAGTTAATTGCGACAAGCTTCGACCATAATGAGCTGCCTTGCTATTCTCTTATAAACTTCGCCACACATTTCGACGTTTATTACGACCGGCAATTGTAGCTTGACCCGTGCGTTTGTAGGCATTATGCGGCGTTAGGGTCTTGGCAAAAGACGTTGACCGAGACCGACAAGATACGCCCGATTTTTAAACGTCTATTCCCTTAAAACGGCTGTGTTGAACGGTCGATCGAGTGATTGAGAATGCACTCCTTTGAATGTTGTTTTTACACTCTGAGGTCAACTTCAACTCGCCGGTTAATAATTGGTCCATCGAGTTCAAGAGCGAGTCGTTTAAAGTACTTAATAATCTATCTATTGAAACCGAGCGACGCGCCTTAGTTCAGCACGGATCCAATATCAATTTTGTATCCTCAAGAAATAGTCATACGTACCTAATGATAGTGAAACCCATCTAATTACAGAGTTGAACGTAAATTAAGTTACAGAGATTGATGTAGTATGTAGTGTTTTTTTAGATTATTAATGCTACTAGGTATTTATCCATACGCATGGGTCACGTCAAGTTGGTTGATGACATCGTCGACAAAGTGCTAATGAAAAGAATAACACCCCTGTATATTAAAAATAAAAAAACTGGACCACAAAGCACGCTCGTAATTTGAAGTAAAAAGCACATGTTTGCGTAAGTTGTTTGTCTCCGTGTGACTCCCTTCAATTAAATGCTGTAGAGCTGGGCATTCACGGACGCGCTGTTTGTCACGGCGACAGATCGAGTGCATACAACTGGTTGGGCGTAATGTATTGACCACATTCACGGGCGCGCCAGACTGATTAGACAATGGCAGCCAGAGAAGGCATTCACGACGATGCCATTTGGCTTGGCGCGGTGGCGTGCCGTGTTCAAACGTTGAATTTCGACATTCACGATAGTTCAATTCGGAAGGCGCGTCGCGCTGGCTTTCTGTCCATTTGGAAATCCAACGGACCGCGCTTAGTACTTTTAAACGCAACAGTTTTGACATACACGGATCGGTTTCTGCGCGGCACTGCTCTATTCGGCTTGTTGGAGCGGTCGTGAATGCCCAGCTTAAGGGCATCTCGTGTCCTAACACTCCTAACGAGCCTTGTCTTAAATTACTCCGTGTCTATTCGGTTTTTGTGAACGAGATTCGAAACGGTTATGTACGTACAGTTTATAGGTTTATGTAGTCATAAGTAAAGCCCATGTTTAAAATACCTAGTGCGAAACTCAGGCACCTACTTAGGTAGTGATGGTGGTTCTCGCATACTACCTACGTAATAAACCGCTAGGTAAAGTTGATAGAGTTAACGTAAAAAACCCGACTGTTACTAACCAAAATTAAATCTATTAATGAAGTCGGTTAAAAATGAAAAAGAATGTCACAAACCTAAAGAAGGTTACTAAATACCTATCAATAATAACTTGAAGTAAAATATTCTCGAAGGTGACATCACAACTGGCACCTGAGTTCCTCTCTATGCTTATGACATGCCCTCTTTAAGTGCTTAAAATCACTGAAAAGCAGCGACTTGGCTGGGCAAGACGGAGACCGCTGTCCGTCTGGTGGGTCCGTCTGATCGTCTGCCTTTAATGTAATGACTGTAAAAAACATTGTGAAGGATAAAATCCGGCTTAAGTTCGTCGAATAATATATGCATATGTTTCATTTTATTTATTTATCTATTCAGAATATTACATGGTAGAATTGACCACATATCACTTAGGTACGAGTACATTATAGCATCGCAACACGAATACCCCTCTGTGCGTAAGAAAAGCGATAAATTATCCATCGATGACGCCCCCGGGAGCCGCTGGCGATTTATCGTTGTCGCTAATTGCCCTTAATTTATACTCGTTACAATGCGAATGCTATAGATACGATCTCGATATCGATGGCCTATCGATTGTAACGCGAACATGCTCGAGAAGAGCCTTAGCTATCCATATCAAGAGCGTCGGTGATCTAGTTACGCCCGTTCCCAATATTTAAACCGCGGATATGAGCTCTAGGGAGTTTCACATTTGTATGGAAATAAAGTCATACTATTTGCAGACTTCAGTCACTCTACCTAATGTTAAAACATTCAATGCTTTTTAGATTTTTAATGTTTATGTTTCCAAAAACACCAAACAATAACAAACTTTCCTGACAACTTATGTCAAACACTAGTGATATAATAATCCACCATCATCACCACTTTTTCCGCCCGTTGCTTATTACATCAATGCTTAAATGAAAGCTAGCCAAATTTATCTGTAAACTGGAAACAATGTTCACTATGAATTATCAAAATAATTTAAGTGGTTCTTGATAAATTAAAAAGAAAAATTGGGACTGTCCTTAATGCTGGACGCGCAGAATCCAGTCAGTTGAGCGCCTTACTGCCGCGTTATTCATTTCAAAATTTCATTAGCCAGCTTGTCGACAAAGATACACTTTCGCAAACATTATCAGTTTTGTCGGGTAACCTATCATTTTATCGAATTTTATTTCATCGATTGTATTATTTCATCGAATTTCATCTTTCGTTTTCAGGATATTTTCAATATTGTTTTCAGTTACAGTCAGGTTAGGTTAGACTGGTGACTGAAGAATTTTAGGCCGATAATTAGAGCTCCACAAAATCTCCGTTCCTTAACTTAGAAAATAACTCCACCATATATCTCGACAATCACGTCCGATGAGTCTCACATTCCACCTGCAGTGTTGCCAATTATCTCCTAAAACAGAAGCCAACGTTAATTACCTTTTCACGAGTAATTGGGCCTTCGGAGCAAAGAAGCAGCGTAACAGCATTCATCGGAGCTATAATACGATCTAGGCAATAATTAGTGAGGTAAACTGAACTAAGTTTTATGGGGAACCCACTTTCCGACATAGTTCCGCAGTGTTGCCAACTACTAATGCATTAAGCGTTCAACAACGATAGAAAGTTTTAAAAGGTGCCAAATAAGAACTAAGTTCGTAATAATATTGCATCGCCTACAACAACTTTCTGGTTTGCCCAAAGGTCAACTGGTAGAGAATGGCATTAGGCATTAGGTTCACCTTTTGTACTTAAAATTCATTTTGTTGTGCAATAAAGATTAAATGAAAAAATAAATAATATATATTTTGGAATAGAATATACCTTCCATATTGGTTCGTTACAATACAAACAAAACGAAGGCACAAATTAATTTTCAAAAAAGTTACCTTAAAAAAGCATTTGGGTAGGATCAACCCCATTTTTAAATGAAAATAAATTGTTTTTGTACATCTTCAAAATTATGTGTAAATAAAAGAATTGCATGGCCTACGAAAAGGAGCTACAAGTTTTCAATGTTAGGTTGAAAAATACTCCAATTCTAGCAACATAAAGTTTGTAAACCGGCAACACTTTCCAATGCGCTATTTCTGTTTCTTCATTATGAATGCTTCCGGGGCACAACTCAATTTACCGCGGCTCCTGCGGGAAATGTGGAGAAGCGAGTTGATGACATTTTACGTTGTTATGTTCCATTGTTTTATATTAGGGTTTATGTAATTGGAAATCGGGCGTTACGAGTCATAGGGCTGTATTAAGTAAGCTGATCTCGACTTTAATGTTTGAAGATGCGTCAAAACCGACAGTTTTCAATGGCTTGACAGTTACTTTGACGTATCTTGCGACAAGCATCTCGTTCAAGTTGAGGTTATTATCCGGCCCTAAATCATGTACATATTAGAATATAATTGGTGTTGTACAGAAGATTAAATTACGATATATTATGTAAATCTCTAAATGAATTGTGACATTGTTATTACTTAAGACTGATAACTTTTGAACGGATTTTTATCGAACCTGTCTGGCTATTCCAACCATCGACAGCATTAGATATGAAACACAAAAATACGCAATATGAACGCTTATTACCACGTCGTAGTAAGCGTTCATAGATTGTTAAACCTAACATCGCAAATTGCGTATGTAGGTTATGATGTGTCACGTTAAAAATGTCCATACCGACCACCAAAGTTCAACAAACACAACCACAAGATCAGAATAAAACAAGAAGTCGAAATGTTTTATTTTTTGTTGTAATCATAACAGCTTTAGGGTTGATAAGTTCCATTCTAAACTCAAAAAAACTTATTAAAAAAAAGCAACTACACGATAGAGGAATTCCTGATAGATAAAAATATATTCTCTCAATCAAGTACGATATACCCAACTGCATAGATGATTGTCAGAACGGCTTAAAGGATTTAGATGAAATCTCAAAAAAAAAAACAATTCCCGATGATATAACGCTAGAGAACAGAACTCTATGTACACCAAACCGCGGTAAAAAGCCACTAGGTTTTATTAAGAAAGCTAATTTGAAAGTAAATAAACTTTAAACACGATTCTTACACGGTATAAAATAACCAAGGAAAAAACTATTTATTTACAAACACAGCATTCATTATCATAAACCCCACACGAATACTTGGAAATGTACGATTGTACGCTCCATGTTCAGAAATGTATTCGGCAACGACAAACTCGTACTGATGAAATAACAATCGCAACATTGCTCGCTCCGGTTTTAATCATCGATTTAATTGAGCCAATGAACAATTTAATTAAAATTCTGAAGACGCATCTCACGGCGTGGGATGCGGCGCGTCGCGGGCCACGGCTGGGTCGGCCATTTGGGTAAAGTCTGGGGATCAGGTTGGATAGGTTGCGTGCTCGTTTGAAGCATAGAGTGAATCCTACTAATAATATGAATGCGAAAGTTTGTGTTTGTTTGTTACTCATTCACGCTGAAACGGCTTGACGGATTTGCATGCAAATCGAGATAGTTTATACCCTGAATTTAACCCATAGGCTACTTTTCATCGAAGAAAATTTAAAAGGTCCCGAGGAAATAACAATAATCGAAATCTACACGGACACAGTCGCGGGGAGAAACTAGTTTCTTACTCGTATAATTTTACAAATTTGAAGTACCTAATACCTTTTATTTGCGTGTTCTCACTGATGTGTTCCGAGAGTCGGGTAACATAATAAATTGTATTATTGAACAGATACTCTTCAAAGGAGCTTTACTGAATCTACACATTATAATTTAACCAGTCGTTTCTCAAAATGCCATACTCCTGTTACTGCTTGCGACTTGTCTAAAAATATGCGATTATTAAAATGTCGGGAGTACAAATGAGCGGTGGGGCGCGCGCGCTATGCAGGTGTATTTACGGGTTATTGGAGATCGGCGTGGGCTGCCACTTGTTATTGTTTGGGACAATTACAAATATAGACCTTTCGGATAAATCAAGAATGTGGAAATTAAAGTGACATATTAAAAGATTATTACAAATTGGCGATGTATGAAGCTTGATATGGCTGGCTGATTGTTGCAGTATAAAATTATAATGCGTTATTAAATCAGTGCGTTAACAGAAAACAAGATTATTAAAAGTTCATACATTTTTGTAACCATTTTGTAACCATTATGGTATGGATTTTAAACCGTGTAAAAATACGTATCTTTTCCTAATCTTCCGGGTTACTTTCTAGCGTTTGATTTTTCCTTCATCTTATACCAGCGTTTTATTTAGCACTTGCGTTAAATTCGGCCTGTTAAGGGCGCCTGACAGTGCGATCCGGTTGATATTGGCCTGTCTGCTCATCGTATTAAGACGCTCTACATAGAGTCTATCCGATTCTCTTGGTTTTATATATTACTTCACAGATTTTATTACGATTGCCGAGTGCCCCACTGCCTTCTGATTTAAATAGAAAGAAAATGTATAGGGCAATGTCATCAGTGTTGGACCCTTCTAGCTGACAGGCATCAATAATGGACACATAAAGTCCTAATTTAAAGATCATAAGGTCGTAAATTGTTACAAAACATGAATAAGCCTTATGTTATTACTAATTCCATCATATCTAGTGATTTTTATTGATTTTAATAGTGAAGTACATAATAATATAAATGTTAAATATGCTTATCATTGCCAAACAATAACGGACAATTAGGTTTAAATATATTTTTATGATTTACGACCAACTTAATACTTTTTACGCTTGGTCCATAAATTCGGCTTTCGCTAAGCCCCTCGGCTGGTGTGACCGCGATTCTGTGGAAGATAAAGCGCGATATTGCGCGAGATAGCCCGCGATCGGTCGCGTGGCCGGCGCGTGCGGCGGTTCGAGACCGTAATGGATAGATCTCGACTCGGCGTACGGAGACGGTATTTAGACAGTGTAGACACGCTGCCGTGCTACGGCGTAGCTTGCAATTCTAATTTAATCAGTTTTAATTGAAAGTGTACTTTATGCGTGATTTGGCCATTCTTTTGCACCAGTTTATAAGGAAGCCACGGATGAGACTAGAATCACTGTTTTATGTTTTTTTTATTTGACTACAAGATTTTTTGTGAAATGGTGTTTTGATAATAAATGGTGTTTGAGGTTTGTCTCAAAATCATACTAATTGGTTTTTTTTGTTTATTTACTGAGAAAAAATACATTGAATTAGCGTTTGCTACGCCGCTCAAGTTGCAATAGTGTTAGAATGACGTTATTTTTATTGTAACTAAAAGAATAGTACATTGTGCATCAAGGGTAGTATGAAGGGAATTACTAACGAGAGTGTTAGAAGCCCGACGCCGAAGGCGGAGGGCTTTTAATGACTCGAGTTAGTAATCCCCTTACTGCCTGTGATACACACAATGGTTTTCATCACATTTGCGAGGAAAAAAAAACAAAGAGAAAACACTTTAACTCTGCAAAATATAAAGAAATAACTTTTGACGAACGGGAACGTAAATGGAAACGATATTTTTTTTGTGACCTCTAGCACAGATAATAACTGCGTTTAGTTTCGACCTGGATTCGAGCCAGATTTAGCCAATTTGATAAAAATTTATAATTACTAAAATTAATGATAAATGTTGATATAAACTTGAAATAGGTATAAAAATAATTAAGTTTAATGAAGCGTATAGGTTTTGTGTAATGTAAGTTAGTCTATAGCTAGCTAATTTTTAAAGATGAAATTAGAAACCGATTTAATTTTTGGCTGAAAATTAAACCTCCTTAGTCAGAAATGATGTACGAAAGAGTTGCAAATTTTAAAAAGAAAGTCATTACTCCCTAGGGATGACAAACTCGCCATAATTCCCGCGGGAGCAAGCCACAGTCCTTCTGTATACAGGCATGGAATAACACCATTTACGAGCAAGTGTGATGAAAACACTTTAATTTTAGTCTAGAACTAGATGATATGGCGAAATATTATGGCGTTTAAGGTCTTTAGCCACTAGCAGATATTTTTTTATTATCTTAGTAAACAATAAACAATAAAAATCGTATGCGTTTAAAACAAACCCCTATTTAAGCATATTATACAGCGTGGCTCATTCAAATCGGTCAGTATGGGAAAATCTGAAACTATAAGACATACGAAGATTTGTTCTTAGGAACCATGTCACCGATTTTGATAAAAAGAAAAACTGCATTCATACATTTGAAAAAAAAACTGTACCCAGCTGGGGAATCGATCCGACCGTTACAATATTCAACAAGTTCAGGCATTCGTTACAATATTCAACAAGGTCACTTCGAACATCTATTAAAATAAATAAAAATTATGTGAAAACAATGCATTTTCTGGATTTTAGACATCATGTTTCTTAGAAACATTAACTGCTTAAGACCTACACAATCGATATCTGAATAGAAATAGTGTAAGTTTATTTTTTCAAAACAACCGGGTTCGATTCCCTAGCTGGTTACAGTTTTTTTTTCAAATGTATGAATGCAGTTTTTCTTTTTATCAAAATCGGTGACATGGTTCCTAAGAACAAATTTTCGTATGTTAAGACATATAGTTTCAGACTTTCCCATACTGACCGATTTGAATGAGCCATCCTGTATACCAGAACACCAGCTCGCGTATAGAAAAATCCCCCTCGCGTCTAATTTTATTGGTAGTGACCCTGCCATAACATACCTGGATTCCTGCAATGTCGCTATAATGCCAAAGAAAACGGCTAACTGCATAGTAATAGTATAAGCACTTTAAATTGAATGTGGTTACCAATAGGGTATAGAATGCTCCGACCTACTACATTGCAGTTAGCACCTTCTTTGGTAAGTACCCTAATACGGCAGTATGGGCAAATACCATTAGTATTAGTTAGTAAGTACAAGCCTAGAGTGAATTTGAGAGAG
Source organism: Acleris sparsana (assembly GCA_923062465.1). Lineage (NCBI taxonomy): Eukaryota > Metazoa > Arthropoda > Insecta > Lepidoptera > Tortricidae > Acleris > Acleris sparsana. Next base: position 7,335,605 of record OV281289.1, read on the forward strand.
TTTCTCATGATAATTATTCATTTATATATATGAGTACTAATGATGAGATTTTGATAACGCCTGCCTAGCACATTAGTTTATCACGAGAATAGTCAATCATGTGCTTTAAGTGCATTAGCTAATTAGTGTGCAAACCAGTGTATGCTAGGGCATGGTGAATTGGAATTTCGGAGATGATTGACAATTAGGTTATGTGGGTAGTGCCGGAGTTTGCTGCGTGTAGAAGATATTTTTATTCAAATACTCACTTCTTTGACCTACCTCAACAAAGGAACATGCCATTTGGAATTTTAATATAAATTAATTTGCTCTCTGATATCTGATGGTAAAGGTTAGATGTTACTTTGCTTTTTTAGGGTTCCCTAGTCAAACTCTGAACCATTATAGTTTCGCCATGTCCGTCCGTCCGTCCGGCCGCAGTCTAGCTCAGAGACCCTTAGTACTAGAAAGCTGTAATTTGGGCTGAATATAGATATAAGTCACGCCAAAAAAGGGGTTAAGTCAAAACTGGTTTTTTTTTTGTGTACCTCCCCTACACGTCATGTGGGGATGTATTTTTTTTCCCTAGGAACCCTACACTGAGAATGGTCCGACATGCTCTTGCCCGGTTTTTTGGTCGTATTAAAGAAAAAGGATAGAGTTTTTTTTTTTTTTCATTGATATTTTGTATGCTATGACGAATGAACCAGTATATTTTAGTCTCTACGAAGACGAAAGAAAGAAGACTGGAGGAGAGGTATATATTTCTTGTATTAAGTAGGCATTCGTCCCAAGAAAATATATTTATGGAGTTTTAAGCATTTTCAAACTTAAAACTATGCAAGTGTAGGCTTTGAATTAGGAAATCCAATAGGAATTGATTCCAACACGACTAGATTAAGAACTTGTTTACTACGATACAAAATGATTATGGCAAATAATAGCTACCCACTTCCCGACACCAAGAACCCATTAGAACCATTCCACTGGTCCCTTTATTCGAGAACTAAGCTCCATTATGATTTCCGATCCCCACACAGGGTGTTAATACGGAATCGGGATTACACTCCATTAAGTTTGGTTTGCTTATTTGGCGGTTAGAATAAATAAAGATTACTGTAACCGACGTTTAAGTGCCGTGAGAGTGACACGCCGATAAATTTAGAGGGTGATGCGCAATAGTTAGCCGATATTGTCGCTAATTTTGGTAAGGAGTGCTCATATTTTAATATTTTATATTTCATTCATGGTGTATACACCGTGTTTTTTTTGATTTACGATAACTTCGGCATATTACTAGGTATATCCATAGAAACTAATTGGTAGATTACATTTTTAAATATTGCAAAAAAATTTTTTTTTCAGTTTAGTACAAAATAATGAAATCTTTTATCTTTGGTCATTCTAAAAGAGCCTTTAGAGTTAACTAATAATCAGTGTCAAATACGTCTATGTTGGCGTGACATACACACACAAGTAAAGATAACACTTGACAGGTACAAGATTGTCACTTTAGATTGACGCGTATACAAACCTAACAATTGGAAACTCTTTACTCATAAGTATTAAAAGAAAATTGTTGTTATCAATTAAGAGCCTTTTACACTAGTTTAACGAGATTAACTGATTAAATTTAAAAATTAAATATCTTTAAAACCGTTAGACTTATCATTTGTCTGTCTTCGGGAAATTAACTTTGTTTGACCTAAAGAACGTTCCCTTAAAGTTATCGTAAATAAAAAAAACACGGTGTATATGTAAATAATTACAAAAGCGAACCCTTTCAAGGATTTCTTCCAGATAAATTTATTGAAAAATATATGCTTAATTAATAATAATGATCTCGTAGGTTTGAAATGTATTCTACACAGGTTATATACCAATCCGAATGGTTCTTATTTATGGTGAAAGAGAGCCTGTTAGTTATCGCCGATACGTTTGCATGGTTAAAATTGTATAAAAAAAATTAAATAAAAAAAGTAGAAGTTATATTTCTAATTAAAAACATATTTACAATATAATAGAATAGAATAATTTATTCGGCTATTAAATAAACTTAAAGTAATTAAAATAAAACAGCCGAGTCCGTGTGCCAGCTCAGCGTGGTGCTGTGGCACGGAGCCGCAGCGCTGATTATCAGCTGGACCCGTACGAGATAAGTACATGCCAAAAATAACGAAGGAAATATAACACTTAAAAACACTGCATAAAAAGTTAATATACAAATAATTAAAATAATACAATACAAATCAACAATTATAAAGTTTGAAATAATACATCACAACAAAGTGAGTTCTACTATAATATTAGTTGAAACTGAAAACGAAATATTCAGCTAACACAAATACAAAGAAAAATTCCAATAAGCAAACATGAACAACAAACAAACCATATTATTACGAAAAGTGATCTGAGCAACTGTCTATTTGTAGTGTCAAAGCTAGCTCTTTCAATTTGTTCTTGAAACTACTTAGGTATGTTGGTTCAAATCAGTTATTCCAATAAGGGTTGTATGACTAGTGAAACAGTCAAAATGTTCATTTGAAAACAGTTTAAACTGTACACAATGCTGTTTTGTACAACAAACAACAACTACAAAAAATCCGGAATACATTCAAAACATTTCAAACAATAATTCTGTAGAATTAATTAAATCCTCAGACGACGTAGTTTACAAAGACCGCTAGTAATTCTTATTAACCAAATCTTAATTATCTCGCAAACAAAATATTAAGCCCCGATCCCCGTAAAACATTAATCTAAGATCGCACTTATCATTTAATTAGATCGTGTCGAGCGCCCTTGTGACTTCAATTTTATTTTATAACGTCATACACACGTTCCTCCCTTGCTAACTATCCTACCCTCGTTAAACACAACAACGCATCTACTGTATAAATACATCTAACATGCGACCTTCATAGTCAATGTAGAGAGTTTCAAATTCTATAGCTTTTAAATTGTAGATACATCCTTTACATTTAGCAAGATACAATTACACAAAGATAATTTGACCATTGTTAAAACTCAAAAATGCCATATGCTTATATTTATAAGGTACAGAATGGCATGATTTGGCATTTTGTAGTGGCAAACACGTTCTATTGTTTGGCGCGCGTCCCCACTGTTACGGTGGTCGTGCTCTATTCGCTACTGGCCAGTTGATGTGTGCAAATTAGTAGGGCTGCCACTTTATTGAAGCTGCGTCAAAAATCGCAGAAACTTAATTGCAAGCGTTCTTTTAGACATGACAACATATTGGTGTGCGCGAAAGGCTCAAAAATGTGACGCAGTGGACGCGTTACTACGTAAATGTTGCGCCAGCGTATTTTTAACTTTGGTTTCGTCAACCTTGGAGATGGTGGCAGCGTTCTGAAAGAAGCCTGCACAAGGTCCTATTAACACTAACTAAAGTATTAACTCATCAAATAACAGGGCCTTAAGTCTAAGTTGCTGGTCACGCGGAAAACCATATCGAACGCGTTTGCGTTCATGTTATTTACACGAGAACCGCAAACGCGTTCGAGACGAATATATTGCTTTAACAACTTACTCTAAATCAAATCAAATCAAATCAAATCATTTATTTCAGACCAGGTCCATATATTGTTAGTTACATCTAGAAACTTAAAAGCTATGTTAGTATTTACAAAATTGGTTTATTAGGTACTTTAATAGGTATTTTGACGTACGTCAAGTAACAATAACAAACTTATTACTTGACGTACGTCAAAGTAGTCCTGACCAATCCAATCCAATGCCACAAAATCGGGCAACTGAACCTGCCAGCAATCACCTTCACAATGCCATTCTGACTACACCTGACGCGACCCATCAAAGATGTAATTTTATTACGCATTACTGCGTGGAAACCGTTCGTGTGCGTCTCGGCAAACATTTCCGATGCACTGCACCATTTTGGGAGTCTTAACAGCATCCTAAAGGCGTTGTTGTATTGTATGCGTAGGGCGTTGTAAGCTCGTTTGGTATACCGGACCCATAGCCCGCCAGAGTAAAAAGACTGGCAATATGCTTAAAGGCTCACGGTTAATGACATTTGTACTTTTTTACTTAAAGTTATTTCTATGACTTACTAATGAAAATATTACATAGATTTCTCAGTTGAATAATATTTTAAACGAGCCGGCTTTTAACTTTGTAAGCTTAAAAATATCTACTTGAAAAATTAATAAATAAATTTAGCCGAGTAGCAACCCTATTATTCCAAACTGCATTAATGTCTTGCGCATCCGCACAAAGCCAAACTTAATCACGTCCCTCATATTAAACTCCAAACTCCAAACGTTTTTTACAACTCATTACACACACACATTCCCACGTTCAGACGTTTTTTAACGATGTCGGCAATCCCAACTGGCGTATGTATTACAAATTTTAAAGGCACATAAGACCTTTTGATTTTCATAGATTTACAATTAATAATGTGTTCACGCTGCATAATTTCTTAGGTAGAATCAAATTGTATGAACGCTTTTGTGAGGTTACAATGAGACGTAACGCGTATTTAATTTATCTTTTGCTTATTAATTTTGGGGACGGTCATGCTTCGAATTTAAAACGCTTTTTTAGTTTTATATATCCTTTGTGAAAAGCCCGTTACATTATTGGGATGTTCTTTAAAATTATAGGAACATTTGAACTATTGCAATGTGATCACCCTGTATCAATTATTGAACGATGTTAACGTTGTTGAACAAAAATACCAAGTGTCGACGTTTTAAAACTTACATTATTAATGCGATCTTATAATTATTTATAGGTACTTACCTAAAGGTAGGTGAACATACTTTGTAGTTTTCTCATATAAAACATAAATAAAAAAATATTCCATCCGAATTTAAAACCTGTTAAACAAAAATTTAAAACAAACACCAAAAGAATCAACATATAAATAACACCGAAAGCGAACCAACTGACGCCAAAGTGTTAAAAAATTACCTTCCCCGAAAAACTGGAGTTTAAACTGTATTTAAATTTGCATCGGCGATGCAGATGAGTGACGTCACGTGTTCCCCCCCGCAGCCTAATTGACACCCCTGCGCTTTAGTCCGTTTAAAATATTCGTTTTGCCTGTTTTTGGGAAAAATTGAAATCGGTTCCTAAAAATCGGTCTGAAATTCCACGAGTGGAAGTAATGAAATTCGAGGATAGATGAGACATGTTAGTGGTCGTAGGACCTCCAGAGTGCTACCAGCATCTCATTTTTAACCAACCGCCAAGCAGCAGTGTACGCATTATTGTGTACTGGTGTGGGGATAGGGCAACCGGTAAAATTTGTGCATGGAGGCATTTCAGCTTAGTCCGCAGGGCTGGCAATAGTGGCAATCGTATTGCAGTCTTGAAATTTGTCTTGAAAATTCAAATGTCCATTAGTCTCAAATGCCACTTCCCCGAAGGTGGTCTGTGTGCTCGTGTCTTCACCTTGTCATAAAAAATAATATTAAAATTTAAAACTTCCAATTTTAAATTTAAAAACTTTTGTTCACTCTGTTCCTTTCCCAAAGAAAACAGTATAGGTATATTTCCAGCCAGTAAGCAGTCCATTTAATCAAGTAAACGCGTATTTGTCAAGCCGGCCGGTCGGAGCGATCTTGGAATCAATTTTCATTTATTCGCGGCTTATTCGCGACCGTGCGTGCTCGCCGCTGCAATATACTGAGCCTGACGTGCAGAGTAGCGAGGTAAACAGAGAGGTACTCTCTGAGGATACACGCAAAATTGCCTGGATGTTGTGAGCGATCTTGGCAACTATGTAAGTCCAGCAGTGGGCAATGATTATTGTTATTATTTTGGCCCAAAAAAAGATTCAGATTAGTTTTACATAGGTAACCCGACCTTCTATTTCCCGCCAAGTTAACAGATACTGATTTATGAGAATTAAAGAGGTTATCATTATAAATAAGTTCTGTTTAATTTCGTATGATTTGAGTAATACACAAAGCAAAATGAGATAACGGTAAATAACCGAAGGACTTAAGCACGGAAGGACCTACGTCGTTTTTGTGTGAAATATTAGAAACCCAGTCCTGGTTGTGCTTGCATATTTTAGATGCCTCATCATACAAGACATATCTCTTTAAAGTGGACAGAGCTGTAACTTTACCAACCTCAGTACTGAAGTTTATCCTGTGACAGTTTATATCTGTTGTCGATTTTTAACGTTACTTTATTGTTGGAACATTCGCACATAAATAGACTTTATCCCAAATTAATCTCGAGGCTTGGGTAACGATAAAATACCTACACATAAGTTTTTTTTTATCTCTTTATTTATCTGTTGTCTAAAAAGCTATAAGTACCTTTATTTTTCCTGAAATATATAAAATAATTTCTATTTAACAAATTTTTGAGTTTTTCATCTAAAGTTGTTTCTTATGAAGTAAAAGGGAGAGACAGGGCGTTTTTCTTCGCGATTCGCGTTTAATAACCAATCATTTAAAACAAAACAGTAAAATATTGTTAACCTAGACCTTTCAAATGATATGTCCCGTTATAGGTAAAAACATTTTTCATTACTCGCTTTCTTTTGCTGCAAAAAGTTTCAAATTGCAAATGACGAGGCTTTGTTTGGACTGCTAAATGCTACAAATATTACGAATTTCAGCCCGGTAACTTTAGTCGGTTCAGAGTCAAAAGCATTTTCACAGACAGACGTATAGATAGACGGAGTAAAAAGTTAAATGGTCCGTTTTTATGCATTAAAGAATCCTAAAATAAGAATAGAATATAAAAAAGTCAATGTATAAAACAAAAAAATAATTTTAAAGAAATGCAATTTAGGACTAAGATAAACGTTTTTTTATTTTTATATTTGAATTTGTTAAATTTAGTTAAGTTTTTCCTTCCATGTGGGAATAATTTAATTAACACTTTACTTTAATTTAAGACTTCCTACATTAAAAAGAACTGACTATTGACAGATGTCGCGGTAATAAATAAGCGAATTCCAATTAGTTACAAGAATTTTTTTTAAGTGTCTTTATACTATGTACATATTTTACGAAATCGACCCTTTTTCAAATCGTGTATCTATAAAATAACTTGCTTTTGTAAACTTCTTTAAATAAAGGTAAAAACCATATTCAGTTTATAAATTAAAATTAAATTCACACCTTTTGTACTCGTTTTAATGTAATTTTAAGTAACATTACCTTAAAACGAGTATTAAAACACACTTGTGTTCCTCTCTGATGATAAACTAGTCTACGTCAACGTATGGCCACTAGGCGGCCAAATAATCTTAGTTTGGGCCACAAAATCTTTACAAATGCGGGGCGTTATCGTCAGCTGACCGCCTCAGCCTGAAAAATAACGGATTTAGTTAATTTTATGGCCCCAAAGCGTGCCGAATGGCGATTGGGAGGGCCCAGTCATGTGCATTTGTTATTCTTTTAGAATCATTTTGTTCTGGTGAGGGTAAACTTAAGTCATCATAACTTAATACTTTGGAGTGTGGTACCGGGATTACAGGTGCGTTTTTATTTAGGCGAACTGGCTTGATGGACCAATACATGTCTAAGCCTTGTTTAGACTTATTTGTCTCAAGTAGTAAACAACTCAAAATGCAACATTTTTGTATGAAATTGCTATTTTAAATAAAATACATTGGCGAAGTGATGTCTAAAATGTTTTCTCAGTTTACTTTATTTACGATAAAAGTGCCAATGTTTTAGCCAAAAAGTTTTATTTTGAGGTTAGGAAGTTGTTTACCATATAGGATATGTAAGTCTGAACAGGGTTTATAACCACTGGGAACGTAAGATTATAAAGTTGAATTATTTCAATAAGAGTATAACAAACAGGTACAATTTATTAGGAACAGCACTACTCCTACTGTGGCAACAATGTTGCCGCAACATTCTGTGCATTTAGAGCTGTCAAACGCATAAATGAAAAATGTTGCGTAGACGTCAAATACCCACAAGGCCCAATGAAAGTTGTGGTTTTACGGTATCAATTACAAGCCTATCTTCTGCAGTTTTTGTTTATAATAGTGTGGCCCTATTCCAGGGCGCTGTTTATCAACTAATTTGAGGATTAGTATAATGTTCTGTTTACATTTCCCATGGCCCTGCTAGGGCCGGATCTCATTATTATAATCCCCATAGATAATTTCACGATTTGTCACGTTGACAGATTCGGTTTGCACGATTTTTAAAAGGTTGGCGTATTGTTAAGATATCAGATATATTTTTTGTTCTGGAATTTTGACATCACGAAATAGTACTGTTACAAATGAAACGGTGTGTTTTGAACTTTGGTTGCTGAGCTAACCTAACCCTTTTTGTTTTGATATTAGAACGAACAACCATTTACAATTTCATTTATTTATTTGTTTGACAGTAATAATAGGTATTTTTTGTGTGTCCACATTTGTTATAGGAAAATTAAGTGAATTTTGATATGATATTGTAACAAGGTGGTTACAACCTGCTTTTTTAATGTCGTACCTGGCCACTCTTACGTTTCTTTTATTAATCTAAAACTTTCTAAATTCAAAAATATTATAATCAAAGATAAAATAAAGATCGATCAACGTACTTACTTACTCACTCTTTTAGCCACCTTCAGAAATAACACACAGGGATCTCGTGTTTCATGTCAATTTACAAGGAAAGGTACCCAACTGTCCGGCTCCGAATTTGTTGATTTCGATATACACCGTGTTTTTTTTGATTTACGATAACTTTAAGGGAACGTTCTTTAGGTCAAACAAAGTTAATTTCCCGAAGACAGAGAAATGATAAGTCTAACGGTTTTAAAGATATTTAATTTTTAAATTTAATCAGTTAATCACGTTAACCTAGTGTAAAAGGCTCTTAATTGATAACAACAATTTTCTCTTAATACGTATGAGTAAAGAGTTTCCAATTGTTAGGTTTGTATACGCGTCAATCTAAAGTGACTTGTACCTGTCAAGTGTTATCTTTACTTGTGTGTGTATGTCACGCCAACATAGACGTATTTGACACTGATTATTAGCTAGGTAACTCTAAAGGCCCTTTTAGAATGACCAAAGATAAAAGATTTCATTATTTTGTTCTAAACTGAAAAAAAATTTTTTTTTGCAATATTTAAAAATCTAATCTACCAATTAGTTTCTATAGATATACCTAGTAATATGCCGAAGTTATCGTAAATCAAAAAAAACACGGTGTATGTTAGAGAGTAGTTTAAAATAACAGACACTAATTTTTTTTAGCGGCCCGTTCTCAACCTGTTGGTAGAAATTGACCTCCAAAGTACTGAAAAGTGACTAAAGCGTCTGTAACTTATATAGGATTTTATTTATTTATTGCAAGTTTCATAGTAGGTAGTAGTTTATTAATGTTTAAGAGGATGAAAAAATAATGAGCACATGTTTTGTTATAGCGGTAAAAGTCATATTTAATAAAAAAATACCCTTCAAAGATCATCGAACATAGACTTTCTTTGGTGTTTTTTTTTAGTCACTTTTCAGTACTTTGGAGGTCAGTTTCTCCCAACAGGTTGAGTTTGAGATCTATATCTAACTAATAACTATTTTATTCCTTATGTTTTGTTCGTAATCGACATTTAGAAATACTAAACTTGTGATAGCGTTTACATAAATGAAGTCGTCACATCTGACAGTAATTTGGTGACAATATTTCACGGTCTGCGCTCGCGCCGGTCCATTGCTCCTCAAATGCTGCTCAGTAAAAAAGGCCGTTTACGTTTGAAACCTCTTTTGACAAATACGACCTGATTAATAGCTGTGAAGGCAGAGTTTGCATTGAACACGAAATGGGAGTTATAACCTTATTTTTAACTACACCAGTGTGTTTTTGTGATCTCTCGCAATATAACACGAAATTAGGATTTATTTTACTCTTGAGCCGTTAATTCTTTTTTTCTTGATTTTGTATTGACCTCATTGCTTGATTGCGACTTTCAATCGTTTTTGTGAGCTGTAATTGGATTAAATACAATGAACTTTGTAACTAATTTGTTGTTTCGGTTTTTTACTGATTATTTGAAACCAATTCCATTTCTAATAAATAATTGGTTTCGAGGCATTGATTTTTTTTCAATGTAGATCAGTTTAGCAACAAACGGTATCTGAGTAAAAAATAAATTACTGTGTAGTTTCTGATCGAAAATAATCTGCTATAGTTGTTGTTCATAGACACCGTTCAGCAATAAACATAGAATAAGTTTTTACTACTTGGTACTCCTACTTAACGCCCGTTGCGTAATAAGAACATTTTGTTTTACAATTTCCCAAATTAGCTAAAGAGTGTTGTAATAGTTTTGATGCATAGTTATTTTTTTCAAGATTACTTGATTAATTAATTAAATTATTATCATTTGTTTCTCTGTCATTGGTTGGTTATTAGTAAAAAAATACTTATCGACGTTGGAAAGATTAATTAGGACAGAAATGTCGAATTTTGTCGGATTTGATGTATATATCTTTATTTCCCAAACACCTTTAGTACTAACTAAGATATGATTATGCCTTATCCATCGGCAGTTACTTCGTTTTGAGTTTATTACGTGCTGAGTTTTGAGGGAAGGAGGAGGAAGATGCAACATCTGTTACCAAAAGATACTTAACTTCGTCTTAGTAGACATCATCTTATAATTACCAACTCGCTTAAGAACACACGTTTTATTTTATTATAATTTAAATAAGTTTGGTTTTAATTTTTATTTGTATTTGTGTTGAATTCATTAAGTAATGTTGTATAATATATATTAGTCAATGATTATATCATGAGAACAAAAAATATATATATTAAAACGCAATTAACGTAGGTACAAACGCTCCTCTAAATATTTTTTTTTTTGTACCTAAGTAACTCGGCCATTTTTATTTGTCAAGTGCAATTTATGTCTACAAGAAGTGTTTTCCGCGATTAAGTCGTTTGTGAATAGTCTTTTGACATAATTATTTTGAAATAAACAAATGACATGGGTAACAAATGAGAAACCAGCTGGAAAAAATACATTTCTTAAAACAAAACTACCGCTATTCTAAAAGAATCGTTAGGAAGTAATTGTTTTATGTTTTAGTAATTCATTCTTCGTGCGGTAAACATATTATAAAATTAACAATCTTGTTTAATAATAAAGGGCCTTTTTCATAAACCTCGAATTCCATGAGATAGAGTAATAAACGTAAATAAAATTCCTCTTTCGTAGGTAATAAAAAATAAGTACTTAAATGCTATTTCAGTTCAACAATTAGAGTTAACTTAAACGCAGCGGTGCGTGATTCGTTCCAAGATTTCAGCGAATATAAAACGTTTCAGCTTCTCTTTCTTATTGGTTTCGAGTGAGTAAGATAGCACGATTTTATCGTAAGCTTAATCATTGTTGGATGTTTCGGAGATCGCGTGAGGGCCTTAAAACCGTCATTAACACACTTCGGCAAAACTGCCTCTGTTTTGAAAAGGGTGTATTTGTTATAGAACCCGTATTACACATGAGACTTTATTTGTAAGAGCTAAAGTAAACATTTCAAAGGTGATTTAGTTACACGTACGTCATTTTTATAAGGAGGGCTGAAAAGGTGCTTTCTTAATTTATGCAAATTCTCGTTTCGTTGTTTTCTTTAAGACTTATCATCAAGGGGGGAAGGGGGGATGGGTAACTGTTCCAGTAATCCGGCGACACGATTTCACTCATTAAAGGTTATTTATTATGTAAAATTGTGTCGGCTGTCACCTGTCGTTGGCTGCGTTACTTTTAACGAGTGCGGAATTATGGTTCTTGCGGACCGGTTGTGGTGATTAGGACTCGAAACGATGTCCCGTTTACGACCAAATGAGGAAATAATTTTATTTAATTAATAACTAGGTATCTATATACAAAAGCACAGGGCTTTCGTTACATCTGCTTATCAATTATGCATTTGAGTTAAAGAACGACCTTCCTCTGTCACTTAAGAGGAAACACGTCGTACTTGTGTACTGCCTATCCTAACCTACGGTGTCCAAACAAGGTCGTTAACAGAGATACAGGAGACCAAATTGAAAGTTTGCCAAAGAGCGATGGAGTGCAGAGTTTTTGGCGTTAAAAGAACTGATTGCGTGCGAAACACCACAATGCGCTCCAAAAGTGGCATAACCGATGTTGGCGAAAAAACCACAGGTTAAAGTGGGATCGGGCCGGGAACGTTTACCGAATGCACCCAGGCAGATAGTATCAAAGTGGATGCCACAGGAAGGATTACCAGCGTCGTGGTAGACCAAGGCAAAGGTGGCGGAGCGACTTAGATTCATTCCGAAGCGACTCGGTTGAGATTGCTTGGGACAGAAATAGGGTTGGTAGGGTTGAATAGGGTTAGAAATTCCAGGGAGAGGCCTTTGCTTAGCAGTGGGACAATAAGACAGGTTATAAAAGAAAAGAGTCCCGACTTGCACTAACCCGATGCATGGATTAAGGCCTTGCCCTCTGTTCACGACAGCCATGTACCCAGCAGTGGCGATGATGATGGATACCTGAAGCATTACTATTGTGAAGTAATTCTTGAGCACACATCACACCTCTATATAACCTATAAAAGAAAACGTAACCAGCATGCAGTGTTTTCAACTTTAAAGGTCACAACCGACTACTTGATTTTACATACATTAGCACAACCGGTTCAACGTTTTTTTTGACTGGCGGGCCTTTGTGGACTGAAAGCTCAATATATTGCTAGGTAAATGTCTGATATGAGAAGGGTTGCTGACCACAGTGACAGCTCCAGCGTTAAATTCAATCAAGCGCACAAGTTGTTCAAAAAACTCGAAAGTGAATTCAAAATCTCGATCTATTTGTAAAGCGAGCGTAATAACGTCAGTCGTTCCCTAACTTTCAAGGTAATTAACGGAATATTCCTTTTATTTCATGGAGCCCCACCTCAATACTTTTGTCTACATGTGAGTATTTTTCCCTTAGCTGTGGTTTTTGTGATCGATTTCGCGGAACCCTTTAACAAACTTTAGGAATTGCTGATGTTGATAACAACAGCCTCAGTATAATTCAGTAAACAATTGATAAAGTCCGAGTACCTACGCGTTAAAGATTCAATCGCTTTCACAATAGCCATTAATAAACAGGCTCTCAATCACGGTCTCAGCACAAGACTAATAGTCCGTTTACACGTAGCGGTCACCAGCCATCAGTCCGCACACAATGGCCCCAAACACCCTCAACAATGCCCCAAACAATGGCCCAAAATGCCCCGTTTACCCCAACGACTCAATGCCCAGTCGATCCCCGAAGAAACCCGATAAGAATGATTAATTGGTTAAAGTATTCAATGAAAGGAAAGGCAGCGGTTTTTTTTAAGTTTGTGGATAAGACGGCTTAGTTCGAAGATTAATTTGGTGGACGTTTACATTTTTATTCAAAGCCATATGGCAGATATTAAATGCTATATTTTATTTAGCAGGAAACGGTGCGACTTTAGCGTGATTATGGATCTGAATTTAAATTGAGCGTTTTCGACGGAAGTTTTTAAAGAGTAGGTAAATCAAGAAACTTTGCATAAAAAGTATGCATACGTTATTATTATTTAATTAGGGACGTTTCCGTTCCACTGCTGTGGCATTACCTACCTATTCACTTGAAACTCTTCGACGATCGCTTGTGATCGCTTAAAATGTGCATGTTAGTGCGTTCGTGTTTGTAATTCAATGCACGTCTCACCAGCGTGCCAAGGTCGCAGGTACCTACCTACTTAACTCTAAAGTCGCACGGGTAAGTTATAAATATAATGGATGGTGAAGTTTAATTAATATCACTGAAAAACTATTCTTGCGGGCCTATTATGGTCGTGTTTATCGATGTCGATTAACGTGAATAAAACATCTGTCACTTTCTGACCAGTACGGAAGGGCGAGAGTGACGGTGGTTTTATCCACCGCGATAAAGTTACCATAATGGAATATATCTTAAAGAAAAAAGTTAAATTTATTTCTGCTGTACCTCCAACGTGGTCAGCTAAACGTTCGTTTTGATACCCTCTTGAAGGTAAGGCATAAAATTGTATATGCAAAAAGCCGACATGTAAGATATTGTCCTTCATTCTGTAATTGAATAGTCCATTCAGCCGATCGGCATTCATCATGACATCCTTCTATTAAATAAAGAAGCGAGTGTTTCAATAATTTAATAAAGAGCGCATTAAAATAGAAACAGGTTCCGTTTGTATTTACACACTAGAGGCAAATGGAAATTATAGGCTATTCAGTATAATATGAGCTTACAAAGTTGTATCATTCAGTGGCAAAGTACAAAAATGTAAAAAAATCGACTCTGTGGTTATTAAAATACGGTTTGCATACGTTTTTATCAACGGCAACATTATCAAAGTGAAGACATAAAGGTCTTTTCATAGTAACCCTTCCGCGGCGGGGGTAAGGGTCTTTCGAATGAGCTGGCATTTTGACAAAATGTCGCTGAAAGCGTTCAAAGCTGAGATGATTTGTGAGCGCTTCTCTAGTTTCACAATAAATTGTCATAATATAGAAGCTTGTATGTCTATCGCTTCAACCTTGCGTCTGCACGTGTGTGTAAGCATGCTGCCGTAATGCAAAAGTAGAAGGCGGCTAACCAACATAGTAAATATAGTAATAGACTAAGGGCCGGTTTTAAAGGCCCCGTTAGTAAAAATGACAGATCTTTTAGTAACTTCATACAGGTTTTGAGATCCCTGACCGAAATTTGATCTAACGGAACTTAATAAAACTCAGCCTAATAGTATATTAATAGCATTTTAAAATATGTGGTTACCTATAGAGTATACAATGCTTTGACGTGACGTCAGCATGTAGGTACAGTTAACAGCATAAATAAGTGTTCATTTATGTAGGTACCTTGTCGCTTTCAATCGCGTCACAATTTTGTATGACATTTTAAATACGACGTTAGAGTGACAAGGTACTTACATGATCACTTATTTAGTTTGCAGCCAAAATATACAAATAAAAGAACTTTTAATACTTCTAAGTATAGGTAATAAATCGTTTTAGGTTTTGTAGCAGTTTTTAAAGTAGGCTTTAAAGATCGTTTCCTTCGTAAATATTTAAAGGCTAGCAAAGTACATACATGTGTAC
Organism: Acleris sparsana; assembly: GCA_923062465.1. NCBI lineage: Eukaryota > Metazoa > Arthropoda > Insecta > Lepidoptera > Tortricidae > Acleris > Acleris sparsana. The sequence goes on from OV281289.1 coordinate 7,350,676, forward strand.
ATTGCTACCCTATGTATGTACATACAACTTATCTATGGAGACAAAATGCTTTTGGCCGATTTCAGTTATATTTTCGGGTGACATCCATATCAAAGTTTATCCAAAAAAAAAACCGGATCAAAGACATTTTTACTGTGTGTGCAAGCAATAGCCGTCCGGCCAACCATGAAATTGTGTATTAAAACATTATGTTAAATTTGCCACTACACATACACATATAAACCGCCTCCCTCAAGCGATTTGCCTATCCATGCCATGTGATAGTGATCTGTATGTTCATTTGATTTATTGATAGTGAGACATAGACAAGTTTCTTATTTATGCTCGGGGTCGTGTCTTACAGGTTTAATTGACAGTTAGTTGCATGCACATGTCCTATGGCATGACGTGTAAAATACGTTTTGATTTGTGCATCGCATTACGAGTGCGGAGAGACAGAGTGCATCTTAGATTGATTATGGTATTAGTATTGATACGAGAGATGTTGGAATAATAAGTTTGCCGACTGAACTGTTATGTTTTTTGATAATAGGGAATAAACATGTTTTTTCAATCGTTTTATCAATAAAAAATGAAAATACCGTAAAAGAGATCAATAAGATTCTCATTAGACAGCGATTAGACAGAAAGATCCGATATGCACTGTGACGCTGACGAGGTTGGGCATATAAACTCCATGTTTAATCCTGTTTTTATTACAATGAGATATAAACAAAACTTTGTTTGCTTGTATCTTGGTTATACCTAGGTACCAATTAAAAAAAACTGTTTTTTTTCAATTATTTTTTACATTAATCAGCATTTATTGAAACTGAATAAAGGAATGAATATTCCCTATTATTGTGCGTAACAAGGAAACCTGGATCAGATATTTGTTAGTTCTTAGCGTTTTATTTTTAAGTTCCGGAAAAAATGCGTTTTTTAGTCTACAACTATAAGACTTATTTGTATCACTCGACTCGTGTGATCTATCCAATTTCTACTCACCTTGATTACTTAAAAAGAATAATTTTATTTGTTTTAAAATACAAACTTCTGGTTAGATGAACGCACAACTACAAAAATATATTATATGTCTATATACTGTAAGACGTCCACTTTTGGAATTGCAGTGGGGCTAATATGGCTGCTTTGATCGGGTGACAAAATGTGTATAAAACATCGGCTACTTTCTGACGCTATTATAAGTATGAGAGTGACGGATGTTTTATCCACATAATGTATGTATATAGATAGGTATAAGTATCTCCACGATAGTTAGTTTTATGCTCCACGCATCCATCACTTACCTACGATCCAGACCGTCGGTCGCCAGTCTAGAGCCATGACGCCCCAACGGCCATCAGCTCTACGAGCTATCTGCAGCCCACCGTCACTTGAACTATCTACCTATTTATGTTTATTAAACTCGACTGTGTACTGTCCCTTAAGCTGTTAAGTAAGTGAGGCATTGATTACGGTCGCCAACAGCGGTATTTTAATTTGACATCTTGTGTCAATTTAAATATTTCCGAGGCATCCTCGGATTACACGAGTTCGTTAGCGACGAGAAAATCAACTCATTACGTTTAGAAACCGCTTTTGGCTGCAAAGCTCGATAAAAAAACTGTTTGTTTGAGGGCGTAATTTTAATAAAAAGTAGTGCTCGAGTCAGATAAGGTGTTTTCTTATTGTGACATAATTTTTAGCCACCGACGAAAAAAAGAGTAACTGTGTATGCCTGTGTATTTGTGAGCCTGTCTGTGGCATCGTGTCTCCTAAACGGATGAACCGATTTGGACGCGTTTTTCTTTAAAGAAAGCTACTACAATCAAGATGATTCTTAGGTAGATTTTATGAAAGACGGTTGAGCCATTTAAGAGATATCGACTTTGAAAGAAGAGGTCGCCATTTTATCTTTTGAATAGTTATTATTTTCCGAATAAGAGATATGTTAGTTCCAAAAGGGGGGAATGCATATTTGCGAGTAGATTTTAAAAAATAGATTTATTTTGATACACAATCATAATCTAGAAATTCTAGATTCAAGAAATAATCAGACGTAAGTAGTCGATGCTAAAAATACCCATAATAAATACTCTAGTTCCAACTTCCAAAGTAAAACGTGTTAAAAAACAGTTGAAAAGCAAAACGTTCAGTTAAAGGGTCACCATCTTCCACTTAACAAGCGAGCCGCATAAATAACAACACCACAGCACTAATTAAAACCATTATGGTCACAACTATAAATCATTCTTTACAGCACCCCTTTAGGAGTGGCTAAATTGATTCCAACCCGCATAAGATGGATGACAACTGTAACAAGATGGCTTTAATCCTGTATCACAACTAGTCACCCTTTTTCTGCTTTTTTAATCACGGGTTTTATTCGTATTAAACGTTAGAAGACTTGTTTCTTTGCTGGGAAGTATGCAATTAACGTAGGTACAGGGTGGTTTTTTAATAGGCTTAGTTTTATTTGGATAATGTAATTCGGTAGCAACACATGGAACATCATTCTGTACCACCATCTTATCCTTTAACCTAAAGCCAAACAGCAGTGTTCGCTTCGTTGTGTACCGGTGTGAGAATAAGACAGGTGAAATTACTAGTATAGAGGCATTCCATCTTACTCCTCAGGGTTGGCAACGCATTGGCAGTCTTAGGGTTGCAGTCTTAACATTGTAGTCTTGTGAATTTCCCGTCGATCGGTTGAGGCGTGAAAACGTGAAGCAAACAAACAAACAGTAAGGATTGTTCGGATACTGCGGGCAATAAAAATAAAGCAGCAAATTATACGTCAACGTTACTATTACAATAAATAATTATAATTATTTTCACGAAATATCCAAACTCGCAGAACTATTTAAAAAAATCGTTAATCTAAAGAGATCTCTAGACCTGTTTTCCTATTAGAATCAAATAGCTATATTCTATAGAATATTCTCCGCTAAGTTCTGTAGGGTTGCCACTGAATGAGGTGTCGCCAACTAGTTTTATCAATGATGAATGGCGTCCCCTGCATTCGCATTTCGAGTTGCACAATGCAGTATCTGTGCCATTCAAGATGTTATTCATAGGTCAGCCCCACATGAATTTAATAATTATATTTCTTTTGTGGGGTTATGAAAAAATTATAACAAATTCTTAAAGGAGTAATTTATAAGGAGTGCGATAAATTTGGGGTAAATAACATTAAAAAAATTAATCGCAGTATTACTTTAAATAAAGGTGTCTAAAAATAAGGAAGTTATTCAATCAAACAATTTATAGATAAATTAAGGTTTGGTAAGAGTTTGATAACATTTAACCTGTTTAGAAGCTTCCTATCCTACCTACTAACTAATATTTTAAATGCAATGATTATTACTCCTTCACGCTGCAGTGGCTGGTCTGATTTGGATGAAATTTGGAATGTAGACACTTATACACTCTGAATGAACACAGGCTAGTTTTCATCCCAGAAAATTTTAAAGTTTCCGTAGGAATACCAATAATTGGGATATACCCGGACGAAGTTGCGGACAGAAGCTAGTTTGATAATATGAGTGTTAAATTTTTATTGTGTAATAAATATTCTACTGATTGAATCTTTCATTCCAGTTTTTATTTAGGCCTATCCGCCGCACAAAATCTGCCCACTTACAGCGTTAAGCGTCCACCCAGGCCTGAAACGTCGTAAGCAAACGGCGGATATTGCGCGAAAAGCTCCGCAAATACGGGGCTTTCGTACGGGAAAAGGAAGGGCATCGAATCGCTCCCCGCCTAAGCTCGCCTCCCTCACTCGCTCCGAAGCGCGCGCCGCGAGCGCACGTTCCCGCAGCGCCCTACTCACGTCCGCACGCGTCCGCGAAAAACTTTTCACCGGCAAGGTGTAACTCCGCGTTATTCGAAAAATGAAAACTGTGTGAATTTTGAATTTCGAAGTCAGTGATCCAGACTAATCGTTTGTAAAGTGTTCCGAAGAAACTAATTACGAGTTGGTAGTCTAATTGGCGGTACCGGCGTTTCATGAAGGTGAGCCGACTTTTATTTCCGTTCAGCAATCCCTCTAATTGAGTCAATTAGTGTAATGCGACGACAGCTTTGAAGAGCCGCTTAATGATCTCGCTTTGAAAAACTATTATAAGTACGCGACACTTTCCAACTGGGTAATTGGCTGATCCACCTATTACCAGTTGTTATTGTTTTGTTGCGGTGATACGTTAGTATCGGTTACTAATTAACTATCCATTTCATAACAGGGCTTCTTCGTACGACATGTACGTACTTACTTATTAAATTAAAAAAACAATTTTAAACTTCAACAAAAGTATTTATATATTTTATTAAAATAGTATTTTCTAATAATTATTGAATTTAGAATCATATATTCGGCGCGGTTTAAACAAAAAAAAACACAAGTATAAATAAAAGTGGATAACTGATCTATTTACTGACAAAACCATAGTCAGGTTCAAATTCCTCTATAAAATTAGGTATCTAACTAATAAAAAATGTCGTTTGGTTTTATGACCACAGATAAACACTTCCGTTGCTAAAATATAAATAGTCTCTATCACTAAAGTAACTAACATATTATTCTGTTATGTATTTATTCCTAATTAAACATGACTTTATCTTAACGCAACAAATTGCTGGCGCCGAAACGGAATTCTTAGAAAAATATTTTAACTCTTGTTCCTGGTAAGTACGTAGGTACCCAATTAAATACAATTTAATTAGTATCAAATATTTGGTAGCTAAAGGTGTGAAATCATAATTAAAATATGAATACGACTACAACTTGCTCATTTATGATGATTATTAATGATGTTGAATTATTTAACTTGGTTTTATAGGTAGGTATTTCATTTATATGACAAATGCATGCAAAATGGCAATAAATACGCATAACAACGTTTTCTATTACAAATGTAGGGTATTACCCAATTACGTAGCAATTTATAATGCTTGAATAATTTATGCTCGTGCATTTTTTTATGCAATCCAGTGTATTGTACAAAACACTGTACAAAAATATGAATAAAGTTATTGCTTTGAACAACATCAGCTCCAAATAGAAACTGTGATAATATGCTGTTTTTTTGTCACTCTACTCACCTAAGTACCTACTTACAAAAAAATCAGGTAGGTAGTTTTTTCTTTAATTTGACAGAATCTAAATTTAGTGATAGGGTAGTTTTGGAATTTGAGTCGATGTCGCCTTTAACAAAACGCGTATACATACGTTCGTCTAACAAACGTTTTGTAAAACCGGCCGTCATATTAAAAACCCGTCTCAACTTATCTAAAAAATGTTTTGCCCGCACAATGAAAGAAAATACTCGGCAGCGTGGTGTCCCAAAAGCCAATTAGGACGGTATCCGCTTGTTTATTCACTAATTAGCAAGTGCCTCATTAGAGCTACATCACTACTGCCCTCCTTACAAAAAAGCCATAACTGCAAATTAATTGCTTCAACAGAATAAACCCTTTACTTTCATCAATAAGGTCGAATGTGCTATAGGGAGTATACGACATATGCACCTTTTTTTCTAAAAATAGACTAGGACTACGATGCTTCATTCGTTTTAATTATGTACGCCTGTGTTCTTATAATTACCAGGAACAATTAAACCGAGTTTAACATTTTATTTGCTTATCTTAGGAAAGCATGAATTGCCGCCCGTCCACGACGGATTAGCTATAGGTTGTCCGTATGTCCGTGCGTCTATTGTGAATTTTCTTGAAAATAAAATACCGCCATGTCCAAGTTTGTTTGGATTTCTCATTTTTTTTGTTTTTTGAATTTGTTCTTAATTTTTTTACTATATTAAGTACAATCTTTAAGGCCTTAGACCGAATGAGGATTGACTAAGGCGTCGTCCTAATAGAACCCGAATGCGCAATCATTGCAAGTTCGCGCGAATTTTATTCGTACGAACGCGCGAACATACTGATCTCGAATAGGTGTTCTAATTGGCATTCGCTGTCGATTTATCGCGTCGGCCGCTTATGTCAACCCCATATATTTTGCCAGGATTCGAAATTCACTAATATTAGCGATACGCATTCATGCCCCTGGCTTTCTGTTACTGGCGTATACAACAGAGAAATGTAGTAAAATCGCAAACAATACAAGTGTAACATGCGTTCTCCGCATTTCATGTAAGAATTGGCACTACATATAAAACCAGGTGCATTTTAAAATAAAATCATAAAACAAGTGTATAATAAAAAAATAACGAGTGTTACGATACGGCCAGCATTAACTGTCATATCCACGAACAGAGTTATTACCGTGAAATACAACAACAGAATACTACATTTCCATTAATTAACTTTGGCTTATTAATAAGCACGTCGTAATTAATGAAATGAGGCTGTTACGATAATATAATCAGCGTTAATTGGTCCATCGGTGATGAGACCGCGCCTCTAATGTTACATTATTAGATTTCACTTTGTTATTACCGCAAAATATTAAATTCATTCAAATGCACAGGTTTAAAAGGCCTTTTAAAATGTAATTATTACCAGTAAATGTAGTTAATTATTTACCAAATTATGGATCGCAGGAAAACGATACTTTCATCTTCTGTGTTATGTGCTCTCGGCATGCAAACACAAACGTACAAATTTAGCCTAAATTAATTTAGAATAAGGTACACGTAATGCATAAAACGCGTCCGTGAAGATTCCGTGCGGCACATGAGGTATCACTTTAGCGGGACCCCAACTCACCCTTTACCGGTTTATAGAATTTGTAGATTCTTTTTTTTGTTTGTTTTTTACTTTATCATACCAAATTTCGTTCAATTTTACGATTCAACAAAAATAAATATAACTTCGAAAAAAAACGTGTATGCCCCCTTCGTTTTTTTATTCGTTAGAGAATCCGCCTAAAACCTATATCTTACCGTTATACGCAACTTATACGCATGGACAGCCGTAGAGTTAGTATCTAAAAGTAATTGCGCTGGCAATTGTTAATTTTTTATTTTACTTTTTGTTTTATGTTAATTCGTTTTTCTTTTTAAGCAAGGGTCCCGTTTGACTCCCTTCTGGTAAGGAACTCTATCAATTGCAATAACACCAACCTAAACTTAGATTAATTTCCAACCTGAAATTGTAACTCCCTGTGATCTCAGATTCAAAATTAACTGGCATAATCAAATACGGAAAATAATAATCATGTACTTATTTGCCTGGCGGCGAAATCTTTCTTACTCTTATAATATCATCATCTAATTAGAAATTCTGAGAACTGAAATGAGAAATAAACGTAAAATCGTGTATCGTATCTGTCGTCACACTTATTAAAACAAAATTATAATGTACAACAACTAAACTTAAACGTTTTCTCTCTATATTTTTTTCCCAAAGAGGTAGAATAAAGTAAAATAAATTCACTGTAAATCTTATCCCATAGTATCACTAGCGCAAATGCAAATTATAAGCTCAAACATCACTAATTTAAAGAAGAAGATCACTAATCATCTGACCCAGCATGTGTACCTAGAGTAACCTTAAAAACAACAGTGAAGGTACATTCGAGTTTTACAAAGTTGGTCTTTTAAAACCATTTCGATGAATAATTGACTAACTGTCAATGTTCCGGTGATCCAGACAAATTCGATTTTCTTTTGTGTGTTTTTTAGGAATTATTGGATTTAAAGCAACCCGGACGCACGGTTGACGTCACGGCCAAATGGACAGTCTCTAATATTGTACATTTGTTACATTTAACGTATTATTCTTTTTCTGCCAACAAACGCTACTCAGTTTGGTACCTTTGTATCAAGTTTTGTGGTAAGTGTAATTTCTAAAGTAAAAAAATGGTTTAATAATTTTGTGGAGTTTCAGGCGGCGTCACTTTGCAAAGTAACTGTCACTATTTCAGCATAATACTTTTTTCTCAGTGGGGTTTTTTTTGGCGCACCTCAATAGTTGTTCGGATTTTGTAAATATACCCCTTTTTCGATAGCAATTTTTATATTCTTAGACTGATTGCTTATTACTTTAGTTTTAATAGGAAACGCGGTGTACGGTGGCGGAGCGATTCCGTTATCTGCTGCGGTTCTTGCGGGAAGACCGTCGACCGCAACTGGTGCTAATCAAGCCCATGTGTCACCATGACTGGCCTATCGCACAATAGGACCTCAAAATGTCTCACGTATGCTGTTTTTAATGGTTATAGCAAGTACAAACATTATTTTAAGCAATAAACATCAATTATACTTGTCACTTCGTTGTTGTAAGTGACAAAGTAAAAATTATGTAATGTTTTCTGTAAGTTAATTAGTTGCTTTTTTCTGCCAACGCATATTTTTTGACTAAACCTTATTTAGACTAAGTATTACGAATATAAAAAAGTATCTACAACAGTAAAAACCATTAACTTTTTATTATATTGTATACATTCATATGATTCAAGGAATTCATATTTTTTAAACCAAGCGTTTGGCCTTATTAAATCAAATATGGATTTAAAGCAACAATGAAATATGCCAATTAAGATAACTGTTTTAAATTAATTTCATTTCATTGTTATAAATCATTTGGATACCTATTATTATTTCCCACTCGAAATAAATTCTTTAACGTTCAATGCCACTAACTAATAAGTATATTTGATAGTCCGCTGAAAGCTAAGAGCACCAGTAAAAGCGGCGGTTCCTAGAGTATATAATTTCATTAAAGACATCGAGCCCTTTTTTTGTAGTGTTATAATTAAATACCGTATTGACTCCAGTGATAAATAAATACTTTCAGGTGACAGGCACCAAAACGGACTCGTAACTTTTAATTCCAATATCATACGAATATATTATTATTCTTCATTGTTGCAAAGTAGATTTATTACCTTTTTTTAAATAATAATTAAGTATCCAACGTTGGTCCTTGACCTTAGTTAAATAATTTTAGAGACCAGATTCAAATAATACTAGTAGGTTTCGTAGAAATCAATAATTCATATTGAGTAATTAGCATATTGTGATATTTGCCACCTCTAATTAATTGACACCTCGTTTCTCTAAGTCAATTAGAGGCAGTGTTGATCGAAAATTCGCACTTCAAAACACAGGCTTATTAAAATTATAGCTCTACCATCGCGTTTAACCATATTATACTAAAATAACTAATTTCCTGTCACTCTGTTAAAACCTGCCTAATTAAATTTACGTTGAAGTGGTTTTCTATTGCATTATCGGAAATCTTTGAAACCAGCGGTTTTTCCATTTCATCGATAGTTATAGCTAGTAAACGTGGCTTATAGATTCGAAGGGCCTTATCACACTTGCGATTTGCGGGCGAGTTGAAAGCGAGACGAGCGCGCAGCGATTTTGCCGCGAGCGCGCAGCGATTTTGCCGCGAGCGCGCAGCGATTTTGCCGCGAGCGCGCAACGATTTTGCTGCGTACTAATAATCCCAACTCTACACGCCGCAAATCGCTAGTGTTATAAGGCCTCAAGAAACTATCTAGGTCCGGTCCACCCCATAAAAAGGTGGCTGTTATGTTTAGAGCAAATATTTTTAAATGCTTCAGACCACGGCCTCATTACACTGGGTAAAACTATATTGTATTTGAGATTTGATCATATTTTCAACGTTATAGCTTGTTCTCCGTAAAGGCGGCTGAGTTAAAAACCGGGTTTTTCTCCTGAAAACGGCTTCATGTCATTTGGTGGATCGAGCTAGTGACTATTAAGATATGTAATTGAGAATAGCACACCATAAAATGTCGTTTGTGTTTTGTACGCTCTGACGAGACCCTTTAAACTAAAGAATTAATAATTCGTCCGTCGAGAAGTATTTGACGAAAGCTAAACACCTTTCAAAGTTGATGGAATGACAATGATTGTGTAAGGTACGGCAGTCCTATATAATTTCTTTGATTTCTGCAGCCGTTGAAGTTGGCAAAATGACACTTTTCTAAAGGTACCGCTCCTTTTAACAGCCGCTGAATGCCGAATTGCCGAGTGAGAGATTTTACTCAAACTCATACGTACCACGTGTGGTTTTCTCTTAAAGAACTCGCTTTTCAATTCTTCGACGAAGAATTAAAACAGGCAAATTAAAGTGCCACTTCGTCGTAGAAGCCTGAGATTAAGCACATCCACTATATGTTAGTGGGGTGTGTTTTTTATTTAATATCAGGTAATAATGCTTTGACATGGCACCGATCGCCGGTAAAAAGTTCGACATTGAATTACACAGCAAGTTGTTTTAAAACAACGTAACGTCGGGCGCGGGGAGGGCTAGCACGACTGAGGGGTAAAACCATTTTTTTTCCAAAGAAATTCGTTTTTATACAATTTTTGCGGCCTTTCATAGTTAATTGAGTACCAAAATATATATAAAAGTAAGCAGATACAGTTTTAAAACGCTGTATACTAGAAGATATTATGAAAACAACATCATCTTGGCAAGTCTGTAACCATCAACAATCTCTTTAATTTTACGATGTCATGCTAAGGGTTATCGGTTTTTTCAACCAATTGTTAAGAATATTGTATCGATATTAAGTTTACGTTAAAACCGCACCATAAAAGCTACAGTCTGTTATTTTTGAGCGCGACCACTTTAAAAATCTAATCAACTAATGCAATATTTTCGTCCGATAAGTTGTCTGTCAACTCATTATGGTATCCTGCGAGCGATAACCCCGAGTGGCGTGATGAGATGAGTGACGCGGGCGCATGTTTGTATGCATTCGTTGCTCAGCCTGATTGACTGTTACTAACGCTTCTAAAATCATCAATGGATTCTGAACGGATAACGGACGGAATACTTCCAGTATTTGAGGTATTGATATCTTTGTGTTTTAAAAGTGTCATATTTGTGTAAAAGCCATAACACGAGGAAGAATATTAACAAAAGAAAATCAGCACTCATTGCTAAATTAAATGCACGAACTCTTAACACGGTATTAGTATTACAAATAAAGTATTACACATAACAAATAATGAACCAGAAACATGTTTGTTAATGTGCTATCCCCTTGCTAATTACTCCAAGTTCTACAAACCGAATTCCGGCCATAAAATGAAATAACAAAACATGCATTATGTTTCGGTTTGGTCTACACTGCTACAGGGTGTCTCAAGTTTCGTGCTTACACACGTCGCTCGAAGGCATAGTTTTATTTTCAATCGATCTCTAATTGGGTAATGTCGGCATGCAAATACGCTGTTATTAGGCAGGTTAATTAAAGAGTTATCGGTAATTACTCGGCACGAGGTCCGCGGATCCGAACACACTAATTAAGACATTCCCTCATTAGCTCGATTAGATACATTCACGTCAGGAACTTCATACGAACATGACCCCGTTTGATATTGTTGCCACTCAATAATTTGGGAAATTATATAATTATGTCGAGAATAGGTTGGTACTTATAAAACATAAAGGTCTCGTGTTTATGTAGTGAAGTAAATTAATACTTTTCGTCCCGTAATTGTGTCACTATAGCCTTTATGTGCCTTTGGTTATACATCGTAGACATAAAGTTTCTGTTCTTTTTACCCAAGCGGGGTTTAAAGAAGATACTTGAAGTGTCATTGCACGCTATGGCTTAATAATAGAGTTTAATTTCATATCATCCTGTAGAACAAGCCTTAATGTTTTTTCCGGCGGCTATTTTTAGCAAGACCGGGCGTTTAACCACTACGCATCTTAAAATATACTTACGCATTATGCTTTATTATACTTGTCCTTTCGTCTTTCCTAAGGGTTAAAAATAGTACGCTAATGACGTCTTGTCGACTAATGATCTGAGCACAATGTGGCCGATACGATGACCACGGGTTATCAGCAATTAAATATTAACTGGTTGACGTCAAGTGTGAATCGACCTTATCTGTGGGAGAGCCTCATTATGGCCGGTTATCAGCTGTAACGCCTCGCTAGGCCTTTTTATTGGTTATCTATCTACTTCTTGATTATTATTTGTGGTAGTGGCTTATTACTCGGAGGAGCAGTACTTTTATTTGGAATGTGAACTAGAAGTATCACGTTGTATAAGTGAAGAGTGCCGAATATTTTCTCCGTCGTTTTCTCTCTCTCTTTCTTAAGAAGTATTTCGCTCTCGATTCAAACTTTTACTTGTTCCTCAAGGACCGCAGTGCGTCTTCGGCACTGCTATTCCCTCGGTACGATACCCTATGCTATCGCTTACCTTCATGCGATCCGCCTGCTGGCGTATAATACAGCTTACATTTAATGTTTACAATAAAATTCTTATCAATACGCACAATACTAATACAACCACAATATTAATAGGATAAGTTTACTTTTGTACATCCCCCGTTATATTTTTGTCTATTTTATAAATGTTATCTCTTTTGTTTGTACTATAAAGTGTTTACATACATATAAACATTATTAATAAACATATTTTTTTCCTACATCTGCTTAAATTAGGTTGTTCCTTTTAACAATTTATACAAATTTTCTGAGAAACTTGCAAACAACTTTGTGGGACTGACATAGGTTAAGTGTTAATTATTAATTCTCAGATATCACATTCCAATAATCGTAAATAAGCAGAGGAAGTATGACGTGTGTAACTTTGCTAATTAGTTTTATTTAAAATATAAACATAATACAGTCTAATTTGTTTGCGTCAACTTATAACCCCCGCGATTACTAAACGGTTATTATTTAAAATGACGCACGCACAATCTCATTTGAACGTAAATAACCCATTATTGTCGATCGTATCGCGACTGACAAATCTCAAGTGTTTGTGGCCTTCGCTTACGACTTTTTTTATTCTCATAAAGACATTATGAAAAAAGTTCGACACTTTCGTCTGAACTCTTTAAGATGCCCTTATCGCGTTGGAGCATTTTTGAAGAAACAAATGACAGGTATATTTATTAATGCCAAGGATTACGACCACCACTCAAGATTTCGTCCACCATATTTATAAAATTACTGTCCAACTTTGTAAAATATTAATTCGATCGAGCCCGTGCAAAAAATGAGGTCGGTTCATTTATTGGCCGTTTTGAATTTACTGCTTTCGAAGTGCAGTCAAAAGTTCCGTAATGGCGGCCGCCCAGCAGATTTTATGCAAATTTTGACAAGTTAACATTAAGTAGGGACCAAACTGTGTCCACGTTTTACGGCTTTCCTGTCGCCGGAACCTTTTTAGGCCTTTTAGATACTTAAGTTGAAAAACTTTAATTAAAAAAGTGCGCATTGATTTGTTTACCGTGTTGAGCTAATGCAGCCACAATGACTTCATCAGGCTACGAGAACATTCCATTATGACCCTTCTACGAGCCATCTGGATATATCAACACCGACGGCCTCAAAGGGATTACGGTAAACCAGCATCAAAGAGCCGCTTGGCTACATCAACGCGCCCCTAGCTTTCTCGTATCATGCAGGTAAAGGGGGGGGCGCGGAGGGCTGGGCTAGCTGGTCGGCTGCGGATGTAGTGTAGCGTAGTGAAGACATAAGAGCTCAATTAGGCCGTTTTGTTTGCTTTCCGAACACACTGGACGGCTTAGCTTTTCCGAGTGTATGCCTTAATTACACATTAGTTCATTATCTCTATTTCATTTGTAAAAATGAAATTTTATTTTTATTTTAATTGGTTCACGTTGATAAGAAGTTATTTAGTCATTGCCATATTACAGGGTGCTTGGTTGATTCGAGCGAGCTCGGTAATGAACGGGCGGGAATGGCGACCGCCACGGCAATTTGAACGCGCAGCGGGCCGGCTCGCACCAACAGTCCTCGAAATTACTACCCGATATACTTATGCTTAGAATTATGTCGATCTTTAAACGCATACGTTAAGAGGAAGTTCGGTCAGTGTGTTTAGTAAAGGCTGATTCATGATACTTTACGTTGGATTAAAAATGTAATTATAGGTTTAAGTCAACAGTTCTTCAATTATGTAGTCTACGGATTTTTACAGGTAAAAACCGGATTATTTGCTTTATAGCAGCCCGGTAAACGACAAGTGGGTTCTCGACCGGCCTCCGCTTTCAATTTAGCTGAATTAATAACAGTGCAAATCGTACTTATGCAGCTATTGCTGGCCGCAGAAGCAAACTAATAACCTGTTATTTGCGGATAGCTGTCGTTACTGCTCAGTGCTTCGAGTTCCTACACTGTATGTATTTTAAGCGGGCTACAGACCATCAGTTTGAATTATACAGTTTTATCTAATTAAATTTTGATTAGATATTTGTTCGATTGTCAGTTTAACTGCACAGTTTGCAGTGCCTATACACATAGTTCGACTGTGCAGTTGAAACTGTTCAGTTAAAACTGATGGTCTGTAACCCGCTTAAGAGTTCATGGCCGCCTCGTCTCTTCTGATACGTCTTTAAATCATGTAACAGAATTCTCATATATTTGTTACTCTACAAACAATAGTATTATTACTACACCCTATACGCGAAAAACTCCACAGCGTGTATGTATTTTATTGGCAATTAAATGCCCTTGTAATTACGTACGCTCAAGGGGAACGTTTGGACGTTAGTGCCGTTCCTGGATTTTGAGAGCAAACTCTAATAGGTTGTTTATCAAACGGAGTACTATTCGTCAAACACCGGGTGGACGGCCGCCGGGCCAATTAGACCGCTAAGCTGAGCGTAGCGTACCTTACTCACGACGTCTGAAAGCACCACTAATTATTATTGATACGCTAGCTAACTGTTATCTACCTCTGGAATTGAACGCTGAACGATATTGGCAAATGGAGATAGATATTCGAGAAGCGACAATATTCAACAAATTATTAAGCATATCTACAAGTCACCAGTTAAGTGTTTGATAGCAAAAAGCAATTCAGCCCGTATCCCCATTTTTAGAACGCAATCAAGCCAAAATAAGCGACTTTTACAATTAAATATGCTGTAGTAAAATATTCCCACAGTAAAAAGTGATTGAGACTTGCACAATCGGTGTAAATGAAAGCAGGGGTGCCCAACCAGCAGGCCGCTCTGTTCAATTACGCGCATGTGTCATCGAAGCTGACAAATGACGCCGTTGTGTCATTCCCGTGACGAATGCTTGACCAGGGGACTGAGTGAAACTGCGCGGTAATGACAAAATTAAGTTTCGCGTTTTAAATACTGTTTCAGTACGTTTCAGTAACTCCTTATTAAGTATTTATAATATTCAAAGATGACTCAATGTGTCATTGTTTTGTTTTGTTATGAGTAAGAACTTGTGTTTATTTAAATTTAAACTAAGCACTTCCGTTTATTTTTAAGAAATTATTTGTATTGCAATGATCTAAATCCAATGACCTTTTCCTGACAATTTCATGTTTTGTTTATTAAAAACTATTCCGAGAGTTGAAATTGCTGGTATTTTATGATTTACCGATTACGGATTAGCGATGCCGTTCAAAATCAATATTGTCAAAGCGAATTGACTTCATTCCGATTGTTCTCAGAAATCTGTAAATGGCAGTTTCTGGGAAGCTATAGAGAGCATTGGTTTGCCCGAATGCATAATGGGTGGAAAAATGTCAAGCGTAAGTGTATTAAAGTTGGGGCGCGGGCGGTCTTTCTGCGTGCCGCGGCTGATGTATGGTCGAGACCGACAAATTGGAAACAGTAGCAAATGGCCCGATCGCGGCGCGCTCCACAATACTACCATTTGCGATTCAATTATGCCTTTAACCTTTAGAACAAAAGGGCTCTAACTCAAAATGTTGACTATCGCTTGTTTTGACCGTATTGAATCAATTTAGAGTTGCATTTGCTATAGAAATATTTTTGAACTTACGACTCTTGTGTTTCGGATTAGTTGGCGACCCGTTTTCTTACGATTGCCAATATCTTGCGAATACTTTTAAGAAAGCGCCCCGAACGTAGTTAGTTTTATTCCATTAAGATACTTTTATTACTATTACATATTAATGTTCCGAAATTATTTTACTTAGTCGAATTTGCACCGCAATCCTGCTACTTACGGCGTTGAATGCCAAAATTCGAAAATAATATGAAAGGGTATAAGAGCAAAATTCCGTCATGATATCATCTTTTATAGCTTTTTTATAACACTGTCTTAAGTGATTTTATTGTTTTGTTTACCAAAATAAGTGGGTTAGTTAAACTTCTTCCGATGTAGACTTATTTTAAAGTTAAGTGAACAATGTAGAAGGTGTTTTCTAATAGAACAGTACTCAATATAGAGTTTCGTTCGCGCAGAAAATGGCTGTGGGACGCGTGAGTGCCTCTGCCTCCCCGCCGCTTAGAATTCCAAATTGATACGCTGCTCCTTTAAAAATAGACCGCTTTGGTACCAACTTCCAGTTATTGTTTTAACAACTATTTATGACCACTTACACTTCAACTGGCAAATTTTATGTTGTGTAAAGAACTTAAAAAGACAAATTTAAACTCGAGACTGATCACGTCTGCCGCATACCGTGTGTGTAATGAGTTTACCACTAATTGGAACCCAACTTATTTTAAGGTAAAACTTTAGTGAGATAAAGTAATTTCAAAGGCCGTTGTTACAATCAGAGATAGCTAAAACTAACCTATTTTTTTACGTGCGACAAAATAGGACAAAAAACCTCTGTAAACAAATTGGTTATAAACCTATCCAAACAGCTTTGTCCCGGTTGTCGCACCGCTCGGCTAGTTAAAATTCAAATAAAACGAGATTTGTTGGAATACCCCACGCGAGGCAAAAAAGGAAAAACATAATAAAGGGTGTTTGTCCCTCGCAAATAGTTAGATTATATAAATAAGGCGCTCGGAACAGTTTAGGCGATACGATCTGCGGTCGGACCATACGGGCGGACGAGGCGCTCAGCCCAAATTGACTGGGGTCCGCGTACATTTTTTTATGGTTACTACTGATGTTATTACTTGAACTTGTTAAAATCTGGACGCAACAGCTTTATGAATTCAAACAAAACAAAAAATATACCCATCTATTCTGCAGATGTCATTTTATGTTGTCTTTTTTGCTGTGGTAAAATCAGTTACGCAGTTTTTTTTATACATTACTAATTCTCTGGAATATTATGTTTATGTTCTCACAACTTTGTATGTGTATATTTGGTCTGGTTTGTAATAATATATTCTGCGGTCGAACTCTGGCCAGTAACGAGATAGTGCGGAGACGCTCCGGTGCTCAGAACAAGTATGGGTTACAGCTGATAGGTGCAGGTATGAGTTACAGATCCGGTGACACCCACTCGGGATCCAGGGTTTGCTTAGTTCCCTATTAAATTAACAAGCTGATTTATAATACAGGTACTTAATATAATAGTTATTAGCGCTTTGATAAAGTAGGGATACTAATATAATAAAATTATTTTAGTAAGTAATCGTTACTATAACAGTGAGAGTTGTTATAATAATTATATTACCCTTTATATGTCCGCGATTTTTGATCAGAATATATTTAAGTAAAATAATGTATTAAATAGACAAATAAAAGAAATGCTAAGTCGTACCGCAGTCGTTACGTACGGTATAAAAATAACCTTAAATAAAAATAAAAGGTGTGTAGAAATTCTAAATATTTATTAGAGAGAGTTCCTTGGACATTTGGGGCGTGCAAAAATGCATGCTGAATTCAAACTCGGTCGCTTGCATCTACCTACAAACCAATCGTTACTAGGTACGTCATTACAGAAACATATTTAAAATTGTTTGCGTAACGCAGCCTTGGTAGTGGTAGGCCACTTCAAGAATAATTTAGTCACAATATCCCTATCGGACATATTCCTGCCAACTGAACAAAACGTGAAGGTTATGGGTAAAGCTAAATTTAGTCGAACAAAGTCAGAAGGAAACTTGCTTCAGGAAATAAGAGATGCAATCTTTTAGTACAATCAAACAAATAGCGGAATACCCAGTGACCAATTTGAAATTGTGGGAGCGGACCGGGGGATGGAATCCAATCAGCGAAACTAGTTCTAGTGATGCCTATCACTAAACTTTCACATTCAAAGATTTGTTTCTCGAGATTAAATCAAAGGCGAATTACAGCGGCGAAAAAGAAATATGGCCAGTCCGGCCGTGCCCGCGAGAGGGCGGGGTGTCTTGCTGAAATTGCTTTTCAATCCCTCGGACTTTGGACTTGTAAAGAAGTTATTACCTTCCTCGAGATAGCGGCGGGTCCGGCGATACGGATATATGTCTTTTTCATATGTAATATTCCTTTTTCGCGTTTTATTAATGGAAAATGTTTCGTGGGACAGCGCGGTCTCGCCTCCAATATTAAAAAAGCCGTCGACTTAGCGTGGCTTCTTTTATGAGATCGCCGCAAAGTGGTTTATGTTCTTGTATATTTGTGGTGTCGTTTTAGTACGTACTTGGTGCTTTTAATACTTAAACAAAAGGAAAGGTGGCAACAGTACGGATGTAAGTTTTCGTTTAGTTTCTACGAAATGACCTGCCGATGATACCGACAGTTAATTAAATCTGACGTAGGTTTAAATATTGGATTTCACATTGTGTCCACGGGCATTGTGCTGTAGATATCTACGTGCCTTGCCAGTTTGATAATGATGCTCAAATTAAGTCCACTACAGCAATGTTTGTAATTAATTAGTGTATTGTTTAATTGGCATCTCTTGTTATCTGTTCGGAGGGATTATTTATTCATTAGTGGTGTTTGTGACAGGCGAAGTGGGAGCCATTGTGCCAGATTGTATTACGTTATTGAATTTCGATGAATGATGGCTGTCGGCATTAAAAATATCATTATTATACCATTTGGGATGCATAGAATGACCGCGACGCAAATATTAAAATGTTAGGAGCGTTTTTGATGGATGGATTTTACAAAAGTAGCAACGAGCGGGCCCCGAGTTGTCAGCGTCAGGGGTATCAAACGCAGGCCCGCAGGACAATGCGGCCCGCAACAAGCGCGTGTGCGGCTTGATTACACCTGTCCGTCACGATTAATAGAATATTGTGTGATTCAAATTGAATTAGCCCGCCATTGTCGAATTACCCGTGTATGGTTCGTACGGACTATTGATTTTGAATATTTAGTAGCCAATTTAGATCGTGTTTGTACTGTGATTTGAAAATTGGATATCATTGTTTGATACTCAGTTATTAATCACCAATTATGCAGCTAACTCGATTATCCATTACATTTTAGCGTGAAACCTATTAAAAATCCTTTTTTAAATTTAGAATTAGTTACGTAGTTACAAAAATTATCAAGTCTTATTTTAACAAATTTAAATCTATTAGCGGTCGTTGATAAAGTACTTAAAGTACCAAAGCCGCCGCCGTGTTAGCCAGCGACAATACCTAAAAGAACTTCGGAATTTAAACTTTCGACGACATCAAGGTCCGAGTAAATATTTGTGTCCTCCTAGCACTAAACGAGCGTGACATTGTTAAGTGGGCAAACAAAGGCATTTCTATCGATAATTAACTGATCGTCCGTGGTTTTGGTTAACTGGCGTAAAATATACGTGCGTGAGAGTTTCTTTTTTACCACGGAACGGAGGAGGCATTATTAGTAGGTATGTAATTCAATGAATTTGGGAGATGTAAAAGCTAATAAAACAATAACACGTTTATCGACATGAGCAATTACACATGATAAAGAATTAGAGATAATAAAATATTATACATTCTGCGCTTTGTGATTTGGTAACAAAACCTAACCAATTGGAATGCCTTCCTCATCTCCGTTTCTGTATTACTCTTTCTCATACTTATTGTTCTAATTGAACTAAAAAATGTCTACATCAACCTATCTGTGGCTTTACCATACACACAACACATTTTTTACAAATGCATTTCTGATCTTAACATGAATGAACCTTTGAACTAATCTAATTTATTTTTTCGTTTCATTTTGCGTACATTACGTACCTACTTATAGCAAATCCTTGCCATCCACCCGGGGCTATTCCGCACAATTGACCACGAATGTAAGTTCAATATTGACTTGGAATATTAAAAAATAGCAGCTGCTACCTTGTTTGTTCACTTGAAAGCTGTGTTTGTTTTTAAAACAAGTTTTGTTAATCAGAGGTACAGTTGCATGACTTTCAATGCTAGGGCCCGTAATTTATTTACAACATTGATGCAGATACATTTCTGGTACCTACAACATTATAATGGTTATATAATAGTGTATACTGTGTATACTTACTGTTTGATTGTATAATCAAACGTATAATTTACAAGTCATCAAGGTTAGTATTCAGAATTAATGAAAGACCAAACATTTTAAAATTTACCGAAGTAGGCACTCAGAGACATTTAAGCGACAATTTATACAACTGTGACTCGTTCATGTTTCATAACCTTGTGTATTTGAGTGCAGCCATTAGTATTTACATGTACAATTCACCAGCGAGCTGGGTGGTACCACGAACCACTAAATACGAAACTTCGGGCGCCGAGTCCCTGTCACTCGTCACTCGAGACTAAACCGAGAGAAAGGGAAGGGATAAAGTAACTTCGAACTTTGATTTTCAAAGTAGGGCCTCAGTTTAGACAAGTGAAACGTGGAGGTAGAAGACTTGTGGATAAAAGTTACGTGACCTTTCTTTCTATTTCTACTTCTTCTAACTAACCAACTTTGCTGACTTAGCGCCCCAACATGAGTTTTGGCCCTCGACACAAGAGCACGCCGTTTTAGTGTATACCTACCTACTGCGCTTCTTGTCAAGAATGTTGCTATATGGAAGTTAGCACAAGTCCGCTTCAACAGTATCCTTAACAAAACACAAGGACAGTGGACAGTACAGTAGTGTAAACCGATCGGACAGTAGCGAGTCAAGTTGCCTAGCCAGTGGATTCAAATTGAATCACTTTAGTGGCCTTTACACGTAAAGTTCCGTCAGCGGGAAACGCCATGCGCCGTTCCAATCTTAGTTCCGAGCCGTACGTGTAAATGCAACCGTAATAGTAAAATGTACGTCTTTACGTGTGCAGGCCACTCTTCTATTTATTCACTTCACTGTGCTTGCCACTGTCGTTGACCATCATAAATCGGGCTTGAGGGACTTGTGCCAGCCAACAGGAGTTAACAGGACGGTACGTCGGACGATGAATTAAAAAATACCATAAGCTTTAGACTCTACCTATATATTTGAAACTTTTCGTAACAACATATTCTGTACTAATTGACCTTATTTTAATTGGCCAAATACTTCGAAAAACACCCTCATTGGCTGTAACAAGAGTAACTCATCAGACGTAACACAAAGCGCTTCCTAAGGGATCCGTGTAACGTAATACGGCTGTTAGGCTAATTTAGCACAAGATCATCCCAGTAATTAATCCACTTATGAAGCTACCCGCGCTTTGAAACTGGATGCGCAACTTAGCAAGCTTCGGCCTCTTGAGTGTTCCTGGTATACTAACTTATACTGATCGTTGAATAGACTGCACTTAATTACTTTGAAAGAGCAAAAGATGACGCGGTAATTACCTTGATTATAAAGTTATCGGGATCGGAAATTAGGAATTTCTATTGGGATGTCACCTCGGTTCGAATTTGAATTTGAATTTCGAATGGCGAGTTTAGAGAATTTTGGTAACCAGCCGTAATTTAATTACTTACATTGGTATTGCGTTGTAAATAATTGGCCGTGTATGTGCAATGCGAGTCCATAACTTAATTTCTCCATAAACGACAACAATGGATCTTTCTTTATTAATTCATACGGCGAATTACCTACGTCGGTTTCTGTACACGACAGGTATAAAAATAGAAATATATATTTAAAAAAAAACTACGACAAAAACTTGCATGTTTGAAATAAAATTCAATAACCCTGAGAACAAAGCAGCGGTGAGAACATGTAAACATTTTGAATATTTTACTATCAACTTTGTAACCATTCAAAAATACCGGGAAGTTTAATAATTGAAATGGAAACAAATATCACGGTTAAAAATAAGTATCCACCAGTATCAGTATCTTACATTTGGAAATAAAATGATGCTTTATTAAATAAAATGTTTTTGAAAGTTGCATTCATGATAGTTGCTTGCAATCCTATTAATATTATAAACGCGAAACTTTGCATGTTAGTTTGTAACTCCTTCACGAATGAATTTTGAAAAAGAGATAGCATATAGCCTGGATAACCACATAAACTCCTTATATCCCGGAAAAGGATAGTCGAATTCTACGCGGACGAGGTCACGGGTAGAATCTAGTAGATCAAATAACCAAGGTGTTGTTTTACATTCGTGATTTCTGGTTAATATTTTTTTACCTACTGATATAATAAATTCGAAAGTGTGTTTGTTCGTCTTCTAAGGTTCTAAGGTTCCTTGTCTAAGGTCCAGGTCCAGGTTGACATAAAGCTTCCTTGTATCCTGAAAAAGTTCTCGAGTACTATACCACTTGATTTACAATAGACCTACCTATATATGTCTAATTAAAGTGTATTTAAAAATATAGGTGTGCAGGAAACATTATGCATTACCGTCTAATACTTAGGCTGGATTTTATAAAGATCCGTTAGATCAAGTTTCGGTTAGGAATGTCAAAACTTGTATGAAGTTACTAAGAATGATGGGCAAATTGGCCCATATAACCAATACAAATCTAGTTACATAAGCTTTTTTTTCTAATACGGGGACAAACTTCAAAAACCCCGGAGAAGAGAGTTTAAATATTCACACACACACAACGTTTATTACTACACTAGCTGTGCCCCGCATGCGTTGCAATGCTATTTCCCGTATATCCAACTCAAACATGACCGATGTTACTTTTGTACATGAATTACAGCAAATAGTGGGATCAATTAGCCTACATACGTTAAAATTGTATTGGTGATTGGGCAGGGTTCCATACATTTCTTTGATCTGACATATTTACTAACGGGCCTTTATAAAACCGGCCCTTAACGTACCTATTCGTAGTCGCTACTGCTTAGTAAATTTATCTCCGTACCGTAACCTACCTCAACGGTCTGAAAGTTGAGGCGACGCTGCGGGACGGAATCGACAGCGTAAAGAAAAGAATGGGAATTAGGTTTAGCTCATACGTTAATACAACGCACGTTTTTCATACTAATATGATGTAAGGTTAGTATTGTTAACACTGGCAGTTTATTGCCGGTAAAGCTATTCTAAGTTTAGTAAAACAAATTTATACATAGAGGTTGTAAGGAATTTCTAGTTTAGACAATAAAATATTAAGTGCTAAAACATGTTCTCAAAAAAAAAGGTATTAATCCTAGTTGTCTAGGTTTGAATCCTGGTTGAAAAATCCACTCTAAGATAATACCAATCACTCCTAAAGCTGGTTTAAAACTGCCCGACGCCGTTAAATCGTTAACTTGGAGCTATTCATAAACCCACGATGTTAGTAAACACGATAACAACCAGAATACCAGTTGCCTTATCGACTGCAGTAAAATTGATTTCAAATTACAGGAAATGAAATTAATTCTGTAACTAATTAGTGCAATCGAATTAGAATGATTAACATACCTTCGGGCACGGTTTAATCAAACATCATTGATCTACTATCGAATGCTAATAGTATCGATCAACTTGATACAAAATGATGTATGTGCATAGGTATTGTTAACAAACTAAGTCCTTCTCCTTAGAACGACACTCGAATTCTAATACTGATTAAATCTAAAATGGCGCAAATTACTGGCGTTTCAAATACACTTACGCCTTTTTAGCGTACCTATAATAGCTGCAACGTACCTTTTAAAGCTGATTGAGTCCGATAAGGCGTAAAACTCACGTATTTTATCACGACTTACACCGTTTTAACTCGGAGTGGCAGCTTTGGACTCAATTAGTGGTCAGTACTGATTGACGCAACTTGTAAATTAATAATTGGCAGGTTTAGTAGCGAGTAAACATTCAACTGCAATTACGGTAATTATTCTTTGGCAACAATTTGTAAAATTTAATTAATAAATCAATTGCCATGTCAAACATTTTATACGATGGTACCAACTGACAATGTATTTCATTTGCAAATATTAATTTGGACATGAAGAGTTTGTTAATTATACCTATACCTACCTACACACCATTTTTTTTAGTAACTCTTTGATTTTGATTCTTATTATATAGTATTGTTAAGGTCAATCAGTTTTTCATTTTGAGTCAACATTTTCTTAGCCCCTATCAGTAAATTCCTAAATTTACTTCCATAATGGTTATTATGGATTAGGAAAAATTACATCGCCGCCTATCTTACTTTCAAATGCCATGTCGAACTACAATATTTTAGCTCTAACATTTGTACCAACTATTCCAAAGCGAAGATAAACCATTTTGTTTCTTTCAACAACCCTCCAGCATATTTTAATATCCGATATATAACAGCCACTATGAGTCAAGAGGTCAACATTTAACAGTTATTCGGTAGTCTACGAACATTCGGTACCCGACTTACTGAATTGCTTATGAAATAGACCTGTTTTTGAGATCTAGGCACTGAACGTGTTGATCTTTAATATCCCAACGTATCCAATTGGAGACATCTGTCAAAGTCATTATGAAATTTAGAGGAATGAAATAAGGTTGGAAATTAATGTGATAAAATTTCACCTGGGTTTAGGTTCAATAACGTCACAGATTGAGTAACCGGTTGCATTACGCGATTAGCCGATCGGCATGCGTGTTATGCACCCAATTAGTCACTGCACATTAACTGCATTCAATTCATAAATTAAGGCATGTACGACGAGAACTTAATTAATTAAGTCAGTTTCTGTGGTAGCTGAAATGCGTAAGTTGTATTAGGGATTAGAATACTTAACTGGGCCTTATTCTAAAAAAACATATTGTCCTTGACCTTCTTTAGTGTTGTTTTTAACGCGGCCGCCATTAATGTCAAGTAAATAAGAGCTATCAAAACCTTAACAGGGTCAAACAAGACATGGTTTTTACCGCTTAGAATATGTACTGTATTTTTATTCTTTTTTGTTACATATAAGCGTAAGAGCTCTACGCTTAGTGCAAAGATTCTGTCTGCTCTAATCTTGTTTCTTCTTTTTTACCACGTCTGTTGTGTTATATGTTTTTGTCAGATAAATGTTTTGAATTTGAATTTAAAAAATTTATATGTAACAAAATTGTGATTCTAGTGTAAGCATAAAAAACAACAAATAATAAAGACCGGCTAAGTGTGAGTCAAGCGGTACCGAAGCCTCGGTGCGCGATTTTTACTTTTAAATTTACGTAGTACGTACATCAGAAATACCAATTTGTCACTCGCAAAACAATGTGCACAGGAAATCATTTACCTAACCTAAAATTAAACGGAATCCAGTCCAAATAATACCACATTATTTATAACAATAATCGTTCTTCAGGATGTATAATTAAATTAGGTTTTCCCGAGCTAGGCATATCCATTTGTTAACCACTAGTATTATAATGATCATAGGTACTTACGCCACGTAAAATGTTATGAGTAATTTGTTATTATTTTAGCGTATTTTTACATTTTGTTATTGCAAAACTATAACAACATGGTTTTCGCTTTGTAGTAGAACACGTCAATAATGATTAACCTTGCGACCATGGGCATTTTTTTTTGTCAGCTCGTCGGATTGGCAAAATACCGCTACCATAAACAAAATACCTAATGAATTT
This sequence comes from Acleris sparsana, assembly GCA_923062465.1. NCBI lineage: Eukaryota > Metazoa > Arthropoda > Insecta > Lepidoptera > Tortricidae > Acleris > Acleris sparsana. The sequence goes on from OV281289.1 coordinate 7,376,205, forward strand.
CGACGCGAATGATGGTAACTTCGTGTTTTTAACATAGATGCGGTTAGTCTAGTTGGTCGTAACTCTACTTACGATGCTTACAAGCCCGGATTTGATTCCCGAAAAAAACAACAACCCACGATCTATTACGGTTCAAAAGATACCGCTGTTTAAAGTTAGGACGGACGGACGGACAGCGGAGGCATATTAATGGGGTCCCTTGGGGCACGGAACCCTAAAAATTCTTAGGTAGCCCTAAGGTCTTTGCGTTTACCAATAACTAATATTATATTAGGTACCTATCCATTGCTTATTAATTAGCGAAGCAAAGGCCGTACCTACCTAATTAACCTTTACACATAGCGCATATAATTATAATTTAGTAGCGTGAAGGTAATTGACTGACACATGTTTTGTTTGTTTGTTGAATATTTTCTTAACCCAGTCAACACCAGGTTACCCGATTTCCATATTAATTGGGCTAGAGATAGAGTTCTTGGCACGGAACATATTGGCGCTATGTGATTAGTACCTACGGAGTACACATATTTGTCAGTTTCGCAACTTTATATGAAGGGTCCACGGAAAGAACATGTCTAGTCACTTTTTTTTGAAAATGAGTTCTGGATTTCGATATGTAGAGGACAAAATGAACTATTACCTACCACTTAGTTTCAGATATAAATCTTCATATAACTTTTTTTGTTCACTCTTAAAAAAACCTCTACACGAAAATTACGTACAAAATGACACGGTTCCTAACTTTCAAATCGCGATATCTCAAAAAGTTACTAATGTGACTAGACATGTTCTTTCCGTGGACCCTTCATATACCCGACGTTGTTGAGTTAGGTAGGTAGGTAGGTACCACAGGTATCATAATGACAGCGTCAAGTCTGGAGAAAGAACTAACGCCCAAATTAAGCATTCGCTTTCCGTAACAGGGGTCTACATATAGTGGTTCTAAAAAACTAAGCCGGTGAAATGTTTAATAATTAAAACAAATTGCCTGTCGCAGCATAATTTTTACTAATCGTTAACTTTTGATGCCGCAAAAGCATTTTGAATAGAAATAACTACATACAATGTAGAGCCATCACAATGAGTCGCTTCGGGGGCTAATTCTCAACAAAACGTCAATCGATTCTCTAACGCGTTATTATATCAATTTAATTTATTATTTGGAGTACAATGTGGACTCAATAAGTCACCTCCGACCTACGAAATCCGAGGGAGAGGGGAGCAATTTAGCAGCAATTTTAATAATAAGTCCCCGGTATTTCTATTATGGCCGGGGGGCTATCAGGTGGGCCGCCGAGGGGTTTAATAACTCGCGATTAGCCTATTGGAATCGCTATGAATGTTTGCTATTTTTTCTATATTGCCTGTACACGGGTTTAACTAAAACAGGGATAGAAAAGTTGGAGATTCTGTCCATGATGATCAGTGATCACATTAGTGATCAAGCTGTTATAGTAATATCGTAGTATTGGATTGGGATGGTTTTAATTAAAATTATCAATTGTAATCTTCTATGTAAGCCTTGTTTTACTGTTAACTTATGTTTGGCGAAAGCAAAGCAGCTGAAATCTTTAGCTACAGTTTGCTCTCTGTTCAGATGATAGAGTAAGAAACAGATGTGTCACTAAATTCTGAAACTTACATGCTATCAAACAAAAGCTCAGTTCAAAACTATTTTACAGGATTTAACAATATTTATGAGAAATAAAAGGCTTGTTAATCGCTAGGCACGCTATCGGGTTATCGCGAGCTTCCGCTCCGCGTGGATGTTGGGTTCCTTCCGCTTATTCAATAGATAATGTTATTTTTGTAACTCCTTGTTAGGAGTTCGTAAAAAAATATTGTGAAAATATTGTTTGCACATTATGGGTTTATTGCATTTGTATATTCTTCTTCAACGCATTTGCGCCCACAGTTTGGCATACGCCTCTTCAATTTTTGTCTTTTGCTCATGGCTCGCCGAGGCGAGGAGATGTCTTCATTTGTATATACTACATTTCGTCAGTGATCATATCATACCGCGTAACTAACAAATTTAATAAGTTGCAAAATGTACCTTACTGAGTTACTTGCTAAGGTGTATTTTGCATCTTGTTTAATTTGTTACTTACGCGGTATTGCATCAAAAATTTGTATTAATATAAATAAGTAAGTTATTTGGAAGTTTAGCAGGTTGTTTGACGTAAATCGAGAGTGAAATCACATGTTATACATATAGGGATTCATGTTCTTTTGGTGTGTTTGAGTGTGTGATTGTTAGAGTTCCAGTCGAAATAAGTGAATTTGAGAAAATCAAATAGAATGCAGCAAAACTGCGTAATAACTGATGATCGGCGTTGTGGTTTCATTTTTGTAGGAAGATAATCCTTAAAACAATCATTGGCAGTTGTTGTATGGTCTCCTTAGTAATACGTAATATGGTTATATTTACAAGAAAAAAAACACAAAGACTGGGTCTGATGGTTTTAATATCGGGACAAAGGATTGGTATTAAAATTAAAATGAATCACAATTTAAACTGTTGAAAAAAAACTGACCAAGTGCGATTCGGAATTGCACAGGAAGGTTTCCGTTTTTTTTTTATAGCAGTTAAAGAAACATACTTATCTGCAGAAATCCAACTATTTACCTATTACGAAAACCAAAAAACGAATTGAACCGAAAATATTAGTTGTAACAAATATTATAAAAGGCTCTTAAATCAATAATAGGTACTCGTAGTTTGCCAGGTAGATTCTCCTCAGTCACCAGAAACTGTATCATAGAGTTTAATATTGCTTCGTTTATTTACAATCATTTACAAAGAGTATTATAAAATAGTTGTCTGAGCATTTTTAATTAAAATGATAACGCGTAATGTGCAGCACGTTACTCCCCTTACGGATGGGGTGATTTTTAATTATTAAATTTTCTACGCCAGAGGCGGCGTCCGATATAACTTTGCTATGGTATCCATTCCAGACCATACGATGCATCTGTTTTAACTTATTACTTCTTTTTTGATGCTCGTTTTTTTATTAATCAATTGTAGGTTTGATTGTGTATCTTATTTATTTAATTATTGTAGAGAAACAAGGAAAAATCAAGGCTAACCGCCGTGTTCGGAGACAATTTAGTTTTGGAGTCCTAGTGAAAAAGGATATAAGTTTCCTGAAGATCAATCAAAAAAGGGTCTAAGTCTGACATGCTCCGTTTATGTATATACCCTTTCTTTCTCATTACGAGGTAAGTCGACTTGTACCCTTTTTCACTAGATCCCCAGAATTAACTCGTTCCTTTTTCAAACTTGCTTTAAGATAAACGCCATTACAGTCTGTAGATGTTTCGGGTATTTACTTCTCTTTCACTCGCTCTTAATAATAGCGTATAAGAGCGAGAGAGGGACAAGTACAGTCTGTCTCGGTGATATAAAATGTCATTGACTCATTGTACACAATTTTACGTCGATTGGCTGAGGCGTTGGACCGTAAAGGTGTAACAAACACTCTTTCACATTTATATTCCTAATAGCTTTTGCGCGCGACTCCGTCCGCGTAGAAGTCGTTTATGGCATTTCCCTTGGGAACTGTGCAATTTTCCGAGTTGAAACGTACCCTATATGCTATTCCAGACTATAGTCTATCTCTGTGCCAAACTTCTAGATCCGTTCAGCCGTTCTGGCGTGATAGTGACCAACATGCAAACTTTCGGTTTTATAGTAGGGTAGGGACGAAAGAAATTGGATAAGGATAGACGATTAGGTATATTCTTCGCTCGCTTTAACGCCTCTAAAATATTAGAGCAGCAGTTCAAAGATAGAGTCGAAGTGACAAAACACTAAAATGTGCAGCTACTTCTAAAGCCGACCGTACGAGTAGATTCTATGTGGTGTTCAACTAAAATATTATATAATCAAAAACACTTGTTAATTGCTGACATTAAAGGAGCTATACAGTGCGTCACAAAAAAGTAGAAATTAAATAAAACGGAAATAAAAAAAAAAATGCCATGTTTAAGCATTTTACGTCAAAAATGTCAGTTACTCATAGCCCTCACTTGATTTCTAATCTTTTTTTGTCGCACTGTACAGTTGAATGCATTTTGATTATAAAAACATAATTTGATCCATCGGTTTGTTTTCACGGTAACAGTCCCGCAATTTCAGGTATTACGTTGCGAACGATTCTTATTAAATTCTGCAAAACAGAATAACTTCGTGGAAGCACCCTCATTATTAAGCATGTGGATATGCACGGGTATTTCAATTATTTTAATTAGCTTAAATGTAAAATAATACGAAACTGACAGTTGAATACGTCGGTGATGACGTAGCCGTGAGGCTATATTTGATTTTGATGAAATTTAGTATGCAGACAGCTTGAACCTTGCAGTTTTTGTTTCATCTTAAAGAAAAACCATAAAACTGGTCTAAGCTAAAGAATTTTAACCTATATAAAAATTGATCGTACAAGTGCACCCATTTTTTGCACCGTACACGGTAGTTTTTTTTAATAAACTATGGTAGTTTGCCCAGAACACCTTGCGATTTCTCCACTTCATTCCGCAATCCTCTGACCAGTCATACACATATTCAAATTAAAAAAAAAGGATTTTCTTTAATTAACTTTTATACCAAATTTATTTAAGATTAATAATATTTAATAAATTTTGAGGTCTCCGTCCGGGATGGTCTACCTACTAGTTTTATTATCATTCTAAGCGCCTATTGACAAATAGATACTCAACACTTATACCCAGTTTATAACGTTTTAAACAAATGAAAACTTGCACGAAAACAGCACCGCAACCTTATTCACTAGCGTCTGCAAAAATCATGCAACGGAAGAAACTTATTACTGGCCAGCTACATTCAAGTGGCGTCCCCTGCGTAACTTTAAAAATGGAAATAATAACGGAATGTTTTAATTTCTGCGAGTGACGGGTCACGTGGCCTGTCAACGTCATTGCCCTGGACAATTACCTCCATGCTTTAAATGAATGAGCATTTTGTTTGCCAGATTTTTATACGACTGCGGCGCGTGCAAGACTGTTCAAATGAAATGTTTATGACGGCTCTTCCCATGGACAATGTAGGTAAACAGAGCGAGCTTTGATTAAACATTTTATACATCATTTTTTATAGTTTTGTACAGACGCAATGGTTTTTAGGGTACAATGATAAAGGAAAAGTTAATATGCGTTATGACTATTGTTAAATAGAGTTTTTAGCAAGTTTGTTCGTTCGCTTTGCATAAGTAGGTATTACATTAACATTAATGTGGAAAGTTAACGTGACGACAACCCATTTGAAAGTAACCCTTTGTCGTGTATAATTATTTTTAGTTACCTTTTTATGAAGTTGTTACTTTTTGTAGCTTGAATGTGACACTTCTGGTAAAAAAAAGGCATTTATAAAAACAGGTTGAGATGCAACATCTGGGTTATTGAACTTGTTAAATAACTTTAAAAATTATGTATGAACATTTCTCAACACAAACTTAGAATTACAATAGTAAAAATAATTAATTTTGCCAGATTTAGTTACAGGGAAAATATTGTAATTTTTTTGCAACTACCTATTTTTTGATTTCTGTGTCAGCTTAAGATTGACTGGTAGAGTGTGCTCGTAGCATTAAGTACGCCTTTAGTAGACAATTTAAAATTTAGAAAGAAGATATTATAGGTAGATATTAAATAAATCTAGAAATTATTCTACGGGACCCCTTAGCGCATCCAACTCGCGCTAAGCCTCCAAACGTCATACGCATTGCTCATTCTCGAGTAAACACAATAAAACCTTTTTAATCCCGCTCACAACTCCAGGATCGGTTATATTTAATTCAATTATTAAAGCGTCTCAACATGTTCGACGCCGGGCTCCCCGGTTTCTATTAAAAATAGGCTACATATCGAGTCGTTGGTACTAAATATGTTTACGTTTCAATCGCGATAGTGAGCAATAAGCGCACGAGCGGAAAATTAAACGCATTGTTGCGAGTTGCCAATCCGCATGCGTTGGGACTTACGGCGATGTGATTTCTCTATGATTATGTTACATACACCAGCGGCAAAAAATATGGTGCAGTGTGCTCTCTGATTATTATTTGAATAATTTGTGAGATAACTGAGACTAAGTACAATCTCGATCTTAAAATGTTCAGCTCCTACAGAATCCTTTTCCCTTAAGCCGAAAAAAGTCAATGAATTATTTGACGTATAAGTATAATTTCTTTAGACTTTATAACAGAGTTATAGTGGCTCGTTAATTTACTTAGCTCGTGATGGTACTGAAGCTCTATTCTACTCTGTAAAATAATATTACTTTTATCGTGTTATCATATTATCTTTTATCAACTTTATGATAGCTCTTATTTATTTGACAGTACATGCAGCGGCTGCTTTTGATTAAAATAAGTCATGTCAAAAGCAATATGGTTTTACTGAGTGGAATTGAGCCTTTGGTGTGTTACAATGAAATCACGTCCTCAAATAATACCAATGTAGAATAAACGGATCTGTAGATACTTTGGCGTTTCCTTAATTAAAATAGATAGAAATATTTCCATATTTCGCTGCCCCAATATTATAGGGTTCTATGTTGCACTTTTATCAACTTGAAATTTGAAGTTTGTCAGAGTAACACTAGGTCTAAATTGAAGTACCACGACAATGTAACTTAGTACCCTATAATATTGGGGCAGCGATTTGTTAATTTAAAATTTGCGTAGTTATTGCGTGTTACGATTAGGCCACAATAAACTTAAATTACCCAATCACAACTCCCATATTACAACAACATCGGGGTAGCAGGCAAAACGGGCTGAAAGTCCCCTTTAATAGACGTGTTGCCATCCAGTCCAATTAAAAATAATTAGCTCCAGCACACACTGGCAACCCAAGCAACAAATCAACGAAGATGCACACACGGATAGCAAACTTTCTGGATAAGGTTCACTCTCTCCAAATAAAAACCAAATGAATATTCTTACAAGTAAGGTTCACATTCCTCCGCTGAAAGGAAGAAGAATTGTATAAATATTTACAGTGCAATTATTAGTGACCATTAAAAATGTTCGAGTTTGCGCTCGTCTTAAAACTCTGTACAGTGTTTTGCTGCAGTCGTTTTAGAATATTTCTGATTTAATTAATTCAGAACGAATTGTACAATAAAGATAACGTGGTAGTTAATTAATGAATTACTATATTTCAGTCGCATATTTCTGTCTACTAATTGGTAACCGTCTTGACAAGTTGCGTAAACGTTTGTAAATCATGTCCGTATTCCTCTCTATCCTTTGCCTCCTACATAACAGTGACAGCGCTACAGTTACTGTGGGAGTGTAGACTGTCCTTTAATGAGCGGTTTCAGTAAAATTAGTAGTTATAAAATAGATATTTCGGTTGTCAATTAATCATTGTGGCGGGAGCAGGTTATTAATCAAACTCGAGCGATTGCTAAATGCCACGACTAACTTGTAGCGAAGTGTTATTTACGTATAGTATTTTAATGAGAGACCTAGCATTCAGAGTATGTGTATATAAATCAAATTAACTAGCATAGCTATAAGACATTCTGCCTGAGATCATGATGCTTTGTTATGTTATGATTAAGCATACGTTGAAAGCTTTTAAAAACAAATAATAATTTGATGTGACATTTTATGATCAAAAGGTCAAAGCAGTTATAACGAGCACGGGTATAAAAATCTCGTGAATTCAATTAGCGGGAAAGCAGGAGAGGGCGGGGCCTAATAAACATAATATAAATAATCTGTGGCGATAAATCTGCAGCGCTTTATGGCAGGAGTGGGTTGTCACTCGGGCTAATTAGCGCTAGTGCTACGGGAATGTTTCAGCGCTGGAAGCGCTGACCAATTAGATGCCAAATTTGGATTTTGATTTTAATGACGTGCTCGCACTTTGGAGTCACGATTAGCCAAGGATTAGCTGTCAGTTGATAGGTATGAAGTCTTTAAGGCTATAGAGGGTGTGTTAAAAAAGTGAATTACTTATATTGTGAACTATTCAACCTACTGCATTAAGTTTCTGAATTGCATATTAATTAAATGTTTAATTTATAAATAAGTATTAACACGGACCTTAATTAAATATTTATTGCATTAAAAACGTTTGTCAAAATGTCTCCCAATTTGAATGTTATTTTTATCTACGGTAGCACAATTTAATTTCGTCTGTTAACCCGATAAAGCGCTAAAGCCGCTGCGTGGCTCATCAAAGCACTCTTCATCAGCTTAGTTAATTACGGACATATCAAGTTTATTATAATTACTCATTTTAATGTCGCTGCGCCCAGGCTCGAACCACGCCGAGCCTCGAACAGGCCTTCCTAATGAATTGCTACTCGTGTATCTGCCATACTTTGTAAGACATACATAACGTTGTCATTAGAGACATGCAGTTGTCGTTTTTCGGGTTCTGTACCCCTAAGGTAAACCCAACGATGCATAGGACGACTAAAAATAAATGTACAATATCCCTCTCACTTATTGTACCCACAGCAAAACGGTATTCAACTAAACAATTCAGTAAACAATCCCCAAACAACACGTAAGGAAAATATCAACTGTCCACTTTAGCAGTGTTTACCAGCATTATGCCAACCGGCAATTTACTTGACATTTCAAAAGGGCTCGACAATTGCACGTTGTTTGATGCATACGAGGTCCTGTGGGCGTAAACACAGCTCATATCAAAGCTCTAGTATAATCAGCCAGTAATAGGCTACAATTTGAACTCAACCGTCATTAGTCATTACTGATGTTGACGAAAGGAAATCGTGCATTTATTTTAATCGCCGTTTTGTAACGCTAGTCAATATTGTCTGGCTAAAAAGCAAGAAGTTAAAGAAACTTACCGTTGATAGTTTTATGAATTACCATTTGTCTATGGTAGCTTGTAAAATTGTAAAATCAATATGGCTACGTAAACCGTTTACGACATACATTGCGAGGGGTGCGTTGCGAAATTTGCTTGTCATTATCTATTTATCAGGTTCTTTTTGAGGTACAACAAGTTACATCGACTTATCGGGTGGAGGCTTTCAAGGATGTGGTTATGTTGAAGGAGAAAAAACCCATACGCTTGTAAGGATATGGGTTTTTTTCTAAAATTTCTCTGATTATAGTTCAGAAGTCTTATTCTTTTAGCGAGTGAGCTAATACGAGCGGCGGTAAGGCTACCTTGAGGTTGTTGATGGTGTACGCTCTGACGGTACAACTTAAACTCGACGGTTAATAATTTGTCCGTTGAGTTGAAATGCGAGTAAACATGGCAGCCAACTAAGACATCTTGAAAGGTAGTATTTCTCAATTATGAGTAGGAATGTGTAATGGAATCGCATATTTCAGTACGTGTGAAAGAGTTATTTCGTTAAGTAAATTCATTTGCGACAATACATATAGCTTAGGTACATTTACTGTGTTTTAAAACTGACCAAGATTCGAACTGACCCCTAATTAAACACATAGGCTACATCGACGTGCGAATAGCTCTGACATGCCGCGCGGTGCTTATTAACTCTCGATTAATTAAATTATTAGAAATCTCGACCAGGGCTAATTAACGAAGTATTCCAACATTTCGGTCCACCTATCGGGGTTTAATTAAAATTGACAAAGCCGCGAGCGAGGGCGCTCGCCAAATATCGCCTCTATCGGCGCTTTCACTGCCTATGACGTACATGGGAGCAATAAATCCATACAAATTATTATCGTGGGCGCTGGATGTGTTAATGAAATGATCACTTTAAACTAATTAAATTATGGAGGTAATGGTGCGTGCTAGTGATAATGACGAGTCGCGTTACACCTCAGCGTGCCGCGCTGTGCTATGCTAGGCCCACTATTAGTTGACATAACAGATACCAGGATGTTCCTTGGAATTCCTAATAAATTTTGTCCTAGGTTACATTTGTACGAATTATCTTTTGTTCTAAACTGGTTTTCAGCTGAGTCAGACCACTTTTTAGGTAGATTAGGATTAATATATATAAAGCTAAAGGGATTTCAGGTGGAATTGGATTTAGGATAAACAAAAATTTGGTCCATCGATGCGTTAGCACAAATAAACATTAGGGATTCCGTAGGAGAACCCATATATCAGTGTAAATAGTGGATACATAGATAAAATATAAAGGGTTAAAATCAATGACTTGAAAGCAATAAGATCCATCTTTTTAAATTGAGGTAGCCCTCAATCGTTTCGGTTTTTTTAATCAAGAACCGCGATGTCATAATGGCGTTCTAATAAAACAGAGTAGGTATTATCACATGTCTTATTTTGGACTTACCTTTGAAACTCAACTTAACGACACCACACCAAATCACAAAAATAAAGTTACGTCAAAAGTAATCATCAGCATTCTGTGACAGTATGCCATTTCTAAATTCCAGGTAGGTGTTTATGTTAAACCACTCGCTCTTGACTCGACGCACCAATTATTAACCGGCGAGTTGAAGTTGTTCCGTCAGGGCGTAAAAACAAAATTTAAGGGTGTATATTCTTAACTTACCCGCTTTATTCTTCGAGTGATCGACCGAGCCGTTTTTAAGAAAATAACAGCTCTATGCTAAAACGGAGCGTACGTGCCCAGCCTTAATGTTTAATCTTGAAGCGTTTATTGTAATTGCTCGGGGCAGATTAGTGTTAATCTTTACTAAGAGCTGTTATAATTGGAAACGTTACAGAAGCGTAAGATAATTACGTTTCCAGAAACTAACCTATGGATGGTAATTAATCCATCTGTGCTAGTTAGTTTAGTCACCATGTTAAGACAGGGCTGGGCGTCCATTACTATTATTGTGTTTTCTAATAAACTAAAGCATTATCTTAAAATCGGAGGATAGTTCATTGTTGTACAAATGAATGAATACACACTGTATGTATATATATGAAAAAGTTTAGTAACCTTCCTGTAGTCAACTTCGGAAAAAAGTGACTTTTGACGACGTTAAGTTACTCACTCATAGTTCCATACAGACCTTTTTAATTGTACATTGTACAAAAAAAACCTCCTTCGATTTCAAAATAAAACTTAGTTTAGTTTATTAGAACACAATCATACTAATTAAGGCGCCAAGGCATGGACGCTTGGCGTAATCTTAGCTGCATATAGTGCATAAGCGGCTTTCGGGTTCGTACTTCTCTTCTTCTAACAATATGTACAGTCGCGGAATGAAAAAAAACTTCACTTTTCGACTCTATGTCAATGCTGTTTGAGTCCAGAAGTGACGAACCTTCCCCTACCACGACTGTACAACTAACTACTAAGTTAGACCTAAGTACAGTATGTTTATTTTCGCAAACATACAGGATGTATCATTAAAAGCACTTATTTTATTCAAACGATAAAATAATATTCAGATTTTTGTCTTCTCCGTGCAATATGTCATTATGGTACCCAAAATGTAACAACGAAATTCATGTTTTTTTTTTGTTTCAGGTAAACTACTTGGACTATTATCCCCTACGCAATGCTGTGTAGGTATGTATGAAGTAATACAAAGACGCTAAGTCCCCTGATATATGACGGGTGCCTCCCTCCGCGGCGTCATCAAAGTGACTCAAGTAAAGCTAACAGAGATAGTACAAAGTGTTAATATTTGAATTTCCTGCCGCCAACGAACAATAACCCTTTTACCTCGAGAAAACAGGAAATATGGTTAATTACTGCTGTAAAATAATAACCAGAGTTTTAGATGCACATTTTCAATTTATGATGGTAGTATTTTTAGTTGTAACAAATTTAGGTAAAGTGCTATTCGTATTCTTTACCAAAACTAAATTTTGCACTAAAAATGTAGGTACCTACAGCATTAGCTGTCTAAATAAATGTTAAACAAACTAGTTAACAGTTCTTGTTCATCGCCAAAACCAATATTTCCCACAAACCTATCGCACAGCCAGAGTTTGGTTTTTATCAGTGGCCAGTTTCACGATTAATCTTTTTTTCTTAATTTCTCCTGATTGGCTGTGCATGATCGAGCACGTAAGCCGTTCCGGGTTCGAATTCTGAAAACGACCGTTTGGAATTCGTAATGCCGCAGAAAGCCGACAGAGGTCGCGGATTTAAATTGAAAACGTGCACCACGCTCGTCAGTTACCGATTACACGCAATTAAGTGCCTACGCCAATTCGCACCGGTTGGAGCTAAAGGTAGTTCCCATTGGCTGGCAAAGCGAGTAGACATGTCAGCTCAACTTATGATAAGAGAGAACTGAAAGCACTTACATCTCTAAATAAGATATAGTAGATGTGGTAGATCAAAAAACACGATATGTTTTGGTTATAATATTATTAGACGTCTTTTTTTTTTTAAATAACAGCCTTTCAGATTAATCTACTCCCAAATTAAACGCTACGCTTGTACCTCCTATGGGTACAACGCAAACAATAAACTTATTTATATTGAGAAGTACAAAGAAGCATCCCAGACTAACGGGCGCGAGTGTGCTCATCTTACAAATATCATGCTCATACTAGGAATCGAACCGGGAACGCTAGCTTCGTAGGAAGGGTCACTAAGCTAACCACTAAGGCTAGGACTTAAACTTGTGACCTTTAATTAAGGTAAACTGAAGCGTCAATTGTATATCCTTTGCCATTTTATCTGTCTTTCAGATAGCTTAAACTGCTAATGATATCATACTAATAATAATCTCGAACTTGACGAATAGTATCCCATGGGCAACAGCCTTTAGGGGCGGCTTCCTATGATTTGCGAGTGAGAACGTCAGCTATTCACCTCGCGCACGCCCTTGCACCTTTACTGTCGTTTTAGTACCCAGTTACTACACTTAACTGGTGTCCTACGCGGGATGGTTCCAATCGGACGGCAGGACATATCACCGGATATTCGAGACACTGATTCTAGTTAACATTTTACGGTTTATACAAATATATACAAAAATGACTATTTTTAGTTCCATAGCGATTCTTGTCATCAACTCTCACTTCTTAAATATTTTCCACGCTTCAGTTCTTGCTCCAGTTTTATTCATAAATTGCCTGCATTCAATTGAGCTGTACACTAACGTCGATTTAAAATCAATGGCACTCTTTCCAAATTTGATGCGCGGAACGGATACATTCTTTATAAATTGTTTTTACCACTTTTCTTGATGAATACTTATATAACTACAAAGATGCATTATTTTTGCACGTGTAATAGTTTTTCCAACATCAATTGAATATGCAAGATATTTCAAGTTTAAGTCACCAGTTTGTTTTAAGTGCATTAAAATACGAGTACTTACTTGTTAATATAAAGTGTAATGATACACGGCTGTGACTCACACCGTGTCGAACGCCCACTACCCGTGTTGGCAGATTTATTCATTCGTTAATTGTAATGATTATCTTCACCGCTGGTCCGCATCAAACCAATTATAATTCATATAAACTAGTTATTTTGTTCCTGTTACATTACCACTTTGTACTAGTGAATTTTGTGGATATTTAATTACCTGTGTACAGACATCATCCTGTATAAGTTTTTATACGTAGGCGGGTGAGGTAGTTATTAAGATTTTATTTAAGAGTAATGTATTCATTTTGCTTCGCTTTTAATGGTGATAGTGTTTTTTTCTTGATTGGTACCTTCATGACCTTATAATATAATGATTAGACCCCGGTATCGGAGGTGCAAAATGGTAGCTGTCAAGTTCTTAGGGATGGGTAATCATATTTTTGATGTTGATATCGATACACGATTTTTCTATACATTAGGTTGTACACAGTTTTTTTTTTTTGATCTATGATAATCATTGATCGTAAAAATATAAAGTGTACACATATTTATGAACTCGACTGCTTCTTAATGATGAAAGATTTTTTTTTGTAAATAATAAAAATGTTCAATACATGTTGGTTTTGTAATTATATAGTCCTACTTTATAGAATAAACGCTATCATTATGATATAATAAAATATCGACATATAACTATGTTTATCGACATGAAGTTAATATTTCAAAACAATGTTTACCCTTCCCTAGTAATGGCTCGAAATTGACAGCTACCATTTTGCACCTCCGATACCGGGGTCTAATAATGATTCTGCCGTAATGTTCTGTACTAATGTTTAAATGACGTTGTAATATTGTATATTTTTTTACATCATTGCATTAGACTTAAAAAGGTAAAAAGAAAATTGTTCTCAGTAATCCGTTTAGGATTTCAAAAACTATCCGGCGATAGTGTTGTTTCGCATCCTAATCCTGCGGCGGACGCGGCGGGAAAATGGCGGAAATTGAAAATAAACATTTCATCTGCGCCCCGGCACGCACTGCCCAAATTGACAATACAACCAATTTGCCGCCGCACGCCGACCACCTTTGTATGAGAATTGAAAAATAATATTAGGTACACTTTTTTCGACCACTGCACGTAGGCAATCTCAAAAATAAACTGCGGTTCTTCAACTGCTCTCATTTCAGTTTCAAAAATGAATTTCCAAAATATCGTTACGTTAGTTACAGATTATAAATTGGCGTGCGGTTGTCATCCTGTTATTTTTTTAATGTGCTGGCACAGATGTCACCTCATTTAAAAAAATATAAATATATAAATTGAATAATGAATAGTCTGGCGAAGGTGTTATCGAGTCAGACAGGAAGTGGTCGATAATAGAGCTGCATTCATTCAATAAATAATACAATGAGTTTGTTATTTCAACAACGATTGTTAATCAGTTTATTCTAATGAGTCATTGTATCTGAAATGGTATCGTATCTGTTCTAAGTTTGAAAAAGGAACGAACGCTTTAAAAGGAAAAAAAGCAATGCGTAAACAAAACCGTCTTTCCCCTAGTGTCGAAGTCACTTCCGAAGAGTGGTTACCGTCGCTCGAGTAATCAGCAAAGAGGCTCTAATTTAATAAATGATAATTAAACGTAATGGACGCCACTCGATGGGCCGCAAATGAATGAATGTATAATTGAATGAGTCGACACAAATATTTCACTAATGGGTCACATTTGATTAGGTTATTTCTGTGTCTGTCAGACGGAGCTGAAACCCAGCCGGCTGCTTCTGCACTTATACTGTATGAAATTGAATTCTATTTTCAAACAGTGATTACTTAAGATGTTTCATATCGGTATTTCTGTTTGTAATATTTCTAGTATTTACTCATTTTTTAGTATCTAAACACTAAGCTTAATGATGTAATAAATACTGAAGTTCAGTAGCTGAACCTGCCTAAAATATTATTGTACTTACGCGTCTTAGGTACTCTGAGGTAGCAACATAAAATAAATCTTATAAACAGGGGTCGTACATTTCATGCCGTTGACGTCAAAATGACGAAATTTTACACACTCTCTCGCTTTCATTTGGTAGGTGTTGAGGTATGTAATAACTGGTAGTACCTAATAACAAAATGTAAAATAAGAAGCGGTAAAATTATTATAGTCAAATACAGTTTAATCGCAATCAAAATATGGATCACGGCAGCATCATACTTTTCACCACAAAAAATGGCAAATTGAGACTATTTTCTTTTTTCAATGTCAATGCCTGTAAATGTTCTTTTATAAATGTATCTGACTGTGTAATTATATTAATATTTATTACAACATAAAAACAGTTTATTTTAAATGATAATGTTACTCGATGATTTTGGCATTGTCCTTCTCAATCAAATAGTTTGATTTACGTTTAAGGTATGAAGTAGGTATTTATTTTAAATGATGAGATTAAATGATTGTCGACTAATGGTTAATAATTACAGTAAAATCATTTGGAATCATACTATATGTAGCGTGACGTCATTTTTGCGTCAACGGCATGAAAAGTACGGGCCCTGCTAATAAGCAATGATTACTTCTCCCTCACTCTGTGCACTCTTATAAATGCCCAATATAGTAAAAGGATAGCAATCCAATAAGAGGATATAAATAAATCATACAGCACCAATAGCTTTTGTTTAATCTAATAAATATTTTATAAGAATTAGGCGATTGGCCCTCCCGGTGGCCACCTCATTGCATTAGAGGGACTGCATAATGTCAGAATTGACACACGATGGGAGCACCCTAGCACTCCACTAATATTCTTTAATGGAATACCCCTGATTCACTTGGAAAAAATCTATAAGTGCAGGTGCCTTAGTCTCGAATAGTTTGGTTTGTATCACTTAACGAGCAATTAAAAAATGAAGTAAACAATATAAATAACACTTAAAAATAAAATATTAGGCCCAGGAATATACCATAATGCATGCTTTTTATGAGTACGTATATACTTACGCACCAAAAAGTAAAACGTAAAGTCGGCCAAAATTATTCTCCTTAAATGTGCCCAATTCTTTAACGCAAAAGCGCATATTAACAAAGAGAGCTTAAAGAAATAACTTGTTACACGCAGTGCATTAACCGCAGATTTACATCACGATTGAATTTAAATTGATTCCTCAGTCCAATAACGTAAGTTAATTATAAAAGTCAATTGATTTAAAAGGAGCGGTGTCGTGGTCGCGTTATGAGTAACAGAAAAAGTTTTCAATTTCACTAAAAGGGACTGGTTTGTGTCTCGGAAGTCTTGTCTGGTTATCGGCTGGTAATGTATGAAGTTGTGCGTTTATTTTATAACTCACTTCACTTAATAGGCCCTGAGTTGACTTAATTCACTTTGCGAGCCGTGTACTAATTAAGTCTTACTCTCATCTTGCAAATTGATTACACTTGGAAATAAATATGTTTTCTGTGTGGTTGTTGCTTGCTTCTTGATTGTAAATGAGTCACGGCGATCAATTTTCCTGACTGTAAAATAAGTGATCATTATTTAAACCTATTAATACACTTTTTACGCAGTTATTTAAAAGAAAATCTTCAGGTATTTTGTGAAAAATCACGCGGCCAAAAGTATCCATCGATCTTTTTCTTGATTCAGATGTGAGCATGTGAACATCGTAACGATAGGAATAGATGTTCGAAATGTGCCATCGGAATATAGATATCGTCATAAATCCATCCATGAACATGCTTCATAAATTATCACGACAACGATTTGGAACATTTTACAGCACCCATGAATTCTTTACGAGTAGGGATGCGACTGCGCTCATAATTAATACGAGACGTTTGTTTTAATAGATCATAAAACATCAGCAGGATCAGCTATAATATTACATCGTTATCCTTCTTACACTCGCGTATCTTTTTAGTAACCGTAAAACACTCTCGATTTTATCGACAGCCTCATGTAAAATAGACATCGCTATAATTATGGGCCACTTACTCGATAGAATTACTCATACGCATCAAATTGATATTGTAACTTGGTCAAAGCAATTAAGATACAAGTTTTAATTAACTCGTCAATGTAGGTATGCTTAAGTAATTACGATGATACTGCTTTCGTAGTTAATTAAAGAGTTCCCATTGCGTTAAATTAATTATTATGGAACTAAATTTTAAAAAATGGGTTTGTTGTGTCAAAATCAGTCCTAACCGAGTGTTCGAGTCTGGCCAGACGCTCTTGGGAGCAGGTTGCCACGTGAGTATTCTCGGTATAGTTATAAAAGACCAGTTCGCTCCGAGCTAAATTGAGTTCGACATCGCAAATAGATAAAGCGATATCTACCCGCTATAAGGCAAACTTTATAGTTTTGTTTTTGGCAGTTTTGACACTGCTTCTATCTACTTATTTGTTCCTTCACTTGCATCTAACTGAGATGAAACTTTTAACTTCCCCGACGTTCGAGCGAAGTATCACTAGCCTGCCCAGTGGCCACACGAGTTTGTTTATCTACCTTTTGTTATTTTATCTTTCGATTCTTTAGAACGTTGGCATTTGGCGTAACCATTGTGTTGTTTTGGCTTGCAATAACCGTTCAGTTAATTTTAGGATTGAGGCTGAAGATAACGGAGTGGGGCATTGTGTCGTTCCTTCAGGAGTCGGTCGGGAGACACCTGAAAACAATAAACACGAAACTGCCACAGTAATCGGCCCTCATGATCTGCCACGACTGTCAGACAATGGGGCAGATTACGCGATAGGGGTTTAACCGAATAGCAGCTAACTCGATTATGCGGCCATCCGTGATTGTGTTTGAGCCTATTAATGTTTGAATTGCGTTATATTATTGCGGCGCGCGGGTGGCATCAGTAATCCAATATGGGTCGGTATTAACGAAATTTCACGTCGGGCCCGCGGTATTCGTTCGGCGAACGAGTGATAATGCTCGTGACATTTTAGTTTGAATTACCGCCTGCGATGCTTTGATCAATTTTCTTTAATTATATGTTACATACAAAAGCGAGCTTTATGGCTCCACGATGTGATCACGTTAGTCGCGGTGCTGTGATGTCGTGGTTAATGACGCGCGGTCGTGTATGTGGATCCAGTGGTTCGTTTTTCAGCCGTTTCTTTTGTTTTATGTGAGACTCGGAGGTATGGAGATGCACGCAGAGGGTGCGAAGCAAGCCGCCGCACCGGCCATCGCTAGATTAAAGAACAACTTAAAGGAAAGCAATCTGCTAAATAAGTGTTGCCGACGCGATCCGCGCGAGAGTTTACTCTACTTCTTATTTCTTTTTCATTTAAGTACTACATACGTGCACTTTGATATAATAACGACCCAAACTATCAAACTCGTAAAGATTTTTATATACCCTCTAAGTGCTCATTAGTACGCAGTGTTAATAGCATTAACAATAATAATGTACTTTCGACCAGTAATGTGCGTATTACGACTTAATTTAAGATTAATTTAATTAGTAAAAAGTAGGCAGTAAAGAAGATTAATGTTTCAGATATAGTAGTTTAATTATAGATGTATATGAATGCGTGCGGTGAGGTTTTGAAGGTGGAAAGACCCTTTTACATTGTGAAATGATTTCCATAAAAGTTGGGTCTCATAAAGATTTTTGGCTATTACCGCTGTACTCGCTGTACATAGAAAAGACAATAACTCGTTCCTTTTTCAAACTTGTGTATGCGCTCAATAACGTCACGTCGTTCGACAATCTTCAATAGCTGACTGTGTGTTCGGCTGTTAGAGTGACGTTCGTATATTCAATTTTTGGCACCATTTGATACTTTGGTGCAAACAGATTCACTCATTAGTTTAGTTTAGTTAATTTATGTATAAATTTAATGTCACTGTATACATTGCATAGCATATCAAAGAATACGAAATAACACTGAGATCGACAACATGAATAAAAATTTGCAACATAATTGATCAAACAAATAATAAAATAGACTAAGCTTGTATTATCTTTATGTCAGTAGGTTTTGTTTTTATTGAAAAACTTCTAAACAGGCTATGCTTTGAAATAACCGAGAAACACCTTATTAAAAAACCCGAAGACGCCTGCGACTTTGTTCGCGTGGTATTTCTTTCACGGCCCTCCCCCTTTTTTAACCCCTTAAGGGATGAATTTCCTAAAATCCTTTCTTAGTGTATTCCTAGATTATCCGAGAAATATTCCTCCCGAATTAATTTCATTAAATTAATTTCTAATAGTTCCAGTCGAAGGACTGTGAGTCGATTGATCAGCCAGTTTCTTCTTTTGTGTATAATGTTTGGAGAAGTATAGCAATCAACGTCAAAATCTCATCACTGTGATCAGTATCGTGCGAACTATTACGCCGCCAAATATCTTCAAAGGTTTTTAAGACACCCTGTAAGACACCAGTGCTAAATTTAATAACACCTTAGAGCTGCATTTAATCCTTAAAGAAGATTCAAAAACAACGTAGAGCAGCCTTCACTGCGATAGTAGTTGGCTGAATAATTTAGCTCCTCGTCTCGTTACTTTAGCCTACGTTTCCGCAGGTGTGGCAATCATATTGTTACCCTCGCACACCGGCGAGGCGCAACGGGAGGGGGCGGGACAGGAGATCTCCCTCGCGCCGCTTATTCTTTAATCTCGCTGATGAATTATGATTAGCAGAGTGCACTCAAACCTATTAGCGTGTCTGTCTGCGGAACATTTGATTTGTTCAGTTTGTCAACATGTAAAGGCTTGTTAGCCGCCATTCCATTAGGCCTCTGCTCTGGGACGTGCTCTTGATACGTGTTCGTAAGTCTGCGTCATTTAGGTTATGGGTGGATCACATGACTGTACAAACTTTGTTATGAACACAAATGCGTCTCGGTCTCAGATACTCCTGGGATTATTTTGCATTAATGCACCATTCACCTTAATAAACACTATTGCAGTTTACCTGGCATTCGAAACGTTCATTAAAATTTAGTAGCAGCTCAACAAAAACCTTTATGGCCCGTACAGTGGCTCGTAACAGCGCGCCGTGGGACCACAAACTCCGATTATCCAAACAGAGTTCCCGAAACAGCGCTGTGAAATTTTAACGTGTAATTGATTATGAAGTTGGCCACAAATGGGCGAAAATAGTTCTAATTTGGAGTGTGGCGGGGCGTAATTGGTCTCGAGCCGCGTCAGGGTTAATGATTAACGTGGCCGGGACGGGTTGGGTCCCGGCGGCCCGCGCGGGCGTCCTTCAATTTAGCCAACCGCGCTGCCTGCACAGCCCGGTGCAGCCACTAGTGACGCGCTCTCCTAATTCTGTTTACCTCTATCAGTACCGCGTTAGCATCGTTCCACAGAACCCATTTTCATTCCATGCCATTTACGGGATTGCAAACCCGAATTTTCATGAGCGAAGTCACGTTAATGACTGATGTCTATTTTTTATAGTTCCCCGCTGCGTATTGACATTTTGGGAAGGCACTAATGGAAGGCGTGAGGTTTTTTGCTCTCGCTGTGTCTAATCTAAGCGGGCTGAATTCGCCATGGGTTGTTTTCCGAGTGGCGTGGCCTGTCGCTGTCACCGCTCGGTAATTATTCACGAAGGCTGGCTTCACGAGCTGTCAACTTGGAAAAAATGCCGCGGACGTGCCGTACCGCCCGGATGCCGACAAGAGATTTCGATCCAATGGCGTTACTGTTACGTTGCGATGTGGCGTCAACAATGCCTATTAGACGTACCCAATGATCTACAATTTTATTAAATAAATCGATCTACTCGTATTTACTATACATTTTAGTTTTTAAATTATTCATTCAGCCCCGCTTAAAGATTCCAGGATCTCCGATTCGTTAAAATGAGAAGCAACATCTTTACGTAAACATTTGTTCACCGGCAGATGAACAAATGTTGTTTTTATTTTTAACACCATGTTCAAGTTAAAATGCCTATAGAGAAAGCCATTTCATCCATGACCGGAGCGTAAACGAAAAGAAATTGAAAATGACCCGTTAAAATAACCGGAGTTTAAATGCGTAGAAACTCGAAGGCACTTAAATATTCGGTCGAATGCAATTAGAATAGTTTCCTGTAATACTCATTGACACGAATTAGGCCTGGGTGCATGTTTCCGGCCAATATCCGCATCCTGTATTATTTATGGGCCGATCGGTCGCACTCTCCAAAACATACAAAAAGGAAAGACTTGGCCCATTCGTCACGGGCTCACAATGGCAGCATTGTTTCGGGCATTGCCTCTAATGTCCGATTTCGCTTTGACCGAAAATAATTTGACAGAATAAAAACGACAAGCGACATTAGGTGGAAAGGGACGAAATCTATCAGCGGAATTCTTTCAAGCAATTGAACGCCTACGTGCGAACAGGACGGGGAATTTAATTGAAAATGTTAATGGCGCATTTGTTCATTACAACCAACCGCATTTTAGAGTTACCTACCTCCAAAAGCGTCGCAATGTATGAGTTATTAATTCAGCTTTATTTTCTCGAGCTGTTTAATGGTTTTGTTTAACGTTCTGGAGTTACGGCTCATTAACTTGACAAGCTCCGTTTTTAGGCCCTTCACTATTAGTCGTTGTGAAACGATTCATTGTGCGCTCTCAATTAACCGGTTCAGTAGTTGTGCTTATTTTTTACAGAATTATGACAGGCTACAAATTTCATGGTTCAGAGTTTAACGTTATAATTTAACACGATCTGGTAAATTGCAAGTTCGCGAAATTGCAACTGTGTTTTTTAAATATACTTAACGGAAACTTGAACGGCAAAAAATTTGATTAATTTTAGCGACATTAACTGTGAAAAAGTGTTACGTTTCGGATTCGATGTAACTTCCATTTACATAATCTTTCATTGACCTTTTCGGATAAAGGTTTCGATATTTTTTCTTATTTTTTGTTTATACCTCTAGGCTGATGTTATTGCGGCCAACTAGTAAATGGAAGGGAGGGGGTTGCGGGTGGTAGGACCTTGTGCAGGGTACGTCCGGATCGCTACCATCATCTTATCCATTAACAAACCGCCAAACAGCAGTGTTCGCATTGTTGTGTTCCGTTTTGGGGATAAGACAGCCGGTGTAGTGACTACCATAGAGGCATTTGCAGTCTTGTGAATGCGACTGTCTATGGGTCACAGTTTCCACTTACCTTCTTTGCCTTCTCCATGCCATAAAAAGAAGGGATACAGGCTGATAATTTAATTTTATGTTTTGTTGCAGTGTGAGAGGCGCACGCCGCAGCAGGCGAGCGGCAGTCCCGGGCTGATGCTCGCCATGGAGGTGAGCAAGGAGGCGCGCGCGTCGCCGCTGCCGGCGCCCGCGCAGCCAACTGCCAACGGACAGCCACAGCAACCGCAGGCGCAGGTATAACTGTCTAATATAGAATTATACAGCTAAAGTATTTTCGACAAATTAAGATAAAGCAAAGTATTCCGCAGATTCCGCTCATTCCCATAGGTACTATAAGAATGATGTTATTTATTAATGTTAAAGATTTTTAAATTATATCGTTCTTAGTGTTGCTACAGTAATAAATTTTCGGACCGTTACTTGTACATTAATCGATCTTACTTTGCCTTTAACACACGTTTTTTCTACTGGGATATTAACAAATGCAAAATATACACATACATAAATACACAAGACAAAATAATCCAAAAAAAATGTTCTCTAGGTGTGTGCTGGCTGCAACAAGGTGATCACGGAGCGGTATCTGCTGAAGGCTCTGGATCAGCTCTGGCACGAGGACTGTCTGAAGTGTGGCTGCTGCGACTGCCGGCTCGGAGAAGTTGGGCACACCCTGTACACGCGCGCTAATCTCATACTGTGCAAGAGGGATTATTTAAGGTAAGAAGGCCGTTGGCGTCATTATTATTCGTAGGTACGTTCGGAGAAAAAGCTTTTTTTTAAAAATAAAAATTCATAACTTTTTAAACGTCAAGAATCGATTCAGCACTTATCGGTTAAAATTATTGGAAATAATCGCCGCTATGTCCCTGTTCGATTTAATCCACACTTCCAAGGATACCCTGTATATACCGATTTCCGTTGTGCCGTCAATGAAAACATGTCTTTATTTAACTTCTTGAAATTTGGGACACTCTATAGTAAAGTTGTTAATCAAAACAACTTTCAAAATCCATTTAATTCACAGGTTGTTCGGCAACACCGGCTACTGCGCAGCATGCAACAAGGTGATCCCGGCGTTCGAGATGGTGATGCGTGCGCGCAGTAACGTCTACCACCTCGAGTGCTTCGCCTGCCAGCAGTGCAACCACAGGTTAGTTTACCATCAGCCTGAAGTTGTCTCTGGTAACTTTAGCTCCTTGGATTAAGAAGACCGCTTGAGGTTAAACTACACTAAATCGTAGCTACACTTAAGCGATTATTACAAAACCAATATATTGTACAGCTGTGGTGTGGCTACGTTACAAAGTCACTCTTATTTAATTTGTGTTTACGCGCTACATAGTTGTGTGAAACCAGTATTGCAAAACAACTTGACACTCAGCATAGCCGTAGCATTCTACATTAAACTTACACTAGAGTCTACTACCATAGTTAATTATTCAAGCGTGTACCAACAAACGTATAAACCAACTTTCCTTCCTTTGTGCTCAACCAATCGGCTAAACAAATATATTCACACTTCCACGGCATCCGCTGTTCATTTCGTTCTATCATGTCAAACGTGGTAGCCGTGAAAATTGAGCGGGGACTCCTATATTGAATACAGGTCCGGTTTGGGACTTTTCTTTTCGAACGAGACAAAGCATTTGGAACAATGCCGTGCTAGAAGGGGACAGGAGTATGGTGCGGCGAGAACTTAGATGGTTTATTCATCTCACGGACGGCAAACAAAGAGCGCGATTAAATTTTCCGCTACATAATAAACCTACATGCGGGGAAGAAAATATTTGAAGCGCCTCGGGGTCGTTTTGCCACGACATTGGGTTGCGATTTAGTTCCTGATTGAATACGTGTGCTGTATCAACGTAGTGACAGCCACTGCTATGAAGTTAAGAAACAGTTTGTTTCATTTTATAGAACTATGGAATTTTTCGTAAATTTCGTGAAGAATGGTTTTTGATTTGATAAATTTGACTTGATTACGTGATTATGTCATTTGACAGATAAGGACCAAGCATGGTGTAGCTTATCCCACGGTTATTCCACGTTTATAAGTAAGGGCGTAAGGCAATAGACAGTCGAATCTGTAAACCCTGTGAAAAAATAAACAAATAAATAATGTGGGTTTCGTTGTGGTGCACTTATAATATAATGTATAAGACATTAACGAAACATAGGTACTTATTGTAAGCGTAAGTAAAACAAAGGTGAACTAATCTTATATTGGTGTGACAAGATCAAAACGTTTTAATAATTCGTTGGAAGGAGATCGGACCCGCAACATGTAGTAAGTCAGATGGCTAGTGACCATTCAACTTTTAGTGATGCACTGAATTTTCTTAAATTTTTTGATAGTGTTTATGTTATCCTGGTCCCGTGTGCAGGCGGCAGCAATCTTCTTCGGACTGCGTCCGCTTAAATAATAGAAAGGTCGCGCAGATTGGAGTCGCTCTGAATGGTTTATATGTCACTTGTGGACCTTCCCGTGCTCGGGCAATCTTGCGCGGCGTTTTCGCCAAATTATATATTTATACTGCGCTTTTATCCCGACTGAACCGTTTAAGCAAATGGTTATCACTTTTTTCTTTAATTTCACGGATATGGCAAACACACGTCATCCAAAAACGGCCTCGGGCTATCAAACCAACCCTGAGAGCTAAAAAAGAATGCGGCATCTCAGGGACAGCAGGCAAGATGGCGATAGCTCCTTGATGGCATATAAGACACTGCACCACCTGCAAATCTACACTTTACTCCGTAATTACTCACAAAAATAAAACACGTCTGTGTTATTTAGAATGCGAGTGTATTTAATCGAATGTTTGCGTGTGTTTACGCAGCAGCATGAAGCTTGAACCATTAAATATCACGTACAAATCAATTTCCATGCCGGCAGAAATCTGAATCCAATTTGCGGGCTGTCCGATCGGAGCGAGCGGACGGCAGATATCACGGGCGAATATCGCTAAACGGCTAAATAATTTAGTAGCAATCTGGCGGCGCGCCCGCGGCGGAAGCCGCGTGCTGCGGAGCCCGGCGGCCGGCGCGGCGCCCGGCGCGACCGCGGCCGCCTCCGCTGCCACTTCCCTCCTTCAATCCGTTACCTATCAGTTAACTGATAGCTGATAGCCCACTGTATTATTTTCTCCTGTGCGCACTGCCTCGATGCTCCCTAAACGCTTTTGTTTCACGGCCGAAAAACAGTCAATAGCCGCGTCCGTTCTCCTAAAACGTCAAACTTCGCGCCGCCGTCGTCGCGACACAATAGCGCCTCGCACAAAGCTTAACTTGCAACCAGTCATTAAAATTTCGTTCTACATCTTTTCCATTACGCGCTGCAGACAAAAAATAGCAAAATAAAAAGGGACAACTCCCAAAAACAAAAGTCGCCAACGGGGAGAACAGGAAATAAAGTTAATTAAGAGCGGCGAAATCGACTGAGTTGCGGTGGAAATTGGCCCCTTAAAAAAGGAGACATTTGTAGCCGAGCTATTGCGCTTAATTTTTGTGACAAGTGAAACAAAAGAGTTGGCGGGTTGTTTGGAGATGCGGGGTGCGGTAGGAAGACGCGGGGGGACGGGGAGGAGATAAGGTCGGTGTTATCGGCGCTGTTCCGGGCGGCGGCCACCGGCGAGTCGAAGGATACCTTTTGTTTGCCACATTGAGGGATGCGCTCGCGTGACGTTATCGCGCGCCGCGCGCCTGACCTTTCACTCGCGATAGTAAATTTTACTTCTTAGACGTTTTATAGTGGCTCCTTTCCGGCCTATTTCATCAAGGAAATGATATTCACGATTAGATACTAAACGTTGAGTTTCGGTGGCCGAGGCCGTAATAGTGCACGATATTCTACGTCGAAGACACCCTGCGTAGCACGGAGCCTCACTAATTGGATACGCCGGCACCCTGCCCACTCGGTAACTGTATCTGACCGTCTTGTACGCTTAACAAGACGTATGCTAACTTGTAACTACATATAGATATGTAGATCTAATATATTAGACCTCTAATTGCCAGGGTAATCCTAGCATCTAGTATTACGCGGGCTTCTGGTAAATTTTCTTGCAGGTTCTAGGTTGGGTATATTCCACACCGCGGCTAACTTCGTCTTCAAATCTCGTATCTTATCTTCTTGAGGACCCACAATAACGAGACGATTATTGTCGATAATCGGGGCTCCTTTGAATTTTCAATTTAATGTTATTTTTATTCGTTTTAAAAACAAACAAATTACGCTATAACTGGCGGTAATACAAATACACGCTCTGTAAATTAATTTGCTGTCCATCTTTCGGTTTATGATATACGGCCCGCTGGCAAACATACGAACAAACGGACGGCGGAGTCTTAGTAATAGGGGACGGTTGGCACCCTTTGGGTACCGAACCCAATATAATAATTATTGATTTATTTTCAACATACCAGGTGCTATTACAATGTTAGAAGACTTCACATTAAACGTGTTGCCGGTGAAGATTTTTGACAATTGACAAGAGGCATTTCTTGAAAAGGTGACCTGTTTAAAATCACACCTAAAGAGGTTTGGCTCAAAAGTACACTTTTTTAAATTATTATTTACCGAGAAAAAATATTGAATATTATAAGTGTTTGCTACGCCCGCTTTTGGCTTAGTAGTGGTCGGAATGATATTACTTTGTTTGTAACCGCGTACGTAACACTAGCTGTGACATTGAATATACCATGTGGCATTTAAGCTCTTTAGTTTTTTCAGTAAATAATGAACAAAAAATATGCTTTTGAGTAAGACCTCTATGAGCATGAGATTTTTTCAGAATACCTTTTCAAAAAAAAATGTTGTTAATTGTTCCAAGGTCCTCGTCACGTTGACTTTGTAACGGTGGCTTACACGTGCATCTTTTCAGAGTTACATCGTCATTAATTTCAACTACCCGCAAGTCATTATAAATGTTAGCGTCCTAATGTGATATTATCATATTAAGAACAAAGCTATGTACTACCATCAAAAACGGTTCTTTCTTCAAATGTTTACCGTATTATAATCAAATGAAACATTATTTTCGAGTTATTTAGAGATCTTGATTGAATGTCACAATAACGACAATACACGGTAATTAATTAGACACAATAATTAACACACACGGGGTTTGGTTACAAAAACCGATCGCTGTCTGTATCCTAATTGGATTTTACGAAAATAGACATTGATATTTTTTGTGCAAGTGAGTTTTTAACAAATTTTCCAACAATTTTAATTTCAAACATATAGGTATTTTTTAAGTTTCAATATTGGAAATGATCGTAGTTGATTTGAATGCTTTTAATGATTTACTGTTGTTTATTTTTAACAGTTTTGTAACGAAGGATATGGACCACGATTCAATTTATATTACGAGTTTCCGATATTAAACATTGGGTAGTATTTCAAAGTTTTACCATTTTTAGGACTCCTTTGCTAAATGGTAAAAAAGAAAACCTTATGTGTAGACTTTGGTGTCTATCTGTCTGTCTGTATGTCACTGCAGTTTTTCTCTCAAACTATAGAAGCTATCAACTTGAAATTTGGCATAATTGTATAACTTGCTTGCCCGCATCAGATTTTAGTAAAAAAAAGAAATTATTTTCTGAATATCTCATTTTTTACCCCCCCAGTCTAGACCGGGGGGTTAAAAAATGAAAGTTTTTATCTTTAATACGGAACCCTCTGTGGAAGAGTCGGACAAGCATTTGACCGGTTTTTAGGGTTCCGTAGCCAAATGGCAAAAAACGGAACCCTTATAGATTCGTCATGTCTGTCCGTCCGTCCGTCTGTCCGTCCGTATGTTCCACCCACTTTATTCCGTAACTATAAGAGCTATACTATGGAAACTTTGTAAGTAGATGTATTCGGTGAACCGCATTAAGATTTTCATACAAAAATAGAAAAAAACAATAAATTTTTGGGGTCCCCATACTTAGAACTGAAACTCATTTTTTTTTTTCGTCAAACCCATACGTGTGGGGTATCTATGGATAGGTCTTCAAAAATGATATTGAAGTTTCAAATAAATATTTTACTAAACTGAATAGTTTGCGCGAGAGACGCTTCCAAAGTGGAAAAATGTGTCCCCCCCCGTAACTTCTAAAATAAGGGAATGATAAATGTAAAAATAATATATGATGTACATTACCATGCAAACTTCCACCGAAAACTGGTTTGAACGAGATCTAATAATTAGTTTTTTTTAATAACCGCAAACCGCATTTTACCTTTCATTCAATCAACTCAAATATAATAAAGAATTAAGAAAAACATTTAAATAGTGGTACGGAACCCTACGTGCGCGAGTCCGACTCGCACTTGGCCGGTTTTTTTATTATTGAAAACCTAAATCCCTAAATCTAAATATAATTATTTGTCCTAGGTTCTGTGTCGGCGACCGCTTCTACTTGTGCGAGAACAAGATCCTTTGCGAGTACGACTACGAGGAGCGGCTGGTGTTCGCCAACATGGCTTACAACCCGCCGCCGCTCGCGCACCTGAAGCGGCAGACCACGCACCTTCCGCCGCCACCGGTAACTACATAATATTATATTATAGGTACCTACATAGATAAGTTTCTAGTCTTTTTCTTTGACGGGCTATTGTTGTTGACTGTACTTTTGTTTTTCAAAATCGTTATGTATCTGCTTATCAAGACCAAAGTGATAAGCCTCAACACGGTGGGTCTACGTCAAATAGAGCAGGGATCCTATCGCCACCGTCCCTCTCAATGCAATATTATGGTATCTAAGAGCTGACCTATTAATGGAGTTGCAAGGTGGCAATGGGAACTCCGCTATTCTAAATGCAGACCCACCTAGTTTGGGTCCCATAGTTTCGTCTCTTCAAGCAGATTTTGACTATGCAAAATAAAGTTCAGTCAGAAACAAAAGCTTGTCTTGAAATTCTTGGTAGAAAATTATTTTTTAGCCGAGTTCTTAGGCAACCTGTATATCTTTTCTCATATGCTTTGGGAATAATTAGTGTGGAGTGTATGTGAAAGTTATCCCTGTGGTTACATAGATAGTAGGAAAGAATACAAGCTCCAGTTTTCATATCCTTTTCACAAAAAGGCCCGAATATCCTCAATGAGTGAGTGAGTTTTATCTATAGCATAACTTTAGTTAGAAAGGTACAGGTTGATTGGAGTTCAAAATGGGTTTCAAAATACACTTGTTGACAAAATATGTATACTCCTGTATAAAGCTGGCACTCACGGAACTTATATTTGATGCCAGAGCTTATGAAGTTAGCTAAACTTTTAGTAACAATGTTTTATTACTAGATGTTTAAATTTGTACGGTAAAATACTGCGTCGATGTTAATAGTGTATTTTCCATATTAAAATGGCTTGTATCTTCAGCAGACCAGCAACGCCATGGGGCTAATGAACGGCTCCTCTCGCTCCGGGGACCTCAACAACAACATGTCGGGCTCATCTCCCGCCCCGTTCGCGGCCGCTCCGCACCTCAAGCCCCTCGGCCTCTCCGCGCCCAGCTGAGATTATCGCGCGTGAGACGCGGCCCACCCGTACGCTAAGTACCAAAACTAATCGCGGACTAATTCGGACTACTGCGCGATGATAACCTGGGACTAAAAAAGAACACTCACTGTATTGGGTGAGTGATAAAACTGTGACTGTTTTAATAGTGGGTGATTGCATTTGGAAAGTGAAACAGAACTGGTGAATGATCACTTCTCAATGTTTACAAGTTAGGTAGAACAATCTTTAACTGTAATTAAGTTGAACAGTGTGATACTGCATGTTCAACTTTTTGTATTGTAAGAAGACATTGTGTAAATTATGTATCTACTAAAAGCAAATATGCCAAATTCTAGTTGAAGACCCCTTTGTAGTTGGGGATTGGATGTATAGATATTAAACGCCACAATTCAATTGAAAAAATCAGCAAATAAAATGTTATTAGGTAATGTTATTCATTGAATATTTGTTTTTAATACCAAAATGTGTACCTACGATAAGCACCATCCTTTTTGGATTGCGTAACCCTTTTCCAATGCACAACACCATTTGATTATAATAAGGAGTTGTGATTCAAACAAATATTTCTTCTCATTATGAGCTAAGTTGATCTCAGGCGGGCACTTTTGCTAAATTAAGTAGTATTAGGGCACTGAATTGTAAATATTAAATAAAACTTTTATTATGCCCTTTAAACTTCACGAAGCTTATCATCGTTGCTGGGCTAAAACTTCCTATCTGTTCAGTTCATTCGTCTTAGAACATGTCACTAACAAATGATATTATATAGATAAGGTATTTTAGTATAGCATAAGTCGTCAGTTTCATGTAGGTTAAAGGGCATAAACGCCGTATACAAGTATCCACGTACGATAAAAATAATACATCTAGCAACTTATTCAGGATTGTATCCTTGGAATCTCGAAGCGTTCAAGACTGGCGAGTGTAGGAGGATCAGAGTGTGTAATTTAGTGGTTATGATATTATGTCAAATTTAATGTAAATATTCTACGCAGTAATTAAATGTCTTTTAATTATCTTCGTACCTTAGTGCCATACAAGCAAAAATAATCCAAAATAAATAGTAATGTTAGCGATCAAATAATTAAGTTTTGCCAATTTGGTATCAGCTAAATTTCGTTCTGTGAATATTTGTTAGCATTTTATGATTTAATATTCACTAAATGTATTGAATCTCCTGGCATAGCCACACAAGTTTTTTTGAACTGCTTCTTTGTTATTTCGTTTTGTACCTATATTGTATATTAACTGTTAAGTTTACTATCTCTACTCTGAACATTGTTGAAATGTTTGTATTATTTATGTAAATAAAGTATTATGTAAGTAGAATATTGTAATGTAATAAATTGGTAATTATTGAATTGAATAGAAAATGTCAAATACATGTAAAATAAAATAGTTCTTCTAGTTCAAACGAAAATTGTTTAGTAGTTAATTATTTTTCTCTATTTTTGTGCATTTATAGTAGCCTCATGCATTCCTACACTTGAGATGTCGCACTTAGGTGATGATTGGAACACATTTGTTCGGTTGAGTGTGTCAGGTTTCCGTGTAGCCAATGATACGACCAAAGATGTAGCTCATTAAAACCTTGTTCAAACCCATTGTCTTTAAATTATTTCACACCTAGTCACGACTCATTTCAAATTAATCCTGAAGCAATCACGTGAATCACGGTAAGTAATGGTTTAAAAGAACAACCTGTATCTACACAAGTACAAACCTGATAATTATTCGCACTGCTAGATCAAAACAGTCTCAATTCAAAATCCTCGCTAGTTTTGTTTCAAGTTCATAGGAGTTGTATTAAAGATGATTTTAAAATACAGTTGTATTTTGAGTTACGACTGTTTTGATATAGCAGTGCGAATATGTCGTGGTGATACTGGTAAACCGCGTAACGACCAGTTTTAATAAGGAGCAAAAGCACCTTGCTGATTTACGCAGTAAGGTGTATTATTGTTCCCTAATGAATTCGTTTACGCGGTTTGGCAGTATCACCGAGCCTTATGTGTTAATAGGTAAATTACCTGGACCGGTATTCTACGGTAAAAACCATATCGTCTTTGACCTGTTATTGAATTGTCTACGTTTTGATAGCTCTTATTTATTTGACAGTAATGGCGGTTAAGGCCCGAAGCCTCTATTCTAGACGGTAAAAACGATATAAGAGCTGACAATATGATAACCGGTTAAAGACGATATAGTTATATCCACCTAGAATACTGACCCTGAGATTAAATATTAGCTTAGTTGATATACCAACGGTTAAGGTCGCGTATGATTGAAATGAGTGAATTATTTGTCTCCTTGTCATCACAGCATTCACTCTTAGTTGCACCACCATGAGAATAAAGAATATTTTAAGTACGAAGTACAGTGCGACACAAGAGTAGAAATTAAATAGAATGGAACGAAAAAAAATCCACACTAAATTGTTTAAGCATTTTACGTCAAAAATGTGACAGTTATGTAGACAGTGGCGCCCTCATTTAATTTCTACTTTTTTGTGTCGCATTGTAAGTAAAAAGAAGAAATATCTTAAATAACAATTGCTTATGGGTTTTATGTCGCTGCAGTCCGTATTTCAATCCCATAGATTATACACAACATAAATATGATTCACAGATTTCGTTACAACAGGTTTACTAGAAGTAGTAGAAAGGTGAGAGAGAAAATAAAGTGTAAAGGAAAGGGTGACATTAGCATAGACGCAATTTGGCGTAACTTCTTAGCTATAAAAAACCGATCGCGAACAATAGTCATCTAGAAAATTTAAAATATATGTTCAAATGGGTGGAATTTCATTCAAGCGGCCATATTTAAAATCAACGTCAACACCTAAGGTTCCCCTCTTCAGAATTTATTAAGGAGGCAATAAAAAACCGCTGAACCCCTATAAGTTGACTGAATAAAAGAAGCAATGGAAAACAGAAAACGGGTAAATATAAAATATTTCCAGTGAACGCATTTACAAAACATTAAACAAGGTTTCTAAGTTTCCCTGCCTTTAGTCTATTATTAATTGAGCTCTGATTTAAATAACATAATATTCTAAGAGCCCACGACACTAAACCTCGTACGATAAGACTACCGGATGATATATATAAATATATATATTTAGTCTTGTCACACGAAATGTTGATGCTGCAATTCAAAAAACCTGGCTGGGCAATTATTTTTTTTACTTTTTTTTCTTTGATGTCTAGTATCATAATAAGACTCCCAAGTTTTGTTTACTCTTCGCAACATGGGGAGGCGTAAGAATATACGCCAATGCAGTGCTGCAAGCACCCCTGATTGGCCTAATCAGTGGCAGTAGCATGATAAGCGACGCCTAAAAAACAAAAGCTCATCTGAAAGATCATCAATTTCTGTGTAAGTAAAACCACTGCTGCATTTAGACATCGAACTTAAAATAAAAATAATATTATGCCACGTTTTTCACATTGCAGCATTGCCATTTCGTGCTACCCATTAATGACGAGACTAAATATTATATATATATATATATATATATATATATATATATATATATATATATATATATATATATCATCTGGTAGTCTTACTTATTGACTACAATCATCAGCTGCAAAAACGTGATTGTATCTTAATGCTTTAAAAATGAGTCCACACGACTCTACTGTCTTCTTTTTCTTAGAGTGACTGTATGGTTGCAATAAAACGTTGAACGTCTGACTAGGTAGAGTGGCACGGTGGCTGAAAAGAGCGGTTGGAGCTGGATGACCGCGGATCGTGTTTGGTAGCGAGCAACGGGAGAGGCTTGTGTCCAGCACTAGTGGAGTTGTACAGGCTGATGATGATGATGGTGATGATGATGATGATGATGATGATGTTGATGGTGATGATGATGGCTATGATGGCGGCGGTGGTGATGATAATGTTGATGATGATGAGGGTGAAGGTGATAGTGATGATGATGATGATGGCGGCGGTGGTGATGATGGCGGTGGTGATGATGATGATGATGATGTTGATGATGATAGTCGCAACAGAAAATTGAGTATTGGGTCACCTCGACAGTTTCCTCGACTGTTCATCAAACTTTGTTTAACTTTAAATATCCTTTTCTTAACTCCGATTTTAATAACATTATCTTTTATAGGAAGTTCTATCAAAATTGAAAGCCCACTTACTTGGCTGGCAACTGTACCTATTTATCTCCGAGATAAAAAAACGATTCATCGACAGTAAAAACAGACTGAAGATAATAAAGTTACATTTTACAGAGCTCATAAAATTTCATATCGCTTGTTAATTTAATAACAAACTTAATAATTATAATAACTATTGCCTCACGATATGTTGCGATGTTTACCTACACCACACTAATGGCTAATGTCTAAATAGCCTTGATTGCAAAGATACAGGGTGATTGTATTTCTCATTCTCAGGTCAGGGTTACTAATTTCCTCGAAATATACAATAAACTCAATGAAAAGCAAAAATGTTATCACGGGTGGAGGTGAGCGGAAATTTGAAAAGGTCCTCCTTTGGGGGCCGCGGGAAAATGATGGCAAAGCGATCTCATATCGAGGCATAAAGATGTCGTCGGCCACCGCATTGTCGCACTCAATGATAGCACCTGAGAAGTGTGCTTACTACCGACGCTGCTGTAGCGACAGCACACACACAAGCTATTTTTGATATACAGTTTATTATGGGTTTGCTGGACGATTCTTGATTAAGTGTTGTTATTAATATGACATAATTATATTTTATTTACACGAACGATAAAGTAATCACTGTTTAGTAAACAATGTCATACCTATCAAATATTATATCGTATGAAAGAGCTGCGTAACTTTTTTGTAGCTCAAGGTAACTCCTAAATGTGTGATTGTTCATTAAATTAACCAAGAAGTTTATTAAGCATAAAGAAGTGACGCCGAAAGAAGCAGGAGAAAAAAATAAAATGATCATTGATATAATTATGCTTGACGACAATATGTATTTTAACACTGACAATAAGTGTTCTAGGGTTATCAACATTACATTGCGACAGTTCTTAAATAGGTTTCAGGATTGTACCTACTTCTCTCTCGCTGTCATACGCTTGATACCGAATTTACTGGAACCCACGTGTATGTTTACGTGGTTTGTATGTGGTTGTGTAAAAAGAGGTATCGTTAAAATAAGTACAATATATTACACCTATAAAACCTCACGAAATAACTTTAACATCGAGTAACAAAAAACATTTTTTTACTATGTAACAAAACCTAACTCACAGTTGTTTTGCCGACACTCTCCACAAGGCGGACGTGCAAAGAGGAGAAAAATCATCCCAATTTCCCGGCTTCGCCCGCCTCATTGTCGGCCGGGCGCAACCTGATAGAAATGTTATCGATGCCATCTTTAATTTCGGCCGCAAACATAACCGCTATCGGCCCGATCCGGCTTAGTTAGATTAAGAAACAACATGCTGTAGCTGTGCTGACAGCGAGAATATGCATTGGACTTGGTTTTTATTAACATTAATGCATTCAATACCTTCTTACGTGTGTATAAAGTGCGATGGTTCGTTTTATTATATTATACTGTACAATTAAATCTAAAGGATGATTAATTTTGAAATTGACTCAAACGTTTTATTACAGAGATAATTGATGTTGATTGTAATTTAGTCTTGAAACAGCACGGGTTTTCAAAAGTATAGGACTATTATAGTACAAGAGAAGCTAGCAATTATGTTTTCAAACTTCTAGTTTGCTTGTATTTAAGCTTAGCGCAATAGGAGGACGGCCTACGGGAATATAAAGAAATTAACCGATTTAATAGAAGTAGCGATATGAGTAATGATTATTGTTGTTGTGTCCACAAAGGAGATATATGAAATGCCGGTCGACCTACTAGATTTCCCCGACAAAGTCGTCATTCTCGCCATTCACGATTTTTCACACCAAATCGGGCGACTGGCATTAAAAAAAATCTAGGATAAAAACAAAGACGCGAAAGCAGTGTCACGGAATATTCAAATAGCGCGATCACAAATAAAGGCGTGACGCGTGAACAAACCTTTGCAGGGTCCTTCGACCGTGAACGACACAATGAGGCGCGTGAAAAATGGCACCGGTCGACGCGACGGGCCACAAATCAAAACTGTGAAATCGACGAAAAAAGAAAACAACGTAGAACCGGCGCACAGCACTGATGGCTTCTTGCAATAATTTCCGTTTTCAATGAACGCTTTTTCTTTTTCTTATCACCGCACGAACTAGGATGG
Organism: Acleris sparsana; assembly: GCA_923062465.1. Taxonomy (NCBI): domain Eukaryota; kingdom Metazoa; phylum Arthropoda; class Insecta; order Lepidoptera; family Tortricidae; genus Acleris; species Acleris sparsana. The sequence continues at coordinate 7,412,320 of OV281289.1, forward strand.
TTGGAAATAAATTGAAATACAAAATTGATTGTTGACTTTTCCCGGGCGCTTTATTACTGTCAAATGGAAACGGGATTGGAATTGCCTACAGGTCGGATTTGGTGATTCCATATTGCCGGGTTTACGAGGTTTCATAGGATATTGCTTCTTTGTTGTTACAGTTTCATGTTGTGTTAGATAATTGCAAACGTTTTAGGGTTATACAATTCAACAAGACCAACCTGTATATAACAAGCCTTTGCTTTTTCTAAACAGCCTTACATGGATCTAGTAGGTTAAATTTGAATTTCTTAAATTTCACTTTTTTTGCATCTTGTTAGAGTATTTTTATGCTTATTCCATACATCGAAGAACGCCGATATCTCCTGCTCGAGCACCCAAATACTGAAGTAATTACCTATGACCTATTACAAATATCTATTATGTTGACCATACTTGCTGGAAATTATAAAATTATGGTAGGTAGGATTTTAAAATAAAGGCAAACGCAACAAGTTGAGAAACAACCCGAGTTTGACTTAAAACAGCATTTTGTTATGAGATAATTAAAGTTTAAAGTTTAGAAAATCGAATTCAATATTTTAACCGATCTGGTTAATAAACAAATTGACAGATAAAGCTAGCTAATCAAATCGTAATTAGAAATAATGCCGCTGTTTATTTTTAATTTTTGTGTATTTAGGTGTTCAAAGTTCTTTTCCTTTAGTGATTTGTACTTTTTATGCCTTTGTGTTGCACAGTGATAGAAGACTTGGACTTATTTCGTGTATCCTGGCATCTTACTTCTCATTTCAAGTGGACTCGCAGTGGTACAGAGGTTAAAACTATCTTGACCTCTGTCCTACATATCACCGTACAACGTTGCCCCCAATCTTCCTAGAGAAAATTGGATTGTGTTTTACTGCTATATTGATTTATACTTATATATACTTGACACTGGCGAAATCACTTCATTGTGGAAACGCTATATCCCCACGGTAGTAGCTGTTCAAGTCGCCGCGGGGCAAAGAAAAAAAAATGTCTATTGGTGCAAAAATCCTCTACACTTTTGAAGATAATAAGCAACGTCATATTTTATTCACCTAACAGATAACTGCAAAGTAAATGATGAATGTGTTTTCGAATCTAACTGCAATAAATCGCTCGCCCGTATCTACCCGAAGTGAATAGACGAAGTACAAGTTTAAAAGACAATGGAATTGTTGGCGTTTTTGTGGAGATACCCGCAATCTGGCCGATTTATTAGTTGTTGGTTGCAGTTAGCTCTGAAAAGGCAGACGTGGAAAATAGTTTAGTTCATGTTCAGTCTAACTTTCTCCGATTAGCTGAGTTTGGTCTGTATTTTTGATCAGACGAAGTAATCTTATAGTAAGTACAAAGATGGTTATATTTTTATAAAAGTCATGTAAATTATCAAAATTATGTTACTATGACGATACGTTGGCCTAATTGGTAGTGACCCTGCCTTCGAAGCTAGCGGTCCTGAGTTCGATCCCCTGCCTGTATGGTATAATATTTGTGTGACGAACGCGAGTATTTGTTTCTGAGTCTTGGATGTTTTCTATATACGAGTATTTAAGAATCGATTTCTTTATATAAGTATTGATATCGTTGTCTAGTACCCATAGTACAAGCCTTACCTTAGTTTGGGACTAGGTCAATTTGTGTGACTGCAATTTTTTTTTTCATTGCTTCAGGGTGATCTCAACATAATTTCCTTACATTTTCTTCATCTGTAAACGAGCGGAGGTCGTCTAATAAAATATGTAAGTAATTCTAAAAATTGTAGATCGTTCGACCGTTGAATTATCTTTCTTTTCCAAATAGTAAAAAAACGGTAGGTAGTAGTTGATTGATAACACATCGATTAGGTTAATTAACAGGACCACTTTTTGCGAATTCGCAAATAACTTTTTTATTTACCTATTTAAAATTCACAATTTATTTTTAAACATTACTTTCTAATTACTTGTAGCAAAAAAGTTAGCTTTTAATTACGATCTAGTTTGCGGTGTTAACTAACAGTTACACTGCCGTGTTAAAAATCTAAATGGCAACTTATAATGAATAAAATGGCAGCCTCAGCAAATACCCTCAACCTAGTAGGCGTCCGCTCTGCCCTTCCCCATTTTCCTTATGAAAAAATATTGCCAGTCGATTATTTTTACGATATTTTCCCTGTTTACACTCCTTAATACTCGGCCAGGACGAGTTAACGACAGTTGTCAGTTCTTTACCCCTCCGGCTAGGGGCTAATCCCGGAAAACGGTTCCTAACACGTTCAATGCCTACGACACTCTTACGTGTTCGTTTTCTATACACTCGCTACTTGGTGGCACTGACTCTACTAAACGGCAAACATTGTACAGACCCCTGAAAAAATATAAACCAGTCTCTCTTGTACTGAGTTTGTGGACTACGCAGGGGGAAGAGCAGGTCTTGATAAACTGGCGCTCATTACCCCCACGGCTCCTATTTTTATTTGAGTTTTAATTATTAAAAGTTTTATTAACTGCTTATTTCTTTTTATGAGATTGTTGAATTAATTCCTTTTGTTTGTTAACTCATTTCCTCTCTTGTCTATTGGCGGAGCATTTGTTTGTCTTGTCAAGGTTCCGTTGTGAGTGAAGTAAAATGGGAAAATTATATTGAAGTGTATTGAAACATCAAATTCATATGGCGTGAAGTAAGTTATATTTTAATTTTTATTACTACGCGTGTTTTCTTTTTGAGCACCTTAAAAAGAACACAGGTCAAAACTTGTTTTGATATTGATTGCTATGATCATAAAATCAGGCGTTAAATAAAAATATCTTACCCATTTTGTAAATTTAATCGTCAATGCTCCTTTATTTCAATCCAGTTATTCGTAAATTTATCTATATCACGTCCGCCGAATACCATAAAACATTTTAAACTTCTCGAAGAGATATTCACGAGTTTCTTCGACGTCATTGACTTTGCCGCTAGGGTTGTCAGATTCGTTTCTTTTAATGATAACTTAGTTGACGACATAATATGTTGACGGCATTAAGTTCGCCTTTTGTATATTAAGTGTATTCTTTTGTGCAATAAAGATTAAATAAATAATATTGTAATAATTTATTAAACTATACATTATTTATTCGATCAGATTGTAAATAATATAATGTTTGGGTATTTACTCGTAAATAGGGTGAACGAAGATCCGGGTTTACTGATAGAAAGTAAATTAAGTAAAGTAAACCAAGTTATTAAATTAGCTTATACATATTTTTTTAAAGGTGTTAAAATGTGACGCAAAAGACTGCCTCCAATAATCACACTCCAAATTAGAAGCCCCCTATACAATAAAGTGCCAACCCTAAGTTGCAAGTAAATTTAAATTTAAAATATGCATAACAGTTTTTCGATGCGATCCCTTCTCGGAATTTAAACACATAGAATCGTATTAAGATACATTTGGATTCTGCACACTTGGCAACTTTGAAAGGAAAACTTCATTCAATTATCCATATAGGTATAAGTAGCTACTTCTTGGCTAGGCTACGTTGTGCTATTAATTTATTTAAATACAATAACGAAAAGTTTTAATAACTGGCTGTTTTCAAATTAAAACTTTCCAATTGTATAATTGGTTTAGTAAATTGACCTCGCACGATAAGACTACCGGATGATTGTATATATATATATATATATATATATATATATATATATTTAGTCTCGTCATTAATGGGGGATTACAAAATGGCAATGCTTTCAGAAGTGGTTTTTCTTACGCAGAAATTGATGATCTATCAGATGACCTTGGTTTTTTGAGGAGATAGATAGGAGATAAAAGATACTTAAGTACGAGGCGTCGTTTATCATGCCACTGATTAGGCCAATCAGGGGGGCTTGAAGCACTGCATTGTCGTACATTCTTACGCCTCCCCATGTTCCGAAAATTAAACGATACTTATTATAGTACTAGACATCGAAGTAACAAACAAAAAAAGTTCCAGGTTTTTTGAATTCAAAAACCTGACTGCAATTGCAGCATCACCGTTTCGTGTTCCCCCATTAATGATGAGACTAAATATATATATAAAAAAAGATACTGATATTTATATATATGTATATATATATCCTTCTTCGGTTCTTAGAATAATTGCTTTTCTGTTTAAGCACATACTTAACCATACATACATATATACATACATCATACATTAAATCACGCCTGTTCCCAGAGGGATAGACAGAGGCCACTTCTTTCCACCTGCTACGACCCATTAACCACATCTTTAAATTAAAATGACTCACACACCATAACAAGTTTAACCAACATTTTAGAAAAGGTTTTACACGACTGTTTTTGGGCCATTCTACTTTTCAGTGTACATTTTTATTATCGTCCTATAAAAAGTATACCAAGTTATGAATCCGCGTCTAAATAAATAACATAAACTTAGAATGTTTAAGTTTAACGGTTTCCAAAAAAAAAAAAACTTAAATTACTCAATTATCGTTGAAAAATCTTGGTAACTCAGTGGTAAATTGCACTTTTTCCATAGAAAAGGCGGGGACATCAACATCCACTGCGTTACTCACTTTATAGTTATTACAAATAACTTTTTATGAATAAGGATAATTCTAAATATAAGCTTGTTTAAGTCCCTTTTCGAGTGTCCAGTTAGAAAACAGTTTTTTTAAATTAATAATAGTTTAGTGAAACTATGGCAAAAACTTATGTACAACGAAATGTAGAATGACCCTTTTACTAATTTAATCAACAATCAGTCAGTAATTGCGTCAATAAACATATGGTTTTGGTTAAGTAATCTAGTGAGATAGACGCCCTGTTCTAGTCAATTCAAAGTAGACTTCTTAAAAACAAGATGTCGTTTGCATGTAGGAGCCATAGGTACGAGAAAACTTCATGACCTTATAACATTCTACGAAATATTAAGTTGCTTAAAAAGTACGCAATTCTAAAGAAGACCAGGTTACCTTTTATTTTAAGCTTTTTAGTCAGGTAATATATAAATCATTTCATACACCGTTAGAAAGAAAAATCATTTATACAGCAGTAGCTTAGCTAAGTAGGTATAAAATATATTTTCCGTATTTTAAAACAAACAGTACCTACATGTTGTTGCAGAATTTTAAGTAGTCTGGTGGTGAAGTGGTGGCCCAACTCCGAACTCGCAAATTTGCTAAAGTATTTACAGACAAGTCTTCCGCGGCTTATTCAAACTGCTCGTAGTATGCAGATTGTCAGCTTAGTGGAGTATTTAAATAGACTTTAAAATTAGATTTATTAAGTATCTTAAAGTAATATTCAGGAAGGTCCGAGTTTTTTTTTTAAAGTTACCGTCTTGTTTACGTTATTTACAAAAACGTGGCAATATGCTGCTGAATTACATTGAGTTTCGGAACATACTGTAGATATACACCAATATAGTCGTATATATACAGGGTGGAAAAAATATGCGCCTTGGACTCTACTACTATCTTACTATTTTAGATCCTTACGTTAGAACATTTTACTTAAAGAAATATTTTTTTCATTTTCAAATAGTAATCAAACTGCATTTAAAGATTTCAAACAAAAAAAAAACTCACCCGGGTTTCGAACCAGTTAAAATTTTAAATATAAACTCGCTATTATAAATGTTAGATTCCACGATCTTTTGTATTTATAAGGCCAAACGTTTGTAAGAGAGATTTTATCCTGAACAATAAATCTTGCGATAGAATCAAATAGTGTTTATTTTTTGAATTTTTAGTTGGTTCAATTCCCGGGTGAGACAAGCGAAATTAGAAAATCTTTGAATACAGTTTTGATTCTTTAAAAAATTAAATAATGTTTTCTATAAGTAAAATGATCTCACTTAAGGATTTACGGTAGTTCCCTTGCAGGGCCCATATTTTTTTGCCACCCTGTATATATCTCACGGTTTTACATTGTTTTTTAGATAAATTAATAATAATTTTACATCATCATCAGCCGCAAGACGTGGGAAATATATTCCATTTGCCCTATAATATTGGTGACTTTAGGCTTTGAGACTACACGTTGGTCTGGTAAAGTTTTAGTGCGTTGCCGACCTTTACGATATGGACCCTGAGAAAGTATCGCCGCGATAAACTCGCCCGTGGAGGTGACGCCGCCGTCAACACTAGACCCCGTTATCTAGTCGTCATTGTTTTTTATCGAGCTTCTTGATATCGATATTTATATAATGCAACTGAATTTTCGCCTTTTAATTTACATACACGTGAAAGGTAGCCTATGTGTTAATCCAAGGTTTAAGCTGTCTGCATTCCAAATTTCACCAAAATCCGTCCGTTAGTTTTTGCGTGAAAGAGTAACAAACATCCGGATGCGTACATACTCACAAACTTTCGCGTTTGTAATATTAGTAGGATATATTTTTCATCATCATCATCATCATGTCAGCCGAAAGACTTCCACTGCTGGACATAGGCCTCCCCAAGGCTTTCCACTCAGACCGGTCTTGTGCTTTTCGCATCCACCGCGGTCCCGCGATCCTGATACAAAAGTAATAGAACCTAGTGACTACTCTTTGAAATTATCAGTGACATACAGTATCGACATTTAGATAGTCGATAAAAAAAACACGCTCTACTGAAAATTAATGACGGTGCGACAAGATAACGGGGTCTAGTCATCATCATTATTCACTGCTGGACCTTTGTCCAGCCTCCCTAAGGTTTGCCACAAGTACCGGTCCTGCACCTCTTGCATCCATCGGTCCACCTTCTTTGAGGTCTACCCACGCTGCGTATATCTTCTCATGTTATATTATGTTATCTTTACAGATATGGATACACTTCGACCCTTTAGGATATTTTGTTCAATTACCCTTACACACTCAACTGTTCGAATATGCAGGTTTCCTCACGATGTTTTTCCTTCATCGGGTAATGCACTTAATTTAGAGAAACTCATTTGTACATGGGGGTTTGAACTCTGTACCTTACGATCATGAGTCGACCCCTCAAGCCACTAGGCCACCGACGCTCTACCTTCTCATGTTACTTGACAGGTTTTAAATTATCTTTAGCTATTCAAAGAGAATAAGCGTGATACACTTATCCCTACCGAGCTATCTCTACTGGTATGGATAACTGCACTGTCCATTTTCACTATTCGCTACTCTATTAATAATTAACTAAAATTAGTAACATAATTATGAGGTCGGTTTACGTTATGATACACTCAGGAGCACAAAAAACGGGTCAGAGTGCGTTTTTCATACTAAAGAGGCTATTTCGAAGCCTTGTTTCCTCGCCAGGGAATGCTTTTAGTGAAATCTAATGATGAATACCCCGAGCATCGGTACAGGACTTCCAGAGTGCCTAGGTTACCCAACTGAATTGAGCAAGTTCAGAAAAACATCTAAAATGGCAATAAAATGTAAGGAAATCCAAGTGCTGACCCAAACTCTCCCGCTGTGGTGTTAACTGATTGTGCGATCAGTTAGGTATCTTAAGAACTTTTGACCTCCTCTATTGAACCTCGGAGTATCCACCATTAAACCTCACTCAAAACAACCCCTGGCGAGGAACCAAGGCTTCGAAATACTGTCGTTTGTATGAAAAACGCACTCTGACCCGGTATTTTTGCTCCTGAGTGTAGTTCTTCACACACAAATAAAAATAAACAAGAGCTCCGCATGAGCGGGGTCCGTCAACGCTGCTAAATTTGATATTCAATTAGAAATTATTGGTAGAGTAGCCAATATTGGAAATGAACAGTGCACCTATCCCTACCGGTAGTATTAGCTGGAAGAATATGGGGGATCGGAATGTATACATACATACTCGTACAAAGCTAATATCCTAACCTAATTTTTGTTGTCATAGTCGTGTAAATAAAAAGTCAGGTAGAAAAAAAATAACTCAATAATACTCCATCTTAATTGCTTTTGACATTTAATCGTATTGCTTTTAACTTTGCCGCCATTACTATCAACGAAAACATTGCAAAACCACGGTTGAGTCGCGTCCTACTCCCAGGGGTATGGTGAGTCTGATATGGAAATAAAAACTATCATAACGTTGGCAATACGATAACATGTCAAACGCAATTAGGATTTACCTGGTAGAATAGAACCCTTGCTATATAATATTAAACTGAGACCAAATATACGAGAGTAAATGTAATTTTAACGAATGGTTTGTCGAATGTCAGTAACTTTGACTGATTGAATGAGACCTATCCAAATTGTTTTGCAAAAATTCTAAACCATTACGAAGAGTCAGTTCGTGTCATTATGAATGATTATTGTTGAAAATAAACTAGATAAAGAAATTGTAGGTTATCGACGTGTCAAAACAAACGGTTCATAAGTTTAATCCATGACACCAGTCTTGGTTACTGTCAGCAGTAAACTGTTACTGTAAAAATACTAACGAAACTTTATAGAACCCAATTTATCACAAGTATACCAAGTTCACGCCAAAATATACGAAAATAAACAAGCGGATTGTTATAAAACCGGCCCTTACAATGAGAGACTGATGTGACTATATCTATAAACAAGCAAAACAGCATTTATTATTGTAGGATAATTTGTAAAAGATAACGCGTAGCAAAGTTTATAATGTCTTAAAGCCGTAAAGCCAAGTATATTTAGCGGGACCTTAAGTCTTCGGAACAAATTACAGGAGGCTTGTAGACTTGCAAGTTAAGTGTACTTAGCCGCGAGTTGTGAAAATGTAAATTTGTCCCTGGGCCGATACCGTAGGGCTGCCGCTTCACTGGCTTTGGGACTATATTCCAATTTGTAAAAAAATATCTTCGGACAATCTTACACAAATTGATCTAGTCCCAAATTAAACTCAAAGCTTGTGATGGGTAGTAGACAACGGTAAAATATTTTATTGAGAAAGCAACATCGTATCTGATAGAATAGGTAGATAGGAAAAGCACTCATGTTTCCTTCGTGGTCCATGGTCTGAGTCTTGGGTGTTTCCCAGAGTCCTTACCTAGGGTGATGGCAACCAGAAGAATAGAGGCCCTGTCGTAATGTCATCAAGAGTGATTGATAACGATTTCGAACCAAATGGGCTAAACCCAAGTACAGTGCCAAAGTTTGTACTCGTACTTCCCTCTCACTCGCTCTTATAAGCCATATGAGCGAATCTAACCGAATTTACCCTTACGCGAATGACTTCTTAGGACTTCTTGAGTCTCCTACTCGGTAAAACCTAATTGTTTTAGACATTTTATCGTATTGTTAATATTATGCTAGCTCGACAGTAATGGCGACTGAGTTAAAAGCAATACAATAACATATCAAAAACCTTTAGTTTTTACCGGGTAGTTAAGAGCCCCGTACATTCTTGGCAACCCTGGAGGGCCGGGCCGCGGGATTAGAGACAACGGCGCCGCCACCCGATATGCTAATTACCATTACCGCCGCCGCCGAATTAGTGACAGATCCGATATTTTAAACAACTATGGATTGTCCAAAGTTGTTTAAAATAGAAAAGAATGTAAAAACCGGCCAAGTGCGAGTCGGACTCGCGCACGTAGGGTTCCGTACCACTTTACATCTAAATAAATGTTTTTCTTTATTCTTTATTATATTGGAGTTGATTGAATGAAAGGTAAAATGCGGCTTACGATTTATAACGTATTAAAAAAAAACTAATTATTAGATCTCGTTCAAACCAATTTTCGGTGGAAGTTTGCATGGTAATGTACATCATATATTATTTTTACATTTATCATTCCCTTATTTTAGAAGTTACGGGGGGGGGGACACACATTTTTCCACTTTGGAAGCGTCTCTCGCGCAAACTATTCAGTTTAGAAAAAAATATATTAGAAACCTCAATATCATTTTTGAAGACCTATCCATAGATACCCCACACGTATGGGTTTGATGAAAAAATAATAATTGAGTTTCAGTTCTAAGTATGGGGAACCCCAAAAATTTATTGTTTTTTTTCTATTTTTGTATGAAAATCTTAATGCGGTTCACCGAATACATCTACTTACAAAGTTTCCATAGTATAGCTCTTATAGTTACGGAATAAAGTGGCTGTGACATACGGACGGACAGACGGACGGACAGACATGACGAATCTATAAGGGTTCCGTTTTTTGCCATTTGGCTACGGAACCCTAAAAATCGATATTACGTCATCGCAGTGTTTTTAATTGATGAAAAAAAACTAGGTTCTCAAGTCAACCGAGATCGTGAAAATGCTTTACCCCTATGACCTCCACAGAAAGTCATTTAGCCACCTGAAATGGATTTAACAGCCAAGACCGGAGACGCTTAACGCCCGAAAATTAGGAACAAATTCAGATCGTTTATTTTAACAACAGTAGATGGGACAGCAATGATGGAAAAAAGATGAGTAAAGTTTCCACAATCGTTTAAAAAAAGAAGAGAATTACGTCTTCATTTTGTTTAATTTTACAATGTAACATAAATAATATTTTAACAAACATAACTTGGAGTGATCACTAGTATACAGAACAAGGCATCGATGATTGAGTTTATCGATATAAGAACTCCCTACCTTGACGTGTAAAAGTGCCCGAGCGGCCTACTTACTGAATAAATTTCTTTTATCTTTTTATCTTTTTTTTTTTTTATAAAATTTTGCCCCTGGATTCCTATGCGTGGTTATGTTATGTCTGGTCTTAAATAACATGGGCACAAAAGTCTGACTTTCAATAATCGAAACAATAAATGTATGTCAGTCAAATGTAAAACTCTTTGAACATACATTGCTCAACAAAGTCTTGGAATCAATTTAACTTTTGTTGATCAAATTATCTCAATGCATTCTACTTCAACGAAACGACGTACCTACAACTTAGTTGAATAGTGGATGATGACATTGATGACCCACGCAACTTTTCCTTTCTAACGCGACTGCAATTCCAAATTGTGCTTCCATTTTATTATTAAAAACATGATATAAAGGTAGACTACGAGGATATAAATATAAGTAAATAAAAAAAGTCTCTCGGGTTCGGGTAAAGTTGGTTAGACTAGCATAAGAGCATATGAAAGAGAGTTAAAGGAAAGTACAAACCTGACACTAATTTTAGGAGCTATTGCCCTATAACTACATTAAATAGTCAATGTTTTTTTTAATCGTATATTTAATCTCATCAAAATTCAGTCATTTAAGTATATTCACACAAAATTCCATATTAAAATTCAAACGATACAAATCCACATAAAAAAACAGCCGTATATCAGACCTTGAATAACCATCACATTTTTATTACCGCTGACGGTGGTAATGCGATCTCTGATTCGTACATGATTCTTGTCGTTTGCGCCCACAAGTCGAGCGCCGAGCTTGCCCTCGGTCCTATTGGCCGTACTATTTCCTTCGGCAGTACGTAAAGCCTCAATATCGACTGCGCTCTTGTTTGTGTGATTTTCGGCAGTTTTGAAGACTGAGGCAAACTTTGCAAAATCTTCCGATGCCACGGCTTCTTCCGTCGTTGCCGGTTCTTCCGTCGTTGTCGTTACCTCCGATGAAGCAGTATCTTCCTTTTCTTCCTTCGGTGATGATTCTTCAGTTACTGCTTCCGAAACACTCGAGGTTGATGTCACGTTCTCCGTTGAAGGAGAATCTTTAAGCGTCACGGTACATATATTGGGGCACTTTTCTTTATCGTCGCACTGCTCTTCGGTGCCGCAAGTGAGGAAGTTTTTCCACGGTGCCAGGAGTTGATAGAGGTGGGGAGGTTTACAGTCCCCATTTATGTATGTTTGCAATGCCATCACGTCGTTTTCGCACAAAAGAGGGCCGCCGCTGATTCCCTAAAATAGTAAAATACCAGCATGGAACCGAGTGCGTGTGATATTGTAATGTTTCTAATCCACAAAAATGTGCCCAACACTAAAATTGACGTTGCAAAGTTGCGAGAATGTACGAAAGATTCATTTGCAAACGCATAAATTCCTTGTACCGATGATACACCGAATCGCATTTTACTTAGACTTAAGAAAATTGAAGCTATTTTTCGCGTGACTGTACAAATAAGTATTTTTATTTAATGCATATTCAATATAATTCAATGTACTTATTTTCCGAGTACTATTTTAGCAAATAGTCGCATTTCACAGCGATCGATTGTTATTTGCCGCGTTAATTGCTATTTCAAATAAATAAACCTCTTGTTATCGTTTTATTTCTCAAGTGTTATCAAAATTGACTTCACTAATCAGATCAAATTCGACTGCAGATAAACGAGTAGTTAATAATCCCAAGAAGACATAACTTTTGCTATATTTTCTTGAATTATTTTACTAACGATAAGATATTATGATTGATATACATAAAATGATTGCGGAGAAATGCTATTACAAAATTTGCGGAAGAGGTATACGACTATCGAGACCAAATGATACGTAAAGAATGCGCTCAAGGTGAAATGCGACTACTTATAGCATTTAGCGAAGCGAATAAAAAATAAACGAATGTGACTCAAAGCGAAAAGAAATAACTATTAGTTAGAAAAAAAACCGATATAATGGTGAGTGGTGGCGACTTTCAGAGTCGATATCCCTTAAGCCGCCCGACCGATTTCCATAAAATCTATCTAAAAACCACTGCTACAAATATTGCTTTCAAATAAAAACCCGCATTTGAATTGGTCCACCCGTTTAAGAGCTACGGTGCCACAGATAGACGCGCACAAACACACGCACACCCGCACGCACACACACCCACCCACACGCACACACACACACACACGCATACACAGCGGTCAAACTTATAACCGCCCTATTTTTGGGTCGGCGGTTAAATATCCGAGGTGAAATGCCTTTCGTTGGATCGGCTCCGGCACGTAATGACCACCTTCCTAAAATGACCACTCGTATATTAAGAGTGGTATTTTAGGAATGTGGTCAATTGGGGAGGTGGTCATTGTAGGAAAGGTCCTTTTGAGATGTGGTAATTTAAGAAAAGTAGACAGTTTGAAATGTGGTCTTTGGAGAAACTAGTCATTTTGAAAACGTGGTCGTTATACGATGCGGTCAATATGGGATTTAGTCATTTTTGATTTTGGTCGAATTGATTGTGGTCGTTTAAGGAAATTGACATTTTAGCTTAGCTGGAAATACCACATAGAAATGATATGTAAGAACCTAAGCAAATCCGCCTATGCTCTTTTCAAGCTGTCGAAAATTAGCAATCGCAATGCTGCCCTAGCAGCCTATCACGGCCTCGTAGCTTTAGTGCTACGTTACGGTGTGATCTTTTGGGGTAACTCTACTCATAAAGAGCTAGCTTTCAAGGCACATAAAAGGTGCGTAAGAGCTATGTGTAGTTTAAACGTAAGGACTAGCTGTGTACCCTTTTTTAAAAACCTTAAGATCTTGACACTTCCCTCAATGTACATTTTAGAATAAGGTATATTTGTAAAATCAAATCCTGATTTATTTAACAAGCCATCCCAAGATCGGCGGTTCCCAACTCGCTCCCAACACCAATTTAAGCTATTGAATAGAAATAGTAAGACCGCACTAATGAAAAAAAGCATACTGGGAATGGCGCCACGGATATTTAATAAAATTCCAAATAATATTAGAGCCTTGCAACTTAATCAATTTAAAAATTCTTAATTGAGAAATGTTATTATACAATTAATGAGTTTATATGTGACAATTAGATTTAGTGTAGGTATTGTGATCGTTTATTTGAATTGTATTTGCATTAAGTTTTTAGTAACTCACACCCTAACCTGTGCAGATAAGCAATATTTGTATGCCCCATCAGGCAAAACATGGATGAATCTTTATGTATCCACTGTAACATCTATTATGTACCTATGTTTAACAAATAAATCATTTCATTTCATTTCATTTCATTTCATTTCATTTAGAAAGTGTTCATTTTAGAAAGGTGGTTATTACGTGCCGAAGCCGTTGGATCGCAACAAATTATGATTTTGACGTAAATTTGTAACAAATGGAAGAATTATGGTGTTAAAGAAAACCCTCTCAACCAATAAGTTTAACATGTTCATTAAATATTTCTCTAATATCTTTAATTGAAATATTAAAATCTTCGACTTTTTATAATGTGGCTTATTTTTTTAAACATCCGTCAACGGTAGTTTACAGTGGGACATATTTGTATCGTGTGTCACCGTAGTCGGTAAACACAAATAAAGAGATTTGATTCGATTTGATTTGATTTATTGGAGAGCTTGTTCCACGAAGTCACGCCCCACTGATTTACTTGACACACATTGACGCAACCGCGAACGTCATTTGAGTGGCGGGGCGCGTATTCATGGATTTAAAACATTTGATTTACTGCCCTAAATAATACCTACCCCTGTATCTTATAAAACTAAAAAAGAAGATGGCAATCGTAAATAATAGCAGAGTTCAGTTACATCCCGAGTACAATAAGTTATGCTCCAGTAGTGGATGTGGATAACCGTCGGCGTTCATGAGTGCATGCATACGTCGTTGTAATCGAGTAGATCCGATGAGTGCCATATTTTTATTTATTAATTTAAATTTTATTAAACTAAACGCAGTAAAGTACCAATGGCGGACTTAACTGGTACAGTCGAATTCCCCATATAATTGGCCATTCGGGCCAAATATAGTGAACATAGACCTCATTATCAGTGGCGTAGGGGCGTATAGATATTTTGGACTCCTTGGGAACGTATATATATTTATGAATTTGACAGTACATACTAAACTTATACCTGCCATGATTCACTAACAGTAGATACTAACTTCTGGTAATTTTCGTAATATGATTTATTATTAGTAGGTAGGTACCAATAATGCAATATTAAATTTTTATTCCAGTATCACTACGCTACACTCAACTAAATTGATTCATAGGCGACTATGACAGGTATAATGTGAAAATTATCACATAGGTGTTTATTAACAATAATGGAAATAAAACCCAATATTCCCACGGGCAGAAGCTCATGGTAGAAATAGAGACAATAAGCCACAATATCTATTAAGAGGTTTTTTCGGAGCCGTTTTTCCTCATAATTTTAATAAGTCATAATCATTAGCACGGATAAGTCATCGCAAAAACAGATATGGAAATAGAACAAGATTCAACAGAGTCGTAATACCAAAGATTATGATTATTCAAAGCGGTTATTATCGTATTTTTACTTGTTTTTAGTTGCATGTCTGTCATAGTCATAGTCGCATTCCTGAAACAGTTTTGTAACAATTGAAATTAGTAAAATTATTTACTAATGGTTATTTCTAAATATTTTTAATTATTATGGTGAAATTACAAACGGTTAATATGTGGATTAAGCACTAACCCAAGCTCTCTTATGGTGAAAATGTCTATGAAATATTGTGTAAAGCATTTGAAATTCGTATAAAACAATTAAATAAAGGTTTTTAAAAAAAAACCAATTGGATTACGGTTATTATTCTATTTGAAAAAAAAAATTACCGTGTTGCGGTTGTTTTGCGATGACCTGTCCGAGCTATGGTCACACATAACACTGTTCTATTGACATGAGATATGACTAAAATAATTATGTCACATCATTGAAAAATATAAAATATCCTCCATGTAGTCAAATAGATATCACCCCTATTAATACTCAGTTTATTTAGAATAATTTGATATACGGCTAATAGGGTCTCACTTGTGTCAAATAAATTTCCAAATCAATGCAATTATTAAGTAATCGTATTATTCGCAGTACTTTCTATTTGCAGTACCTTTTGAAGGAAATAATACCAATATTTTCATACAACAAGGTACCTACTGCTAAAAAGCAGCTCATCTTAGGGCCTGGCTACACGTTCAATTACTCTTGCTCAAAGTCCAATATACACAATTGCTTTTGCGATTAGACGGCAAAACGGTATACCGCACAAATCTAATTCCAATTTTTGTACACACCGTTTGCGCATGCAAGTCACCGTGTGTACAGGCCAGCTTCAACTTTCAAGTCTTAACAAGTTTGTTACATAAAAATCTGGCCAAGTGCGAGTTGAACTCGGGACCCTTTTTTTTTGATAGAATTCTTTTAGGTTTCCTGCAATCTACAAGCAATGAACTATATTTTGTATTTAAAAAAAATAGGCTCATTAGTTTCGGAGATCATGGTCATACGGGGGAATGGTCATATTTCTTCTTTTTTGAATAAAATCAAAACTATTTATTTTGCAATAATAATAATATTATATATAGGAAGTACGACTACGAGGTTATAAATATAAGTAAATAAAAAAAATCTTTCGGGTTCGGGTAAAGTTGGTTCGACTAGCATAACAGCATATGAGAGAGAGAGCTAAAGGAAAGTAGAAACCTGAGACTCATTTTAGGAGCTATTGCCCTGTAACTACATTAAATAACCAAAGTTTTTTTAAATTGTATATTTAATCTCATCAAAATTCAGTCACATTTAAGTATATTCACACAAAATACCATTTTCAAATTCAAACGATACAAATCCACATAAAAAAACAGCCGTATATCAGACCTTGAATAACCATCACATTTTTATTACCGCTGTTGATGGTTCCCAATGGGGTCATGCCTGGAGAATTGTCTTCATCATCCTCATCGTCTGCGCTTACAAGTCGAACGCTATTATATCTGCTATCGGTATCGACCGTACTATTTCCTTCACCAATACGTAAAGCCTCAATATCTTCAGAAATACGTAAAGCCTCCACATCCGTTTTTTGTTCCTTTAACTCGACTGCGATCTTCTCTGTGACATTTGCGGCTTGCTCATCTGAGCCTTCTTCTGAAGCTTTGGAGACCGAGGTAAAATTTGCTAAATCTTCAGATGCTACGGCTTCTTCCGTCGTTACCGGTTCTTCCGTTGTTACCGGTTCATCCGTCGTTGCCGGTTCTTCCGTCATTGCCTTTACCTCCGATGAAGCCGATTCTTCCTTTTCTTCCTTCGGTGACGATTCTTCCTTTTCTTCCTTCGGTGACGATTCTTCCTTTTCTTCCTTCGGTGACGATTCTTCCTTTTCTTCCTTCGGTGACGATTCTTCCTTTTCTTCCTTCGGTGACGATTCTTCAGTTACTGCTTCCGAAACAGTCAAGGTTGATGTGACGTTCTCCTTTGAAGGAGAATCTTTAAGAGTCACGGTACAAATATTAGGGCACTTTTCTTTATTGTCGCACTGCTCTTCGGTGCCGCAAGTGAGGAAGTTTTTCCACGGTGCCAGGAGTTGATAGAGGTGGGGAGGTTTACAGTCCCCATTTATGTATGTTTGCAATGCCATCACGTCGTTTTCGCACAAAAGAGGGCCGCCGCTGATACCCTAAAATAGTAAAATACCAGCATGGAACCCAGTGGGTGTGATATTGTAATATTTCTAATCCACAAAAATGTACCCAACACTCAAATTGACGTTGCATGGTTGCGAGAATGTTCGAAAGATTCATTTGTTGGACCTTTATCGTATAAGCATAAATTCCTTGTAGCGATGATGCACCGAATCGCATTTTACTTTGACTGAAGAAAATGGCTCTGGCACGTAATAACCACCTTCCTAAAATGAACACTTTCTAAAATGTCCATTTCCTAAAACGACCACAATCAATAAGAACATAACCTAAAATGACTACATGCCACATCTTATAACGACCACATTTTTAAAATGACTAGTTTTTACAAAGAACACATTTCCTACTGTCCACTTCTTAAAATGACCACATCTCAAAAGGACAACTTCCAACAATGACCACCTTCCAAATTGACCTCATTCCTAAAATAACTACTCTTAACATATGACCCGTACAACTAGCCCTCTTGGTACAAAATAGTGGTCATTCTGATAAGTGGCCTTTTTAAGTTGTGGTCAGTTTAGGAGGCGGTCATTGTGGGAAGTGGTCGTTTTGAGAAGAAATCAATATGAAAAGTAGTCTTCTTGAAAGGTGGTAATTTTGAGAATTGTTACTATACGATGTGGTCGATGTGAAAAGTTCCTTCAATCCTGAGACTCACATTATTATTATTTTATTTTAAGAGAAAAGAAGTTCAGTCCGTGAAAATAAATGAGATCGAAGCACCGAGCTCTACGAGCTCTACGATTGGAGCAAAAAAGACTTTTACTAATTGCTGTCCTAGGAAAAATAAAAGCCATCATCAAAATATAGCTGGAGTACTAAATAAAACAGAAGAATAACCATATAATAAGGGAAAAAGAGTTTGAAGTTTGCTCAGTCAAAATAAAATCTTTACAAATTATAGTGGTCTGTCTCTATCGCACTCGACTCAAAAATTCAGAACTTTTTTCAATTATTTGCACAGTTAAAATAAAATCTTTGAAAATTATACTGGTCTGTCTCTATCGCACTCCAAACTCGAAAATTCAGAGCTTTTTTTCAATTATTTGAACAGCTTCTTACAAGCTTGAGTAGTTACAATGGGAAAATTATAATAGCGGGGGACTTTAATATTGATTTTTGGGAACCAAAAAAATACGATACAAATGAGTGATTTACTTTCGAATCATAACATCCAGCTCCGTATTGTACAGCTTACAAGTCAAAAAACGTGTATCGATAACATTTTAAACAAATTAAATGAGGTCTTAGGGGAAACTCATAACGTAGGTTTGCCTGACCATGACACGGCTCAAACCATTTAATTTACTCTTAACCATAAATATGAAAGCTCAGTTTAAATTTAGTTTTATGATTTCAGTCAGGATAACATGATGAAATTCCAACAGTATTTAGGTAGCTTGAACTTCTCCGATGTCATTAAGTCGAAAGATATATCATTCAAATTATTACATGACACCATTTCATTATTTTGCAAGTTATGTTATAATTAAAATTAGTTAGTTAAAGTTAAATTAAAATTTAATCATCCATAAAGCCAAATAAACTTCCATGGGTTACAAAGGGATTGAGGGAAAGTTCTAAAACGAAGTCTAAATGACGGTATCAATACTACAATCTGACAAGTTCAAGAATCACTTTAAAACATACTCTGGACATCCTGGTTTTGTAACGCTAAAAAAAATACATTTTAGAAACCACAGGTAAAACAAGTTGGGACATAATTAAAAAAAACACAGGATATCGAAGTAATGCGTTAGAGATTAAAACAATTGAGCAAAATGAAATAACAATAACTGACCCAGACGAAATTACAAAATCCTTCAACAATGTTTTCATCATTATAACCCAATATTCTAACTTAAGGCAAACGAGTGGATGTTCTATAGTTAGGCAAAATAACTCATTTTTTCTTGAGCCTCGGACCCTTACGAGATCGAGAATATAATGAAATCTTTGAGGAATACAAATTCAGCAGGACATGACGAAATAAACCGTACTTAAATATATTTTAAAACACATAGCGGTTCCTTTAGCACATGTTATCAGTTATAGATTAGTCCACAATTATCAAGCTTCTGTTTAAAAAAGCTGAAAGGAGTGACATGAGCAATTCCAAACCTGTGGCGCTACTACCGGTCCTATCAAAAGTGTTTGAAAGAGTTATGTTTGATCGGATTTCAAAAAGATTTTTTGCTAAAACAAAAATAATGTACTCTACAAATAGCAAAACGGGTTCCGAAAAGGCAAATCAACCACGCACGTGGCGTCTAGTTAGAAATATACTTATTGAATTAGAGGCAAAGAACCTGGTTGCAGGTTTATTTCTGGACCAAAGCAAGGCGTTCGATTTTGTGAATCATTCTATTGTCTTATCAAAACTCTCTTATAAAAGTATGGCATTTGAGGACCGGCTCATAGATGGCTAGACAATCAGTTATCAAATCGTAAACAGTTAACCAGAATTAAAAGAATAAGTGACAAAAACCATACAGTACAATGTGTGGACTCGTGAGTGCAATAATTGCCAATAAACTTTCTTTTGGCAAATTGTTAAATTATAAATGTACCACACTGTTTTAGGAATAAATAAATAAATAAATAAGAGGTGTACCCCGCAAGGCTAACATTAGACATCGATCCTTACTATTTGCGGACGATACAACTGTTATTATAAGAGGGAAAAGTAGGAGCTAAAAGAAAACATACAAGCAACTTTGGCGGATATAATTATCTTCTTGGTTAGATGACAATGGACTTTGTATGAATCCTACCAAATCAAAATTAATTCGTTTCAAGACTCGAAATATCCAGGAAATTGCATATTATGTAAAAATTGGTGACGAACGGATAGAACAAGTTCTACAAACAAAATTCCTAGGCATAGTAGTCGATGATTGGAAGAAACAAGTAGAAGCAGTTGCATCAAAAATAATAACATTTATTCTTGGTATAAAGAGGATTAACAGCATGACTTCCGAGGATACTGCACTAGTAGTATACCATACTCGTAGTCATGTTTGTTCTGCATTGCGTTACGAATAATCATTTGGGGCAATGCTACAAACATCCAGCGAGTGTTTGTGCCCCACAAAAAAATGCGTAAGAGCGATAGGTGGACTAAAATGGTCGAAATCATGCAGACCACTGTTTAGGAAATACAAGATCTTGACGGTCCCGAGTCTTTATATTATTATAATAGAAATGTGCAAATTCGTTAGAAATAATTTTGAACTCATTGAAAAGCAATGTAACAAAGACTTTGCACAACTACGCATAAGGCACTAGTGAAAGCTTATAGCCGTTACAAAAAGTACATTGTTACTATAGGGCAATTAAAATATTCCACGTGCTGCCTAAATAGTTCATGGTCAGAACTGCCCAATAATAAATGTTATTGTAATTTAAATATTTTTTTACTTGAACAATATTTTTAAACCCTTAATGTTTTTACAAAATGGAAACCAATAAAAATTCTTAATTTGTTTTTAATAGGTGATTCTGACATATATTATAAAATAAGACTAAACGTGATGTAATGTATGTAGCTTGACAATTTATATTATTATTATTAAATAATTAGGTACGTTAAGATTTCATTGTGTATAAATAAATATGATATATGGAATTGAACGCCTGAAACGGCTGATTGTGCTGCGTTTCCGCTATTTTTATCTATAATAAGACCTTTTAGTAACACCACAATCTCACAATAAATGATTTATGATTCATATTGTCATTTTAAAACATGGGCATTACAGGATATAGTCATTCTGGGAAATAGACATATTAGGAAGTGGTCATTTTAGGAAGGTGGTCGTTATGTGCCGGTGCCAAGAAAATTTAAGCTACTTTTCGCGTGGCTGTTCAAATATGTATTTCTAGTTTGTTGCGACGTATTTTAGCTTAGTCGCATTTCACCGCGATCCATTTGTTTGGAACGCTATTTTAGATGAGTTAATTGCTATTTGTAATAGACCTCGGTTATCGTTTTATTTCTCAAGTGCTATCTTTGGATTCACAAATCAGATCAGATTTGACTTTAGATAAACGAGTAGGTATTACGAATTTTACCTACTCGTTCTTGCAATCATATTATGATTGATATAAAAAAGAAGAAATGCTAGACAATCGAGACCAAATGATACAATAAAAAATCCGTTCGAGGTGAAATGCGAGTATAGCATTTATAGCGTAGCGAATAAAAGAATTGACGAGTGTGACAAAAAGCGAACAGAATTATTAGATAGAAAAAAACCCCGATATGGTGACCCCATATAGTGGCGAGTTGATGTCTCATAAACCGCCCGACCGAACTCCATAAAACCTAGCTAAAACTACCGCTAGAAGACCTGCTTTCAAATAAGAGCTACGGTGCCACAGACGGACGCGCATAAACACACACACACAAACACACACACACACACATACACACACACATACGCACACGCACACGCACACGCGCCCACCCACACACACACAAACACACGCACACACACACGCACATACACGCCCACGCACGCACGTACGCGCGCACTCGCACACACACGCACAGGGGTCAAACTTATAACCGACTTTTTGGATCGGCGGTTAAATATCCAATCGAGGTGAAATGCCATTCGTTGGATCGCTACAAATTATAATTTTGAGGTAAATTTGTAACAAATGGAAGAATTATGGTGTTAAAGCAAAATTAAGTCGGCGCGTCATCGTGATTAGAAAACACTATTGTAGTACCTAAATATTTCTGTAATATCTTTAATGGAAATATTGAAATCTCAGACTTTTTTAAATGTGGCTTATTTTTTTTAAACATCCTTCAACGGTAGTTTACAGTGGGACATATTTGTATCGTGTATCACCGTAGTCGGTAAACACAAATAAAGAGATTTGATTCGATTTGATTTGATTTATTGGAGAGCTTGTTCCACGAAGTCACGCCCCACTGATTTACTTGACACACATTGACGCAACCGCGAACGTCAATTTGAGTGGCGGGGCGCGTATTCATGGATTTAAAACATTTGATTTACTGCCCTAAATAATAACTAAGTACTCCTGTATCTTATAAAAATAAATGGTAGTCGTAAATAATAACAGAGTTTAGTTACATCACGAGTACAATAAGTCATGCTCCAGTAGTGGACGTGGATAACCGTCGGCGTTCATGAGTATACGTCGTTGTAATGGAATCCATACATGAGTGCCATATTTTATTTTATTTTTTAAATTTTATTTCACTAAACACAATAAGTACAAAGGGCGGACTTAACTGTTACACACTAAACTTTTACCTGGCATGATTCCCGACCAGAGGGTATACCTTCTGGCAATTTTCATAATATTATTTACTATAGGTAGTAGTAGGCAGGTACCAGTAATGGAATAATATGAAATTTGTATTCCAGTATCACTACCCTGTGCATGTAATGTGAAAAATATCACTTTGTTATAGAAGTAATGGAAATAAATCCCAATATTCCTACGGGCAGAAGCTCATGGTAGAAATGGTGACCAATACCCATTAAGAGCCTTTTTTGGGAACCGTTTTCCCCATAATTTTATAGGTCATATTGTTCTATTGACTAAAAATAATTATATATAATGATACAATATCCTCCATGTGAATAAATAGATATCAACCCTATTAATATTTAGTGTAATTATATTTTTTTTAAATACGGCTAGTAGGGTGCCACCCACTTGTGTCAAAGAATTTTGCAAATTAATGCAATTCATTTATACCTAATCGTATTATAAGCAGTATTTTCTTTTTGCAGTACCTTTTGAAAGAAATAAGACCGATATTTTCATACAACAAGGTACCTACTGCTAAAGGAAGTGCTGCTAAAAAGTAGCTCATTAGTATACGATAGATTTAAATTTCAAGTATTACAAGTTTGTTACATAAAAAAATAAGAAAAATATTGTTTGTGTGTTAGATTGTTATTACTTCACGCCAGTGGCGAAGCGTCACGTAAATAAATAGACAAGCCGGAGCAAAAAAAGGTGTATGGCGTGTGTCGGTTTTACGTTTTGTTGGTATACCTACACTATGCATAGGAATTTTTGGTAAAGCCGTAAATAATCGGCTTGTACGAACGCCTCGCGACTGCTTCACGCTGCAACGGCTGGACGGATTTGGATGAATTTGGGATTGGAGACAGCTTATACCTTGCATTAACACTTTTAACCTGGAAAATTATGTTCCTTAGGTGATAAAGTTAATCGAAATCTACGCTGAGAAAGTTGCGGGAAAAAGCTAGCATTTAATTTACCTGGCTTGTTAAGACTTAACGATGAAATAAATATAGAATCGATAATCTTGTTATGGATGTCAAGAAGATTTGATAATATGGATGTAAAGAAAATTACTGGTTTTGCTATTCAATGCGGTTTTTTTATAAATAATGTTTATACATATCTAAGCAGATTTTAATTACATCAATGATTAAAAGTAAATTTCTCAAATCAAATTTAATCGAAATAAAATTCGTATATATAAACAAAAAAGTGTTATAAAATTTAACCCAAACAAATCCACATAAAAAAACAGCTATAAATCAAACTTTGAATGACAATCACGTTTTTATTAGCAACGTTGCCGTAGGTCGGGATTGGCACAACGCTCATCACGGTGTCTAAACCTTCGTCGTCTCCTGATGAATTGCGAATATTGGACCGCCCCGCACGGCGAGAGGTCCCATTGATCGTATTATTTCCATTACCAGGAGGTACCACAACATCTTTGCCATTGTCCTGATCCAATGAATCAGCCTTAGTCAGCGTTGAGATATTTTTGGCTTTTTCTTTGTTTAAAACTGGCATGGTTAAGGCTTCTGGCTCTGGCTCTGGCTCAATCTTGGCATAATGCTCCTGTGGTAGCACTTCTTCAGTCGTTTCCGGTTTTTCCTTCGATGACTCTTCCTGCGATGAAGCTGGTTCTTCCTTCGATGACGCTTCCTGCGATGAAGCCGGTTCTTCCGCCGATGAAGCTTCTTGCAATGATGCTGGTTCTTCCTTGTGTGAGGTTTCTTCAGTTACTGCTTCCGAAATACTCGAGGCTGATGTCACGTTCTCCGTTGAAGGAGAATCTTTAAGCGTCACGGTACATATATTGGGGCACTTTTCTTTATCGTCGCACTGCTCTTCGGTGCCGCAAGTGAGGAAGTTTTTCCACGGTGCCAGGAGTTGATAGAGGTGCGGAGGTTTACAATTCCCATTTATGTATGTTTGCAATGCGATCACGTCGTTTTCGTACAAAAGAGGGCCGCCGCTGATACCCTAAAATAGTAAAATACCGGCATGGAACCCAGTGGCTGTAATATTGTAATGTTTTTAATCCACAAAAAATGCGCCCCAACACTAACTGGTGTTGGACGTTTGTATGGATGCAAGTAAAATAAAGGTGTTAAATCAACATGGGGATGCGTCTTCGTGGCTTGAAAACACTAGGTATTCGTACTCATTAAGTAATGTACATAATGACGGACACGGAATGCTTCTGATCCGAGTGACTCTTACCGAGGATGTGGTGCTAGTTCATGACGATATACAAAAAAACGTAACAAGATAAATATGAACGCACACAAGACGTCCGAACCAGCAATCGTAAATAATAGTAGAGGTCCGGAAAGTGACGGATTGCCTGATGAGGTGTTATTGTGGTGATAAAAAAATAAGAGAGCATGCGCCGTTTCCGCCGAGGCATATATAAAATGCTCTTCTCAAACAATGCGAGGTAATGACATATTTTTGTAAAACAAATCGAAAAATTTAGAAATATGTTTTTTTTAAGTTCTTAAAACACAAGATTAATTTGTCACACAACGAACCACCGCTTGCCGCTGCACGCCGCCGCTCGCAGCCGCCAGCCGCCACATAAGGCCGCGACCACCTTTTATTAAGTTGGCTGTATGGGATTCTTCCTTGGTCCTTTCGATTTTGTAAGCAAATGTCAGTTTAAATTTAACCTCCTGAGGTTCCTTGTACTAAAAATAGTACAAAATACGACTAATCAAAAAAGATCTAGTGCAAAGAATGTAAAGTCCAATAGTAACGCCGGTACTAACTAGGGCACATTGATAGCATCTTGGTATTAATCATTATCAAAATAAATAACTTCGTGTTTAAGGCTATATCAGTAACGGTAATTTATTCAAATCGGACATAACATTCTAAAATTATCATGAGTGTAATAATTTTCCAAATTGAAATTTAAGAAACAGCCCTCTTAGTGACTTTAATATCCATAACATTCGTCATACATTTCTACATCAGAGAATAGATAGACACGTAAAATTTGGCTAATGGTTCGTGTATTTTGTGGAAATTAGTGTAACATCAAGCGTATAATCCACATAGGCAGAGCATTAAAGAGTATAGGTACATACATACATACATACATACATTAAATCACGCCTGTTCAGATGGGTAGGCAGAGACCACTTCTTTATTTTCACTTTAAAGAGTGTATGTGATGATGAGAAATCGATTACTTAAGTATCTAAACATTTAGGTAAATAAACTTAGTATAAATTAAAGTCGCTTCGCTTCTGTCTGTTTCTCCGTCTAAACCAAAGACCTTCATAATAGACGAACAGTGTGTGGAAGCGAGAGTGCAGCCTCTTTATGCACGAATACGAGTGCGACAGTGACAGCGAAACACGTTGACGTTGTAACCATTTTGAAAGCTAATGGTAGCCCACGGTAGCCCACTGGCGACAGCGTCTTTTAGTTTTTATTAAAATATTCAGGATAATTGTATAAACGTGGTGTCGAAACCGTTAAAAACAACAATGGTGGGCTGTGCAGTACCTGATTGCGAAGTCAATCATAGGAATAATCCAAACAATGAGTCATTTCACAGGTAATTATGATCCGCACATAGTCATTTTTGAACTCATATTTTCAAGGATTCCTAGGTCCAAGGAATACGGTTAGTGGTCTAATAAGTACGATATATCATGTAGTTTTGTGTTTTATGCATATTTTTAATTTTTATATGTAAAATGAAAAGATGTTGTGTCCGTGAAAATTTCCATTTTTTAGGTAGTGATTGAATGTTTGAATCACACTCATCTATCGATAAGTTATCAATATGTCGATATTTCTTCATTCCTTCTCATAATTATTTAAACATTATTCCGAGCGATTATAAAACGCAGCTAGGTAAATTGATCACAGTTTATTATTTATCATTAAATGCAGCCCAAATGGTCCAGCCTACGACAGGACTTTTTTTTATGTTTTTTGTATATGTTTTAATTAAATCGTGTAGAAAATGCTAAACTTTTTCTCTCAGGTTGATAATTACAGAGATATGGGGGGTCCGAAAGTTAGTAAATTCGGTACCTACAAGGCGTTTGAGAAATTTCGATGGGGTGAAAATTATGTCTGTATAACTTTCGGTTAGTTACCTATACGTTAGTTACCTTGGGCTTGGTATTGTACATGAAAATTGTCATTTACGTGACGTTCGTCTTAAAGTTGATAAGGATACACAGATCTCAACAAGCCAAAGAATCCTCTACTGAGCGTGACGTTCGGCTTATAGGCGACAGGGATAGACACATCTGAGAGAGCCAGAGAATCTTCTACTGAACATGAAAGTAGGTCCGAACGTAAGTCCACAAGAACTTCTAAGTTGTGGCCAAATAAAGTGAATACTTCCACCGTTTGAAAAGTATATTATTCCAGATGAACTTGGGTTATTTTTTATTTATATTAACCGAAGCGAAGCGAGGGTGGGTCGCTAGTTTCTCTATATAAGTAACTTTATTGTTGCCTAGTGCCCATATTAAAAACCCTGGAATTTGTGTAAGACCGAAATTTATTAATTATTTACATTAAAAATTGATTGTATGATATGTGTGTGGTAATTACCATGAAAAGAGTATTATTATAGATAATGAAAGAATCTTGTGTTTTATTAGTGAAGAATGCTAGTTTTAACTTCCACGCAAGATACAAACAAGTCTTATATAAGCGAGTCTTTTTCATCGATATTTTTTCGATATAACGTACGGACATCACTAAAATTACTCACACACTTGTAAAATCACGCACACGTTGACATTTCCGTTTTGGTAACGCGGGAAAAAGGGAGTCTGTTGGTCTATTACGTTAGTTATATAAAGGTCTTTGGTCTAAACCACGCAACGGATTATGATACGGGTTTCACTGTCATTTAGAGAATTTATTCTAGATGGTTTATGTATAAAAAGATGACAGCTGCCAGAAAGCTTTTCAATCTCTTCATTACCGCCATTACCGATTAAAATTTGATATGTTGTATAAAAATGATCGATTTGTTGAATTTAAACCATAAAATGAGCGATCAAGATGATATAGATATTTTGGCGACGCCTCCTGATATCTAAACGAGCCGAAGGCGAGTTTCATAAACCCACATTCGTGTTTAATGTCCTTCAGTACAGTAACAAACTACTATTATAGTTTTATATATTAATATTAGGTAACTAGCGAAGCTAACAAGGAAAGGTACCCAACTGTCCGGCTCCGATTTTGTTGAATTTGATATATGTAAGAGAGTAGTTTAAAATAACAGACACGTATATTTTAGCGGCCCAAACTCAAGCTGTTCAGAGAAATTGACCTCCAAAGTACTGAAAAGTGACTAAACCCTGTAACTTATATTGAGATATTTTTTTTGTTATTGCAATTTCCATTGTGGAATTTAGGTTTTGAAAGAAGAGTGTCCTTTTATTTTACTAAGTTTGCAACTAACATCTTTAAAAACGTTCATAATAGAGTGCACAACAGCTGACCGGATGTGCGGCTGGAAAAGTAGTTTTAATTCCCCGGATTCCATTAATACCAACGGATCTACCTTACCAGTTTAAATGACTGCAATGTCCCGTAAAAATATCGTTTTCAATGTAAATTTACAAGGCACAACAAGGTCAAATAATTAAAAGTTGCGGAGCGAATTACTTAAAAAAAAAACTGGAATAAATAACGAGCAAATAGGTTTAAAAACTTCGCTGATTCGTAATGACACTAATGACTCTAATTATGTAAGATACCACTGAAAATCTTATGAAATAAAATATGAAATTTTAGTTTTTTTCGTAACATGGACATAAGGGAATTTTAATGATGAAAATTAAGATTAAAATTATCAATATCTCCGACATTAGTAAATATCGCTGAACATACATGGGGGTGAATTGGATAGGTCTAGACGTCCTCTATCGACCTGCTTCGTTTGATCCACACTTCTAAATACACACTGTATAGAGAGATTCTATGATAACTGGCAGTCATGATTTGAATTCGAAATTTAACGGCATCAAAAACTCAATTACGCAAAAAAAACGGGACGTCTATCTAAAATCGTCGTAAAATGAAACCTCTATGCATATGAATGAACCTATCTATAATTTGAAAAGTATATTATTCCAGATTAACTCGAGTTATTTTAAGTTATACTAACCGAAGCGAAGCGAGGGCGGATCGCTAGTACGCTGTACGATTATATGCAGAAGATTAACAGAAACAAAAAACATTATAATCAGAATAGGTTTACAAAGCTTTCTCCTATACGCTCGTAAAAATTATATCTACAATTTAAATGTATTACAAAAGTGGCGAGTGTTTTTTGGTTCCGATAGTAATTTTGGGGCGGTGCTTGAATATATTAACAACTAACTGAGCCGACCGAAGTCCGGTTCAAATTGATTTTCAGGACTAATTTTCCATTTCTTTAGCTAAAAACGTTATTTTCGGGCGATTGCGACTACTTAAAAATTAAATGATGCGCTTACCAATGAACACCATTATTTATATTTACATTATTTATATTTATTAAGATTGTGTTAAATTTTCCCGCATTGTTGGAGAAAGCATTACACAAGCCTCGGCCAGGAAAGGCTGCTTGACATAGCGCAGTCAGTCAAAGCTGCGCAGTCATACTCGCCCAGCAACGGTTTTCTTCCGGTATTTTCAGTAATGTACTAACAAATCAGAGATCAAAATATGCAGACTAATCGATATCATGTTTTTATTGGCCATAACTTACAACCTTGATTATGAATCGGCATAATCAGCATGTATCGTCAGTATGTTACCTCACAACCAATACCTATTTTGGTAACATTGTTATTGCAACCTTGTTAAATTAGTTAAGTAACCTAGGGGCTTAGAAGGTCGAAGTAAATAATATACCGCGGCTGCTAATTACTTGACCCCGTAAGAAAATGATCTGAAATTCACATTTTTAACAGAGTCAATTAAGGCAGATTTATGAAGCTCCATTTTCTCAAGGCATTACATGCTATCTGCTTTTATAAGCCGGTATTAACATCTAGGTATCAATACTTAAGAAACAATGCAACTTGTCATGGTTATTCTTTTATCTTTTATGTTCGGTATTCTCCAGATTCCGCTCTAAAGAATGAGCGCATCCACTACTGAAGCAGGTACATACAGTACAGAGGAGCAGAGTGTATGCTTAAATTAACCTTAACAATACCATTTGTGTTTTCTACCCACGACAACGCACCCCGCCAGTCAATGTGACGCACGGTTGCGTCATCGTATGAATATGAAGTGTTGGGGTTTGGATTGAAAACACTATATTTAAGTCTAAACCAAATTAATATTCTAATTCTATCAGCCGCGAAAAATACCGTGACGTATACTATACAGGGCCACAGCCTAGATGGTTTACCAAGTCGGAAAAAGTTACGAGTCGTATCTTAATCACATCAGTTAATTGCCTATGAGCTCGACAGTTTGAATGCAAGTATGTACGAAACGTGGCAAACGGTGATTGAGGCGCTGCGTATGCAACACCAAAACAAAACAGCAGATATAGACTCATAGACCGGAGAGAGTACAATTCTCAATTTAAGAAATGTTTTAAAGGGAACGTTTAATCAATTTCAAACATCCGATTTGCCCATTACTTTTTACAGCTAGAAACTTGCACAGTAGCGTCCCGTAGACTTCGTGCGGGGAGCGCCAATTCTTTGCACCGCTTGCTATGTTTCGTCACAATTCATTCTATACAACATGGTCGACCACATATTGACATTTCTAAGGTAGGACAAGAAATGATCCATTTGGAGAGATGATCTAATTGGCATATAGTGGCAACATTAATTAGCCGTCACTTGTGTGAATTTTTCGGCCAGTAGGTATTGGGATCAACGCGATAAAAGTTTAGCTAGCTTTATAACATGACGCGTGATATTCTTACATGACAGACGTTTTCTGGTCCTTTTTCTTCAGCAATCGAAGGTGGGTCACCAGCACAGGCCATGGTGGATTCCTCAAAGTTGTTCCCACAGTTCTGGCTGGATTGCGGCAACATCTCCACAGGGTATTTAGTTAGGAACATTCCTGCTTCAGATTTCTGTAAAACAATATATTTGACAGTATATTTTGTCACTCTTATTTTATAAAAAAACGAAGATTGCTCATTGCTATTAAGCAACTAGTAGTAGGTACTATACGTGCCAGTGCACTGTATAGCCTATGTGTTAAACCAAGGTATGAGCTCTCTCCATTTCAATTCATCTAAATCCGTCCAGCCGTTGCAGCTTGAAGGAGTAAATAACAAACAAACACACACACATACAAAATTACGCATTTATAATATTAATGGGATTCTTGGAGGAGTGTCTAATTTGGACTGGAATGTCAGGTGTTACAATTGAATCTTATTTTCCCTATTGTAGGTAATAAAATAAGTATTTACTTTGAAGGCCAGAATGTCACAGGTCTTGTCGAAGGTCCGCTTCGTGGACAACTGCGTGACGCGGACCACGTTGGTCTCCTTGAACGGCTGCAGAGTTTTCAGCAGGGAGATGTCGGACGCCCACCAGTGGCTCTCATTGTGTTGAGTCGGCATAATGACCTGGATGACCTGCAAATAATATAAATAAATTGAAAACTATACTATTTTTAAACCACTAACTCCCACCCCAATATTGAAAATGCATTGGCGCATCCACGCAAAATCTATTTCAGCGACGGGGCGTCCCTTTGTGGATAGCAAACACTATAAATTCCCTTTTTTGCTCGTGGTCTTACTGCGTTGTATTACTGACCAATGACAACGGAGCTCCGCTGGTGATTTCTGGGTGGTTTGGCGCTCCGGGCCTGCTGCAAAATGAACATAACCTAAACCTACCTCACATTTATGATACAAATTTTGGTCAGTAGTATAACGCATTAGGACCACGGGCAATACACCATAAATTCTCAACACACTTAAACACATATTCTCAGTAATGCAATGATATATCATCTGCAAATACGTCCTCGTTCGTCATTGAGAATCCGTTGGCAATGGACAGCATTACAACAATCAATATTACTGTTATAATTTTCTTATCTGCGGTGGTGTAGTAGTGGTCGTGGGTAAACTAAATGTTCTTATAATGATATCAAGTATGATAAAGGTGATAAATTTCAAATTTGGAACACCTTCCTAAACCAACGCAATTTAAATAGGCCCGAATTCTTGTATTTACACAGGTAGCACTGGCAGCAATGCGCTCGAATCAATCTGTACTTATATGTACATAATTAAGTCTTAAAACACGATCATGGTTTAAAGTGTCAGTTACATAAACTACTATTAAAAATGGTGTTTTGTAGTAGGCAGATTGTGGTTCATTTTTGGCACACATATTTATTGCGTAATATTTTTCGGTTTCCGAACGAAAATCAATAAACGAGTTCTACGCGGACGGAGCAGCTCACGCCATATTTTTTAACCCCCGACGAACTAGAGCGACTTGTCTAAACGCTAAGAGCCCTGCGCAGCTCTAGTTGCGAGGTGGAGTTCCAACGGTTTTTAAATGATATTTAGTCGGATCGTGAATAGGACGCTTTTCTGTTAAGTTATTATGGTAGAGGATTAATATAATATATAAAACAACAATGTGGAACAATTAAACAAAAAAATATTAATTGTTTCAGGTACTCAATTAGTACAGTATATGAAATTAATCGTGATTTACTGCTTCATGAGATAAAGTATATATTTTATTACTAATTTAAATAAAATGTGTTGAATTCATGCAACAAAATACGTCAAGAGATGAAAACTTTTCGTATTTGATTTTTAATCGTATATATATTACGAGGGGCGTTCAATAAAAAGTGAGAATGAGATGCAAACTCTTTCAATATTAGGAAATTAAATACGAGCCGGTAAAGCTATTTAGCTGCTTGCTATGAAAAAATAAACGGTCTTTTGTTTAAAAAAAAACGGTAATTTCTTTGCAATGCTTTTGAGTTGAGTACGTTAGCGAAAATTGAACTGCGAGCCTTTTTCTAATACTTGTGTTTTTTTTTTCTACGGACCAAGTCAATTTAGATTTGCGAGACACTTTAGGGTCTAATGCTCCTCCGTATTCTACAATCGCACGTTGGTGCGCCGAATTTATATATTATTTCTGAGATTGAAAGAATACCTGAGAGGCCAGAAATTTTAAGACGACGACGCGGTAGTCGCTGCAGTACAAGATTTTTTGAGTACTCAAGATGAGACATTTATAAAAACGGAATTTTAAGTTTAGAAAAAAGATATACAAAATGTATTATGCTAGAAGGTGAATATGTCGAAAAATAAAATGACATTTAATAAAAGTTGTTTATAACATACTCATTCTCACTTTTCATTGAACGCCCCTCGTATTATACCATATTTCTGTACTAGGCCATTAGAATAAATAAGTTTGTCTATTTAACTCAGCATAAATCCAGTTGAAATAAATTAATATGTATGTTTTAAACAGGAATAGGTGAAATAAAAGTACAATTTGTGCGTAACCGTGGTTGCACAAAGCACTTCCACAGGTCAGCGTTTTATGTTAAAAGGCATGGTGCACACTGGGTTTCTGTAGCTAAAGCACACGAGGGTAAACCAGCAAAATTTACTAAGTACTAAGTACTCAGATATTATATTCGTAAAAGTTAATATTACAAATTAAATCTAAGGCAAATTGAAATAATTAAAGCAAAAATAAATCTTAAAACAGGCCTAAAAATTAATAAAGTTTAAATTAATACTAATTAAAAACTAAAAAAAGGGACTCCCATTTATACATTATTTATATAATACACATAAAAAACAATAGGTAAATGTATCACTTATTTTGAACTTTTTTTCGTCTTACGTGATATTTATTAAACATTACATGATCTTGTTTATAAAAAAGGCATTTGACTATTTTTACTTTATAAGACTCCGATCAAAATTATATGAATAGGTACAATTGGTCAGTTAATTATGGTTTCAGTAATTTACGTATGCAAAAATCCGTCCGTACCTACTATCAACTTACCATGTTAGTCTTTCTTTTTCCATATCATGACAGCCACTACATATTTGAAATATAATGTATCCCGTTATTGATTAATTGAGGAATATAAAGTCG
This sequence comes from Acleris sparsana, assembly GCA_923062465.1. Classification (NCBI taxonomy): domain Eukaryota; kingdom Metazoa; phylum Arthropoda; class Insecta; order Lepidoptera; family Tortricidae; genus Acleris; species Acleris sparsana. The sequence continues at coordinate 7,446,036 of OV281289.1, forward strand.
CCGTGACTGCATCGCTACGCGTATTATTATTCGTAAATGTTTTAACAACAAATGTAAAAAATATAAGTTCAATATAAAACTGTATAAAATCGTGATTTCGTTGCGACAAGTGTATCCCGTAGTTCCACCGCGCCCATCTTTGATGTTAGTGTTCCGGCCGCGCGAGGCCGCTAGGTTACCGGCTTGGTGGACGCGTGACGTCCTCCACGTGCGTTTTGTTTACGTATTGTAATGAAAACAAGAGTACCAAATCGAGTTGCAATCGGCCTGGTACGTATTTAGTTGTAAAGTGTAACTTGTGTAGTGTTCGTGTTAAGTGTGTTTGTAGTGTGAAGTGGTTGGAATTGTCGGTAATTGGACGTCAAAAGGGACGCTCGTTACGTTACGTTAAGGTTATTTAATTATTGACAATTTGTGACAGAAATTACTGTCATTTTGACAAAACTGGCATTTATTATTTTAAAAATAATAGTGTCTTTATCTACGTATCATAACATTTTTGTCCTCATTTAACTAAACAACTCGAAAAAAAAATCGTAAACAAACCACACTGTTTGGCGGCGAATTGCAAAGCTGCCAATTTAAACGTCGCAAAAGAAAAAGATTTTATGCAAAATATTTCACCACGACCATACTTTATTTAGTATCAATCGAAGCGTAAACTATTTAAGAATTAAATTAACGTTAAAAATACATATGTTATTGATTTAGATTTTTAAAAACCAGTAGAATACTAGCAAAAGCCCCCATTTGAAACCGTATGTTAATATTGTGATTTTATATTATTTTACTATAGTGACCTATATAATTATTAACAAAAGCAAACTGCCTATTTCTCTAGCTTTACAACGTTAAAAGAATCATAGCAAATAGTTCACAGAAAGCCAAGCAATCGATTTATTAAAAAAACATGACACTGCGCCGCTGGCGCGCTAAAAGACCTAGGCACTTTTAGAGCACCTTTTTTGAATCGCTGGCACTCGGGTGGATCGATCTATCTAAAGTACTGGGTAAATAAGAAGTCACCCATTGCACAACCACTAAGTTTCTGGATAGTGTTAACAGAAGAAGAACAATGCTAATCTTATTTTAACAGGATTGCTTTACTGCTATCATTGAACAATGTGTCAGAATCTGCCTAGTACTCTAATAGTTATCTTACCTCCTGTTCTTGCTCGTCCTCATCCTCGTTCAATGTTAATTTAGGATCAATATGGGTTGCACCGAGTCGCGCCAGCAGGGTCTTGCTGAGGGGATCATCGCCGATAGACCCGATCACGGTCGAAGAGATGAGGAACTCCGGTCGAATGAGGATCACACCTTGAAGGAACCTTGCGCCTGTTCCGTCGACTATGGACTCATCTTGGTAGTATATAAATCCCTAAAAGATCAACTGTGTACTGTACTGCTACCATTCCCTTACTAGCTACACTCTTTTATCAGGGGCCCTAACATGGCTGCGTTTATCGCGTGACAAACTTTGGATAACGCATCCGTCACCTTTTGACACGTAAATAAGAACGAGAGTGACGGATGCTTTAACCACATTTGACACGCGATATAGCTGCAGCCATATTAGGCCCACAGATGGGAGTGAATGCGAAAGCGATAGACAACCGATGACTAAGGAAAATGGCAGAACTGTAAAAAACATGCAAGTAATTATTAACAGTGCAGTTGCAGGAGCAATGTACTCGGCATCCGATTGGCAACTTGTTCAGCATCCGACAAGAATTGCTGGCGAATCTCACCGTAATACAATACACATATCAATATACCAAATAAAAAATTAAAGAAATTATTACAAGACTATTTACACAAAATAAACTTAAAAAACGCACCATAAAAGGGTATGTGCCTTTTTTGATTTCATCTGCAGCTGAAATTCCCGTACACAAGTAAACCACTGAAATTAATGTTAACACATTAAAAACGAATCTCGTTAGCCAGTTAAGTAATTGTATTGTCTCTTACTTACCCCAAAATATAGCAACAAGTCTATTGTGCATATTTCTAAATCATCAAAAATATCGAATTAAATTGATAGGCATGCCCAGCTGACAAGTGCAGATTTGTAAGAAGAATGCGAACTCTTTTTTTATTTTTTATTTTCTGCCGGCTCCTCGATGACTTTTATAAGTAAGAGAGTGATGACAGCCTCTTTAGATCATTTAACATAATTTTGAGAGTGAAATTATTCTTTTACCTCTCGTGCTAAAGAGGCGGATTAGTCGAGTCACGTCCCTTTATTTTTCTCCGCTATCTCTGACAAAGTTGCGCCAACTTCACTCGGAGGCATTAATCAGACTCGCATCCGACCTAAGATGTATTATCCCCAATGAAGCGAAAAGAATGAGTTTGCAAATTTAAAACGCGTGTTTTACGATAACGCAGCAGGGTAAATCCCGCGACCATCTAATTATTCATGTAAGGGGTGTTTAAAAGTGAGTAACCGGGCTCAGAATTGAGCGGGGTCTTTGATAAATATGCCAAAAAATAAGTAATGAGATTTATTTTAGATATTTACTGAGACGGGAACACGGCCTGGGCGGGCGCAGACTTCAGTTCGCTCCGCATCTTTTCTGTTTTAACATAAGATAAATGTATTATTCATTTAGTGAAATATTTATGTCTTTGTGCACTTTCCGATTCTGTTTATCTTCGCTAGTGAAATTATATTAGAACAGTAAATAATTTAACCGATGTTTAGCAAGCTTACTAAACTACTTACTAGTTTATTCTAGATAGGTATAGTAACAATGTGAGATCGCCCACAAATGGATGGAAAGATTGCATCCAAACCGCTGATGTGGCGTCGTCAAAACGACTTGCTCAGACCGTTATTTCACGACCAATTTGGCGAGAGCTTCGTTAATACTACCGGCTCTTCCTCAGTGGCTTTATTTGCCGTTTAGTTCTCGGGGTAGACGGTGTCTGTAAATATTGGTCAAGTTGTAACGACCTGAATGAACGAGCTACGTGTTTTGGCGGGTTCGCGCAATTGCTTTACAACGTCATTGATTATCCTTCCGTTATCTCAGATAGAATTTATTTTATAATAAAAAAAAACCGCCTTCAAAAACGCAGCCCAGTCCAACTGAAGAAGGCGTTTGGTTGAAAATATTGAGAGTCGCAGACTTTACATTATCGTGTATTGAGGCCGTATGTTTTTCTTTAATACTTGGATCTTTTCTTTTTATTTAAGTAGGTATTAATGTATATATATAGTTAGCCTAAATAAGTTGTAAATGTACCTTTGTTAAAGCCAAATCTTTAAAAAATCGTGGGGTTTTATCGCATGCCCGGGAAACGGGAGCGGGTGATCCCCAAAGATCTCGCGTCGTAAAACACTCGTTTTACCGAAGACTCCCGTTTGAGGGTAATGCGACAACAAACTTGCGAAACGAGGTGTGTCTAGTGTAAAATGCTTTATTTACTACGATTATTAGGTAAAACACAGGTGTGTTAAATTTACAACTCCCTGTGAATCGTATGCTTTCACGACTTGCACAGTATAAGGGCTATAACGCACTAGCGATTGATTTTTTTCGGTTAACGAACGTTTAGTAACACAGAATGAAACCTTATGATAGACTGAACATCAAAGACGCTCTTAATGCCAGTGCAGTAAGGTCCTAACAATTCAGAGGTGCATTGGCCTCTTTCAAACTCATGGATGTTGCTTAATAAATAGACTTCGTTATCTCAGGGCAGTGAAATGGCACAAGTGCCAAAATAGGGGAGTATGTGCCTAATTGGAAAAAAAATATCAGTATAAAATAATGACACATTTGAAAAACCATGAAATAAATAAATATCGGGGGACAATGTCACACCAGCTCTAGGTTTGTACTATGGGTAGTAGACAACGATTAAATACTTATAATAGAGAAATACGAGTATGTACTTAAATGCGAGGAAAACATCAAAACAACAACAAAAAATACCTGCCGATACCGGAATTTGAATCCTGGACCGCTAGTTTCGTAGGCAGGGTCACATCCGTCTAGGCCAGCGCGTCGTCATGTGTTATAACTTATAAAAATCGACAAATGTTATAAACCCTTTTCAAAACCCGAATTATCATTGGTGCAATTAGGAATCTGATAACAAACAAAATTCGAACTTTCGTATTTATAATGTTAGTGGGGATAATAGGGATATGCGGTAAGGTAAAAAAAAAAAAGTAAAAAGTAGGTACAATTTTGTTTTATTTATTAAGAAAACTAATATTTCGTTTTTTAAACAAATGTTGCTTCTGCATTTGATAATAAAAGGAAAAACAACACATTAAATGCTCGTCTATATTTTTATACAACACAAAATGTTACAAATGACTTTCCATAACAAATAAATAAGTCTAAAGACTTCCAGTCAGTCCTGACGAAGGAGGATCAGAATATAATAAAAATAAATAACGAGAAAAGGTTGTCGAAATATTACCTTAGATAAAACTATCTATAACTTTATGTGGCTGACAAGAGCTTGAGCCACGAATTGTGGTCGTTCGAGTGCAATGGGAGAGGCCTGTGTCCAGCACTGGATTAATATAGGCTGAAGATGATGATGATGATAACTTTGTGTGAATGTTTAAGTGAAATAAATGAAATAAATGAAATGGAAGCTTAAAAATTTCTTGTAATTTATAATTGTCATTTTTTAAATAATAATTACTTTACTTATAATAAAATATAAACTGCCAATTCGCCCCATGTTGCCGTATTTAACCATCGCTGCCTTGAGATACATGGTCTATTATACAATTTTGTGGCCAGCAACCTGACCTTCATAACGTTTTAAAAAATAACATTATATTTGTTAGTGTTGAAGATTTCGTTTGAATATATACATATTTTTTCCTAAGGTATAAACATCTTGAAAAAAACAGAATAACGTTATAAAACTTCACAATCACAACGAAATAAACATCTTAAAAAAAACAGAATAACGTTATAAAACTTTATGAAATTCGCGCTGTAGACAGTTGGTACTTTTAAATTTCTAATGACCTAAATAAAAAAATCGAGCCGCTGGCGACTCGCTTTTGCGGTTTTGCACGAACCTTTAAAGTAAAGTGCCGTTAAAGTGACGTATACTGTTATTCTAACGTTATAGAAAATACCGTATATAACCATATATAGGTATGAAGTTTATATCGTTATGATGAATGCTGCCATTTCTCCAAGTTTTGTAACGATATAATTATAAGTATAACATTATCGTAAAAGAGCGTTATTTGAAGGTCTCTCTGCAGCTATAACTGTTTAACTCCTACTGCATACATTAGAGCAAGCCGCCTACAGTTATTTGCTACACATCACCGTGAAGATGTTGAAGGTTTAGAAGCCGTTTTATAAAGGTTGGCGCAGACATTTCCGCTCGACACCGGATCAGCTCAAAGTGAGACATTGAATAGTGAGATTTGATCTCTGTCAGTACGACACATTTTTCAGCGGTCGCTTCTGCCAAGGCGAAGCAATGCCGTTCCGATACCGATAAGTTTGGGTTAGGTACTATATGGAGTTTCATTCAAAGAATACTGAACGGCTCGAGTTGGTGGTGCCGATCCGGTTCCGAGCGGTTATGTGTGTGTCGAAGCAGGCGCTCGCGGCGGTCGCAGCCGTTTGTCGCCCCGCGGGACGAATCGGACTGTAATGGAGTCGCAGTCGCAACGTTTAACTTTTATTTTATACGCTTCTTATGAAAATTGGCTTTGAAAGCCTGTAAAAGGCGGGAGTGGTATTGAAATTCGTCGATATCGGACGGAATTTAAGAAGTGCATAGTGAATTAGGTAAACCTCATCCTATCCAAATAAATAGCAGGAGAATAAATCACATTACCTGCACTTTTATTAACAATATAGTAAATATTATTTGATACGGGCGGCAGCTTCTAGCAAATCAAAAAGGGTTATGCGAAATGATAAATTATGCGTTAAGTCCGACGCCATCATCGGATCAGCTCGATGGTGCCATATTATTGCATGGTCATCACAGTTATGTAGGTAAACTAAATTTCAGTTTAATCAGTGCCCGAAAACTGGTTCAAATCCTCCTTGCTAGATTTGATCCGAAACATACATACCTCCTTCTACCTACATTATGTACACTCGGCCAAAACTGTGGTCTATCAAGCTACGGTCGAAGTTCATTTGCACGTCATCATACAACAAGGTCGATTTTTCTTTGCAATAATATTATGACAGTGAAAAGTGTCAACCTTAGCGATCTCACAGAAATTTTCGTTATTAGTGATAGATCAATTTCTTGGCCGACCGAACATTGAAAGTTCTCATCGAAAGGTCTTTTTCTTTCCCTTACAACATATTTAATACCCTGAGCAAATATAGCAAGGTAAAACACGGTGAACTGTATCACTCCATAATGTGTGCAAATTCCCTTCCGCTCAGCTCCAGTGCTCAGGACTTGCGAACTCCACCAAAGACTGATATGAATATTAAACGCTCGAAGAATTAGAAGATTTATACGACTATTCGGAAGTTGGGCGGACCTCGCGCACTTAAATGAATGTTTAACATTATCTCCGGAGTTTTATGGGAGTAAAGCCTCTTAAAGAACTTGCGAAGAAACTTTAATAGAGCTCTTGGGCGATTAATTCGGGAAGGTAGAGAGGAATGCTAAGCGAAAGGGTGACGGTTCAATCAGTGCGGGACTAGGTACCTATATAGGGGTAGGGGGCCGGGACCGCGTCCTCTCGGGGGCTATTTAATAAATGAACAATGTGGCAATTTGAACTGAAACAGTTTTAACAAGTTTTGTTACCTTATTTGTAATTTAAACATGTCTGTGAAATATATTTTATTAGTTCATTATCAATAGGTATGATCTTGGTATGATCAATCTGCGTCACTGCCTTGGTACAATCTCTTGTGTTAGGTTTCATAATCTTTAATAGTTGACGTGGACGAATTTTTAATATAAGATAACACTCTTTTTTTTCTATTCTTCAGAAAAAAAAGAAAACGATAGTAAATTCTTCCTTAGGGTTTTAAGTCTAATTTAACCTATGAAAATGGTCATGATGTATTACTCGTAAATTTATTAACATTCAACTTTATTTCATTTGAAAGCGACGCGACAGTGCCGATTTTATGACGATCATAAGATAAAATAAAATTAACTTGTACAGTCGGCCCTATAAGTAGCTGCACACCTTAGTACCTTGTCGCTTTAACGCCTTTGACAGATTAGTGCAGCAGTTCAAACATTACGTAAAAGTGACAAAGCACTTAAGTGTGCAACAACTTTATAAGGCCGTGCGTAACTATTTAATTTTAGACATAACTACCGTGAATTTTTCTCTCATGATACTCCTACCACGAAAAAACATACTATCACAGACAGCCAGAACGAGTGACCGAGTGGACTCGACGAACCGGTAAGTTTAAATAGTCCCGTCAGAGGGTTCAAAACACATTTTAGCGCGTGCATTCTCAATTAGGCAGCAGGGCTTCTGCCGACCGATCGAACGTAAAAAGGCTGCCTAACACTGATTCACTCGTTCGACCAACCGAACGCCGTTTATAAAAGAATAACAGCTAAGTGCTACAATGAAACCACCGAATGTATAGTGGTCATGTCTCGCAACAATCCGGCAAATATTTTAGTGTTACCGATGCCGATGGCGTCACACATACACTCCTTTTTTTGGTTTTATAAGTCACAGTTTTTTGCTTTTTAAATAACTTCCGATACTTCCTATAACATTCCCGCTTGATACCAGTTCTGCCAATTATAGATCAAAACTCACCATCGTTGACAGGCGGAATACAATCATCGCGTCATTGTTTGCCGACGTCATTTTCCGTCAACTCTGCACCCTATTGTCCTGCACTTTATTGAATTTGATTTACGCACCAATTTTTGTAGGCTTCGGTTTTTATTAACTGACCTCGGTGCCGATGTAAACTTAATTGAATCCCCCAACAAAAGGCATCGCATGAAAAGAGCGTCCAGCGGTGTGCGATGCAGATTATAATAGATTTTTCAGAATTTGCATGGGCTTTAAGTAACTCGATTGGATTTTCGGTCGGCGGTCGAACTATTGTTTTTGAATTTTTCAATTGACATTGTTTTGGCGTTATGGTTTCGATTGAATATGCCGGTTTAAATTACGTCGTTAATTCGCTAACAAAACTGTTGAATTCCATAGTGAAATGGAGCCGAATTCTAGGTACAAAATTTGTCATAGATTATTCGTTAAGGTTGTGGTCTTTGGATGTAATATAGCTAGTTGCAGTTTGTTTAATTTTTATGCTTTATCTTAGGGCACAGTTCACCAAAAATTAAACGGCCGGTTAGTGATTTAACGGTTGTCAAAAGTATTGACTAACAGCTGATTAAGACTTAACCGTCTGTTAAATTGGTTTTTGAACTCGGCCCTTTGTAAGCCAAATTACAGACTCATACCTGAATTTAAATAATAAAAGTATTAAAAAATACATAAATGTTGTACAGTGCTCCCATACGATCTTAGGCTACCTTAACCGACTGTACCCGAACCCGGAAGGCTTTCTGACGCTTTCGGTAAATAAATAAATATCAGGGGACAATGTCACACCAGCTGACCTAGTCCCAAACTAAGCTAGAGGTACTAGAAACCATATACATACTTAAATAGTGAAATATATTCTTCAATACATAGAAAACATCCACGACTCAGGAACAAAAATTCGCGCTCATCACACAAATATTTGCCCTTACCGGTATTTGCACCCAGGACTTCTAGCGTTGTGGGCACTACCAACTAGTCCAGCGCGTCGTCGTGCTAGCAACCCGCTCCGCGGTTTCTCTGTTTTCCCTACAAATTGTGTGTGTTAACACATTCGCTGCCACTTAAAGCGTAGCGTAGCGCTACGCTCGTAGCCGATTTTAGAGTTGTTGCGCTTTGTAGCGAAACTTCCAAAAATCAGGAGCGTTTATCAAGCGGGATGCTGACCCTGAGAGTGTTAAAAGCTATTGCACAATGTGTATGTTTGGTAGTTTTACAGTTACTAGATATACGAAAAGTAGCTATGATTTCATGCACTTGTATACAAATACAAGGTAAAACGGTTTCTTTATATTCACGATTTGAATAATTAAACGCATATTAAAGCTTTCTTTGTAAACTCCCACAATGAACAATGCCGCAATTGAAAATTGTGTCAACATTAGCTTTTCTTTGAATATTCTGCAACAAAAGCGAATTATTCGCTGAAAGAGCGTAATCTTAGTTAATTATCTTAAATTCGGTCGTATTTAACGTCGTTTCAAAACGAGTTTCACAATTGGAGTGGAGTCAAAAGCTTTCTAAAGGAATCGCAAACACAATTAGGGGCAAGTTGTTGGTGAAATTGTCTGAAAGAGTGCGCAAGACACGCCACGGACCGCGCTCACGCACTTGCTACTCAACCGTTGACGTCATTCGGTAAAGTTATTGTGTGGTTATTGTTATGTTAGCAGCAGGGCAGAATTAACTTTGAAAATGACTTATAGGGTTTCTTGAGACTCTTGGTATCAAAAAACTGTCATTTGGCATAATTATACATTTAATTTACGTTAGTAAAATTGGAAAAAAAAATCACTACACGTCAAGAAAAGTTTTTTTTTTACATTAAAACATTGACTGATTTAGGTATCATTGGATAGCTCTTAAAAATCATGATGAACATATCGATATATATTTTTTTAGATTTGGGGAATGATTTAGGAAGTATTTAACTGTAGGGTGTCATTTTGTTATTTTTTACAGCGAAAACAACAAGTAGGTAATTAAAAATCTGGAAAATATCTTAAATGAATGCACATATTATAACGAATTAAGGGGAAAACTATCACAACTAATTAGACTTGATTGGTTTCTATAATACAGGTGACTAAAGTAGTTATAACTTCCTAAAAATCATCTAAGAATCAAATAACTTTTAATGTAAAGCACAGCTTTTATCTGTTACAATGTTTTTATTTATGGTATAGAGATGTCAAACGAGCACACAGGCCATGTGATGCTAAGTGGACTCTGAACGCCAATATTTATCTATCTTAAGATGCATTCGCATTTACAATCTTAAGATGAAAATCTAAATCTCAACCTTCTGCGTTTCACTGCATCTAGATTTAAATAAATTCTTTAGGTAATGTCAGCTCCACGTTTCTCCGGCGCGGTCGCAAAACCGCTAAGCTTGTTATTTTGATTGTGCTATTGAGAGATACAGGATCAAATCAGACAGAACAATGGGGCTGCAATTAAAAGGTGGGGGTGGGGGTAGGTCTTTTGGCCCTTGTATTCGTATGCCAATTTAAAAAAAATGTTCAGTTTTGTTGTGTGTTGTGTAGAGTTGTTGGTAATTCTGTAGCTCTGCCTACCCCACTCTGGGATGAAGGCGTGACGGTATGTATGTGTATGTATTTATCAGTTTAGTGTTAGAAATCGTGTGTCGTGTCGTTTACAACCAATCAAAAGAAGGGTTATAAAGTTTTACACTCTATGTAAGTAGGTAGGTACATAGCATAAAAAAGCATAAACCCTTGATTTATTTGTCATATTTTAATATAGGTACATATGGGATGTCCTATGATTCTTAAAGAATATGCGAATGGCTGTATAAAGTAACCCTATTTATATTCAATTTGGATATAAAATTTCTGCGAGTGCAAAATGCAAGTGTGATTACTGATTACCTATTTGTCCTGTTGATATTTGTCTTGTTCATATGTCCAATAAAGCGCCATAATTTTATGTTACACTTTTTTTAAATTTTCAATCCATGAAGTAGCGTCTCACAACTAAATTCTACATACGATAGGGCTTATAAGTAGCTGCTGTTTGAATTAAGTACTGCATTAATCTGTCAAAGGCGTTAAAGCGACAAGGTAAAAGCGTGCAGCTACTTGTACAGCCGACTGTGCAACGTCATTGTACCGCCGTCGCGTCTTCGTAGAGTATAAACACTATAAAATAGGAGACATCGAGGAATACGAAGCAAAATTCAAATGCAATACCAACCATTGAGAACGTCTGTAAGACCGGGGCGATTGAATCCCCGCTCATTGTCGTGTCTAACTCTCTCCGCTGAATACGGTCTGTTTACTTCTTCGCCCTTTGTTTCCCGTAACGAGCAGAAAAAGGGCCCATTCAGAGCATCCAAACCTAATTACCCTACCCCCGGCAACAAAAGAGGGTTAGTAATTAACGATATTATGTCAAATAATTTGTTTGAGTCGACGTCTTACTCCGTGGATCAGATTTGCATTTGTTTTTGTAGATTTGTTGTTTGTTGGGTTAAGAATTGAACTTGGGTAAGTACTGATTAATTGTGTTTGAGAAATACTCATTAGAGTTTCGAATTCGTAACAAGTAATCGAAACGTCGTCGTTAATGGTCTTTTGTCTTGAGTGATTTCAGGAAAATTATACAACTTTTAAGGATATGCAAAATAATAATACGTTAACTTCATTAAAATTCATTAATCTTTTAAATCTGCATTCCAATAAAAAGCGAGTGTTTTGCGGGTGCTACGACCTTGTGCAGGGTCCGTCCGGATCGCTACCACAATCGTATCCATGAACCTACTGCCAAACAGCAGTGTTCGCATTGTTGTGTTCCAGTTTGGGGATAAGACCGCCGTCGTAATGAGTTGCATACAGGTATTCCATCTTAGTCCTCAGGGTTGGCAAAGCATTTGCAGTCTTAGTTTTGCAGTCTTGCGAATGCGAATGTCTATGGGTCACAGTTTCCACTTACCATCAGGTCATCGTTTGCCTTCTTTATGCCATAAAAAAAAAAGATAATTGCTGGATTATTTTATAAGTATTTCACATTTGTTGTATATTTGTACTTCGTTTTCAACCCGAGTGACGCTCGGTCTTCCGGGTACTACATGAGATAAGCTACTTTTATCTCCAAAAACACATTACTCAATGCAAAAGACAGTGCTAACCAATTTAGGACTACATAGCAAAGGGGTAAGTACCGGGATCTTCGGCTCACATAGCTGTATCCACAGGTGCGGGGTCCACATGGGCATTAATAATGATAAATTCGAGTCATTAATTCTGAGGATTAGGCGGCGTGTGCGCCACTGATAACCAAATATTAACTCAATTAGTGCGCGGCGCATTCAGATGCCTGCTAAACCCGCTAATCCCGCGGGCGGAGTCCACGGACGCTTGGAAACCCTGCCTTATTTATAAAACCTAGCCTTAGTTGGACACGTCTGCTGCTTTTTGTGCTTGATTCTAAAGAGTGGTTCATTTTAGTACTTTGTTACTAATTTTCTTGACGGATGTATTGGCAATTATAATCACATTGAAAACAGACATATTTGTATTTATTTAAAAAAAAAAATTGTTGTAAATAAATTCATTTTCAGGATCATATACCCGAGGCCACAAAGACATGAAAAATCATAAATTCGAAAGATCTATAATCTATATTTATTGATCGTTCCTTATGAATGTAAGCGATGAGGTATTGATGCAATATTTATCTATCATTAAACATACAAATTGGCCACGTAACGCGCATAATAACGTAAACAGATTTGGCGTATTAGTCAAAACATTATTGCAAAGGGTCGGCTAATTGCATTAATCCAATTAATGGTAACTAATAGTAATGACAAATGCAGTGCTGGCTGACGGATCGCCGGCGCGGCTGACTCGGCCTTAATGGGACGTGACATGACATGTATCAAGTCGCAGGGACCATTTCAACATTACCTAACGATGTTGTTAACATTTGGGTTCTATGTCGCTTTGTTTTATGATGGTTGGAGATGGCCAGTTAAACATTTAGCTTTATGCATGGGCCGATAGCTATTCCCTTGACTGTAAGGTATCTTTTCTATCTTTACCTGCACCTACATAACCTCTTACAGTGAAAAACAAAACACCAAAGGAAAAAGATGATGAAAAACAAAAGTGGTATTTAGACTGTAATCATTTACCTAAGATCTTACCCGCATAACGAAATTACTTTTATCTGATTAAACAAAATAGTAAAATCATTGTTTAATCTGAATGACAGGTTTTGGTTTGGTCTTGGATTTTGTCCCGAGAAAATCTTTGTTCGCTCTTACTAACACATCTCACTCACAACTAGCGCAACGTTTAAGCTTCATAATAAAGCCGCACAAACGCGTTGTAAATAACGTGTTTTCAAAAGCGCGTTTCCCGCTAACCCGTCGAACTGTAGCCGGTCAACTGCACAACCCATTCACTTCGACAGTTTTACTGCTCGCTCGCTCTGTTATGACTTTATGACTATTTTTTATTGCAACTAGCTCATATTTTCGGCGGGTTAAAGGATTAAGATACGGGGATTTAATAGGCGACAGCGGCGTTAAATTCGACGGGTATTAATTCCAAGTTATGGAGGCTGTCGATTTTGCATTTTGGCCGGCTACTGCTGCCTGTTTATGGCCTTCGAGTGGAGTTTTAATTGGATTCAAGCGTGAAGAATTTGGTTCGTTGTTAACAGGATTTTTCATGACATGGACCTATGAGTGGGCGAATTAAGAAATATTTTACTTAAGACGTAATTTTTTTCCGTCGTCACGTCATAATAAGCCATATTCAAAATTCAAAATGCAAAATATTTATTCAGTAAATTGGACACATGAGGGCTCTTTTACACGTCGATAATATTGAGTGAATCTACGAGTGCTTCTGACAAGACCATCATTACAAGGTAATAAAGTAATGAATAATTATTTTAAAACTAACACAAATAAAGTGTTAACAAATGTAAGCTAAATAACATTAAAATAAAAATAGTGACTAGGAGAACAACATGACGAGGTCTCTACGTCAGGAACGATAATCAAAATAACTAACTGAAAAACAGGTCTTTGCAAGCGTGAACAGACCGGACCCCACAAACAGCACCCGATCACGAGTATGACACGTACCTGCCATATAAATTGTGTGACTAATTTCTGTTTTGTACATTTTTTTTTAAATTCTGATTAACGCTTTAATATGGTTAAATCACTTTGCTTAGGTAGGTACCCACCCAGGTAGGAATAAATAAATCAATATGCATTTTTTAAACACCACAGTTCAATTTATCATCACATCAATGGGTTATTCCCACCTGTCACCACCAATTTGTTACCACTGGTAAGAGCTGGGAATTTTTTTCCCACCTGTTACGACTAAAGTACTCGGTGGTAAAAAGTGGGAATATTTTTACCATTTGTTATCACTAATATATTTGGTAATATCTACTGGGAAAAAAAACCAGTAGTTAGTGGTAACAGCTGAGAATTTTTATTCCCAGTAGTTCCCAGTGGTAACAGATGGGAAAAAAATCCCAGCTGTTACCAGTGGTAACAAATTGGTGGTAACAGGTGGGAATAACCCATTGATGTGATGATAAATTGAACTGTGGTGTTTAAAAAGGCATATTGGTTTATTGGGAATAACCCACATCAATCACATCTGTGTTATTCCCATTACTATTCTACTATGCGCTTGCAAGACTTGCAAGTTGAAACGCACAATCTTGTTATTTTTGCATGTTGCTCAATGTCTCTTCTTTCTTTCTGGACTAGTTTGGAAGACGTCCTGCATGATCAAGAGTCCGAGGCAAGTAGTACAGTCACCGGCAATAATATATGATCCACCATTGGACTCAAACATATCTGACACGCTCTTATGCCTCGAGTAATAAGGATGTGTCAGATATTTTTGAGTCCTATTCTGGATCATACATTATTGCTGGTGCGCTACTAGCCCCCTGGTCAAAGAGCTATGACCCCTGGAAGGCTATTTAGAGTCATATTCATAAAGTAATCTTCAGTGTGGTGCCAGTCTCAGGACACGTCGCAATTGAGTTTTCTATGACTCGACGCGGTTATGTTGACGCGTCTCCAAGATCTGATTCTTTATAACTCTTATAGATAATGATAATGATAGTTATCTTGTTTCTTCAACAAATTTCATTACTTTACCAAAGAGTCAACGAATACATGTAAGCTCTTCTTAATAAGGTGTATAAATCTGTGACATGGAGTTTATTATTTTAATTTCATCTTTCATTTAGCATTACTAGAGTATAAATAGACAAGTAGTTCGTTTTCCAACAAAGGTACATCACGCGGCTTGTCTGTGTGCTTGCCTCGATCGTACGCGCAGCGAGCACCACATGCAAACTTAACAGGACGGCCAAGCCGGTTGTAGTCGGGGCCGCGCCGTGCCGTGTTTGGTTGCGTATCGAGCCAGCGGTAAATGACCGCATCCACGAAAAAATTTACTGCAGATCTGTACAAAATGCCATTTAACAAAGCATTATAGTATAAACCATCACTATCAAAGTATGGCCAAGAACTTAGGTCGAAGAACAATTTTGGTCAACCCCAAGTGGTAATAGGCAATTGAAACTCCTAAACTACACACCGTTAGGTACCAACGTGAACAGCTTTCAAACCAGGTCGTGGGTGGCTAATTATCGTGTACTAAGATACTGAGCGTCAAATAAGCGAATTATTTACGAGAATTACAACCCTGATAAAGTTCCAAACATCAATATAATTAGGCATTTTCGCATCAACAACAGTAAATGTACAATATCCTAAGCTAAATGGCATACAAATACGTGCACCGGTCATCATATCTCATGTCGGTAAACACGTGACGCGCCCGCCGATCAATGCGCAATCACGCCGCTAATCACTCACGATTGACGCCGCGCAACTGACGCCGCTGTCGCGCTAATGAATTACTGTGACAGTGGAGCTTTAGGTGATTTTAGACCTTCGATACCCGTTTGATGATAGCTGAGAGGGATTAAGGCTTCTTTCTAAATAAAATCCTAGTTTTATGCAAATTCCACCATGCGTCTGACTTGGTATTTTTTGTTTACCTAAGTATACCGTGAAACTGTGGAACGAACTACCTTTTTCCAACCAGTTATGGGGTCGTTTTCAAAAACATTGTACATATTAAGGACACTGAGGGCCTCAATTAAAATCGTTATTTTTTTTCCATTTCGTAACGATAATTACTATGCTTAAATCATTCGATGGTTAAAATGGAAATTGGCGTATAGGACAATTTTTCATTATAATTTAGTTGTCCTCTACGCCAATTATCATTTTAGCTTCAATCATGGTTGACTTTCTTTACGAAATGGAACAAATAAGGATTTTAATTGAGGCTTCAACTACGTAATTTTTTTTTTGCAAACGGCTCATTGTCATTATAATTGTCCGACAACGCGCCGACAACTCTTTGTGACTTGCTGGTGTTTATGGGCGATGATGATTATTTCCCATCAGGTAACCCGCATGCTAGTTTGCCTCCCTCTCTAAGAAAATATTTTTATTCCAAAACAAGTAAATAATAAAGAGTAAAATGTTATAAAGGTAAGGTCCAAAAAGTTGGGCATGCTAACTCACGCAATTAATTTTTTTAAGATTTATTTCTGTTGTGACACGAAAATTAGCCATACTATTGTAAGCATACTTTTCGTCGGACAACGGATATTTACGCCTTCGTTATTTGTATGTAACTACGCTTAACGATGGTCTAGCTGTTTGGTCCTCACCATAAAATCTATTGTATCTCATGTCGATGTAAACATGACGCCATCAGCCGCCAAATGTTGCTAATCAGATGTAATCCAATCACTTACGAATGACACGCCGCAAGTGACTTCCCGCTAACTTCCCCTTTACGTAGTACTGAAATAACTGTATTATGATACCTGTAGCTTTGTACAGCAGATTAACTTTCAATGGCATGAAACAGTAAATTGGCCATGGTAATGGTAATGGTAAGTTGAAGGGAAGCGGAAGGCCAAGGAGAACGTTTATGGATCTGATAAAAGAAAAAGTAGCCTTCAAATCGTATCAGGCCCTAAAAGAAAAGGCTCTAGAAAGAGTCATGGAAATAGCTCCACTGACAAGAGCCTAGGTCCTAAGAAAAAAATGAAGTGGACTCTAAAGCCCATAGTCATTACTGTCATTAGCAACCTTACGATACGAGTAACAATCTCACGTCTGCAAATGCGTAGCGAAAATGCATCAATGCGTTAGTGCGTAGGACTTCGACCTGCGGCTGCATGCTGCTGCGTGGCAATTATGACTTGAGAACTACTGTCAAAACAGAGTTGTTACTCCAAGCCTGCAGTTGTTCCTGTTACTCGTACTTTTAGAACGGTGTCTTTGATATGTGAGAAAACTATGGATCAAAAACTGTAGAGGCACCTACAGGACGTAAGGGACGTTGTATCGAAAATGAAAAGTGGTTTCACACTGTAGAGTACTCTGAAATTCTTTGCTTTTTCTCAGTAATATTGGGTGAAATGTTGTGTTTTAAATACTACTCAGCGTGCGCGCGTATAGTGGGTTTGTCATAACTCATACACTTAGGTATTTATTTATCATTAACATAGAAGTGAATAAATAAATCCCTTTAGGAGATAAGTCTGCTTGTGTACTTTTTTCATGTTCATTTAATCTTCTTTGCACAATACAAATAAATAGAAAAAATAATAATGACGTACTTAATGCTTAAAGGCATTCTCTACAGTCAACATGGTAAATGACAAATAGTGGGTAGATTTGTACATTAAAGAGTTATACGAGTATATTGCTTGTTTTCACATAAGCGCTATTTTCAGTTTGTTTCAACATATGCATTAGCTTTAGTATGTGATCATATGTTTTTATACTATAGGAAATATTTATAAGTAAATTATAACTTTATATATTTCGTAAAAACAAAAAACATCTTTTTTTGACAAATGCTATCATCCGTTTTCTATAGAGCGTCTTTTACCCCCTGTATTAATAGCCAGAAAGTCAAACAAAAAATACCTCAATGCCATCACATCACAGGCTACTCGGGTATTTACCAAATCTTTGGTTAAACACTAAACTTTCATACTGTAAAAAATCTCATACACGTTTACGGCACTGCATGGGCTCGAAAGAATCACACGTCACGTCCGCAGTGAATGCGTGATTTTCTCCGAGTATAGTTCGACTACAAGATCATGTTACTCCCAATTAGACCCGAATTAGATTAACACGGTAAGTGCTATAAGCACACTGGGCAGGTTAATGTTACTAGTCGCGCGTCAAACTTCATTAACGACGCGTGACGTCGCCGCATAATGACGTCACGGAGAACAGCCAGTAATTAACGACTGATTAGTCCACAATAAGGCGATAACTAACAGCAGGTGGCATTGATGGCTGGAGGAAGTTGGAAGGTCGTAACGTAAGGATTTGTTGTTTTTGAGGGGTTGGTAAACCGTATTGTTTTACTTATTTTCCTTTCGCAAAAGAGTACCCACTTCTCGCTGTAGGCTTTTTTTGTTGTCTTTTGTCAAAACTTACTTTAACTATATCGTAAGCGTATGTAACCTAAACCTAAGTATATATAGGTACCTACTTAATATGTTATGGTTTTATCACGAAAACGTTTTATGAAAATGAAACTTTGTAATATGATACAAGACGTAAGTAGTTTTGATGAAATAAACGGATCCTGCGACCGACGAAGAAGATTATGAAGAATTCTTCCGAATTCGAAATCAATTTACTGATTTAAGTTCGTACCACGTACTACCTCAGCTGTCCTGATTATGTTAGACGAATAAGAACAAAATTAAGTATACAACCAAGAAATTCATTAAATACGAGTAACAGATGGACGAATTACGACCGGAACAGTTCACTTTTCATTATGATATGAGAACCCAAACTCTTCTAAAAGTACAGTAAGAAAACTACTCTAGCAGTTTCATAATTAGGTTGAATTCAGGTAACAGCAGTGACATACGAGTTCCAGAAAGTAATTAAGCCATTTGTTTATCTCGAGTCGGCAGGAGCTAATGACGTCACACGGACCGCTGCATTGGACTCAGGAAACGCAGTCTACCGTTGTGAAACAAAATTATACTTATCCTATAGAAAATTATGGCGTATGCAACCTTTGAAGAAGTAATAGAGACTCAAAATGCCTTTGACTGTTAACATGTAGATGCATCATTTTTTCAAGGAAGGTAAAAGGCTAAAAGATTGAGCCTTATAAACTTATATTCAACCGATAATATAGCCTTTGTGTGCTTGTTCTATTTTCTAATACCCGTTCCACACGAGACGATTTACTGCACAGTATAATTGGATTGGTTATCCAAATAGCGTGATCTCAATTAAGACTAGTTAATAAAATGGAAGGTCAGACTGCCAGAACATGACTGGGGTACAGCTGGCTACGGCTCCACTGAGGCGGAGATCAGCGGAGTGCCAATATTAATCAATAGAATTTAAACTAACATGCGTAAGGCGCGCTGGACGTGACCGCATGCGCCTTCTATTGGTTAATATTGGCACAGCTCCGCTCGTCTCCGCCTCAGTGGAGCCGCAGCCTTACGGTGTGATTGTACCTACGTGTAGACCAACAATCATTACGATTTGACGACGCGTTGGTCTAGTTGGTAGTGCCCCTGCTTACGAAATTAACGGTCCCGATTTCGATTCCCGGTGTGAGCAAATATTCGTTTGATGAGCGCGTGTATTTGTGTCTGAGTATTGTTTTTTTTCTATGTATTTAATTATTTTTTCATTATATGAGTTTATCATCTTTTTCTAGTATCCATAGTACAAGCCTATAGCTTATTTTGGGACGAGATCAATCGGTGTGAGATTATCCCGTGATATTTTATTTTGAGATATAATTCGATTGCTAATCTGATAGTGTCGTGTATAACGTGAATAAACTTACATAAGCCCAATTTCAACTGTGTAAGAGACATGAACCCGTTTGTATCGGGTCCCTCCCGTTTAAGAGAAATATTTTTGATTCCAAAACTTATTTATGAAAAAGTTCTTTCCAGCCGCAGAATTTGACGTGATGTTTCAGTCACAAGCAATGATTTCAAATCACAAGTCTAACTGTAAACCGCTGTAACGAACAGTTTTGGCATCCTGGAAACAAAAATTCAAACAAATTTTTGGTAAATCATAAATTTGGGGAAGTGATACTTCCAGATTGATCTACTACCTTTTTCTTTGCAGTTTACTAAGTTGACGATCCTGAAATTTTAAATACCTATGAGCCTCGAAGGCCTAGCTAGGATTAGGATGCAAAAGCGGCTAACGTTTCTCTTATCTAAGGGCTCGAAATATAATTCGGAGTTGATATAAGCAGTCCACGCGATCTGTCATCAGCTTACGCCAATCCCATACATTTTATCTATTTTATAAAATCGTTAACAGAGCGCCATGCATCTGGACCCCCGGGGGTTACTTACCAAGAGATATCGCTCAATAAAAAAAACTACTGACCATGATTGAGTCATAGTTTTAATATTCTGATCATTAGTGGCTTTAATCTGTTTGCAAATAAGTGGCGACAGGTGATCGAGCGTAAAGCTTTTCGCGATACATTGCATCGCTGCAATAGATGCCAGCTAGATAATGTCAAAATAACTCGTCAGTGGACTGCTACAAGCATGCGGAGTATTGACCAATGAAACTGTACCCTAATGGTATTCCAGATCCAGTGTCGAAGCGCCTGAGCTCGGCCGTATGTCAATGGACTTAATCGTTCTGACGGGCAATATGTCCGTGCTAGATTGATGCTCCAGAGAAAGTACGGGATAACATTTATCTACACTTTTAAAACTGTTTTGTTGCAGACTGTCTGACAAAGTCAGATCGCATGGTCGCATATTGAGTAAATTGGCCATATGAGGGCTTTTACTTTTACACGTCGGTAATATAGGACAGGACAAGAAAATCATCATTGGGGAAAAAAAGCAACGCAAGAAACTCCAGCAGAAGGTAATTTTTTCAATAAATAATGTGGAGATGAGGTTATACATATTAAAGTTTAAATACATACTCCCAGGTATCGATAAAATTTATAACACGTCAGCTCGGGAGTCTGGCGCCCAAATATACGACTTTTACCAAATGATCAATTCAAAAAAAAATACAACGCTTCGAAAAGAAAAGAAAAATAATTAAACAATTTCTCTCTTGATTCGCTTTTACTATTTTTAAAGCTTGTATGCTCTACAACATCATGCGCCGGCGGCTTTCTAAAGATCTTCCAAGCTTGAATGTTGCGTATTACCAAGTGGCTTAAAATGGTATCATGCCTTTGAATATCAGTAGGTACTGATTCCGCTTTACAAAGTGAATTCAATTCGTCGATCTTCTTATAGAAGGAATTCTGGCTGAGGGGTATATTTCGGCGAATCCGTGGCCGCCGGCTAGCTGACACCGGGAAAGTGTTGTAATTGATGTTTTAATTTAAAGTTATTTAAGACTCTCTGGGTGTTTTTAACAATGGGGTTGCCTAAAATAAAGGCTTTGTCTTGATTCGTCCAACAAAACTTAGGTGAGAACAGACGGACAATTACTTAGATAGATAAGTACACAGATACACTTATAGATACGATCAGACGGATTCACATGCAAAGGCTTAAAAAAAACACCCTATTTTTGGGTCGGGGCTAAAACAAAACATTGTAAGTGCAAAATATTAATAATAAAACAAAAATGTCATAGCATTCTAATAATATCGTTGAACCCCGCTAAAGTATGGGACCGTCATCTGCGAGGGATAAAACGCCGCTCGGAATATTCAAGCTCTCTTACATCAAAGGATCTAGGGGGGAGTCTTGTAAAGGGTTGCCATACCTGGCTTTAAGGCACATGACACCCGGCCGCGGGGAGGTAAGTGGCTGATACATGTGACAAGTTATTCTATACAGGGTGTTACCTGATACTGGAGTCAACAATTCATGGTAGTTTTTAGTATCTATATTAGTGTTTGAGACGTATTTTTTAGGGTTTAGAGTACGTTTAATAATGGCGGGAAAACAAATCATACAAAAAAGTTTTTTACCACGTCTTTTTTATTATCGTGATAACGGTAAAATATATAGGCGTCAAATTGTACAAGATTATATTGCAAACCATGAAAAACAACAACTAATACTAAAAAATGGTCAAGTATGAGTCGGGCTCGCACTGATTCGATTCCAAATCGAATTCAAATTGTGGTGGTACCATGCGGCGGTACAGAACCCTCGGTGCGCGAGGCGGACTCGCGCTGGATCGGTTTTTTGTATATAATATATGTACTACTTATTATAATATGTATAATTTCATTATTGTGTAACTTTATAAATGTTAAGTCCTAAGCCTAGTTCAAAGAGTAAAAGAAATACCACAGAACATTATCGTAACGTGTATAGTATCAAGTTGTTTTTGGAAAAATACACCCTTCCACACTAATTGTTCAAAGGATTTTTTTAAATTGTCTTCTCTCATGTCAGCCGAAAGACGTCCACTGCTGGACATAGGCCTCCCCCAAGGCTTTCCACTCAGACCGGTCTTGTGCTTTTCGCATCCACCGCGGTCCATAATAAATTGTCTTGTTACAATGCAATATTCATAAATGTACCACTAACACTTCTTATATGTAGATTCAGAGTCAGCAATAGAAGAAAAGATAGGTGATTTGACAAAAAAAAACTGATCACGAGTATTTGAGTTTTGGATATTTTCTAAGTTAGTATTACCTACACATAGTACATAGTACCGACAAGCCTAGAGCCACAGAGCAAAAAAAAATATGGATATAACTTTGTTCTATAAAGTTGTGAAGCATGTAAGGTCGGCCCCTTCGTTCGTTATACATGACTTACCGCACGCACACAGATACACTAGGTAAGACAACGCGCCGAGCCCCAGCATGAGTGACAGTTGAAGTGTGTCCGTGTGCACGCGCACAGACATTTCGCATGCTTCACTCTTGATCAGACGAGGTTACGTACGTATTTTTTGTAGGTCCGTAGGTAGCTTAGTTTTTGACTGGGTAAATTTGTGTGAGATTGTTCTCTGATGTTTATTTATTCATTATCAGGATTTTCAAAAAACGAACGCAGCCAACGATGGTTTGATTAAATAGAGAGGCAGCTACATACCTCCCTAGCTCGCATTGTTGTACAGCAAGCAAGGTGGCACTAATGCCAACAATTTCGCAAAGGCATTCTTGTCATTATCCCTCTTAGTAACGCTTTGATAACTCCAAGACGCCGCGCATTTCACCGTCTGACGCGAAAGAGTTCAAATTTAACGTTTATCTAAAAAGTTTTTTAAATATTTTAAATAATTCTTAACGTATTTCTTAACTAAAATGTTTTGAATGTTAAATCGTTTTATATTGATGTTCTGATAACTATGTAATGTTAAATAATGCTGTTACTGTCTTAAAATAAAATCGCGTGATTTTGTTGTGCAAATCAATACCAATGTATAGGTAAAGCCAACTTAACGGAAAAAGGTGGCCACTTTTTTTATTAAGTTACTCACTCATAGTTCAATTATTATTAAGTTTTGTCATATAACCTATAAATTGTGTATTCATTTACACAACAGAAATCCATTGTTTAATTTCAAGACAACACTACTTATAGAAAAACTAAATGGTAGTTGCGAGGAGGGCACTGGCCGGTCAGCGTGCTATTATCCCTAATCCTAAGTAAAATCAACTAATTAACTCATCATCATGAACTTTACCATCTATGGCAGACAATTAGTGTAATGTCAGATGTTGTATACACTCTCAATTCGAGACCGGCAAGATTGTCTACATCTTATGCAGGTGGACCAATAAATCCAAGAAATTTTCTACTATTAATTGTCAATGACAATCGTCAGTCTCGTCACTTTAAAAAATTAAAGATAAGAATAGTATGATCAAGGAGTCGTGATTACATTAAGAAATTTCTAATATAAAAGTAAGCTCATTTTGAAACATTTTTAACGTAAAAAATAATCCTCAGACTAATTAATGGGTATGGTACGAGTATGGAACAGTCATATAGCGTTCAAAATAAACACGTCCACAGCAATCACAACTGCTTCCCAATTTAACAGCAAATACATTTTTAATTGGAATTGGAGTAACAAATTACTTGATAAAGTGTCCTTAACGACGATACTTTAGCGGATGCCGCCCACCTGCCAAGTTTTTGCCGCAGACGAGGCGTTCCCTGGAGATGGGCGGGGTTTGAGGGGTGGGCGGGGTGACGCCTTCTTAGGGCCACGCCTATTGGCTGACGCTTCAGTTTCCTCGGGGACGTCGAAGAGGATGATAGTGTTCACAGCTGATCATCAGATAATGGCAGCTGCCCTCTTTGCTTTTGAGATGAGGTGTAGGCAATCGCTTATACTGGGCGCATAGGGACGTAATAATTTTAAAAACAATGAAAATCATTATAAATTAGTAGCATGCATAACATTAGCATTACAATTTTTACCGACACCTAAATCATTGTTTGATAAAACTAGGGCGTACAGTTTTTTAAAGATTTCTCCCTGAACATTTTTTCAAGTCTCTTAAATAAATCTTCACTAACTACTTTTTCATTAAAATGAAATAAAGATCTTACCAGATCCAGCTCATTTTCAGCTTGTCTTCAGTAACTAAGTTTCACCCACGACTTCAGTCGAATAAAATCTATGACTATAAAATCTACTTTGTAGTTTGTATGGAACCCGGTGACCTGTCACCGAATACCTATGTTTGCATGGGTGTATTCCGGTGTGGGGATGAGATTGCTGGTGAAATGCCTAGCATAGAGCCATCCCACTTGTCTTCAGAGTTGAATCATAAGGCTGCTAATGCACAAGACCTTCAGAGGACACTTACCATCCTGTATACTTGTGTGCCCTCCTTACGACATGAGAAACATACGTTTCAATTATTCACGCATATAATTAATTCCATTTGATATACCTAGTGTAAAAAATCTAACGTGACGTTCTAGTCTGAGACTTCCTACGCGTAGAATTCATATTAAAATTCAAATTCACAATAATTAGTAGATTCCTACTATATAGCTACTCCCTCTATGTTTTTCCGTTAATCGTCGATTTTCGAATCATTGGTGGTGACCTGTAGGGTCTGCCCTGATCGCTACCACCATTTTATCCATTAACCTGCCGCCAAGCAACAGTGTCGGCATATTTGTGTTCTGATGTGGGGATAAGGCACCCGGTGAAATTACAAACATAGGTCACAGATCTCACTTAGGTGGTCTGTGTGCTCGTTTGCCCTCTAAATGCCATAAAAACCCTTTTTCAGAGCATCCTAATGGTACTCAAGGAATATTCCCATCAGTTTAGGTAGGTATAGATAGATAATAAATTCTAAAAATCACAAGACAAATAGTTACGGCTTCAATAAACAAAATATTCATCTTTACAGTTTGTAAAGGATGCTCCGAGTCCACCGGCGCCATATTTCGGTAACGACACGAGCCATTACGCTATTCGTTATGGAAAGTTATGTAGATTGAGTTATTAGGACAGAGGCAGGTGAATCTACGCGATACAGTGTTTTAGACGTTATCAGTAACAAAATGAGTTGCGTAAATTGTGATGAAGATTTGGTGTTAGTTACATAACAACAGTAAAACAAATCAAATTCAACCATATGTACCGCCACGGCACAATTAATGATCTGATCCGTCGTTCGCTTGCCACTGTCTCTGTGCCTGCTGTCCTGGAACCAGCAGGTTTGCATAGAGACGATGGCAAGCGACCAGACGGAGCTACATTGGTGCCGTGGAAACTAGGTAGGGCACTGGTGTGGGACGCGACGTGTATTGATACATTCGCCCTTTCTCACGTCCAGTCAACCCGTAATCGGGCCGGTGCAGCAGCTGAACAGGCCCAAACCAACAAGCGCCGCAAATATTCATCATTATTAAATAATTACGAATTTGTGGCGCTTGCGGTGGAAACAATGGGACCTTGGTCAGCTGACATGAAAAGTTTTATTAAGGCCCTGTCATCCCGGCTCATCGACACCTCCGGAGACCCTAGAGCTGGCGCTTACCTTTCCCAAAGGATTGGGCTAGCCATCCAGAGAGGTAATGCAGCCAGTGTCTTAGGGACCGTGCCGCGAGCGGACCTGCTAGAGGGGGTGTTCTTTTTATAGTGGTGTTTATGTTTAATTTTTAATATTTGAGTAGCTTAGTTTTATTTTATTTTATTTTAAATAAGTTTAGTTTTAACTTTTAAATGTAAAGTCTATTTATAGTTGAATGTTATTATTTATCATGTGGCTTTGTTTTATTGCGAATAAACCATATGTATTATATTTATTTAATTTATTCATTGTTTCATTTACAATACTACTTTGCAGGATGTTAAAATGAAGGCAGGTACAGTCGACCTTATAAGAAGCTGCACACTTAATTATTTGTCACTTTAGCTTCATGCTTGAAGTACTGCACTAATCTGTCAAAGGCGTTAAAGCGACAAAGTACTTAAGCGTGTAACTTATAAGGCTGACCGTTCATGGCACCCTGTAAGAGCTTTTTATTTTACTTTAATAGTGTCGTGAGTAATCAAACGACATTGTATTTTGTCCTGATCAGTCGGTGTTTATCGATTCTTCAAGTTAGCTTCTGCATCAATTGGTAAACTGACTAAGAAAACAAGGCAAATACGAACTGATCTTCTCAAATTCTTAACGTATCTTTTCAGACATGCTAATCATTAAAAAAAATAGGTTTTGTCCAAAAATTGATTTTTGAAACCAAATTTGCGTGCCGACTGTACTTTTTACCAATTTAGTTATCAATGCTAACCAACTGCTAACAAACTGTTATGCAGTTTGGCAGATCATTGCATCGAGTTATGTTGTAAGTATTTATTTTTGGCAAGTTAAAAATAATGCTCGTCAAGATCTTGTGCAAGGTCCATCCGGACTGCTTCCATTGTCTTAGCCTTTAACCTACCGCCAAGCAGCAATGTTCGCATTGTTGTGCTCCGGTGTCACAAACGATGAAACTCCTAGCATTGGGAGTCTTAGGCCCGTAATAATAAACTGAGAAAAATGACAGTGTTCTATGGTTTGGCGTTTACTTTGACGTGTCTTGTGATGGGCCTCACAGTCAAGATGAGTTTATTAATACGGCTCTTAGGATTGTATATTGTGGTCTTGAGAATTCAAATATCTGGGTCTCAGATTCCACTTACCATCAGGTGTCTTGTGTGCTTGTGTACCTTCTCGCCATAAACAACATCAGCAACATATTACTTACTTGTAAAATAGTAAAGGATTTTGTTTAATTATGCCAACTAATACAAAATCTCTATTGATTCTACTCTGATATTTCTGTGTACTAATTGTAAATACTTATTACATCAACGTACCTAGATAATATATTTAACACAATGCTTGCTTTAACTGCACAATATTATGCTAATAATTTTCAAATCAGTGCAAATTCCGCAATTAGAATAAAAGTCCGTTATTTTCCTCGTTGAGTTTAATCGCGGCGTCCGCGTTAATCTGCGTGATTAATTAAGATGCCGCCAGAGGGCGCGCGCGGGAACATACATCATCATTGTCTTTGCCTTTTTATTTATGGTGCTACCCGGAAACATAAAGAAACCTTTTGTATTATATTATTACGCTCATAATTATCTACTAGGTACAGTGCCCGGCGGTAAATATTGCACATCGGCAATCATCGCATTTCCGAATACAAACGAATCCTAATTTCCATGTCCGTCAATTATTCGATTCATCGTTTATGAGAATTTGAATTTAGAACTCAGTAAGTAAGTACTTGGTTGCTGTTTTGTTTTGATTCCCGCGTGAACTATATAGAGCTGTAAAACTACTTCTTAGATATCTTTTCAACATCTGCCTATAGTACACCAATGGAATTAATACAAATATTAAACGAAATAAAATACTTTTTCAACCGACTTCCAAAAAAGAGGAGGTCCTTACGTTGGACAATTAGGTATGGAACTAAAATGAATATTTATCCGACCACTAACGAAACATGAAATTTGCGGAGGGACATTAAGATTTTTTTTAAATATAACTATTTGTTTTTAGGTTGAGGAATAATAAAATATGCAAAAAATGCATAAAATGCTCAAATCCTTCCATTTCACTATCCGTGCTCTCATTGAGGTTTATATCACTGTCATCGTCAACACGTTTCTTACATTATCATCCTCATTTTCTTAAATATCTCGGCTTCGGTTACAAAATATTTATGAACATATAGATAATCTTTAGTTATTGGCCTCGTAAAGGTTTCCCTTTTTTTCCTATATTTGGGGTTTTAACAACTCTAGATATATATTTTGGACTGGACGCGACCGCACTATACCGCATCTGATCCACGACTATAGCAAACATTATAAAAGTAGTGTGCGACAGAGATAACGCTCTACGAAGCCGAAACTAGCCGGTTCTCTTTTTCCAAAGATCGATGTGCAATATTTACGGCCGGGCGAAATATTCGAAAATAGTAAAAATCGGACTAAGTTTACGTTATTGCATTATATCGAAATTTTCAGCTTCACAATCCTCATAATGGTTTAGAGCCTACTTATTTGACTCATAAATATCAATAGTCAAGAGCAATGAAAACTGGTCACTTAGTTTCGAATTACCTTAGAAAGTGACCCGTTTTCATTACTCTTGAGTGTATAAGCAAAATGTGTATCGTTGAAGTTACGGTAGTATTTATAGCTAAATAGTTTCGTAGTTGGAGCACGAGCACTTTGAGCATATTTATATCTACATTTAACAAGTACCTACTCGCAGGGACTTTACCTTATACAAGTTACGAATACATTATACTCACGAATACTTCACCTTTACAACTCGATCGCGATGCCGAAAGTGAAGTTCAACGTTCGTGTTAGGATATTTAACTGGGACGCCGTTACAGTTGTTCTACTCAAGTGCCATAAAGTTATTCTCGGTGACGATACTCGAGTGAGGGAAAAAGTTTGTTGTCGCGTTACTACAGTGATGGTACTCGCTAGAGAGTCGAAAGTTCTGTCCCTCGCACTTTATTACAATACTGTGAGTGACAGAGCATTCGACATGTTAGCGAGTACGGTTATTGCATTTCATGGGTCTGATTTAAAAAAATTTACAGATAAAAAGTTTCATGTTTTAAAACATGGTGAAGGCGAACGAGCACTCGTGCCACTTGATAGTAAGTGGGCTCTGCGACCCATATTTCCTCAAGACTACAATCTTAAGACCGCAATCTTAAGACCCTGAGGACTAAGGTGGAATTCCTCTATGCTATTAATTACACTGGTTGTCTTGTCCCCACACTGGAACACAACAATGCGAACACTGCTGCTTGGCAGTAGATTAAAGGACATGGTGGAAGCGATCCAGACGGACCTTATAATAGGTTCTATTACCACTTGAATTGGTAAACTTTGAAAATTACCCCCTTTTTTTAGGTACTGATTAAGTATGCGGAAGGCGTGTTTGTTTAACTTTTAATTAACAGACTCACACCCTCAATGTAACTTCTTAGTTTTTTTCACCTTATCCTCAATGAAAAATTATCCTAAGTAATTAATTGACTGCTAAGTCCGTCATCTCAGCGGGCCCGTAGCATTCAGATTGGTTTCTTTTTCAAACTCGTATATCTGTAACACTTTTTTCTCTAATATCAAACTTATTGTATTTCCATAAAGTTCAAAATGTAAATTAATGAATAACCGGCAAGAGGTTGGGAAAGTAACCGGTGGATTTTTTAATTCCCCGCATTTAGACTGTTCGCTTTGATTTATGTCGTCGGCGCAAATAGACCGAGATAATGGGCTTTTTTCACACTTTAATTAAAATGTTTAAGTGCGGTTAATTTACTGCGGTATTAATGTCTTAAGAACTCGTTTGGGAGGAGTTTTTAAAATATGAGACAATAATGCAAATTTCTAAAGAGGTGTTAGTTCAATGTCTGTATTACAAAACGTTCACCAAAAAGATTTTCAATTAATATTATTAATACAAAAAGCGAGTAAAGCGGTTTGCATTTACATAATTCCTACCTACTATCATACATCCCTTTCGTCCATAACTTTTTAAACATACAGTAAAACATTTACGCATCTTACTATGTTATCAATACCGCCGTAACCATTATTATGTAGCAGCGTACCCATAAAAGCGATAAAGGATCGTCGAGTGGCGATAACCTGTGCCCATAAATAGGCGGCAAGTTAACGGCGGCGATATAAGGTCGGTCGGGACCCACCTCACTCACGCATATCGCCGCGGAGCGATGTTTCAGAGGCTTTAACTTTGAGATTTCTGAAGTCTTAGTAAAGTTGGTATTTATGTAGGTAAGGTAGGGGAGTTGTATTGATGTGTGATTTTGGAAAAACATTTAATTCAGAAAATAGTTAAATAATTAAAGTCAAATTATTTAACAGCTATCGATCCGCAATCGCAAAATTTTGGTTCATGTAATAATCCGTTGTGTAGTGTAGGAGGAGTTAACGGATACACAGACAGACGCGTAAACGGAATTAGTTTTATACCATGTAAGAAACTGCATTTTTTACCACGTACGAAGCAAAAATAAGAATAATAAATACCTAGCTTTAACGGTCTATTTATGTTCGTATAGTTACAAGATCAATATTCGGATGTTTTACTTAAATTTACCAAGAAATCAGGTGATAATTTAAATAAAAAACTAGGAAACTTATAGGAAAACTAAAAATCAAGCATTATGCCAACTACAGGCTGCTCTAGAGTTCCATTTTCCATCCATTCATTCCATTTCAGGTAGGCTACATTGTGTGTGTCATTCCGAGTACCGGGCACTGAATTCGTTAATAAAAGAACAAGCATTAACTGCAGCTAATGATTGCAACACTGGGATCAGCGTTATTGGCGTGGCCTTGCCCTGAGCAATCATGATTGATGAAAATGCTAATTTTGCACCAATTAATTAGCA
Source organism: Acleris sparsana (assembly GCA_923062465.1). Lineage (NCBI taxonomy): Eukaryota > Metazoa > Arthropoda > Insecta > Lepidoptera > Tortricidae > Acleris > Acleris sparsana. The sequence continues at coordinate 7,476,823 of OV281289.1, forward strand.
AACAAACCCTCTCTGGGCTTAATGGCCGCTCGGATGCGATACTGTGATGTAATTGATGTACGCATAACAGGGAAACGTCAGTTTTTGGATTTGTTTGGTATACAGCATTGTTAACCTCCTGAGATCCCTTGTACTAAAAATAGTACATAATACGGCCATTGAAATAAAGATCTAATGAAAAGGAAGTAAAGTGGAGTTTCTTTTGTTTTTATGACTCGTGATCCAAAGAAAATTGACTTCATTTGATTCGCAATACATTCAAATTATTTTTAGGGTTACGAACCAAAATGCTAAAAATGACAGCCTTATGGTGAGACTTCGGTGTCTGTGTGTCTGTCTGTCACTACAGTTTTTCTCAGAAACTATAGAACCTTGAAATTTGAAATTTGGCATAGTTGTATAACTTGCTTGCCCGCATCTGTTTTTAGTAAAATTAAAGTTAATATATTTTTTCTAAATATTTGAAAAAGGGTCTAGAATGGGGGGTTGAAAAACGAAAGTGATTTTATTATACAAACGGTGTCATTTGAAAGGGCTTAGTCTGCACGTCGTCGCTTCTGTGACGTAACGTGTAATCTATGATCGCGTGTTTTTTTCTCTTGATCGCTCCAATGTAGCAGGGATATGGTTGTCCCTTTCTTTGATATCCCATAATCATGGTGTTATAACAACAACTTGGAATAATTTGTTTTGCCTCTAGGATATATTTTTTTTAAATTGAATATTTCAATTGATGCGAGGTTTCAAATGGTTTTTTAATTGATGCGAGGAGAAACAAAATTTTACAGGCAAACAGACACCCACTTCTGAGGCCCCCTATTTTTAAGTTAATATCTCGAATGTACAGATTTTTCGAGATGAATGTGTATGTAGATTGCATCGTATTAGTTATCACTTTTATAAGAAACCCTAGATGTTTTAAAAAAAAATGTCTGATACTCGTATAGTTATTACTTTTTTCTGCATGTGCTGAGGAAGCTTTTAATTATAATAGTATCAGTGTCAGTCAATAAGAATTCCCAACTAAAATACATTTTAATGCTAATCATGTTAGCCTAGTCTTTGGTTTGCCGCAATCACAAAATTTAGGGGTAGGTTCGTTCAAACCATCAGTATGCTATGCGGCACCGGGTTCCGCGATTAGCATGTTCATTTAGGGTACTTCTACACATGGGTTGTTGAAGAGGGATGTCTGATGATGATGATGTCTTCCTATTTAATTTATCAGGGTCATGGCTCGTGATAGGGATTTCTAATATACACCATCTAGTGAGGCAACTTCAAGATTTATCCAGGCAATTTTAAAGAAAAAAGGTGCTCTAAAATACCTTGTAAGTACAATTTATTCCACAGACCTTTGATTACAAGAATTAGCAACTCTGGATGCCGATAAAACACGTGAGTGTCTTCTTTCAAATACATTAAGTGTTACTATTAAAGTAAGAGCTGTTACTATTGTAGTGAGAGATACCTACTGTGTCTAGCATTGTGGTTCATTGTATAGTGGTCGCTGTACTGAGGGCTAGACTCGTGTACTGCCATCAGTATGCCGCGCAGTGCGGGCGCAATTAGCATCCTCCGAGCTCCGCGCCACACGCGACTACTACGGGGTTGTCACTTAAATAAATTGATTTAATTTTTTTGCATCCAGATCATAAAATACAACCTGTATATAGTTAAATATTTTTTATTGTTTTAAGTTAGAAATTAAATAGCATTACATATACCCAAGAGTGCGGCTGAAGCAACATTTTGAGAACTGACATAAATAATCTATGACAAGGAATTTAACCATCAACGGCTGTAGTAATACAGCAAATCACTGAACCAACGAACAGGTTAAACGATAGAAATTTTGCCAATGTGCCTGGCCCTTTATTATTCCATGTTGTATTAGGCAACCTTCCTTCGATATCGTAATCAAAGTGACTCCAAGTTGTTCACTTGGAGTAAGAGCTGTCATAAGGTCAACCGTAAAATTACGATAGAATAAAGGCCCTGGTTATGTTAGCGATAATTAACAAACAGTATTGCTCTCGTACCTCTTAAAAGTACGATAACTTAAAGGCCATTATTTATAGTAATAGGCGGTAATAAGAAAACCGTAAATATTAAAACATTTGCAAAGGGGCAACCCTACATCAGAAGACACGTAAGTGAACAGAGTAAATAGCTCATAAACTGAAGCGGCCACATCACATGCGCCGGCGATTCGAGCCGCTTTGATTCGCCTCGAGGGCCACTGTTATTTTAATTATAAACATTATTTACCTTAATTAGAGTTTTTGCGGCAGCGGGAAAATTCTCCTCAACCCCACAACGACGTATGCACTACGCTATTAACATGTTTATATTTCATTTTAGGTTTATTCCGGTGGGCCTTTTTGTGGGGTAATTAGGATGCTGTTGCACTGAGAGCTTGTGTTTGCTAAACTGTGCGTCGATGGGGCCGTTTTGCGTTTGTGCTCGTTAGGAATAAAATTGAGACGTGTTTCACGGCGGCTGATGATGGAGCTAGTTAGGGCTGTCAAAGAAGGGGGACATGATGATTTTAATTGCAACGGTTTTGGGGTCGTAAGGGGATGTTTTCAGATTAATAAAATCTAATATTTTTCTGTCACTATTTCACTTATTTTTTTATTTTTAGACTACAAATAATTTGGGAAGGAGGTCTGGAGTTATGTGTTAATAATTTATCCCCTAAAATGTTCCGGGACTAGCAATGGTTTGGAGCATTTGCTTATTCATTACAGAGTAGCAATAATTGGAAATAAACTTGAATTTTTGCTACATGCTACCATTGGTACTTTGGTTTTTAGTTGATTTTACACAGTAAAGAAATTTATTATTTGATCGAAATAGGAACCCGCGGTATCCCTATTTTTTTGTCATAACTTCATTGTTGACATCATTATAAATAGTCGTAATTTTTATATCGCTGGAACCGTAACTTTTCTAAATTTCTTAAATATCTTACGTATGGACAAGGCTAGGTTGCGTTAGGTTTGAGTAATAAAAATCCTGAAAAGTACTTAACAATTTCTTACAAAAATATGTTATAACTTGCGATATAAGCATGAACTTATGACTAAAACTTGATTATGACTAAAAATAATTATGGCAGACGAGAAGGACCCGATTTGGATTAGCCACGTACGCTTTAACGTAAGCGGCTGTAGTTCTGATTTTTTCTTCTATTACAGTTATTAGTTTATTACAAATATCCACAGTGTTTTATCACACAATATTAACCTCGACAGTTTTCGTGTAAAGGCTTAAACAATGAGCACAGGGCTTATTACCATAGAACTGACTCCATTCCGAGTCGCTGGCACCAGACGAGTTAAGTATAATAAACAATTGAAACAATAGTCCGGCAGGTAAAGCAGGAAATCCGGAGTGAAATATATCCCAGTGCGTCTGGAATCACTTAAATAGCAATAATTAACTTTATTTACATTTCGCCCTGCGGCGGTAGCAAAACCCCTTGATAAAGTTGGTGACACACTTAAGGCAAATGTCCGCTAATTTAGACCAGGTACCGTTAAGACCTTGTAGGTGCTTCTTTGAAACGACTCGCTATTGTAATCAGAGGGTAGATTATTAACCAGCAAGTTTCAATTGTACCGTCAGAGTGTAAAAACTAAATTTAAGGGATTGAATTCTGAATTAGGTTGCTTTACTCGTAGAGAGCCGCTCGTTTTTGTGGAAATAACACATCTTAACACTGTTAAAAATGAAATGCAGTTGAGTATTAATGGCTGTTACCATTATTTGCGGGATAATATCGTAATGAAGTATATCTATTTTTGTTGTTACATATGTTAGCATCTATGTATAAATGGTTCTTATATTATTTAATTATGTTTTCTAATTTTATTGTCTTTTATAATTTGATTTACTTTAGAAATACGTTTATATAATTAATTAAGATCCGGAAACGGAAGTTACTTTGTGATAACGCGCGCTGGCTTACGATTGGCGGAACGGCACGATTGGTCGACACTGCTTCTGGATAAAAGCGCAAGGCAGCACGCGTTAGGGACTGGACTGCTTGGTGATCACTAAAAGAGTACACTTAACTACCTAAATGTCAAGAACTAATAAATTCAGTTACATCTAAACGCTTTTAGTTTGATTCTTCGACCGTCCTCACAGTTCAGAAAGTGGGATTAGCAGTGGTTATCGTGCAAATAAATTCCAAGTGAAAAGGATATCACGCTCATAAAAGGTACGTTTTTTAAAAAATATATATGATCAACACTGATTTTCCTCGCACCCTTGTTCTGTGTGAAACTATTGTTTTTTTTATATCTTTTTTTTCAATATTTTAAAATTATGTGTGCAATGTTTAAAACAGTTAGCACATAATTGTTGAAAGCTAACATGATACGAGTATGCACATACATAAGACCAGTCGACGGATCGACAGGGAAATGTTATAAATTACCCAGATTTTTTAATTTTTAATTCAAGTGGTATCATTGAATTGCCGTTTAGTTTAAATGTAAACTACTCGTTCAAATTTTAATTTAAAGTTATATTAATGAGGTAACGGCCGTTTTGTTTGAACATAAATTAGTCGTTAAATCTTAAATTCAAGTTGAATTATTGAGTTAACGGCGTTTTCGTTTCATACTATTCGTTCAATTTTCAAGTCATGTTGTATTATTTATTGAGTTAACGGTCGTTCCATTTAAAAATCGAGGAGACATTCAAAGTTAAATTTTACAATTGAGGAATGTTTTGTTTGAATTGCAACCGTTCATGAGAAACTATATTTTACCGGTTATTTTTTTTAGAACATAACTTTTTGCCCGTTCTTTCAGTCGTCCAAATGGGAAAAGAGCGGAGTAGTCGTAAGCGACTGAGAGAGAATTCTTCCTCTCATGAGTCTGACTCTTCGTCGGGACATCAAAGTAGAAGATCGAGGCGTCGCAGCAAACGCAGTCGCGAAGCAAGGCGGGAGCAGCGGTCCAGGCGTCGGCAGCGATCGTCCAGTTCAACGCGGCGCCGGCACTTGAACGAGCGGCTCGCCCAGCGAGGACAATCTCCTAATCCGGATCAGCCTGGGTGCAGTCAGCCGTTGACCACCACCGAATCAGTAAGCGAACAACCTGTTCCTAATAACTTAAATAGTGATTTTATGAACTTTGCTGTACAATTTAAGGAGCTCATTAAGACTTTAAATACCGGTGGTAGTAATGAACGATTTCCATCTATTAATGTAGTTCCTGAGTTTGACCCGGCTAAACGAAACCAAACCGTTAACATGTGGATACTGAAAGTCAATGAATGCGCGCAAATTTACGGTTGGACAGAGCGACAAATAATTCATTACGCTCTGCCCAAATTAGTTGGTCTCGTACAAAAGTGGTACCAAGGCCTGCCAAGCCTTTTGTTTTCATGGTCCGATTGGCAAGAAAAATTAAAAATGGCCTTTCCAAGTGATGAAAATTACGGGCAGTTGTTGACGGAAATGTTAAGTTGCAAAGCACGCTTTGGCGAGTCCTTAGAAGAGTATTTTTACGAAAAATCAGTTTTCCTAAATCGTTGTAGAATTACAGGCAAAGACGCCATAGATTGCTTACTGTTTGGCATAGAGGATAGATCAGTAAGAACCAGTGCTGAAGCGGCCCAATTTACGGAGCCTGATAAGCTTTTAGTATTTTTAAGGAGCGTTAAAGTAATGAAACGATCTGAAAGGACCAATACGTTTGTGCAACCTAACTTTTCCGACAGCAAACGCAACAAAACATTCAAACCAGTTGGTAATAACGAACCCAAAATTTCTGGCAAATGTTATAACTGTTTAGAAGAAGGACACCCATACTATAAGTGTAAACAACCAATTAAAAGATGTGACTCATGCCATAAAATAGGACATCTCGTTAGTAACTGCCCTTTAAAGAAAGATAACCCTGAGAATAAGGTAGTTTTGCGAATATCTCAGGAACAGGATAATGATATAAAATATTTTAAAACCGCCAAAGTCAATGACGTAGATTTAGAATGCTTTGTAGACTTTGGTAGTCAGTGTACTATGATTCAGGAATCTGTCGCTCGTACTTTGTCGGATGATTGGCTTCTTACTCAGTTACCGATACTCCGAGGGTTTGGAGATTCCGCTGTAAGGTGTATAGGTAAACTAACTGTGGCAATTGAAGTTGACTCAGCGATGGCCACTTTAGAGGCTCTTGTGGTTCCTGACCATTTTCTGAAGGTACCACTGTTGGTAGGGCAAACTTTTACCGAGCAGGATCATGTAGTTGTGTACAAAACAAATGATAAACTACATATAACAACAAAAATAACACATCATAAGGAAAATATATTACTGCATGTTCATGACTCGGTGAATGTTCAAGGATATACTTTTGTGACTGTGCGTTCATCACCACTGTACAATGGTGATCTCTTCATAGAACCAAGTTTTTGTCAAGAAATAAAACGCGAGTACGAGGTTATTCAGTGTGTCATCCGTGTATCCGATGGTTATGGTCAGATCGTCGTTAAAGGTTTAGCTCCTGATGGTTTTCAGCTCGAAAAAGACACGTTACTAGCCCGTGCTATGTCTCTTAAACAATATAACTCATTGGAAAAGTACTCCGATGTAAATCGAGTCGAATCAAGTTCAGGTTCAGATGCCAATTCTTTGATCGATGAGGCGATGGTTAACATGAATACAGAAATGAAAGCTGAAGAGAAAAGTAAGTTAATTGAATTATTAAATGAATACAGAGATTGCTTCGCCTTTTCGGTCAAGGAATTGGGTTGTGTGACTAATACTGAAATGGAAATTAAATTAAGCGATGTCAACCCTGTCGTGTATAGGCCATACCGTCTGCCCCATTCAGAGCGCGAAGTGGTTAGAGGCATTGTTCAGGAGTTAGAAGAGTCGGGTATAGTCCAACCGTCTACATCGGAATATGCGTCACCAATTTTACTGGTTAAAAAGAAAACTGGCGATTACCGTCTTTGCGTGGATTTCAGGGCTCTTAATAAACGCACAGTAAAGCAACATTATCCTCTTCCGAGGATTGATGACCAATTAGACAGTTTATCTGGAAATAAATTTTATACCACTTTAGATTTAGCTTCGGGGTATTATCAAATACCTATGTCTGATACCTCAAAGCATCTGACGGCTTTCGTTACGCCTGATGGACACTATCAGTTTACTAGAATGCCATTTGGTTTGGTAAATGCGCCATCAACGTTTCAGAAAACAATTAATAATATTCTAGGAAACGCTAGGTTCAAGGATGCTTTAGCTTACATGGATGACGTAAATATTCCCTCGAAGACGGTTGAGGAGGGTTTTCAAAAGCTTCGTGTAGTTTTAGATCTGTTTCGAGCTTCAGGTCTGACGTTAAACATACGGAAGTGTCACTTTTTGATGCAATCAATTCATTATTTAGGCTTCGAAATAAGTGAGGCTGGTGTTCGCCCAGGAAAAAATGAAATCGAGGCAGTAGAGAGGTTTCCTACACCTACTGACCAGCACACAGTTAGGCAGTTTATAGGGCTTGCTAGTTTTTTCAGACGTTTTATCAAGGGTTTTTCTGCTATTGCGAACCCCTTGACGCAACTTTTAAAGAAAGATACTCGATGGACATGGGGTCTAGCTCAGGAACAAGCTTTCTCTACTTTGAAGGAAGAATTGGTCAAACGACCAATACTATCCTTTTATAATCCCGCATACGAGACCCAGTTGCATACCGATGCCTCAAAAATGGGAGTAGCAGGAATGCTTCTTCAAAGGCGTGACAAAAGCTCTCCTTTCACCGCGGTAGCTTATTACAGTCGGCAGACGTCGCCTGAGGAGGCCAAATTCAGTTCATACGATTTAGAGACGTTAGCTGTTGTCACGTCTGTTCAGCGATTTAGAATATATTTGCTAGGCATTTCTTTTACTATAGTAACTGATTGCAATTCGCTTAGAGCAACTTTTGATAAAAGGGATATGTTGCCTCGAGTGGCTCGATGGTGGAGCGTTTTACAGGAGTATGACTTTAATATTATTTATAAACCCGGTTTGACCATGTCACATGTCGACGCGCTAAGTCGCAATCCAACCAATCCCGAATGTAGTCTTAGTCTTCAGGTTAGGAATGTCGATTCAAATTGGATAACGACAGTACAACAAAGTGATCCCGAATTGCAAAGAATTATTTTGGTACTAAATGATAAAGAAAACAATAATATAGTAGACATAAAAAATAATTTCTTAGTGAAAAGAGGGTTGTTGTTTAGGAAAACTGAAGACGGTGATCGCTGGGTTGTACCCAAAGGCGTTAGGTGGCAAGTTTTAAAGTCTAACCATGACGACATAGGCCATTTTGGGTTTAATAAAACCCTAGAGAAAATAAAGGGCACCTTCTGGTTTGCCAAAATGAGACGGTTTGTCCAGAAATACGTCGAATCATGTTTAGAGTGTGCTCATTCCAAAGTTCCAGCGGGCAAAAAGGCTGGAGAGTTACACCCTATACAAAAGGTTGATTATCCCTTCCACACGATCCATATTGATCATCTGGGTCCATTTGTCAGAAGTAAAAAAAGGAACGCTTATTTACTTTTGATAATTGATGCCTTTACTAAATATATAATCTTAAAGCCAGTTAGAAGCACTAAAACCAGTCATTCTATACGAGCTATGAAAAGCTATTTTCATACTTTTGGAGTACCAAAACGATTGATTTCAGATAGGGCTACCTCTTTTACAGCTAGTCGATTCAAAGAATATCTGCATTCGCTCGGAATTAAACATATATTAAACGCTACGGCAACGCCACGCGCTAACGGACAGGTAGAGCGTTATAATAGGACCGTCTTGTCTTCACTTACCGCTGCCATGCTTGGTAAACAAGAACGGTTATGGGATGACTGTGTGTCTGAAATACAATGGGGGTTAAATAATACCATAAACAAAGGGACGGGTAAAACTCCAGCTCAGGCTTTATTTGGTCTTCAACTAATGGGTACTTCTGACTCAGCGTTGCGGTCGCATATTGAAGATAGCGAGGCTGGGAACTTAGAGATAGGAAAAGACTTGGCAACCATTAGAAATGAGGTATCTCAGCAAGTACAATTAAATCAGCAGAGACAAAAGGAAGTCTTTGATAAAAGCAGAAAAAGGCTAACTTTTCAGGTAGGCGAGCTTGTAAGGGTAGAAAGAGAGATACCTTCGACCGGGCAAAGTAGGAAATTAACACCTAAGCTTCGCGGTCCTTATCGTATAACTAAAGTTCTAGACAATGATAGGTATGTGATAGAAGATACTCCGATATCGCGAAAGGGATGTAAAGTATTTAGTGGTATCTTTTCAGTCGATAAAATTCATCGCTGGATGGTTTTTAACAGAAATAGTGATTTAACTTCTAGTAGTGAAAATGACTGAGTCCATCTTTTAATTCATTCAATGACTTTACTAAAATATTTAACATTTAAAGGTTTAGCAATTAGCATAATTAATTAGAGGTGTACGATATAATAATAATGATAAATTAAGTTATGGCAGTTGCACACAATGAGATTGTAACATCACAAGAAGTAATATTATAAAGCAAAGTAGTTGATTTCATGTTTATTGAACTCAAACATATAATCTAAATATATTAGAGATATGTTCTATTAAGTCACTGTTTATTGTAAGCACATTGGAGATATGTAGAGGCTCCCGTGTGTGTTGTGTGTTTATGATTATTGTGGATACGTAGAGGCCACAGTAGTCAAACAAGTTATAGTATTATTTCATTATGAAGTTCAGTTATACGTATTAGAGACATGAAGGGGCTCTAGTACGTTACTGTAAGCATATTGGAGATATTGAGAGGCTCCCGTGTGCGCTTTATTTTTTTCAATTATTTTCAATAATGTGAATACGTAGGCGTAGAGGTCACATTAAATTAAATTGTTTACTTTGTTTAAGAATATCAATTTGTAAGGAATAAGTGAGTATGAATATTACTTACATGACCTTTGTAAATATGTATAATCATTTAATAATAGTACAGTTTTAAGAATATTTAAGGTTGATTCGCCTTACTGCCTAAATGTAGCACTTGAAATGTTATTATCTCCTTTCCATTGTACACTAATTTCTCGAGACGATAAAAAGACAGGAAAGGCCGACTGTTAGCATCTATGTATAAATGGTTCTTATATTATTTAATTATGTTTTCTAATTTTATTGTCTTTTATAATTTGATTTACTTTAGAAATACGTTTATATAATTAATTAAGATCCGGAAACGGAAGTTACTTTGTGATAACGCGCGCTGGCTTACGATTGGCGGAACGGCACGATTGGTCGACACTGCTTCTGGATAAAAGCGCAAGGCAGCACGCGTTAGGGACTGGACTGCTTGGTGATCACTAAAAGAGTACACTTAACTACCTAAATGTCAAGAACTAATAAATTCAGTTACATCTAAACGCTTTTAGTTTGATTCTTCGACCGTCCTCACACATATTTTATGTTGGCATAAGGTTGAAATATACATTTGGTTTTTTCTTCATAATAGATTATCATTAAATCACATTAAATTGATATAATTATTTCCGAACTACAATGGTTTCGACAAGGTAGTCTTGCTTTTGTATGATTTTAATTTTATTTCTGGTTGTTTACCATTTAAAAAGGAAAACTTACAACGGCGCCGCGATCGAATTACCACAGTTCACAGCACAGCAAGTTCACGGTTCAACTCAGTGCACCCCAAGCCTTGTCCCAGCGGGTCTACAGGGTGTGTAATTAAAACCAGCCTTTACTGATTTATCGCGTCCACAATTTATTCCTTTATCTTTGCGCAGACCACTAATATATCTTTATTCAGTGGCTGAAATTAGCGAAAACTCAGCTCCTTCGTGTTCCGAAGCTAAAGGGTTGCGAGATAATGTTTTTCACTTTTTACCCTGATTTATGAAGGGGATGTTTGTCTTAATTCGGATTTAATTTAGTATGATGCAGTTAAAATGCCGAGTATTGTTGGGAAAAAGTAATATTTATGATGCTTTGTACTCGTATGCTGGGGTCAGTAAAAGTTACACTGATATTATTCTTTAAATTTTAAATCCTCACGTGGCCCTAGGATATAATACCAATATAGCTAACATAAGTATCATTCTGGGGATGCTTTTTCAAGTCTACAGTGCCAACATAACAATAAAGATATTCCAAAAGTATAGTAAAATGGAATGCTAGAAGCGATTGACATTTAATTGTACGTGCCCATGCCTACTTACACATAATGCAACTATCAGCCCAGTGGGACCCTGACCCATCATAGCACGCTGACAAGCATACATTATTAACAAAAAAAAAACATTTCTTACGACTTGAATTATAACGTCACTGTGACATGGTTCTATGGTGGGTAAACCATAGTTTAGGAACCTTTACTCCTAACCTTGAACTTGACTGAAATAGGCTATTTGACCCTTAACAAAATTTAAGAATGTATTTCATATAATGAGTATTTTCTATCTAAATAGTGCTCATAGTTCAATCCTAGTTTGAGACTAGCTAGGTCATTTTGTGAGGCACTGTAGGTACCCTGATATTTTTAAAATATATATTCACCCAAAAAGCATCGCTCTCCTTCTTAGGTAGTATAAAAAGTCCATCCAACGCCATTACTTGCAATCACAATCGGAATTAAACATGCATTGCACTCAACTACCGCCCTAATAAATCTAAACGCGATTTATTAAATTTTTCATGAGCCCGCCGAGCGCGCTCGATAAGATTAATAATTCACGACTTTACGGTGTTTACCGTTGTTGCATGCTATCGGCCATCTCCTGGCGAAATGCCACTGAGTATTAAGTTGATAAACTAGTATTTATACTGTCATGTGTTACCAAGTAAAAATACTAGGCTTCGAAAACTCGCAGTGTATACTAGGAGGTAAATTGACGCCTTCCGTATTTTGATTTTTGACATTACAATCAGCAATATTCTAGAGAAGCCTGATGTCTCGACTGACAGTCACTAAAACATAAAATTCAACAGGCAAAGTAATAAAATATCTCCTTTAAGGAGATAAACTTGCCTTTTTACTTTAGACTTTCTTTTAAACATCGTAGGTACTTTTTGTAATTGATCTACAATAAAGAGTTTACTTACATTATATTCAATAGACCTCACAGCTTGATTACTGCGTGACTATGGCAGCGAAGATGATGACCGGCTACGATTAAAAGCAGGTCGTATGTAGCACGAGTCGCCGCGGCGGCGGTATGAGGCGATTTCTATTCAATTGTTTCCGCCCGCCGCGCCGTTCTGGCCGCCGCAGTTTCCGAAGCGAAAACTCGATGTCGGCCGCAAGAGTTTCGAAGCTGTCTAGAACCCAACTCTCTCACACGCTCAGCTAAACGAAAAGACAATCTTTGGTGTCTAAGCTGGTACAAATTGGTAAAAAAATGAACTAGTCTGGATACTTTTATAATTATGTGGGATATGAATTACTGGTATTATAGTATGTATCAAGTATTTTGCTTCTCAAACTAAGCATTGTCGAAATCCGGCGACCTGGAACAGTTATTTTCTATTTTGCCTACACATCCTTACGGTGTAATGCGTCTAGAGTAAAGCCTGCCCGGGTGCTGTTATGACACCTAATATGCATTTGGCACGCAATCCCGTGCGCTCGCGCTGTTTTAATAGCGATGAACGTGCCGCGAGCGTGCTGCGAGCGACGGATGCCACCGGATCGCGGTGATGTGCCATTGATGACTAATTGAGAAGTAAAGGCCGATTTCACATCATGAAGCATATGTAAGACTTTGTCAATGTCTTGGAAAACAAAGCGTCTATGGGTACTCGAGACGTGCTTCCTCCGTTTTAGATATAAGAACCATAAATATCACCACTTTTAATTCTTTGCTTCTTGTGAATGCGTTTCTTTTGTTACTGACTGGGTACCTAGATGGGGATTACTGAGCGAGCAACAAGTCACGAGCAAGATGTGCTAGCTTGAGCAACGCCTTGGCATGACAGAATGATTTAATGCCTTGTTCTATTTCTCTATTAGCTATTACTCAATACCATCCACTAGCTATGAATAATCTACGTTTTTTACGATATATCTTCTAGCTGCCAAATTCTATAAAATACTTAATCGTATAGGTAGTCTACAAAATAACTCCTGAAGCGTAAACGGACCAAAAGTGGACAAGTTGTTAAATCAAATTAGAAGTGAAACGCTGCGCGGTCAATAAAGCGACAGGCAACAAAGGCCGAACACTCATTACGTACATATTTGCCGAAAACCGGACCATTAATCAATTTTTGCATTTTTAATTTGCCCCTCATTATTTGCCCGTGAATTTCATTGCCACTGTTGTTCGAACATTTAAACTCGACTCAGAACGCGCATTTCCAAGTAATTTACAATTTATCATGTTCGCCTGCGAATGGGCAAATATTTTTCGTTTGTTAAGCCACTTGCTATTAATACATGCTAAAATTTAATTTCAATGTGCGGTTCCCAAATTGTTAATTCTTCGTAAAGTTTGGTCGGCGTAATGGCTGCGGCTGATTTTATGAGTAATTGTTAATAATTAAATATGAAGAGCTCGTGTTACATCGGATACGTATTTGGTTAGTATTTTGATTGGGAAATGTTATTTGCTTGGCTTCTATATAATTTCAAGCCAATATTAAACTCGGTATTACTCGTATGTTAGGTTCAATGAATCAAAAATGTAAGAGCTATCATTTTTTTGCAGATCTTTATTCTATTTTTTCTTTACCAGTTTCATACATTTACCTATTTATGCAATCTTCACTTGGTGAAAGAATATTCTACTAAAGCCAAGACTTATCTTCTGAAATCCTAAAAAAACTGTCGACATAAGATGCTTAAGTGTATACGTAAACTTTGAACTGTATTTTGTAGTTGAAGCAGTTTAAACATAAAATTATTATTAATTAACTTATTTGTTTTTAAAATAAATATTAGCCCCACGTTCACAACCGATCATAAAGGCTTGTCGAAAGACAGCAGTATTGCCACTTAGAAAGTATAACTTTAAAAAACTTATCCTACAGATAAAATCTCCATTAAAAATTTGATAACGGCGTTCGTTAAATTCCTCACGCATTTCGAATATTTTCAAGTATTGTTGCATAGGCAGTGGCAGCGTATTTGTTTCCACTTAGTACGGAGCGGATTAAAGACCGTCATACATTTAATAAAACGCGCACTACGCTTCTCGTTACACATTGAAGTGTCGTTCAGCGTTGCTGATTGGTTCGCGCAAATTCGGTAAAGCGCGATACGATATTGTTACAAAGGGAAACTATAACGTTGATACGGAACTCAAGTGGAGTGCCAACGTAGTTGTTATATTTTTATTTTTGACTGACATAGCAATTAAATAACTGTTCGCGCAAATTCGGTATAGCGCGATACGATATTGTTACAAAGGGAAACTATAACGTTGATACGGAACTCGAGTGGAGTGCCAACGTACCTAGTTGTCATATTTTTATTTTTGACTGACATAGCTATTAAATAACTTTTTTATTGCCATTAGCAAACGGGCAGATGACCCACCCGATATAAAAAGGTTATCGCCGCTTATGGACACGGCAACACTTAAGGCGCCGCTATTTATGTGTTGCTGAGTTAAAGAAATTTTGAGACGCCTCTAAAAATATCTTATATTGTATCGTAAGGAAAAAAAACTCAACAGTAATTCCAAATATTTATTGTATCTGAAACGCGTCTTAGGTAAAATTACATAATTGAATACATCTAGGCATACTATGGGAGTTAACCTGCAAAAGAGACGTATTCCGACTGCCGAAGATGCTTGCTTGCGAATTCACTGAAAAAGTTGGCTATGGCTGTCCCCTAGGAGCACACCCATGACGGTGGTCTAATTTTGTCGATGGTCGTTGAGGAAAACGGCGCGGAAGTGGGGATAATACGATCATCATCATGTGAGCTGCTTTGCAAGTTAACCCTTTGATTTACCGACAATATATCCAGCGTATGTATCGTTATCGAATTTCACTTCATTGAAGGCTTTTTTCTTGAAGCCTTGTTGGTTGCAGGTTATCTACATATTAAATATGTAGGTTACGTTGAATTATGGTTAGAAAAGCCCGTTGATGAAATCAAAATGTTGCATATTTTTATTCCAGAATAGAAACCATCCTCAGACACTCGGGCTATCTCTCAGCAGAATTCCTCTGTTTATTGATTTCAAAGTCTGCTACGTTGTTAGTTAAAATTCATACATCCATCCATCAATTTCACCAAACATCCTTTGACTCGTACAAGTATAGATGCATTATTAGTCAGAGTACCTCCTAACCATATTTGCATTTATAAACTCTTCAATTAATAGCTACCTACATTTAGCTTTCGAAAATGAAATAGGCTCTAAACCGCGCATCTACGGTACACCAGCCACATTGAATGCCCGTGTAAATATTAAACGATCGTCATGTAACTTTTTTCCATTCCACATTTTGACATGGGTCCTGTAATTGATAAAGGCACCGCGACCGCCGCCCATGTTATATTTACGCGAATTTAAAAGCATCCAACTCGTGAGTTTAAATCTGAATTAATCCGGTTTTTTGCAATCGCCTCGGTCAGGATATGATGGCTGTGATTTAATAATCAGCCCTAAATGATGGCCGTGTCAGAAACAGTGAGGTTAGTAAAGGCTGTGGAAATATTTGTAGGGTGATTGTTTTGAATTGATTGAAAGATAAAAAAGATAAGATAAAAAAGATAAGATTGAATATAATAAATGTTAAGGTTGTTACACAAAATATTTATTGACATCTGTCTTATTTGGCTGAAGTAAGTAATTCTAGGTCTTCCTCTTTTCCCCTCAATTTTCGCCTCCAAAATGTTCAAAAAGAAACTGTAGTGCCGTATCAGATGTCCCGTCATCTATCCTTTTGTATATTCTATAGTAATTAAAATATGTCCATTTGGATCCATAACCAACAAAAATAATTATAGCTTAATTAAATTACAGTCTCCTATAAAGTACTTCTTTCCTACTCGTAGTCTCACTCCTCACGTCTATAATTGGATTAACAAAACTTGCCGCCGAACATAAAATGATTATACGTCAGACAGCAGTTGAGAATTATCCCGCCCGTATGAATTTATGTATTCTATGCAAATAGGAAACTTAAATCTTATCACGAGTTAGCTGCACACGAATAATAATCCCCGGGGGGGCAGGGGGGATCAGACCTATTGGTGCGGAAAGGGTAGTGAAGAAATAACTTGTGCGATGTAGTAAGTCTCGTTTTAGACTGGAGATAATTACATAAAATTATACTAGGTCTATGAGGTTGACATTAATGTTATGTTGTAAAATGTAGTTATATACATTTTTTATGTGATAGTTGGGCGCCTACAAAATATCTTACTATTGAGTTCTTTTCAATCATATCCCACGGTTTTTACACGTATTAGATCTCATGGTTTCGAAAAATCTCACGAATAGATTATAAAAAATAAAATAAAAAATGAACATAAAAAAACCTAACACGTGTGACTAACTGCCGAAAACAATATTCCCATTTCATAAGAGTATCTACAGTCAAAGACATACATAATAAAAAGCCTCGCATTTCTTGAAATGAGAAATAAAATATTAGTTTTATGTCATATTTTTCTAATACGTCTAAACAGACTTTTGTATATTTCGAACTTGTCGTACCGTTGTTAAAACAGAATAAAGGAGACCATCATTTATTCATAGCGTTTTTATTACCTTTTTCCTTGCAGTCAAGTTATTCCATAAGGAGAGGACATATACATAGTGTTTATGTTACTAATTGGCCATATCCAATGCTTACACATCTATACCCTTAGTTTTAATGCATCATAACCCAGCGCCATTTTACCACCCAGCCTTAATTCTGCAAAGTAATCACACACATTGCTAAACGCCTTAATAATCACGTCAACTTGTTTCAACGTAGGTACAATACTAACTAGACCGACACTACTTTAGTGCCAAATACCAACTAAATAATACGGTCACTCACATGTAAAACAGCATAATTTGCATCTTATTTTGATACCTTTACAGCATACTGGTGGTTTTCTCGGCGTCAGGAAAGTTTAAACACGTGAATACAAACTTGGGCTAACTTGGAGCTGTCAAATTTGTTTAGCGGTAAGGGAGGGCCGCTTAAGTTGGGAGTCAGGTTGCCGTCGGCGTATAAGTGCTCGCGTACAACTAAATTGTTTCATTTGAGTTGTAATATTAATGCCCCGATTTATGTTACGTGGTTCAATTTATAACTACATAGCTATTTATAAAGGAAACCTTTTGAAATAGTTGCGTCGCTTAGCAATAGAAACAGGTAAAACGATCGCGTTGCAAAGACACTTGATAGGATTCCCTGGTCAAAGTTCAAAGTGAAGCCGCAAAGGTGTGACCGGAGGCTAATTAAGAAAAAATGAGCGAGTCATTCGATCCGTTCGGTTTTTAAATTTCAAATAATCTGAGTTTCTTTTGTTTTGCTCTAGGGGTTCTTAGGTTACACTGTTGTCTGTGGTATATTTTGTTTTATACTGCTAACTATTTTACATTTACCAAAGTAAATTGGGGTAGAGCAAGGTGTTGCCAGTGTTACATTCTTATAAACGGTTATGTCCTTCTGTCAACGATTATAGCCATACTTTTTCTGCCGAACCCTTTTTATGAGAGCATTGTATAAGAAAGGGTGGATATCTTAACAGCACCTGTGTTTTTTGAAAGCATTTACTTAATATTTAGGAGCGGTAAGTTTCAGATCAAACATGCGGTGGCTAGTGTAATATTATTTATAATTATAATATTACAATCTGGCAAGTAGGGATAAAAAAAGCCAAATGTGAGAATATTTTACCTACTTATTCAAAATAACAAAATTGATAATATATTATATCCAGCTTTAGGATCGTTATTCAGTGTGCCAAACTTTGTTTGAACAAAAAAACGGCATGCTAAGAAGTAACTTCTACGAAGAACGTATTACAAAACTTTATGAAAAATGTACTTACTATAAAACATAATCAGGGAATCGATAAGGGCCGTTTCACACTGCGTCATATTTCACAAAGTGCCATAAGTTCGGCAGTTAACTCACACGGTTATGGCGGTGTTAACACGTGTTCCGCGCTATATTGTTTATGCCTCCGAAGAGAGGGAAAGTGAGAAAACATTACCGAAAGGTTTCATTGAAAAAAGGTTTTCGATTTTTCATTTAAGTTCCAAGTGGAGTATAAACAGTTTTAGTTTTTATTTATAATTTCAAACTTTTAATTTAGGATTTCCAATCTTGTTATAACCACGCTTCTATACTTATATCTGAATCCTGAACACAACTCACCCTCACACTCTCGAAAGATTTCAATGTTTAAAGGGATTATTGCCGTATTAAAGCATATGAAACTCATGAACATCACCCAAGATAGAAGTATAGAACAAATAAATTAACGAAAGATCCACGTTTGTTTCTTTCTAATATTAATATTGCTTCCCTTTCAAGTAGAAATAGCCAGGTAAAGGTATGTTGGACAGGTCTGTTGAGGCATATTGTGAAATTTTCATAAGAGGGCCGGCAAAGCGTCGCCCCAGGCGACTGGTCGAGATCACTTTGTAGCATTAAACGGACCTTTATCGGAGCTGGGAGTTCTCGTCGGAGCTTAAAATGTAACTTGACTTTTAAAATAAACATTTTGTTTTCATTTCTGAATTTTGGTGGGTAATATTGTGCATGTAACTTTTGATTGACAGTTGTTTGCGTTTTAAGGGAAAAATATATTTTCTGGGCTAAAAAGTAACTTTGCAATCGAACGAATTCTTGACTAAGTAATATTTATAGGTAGTATTTAGAATTAATATAATAGAAAAGGTAAATTCAAGCAAGTCTCACACAAATTGACTTAGCCCTAAACTAAGCTCTAGGGTATTACTATGGGTAGTTCTAGATAATGATAGAGATATACATACACAAATACATCTCTTCTTCATCATCATCATCATCATCATCATTTCAGCCATAGGTCGTCCACTGCTGAACATAGGCCTCTCCCAAAGATTTCCACCTCACCCGGTTGGAAGCGGCCTGCATCCAGCGGGTCCCCGCGGACTTGACCATCTCGCGGGGGGTCGCCCTACGCTGCGCTTGCCGGTACGTGGTCTCCACTCGAGAACTCTACTGGCTATCTTCTTCATCTCTTACTAATATGTAATAAAATAGGTAAAAGTTTTAAAAATAACAAAAGTTAGTGGATTTTCTTTGTCCTTTAGTGCCTCAGCTAAGCTCAGTTTTATTTAGTTACAGACTTTTTAATATTTTTTATTTTCTAAACTACCAGTAACATTTTACCTTCCCAAAGACGTCACCATGAATAAACGCGGCGGAGCGCACCCGGCATCATATCCGGATGTTCGCGAGTGGACACCAAATTAAAGTTTATTGGACATCTTTCATTTGAAACCCTCACATGGAACAAGGACTGTTTTTGATAGAAACAGTGCGCGAAATTCTGGACAGAAATATATTTTTTGTTTTGTTTAGTGTTCAGTTTTACAGTGAATTAATATTTTAGTATTTTATTAAGTAGTACTCAGACAGGCCAAACAAACATCAGACCTATTTATGCGTCGAATTAACCTTTTAATGCACCATTATTACCGAAATTACAGCATATTACGGAGTCTAAGTGGTACTAATTATTTTAGTGGCGACAATGCCTACACTGATGGTCTCACGTCAAAAACCATAATCGTATGTCGAAGTGTGTGTAACAGTCGACTACAAAGAGATATATCTACTTTTTCGCCTTATTGCATTGTGATAAGGTCCAAAAGTGGATTTATATTTGTGGTTGACTGAACACAAGCCTGTGTGTTTAATAATTCTGTATGAATAACGCCAAAAATAATCTATTACAATAGACGAAAAAATATGTACGTATGTGTTCAATACAGTGCAATTATTTCAAAAAAAGTAAGGATGTTATTTGCATTCCGTTAAACAAAAAAAAAATTGTTTATCTTAATTTTCTCGAACTGTATTTAGGTATAAAACGCCACTTTAAGGCTATTTTATAACAACTTTATAGACTTTATAAAGTGTAAAGTTAAACACACTGCCTCCTCGCCTTTTGGCCACCATTGTCCTTTTTTTTAAACTTAATGTACGGCTTTCACTCCTTGTTTTGACAATGTGTGTTTCGCCAATGTCTAATTTCAGGCAATCACCATGAACTTATTATAGAAATAAGTCCATGGCTATCACCCGCGAGGACAATTGTTCGGTTAAAGGATATTTACTCTGGTGGAATAAACAGAAGCACAGGGTGGAGCTACCTCGCGCTTCTGTGGAGTCTCTGCCTTTGTACTTGTTTTACATTACATACATACGTATGACAGTTCAAAAATACCTTTCCAGAATCTCAAACATTTTCGACAAAGAATGTCCGCGAAATAAAATGATTAAGCGTAGCGATTTCCTTCTCGGACATACGTGGACGATTCGCGAAATGTGTTTACAATGAGAGCCGCGCAACGGACGGGACGCGACATATTTCATCATTGCTAACAAATACCGACTAGGTTTGTACAGTCAAGGAGAAAAGGTTAGCTGGTTTAATTATATAGATATTTTACAACAACAATAGAGCCAATCTGGATCAGTGTTCTGTAATTTAAAAATGTTAGACTACTTAGATCGAGATTGTTTAAAATTAGATAACACGACCCAAATTAGATCATAAATATTTATTCTCGATTTCACTGCCTAACGACTTTTAAAGTTTAAGAGCTGGTCTGTACCAATAACGGTATAAAATATATGTACAACTTCTACTATTTAAATAGACTTTTAGATAACGCTAAGCTATAAGTGCATGCAAATGCATTGCTTCTACTCTTATTTAGGATATTAACATTAGTAGCAGGTGCATGGCATAGTATAATGTTAATGGCATATAATAGAACACACCTAATTACTAACCCTAACATTGCAATTAATTCTAACGCACTCGCACAACACATTACACACTGCGCTAACTTACTAACAACCGACACGAAAACATTATATTTAAACTACGCGTTCCGATTGCTGTCCCGTGTATCACAATGCTGGATCCACGGAAGATCAGCGTTGTGACACTCCCGAGTGCCGCGACACCATGCTGAGTGGGTTCAGTTTTCGCAAATTGTTACATTAAAAATAATATAATGCATGCTTATTTGCTAAGTTACCTTAAGCTTCAGTTTTAAATGTTCTGCCACAACTAGGTACAGAATGTTAGCTTTAAGAAAAATGTATAATTTTGCAGAAATAAAATTATTTTCTTTCTTTCTTTCTTTCTATAAGTATAGAAACATGAAACATCAAACAGGTGGGAACTCCTGTATTAATTTCGCTGTAATTTTAATGAACTGACTTATTTATTACTACCATTGCTGTAAGGATAATCATTTCCTTACCAACCAAATTTGAATTATTAGAGATCAGAAAAAACCACTGTGCATCAGTTTTCAATACAACACACACCAACCAACCACTTATTTCAACGTCGTAATTCAACAACATTTGCATCCTTATAACAAAGAAGCTCACTCAAAAATAAATCAACTACTTCTCTAATGAAAAAAAAACAAATTTTCCTTCGTTTTCGTGCGCACCAGTCCGTCGAGAAGCGTCCCCTTCGAGTTCCGGTCACTATATAATAAAGTTATTCTCGTTCTTTCGATAAACTCCGGTTTGTCCGGCAATCCGGCTCTATCCGGCCTGCTATAAATTACCCGCCACTCGGAAGCCTCGCCAAATATTGGCTTAACTTTGGACCCAATCTCGTGATACAAACTCTTTTTTAGAAGATGTTAGGCACGTTATAATAATGTACCTGTTTTTGTAATTGTAGAATAACCAATTTATTCAAGCCTATTTCAGCATTGTTTTTGTTGTAAACGCCCGTGGCTATATGGAATGTGTTTATTGAGATTTTATAGGTAACAAGAAGAAGAAAAAGAAAGATGTGCCTACCCTCTGGAAAACAGGCGTGATTTTGATGTATGTATGTACGTATGTATAGGTAACTCGTCATTTTATCGAATCTCACTTAATCCTTCGTATCATTTCATCGGATTTCATACCATCGATCGTTATTTTCTGCTGAAGCCTTGATGTTTTCAGGATATATTATCTTAAACATTATGTAGGTTAAGTTGCGTTAGACTTGTGTCTACTAAAGAAAAATAACTTATATGACGAGAAATTTATTTCGATGTAATGAAAATTCTGCGTAATGATACTTTCGTTGAAAGGTGTTTCAATAAAATGATAGGCACTCGATTTTATATTTAGATTGTTAGCAATTTGATTTTATTGCCGTCTATGTGTAAGAAAACATGTCATTTTTCCATTCATAATACTAACCGTATAAAGTAACCCTCAATTTACAATTATGTTCCGTTTTTCTCCTATCATATTTTTCCTTGACAGCAGTATTAATTCAATTTAGCAATATTGAAGGATAAAAGTCCACCGTTTCTTTGTGGCCTTCTCAGTCAAATTGGTCGGCGAGTGTAGCTGCGGGCGCGTAGCGGACGCCGTAGACACCGCTACGCTACACGGCTACAACGAGCTACGAATAGACAATTTTGAGTTGTTCAATAAAACTTGTATATATTAAACCTCAACATTTTGCCATTTTCGAATCGGTTAACTACAACAATCACTGGACAAAACTAATTGGGTAATTCAAGAGCAGAGAGTAATGTAATTACCAATTTCTAGTATTCTGCTTGTTATTTTAGTCATATTTAAAAATGGAAGAATTTATTTATCTCTCTATATACGTGTTTAAATTTATGATTAGCAAAATAACAACATTAAAAGTTTAAAAAAAACGCGCATTGAAATGGTAACTTTCGTTACATTAACATGGAATTACCTTAATGCCTATTTTTGATTGTGTTTTTATCAAAAGCCCTAATTTCCAAATAAATTAAAGATAACGATATAAAACTAAAATTCACATTAATAGATTTTTTGATTTTAATACTTACACAAAATACTGATCATAAATGACACTGAATAAAGAATTATGAATTAAACATAACATTTATATACTCGTAAACACGTTTACAACTGCGTGACATTATTGATTCTATTCCGAGCACCTCGCTGACACATTGGTTTGGACAGCACTGAAAGCATTTTGCGTTCGGTTTAATTCGATTACCAATATAATGGCACATCCACAAGTTCGCTACTGGACGAGCTGCGGGAGATATCCCTGTATCTGATGGCGCGGCACTAATGCGGTATGAATGAAATTTACTGTCAATATCTGAGGCCCGCATGCGGCTTTGTGACGCAAACTGTCCTTTTATACCCGCTATTATTCCTCTTTTTATTCCCTTTGCATTTTTCAGTGTATTTATTTACGACTGTCACGGACCTCCAGTTTTATCGAATGTTTTGGCGGCTATTTGGATTTTATCTTGGCTTTTCTTGAGACGCATATTATTTATTCTCGTTTCTTAAACATTTTATCTTATCCATAATAAAGTAAGAATATTCACAAGAAATTGCTATATGTAGATATCGACAGGTTTGTAAAAATATGAGAGATTTCTCTGCAGCTTTTCCTCAAATCAATAATGTTTCTCTAAAACTTCTTACTTTATTACCTTTGTCTTTGACATATGGATATATTAATATATGAGTTAATTTATATAATGACACGCAAATGAAAACCGTATTATGATACCATCCATTATATCTTTACAAGTTTCAGCAAGAGTGCCGCAGGGAGCCATACTGGGACCCACCTTCTTTATCCTTTAATGTTTCAGAATCCTAACCGACACTTGGAATAACAAGTGAGTGTTAAATAATGAGGTGGAGGAAGCCCCTATAATTTGGGCGGGATTATCGCGAGGCGCTGTAGGTGAATCCGAGCGATTAGTCACAGAATCGCGGGATGAATCGCCTAGTTACGCAGTACACAGAGTTTCAGTAGGTTACTGAATTATGAATTACTGATGTCGATTAAGTATTGGTAAATAATACATGTCGTTTTTTTTTTACATTATCAAGTCAGAATGTGTTTTATATTTTAATAGATAAAGACGATGTCAAACATAATCCTTGTGTGGAGCTGGCTTAAGCTAAAGATTTATAGTTTAGTTTAGGTTAAATGGCATTGCAAGTCAAAAAATAAGTAATTACATATCTGTCAGTTATTTTTGTTCCTACAATCGTTACTATGAATAAGATGTATCGAGTTTAACTAAACTATTTACATGTCAAACAGTGCCAATGAAAATGTAAATACGGTTATTATGTCTATAATGCTCAATAAAAAAGATGAGGAGCATTTTATAGGTCACCATTATCTACTACCATTTTTCTACACCTCTGTATAATTTAGTTGTAAAAGTTTGTTCAAACTGTAGCATTATTCCACTTTGTTTCTCCCCTATTGCAGTTATATTTTTGATGACTTAACCGTCAACGCATTATGAGCTATCATATTTAACGATACGATTACACGAGGGGCAAAACCAAAGTAGAATAGGTCTCTGCTATTTAAAAACTACTACAACGATGTTTATTCAGAATCAGCCTACTGTTTTTAATATGGTTACTAGCTAATGGAACGAGGATCTGAGGCTTATCTTTATACCGGAGAATCGAACTGACACCTTCCGAATACTGATTGCCTACCTTGACTTGGTATGCAGGTAGCCGTGCAGAGTTATCATGATTGTTTAGCCATGTTCTGCGATTATGAAGCGTATTTTAACTCTTGCTAACGTTATAATAAAATAATATTCAGTAATATTTCGTTTTCAAGACGCGTAAAAGATAACAGTTTTCTTAGATGGCGTTAGCTGAGATGTTCATGTTACTCAAGATACGAGTTTTGCCCTGTATTATAAAGGCCCGTTAGTAAATATGTCAGATCAAATTTTAGTAACTTCATACAAGTTTACACATTACTGACCGAAATTTGATCTAACGGATCTTTATATAACGCAGCCTTAGTATATCAGAAAAAGACAATTGCACACAACATTATAGTATACTTATTTAAGTAAAGGGACTTCTACACCGGCAAGATTTTTACTGCAATATATGGTCAACCACTATTGGTGTCTTTCTCTAACATGTCAGTACGAGAGGGACACCAGTAGTTGCCGGCCACATATTGCAGAGAAAATATGGACCTTTTAGAAGCCCCTAAGTTCAAAACAAATAAAATCAACACGCATCAGTACACGAGGTAATTTAACTTTTCAAAAAGACAAAAGTCAATTTATAATCTTTCCCCAAATACAGTATAGTAAAGGTGACATGCACATCGCTGATCAAGTTTATATTTTTAATCCATATTAAATACTCAGACTCAACCTTAACTCAATGTCCAATCCACTGCAACAAACCGCCCAAACCCTTAATTCCCTCTTCACCGCAACTCCCAAATACCAGCGACCAAATTGCATTAACCCGTATCGCAATCAGCGGGTATCCTTCAATATCGGCTCGTCGTCCACAAGCACGGTAATTACGGCGCACCTCAGACGGCCACAATTAATTCCTACCCGCAGAGCCTGCGGTGTCCGCTGTCCTACCCAGTCAGCCCATCCAAAACCATTAAAAACCACTAAACCTAAAACCCCATTTCGCTATCCCTATCACTCTTAACTACAACAAGTAAAGAGTAGATGAAACAAAATCTATATCGAACATGTCGATTTCGGTGCAGCGTAGTAAGTACTAGGATTTCAAGATTCCTGTCACTTTGATTGAGCTACTCGAATTGATGTAGCCATATTGGCTTACTGGCCAGTCGGTATGCTGAGATTGGAGCGATATTTGCTTCGGATTGCAATAACTCTAGTTGGATGCATCCAATTGATGAGGCACGGTCGGTAGTTGCTTCTGTGTAAATTATAAAAAGAATACTGCATGTTTTCGAAAATTGGTGAAAAATATTTGTTCTTGCGTGTAGTTGAGGTTATTTCTTCTTGAGTTGTATGTGGAAAAAAATAAAGGTATTTTTTTTTTAATTATAGTTGAACAGATTGATGAAGTAATCTTTACTTGTCTTAAGTAGTAAACATAACCTCAAAATTCATCATTTTTGTATGAAACAGATTTTTTAAATAAAAAATGCCATCAGGCACATTATATGGCCAAGTGATGTCCAAAATGTTTTCTTAGTTTAGTTTATTTACGATAAAAGAGCTGTTTTAGCCAAAAATACATATTTGAGGTTAGAAAGTTATTTTCCATATAAGAAAAGTAAGTTTGAACATTACATGCCTACGCAATATGTTTAAGTACGTGATTTTATTAAGATCTCCATTTTTACTTCAATCAGATCTCACATTCAATTTAATAACCGTCTATTTTAGTCTGTTCTTTAATGTTGCACAATTTGTTAAAGCTAGAGCTCTTAATGTAACTGCGATTAGTGAAACCGGCCATAACTTTGTTACAAATCTCTCGATTTAAAACAATGATCAAATTCCAAACGCTGGTTAGCTAGCGAGGTGTAGGTGGCGGCCATTGTCCAAACAAGGCAATAGTTAGGCAGCACCGGCCGGCGGCGTGATAAATTCATTTTTGGGTAAGGTTTAATTTGTTTGCCGGCGCGTCGCTATTTTGAACGGTCTAGTCTAAGTCACAAGCTTAGTGCTGATTTATCGATGCTTGGTAATCTTGATAATTATAAGTCATGATCACTCACAAGTGTCACTTGTGTCTGGAGAGATCAGTAAGAAAAATAATTAACTTTTATTTGTTGTTTTAAATACTACGCCAATTGTGAAAAGTATTTATAAATATAACAGTGAAATACAATTCTTAGAACTTATTCAAATTGATAAAAACATTTCTTTAGAAATTGATGCTGAGTTTGCTACCCATAAATAAAATCTGCTTATAGATGTCATGGTCATTAGAGATGCTAAGTCATTTGTAATTGATAGGAAACTCAACCTTATTGCTGTAGGATGTCAAATTGACTTTGGAACTAATATGAGTGACATATTTAATTCCTTGACTGTACTAGATAGCTATACTGTTTTAAATCTCCGATGGCGCGCTCCACTACCTACTTAATTTGATATGCAGCGTGTCAAATTGCCAAATTACACATTCTCACAATATCTTCTGTACCACCGAAACGCTATCGCTAATAACTGGCACTCTTAAATTTTTGGGAAAATACAATTTCTCATTGAACAGATTACGGAGATTACGAATTCATTAGGGGCCCTATATCTTTTACTCCGAGCGTTAGGGATCGCTAATTGATATTTTAGGCACATGTGTATTGTGTGGAAATACTTTAGGAAGGTATTCTGGGGCAGCAGACTTTATTTAATTACTCAATATTATTTTATGTTACATACATGTATATATGCAACATAAAATCACGCCTGTTTCCCAGAGGGGTAGGCAGAGGTTCTTCTTTCCACCTGCTACGATCCTGAAAAATCACTGTCGATTCCTCCACATTCATACGACATTAAGATTCGGACCTTTTTAACGCGTCATTGACTGTTTTAGGAAATTATTGACTATATTATACCTAAGTAAGTCATGCATGTGTAAAATATAATATTTGCTAGGATTCTTAGTCCGGAAGTAGATGGGTCATGTGCAAAGTTGTAGATGTTCTCCGTCTGTACCTTCCTGGTTATTTTTTGAAATAATACGAGTATAAACCTGTGAGTATTCTTGATATTAAATAGTATGTAAACACGCAATAAGCAAAAAGCGCAAAAGAAATACCGTTTAATTAAATTAATCGGAATAGAAATAAAATCATCTTTCTTTAATTAAAAAAAAAAGGTTTCGATCATTTAGAAAACCATGATATATGCCAGTGATAGGTATGTGTTCTAAATTTAATTTCGTCAAAGTATACCCACCAAACGCACGAATATTAATCCCAATTCTCACCCAAACTGACGATATTCCCAGCAACTGTTCCTTCCGTACATTTTAATTCCGCCGCTGTCCGGCCGACAGATGGCGCGGTGATTAATATGCAGGATGACCGTTGCCTGCCAGATACAACTTGTTTTTCTTCTACTGAAATCTTTTGAATTTGGATTTTTTAATACGTATTTTTGGGGCAACTTTATTTTGGTATTTGATTTAATAACCTACTTATGCAAGTGGAAACGGTATAATTTTTGCACCCACACTCTGAAAAAGGGAAAGTCAAGTTTTATATCAGAATATACACATTAATTTCTAACTTCCATGTTATTCAGAAAGGTGCGTTCCTATATTCGAAACAGTGGAGATGTGACATCTCGTAACAAATTGACACATTTTATACCTAGAAAAAGACTGATTTTAACGAGACGCCACAACTCTATCCACGGTTTTCAATATAGGAAGGCACCATAAGACGCTGGTAAAAATAACTCTAAATAACAAAAGACGTCTACGACCAAATAAAGATTTGGATAATCCTAATATTATAAATGCAAAAGTGTGTTTGTTGTTTGTCCCCTCTTTACGGTTCATTGCCTCAACCGATCAATTTGGTACTTTTGAGGCTCAGAAATTTTTACAGTTCTGGAAGGAAGGGCAAAAGCTTGTAGGATTGTCTTAAGTATTTTTTTTGTAATAATTCGAATTTGCAACCAATCACTACTGTCATTGAAAATTACATCTCAAAACCCCTGGGGCTTATTTTACTTGGGAATTTTTTATTGCTTTTGACGAGCTATCGTATTTCAACATTATGCTAGCTCTTATTTATTTGACAGTAATAGCGGCCGAAACAATGCGATAACATCTCAAAAGCCATTAGGTTTAGTAGAATAGAGCTCCTGCACCAATTTGGTTTGACAGTTACATGTTTGTCATCTTCATAATTATCCCCAGCAGTTAACCACACGTAAACAGCGTTTGAAGTGTACTTGGGCGCCATAAAGCGGAGCCCGTAACGAGTGTCTCACGTGGAGAGAAATTAGCGCCACGTGGCGCCAACAGCGCTCCGCTACTAATTGCATGTAGGATACTGGCCATCTTGAATTCGAAATTTAAAAATATGTAAGTCGTGCCTTAAAATGACGCCTCACAACGAGATAATTATTTTATGCCATTGACTTATGTAAAATATTTTTTAAAGCACGAAGACGCGTCCTACAATTTTTAGGTATATTTACGCATTTAAAAACTTAACTTTAAGAACTAGGCAGGATATGACTCTAGTGTTATACTTTGTTTGTAAAAGGAAAATGCAATTATTATTATCGCTTATTAAATTCACTTATTAGGCATTAACATAAGTAGGTACAAAATTAATGAACAAATTAAGCAACAACAAAATGATACCATTTCGTTATCTGTTGATGCATTGTAGAATAAAATGTGAGTTAAGACTCAAGTTTGAACAATAAATAATTGTTTCCCGAGACGTAATTGCCGTAATTTCATGAATAATTACCACCACAGAGCAATTAAATAAATTACAGAAGGAATAACGACCTCCTTCGGGCTTTAGTTTAAAGTTACGGCGCCGGCTGTTACAGGCTTTATAGTAATAACTCTTCAATTTTAAAAACAAAATCTGTTCAAAATTTAAAGATACGGAACTGAATTCAAGTAGCATTCCACGGTGAGCAAATAACCGCCAATCGCCGTATAAAAAGCGTTCCAACTGAAAATTTCAAAAAGAGAATCGGTGCTGTCATACGCGATATGGCTCGCTTCCAACGCCGGGGGAGGGGGCGAAACGGGTGGGGGTGTCCCCACATGGCCAGTTAGTTACGCCGCGAATTATAGGGGCCATTACGATTCATTAAGGCCAGTTAGGCTTAAACCGGTGTTTACTCACGCACACACACAGGGTACACACACACGCTGGCTGTTCGCAACAGTTGGCAATTTCCTAGACGTGCGAAAGGGACAGGCAGCGAAAGGGCTGTTTTAAAATTTTAAGCCAGTAAATTGAGGTTGTAATTAGTGGCGACGTAACGAGCTTAGGTTTCGGCTCTTAAGTGTGAAAGTTTGTGGTGAGGTTAGGTTTCGTAATACTGTGGACAAATTTTGGTGTTGAGATACGATAACCGCCGTACAGGACTCGGACACATTTTACATACAATTAACTCGTTCCTTTTTCAAACTTTTGTATGAAAAAATTACACTGAGGAACGACTTAACCATCATTCACCGACTCTGAACACGGCCGTAAGGTCATAAGGTTATAACTGCTTGTAATGAAAAAATAATCTTGTTTGAAGAAGCATACTTTAGCGTTCGTATAAAGTTTCTTGCGCTTAAAATCCTTAGTTATTTAAAAAACATTCAAGCGACGCTTCGAGCAGTAAAATAATATAGATCTGTAAATATTTAACAGCTGTTCGGCCGGCTGGAACTGAGTGTGTGTAATGTCAATACGCAGCTGGAGGCTCGCCAGTGTTCACTATCTGACTGCCGTCGGGTAAACGCTGACAAATTTAACTGCATACGCAATATCAAGGAACGTATACACGTAGTATCTTAGGTTTATTTGTAAATAAAAGGGATATTAGTCACTCCGTAGGAGAAATGAAACATATCCGCAATCAAACATATCGTCACATTAAAGAATTTAAAAATGTCTCTCGGCCCAATTGATAAAGGCGTTAGTCTTGCTCAGATATTTTTGAACACCCTTCTGTGCTATATTTTATGGCAATTAGATACCTATGTTAATGTAGGAATTCAACACGTAGGCAAAAAAAATGAAAAAATAGTATTTGTTTTTTTTGCCGAAATAAAACAGCACGTTGCTAATGCCAAACTTGATGCCCAATGCGTTCTCTACCAGGTGAGCTAATCATGTCATGAATCAATACAAAATTTTCATGTCATAGAATTTAC
Source organism: Acleris sparsana (assembly GCA_923062465.1). Lineage (NCBI taxonomy): Eukaryota > Metazoa > Arthropoda > Insecta > Lepidoptera > Tortricidae > Acleris > Acleris sparsana. Next base: position 7,507,724 of record OV281289.1, read on the forward strand.
CTGTTTTTTCAGCTATCCCGATTCCCGAAAAAAACAGTAGTTTGCTTTCATGATGTTTTTTATCCATCTAAAAATCCAACTTATAAAACGCTATCATACCCGCCGATCACGGCGAAGTCAAATCGAGCGTTTACCACCCGCCATCAACAACAACCCAAACATATAGAAATACCAACTTTATAGTGAACAAAATAAGGATATGTGAGAGGCAAATAAAAAGTGGCTGTCCAATTTGTAGTCCGCTTCACGTCCACTAGACGCGGAACGTTTGCCGATGCTTTTGACAGCCTGTATTGAGTAAACATATTTTCGTTTATGTGCTTTTTTCAGCAAATAGCAGTCGTTTTTAATGTTTAGTTTGCTGTTCGTAGTATTTAAACTTCATTTATGGTTGTTGTAAAGCTTATGCTATTGGTTCTTTTGGCATATTCTAGTATTTATTGGGAAACTTATTTCCCACAATATGCTACTTAGTTTGTTCTTAGTCCTTCTACATATATCAGATATGTATATCAGACTAGAGGGGAGGGGTTACCCTTGGTATTTTTGACTTTTCGTTATAAGATATATCTTTAGCTAGTTACAGTAGAATTAATTGGACTTTGACACTCGGCACTTCTCGACATATCGGAAGGGCAAATGCTACGAGACACATTGCTGCGTATTCATAATAATCATAGTGTGCAGTGCACTTAACAATCTAAAACAGTAATGTACGTCTCCTGCCGCAATTTTTTTTTTTTACAGTATACCTATGAATAACACAGATGTGGCTTGTTTTTTCTTTTTATGGCGTAGAGAAGGCAAACGAGCACACAGGCCACCTGATGGTAAGTGGAAACTGTGACCCATAGACATTCGCATTCACAAGACTACAAGCCTAAGACTGCAAATGCGTTGCCAACCCTGAGGACTAAGATGGAATGCCTCGATGCTAGTCATTACACCGGCTGTCTTATCCCCAAACCGGAACACAACAATGCGAACACTGCTGTTTTGCGGTAGGTTAATGGATGAGATGATGGTAGCGATCCGGACGGACCCTGCACAAGGTCCTACCACTCGCAAATTATCTTGATTTAATTATTACATCGTAATACTAAAAACACAAATATTAAATTAGTAAATGTAAATTACAGATAATTTCATTCCAAGCAAATTCCGTTGAATCACATATGTCATAAAAAGTTAATTGTAGTCTTATAATTATTTATTACTACTATTTATTTATTTATTTAGTCTATTTGAATACTAAGAATATTAATGAAGTTTCTATACTTACTCAGGTTGATGTTTGATTATTAATTATACTACATAAATAGTTTTGAATATTTTATCTGAGTAAATTCTATTCTAATAATATGTACACTATGAATCCAAATTTCATCAAAATCCGTCAGTCAGTCAGTCAGTCGGTCACAGTAATTCATGGTCTAGTTTTATATGCATGGTGTACGTTTCCGAAACTTCCTTCTTGTATTTATACCAACCGCATTAACTAACCCGATCAAAATAAATCGTTTATTCAAGCTTAAACACGCATTCCACTTAATTATGTCACCCCAAAAAAGGTACGACCGCTCATTTAACCCCGCCAATTTATATCCAAACACAGACACATTAACAAAAACCGGGACTAGACGAAAGAAATTCGAAAAAAACCCGGCTCAACTAAGCCCAGCGGCTATCTAATAACATTTATTACCGAGCTTCCGGTCCCCAGCGTCCACTTCCGGTCGCTGATAAACTGCCGCCATTTTTGCCGCCATATTTATTTATAGGTGTCGGAACGGCGATAATGTCGATGTGTGAATCGTTCATTAAACCGACCGGAACTGCAAGGATTATAAATTGAAAACAAAATAGTGGTTTTGTTTCGTGGCTGAATTAAAATAGAAACTTTTGCTTTATGAGTTCATCGTAAAAAAAATATGTATAAAAAACTGGTCAAGTGCGTATCGGAATCGCGCACCGAGTGATCCGTATTAAAAATAATATGTTTTGAAAACGGAGAAGAAAATACTTATTGGGATATGAACTATATTTTCTATATAAGGTCTAGTTTCAGTAACCTAAATTTTAATTATTTTAAAAAAGTGTTTTGCTAATATTTCCTTTTAATTTTTCAGATTATGTGGTCCATAAACTTTAGAGGTAAAGGGGGGGGGGGACTGTAACTTTTGTAAGTACATTAAAAAGGAAGTAATCGAAAAATACTACTTTCGAGATTATAATACTTTACCTTTGTTGGTGTAATTTAAATGTATAACTATGCCAAATTACAGCTTTGTAGCACCAATAGTCCCTAAGAGTTAGACCACGTGAAGCAGAGCACACGGACATACGGGGATTGAGACACTGTAAGGGTCCCTTGTTGAACACGAGTACAGAACCCTACAATAGTACATTGTGCATCAAGGGTAGTATGAAGGGAATTACTAACGAGAGTGTTAGAAGCCCGACGCCGAAGGCGGAGGGCTTTTAATGACTCGAGTTAGTAATCCCCTTACTGCCTGTGATACACACAATGGTTTTCATCACATTTGCGAGGAAAAAAACAAAGAGAAAACACTTTAACTCTGCAAAATATAAAGAAATAACTTTTGCCGGACGGGAACGTCAATGGAAACGATTTTTTTTTTGTGACCACAGACACTGCGTTTAGTTTCGACCTGGATTCGAGCCAGATTTAGCCAATTTGATAAAAATGTATAATTACTAAAATTAATGATAAATGTTGATATAAACTTGAAATAGGTATAAAAATAATGAAGTTTAATGAAGCATATAGGTTTTGTGTAATGTAAGTTAGTCTATAGCTAATTTTTAAAGATGAAATTAGAAACCGATTTAATTTTTGGCTGAAAATTAAACCTCCTTAGTCAGAAATTATGTACGAAAGAGTTGCAAATTTTAAAAAGAAAGTCATTACTCCCTAGGGATGACAAACTCGCCATAATTCCCGCGGGAACAATTTAGGCCATTGTCCTTCTGTATACAGGCATGGAATAACACCATTTACGAGCTAGTGTGATGAAAAAGGTTTTATTTTTATTTCTTCGAAAACAAAAGAAAAGCACCCGAAATCAAACTCAACAATGTCAGCCTTTTCACTGATTCATTGCCGTCCGTAGAACAGCCCATCCACTGATATATCGAACGCAAGTGCGATATTAATCATATCGATGGGAACTGCCGAGTGTTAGTGCGATTTATGTGGCGCAAGTTTTGTGCTCACGCAGCCGCTGGCTAATGACTGGAAGCACGGACAGATAATGAGATTGTTTGTAGATAAAGGTAATTAGGTAGACAATTAGACGGAGGAAATGGTGCACTTGTATTTGAGGATTCATTTGTTTTTGGTGGTGCATCATCAAGTAATTGTTGGGTCACTGTGTACCATTGTTTATTTTGTGAGAAAATAACAAGGCTGCGTTTCTATAATTATTTTGGAGCATGCTAGTGGATTCGTGTCTCCAAATAGTAGCAAAAAATTTGTTTTTTTAAAGGTGTACAATTGATCCGAGGACAGTTTATTTATTCAATCAAGCATTTAAAAAATAACCCACAAACAAAACTAGTTGCAACGACGCAGTCCACCTAGTTGGTACCCTGGCTACGAAACTAGAAATATTTTTATGCGATACCCATGATTTATTTTTACTATTAAAAATAATAGATATCCAAAAAAAAGCCTAAAGCTTAGTGCGACTCTTTAATATTTTTTAACTTTATATTTTTCTTCATTAGACAACTATAACTACCTAAAAATCATCGTAATAGTTTAAATTACGTTCTCAAACTAACATAACAAGACACTAACACAAACAAAATACCTCCAAACCAAATCCTTTGCCGTCCCGGGCACCGTACACTATAATTTAGCGCAGTGTTTGTTTGAAGTGGACAGCAAAATCCTGGGCATAAATCGCCGGTCGCCGGGGGACAACAAATCATGGCTGCTTGAGGAACAAGGGTCTTGTACTTTGGATGTAGGTGATTAATTCGGAGTAGCAAGTAAATTGCATGTGTTAAGGGGGCTATCATGTGTTCATAGTTCATTTGACCCTCCCTTAAGCCGTTTGTACACAGCTGACGGTCCGATCGATACGATAGTTTTAACCTCCTGAGGTCCCTTGTACTAAAAATAGTACGTTTGCACAACATCTTTATTTCAATGGCTGTATTCAATTCAATGAAATAAAGATGTTGTGAAAACGAAGTAAAGTGGAAGTTCTTTTGTTTTTATGACTAATGATCAAATTATAAATCAAATTGACTTTATTTCATTCCATTGACCAATTTCGTTGCGTGGCGCATGCGTTCAAATTAGATAGTTTTATTAAAGCGTGTCAGTGGCCTAGTGGTTTAGGATCTACATCCTAAAGGCGGCTGGCTCTACACTCGCGTGATCGTAAAGTACCTAGTTCAAATCCCATGTCTAAAGGATTAAAATTAATCCAAAATGACTGATCTATACAATATAAGATAAGATAAGACAGATCGGATCGTTGGCTGTGTGCAAAGGGCTTTAGTGATCAACAATCAAATAGTTGTACTGGCGGTTTAAATGGATTTCTAAGTAAGAGAAGAACTTGAGTTAAAATAATAAGTGTGTGTTTGAACTACTTAAGGAGAGACATTGATTGACCTGTTTTGATCGTTGAGTTGACATACTAAGTACTAAGTACGTAAGGAGGTTATTATGACATAGCTAAGCAGTTCATTTTACGGCGAGGGTAAAGGACAGAGCTATAGCAGTTATATAGCTCTGTCCTTTTATCTCAGCGTAAACGGAACTGCATAGCTATTTCATAATAACCCCCCTAATTTTTCTATTTCATGGTTTAGACATACGAGCAAAGAAGCTTTCTGATGGTACGTGGGATCTGTGACCCAGAGACATTTGCATTCTCAAAGCTACAATCTAAATATTGCATTTACATATTATTATTTTTTTATGGCATAGGGAAGGCTGACGAGCACACAGGCCACCTGATGGTAAGTGGAAACTGTGACCCATAGACATTCGCATTCACAAGACTGCAAGCCTAAGACTGCAAATGCGCTGCCGACCCTGAGGACTAAGATGGAATGCCTCTATGCTAGTCATTACACCGGCTGTCTTATCCCCAAACCGGAACACATCAATGCGAACACTGCTGTTTGGCGGTAGGTTAATGGATAAGATGGTGGTAGCGATCCGGACGGACCCCGCACAAGGTCCTACCACCCGCTGCATTAGCATTGGTTTTACGTAGTTCATTTAAAAACTGTAAGGTCACAATAACTCGGTATTGGTTGTACTGTACTTATTATTTATTCTTAGTTTTACAATTTTTCGAGTCATGTGAATGGTAGTGAGAACTGCATCAATAGACAAATAGTAGTTTTTGAAATTGGCGCAAACATTCATCCAGACTGACGCAGCCGGCGCTTTTAATTAATCTTTTTTTATAGTCTAATTAACGTTTTATTGGCCAGAAAAGCGCCGACCGAAAAGCCACATATCATTAGTAAATATCTTGTAAAGTAAAGTAACGCTGCCGTTCTGCCGTTTTAGCAAGGAATCTCCATCGTAAGTAAATCCTAGTTTAACTATTAGTTTTAATAAAACTGTTTTAATTAAATAAATAACACTTGTTCTTTGTTTGAGCTGGCAGAGCCCTTACGGAGCTTCGAGATTACAAAAAACCTAACCCAACGTCTCTGAGACCGAACTAGCCTGAAGTAAACCGAAAATCCCATTTAAATTTTAAGCTCCAACTTCCCGTGATTTACAGCCCCGTATAGGACTCAAGAGGCTGCGCATCCATCCACATGTGGCAGACCCGAGGCTAGCCGAGGCCTCCCGAGGCCTCCCGAAGCAGCGGAGGCCCAGGGCGAGCATTAACCGGCCCCCGTCCTTACAGTTTGATTTGTTGAGATCCGCAGCCCGCGGCTAGTCCGGTCTTAAGTACACCGTGAGATTGTTTTGTAGATAAGATGTCTTTATTTGTAGAAGGTAATTACATTACGAGTATGAGAAAATATTTGATTTTGTTTGTCACATTGATTATTATTAGTAGCTTCAAGCCTTTTTTTATAGATTATTTTTTACGGCAATGAGAAGGCACGCCAGCACTCAGGCCACCTGATGGTAAGTCGGATCGGAGACCTAAAGACCATTTGAAATCTCAAGACTACAATCTCAAAACTGCAATGGGATGTGCTGATGTTATGGTGTAGGGATAAGACAACTGGTGACATGACTAGCATAGGCATTCCATGTAAGCCCGCAGGGTTGCCACGCATTTACAGTGTTAGGATTGCAGTCTTGAAATTTTATTCTTGGATTTGGAAATGTTTTTATGTAGGTCTCACACTTGTGTGCTCGGTTGCCGTCTCTGAGTCGTTAAAAGAATCAAGTAAATAAAAGTATTTACTTTCTTAATACATGCCTGGACACGTAACGTATAAGTTATCACTTATCTAGTTTAATATGTTCTATAAATTAATTTAATTGACTTTCCTATTTATATAATTCACACCTAAATACAGCAGGTATACAAAACAATACGTTTTTAATCCACTGGATTTTTTTCCCGTCCTCTCTCAATTTTTGAAAGTCAGGACAGACTGGCTGGAATCCTGATCCATAATTAATCATATCCGGACGGATTTTGTCGACGAGAAAAAACTCGCCGGAAAAATAATCGCGCCAAGTCTTCAGCCCTTTATGAAGAGTCAATATGCTGTGGAAACGGCTTCATTGAAACATTAATTATGATTATATTGCAAGGAAACAGAAGACCGCAGGCGAGATGAAGGCCTAAGAATAAACAATAGGTACAGATTGTAAGTTTTAGGATTGCAATCTGGAGACTGTCTGATTCCTATTTTGGTTTTCAACCGTTGGCCAAAACGGTATGTATGTTTTGCCATCTCAATATACAAAAATAACACTTTATGACTTTAAGTGTCCAATTTGACTCAGGCGGAAATAATAATAATAACAGGTTGGGAAAAAAGTTCTCATTATTAGGGTTCCTTACCCAAAGGGACTCTCCTACTGAGCCTCCGCTGTTTCTGTCTGCCAGCGGGCGGTATCTCATGCACCGTAATAGTTAGACAGTTGACGACGACAGTTTACGCTTGAATGCTTTTTATTTTTATTTTTATTTCATGTTAAATTCATTGTTTTATATCATGCTAGGTTAAGCTTTATAATTGTATAATATCATAAGTAGTATTTAAAAAAAACGCCTGACTGTTGAGTTTCTTGCGGCGTTTCTTCTCAGCAGTGGTCTCTTGCGAAGCGCTGGTAGATTTTGACGTGTGAAAGTGCCCCGGCGGCCTACTTACTGAATAAACATCTTTTATCTTATCTTATATCTTTTTTTTAAATCTTTTAACTGTTTACAGAGTATCTATTTATTTCTGCCACTAAAACAAAAAATAACGTAAAATTAAAAAAATTAGAGGATGCCGTACAAGAATGGTACAGTTCGTGTGCGACTCTGACTTAGTGGGTTTATGTAGTACCTTTCTAGTATTGTTTGTCTTATAAGTTGACAGTTACATTGTAGCCTAGGGGCCTCTCATATAAGAATAGTACGGTTTTTTAAGGAGTTTAATTCTGTTTCTAACAAGCCTTCCACCTGTTCTACATTAAAAAAATAAGCTTGATGCGACTCGTGTCCAACTCGGCGTGGCATCGGCTTCGTTCTAAAACGGAAATACAACCTTTAAAAAAGGAACGCTCGCGACCGGAAGTGGCGGGCAGGAAGACGACAGCGCCGCGTCGCCAGCCGAGCGAATTAAAAATTAAACGAGGATCCGTTTCCGGAAACCGTGACGATTCAATGCTGGTTTTTGTAAGGGTTGTCGTAAACGAATATCCCGCTTTACGGAAATTGTTTACGCGTTGTTTATCAATATATGTCTTTTTAAATAAGTTTTCGTTTAGTTTAGAGTTAGACATTACTTTTCTCAAACATGCTCGGAAAAAACGGTTTTCCGATTGAAAGACAAGGACGGAAAGAGCCTCATTTTACTCCTAGGAGTAAAAAAACCATATGAAAACACTTTCCGTCCATGTCTATATTTTTCTTAATAATGCTGTCAATTTGCATACAAAATCAAAAGGACCAAGACAAAAATTCCAAAAAGCCAATGTAACTGCTCGCTTTTTTAGCACAGTGATGTGTTTCTTTTTGAATTTGCATTCCAATTTCTATGGTTAGTATTTAAAAACAATTGACAGTCGGTAACATTCGTTCATTCTGCATAATTGAATTACTTGCTTTTTAAAAATGTATTTGTATTACTTCCTCACATGTTTGAGAAAAGCATTATGTATGCCTCGGCGGAAACGAGGATTTCTTGACTCGTATTTTAGCAGGCACCTCGTCAGGAAAACCCTTACTTTCCGCGCCTAGGCAACAATATACTATTTTTTATCATATACTACAAATGTTGAGATTGTACTTATTATTTAATACAAACGTATCCGTCACGTCACGTCATTGCACGCAGCATGTATTTTATAAAAAAATGAAAACGAGTTTTTTTTTATTGTCTTGATTAGTTGTAAGTCTTTCTGCCGTTCTTTATACTAGTTGCCACTGTAAGTAAAGTGTTACTTAAATTAAAAGCTTAATTACAGCTGAAATATAACGCAGGTTTCATGATCGAATGAACGAGTAAAGAGCTCGATGACAACTTTTACTATTGTATTCACATTTTAACACTCAGTTACTATTATATGTAGCAATTCTTTTTATTAGTGTAAGCAGATATTACGAGTACATTCATATCTAAATATTGTAAATATTACCTAGAAATAAAGGTGTCTCGTGGATAAATTTCAATCTTTTCTTTCATATTATTTTTCAAATAAAGGTTGGAGAGTTCCAAACGTTCTTCAAATATTAAGCCCCCAGAGAAAAAAATGCTATCTATTAAACCAAATACCTACTAAAGATACCTCAAATAATTCGAGAAATTTAAGATCGCGGCCAGACGCCGCACACAAGCACCCGGTATGTATCCAACTCACACACACACTTCAGTGATTTTATACGAAAACTGAAGAATTATCTGGTCCTTTGAAGTGGGCGTGCCTCAAACAGGGCGGGGCCTAAGACGGACACTCCTTGGATTCCTCTTTTTTACCTCACTGCGTTTCTAGGTAGCGCGACGAAGACCAGATCAAGAAGACCCGTGATGTACCCGCAAGTTGCGCCCTGCTGGTCCATGGGGTGTCAAAGGGAAGGAGACAGGGAAGGTCAAGATGAATTGGGCATGTTTATGTAAGCGGAGGAACAAAGCTCCGAACAACTTCAGTCGTTATCGCGTTTATAAAAGTTCTCGAGACAATTCCATTTTATGGGGTGTTTTGCTTGAGATAAATTTTATTTGCTTTGTTTTAACTGCTTTTTGTTTTCGAGCAGTACGTAAATATTATATTATGCTGTTTTATTATAGGACACAAAACGCGTTTTGATTAATGTTTTTTTAGATAATTTTGGTGGGAGATTTACTGTGAATAAGTACTAAGAAACCAAGTGCGATACTGATAACGTCACCAAAACATTTTTTTTGTTTAAACTAACAAACAGTTTAAGTAATATGTAGGACAATGTGCAAAATATTAGAACCTAATTTCTTTCATTTTTTTCGTTTCATATTCAATTATCGTTATTTCGAGAGGATTTTTTTAATTTTTCCGGGATGAAAATCTATGTGATAATCCAGGGTAATATCTATCTCTATTTCAAATTTCACCCAAATCCGTCCAGCCGTCGCATAGTGAAGGAGTAACATACTAACACTCAACTTTCACTATTATAATATTACTAGTAGACGCCCGCGACTTCGTACGCGTAGAATTAGTTTCCGACTACTCCCCCTACTTCTTCCCACTGAGGGTCGATTTTCAGGAAATGCCTTCTTACTGCACCCCTCTACCTCTAATGGACCCTATGTACCAAAAAAGGAATCTTTAAACACAGCGGTTTGAGTATTTGCATTGCACCAAGCTTTTATGTCAGTTTTTTTTTTTTTTATTAAATCAGATTGAGTTTTTAAACATGTGTCAAAATAAAATGTAATGAAAATCAAAAGCACTAAGAATTATTGATGTCAACTTCCAAGCAAATCACCACCAAAATAACGTTCTACATCTTTTTAACTCCCTTAGTGCTTGAATTTAAATAAAATACGAAACACATCTTCCATCAATTCTGTTAAATAATGTTTATGCGTTTGAAGTAGATTGGACCAAGGAATAACGTTGTCCCATACAAACATTGCCTCCCCTTTTTAAAACCCTTAGGGGTACAATTTTGGAAAATCCTTTCTTATCGGATGCCTACGTCATACAAAGAACACACCCTCCAAGTTTCAGGTCTCTACGATCAGCGGTTTAGGCTGTGCGTTGATCCGTCAGTCAGTCAGTCAGTTATTCAGGACAGAGAATTTCATATGTATAGATAAGGATTTCATAAAGTAACCTTTAACTGCCGGAATAGAACAGTCAATTCCAAATTATTTCCCATAAACAATCATCGCTTGACTTCACACTGAACGCCATCTCATCCTACAATAATCACCAACACCATTGCTCGTTCATCTCACAAAAATACTTTCCCCATCGTACGATAAGGCCGCAAGATTGATAGCAGCATCAATAGCTGTCGGAGCTATCTCGCGTATAATATCGAATAAAAGGCTAATGAATGATGGAGGGTCTTAATGAATCATAATTTTATCAGAGATCGTCTAGACAGTCTGTTCATATTGGAATTTCATGCATAGGTTCTGCGGTTTTAAGATAATTCATTATCGTTCCATGAATACTTGTGTACAATGAAGAAAAATCAATAAATGTTGTAAAATTATGTAATATCACACATATTTTCGCAAAAATATTGTAGAGAATAATGTTTTTCACATCTACACGAATAGGTTTCACACAATAAGTTTTAAATAACGCACGTTAAAGCTGTATGCTGTAGCTGCAAGCTGCTGCTTTTGCAAAAAAAATAGGCACCCGCGATTATATTAAGTAGTTTAAATATAGTGTAATGGAATGGGATTATGACTTTAAAGGGAGTTAACATTATAAATGATGAATTTTATTTTATTTAAGTATACATATTTCAGTAACTCGATCAAATATCCTCTGTTACCTAACCTATATGAAGTTACGAAGAAATCCTGTGAAAATTATAGTTGCGTTTTCGAGCCTTTCTAATTCCTATACGAAACGGACCCATTATCGTGTTCTCGGCATTGAATGAGTGTATTATAAAAAAAAAGTTAACCTAATCTTTTATCGTTGATATTGCAATGCCGAGTAAGTAACAAATAAAATAAGTTGCAAAATACACTTTAATGACTTATTAGAAAGGCATTTAGCTTCTTATTTAATTTGTTACTTTGGCGGTATTGCACTATCAACCACACATAGTCTACGATTTACTTCAAGTGGTTGCCCATGAGGATATTATGTGCTCAGTAGAAGCTCTTTGAAGCCCAGTAGCCGAGAATGCTTTGTGGAGTGGCTGCATTGTAACGCGAGCTAATCAGAGCTATGATCTGGTACGGTCACGGACTTTAATTGATAAACCACTATAGGACCTTGTCGTATAAACCTACGATTAATTCCCTAATGTAATTTGTATCTCGTCACTTGACGCTGTCATTATGACAGGGTTCCATAGTGACTGTACAGGTGTTGTAGCAGGTGTTGTATAAATGAAGGATAGAAATGTATTTGTAAAGTTGATACATATTTAAATAGTAAAAACATTAGTCCTTATTGTTAAAAGTTACCAAAATAATTGAATTTCAGAATCAAAGACTCCACTTTATTCGTAACGAACTGATGCAAAGTATTCTAATTTGGGTCTTTACTGTCTACGATAATTATTTTTCGTCATAATCAAAGGTCGGAGTAAGTACTCGTAGTGCTTATTAACATAAACTTGACGCTTGTTCATTCAATGACGTATTCGCATTTCACTCACGCATGAATGAACGTGCGTCAAAATTATGTTAATAAGCATTATTAACTATTTCGACCCCTGCTCGTAATATAATAATCGTAAGTCATAACGTATTTTTACCAGAAACTGTCACTTTTCAGTATTTTATAAACCAAACATTATGACTAAATATCAATAATTATGTCAACATAGTACCTAATTATGGAAAATGGCTCCCATTGCTAACTCTATTATGGATCTAGAGCACCAACACATTAAAACACAAATTATATCGAAACAGCAAAAGTATTTTTAAACTTCTTAATTGGGTACACAAATTGGTACGCTAAAATTACACACGCCGCTGACGCTACGCCGTAGCATTTTGCTCGTAGCTAACAGCCTACGCACAAAACAATCGACGGCGCCAAACACGTGTAGGTGTAACCAACAATGCCTTGAACCTCTTACACTAACATTTTAGGTCACGTCACATTACATTTACCCTCAAGTACGCATTCAATTTACCCTGACTCCCATTACTCCAAATTATCGATGTCACCTACATTACATTGTGAACTCAACCCTAAAGTCATCGCGTGGTGTGTGTCGGATGTGCGGACATGCGTTAGTGTGTGTTATCTGAAAGATTCCAGTTCATTTCCCCCGGGCTGCGCATGACATCACACATTATGGGTATCTTTATTATAGAGCGCGTATGCAAATTATTAGTATTCTGCAAAGTCATCATTAGTGCGGTCAGTGCCACAGTTTCAAGATGCCGTATAGAAAGGACTCTGTATTAAGTTTAGGGTACTGAATGTATAAACTGTTTTGGAAGGCCCAGAATTCGGTGATCCATTTATTATTTCCCGATTATTTTAAGCTACACGACACAAATTTGCATGGGCGTAATTTACTAACTAAATCTAGAGTTGATTAAATCTGTTCAAAAAATTTAATGGCAGATCAAGTTGATATCAAACTGTATTTGTTAACATTATATACCTGTATTTTTGACAATAAGGACGCTGTTCACATTTATTTTGTTTTTTGAACAAATAAAAATCATAAAGATCAGCAAGATTAAAGTTCACCAAGAAAAATAAGTTTCAAGTTCTAAAACAATACACACACATAGACTAAAGAAGGGTACCGCTATTTATATATGAGTGGTTAAAATAATCTATTACCTGCATGAACATTAGCAACATAAAAGCAAACATTTTGGCTCACTGCGGTCGTTTGGGAAATGAGCAGCTTTTTATCTAAACGGGGGCGTAAAACCGACGTAAAACTCCCTTTAAAAGAAATAATGAAATAAAATGGTGCACATATACGTTATGCGGGTAACACAGATATAATGTTTTATTCACCAATAAAATTAATAGAACAGAACATCGTTATTTTCATTTTCAACGTTTTAATTCTCAAAAGAAATAATAACGCAATTGCTTTATAAAAATACCCTTGTACTGTCTCAGCTTGATTTATAGTCGCCCTTATTAGTAACTGCCTGGACTTGACAGAAGCTCGTGGAGCTAACCCCAGGTGCTTCTGTTTAGTCCACGAGTAAAATACTTTTTAACCGAACAATTGTCCTCGCTTGTGATAGCCATGGACTTATTTCTCTAATAAGTTCATGATGATTGTCTAAAAATCGATATTGGCGAAATACATCTTGTAAAAACAAGAAGTGAAAGCCATTAATAAAAAAATAAAAATTTGCCATATTTTTGTACCTTGTCGCTCTCTTTTTAATAGCTCTAATACTCAACGCCATTGATATATTAGTGCAGCAGTTCAAACAATGAATTTAAGGTGACAAAGTACTAAAACATACAGCAACTTATAAAGCCGAAAGACTAAGTCAACCGTACACGCATTTACTTTTTACAGGTTTCATCTCGACCGGGCCCCTGTCACAACATTGCCAATCAATGTCATTTATTAATTGAAACCGCTCAAACTACCGTAAACAAGAAAGCGCTGAAAAAAGAAATACAACAATGGCGGTCTATTCCGCAACCTCCTGTAATGAAGCCGTATCTTTAATGGGCCCGATAAGGGCGCTAAATGTTTGTGCACACGCCAAATAATAAGCGGCCCGATCATTTGCGAGGGGGAGCTGCCGAGAAAAAAGAACGCTCCTTTTGATGACGCTTATCGCAAATGAGATGTTGGACGAGTGAGAATTGAATAACCCTGCTGGTATGATTTTTGTGGGTTTATGAAGTGTAGGTACGTGGCGAATTACCCGTTGTATCTTAGATATAGTTAGGTAGGTACCTAAAGTTTGTATTTAAAAAATACAGAAAGACAATTGCTTAAGGCATTATAGACTCGTTACCTTTGCCCGTTTTATGACAAGGTTTTTTTGTTTTGTATGTTGGCTACATTTTGTACAATCTTGAAATTAGTACTTCAAAACTCCGTGGTATAAAAACAAAATAACAGTTGTTATAAACAATATAAAAAAAAACTTGACGTACCCACGGGTGCCGCCGAGCAAGGCTTTTAAAACAACCAGTAGTTAGGACTGCCGAAAGAGGAACCTATAAATGAAAAAATAAAACCATTTATTATCAGTTGTTATACTATAAGTAGGTACTACGACTAACACTAAATTACAAACACTCAATAGTAGGAATCAATGACAAACTTAACTTTATAAAATGCCACATCATTTACATGATTTTGTTTGTACCTATTAAGGTGCCAGTTGCTAGAAAAAGTAAAATACGTATTTTCACTTATTATAATGCTTACGATAAGGCCGAAACATTCAAGTTAGCTGATAAACATTACGACAGATGCCATCATCCTCAGGATATCGGCGATATCGTTCCTCAAACTTCCCTTTACGGTTATGGGCCTATAAACCGGGCTGCTTAAGTAAAAACAAGTTTACAGCTGCGGTATTTTATAGTATCAGTCGTTTCTGCCGATGATACGGTCTCGTGCGTTGATGGCTGAGTTTAGAATCATTTAATTGCTTCTGTCTGAAAACTTCTATGTAACAGTCAGTTAAGACCCTACTGAGCTTTAGTTGTGTCATTATTTGTATACGTAAATATGTTATGCAGTGCTTGCTGTTTGGGCAAAATAATTTAATCATTTCAATCAAAAAAAAAATGTATTATTTCCCCAAAAAATGGTATTGGTTATTTTTGGTACTGGTTGGTTGGTTGGTTGGTGGTTTTGGTTGGTTGTGGTAGTTGTTGGTATTGAAACTGGTATTGGTATTGGTATTGGTATGGGTTTGGTTGTTTTAGTGGTTGGTATTGGTTGGTGGTTGGTGGTTGGTATTAGTTGGTTGTGGTCGGCCCTCCCTTACGCCTTCATCCCAGAGTGGGGTGGGCAGAGCTACAGAATTACCAACAACTCTAACAACTTGTTGTTAATTCTATAACCACATTTTGCACAAACAGGCCAAGATGTTTACCAGTGTATATCAGTGACAGGTTGCAAGCCCTTCGCCTAAAGCTGGGTACTGACTAACGTTACGATGTGTAATGTAACATGGTCCACAGCGAGCATTCATTCAGTCAGTACGTAGTGTTTCGGGGAAACCAGCGAGCAATTAAGTACTGACTGCGTGAATGCTCGCTGTGTAACATGTTACATTACACCTCGTAACGATGGTCAGTACCTAGCTTTACAATACTACAAGCCGTTAATCCCTTAGTAGCCTCGTTTGACTTCCACAGGAAGGCATGGAGTGGCACTATTCTAAGCCGGCCACCACACGGCATTTTGGTTTCCCAAAAAGCTATTTATATTCTATTTTTAAGGATATCAAAACTGCTATTACCATCGGTTAGGTTAGTTTAGGTCAGGTTGGAAATTTGATTACAATAAAGTACATACTGCTGCGACGCCGACGGTAAACGTTTTAGGTAGGTACATAAAAATTTCGGAATGATAATTTGTGTTGAATGTTGAGTTGTGCGTGCAAGACAGCTGATGGATGACGAACCTATAATGAGACATCAGTGTGAACAATCCGAAAATGTCTGGCTATTGACACAATTATGGTATTAAATTGTGCCTTTAATCGACGATTAGTTGACGAATGGCGAAATAAAAATGTTAATGTTCGCATTAAGTCCCTTATCAATCCGCTAATTAGCACGCTGAACACAACACTCGTCATTTACCGCCCTCAATTGATCTATCAATAAATTGCGGTATCAATAATTGAAATATACATGTGCTTCTTCTACTTAATCCAACTCAGTTGCTTTTTGTACTCGGTCTTATTCCACAACTATCAATATTTTTAGATAGTAACAGTAAAATCTTTCTGTATTTTACGATTGGCAGTCACGACTCAAATACTCCATCGATCATACTTGTGATCATTCCCCTGGAACCCTACCCTGCCAATTCAAGTTGGTACTCATAGTCGTATTGATTTACTTTAGTTTTTTTCTTAAACTCAATTATCCAGGACTTAAAGTTTTCTTTAGCATCGGAACAAATTCAGACAAATTAAAAAAAAAATTGTCTCATAGCACAGTATGTTGTTAGGTACCCACGAATTTGATGGAACAGTGACACGCAAACATGCATTTCATAATTATTAACGAGTCGAATTTGATTTGCAGGAAAATGTGACGAGGATTCGGAATTTGCTCAACCAAACTAAATGTACACATCAAAATTATTCTGCAGAGGCTTATCCTTTTCAGTTACCAACTCAAACTAATATAAATGCATGGTGTAATAAAACCCAATCTATATTTTAATAACGTATTCCCCATTAGGTGTAAGAGAAACAAAGTGGCGAGTCCTAATCCCGCTCCCCGCACTTATCGTCGTCCGCCCACATCAAATAGCGGAATTGACGAACAGAGCAAACTTTACGTATTCCACTAGATAAAGGTACACACAGCTTGCTGGGTTAGTCAGTATCTTCAATATCTTCATTTAAGGTTGGTAAGCTCGTACGCGTATGATAAATTTTTCGTTAGTTTCCCTCTTGTAGGCCTTCGGGGAAGACTTCTAATAAATTCGTCCACTTTAAATCACTAAAGTATTTCCAAAGTGTATAGTGTTTTTTTTATTGTACTTTGTGTGTCTTAGTGGTTTATACTGTGCGCTACTAAACTTAGGTAAGTCACACTCTTGTCTATACAAAGTAAAGGTACGTAGGTTTTTTATACATCACAACAGAAAACATCAATCATTACAAAACACACAACACTACATAATTTTAATAATAATATTAGCCTGTCATTGTATCTGCTGGGCAAAGGCTGCCTTGTTCGCTATGGCAACCTTAACAGACTGATCGAGTTCGGAACTCCACCAAAACGGGTATTATGGATGTGGCCAAAAAGACCGCTTAGCTAAAGTCGGCCTGGGCCGGGGATGTCTACCACATGAATGAACGTATACCACATGAATAAACAAGGCTAATGTGGCAACTAGGTGGTAGCCAGATAGCGAGGCACTAGGCGGATATGGTGGGACACCTTGGATATTTTTCTAAACAACACACAATATGACATTAAAAAAATCAGTTTGAGAGCTCATCTGGTTTCACTTCTTCTTTCCTCTCAATGGCGCAGTCTTATAGTTTCGTAATCCGTGTGTCAGCCACTAAATTGCCAGATGAATATTGTTTCAAACGGAATTAAGCACGCGCAGGAGGGACGGGATCACTTATAATTATTATTTTATTCATAGAAACAACAGTCCGCTGGGATAGGTGATCAAATATTTTGTTTTCTCGAGCACCTATTAGAGCGTGCGGGGTGGTTGTGGACACAGTGCGTAACGTATTGTATAATTGGGTTGTCTGCGGTCTGGTATTATTTTGTTTTACATTTTTATATAAATAGGGTTGCGGTAACATGCTTGGGGAAAAAAGATTTTTTTGTCGTTTGAATTGTGACAACCCTGAATATGACATTCACGTTAATTGCCTTATATTATAAATATGGCTTTTAATTTAAAAACATAAATCTAGATTTAGACTACAGCTCAGGGCGTTTATTCTGTGCGGCAAAAACTAAGTCGTCTTTAACCTGTTATGGTATTGTTCTCAACTCTACCGCCATTACTGTCAAGTAAATAAAAGTTATCAAATCGATGGCAGTACGATATAAGATAAAAGACGATATGGTTTTTACCGTCTTAAATAGAGGCCCCGTTGTTTCAAAATGTATAATAATAATAATAATAAGGCCGCAAGGCAGCTAGTGGCGAGCTGTGGTGAGTGGCGACACCACGGACCTGAGTGCTCCCGAGGGTAGGTCCTGTTCCTCACCTCACGCTTGCCTTCACCGGCCGGCTGCGGTGTGCAATGACGAGGAACAGACCCTCACCTCTGGCTTGCCTTTATTGGCCGGTCAGAGTGGAGTCGCAAGAGCTATATGCTCGAAGGGTGGACGTTCGAAGGGTGGACGTGTTGCATAAGTGGTGAGTTGGCACCTTATGGTCGTTTAAAGTCCAGAATCACCTCTCCACCCTTAGCCCCTCTGGAACTGTTGCCTCCCTGCTGCTATATATATGTGGCTATTTCGGGAGGTCCATTCCATTGAGTTGGCGAGTCACCGCCTGCCATTAAAACCAAAGTAATTAGCATTGGCCAGGCAGGCGCCGTAGTTTCATCAATAGCCTAGTTCACCAATCCATATCAGTTCATTCATAGAACCTATTATTAGTATTCCCATCCTTCTTATATAGTCTTTACACTGACCGGTGGTTGTCCGTGGGAGCATACTTCTTTAGTTTGAACTCAGGGACAATCGCCGGTTGGTGTCCCATAACTTTACTAAATTAAACTTGTCTAAAGGGCCTCTGCGTGTTGGCTTCGGCTCCATGTATGCCTTCCAAAGGTCCGGGACTCCCATAGTCCCGTGATTGGTAAAGACATACAAATAATAATAATAAAATAATAAAACTGTCTCCTGAACCTTGAACCACTCTCAAAGTAATTTTTCAGTGTGTTGATTTTCCGTAGCTTTTAAATTTAGCGCTATGGTATCTACGTCAAAGTTACTTATGCTGTTCACTCATACATAACCAAATGAAAATAAAATGAATATAAAGAACCTATTACATATTTCTAATGCTTTAGGGCCGTATTAATAAACTCATCTTGTTGGTGAAGCCCGTCACAAGATACGTCAAAGTAAAGGCTAAACCATAGAACACTGTCATTTTTGACGCATCTCGAGACGAGCGTTAGAATTGAGATCAGTTTATTAATTAATACGGGGCTTAGAAAGCTGTAACTGATCTCAACATTCTCAACTTTAATGCTCGTTCTGAGATGCGTCAGAAATGACAGTGTTCTATGGTTTGGCGTTTACTTTGACGTATCCTGTGACGGGCCTCACAGTCAAGATGAGTTTATTAATACGGCACTAAAACACACAGTTGTCTTTAAC
Source organism: Acleris sparsana (assembly GCA_923062465.1). Taxonomy (NCBI): domain Eukaryota; kingdom Metazoa; phylum Arthropoda; class Insecta; order Lepidoptera; family Tortricidae; genus Acleris; species Acleris sparsana. Next base: position 7,527,099 of record OV281289.1, read on the forward strand.
ATTAAAAACAAGTGCTATCACAGTCACAAAAGTAGCCATTTCCATCTGTAACCGAGGTAACCTGAAATCTGCAAGTAACGTAGACTAGCAGATTACCCAGGCTTTACCTGAGCCCGCGAGATAGCGTAAGCCGGCCCGCGTTCATCCGCAATTCGGTATCATTTAGCATCGGTAAGAAACCGATCCAGGGACCATTACCATGTTAATAACTTTGGGGGAAGCGGCTATTAATCAACTTGACGTCTGGGAGGTGCCAGACGTAACCGCAATGCCACTGACAATTTATGCATTGGTTTGCAAAGGTCTTAGTAGTGGATGTTGAATAAATTAGAGATTAGAGGGCACGATTTACGTCGCCGCGTCTTGGAAATATCGCTGATCTGAGGAGCTGGTTAAAACTAGTTTCAATACTTACCTAAATGTTATTGAAATGTTTTGCTTGTATAGTTTTACCGATGTTGTGGACTTTGCCTAATAAAAACTAGTTATTTAAACCAATATCCCTATGACGATATTAAAAACCTCACCATGTACAAATCGACGACTTGCCCATAGTTTAAGACCCATTGCAAGTAGGTACCAAATAGGGCAATTACACATTGTCACAAAGCTAATTTAAATTATAAAACGGAAGTAAACGAATTCAAAACAACATAATGTGGATAATCTGGCGCGCGGCCGCGACGGTCAAACGCTGATATTTCTCCTTTTAATCCCTGTCGGATTATTTAAATTCCCACCTGCGAGCAAGAGCCCGCCATTTCCCGTACTTTTTTATTTAACCAAATAAAATATAAAAATATTCCCATATTTGTTTTGGACGGGTGGAATCCTTTAATTTTCGGCACGGCTGCGTGACCGTTTCCCACTGTCCACCTGCAGTTTTAGGGTCGCTTTGAGAAAAAATGTTTTTACATTTCATGCCTGTAATATTAAAAGACTACTTTTTTAACATATTTTTATTGGATGGTAAGTTCCGCACGTGCTTTATTTACAAATTCTCGTTTTGACGGCTGTTTGCATATTTAAGTGCTTGTAAACGTTTAATAGGTGTAATAAAATATGCAGTTGAAAATGAAAAGCAAAATTGGAACTGCAAACGTACGTTACAAATTTGGACAGAATTTAAATAAAATACATTATGAAAGTAAACATAAAAGAACAAACCTACACTAACAAAAACATTTCAGGGAAACTCAACCGTAAACTAAATACGAAAATTCCATTTGTCTCCCCGAAAAAACTGTAATCACAAAGCTTTTCATTGGAACGTTTTGCCCGCCGTTTTATTATAAAAATATGCTTTAAATCGTTTGGACAATAACGCAATATATTAACGTCGTGACAGCTGGACAAAGCCCAGTTTTTGCGGAGACTTACTGCACTCTGTGTGGGTAACAAAAAGAAAACTGCTATTTAGTTCAGACAAAGTTTGCCAACTCCATGGGTACGTATACGGGACTATATCTACATATAAGTATTAAAAAATAAGTTTCAATTTTAACTACACCTGTACAGTAAGTAACTTGATGTCAAATGAAGCGGGACAAGAACACAACATAAAGATATTAAAGATACTTAAGTTCATTCAGCGATCGATATTTACTACGTCTAGGTAAGTATTAACTGTAGGTTAGTATATCATAACATTAATACCATACTAAAATATAGAGACATCATAAGCATAAGCATATTAAGCATGGTACATAAGGACTGCAACTTAAAAATGTAGGATACAGTACAAACGTCGGGACACGGCCCGTTGGAATGTAGCAATCGCAGGCTCTGGCTTTATCCAGAGAGCCTTTTTATTCGCTTTACTCTACTTTAAATTCTTTCACTCGCTGCTTTATGGCGTTTTTCCGCGCTCGTAGCGCGCACTGCACCGCGAAAACGTCTCATAATGAAAACAACTTTTTAAATTAACGCTGCAGCTAGCACTCGATGGACTCTTGCCTTTGTATTGAACGTGGAACTCTCGTATCAAGCGGGTAATGGAAAATTTCTACAAAAATGTAGCTTTTTAACTTTGCTGTACTGGCACACATGCTCGGATTTAACTTTCGGTTCGGAATGTTGTCAACGACTCGTGAGCCGTAATGTTATTTCTACGTGCCTTTTAATTATAGACTTGCAACGACTGTACACCATATTTTGATATTTTTACCATACACAATTTAAATATATTTCTGAATAGCGGTTCACTAATGTTTTACCAATAATCATTTGGCAAATAACATCATTTCACAAACTTTAGTTTCGCAAGGTAAAGTGGTTAAAAATCTGATTTAACCTAACTTATTTACGAACCCCATTTTACCTATGTTATTTTAATATACCTACTTTTGAGAAATGAAAGTTTGTTAAATGATACATATTTTGTCAAACGAACTATTGGTCAAATGAACGGACCCCCGGAATACGTTCTTAACACTATCAAATGATTGGCTTCATGTAACCGAAAATAAAACAGTCACCACTTTTGTCATTCCGACATATTTTCTATTACTCGATATGTATTGCAAACGACACCTCAACGGGTTCGATTCGATCCAAAGACCGCGGCAAGGCAACCGATAAATCATCAACAACTTCAAATAGAAATGTCATATTATTTCCACAAAAGATTTAACTCGAAAATAAATTATATTTTCCCCTTTCCGCCATTGTTCACCGACGTGTGGAAGCCGCACAGTCTCCGCGATATTTAAAAAACCATTAAGTGCACGCTTTTGTATAGAAAACATTGTTGCCGGTTTTGGCTAATGTTATAATGTTTGGTATTTAACAGACGCGGACAGAAAATAAAGGGCTGATTGTTTTCGCAACATGTATTTTTCAGAGATTTTTTATTATTATTATTACTTTAGAGTACCAAAAGACTTTCTTCATCGTGCTTACTAGCTTTTATTTTAGGTTCAAATGATTGTTCGTATGCTTGTGAATAGGTATGTTGAGTCCAAATCTTGGAGTTCAAAGATGGCAACAGAATCTGCGATTTACTTAACGTAGATTTACCAAGTCTGGTCACTTGATAAGCAGCTGATGACTGTGCAAAAAAGGACAATCGGAAAAAAGGTTAAATAGGTTTGACATTAAGTTTTTTCTAAATTAGGCTCTAGACTTTACTTTTGGTAAATAGGCCCCGTAAGGCTTTAATACACCAAATAAAGATTCTGGAAAAACTAAAGATAACCTTTTTTCACTGTAGTGTTCCAGTGTGGTGTCAATACCACCCGGTGAAATGACACATTGAGGCATTCCTTATTAGCCTTTAGGGCTAGCAACGCATTTGCTTTCTAAAGACTGCAAATATCTTCGGGAGTCAAAGTTCGCTTAGGTAAATGCAACTAAATAAATCGATAGACATATTCCGATATTGTTCTTCATAAAACAAACACTGATAATGGCCAATTTGGACATCTGTTCCGCGTTCCACAGATACGTGCTTAGCGCCGAACCTGCGAGCGATAAATCCCGCAGAGTCTGATTTACCGCGCGACTAAATGTTTGATTTGTACCCGTAAATCCAGATGAGCGTTTGTCAGAACAGCTGATCCATGCGGGTAGCGGGAAATTTGGAAAACCATAATTTTAAGGCTGAATTAGGTCCAGTGTCGCTAAAGCTACTAAGGATCGTTTATTTGGGTGCGACTAGTTTATAATAATTTGATTAAAAACATTAAAAACATACAACCGAATTGAGAACAAAGTTCTTTTTTTTTGTCGATTAGTAACTAATTCAAATTACTCAGCTATCTATCGCTTTCGAGAGATATACTGAGTTCTGTTAATATTTTGGCTTTTGTGATTTTTTTATATCTTTATGTATATCATATATTTTTATAATCATTTAGTGGTGTGGTGTCGTTTAAGTACAAACTATGATACCATGTCCCAAAAAAAAACAAAAAACAACCACACACCAACATACCAAGATAAATAAATCTATCGTTTAATCCATCCATCCATTAGCCCTCCTCTCTATTGCCCCAAGCAGTCCTGCTCTTACCTCATGTATTTTTTTCCGATAACCTAACCACATCTTCATATAATTTAGTCTAGTTGCAAAAACATATAAATGTCAAATAAGAAGCTACCGCTGGCTCTGGAAGAATCGTTGCTTATCTAAAACACGTTGCGGTTAAATCGTAAAATAAAACTAGGCCTCGAATTTCCCGGCGTATTCGACACGAATAAACGTTAAATAGGCAGCGTCGTTAATTCGCCGATTTAAATCGGAAACGCGATAAATTCAACGTTTAGCGCTTCTGAATTCAAATGTCCACCGCGGCCGATTGTACAAATTGTACAAAATGTACAATTGGTGTTTACGTTCTATTTGTGCTAACCGTAATTGATAGACAGTGCTTTTTGATGTAATTTGCGTGTAATTTGTTACGATTTTGGCGTTCGGTTTTTAACATTAAATTTGACAAGCTTTGTTTTGTTTAGATAACACTGAAAAAAAGCAGTACACAAAACCGACAAAACTTGTTTCACTGCTGCAGTTTGGATTACTATCAATTTTACTACCGAAATTTAGATTTTAACCTTTGCCAATGAGAAAGCATATTTTTTATAAAAACAAAATAAAAACAAAAAAACAAAAGAGTCGCGATCACATACCTCTATATTTTGAAGTGCGTCCACCATCGAGTTACAGATTCCGACAAAGCGCTTTCAAATTTAAAGATGCATTAAGCGTAGGCATCTAAATAAGAGAACAAACCTAATATCATATTGATAGGTTTGATTCCCCTCCGTCGCGATATTTATGGCCGCGATACGGGCCCGCGGCGGCATCATGAAATATTAAACGCATTACAAGCGGCATGTAGGCCGGCTGGAGAAAAACTCTCATTTGCCGACGGGAGTGTTGTGGGGACTAGGTTATAGTTACTAAAAGGCATTTAGGTTATTCTATTGTAGTCCGGAAATATTTAACTACAACTAATTTCACTAGCCCTAAAATCAAAAACCCGAGATATGAATTTTCCTAAATATTTATTAGCCATTCTATCCGAATTCTTGATAGCCCTATTTTTACGTATCTGATTAGTTCAAACAGTCTCTAGAACTTATAACTACTAGGCCTATTAATAATTAGGAATTATCATGACTAGGTCTAGTAACATTAGAGCATGTAATGTTTAGTACAAGTAAACATTAGGGTATATAACTTTAGGTCTAGTAATCAATTAGGACATACCTACAAGTTTAGCTGTTATGAAATTTGGGCTGATGAAAATTAGACTCGTATCGTTAGTAAGCCTAATGAAATTAACTATCCACGGTTTGTCCGTATGAGAGTCATGTAATTTTCGGAGTCGTCATGTCAGCCGATGTACGTTAGTAGAATGAAAAGTGCTCATGAATTCCGGGTTCTCTGATTGATGAAAACTGTTTCTCGGCTCCCCTTATTATTCCGATTACAATTCAGGCAACTTGAGGAAGTCCTTTGTCTTAATAGAAGATTAGGTAACAAAAGTGTTAAGAAAGTTAAATTTGAAGTGATCACGAGACATCCATTACAGGATTATCGGTATTTTTTCAAATCTTAAAAAGTTTACTGCATTGTATGAATAAAATGTTTTTGTATACGTCTCTTACAAAGTTAGCATTGTATCCTCACGTCTTTATTCCGCCGCAGCCATAAATTCTTTCCCCACTGGCACTCAGTCCTTACTCTCTCATCTCGCAGGAATCGCGCAAAACTTTATTCGTTCACTTTTATCGCATATCGCGAACAGTGGCGGGGCGCGTTAACGAAAATGATTTATACGATTTATCATAAATAACTTATTCTGACTCCATTTGGAGAACTATCGCTTACAATGGGTTAGGGGAAATTTGATTTTTTTTGTTAAACTTGGTTTCGTATTTAGGGGCCGTTGTCAAGTGTCATATTACGGTCACTATAAATTGTCATCGGTTTCTAAAAGTAACATTGCGGGGCGTGAGAAGATAATCAAACCGCAAGTTTCGCCATTTCATTCTCTCTAATAGGATAATGTAAATATATTATACATTTATAAATTGTCCATTAGATACTTTTTAAACACGTTGTACATTTCTAATCATTAATTTGGTGATGAACATGTTTATATATTAACGTAAACTGACTAACACAAATTAACTTTTCGCAGAAAAATAAAGTATACTTATTAATAAGAGTCAAAGGATCAGACCATTTAAAAAAAAAAAAGTACCCATTTTCACCATTACTCTAACTACACACAAAAACTTAATTTCATTCAAACTTTAAAACTAAGCTGATATAGTGATGATAATTTAACACGCGACAATACGAGTATAACAATAAAACTTGTACCGAGGCAAAGTACCTATGTAAGAAGCTCAATAATAAAGGAGCAGTTTCTGAATTAAAATTTGACACACCACCCATCAATTCAAAAACTGAAGGCAACTTACGGTACTTGTTATACCTGAAAGTAAAATGAAATCTAAACGATTTTTCAAATAAATGAATATAGTACAAACTGGCACATGTACCAATTAAAGATCCCGCAAAATCTGTTTTTGTGACCTTATTTATCGTACCTGATATTACACGTAGCCATAATTCAACCGGCTGCTTGCCAATAACACATCTTGCTCTCATAACACATCCAATACAAAACACCAAAAGAGTTATCGACAACCAGCGTGTAATAAAGTATCCCGCACTTCTAATATTGCTGTAATCTACATATTATTCCAATAAGTGGGTTTTCCGCCCGCGCGGTGAAGTGGCCGACCCTCGAGTAAGTTTTTACCTTTTATTGTTTTATTTATAACTTTGTGATTGATGACGGCTGAGACCGAAGTTGGCTTCATAAATATTGCGGAGCCAGCGCGATAGTTTCGCGAATCGAAATAGATAATGTTTCGGTGGAAGTTTTTGCGGTACTTCTACGGTGCTCGTTTATTTGAGGTTTAAATTAGTCAAATAACACTTTTTAGAATTATTTAGTTCGTATGCTATAGTGTTTTTCATTTACAAAGGCATTCCTCATAAATTGAGGTTACAAGGTTACGACAACGTACTCTACGTAATTCAGGATCTCTATTTTTGAATCATATTGTTGTTATTATATATTATTAGCTCTTTCTTAAAAATAAATAGGCAACAACGACTACAGTACTGAAGCAAGATGAGCTTAACAATAGCTCAAAAGGTTGTGCAGATGGATGAAAAGCAATAGTTGTACTACTTCTGTATGTTCTAGGAGATGGTGACTCCCACCCAGCCATTCGCTTAACTAAGGTAAACAGCACTGTTGGTTAAAGTGTCCATTTGCACTAAATTATCAAGAATCGAATATTGAAATCATAAAGATATTCAGATATTAATCCTTAGTCTTAATCTTATCCATTAACCTACCGCCAAACAGCTGTGTTCGCATTGTTGTGTTCCGGTTTGGGGATAATAAGACAGCCGGTGTAATGACTAGCATAGAGGCACTCCATCTTAGTATTCAGGGTTGGCAATGCATTTGCAGTCTCAGGCTCGCACTCTTGTGAGTGCGAATGTCTATGGGCCACAGTATCCACTTCCCATCAGGTAGCCTGTGTGCTCGTTTGCCTTCTCTCTGTTATTAAAAAAAAAAAGTCGGTAAATCAAGAAGAGAATAAAAAATCAACCAAGAACGAGATGTAAACACTTACGCACGAATCAGTGAGCACGTTTACTCATACATTTAAAGTACGAATATAACTTTGTCCCAAATATGTCATCTCATGATTTTGAGGTACAAGCCCTTGGTGAAATATTGAATTTCAAAAGCAGACGCACAATATTGTTAATTATTTGGAATGAAACCGACGGCCGTGCCCCTTCCTGTGGCAATCACAAGGGCGGCTGGTTGCGGACATCTGAAATCATAATTATTACGCATCAGCTTAGGGTGTTTTGGGTGCTAAAAAAGAAAATATTTCAATGTTTAAAAACTGGACGGTGTAGATTCAGGTTAAGAAACAATGCTTAGGTTCCATACTTTGTTTAATATATCTTGTTTTTTCTTATAAATTGCTTCATCGGATGAATAGCTAGTATTTTTTTAAAAACATAAGATAGTTTCTCCCAGAAAACGACGTCGTCTACGTAAGTTATCTTTAGGCGCTACTTTTACAAATTTCCAAAAACCTCCACACCTTCATAAAGCCCACCTTTGACAATGGCACGATAGCGTATCTTTAGAGCTGGACTACCCTCTTTAACTCAAAGAGCGTATCAATTATATAATTCCTATAGTATATGCAACATTATAACTGGCAGCAGAGGGTCGATATTGGTTTAGTTGCTAAAAAGTAGATACGCTTTTTTGAATTAGGTAGGTAGTGTAACGACACAAAGCGGCGTCCGCGCGGCCGATAGCACAATGCGGCAAACGACGCGGGCGCTTCCTGTTCCGGCCGCGGCGCCACCGTTGCAGATTTATGCCCCACGCTTCCCGCCATATGCGTGAAGGGTTGCTCATTTTGAATTTAGAACGTGGGTTTTAAAATGCTAGTAACTAAATGCTTTTTTTGATGTGTCTATACCGTTTGCCATACTTTTTTTTCGTCATAATGTGTATTAATTAGCTCATAGTTATCGCAATAGTCATATCGTACTTTTTTAAGAAACTGTTACTCTAAGGGTTTTTAAAAATCAAACCTAACCTAACCTAGCCTTGTCCACACGTTAGACATTTTTTTTTTAATATACGGTTTTAGCGATATAAAAATTATGACTAAGAGTATCAATAATTATGTCAACAATGACATCATGCCAAAAAAAAGGTAAATAACGGGCTCCCTTTTATGACACATTAAATTATTAATGCAATAGGTTTGTTACTGGTAGTAAATAGTAGGTCGTACAAACTTTTCAGCTCGTCAAAACAAGGTTTTTTTCTAAAAGAACGTTATTAGTAAGTGTAGTATTTTTAAACCAAGATGGTGCGCCCCACTACTCAAACTGGCGTTGCGCAATATATATATATATATGTCTACAATAATTGTTGCTTCAACAATTTTAAAGCGTTATTGTAACGAATACATATCGTTGAAACCTTTTTTTCGGTCCGTTTTTGCCTACGTACTGCTGAGATATAAAATCTGAATATTCTGACAGTACAGTATCAGCCCTAGCCCGCTCATTTGCACAAAACTCGAGTTTTTCAAGCACCTATGTCGTACATGGATTCCTCCGGATGTCGCGTTTTTGCCGTCGTCTGGTAAAGAGCACTTTTTATGTAGAACAGTTTGAAAAAGAGTTCAATTCTTTTCTTTTGCTAGTTTGGTATATATTATGTGTATTAAGAAGCTGAATTTGGTCACGTACCACTTACCGGTTCAAAATTCAGTGTTCGGTTATTGAAAAAGGGTTTGTTTTCGTATCCATTTTTTAAGCTAGGTTTAGATATAAATAAAGGCTAATGTGAACGACAATATCAATGCAAGTACATTATCTGAGTCAGCAGTGTTAACTTTTTAGAAAAAGTAGCGTTACAAATTTCGAGCAAGCACCATGTAAAACCCTGTATTCAAGAAAATTTATAAAACCGCATCGAAACCCACAAACATGATAGTGGATAAATTTACTTTTTTAAATTGTAAAACAACAATGAGCCTGATAATGACGTAATGAGGTCTAATCAGACTAAATTGTGACTGTTATGTTTAAAGATCAGAAGCAGCATTCAACATGATCATTATAGAAATGATAAGGACAAACCTGATATTTGATTCGTCTACTTCCGAACCATATGTCATGGGACCAAACAAAATACTAAGTATTCAACTGTAAACTCAATAGTTGAAAGCAACGCTCTGTTTCGTTAAATATTAGTTTGGCAGCGCCTGACATGTACTTATAATATACCCATCCTTAATTTCCACGTTTTCGGCCGGTGTCTTTCGCTCGCTGTAACGAAGTTAGTGTAACGCGCTTAGCGATAATGTAATATGCTCGCGCGGATGAATAGGCGTTTGGGAGTTACAGAATTAAGATTATATGTAACACACCTGCTAGTATGAAAAACGTTTTTATTCGTTTATTCCTTTACATTTATATTTCTATATTTTTTTATTAATCTTAACCCTTGGTCGCGTTTTTTTCTAGCCCAATTCATTCGCAGTTCATAATTGCATGATTGTATAAACTTTTTTTTTCTTGTCCCATGCTCTACCTTTATTGACTTTCTCCTTTACATGACTCAGACATGTAGACAAAAGTTAACTGCTCAGAGTCAACTAAGTAGATAATAGTAGGTAGTCACAGTACACAATAGGAAGTCTGCGAGCAGATTAAAAACAACGTGAACTTTACTAAGAGTACATTCTAGGTCCCGTATGTATGTACAAACACAAATCACTTTGTTTTCCTAAATCTCGACGATGATAATGAGATTAATCGCAGAGTGAGAACACGAGTGAACAAAAAGGGAGCCATGCATAATAGACCGGCAACTCGCGGCGTCTCGGAATAGCTAAGCAGGTATCATGTCACTCGGTGCCGTGCTGGCTTGTTATGCCGAATTGTGGTAAAACACTAGAGGACATGTCAAACATAAAGAACATTTGCACCTGACATGACATCAATGTGTCAGTTTCAGCAGCTGGAAATGCGCAACGTAATTTTGTGTATATGACAATAAAAACGTTATCTCCCTCACACACTTACGATTACAAATTTAAAAGTACGTTGATTAACATGTTTTGTTGTTGGAAAAAACCTTTTCTCATGAACATATTTAAACACAATATACAAACGATTTGAAAATATTATATTTCGTCACTGCCGCCAGACTAGAAGTTAGATACATAAGTATATTGTAGTTTTAACATGTCTAGCGTCCAACCAACCAAAAGTTTTGGAAAAATGACAATCGTCATACCAAACCCATTAAACGGTTGTGATTTCAAACAAAAATAATTATTAATTAAACAGTTTAAATACACACGAATTGACTAAGAATCCAAGAAACCAAAATTATTACTTAAATTCGTAGCAACCAGTCCGCACGCTTTCCACTTCTGAAGCAAAGTTTCATATAAATTTTGAACAACAAGCTCTGACGTTAACTTCGTATCTTTGTCTGGTGCAGGGTATTCCGCTCGGATCAATCGGGAATAATTGCGGCCCTCAGGTTGAAGCACTTCGAGCAAACAGCCGCTTTCGAGCGTATTATGGGCTTATTCGTGCTAATTTTGTTGAACGTTTCAAGTTGCAATATGTGCATTGTTGATAGTTCCAACTATTACAGAGCACTCGTGGATTTTTCAAAAGGGGATGAAATACGCTTTTACGGATGCGTACTCGAAACGGAAATAAATTTTATTAGTAGATAAAATGTATTTCCGTTCCGATTGTATTCCGTAGCATAAATTGTTACTAACTTTTAGAAACCGTAAGTTATTCAACAACGCAAAGTCAACTTCAACAATCGCCTCAGCAAGAACAGTGTGCTCATAAGCAATCTCTAAGCCGGCTCTAACCTATCTACTACCGATGCTGTTATGAAGGTTGTATTAACAAATATGTTCGTTCGGATCGCTAACAAACGTCAAAATTACCATCCAATTGACCGTTGTGCGTGACTGTATGTAACTAGCATAATGCAGCGGTCAAGTGAAAATAAGTCTATACTTTTCAATTTGATATTTTTTTCAGGCTTCTGTTTCAGAACAGTGACGATACAGTGACCCTAGACAAGACCCATTGCGATGTCGTTATCGCTATCGAAAATGAATGTAAATTTCATACACTTTGTAAGTTCGGTATCGTATCTTTTACGGTAGCGTTCAGCATCTTATCTAAAACCTCAGAGGGCCCAGCCAAGATGCACCACGCTAACTAGCGTTTCTGTTCGTTTCGTTTTTAAACCAATCGCGTCACTAGTAGACGACGTGATAGGAGAAGTCACGTGATCTACCAGTGACGCGTTCGGTTAAAAACGAAACGAATAGAAACGCTAGTTAACGTAGTGCATCTTGGCTGGGCCCTCAGGCTCTAGCAAACATGCGAACGTTTTTCTTTACAGACCACGTGGTCAACTGTCACCCCATAAATTCTAAGTGATAGAAAAGAAAAACGTTAGTAGCGTTTGCATGTTGGCTGCGGCCGCTGACACTTTTAGTAGGTACAATAACAAGGTCTATACTTTTCACGTAACTTTTCTTATAAACGTTTCTCAGCGAAAAGTCGCAACAAGTTCGCAACCACATTGTTCGAACTGCGGATTGACGTCAAAGGAAAAGTTTCAAGCGGTTTTTAATTGAGCTTTACAAATGAGGGTTTCATTTCCAAACATTCAGGTTAGGAAAACGTTTTGTGTTGATATTTAACTAATTAATTTCAGTTGGTCTCTCCATGTTTGTTTGTTTGTTGGTCTCTCCACAGAGCAACACTAAGGATAATTATTTAACACAGCAGTGGCCATAGATATGCAGCATTTCGAACACGTTATCGTTATCGAAAGTTTGTAGGATTGACGTAAACTGCCGAGCGGTCACGTCAAGCGCTTATATTTATATAGAATTGCCGACGTTATGATACTTCTTATTTACTTGACAGTACCTGCAGCTAAGTTAAAAACATTGCGATAACATGACAAGAGCAATATAGTTTCATCGAGTAGAATAGAGCCATTAGATAAAGTTACATTTTTATTTTTTTATACCTATTTGTAGTTTTATATAAAATATGCTATCCATTTTAATCGTAAGAAGTAATATTATGCTGTGCGGTGCTGCTTCTGAACAATAGTCTCTTTTTAGGAAGCGTTGGTAGAATTTTGAATTGTACAATTGCCCATGCGGCTTACTTACTGAGTAAACATATTTTATTCAAACTTAACCATTTTTTAATTGCGGTTGTTACTTTTATTTCGGTAACCCGTAGTTTAATGTTCCCTACCTCCTCAATAGAAACCCTCCTCATGTCGTCTCAGTTTAAAATTAACCCTGTACTTGTGCAATCTGAAACTATTTAGTTATTAGTTGGCCAGGTCCTTTGAGAGGGATAGACTGACAAACAAATCGTTTTCAGCAGTAACCTGAGTATCTGTTGCCAAAGTAACAGCATTCCACGGGCGAACTGTAGTGGCTCTTCGGTAAACGTCTACTTTGCGATACAAGAGGGATTTGATCCTACAGTAGATCACTGGTTGGTAAACTACAGCCTCAGTTCCACTGTCTTAAACCAATTTTTTTCTTGACTGTAACTTTATGGTAGCTTTTATCTTGAATAGTAACCGAAGTGCAAACAAAATTATCGCCGGTTACTTACCATGTACTATATTGTATTATATTGTATTGTATGAGCGGGATTAAGTTTAAGAAAAAGGGAAAAATAGGCGTTTATAATTTTCTATGATTCAGTCATGTTTTTGTAAAAGGAACATGAAAAAAAACACTAAATTTAGTAAAAAGTTATCTTATTGACCGGTATCGCCGCCTGTACTGTTTTATGTCTCTTTATAAAGGTGATATATCCTCTTAAAGGTGTAGGGAAAAGAGGCTTTACCATGATGTCAATGAAGAAATGTATTTAAAAGGTAATTGCAGACTTTAAAATTCAAGGATATGTTAGATAATATCACTGATTAGTGGCTGTCTCTCTATTTCGTTTGATATTTTTTTATCCTTTTTACTGCATAATGAAACCGATCAAAGTTTAAAGGTCAGCTGGCCTACTGTAAGTTAGTAACTCTGTGAACTCGTACACTCCTGCAGAGTTTGGGCTGCACAAAGCGATCTGAATGTTGCTTTGGAAGAGCCGACATGCGAGAAGTGGATATACGCAGAAAACACTGATTCCACCAGTTAATAAACGCTTTGATTTATTATTAAAAAGTATCTCAAAAGTTTGTAATGCACTTTAGTTAGGAAATAGAAATATTATAGTTTATTGAATGTCACATTATAGGTTAGGGGTGGAGGGTATATAAATAATCAGGTATACTGGGCCTCTATTCCCGACGGTAAAAAAAAATCGTCTTTGATCTGTTATGGTATTGTTTTGACGACAGTCGCCATTACTGTCAGGTAAATAAGAACCGTGACAATACGTGTTGAATAGAGGCTCAGTAATGTGATGCCCTGCAAGAGCATGGCACCATAAGAGGGCTAAAACTACAAGATATGCAAAATATATATTAAAAAACCATTAAAATTATCCACTACCAAAACATTTTTAAATAATTTTCGGATTTATAAAATTACTAAGATAAAGCTAACAATTAACAAAATACAACTGATAGACTTTGAATCATAACATTATGTTACTCCAAGATCCCTGATAAATATTCTACAACGGCATACATATGTAAATGTTACAGAAATTGGCTCTAGCTCCTGGCCCGTACATCACCTTGACGGTCGTATAATTGCTTAAGTGGGATCTCACTTAGCCCTCCCCGCGCCCTTTCGTTCCTCTCAAGATAAGGGTAGTTGTTGTTGAACACCTAATCTTCCGTGCCTAAGATAACAAAGCCGAATTAGCGTCTAAGATCTGTTTACAGCCTTCGGGGCATTTGAGCCGTGGTTAATCGTTGAAGCCCGTTTTGGTAGGAAGTCATACGAACTACTCGTAGAGTTTTGGAAGTGCTTTTACCTCCGTTAAGCGAGTTTATGTTAGTCCTAGAACAATATTCATCGGAGTTAGTTGAAAACCTGAAAAAGGATCTTACTCGGCTGAAAACATGTTTATGACAAAATTACACATGGTACATTTGAATGAGAAATGCTGGAACGAATAATACTTTCATAATATGTTTGCCCTTTTTAAGTGGTTTAAACCATAATTACGACATAAGTAGGTATGTCAGGGCCGAGATTCTAAGCGCTAAAAACGTTATCGTATTGTCAACGTTTTGATAGCTCTTATTTGCTTGATAGTAATGGACTAATGGCGGCCGAATTAAAAACATTACCATAAGGGTCTCCCCAGACCTATCGACGCGGAATCGGCTTGAGCCGGTAAGAAAAAGTTTTATGTCCATGCAATAAGAGCGTAAACGACCTCGTTCCGTTCGCGACGCCGAATCGAGCCGAGCCGAGCGACGCCTTTTTACCTCTTACTGCACGGACATAAAACCTTTTCTTACCGGCTCAAGCCGATTACGCGTCGATATGTCTGAGGAGACCCTAACACGTCAAAGACAATAATTATGGTCATGTTATTTGCAATGTCTCGTTGCTTGTGCAGCGGATAGCGGACGATTAGTTTTGGGACCAAATACTTGAAGCTTAAAAGAGTAAAATAAAACCCAGTAAAGAACAACAAATATAATTCACGAGTTGATAACAAACTAAGGCAAAAAGGCAATTAAAAAATAATGCATTCGGAAGCAAAATTTGAAATGGTTGAAAGGCGTAGATGGTTTGAATATTTAAATACCTCCTAATTACTGATACACGCGTGGAAGAAACTCAAAAGAGGGGTCTTAGCATCTTGACGTGTGTCTTATCCCATTAATAATGCGACGCCTTTTTACCTCTTACTGCACGGACATAAAACCTTTTCTTACCGGCTCAAGCCGATTACGCGTCGATATGTCTGAGGAGACCCTAACACGTCAAAGACAATAATTATGGTCATGTTATTTGCAATGTCTCGTTGCTTGTGCAGCGGATAGCGGACGATTAGTTTTGGGACCAAATACTTGAAGCTTAAAAGAGTAAAATAAAACCCAGTAAAGAACAACAAATATAATTCACGAGTTGATAACAAACTAAGGCAAAAAGGCAATTAAAAAATAATGCATTCGGAAGCAAAATTTGAAATGGTTGAAAGGCGTAGATGGTTTGAATATTTAAATACCTCCTAATTACTGATACACGCGTGGAAGAAACTCAAAAGAGGGGTCTTAGCATCTTGACGTGTGTCTTATCCCATTAATAATGCGTCGCCTTTGAAACTTCAGATATAAGTAAACAAACATACTTAATTATTTCTAAGATTGAACGGTGAGGACTGTTAGCATCTTCACGGTTGGGACGGGGTTAAATAATCGTGATTGACGGTGATACGAGACGTGAGGGAAAATAGAGTTTAGCCTCTCTATTCGCTATTGGTGTAGCTTAAACAAAAGATCGGCCAAAGCAAACATACTTGCAAAGTAATGTTAGTCACATTAAAATACGTAATATGTTTTAAGCGACTTGTGCGTAATGTTATCGTGAGCAAAAGTTTTTTTTTAACAAAGTTATCTGTACTTATTTCCATTATCTCTGTTCCACTCTCAACAACAATTAATTAAATTGTCTTAGCCCCGAAACGAGATTTGAATATTACGTGATTATAACCTAAGGGGTTTAAGTGGCTGTAGTCTCTTCGAATTAAACATTCCAACGGCAAGCATGGGCAGTATTTTCACTCAAATCCGACGTTAACATGACCGATATTCTCAAGGCAATTTGCATGGCGTCCTGAATAAATTAGAGACACCTGCCTCAAGGATCTCTATGAATATGTAAGACAATCAAATGGCTTCCAAATCTTAGGCCCAATTAGGAGGGGGTCATTAAGCCTGCCTTGATTACCGACTGCCGGGCCGTATGCATATTATATTACCTGTTGGGAATTTCTGGGCAGTTAATATTGAGTTTCCTGTTACCTGCAGCGCGTGAGGGTACACTATACGGTTCTGAGATTTAGGTCATTTTAAACGGTAAGGAGGGATTTGATACTATTTCTGACGAGTAGTCTATTTAGTTTCAAATAACATTGCTAATCTGCACGGATATGCTCCACACAAGAGTCACAACTACATACGAGAGTTCTACTTCTAGTACTACAAGATCTATACCTACAAACTAACACTAAATTTGACACTATCTCGTGGGACCTTGAATTGGGATCTATAGTTATCTTTATGTTAATACGCCACGCGATTAAATAAATAGTATTACAAAGAACTAAAGCCATAACATTCAAACGACATGCTTTGGTTATAAACACCCTGCCGTCGCTACCGTAAACAGTTGTCGAAAACTGTCAAAAAATGTATGGATTTTTTTATTATTTCTGCCCCGTGGCACCTTCAACAGCGACCACCGCGGGGATATGGCGTTTCCACAAAGAAGTGATTCGCCAGTGTCAAGTATATATAAGTATAAATCAATATTGCAATACAATACAATACAATCTTCTCTAGGAAGATTGGGGGCAACGTGATATGTAAGACAGAGGTCAAGATAGTTTTAACCTCTGTACCACTGCGAGTCCACTTGAAACGAGAAGTAAGATGCCAGATACACGAAATAAGTCCAAGTCTTCTATCACTGTGCAACACAAAGGCATAAAAAGGACAAATCACTAACAGAAAAGAACTTTGAACACCTAAGTACACAAAAATACAAAACTAAAAGAAATTACACATCCGCCATCTTTTAACGTTGCAAATGGCCTCCCGTATGGAATTAACATAAGCGCTCGGCGCGACCTTCTGACTATCCTATGCGTTTTCGATTCAATAACGTTCTCGCACAGCATCTCTGGCCTACTGCACAGACATGCTACAATAACCTATAATCGCATATACTATAGAAAACTATAATCGTAACATTTAAGCGACGTGCTTAGCTAATAAACGGCCTGTAACATTTACCGCAGTATTTCATATTCCGAGTGTTGATAATCGGCGTCGCATGCGCGCCGGCGGCGGTCAGCTCACTTAGCCCCCGGTCGCACTAATCTGGTTACCGGTGTAATCGAACCGGACGCCAATCGATATGTCTACGGTGGGGCGGAAATTGAGTCACACCTATGTTTTTTTAAGAACATTTTGAGTCAAATTTTTGAAAATGCTGAATGCATACGGAAGGAACGAGTACGTTATCTTTAAGTAGTATAAAACAAAGTCGCTTATTGCGTCTGTTTGTTTGTATATCTGCTAAATCCACCTAAACCACGCAACGGTATTTGATGTGGTTTTCATCAGTTACGCAGTTTTCACGGAAGGTTTTATGTGCGGGTGTTACATAAATCTCACATAAACCGAAGTAAAGCGAGGGGGGTTGCTAGTTTTATCGAAGTTTTAAAGCCCCCTAGTCCTATACAAATAAGAAAATCAGGACGTTAAAATACTAACTAAGTGTTGGATGATAAGAAACCAGGCAGATTTATGGCTCATATTTTTCATCCTCTAATTTTACGGCCCTTGAATCTAAGTATTAATATTCACTCTTGAGGAACAATGAACAGCAATAACTTAAAACCATTTAAACATAATTATAAAATTGCAAAACATTCCAAACTATACACTCGAACGGTCTAATCATGCGGTACAGTCACTCACACAACGCAAAACAGCAAGTTAGCGTCACGCGTTTTATAACGAGCTAATTATTCCAACGTGTGGCGCGGGCCGTACCATAAATATCTAGAGCAAACACGGTATTAGCACCGGTCACGCTGCATTGTTTGTCTACGGCCTAAAACAACATGCGTTTGCGGCCACAGACTAAATTTGCTGCCGACATTCGCTGAGTCAGTCGCAGCTGACTGTACTGATAGGTGCAAATTTACTTGGAAATTTCGTCAGTACATTAAATTGTACAATGCTAACATGTGTTATTAAGAACAAAATAGTGCAGACCCAAGTAATAAATGCCACAACTCAAAGTTCATATTTCAATTAGATGACTAAGCTAAGGAGGAACCTTACCTGATCCTCAAGATGTTCCCACATTTTACTGAGGTTGCCAAATACCGTATGACGAACATTGGAATTACCTCGAAATATAAATAATATTTTTCGATATGCGAGTTCATTTACTGCGCCTAAATATGAAACTTATTAAAAAAACATTAATCTTAATATATACATATTGATGTAACAAAAGCCTATTACAGAATTCCATTATAAATAGTAACACTTTTGCACGCCACTGTCCACATACGTGACTAGGCCTAAATGAAACGAGAAAGGTGAAATATTTTATATTTAAATAATATTGTATTTGACAATTAAAAGCAACGAAATAATTTTAGTCGGATAAAGATATTATTTTTTGGAATTGCAATCTATTACATTTCAACTAGGCGTTTAAACATTTTATTTAAAATAATGAATTTGTTGAACAGTATTTATATTCATTTTAAGATGCAGATTAGACTTACTATGTAAGTACCTAAGTATATTTATACTTTACACCAAATAAGCATTATTTTAGCATACACTATTTGGGCTCTTTTCTTTTTTTGCAGTGCGTTGCTCTTTAACCATTAACAGAATATTTTAAATTTGAACATACGTACTTGTACTTATGCCGATACTCGTGTAATGACAACCATTTCGCAGACCGGTGTCTATGTTAGACATCCATTTTATTTAACCAACTGGCTATAGAACAAACTGGCTGATTTACAACAGTTCCATAATCACAAAAATAAAGCACGCAACAGACGTCCCCGCCGCTAATGCCAGCGTGTCAACATATTGCGCCGTGTGGACGCGCCTAAACAAACAGACATTATTCCGACACCGCACTACGTGACGCCGCTTCTGATGCCGTCCGGGTTGCCATTACGATTGACATTCGTCGTTACGTGTGAATTACAATCTATTCTCTATTCAATACACAGCCAGCTAATGTCCGATGGATTAGGCGAAGCATCGTTTTTTGCTGCGCAACAATATGGGTTAGTTTTAAGGAGGTCGTCGTCGTCCTCATTTTAATTCCAAGTCCGGGGACGCATGTCAGTTTTCATCAGGGGGCCATCAGTTGCATTTTTTTTACCGTTATTGGCAATAAAAAAACAATGGTTCCACATATCTTATTCGCCTGATCTTGAACACAAACTACTTTGAAATAATTTAGTTATTGACATTTTATGTTTGAAATGACTTTATTTTTGCATAGTCATCAACTGCTCTCGCAGATTCCAGACCAATAAAATGATGGGCTTTTCGGAGATGGACAGCTGTAGTAAATTTCATTTAATTCAGGTCATTTATATTAATTTGGTTTTAATTCCTTTGTAAAAGTAGAAAAACGAAATATCTCTAGTTGAGAAAGTAAAAAATACAAGAGATTTCAGAATAGAATCAATTTTAAAGCTTACAATTTATTTCAGCGCGATCTCGCCTATAAATCTCCTTTAGCAGTTCGCGTGTGTTTTGACAATGCAGCGTTTGACAATAAGAAATATTCCAAGCGCAGTATCAGAAAACAATATGATGTCCGTTTAGAATGCAGCCGCGCATGGAGAGACTGATGCACACATTGCACACGTAGGATGAGTAAGAATGGGTTTAGAATACGATATTAATAGGAAAAAAGTGTGTATGTGCTTTAGAAATGTTATTTACTTAAATGGGATTTCATTGATTCCAGTGGAATACATAGACATGCTGTTTTAACATTAAAGGGTATACAAGTATTCCAATACACGCCAGTAGTGTAGGATACATAACACAAGAAGTACTTAATTAGTAGTATAATTATTAGTGTCGATTTCATACACTAATAAATTTGTCTTTTGAATGTATTCAAATGACAATGACGTATTTGCAAATGCTTGTATTTTAATATGTTGTTCATTTGTCGTTAAATCGGAAAAAGATTAGTTTTGAATTGCATATTTAATGTTTTAATGATTCGTAATTAGGACTCAAATCACACACAATGAGTAATAATACTAATAATAAACATGCTGTACTCAAGTATAATATTGTAGTCTTATGCTCATTTCTCATCCATGAACGTTTAAGAAAAACACAACGATTATATGTATGTTAAACACCCCATTGTAGTTCACTAACCTAATCTCCTTACTCCTTAAAACATAAATAACACCGCAAGCAAAAACAATCCCTGGAGACCCAAGTTCTCAACTGACCCTTAACTTCTCCAGTAAATACTGAAGCCGCTCAAACTATCAAAAACTTGAGCACTTCGACCCTAATGGAGCCGGCTGCACGTGATTTATTATTTATTTATTTATTTATTTATTTATTTCACAATAATAGGCTTACAGTGCATACCAAATCACCTACTATGCTAATACAATTTAAAACCATAAAATACTACTTATACACTAACAACACATACATAAGAATCTATCAATATTAAAAACTAACAATGACCACTTATCAGTAAATACGTCAGCATCTTGGACCCCCGATGTGAGCGCATTTAACAAATCAATCGCTCTGGCAGTCGGCGAGTTCCGAGCGCGACGCGTACGGCAACTCTCAAGAGCCGCAAAAAGGGGATGTCGACGGCGAACTCCTGCCCGTAGGTAGTGGTCAGGAACGAAGAAACGGAGTCGCTCGAGAGCTGATGGATTGTCCAATTTGTGTCGCAGCAATAAGCAATAGTGCATTAAGAGCTGCGTTTTTCGTCTGCAAGACAAAGTGGGCAGTCCAACCATGCCCGTCACAAAAAGCGAGGGATACAAAAATGGATAGTACCCGTACATTTTTTTATAGAGGTACCTCGCGAACTTTCGCTGGATTCTCTCTAATAGCAAGGTATAATTTGCTTCTACTGGATCCCTGGTGATGTACTGTCCATTAATTAAATGTATTTTCCATGTTACATTAGTCATTACTCATTATTTACATTAATTATGGTGGTGTTAAATATCCCGCTAGTACTCAATCTATTAAGTTTTTTAATGAACATGGCTTCGATATTTATTTGTCATAGTTAATGAAGTGGATTTTTAAATATTCCAGGACCGTCATTTTGATAGTCTGAATAACGTACAGTCAAGGGTATTAATATCTATACAGCCATCGCGTCAAATATATGCGGACCTTATTGCCAGAGGCATAAAGGTGTATAGACATTTTTGACGTCTTGGGAACGTATATACTTATGTATATTTATGCTCCTGACTACCACCTACCAATTTGAACAAAAGCTATGATTTTTGTCATTCCAAAGTTAAAACTTATTACAAAAACTCTAATAGGTACGTCTACAATCGTCTACAAATATGGTAGACAAATGATACAAGATTATTTCAGACCGAATTAAAAAAGCTAAAATCAAATCATTATTTATATACCTTCTTCTTACTCTTACCACCCCAACCCTATTTTATTTACTCCTAGTTTCCGACTGTTCAAAACACCGCCAACTCCAAAGCAATGTTCTACGTCAAAATTCTTAACCTGTCAGTTGGCGAAGTTGGAAGTTGCCGGCTGTATCAGACTGAAGTAACAGATTCGAACCGCACGAAACACTTCCAAATTGAATTAATCATAGTTGGAATTAGTTCCCTCTTTGACAACCCCGAGACGTGACCGTACGTATTTCGACCACGATTTATATTTAATTGTTATTGGAATTTCAATATTGGAGAGGAAATCGATTGATTGGTTTATTTAATTAAAGTTACGAGAATAATGTGTGTTGCTGAGACATGAACAGTATAAGAAACAGATGTAATTGCAGAGGAGATTTTTTAATAATTATTTTCGGATTCACCTTTTTCACGTAATTCAAATTAGACTATGTGAAAAAGAGGCATTACACCGTGTGATTAAGATTTTTATCAAAGTATTTTCTATCCTTTGCAGACAACAATGAGTTGTGTTAGTGAAGGTTTTGTAAAAAGTCCATGTCTTAAGAATTGAAACCAAAATTCTATGATAGTAGTAACTTATACCTTCTTCTTAGACGTTGAAAGTATTCTTGTAATCTGAATATTAATTACAAGTACTAAATCTTTAAGGCTTATCAAGTTTGGCATCTAACTTTGATTTCCCCAAATACTGTTGACTACTCCTTATGAAGACTAAATTCTTCAATTACGAAGTTAGCAAGTCCACCGGTCAGCACCCGGGGCTAACTAGTTAATTCGAACCGGAGCCGGCGCCCGCCGGGAATCGAACCCGGCCAAGTAGCAGATTTATTAAGAGGATATTCGTAAATGCCCGGAGAGAAGTTGGCTTTAAAATTAAATCAGGCTAGTTGGGAACTAAGCCTGGCCAGCTTTGTCTGCTGCAGATACGGTGAGCGGGCGGCGTTGTATTGTTTCTACCGTAGACTTAACTATACAATGGAGTATTAACACTTAAGTAGTGATTTAGATGTACTTGATATATGTGTGCTCCTGAATGCGATTTGTTTACGAGTCGATGGTGAAGTGTGTATCGTGAGTACATGACGTGCAAGGCGATGAATGACAGTGGCATTTGCGTAATTTCTCGGGTGTTTCAACCGCCGTCAGTCCGGCTGTCCTAAGTATTTAAGAAATAGGCGATAATATATTTAAAATTCGATGAATTGTGGCGAGAATAACGATAACAGTCTAGCTCTGTGTGAATGTTAGCTGCTTGGTGTAGCTCATTCTTTCAATATTTATGACAGGGGACAGGGGGAAACTCCAGTGGATTAACCCATTTGTATCTTAAAGTCTACTTTGTTTTTAATTTATTTTTTCTCCTAGCTAATAAATAATCTTAATTGTATTTTTTACTGAATCATGCAGCGTTTCGGTACTACCTGCAATGCTGAAAAAAATGGTTGAAATAAATAAATAATTCAAATTACCAACAAAACGATGAAATGTATGCGACTAAACTTTAACGTTAAATACTTATACTGGGACAAAAGGTAGTAACTACATTTTTCTTGCAAAAGATACGACATAGAAATAAAAGCGGAAGTATTCCATTGTCAGACAGGATCGCAACATCGAGCTAATAAAGGGGAAACTCTTTACAAAGTATTTCTTTCGGCGGTCAAACTTCGGAGCTGAGTTTCCTGGGAACAAGCGGAACCGTGAACGACTTCCTTTAGACAGACCAACGGATTTCTCGACTACTTTGTTAAGAATTCTTTATCATTGTTTTGGGTAGAATGATTCTCAATTTCATAAAGGTAGGTAATGTCATGTTTAACTAATGAAATAAATCGGTGATGAAAATTATTACTGTATTGTAAAAATTTGATAATAAAATAAAAATATTATACAAAATATTAAACAGCAAAAACCTTAATTATAGCTACAAGTATTAAAAAAATATGTAAGGCACTTTAGCAACATAAATACATAGCAGCCGAAGTAAATAGGTAAGGATTACATAAAATATAACTAGTAAATGTTTATTGATACTTTCCTAAATTATTTATGCCAATAATAAAGCAATGTTCAACATCGAGTAAATAAAGTTTTTGCTAAGCTCTTTGTCGAATAATATAGTAAATGGCAAACTTTACACCACAACAGCTTACTAAAGCAAAGTAAATTGAGCTAACGCAACTTAAACACAACAAGTTATAACAAGCGATTAAATAAACAATCCCGGGCAATATTGATTACAGTTATAGTTGACCGACAATATAATCAACCCTAATTTGTCTAAAGTTCGGACAAGGCGAATTAATGGCTACATACACACAACCGCTGTGTAAATTTCTATTGAGAGCAATTCGATTGTTCCAAGTACGTTAACGAATAACGATATTATTCGAAAGAGATATTTTTACTTCTGAGGAACGATGAGTATTATATCTTTATTATAATAACAAATATAAACCATAGAAAACGAAAAAGTTTACTCTAATTTGCCAAAATAATTGCTAAAAGATAAAAGATAAAAGATGTTTATTCAGTAAGTACGCACGGGCACTTTTACACGCCAAAAATCTACCAGCGCTTCGCAAAAGACCACTGCTTAGAAGAAACGCCGCAAGAAATTCTACTATAAGTCGTTTTTTTAAATACTACTTATGATATTATACAATTATAAAGCTTAAGCTAGCATTATATATAACAATGAATCTAACATAAAATAAAAAATAAATATATTCAGGCGCAGATTGAGCAGGAAAATTTGTCAAAATTCAGAACGCTCATAGGGACCAATAATTAGTAGTACTAAACAAACAAAAAAAACTTACCTATGACAGTCACATACAAAGTTTCGACACATTCTCCTACAGAAACCGTGAATATACAATATTTACATATTTTTTTATGGCCAACTGAAATAAATACCTTAGCTTATCTTGTAAGTACTCATTTTAAAACTGTGTAAATAAATATAACGAAGTTCATCATTTTAGTGAATAATCGAGTCAAAAAACTTTCTTTTATTTTACTACAGCAGTCAGTTTTCGTTTTTTTGCTACATAGTAAATGCCTAAATACTATTACACTATATGTTGTCTAGGTCGCAACCCTAAGTATTTTGTAATCTAATCCCGCAAATAAGCGCTCTGCCTCTGCGTATTTTCTATTCCAGTAATATCTAACAGATTCCTTAATAGAGCTTTGAGTTAGGCACGTCTCAATAATACTCAATACTGAGTTATCTGCGACGAGCAGGGCGGCGAGATCAACTTGCCTAGACCTGTCGAAGCGGCGGATAACTACTGATTTAGTATATCTAATATGCTATAGCGAAACAATAGTATAATTAACAGAGTTAAAGTTGGAATTAAAGAACTACAGCGTCTTAAATATCAATGAAAGAAAGTAAGAAAGAAGAAATATCTTCATTCGCAATCACACTCTTATCCTTCTTCTTCTTCTTTTTTTTTATTAAGGGCGGTCTATCGCGGTATTCCGCAGTGATTTCGCCCATGTCAAGTGAGTCGAGTAAGTCAGTTAAAAGAAAAAATCAAAAGTAAAAGCCGGACATCTTTCAATCGGCCGTATTCCCTCCCCGAAGGTTACCGGCTTCATCAACACATTAATAAAAAATACATATAATTATAACACGAAAAAAATAAACGACAGATAGTTACTGTTAATGTGAGCTACTATTTATGCGCCAATTGACCTAGCAAGTACTATGTGAAAAACGTTACAATAATGGCCATTTTATGCTGTAATTCGATAAAAGAAAGACCGTCCAGTAATTTCACGCCATTAACTGCAGGCGGGTAAAACGCTTGTTGGACGTAAGTTGATTTAACGCCCCAAAACGGCACTTTTAAAGAGAGACACTTAAATTTTAATCCGGTATTGAATATTTCAATATTGCATGTAAATGGAACCGTAAAATTTTCCAATACCGTTCACTTTATAACACTGTAAAAGGGAATAACTCCGTATAATCAAATTCGCGGAACGTCAGTGAGTGGAGTTGAAATAGAATTTTTTCGCTCTTAAAAATTGCGAGCACGTTTCTAATATAGTGAAAACAATATTCTAGTGACCGGGTGATTCCTGCACAGATGCTTGCCCTTCCAATATTATGTATACGTACCGGCTTTCATGGGTTTGAATCATAGTGTAATAAAATACTATATTGATACCATTTGTTACGGGTGACTTTAGCTTAACTTTTGTTAGTCATATTATATTCCCCATTTGATCAGCGTGTTTGGCTTTTGTAAATAAAATGGGTCTGATATTATTGTTTATAAATGACAAATATGTCGAAATATGTTATCTGTAGTTATTCTTGGCGTTTACTACGGTACGTAGCTGATATCGAATAGCGTTTTAAAGACCGTTGACAAAATGTCGATACGGGTTTTTGAATTTGCGTATATCATGGTTATCTATTTGATTTAAGATCCATTACAACTCCGAGTGTGTAACATATTTACATATTTTCCACGCGTTATTTGTATTTTCGATTACTTTACCCACAATATCATAATTTGGAATCGCATAACTCGCTCGTTTAGATTTTTTAATGGAGCAGGGGTTGCTCCAATCTGGTATAGATCGATCGATGTAAAAATGCATTTGTACTTATCTCGGCTATATCATTTAATGTGCCGTTTTGCTATCTGTAACATTTATGGCTGGAATAGATTACTTTTTGGCAGTATTCCTAAAAAGTATTGTAGAGGGAAAGGGAATTGTTATTTTATGATCATAGAGGTAATTTGATACATGGTTTTGCTACGTGTATTATGAATATTATGATAGGTAGTATCGGTACCATCTGGTACCTGTACTGTCCATAGACATTAGAAGAATCGAAAAAAAAGTTTGATGATCTATAATATACTTGTAATCTACACTTTCAGCTGTAATTCTATTGCAATAAATCGTGCGTTTAAAAGTAACTACTAAATAATAATTCTTACACCTAAATACTCGTACGAAATTAAACCAATACACTACTACGTTATGACGTTACTGTATCTGTATTTAATTTAAAAGCATACAAGTACTGTTTACCGAAGTAAGAACTGCAAGTTTAAAAACTAGTAAGTACTTAAATCGTTGGATTGTTTATCATTTGTCACGCAGCGCTCCGCAAAGCAGTCGGCCCGCAACTGGCGATTTGCATGAAATATAAAGGTAGCCGCACATAGTTTCAAATTGTTTATAGCGGTCAGCGGCTACCCCCGGCATTCTTGCCTCATCCCTTTGTCTTACTTTCCGCTTATGACGGAATAAATTTGTACAATTTACATTAAATGGGTAAACAAACGGCCATTGTATAAATTATTCCGCCTTGTTTAAAGCGCCGTGACATTTTTAGCAAGCTACTGTAAACTGTTTTAAATTTACCGAGATTTCTAAAGTTGGTTTAGCTTTAGTGGTATGTTTGGGTGAAATCTTACAAGTAGTTGCGAAATCCAGTTTTTAGTTTTGAAAGTGATGATGAACATGAAATGTCACTATTTATTAGCGAATAACCTGCTACTAGCTCAGATTTGATCTTAAACCGAACAGTGTTAGGACATTCCGAACACATGCCGTGAAAAAATCTTTAAGAGATGTTAGTAGATGCTCTCCCATTCTTTTCAAGGAACTTGTCGAAACGGTTAAAATAAACACCATAAAAACTTCATAGCCGTGTTATTTAGGGGTGCGATTCTCGTTTATTGCGATATAAATCGGTGAGATGTGATTTATCAGCGCATCACTCCTGGTTAGCGTGAGTAATGCTACCTGTTATTGCGGCGCTGTCTGTATTAGAACTTTGAGAAATAGCGGCTTCTGCTATGTTCTGGTGCCCTAGTAACACGTCATAAATATTCAGAAAAATATGATATTTTCCTGCAATTTTAGAACCAAACACACCGAAAGAAAGGCCTGGTTAGGTAGGACTTATTTAGAAAAAAGTAGCACTTGAAGGTGCAACGATTGAAACTGTAACTGTGTACTTTTGAGTGAAATCTCGTCTAAATGTATGTAAAAATACAGTGACTGAATGACTGACTGACAGACAACGCACAGCCTAAACCGCTGGTCCGCTGGACTTGAAATTAGTAAGGAAGTATTCCTCAAGTGCCCTAGGGGTGAATTTTCATTTTCCGAAAATCAACTCCCAACGGGAAGAAATAGGGGGAGTAGCGGGAAACTAATTCTACGCGTACAAAGTCGCGGGCGTCCTCTGTTCATTAAAAAAAATGTGATCATTCCGACTGTATTTACAACAACTAAGATGTCGCTCTATACATATGGGAGAAAGACAAGGTTATTGTGTTAAAGAACTAATTTAAAATGTAATGTTATTATAGTAAAATATTATGTGCCTCTAGCTTCCCATTTACATTCAATTTGTATCTTCGATATGTCAGTGGCCACGGTTGATTTAAATTATATTACCATACTCCGGGGACACTCACCCTTTGTTAGGCGCAGAATTGAAATGGATCGGATTCGAGCCCCATCCATCACGCTCTTTACCCCACATCTAATGCTTTTTTAATAATTCCACTTCGGACCTCTCATTAGAAAGAGAAGTGAGATCGAGAGCCGATTGTGCGGAATATGACAGTCAATTGACAGCAAAGAATCGGTAGACGCGAAAAAAATGGAATATCATTTTGAAAGATGAATATAACATAGCGATGGATATAATATTTTGATTTAATGATAAGTGGTTTCTGGATTTGTCAGTCTGAATCGCTTAAATAATTAAGCATATAGTTTTTTTCTTTTATGGATCTACCGTGTCCAATGGCTCTGAGAAAATAGGATCTACTTACTATTTTATATCGCGTATTTAGAGCGCTACTACTCATAAGAATTTTATTCGCGTTATTACGATTTGTATCATGTTATGTTTATTAAATTACTAGTAAAAATGCGCATTTAGTGAGGAATAATTGCTATATTTATTTCGTATAACTTACATCTTTGCCAATATAATAAAGATACAAAAAATACATTATATACACTGTACGATAATAATTAGAATAAATAAAAACTAGTGTAACCTATTATATACTTAAAACTAGAATTATTAAAAATAATTGTGCACACAATTACAAAAAGAATACCCCATCTAATAAATCTATTCGCGGCATTGTACCCATGCTGCTGGCTGCGTTACGTCTCTGGATAGTTAAACCTATCCTTTGGGAGAGGTAAAGGTCCCAGAGTCTCCACTGCAAGAGCTGCAAATTCGTTTTTATTAATTAATGATGAATATTTGCGACGCTTGAGGATCTGGGCCTGATCAGCTGCTGCGCCGGCCTGACTTTGGGTTGCTTGAACGTGTGAGAGGGCAAAAGTGTCGACACAAGTTGCGTCCCACACCAGAACCCTACCAAGCTTCCACGGCACCAATGTAGTTCTGTCGGGGCGTTTACCATCGTCGCTGATCATACCAGCTGGTTCTAAGATAGCAGGTACAGAGGCGGTAGCAAGCGAACGACGGATCAAATCATTGATGGCGCCATGGCGGAACTAGCGGCTAACACTTCTTGAACAAGAAAGACCATGTCTACCAAGGTCATCCATCTCTTTCCCGCAGGTGCAAGAATGAGGCACACAGATCTTAGCTCCAAGCCGCAAGCAGATCGATATCCGCAAGCAGCTTGAATTCAGGACTGTACCTATGTTGCGAGAGGGAAAGGCGTGGAACCAATGGCCCGACTCACTAGCAGTGACAGCGAGAAGACGGACGCGATCTGAATCGTCCGGACTATTGGCTAAAAGGGCATGAATTGCCATAAGACGAGGGGTATCCCAAGCTATTTGAACATGTTTTATGCTTTGGCATATGCACTCCAGGGCATGACTCACACCAGGCATCCCTGGGCTGCTCCAGGTTTGCTATCTCAACGTCGAATATCTGTGGGAGATTTAATATAATACTGACGAGAGACATCCAACCATAAGCAGAGGACAGGAACGCCGGAAGAGCTACACTATTTAGTAGTATTACAATAGGCATTTTGAAATTAAAACCAAAAAATATATGTTAATAGATAATAGTATATAATAAAGAACTTATGTAATGGTTATTTGTAAGTTTAATATTTGATGCGTTACGTATCTGTTTATATAATAATATTTTAGATGTAAAAAGAAAAATAATTAAAATAATCACACAGCATAACAGCAAAATACAACAGAAAACATAATATTATAAAAATTACTTAATAATGATGTTATAAAATATATCAGGAAAAAAATTACGTCGACTGAAGAGAGACAGGCATCCATGCTCTCAAAGAACGTAAAACATTCATATCAATTCATACAAAACTGGATCTATTTTTAAACCATGTGGAGCTCACCGTTAAAGGACGAGCAGCAAATGTTTTCAAAGTAACCGCCACCGCCGCAAAAACGCCGAAATCCTGCCATTTACACAGAGTTTATGATAATACATAGACTTAACTTTGAGGTACAGTCGCCTGTGATATTCAATAACATTGATTATACTTCCTAAATAATTTAACAAGCAAATATTAATTCACAAAAAAAAACATTAAAATATTTAAATGTTGTACCTTAAAAAATGTGCATGAAAAAATAAACTTAAAATCTTACACAAACAATAACTTTTCATACATTGAAAAACCGAATATTTAAATCAAATGACAATTAACTACACTTAGGCACATCTTTATTATGTCAATAATAAAGTGCACTTACCGTTTTTTTGCATTGCTGCCTGATCTTACTACGACATAAAAAGAGCACATTTTAACATCAAAAAGGAAACCAGCAGCGCCTAAATTTTTTGTTAGCGGACTGTAGCACGCTACGCTTTGCGTAGAGCATCTACGAGCTAAAGACCCAGGCCGTTAAGTCTACTTCACTGTATAAAATAACCATCTGGGGAAACCACCGTTTATCCCGCAGAAAAATTCCCTTTGTGAGGATAACTCGCTCATCCCCTTATGATATGTTTATGTACTTTCGGATTTTATGTGGACGTTCTGACGCGCCGCACGATTTTTATTGGCTTTATAGAATTTTATGACACCATACAGCCAGTGGCCGCGTTTTCACTGTTTATTGATTTAGGCGGCCATCCAAACTGTCTATGGGGTGAATTAAAAAGCGCTCAATAACACTTCTGTCCGTTTGTGTTTGGGAAACTTGAGCTTGATTAACTATAAAATAAACACGATACAGTGTTGGATATTGTTGGGGTTCCAGCCCAAGTTATAAATGAATGAATGTGTACGACGTGTTAAAATCCATCTGTTTATGTTATGGCTGCATAACATAATAATGAGAATTATCACTGTCAACGATTGCAAAACTATTTAAAACGGTTAAGTGGATCTAGACTTTTAACTGTTCGGTGTATCTAGCAATAAATAACTAAAACTAGATTCACGAATTAATAATTAAGGCCAGACATATTTAACAAACAATTTTTTAATCATTATCTATTTTCACGTATTATGGTTGTCAAAGTTTAAAATTAAATAAACCTTTTTTGTTATTCTTGTTTAGCAATGTGCAGCAATTTCGCCAGAATAAGAAGTTTCATTGTAACACAGCATTCACTTTTGAACCTTCCGCGCATACGTTTACGTTTCCATCCAAATATGTGTAACCCTATTTTAAAAGATCACTGCAACGCTTGTTAATAAACTATCTTGTCATCCATCAACGTTTCAGCCTGGAAAATCTGAGCGCTCGAGCTTTAACAGTTTGACGGCGCACTTAATGTATTTATACCGGGCAGCGGGCAGCGGACCGGGCAGCATCTGTGGCTAATGATATCGCTGGCCACCCGCCCCCCCCGGCCCTCATCCCCCGGTCATTAGTTAAACACGCACCGCGCCCGCATGTCGCAAGTTTATCTTTGGCTAAACTGTCGGTATGTGGACTCGATTAGCCCTTTGATCAAATAATCCAGCGATAAAATAGGGTTTGAGGAAATTAAATTACATTAAACGCCATTGTCGGTGGGCACTGGCAGTAAATGATCAGATTACTGCAGATTAGAAACGTCAGAGAATTAGACCGCAGTAGTTGCTGCAGTGTTGCAGTAGAACCATCATAAACCCATAAAGGGAACGAACCGTAGCGTATATAAAATTTACTCGCCGCTATTTGGTCACTGGTGGAGTTTTATTGCCCCAATCCTAACTAAATTAAACGTGAAAATTTGTTTACCCGATGCTCTATGACGATTCAACAAATGAAAGAATGGATATTTAATACATTGTGTGTATTATATGCAAAATAATCAAGTTACATAAACATTGCTGTGTTTATTGTATTTTTGTATTAACATTACTGTACTTTCGTATTTTTATTTTTATGTGTGTTATGGAACCTGTTATCCGGAATAAAACTATTTAATTTCGTTTCATAAAAACTAGTTAAAAGTTTTTATTTTACTTTTTTTACGGTTAGGCATTTTGTTTTATTTCCGTATGTTCATTGTCTTTTAAAACTTATTTTTATGATAACAATCACTCTAAAAAAGTCGTTATATAAAAAAAATATGCGCAATCATTTAATTTACGTAGTTTACTTTATTCAAATAAACTTAGAATGTAGTGGACGGGGCGAGTGGGAAGCACCGCCGGAGACACGCTCGTTACTCGCAGGTGGCGCAAGATAAACCACGCTGGTTTAATTGGCGGTCACCTACGGCGCGGGCGGGCTAAGGGTTAAGAATTAAGATGATGGAAAATTTGAATTAAGTTATTTTACTGAAATTTAAATGTGTTTTCATTCGTAGACGTATTTTGTAAAAATTAATATGATATGAAATTTAAAAAATAAATAGCAGGAAGTTTCAAACCAATTGTTTTTTAATGTGTCGTAAGGCATTTTTTTGATGGGTTAAAGGTTCCATTTTGCGGATTGTACTTAACTGTGATAAAAATATTGGGGGGTACCTATTATTTTATCGAAACACCTTTCAATGAACGCATCATTACGCAGATGTTTCATTACATCTAATGGCATTTATCGATGCATGAGATTTTTCCTGCATAGTTATTAGTCTAAACTAACTTAACCTACACCAATTATGTTTAAGATATCCTGAATTTATCAAGGTTTTAGCAGAAAATGGCGTTCGATGAAATGGCATTCGATGAAATGACGGGTTAGCATATTGGGTATATCAATCTCGAGCCTCGTTTTTCGAATTCGAATCAATTTTAACGCAAAGTGGATAAGATTTATTGAATTGAAAAAAAAAATACAGTTCACAATGCTCCAACAGGCTGCAGATAGAAAGGGATGGCGGCGCATCATCTAAGAGAGATTTTTCCGCGAAAATGACAACGACCCTTAGTAATGAGAAACCGATGCAAGGAATATTCTTGTTCACTCAACCTTTCAACTAAAATGATAGCTTATACTTTAATAAATGGCCATGCCAACAAAATATCACCATAGTAGTAGTACTAACCGCTAAAGTTACTTTTATAACCAAAAAATACAGTATTTACAGTTTAATCTCGACCGGACATGCGCCCGGGCCCTGCGGCGGTCACTCGATTAATACGAGCATTAATCCACCTCGGCCCAAGGGCTCTAATTTATGCCGCCATTTTGACAATTGATGGTCAAGTCGAGTTGTTTTGTTTAAAACCGAATGGCCGGCCTTTAAGTGTTGCCAGATTTATGAAGATTGATTGAACTGATTTTATAATTAGTCGTGCAATACCCTGAACCTGTAGCTTCAAGGATTTACAATAGTTTATTAATGAACTTATTTTGTTGAATCAAAAATGTGAATTCTTATCTTATAGGCAAAAGCCACAAAAAATATTATTATTTTTAATCCTGGTCACGGCACGACTTTTTAAAATGAATTCTAAAGACAACTGTTAATTAAAACAGCTATATTAAAATTCAAAAAAAGAAATTGAATCTCCCATGCTTACTATAACCACAAAAATCCTTCTTTTTTATTTCCTTTCTCCAGTTTTAAATTTGTCACGATCCAGCCTGACATCGGGCAAGGCGCCTCATGCGTGAACGCTGCCTGCGACGCTGTCCGCCCCAACCGCTGCGTACTAATTCACTGCGCAGGACTTCACTCGCAGGCCTGCTGTTAATAAATGCTAGGAAAATTTGCTTTGATTGACGTGCGTTTGATGTGTTTGTAATCCAGCATTAGGCAGGAGAGTTTCGGGTCATTTTGGGAACGAAAGATCAATAAGTCACCCGCATATGTTGCTGCATGATTCAGTTTTCAGCAGACAAATAAAAGATAGAAGATCGACCTCCAGGGTAAATAATGGGGACATGTTATACTAAAGTTTTTTGACAAAGTGACGTGCTATGTGTGGGGAACTGGGTTAGCTTCACATTATGTAAATCAAGTGGGTGTATATTGGTAGGTCTAAAACTGTTTGGCCTATTTTTGTTTCGCCACATATTAGCTCCTATTGCTGTAATTGTTGCGCTTCGTGCCTTGACACAATTCTAACCTAACCTAACCTAACCTATTGATTAGTTGAGTAATCATGAGACCTAGGCGTTTTATATTGGGCCGCCAGCCGAGCCGCATTACTGTTCCGCCTATCCATGTATCAGACATTCATTCATCTAGCTTCACACACTTTTAGGACTGAAAATGTTTCCTACTTCACGATGATAAATTTAACGCCTAATATAAAAGTCGGAGCAAAGACATTGGATGTTAGGGTTAATAACAATTCGACCAAAACAATATTATGGATTTAGCCTTTTAGTTATAAAATTTTTAGACAATACAATTTTAGATCAAATGTGCTTTAGAACAAAAAATATGTATGCGAAAAAATCTTTATGCTAAAAATGAAGTATTTCTTTCAATATTATACCAAAGCTATAGTGGAGTTATGTCATAGAGAAAATAGTGAAATAAAATAAAACATTAATCGCGCATTGTTTATAGTGACCGCATTCAAATACATTTGATTTATGTAGTGTAGCTAACTAAAGCAAGACGTCATAACATCTCGCCTCATCCCGATCGACTCCGATTTAGATAATTGTTGAAATCAACCCCAATTTTAATAATCCATTAACTAATATAAACTCGATAAAATTGACGTAGGTAACCGAGCAGAAAGTTGCGAATAAGCGAATTTCAAACAATTTAATCTTTATTACATTAGTTTCGGCATCCGAATTATAAATTCGACGTTGACATAAAGGGCCCACAGAACTGATACGGAATAAATTTTCTACTTAATTTAACTAGACAAACACAAAGGGCCAACGAAAGGGACCAACTTAATTTCAATATTGAGGTGGAAACTAATGATAAGGTAGTTTGTGGCGGGACGTGGAGACAGAAGGAGGTGATACGGGCTTTTTGGGCATAACTCTGGGGTCCCAGAGAAAAAGGGCTTAAGTCTACTAAGCTCATAATAAAAAAGGCTGTAACTCATACGCGGAGACTACTAGGCATATACTCTTTTTCACTTGATCCTCAGAAGACTTAACCCCTTTTCACTAGGTCCCCAGAACTAGCGGTTGCCCGCGACTGTGCCGACATATAATTCGACCGTTAAAATCGTTCTTTAAGTAATATTTGATATTTCTGTCCCACGGTCTGTTTAAAAGTCTGCATGGGTTCAATTCCAACAGGAATGCGAGGCTAGACCAGATGCATAACGTTAACGTAAACGATTATCGAAAACTGTCAAAATGTATGGAATTGAAATAACGCTTACGTCGATACTATACTGCATATTATCTACTCTGAAATTTGGACCAATAGATCTTATACTCCTATTTAACCGTTTATATATTTTATATCTTAGCAATCTGTCCATAAATGTTACCTCAAATAATAAATCTGAACATGTATATTTTCGTTTCAGAAAAGGATCACAGACCTATATCAAGGCGTACAAGGTGCAGGTGTCGGTTTCTTTAATGCACCTTACGCTGAAAACGCTGCCACTGAATTTTTATTCAGCTTTTAGTGCTTAACAAAATGCCATATCCGTTAAGTTCGCTCGAGTCAAGTGCCGTTCGCGCTTCGCGTGCGATTTCGCGCTCGACTGTACCCCCGCATCTGCTGGCGTCCGCGACCGTACCCTTTTCATTTACGAGTACCTTGCCTAATATGTGATAATTCGCTAGCTGTATTTAGATTTAAGTGACATTTTCTTTCATGCTGCCCAAGAACAAATAAATAAAGTTGCAGAGCTTGATGCCAAAGTGCATATATTTATTAAAAATGATTTAATAGTTTTGTGTCGTGAATCACATTATCAGTCTATCCATATACCTATATTCGGGTATAACATGGTTTAAATACTTAAAACAACTTAATTATGACGATTAAGTTATGACGACAATGCAGTTGGTTAGTACGTCACTACATAGTATAAAACAAAGTCGCTTTCCCTATCCCTATGTCCCTTTGTATACTTAAATCTTTAAAACTACGCAACGAATTTTGATGCGGTTTTTAATAGATAGAGTAATTCAGGAGGAAGGTTTATATGTATAATAAGTTCTGGATCATGAACGGGTTTTACAGAAAACTCACACTAACCGAAGCGAAGCGAGGGCGGCTCGCTAGTATTTTATAATAACCACGTGTTAGATCTCCCAGTAGGTACAAGCAAATATTTATGTGTGTAATAAATTCGAGTACTTATTTATTAGTCTCAAATTCCCTATACACATAAGTAAATTTATCATAATGGCTCGTACCCGTAGTATAATCCTAGAGGCTATTTGGGACAAGATCATTTTGTGTAAGATATGCCATATGTTTATCGGTCTAAATCACATCAAAAGCTCATAATAAAAAGCATGGCAACATCGAAACCAATACGGCGAGAGATAAATTAATGTACGCTAACGCAGTTATAAACCGCAGGCTGTCATGTTCAATTAGCAACCAATTAACAGGACGGTTTCGGATGTCAAAGCTACTGCCTGGGTTGTAAGTAAACCTGAAAAATAAATTATTCTAATTCAATTACGATCTGTCTGCGGTGGAACATTATACGAAGGTTAATAATTAATACCATATAAACGTAACTGACGGCTAAACAACACGATTCAGACAGTGTAATTCTCTGTATTTGTTTGTATTACAAACAAAAGAAATTATTTGATGTTGAACATAGGTAAAACAGATTTTACATTTTAATATTATGTTTCACTAAATCCCGCCTCAAACACACGAACTAAAATGTGTGATTTAATTACTTTAACAATGTATTTTATTAATAACAAAATACTGCTTAAGCCACTGTAGTTCTCCTGCCTCTTCAAAGCAAACACAAAAAAATAAAAAACTTATCTGGAAAATTTACATTAATGTCCAAAACATTTTTTGTATGGCAAGAAGAAGGCAAAAGGCACGCAGGCCACCTGATGGTAAACGGGATCTGAGACCCATAGACATACTTCAACCTAAACAACGAATATAAACAGATTCACGTGGATACTGATTTTCAATCACTCTCCTTTATACACAGTTCGATCCCTATTTAATATCGTAGTCTATTCCAACGTTCCACAACAGTTCGCTGCAGTCTAAACAACAGAGCGCATACTTCCCTCATTAGTTCGCCTCGGAGGAGCCCAACTTAGTTCCATACATTTTCATTCGCCAATAACACCGCCTGGGGAAATAATTAATAAGGCTAATATGATTAGTAGTTGTTTGTAGTTGCGCCGTAAATAGTGTTCGAATGGCGCTTGAAGCAGGTCGAGTGGGGTTTGGCTACCTACGATCTTTTATTTCTGTCAAGCTACGGAATCCATTTACTAAGTCCATCGCACCCCTCGTAAGGCACGTTTTTATAGAATAAAATAACTTTACTTTCCCATTTGATTCTATTAGGCGTTGATCTCTTAGCATCAATTTACAATGCACGATAACAAAAGAAACAACAAAACACGATATGCAAAAAACGAGGATTTAAAAAGATAACACCTTTTTTATTTATGTACCTACTACTATGGGCACAACCACAGGGCACAACAAATAACTATAATGCTAACGATCACCATCTATCCCAGCACGTCAACAAACATACAGTAATGGTATTGGTATAAACACGAATGTTTTCTACAATTCAAATTACATACATTAAACTTACTAAACCGAATCAAAACCCAAATCACGGCAACGCTACGTGCCACTACACTCGCTAATTCCGCTGCACTATATTTCACGAGGCCAAGACTAGTTTAGGAATTAAGCTACAATTAAATGGTCATAAATTGTAAGTTTGGATGTGGCCGTGCAGCGCCGGGTGAGCCGGGTGAGCTGTGTGAGCTGGGTGAGCCGGCCACTGGGGAGCCGCCGGCAATTTATCAATTATTTACGCCACTTGGGCCCGCGCCTGACGCCGTCAGTCGCCGAGCCAGGATTTGTTGATCGACTTGTGTTCAAACTGTTCAAAGTTTGGTATTGACGCGGTGATTATACTGTTAGAATACAAACTATTTATTATATCACGATATAAACGGTATTGGTGCTGGAAGGCCGATAATAGAACAAAGTTGAACACTTGGTTTGTTACAGATAGAGCTCTGTAAATTAAGGTATTAAAAAAAAAGACAAACTGGGAATCTGAATTCTTGGTGGCGTTACAAATGCAAATGTGTGTTGTTGGATTATTTACTTAGGTCTTTATTTGTCTGTCTTTCGGCTAAAATAGGCTAGCAAACATTTGCGGTTAAAAGCTTACTTTTCAATTATTGTAAAATCCGCAGGTGCACTAAAAAAGATTTTTTACGCAACGTTTTAGGCAAATGTTTATTTTAAAAATAACCTACAAATTACTTACTAGCAGCTCCACTATTTTTTGTTAAATAATATAGTTAAAGTATTTATTACACTGTTCTTAAAACAATTTGAACACCTCCAAATTCTAAATAATGCCATCCCCACGACATCTTACATGTCACATAACACCCATGACGGAACACTACATCTAAGTCATGTAGCCAAACAAAATGAAACGTAACGTGCGCTTTGGTAGGTCATCCGTCACTTAGCCTGCGGCCGCGCATCGATCCCCGTCAGGGACGGTTAGGCGCAGATGCTAACCCTTAAGTTTCTTAGCTCCTCGGCCCATTTATTATTTACATTACTGGGTATTGTTCCGTGTATCTAGGTTTCAACATGGCGAAGGTAATTTGTTTAGCAAGACGACGTTTAGTATAAATTAGTTTTGTACTAATATCCACTTTAATCTATAAACTAAATGGTTTTAGGTTTAAGTTGTAAATTTTTTTTTTTTGTAAGTTTCATAGTCGTTCTTTAACAGTTTTTTTTTGACAATTACGGGTACTAAAGGAATATGACGGTCGTACATATATTGAGTTGAGACCGATATCATAATTTACATGGTGTGGGTACAGTTGAGTTGTGATAGCCGTCGTATCCGCCGACCTTCCTTTAATTAATATTTGAATTATGATTAAGCTAGTTCAACCCAGAACCTGCCACAAGTTTTTATATAAAAAATGGGTTTATTTTGAAAACCATTACAAAAAGGAGAGAGAATTTTATCCCACACTAGACCAGACCTTTTATGCGCTTGGGGGCTTTTATTAAAATAATTTAAATTGATTTATCGAAATCGTAATCTGTAACAATAACGAACAACATAATTAATATGAACTTTAATCAACGTTGATATGACCCATACTAATAAAAAGTCACTGCATTCATCTGAAGCCACATTAAATTAATTAAAATAATTCAATTTTGCGCACATGGCTCGTAAATTAAATTATTAAATGTTTTATCATTGTTAAATTAATTATCCTGTCAGCGTTTACTATGAATTATTATCCCTATTAACGTCCATTTCGTATTACCGCCTTTTTAATTACGCATCTGATTTTAACAATATTACCATCAATGGCGTGAAATTGAATATAAATTGTAAAGACTTGGGCAGTAAGGCTGCGCGGTGATTGAATAAGGTCTTCAGGTTTGAGCAAGCTATGTTTGAGTGAGATGGCTCAAGGATCATTTCCGACCTCTGATTTACCGAGACTGAGAAACCATTACAATTATCTGTTTGCATCGAGGACAACATAATTCTATACAAAAACTTATCGTATTGCGCCATATTACCCAACATCGGATTGACGGAAGCTAAAATGTACCCGTGCAATGCAATGCAAGCAATTTTTAATCATCATTATCATAAGTAACGGCCAAGTTTGAATACCTTTTAATTATGAGCAAACCTCTTTTATTTTTACTTATCGCAACTAAAAAAAACCGGTATCTGACATTGACTCTGGACTCGAGTCACTTTTGACAACCATTGAAATTACATTAAATAACAAATTCATTCAGTACAACAATATTCTTGAGCACTCCGACGAATTGTGATTCTTTTTGTTTTGTAAGTCGGTCAAAGATGCCTCGAAAGAAACAAAAGATAGTTTGTCTTCATGGGAAGCTGATCATTTAGAAATGTAAGATCCATAAGTTTCACGAAAAAGTTGTCGATAAACACAGTCGATATTTAATGATCCACTAGCACTGGTACATTTTTGCCCCCGTCAATCCGGTGTATGCATAATAATAGTACATTGTGCATCAAGGGTAGTATGAAGGGAATTACTAACGAGAGTGTTAGAAGCCCGACGCCGAAGGCGGAGGGCTTTTAATGACTCGAGTTAGTAATCCCCTTACTGCCTGTGATTCACACAATGGTTTTCATCACATTTGCGAGGAAAAAAACAAAGAGAAAACACTTTAACTCTGCAAAATATTAAGAAATAACTTTTGACGGACGGGAACGTAAATGGAAACGATATTTTTTTTGTGACCATAGATACTGCGTTTAGTTTCGACCTGGATTCGAGCCAGATTTAGCCAATTTGATAAAAATGTATAATTACTAAAATTAATGATAAATGTTGATATAAACTTGAAATAGGTATAAAAATAATGAAGTTTAATGAAGCATATAGGTTTTGTGTAATGTAAGTTAGTCTATAGCAAATTTTTAAAGATGAAAAAAGAAACCGATTTAATTTTTGGCTGAAAATTAAACCTCCTTAGTCAGAAATTATGTACGAAAGAGTTGCAAATTTTAAAAAGAAAGTCATTACTCCCTAGGGATGACAAACTCGCCATAATTCCCGCGGGAACAATTTAGGCCATTGTCCTTCTGTATACAGGCATGGAATAACACCTTTTACGAGCAAGTGTGATGAAAATACACTTTTAATGTAGGAAAGGGACTTTTTTTTTAAAAAACATAAAACTAAATTACTAAAAGGTCCTAGCTACGATCTTTATATTAAATATTTTCTAGAATATACTATCTAACGTTACAAGTATAAGTTTCTAGACCATCAGCCGATCTTGCGTATTAGGTGTGAAACAGAAAAAACATCCTGTAGAAACTTTCTCATGCTAATAGGATTATGTTCCACGAGTACTTATAATTTTACTTTAATAACGAGTTTTGTCTTCGTAAAGTGGCTGGAATATCCGGAAGGAGCCGGGAGCGTCCGACCGGATGTCACTGTGTCCGGAAGTTTTAGTTCTCCGTGCTCTGCAAATAATATGATAAACTCAATTATTTATAGCAAAAAAAAGAGAGGCGGAGATGCCACACTAACTAGTGATACTGTAAGCAGATAACAAAATTACAAAGAATAAAAAAGATAATATATATTTATTCAGTAAGTAGCCAGCACGAGCAATTTTCACGTCAAAAATCTACCAACGATTCCCAAGAGGAAACCACAGCTGCGAAGAAACGCACTGCTGAGAAGAACATGTGAACTACTACTTAAATATTAAAAACCGGCTAAGTGCGAGTCGCACAAGTACACGAACGGTTCCATAGCATTATTGTATGGGAGCCTTCAATTTGTTTTTTTTTTTGTTGGTATAGCGGCGATAAATATACATAGAGTATGTATATTTATTGCATATGAAAAGTTCAACTACTTATCTAACTATAACTATATAGATATACGGGCGGACGGACAGTGGAGGCTTAGTAATAGGTTTCCGTTGGCACCCTATGGGTATGGAACCCTAAAGTGAGCGAGTATGAGTATGAGTAAAAACCATCGGAGGCCTAGTAACTTAAGGCCCATCATTGGTCGATAGCCCGCATCCTAGTAGCAATCCACTGACGGGTTGTTTTAACTTTTTTGAGACGAGAGCTATTGCAGCGACGCAATGTATCACGAAAAGCATCGCGCAATGAAACTGAGTCTTTAGGTTGTCGACTCGTGATCGTAAGGTACCGAGTCCAAACCCAAGCGGTTGCCATAGCCCATGTGTTCAAACCGTGAAGAAACCTGCTCATTCAAATAGCTGAGTGAGAAAGAAGGGTTGCAAAAAAGATCCTATAGGGTCGGAGTAAATCCGAAAAGGCGCCATCTTTACCAGATATGATAC
Source organism: Acleris sparsana (assembly GCA_923062465.1). Classification (NCBI taxonomy): domain Eukaryota; kingdom Metazoa; phylum Arthropoda; class Insecta; order Lepidoptera; family Tortricidae; genus Acleris; species Acleris sparsana. Next base: position 7,569,551 of record OV281289.1, read on the forward strand.
GAAGTCAAACGAAATGTTAACAAAACTGAAATGGAAATAGGTTGATAAAATCCTTCAGGTATAGTCGCCCTTATAAGTAGCTGCACACGTTTTTATCTTGTCGCATTAACCCCTTTACGTTAAAGCACAAACTTATGACTTAAAAACGTTAACTTTGGGAATGTCCACAGTAACCTAAATCAGTGTATGACTCAAAAGCGTGAAGCTACGTATAAGTCCGTCCGTAAGTACCTAGCTATATACGTTGTCGGCACTCAGGATTTAATCAAAAGTATTTCAATCAGTCACGTATTGAAAATAAATCAGATGCAAACCATGTGAACTAAATGTTTACAATGTTTAATGAATAAGTAAAAACGAAATTACTGTAAATATCTTTCTTGTTAAATTAAAATCCCGTACAAAATCAAAAAGCTCGTGATTGCATCTTGAACTGTATGCTAAGCTAATATGCATCCCGCAAACAAATCGGATAAAATAACTGGATGGAGTCGACTTCCTCTTCCGGTCCGGATTCCGTCCATAATTAATATCCCTACATTGCAACGCGATTGAAACGATAACAACACTTTGTTTTTTTTAAATATGCATTTTAGTAATATCGCGTGCATCGGTTTTTTCTGAAGAACTTGTGTTCTATATGATTTCTTGGAAAGTTTATTGCGGCGTTTCTTCTCAACAGTGGTGCGGCGTTTCTTCTCTTGGGCAGCGCTACCTACCTACTTACTAAATAAATGTGTTGTTTCCGTGTTTTTTTTTTTACCTTATGTCATACCATTATGTCAGTGGCAAGTGGTATGTTGTTAAAAAAAACACAATGCATAAAAAATAAAAATGCAAAATGTAAGTACCGTAAAATGGGGGTACTTTGATTTACGGGGTAACATTGCCCACCCCAAAAACTATCTTTAATATTTAATTATTCTATTAAATGTTTCATCAGGACTGAGCTACTCATACAGTTATATAATTACTTCAACAATTTAAGAAGATAACAACTAAAATAGTTATCGTTTTAAGGTCGGTCAATGTTACCCCGTAAATCAAAGTACCCCCAGTTAACCGGTATTCGAAATATTTGCTGATCATCAATGCATACATAATACTTAATAATTGTATATACACATCAATACAACATCAATCATTACTAACTAGCCTACAATTTCCGTACCAAAACCAAAATACAGTTTCAGCCAATTTACAAAACAAATATTTAATAGTGAAAACGCAAATCTCGTAACATTAACATTCAGCGTCTATTTTCTGATCGGCCAGAATAGAGACCTGCCATGTAATAAAATTGAAGCAAAAACAAATAAAATATTTTATTAACGAATTTATTTTATGTCCGTTCATTTGTTCCGGTCCGTTCGTTAACCAGCCCCGTTCCAATTGCTAATGAAACTACGCACTAAAGAATACCGAAACCATAAAATATTGCTGTAAAATGCAATAAAGTTTGTTTTTAAACATTATTAAGTTATTCAGCTTGTTAATGTGAGATACATCTTTAAGGACCGGCTAGAAATAAGTATGTAATTCAGAGGTCAGCAATTATTATTGTGTGATTTATTGTTCCCAGTATTAATTACGACAGGTAAACCAAATAAAACGTCAATCCAAAATATACAAATAAAGATGCATTACACTTAAAGGTAAGCACAAAACTTTAAGCTACATCTTAACTTATCTTAATAATATAAATGATAAAGAGTGGATGTTTGGGTGTTTGTTACTTAATCAGTACTTAACCACTAAACGGATCGGGGTGAAATTTGGCACACGTATAGGTTAGGTCCTGGAATAGGACATAGAATAGTATTTATCCCGGAAAATGTAAAAGTTCCCGAGAGAATAACGATAATCGAAACGCGGATGAAGTGGGGGAGAAGCTAGTACTAATAAGTATACCTAATAATTTTACGAATGTTTATGTAATGATCGCTTAAGTTTTTTTAACGGAGGTCATTCTGTCCTTCACCAAGTAAAACAACTGCTCTGACGTTCATCCTCTTAAGTAACAGATTATATAAAATATAATTAATTACATTAACCGATGTTGTCAAATGCACTATTTAACTTGTTGACATTTTAGTACGCAAAAGTTGCAAAACAACATCTTAACACGTCTATTGACTTTTATCACAGATAAATACTTTGTAAATAATGATACCCATTAAAACAAATTAAAAACTATTCTATATACAGACAACGTTGCTAGTTAAGTAATAAACAATATTTTGTACTAATTAGCGACTGCACGGCCATATCTCTTTAACTGCAAGTGTTACGAGATTTACGGTGTCCATTTATAACGGTTGTTTTACTGCATCCGTTGTAACTTCGTAGTCAGACTACATTAAGTCAACGTGTCGCGCCGTAAACAGAACTTGCGAGGATATGGTGGATTGTAAAGTTTTGATTTGTTGTGTGATTAAGAAGATAGAGGCTTTGGGATATTCTGTGGTTCTTATAAGCAGTATCCACGGCACCGCCATTCCTATGTACGGTAAGTTTACTTATTTTTTTAATAAAATTCTTGGTAAAATATCATTGCCATTAGAAATATTAAAAAAATAATTGCTCAGCAGTGGTCTCCTCTTGGGAAGCGCTGGTAGATTTTTGATGTGTAAAAGTGCCCTTGGGGCCTACTGACTGAATAAACATATCTTTCATCACGTTATAATACGAGTATGGTATCAATTTGAAAGAAATTAAGCTCGGTCTGAAATATTTGCTGTTAAACCAATCGTTCCCAAATTACCATTCCAAATAGCAGATTACACTCTATACCAGATTCGCATAACACATTCGAAATATTAGGTTAAAAATAATAAAAATACCTTATTCTGATTCATGATATTCTGGTATTTTGGGAATGAGCATGTTTAACAATATATAAATATCCAGGGACTTATTCTAATGCTTACAGAAAGTGGACCCAATTTCTTTCATATTTCAAACAACTCAAACTAACATTGTATAAATATGAAGATGGTTTATTGTATTTCACCTACATAATGTTTATCTTTTCATTACGCATCAAAGGCGTTTCTACCCGTTATTAAATACCGGAAAATTTAGTCCAATTTTGCGGACGAAGACGTTGATAACATAACAGACTTTAACAGCACTAACTTCTTCCTAATTTCCCGCACATATATCGATAACATGTCAAAAACTATATTGTTTTGTGAAATAGAATAGAGGTTTTGTTCTCCTCGCTCGAGCTTGCGCTGGCCGTCGAGTTGGTAAGTAGGTAAGTTGATCTCGGCTCACGCTGTCAGCTGTTGGGCGCAGATCGGCGACGAGCAAACACAGAAGAGGCGTCGGAGCTAACTTAAGCCTTTTGTTCCCTAATTCCTTTAAGGCGCTAGTGTGAGCGCACTGCATACTGGGCCGAGATTCCAGGTGGTAAAAATCGGTAACCTATGATGTTGAAAACTTTTCTTCGCTGTTTGTTGGCATTGGTTGGAAATTTAATTTGTGCGAAAACCATTTTTCTCTGGGCCCATTAACTTTTCAAAATGCTTAACGAGATATACCTACAGCTGTAAGTTAGGTTAGGTTAGTTTAGATAGCAATCCAGGAAAGTTAAATGGTTTCAGAGAAAAGTTTTTCGAAACATCGATAGGTAACCGGTGTATAACGCAAACAATATTCTATATGACTATCTAAATGAATGCATATTTGTTCGAAGTTTGAAACAGTTTTGGAATTTGCACGTAATATTAATCTTTTGTCATTTTACTTTAACAGTAGACGGCGGTTCGCGATTGGAGGAATGGTTTCTAAGATTAAAGTGCATTAACTTTATGTACAGTTGAATTCAAAGATTTTACATTTTTGGACCTCATTTCCGTGGAATTGGGTGAAAAATGTAAACATATCTTTGACGTTACAAAAGCTACTTTGAAAATATTTTTTTACTGTGTTCCTCATTGTCTGCAATTTATATAAAGTTTCCATTTGTCTTCTTATTTACTTGAAATTCATTTTTTTTCCGAATAAAAATTATTTTGAATTCATTTTTCAGTAAGCTATGGTAAGCTGTAGCTATTATAGATTACAAGCGTAATTTAATTTCTATACTTAGGATAGGTTAGGTTTGATATTGCGATATCAAAAAGTAAAGTCTTCTATCAAAACATGGCATTCGTAATTATGAAATTTCGGGGTATTTATAAATTCGAAATTATGTAGGTAGTGTACCCATTACAACCTTAATATTTAACGATGACAATATGTTTATACGAACTGTGTGTTTTTTTTTCATTCTGCGTGTGTTCACGCGCCGGTTAGCAGTGTACACTGCACAAGAGCCGGGTATTGTTCTGACGTCATCAGTAACGAGTGAAAATTGTAACAATACGGAATTAACAGTTGATGCCTTTATAAATATTCATTTTGAGAGTATTAAATTCGAGGGCCGTTTGGGGAGACGCGTTTTGTTTGCGACAGATGTGTCGGCGAGGACAAAGGCATGAGCCCAGATTTCAGCGTTGATTTAAGTGGATTCACGAAATATCAACTCCGTTCGGTTATTTACATTTTACAAGAGATTCATAATCTGTTATGAGATTTGTGCCAAACTTGATATTATTGTTTAAAGTACAACATAACTTTCATAGAAGTTCAAAATGTTACTAGAATCTTACGATGTTATGTTGGAGAATTACACCACAAGCCAATGGACCTTCGTTTAGTTTAGAAAGAAGACCAAACTTAAGGGTGACGCTACGTTACCCATGTACAGAGTGTTCGAGAAATCCACGTCATCTTCAATACAGTTTTAGTAGCACCCAGAGATCCCATTTTTTAACGGTTTTGAATAATATTTAAAATGTTTGAATTATCTCATAGTTCTATACCGTTAAAGTCAAAATCGTTAAAGAAAAACATATCAATAGCGATTTTGCCCACAAAGCTTCGATCTCCAGTAATGACCAATATTTAACTAAGTACCTGCACTAGTAGTTTCATTTGTTTGTGACTCATGGATGTTATTTTTTATGTTTATAGGAATATATGTCTCTATACATATAGTACGTTTATCGCTACGGACGAGTATTTTGTACCTTGTGGCCATATGCACAATGCCATATGCGCAATGTATAATGTTGTAAAAAATAAAATAAATAAATAAATATCAGGGGACAATGTTACACCAATTGATCTGGTCCCAAACTAAGCTCTAGGCTTGTGCTATGGGTACTAGACAACGATATAAATACTTATATAGAGAAATGTATACTTAAATACATAGAAAACATCCATGACTCAGGGACAAACATTCGCGCTCATCACACAAATATCTGCCCTTACCGGGATTTGAACCCAGGACCGCTAGCTTCGTAGGCAGGGTCACTACCAACTAGGCCAGCGCGTCGTTGTGTGCATATGTTGAGCTTAGTTTGGACATTTACTTCTAATAAAAAAAATCTAATGCTAAACATCCCGTCCCAGCTTCAAACGGGTTCAAATAAAACCTTGTGGCGATGGAAACCTCATCAAAATCCATCCTACGTATCTTAAATTAGCGCCAGCGTATATACTATAATGAATAGGTACATTAATTTATAATATTGATTTATCTAAAAGCTCTCCTAAATTGCATTTAACTTTTCAGTGTTTTTCAGCTTGCTATTTGTTGTATGATATGCAGTGTGATTTGCCACTCAGCCCAACGTCAAATTGAATTACAGGTAGTAGGTACAATATTGAGTGGAACTAGCCGCCATAGTGAGGTAGCGGAGCGCACTATCGGGGTATCTTCGCGCTCGGCCGAGCGGAACCCTTCCGCTTCATCAAGCATCTATCTAAATATTCGGCTTTTTACCGCGGATTTGTACATTCTCGTCACAATGTTGTGTATTCAGAAAACATACACTGACTTTTGCCCATATGAATACGATGCCCTAAAATGTTTTATTTTATTTTGAGAAACAGAACATGCTGTAGTTGCCTTCTTTAAGTATGTAGCTGGAAGATCCGTTGATATTGAGCAACTCCTGGTAATAATAGATTAATGTCTGCCTGTGTCTATGACTTACAAATCACCTTACATCACCTTACTTTTACTCGTGGAGACAATAATAAGTTCTATGGTTGGCTGTCGCCATTTTACAATTGTATGGAGGTACTTAATAATAAAATGTAACTAATTATATTGAACATCCGTTTTTTTTCATTCTTTCCTACGGCATAGGCGTCCATATATACTGAATAACTTTAATGAACCATTGTGCAAAGAATAATCTGAATATAATTGCAAGCGTTTGGTTGCAAGTAACGCAGATCAAAATACACAAAGAGCTATTTATGTCGAAGCACGATCCCGTCACGGATTCCAAATATTTCCCGTAAATCGCACTCGTATTGTTTACTAATAATTAATTGTCGAATGCAACTGTGGCATACATTCGCATAATAAACGCAGTATTTCCCCTAAACCACCCCCAGTCTAAAAGCGACTCTAACTCTCTTTGAAAGTGGTTCTAAAACGCTAGTGAAAAAATAGTGCAATGGAAGCATCCGATTCTGCCTGTAACATGGGGAATTTAAAGTGGAATTAATTTTTATTCATTGTGGAATAGAGAATATATTGGCTTGGATTAGTTAAACGGTAGCCATGGCAACTTCCCTATTTTATTTGAGCGTTATTACGTGGTATTAGAGTCGTTTGTTGCTTGGGTTATACAGGGTGTGTTGGCTGCATCGATAAAGGGTGATATAGGGTGGATTGGTTGCAGCGCGTGTCGGTGAATAATGCGTCGCTAACGGCCGATTAACGTCCAGTATCGGACCGTAACTACTCACCTTCGACATAGCTTATTTTGTATATCCATAATTTTATACGGGGTACGATTTGGAAGATTGATTTTTTTTCGCCATTCGTGTTTTTCATTAATCATCAGATTCATTAGACATTTGTTTAAGAGCGGTTGATATACTTCAATAGAAACGAGGAAACGCCTTATAATATGACTAATACAGTAGTTGCATTCATTAGGTGGTATAGATTAACGTGACTTTGCATACTGTTCAAAAAACACTTCTGAACACTAATTTGAATTTTAAATTTAACACTTGTGTATCATAACATAAATGTTGCGTCAGTCAGCGATGACAGTTTTCTATAAGGTAAGATAAGTTAAGATTTCTTAACATGTCTTTGAACGCGTCTGAATCAAGATCTATTTTTAATACCTTAATATTTAAGAAAATATTCTAGTTAAGAACTAGGAACTTATCATAGTCATGTTTGTTATAACAAAGCACGGTGTAGATTGAGGGAGTCGGCTGCGGCGGGGCAAATTAAGTGCAGCTCATTGAGCCAGCGGGCGCGCCGGGAATGCGCTCACACGGCGCACGTACTGCGGGACTGACGGGCGCAGTACCAAGCCTAAGCCAGTAAAACGTACTTAGCTTTTTTTTAATGAAGTGTATTATTATTAACATCATGCTGTATGTCAATAATACACCTGTTCTATCTGAGTTATAGTTACATAATTATAATACATAACTTTTAGCGACTATGCAGATACAAAATGGTGAAATATTCTCTAAATGTCAAGAAGCTATCTCTTCATCCAAATTATAGTAATTATTCAGTAATTTGACGTGGTAGAGTTGAAATATAGAGTAGAGTTGAATATGCGGTTTTGGAGACTCTCGAGAATCTCCCTAGTAGGTAATTTTTGTCGTTCAAGGAAAAAAGTTGTCACAGCAGCTCACATAATTTTTTCCTCTCGTGAAAGTTACGGTAAATTTAATTTGATACCAAACCCGAAATTTTCGTAAGTAATTTCTTAGCATCATATGCCCATCATATACGACGCCACTTAGCATCATGTCGCGAGGAACAGTAAGGTGGGGAAACCATCTCCTTATTTGTCAAATTATCATGAATTGTCCATAAACTACGAGGGAACACTCAATACAGCTAAAATCTAACCTGATGTTTTACTATGCTCGTAATCAAGTAAAAGTGCTGCAAGAAGCTCCTTACCTAATAATTCCCAGTTCACCACTTATTCCATATTCCTGTATTCTATTTATCCTTTACACATTCCACTTATACAACATTCCATATTGGAACAGGAACTAAATTTTATTGCTACGTCGGTGTGGTGGCGACTGTACCCGCATACCTAAGCCCCGGTGGATATATTTGATTAACCTGACTAGACATGCTCCATTGATTTACCGTTTGGCATCTACTTTAACCCACCGCAGTCTCCTATGACGAAATTCTGCAAACTAAGTAGTGTGCACGTTTTATTACTACGCTACTACACTCGGGGGCAATGGAAACAGGTAACTTTTTATGGTAATTCAATATAAAGTGACCCGTTTTCATTGCTCTTGACTATAGAGCCGGCTGGCGTTTTGAGAGTTCCGTTTTATGCGTCTCTTGCTACATATTTTTACAACAATTCTTAATACTGCACCGCTAAAGAGAATAGTAGTTTACGTGACGGTTGCGTAATGACAGGCATTACAACATGAGTGTGGTTTATGAAACGAGCCGCAAGGCGAGTTTCATAATAGATGACACGAGTGTTGTAATGCCAATTACGCAGAGTCGCGTACAATACTTTATCTACACACATATTATATATTATAAGGTTCAGAAGCCGAAAGGCAAATGACCTGCATTGCTACCAGCGCTACCTGTAACATATCTAAGTACCTACCAATTTAACCAAACGATGTTAAATTTAATCAATGTTAACCAATTGTTGTCTACTTGGATAAGCAGAATTTTCATAAGTGGCACAATAAACTCAACAAAGAAACGAACTAAATGAAATCAAATTACGACTTACGATACGACGAATTGACAACAAAAATGGCGGCAAAAGAAACCTGTCATGTGTCACGAATATGAATGGTTTTTTTTTTAAATCATATGATAGACATACCTACTAATAAAGTCCCTATTCTCATGTCGTTCGAAATTCAAATATCCTACGATATTGTACTAAAATATATAACGAGTTGACGTTCCAATTCATCCTAGAATTGGACCTATTTAAATTGTGTTAATTTTGGAACATGTTCCAAATTTGAAACTCATAACCTTACCAAAATCTATACTGTTATAACCATTACAGTACAAATTTTACCTACTACCACAGACAAGAAACTTTTCATAGTAAAATTAGTTGCAATAATGCTGGTCATTTCCTACGGGTTTTGAACGCATAAAAGAGGACTTACGATATGTGCGTAGATAAAGATGTTAACAGGTTAGGCAATCGTAAAATAAAATAAAAGGTAGATATCAGAATCAAATGGACGTCCCCCTGTAAGCTTGTCAGCAGCCCTCAAACGCAAAAGAATGAACGTCTTTCATCATTCAAACACAATTGCCCCATAAAAGCGCATTTCGACGACAGTGAAAAACGACACTCATCATTTCGACACCGTTTTTATAGGCACAATTTCTTTCGCATAAAAATAGAATCGGCCCGTCTTTATAAAAACATCGCTTCAATTGTCATTCATGGCGGCGGAGCGCGTATTTGTCACCCGGCGTGTCGCGATCGCGATCCAAATATAAAAATGCAATTTTAAACAAAATCCGCTGAATTCGAGCCCCACAATAAAAAGAGATGTGCGCCGCACGCACGCTGCCGATTCGCGGCCGCATATTTTGACTTTTGTTGACGTCCTATATCACTGATAGGAACGTGACAGAAATGTGTACACCATCTGTTTGAATAGCAAGGTTTGTACAGAAAGAAACTAACAGTAGCGTAGACAAGGAGTCTACCTATATGTACAGTGAATAGGATTTCCAAAGGAATCATGTAATGTTTTACGGTTATATATTGTATAGTATGAATGTGGGTATGTTATGTATCCTCGTGTCTGTCTTTTTGTCACCTCCTGTGAATAAAGGGTTTGACAGAACAAAACTAAACATTATTTTAACATACTCGTAATGATGTTTTAAATTTAATGCTGTAGAAACCTACGCACGTTATGCCCATCCAAAAAACAGATATAGAAGGATTTGTAAATTTTTATTCCGTATTGAAGATATCAATCAAAACCAGACTTCTGCTAATATACAAGTTCCTACTCCTGAGTCCTGATGCTGCACACTAGCAATATTCTGTCACTATTCTAAAAAAGCAGTCGGGTTTCCATTCTTAGCTCGCCTTTTGTTACGTCTTTTCATGTGAGCGGTATATTTCTTTGCATCCTAGTTAATTACGTACGTAAACTGGGGGTAGGTACTTTGGTTTACGGGGTAACATTGCCCACCCCAAAAACTATCTTTTATATTTAATTATTCTATTAAATGTTTCATCAGGACTAAGATACTCATACAGTTATATAATTACTTCAACAATTTAAGAAGATAACAACTAAAACAGTTATCGTTTTAAGGTCGGGCAATGTTACCCCGTAAATCAAAGTACCCCCAGTTTACCGTACACGACATGTATAAAAACTAATAAATACGATTGCTTTCTTAGAATGATCTTTTGGTTGAACTCATCTAATCGAACTAGCAAAAACCCAATTTAAAACTCATATAACCATACAAACACAACAATAAAATCGGTACATATTTTGAACATGCCGATTTCAAATTCGAATACAATCACCAATAAATTTGACACACAATTCCGATACGGCCTTCTGGGAACGAATTTTGTATTCACTGCATCGTCAAGAAGACATCAGCGGGCAAAGTAGCAAAATATTATAATAGCGTAATAGTGTCAGGTGCGGTGTCTACCGGCCTCGTGCCAACAACGACGAAGGGACGGGACTTCCATCGATATCGATGAAGCAACTCTGCTTACATTTTTAAACTTGATACCGGAACTAGTGGCTTCATCAACTCATATCGAAGGTAGATTAGACAGTTAAGACACACTTTGTGTAAGTGCAGTCGGCCGTATAAGTAGCTGCATATTTTAGTGATTTTTCACTATAACTTCATGTTTGAATTTCTGCACTCAAAGGCGTTAAATCGATAAGGTACAAAAGTATACAGCTTTTTATAAGGCCGACTGCACCTAAATACTAAACACTTTCTGATTGATCTCATAAAAGGTACCTACTTGTTTGAAAATCAAACTTAAATACGCATGATAGTGAACAATTGCACTCGTTAATGATAATTATCATTACGTCAGACAACAGACGTCCACTGCCGGACATAGGCTACTTCTAACTGACGCCGCAATTATCAATTCAAAACCATCCGCAGCACAACCATGCCAGTAATATCTAGCATAGCATCATGGCCGTTGTTGCCACGTTGTTTTTGTTTCTTTCTTTTTTAATCGTTTGTATCATACTCACCTTACTTTTTAAGAATTTTGTTTCTCTAACACCATTATAAATAAATGGTCTAAAATAAATGCTTTCAATTTCAATTTCAATAGTAGCAAACATCCTATGAAGGTAGCACAAACCATTGAAATCCAATTGTTTTTTCTTCGATGTATGCCACTGGCCAAAAATAACACTTAAAACAATATTCAACATTAAAAAGCAAATATTTATACACCACATTATTCAATTCAATTCCTTTTATCGACATTTGGCGACATCCCTAGCCAAAACGTCGCCGCTGGCGTCACAGCGGCACACGGCTTAGGTCTAGCTCGTGATATGAAAGCGAAGTGACGTCACCGAATCCCCGTAACTTTGTCTTTTTCTTTTACTGTCCCCGGATCGTGTGCTTAGTTTTATAGGCTTTATAGCACTCTCGGTGTTTAGACACCGCCTTTGTGGCGCGAATGCCAAACAGCTCGCATATTCATGTATGAAAATCAACCCCCGAGTTTTATTGGTATTTGCTTGCCATAGAGTTTTGAGCGCGTTGTTCTTTTGTCTGTCAAGCCTTATATTCGTAATAAGAATATTGCTATAAAACTACTATCACAAATATACCGCAAACAAATTAACTAAACATTATTGAGGTACTTTCTTTAGGAATAGGTATTTTTAAGGCCGACTGCACGTAAACACTACAGAAGTTAACAGTTTCGTTAATTTTGCATATGATCCAGTAGCTCTAGTACTTCAATTAATTTGATTAAAGTTATTTATTGTTGGTAAGGTAGATTAGGGAATTATGGGACTGACAAAGCTCTTGTAATGCCAAAGCCCCTTTAAATAAATAAAGACTTTAAAAAAAAAAAAAAACTATTTCTCTACATTATTTTCAAATTTTATTTTGATGTTATATCAATGTAGCCCAATTTAGACTTTGTACGGTCACGGAAGTTAATTTACTACCCATTTCAAAGAAAATCTGCTGCATCTGATTTTTTATCAAATTATTGTAACGGATTTAACCAAAGGCCGCCTCAATCAGTAGGGTGAATTGCCCTATCGTTGGCCACCTACCAAATATTGTCCCCGAGAACTTTAACATAAGGTATTAGAGACGATAATTCATCAATCAATAGGTATTAGTAATTGGTATTTTAGAGGCCAGTAATTAGGTGTTTTACCTTATTTTACTGAAGTTAGTCTAGTTTTCTTTTTTTAATAGCTTTTACACGACATATTACAACACACATACCAAATGTATTTGTGGGCGCGTCCACCTTAACACATGTCACTTGAATTAATTGAAAGCCACCGAACACCCGAAACAGAAATGTTTACTCTAATAACCGTGATTAGCTAAAATGTAAGCCCATATGGAAATGGCAATTAAGGGTGAAAAATGATCATTACAGCGCTTATAATTAAAATACCCCACGTGTACTCTCGTCCTTAGGACACGATGCAACTTTTACAAAACTGCTGAATTAATTTGGTTCTTTATGATTAGCGTTTAGAGGGTTAAGTTTGTTTTAGCAATTTAATTGTAGATACGCCATTTGGTATAACAAGCTCTGTAATAGTACAGGTTGACTGTCAAGTTGATTAATATTGGCCGTGACAGCAATAGGCGTGACGAATATGATCATTATTTAGATTGTAAGTGAAAATAACAGTGGTTTAGCCAAACTTTGTTTTCAAAACCGTTTCCCGCAAAACAGTTCACGTCTTTAATCAAATGGTATTATGAACCTTTTTATTTTTCTGTTATAGTTTAGACTTCTAATTCTTATTTGGTATGCATCACCACCTTGCTGCGTTGCCTGCGTTATTAGTAAAATAATTTAGGGTAGTTAAAATCCTATTTATTTGCACCATTTTTGAAAAAGCAGCGACGTACCACTGTGTACACTAATCATACTAAAGCTAGTATCACTCTTGCAATTATATCCTAAACATGCCCCCGGCCCTCGCTTCGCTGCGATTAACCAAAATAAAAATAAGCCAAGGATAATGTAGCTTCCCATCAGTGAAACAATTTTTTAAATCGCTTCCCTAATTCCGGAGATATCCCCAACATACAAATAAACCAACACAATTTATCTCATTATAATATTATTACAGATAACCAATTCAAACTCATAACTGATGAACAGACTAACCGTCCTCCAAACTAAATCCTTGAAATGGATATGGCTAATCCGTATCACTCAAGTTTAAATCGCTGCGGCGGGCGAAAATGTCAACTTGTAATCTTTGTAATTAAGTGAATGTCAACCGGGTTTACAGCCGGGTAGGGATCCGGTACTGTCATACCGGTACACCGGTACTCGTGTATACCCGTGACAATGAAGAATAAATGCTGTAACATTAGTCGATGTATTTTTTAACACGCTGTATTATCTTTGTTTATCTTTTATAGATAAGTAGAAAAGTTATTAAAATATATTTTTATAGTAGTAAACAGAATACAAAGTAAATCCGGACATCTTTCGATTGGCCATCTTCGTTCCCCGAAGGTTCCCGGAAGTCAAAAGATAAAAAGATAAAAGAAATTTATTCAGTAAGTAGGCCGCTCGGGCACTTTTACACGTCAAAGTCTATCCTTAATTATTATTTACTATCGTATTAATTACTTATTATCAAAACATTATACCTACACTATCTCACTAAGTTCCTAAAATGAACAGAGACATCAATAAATAATTTATAAAACTAACAAAAAACCAAAGACAATAAGCAATCAATCAGCACAAAGACCTGACACTTCAACAAACTCTAAGAAAATCAGCATATTTGCGAAGAGCCGAGCAAGACTAGACGTGAGTTAATTCCCGCTAAATGAATTATTCCTTCCCTGGTGGCGCCCTCTATTGACGCAGCGAACTTCGCTAAATAGTTTCGTTCCTGCTGCCATTATTGTTCGGAACTGTCGCGCAAGTTAAATGTTATCACAATGTGTCGGGAGACACAATAGTTTCGTGGATGCCATTTTGACGGCGTCTGTATTATTTAAGTAAATGGCAGAGGCAGGTGAGATAAGGGATCGGTTAAATAGGTTCGAATCGTGGTAGAACATTACTGTTGTCAACTCGATTATATTACGTACCTATAGGTAATGGAACGTTCCATGTCTAGATTTTCTCGTTTTAATACGGATATGGATAGGTTGACAGACTACGCGTATCAAAAAAATGTTTCGTAAAAATCAATCCATTGCGGTAAAAAATGGAAAGGAAATCGAGAAACGATCAGTAAATTAAAGATACTAATAATAAATAATTTGCATTCAAATGAAGAGTAACATACGACGTCGTATTTTGTGTGATAAGATTGTATTTATCTTGATTTCTCAGTCAGCTTCAGTACCTATCGATACAAAATCGAGCTAAGTCTTGTTTTAAGTATTCTTTTTTTTATGGCATAGAGAAGGCAAACGAGCACACAGGCCACCTGATGGTAAGTGGAAACTGTGACCCATAGATATTCGCTTTCACAAGACTGCAAATGCGTTGCCAACCCTGAGAACTAAGATGGAATGCCTCTATGCTAGTTATTACACGGGCTGTCTTATCCCCAAGCCGGAACATAACAATGCGTACACTGCTGTTTGGCGGTAGTTTAATGGATAAGATGGTGGTAACGATCCGGACGGACCTTGCACAAGGTCCTACAACCCTCGATTATTATAATTAAAACCAAATGAGATCGCATGATGACAATTCACTACATCTGTACCAACCTGAATCATCAATCTAGTTTATACTTCGCCATTATTTTTTAACACAGAGACTTGTAGCTGACGGATTGTGATTGCGATCTCACCACAAGGCAACATGTTTTTCATCTTATTTTATAATAGCGCAGTTAATAACCCGCCACTCTAGAAGACTTTTTATAAGCACTAGGAACAGGTTTCAACGAATACGGGCATTCCAAAAACGACAGAGGATAGGAACATCGTCCAAATACAACTCAACTCAAGTCTACGGAACCTGTGATTTCCCATTTCCTCATCACCTCGCATCGCAGTCTCAGCCGATCTCCATAATCCTCGCGCTCGGCGATGTTAAACTTAACATTCGGATCTCTCTCCTTATATCGGAATACTCGATTAATATGCTAAGTTATGGAAGCAAGGGTGCACGCGGGTGCAAGGTGCACTAAAACCCAGATTTTGTGTTATTATTACGAACCAGTTAACTCGGTTGTGTAAAATGTAAATTTAAGTCCGTGTAGCTCATATCTAAAATGTTTCTCGTTGGAAATTTTGTTTATTTTTGGAATTATGATATTATGTAATGATTTAGACAGCAAACATATGGTTATACAAGGCTAAAGTTACGTTTTGGTGACGGAGAGTAGATACAGTCGTGGCAATGGGAGGCCGACAGACAGATTTTTGGGATTCAGGATGAGATTCGTGATTATTTCTAGATGACACCGAATAATATAAGCAAATTAAAATATGGTCCTAACAACGGCTGCTAATTTCACTGAAAACCGGAGGTCATGACTTCAGTTGCTTGAGTTACTTTGCGTTACTTATGCGCTTTTATTAACTAAACCTCTTGTAAATTAACAGGTTACATCATAATATTATGTATTTTATAGTCGCCGATTTTCTTAAAAAGTAAGCGCTATGAAGCACCCGGACAGGAGGGAAGTAGTCAATACAAAGTCATAGAGCCGTAAATATATCATAATTTTAAAACATAAGCGTTAATTTTGAAGTTTAACATTTCTTAGCATATATTTATATTTTTTATATTGCGTTTAACTCAAACTGTATGGGTATTATAACGTCTGTCAATGAAGGTGTAGTTTACTTAGCTTAATCTCGTGTTTGATATTTGAATATTAAACCAAAAGAGAATCCTTCGAGCCGGATTTGAACCAGCGACCTATGGATGACAGTTAACCCAGCTACAGTCCACCGCTCTACCAACTGAGCTATCGAAGGCGCACAATCTCTCTGGAAATACGGCTATACATTCACGTTGTTACGTCATTATCATTAAGTGCAAGACTGCGTAAGTAATCGCCCTGACCTGGTAGTTACATATATGTGGTAATACTAACACCTGCCCGTAGTTTTTTCTGCATTATGGATCTAAGCCACTTCAGCCTCAACTTCTCAAAAGTGTGTGGATCCTTACATATTACTACATGGGAATAATAAGATGTTAATTGTCACAAAAAAATCCTAGTGTGATGGCACTTACGTAGTGACATCACTTTTTTCAATTCCGTGTCGAATAATGAGGGAAAGGGAAAGGCAGCCGAAGTTACGAATTTAGTTATTTTGGGGTACCCCTCCTCACATTCAATCTTACAAAATCTTCTTAATTACTAAATTACCTAGTTTTCACCATAACGAGGGTGATATTTTCGGGTAAATGTATGTGTGTGGGAAGTGGATATGCTTATAGACACATTTACGAATGCCTGTTGGTTAGACTAGACGGATTATGAAGCGTGGGGTATCATCGTAAGCACTTTATCGCAGAGGTAACATAGTATAGAGAGAGGTACCCTGCCTACGAAGCTAGCGGTCCCGATACGATCGCTAGAATTTGGTCCGGAGTTGGATGTTTTCTAGTATGTATTTGTCTATATACTTTTATTTATTGTCGTCTAGTACCCATAGTACAAGCCTAGAGCTTAGTTTGAGACTAGATCAATTTTTATTCATTTTTACTGTGTTCAGTTGTTCTTAATGACTTATTTACAATGTAGTCGTATTCCAAGTTTTATTTATCGGCGTCAACCTGGAAACCTTTTTATCATCTGCGTATTAAAGTAAAGTTTATTTTGGTTTCAAAATTCCACTAAAACCCTACTACGCCTTTTGAAACACACCAACAGACACCTAAACCTAGACTTGTTCATGCTAATGCATAATTTTGTGCGCGCCAATTTTCTCCAAGTGACGTAACGCGATGTAAAAGTTATAATGTGCATAAGAACTTAATATTCGCACTGGTTTGTGTGCCTTCGATAGCTCAGTTGGTAGAGCGGTGGACTGTAGCTGGTTAACTGTCATCCATAGGTCGCTGGTTCAAATCCGGCTCGAAGGAATTATTTTTGCTTGTAATGCTTGTATTTGTAAGTATATGTAAAAAAAAAAGTATCTATAAGTGGTTGGGTGTTATGTTATGAGGAAAACCATGGCTTTTGTATGTTTTACTAACGACCAGGCCATCTTTAACTCACATATTTAAGAAAAATAAATCCTTGCCATCTAAATAAAGTATGTACTCCAAATGCAATACTTCCCGAAAAAAGAACAACTATTTTTTTCATTCGGAATAATGCTCTGAAAGCTTCTAATTCATTTTGAAAGACCGTTTCTTACACCCTTTATAATTTCATTATATTAGACTGATGTAAATGATGTTGAGATCTTAACAAATGTTCGAAATACGGCTCTACGACGTAGATTGCAAAGTCAATAGGCGACAGTATCGCGTCCGCCCAGATGGTAGTAATTAATAACTATTGTTCATCACCCAAATGTTGTCCTCGTAGAGGGAGATCTTAGTATTGAAGCAATGATAAACATGTTATGTATTGATATCACACTCGTATTTCTTGAAATAATGACATCCATATACGTAGATGCCTAGATGGCATAGTGCTCAGAGGCTTCCTATATAATGTGTCTTTGAACTTCTCTTCTTTGAATGGTTGTCTGGAACAAATCGCTATTCAGCATATATGACCATCGCCTTTTGACTCACTTTCTAACATTCATTTTGTATTTGTTTTTCCTTATTGTAATTGTAATATGGTGATCAAAAAACGGTTATCACGGTTCATGAGATACAGCCTGGTGTCAGACATAAGGACCGACGGACAGACGGACGGCGGAGTCTTTGTAATAGGGTCCCGTTTTTACCCTACCAAATATACAAGATGTTTTTTTAAATTGGCGTTAAATTTCTTAGCGACTAGGGTAATGCTTGTATGTCTAACAAAAATGGGTACATGTATCTTCAAGTGATGGATGTCTTGGGGAAAAAATATTGGATTTACAAACAAACAAACCTAAACCCTAACACCTGAATTATTTTTTATTTATGACCAAACTATCTGTAGCCCACATAATAAAATATTTAAGAAAATTAAATACTTTCATTCTAAAGTACGGTTTGCACGGTCATAAAATATGTCACCAGTTTACAGACTTGTCATGACTAAAAAAAATACTCCTTCGAGCCGGATTTGAACCAGCGACCTATGGATGACAGCCACAACATCTACAGTCCACCGCTCTACCAACTGAGCTATCGAAGGTATAGAATCATAGACGAAATTACATACTTCCATCATTACGAGTAATTAATAACGACTGTCAATGATAATGACCAATAAACTCGTATTGCACATTTTTACTTTGTACTTGTACTTGTACATTGATGGTCTTCAATTATTCAGTATTCAGGATGTCCCAGAACTTGACAAAACAAACTTTAAACATTTTTTCCACTTATTAATATGTACACGTTTAACAAAAAAAAACAAATGTTGATATAATATGCCGCCTTGGTCATTTTTTTTTTTTAACAATAATGATTGAACGTTTTTAATAATTCTTTTTTCTAAACTTAAATTATAGCAATTTTCAGCTAAAGGTAAGGGAGCCAAAGGTGTACCGATAGGTAACGTTCTTTACAAATATCGTTAAACCTAAATGAACTCTTCAACTAACTTCTGCCGATATGAAAAAAGCTTTATTGGGGCCCTGTCATTCCGGCTCATAGACACCTCCAGAGATCCTAGAGCTGGTGCTTACCTCTCCTAAAGGATTGGGCTAGCTATCCATGTTAGTTAATGCAGCCAGTTTCATAGGGACCATGCCACGGGCGGACTTGCTAGAGGGAATGTTCTTTTTATAGTGTTGATTATTATTTACATCTTTAATATTTGAGTAGCTTAGTTTTATTTTAATTTGTTTAAGTTTTAACCTTAAATTGTAGTTTCTTTATTTTTCTATGTTTAGTAATTTATTAAATAAAGGTATATGTTTAAAAAAAAAACTATGTAACATATTGTAAAGTTCAAACTGTATTCAGAAGCGGAGTAAAAGTGGCTTTCTTATACTTTAATATTTACGTCAAGTTCTGGGAAAACCTGTATTTACTTCTTTCTTTACTAGCTTGTACTTCTTTTGTTTATGTTTGAACTTGTCTTCTTCGAATGGTTGTCTGGAACAGATCGCTAATCAGCGATATGACCACAGCTTGGGGACTCACTTTGTATCATTAATTTTGTATTTCCTTTCCTTCCTGTAATATAAAAATATAAATATTTTTTTAAAGATTAGATCTATATTTATTAGTTTTATTACCAACTACGTTAATGCTTGTATGTCTAATAAAATACGCAAAATATGACATTCACAAACAAATACAGACCACTAGTTGTTTTACTTATCAGCATTAAATATTTTTTATTTACGACCTTCCCATTTCAAATTATATATTTTCTTTCTAAAGTACGGTTTGTACGCTCATAACATGTTACCAGTTTACAGACCTGTCATGACATTTTCTAGTAAGACATTTTCTTCAATTAAAAAAAATACTCCTTCGAGCCGGATTTGAACCAGCGACCTATGGATAACAGCCACAACATCTACAGTCCACCGCTCTACCAACTGAGCTATCGAAGGTATAGAATCATAGACGAAATTACATACTTCGATCGTTACGAGTAGTTAATAATGACAGTCAATGATAATGACCAATATATTGCAGTTATGCATTACGTACCTAATTATTTTCGGAGCGATTTAAAATAATTCGTTCTTATCTTGAGGTCGAATCGGTCAGTATATTTATATTTACTTTTTACACTATCGGGTTATCAGGTGTCTTAATTCACAACTTAGTATCATTTAGAAGTTAAAGAAAAAAAATACAGCAAAACTACAATAAACGTACTTACTCTTTTTTAAGAAATATTAAAATATTATATATATGTAGCCTTTTTAAATTATTTATTTAAACTTTGCACAATACAAAAGTACAAATGCCAGACTAAAGTCTGGTTAAAGGCATGTTTTAGCAAAACATATTTATTTTAAAACTTACAATGGAGTCCCCATATAGCAGTACTAGCAGGCAAATTAAGTTCGGCAGCTTATGCTGTTAGAAAAATCAGGCAACTTACCAATGTTGAGACAGCTCGCTTAGTTTATTATAGTTATTTTCATAGTGTTATGTCGTACGGTATTCTGGTTTGGGGAAAAGCTGCTGACATACAGACTATATTCGTGTTACAAAAAAGAGCCATTCGTTCTATATATAACCTTAACTCCCGTGATTCCTTAAGATTAGTATTTAAAGAAATTTGTATCTTAACAGTAGCGTCACAATTTATTTATGAGAATATAATTTATGTCATTAAAAATCAAGACTCTTTTGTTAAGAATTGTGATATACATAATTTGAATACAAGAAATAAAAATAAAATTGCTATTAAAAAATTTCGTGTCCGTAAGGTTTATAAATCATTTGTAGGTCAATGCATCATTTTCTATAATAAATTACCTGACTCAGTTTTAAAGTTACCATTTCCAGTACTTAAAAGTTACTTGAAAAAGTCGTTGATGTCTAAGGCTTACTATAGGGTCGAGGACTATCTAACAGATAAAAATGCTTGGCCTAAACTTAACTAAACACCTAAATAACTGATTAATAAAATAGGCATAAAAATATGTAAATATTGTATATTGTCTAGGGG
The DNA here is from genome assembly GCA_923062465.1 of Acleris sparsana. NCBI lineage: Eukaryota > Metazoa > Arthropoda > Insecta > Lepidoptera > Tortricidae > Acleris > Acleris sparsana. The sequence continues at coordinate 7,590,608 of OV281289.1, forward strand.
ACACGGTTTCTGTAGGAGAATGTATCGAAACTTTGTATGTGGTGGTTGTCTTGCACTGTCATAGGAAAGTATATATATATTTTTTAATATATATACATATTTTATATAAATATATTTTTTTTTTATTACTACTTCTTATTACTCCCTATGAAAATTCTTAGTTTTGACACATTTTCTTGCACAAGCTACGCTTGAATGTTTTTTATTTTTATTTTTATTTTATGTTAAATTCATTGTTTTATATCATGCTAGGTTAAGCTTTATAATTGTATAATATCATAAGTTTTAAAAAACGACTGACTGTTGAGTTTCTTGCGGCGTTTCTTCTCAGCAGTGGTCTCTTGCGAAGCGCTGGTAGATTTTGACGTGTAAAAGTGCCCGTGCGGCCTAATTACTGAATAAACATCTTTTATCTTTTTTTTTTTTTTTATCTTTTATCTATTTTTAGGGTACCGTAGTCGAACTAGGAACCCTTATAGTTTCGCCATGTCCGTCCGTCCGTCCGTCCGTCCGCAGCCCAACTCAGAGACTCTTAGTACTAGAAAGCTGTAATTTGACATGAATATACATATTAGTCACGCCAAAAAAGTAGTACAACAAAATCGTGAAAAATATTTTCTTACATTTTTTTTCTCGTCTACCCCATAACGTGGGGTGTTGTTGGATAGGTGTTTCAAAAGTATTGCGGGTTTGTTGAAACGATTTTTCGATTAAGGGATCCGTTTATGAAATATTAAGCTTTAAAGCGCTATTTTTTGTTAGAGTCAAGTGTCCCCCCCCAAAAACTAAAAAGCTGAAAAATATCTTCAATAATAGCGCATACAACGAGTTTAAAAGTAAAACTATCCCAACTAAGTATACGTCATTGGTTTTTGAGATACAGGCGATTAAAGTATTTATACCTACTAAAATCATCAATCAATCATGTTTGTAGTACTTAGCGGCTTCGGAACCCTACACTGAGCATGGGCCGACATGCTCTTGCCCAGTTTTTTTTAAGGTCAACAATATATTATGAATATTATACATATATTATATATTATGTGAATACCAGCGTCACGGCTTGCCGAAGCACAATGGTAAGAGGGGCCCTTTTTAACGTATATTATGTACAGTTGTGTCCGTCTGGTTTTCTTTTTCGCTTTTTTTTGTATGTACCTACTAACATTAAATAAATATATATATTTATCTTTATATTCCATCAACTTATTATTTATTCTAGGTGCTTCTATTGTTTCAAGAAAAACAAACAGCATGCAGTCATAGTTCCAGCATTTGTATGTACTCGTATCAGCTTGCTAGCTATTTTTGGCTTGGATGGATACGATCTAATGTACGTATATGTTTTTTTTATAATAGAGTCTGTTTAAATACACCTCCACCCAAACTGCAGAGTAGAAAATGTTATAACTTAAAACATAACGGCATGTCCATATTTTACAATGGATAGTAAAGACGGAACTTTTCATTGCACGCATTCGAACGGCCAGGGCCCGGAAGTACCGGTCTGACGTGTCGTCTAGTGCTTAGACATACCAACCCTCTCCTCAAACACCCATATAAAACTACTATTTGCACACTTCATCATCCATTGCTTGCGCTCAACCTGAATTTTCCACCGTGTTCAAGACTAAAGCGGTAATGGAGGTGGGATGAAGTTTGGCCACGTTGTTTTGACCGATCGTTTGGTATAATCGCATTCCTAATTTGAATAGAAACTGTCGTGGTCGCGATAGTGGCGCCGTTTCCGACCCGTCCCGCGTCCTACCCTCTTATACAAACGACTCCCATAACGAGGACTCGAAAAATTTAAACAGTAGATTGAGTTAAATCGGTTACTCACGTAAGCTGATCGGTGTTGAATAAATAGATAGGGCTGAAATGGATAAAGAATTCTTGTAAGAGAAATTAGGAGTGTTAGCACAGTAATTTACGATACATTCACCTGTTATATGAGTTATTGCAGGCATTGCAGCCTTGTCACATTGAATGATGATTGGTGATTCAAAAAATCCAAAATTCATAATATTTATTCAGTAAATTGGCCACATGAGGACTCTTTTACACGTCGGTAATATAGAGTTAGTCTACTACCGCTTCGGATAAGATCATAATTACGGAGAAGAAACGCCGCAAGAAACTCCACCAGAAGGTCATTTCATGTCATGATTCTAGACATACGATAATACAGTTACAACTATGATTAGGTATTTGATTTTTACGACACAACAGGAGGGAGGGCTAAATTTAGTCGTTCAAAAGTGTCTCAGAATAACAGTTTGACATTATCTGAAAAATAAAAATAAAAAAATTAGATAAAACAACATTAATTACCTACATTAGAAGCTCCGCCTTATTAGGACTGAAAAACCACGTTCATAGCCAATGAATAACCTCTTGTTATTCAAAGGGGTCACTGTGGTATTTATTGCTTTCACGAACCACATCTAATATGCACCAGACATTTATGCTGCAAATTGACAGGCAATCATACGAAAGGGCAACTACGGAAGATCAAACATCGTACCGTGAAATAATTCACGGCCCTGCACTTAGCATAAGGTCAAACTGACATTTGGTGGATAGAATTACGTCAATTCATAATGTCATAAGCTACGGGGCGTCACGCAAGGAAGGGTTTAGGGGTGGGAACACATTTGAGTATTCTATCGATGACATATGTTAATCATTTCGAGTGGAAATGAATTGAATAAAATGAGACAACATTCTTACACTGATGTAAAGAAGATTATTTAAGAATTATTATGTCTGGTTGGAAAGATAAAGATATTTATGCGATACCAAGGTCACATTAAGTAAAGTTACTATTATTTAAGTAAAGTTACTGTCATTTAATTCTACCTTTTATTTTTATAATCTTAGCTAATACAATTTTAAAATAAAGATTATGCTAACACTGTGTAGTTTTTTAAGTCTTTTGGAAATAACAGTTTTTTTTTTAAAGAAGAGAGTAACTAACCTACATAGTCATACCTACATCGATTTTAGGCTCGGTTTTTTTCTAATTTTAGTTTTTTAAGCAGCAGTTTGGTCAATATTGGTTTGTTTACCTATTACATTTTTTCTAGTCAACAAATATTTTTATAAAATAATTGAATTTAGAAATATGTTAAACTTATAACTACGTAGACGACTTCACTTTAGAATCACTCTATAAGTAGTAAGTTTAGATTTTTTACCGTTTAATTAACATACTTAAAAAATAAAAAAATAAAATGACACTTCCTTCGTTTAAATGAACTGCTTTGAGCCGGACTTGAACTATGGACGATTTATTCGTATTTCAAAATCTCGTATTTAACTGAGCAGTCTCGATGACTGCTTTTTTATTTTAAAATATAAGAAAAAAGAATCCTTCGAGCCGGATTTGAACCAGCGACCTATGGATGACAGTTAACCCAGCTACAGTCCACCGCTCTACCAACTGAGCTATCGAAGGTATGAGATAGTAAATAAAAAATCAAGCCGCTATACAATTTGGAGTGTATTATTATGTAAGTATGACGTAAATGTAGGCCATTTTAATTCCACTCACACGCAACTAAAAGAGAAAGGTACTTACTTTACATAAGATAGTACCCATTCGAAATGACACTCGGAACCGAAAAGTAGATCACGGGGGTCTATATCGGAATCCACAATGTTTTTTTCACATAACGTATATGTACACTGTAGTACCTTGTCACTTTAATGGCTGTGACAATTCATATTTGGCAGTTTTAACATGACATTAAGTAGACAAGGTACTAAAGTGTACACATATTTATAAACTCGACTATACATATATGGCATAAAATCGTTTGACATTTGACCTAAAATGGTCTTTACAATACAATACAATGCTTTTTACAATACAATACAATGGTTTTTACATTACAATTATTATAAAAAACTAACCTTACGCAACCTAACCTAATCTGCACAATAGACGTTTATTAAATTCTGCAATGTCAACCTAAAAGGGTGTTATGCGAAAAGATAAATATGCGAAAAAAAACATGAGTTTCGAATGCCACCCATATCACGGCCATGTTTATAAATATTACATTATTTTGTCAATTAGGACTCCCAGGATAGTTGCCAATATATCAAATTATTTGTATTTTATTAGTCAACCACATGTCTTAAGAAGTAACACAAGCTTATTTAAAAAACTAAATATTATTCCTAGACAATCTACAAGTATCGATACAGTAATACACATTTTATCGATAACCAAAACCCTCTAACCACCTTTTAGCATAAACAGAAGGGGATGAAGGGCCTCCAGGAAAGTACTTTGTTCAGTACAACAGCGGAAAGAATGCCTGATTTAATTATTGCAGTTATTTTTAACTGCGCCTTGACATGTAACGGCTTGTGACAGTGCGTGTTAACGAGTGATAAATAGCGGTTACTATTTATTTTAAAGCTGGCAAATGAATAAAAGTTCTGCAAGTACTTTTTTACAACACTACGAAACCTATTAATAAAATTATGTATGACTGATTTTTGTAAATAAGTAGTAAAGATTCAAGGACTGTTATTCTAAGATTTTTTACTTTAACATAATCGTACAAAATGCTTACTTTTAATTTTACGTCTTAATGATGAATGAACAGAACTATACCTATAAACCGTTATAGGTATAGTTCAGGAAATATGATTTGGCCGTCTTTTATCTACTTTGCGATCTTTTTTTCTGCGTTAAGACTTACCTACAAGAAAGACAACCTAACCTAACCATAACCTTCCAACCCACTGTGCAGTTTCAAGAACGAGGGCAGTTTTACGATTACCTTTTATTTGGTGTTAACAAAATGATCTTAGTGAAGATTACAGACGGCCAATTCATATTTCCTGAATTATATTTTGACCAACTTAGATATTCCCTAGTGTGGGTCTTGTATAACTTATGCATGAGTTGCCAATAACTATTCGTTTAAAATAATATATTATAACTTATTCCTCTATCATATTAAAACAATATCTAATAACGATTGCTGGATGACACTGCAAGGTAGAACACAACAGCAGAAAATAATCAATTCCTCGGTTAAGTAGTTATTCACTACATATTTGTATGATATCTGAATCGTTATTTGACATAACAAATTGAGCATGTTGATCTAAAATAGCGACTAAAAAAATTAATAGGTAACTTAAATAGAGAAGACAGTGTTACATACAAAAGGAGTAAGTACTGTAATGTCGGAAAAGGAACTGAACGTATAAGACGTTGTGATTACCTTCTCAAAACTGAAATCACCCCAACACACCCTAAAAAATCACCCAAACCAATAGAACACGAAGATAAACGCTGTAACAACCAAATCTACATCCCAAAACGCTAACAAATCCCTTTTCGTCATATCAATCAAAAATACTTCCGCTAATTTACGATGGTAATTAAGTCAATCTCCCGTTAAAGCCCCTTTCTTAGCGACTCGTCTTGTCTCTGGCATAAAACGCGCGAAAACCTAATGCCATTTCACGCCGGAGTAAACCTTTCTCTCGGAGTTAACGTCTATTTAAACTCGGCTTAACTTAATCGATCGAGAAGGCCCTTAATTATGGCTTTATCTCGAGCAATGAGGATCGAAGCCGGATTTAAGTTTACTTGAATTAGCACGGAGTTTCGAGGAGAATTTGTCAAGTTTCGAGTTGAATCCTTTTAGAATTAGCTTGGAATAGCTTCGCTAACCAGATTGAAACTATTTACAAAGTAATGGTCGCTACGCTTTTTATATTCATAATAATTATAATATCTGTTACTGATTCTTCTTTAGTCAAGTGGTTATTATAGGTTATAGGTTGTGACGCGCTCTTTTCCGCAACTCGGCAACTTAATTATGCGCCAATTTTGCGTGGGGGTTGGTGGCAAAACCATTTGGTTAAACATGTTTTATATGATCTCGATATTGGCTTAATTCATGGTTAAGAAGCATGACAGAAATACTTATTCAAATACGTCTGAATTAATCCAATCTACAATTAAGTAACCTTCACAGAGGATGGCAGCTAAGGCGGTTTGTCTATGCGAGTTAGCGTAACCTGTCTAGCTACTCCATGGTTCCCTAGCCTGTGTATTAATATTCATCATCTCTGCATATTCCTCAAGCAAACCTGAGACATTTGAATCAATTTAACAAATTAATGTCGAGAAATGTGATATACGATACTGCATTTACGCATCCCTTACTAGTTTAATTTGAGTTGTGCATAGTGAAGCGAGAAACTAATAATTAAACATTTTTATAAACTGGAGAGCAAAATGAAGACCGGCCACTATTACGAATTTAAATACAAAGTGACACCGTTATTTATACATATTATAATTGTATTGTATGCTAGTATTTTTCTCCGTGACGTTATTTTTTGTTTTAATTCCTCCGTATTCCTTGGGTGTTATTCTCTTAAAAACGGCATTCGGTCGGTCAAAGGAGTGAACGAGCGAACCGGCGAGTTTAAGTAGTCCCGTCAGAGCGTGCAAAACACATTTTAGCACGTACCGGTTCGTCGCGTTCACTCGTGCACTCGTTAGACCGACCGAACGCCGTTTTCAAGAGAATAACACCCCTGACAATAATGTTTGCTTAAGACAAAGAATCATCCCGCTGAAACTGTGACTTGCGTTTTATGATCCAGCCCGTCGGGAGCACAGACCCTAATTATGACTGAAACAAAACCCCAGCTTATTTTTATCCATTTTGTGCTCAATCATAATTACCTACGCTCCTGCGGGAGGCATTGTTTCGGAAAATCATCAGACCCTTTCAACCGTTACGTTTTATTATCGCCCTACCTTCGCGTTAAACCTATCCGATGGTTGAGGTTGCCGGGAATCTACTGGGACAATGCCTCAAAATTATCGTAGTCATTATTCTCAGTTTTTTTACAGCTTGCCAAATATTTTTAAGGAATTTGGGCGCTGATCAGATTATATTAGCAACATAAAACCATTTGGACCCAATCACTGTTTCTAAGGGCCGTATTAATAAACTTAACTATTCGTCAAAGTAAACGCCAAACCATAGAACATTGTCATTTTTGACGCATCTCGAGACACCATTAGAGTTGAGATCAAGTTTATTAATACGAGCCTAAATGTGGTGGTTCCCGGTTTACCACTTTTTAATCTTTATAGCTTGTACCTATCAAAAAGTCAATCGCTATTTTGCCAAGCCATAACTTTAGAGATTTATTTATATTTGCAGTAAAAGTGCAGTTAAGGTGTCTAGCTAAAGCTTATGTATTTACGTAGAATGCATGTTTGATCTATTCTAGTAATTATTCTACTAATTAATTCTTGAGGAACTCTCCGACAAACCACAACTGCATAATACGAGCGAATACTTACAGTGTTTAACGTAACATCACAATGTAAATGTGATTCCATAAAAGTTATAAACGAATTTATAAATAGGCGCACAATGAAAGGCTTTGAAATCAAACAAGGGCTCAATAAAAGCATGCAATTACCTGACTCGTATATTTATTTATCTTTTTCGCGTATAAATGCTTTGTGGGGAACAATACCCAGGAGGGGAAGCTTTATAATTTTTTAATTAATGCCGCCGAAAATATCAAAGTCACTGCCCGCCCGGCTAGTGGAGAATGCAATTAAAATTTGATAAAGTTTTTTCATAAACAGCTCACTCTTTTGGGTAAATATCAATATCAAGCCTGAAAGTAAAAACGCGAGCATTTTAATTAATTGTCAACTGTTGAGCCGACACAAGTTTTTTATTAAACCGCGCTACATATTCGGGCCTCAAATGTAATTAATCTGATCATTTATTAGTTTTAGGACCTTATTAAATTTTAATCTACGCTTCGTGTTTTATTTAACAAAGTAATAACGAGTAAGTTCATAAGCATAATTGTATAAGGGACGCTTTTAATATTTATTTAAATGTCAAAAGTAGTGATGTGAAAAATTTATGTCTGGTGTCTGGTAATACAACCAAATATTTTTAATGTTGCCTATGATACCTTGCACTCACTCTTGGCCAATCATATGCTGCCGTGATTCCAAAAAAGGTAGCTTAAATTGAATGTGGTTATCAACAGAACCCGTTATCTACGTAGCAAATTGGTGGCAGACGATCGTTAGTAAGTGACAAGGTTTTCCAAATAATTGATTGCACCCCAAAGGTAATAAGTTAAGGTAAAGGTGGAAAGTTTACTAGAAACTTAAAAAATGATTTATTTTAAAACCAGGATATACCACAACCAATGATATTTTATATTAAGATACGTCATCTGCACGCAAAAGCGTTCCTCAAAAAGGAAGGTAAATTGCCTTACTACCGTTCAGTTGCGCCGCGACCGTTGACACGCACGCGCAAAAGATAATAAAGTTTTATTATAGAAAAATAACAAATATATTTCATAAAAAATGCCGTCTGGTGTTTTACGGCGCTGCTGGAAATTGTACTGTAACTGTTAAAGGAAGAAAGCAGGTCTCATTTTATTCGTAAGTACGTGAGTATTTGTTTACATCGCCATACTTTACTTTGTTTAATTTGCACCGGCGGGCGTCAATGTCATCTGCAAGACATGAGATACATAATTAAATATCGCATGAGTGCGATAAATACGGATAGTTAAATGGCGGTAATGGCGAGCACCGGTATCTAGCTGCGCCGCATCATTCAGGTACTCAATGTGAATTATCTCTTTTTAAAAATAGCATTCGCTACGGATTGCCATCTTTGTCTGTAAAAATATGGTAACGTAGCAACTATCAGTAATTGGTGACGGGTTTTAAATGCGTTTAATATGAGCATAACGTATCTAAATATAGTAGTAGATTGTTCAACAAGGGACTAAAACATGCCATAATGACACGAGATGTTTAGCCACGCGAGCGAGCTTGCGAGCGAGGGTGGCTGTAGTTTGAGTGTCATTATGGTTGTTTAGTCTCGCGTTAAACACTCTACTTTTCACTTTAAATGCGAGGAAAAAAACGACGTTGTAAACAAAATTACAACATTTATTATAAAAAAGTTTCTAACAATTAAAACTAACAATTTTATTGGACCACGCATAATAAAAGAGTTCGGCCTTAATATGATGAAATAGATTCATATTCGTAATAATTAATCGTGTTTCACGAAATTAAATCCTTTTTTTTGATATATTTGCACAGTTGTCATTTTGAGGTTATTTCGACACCCAAAAATATGGTCCATACACAATCACTGAAAATGGCGATAATCCTCCATTCACAAACACCGTGATTGGTTGTTTAGGGGTTTCAAAAGTAAATTAAATAAAAAAACTTTAATCACTAGAGATTAATAAGGAACTTTAGTCCCGATTCACAGAGATTTAAGTAGCATTTTAAGAGCATGAGAAGTGAAAAATATCATTGACCACAACACAACAAATTAGTAAGTTGTTAAAAAGTGAAGCTACACATGAAATTAAACAAACTATAAATAAAAATACATTGCAAAGTTACAAAATTATGATTTTGTCTGAGTTTTCATGCCTAAAGTGGTTTATTTTCCAGTTGATGACGTAGTTTGACTTCTATTAATATAGGTATTTTTTTATTATGTATTTCGAATGTCATATATCATTAAAACAAATACATTGTGTCACATCACTAACTAGGTACTGTCTGCCACCAATTCGCTACGTAGATAACTAGGCGATAGATAGACGGGGTCTGGTTATAAATTACCAATAGAGTATAGAATACTGCTACTACTACATTGCTGTTAGCAGCCTTCTTTGGCAGTATGATATCAGAGTTTTGATCACATACATACCTAATACATCAAATATACTGTACTTAACCCATTATCATTTTCTTCGCTCCGCACTGTTGGAGAACAAATCAATCGGTCACTCACAGCGTCAATCAATTGTTTTAAAGCGTTTTGCGAACTCAATACAAATCCTCACACTGTTCTTTTAATTATCAAAGGCCGTTGACCTAAACAACCCTTGCCTGTATTATGTATAATAGAGCCATTGTATTGGAAATTCGTGTCACTTCACAGGGGGTGGTGGCCTCGGCAAATTGTCACCGAAGCCATCCATTAGGAAAACCTGTAGGAAAACTGGATATTCCCCAGTGTCGTTAATTGTTGCGTGTGAGTGGGTAAAGTGTTCACGTTACGCTTGGCTGGCTGTGATTTAATTGGGATGTTATCGCTGTTTAAGTCCTTTATGGATTTAACTAATCAGATCATTTGAAGAGAAAAAAAAAACTCTTTTAAAATATTGAAGTAAAATATCTTTATGTATGTTTTTGTAAAACGTATTTTAATTGTATATTGCTGCGTTTTTTTAATTGCGTAAGCTGACAACGTAACTTATCAACAAAAAAAAACAGAAACAACAACAATTGTAATTATTGGATCAAAACAGTAAGTCCATGTTAAAAAAAACAAATGGGAACTTTTATCTAAAAGGTGTTTTATTTTTACCAAACCTTGTTATATTCCCAAATAATATCGACGTTTTATTTCATGACGATGTACCCTTAATAACGCCCGGCGCCAGTTTTACACAAATGTGTAGGGATTGAGTCTTTTGCCGCCGAACCGATTCATTTGTGTGCGCAATCAGGGGTCGTTTGCGGCATATTTAATAAAATTTTATCACGCGGACAATGGCCGTTGAAATTAGCGGTTATTAGCCCTCGATCGTATAATCGAATGGCTTTTTAGGTAATTGATTTAATAACCTTTTGTTTTTGTCTTTGTAACGGTTGATATTAATTATAATTCAGTTGAGTATCTAAATGTTTTAGTTAAACTCCTTTTTTTTCTGGTCCTCCCAAGGCTAAGCAACTTACTTAATTTTAGATTTAACGTGCCACTAATTAAGCAAGTAAAGTGTGAATTAATAAGGCATTCTCGCAATGTAAGGCTTCTTATCATAATAAAAATAATCTCCAACTTATGTTTTTAATTTATTGGCGAATAATTAGGTAATTATTAAATCAGACGAGTCATTTAATAACCCGTTTTTAAATACCGAACGCAATCAGAATCATAATTTCTGGTCAGTTCATAAAGCCTAGTGTTGCAAGGTGGTAATTTTCACCGCGATAATTGCCACTATTGGTTGAGCCAACACAGACTCGTCGGGTCATGTTTAAAACCTTTTAAATTGCCGCCAATGTCACGTCAGTACTCGACACGTTTTAATTTAAGTTTTGAAGTTCGGTTTCAACAATGTCTTAACAAACCCTTTTGTGTAATTCCTACAGTGTTTGAAAAATGTAATTAAGTAATATATCTAAATTAAAACATAATTTCATATGTTTGAAATATGAGAGTATTTCACTCTCATTGACTTATTAGGTAATTTTTTGTTCCTATCATTATGACATTGTTTTCTTGGACACTCCTTATGAGAATTGGGACATCGATCTTAAGCCTCTTAAGGTCATATTTAGCTATATAATACCTACTTAGTTCCCGCACTTTTCTCTTAGTCGCGTTTAGAATTTTTAGGTACAAATGAAAAATCCTACGTCATTATATTTCAATTGTGGACCCCTCTTGGTAAGTGCTGGTAGAACGACCTCTAGAAAAAGGGCGATGTGTACTCGCAAGAATATATATTGTTTAATCATTTCAACTCAACCTAATAGAAGTATAATCGCAGAATAATGATGAAATAACGAATATAAAAATTCAACAAAAATCTAACACATTCCTAGAATCTCAATCTCGCTAAGACTAACATTGTCAAGCCATCTTATTTATAAAGGTGGAGTCGCAAAGCCGGGTTTATCTTCACCCTTTAATTGTTGGCAGGAGGACTATCGCGCCCGATTGCCGCCATAAAACGTAACAGCTCTTTTGTGGCGCGCCAGGACGGGCGCGTACTTGTCGCTGGGAACGGATTATTATGACCGTTCAAGAAGTTACGGGGTTGGTTTTATGAATTAGCATTGCGGTTTAACTATCTTTGTGTTTGATGGCGTTTGTATCTTCCATTTTAATGGTCGTGTGATGATGGTAAAAATAAACGTTTTCTTGTTTTCTTATACTTTTTCGTTTCGTTTTTCCACTTCAGCAGGCTATCGCTATGACACTTGTACTCGCAACCGAAAGTATATTTGTCACACGTGTTTTAATAAAAAGCGAAGATTGTGGTCAGCCATTAAGATACTGGTACAAGTAAGTTGTCGAATTAATGCATTGTAATTTAAATTTATTTATGAAAAATAACAAAGACATATTAATTTCAAGACCGTTTTTTTTTCTATGTGCTCATTATAAGTAAAGCTAATGATGATATCATTATTCGGTATCAGAATACACCTATAGCGCCGGCAACGCACCTGTGACTCCTCTGGTGCTGCAGGTGTCTATGGGTGACGGTAATCGCTTTCCATCAGGCGATCCGTCTGCTCGTTTGCCTCCTATACCATAAAAAAAAAAAAAAAAAAAAAAAACAGCGTAACCGCATCGTGAAAACAGTTCAAGAACAAGCGTTACCATGGCAATAACAGTTCTTTTATAATTATTACCTACCTAACAGTATTTGCGCTCGTCAAATTTCTATATTTACTTAGACCAAGAGTTCGTTTTTTCATGTAAAACCCGAAAAATGTGGGTTCGTAGGAATGTTTCAGATGTTTTTTGGAAACGAATGCGAGGCCTAGTTTGAATAATTTAGTTCGGCTCAAATTTTCACGTTGCCCGCTTTTCCCGGGCGGATGTGGGAAGAAGTTGCTTTGATTTGCGATGCATACGTGACTGCGGTTGGCTTAAGGAAGTTTTTATGTAAAAGTGTATTATTAATACTTATTCTAAAAAGATTTTAAAATACATTTGTCACCGAAAATGTAACGGTTTTGAAATGGAAATTAACAATACTTAAAATAAAAGTTAGTTTATCCTTTATTTAACTTTCCTTGACGGATTTAAGACAAAGAGAAAGACGTTTATTGAAAGAACACAGAAGGTATTCTGACAGGTCTTAGTATTACAGGATGCGCTTATGTTCTATCTATTTTAGGCATGCAACATTGAAAACAATACTATAAATTCACTATTATAATACACTCGCGAGCAAAAGTATCGAATCACTTTGCATTTTTTCATGTGCACCCAATATCTTTGTAATTTCCCACCCGAATCTGAAAATTATGGTACCAAATAAAAGCTAATAATGTAACGCATTGAAAAATGTGCTAATTTAATATTCAAGGCCTAAAGGCTGGACAAAAAAAACCGAATAACGGAAGTAGCCTGAAAATACGGTAAAAATAAACAAGGCAAACTTGGAATAAAAGGCTTATTTATCATACAATACTCTTTATTATTATTAAATTAGTATCGGGTATTGCCACCCCTAGCTCTGCTAACACAGTTTAAGCGATTTTTCATCGATCTAATTAATTTTCTAATGTAGTCTTGAGGAACGGCGTCCCATTCCTCCTGCAAAGCTATCTTCAACTCTTCAACAGCGGCAGGAGCATGATCCCGAGCCCGAACCTTTCTCTTCAGATAGTCCCACATGTGTTCAATGGGGTTGAGGTCCGGACTCATCGCTGGCCAGTTCATGGTCTCGATGCCCACCTCGTGGAGGTAGGCAGTGGTGACCCTTGCGGTATGACAAGGGGCATTATCCTGCATTAGCATGAACCCCTCGTCAAAAATACCAGCATAAGGGACGACATGCTCTTCCAGAATTTCCGTTATGTACCTGGCAGCAGTCAATCCACCCCCACGACCACCGCTAGGCACGAAAACCAGCTCAGTCCGCGCGTCGTACGAGATGCCGCCCCAAAACATAACAGAGCCACCTCCGTAGGCGACTCTTTCGGAGAAGCAGCACTGAGCATATCGCTCTTCTGATCTCCTGTAGACTCTTCCCCTTCGGTCGCAGCCATTTAGACATATTCTGCACTCGTCCGAGAATAGAATTGGGGTCCATTGCTCGAGCGTCCAATTCTTATGAATTTCCGCAAATGCTCTTCGGGCTGCACGGTGCCGCGCCAGCAACCTGGGCCCCGTCGCAGGCCTCCTGAGTGTCAAATTCGCTGCCTTGAGTCTTCTTCTAATTGTCCACTCGCTGGCAGCTACTCCTCGCACCTCACGAAGACGCTTCTGGATGGTAACTCCAGTAAGGTGACGATCTCGGAGAGATGTTGAGACGATGAAGCGGTCGTCCCTCTCTGATGAGCACCTTTTACGGCCGCTTCTTGGTCTTGAAGTAAAAGACCCAGTTTGGTGGAACCTCTGGTAAAGTTTACAAACAGTAGATTGGCTCAGATTCACCTCGGCAGCTACTGAACGCTGACTACGCCCTTCTTGCAGAAGGTAGACGACTACGGCGACTTGAGCTACAGTGGCTTCCATTTTTTCCAGATGTTCTTCACAGGATAATATGCGGAGATGTGTACCGGTCGACTTCTGATAAGGGACTGATAAGGAACCCCCCCTCTACCCCCGTTATATAGGGGTCAAGGGTAGTGCAACTCGTGCACGTCGTAACGAGTAAAGGCTCACAAACCAGGAAATTGCCCATAATTTGTAAAATTCTGGGCCAATTTTTATGTTTCATAGCTTTTTATTAAGGTAATATTTCAAGAAACGTAATTACATTTAAGTAATTTAGAAAAATAAACCGATTTACAAAGATATTGGGTGCACATGAAAAAATGCAAAGTGATTCGATACTTTTGCTCGCGAGTGTATTATTCATGCAAAAAAAAAATATACACCCCAATCACAACAACACTATATCACGTTTATGTAGACATAAATACAAGCTCCACAAAGGGCTGTGACACGTCATAATAAGCGTCCTAGGTTAGTTAAAACTGTTTGGAGGAAATAGGTTTTACGAGTACCTCTATTACTTATTTGTTATATTTACAAATACATTATATTTAATTACAATGATTTCTTTAATATTTAATCGCTAAAACCGCAAACTTATCAAAAAACAACTTCAGAATTAATTTAAATTAATTAGCTTCGTAAAAAAGTATTAAAGACGGCATGTTGATATCCTTAGGATCCCAAGTATCAATTTTTATAAGTGCACTAAGTCATCATATTGCTTTAATTTCTGATCGTGCCGGAATTTCAAATGTCTGCATACGGGTGTCGAAGCGATTGGGCTTTGTGAAAAAATCTCGCTGTATATTCGAGGCGCGATGTGACGCGAGCCGCGGTTCCGCTAGTGATGTACCGATATCGATACTTTTGTTAGACCATCAAATCAAGAAATTTTGAATGTTTGAGTTGTTAAAAATCATGAGAGAACGACATATCGTTGGTGATAATACAATACCGATGGCGCTTTTGCATCTTACTTGTTTTATTAGTTACATGCTGTTTAACCCGAAGATTTTATACAGCTCCCACGAGAATTGCGTCTACGGGGACGAACTCGCAGATTGAAGCTAATAGGGACTATATATTGATTATAACAATTGTTTCTGCTTTTTCTGCATTTGAATTGAATCTAAAACACTCGGTTAGACTTTCATAAGAGGGTATGGGAGAGACTGAAAAAGGTTTATGCTACTTAGAGCCTCGAAGATTATTTGATATGTGATATTGCTTAGTAAGTTAACTTATCGACACTCCACGCCATCTCTACACCGAATAAAAATGGCAGAATTCATCAATAGTTGGGTATTTGGCAACGCTATTCCGCGAGCAAACAGGCCCGCTCGCCCGCAAGCGCTGTCAACACGCTTTTATGCTCCGGCGGCGTTCAATTCATTGTTCATGCCCACCAGAATTAAAAAACGGAAATGGAACACGCTTGGAAATCATTGTTGTTCCCGGACATGGAAATTAGACCAAGAAATTTCAAAAAAATTATATACAACTAGACCTATTTCTGGTACGTTAAATACTATAGCATCATCATTATCTCAGATAAAGATTTCCACTGCTGGGCATAAGCGTTCCCCAAGATCTCGACGAAAACAGCGAGTAGCACAAAGCCGACCATACTTCCTAAGATACCATAAAAATAATTAATAGTTTGGGAACTAGGGCAATGTAGGTTTTATTCTAAATCAAGGAATTACTTAAAACACCGGTATTTACAGAAGTAAAAGTTTAAGGACAAAGGCAAGCTGAATGTGCTATGTGGATAAAGCGTCCGTCACTCTTTTACTTATTTCCGTGTCCGAAGGTGACGGATGCCTTATCCACACTTTGTCACGCGATAAACGCTGCCATATTAGCCCCGCTGGAGTCATGAGACTTTGATATAGATACATAACATAGATTTGATGTAGATACATAACATAGCACATTCAGCTTGCCTTTGTCCATAGACTTTTACATTGCGGTTAAATGTGAATAAAGCATGCGTCACAATTGTTAATATGTAATTTAGTTAAAGTATTAATAATTTAGTTTAAGCATTATTTTTAATAAATTGTAGTGAACTAGTGAGATGGATTGGGAGTGCCCTCCTCTCTCTTCAATCGGGTGGCCCTGAAAACCAGCATCAAGGTTAGTAAGCCTGACACCATGCTGCAACCTTTTCGGTGTTAATTTTAGATTAAGTACTCTAAGTTTGTATACTTTTTGTTATGTATTTTTTTGCTATTGTTTATGTTAATTTTTTTTATCACCGAATAAACCATTTCTATTCAATTCTATTCTATTCTATTCATACTTGCATACTTGTGCGTCGGTTTTATCTACAGATAAACGCAGCCGTAATAGGCTCGCAGACATAATTGACCGTATTAAAACGAAACAAAATATTCATGTACAAAATATATACCCGTTTTTCCATAGAGAGGTTATCTCTATTACCTGAAAATCAAGGGTCGGGTGGAAAACATCATACTCTAATGTAACACTTGTAACCATACGTAACCGTAACGATGGGGAGACATGGCGATTAGTCTTACGCCACAAAAACATCCACACTCGGCAAAAACAAACGCGGGGATTGCCACTGAGCGGCGATAATTTGTCAGGTACCTCTGTTGAGACAAAGAATAGCCATGCTTGGAGACAGATCCATTAATTGAAATTGGTTAACTAAAACATAAAGGTTTCCACTGTATAGGGGATGCGATTATGCCAATATTATTCTTTAGTCGAAAACCAGGAGATAACAGTAGTTATGTCTCCAAAAGTATAAAAACCTCATTCATTAAAACATCATACAATGCTCGTTTTCAGCGATAGTTTTTATTATTTTTAACAGCATTCACAACCGCAAAAACTTTTGGATGAACAGCTTGAAGCATATATTTAAACGACAATTATAAATGTGCTTCGTGATAGTCACTCCACCATTTTAATCGAGATATCTTAACGCCACCTTTTGAACTGATATCCTTGGGGAGTTCCGGTGGCCATCTGTGGTCTTCATCATCAGTTACTCTTTACCAAATGATACTTTCTAAACACAAAAGCTGGGATTGTTATTGAAAATACTAAAATTTCCATTATGTATTATGTCTGCCTATAGGTAATATTGGAGGAGTCCCCTCAGTCCTTCATCAGATACCCATTTGGTGACAATGAGATCAGTTCGAAAGTAAACCCAATCAAACAAAAAAAATCGATATTCCGCGTAGTTTTTTTTCCAGTCGCAATTTTTCCATTTGTGATTTTACCCAAACTCATTTTACCCCATTCTTATTTTTTCACTATCGCACACTTCCATTCTGGATGTTTCCCGGTCACAAATTTCCCCATTGTAAATAGGCCGAAATAGGTAGGTAGGTTTAGGTTAATAGTTATGTTGATAGTTAATTAGGTTGATAGTTTTTAGCAGGCCCGAAAGGCCCAAACCACCCAGAGTAGGAGCTACGCGCTAGCGCAGCTCCGTCGACTCTGGGGAAATGATATATCTATTCAGATAAATGCAGATTGGAAAGTTATGATAATAGAATTATTTCTGCTGAGAAAAAATCTTCGGCAAAATAAGCTACTAAAAAAAAACTGGTAAGTTTTGCGAATGGCAAGATAGGATTTTATGAAAAATATCGCTATACTCCTTTTTTGGCATCTGGCGTGTACAAAAGAAGAACTTAATGCTACATAGTTTCTCTACCTCTCTACCGTACTTTAACTTCTAAGTTGAAAAAAATATCAAAAGGCAGTTATTAGTGTTATTACGAACTAGTTATGTAATCACGGAAGTAATTAGGTACTCGCGTCAAAAGGTAACATGATTTATTTTTAGAAAGTATTCGGAACTTTTACAACTCACTTTAATTGTAGGTACCTATGAGTATGTTCTGCGAAAAACTTTGTTTTTCTTTGACGCATCGCGTGGGAACAGCCCACGCCGGCGCTCCCGCGCCTCCGCTAACGTCTTCTTCAAGGGGGATGAAATATCTAAGCGCAGCTCTCTTAACGACACTCATTTATTTTGCCGAATCTCGCTCTGAGCGCCGTAATTATTGCGTTCGGAGGTTATTAAGTTTTGCTCCGGTTAAAATGAGAAATGGCAACATTTATTCGATGCTCATTGCACCTTTGAAGGGTTGAAATTTAATTTAACGCTTCCATATTATGACGGTATTAATTTAATTGGCATTCGAATTTGTTTGGTAGAAATTTTAATTAGCCTTTTTGAATTAAACATCGTCAATTCAAATGGTTAAAATATAATTTGAATGCTTGTTACTGTAGCGTGTTTGGATGGTTCGGACACATTGCCCGAACAATAATGTTCTTATCTGATGTCCATAGCCCAGATTATCGACAGGTCCTTTATCGAGTTCCTGGAATTATAGCACAATAGTTGTTATTAGTTGCGTGTATTTGTTCCATTTTTGCTCGTATTTACTTTCAAAACGTCGTATGTATACTTTAATATTAATAAAACTAGAACATATATTGTCCTTTATGTATGGGCTGAGTACTTATGAACACGTAAATGCGTCAGCGTAATTTATTTTTATTTTATTTATTTATTTAAAAAGTTTTGTAAGTAGGCCCTGTAGGCACTTTTACAAGTCTGAGTCTACCAGCGCTTCCAAAGAGACCACTGTTGAGAAGAAGCGCCGCAAGAAACTCAACAGTAAGCCGTTTTTTCCAAATAAATCACATTACAATACTAAACTTAAGCTACACAATTTAAATGTCACAGGGATGTACAGGTCCCAGTAGTAATAATAATTAAATTGTCGGATTAATGGACCTGCTTATCTATTTTACCATGTTACATTTTGTACCATTTTTTCGTATTTTTCCTGTCCCACGCCCATCATTACTTTATTTAACGCATCGTTCACAAACAGATAATGGTACCCGTCGTAAATCCAGTAAATTACCTCCAGTCCTCTCAATGCGTCGTAGATTAGGAGACAAATTGTGGATCGAATTAATCCTCATTCCTAATCCTTACCGATGGAGATCTCTCTATCAGTCCCCGTCTCCCTTGCACGACATATTCTTGTTTCCAACAACGGAGTTTGGATATCTAAAGACAGTAATTATAAGTTGATTTAAGGGCATGTAAACTGCGGGCATAGTTTGGTTGCGTTTATCGCGTCACCAAAGATGGATAAAGCATCCGTCACTGTCGTTTTATATACGTGGATGTTTTATCCACATTTTGTCACGCGACGCGATACACGCAGCCATACTGGGCCCCATAGTGGGCTAGTCATCGAAAAAAGGATTGCAGTTCAATGTTATAGCTCCATAATTTGTGATTGTTATCACTTTTTGCTTACTTACGTCATAAAATTGTTTACAATCAGTCATACCATATAGTGATACTACTTATAATAAGAGCACTTTCAAAAACAAATCGTTATAATGTACCTACTTGTAACTATTTTGCATTTGGGATTAACTGAATGTTGTGTAGTTGCAGCGGTTATCTACAATATTTTCAGAAGTACAAGTAGAACTACCATTCGATTATAAAAAAAGTAAACTTTATGAAGTATTTTCACTGTTACATTTTGTCAATGTTACCAATATATAATGACTTTCATCGACCACATATTGTCACTCAAAATTCTTCATCGAATAGCACGAATCATCCCAAATTAACCAATCCAAACAATGTCTTACCCTCGCCACACTCGGCGGAATGCTTACGGCGCGTGTTATCTTAAAGTTATAATGCGAGTGACGTCAGAATCTCATTGTCGCGATACAAAGTCCTCGCTTCGCTCATATTTTACCCTGAGGCGTTCAAATTCCGAACTTTGGAGATAAGACGGCTAAGCCTCTTGAGCTTGCCTGTGTCTGAATTTTAAGAGCATGATATTGGTGCAGATTCCGAGAATATTACGTTGTGTTGTTTTGTTAGACCTTTGGGTAATTCTCTTGATAGTAGTAAGAGGTCACTTATTTTAAATACTAATAAAACATGAAGAAGGTCCACGATAGACAAAAACATATCTTCTGTAAAATAAAGTTCCTATGTTTTTTATGTTCTATCTTACCTGTGAAGAAGACGTCAATCGGGTATTTATTTTTGTACATAACGTTGTGCGTAATCATTTCTTCATAAAATTTGTTTCGCTGAAACCATGATCTTTTCAAAATATTTTTACTGTATATTGTGTAGCAAATAGTTTGTTTATGTTAGGCAAATTAAAACACTGTACAAAGGCGGTTTTAGAAAAAAAGGTGGACGTCGTATAAAATTGTCAAACGATTATAATTAACCAAGTACAAAAGTAGATACGGTTCACTATTCCTACGCCTACAAGTGTTATAATTCTCCCGTAATGAAATAACAGGCTCGAGGTGGATGTATTTACAGGATGCTCCAGTTACCGCACGTAGGTATCCGAGGCAGCCGGGCGATTTGTACCTTAGCTCGTAGCTATGCGCGCTTTACACGATGCAAGGAAATTTCTTAGCAGTGCGGCTGGTTATGTGCTCTACTTTAAATTTACCGGAAGATTAGGGGTTTTGCCAGTTTTATTATTTTTATATGGCTTGAAATTGACTCCGTGGGTTCACTTGCTAGCCATGCACTAATTATACATACATTAGACGTCAGAAATGATTGCTTAAATTAAAGCTCAGCAGAGATATACATATTCCACTTAATACAAAGCTTTTTAGATTTATGTATATGTCTAGGTACGGTCAGCATCAGTTTATGATTTTAAAACGTGTCGCTTTTACAAGTTGAATAAATGCGTGTGGTATTTCAAACGTTACATTAAAGCCATAAGGTAGAAAATTGTACATGTATTTATGAAGCTGCACTTCCGATCAATGTATTTTTTGACATAATTGAATGTACTATATAATAAATAACAATGAAGTATATGTCCTCCGGGTTAGTGAATAAGTTGTAAAAATAAAATAAAATGAAGAGTAAGTGGGCTCACGATTTAAAAAGAAGTACTTACCTCTACATAGAATAGGTACTTTGGCCGTCTGGTTCAGATGGCTGGGCGAAAAAAAAACTGTAAAGAACATGGATGAGCAATTCTCTAGTCGTGGTCTATAATATAACTACCTTTCCTCGGCTCAGTCCTACATTATCCTTTGTACATCAAAATAATTTATCTATCAATTATAAACATCAAGAGCATACATCCCTACGTTTCATAGTGGCCTCAACTCGAAATGCCCGAACGCCGCCTCAAGGCACGCTTGCCAAGACAAACCGAAATCTTATCAGCGGCCATGTTGGTTCGGTTAATAAGCAAAACTGCACACAAGGCCCGCCATAACTTACCTGACGGCTGTTTGTGCAACACATTGCCATGGGCAAACACAAGCGTGTACTAAGACCGATAACTTATGACTGACGTTTACGGCGAATTGTGGGGGAATGTTGATCCAATTATGAAGGCAAATAGTGTGATCCATTGAGGCATTCAAAATAACGGTCGAATAATTCTTGCACCGTGAGTAGGTTAATGGAGCATACTCTATAGAATTCTTACAGTTTTTGTGAGTCGCATCGATGTTAATCACCATCAAATATTGAAATAGATTAGGTAACTAATAAATTAACTATCAGACGAAAAACTGTTCAAAATCATGTGCAACTAAAACTGATACTAGAACTATTTACTATCACGTCTCTCGTGTAAGTAACTAAATGAACAAATAACTTGCCATGAATATGAAAATCTACAATAAACAATAATATACATACTGTTAAAAATTCTAAGGTAAGATCTATTGTGCTCTTGTAAGAGTTCTGTAAGAAAGTCACGTTGGCATATCCTGCTAATTAAAAAAGAAACAATTTCTTTGACAAGAAACCATAAAAAAAACATTAAAAGAGTTGAACAGTGGTTAATTTTTTCATTTGTAACTTTTTTGCGCGTAAAACTCTCAGCATTTTTGTGGCTTCTACCTGAAACACGGGACTAGGTATGCAAGAAAATGAAAGCTAGAAGGAAGTTAACCGTTAACCTCTTTTTGTGGCAATTAGTTTTTTGATTATAATACTAAAATACTTCTGTGAGCAACATTACATGTAAACTTCAGTTAAAATAAGGCCACGAAAAGGAATAAACGTTCATAAACAAATATACATATTTATGTAATGTGTCAATCTTACAACACCTGACCTTATGCTATCCGAACTATGTTTAGCGCCTCACTTATAGGCGGCAAAATCCAAATCGTACTTGACCTCTCATGGTAGTGTTTTTGTCTCGGCCGCCATTAACCGTCAAGTAAATAAGAGCTATCAAAATGTTAACAATACGACTACAGGTCCAACGCAATATTTGTTGCCGTCTTCTTCTTTTAGTGCCTCTCCGACTGGTGAATGTCGGCAGTCAGCTCTCTCGGTCTTCGGCGAGGTTGAAAAGCTCCTCTGCACTTGTGACTCCAGTCCATCCCCGAATGTTTCCCAGCCATGATTTCATTTTGCCATCGTAAATCGTAAAACCTAAGGCTGCAAATGCGTTGCCAACCCTGAGAACTAAGACGGAATGCCCCTATGCTAATGATTCCATGAAACTCCAAAATGAAAACACAGCTGCTTGGCGGTAGGTTAAAAAAATATTAGTGACGGTAGCGATCCGGGCGGACTCGCCACTACTAAATCCATCATCATCACATATAAGTTGTAACTTAGGTACATACGTCGTTGTTGGTGGAGTGCCCGCCTCTCTATTCTATCCATGCACAGTTCTTGATATCTAGACTAAAACAAATGACAAAAATACTAAAAAAAAACAAAACAAAAATACAAAGGCAAACTCATCTTTTGAAGGGATCTAGTTAGCATATGAATATAGGTATATTATTAACCATTATTTTCTACGATAAATAGAACACATAACGACAATCCGCCGCCACAGCCGCTCAGAAAATTTCGATTAAAACAAAATCGGGGCGCAAAGCCCACGGGAGCGGTTCATTTCGAAGCAATTAGTTAGCTACAGGCAGGGATTCGTCACGAGTGAACGAGTACCCCTTTGTGGCCGGCTTCACAGCGCGCGGGGCGGACACGACACGACCGACGACACGATTTTCCTGATCGGAGTTGTCGAAACCAAATAATAATTAAAAAAACAAAACATTAAATAAAAGGAGACGCGCAACTTTAACGAAAATCAAAACCAGCCCAGGCCAATAACCATATCGTTTTCGATCTGTTATCGTATTGTCAACGTTTTTATAGATTTACTTGACAGTAATAGCGGCCGAGATGAAAACAATACCATGACGCGTCAAATACGATTTGGATTTTACCGCCAAGAATAGAGGCGCAGGGCCGATATTCTTGGCGGTAAAAAACCATAATAATATCGTCTTTGACCTGTTATGGTATTGAACTCGGCTGCTATTTGTATCAATAAAATAAAATAAGAGCATTCAAAACGTTATAATACGATAAAACGTCAAATACGTCAAAGACGTTTATGGGTTTTACCGCCTAGAATCTCGGCCCAGTAGGTACTAATTGGCGTCCGCGTTAAAAACTTACCATAACAGGTCAAAGACGATATGGTTTTTACCGCCTAGAATAAAGAAGAAGAAGAAAAATACATTTATTCACTACACACACAAGACACACAGAAAAAAGTAAAAAGCAGCAATAAACAAGTAGTTAGTGTGTATTCGCGGCAGTGAATCGGACACTCCGTAAAGCCCCGCTCCGTATCGTGTAGTATAAACCGGCTCAAGAAACGTCCAACTTGCTGGAATCAAGTCGGCAACAAACGGCCATCCAGCCAACTCAGACAATAAACAGCAGATAAGAGAGTTGCCAACTTCATTGTTCCGCGAGGCGGGGGTGGTGGCTGGAAAATAAGTTTCCGTCAGATACCGTTTAACTTGCTCTAATATGTGATTTGTTTTGTTAACCTCGTGGATCAAAATCCAAATGTTATAGAAACGAGGGCTTGATTTTTAAGGAAATCGATGGATAGACGTAATTTTTTACGCAGATAAAGTTTAATACCTAGTCAATTTGCCACTTAATTAGGCCAATTTTATTTCGGAAAAAATAATATCGTTCGTATACTGGTTTAACGATTTTTAAGCTAAAAGGTGTTTTACATTTCTAAATGTTTTCTCGAAATGTCATGCCTAGTTAAATTGTTAAGTATTTTGTACGCTTTGAAAGGAACCGTGCTCGCTGCCGATTCTGCAGTATACGCGTAATATCTATAGAAATTATAAAATTAAGTCGGTATGTACTTACCTATTTATGTCATCTCGGTAATCTACCATGTCATTTTCTCCAATTAACAGGACGCGCATTTGAAACCAAACACGAGAAAACTCGTCGAGCCCCATCTCGTCGACACGGGCCATCGAAAGTTCGTTAAAGTAATGTAACTATCTGGACCATCCCTCCCCCAAACACACGAGACAGCAGCATATTATTCGACACGAAAGAACGAGACCAACCATCCCAAGATTAGACCCCCATAATCACAGATTTGTTTTCCAATCGTTGCTAACGATTATTGGCGTGTTATTCGGGTGCCATTTTCAAATTGCTTTAGTGCCCTAAGAGTCCTAAGGATAAGTCGTTACGAAGTGCCATAAAAAGAGGGCACGCCGATTAGTCCTTTCTTACGTGATCCCTTTTTACTTCCCAACTTCTTACTTTGCAGGATCGAAAACAGTGCAAATTATAAAGTCAACCACTCTCATATTTATTTAATAATATTCACGCTGGTTGTTCCTTCAAAGCAAGTGCGACAAGAGTGTCTGAGGCATTCCAAAAACTACCCTCAATCATTAATTCAACACCAAGTAAATAACTCAAACACTAGCTCCACAAAGACGAGGGCCTGAATATTTTTAATGCAAAATTGCAAATTGGCTGGCAATATGCATGTCCTTCGTCGACTGTTATCCTTTGTAAATTCACAAATCGTTTATTTTTATTCTGCAGCCGTATGAAGACAACGGTTTGTTTACACACAAACCGAGTTAAAATGTTAAAAAAGGTTTACCTAAACGGGTGCTAGCTTAATCCCATTTTAAAAGGTCGATGCACATACATATTATAATACGAGTTTGTCGGGGCTTAGCGTTTAAATTAGTTTATCCCCTTAAAGCGGAACCGCAGGGAAGGGTTGCGAAATTTAAATTACAAATAAAAGTACTGAAAAATATCTGCGAGTGGGTAGTGCCTCAATAACGACGTCTTTTAATTAAAGCGGATAGGGTAATAAAGTGACTTAATTCCGAAACTCCGCGGGAATTATCCTCAGACTCTGAAGTTGCCTGAATTTTGCGAGTTCACGCTTAAGTAAACAAATTATAAGACGGACTTAGTGAATTAATTTCATAATTTTGCACGTTCGGGGTTCGAGGTAAGGAGTATCAGATAACGCTAAACGGGTTCACTTTAAGTCAAAGACAGTCGTTTTATTAACATAATGAAAAAGATGAAAAATTAAAGGGTTATTTGTTTGTTTACGCATTTATTGCTGAACTGGAATCCTACTGATATAATAAATGCGAAAGTGTGTGTGTGTGGTAACTACCCGAAGGAATAACTATTAATCTCAATCTACAAGGATTGAATAAAGGCCGTAGCAGGATAAGGGAAGGAAAAGTGCCCTTTTTTGATAATGAGCTGGTTCTTTTTTCTACAGTTACTTACATCTAATAGTGAAATTGTGCCAAGTTTGGTTGTAAAATTCTTAAGAATTCCGTAGAAAAAAAATAAAAACCAAATTAATTAAATACGGTTTTTCTCTAAAACGACTAAAGTTAAATAAACCATTTTTTTCCATTTTCTTAAGCTTAATCTAATACATGTTCTAAGCAAAACCCAACTCTTTATCTTTAATACTTACGCAAAAAACAGTAAGATCGATCGATCGATCGTCTAAGTAAGTCAACATTTTGAATATATTTTTTTTACTTCTTTTAGAGATACCACTCTAATTGTCATTTCTACATAAGCCTTACTTAACGTTTTGTCACACATATTAATTTGATGGATAAAATCGGGAAGCAACTGTGTCAAAATTAAATAAATAATTGGGTTGGATTTTATTACATTTTATTGGTTGGCTATTCTGACACCGCCAAAGAACTAAGGGATAAAATACTCTTTATAAAAAATATATTCGAAACCAATTTTGACACTTAAAGTGACATCAGTCTATAATTATTACTGAAAATGCCACCATTGGTTTCGAATATATTTAATGGAATGGTAATGATTTATTTTCAGCTCAAAGAAATGTTTTCCTGACCTCTGTCAAACATTCGATTTAAAAAGCTTATATTAATCGCGGTAAGTAAATCGGGCAATTTCGAGAGAACAGCCATGAACGCAGGGCATAGTCACACAAACTCATACTCTAAGCTGTGCAAACCTTACAACTCTCCTTTGCCCCAGTACAAGTGCATATGAATCGCGCAAACATAGCTGTGTGTCGAGACGGGGCGGCTATTAGACACACGAAACTCCGGACCAACGACACCGATTTTGCACGGCCGACGCTCCGCCACGGTCCAAAGCGCAGCTCGCTCGCCTGTGAGAGATGTACCATATTGAAATATCCCGCCCGACTGACCGTCCGTCCGTCACGTACCGACTCCAGGAACCCCTTCAAAGTACTTATTTGACTTCCACGCCTCACTGCACATCGGCAAATATCTCGCACAATGTACCTACGAATTCAATATTCGCAATTTCGCATACCGTACATTTTTGGAATCTTGCAAAGGAAAATAAAATGCAATATCATATTTAAGTTGTTATTCTCTATATATTTTACAGTTAAAATAAATTACTTTAAGTAAATTTACCCAACACCAACCCCCAGTCAACATCGCTTTACTTGACTTATTAAAATTTGTTCAAGCGGAAACCTACTGATTTAATGAGTATCTCGAGAAAGCATCAATGTTTTATCGATTCATAGGCCTATAAGGAATATTTTAATGAAACATTTGAAGTGGTTAATGACGCCTGTAGTTATAAACTAATCTGTTTATTTTACTTGATTCCTTTCGTTCTCTTGGAACATTGTAGTATGAAGTGTCGTCGTAGCTGGCGTATCGTTGACTACTTGGTTTATATTCCAGCTGTAGATAGTCTCCTTCTTCCTTTCTTAACTGCCCTTTCTCCTTTCCATCGTATCTTGGATCTTCATAAATAGTTATTGTCTGTTTTCTGTGCGCTACTACTGGAGCATTTCTTGGAACCTCCGCCGCTGCAATCGGAGCTGCGCGCGTTTCACCGTAACCATATCCATAATTAGGACCGTATCCGTATCCGCCGTCATGGCGGCGACCATTGGTATCATAGTAACCAGGACCTCCATAATCCCACCCTTGGCCTCTATCCCATCCTTGTCCTCTGTCCCATCCCTGGTCCCTATCCCAACCTGGATCTCTGTTCCATCCTTGTTCTCTATTCCAGTCTTGATCTCTATTCCACCCTGGGTCTCTCTTCCATCCCTGGTCCCAACCTCTTCGTTCCTCTTGCCAATCCCAACCAGGGTCCCGGTACACTGTTGGAGCTCGATATTCATGGTGATCATGTATTTTGCCTCTGTCGTATTTGTTGCGGTCATCACGATGTTTATTATAGGTCGATTGATCGTCTAAGTAATACTTTTTTCCGTAGTCATTGTGACCAATGTTTTTATGGCCATTATCAGCGTGTCTGTTGTATCCGCCGCCATGGTAATTGTCACGGACGTATTCCTGTCCATTGTTCTTCGATCCTTGATAGGTGCGACCGCCATTATTATTGTGACTGTTCAGTCGGCTGTTGTAGGCCGCTTCATCACCTTCGTCATTAAAATCATCGAAGAACGTGCTCTTGTTTGAGGACTCATCCTTGTGGTAAGAATTTTGGAATCCTTGCTTCTGATGCCCCTTTTTGTGGCCCCTTTTGTATCCATTAGCTTGGCTATCTTCGGCTTTGTCTTGTTTAGAGACAGATCCTTTGTAAGCATCGCTGTCCGAAGATGATTTGGTATCATGATCCTTTTTTAAATATTTAGCTTCATCACTGGCTTTAGTAACTTGATTTTTATGATCATCGCTGACACGGTTTTCAATCTGATGCACTTTTTCGCCCTTCTGCTTGTCATGCTGGATGGACTCAACTCCTTCGTTATGCGATATATCCTTTAAATGTTCTTCTAAAGCATCTTTCAGCACTGAACCACTTCCTTGCTTGATAAGAAGCACTAAAATGAAACTTAAGTAAATTTTACGAGGAATCATCTCATCACAGATTGAGGATGTTGCTCGCAAAGCGTCGTACGGAGTAGTGAGTAGGAGTCCCATTGCCTAAACTGTTTTATATCGGTGCTAATCGTGTGGCCGTTCTTCACGGTTAGTTAGGGCACAATGACAGGAACCACAGCGGCTCTGGGAACAATCGAGGCACGCTAAGATCGAAGCGTCCGTGACACGGCGTTATTGAGCTCCGGGTAAACCAATCGAGGTCAATAGAACCCAGTCGAGGGCGTTGACTATAAGGTCATTGTTTGATTCATTCCTGGAGATTCCTTAAAATGTAAACTAAACACGTTCAGTTCTATTGCATAGGTACAATCGCTAGTCGGTGGCAGTTAACGTTTTATAACAATAGGTACAGCCATTGGGTAGGTAGTTGCAGTCTTACCGTTAGCTGATGATTTCGAATGATGATAGATTGGGATTGTGCAAATACTTAACATTTTAAGTAAAAAACATGTCAACTAAAACATATTTTCTTAAAAACTTGGCAAACAAAACAGTTTAGGGCTTATTTTTCCTGTGAAATTTTCTATCCTCAACTATTTGACGTAAAAATAACACACTTTTGTGCAATGGCGCTTTACAGACACGTAAGCCATGTCAAACAAGGTTGTCCATAAACTAACGTGACAAAGTACGAAAGTGATATTTTGATTAGATTTTTCGGTTTGAGTAATTTTCAAAGTAAATTCAAAACTTATATAATTATTGTATTACAAGACACGCTTATAGGTAGGTAGTTATATGGCACTCGTCCCATCGCCGACGACGAGCGGGAACCGAATAAAGCAAGAATCTTTAAATTTTGTGTGAGCAGTCAGCTATAAACTATTAATATATGTGTGTTCGTTTTTTGAGCAAGAAAATAGTCGATAGCTAATCGATTCCTCGACGGCAGTGGGAGAAGTGCCTATGATCTGAGACACATTGTCGGACTAAATAAAGGACGGGGTTAAATAAAAAATAAACAGAATATATTTAAACCGGTTTATTTTATTTCACTAACATACAGAATACTATTGTGGCTTTAGTAACTTTTCATTGTAACATCTAAAAATAAACTAAACAATTATTGCTGCGTACAAGTTTATAATTTATTAACACAGTACAAGTTGGGCTATTCATTTAAAGATATCTTAAAATGCATTATTTAAAATCTATAAATATTAACAGATTGCAAGACAGACTTTACATGCAGAAAAAACTAAGTTACATAAAATATTCATGCAAAAGGTTATTTTAAACCCTCATTCTATAATCAAGTGAAACAAAAACAAAGCATTTAAAATATACAGAGAAAGTTAAAATCTTAAATAGGTACCCAAAATCAGACAAACTAAACGATAATTATTGCTCTGATAAATAATATAAATAAACGAAACCTTTCACTAATTTACTCCTAATGTATGAAAAAAATTTCAAAATGTACAAATTACAGTCCATAGATTCTCAAAAAACAAACGTTTTTTTATCCACTTGTTTTTATATCCACTCACATACTGTAAGGCTACGTTTGAATGAGGTTTAGAATAGAAATATTATTTTTGTAATAAGAAAACTTAAATGCCCTCATCGCCACTAATAGAACTTTCCGTGCTGACCACTGGCCAGTGGGCACTGTCCGGGTGTACCATGGATTTCAAATTTTGATTACGTCCCATAAAATTCAAATTCGTATAAAAACTACATTTAGTGGCGCTAACTTTCAGTATCACAAACTAGAAATCGTCGGCCCTTTTCCAGTCACGGGGACCAAATGCGGACCACGCACAAACGATCGAACAT
This sequence comes from Acleris sparsana, assembly GCA_923062465.1. Classification (NCBI taxonomy): domain Eukaryota; kingdom Metazoa; phylum Arthropoda; class Insecta; order Lepidoptera; family Tortricidae; genus Acleris; species Acleris sparsana. The sequence continues at coordinate 7,621,000 of OV281289.1, forward strand.
TTAATAAGCGCGTTGCTTTTTTGTGAACGGCTTATGTACAGTCAAAGTCATAAATATGTCTACGTTCCCAACGCATCAAATATATCTATAAAACTATATGCCACCGGGTAAGGCCACGGAGTGTTCGAGCCGCTCCGCTTTTATTTTACCAAAATAGACATAGATTTATATCTGTGGCATTTACTTTCAATTAAAATACATGTACAATTAACTTACATGACACCCGGAAAATAAACGTTTTTTGTAATGTCACATGTATTTTTTTGGTAACACAAAAACACGGGTGGTACCCCACTAAAAATAAGGTGTATGTATACATATTGCCGCTACAATTGGTATATAGAAGCCGCCGCAGCGCGAATAAAGCGGGGTCGGCGACTTCAAAGCGTTGCAATGTATATTTGAACGAACAAACTACATTAGTGCTTTTGACTGTACTTGTGTGCGGGTCTAGTGTGAGATGAAAGGTTGAATGTGTTAAACACACTACGCATTATTTATTTCCGTTTACATTAGTGTTAAGCGCAGCTATCCGCGTACTGAGTTCTTCAACTAACTTCTCCCTGGCGACCTCGCTTTCTTCCCGGGAGGCAATGGTCCTGATCCTCACAACGCCTCGCTTCAACTCAGACTCTCCAAGAACGATGGCGAGAGGGATCCCGTTCTCCTCACAGTGTTGGAGTTGCGTCAGCATTTTAGGGTTCTTTTTGTAGGAATGCTCCGTCTAAACAAAACATCAAATTACCTTGGTATTTCCAGTAGGAGAGCTTATATCAACACGTGTTTCTGTGACTTTTAATAAATACTACATTGATATAGTGGTATTTTTCTAAAATATCCGAATGATCATAAAGAGCTTATCTGTAGCAATTCGAAACGAAAGGATATATGTGCAAAGATAATACGCTCAAATAGCTACCTTCCTGGCTAAGCTATAAGGGTCAAGTTGTAATGGCAACCCCATGTACCAATACATCGCAGTCGGAGCTCACCCAGATAGAGGCAGGCTGGCGAGGCGTGTGGCAAAAGCTTATGGCTTAGAACGGAAGGTAGCTATTTGAGCAGATTATCTTTTTACATATTTTCTTTCGTTATGAACTGATAATAAGCTCTTTATGACCATTCGGACATCCTAGAAAAATACCACTAATACTTGAAATTGAGCTAGCATTTTTTTAAATACGAAAACTTGATTTACCGAGTTTAAAATCCCTCGGTGATCATGTCCCAATGAGTTTTTGTAACTTAAGTCCACAAATATTCACCGCCAGTCTAAACAAATTCCAACCTTAATGCCAGCGTTCCAGAGCTCGGCGCATATGCGCATGCGCTCGTCGAGAAAGTTCTTCTGCGCCGAGGCGACGTACACGTCCACGTCGCTGGTGCGCACGCGCAGCTCGCCCGCCGCCGCGCGCGCCTCCAGCACCGAGAACACGCGCTCCACGCCGATACTCACGCCGACGCATGGCACCTGAAATATCAACAATATGGAGTTTGTCGCGCCGCTCTAACCTCCTGAAGTCACTTGTACCTAAAATAGTACATAATACGGCCATTGAAATATAAATCAAGTACCACAGCACTTCAATTTTCAACAATACCTACCCATACCTACATAAGCTCACACCTTCGGTCCCAGAAAGCCAGAGAGCCAGAGCTACATTTACCTACAACTTTAAAAACTTGTTGATAATTCTGTAACCACATTTTACACAATTAGGCTAAGATGTTTACTAGCGGTTTAGTGACAGGTTGCAAGCCCATCGCCTAACAGGACTACAAGCCTTTATTCCCTTAGTCGCCTCTTACGACATCTACGGGAAGATACGGAGTAAGTAGCACTATAAAACCCGGCAGCCACAAAATCAACCAAAATGGTTAATTATTTTTGAACTTACTCTCTGATTTATTAGTAAGCAGTTGTATGAAGAAAATACTGAAGGGCGAGTACTTTTGCCGGTTAGTGTAGCTCCCATACAGGAAATGTTTTTATTTCCAACGTATTTTTTTTTTGTATCGAGAAAACAGTAAAACAAGCAAAGTAAAACCGTCAAAATTGGTATGTTTACAGTAGGTACAAACCTTAAAAATAAACAACAAATACTAAAACCACTAGGTATTACTATATTTCTATTTGAATATCATGTCGTACTTTTGATGCCGATGACGTCAAAATCACCAAATTTTACACACAGGGTGCTCTGCTTTTGTATGGCAGGTGTTTGGGTAGGTATGTATTATCTGGTACAGTTAAAATAAATAAATAAGAAACGGTAAAATGATAATAATTAAATACAGCATAATCGCAATCAAAATACGGATCACGGCAGCATCTTTTTTTTCACCACACATTACTAAAAATGGCATATTGAGACAATTTTCTTTTATGAATGTCAATGCCATAATTGTATTTATGACTATTCAATCACATTGATTTTTATTACAACATAAAAAGAGTTTTTTTTAAATGATAATGTTACTCGATGCTTTTCGCCACTGTCCTTCTCAATCAAATAGTTTCATTTAGGTTTTAGGTATGAATTAGGTATTTATTTTTTACGAGTCAATAGATTACTTAACTAATTTTTCCATGATTAAATGATTGGCAACTAATGGTTAAGAATTACAATAAAATCATTTGCAATCCTACTATACACGGTGTAACACGAGAAAACCGAATAATTTTAACAGTGTGTTCCTAAGGCCGTAAGAAACAAAAAAGATTATATGAACCCAGGTCGAAATATGATTTTAATTTTTGTTATGTTTTCATACATAATAAATTAATTATTTTTCCTACACCAGTAAATCAACACCTTAGGATAAGCTGGCAACGTTTCTTATTGTTATCTCTTTTCATTAGAAGAGGCAGACATACTCATAGAGCAATTTCCTTGTCAAACAAATCGTTTCAAAGCAGGATTTACGTACAAATGCAAACGAAACTTCTTACTACGTTTGCAATTGTTGTCTCTTTTCATTAGAAGAGGCAGACATACTCATAGAGCAATTTCCTTGTCAAACAACTCGTTTCAAAGCAGGATTTACGTACAAATGCAAACGAAACTTCTTACTACGTTTGCCATTGTTATCTCTTTTCATTAGAAGAGGCAGACATACTCATAGAGCAATTTCCTTGTCAAACAAATCGTTTCAAAGCAGGATTTACGTATAAATGCAAACGAAACTTCTTACTACGTTTGCAATTGTTATCTCTTTCCATTAGAAGAGTTAAGTAACACTTGGAGTCAGGCATTATTGTTTAAAAAATTATGAAATGAACAAGTGGCCATGGCCTACCAGCAGTAAGCCAGTAAAAGTAAGCAAAATATTACTGAGACTAAATAAATTAAATGGATTTTTTTAAAGCAAAGTCTACAATAAGTAGCCCAGAAACAGTTATTTTGAACTGTCATGGGTACTCCTTACATCAAACTGAAAACTACTGGCCACTTCATTCCGCAATCATAATGACATTAATGACTTACATTGCGTCATTGACATTGTTGTTATTGATATAAGATTTGTACGACGTACATTTTGATTTTCACAACGTAACTTTTATTATCTTGTACTGGTATTTATTATCTTGTCAGCCTTATCTAGTTGTTAAACTAGGCATAAGACGTTACAAAGTGTCTTCAGAAATAATGAATGTTAAATTGAAGGATTGACTTATGGAACGGAGACGTGGTCCCTCACAGTGAGCCTTTTAAATAAGCTCAGAGTTACTCAGCGTGCTATGGAGAGAGCTGCTCGGAGTTTCTCTACGGGATAGAATCAGAATTGAAGAAATCCGTAGAAGAACCAAAGTCACCGACATAGTTCTCAGAGTCTGCAAGCTGAAGTGGCAATGGGCTGGACACATTGCTCGTAGAACTGATGGCCGGTGGGGTGTTAAGGTTCTCGAGTGCAGACCACGGACCGGGAGACGCGGTGTCGGTCGGCCCCCTGCTAGATGGACCGACGACCTGGTGAAAGTCGCCGGACACCGGTGGATGCAGAAGGCGTGTGACCGTTCGTGGTGGAAGTCTTTGGGGGAGACCTACGTCCTACGTCCTACGTCCGACCTACGTATGCTTTTACTTAATAAATAAAATAAAAGAATTTTGTGTATTATTTCGTATAATTTGTGGATAACATGAATTGCATAAGTAAGATTAATTAGTAATTACAATAATAAAACGAAATGTTTACAAAATTAACTCGCAACAAGACTAGTACTACTCCTGTCGACAGTATTCATTCATAAACAAATAAAAATAAACTGCATATCATAAAAATATTACATCCATTAAGATTCCGTTAAGTACTTACCATCTGAGGCCCGTGGCAAATTCATTGGATGGGGCTCTCTCAGTAAAATCGTCATGTTACTCCTGAGCTCGCAGCCTCTCGGGCCGGAAGGCTGTCTCGGGCCGAGGGGCCTCTCGGGCTGGGGGCCCGTGGCATTTTGCCGACTTGCCACCCTGTAGTTACGCCACTGGTATGTACCCAGTGCGTTGCTGTCGGTGTCTTTCTTACACTTTACTACTTGATACTCCAACGAACTGGTAATAGCACGAATACTTTTAATCCGTCGGCTTCATCATTATCACCATTTCTTCAGCCTGTTACCGCCACTGGTGAGCACTCGAGTACGCCATTCATCCCGAATCCCGATCATATGCTGTTCTAATCTAATCCAAAATTGATCCGGCTTGCCTTCAGTAATTACAATGTTCCAAGATTTGTGAAAGTTTCTTCATATTTGTTTTTTTTTGTCATAGCATTCAATTGAATATTGGATTATTAATATTAATTTATCGATATTTTTACGTTTTTGGAGAAAAAATACTAAGCTGACGTTGACATGTAAACATACTAATGACGGTTCTGAATGAAAGTCAATTTACAGTCAACTTAGACGTGGCGGGCTCGCAACGTCGCAATTGTAAGGGTGTTTTGTACTGGAGATTTCATTACGACTTTTTTAAACATAAACGCAAATATCTCAAAAACCAAGCTGAATCTAGCAAACATTATACGACAATTTTTACTCCAAATAATGTCGGGAATACGCTGTTAAAATTATTCGGTTTCGTCGTGTAACACCGTGTATGTAGCGTGATGTCATTTTTGCGTCAACGGCATGAAAAGTACGGGCCTTGGTCATGTCTTTAAATACAGCTGATTGTAAGTGAAGAGCCACCATTATATTATGCCAACGTAAAATGTAGTTTGGTTCTTCGGCATTTAAACTGCCGTCATTTTCGTCTCAGTGCTGTTTCTGTTTAAATCAAAACTTAGACAAAAACGCCGAATATTCGCCTAAAGAATTGTTTAGTTTACCTGTTTATTCTTAGAGTCGAACATTCCAACGAGATTGTCGTATCGCCCGCCGCCGGCAACGGATCCCACTGCTTGCTCCTCATTGCCGATTTTAATTGGCTCTGAAAACAGAACCATCATTCTTATATTTTTAATGAATTTACAACTTTATTAACTTCCGTTCTCATCAATTTCAATTAAACTATCTAATAGCCATAGATTAATTGATCCTTCTGTCGATTTAACACGCGTCGGAACGCATCAAATCATTAAGACAATTAGTAAACGGAAACGACTGCCACTATCGCCTAATTAAATTTTCTGGCGCTGCGCAACTTTGTTTTTGTTATATTTTGATTTGCGGAAATTGGACATGTTAAATTAATTTTTAACACTTTGTTAATTAACGAAGAAACAAAAATAAATTAACAAAAAAAATACCAAAGTGCTATTTCTATTCATCTTGGATAGTCAACAGCTAGCAACAAAATGAAGGAGGGCGAGGCTGGAAGTGATGTGGCCCTACTTCAATATCAAAGTTCAAATTTATGTTAGCTCGATCCCTTTCTCTCGATTAAGTCTCGAGTTCCGAGTGACAGGGATTCGGCACCCGAAGTTTCGAATTTAGCATTTCGTGGTAAGCACCCTTGTTGGTAGCGCATAATCAACCTGCACCTCCATCCCTCGTGTCGTGTCGCGTTCCATTTTCGGAATGTTATAGATCCAACCATTTTAGGTCGTTTCTCTATCTCTCTGCAATGGAGCGACGGAGAGTGAAAGAGATAGTGCTAAAGATATACAGGGTGGAAAAAACGAACGCCTCATGGACGGCAACTACCTTAAATATTGGGAATAGCAAATTCTACGCAAAATTCAAAAATCCATTTCTATGTGGCGTTCGTTTTTTCCACCCCGTAGATTACTTTGAGAATAAATTTTCTCGCAATTCAACTGTAAAGTACCAATGTAACTCGACACTCGCCATATAACACATGAACCATATCTATCTTCCCTGACGCACGAGTTATCTTCCGTGACGCTCGGCTCGGGCTATCTGCCTGTAGGTACAGTCAGCTGCAGAGATAAGTATACCCTCCTGCATACAAGTTTCCTATGCAGGGGGGTATACTTATCTCTGCAGCTGACTGTACCATACCATATCGTAAATGATAGTACACTTTAGTCTCTTGTTCAATAGTCTACTATAGCTCCGTGTCTACAGTACTTTCTCCCTTACACAGGACCATACCTCTAATATATATTTTTTATTCAATAATATATATAGTTGTAAGGCAAAAAGAATAATAATAATTCAACTTACGCGTTAAAACTGCTTCATAAATAACTCCCGTGTAATAATCCAAACCCCTAGCTAAGCTCAGATCGAAAAGTATCTTATCCTTAATGCCAAACAGTTCACAGTAATACAGCAACAGCTTGATGCCCTCTAGTCCTTCGATGGCAGCTTTAGTCTTGGATAGTTTCTCGTCCTTGAGCAGTTTCTCTGCTAGCTCGGTACCGCCGTGTAGTCTCACGTATTCGCCTATTCTGTCCGCGGCGTCCGGAGATACGCCTTTTTCGTTGATCATTTCTGTTCGCACTTCTTCCCATGGCGACTGAAAGATAAATAGACAATTACGAAACAAGAAACCAGTCAAGATGAGAAATCATCAAAGTCATGTGCTATGGTGTAGATTGTTGACAATTATACACCTCTTAGCACAGAAAAGAGCCATTACGTTTTATTGTAGTACAAATTCAAATTATGACTAGACCTGTGCATATTGACTTAGTAAAAGAAGAAAATGGTTTATTTGGTGCAAACACACAAATAGTTATTTATGTGACTGGAGCATAATGAGAGGCCTATACATGAGTGTAGTTTTATGAAACGAGCGGAAAGGCGAGTTTCATAATAAGATCACACGAGTGTTTTAATGCCTAATTATGCGTACAGTGGCATACAAAGCTTTATCTACATGTGTATCATAACTCATAAGTTCAACAACATGCACAATATGGCCTACATTTTCAAGTTGTAGATAACTTTATTTTCTGTTCTTCGGAACTATTAGAAAATTCGAAACACATGACTGTGCGGCGCATCGCACCCGACACAGCGCGGACGACTCGCACGTTACACTGTAGTTTAGGTAGGTACTTCTAACTTTTATGCACTCCTAGTATTTGACGTTAAAACATTTGTTTTGTATGTTTGATTGTGTGAATCGATTGTAATATTCGAGTTTCAAAAAATTGTATTGAACAAGAATTTCTCACTAAATGAAATTACAAATCGACTAATTCGATAACCACAACCAAATATGATTCCTATACTTTAAGAAGTTGTTCGAAATTTGAATGTGATTAAAGTTTTGGATACCTATACTGGTATTTAAACATTACGATGCAACCTCAGATACAGGTTTACTAATATAGGTCATTTGCTTATCGATTCTTAACATATTATAGCGAAGTTATGCCATGGATGTAGATAAACAATAATAATAAAATGAAATACAGTGGAAAATTAATTTAGAATAAAAACTTACAATATACAAGGGTAGTAGGTAGACAAATTGGTTGCGATTGTTACAGAAATTGAGACTTATACAAAAACATATATATTACCTTATCCAACTTATCAACCGTGGAGCAAGTAGCGCGGAAATTATCAGCAGGCACCCCGCAAGCCTCAAACATGCCGTCCAGCAACCGTCTGTGGTTCACTTTCAATACATAGTTCCCGATGTTCAGCGCGTCTAAAATCTCTGACACCACCTTCAAGCACTCTGCATCTGGCACCATCGGGTCGTAGGCTCCTGCGATATCGAAATCCTGAAAAAGTCAGTCAATGGTTATAGTGCACCGTATTTATATGTATTGCGGCATACAGGGAATATTACTTGATAACATTAACGCCACGTTAGCCTAGTTGGTAGTTTGGCTTATACATTGCATACTGGGGGTTTAGCTGATCTTTAGGGTTCCGTACCTCAAAAGGAAAAAACGGAACCCTTATAGTATCACGTTGTTTGTCCGTCTGTCTGTCTGTCGACCAGTAAGACCGTTTTTCTCGAGAACGCGTGGTTCGAATCGAGTTGAAATTGAAACAATATACTTTCGGTCTACAGTCTCTCGAAGCTGTGAAAAAATCAAACATCTACATTAAATACGGTCGTTTATGCCGCAAAAAGCTTTTATTTCGTCACTCTCGTGGGAATCAAAATGTATAGGGTCCCGTTGACCTAGAAATAAGAAATTTGGCAAGTAACGCCGTCTTACACTAAAAAAGTTTATTTTTATTTTATTTTATTTAATGTTTTTTTAAACCTGCCGACATGCTGCAGCTTTTACATTATACCTAGTGTTCCGGGATGAGGGTAAGGCCGCAAACACTACAGCAAGAATAGACCGCAAGTTTTGTATTATTTTTTATGTTTTTTGCCTAGTGGTAGTTGATTTTATTTATTTCAAACATTACACAGTACCTATAACAGTAACAGGCTCTAAGGCACTGTGAAATGCATAAAATTACATAATATCAAATATATGAGTACACGCTTTCCAGCATAGTTAGTTTTTTAATCCAGAAATAGTTAGTTGGCGACTGACGCATATTCATTACCTCGCAGAACCTCAAACATTCATCACTCAAAACCACCCACCTACAAGCAAAAACCTCGCAGTCTGGTACCGATACGAGGAGCGTATTAGAAGCTTTAGAGCGCGAACAAGTGGTGAATTGCTGTGAGACACAGTGCGCACCGTTGGCAATGCTAGCAGATGGCGGTGACGAAGCCAGACGTTGAACTTCATCAACGATAAACAGGCGCAACAGTCGCGCCACCTACTCAGGACAATCAGACTCTTCCCTTAAGATTCTACCAGCACCAGTCACTTGTAAGTTTCCCTGAGATTTCTTCCGGGTGTAAATAAGACGGGTAAGACGGGACGGGTGTTTTCACACGGAGGCAGAACAGCGAGGAAAAAATCACATTTTGAATGTAATTTTATTCAGTAAATGGGCAGTGGGCGCATCTTTTACACGTCGGTAATATAGAGTGAATTTCCTAGCGTTGCAGAGAAGAAGCTAGCACACGGTCATTTTTTCGATCATCCAGATACAATAATACTAATGATACAGATACAGCGGAACAGTGGACAGCAGAGTACTGCCAGTGTGAACACACAAAACAGTACTGTTCTGTCTCGCCCTGTGCAATCACACAGTAGGAGTACTCAGCTGTCCACTGTTCTGCCTCCGTATGAAACCAGCGACAATACCGCGTAACTAGCCAATTCAATAAGTTGCGAAATGTACCTTACTGACTTCGTGCTAAGGGGTATTTTGCACCTCATTTAATTTGTAAGTTACACGGTATTGCAGTATCACCGACGATAGATACACTCCATGTTTGTCCTCACACAGCGCGTTTGCGATCTTGACATTGCAAATGTCTACGGGCCTCAGAGACAACCGAGTGGCCTGTGTGGGTGCCGGATTAAGCCAGCGCAGGGCCCGTAGCAAATTCTTTTTTTTTCCTTTATGGCAATGAGAAGGCAGGCGAGCACTCAGGCCACCTATAAAGAAAACCTTGGGCCTCGTAGCCTTTGCAACTCTTGCAACGTGGCTAATCCGGCACTGCCTGTGTGCTAGATTTCCCTCTGCATACAATAAAAATATGCCCAAAATATTTTGTTCCATCGCACAATGGCTATGTACTATTCACCATTTAGGATAAAATATAACCTTAACATTACTAATATAATAAAAATAAAAAGTTAGGATGTTTGTTACTCAATCACGCTTCAACCTCAGAACGGATCGGGATGAACCTTGGCACACATATAGGTTAGGTCCGGAATAGTACATAGGATAGTTTTATTCGGGAAAATTGGACAGTTCCCGAGGGAACAGCGATAAACTACTTCTACGCGCACGGAGTCGCGGTCAAAAGCTAGTTCAAAATATACCGGATAGTTCACGTTTATCTGAGTGTCATACATAATTCGTCAAACTATTCAGCTATTAAAATATAATTACCCTTCATACTAAAAACATTAACGTAGGTACAACAAATAAAACATAAAAAAAAAAAAAAAAAAATAACCCAACTACTCTTATTAACTACGTCATAACTAGTAATTATTACTTCAGCTGATCGGTATGTGATAATGGCCAATGACCGCATTTGCCTACTTTGGCCTTAACCGATTTCGCGTTCAATGTTGCATCATTCATACGAACGCTTGCTCCGTGACCGACTTTACTGTACCTATGCGTAGACGCATAGTGCAACGGGAACTAAACTTTCTAGCGACAACTATAGCGAATGTAATTGGAAAAATTAGCGGTGAACAAATCGAAATTAAGTAATTACTGAAGAGCGGATTAGAAGTAGCGATTAAAAGTTTAATATGCGATTAAAAGTTTAATATTGACAAGACTAGTACAACTAGCACAGTATTTATTTTTCATATCAACTATACAAAGGTATATCTATTATGTTTGAGCTGTATAAATCTGCTTTAAATAGAATAAAATGATTTTATTTACATACTTATAGTTTGTTGGAAGAATAACAGTTATTGAATTTAATTATCTATAAGATTGCATTGCGGTAAGTAATATCTAATAAATAAATCTATCTATCTATCCATCTAACAAATCGCACTAGTCATATCCATATTAAACTTGTAATCGCTACTTCAAATCCGCTCTAGTAATACATGCAAGGTGTCGTAGACTAGGTACTAGGAATTTATACTTTATGTAGGTACAGTCGACGTCATAGATACACGTTTTAATTTTTATTTTTATTATTTTTATTTTTCTTATTCCATCGCAATAAGGTCCAAAAATGTAAACATATCTTTACCATCAACTGTACATGGTGGCAATAGTAAGGAAGAAAGTACACGTAGATTAGCTTTTGACCGCGACTAAATGCAATGAACACTGTGACTTACTTTGGAAAATAAATATCATTCATTCATTCTTTCATTCATCCTTCCTCATATTTTTGTTTGATTTTTTTTGAGACAAACTCTGGGTGGTTACTCTCTGAGAAGGCAATATTTAAAGACAAATAAGACATTTATTCCCAACAATACAAAATTACACTAAATAGGAACAAGGAACAGAAAAATTGTTGTATTAAGCATTGTTAAACCGATGAACCGTGAAGATAGAACAAACCAACACACAAACAATTACTCTCATTCATTAATTAGTAAACAAAACGCATTAATGAATAATTAATTCAACATATGTTGTGTAAACAAAAAAGAAGAAAATTGCTTTAGAAGATGAAAACTTTCTGCTTCTTTTGCTTAATAAAAAGAAAATAAAAATTCATTAATAGGAAAAAAAAACTAAGTATCTGACAGACAGAGTTTGGCGAAACACTTGAATTTGTTTTTATAAATGTGATGATGCTGAAACCAACCATACCCTATCAATATCATGCTTCCTGTTTTCTAAATAAAAGGAAATTATATGGAGTTCTTGACACAATAACGCAGTAATTAAAAATACCAAGGAGAACAATCCTCGAACGCATAATAGGTATCCGATTTCCGTTCCAGTAGTACCTAGAGCGTGTTTGTGCCTTCATACATCATGTAAACTGCGTAGGTATGACGCACATATTGTGGCATCTGTGAATCTCCAGAGTTGTGCCTACCATGATTATTTTCAAACACCTAAAGGGTTTTTTTAAAGGGGAGATTTTATCTAAATGTCAGGGGATCGAGAAGACTTTACCGGCAACAGAACTGAAGGATGGTGATGTAGAAGAATATGCAGAAGGGTAAAAAAAAAAGGCACATTGAGGGCAACGCCTTGTGCTTATTTCTTTTTTAAATGTAAGTGGAGGCAAACAAGGCGAGAGGTCACCTCACGGAAAGTGTTCACCACTACCCATGAACATCTGCATCACCAGGATAGAAATCGCTGATGCATTGCAGACTTTTGAATAAAGAGTTTATGATTATGCTTGTGTCTTGAAAGTCCGGAAATACTGCCGCTAAGCTGGTTTCATAAAATACCAACTACGACAAAGAATGTGACAAGAATGTTACATTACTATTTATACTTACACATTGGTAGAACTCCCTATATCTTCCCCGTGTCATGGCTGGGTTATCTCTCCGATAAACCTTGGCAATGTGGTACCGCTTCAGAGTATTAATCTTGCTCATTGCCAAATACCTTGCTAGTGGGACAGTCAGGTCATACCTCAGTGACAAAATCTCGCCACCTTGGTCTTTTAGGTCATAGATGAGCTTGGAATCCTCTCCATATTTGCCAGTTAATACTTCCTGAAAATGGGTAAGCAAAAACAGTAAAACAAAAAAATATCACTTGGAGCTACCAATCTCATGTTTAAAGGCCAACACAGGCCAGTACCTACTTATGATAATTTTTGGTCAACACTTTTTTATCTTTGTTTTCTTTAACAAACTAGTTTGACTGCTATAATTTTGTATAACCTAAAATATATATTTTGCCTTTCCTTCTAAGATTGCAGTAAAAATCTGATGATTAAGGTTACAAAAATGTAATGTAATGATGTAAACCTTTTTCTTGAAAAAAATATACCTTGCCGAGTTTCTTACGCCGGTTCTTCTCGGGGCAAAGGTTTTATTTTTCGAACCGGTGGTAATGCTTTTTGACATTCATAGGTGCATTATATTATGCCTAAATTGAAGAATAAAGAACTTTGACTTTGACTTTGAAAAGCTTAGAGGCAATTGTCTATTTTTACCAAACATAAACAATATTTGAACATTATAATAAAACCATGGATGGTTCTTGGGCCAATGTTTGATTTTGTTACCAACTACCTATAGAATGGTTGTACCAGCTTTCAGTTGAAAAATCTGTGTAGCATATAAATTAAAATGGGAAGTTAAAAATTCAGACCTTTAATTCAAACACTGGGGTATCAATACACTCTGCTCCATGCTTCTTAAAAACTTTGATGATTTTCTGCAGAACATCATTTCTTATGGTCATCTGCTGCGGATTATAATCCCTAGTGCCCTTTGGCGTTTTTAGAGTGAACTTCTGTGGAGCCGCATCTTCAGGGGCCAGCTGAGACTTGAGCTCTAGTAGCTTGGCTACTTCTTCTTTTATCTGAAAAGTGGTTTAGTAGAGTCTGAGAAGAGTAGTGGCATGAAATTTTATATCATGATAGGTACATAAAACTAAATTAAACAATAAAATATGTACAAACACTAAATAAATAAAAAAACAACTAAACAGTTACCTAGTAGCTATTGTAACATAATTACGACAGAAATTCCTAGACATAATATAAAGGTACTTAAAAAATATATAACTTAAAAATGGCATGGCAAATGAGCATAATCAAGACTCGTAAATTCTATTATGGGGCCCAATTACTGATTGTTATGTTATTATATATAATAAATTAAAAGTTATGTTTGTTTATTTGTTCTATTTTTTACAGAGAGAGCAAATAGATATAGCATGAAGACAGGCTAATGGTACTTTTTATCTCAGTAAATTAAACTGTTTCTGAGGAAATAGATAACATTTCTCTGCAGACGGAGTTGGGGGAACAAGCTAGATGTATTTCAAGTGTTTAGTACCCTTATGAACCTATCGAAATGGCAAAAAACCACTCTAATTTATTTTTTTACAAGCTTTGCTTCAAATATTAACTTTGCAGAATCATCTATCCCAAAATATTTAAATAAAATACTGGCAACTACAACTTTACAGGCACTAAGCGCAATGTTCTTGTTACGACATAGATTCCATCAAATTGCATAGCTATCTAATACCTTGCAGCAAGATGATGTACCAATACTCCTGGTAAGAACACTTTTAATGTTGTGCAATCGCAGCACCATTTTATGGACTTTAACAAGTCTAAGTGCTCGAAATGACATGCTTAATTGTATCCAATGGGGCCAAAATCCAACACAGTCCCTTGTCACCTCAATACTTTTGTTATTTACCGGAAACAAAAGAAATAAAAGTTGTTACAAGAGTCCTTTTAACACTTTAATTGCAGCTGACCCGCTAGGCGGGTCTATTTCGTATGAAAAACAGAGGCCTTGGCAATGAAAGTGTTAAGATATTAGTAACTTTTTGGTGACAAGGAACCATATGTGGAAGCCCAGCAGCATTGCAACTCATGCTTACAAATTTCTACTGTGTCAGCCCATATGTACAGTGTTAACATTAGGTATTTTGACTCACAGACCTGCACCTCAATAGATATACATTTGCCTTTTGTTTTACAGCTCATTAATTCAGGATATTCAGTTAAAGGGAATTGTGATGCTTCAGTAGCGCTGAAACTCCTCATATGGTCCCACCACCTCTTGATATGTTTATATTTTAGAAAATCTATGGTCCCTAAGTCTTTAGCAAGTGTCATATCGCAATTGCTAGGCGTGTAGCCGTTAACATAACTGTATTGTGAGAAGTGCAAGTCGATTTGAACAAGATCATGTTGCTTTCTGCCTTTCTTGGACACACAGGCCTATAGAATAAATATAAAACCAAGTTAGAAACTCACAAAAATGACGTTTACACGTTTAAAGTATCAGGCTTGAAGAAATGCAACAGATTGCATGTAATTGGTTTGAAATTATATACCTTTTCGCTCGACTCTTTCGCAGACTTAAGTTTTCTTACAAGATCTCCTTGTTCTTTAATTTGCTGGAGCAGTAATTCCTGATTATCTGCCATTATTTAAACAAAGGATCGGCTACTAAACTTTCATTCAGAAACCTACGTCACGACTACAATTTACGAGTGCAATATAATAAAATATCTGCTGTTAGCCTTTCGCTTTTGTACCCAATTTGTACCTTTCATTTTACGTGCAATGCAATGTAACTTTAGAAAAAAGAGGTTATAATTAGAAGGTTTGGGCAAATCTAAAAAATGCAAATACAACTAAACTCTTGTGTTGTCACGTTTTTAAGAGTGGGTGAAATGGTCTTACTCGATAGTGTTGCTATAAATCAATAGAGATACCGATTTTATGGAATCACGTAACTTCTTAGGACAGTCACATGATTTGGTACCTATTAGTTAACTCTATCAATAGTATTTAATTTTATTTAAGTATCCCCATACGAAGGCTTAGCGCAATAAAAATTGAGCAGTGTCAATATTGACGCCGGTAATTACAATCGGACACTCGAATTTTCTTTCGTTTACGAGGCGTCGTATTTTATCTTAGGTCTCTTGTAAAATTATGTTTGTATTATATAAAAAAGTACAAATATCAATAAACATTTTTATTACTTGGTAAAAATATTTTTTGACTAGTGAAACTATGATACTCACCACATTAAATTGCAGGTTTTGGGTACAAATCATTTGGCTGATTTAACTGCACCGCCCTCATTTTTACTTTTAATTTCTATTTTGCCGAGCTGTCCATATTCCTCCTAAATAAAAAACCGACCTATCATCATTATCTGCTTCTCGAACGTCACTATTCGTTATTTGGTTGTTTGCGGTTTGTCATCTCTGTCATCTTTCCGTCAATCAAATTCTCAGCTGTCTTGTCTTTAGTGGCTATTGAGAATTGTTATTATATTACTTTCAGAATCTTAATTATCGATTTACCGTTTGAAATTAATACAATAGCTTATGATTTAACTAAAGACCTCAATGCACAATTATGGATAGGTTCGAGTACATGGAAGCTCGTTTATTTGAAGGAGAAAATTACATTAAACGGGATAGAAATGTAAAAATTTACGACGGGGAAGACAAGGTAATTTATTGTATTCAATATACTAGTGATTGCGAATAAAGACCCCCAATAATAGTCTTTCTCAAATATCTTCTATGTGCAAACAGCGATCAGTTACAAATAATATTATAATATTTATATTGAAGTTGGTAATCATATTAACTATTATGTATTGTAGACTCAGTTTATTGATGGAGAAGTAGTGTTAACGACGCATAGAATATTATGGGGCAAACCTGGAGACATACCCAAGGGGCTGACTTGTCTCTCCCTACACTTGTACTATGTTTTTTGTGTGGAAGAAGAGAGTAGTGGAGTCTTCGGGCTTGGAGGACTGAAAAGGATAATATTACACTTGGGGCCTGCATTGCCTGGTAATACTTTTAAATAAATTACTATGCTTTAGTTTGATATTTGATTTTGGAGGGAAATCTGTAATTTGCTGACTACCTTAACCACTTGGAATTTATTGTTTAAATGATTTTTAATTTATAAACAAATATAAAGAAGTAAATAAGTTTGGTCACTCCCAACTGGTCATAATTGTCATCATTTCATTTCATTTATGCCTAGTAAGTTTAACTAGTAACCTAAAGTGTCCTTCTTTACTGTGTATGCATCTGCTGTTTGTAGTTTTAATAGTTTTAATACTAATGTACTTAGAGATGATTTATTATGTTTTTAACCTACAGGCAAAAGACCAGGACCAGCTGTGGTCAGTCCATACCATTTCATAAAGTTTTCATTCAAAGATGGCATTGACTCTGCATTCTACAAAGCCCTTCAAGAGGCAGTGAGTGCCAAAGCATGGGAACAACAGAATGCTGCCACCGTGTCTGCCATTAGCCCTATGTCTAGTCCTAGGCCTTCTGTTACTCCTGTAAATTCTAAGATTAGGTCTGGAATTGTTGGGATTGAACGTAGCATAGAGGAGCAGCACAGGGCCACAGATGAGACTATCTCGGTGGCTTTTCAGGACCTGACAAAGCTCATGGAGAAAGCAAAAGAAATGGTTGTGGTGTCTAAGAATATATCTACCAAGATTCGGGTGGGTCTTCAACGGTTTAATAGTAACACATTTTTTTTTACTTTGCATGTTTTTTAAGGACTTATTTACTTGAAATCTTCCTCGCTATTTTAGAACACTGGTCATTTAGTGACAATTATCGTTTGAGGATTAAATGTTTATTCTTATTTCCTTAATGTCTACTTTCAGCTCTTCTATAGTCCAATTACTTATTTTTTAGGAAAAACAAGGAGATATATCAGAAGATGATACAGTGAGATTCAAATCCTATCTCATGAGTCTGGGTATTGATGACCCAGTAACAAGGGATGCATTTCGATCTGACTCTGATTTCTACCTGGGTTTAGCTCAACAAATCTCCGATATGATGGTTGCTGTGCTAATGGTAATGTTTAATCCATCATATTAGTTGACAATTTTACGGCTGCTGTCCTTCATGTGATCATTTAAAACACAGTATTACAAAAGCAAAAAAGTTGGTAATAAGGATATCAATACAAATATGCAATATAATACAGATAAAGTAAGACTAGATATGACAGTTTGGTGACAAATTATGTACTATCAGCCCATCGGAACCCTGACCCACCATTGAACATTGCCACAGTGACATTATAAAACAATTTGTTTGGCACTTCTTATGAGTTGAATCATAATTTCACTGTGACAAAGTTCTATGGTGGGTAAGTACATCAAAGAAACTTTGTTTATTTCTTCATCTTGGCACTAGAAATTAGGATCTGCAGCCAAAATTAAGCTATGGTATATCAAAACTTAAAAATACCATTTTGGCTTGTATTACTTTCTCACTCATTCTGGTCACACAAGGTTTAAATGCAACATACTTTACCTGAACCTTTCATAGGTCTTAACAAACAGTAAACACTTACATCATGAGTGTACAATAATTTAGTCAAATTCTAAGTACTTAACCTTATTCTTACCCAATACTTGGGATTTTGCTTCTTGCAGGATTGTGCAGGCATTATGTCCCTAGCAGACGTTTGGTGCAGAGTGAACAGAGCTAGGGGCTTGGAATTAATATCTCCAGAAGACTTGTTAAATGCTTGCAAGTAAGAAATATCCCATTGATTAATTTGAAAAATATTGTTTTTGTCATTCTAAATGAAGCATTCCATTACGCATTCACGGCCGGCAACGAATATAAGCGTTCTCTTAACTTTCTCTTAGTGCTTCAAACGCATATGTGCATTCTATCAATAAGTATGCAAGCTCCATATAAAACTAAAGATACGACACCTGGCGAAAGTTTGATAAGTGATGTCGGCGATGCCGGCGAGGAATGCGTTAACCATTTTAGCACCATATCAAAAATACATATGTAGTCACTTACATGGGAAGGCATTGCGAATTCCAATTTTACGGCTACATACGTAACGTATTTTGCACTGTTAACCATGACAGTTCTGTTTATCTTGGCTCACAACCTCGCGTTGAAAAGTGGAACCAAATTACAACACCCTTTGTAATAATATTAAATATGAGTGCACCTTGTAGAATGCGAAGACCATTAAAAATAAAAATCCGTTATTACCTAGTGGTAAAAATAGTTAAAACTAATGGCCTGCGCAAACCGGCGGACGGCAGGGGAGAGCATCGAAGAGGATTTCCTCCGCCGCAGAGCATACTGATGAGGGAACATCCCTCACGATACCGCGAGCATCCGACAGCGCGGGGTAGTGCGCCCCTGTTTGTGCTCCGGCCCAGCGCAAACTGGCGGACGGGAAGGCAGAGGATTTTTAGGCATGCTCCGAGGCGTAGGAGCGCGCCGAGCGCGTACAGGATACTGCGGCGGGAGGCGCCGGTATGCGAAGGCATCCGCCTGTATGCGCTGGACTCCGCCAATGTGGTCACTTCGCTAGTGGAAACGAATCAAAGCCGGCTGACTGGTGGCATGCCGCGGGATACTGCGGGATGCTGCGGCATTGCAGCACACGCTGTCAGGCGCTTGTGGTATCAAAAGGGAGTTCCTTCACCAGTGTACGCTGGCGACTTGTAATCCTTTTCGATGCTCTCCCCTGCCTTCCACCGGTTTGCGCAGGCCATAATTCCGTATAGGTAGAGGAGGTAGGGGACTACTGGGCAGTCGGGAGGTTCAGGCACTGCCTTATAAGTTCGACTACCCAATGGTCCACTAGGTACCTACCTCCCATAGTGCTGTGTCGCGGTGAGGTGTTTCGTTGGCACTCGTACTAGGTATACTTCTTCTTTTTATAATGATATATTCTGTTTTTCTAGGCTTCTGCCGACTATTGGGGCCCCTATGTCGCTTCGAAAGTTTCCTAGCGGGGCATGCGTGCTTCAACTTAATAGCCACAGAGATGAGGAAGTGGCAAAGTCAACAAGTGCCATGGTAATCCTAGACCTGCTAATATTATAAATCGGAAAGTTTGTGTGTGCGTTAGTTTGTTACTCCTTCACGCTGAAACGGATGGACGGATTTGAATGAAATTTGGAATGGAGATAGATTGTACCCAAAATTAACACAGGCTACTTTTCATCCCGGAAAAAATACAAGTTCCCAAAAGAATAACGGTAATCGAAATTTTCGCGGACGAAGTCGCGGCCAGAGGCTAGTTACATATAAGAATAAAGTGGTCCATTGAAACTCTCATAGCAAAAGCACAAAGGTTGTGCTTGTTATAGCTTGTAGAAACTTAAAGTTTGAATCCAGTCTAAGGCAGGAATTACTTGAAAAAGTGAAAGTAATTAACAGTTATTATAGTAGGTACCTAAGTACTTTAAAAAAATATGTAATGATTTCTTTTCAGCTTGAAGAAAATGGCTTCCTGACACCTGTCAAGCTTTCTCAAATGGCCAACGTGTCCGTCCTACTAGCAAGGGAGCGCCTCTTCACTACAGAACGCCTCGGAATGGCCTGTCGAGACGAATCAATAGAGGGATTAGCATTCTACCCCAATTTATTCTTGAGGGAAGAAACTTCCTAGCGACAACTATTTTTATAGCAGTACCATAGCAAATATATTTTAAGTTGTTATTTACAGTACATATTATTTTTTTCTACATAAATAAAAGATTAAATTTAAGCAATGGTTATTTTATTTATTAAGCCGCCGTCTCGTTATACAAAAGCTTATAGCTTGAAATTATGGACTACATTTACAATTAAATATTCCTTCACCTTGATCATATTCATATTCACTCTAGTGTAAACCACCTCACAAAATAGTGTCTCAATCTTACTACTAGTGCCACATCTATTACTTTATTAATGTACTTGACTTGTGTTTTTATATTCTTAACATTATGAGAAAGTATGGGTTAACTTACTTATCAGAATATTAATTACCTACATTATTAAAACACCTATTCTAGCATATGACCATACAACGGGTACTTAAATTACTTTTGCGTTTACGACAATCTGTTACAAAATGCAAAGATATCCATGATTTTAACTATTAGGTAAAAGCTAATCAGACATTTGCGTTCAGCAATCACAGACACGTCAAGCTACTATTGTGGTGTTATCTTTGATTGTTACCAACTTAAGTCTATGTCTTAACAAGACAAAACCACCAATATAATGCAGGCAAAGTGAAGCACATTATTGATATTACACTTATACTAGTGATAAAAATGCAAAACATAATAGGTAAGGTTCAAAAGGTGCAGAGAAACAAAAAACAAAAGATAAGCCTACAACTACATTTTATTTGTCACAGGAATGTGTTGTTCTTACAGTAATTAATATTCAATTGCACTCTTAAAATCCTTTGGTAGCTGATTGTGTTTTCCACAGAGTTCCCAAGCTTTAAAATCATCACTGGCTCTGAGGTTTTCCACAAAGCATTCCACGCCTCTTACAAAGGGAAGCATCATCTCTTCATTTATAATTTCAGACAGACGGTGAACAAATGCAATATTCTTAGCAAGAGTATCTTTTATAGTCGTTGTTAATGGCCGCACAGCGCTTTGCACCAAGTCCAGCTAAAATGAAAAATTACATTGTCCATTATTTTATTAATACCTATAGATGATTTGATTGATGTTATTATAAACATAATAGTCATTTTCACATAATGTTAAATTTACTGCTCTGTCACATAAACATCACATTAGATATTCCGCATAAAATTTGTCCAAGAAACTCATAGAATGATTGGTCTATTCCATCTAGTTCCATTATTAGTTCCATGGAACTATTTGGACTTTTTATCCCAGTAGTTACATACAACAAAGAGGGTCTCCGTAATGGAACTACCTGGACTTTTTTTTCCAAGTAGTTACATTAAGGTACTGTCTTATAAGATAAGGATATTTATGATATGACTGTACATAAAGTACTCTTACTTTTTCTTCAATGGTGCTGGACTGCAGGCCCAGATAAGTGTTGAGGCATTCAGACAAAGTTTTAAGTGTGTTGGGCAAGCGACCTAGTATGTTCCGTTGAACAATAAGATCACCAACCTGTGAAAATATTAAAACAAAGATAAAAAGTTGGATATTAAATAGTCACATGGAAAAATCAATTATGAGGTGTCTGCAATTTGCTACGTTGTTTTACATTTCACAAGTTCCTTAATATTCAAACCTTATGGATGATAGCAATTCTACCTAGCTGGATGTTGACTAGTATTAATCATACTAATATTATAGCGAGACGCCGTTGATGTATAAGTTTATGTTAGTTTGATGTAAAAGTTTTTGTTGCTGCTTCATGCTTCAACGCATATCTTTTACCCTGGATTAACCCTTTACCTCCAGGGGCCTGAGCGGCAACGTCACTCCTCTATACCGGCACCACAAAAGTTCCCTACTTCTCAACCAAATATAATTGCCATCCGTATTGAGGAATGACTTGGCTACTGTTAACTATTGTTGACACCCGTAGGTAAAGAGTTACATCCTGGAAAACCAAAAAGTTCCCAAGGGAATAATGATAATGAAAACTATATGGAAAAAAGATGCAGGCAGAAGCTATAATCTGTTTCATTTAGGATGATTCCTGTGGTAGCCGTATTTTGTAATTTCAATCAACTATACTGACATGCGAGTTACTTTAAAAGAGGCAATTAATTATTTAAGTTCCTGAACAGCATCTCTAGGTATATATCAATGTAGTATTTATGTTAAGTTAAAGAAACAAGTGTAATGCGTGTTTATATGAGCCGTCACAGGAATCAGAGTGTAGTTTTCAAATAAGAATCTTATGTCAATTAATGTTTCAGTAGTATGCAATGGAATACCTCCAAATCACTCACCTGTGTGTCAAACACTGAAGCCAGTTTGACATTGTGCTTATGATACAAGCAGTCTGACAACTTCCTGCAATCATGCACAACCTTTTTTGGGCTTTCACTCTCTAGAATCT
This sequence comes from Acleris sparsana, assembly GCA_923062465.1. Classification (NCBI taxonomy): domain Eukaryota; kingdom Metazoa; phylum Arthropoda; class Insecta; order Lepidoptera; family Tortricidae; genus Acleris; species Acleris sparsana. The sequence goes on from OV281289.1 coordinate 7,643,447, forward strand.
TCTTCAGGCCTGCATCAAATGCATGATACTGCATGACTTGTATGTCAAAGATGTAAATCTGTTGTGGGGTAGACATTACCAGAAATGGCATCTTACATTTACGCCCCATTGATGCCCCATCCGAGCTTACACTGACATAGCTGTACTGATTTAAATCATCCACTGCTTCATGGAAACTGTTGTCCACCTGATTAATAAAAATGTACTTCTTTGATATATTAATGATCACCTGACATTCCTTCTCAGAGATCTTTAAATGGTGATGCACTTCAGGTTTGTGCAGTTTTACTATGTTACTGACTTCAGAATCAAAGTAATGGGTAATACCATCACTTTCATTGCCCTGGGGCAGCTCTTTAACATTATACAGAGATATCTTAGACTTATCACTGGTAATACTGTAGAAATGGCCTTCATAAACTTCACAGTTCTTAGTGTGAACTTGTAGTAACTCTCCTTTCATGTATAGATTGTCCATTTTTTTTTTTTTGATATGTTAGTGACGTATGAGTGGAGTATTTTACTTAATCCTTCTTAACGGGTTTAGAGGGCGTGGATTCCGATTCAGTGTAAGCCCTATGAATGTAGAGACCCAAAGTTACATGTAGAATAAGGACAGCCACGACCGCGGAGTAAACGTTGCTCGTCGTCTGATCCAAACCAAACAAGCCATCGAATACAGCACTCTTCACAAAGAAGAACGAAATAATCGGCAAGATAATAATCACTAAACAGTACTTTATTACTGTTTTAAAGACTTGAAAGTCGGGTAGTTCCTGAAACGTAACAGGTTAGGGGGTATAGAAATATCAATTTGAAAAAATAATTAAATCATAGAGAATATAAGGATACTTACATTGGCGCGACCTTCAATCATGATAAGTAACAGAAAAAAATAAAAATAACAATAGTGTAATAGAGTTACTGCAGGCTCTGCCTCATTAATGAAGTAGAAGCGTCGATTAGATTAGTAACACGGATGGATGGATGAAGGAAGAGTCAAGAAAGATCACTTGATCACTTGACAGAAAAAACTGGCATGACAATTATTTAATCTAATCAATAATCGGGTTGTTTCAGACACTGGTACAACTGCCCGCTGGGTCACCACTCCCAATATACAATAGTAGTCTTTGCTCTCAAAAACATATTATGAGATTTATGAGAGAGAGAAGACACGCCTCACGATAATATTCCCTAACTCCGCAACCCCCCCCCCAAACTTTGAAAATCAAAGTTCGAAACTTCAAAATTTCGTTCGATCCATCCCTGTCACTCGTCGTTCCAAAGTAAAGGGGTGATTTATTGCACATGCCTTAATAATCTGTGATTTATTGGCGAGTAAGACCCAAAGATCGGCGATTTATAGACGATGATCGGCTAATACAGCTGAGTATGCGGTCAACACTATCGTGCTCGCCCGTAATCGTCTGTAACCGTCGATAGTGTGGAGCTATGAAATGTTATATAGGTAGTTCCCTTCATTGAGAAGTGGGAATGCATAAATCAGGATCACTAGAAAGTATAATTTTTTTTTTTAAATAAAAAACATAAACCCGCCATCGAAAACTCAAAAAAGGATTTCTTATAAAAAGGCAGGTAGGTCAGTTCATATTTAAACTAAAAGTCGAATACAGCTGGACTGACCTACCTACCATTTTAAAATATAAATTGTAAAATATAACATAATAATAATTATAAATTATCGTGTCACTGTGCTACTTTAGAGAATGTCCAAAATTATAAGTATTTAGGATTAATTGTTGACAGTAAAATGTCGTGGAAACTACATGTTGACCTTGTATGCTCCAAATTAAGATTCGTGTTGGATAATATTTTTCATTTAAACTTCTGTGTGGCTACGACCTATTTACAGCTGTTTATCATGCATTAGTCGAGTCAATTTTATCATATGGACTAAGTAGTTATGGCCGAATTTTGCGCCATAGGTACTTGTTAAGAATTAAACAAATGCAAGTTTTTTTTTTGTAAATTTTAGTAGATAGAAAATAATAAGGAAAAGTGTAACAAAAATTACGAAGATTTATTTAAGAGGTGTAAGTTATTATCTGTAAATGAAAAAGTTAAATTGCTTTTGGCATGGAACAGTATCGAAAAGAACAATTTAAAAACTGTATTTCTCATTTACATCACACCAGAGCTGTAGCTAATAAAACATTAAGAGTCCCTAAAGTCAACAACTATTTTGGAAAGAGAACTAGAATGTATTTGATACCTAAAATAGTAAATAGAATACCGTGGAAAGAAAATGAAATGTCTAAAACTACGTATAGACGAAAACTCAAATGTACCTTGCTATCTAACGTAACCTAAGTTATAATAACATATAGTTATATTATTAACCATGTAAGAAATAATTTGTAAAAACACACAAAAACAAAGGCTATAAGTCTGGGAGCACCCGGTTTTCGCCTACAAACTGATTGCGCAGTTAGGCGAAGAATTATTAATATTCCTGTTTTTTGAATAAATTATGTATTATTATTATATAGATATTTATTCAATTATCTATAATTTAGGTTTTTTACAATAAGTATTCAAATATAAAAGTAAAATAAATACTTGTTTTATATTTGTGTTAGCGTCTCTTTCATTATTTTTTAAAAGAAATATACGTGACACAAATCTTCGCCGAATGTCACAGATGAGACCCCACAATAAAATGACTGTTGTGTTGCCTGCTAATTCCTTTGAGGGTTCCTTACATAAAGGGCAAAACGGAATCCTCATGACGAAACTCGGCTGTCCCTCAGTCCGTTTGTCCGTATGTCACTTGCCATTAGCACCCACTATTAGGATAAACTACGTACTTGTCTCTACTCTAGCTATAGTTTTATCACTTGACAGACATTGCCTAGTGTGGGACCAACAGATATTTCCAATATGTGTATTCGTTATTTTAATAAATAAAATTTTTATTTTTTACTTTATTTTATAATTTGCTTCTTAATACTTGACGGGTTTGCAACTGTAAACCGCTATCAATCATTATAATAGTTGCATTGTGTGATTTGGTGTTAATTGGCTCCGATTACTTCACGCTCTTTACCCATGAATACCACGGGAATTCATACCTATATAACAATATTGCGAAATCTACACATAAAAAATGTGACAGTTTGTTTTATCATTTTTATCATTATTGCTTTTGTACCTACATTTTCATTCAGCGATAAAAATCAAAACAGTTTCTACATGAAGTAAAGAACGCTTTTACGGCATAACGATACGAGCACCAAAATAAATGTAAAAACGGATGACCACGTTTAATGGCATGGCGCTTAAGTATTTCACCTGCAATTTTGTAGTTATATTTTTACAATGCATTGCAAGCGACTACGCGTGCATCGCGTTGTATGCGGGTCAATTATCACTTATTACACTTCGTCATTTTGTGAAATAAAAATATTTATTTGGTGTTCACTTTCGCTGACCGTGTCGAATATGTGACACGTTACTACTGGAACTGTAACACTAACTGAATTAAAAATGAAGAAAAGTCACTACTATTGGAGTTCAATATTTTTTGTAAGTATCATCTGGGTACAAGTCATGTCATCACCGTTAATATCTTACAATTCAAATGAAAGTAAAGTTAACTTTAAAGACAATCTTTCTTCAGTTTTTTCAACAGATCGGAATAAGGAGCACTTTGGTTGATATTAATGAAATCAAGAATAATATTTTGCAATGGAAGCATCAGAACGTTTTAAATTTGAGTGAGGTCAGACTTTAACGGTACCTTGTGAAGTGATAAATTTATTTATTTTACGAGATTGCTTGCTGAATGTTCATATTTCAAATGTATCGTTTCAGATCGGCGCATCATCTAGTGGCATTTTCGATTTTAGTGATGTAAAGAATAAAATTTTACAATGGAAAAATCAAAAACTTGCAGCGCTATGTCCTTCAAATGGGTATTTCCGAGATAAATAAATTTCTTTAATCAAGATCTTAAGTTTGAATATTAAGGTGATAATTTATATTTACAGTGCTTCACTACAGAATCTGCTAAACATAGTATGCAGTACGGCTCAACCAACAAATATAACATCTAGAGATTCGTGTATCACTTGTTTTTCGAGAGTCACTTCCATGCCGGAGGTAAGTAACAATTAGCCAAAAGTATGTACAATGTACAAGAGATGTAGAGTGCGGAGTGTTTTTCTAATTTGTGGTATTTATTTTTAGGGTCCCCAAGAACTAACTGCGTTAAGTACTTGTGCAACGCAATATTTTGTTAACACGAGTTATGCTCAGTGTGCTACTGCTCTCGCGGTAAGATGAAGTATCATTCGCATACCTAGGAAGGTGAAAGTGAAACTGAAATATATATATTTTTTTATATATCTTTTCTTATATATATATATATATATATTTTACTACTACTTAGTGACTACTCCCTATGAAAATTCTTCGTTTTGACCCATTTTCCTGCTCAAGCTACGCTTGAATATATATATTTTTTTATTTTATGTTAGATTCATTGTTTTATATAATGCTAGGTTAAGGTTTATAATTGTATAATATCGATAAGATGAAATAATTTTATTCAGTAAGTAGGCCGCTCGGGCACTTTTACACGTAAAGATACTAGGTACCAGCGCTTCCCAAGCAGTCAGTAATTTAAACATATTTCATATTACAATGGTAATACTTAGTCTAGCGTTATATAAAGCTACAAGTATTAAATTAAATATAATATCAAATAACATGTGTAGTTCAGCAGGAAAACATGCCATAAATCTTACGGGAGAGATAGAGAGAAGAGAAAAAAAAAGGAAAAATAGTATCAAATAGTTATGTGTATATGAGATGGTGCGAGATGCCCACATAAAAGTTTCGATATGTTTTCCTGCATCAACGGTGTCCCCCAGGCAAGAAAAAGCAGGATAAAGCTTTTGCATTTGAACAAATTATTATTGACTGTTGAGTTTCTTGCGGCGTTTCTTCTCAGCAGTAGTATCTTGCGAAGCGCTGGTAGATTTTTGACGTCTAAAAGTGTCCTTGCGGCCTACTGACTGAATAAACATCTTATATCTTTTAACTTTTAACGCCTTAAATTTAAATCCAGCAAGAGCAGGAAGAGCGAGAATATAGTTAAATACCTAATTGATATTTTAATATTAAGAAAACTACATACATAAATGATGGATACTATCGATGCAACTGTTAAAAAACTTTTATTTACCTTTCAGGCATTATCAACTTCAGCTTTAAACGTGCAGCCTTCTGGATGTTTCATGGGCTACTGTGATTTTGTGCGGTGTCTTAGAAGGGTTAACTCAATAAATTTAGTAAGTTTGTTTGTTGATAAGTATGAAGCAGAAGTTTACGAACTTCTGTTGCTTCATACTGTTACTCTTGCAAATTCTGACTAATGTTCTTTCAGGTTACACAATGTACTAGAGAAGCGAGAACAGGTGTCAATATAACGATCGACGCAGATAATGTCCGTTTCTATACAAACGTGACTTCGTGCTTGCTAGCAAAAACCCGTTGTAGTACCTTTAACCAAATTACTGGGGATCCCCAAACCCCTGGATACACGACTTCGGGTGCTAGAACTAGTAACGCTCTACAGTTCTCAGCTGCCGGTGAACTGCGAATATTAGCGTTTTCTGCCGCAACACCAATTTCAACTTCATTTTGCTCTACATATATATCTAATCTAACGCAAACAAGTTGGCTAACGAATGTGTGCTAAAAACATGTAGTTAAGTTTATACGTAAAAAATATGGGTTGATTTATTAGGTCGTAAAAAATAAGTTTCTATATAATTTTATAATAGTAAGCTTCGTAAAATTCAAATGTGCTGCGTCAAATTTGAATTAGCCAATCTATAGTAGTTACAATTTTTTTGGATGTGAATAGGCAGGAACCGTGTAACTTACAATAATTAATAAATAAAATACTTTTGTAAGACTATTGTCGTTTTCTTTTACGTTTCATAGGCCCGCAGTTTCATTTAAGTATATATGCCTTACATAACATCTCTATCTATGACAATATTTATTACATAGTACGAAAGTTGTCATATACCATTGGCTTCTTTAACTTATTTTAATTTTCCACATTTTTATCATATCATCTTCCATTTTAATTCGTAGCTTTTATCTGGACGTGGAGTTATAATCATGATCATGACAGCACGCCACCAGAAATCTTTGGCCGCATGTGTGGTTGCACCATATTGTATGATTGTGCCAATCCGTGCGACTCATCAAGCTATTTAAACCTAAATAAGTCTAACTTGATACCAAGGCTTAAAAAATATCTCTTGCTTGCTCTTGTCACCGTTGACGGACGCTGTCAGTGTCATAATTGTCAAGACGTACGTCACCCACACGGCACCCACCTGTTTATGCTTACTTCATTCAGTACTGTAGAAAAGTAAACTTTAACGTACTTTTTTTTCATTAAAAATTATTACGGGATTACTGGGAAAATAAGTAAAAAGTCTTAATTCAAATCTTAACCTGTGAGTTCCAGACGTTCCAGTGTCAACAGTTCATTTTCATGTAAGTGGTGGCATTATTTATTTGTTGTTTACTTCTGTACTCTGCCGTGTCTGGCCGATCTCACGTATCTTGAGTTACAGCAGTTACGCGTAACCAGGCTGATTCGGTTCTAAATACTGCCATCTATATACTACAATAATTGTTTTTACAATTTTCTTATTATTTTCCAAGATAATACACCATGAAAACTACTGTAACTATGTATTTTCACATAGTTGGTCACAGGTCCGTACTGTATCTTAAGTTACCTGAGAACAGCGCAACAAGAGTGAACCGGCCGAGTAACGCGTGTATACCGTATCTCTTCATAGGTACCTGACTTCGGTGTTACCAATCTAGTATGAACCTGTCGGGATCATTCAATCGCTTTCTCGGGCACGCTTAATTACGTGCTCCCGTACTTTTATTCATAAAAATAGTTGAAATTAACCTTATGTTAATGACAAATTATAAAAAATGAGTGGTTTAAGGAGACACGCTATTTTAGAGCTTTCGAAGCAAAATACAGTGCTAGATAACAGCAAATTAAGGATTCGTGATGCCGCAAGTTGCTATCGTGAAATAGGTGCAAGTTGTTATCGGGAAACAGTACAGAATAACCAAGAAACTCATCAAAATAACGAAGAGGAGTTTATTAGACTGCAAACAAACACGGTAAGTTTAAAACTTTAATTACCTATCAATTTTAGGGTTCCGTGAGGCAACTAAATACCTACCGATAGAGAATTGGTACCAGACATAACAGTATTATTTATTTTTTATTATTTATACCAAACAAACAGATACATACATTTACATTTATAACATTAGTATGGATTAGTATGGATGGATAGAATGATAAAAATTGTAATTGTAACTATACTTATGGTTATGGTTATGCCGTGTTTAAATATTATCTTCGCGGATGGAGTTTAAAGGGTATTTATACTATTTATAGTGACGTTTGAAGTATCATACTTGACTAAAACCCTTTATAACTTTATCCCCGAACGCATATCAAGTAAGCCTGATAAATAATTAAGTATAATAAAGAAATATACTGAAATATACGGAAATACTGACAGAGAACCCATACATTAAAATCCACATACATTAGATCGGTATCTCCTAAGCGCAATCACTTGGGTAGCGCCTGTACCCGTCATTCTCGTGTATTTATAGATACAGCAGGTCGCGTTACCAACAATGTATGAAATTTTACAACTCCCATAATTAAAAATAGCTATAATAAAATTATCGATTGCAAAGTTGTATTTCTTTTTATGTCTTCTCGTGTGGGATTATATTTACTGCAAATGAAAAATAAAATAAAAAATATCCTTCAATAATTTTGCGAGATATGAAACGTTTCTTTTAAAAACTTTCAAACCCGTTTATCTCAAAACAGCTCTTTCAAAGATACGTGAGTTCGGCCAGACACGGCAGACTGTACCTGCGAACGTGCGTACAGTAACCTTATTCCCGTATGTGCTCTATAATTATCGGCGCTATTGCTTAAGTTTGTTCAAGGGGTAAGCGGTTACCAATATGATTTCTGAGATAGGGAGCCTTTTCGTAAATTATAAAAACTGGTTGTCTTTTCTCTTATTTGCAAGCTAGATGCTAGATTGAATCGGTACGCTAAGGTAGGTATTGAATCGGTATTTAAACGGGGTTTAATAATCATGAAGATCAAATTATGATCTTTCTAAATAAAAAAATATTTTGGTTACATTTGTGATGTAAAACCTTAAATGTAGGTGATATGAAATATTAATTGTTATTACGCCTTAAGTTACTTAGTAGGGGAAATAATAAAAACAATTGAATCATAGTACTCATTCTTTGATATTATTACTAAGTACTAAATGTTATCCTATAACACATTCAGGTATTAATATACCTCAATGCTATAACATGACATAATCAGTAAGGGTTTATCTTATGTTAATTACTAATGACTTCTTAATTGTATTTAATATTCAGAATTCCATCTACTGTCATTGTTGTGTACAGCAATAGACATGGTAATAATAATTCATTTCCAAGACAATAATCTTGACAATGGTCTCTATGTTGTAAATATAATTTAATAACCCCTCATATGCGGGTGGTGAAAAAAATACCAAGCATATTCAAATTATGACACATCAAAAGAAATATGCTTAAAAATACAGAGCTATTTGATATCCAAAATTTGAGCATGGACCTGTGCCTAAGCATACAAAGGGTTAATTTTAGGTGTTACTTATTTCTTGTTCTGTTACTTGTGGGCCTAGTACAATTTGCCCAGATTATAACAGGAAATCCATGAGTATATACTTCATAGCATATTTGTTGTACTACTGTACCTGTTTGTATTTTTTTAAATGAATTTAATCATATTTAATCAAATTCTAAATGTAATAAAATTTTGTATCACTTGACTCTCAATAACATATAAACATTATCTGAAGAAGATAACCACTGCTAACAAGAATGGGTGAATTAGCAAAAATATTTTTCATAGATAAGATCTTTTTTTTTCTCTATTTAGTGATGAATATTAAGCATCTATGTACCATATGTAAGAAAAAAATTTGATATGCATAGAAGCAAGTTAACATTGTCTCAATTAATCCTTAATGAATTAATGCTACTAGAGAATTCCTTAACATTGTAGACTATTTTTGAAATCTGCCCATATTTATGGTAACCAAAGTCATGGATGGCTGTTTCTAGAATAAATATGCTAAGATGCTCTTGCAAAGTTGTACAGTGCAATAGCTCTAAAAAGTCTCTTAAGTTCGATTGTGTTGGTAAATTTCAATTCGCTTAGGTAAGGTTATTGAAAAAATTAGCCATGGAATACATACACAACCAACTGGTCCCAACTATGTATACCAATAATTGATTGGCCCCATGGTTTATATAAAAAACAAAAAGATTAATTTACCAGTACTAAGATAATAAAATAGTACAGGTAAAATTTATAATGTTGAAGAAATTCACATGTTAAATTGGTATACTAAGTTACATGCCTCCCAAAATAAATACATTTACTAACAATTACCAATAAACAGTCCTAGGAAAAATCAGTTTTTGGTAGTCTTAACCTCTGTAGCTGCTTTGCGTAACCTTGGTTTAACTGTTTTGGGTTTTTTCTTCACCTTCTTTGTTGATTGTGTAGAATCATCAGTGTCCGAGTTTTCTGACAATAATGAACTATTATTTTTATTCGACTTCTTGCTCTGAATGGCAGTAGTCACAAAGGCACCTTTTCTGAACTGGGACTTTGCTTGTTTGTTCTCTTGATTATTTCCTTTTTGTGAAGTCAGTTGTGTGTTCCTGGGAATCTCAGTAAAACTTGTATTGTTCATGTATGGAGACCCTTCTGATTTTGTATGCTTGAGCCTAAAAATGAACATAAGTAAATAAAATATAACATATTTTTCCTATGTAAGGTAGGTAATTAAATTTGGTACATACATACATACCGTCACGCCTTCATCCCAAAGTGGGGTAGGCAGAGCTACAGAATTACCAACAACTCTAACAACTTGTTGTTTATAACCACATTTTGCACAAACAGGCTAAGATGTTTACCAGTGTATATTAGTGACAGGTTGCAAGCCCATCGCCTAACAATACTACAAGCCTTTAATTTAAATTTGGTCTCAATCACTTACTTTCCTTTTTTCTTCCAGTTTTTATTTGTTTTTCCAGTAGGTTCTATTGCATCATCAACAGCATTTGGCACCTTCAGAGAAATCTTTTTCGTTTTAGACTTTTTCTTTTTCTTATCTTCTTTACTCTTTTTCCTTTCCCCTTCTAGTTCTTCCAATTTTTTAGAACATGATCTGTAAAAAATAAAATGGACAAATGTTTTTTTATTATTTTTAACATTATATTGTTATTTTTATTTTTATTATGTATGCACATATTAAACTAATTAGTACCTTAGTAATGCCTCACTGTCTGTGAAGTAAGAGTTCATAGCAAAACTAGAGATACCCCAGGATAAGGGTCCTTTATCATCATTTTGGACTCCAGTCCAAACATTTCGCTTCAACGAGTTTAGCTTTACTTGCAATTCAGCAGGCTGTGAGTACTGCGAGTTTCTGTTCTTAGTCTCTGATAGGAACCTGGCAGTGAAAAAAGGATTGTTATTTTCAGTTATTATTATTTAAATTGTAAAACTATCATCATCATATTTATCGTCCTAATCGTCATTATCGCTATCAATCCCAACGCTATCATTATCATCATTACCATCGCCATCATAATCATCTTCTATTTCTTTCCTCACGCGAACACAGTGCATTTTTTCATTTTATTTCATACGCATGCATCATCAAAATACGTGTATCAATTTTAAGTACGTTTTTTTCGTATAGCCCTTGTACATTATTTTAAACAAGCGTTGTATAGAATCCATATTATACAAATATAATTATGTAGGTTTCTAAAAGTTTCCTGAATGGGTTATTGGTATTGATACTTACTTAGGTGGAGGTAAACATCGAAATGGATGCCATGACGCTGGATTCAACTTAGGCTTTTCAATGGGTTCATTAAACATAGAAACACTTCGAGGTCTTCTACTTCTAGGCCTCTTCTCTTTATCAGAATGGTATGGAGAATCGCTTGTCTGGGAAAGATATGAACATTTGTATAAATTGCCATGTGTTTCAATCGAAGTAATTTACATATTTATTTAGTTACCGGTGCACGTATAATTTTTAGCTCTGGTGGCATCTTCTTCTTTTTTCTGGGCTTAACTTTGGTAGAGTGCAGTAATCTCTGTACTCGTTTCATGGGGCTGAGATTTTCCTCGCCCGATTCAGCATCTGAGGACGGGTCAGTCATCGCATCGGAAGTTAAATCAATTGTTGCTCTTGAAACCTAAAAATGACAAAATTTTGTTTTTACTCAATTTATAAAATGATAAGTAAGCAGCAAAACTTTTCTCTAATTGCTTCTTAGACCGAAATTCCCAGGTGCTTGTGAATTCAACATGGTAATGATGCAATCGTCTTCAATTGAAACTAAAGTTACCTGTAAAGTTTCGCGTTTAGTTTTCTTCCTTTCGATTCTGTTTATCTTTTCCAACTTTATTCTTTGTTTTCTAGGTTGCTGCAAATTACCAATTAGTTCTTTAACGTTATGTATGTCAAGAAACGCTTATGCTTGTAAAATTCTCGTTTACGCTGGTTGTAGGCGGACTAAAGCGGCTTTTTAGTCTAGTCTAGTGCATAAAGTGTTCCAATCTTATTAGATTGAGACCATTAAGGCCTGCAGCCAGATACAGGACAATACTCATCAGAAAAAACGTATTTTTTACAGTAAAATAACTTAATTTATTTGCTTTCTCGTCGTCTGATTCATATTCACACAAACTTGTCGATAATTCTGTAACCACATTTTGCTCGGTCGACTGTACTCGCTTATAAAATTAATTTTATCTTCTACATAGGCTCGAGCAGATAAATACGTCTCGGATAAAATTACTTGTTTTATGCCCTTGTCGTATGTACCTACAATCTATTTTTTTTCAAGACTCACCTCGAAAAAATCTTTGTTGATACTAGGCAAAATCGGAGATGAAGGCGGTGCTGGTTGCATTACTATGAGAGGACCTCTCATAGCAGGTCCCGATTCTGAACTACTACTTGACGTATCACCTTCGTCGCTGCAAGATAATTATTTTTAAGTAACTAGTTTCTCGTAAAGTTCTAAGTCTGTATTTTTTTTACATTTTTACCTAGAATAGTCAGACAGATCAATGTTAGTCGGTTCATCAGCATTGGATCCTTCCTTTAAAAGTCTTGTTACAATTTTTGTTCTTAATCTTTCTTTACTCGGATCTTCGTCGTAAAAATCGAGTAAAGTTTCGCAAAACGTCCGGCCTAAACTCTCGTAATCTTGAACAGAAAAATGCGTGGACATTCTGCCCCCTAATTCCGAGCCTCCGAATGAAGCCTCCATCGTGTAACTGTTGGCTACTCCGAGCATCCACACCACCACCCGACCAGTTCCTTCTTTGCTACGTTGGATTCTGAACTTGCAATTTTCGAAAGAGAACTGAAACCATCCAAAAGTTGTCTAAGTATTTTGCATTTCGTTTGAGAAACGCTTAAAATATATCAGGATAATTAATTTGTGGTTCTATCTTACCTTATCTGCTGCATTTTTGTGAAGCATCAACGGAAAAACTTGCTCTTGCAGTCTCCTGTCTGAATTCCTTCTACTTTCGCACCCGTAAATAAATATGTTATGCTTTCGGGAGTGCGCATGTAAATCTACATACATTGCAACGCCACATTCTTCCTGTAATCTGTATAATATTGTTAAGCTTCTGGCCTACACATTACATTAACAAGTAAAAGTGTTAAATAATTACCTTCGTATCATCAGTTTAGTATGCCAAACTGGTGGATATGTTTCTCTTATAACGGTACGGTATTGCCTGTTTAGATCCTTTCCGGTCAACGAACACCGATTATTACCAACAATTACCTGGAATATTTGTTAACTATTAACAACATGCCACGATGCTTTGTGTGATATCTGGGGCATTTACTCACGCCATCCGGGTTTAACATTGGTACAAGTTTGAATATGAACTTTTCCCTCAACTCGCGAGCTTGGTTTGAATCACCAGTTAAATAATCTATGAAGCCTTTCATCATCCATGATGATGGTGTTTCACCAGGATGGACTCTTCCTGTGATAATTACGGCTTTCTTTTTCTGCAGGAGGATGGAAAATCTTTGTTAATAATCTACGGCAATTTTGGGTCATCCTCTAATATTAATTAGAACCATGAATGTGATGCATCACCTTTGGCTCCAATTCGCTTGTGCTAGAAGGTGCTGTAATGGTTAAGTAGTACACGTTATTTCCAGCTAAAGTTCTGCAAAGGAGCCTTAGTTTAGAGAAAGTTGATTTGATAGGGTGTGACTGAAGCCGTGACAAGTATTCTTGTAAATCGGAGTAAGTGTACGGATAGCAGTGTGCGATGTAAACGGCGTCATCCGCATGAGGAAACTCTATGTTGAAAGTAAGAGTATAGCTTGGAAATTGTTCTTCTTCTTCGCATCTGAAAACGCACAGTTGTCGTCAAATATGATTTTATTTCAAAGCAATCTATTTCGGATTAGCTATAGAAGTACTTACGTGGGGTCATTCTTATAGTACGCAATGTTATCGCCACACCGCCTCCAACCGATCGAATGTAAGTTAGCATCTTTTGTGGAGTACAATAAGGGTCGCATGCCCTCGTTGTATAAACTTTCAGCCTTTGATAAATTGACTATTGAAAATCTGGAATCAAGATATTTTGCCTAGATAAATGTAAAGCTAGCGGAAATGTTAAGTAAAAATTATATTTATATGTGATTCTAAGCCAATAGCTACCTGTACATTGTTTGTTTCTTTGTATTCGTGACTTTGAAATAGAACCATTGCATATGTCTATTCGTGTAGAGATCGGTTCGAAGGTGCAGTTCATAATAAGCAGATGTAATTTTGACTGCTTTTGCCAGGTTTCCACTTTCGAATCGCGACTCAAATCTTAGTTCATCATCGCCGCCTGCACTAGCACATGCCGATATAAAAAGGCGGGATCCTCCGACAGACGAGCGGCTGAACTGAAATTTGTAGGGTTTAAATACTTAGCATTATTAAATCAGGGTGTCCACTTTCTGGAAAGTCAGGGAAAGTCATGGAAAAGTCAGGGAAGCTAAGGGTGGTCAGGGAAAGTCAGGGAAAGTCAGGGAAGCTCTGGGGAGGTCAGGGATTTTTTTTTCAAAAGATACTTTCCATCCATATTCATTCCAACCAACATCAATTCTGTCCAGTGATTGTTAAATGAGGGACACTTCATGCTCTAGCTGACCTTAATCCAGTCTATAGATGCATTTTATTTTCAGCGTTGGAGGGATCTATAATATGATTTATTATCATAATTAGATTTCTCTTTTTTAGTACCTACAATGTGTGTGTCCTGTTTGTTATAGTAAAGTGAAATATATGTGTGATTTAAGTATACCTATATAAAAGTGAAGTGTGAAAACAAAATGAGTGGAAAACACTGTACATTTAATAGAGTGTGGTTAGATGCAAATCTTTACCCAGATTTTGTGGATTGGCTTAGCGATTTCCCTGACGATCCCTTAACGGGCTACTGTAAAGTGTGCTGCAGAACGTATAAACTAAGTAATATGGGCAAGCAAGCAGTAGTGTCTCATGGAAAAGGCCCAAAACATAAAAATGGTTGAACTAAAAAAAAGCCTATTATTTAATTATTTAAACAAACAGAATTGAAAAATCCGACAATAACGACATCAAACCTAGTACAAGTGCAACTCCTAGTATAACAACATCGTCAGTCGAAATCTACATTGAACCCCAAGACTGCTTATGACTTCACATATCATGACGATTCGGTTACGTCCGCTGAAATTGTTTGGGCATTACAGGTAATTTTTAATAAAATTAGTCTAAATTCTTGTGACTGGACTTCTGCAGCATTTAAAATAATGTTTCATGACAGCAAGATAGCACTTAATTTTTCAAGGTCGCGTACGTAATAAATCACGGGATAGCACCATATATAAAAACATCTTTGCTTAATGATCTGAAAGAGTGTAATTTTTTTGTGGTTGCTTTCGACGAGAGCCTAAATAAAGTCGCACAAAAATGCCAAATGGATTTAATGATAAGATTTTGGAATACTAGTACAGGAAAAGTTGATACTAGATACTGGATAGCGTCTTTTTGGGGCGGTCAACTGCTGAACCAGTTTTTTAGAGGGTTTGTCAGACCTAGACCTTGCTAAACTGTTACAAGTTTCAATGGATGGACCTAATGTGAATTTTAGCTTTCTAAAAAAACTCAAAACTGAACTTGATGCAGAAAATTATAATAATTCATTAATTGACTTAGGAGTATGTGGTTTACACACCGTCAGTGGTGCTGTCAAGACCGGACATAAGCAGGCTGGCTGGGACGTGTACCTAGTTTTGAGAACAATGTACAATTATTTCAAAGACAGCCCAGCTCGTCGAGCACTTTATACAACAATAACTGGAGGTACACAATATCCCACTAAGTTCACATCCATAAGATGGCTTGAGAATGGTCCATGCCTAGAGAGGGCTTTAAAAGTTTTCGATAAAGTAAAAGACTTTGTTGATAATGATTCTGTACCTATAAGCGAAAATAAGAAAACATTAAAAACAGCTATGAAAAAACCTTTGCTGAAAGCGCAATTGGCAAGTGTAAGGTCAGTTGTAGGTGACTGTGAACCGTTTTTACGGCGATTTCAAGGGAATAAACCTCTGGCACCGTTTTTATACGGAGCCCTTGTAGAGTTAGTAAAAAACTTAATGTCAAAAATTGTAAAGACAAAGAAACTTGAGGCCACTTCTGATGAAAACATCAAAGATTTAGATTTGAGTAGCTCGGATAACTTATTAGCCACGGAGAGCATCCATATTGGCTATGAAGCTAAACTCCTTTTAAAAGAGGCAAAATGTACGGAAAAAGATAGACTTTTGTTCAAAAGCGACTTCAGAAAATTTATATTCAGTAATGCTGTATTTTTGGTCAGGGAAATTTACAAATATGGTCAGGGAAAGTCAGGGAAAAGTCAGGGAAGTTTTTTTAGGATGTAGAGTGGACACCCTGTTAAATCAGTATGCACAGGTCCTCCTCTTAAGAATCTGGGCCAATGCGCAGTTACATCGCAGTTGTTCCTAGGTTTAACCGAATTCATGTGAATTTACGAATTTAAACCTAGATTTGCGAGTTTCATACGAATCCAGAGACGTGTGCCTAAACTACTAGGCTGCCACAGCCCTTTTGACTGTTATTAATTAAGAAGACTCACGTAGTTAACAGCACTCATCGGGTAATACTGAAAGATAACTGTTCCAGCATCTTCGCCCACTGGTTGTGGGCGTAATTCCTTTCCTGTAGAAACGTAATATGGCTCTGGTGATGCTGTACTCCACGTTATGTGTTGTATTCTTTCCTCGACTACCTATTCAAGTAATTATAGGTTATGTACAGTCAGCTGCAGAGAAAACTAACCCCCCCTGCATACAAGTTGCCTTGCAAAGGGGGTTACATTTCTCTGCAGCTGACCGTACATACAAAATAACTAAGAATTAAAAAACGACAAATATAGTATAATAGGCATATATTATTATCTGCCCCGGGTCTCTGATCTTGGAGGGAACCAAATCTCAAACAATCATTCATAATCAAACCCAAACAGGGCCAAAATATGCGGAATAAGTAAAAGGCAGTTTGAAGTATACAAATCATATACAGGGAGGGTTTATTTGCTTTTGCCGCCTCGGGTCTTCAATGGGGCTATCACGCCACTTATAAATGTTATGTATGTATCTTTGTTTTTTGAAGACGCGTGGGTGAAGGAAAACGAAATATAATGGCGTAACTAACTTGGCATTCTGAAGGCCATCTTGGGGCTTGCTGAGGACAGTCCAGTTCTTTTGGTAGTGCGAATAAATCTCGTGGTTCTTTTAATTTGGCAGTGGTCTGAAACGTCCTCGCATCAGTATTTATTTCAAACTGATTTGTTTTAATGTTGTTTTGAAGAAAGCTCGTTATGTACGTTCCTGTTGGGAAGTGGTAAAATATCACGTGAGGAATACATTATAGATTGCAATGTGTGTGTGTGTGTGTGTGTGTGTAGCGACAGCGTTTTGTAATGAAAAAGCAATGACTACTATAATATTATTATGTTACTTGGGTGATATTTTCGCTAATAACTCAATTAATTTTAACCTAAAACAATTAGTATTGGAAATTTATTCGTTAAGTAAAAAACGAGACGTCGATACTCATTTAAATATCTTACAGGACGTCCTGCAAGGAGATAAATACATTAAGTTCTTCAAATGTTAATTATTTTAACTACTAATCACTAATGTCCCATGATCCCCTCACTTTATAATTCGCCATGGTACTAAGTGACTAAGTGATTGGAACTAAGTGATTTTTAATGTATGTTTGTGTAACTGGGTCAACGTCAAATTATGTAGCTTCATCGAATTTTAACTCGTTACCAGCACCTATGAATAACGCAGAAAAAGCTACTTTTGAATAAATTACTCTTAGAGCCACCGAATACACAGAATAAGACACATTTTGTTTTGCAATATAAGATAGTTTCCGACAGAATAGCGATAAGGGAATAGTGTGTACCTTTATAAGTGAGTATATCTGTGTGAAAACTACGTCGTCGACGTAAGGTTCACAAGTACAAAGTTAAGTGTAACGTTGACTGTACTTTGTTTTACAGTTACTGTAACGGTCGTTTATTTTTTACCTTTATTACAAATCGGGAAAAGGGTAGCTTGTAACGATTTAACTTGCTCCAGGCTAGCTATGAGAAAATTATCTTGCAACACTGGGTCTCTGATGGGGGTCGGCAGTGATAGCGTCACTGTCGTGTTTTTAATATAATCCTGCTTCCTTTGTTCTTCCATTTCAATCATTATGACGTTTTCCTGTGCGCTTTCAATTTGTTTCCACCATAACATCTTACGGTAGTTGAACTAATCATTTACGACTTGCCGATAGAAAGTCAATTCGAAGTCACTAATTGGTAACTGATTGTTATCTCTTCCTCGTAAAGCGAGCTTAGTGTTACCATGGTTACGGAACTTTGTTGTGTTTTGACTGTAAATGGGCTGCAGCCTGGCAGGCCCCGCGGCGGCCAGAGTCGGACTGACAACGATGTCGTGTGAGAGCCCAATATTTTGGGGAATGAAAGACTATTACCCTTCTCGTATCATGCTTCGATCGCGCCGAATCTGTTTTAGTTTACGTTAGAAGGGCATCGCAGATTATCATATTTTTGCGAAACTTTAAAGACTTCTTTTATGGTTGTATGCGAACATTTTTTGCATGCTTTAAGGCTTCAGACTCGATGTAGTAACTAATAAAACAATCATCTATTACTGATATTTATTCAGGTTCCATGACCTCATTTGAATCTATTGCTATCTTTACAAACTAAACCTTTGACTCAACTTTAAGTAGTCTTTTCGGATTGTTGTCGGAAATCTTATCATCCTATATAAAAAAGTTACTAATATCTACTTAAATAGTCAAACATATAGATGTCTCAATATTTTACTGTATTTGTTCGGGTACACTGTAATATTTATGCCTACAAGTATAATAATTTGACCTTGCTTACCTTTGTTTTCAATTTCTTCGTTAACCTTTTCGTATATCAAACTTTTCTCCGAGTCACCAGACATCACCTGTGAAACTTTCACCTTATCTTTCAAATTTTTGTGCTAAGATTAGCCTTTTAACCTAAAAGGCATAATAGCCCGGGATAATTGTACGGACGTGTGCGGCGTCTGGTTTCTAATGCTCTCAAAGCGAAGAGTCGACACCCCGCGCTATATGTCTAGACTGCACAGTGTACGTCGACTGCAACGTGTCTACCTACGGATGTAGATAAGGCTCTATTCACTACACGTGCATTCGCGAATGTGTTTGTAATCTCTTGGCTTTGGAACTATTTCGCCTCATCGGTGAAAAATGCTGTAATACTCATTTTCATGTTAAGCTGCACAGGCATTTTACGATGAATCGCGTAAGTTCCGTGAAGAAATGTGTGGTAACATTTTCCGAGAAGGCCTGAAAGGTGACTGCACTTCTTCGTAGCGCTACGGTAGCCGTGTAGGAACGCTCAACTTTACTAATGGCCCTATTACAGCAATAAAACTTAAATTTGTTCATAGAGCTACGAACAACAAGATCCTCTGATAAGAATGTTTGAAACCAACTTGGTTAGGCTAATGTTTGCGTTTAAAAGTTTTGTGAATGCTGTTTTACTGGTTGATAAGACAACTTAATTTCCACTTTATGGATACGAATTTGCCAATAATATTCCAGCTTTTATTACGGATTAGCATGAATGTTACGTACACGTGGTATGCAAGTTGTAATAATTTATAGGTAGGAACTTCATTTCATTTCTCTAAATACAGGCGTATTAATGACCTTGTTTATGTTTGTCATGTTATTTTACATCACTACATTATTACATATAATGTAAGTTCCCTCCGCGTCTCTCTGTCTGTATGTATGTTCGCGATGATCTCAAAAACTACTAAACGGATTTTGATGCGGTTTCCACCAGGTAGATATTTTTCACGGAAGATTTTTATTTATAGTGTTACAGAAACACATAATTCGTAGCGAAGGGAAGGCGGGTCGCTAGTCTTGAATAAAAACGTGGCGGTAAATTTACGATAAAAAAAAACACTGTTTTAAATGTGCCAGCATTACATTTGGGAAAGGCACATGAAATCACACGCGTTATTTGTCTTGCGTAGAAAACAAACGGAGGCCCCCAAACTAGGCGAAGCCTGTATCTTACGAGAAAGAGATTTTGAAGTAATTTATCTGTTAAGTGAATGAAATCCGCTAAGTTTCTAAAACACCCATTCTTTTAATTAAAAGTTGGTAGTCCTCGCAAAATGTGACCTAGAACGTGAACATGAACTACATTTTTTCTAGTTCACTGGATGATATTCCACTTTTTAATTTTCTATATTACTGGGTTTTTCATAGCTGCGCTATGAATGCAAAATTATTTTAACATTCTGTAGGCAGTTGTGTCAGCCTTTAGCTCTTTTACGTAAGAAAAGGTTGCCTAGGTTACTGCGATAGTGGAATCGATCCAAGCGATATCAGGAAAATCGGCTCCTAGGCCGTTTTGGTAAGAGTAAAATTATTTTAAACCTAGTTTATTATTCGCATGTAACGTAGCATCTCAAAATTCATTAGTTATTCTTCTATCATCGCTTTGTAACATTACAATTGCGCACCACATTACAATATTCCTGTCTGACATGTTGTGTACCTATACTAACAGCTCAATAGCTCTTTTAAATCATCCAGCTGGTTTCTATATCTATCACACTGGCTCTCAAACACTCTTATGCTACTCACACCTACATTATTAAACCTCTAGCACCGTAAGTAGGAACAAAGTATAACTGCGTTGTCTCTATCATCCACGTAGAAGTACAAACCGTGAGTCACTATTGGACATGGGATTTCCCGAACGAAGTCTCGCGCTGTCCCCCTTCAAATATAATCATTATATTCATAGGCACGGGGTGAATCGAAACATAACATAATATATACTACTCAAAACAAAATAGGGGCCATTTAGTATTTTATATGTAACATGAAAATAACAATAGTTAGTGTTATTTTTTTATAAGGTGACAATAAAACAAAGCTTTTCTTTTCGTTTAGGGGAATTATTCGTTTAATTAAGTTAGCATTTGTTTTGATTATTCCAGATTAAATTAAATTAGTCCATCATCAACATAGCACCAAATAAAAACACTTCACAAAAAATAAAAAAGGAAAGATAATTGCATATTTTTTTAAATCTTTAATAACGTGTATGTCCTCCTCGCTTGTTCATGCACTCCTGAAGCCTAGAATGCATGCTCTCAATCAAGTTCCTCACGTTTTCAGGTGGTGTCTCTTCCCATGCACGTTTCAGAGCGTTAATGAGCTGCTGTTGGTTGTAAACCTCTCGCTCTCTCTCTCTAATCCTTCGTTTTAATTGGTCCCACAGGTGTTCTATCGGATTAAAATCCGGACTGTTGGCTGGCCAGGGTAGCACCGAGATACCAGAGTTTTCAAGTTCAGTCCGAGTAACCCGAGCTGTGTGTGGACGGGCATTGTCTTGCATCAGGATGAAGTCAGGACCCACTCACTGTGCAAAAGGAACCACATGAGGCCTGACGACTTCCTCGATGTAACTTTGAGCAGTTACGGTGCCCTGATTTAAGATGGCGAGCTCGGTTTTGCCGTGTACGCTAATGCCACCCCAAATCATAACACTGGGACCACCAAAACGATCACTTTCGTGGATGCAAGCTTCCGAAAATCGCTCGCCGCGTCGTCTCCATACTCGAATCCGTCGATCGTCACTAAAAAAATTAACTTTACACTCATCTGTGAAAAGCACCGATCCCCACTGATTTATGTCCCAATTCAAATATTGCCGACAGAAACTTAGGCGACTTGCACGATGAGCCCTAGTCAAAGGAATTCGTACAACACGTCGTTTAGACCATTGCTGGTCTTCATGCAGCCGATTTCGTATTGTTTGGTCACTAACACGAGTACCCGTCGTAAGCCGTAAGCGATTTTGTAACTTGCGAGCCGTTACTGAGCGTTCCCGTCGTGAACTTAACCGGATGTAACGATCCTCTTGGGCCGTAGTCACACGAACTCTGCCTGAACCAGGTCTTCTTGCAACACTACCAGTCTCTTGGAAGCGATGCCATGCATTTTGGATGGCTCTCCGAGAAAACCCTAGCGAGGAAGCCACAAACCGCTGCGAATGACCTTCAGCTATCATTGTGACGGCCCTGGTACAAGTTATCGGGTCCATATGTCTTCGTAATTGTGGCATTATTAACACAACAGAATAAACTAGGCAACTCGACAAAAATAAATTACTCCTTTAGTGACATTTTAGAGAATACAACATCATTTAATGTCAAAGAATTCTTAACCAGAACTCGGTTTTTTTTTAATCCAAATTTTACTTGTATTTAAGGACAGTATTTAAATTTAAACACTAGCACTAATGAGGCTTAAATAGCGAAGGATGCGAAATATCAATAATTGGAAATAGTTATCAATAGTTTGTATTTATAAATTACGATTGAGCAGAAATATATAGGTGGCCCCTATTTTGTTTTGAGTAGTATATAATGATTGATTCATTTCTGTCAGAGAGACCTAAACTAGATTTATTATCGAGCAAGAACTTGCCATGACAGAATACAAAGGGTTAACAACCTCGTTCTTAGCAATACTCGGCAAAAGAAAGGAATATTCAATGAAAAAAAAACGACGCTAAACCAAAACTGCTATAAAATGAACTACAATGGTTGCGTGCTCCTTGGTGTTTAGCCACGACACGGTATCAATGTCCTGTCTTAATCCGCACGTATATAGACGGGTCTTTTTCTTCCAACGAAAACATAGTCAACGAGCTCATCTGTAAGTAAACTTGTGAACTCGTAAAATCTACTTTTTCGAGTGTTTGTGTGTGTATCGACGTGGACTTTAGTCATATGCCGCTCGCTTTGACCACAGAATAGGAAAAATGTACCAAGTGCAGAAGAATCACTGGGTAACAAACCTGATGTTTAGATAACGCGTGCCTATATATGCTTGTTGACTCTGTCCCATTGCTCTAGTGAGTCACAACACTGTAATCTTATCTTATAGATGTGCCCCTTTCGGATACAGTTCGACCTCTTTAGGATCCTTTGTGCAATTACCCTCTTGCATACTCAGCTGTTTTTGCAAGTTTCATCACAATGTTTTTCCAGCATCCAGTAATGTACGGTCACGGACGTTAATTTGCTACTTGAAGATGTCATTGTCATTAGAGATGCCAAGTCATTTGTAATTGATAGGAAACTCAACGATATTGCTGTAGAATATCTGACGGACTTTGGAACTAAGGTGGGTGACAAATTTAATTCCTTGACTGTACATAACTTAGGAAAACTCATGGGTACATGGTGACCACGGGGGTTCGAAATCGGTACCTTACGATCACGAGTCGACTATGCCACTAGGCTACCGACTCTCTTCACAACACTGCTAAACCGAAAAGTGACCCACTTCTCGTATAACATAGTACCGCCAAGGCTATACATACCTTCCACGCATAATGCCTACGGACGGGTCAAGTTATGATTTCCGGTTGGGTTCGTCGCACCTCAGACGAATACACCCCTGGCCCTTAAGAAGTAGAGGAAGGGCGAGGTGAGTGGCCGGCCCCTGGCACGGCACGGTGCGGATCGATTCTTCCTACTACGCCTAATGCAATAGCAATGCTATTGTCTACTGCCTATCATGATATCTACTCACATAACACACAACTATAATTGAATACATTAGTAATTGACGCGCTCGTTTGACAGAAAATAAATAAATTTAATAGTGATAAGTAAATGTCGACATTTCAATATAGACTTGACCCATACTGGCTAGTCTCTCCATTTTACATGTAAGTATGGAATTGACCGCGACCGTCCGGTAGCTTACGTCAAACTTATACATTTTCAATATCGATCACGATCTTGCAATGTATCTTGTCTAGGGCCTTTGTCAAGTCTCTGTACAGTGCTAATTAAGACGGATCCGTATGGCTGACATAAAAAAATGTAATGTATGGTTATTCATAATCATCACAAGTCATAAAGTGTTTTTTACTGAACAGTTTTTTTATTTCAGGGTTTTTATAAAACGAACCTAACGTAACCTCATTTATCGGCTTGATATTTGAAAAATGTTGAAATAAAATCTGTTTGACTAAAAAAGCGCTCCCTGGTAAGATCATACGAAATGTCAGATAATCATAAAGGTTTGAATACCAAATTATTTTTTAATGAATAACAGGAACTGCTTCTTAAATAAATTTGGTACATGGAGTACGTCTATTTATGCGGATCACTCCCCGTAACTTACGTGTATGTGGGATAAGTGTCGCTAAATGTGATGGCATTAATTAATATCTTATCTTTTGTATAGTTACCGCTAAAAATCGGGCGTCAATCAGTGCAAAAAATATCAGAATTGCTTTTTTGTGACATGGAAAATGGACTACTAGAAAATAATCGGAATATTTTGGTTTCTGATTTCAAAACATTTCTAAAAGTTAAGCAAGTTCAATTTGCTGAAACTTTATGCGTACAATTTAGTATCGTACAATAAACTTTTACTTGCTTGCTTTACATCTTACGATTTACATCTCATCGTTTTTACCCACTTACTAAACTATCGCGTTTCTTGTGCATTTTGGCTTCTCAGCAGCAGCTTTGAACAGCAGTGTTCGCACTGTTGTGTTCCGGTTTGGGGATAAGACAGCCAGTTTAATGACTAGCATAGAGGCATTCCATCTTAGTCCTCAGGGTTGGCAACGCATTTGCAGTCTAAGTCTAGTAGTCTTGTGAATGCGAATGTCTATGGGTCACAGTTTCCGCTTACCATCAGGTGGCCTGTGTGCTCGTTTGCCTTCTCTAAGTCATAAAAAAAAAAAAAGTTCTCTTTCCATCCAACATTGTATGGTTGGCAAAAAGGTGCTCACCAACGGAATTTTAATATTGTCAAAGATAATATGGATTATCGCGCTACACCGGTAATCCAGCGCGTTTCCCAGTATTAAAGCTACCCACACGAAACATCAGCCAGTATGTGGAAAAAGTAATCATCTTTTTATGCCATGGAGGGAAAAGTAATAAAACAAGCACACATGCCACCAGCTGTGGTAACTTACCCTCTCGGAATTATCTAGTGTTAGATGCGATAGTGGCGCAACACGCCTCTATCACGTTTTACCTCTTGTGAACGTTTTGGATGGCGTTCCCCTACAACACAGTAAAATAGCAAAGCATACTTATTGTGCCGACTGGTTCTGCACTAGCATAGTGCATTCCTATGCCATATTGTTTTAAAATTTTGGACGCCAATATTAAGTCCGAGTAACTAAATTACTTAATTTCCTGATTGCAAAAAGTTGCGCCGAATTTTGTCCAAATCCATTTCGCAAAAACCCCAAAAACATTCACATGCATTTATTAGGAGTGTGTTAATAGGGAAGTACATATAACCTTTCTTCTTCTTCTTCTTCTCTAGTAAAGTCTATCCTTTACGTCGAAGCTTGGTCCAGTAAAGTTTACAAATGAACATGGGTGACCAGTACTGACTGAATAACATCGTTGATATGATTTATAGCTTAAATATATGATTTGTAAGATGTTCCGGTCTAAATTTAACTCTATTGGAATATGCCATGCCACTGCATTTATATCGATCCACGGGTATGACTGACTAATGAGCTTACCTACTGCCATTTCTCATGTCTTTTGTCGACAAATACGTCAATGTCTGCCGCGGCATTGGCGCCGAAGTTAAATCGATCAGCCAATAACTACTCTAAAGCTACGCGTGTTCTCGGTTCTTTGAACTTGTAGATAGATTTGACACACTGTTTGATGAATGCTTCATAATTATTATTTTGATTAAATTTGTTAAGGGGATTTTATCTTTTTGGAATACACCTCGACCGTTTGGGATCTTTTATATAATAAATTACTAAAATATTAAGGGGATATAGAAGCATCGTTTTGTTAGCAGATAGCTAATGCTACTTCGGTTGATTTATATAGGGGCATTAACTTCCTGAAAGGAGTCTTATTTCAACTTATCAATTCTTTACCCTTTATATGAGGGTATTGCCCTCCTGAAAGTATCTAGTCCTATTACAACTTATTTATTTCGTCCCCTTACTTTACAATTGGTTTAACAGCATGAAAGTTATGTTAGTTCGCATTAGTTACATGGTATTCACTCAAGTTAACTATTTTATTCAACTTGGTATTTGTCGTGTGAAGCATCTCATCAATTTGTCCAAATGGCATAAAAATAATAATAATATGAATAGTATATTAATCCATTTATATTGGTGTTCCAGTTTTAAAATGGGTCGGAAAGTGACGGTAGCGTCATGCACGCTCAACCAATGGGCGCTGGACTTCGAAGGGAATCTGAGTAGGATCCTGCAGTCCATACAGGAGGCGAAAGAGATGGGCGCGTTGTACCGGACCGGACCGGAATTGGAGATAAGGTGAACGATACTTAAAGTCTCTTTGTTGTATGACCGTTGACCATTGGTTCTATTGTTAAATTCTTTAATATTTTATTTTGACGAGTTAACCTTTTTTGCAGCGGGTACAGTTGTGAAGACCACTTTCACGAGCCTGACACATATCTTCACAGCTGGCAAGTTTTATCTGAACTGCTAAAGTCTCCAACTTGTAAGGACATGCTCATTGACGTCGGCATGCCGGTACAGCATAGGAATGTGTCTTACAATTGCCGTGTGGCCTTCTTTAACAAGAGGATATTATTGATCAGACCAAAGATGATGTTGTGTGAAGATGGGAATTACAGGGAGTCGAGATGGTTTTCTGGTTGGACTAAAGTAAGTTATACCATTGTCTGGAAGACATACAAATGCCATTGGGAACCTGTTCATGTTTTTTTACAATTTATCTATTGATTCGCTGTTATAGATGTTTATTACTGTAATGTTACACTTAACTATTTATTTTCTATTATATAGGAGCGTCAGATTGAAGACTACTATTTACCAAGGATGATTACATCCATAACTAACCAAACAACAGTTCCTATTGGCGACGCTGTGATTGCTACAAGAGATACTTGTATAGGTTTTGAAATATGTGAAGAACTGTGGAACCCACAAAGGTACGTTGCTCGTTTAAAGTTAATCCTTATAAATAATTTATGTAATAAACTTAATTTTAATTATTATTATTTTTAGCCGTCACATTGCCTTAGGTCTTGACGGCGTTGAAATTATTTCAAACGGTTCTGGGAGCTATATGGAGCTGCGGAAGGCCTATGTTACAGTGGATTTAGTTAAGAGCGCCACTTTCAAAAGTGGAGGTGCCTATTTGTTTAGCAACCTCCGAGGTTGTGATGGGCAAAGGATTTATTTCAATGGCTGTTCATGCGTGGCTTTAAATGGTCAGATTGTCAGCAGAGGGCTGCAGTTTGCTCTGGTTGATGTTGTAAGTATATATTTTTCTGGGAAGCATGCCGTTTTGCTAAAATATGTTTGCCAAATAAATCGTTTCGCAAATTTTTCATTTTCCAACCCAATGTTATATAAATTATTGAGGAATCTGCTTTAATTTTACATAAGGCATTTTATCTAACCACCCAAGTTATTATGACAAAATGCATGTATTATTACCTGCCAACGCTTATTTAATACTCATCTGTGACTAATTATCATCCTCATTTAACTTAAGAGTTAGGCTCTTGTCGGTGGAGTAATTGCTAATTTTTGTCTGTTCTCTGCCGGCTTTTTTTACCTCCTGATACAACATGACAGTGGCCTTCTGTCTTATTTGGCTGAAGTAAGTAAGCCTAGGTCTTGCTCTTCCTCTTTGTTCCCTCAACTTTACCCTCGAAAACGTTCAAAAAGAAACTGACGTGCCGTATCAGGTGTCATCATCTTTTTTCTTATACATTCTATAGCTTTTACAATACGTTTTCTCTCGTTTCAAATAATCTTTGACTAATATATGTGTTATTTTACGCTATATGTTTTCTTCCGACAATCTAAATTTCTACGTTTTCAGGAAGTTGTAGTAGCAACAATAGATCTCGAAGATATCCGTTCATATAGAATGCAGATCAGTTCTCGCTCGCATTTAGCCGCTTCCAACCCACCATTTCCCAGGATTACTGTAGACTTTGCTCTTTCTGATGACGATGATGCGTTTTTAACAACCAGCCCGCCTATCGATTGGAAGTACCTATCGCCCGAGGAAGAAATTGAACTTGGTATGTTGGTTAAAAGCTAAAAATACACACATCAAAAATGTCTAAGGATCAAAAGTCTCCCTACGTACACACACACACACACACACACACACACACACACACACATACCGTCATTCCTAGAGTGGGGTACGCAGAGCTACAGATTTACCAACAACTTGTTAAGCCTTGTAGTACTGTTAGGCGAAGGGCTTGCAACCTGTCACTAATACGCTGGTAAACAACTCTAATAGCTTGTTCTTAATTCTGTAACCACATTTCGAACATTCAAGCTCAGATTTTTACCATGTGTATATTAGTGACAGGTAGCAAGCCTATCAATACTACAAGCCTTTAGCCGGCTCTTACGACTTCTACGGAAAGTGTTGCAAAATATCAATACAATGTACGCATATTTTCGATCATTGAACATATTTTTTGATGTGTGTGTTTCGGGAAGTATGTTTAAGATACCCTTTTTAAGCGTCACCTTTTTTATGTTCAAAAATTTTTATGTTCTTTTGTAAGTTTTGAAGCCAACCAAGTTCGTCGTTTTGAAATCAAGAAACAACATATACCTTATAGGTGCAACACTTTAGTAAATTGATGACCTCTTGCATGTAGTTGTAACACATCTGTATAGACCGTTCGACATTCTATATTTGAAATTTGACGTTAATTTCATGTTAGTTTTGTACATAACTACATGCAAGAGGAGCTTTACTTAAGTTTTTGCCTATACATTGATTTTATAAAAAAACTGTTTCTTAGAAATGTATTATCGAAGCACAGTACTGTATCTATGTATGTATGGGCGGAATGAATGGAGAGCCACTCGACCGCCCGCCTGCCTCGGCGGCGTCCCCACTCATCATCATCACTGTATCTATGTACAGCACTTTAGTGCATTGTCATAGTAAACCTCAAACGCAACATCAACTGACACATATGACAATGACAATGACATTCACAATGACTAGGTTCTAAGTATGCTAAAAAAATTTATTGGGTGGCTGTACAACTTGTAGTTTTATTATTGAGGTTTCAACAGAGTGCATTTAAGTGTATTTTTTTTATATGGTTGCTCCATAGGGCCTGCATGTTGGCTTTGGGACTACTTGCGCCGCTCGGGACAAGGCGGGTTCTTTCTCCCGCTCAGCGGCGGAGTGGACTCCACGAGCACAGCCTGCATAGTCTTTTCGATGTGTACGCAGATTTGTGACGCTATACAGAAAGGAGGTCAGTTATCTATATTTTCTTGATCGCCTGACAGAAGTCTTGAGATCATTTATATTCGTAAGATAATAAAAGGATACCATAACTATTTTCATCATGCGAAATCGTAGTACCTATAGCTTATCTCTATTTAGCCATAATAATAGCAGGAGAGTATGAGAAGTGAACCGACCTAAAAATTCCAGTAAGATTATCATATAAGTACATGCGTGTGACAACTCATTTGCTTTAAAAGTTCACTGTTGCAATGAATAGAGAGAAAAGCGACCTTAATTACATTAAATAAAAGATGACTCGAATGATACATTTATGGTTTTCAGAAAGTCAAGTGTTATACGATGTGCGAAAGATTCTATGTCAGGCGGACTACACACCTTCCGACCCTATGGAACTATGTAACAGGTTGCTGGTCACGTGTTACATGGCTACAGAGAACTCCAGCCAGGAAACCAAACAGAGGGCTTCCCAGGTACCAGCACGGCTTGTTAATTGTTCAGCCACAATAGAACCTTGTCCTTATGATATAACGTTAAATCACAAGAAAAATACATCTAAATTTTGTCATCTACTTTCTTCAACAAGGTTCTATGATAGTTAGACGACATCTACGGAACAATTGCAGTGTTACTAGATATGTTAGAACGTATAAACAATATGATTTTGCTCCTGTGGAGTATTTAAATATGTAATTTGTTACAGCTAGCGAGTCAAATAGGTAGTTATCACTTCCCGATTGTGATCGACGCGGCTGTGAGCTCTGTGATTGGTATTTTCACTGCGGCGACAGGACTCGTGCCTAAGTTCAGGGCCAATGGGGGTTGTCCTAGGCAAAATCTAGCATTGCAGAATATTCAGGTGATGTATTGCTAGTACATAGTAACTTACATATCGCTTCATACATAACACTAACCTCAAGATTTTAGATACGCCATACTCATTGATAATTTTCGGTTCCAAATTAGACGGACGTGCTATAGAAATAGCCTTGACTGAAGTTTCATTTTAGCACTCGCTTTCAAGGGGAGATGAACATTTAAAAATATATTGGTCGCTTCTAACAACATTCTGATTGTTGTGCATTAATTCACAGCTCATTAGAACCACCCGGCACCCGACCCGCACCGCCTCGCCTCTCGGTTAGTATTAAAAACGTTACGTAACGTAGTTGATGTAGTGAGCGCATGCCCATGCAAATCCTCGCCTCCGGCTCGAGGCGAGGTGGTGCGGGTCGGGCGCCGGGTCGTCCTTATGAGCTGTGACCTTAAATGTCTTGATTCCATACGAGCCTAACAAGACGTGAGGTACAACTAATAAGGAGTTAGTTGAATCACTAAAGAACTTACTGTTGTTGATAGTAACAACAGTGTTGTTGATAGTAACAACAGTGTTGTTGATAGTAACAACAGTGTTGTTGATAGTAACAACAGTGTTGGTGATAGTAACTTTGGTTGATATAACTAATGTCATAACTGTTTTTTTTTGTCAACTAAAAGAAATTCTCTTTTGGTTGGCTCTCTTTTTTTGAGGAAAAGGAAGCTTAAACCAAACCTACTCATATCTATGATTGTCTCTTGAAGAATGAAACTTTAAGTAAACAGCGAGTGGAACGCGAATTTTTGCGCCATACTATAGGCAAGTCTAGGGACGACTGTGATTACAAACTCACCACACCAATGATTGATTTCAAAACACTAGTGGGAACGGTCGTATAGATTGCGCTCTGCTCCCGTCCCGCCGGCGTCCGCTGTGGAAAACAGAATCTTTCTTTCAGGAAAGAAATAATGGCCCCTAGGCACTTGGCGTTCCCCCTCTCGTTGCCATTCCAACCATTCTTGCAATAAATGATTTTGGACTCGTATGATGGATCCGTCGCAGCCCCTCCGGCCGTTTGTGACTGTCGCATTGCAGATGTTTTAATTCAGCATCTCTACTGGATCGATGCTACCGGCGACTGTATTGATTCAGCATAGCTAATAATGCGTCGCCATTTCGCGCGACTTCGGGAATAGGAAGAGTGAAGGGCACGTGCCGCAACTGTATCGATACTGTATCGCGGCAATATCGATGCTGTACCACGATAGTAGCAATAACTTTACCTGTACGGGAGTATATACCCGGTTCGAGACTACATCGCGGCGTTTGCGGGATTGCATCGCTCTCTTAAGTTTTACTGTTTTGTTTAGGCTCGCCTTCGCATGGTGCTGTCATACCTATTCGCACAGCTGATGCTGTGGGTGCGAGGCAGGCCGGGTGGGCTGCTAGTGTTGGGCTCCTCGAACGTGGACGAAGCGCTTCGAGGCTATATGACCAAGTATGACTGTTCCAGCGCAGACATAAACCCTATCGGAGGCATTTCTAAGACAGACTTGAAGGCTTTCCTTCAATATGCAAAGTGTCGGTAAGTTGATTGAATGTTTGTAGTTGACAGTATGATTGGATCTTTCTACCATTCTTTTTTTGACCTGAAATTACAAATCCTCTGTGGCAATAATGGGAACCGCTACCTATTTATTGTATATTAAGAGATTTTTTTTGTTGTATAAATAAATACATAATTTATAGGGTACGAGTATAACACATAGTTTAATAACAATTCACCTTGAATGAGTGAGTAATTTAACGAAAAAAAGTGTCCACCTTTTTCCGTTAAGTTGACTAAACATAATGTTAAGAAGATTAAGTCTTAAGATAAATTCTTGTAAGATTCCTGAGTGCTTTTCAGGTTCTTCTTACCGTTGTTGTCGGAGATTATACAAGCGCCGCCCACAGCTGAGCTCGAGCCTCTAACAGACGGCCAAATATCGCAGACCGACGAGCAAGACATGGGCATGACGTACGCAGAGCTCTCGGAGTTTGGGCGATTACGGAAGACGCACCACTGCGGGCCCTTTAGCATGTTCGAGAAGTTGGTTCATACCTGGAGCGACAAGTGTACGCCGAATGAGGTGAGCTCGTAAATGTCATTACCGTTTTAGTGCAGGATATATATAGGATGTTTCTTCAAGAGGTGTCCGAATCACCTCAATGTATATTCCGCGATTTTAACATATTTCATAAATGAAGAGCATTTTTTTTGGTAAATTTTGCGGGCACAAAACTATTCGGGAATATTGCTAATTATAGTTGTGGCATCATCATTAAATTGTATAAAGTTTAAGTTCATAAAAAATCTTTTACATAAAAGTCTGTACCATAACAGCGATAACTGCTGTTAAGAGCATAATTTCAAATAACAGACGAGCTTAACCTCTGTTAGTTTACGAGTTCACATATACAATTTGACAGGGTATATAGGGTTACTAGATCTTTAACAGTCAGTTAACTGTTACTTCTTACCATTTGCAGGTCGCAGAGAAGGTGAAACACTTCTTCCGCTGTTACGCTATCAACCGGCATAAGATGACCATCCTGACGCCTTCGTACCACGCGGAGTCGTATTCGCCGGACGACAACCGCTTCGACCACCGCCCTTTCCTTTACCGCGTGCATTGGAGCTGGCAGTTTAAAGCCATAGATGATGCTGTAAGTACCTACTCTATGAATTTTATTCCTGCCATAATTCATCATGATAAGCGCCGCCTCGTAATTTATGATCGATCTCCTCAAAAAACCAACGCTCATCTGAAAGATCATCAATTTCTGTGTAAGAAAAACCACTGCTGCATTTAGAGACCGAACACAAAACCAAAAAAAAAAAAGTGGTCCAGGTTTTTCGCATTGCAGCATTGCCATTTCGTGTTCCCCCACTGACGAGACTAAATATATATATATATATATATATATATATATATATGTATATATATATATCATCCAGTAGTCTTATCGAACTAGGTTCACTGTCGTGGCCTTCCCTACTACACTCAGGAAAAACGCACTCTGACGCGGTATTTTTGCTCCTGAGTGTAGTACAAACACGACGAATTGAGAACCTTACCGTTCGCTGTACAGAGTGGAATTGGCAACACGATACTATATATTTTTAATCAATAACTGCTGCTTTATCTTGTGGTTGCCAGTTGACAATGTTGTAGCGTCCTCTGTTACTGCGAAAAACTTTTTTTGTCAATCTCTTGCTTTGAAGTGGCCGTAATAGATAAGGCGATTGTACTTCGATGGCCTTTGCATGACTTATGTATTTCATTATCTTTCCAGAAATACGTATTCCACTCGAAACATACTAAAAGTTTTCGCTTTTATTCAAGGTTGCACGGATGGCGAAGCAAAAAGGAGCGGCAAGAAACGACGGAGATAATAGGGAACCCAAACCGAGCGGCGCCGGCGCAGCGGCCGCGCCCTTCCACATCCGCGGCGACAGGAAAGGAGTACTTATTTAAAAGGCTATAGTAATTATCGAAGTCGAATCGCATTTATGTCGCACTATTTTTTTTCTTGCAATATATATGCGTCGCCCAATTTCTACTTAAGGTTGCAGAGCTATGTTGTTAGTTTAAGTCGTCCGCCGACCTATTATCTTCAGGTTCGATCCCGTAGACACCCTTAAAGCAAAACTCTTTCTTATTTCTAATTATATTAGGTCCGTTTTTAGGATGTGGTCCTAAGTGCCATATGTTATCAGGTTATCACATCACTGTTGTGGCGGAAAGGTATTGTACTGATGTGGACCGAAGATCTGATAAGGATCGTGGACAACAGCTGGGTGTAAAGTACAGAACCGATTACGGTGGAGATCTTTCGGTCCAGTAGTAGTGTTTACACCGATACAAAAAAACAAAAACTTCAAATAAGTCACTCGCAAAAGTAAGAGTGAGGTCGCAGGGCACCGAACACGCTCTCGGTGTCTAAAGCAATTAACCTGAGACTTGTAAGTCACTAAGGTAGGTAGTATCCCTGTCTAACTACAAGAGTCGATGTGATGTGTGTGTATGAATATGTTTGTATTCTTGGTGTAATTGATGACATTCGGAAGCCTCCGCCGCGACGCCGTTGCGTCTCGTAGCATGCTTGATATTAATTCTAGGCATTTGTTTGTTGCCAGAAACAAGGTCTAGTCAATATGCATAACGTTAAGAAACAAAATCGACCGTATGTATAGGATTGACGTTAGCTGATGACAGATCGCGTCGACTGCTTATGTCAACTCCATATATTTCGAGTTGATAGAAAATAGATACGTTAGCGGCGTTTGCATTACTAGGCCTACCTACAGGGGTCTATTTCCACTAGTTCTGTGTTTGATAGAAGTAGTGAGAATAGAAAACAAGGCATTAAAGAGATAGGACAACATCCATCAATATGCGATTCAACCTCGATAATTTGGTGAGTCCTATAGACAGTATGGGAACAAAAGAGAATTATTAATTAGTCTTACTGACGATCAAGAGGCTTTAGTAGGTAATCACAATTTTAAATGTACTTTTAGGTTAAAGCAAGTCTGCCTTAATACAGTGACAATTGAGACCAGGGCCCGTATTATGCTCGCCCTTATCGCGCTGGATAAAGCATCCGTCACTCTCTAAAAACGTCACTTTCTTACCAGTATGTAAGTGACAGACGTTTTACATTACAGGATAATTTGTACTGATTTGCCATAGAAAGTGGTTCGATTCCTTTGCTCCCAAGCATAGATCAGTACGTTTAAACCTAATTTAAAAAAAAATGTGTGCATAAAACTTTTTTCATTACCAATCCTTCCGCGAAACCGCACACTATAGAAGTGAACTAGGAACTATTTTAGTGAAATTTCCCAGTGAATACGGTTGTGTGCTTGAAACAGATGCTTGGATACGCACACAGTTACATACAATATTATAAGTTCACATTTAGATGTTCGTGTCCTGTCAGTTGTTAATATATTCGGGTGTGCCTTAACTGTTGTTTATGGCGCCTTTAGAACGCTCTGATTTTGTTGATGAATAAAACCCATTCTACACGATCAGAACTACCACGCAGCTGACGCAACTTAACCGAAGTTTAGTTGTCTTCTCAACTTTAATTAATTCAACTGACGTGACTCTTGCATGACGTTGTTTACCGACCTCGTAGAAAGGAGTAGTACCTGCCAGTGTATACCAGAGCTGTATGCACTGTGAGTATATGGCAGTGGCAGTTGTATACAGTGTTTCTTTCATACGAACATATATTTTAAGAGCTGAAAGTATAAGCCCTAATGAACATAATTTTATGTAACTTTGTTATTTTATTTCAAACAAATTTATTATTCGGCACGCAATGTATCGGTAACAAGTTAACAACGACGACCGCAAAGTGTCAAAATAAAACTTTGCATTACATTGCTGCTCGAGAAAACATTAAACATTAGTTACGCTGTATTATTAGTGGTAATTGTCATATTTTACAATAAAATCGGTAACAGTACGTACAACTATCGTTAGTTCAAATTTGTGTCCGTATGGAAGACACACTGTATGTAATGGGTACTACAGTGCTTATTTACTTGTCGAGTAGTTTTATATTAAAATCTGGGAACTTACAGCTTCATATTTAAAGGCAAAACATGCAACGTTCTAGATAATTTTAAATGTCAGCTCGAATGAGAATCGAGAACAAAAAAATATACCGCCTTAGTTATTCATGAATATTAATAGCTTATTACAATTAAATTGTGATACAAGTGCACAAAACAGTTAAATACTTAAGTAATGCACATGTGATTATTGTGATTATGTAAGAGTTATCGACTTCGACTTAATGATAAGTCTGCATAATGTTTAAAGCTTCATGATAGGGCTAAATGATATGGTTGCGAGCTTTGACTGTAGTGGTGAAACCAACACGTCAATGATTCAGAAAAAAAACTTACACACAATTCGGTGCTTGTGTAAGATTTTCACCAGTCGCTGTCGTCGACGTCGTCGCCATCATCGACTATTTATATAGGTATTTACAAATATGAAGGCGCGAGTGTAAATTGATTTATCTGGGGCCGGCCATTTCTCAAAACTCACTAGACTAATAACTAATAACAGAGATTAATACTAGTTATTTCGTAACAGATACATCACTCGCCGCCGCCTACCGCTATAATAACCTAACCGGTGTATCCCCAAATGTAAGTTGAGTGTCAAAACTTGAGGGTACTGTACGTACGTCTCACACCTGAGCTATCTGTAGTGTTCAATTGACTTTCTAATCAATTTATTATTTATGTCCCCCTCACTTAGGAATGAAATTTATGATGTCATGCGACGGACAAACAAATAATTATGTCCTTTACGCGTGCGTGAATAGGTACATTTTGGCGCGTAGCATGCGGGTAGCAGTTGTGGTGGGGAAAGTAAAGAAGGACGTAAGTAACAAAACAGTCAAGAAGTACTCTGTTGTATAGAGTGACGGGGGCCTGCTAATAATTTAAGCTCACTCAATTTTGTCTACAAGTTAATAGTGAAATGTACCGCATGGACTAATATTATTAGTCTATTTAGTTTTGAGTAACGGAGCTCTGTATGGTGGATCGTTGTGAAATAGAAGTAATGCAGCAACTGTGATTGTTCATACAATCTTTGGCTTAAGTTTCTTTTTTCTAAGGGTATTGTGAACTTTGTGCAAATTATACATGTAAGATCAAAGTTTGTTTTTATTTCTTTCTCATACCCAAATATTCATAATAGATTTATTTATTGAACCAGTCAAGCCATCAATCCAGGCATACAACTAGTACAGAGGCCTTCTTCTACATTGACTTTACACCTATCGTTATCGTATCGTCAACGTTATTATAGCTCTTATTTACTTGACAGTAATCGAGGGCCTTATTCACACATTGTAAATTGTATTGTCATCGTTTACTGTCAAGTAACGAGCTATAACAGGACTGGCCACCTCAACATGGCTGTGTTTATCGCATTTGGATAAGCCATCCGTCACCGTCTGACACGTAAATAAGTAAGACAGTGACGGATGCTTTGCTTTAACCACTTTTGACACGAGATATAGACGCAGCACGCAAAAATCGAATGCATTACTTACCCAGACTGAGGATTTAGATGGTATGTGTGCCTCTACGCTAGTCAAGTCATTCCATCATGGTGGTCGCGGTCAAAACATGTATGAAATTTAATGTTCCTGTCTGATCTTGGAGAAGTTAAAGTTTTTGAAAAAGCCATGAAGTTAGTTTTATCGATATTGAGGGTGAGGAGATTGCAATTAAGCCATAAAGCAACTATGGCAAGCGTATTTTCAGCCCTAGAATAAGTCTCCTCCCAAGTTTTTGCATGCACAAGTATGACAGTGTCATCCGCATAGCACATAAGCTCAGAATTTGTGATCTTAGTATCGAAAATATCATTAATATATAGCAGATACAAGGTTGGGCCGAGTATGCTACCCTGTGGAACACCGAAAATAATAGGAAATTGGTCGCTAATGTGCTGCCCTATCTTAACCTTTTGAGATCGGTTAGTCAAATAACTGGCGAACCAATGAAATCATGCGGAGCCGGACAGTAAAATATGAAGACTGCTTCGAGCATCCAGTGGTTATTACTATTGTTGTGTTTTCTAATGAACTAAATTGTTACCTTGAAACCGAAGACGGATTTTTTGTTCTAAAAATTATCATGCAAAGCATACCGATATGGCAAAGCTTATCTTTTTTCCGGTAACTTACTCACTCTCTGGGCCCGTTCACACGACGTCCGGTTTTGTAGGATCTACTAGCAAAACCGGATAGTGTATTCACATGGCCACTCGGTTTTGTAGGATACTCCGGTCCTGTAAAATCGGAGGGCGAGTGAACATACTATCTGTTTTTGGGCGGGTGCTCGCTTGCGCCCCCCGCTTCCGATTTATCGGATCTGGTTTTTTACGGGATTCTTGTTCCGACCTTGTGTGAATGCAAGTATAAAATACTGTTGCCACTAAATCGGATCTGGCATTTTATCGGACCGTACGCGGATTGGAACCGTACGCTTGTGTAAACGCGGGCATGGAAATCCTTTTGCCACAAAATTGGATCCTGCAAAGAATCGGATGTCTCCGTGTGAATGGGCTCTTACACTTGAATAGGTTCAGTGTCCACTGTGAGGTGGTTACGCCCTCGTTGGTTACCTAAAGTCCTAGTAGTGCATGAATAAAGTTGTACCTATGTACAAAGTTGATTTAAATTAGAATCTAATAAGAAATTGATAATAGGTAATAATAATTATTAATTTCCAACAATCTTTAGTTAATACAAACTTCATTACACAAGGCCATTTCTCTGTTGGTAATCCAATATAAATGAATTAATAAATAATTGAAAATAACTAATTCGACGACAAGAAAAGAGAGAACCGAGAACTAGCGCTGTGATCTAGAGACCGCAGCGCTACTTTTCGGTTGGCGCTTTTTCTTGACCTATCATTAGAGTTGTGCTACATTAACACACATTATTATAAAAAAATTAAGGTTGTCTGGAAGACATCGCTGTTTAGCGGAAAGACCACATGTTGTATACCTATAGTTATAATGTACTGTTTCGTGTATTGTTTTTTGGTGTTCAATACAGTGTATTGAGTATTGTATTGTATTGTATTGTAACTTGTATCCATAGTTTCAGGTGTATATTTATACTTGAATGTGAACGAAACATTAAACGTATTGTGATTAACACTACAGTTTTTTGTAATAACCGGTGTCATGGTGACCTTTATGCTCCCAAATTTGCAGACCGCGGAATATACAAAGAGCAACATTCATTTAATTATACAATATATTTGTACGGCGCCGCGCTACCCAATGTTTAATCAAATGGTTAAGTGAATGAATCATTCAATAGGTAACAGAACGCGTCATAAACACACTTGTTTTTTAACAAGACGAGTAATTCGTTATTGAATCCTTTTTTTTTCACTTGTTGTAGAGCTCGTTGCAGTTAAGAGGTCATTTAGTACCCCGCCATTAGGTTATTGCTGAGGTATAGGTACCTACATTCTTTTTAAATAGTTACCTTGATATTTTGGTAAGATAAACGTAAAAACAAACGTTTGATATAAGTATCATCATATAATATAACTAGTAAATAGTAGGTAACTGTAAATAGGTAGGTAGATACAGTCGACTTCAAAGAGATGTATCCACTTTTTCACCATATTGCATTGAAATACGGTTCAAAAAATGATTGGTAGTCGACTGGTACACTGTAAGGCTTTCCGAGTTACCTGTTATTTTGCTTGGCCAAATTACTGTAGAGGGCGTAATGAGAAAGAAACCCTGGGATTTTTAATATGAAATGTTGAATGAATTCGACATGGCTTATTTTTAAATATATTTTAATAAAAACTGGGGTTAGTTTAAGATGAATCCCAATTTGTACATACGCCAAAAAGAGTGAGCAGTTTTTTATAGAGTATAATAACAATTAATAAAGATGAGATTTTATACAGCTATTAAGGTGCCAACCAAAGCTTCTTGATTACATAGATGAAGTTTCCGTCGTGTTGTTATGTTTAGAAGCCAAATAAACCAAAGCCAGCTGAAACAAATAAAATAATGATCTGAGGTTATTTTAATAAGTGCTTGAAATATTTTTCTGATTTGGAATAGTTTTTGATCTTTTAGGGCTTGGAGATTATATACCTAGAAGACACGATCACGCATGCCGCCTTTTCGTAAAAGGCTCTGACTCCAATGAATGTCGCAAATGCGTTGCCAACCCTAAGAACCAAGATCTTTCCCATTACTTTTAATGTGGTGGCACATACTACGTATACTATACTATATTACTACACGCTATCAAATGATAGGTACTTATTTATACGCTCTGATACATTAATTAAAGCTTTTTGACCATTACCTAGTCGGTGACCTCGTCATTGTTCCTTTAGAAAATGATATCACAACGTGGCTTCTCAAATTATAAACCTTTCACTTACCTTCAAAAAAATTTTCTACAGTTTTCTCTATCCCGAAAACAATGTTTTCTGCTGGTTTAAAGAATGTTGATAAAATACCAGGTTTTTTTTTATCATCATGTGGTTTAAGGCAATCTGAAAAGTACAATAAGTGGTAAATAAATAGATACATTGAAATTAAAAACAATTTGTTAGGTACTTCAACGAGAAAATAAATACCTTTTGCACCTTTCTCCAAATCTTTTTTTGCGTCTTCTTCGGCTTTTTTTGCATCATCAGCAATAGCCTTT
This sequence comes from Acleris sparsana, assembly GCA_923062465.1. Classification (NCBI taxonomy): domain Eukaryota; kingdom Metazoa; phylum Arthropoda; class Insecta; order Lepidoptera; family Tortricidae; genus Acleris; species Acleris sparsana. Next base: position 7,683,746 of record OV281289.1, read on the forward strand.
GCTGCCTTGGGTGCGTCTGTGGCGTCCTTTACCTTGTTCGCTGCATCTTCGGCGGCTTTTTTAGCTTTAGCCGCTGCATCAGCTGCCGCTTTTGCAGCGTCAGCTAAAACAAAAAATCATTATATATAAATTAGTATTACAAAATGTTAACCTACTGTATGCCTACTGTATCGGAAATGTGAGTTATTAGATAATGGAGAGTATCTATTATCTGTGGATCAGCACACAGTGTGGGACATAACTTAAATTTCATGTGAGCACATTACATTTCACATTTACATTTCACGAGACGCTTTGGCGGTGTAAAAATACGATTTTTATAAATCATCCTTAACGCATTCCCTTCAAGAACATAACATTTTTGCCTTTGCCCTAAATACCGTCTCGTTCTTTCTTGGCTTTTTAATAATATATAAATTTTCGAGGTGCGAACCGCGCGACGCCCCCCGTGGCCAGAGGCCGTGGGCCACGTCACCCACGCCTTGCGACGCTTCTAAGCTGGGTCCACATTTGTATCATTTTGCCGATCACGATAACGCGTTTCGTATCGAGCTCGCGTATCCTAAGTACGGATGCTCACTTTGGGCACACCGTATCACTACCATCGTCGCGTGAAAAAGTGCGTCCATACTAACCGTAGCGTAGCAGCGTGTCGTATCATAACGCCGTATCATTAAGTGTGGACGCTCACTTTGGGGCCCAGGGACCGGACCCGCTTACCCTAACCCGGGGGTTTTAAAGGGTTTTTATAGCGCTGATTTTTATAAACCCGAACATTTCGGTAAGCGCTTAATCGGTTCACACATTAAACGGTTAATCCACTCGATCAAGTTAATTTGGCTTACCGCTTACCAGTATCAAAACCTCCGAATGTGTTACCGCTTAAAATACCTTCAAGCAAATTTAGTTCTTTGACAAACTACGTACGACATATTATTGGACCGTTTAAAGAAACCTAAACTCGGGCGACGCGCGCGCTTCAAAGCCGTGCCAATACCAATACACGTAAAAATAGCGGCGCGCGCGGCGCGCGGGAAGGGAGCGAAAGGGTTACCCTAACCCGAACGGTAAGCGCTTATTCAAATAAATATCAAACCCAACGACATTCGGTAAGCGGTTACAAAAGGGTTACGGTTAGGGTATCCCGGCTTAATAGGGCTATCTAATCGTTGGGTAAGCCGGTGAAGAGGTTACCGAAACGATTGGCTTACCGTATGAACGGGTAAGCCGTTCGAACGGCTTAAGCAAAGGAACGGGTTTTCCGGTCCCTGCTTTGGGCACACTGTACCAGTACCATGTTACTACCCTTTGATATCGGGGAAAAACCGCCTCGAGAGCAATCACGGCGTATCGTATCGCGAGTGTGCGGGGTATATAATGTAATTTTAAGATTGCAAGCACGTGAAGTACAAATGCGCGTCAAAAGTAATTTACGTTTCATAAATAAAAAGGTATTATCTATTAGTTATAATTACCTTTATCGTCCGGTGCAGCACTCTGAAATAAAAATAATAATCGGTTCAATATTTTTTGACTTGTCTTGTGACGGGGCTCACAGTCAAGATGAGTTTATTAATACGGCCCTAGACTTCAAATGCGTTGCCAACCCTGAGGACTAAGATAGAATGCCTCTATGCTAGTATAATTTCACCGGTTGTCTTATATGACCGGAACACAGCAATGCGAAGACTGCTGCTTGGCGGTGGGTTAATGGATAAGATGGTGGTAGCAATCCGGACGGACCCTGCACAAGGTCCTACCACCACTACATGATTATTAATTTGTGAATGTATCTAACAGTGCAGTGCTGTTTATTATGAAAAGTAGAGATTTTTTTTACTCTGGTTAAAGTCACCATTTATTTCACACTCGAAATATTGAAATAGGTGCCTTTCATCAAGCTTTCATCCCTTTGGTTTACAATCTACAAGGTGGCACAAAAGTAGTTATGTGGCTGTATTTTATTTCTAAATCAAAAACTTTGGTTCTGCTTTTGGATTGTGTTTATTTGAAGTATTTTTTTCCATTAAGTCGAGAAAATTAGCCCCCAAAATTGATGACCATACGGGCCCGATTTATGGCATTTTTCATCACTTGTAAGTCTTGTAGCTCAGGCGCCAATACTGTCAAGTAAATAAGAGCTATAATAATCTTGACAATATACATGTCAAAAGCAATTACGCTTAGCCTGAGTAGAATAGAGTAAAATTTAGGCATATTACCAAATAAAGTGTAATGGCGCCAAATTTAATAAGGTTTGCGGTTCAATAGCCCTCCTGCGCTCCGCTTCTTGACACCGCTTCCCAAATTTCCAATGAATCAATCTCCAGAATCGCGTGCCAACGTTAGCGTTGGAATTTGCCTAAATTGTAATAGACACCAAAAACCCAATCAGAGCACCCCTTTTCGACGTACCACGTCCATCCTACCTCCAGAAGTCTATAGTATTGGTGAAACGCACGGAGCCAGAAGCTGATGAGTAAGTCATGAGCTCGGGATCCCATTAGGCTCGAGGCATAGGAAAAGGACAGGATGGAGAGCGTAGCGAGCCGGCTACATCCTACCGACGTTAGAGTCGAGTTACCGAGTGGTGCAAAGGACCGACGAGTGAAATTTCTGACGGGATCCAGAATTGGTGAATCCCAAGTATCTGATTTTTAATATAGGTATTAGGTTTTTGTCAGAAAGTTTATTTAACCTTTAAGTTAGGTTTTTACCAAAAAAAACATCGTGTTCGAAGTCGCAAAATATTTACTAAGGCGGTTAAAAAGTCGGTCTTTGAAATGGCGTATTTTGAAAAATAAAGAAATAAAATATTTTAATAGCTTTGGTCGAATCGAATTTTTTACTACTTGGCTGATCTGTAAGTTGTTTCTACACTGTCCTCCTTTCCACTAGTTCAGGGTAAAAGTGCACATGCAAATCGACCTTTAAAACCATTTTCATATTGCTATTATTTAATTAGTAGCTGCACGCCAGTGGCTTCGCCGCGCTGCAAATTTCAGACCTTCCCGTTGAATTTTCCAATGTCTTTCTTAAATATAAACCTCATTCTGACAATAACGAACACAACAAAAAATAAATCAGTCAAATCGGTTCAGCCGTTCTCAAGTTACAGCGTGACCAGGAGAAATTGAGGTTCATTTTTATGTATATAGATTACGGTAAGATTGCATTTTTGTCTGTTACACAATATCATTATTAAGTTAATTTACTTACAATAAGTGCCACTAGACCAGCTAAAACTACGAAGCACAGAGTAATCTTCATAATTCCGAAGGCAAAAGCAGTCGTTCGAATGTCTCTACCATCAAAATCGCACTAAATTATAAAGAAAAAGTATAACCCAGCTATTGGTTGGCTTGCACTTGTTCAAACACGTTGTTACGCACGAAACTTAATTAAAATGCATAATTTAATATATATCCTTTTTAATTAATTACGTGGTAGAAACCATTAATTGTTAATTTGGCCAGGTATGACATCGCTTTATGATTAGCTATTATTTCCAGGAAATCGTTAGCAAACGCACAAAATTTAAACTTTCGGATGTTAGTATCTGAACGCAACGCAACGTCGCATTTCAATAGAAAATATTGCCAAAATAGTCTTTTTACTACCTTCAAAGGACGTTTGTTCTAGTCGTAAAGACAACAGTGCTCAAAGAGTCAACATGGGTTAATGGACTGTAGGTAAGTTCACCACCCACTCATAATATTACCAATCGTTTTCACTGATTGTGAGTACCTATAACAATCATTAATACCTTTACATTAGGACCTTTACTAGTGCTACATTTACAAAGAATAATCGAATGACATCGTTATTTGCCAAATAAAACCAACGGATGATGAGAATACAAGATTAAGGTCATGCAATGCCCACGTTTCGCCGTAAAATAAGCTGACAAATTACAAGAACGAAACTAGCCACTACACTATCCGTCATGACAGCCATTTGTTCTACCAGCTCCCTATTCCACCTAATAATGACATGTGACAGGTGACATTTCAATGTATATGGCGCAAGTAATATTAATCCCAGTAATTAAAACTTATTAATGGCCGGTTTTATAAAGATCCGTTAGTAAATATGTCAGATCAAATTTTAGTAACTTCATACAAGTTTTGACATTCCTGACCGAAATTTGATCTAACGGATCTTTATAAAACCCAGCCTAACTCTGCAATATAAACCGAATTGTCAGGATGGTGAAATAGGGGCCAGTTGCGTCTAGCCATTGTCTAGCTGTCTACACAGATCGTAGTAGCGAGCCTTTGAAAAGACCTTTGTTCAGAATGTCCAGTGAAGGCGTCTACTCGTGCATGAGGATATTCACATATAAAAAAACACGCAATTTCAATGAAATACTAGTTTAATACTACGTTATTTTATTTTATTTTATACAATGCCTACTAGATATCTTGCTGATTTAAATAAATGAATAGAGAATGAAAAATATGAATTTGTAGGTACATTTTGTTCAGACCCATATTAACTATTACCGGTTTTGTTAAACTAAGGTGTGGTAGTCATGGAAACAACACACAACAAATAATATTTGGATCCCTTACGTTATCAAGGGCAGGTATGTTCTATAATATCAGTTATTTTAATCAGCCATAATAAATTGCCAAAGTTGCGAGTGTTACGCAGATAGAGCCTCGTTGTGATGTTGTTAACTAGCCCAATAATTGAATAAAATCTGAAACAAAAAAGGTATAAGATAAATCTTATTACTTGCTTATTTAAAAAAGACCTTAACACACGCTGACCTAATTAATAGCCCTTTAAACGGGTATGTTGTTACTCGTATATTAATCCTAACGAAAATAAGGCAAGTCAACAATATCCTAAAAGGTTTTACAATTCAATGTAAAGCTAAGTCTGTCCCTCTTATTAACGACTAAAAGACGCCCGCGAATTCTTATGCATGGTATCTTTTCGTTGGGGGCTGATTTTCGATATCCTGCTTATTGCACCCTAAATCCTTTAAACCTTTCTTAGTGCACCCGTACGGTATCCAAGGAACATTCCCTCCAAATTTAATTCGCAATGTCTAGCGGTTTAAGCTGCCCTTTGTTTACTGATCAGCTACCTATAGTCTCTAAAGAGTTTTATACGTATAAAAGAATACTGTAATAATCACTAAGCAATATTTAAGTAACTAACGGGAAACAGACAAAACATGGCAATAAGGAAATGCCCATGTTGCCAAGGATCTACCAAATAGGCTAGTTCGTAGCGGGCCGTAGGTACATTTCATACCTATATAGACTAATACACATCTATACCAAATTAAAGAATTATTAAGAATTAAAGAATATCAAATTAAAGACCAAAATCCTAACGTCAACGGGCGCACATTCGCCGTTATTACTGCATTTTGGTTTAAGTGTTGGTATTTTTATCAACAAAAATTACCCTAATATTACTAATTACACGAGTTCTCATTCATGTTTTTATGAAATAATGTATAAATAAAAATAACGAAGTAATCAAGATGGGAACTGTCAGATTTTGGTCTTTAATTACATTTTCGAGTATAGGTGTGTATTCCTAATCCGGAAAGCCAACAACTATAGATTTGGTTTATACTTGTCTAGAGAAAGATCTATAAGGCTTTTTAATTAGAAATCATAATATGTATGCGATACCTTACTTTTTGATTTGTATCTTTCATAACGACATGACGAAAGTCACTTGTTTTGCCATAAAAGTAGCTTTACAGTCAGTAGTTACGATTTTTCATTTATTCAGAAAACAAGCGAAGGATAATATTTAAGTATAATATTACTAAATGCCCAAGTTGCTTATAGGTACTTACTTTCGAAAACATCTTCTCCTCGTTTGGCCAAGTCTACGCCAATTTTTAATGGGGTTGAGATGATACCGCCAAGCGGTCCTTTAGCGAAGGGCTTGTGGCAATCTAGAAAGTACAAGCAAATAGTTAGCCTAGTTGGTACGCATCTTCATATCTTGGCTATCTTCTGTGGAGCCCTAGAGAAGATGCGATAAAACGCGTTATTTTCGAAAACTGTCAAAATTATTCTATGACGGGACCGTCCGGCAGTTTATGTTAATCTTTTGTATGTTCGATAAAGATTATCTATATAATTGCAGAATGCATCTTGTCTAGGGCCATTGGTCTTTTTCCCTATTATTATCGTTGACATTATGATATCTCTTATCACGCTGATTGCGTGAGTAATATGATTACCATATAATTATGTAGAAGCAAGATAAGTGAATACAATGTAGAATTGAGGTAAAGTTACCAATCGCTTCGTTGTAATAGTTATATTTACTGCATCGGTCAAAGCATATTTATAGAAAAGGAAAAGAAGCACCAAGGAGATGGTTAACGTACCTTCACCATGTCCATGTTTCTTGAAAGAATTTGCGGCTTCTTCACCGTGTTTGACTATGTCTGTAGCTTCTTTCTTCTTACGGTCAACTATTTCTTTCGCCGCATTTGTTGCCTTATCAACCACGTTTTCTCCCTTATCCTTTGCATCCTTAACCGTCGTGACTACCTCATCCTCAACTTTTTTCTCAGGATCAACTGTAAAAAAATAAAATTGGTAATGACTTTTATCTTTTTGAGATTTGTCTTTTACAGACTATAACAGGCGGCAGACACTCAGATAAAACATTCAACCAAGTAGGTATTGGTTAAAAAACATGAAATTTCCAAGAGCTCTTTTGAAATCGTTCGCAAATAAGTATAGAAAAATAATTTACTTATAAAATGTATCCTTTAGATACATTTCATTAAATTTCGACAACAGAAGTTATGCCCAAGTTATAATAAGTATTCGTTAGTTAATGTGTTAGCTATCTAACTTTTTTTTTTTTCAACTTAGAGTTACTTCGATAAATCTATGGATTCAATTTGAAATAACTTCTGTTTGTCCGGTTGGAATGTAATTTTATAATTATAACCCATTGACGTACTAAGTAGTAAGTACTAACGGTAATCACGGTATATAAAATAGAATTATGTAAAAAATGCTATTTTATATTTTGCTTTTACCCGTGACTCCGTTCCCGTAGGGGTTGGAATTTCGACGAAAACTGACTGATTTTCCGCGATAAAAAATACCTTGTGTACTTACTAGGTACTCAGTAAACGTATAATAAAAAAAAACTTAATTAGTTAATTAGTAAACCTTACTGATATAATAATAATATTTAAAAAAAGAATTGTAAATTTATGATAGTATCTCAAAAGCGTACCCTTCTCGTCCGCCGGCCTGGCACACTGTAATAAAATGAAAGTAGTTGTTTAGCTCATAAGTAATTATAAATATCACACATGTTTGAGTAAATTTAAAATAGTAACTGAGGAATATACTTACAATTTGTGCTATCAGAGCCAAGACGAAGACAACGCATAGAGATTTCTTCATCATTTTTAATAAGCGGGTTGATTTGAATTTTAGATGGAACTGAACGACCGAATTTGTTCTTTCCTGATCGAATACTGATCCCAAACCGTTGCCTAACCTATTATATACGGAAATTTTGCGTCCCTAACAAAAGTAAATAGTATGTCTGTAGAGTATGTCAGTGCGAAGGTTCTAATTGTTATTATTTGGCAGCGGAGTGACGTTTGAGTGACGCTCATTGAAAGTTGTTATCACCGAAAGATGAGTCAGAAAAACATTTGGAGCACTCTATATTATTAGGGTAATATCCATTAACAAATAAATGTCCAGAGCTTACATACATAGTCACAAATTAAATTCCATTTACATGTACTATGGGTTCTAGTCAACATGATTATGAACCATAGAAAATTTGGTTCAACATTGTCGTTTGCTTTAAGAGGTTTATCGAGGTGGATACACTTCATTTCAAAATAATGGCTTTAAAGTGCTTTTAAATTTCGGGAACTAGAGGGCCAACCTATGTTAATGTAACTTTGTGCTTCATAGCACATTGTCATCAATAGAAATTTAGAATGCGCGATGACGATGCGAATGAGTGAGAATGTATAGTCAAGCAAGAAATTCCTTTACGACTTTTGGACTTTTACGTCCTTCTAAAAGAGTCGAAAAGTGGTAAAGAACTTTCTTGATGAATCCCGAGGGATCCCAATAAAAATACTGAAATATATAATTCTAAAGTTAATACAACGGCATAAGATAGTTTAGTAGCAATTGCACGTGGTTTTTAGTGGATGATCAACCGAACGTCGGTTAGAGTCGCAAAGTTTGACCGTAACAAATTCAAATTTTCCGGCCATCGCCATTGGGACTTGTTTTCACGTTAAACTTGAAATACGTCATAATATATGTATATTATACTTAGTCCTCATCGATTTTGATGAAGGCGACCCTGACTATTTTTTAAATACTTATTCGTTTTATTTTCTAGCGTGATGTGGCTCTCTAGACCGAACATAGTTTTAAGAATTCTGTCGCAAGTTATGCTATTGCAGCTGAGCTGACCCTGTAAGTTGTAAGTGAGTTTGGCGTTTTAGGTCAAGCGTTTTCACCCGGTTTCCCTGAAAAGTTTCGATAGATTTAGAGATGGTAGTACGTCACAAAGACCTCTTTGAATCGAGCTCCTCCCAACCTGACGGGTCAATAGCGCAGGCGTTCAATTGTCTTTTGAGCACGTCTTTGTAGCGCATATGCTGGCCGCCGGCCTTTCGTTTACTCTCTGCCATCTCAGAAGAGAAAACAACTTTGGGTAACCGGTGGTCATCCATACGGAAGACGTGCCCATGTCATCTGAGCTGGCGCTGCATGATCAAGGAGGGAATATGGAATTCGTTATTTAAATTATTAATTCCATATTTAAAAACCGACTTGTAAATGTTGTTGCAAATATTTCTTTACTTGAATCACGCCACGTTATTTTATCATCGAACAAAAATAGGTAAGGACACAACTTTTATAGACCAAATTGGAAAAATAGATAACAATTTAAAAAACAACAACAAACCAATTGCCTTGTGTAATTGTTTACAGAATTTACTTACTTTTGTAGTATTTTTTTAATTTTACTAAAGCAGTTGGTTTTCTAATATAAAGCGGGCAGGATTAAAACTATTTCAGAAAAGAGTTGTTCAATACTATAAATGTCACGGAAAAACTAACATAACAACGAACGTCAACGTGAACGTCAATTCTTTTGAATGAACTAGCGTTTAATTAAGTACAAAATTATTTAATACTTCGATAATACAGAAGAACGTAGTTTCATGAAGACATGGTAGAACACGTACATTTCGACCGCTCAAACAAAACTTAAATAAGGAAAATCACTTTTCAGCGAGTGCATCCGATAACTGTCGGAGTCACGGCAGTAAATTTAGTTAGATCTTTTGCGGCCATGATAAAGACAAATTATCTAGGAAATACAGATTCTCAGTGACTAAAACGAGGTACATTCCTTTTAAGGGGATTAGAATTTTATGATTGTTAGAACACAACCAGTTTTAATTTAGGAGGCAGTAGAAATACGACATACATGTAGTCATCAAATAAAAAATAACGTAGTGTAAATCTAATGGGAAACCTTTGAGGACAGCGCATTGACATCTAATTGACTAAGTAATGAAAACATTTACATTTTGATAACTTTTCTTGAACCTCCCCTGAGATAAATTAAATGGTCATTATGTATAACGATAACGTAATAAATTCCCTGGGGTGGGTAATTAAACTAATTAATTTGGTTTGGACTCTATAAATACTTGACCGACTACTTGTGTTGTTTCATGTTTAAATGATTCCTACCATGGCTCGGTACACTAAAGATAAACTTGTGAAAGAGTACGTGAAAAGATTAAAGTTAGTCTACATGCCCTTTCTTAAAAATGGCGCATTTAACAGATTTGACATTAGAGATGGAAAAATCGTCAGCATATCAAGATTCTCCCAGTTCTATGCCATAATAACGATACTGATGATAGATATTTCCGGGTCTTTATTGTTGTACGAAACGTCTGTGAAAAATAAGATCCTGATATTACCCGAGTTCCTTTCAGTAGTTGAATTTAATATTTTTAATAATCTGGCATTGATTAATATAAGCTTCTTAAACCAACATTCCGGAGCCGAACTCATAATGAAGTTCATTGAGATAGATGTGTTTATGGGCATCAAAGAAACTAAGTTCATGAGAGATATTGCCGACAGAGAGGTTTTGATATGGGTTGGATCAATGGCTACTTTTGAAGTGTTGTTGCTTACCTCAATTGGTTTTACCTTTCCGGTGCCGCTTTACGTCTATTTCATCGGCTTTCTCTATTTCAAGTTACAGTTGGGTGTTATTTACGATCATTCGTTTCATGTAGTCACCCACAAGATGCTTGCCCTGCGGCTGCATTACTTGAACGTATCACTAGTAAAGTTAGCAAATTTGAATACGGAGTATTTGATGGACCAATTGCTGTCGTACCCTTCCTTGTGGAAAAAAGAATACGATGACTTAGTGGTTCAAAGCGGGTTCGACACGAAATATTTCACTGAAGCTTACAAAATGTTATTTGATCAGTTGCAACGAGTATCGAAGTGCTACAGGTATTTGGTATGTATTTTAAATTGCTACGTAGGTAGGCGAAAAATATCTCCGGTTTATTGGGTACTAAATTCACCCCTAATGTTCTAGGTCTTTTACGGGACGGTGTCTTTGGTTTTAAGTACTCTTGTTGCTGTCCAGACAATCATAATGTTCATAAAAGATCCGGTAAGTGCCAACTTAACATTTCGACTACCAACCATATTAGGCACCTACTCTAAGATCAAACCTTAAACTCATTTATTTCATTACAATTAGACATTTAATTCTTGCATTACTGGTAACAAAACAACAAACATTACATTCGTACGGTTAAGGACTCTAATTGATGAACTACTGTGCAACCTTATTACTTACTATAAAACCAACGATTTATTTCTATATAATTTCTATCCTGTCACTTGACGCTGTCATAATGACAAGGTTCTATGGTGGATCAACGATTAAAGTCCTTGATGGTACACATTACTTTAAGTAAGTACACTTCTGGTAGATCAGTTAAACCACCAAGATAAGAATTTTTCACATTATATTACTACAGAAGACGTATGTATAGTTATTTTATTTCACTGAAACGGGTGGGTCGTCCCTGTGTGTGCCCGTTGTCTCTGAGTGCGTCGTAGCTGCCGTTTGCTAAGCGTCGCTGTAGTGTGCGTGTCTTACTCATTACCAGAGCCCGGATTTTTCATGGCAAAACAAAACACTATCATAATCTGGCTAGTGTTAGAAACATCATTTTATCGATATCGATAATTGTGTAATATAATAAAAAACGTGACCAAATAAAATAACATTCCTATACAACATAAAAAACATACATAGTTTGTTTGAAGTTATATACCTATAGAAACATATTAAATTTTTTCGTCGTAATCCACGTTAGTACACACAGCAGCACATGGCGTTTTATTCGTGTATTGGTGATAGGAGTAGATAATCATTAGTTTTTCAACATTCTCTGGGAGCAAACCAATTCGTTTTTCACTATAACACCATTTTTATATACTAAATGTACGTTCAATTTCACTTGACGTCAAGGTAGCAAATTTATAAAATTCATAGTAATTGGTATAATTTTTAGTTTGAGTACAATTTTCAGATATATCTCCGTAAACTTTCATATTCAGGATTTTGTTCGAGCACAGCTTTTATAAATAATACTCGATATCGATAAAATGATGTTTCTATCACTAGGCAGATTACGATAGTGTTTTGTTTTGCCATGAAAAATCCGGGCTCTGCTCATTACAACTACAAGTATGGTCCACCAGCGCCTCTATTGTAGGCTAAAATTCAAAACGTATTTGACCTGTTACGGTAAATTTTTTTATGTCGGCCGCCATTACTGTCAAGAAAATAAGAGCTATCAAAACGTTGACAATACGATGACAGATTAGAATCGATATTGTTTTTACCGTGTTGAATAGAGGCCCAGCTTTTGTGAGTAAAACAACTACACCTAATTGCTGGAAAAATAAAATTTGTTGCAAATTACACTTGGTATTTTTAGGAGTTGCAATTGATGAGAACATTCAGTTTAACGGCGTGGTGCTTCATAAACTGGATTATAATTGTGGGAATAATCAAACAAACAGACAAGTTCGGCCTCCAAATAAGACGTACTAAACTCATATGTACTTACATTCAGTTGAAGCCGAATTACTCCGGTAAGAGCTGCATTATTAGATATTCGTACCAAGGACTTTTGCATGTGAATTTTGGGTACGTCACACGAGATATAACTACATAATAACTATTTTCATGTTACTAACGTTTACGAGATATAATGAACGTTAGCTATAATAACAAAATCAATATTTTTATAAGGAATAACGGTCAAGTCATATAATATTCATTTTATATAATATTTTTAATATAACACTCACAATGACTAATTTCAGTTCGTATAACATACATGACATATAGCGATCATATTACATATTATCTTTTAGTATAAGTGTTACAAGATATAATATCGTATGATATAAATGTGAGCGAGCGAAGCGAGCGAGCAAGACCTCTCTGGGCAGAACCGACTCGGATAGGTTAGGTTAGAATGTTTTTTTTTACACCCCTTGAAAAAACTATGCGAAACAATTTGATTGTAAAATTAAAAAGGCCACGTAATACTGAAAATAACGTTTACGTTTATATTATACGTGCATTATATTTTTTGATGTTAGATTTTTTGATTTTTATATGTTTTATATCTTAGGTGTCATGTACATTATACACTTTAATTGTTATATCAATTGATATTATATATTAATAATGTTATACTTTATGGAAATAGTTATTTTGACATTATATCTTTCGTTCATTATCTCAAGTGTACGTTATACTAAACATATTTATACAAAGTGAGCGTATATATTGTGACTGTTATAAGATGATAAGTTCTTATATCTCGTATTACTTACCCGTGAATTTTACATGTATTTAGTAGTTATAGTAATTCATTTATGATCCACATTAAAGTGCTGATTTCTTTTTATTTCAGACGGAATCTTTCATTTAGCCCAGAGTATCCTGGACTTGCTGGAGGTCAGCGACTACCGGGTCTCCATCTACAACATATTCTACTTCAACGAGAGTCTCCTACGCTCCGTGGCTACTTCCATCTTCATCTTCATCACAATGCAATTGCAAATAGCCTTCCCCAAACGAAATGATCGTTACAAAGATATTACCGAACTCAGCAATTCTACCGAACCAAACACACAATAGTAACTTTATATAAAATTTTTATCATAGGGAAATTAGACTTGTTGTTTGCGATTTCTTAACGATAGGAATTTATATCGTCATGTGTGCGTTGAATCGAATTGAACTAAAGTTTCAAATTGCAGTGTTGGTACCTCATGGCTGATGTATATAATGACATGATAATTGTATGCAACGTACCTGGTGCTGCCTAGGCATATCAACTTTTTAATATGTATTAAAGAATTGTCCGTTCTCCCACTGTAACTGTGATCTGCTGGTACTCGATCAGGTATTAGGAATAAATAAATAAAATAGATATTTTCAAAATAAATGAATAACCCTTATCTTTTATAATATAAGAATCAAGTGCCCATTATTGGTCCTTGTTCATAATTGGCTCCATCCTAATAAAACAGGGTTCACTAATGTTTCACCGAACAACGTTTGGTCGAATGTATCGTTTCGCAACCGTTTCATTTGGCAACCCACGTTTATTTCGGTAACTGTAAATATTTCAGGATTTTTATAAAAACTAACCTAACCTAACCTATAGGGTCTTCGCGAAGGTACAGGAATAAATCCTGAAATATTTACAGTTACAGAAATAAAAGTGGGTTGCCAAATGAAAAAGTTGCGAAACGATACGTTCGACCAAACGTATTTCGGTCAAATGAACGGACCCCATAAAACAGTGTGTCGAAACAGTGTTAGGGCTGGAGTAGGAAACTTTCAGGTTGGTCAGTTTGGATAAATGTTGATACGCTGATTTATTGTTTGAAAAACTTCTCCTTAACCAACCATGAAGTTTTATAGACGAACCATTTGATTTGTAAAGTTTTTTTGTATTGTGTTGTGCAGCACGTAGTAGATAGATTAGATAGGTCCACTAGACTTACATTAAAGTTTTAAAAATAATGAAACAGCATATCCAGTGGACATATCATCCAATCCAATCAAACCACTTCTTTGTTACCCTTAGAGCTTCCTACTCGAGGTTTAAAACCATATCGACTGATTGAAAAGCTGTGTTTGTGACATCACATCAATAATTTTTAGGGCGGCTGTCGTAGTAGGATAGCAGATTTGCAAGAGTGGTGATGTGCCGTCGTCACAATTTGTTTAGATTGGCGCTTCATCAGGCACTATATGCCAAACCATTGTATAACGGCCGCCATTTCTCTCAAGTGGATAAGAGCTATCGAAACGTTGACAACGCAATATAAGTTAAAGTTACAATAAATGTTATATTATACAACATGATAGCACTTAGTTTTTTAAGTTATTGTGGATATTTACTTCACTTTTTTTCTTATTATAATGCATGTGGTGTTTATCTTTAAGTGAGTGTTGCATTAAGTATATATCTGTTAACACAAGCTACTAATGTAATTACAGTGTACACAATTGTTAGTAAACCCAATAAATAAATAAATAAATAAATGTCAATGGTTTTACCCAAAAGAAGAGGCTAGAGACTTCAGAGAACTCTCTGAAACGGCGGGCGAGTTATATTTTCCGTATTTTATATAGCTACCAATTCTCCAAACAACGGCACCGCTCTGTCCTTACTACTACTCAACAATCCGAGTCGAATTGTTATTGACGTCATTCGATTGATCGTATTGTTTTTAACTTGGCCGCCATTATTACCAAGGTAAATAAGAGCTGTCATACGACGTGAAAAAAATAAGAATAAATTCAAGAGACTTAAAAAATCATTACCTAGATCTACTTATATAATACCATGTATGTTTAGTATAACGTATTTTATGGACAGTATAGTACTGTCATTTAATGTGTTTAATGTAAATTTTTAATTTTTATTTTGAGTTACAATTGTACTTACTAAATAAATAAACGATTAAAAAAAACGCGGCCAATACGATAGTACAAGAGGTAACTGCAATTTAACATCAGGCCCCAGTTTTTTTATTATAAAATAATCACTACAAGTTGTATATATTATACGACCATGAGGGCGTTATCGGAGCGCGTATGAAATAAGTTATGTACCCATAAGTAATTAATAAAAACAAAAAACGCCCCGATTACGCCCTCATAAGAACTCGTATCCGTACTTGTCAGTATGTTCTTCATGGGCAATCACCCGTGCATAGGCCCTTGCCAAGACGCATTACGCTAACTGGCGTTTCTATTCGTTTCATTTTTAGTTTCGCCATGTCCGTCCGTCCGTCCGTCCGTGCATACGTATCGTGAGGATGTATTTTTTTTCCCATAGTGTGGGTCATTGAATAGGTCTTTCAAAAATATTGCGAGTTTGTGAAATGTATTTTTCGATTAAGGGATCCATTTATAAAATATTAAATACTAAAATCATCTAAAACGGCACCAAATGACTTTAAATAGAAAATTAGTTATTACGTGTTGTTTATATCTTTGTAGTACTTAGCGGCTTCGGAACCCTACACTGAGCATGGTCCGACATGCTCTTGCCCGGTTTTTTAAACCAATCGCGTCACTGGTAGATCGTCGACGTCTATAATTGCCGTCAAACTTCTTGAACATTAGGCGAGGTAGTGGGGGAAAGTTCGCGCATCGTACACATACGTGCAGGGAGGCAGAAGGACGTGGACGCGGTGCGGGACGCAAACGTCAACTGATTGACCAATGGGTGCGAACGACGCGTGCTCCCCCGCCGCCCGCGGCTCCCCCCCCCCAACGAAACCTAAAAATCGCTTCTGCGCAAGCAAGGTTACGTGTTCAAGAAGTTTGCTACTATACCAGTGACGCGATTGGTTTAAAAACGAAACGAGTAGAAACACTAGTTAGTACATTGCATTTTGGCAGGGCCCTCATGTATCCTTACTTTTCTAAATTAAAGTTCTTTAAACGGAATCTTTGTGTTGAGTTTAGCTCCAAAAGTCCTGGGGCTCTACTCAACCCGGTAACACCTAGTTGCTGTTAACATGTTGATGTTAACATACTGTTAATATTGATAACCATATGATAGCTCTCATTAACTTGACAGTCTGGGCGTCCATATTGTCAAGATTGATACCAGGATAAAAGAAAATAAAAGCCAATGCACTTAGATTTATTTGTATATTTGATAACTTTCGTTAGTTACAGTTACAAAATAAGTAAGAAACTGTTTAAAATATTCAATTAAATATTTTTAATTTGGATTATTATTCATAATGCCCATTACAATTTTTCAGTTTTTGATCCCATTTGGCAAGTAGTATTTCATTTGGTACTGCCCGAAGTATTCGGTCCATCGAATATGGCGTAGAAATCATCAGAGCGTTCCTGTGGGCTTAGTATGGCTGCGTCTATATCGTGTGTCAAATGTGGATAAAGCACCGTCACTGTCGTACTTATTTACGTGTCAGAAGGTGACGGATGCCTTATCTAAACTTTGTCACGCGATAAACGCAGCCATGTACCCCTGGGTACAGAAACTCATATCCAGAACATTAATTTGACAAAAGACTGCTAAGCAACCAATAAACAGTAAAAGTAATTGACATAAAAACTAAAAAATAAACACAATCAGTTAACGACGATTATATAAGTCGTTCTGTATTGACGGTTTTTGAAATACTCGTTTGAAAATGGAACGATTTTAGTCTTTGAAATGTCTCTGAGTATGTCGGCAAACTGGGGCGGTCGTTAAAAATATGTAGACGACATGGTGCATATTATGACATAGCTATGCAGTTCATTTTACGGAGAGCGTAAAGGACAGAGCTATAGCAGTTATATATCTCTGTCCTTTTTTTCTCACCGTAAACTGAACTGCATAGCTTTGTCATAATAACCCCTCAGGTAGCCTTGACAAGTCCCTGTACGTCCCTACGGAATACGGAACCCCGAAGGCGTTTTTATACTGTGACCGGAAGGGCAAACTTGGCTCTCTGAGTGATGCTGACCAATCGAATAATCTATTAAAAATACTTGATAGATAAATATCACCAAGGTTAATTCATGAACCTTGTATCATCAAAAAGGTAATAAAAGGTAATATAAGTTAGAGTTTTAAATTTACCGTAACTTTTAAACGCCTGAACCAATTGTGTGTGTTATCACTTGAGCTTTGCATTGCTTGGAAAAATAATAAAGGCAGTTAGATTGTTTCATAATCGTTTTTTTTTGGTAATTGTATGAGGACGTTTGACTGGACGTACAAAATTAATCAGATGTAGTGTAAGGCTATACTTACACGGGCCTTTTTTTTTAAATATAACTACTTACATCCATTTTAGTGGAGAGGCTTTTATAATCACTCATAAACACAACGTGGCTCGTAGTTTACTGAAGTATGAAATAGAACTAACATTCCTGTTTCCATTGTGTTTTTTTGATTTGATGTATAAAACATACAAACCACTTAACCCTTTTGATACAGACGTCACTTGCACTCAGTTAGCACATACATCTGAGCCAGAGGTCTCCAAAAAATGCAAAAAGTAAGTCTGGAGGAACATTGATACAATTCTGAATGTATTGCTTCGGTTCGGTAGAAAGGCTGAGCGTTGTATTATCTTTGTAATGGTGATTACGTTTGGGGAAGGCAATTTGCAATTGCATTGTAATAAAGATGAAGACAGATTGGGCCATGGAGCGCAGAAGACCCTCGTTGTAGAAGAAGATCTCGTAGATTGAGACTCGGTAGTCGCTGACTTCCAATAAGTTCAGGATACTGCGCGACAAATGGTAGATTTCGTCTGAAATAAAATAAGCACAGTTTGTACTCCCGATTATCCTCCGTTAAACCACGCCAATTCCGCTTCCAAACTTAAAATATAACCTTGTAATTAAAAAATTACTTAAATTTACCAATTCAGCCCGATCTTAAGATACCGAATTTTCATAATGCTTATCAACATTATGTACACATTACTGAACTGATTCTGTTTTACTAGTAACCCAATAATACTCGTATTATACCCTGTAAAATATCAGGTATTCACAATTTTTGGACGTTTTAAAAATCCAAATGCCTGGGTCAGGCCTCCAAGTTTTTGTATTTTTACTTGACGGTTCTGCCGCGGGTTCTACCAAAGCCAAATTCATCGATAATTATGTTTACATAAAAGAAGTCTTAAACTGTGGATTTAAGAGTAAAGTGGTTTTTTAACATGCGAATCATGTTTATCTGCTTAAGTACAGAGATACGACATTTCAAACTATGGGTAGTTAGGACTAATCCCAAATTACACTAGCCTGTCACCTTAACGAGCCAAAGTTTCAATTTACTTGTTGACAGGTTCAAAAACCAAGTTTATTATTGGCTAATTGTCATGAACTAAAATGCTGCCAGCTTTCACTATCTACCAAGGAACCACTAAATAATGAAATGGTTAGAAATTGTCAAAGGTCCTACTAAATGTGATTGGATAAATAAGAGGTCAACCCTGTGTCGCTCTTAATTGGAAACCCCGAGGGCCCAACTCCAGAATTGATTCTTAAATTGATCTCTTGGCGTCTACTATAGGCTCTATCATTAGGAGAGCTCTGTTGAATTGTTTATCTTATTACCTACAGTACTACAGTCTATTTCCCAAGGTCCTATCCCTTTAAACTATGGAATGAACTTCCCTCCACGAGGACATATGTCCTCAGCTCTATGACATGTCCTCCTTTAAACGCAGCTAAAAAAGAGTATTCATTGAAAGGCAACAACTTTGCTGTGTCCCTAGCATTTCTGATGTTTATGGGCGACGGTGACTGTTTATCATCAGGTATCAGGTAGGGTTTGCTCTTATACGCCTTTACCTTACACGGCTATAAAAGAAAACACCCACACCCAAGCATACTAATAACTAAATTAAATAATCATCAAAATTAATATAATGACAATTTAATTAATCTCTGGGGAGGTTAATGACAAGTATTAAGCTCTAATACTGTTTTCTGCCTACATACATAAAGCGTTTTAAATGTATTAAGTACTTAGTTGATTATTTATACTACATATACCACAGAACAGAAAAAGATTTGTTGTTGTTTGTTGTTGTGTGTTTGTTGACATTTTTGTTATACAATCCCATTGGTGTTTTATTTCTAGGGTTCCGTACCAAAATGGTATAAAAGAAGCGCTTTTGGTGAGACTTCGTTGTCTGTCTGTATGTTTGTCACAGCAGACTTTCTCAGCAATTATAAATGCCATCAACTTGAAATTTGGCATAATTGTACAACTTGCTTGCCCGCATCTTTTTCTAGTAACAAAATATTAAATATATTTTTATAAATAATTGAAAAGGGGTCTAATTTTGGGAGTTACAAATGAAAGTGATTTGATTATAGCAAATGGGATGTCATATGAAAGGGCTCAATCTGGACATTTCGAAACCATTTTTTAATAACTTTTCGCGACCTACTTTTTGATTTATAGCCAAAAATGTACAAAAAATGATCGCCCCTCCACAATGCCCCACGTCATATCTCCGAAGTTTATTAATAATTTGTGGCAAAAACAAAAATAAATGTTAATTATTTACAGTTTTTGAGAATAAACAACTTGGAAATTTAGGCTATTGTCAAAATGGCATAGAAAATAAGGTTAATAAAAAAATGAGTATTTTTTTTTGCGGTTACTAAGCATATTATCTTAAATGCGCGAGTGACTGATTTTTTAAATTTTCAGTTATCTTGTTCTAAAAATAAATATTTAAAGCCATGTACAGGCGGACTCTAATTTGTTGTAATAGAATGAGACGGCCGTACTGTGGGCAGGTAATTATTGCTCAAAAAATTGCCCGTGCAAGTGCAGCTCGTACAAAGTCGCGGCGTCTTCTATGTAGGTACTTATTGTAATTACGGTCACGGATTTTAATTGATGAACCACTAGAACCTTGTCGCATAAAACCAACGATTAATTCTCCTACGTAATTTCTGTCACTTGACGCTGTCAATATACATATAGCCCTTGATGGTACGTGAAGGACCGTGCGTCGCAAGGGTTGAAAATGTATTTTTCTAAAGGGGCTTCTAAACGGGCCATGTTTTGCTGCAATTTGTGGCCGGCAACTAGTGCTATCTTACTCTTACTTCGTATGTTAGAGCAAGATGCGTATAGTTGCCGGCCACACATTGCCGTGAAAATGTTGCTCGTTTAGAAGCCCCCTAAAGAGGACATATTTGACAGATTGATTTTCCGCCCCGTAAACCAAACCTTATATAGCAAGATTATAAATATCTTTATGGACAAGTATAGGATAATGTACTAAACCGTTCTTCTCAAAAAGTGCCCCCGCAACTTTTTTCTACCATGAGTCTTCTTTATACTTAAATTATCAAGACATGTACAAAGACACTTTTTGAATAGAGGCCAAATACTGGTAAGTAACTTTAATGTAAGTATATTTACCCCAATATTTCGAATCTTATGGTGCTTTTTTGGGAATGCCGCAAAGTAGCAGTTTTCGCATTGTTGTGTTCCGGTGTGGGGGTAAAACATCCCGAGAAATGACTAGCATGAAGTTAGAGGCATTTTACTTTAGCCCTCAGGTTTTGTGACTCATCCGGGGGGTTATTCTCTTAAAAACCACGTTCGGTCGGTCGAACGATTTAAGGAGTGAACGTGGCGCAGCGGCGAGTTTAATTAGTCCCGTGTGTCCCTTCACAGCGTACAAAACACATTTTAGCGCGTGCATTCTCATAAGCAGCAGGGCTTCTTTCGATAAAATGGAACATATAAAGCTGGCTGTCTAATTGAGAATGAATACTCTGACGGGACTACAGAACGCCGTTTTTATGAGAATAACACTTCCGCAGTCTAGAGAGTGCAAATCTCTATTGGGCCTAAGCTCACTAGCATCAAGCGGCCTGAGTGTTCGTTGCCCTCTTCATACCATAGAAGCTCATCTTCTATCGCAGTATTATACCTGTGATGGTAGATGAGCTTCTATAACATGGAGAGGGCAGGTGAAAGTAAAGGAAAATACACATTGTAGTGCTGATTTTATTATTTTTTATCTAGATCATCCTTGAAATATGAAGAAGTTTCAATATTCTAATATTTATTACTAATATGTTTAGTAGTTGGTCTAGTATAGTACTAGGTACTTTTCTCCCGTGAGGCTAGGCGAGACGAGAATTGAAATTTCTATTGAAAAATTTCAATATCCTCCTCGCGCATCTTTGGTAGAATTGGTTGTGTTAAATATAAATTAAAATACTCGCGATGCCTCGTCTCCTCTCGTCACGCCGGTAGAAAAGCACCATGCCGCGGGTACGCAGGACGACACGTACGTACATAATTACAGTACTGATCACGTCACGTGACGTCACGTGTGTCGTGTGTCTGCACCATCCAATGCTGATAATTTGGTTTAGCATTAAGACGTTAGAAATAACATAAATAGGGATCCACTTTATTTCTCGCGAGTCGAAAATTTAAGTACTTAAGTAATAGCAATTCTATGTTGATCGGACTTTTAAGATATATTAAGCGTGAAATTTCCTTCGTGATTATAACTTCGCTTAGGAAAAGCGATTTGCAATTGCATCATAATGTAAATGAAGAGAGAGGTAGCGATGGAGCGAAGAAGTCTCCCGTCGAAGTAGAATAGATCGTAGATCGAGTTCCGGTAGTCGTTGATGGTTACAACGTCCAGAATACTCCGCGACAGGTGGAAGAGGTCATCTGAAAATTAATAAATTAGTGTTATTAGTGCGGCAGCTGAAGCGACTGAGAGCATCAAGGTAGATCATTATAGTGGGCGACACTTGGGCCGTGGCGTCCTAGCGGTCTAAGTCTCTTTAAAGAACGAAGAGGCTTGTGAACGTCAGGTTCCTTGCTCAACATTATATTTTAGTTTTTACATTTAACGTTTCAGTTTTAGGTAAATTTAATTTTCATTTGTTTTTTGTTCAATCGCTGTCTTACATGTATTATTTTACGCCAGGGAAATGAGCTATTATTAGAAACTTTATAAGTTTAATGATTTTGGAAAGCAATTCAAAGTTTCAAAGTAATTTACCATGATTTTGAAAAACAGTTTTACTATCCGAAGTATAAGTATAAGACCCAGGCATATAATTTTAAAACTTACCGGAGTTGTTAGGTGTCAACTGAATGTAAGTGCAAATAAGTTTTGTGCGTTGTATTTGCACACAAAACTGGTCTATCTGTCGCGTGATGCCAATGATTAATGTCCAGCTGACGATGAACCATGCTGTCAAAGCTAGCGTACGAATCACGGGGAGCTCCTAATAAAAGACAAATTACAAACAATCGATTAAGGATTTCCAGCAGAAGAGAAAAGAAATCAATTCACACTAAGATTACCTATTTAAATTTCAGAACCTTGTGAAATATTGTTAGTGTAGGTACAGTCATGCAATAAAAATGTTGAGCATATTTAAAGCTAAAGTGCTCAATATTTTTGTTTGCGTTATAGATAAAAACATAGTAATACTTAAATACAAATTTCATTAAAATAATTGTAACGGTGTTCTTACCGGGTCTTTGATGAATAATATAATTGCTTCAACGGCCATGAATGTGCTGATGACTACAGATACTGTGCAAGAAAGGACCTAAAATATAGTTCAATTAATCTTCTGCTCTATTTCAGTCGTTACGACAGTTAAAGAGCTAAGTTAAATCTGAGATGTGTACCATAAATCTGTAGCATTTCGATATTCGTCGCAACTGTTCGAAAATCCTTTCGAATGCCTCCGTACAGTATTTCTCATCTACGCGCGAAGAGTCCACCGATTCATCGTCCTCTCTTTTCCAGTGTAAAGGATAAGATAGCAGTTGGTCCATTAAATATTCCGTATTCAATTTAGCAATTTTTACCAAAACTACGTTCAAGTAATGCACTCTCAAGCATAGAAACTTGTACAATACTACGTGAAAAACCATGTCGTAAGACAAATTTAATTCGAGAAAGAATAAAATGAAACCAATCACGTAGACGTACATTGGCAGTTTAAATGTACATTTAAGTATAACAATCAACCACATTTCAAAAGACCCTATAAATGCAGACCAAATCAAGACGTCTTTATCAATTATATCTCGCATAAATTTAGTTTGCGTAATTCCCAAAAATGCGTCGATCTCTATGAAGTTTGTAATGACTTCCACTCCAGAATTTTGGTTTGCTAGATTAATATTTAGCACTATCACAGTATTTAACACGACATATACAATTACTGATATGAATTCAGGTAAAATTAAATATTTGTTTTTAACAGCAGTTTCTAGTAAGACAAAGTATGCGCATACGATCACTACAAATATTACCGCGAATGAGTACACTACAGATGACTTAGATAGACTAACGAAATGGCCATTTTTAATATCGAATCTATTGAGTGCCCCTATTTTAACAAGGGGCATGTAAAACCATTTCAATTTCTTAACATACTCATTTAAGAGTTTGTTTTTAAGACACGCAGCCATGTTGAGTATCAAACTATATTTCTTTTTCACGAACGATCGACGATCCCCTTGAATTTATAGAAAAAGAAACCATTAGGATTAGTGTTTTGATTGTTCCTGAAGCAATCATTTTGATGAATTACTATAATGGAATACATTGATGCGAAACTTTGATAGTGAAGTTAATTGTGTCTCTTGGGGTTTTCGAATAAATTGAACATCCAGACAGCCGTGTCATTATCAACAATCAATCGACTATGCTAAAAGAGTGAAATGTTATACTTACGAGTATTCATAGTTATAATCAATTAAAAATTTAAATGTATTTAAGTATAATATTTCTAATATTCAAGGGAAACTTTTTAATGTACCGTAACTAAAATATCTAACTGGACCTATTACAAAGCCTAGGCCGTTCATCTGCCTATCTTTCCATCCGTGTTTCATGCCAAGGTTTCGGTATAAATGGTAACAAGTTAAAACAACACATTATACTTGTTTATTTATACAAAATATAAATGTACAAATGGCGAACTTATTGCCTAAATGCCTTCTCTGCCTGTTAACCACATGATTAAATGCAGGGATACATAAACGAAGCTTAAAAATTAAATATTTTATGCCAGATTTCCGTACAAACCTGAAGAAATTTCGAAAAAGTAGCATTTTTTGTACAGCTAAGTACCTACTATACCCAGCTTCTTTTAGCTTTCGGGTAGCTATCGTTATCACGCTTGCACTCCCAACTCTCAGTATATTTGACACTCGACTGTCATAGAAAAACGAAGCTTTCCGATCGCTATTGAGAGAATGGTAGCACTAAGCATGCTTATTTCCAAAATGGCAGCTTATTTGTGTTAGGGTATAATACCTATTCATTATGAATTAACTTTGTATTTTGTACTAATTTTCTTCGCGCCTAGCTTCGTTATTTTCTTCAATTAAGTCCGACTATGTTTACCTGGGACAAACGGTCCAGTTAGGTAGGTCCAACTTTGAGAAACAGGTCGCTCGTCGAATCCGACTCGGCTGGGCAGCTTTCGGGAAGCTTCGCAGCACCTTTTCGTCTAAATTACCGCAGTTTTGAAGTCAAAAGTCTTTGCCCAGTGTGTGTTGCCAGTGATGACTTACGGATCTGAGACGTATGATGGCCGATGGGATCAGAAGGTTTTGGAATGGCGTCGGCGGACCGGAAGACGAGCTGTAGGTAGGCCTCCAACAAGATGGAGTGACGACCTCGTAAGGATCGCGGGAGCGCAGTGGATGCGAAAAGCACAAGACCGGTCTGAGTGGAGAGCCTTGGGGGAGGCCTATGTCCAGCAGTGGACGTCTTTCGGCTGACATGATGATGATGATGAATTAAGTTTAAGTACAAGCTATCTAATGTAGTACCTAGGTACCTAGAAGATGTTCAACATGTTTCATACGGTCATATCTGCCCCCTATTTCACCACGCTGACAATGATAGGTGACAGGTGACCACTCGGTATACATTGTACAGTTACCAAGTTTTTATAGCAGAGTCTTTACATCACTAGAATTGATATAAACTGCACCATGCACACTGAAATGACACTTGTCACTGGTCAAGATAATCTAATTTACAGTTTTCTTTTTCTTGTGAACCTGTGATTGTACTGTTTGCATAATAAATCTAAATTACTGTAGCTTTAAATGGTCAAATGGGGTATTTTTACCGAATGTCCTATGAAGAAGAAGGTGACTGGTCCGGGGACAACAAAGAAAACCAAATACTCAGTATTTAAATCTTTATATATTGCTTATCAATATAGAGTAACAAAGAGTAAGTTCCTTAAAATAAGAAACCTTAAATTGACGATGGATTAAAAATGCTAGTAAATGCAACAGAAAACTATAACAGAGGCATTGCGCTATCACAATCTTGCATTCAATCAAAATAATTATTTTATTGATAAGCCAATTTAAAAATTCAGATCTATCAAAACTTACAAAATCCTTCCAAATACTAAATTTATCTATCGTTTTAAAAATCTCATATTCACTAATTAGGTACTACTAAATTAAGTACTTCTTTATTATGCATTTAATTTCGTAACTAATATTTATAAATTTAGACATACATATTTACAAGAGTCCCACAAGCTTCGCTGTGAAAGCGCAAATGTATCAATTGAGCATCGTATTCTAAGTCGGAAGCGCTTCGAGTCCTCGATATAACGACTTAACTTATCAGTATAACAATCGACACATTAAATAACTCAGTTACACAATCACAATAGATAAATTCTCTCTCACACTCACTCACAGCACAAACTGTAACCGATCAATATTTTAATTTAAATAATATAAATATTTTCTAGAAATGCAATTAAACTTGGTACGACATGGTGTGCCCGCTCGGGGGTCACGATCGAATCAAAAATTCCGACATCAATAATAAGTACAAAGAACAAACATAACACTTTATAGGTACATCATAAAACTTGTGACACAATTTGTGTTGTTGTTTTCAAAGATAATTAGAAGCTAGTATCACTAAAACGAGGAAAGAGATTCCTTATCGTGGAATTAGTTTCATCGGAACCCGTGCGGCTCCGACGAGCTCCATGGACCGGACAAGAAGTGTCATCCGATCCATACCTGCTTCATTTCAAGACAGCGTTACATCCTCATTAGCACCAGACAATGAACCTTTCCTTCGCTATCCGTGGCTGACTTGAAATGAAACTTACAACCAATTTTCGTAAAAAAATTCATAATGACTAAAGTTATTAAGACTACATTAAAGGTAAACTTAAGCCTAATCCCGTACCATCACCAAAGATTGCACATAATACCCGATACTTAAATTTTTTAATTGCAGTCATGCCTAAGCTCTTGGGCGTTCACATTGACTGATAAAAAATTAAGGTATTTTCATGGGAACATAATATCGTTTCCCGGCTAGTAAGAATACAGTACTGTATACGGAGTAGTGAAAATGCGGAATGTTTGGAAGACTTTGATTTAGTATTGTACTCTTAGGACCAAAAGTTGAAATATTAAGGGTATAGATAGAGAGACAACACGCTCGGCAACGCATCGGCGGGCCCGCTGGTGCGCAGTCCCTATATGCGACGGAGACTGCTCCCCACCAGGCGCCCCGTCTGCATGTATGTTGTCCTTTCACATAAAAAAAAGTCAATTGAGCTATACAAACACTGGGATGTCTATTCAAACAAACAAATCAAATTTAGCTAAAAAGGGACGGAATAAATTCGTTTCAAGACGATACCTCACAGTCATAATAGATAACTCGAATGGTATAGTTATTGGAACACGCTGATTTTAGATACCAATTGCTACAGGCGCATTAATGATGTTTGAGCGTGCGAGCACGCGTGAGTTTAGTTGTGGACTGGCATTGGAAGCTGTCCGAGGAGTTGGTTGGCGAAAGTAGCATTCGTGAACTTAAAGTGCCTTTTGTCGTAGAACTTGAGCAGCGCCGGCGAGTAGGGATGCTGCTTCTTGAGGTGCATGTAGTGCTCCTCGGGCTCCGACGTGGTGTGGCCGCACTCCTCGCACACGTACATCTACAAAATACAAACACCAACATTATTAAATATATTAGAGGTCGAACGAGCAGTCTATGGTTATTATTAGACTGAGGGAGCGACTACATTTTGTAATTGTTTAAACACAGCATAAAAATTCATACGTTTAAATATGACTTTGTTTTCTTAATGATAATGACCAACATTTTATAGAATGTTTAGATTTTTCCTGAAGTTGGGCTAAAACGCATTAGATTAGACTTCTGTTGCCAACCCAGTATGATAATACATAAATACCCACCTTAGTTCTCCGCTCCTTGTAAGCATATGTGTGTTGCACTCCATGCACTTTCAAGCAATGAGATTCTAGTGAGCATCTTTGGGTAAACGATTTCTCGCAGAGATTGCACTTGTAGGGCCTGACGCCAGTGTGTGTTCTCGTGTGACGCTTCAGATCAAAAGTGTCGTTGAAGCCTTTGCCGCAGAATGTGCAAAGGTATCTCTTCACATCCGAGTGGCATTTCATATGTCGGTTCAAGAGCCTCTGCAAGCTGAAGTTCTTGGAGCAAACTCTGCACACGAACTTCGTCGGGTCGTCTTCACTAACTAACACTTGCTTATTTTTCTCCTCTTCCCGTTGCCTGGCGTTGGCTTCTGTAGCCAGTGGGTTCTTCACACCGTGACCGCCGTTAATGAATTCCAACGGAATTTCCGATGGCAAACCTAGCTGAAAAGACGAAAAATAACCATTATTATTTATAACTTACGTGCTAGAGATGTATAATGTAAATATGTAAATAAGTTGTTTATGAAAAACTAAACATGGGAGGCATTAAAGACGTTAAGAGGAACTTTATACTCATTAAATTATAAAGCTGAGCTTAATCAACAGCAACACCCAATTAAAGGAATTACATAAATGCAATACTAAAGTTAGCATCCTTGATTTAGGCTCAGCATTATACAATAATGATTTTCATTATCAGACTTCGATGTCGTTTTTTCTTATAATTAAGAACGACATTGAAGAAGAAAAACGAATGAAAGCTTCGCCTTAAAATCAAATAATGCTTACCCTGTGTTGCAAGATATGGACTTTTGTATCGGAGCCTTTCTTGAGACTTACAGCAGCGGCGGGGCTGAGGGCGGAGTTCTCGACGTGGCTGCTGCTGTCGAGCGAGTTGTTCCCGCCGGGCGACGGCAGCGACACGCCCGTGGGCGAGTCCAGCTCCAGCGGGTGGGAGAACGGGAATCCCGGGGACATGATCTGCTGCCTCTGCTGCAGCTGCACGTGTATTTGCAACTGTTGCATCTGGCCCTCGCTGTGTTGAAGAAGGGCAGGGTTCAACTGCATTAATAAATCGGGCCGATCCTTCGCAAAGTTGTACGATGATCCAGACTCCTGGCTCGCGAACGCCAAATAGTTGTTGGCTTTTTCGTAATACTGTTTACTTAATTGCACTTGTTCTGCTAATGACGCAATGTCTACGGGGTTGTGAACGGAGTCCGGAGAGATCGATGATGATTCTCGAAGATCTGAGTCTGTGATAGAGTCTACATGATTATTTAATAAGTTTTCAAAGTCTTCTGTTGAATCTGACAAATTTCCTAATATACCTTCATTTGATCCAGGGAAAGTTAACGTGTTATTAAAATGATAAGTATCTATAACGTCATCCCCCATGTCGACAACCATGGAGTCATCAAAATTACTGCCATAGTTTCCGATTCCACCCAAATTTTCCAATTTATTGTCATAATCGATTTCTTCATCTTTTAAAGCTAATCCGTAATTTGCATTCTGCATAAGTGAATACTGTTTGCTTTGTTCAGGAAAGTTTGTCGTGTTTTCGTTACTTTCACAGTCCATGTTAAAGCCATTGATCATATTGAATTCGTTTGAGAAGGATCCATTAGCATTGTACGAGTTTTGGCCACTTTTCGTGTTTGGGCCTAAAGTTTCATAGAACGGTGGGAGACTGCCAGTTGGTGGGCTGTTGGGGCCGTAATTAGATCGTCCATCTCGGCCATTTCCACCGCTTCCGGATCCACCTCCAATAGCACCACCTCCCCCAGAAGACGGAGCTGTGCTTCCACCACCTGAACTGAAATTAGCTGATCCGCCACTGTTTTGGGAGCCCCCGTTGGACCCACCGCCACTAGTTGATCGACCATGACCAGCTGCAGCACTTATTATTCCCGGAATTTTGTTAGCGGGACAATTTCTCAGGAGGAACGTTGGCCTAGCCAAAATTCCATTAGCAATTTTAGAGCTGCTAGTTCGTCTTTGTTCTCTTATCTTCTTTTCTGTTTCCTCATCCTCTGTTTCACCTCGCTTTTTCGCTATGACATAATCAATGGGTTGATCTTGCTCGGGTTCTGTTGTAGGAAGGGTTGACGGAATACTGACATCAGTTAAATCTTTTTTACCGTCGCGGAACTGTGATTGTGAAGGTGTTCTTTGAATAACTGAAACTTTTTGACACGTGATATTGTTATCAATACCAGGAGATGGAGAGGTTTCTGGAGATGGCGAGTTTCTGGAAGGTAGAACTACAAATTGACCTTCTAATGGATCTTTTTCTTCTTTGATTAAAGTTTTGTCATCCTTTTTCTTGTCGTCATGTACAGGTGAATATTGTTTTCTTTCTGCATGTGTCAGAACGTAACTTCTGTGGCCCCCATAAGGTATGTCACCTCCCAGTATTGATGAAACAAATTTACGTGGTTCCTTCTTGCCTCGTTCGATTGGGCTTCTTTCTCCGAAAACATCACGATCTGGAATGAAAATATGAAACAATTAATATTGTGCGTACTTTATTCCTAATAACAGATGATTAAAAAAAAAGATTCATAAATAATATTTAGAAATACGCTAAATGCGCATTAGTAAAACATGTATGTGATTCCTGAGGTATAAGGCCTCGTTGACGTCACTGGTATGTGCCTCCATAACGGTAACAGTCGCCTCCGCATGCACACCCACAGCAGTTGTATGGTTATATGTGTGTGTCGCATTATTGTAATTGGCGCGCCAGTGACAAATCCAATCTCGACCTAAATCTGCCAACCATTGACGCCAGAACCATTCAGCTAATGTTGGTACTTCCTGCTTGTGTTTTTATTTTTTTGTACATGTGGAGTAATTTTTTCTGAAAGTTTATACAATTACGTGTTCCAGCTAATTTATTTATAAAACTTACAAAATCTACGTTACTTAAAAATAATTCCCTTTAGTAATTATCTAACTTTTAAATAATACAAGTAAAGACATCAAACGCGCTACGGTAATAAAGCATTTCTAAAAAAACTTGTAGCGAAATAAGCTCGTAGGTAGCCAGTGAAAGTCCCGAGGTTGGCTCAAACGAGTTCCCTTGCCCTTTCTCGGCTTTTGTCGGTCCAAGGACGAAGCCTGCATTGTTGGGACTCTTTTTTTGCGTAGGCCCGTAATTGTATGCGTCTAGGCAGCGAGGCGTGACCGAGCCGAGGGACATACGTACCATTCTGTTGGGCTGTAGTTCTTCTTAAAAGAACGCTTTGTAACGACATAAGTTTATAGCAGCACTCAAGTCTCACAAATGTGCGCGTAAATATTTTATGTTTGGATTTTAAAATATGCGTCCTGTGGACTAAGCGGGTGGATGATGACTTCTCGGAAAAGTGACGGTCGTCGGTCAACAAAACAATACAAGTTGAATGCTGTTTGGATAAGGGATACTGACCTGTTAATTTGAGGCATGTTAAAGGATATTTATAAATAAGTATGGGATTTTTGTTCCTCTTTGGACCTTGAAGTCTAGAGTTGAACTGTATTTTTTGTAATATTCATTTATGTCAAAATATGTTGTTACTAAACCTTTTCACTGCAGTCTTTATTCCGTATACAACATAATAAGCCCTATGCTTATAAAGCGATAAACATAAACACATAACTGCCAGGTATATAGTAAATTACTGCATGTAAATGTAGGCTGGCGGGAAAACGGCCCGGAGACTGAACCTACTGGTTTGATATAAAATGCGCTTCAATAGGCGTGGAATGTTGTATCCATTTTTATGGATTTACGCCTTTTAGGATTTAAGATGCAAATGTGGGCATTATGTAGTGAGTTAGATTAATGCTTAAACCTTTTAAGACGGCTCAATGTTAATAGAGACTCGTTCTTGGAAACTGCCTATTGACTAATAACATGAAAAAGCAGAAAAATAGTGTGAAATAACAATAACTGGGCGACTTTTTTAATCAAAGATCAAATTGTGATTTAGGTTTATTGTATTCTTACTATGACCATCGAGGCCGAGTTTTGCCTAAAAGGCTGACCTAATGTCACTATTCATCAAATAAACCTGTATTAAAGGCAAAAACAAACCGAAAATTACTTGCCATTACATCTAGCCGCAACGCACCAAACGTGATATAATAACTATTTGCGGTAACGCAATCATTATTAACTAAAACAATTTTCGGTAAGGTATCAAAATGTAAATGTTATCGAGATTGACAGCAATTAAACGTATTTGAAGTATATATAACTAATGATCGGAAATTGTTTAAAATAAGTTAAGGTAAGATAAGTTGAGAAGCGATGTGTTATAAAATCCAAAAAATCGAGGTCATTTGTCAATACAAAAAGCTTGACAAGATTAATGCAGTCTCATAGCAATACGTAAGAGCACCACATACCAGCCACAATTTGAAACATAGATAGATATTGTGGGATTATCAGAACAATGCTAGATGATGTCTATGCATCCGTCAATGGCGTAGAGTCGGTATAATACGCATTTTATTCCGTTACTTTACGGTTACGCGTTATCCTTGTAGGTATATATTTTTCTTCACACAATACTTTCGCATTACGTATTCAACTTGTGTTATCATACATTTGTATGCATCATTTTCGTTCGGCACAGGGCCGAATGGCGGCGGAGTGTTGATAGTCATTTGTTACATAGCGCGCTACAAAATGTGAATTATCTTCTCCAAATCAGAAATATAGTAAATAGAGACGTAAACCTCGGATGTAATGTTATAACTGGCAACCTCAGTAGCGGTTACAGTTGTTCGTCCCAGAGTCGTCACCGTTACCGCTGCGCTTGCGTCACACACGTGGCGACATGCCGCGCATTAGCTCTAATACGTCATTGCGATTTATTATTAGTTTTGGTAAACGCGATTAAAATTTAATCCAATCGTCGTTAGTGTAAACTACCGTTATTAGAAGGCGTGCGTTCATTTAAATATAAAGTGTTCTTTAGTAGTTTTAATGAGAACTAACAAAGAGTAAGAATAGTCATTCTTTATTCAGAGTTTCTCGCCTTCTTAGGCTGTTAAGCTCACTTTGATTCCAAACTTCTTTGTTAATCGGTCTTTGTACGGCGTAGCATTACGCATACGAGTCATTCCTTTAATCTATTTACAAGGTGTGCTGTTTTTATTCCAAAACGGTAAGTCAAGGTCCCGTAATTACCATGACCATATCTATTCAGAGCTGTTTCCTGCCGGGGAACAGCAACCTTGGCAGAGCGCTCATTATTTGCCCATTAAAGACAGCCTTCTCCGCAACAGTTTTGGCAACAATTAGTGCATCTTAACCGCTTCGGCGAAACATGGAATTCGGCTAAATTAGCACTACTTGTAGATTTGATTTGGTTAGCTGAACTTTATCAGGAAACCAAAGCAAATGTTGGATAAATGTCTATATTTGTTTGTCGAATAATAATTGTAATCATTATAAGTATTATGACGTGATTATCGAGGACTCGAATATCTTACACAATTAAATAGTTACAATAATTGCTTGAACAACAATTTCGTCATTACTCGAGGCAAGTTTCGACCGTCAAATTAATATTAACATAACCTTAAAATAAAACATTCTACGGCTTACACCATTAAATTGGCGTTAAGGTGTTCGCGTTACTAGTAATTATCTAGACATTAATCACTAACAAATGTTATTCTAATCGTTATATGGAATGATTAATTGTGATCTGTCTGTCTGTACAATGTTACAATTAAAATGCGGCTCACAAAGCCAACAGCCAACGCTCTTGATCAAAACCTTCGGCTTCGTCACGTTTCTACGGGGAATGGCGGTAACAAAAACATTTTTTGTCTAGGTGGAAAATGAAGCGATTTCTACTTGATAACAAGAAGGATCCTTTGACAGCAAGAAGAATCTTGCAGGAATTCATAGATATATCGGGACAAAGAGGCGGCAGTAAAACTGGCCGCGGGCTACGAGGCACTCGTTTGAACTAGCCACTCGACGAGCCGGCGAGCCGCGGCGGCGGGCGGACTAGCATGTCCTTGCGCCGAGGTTATCGGACGCTGTTAACATTTAACGCATTAAATAAAACATAAAACAGCTATGAAGACTCGCTCCGGACGGCCGGTAAATAAAATTCCGTTGAAGCCTTTTTTCCATAAGTACCGATAACACGGTACGCCGGGAGCGCGAGGAGCGCTCCGAGCTCAAAAGGTCGTTCCGAAGGACTTTTTTTTGTCTCGAATTATTCATCGAGGTTTCGGTCACATGTGGAGACTTCTAACCAGATGTAGCCGATACACACGTGTTGTCCGCTATTGATGTGAAATTGTTTTTGCGAATATTATTGTGTAATGAAATCAGTATATTTTACAGTTAGCGTTAGAAGCCTCTGCGGGAAATTATGCGCGTTTCCTTAAGCATAATTTATGCAGTAACACGAATGTCTGGCATTGAAACAACAAAAGGCTTTTTAATTTGCAACAGATTTGTTTAAAGACCGTTCACACATGCGTAGCTGGCCAAGAGTCTCAGTCCAAGTTGCTACGCCTGCGATGACGACGCCCACGAAGTTATTATACCTATAGGTACCAGCAGCTTCTGCGGAGTAAAAAACATCGTTTCTAATTCTAATACCTACAGTTTAAAATGAACGGTCGCAAAAACTGTTCAACACCTTTATTATTATTTTGTTCACGAAGTGAATCACAACCAGATTTAGCGAGGGTTAATGACCCAAATATGTTTAGCGAATGTTCAAGGCTACAGCCGAGCAATTGAGATTCAGATAGTCAATAGAAAAAACCCGCCGCCTACAAGGAGGCCTTCCGCGACGGCGCGATGATGGCCGCTCTATGGACGAAACTTGAATTTTATTACGGCTTTATCCGTTAAGACCGTTACCGTTATTCAAATTTTGGAATGAGGAATGATAAAGGGCCAAGACGAGAAAGCCTTATGGATATAATTATATATTGATGTACTTTTAAAAGCTTTTATAACTACGTATTTAAGAGCTGTCACTTTAACAAAAGGATTAGGTATAAATTATGAGGATCTACCAACCCGGATGTTAAATGAGATTTTATCAGTTTTGTCGAGTTTCTAGAGTAATTGGCGAACTACAGACGTCCTTAGTGGTCTCAGTACGAACTTGTGGGCGGTCTCTTTAAGGTTGCGGACCCAGATTGCTCCAAAACACACGGAATGATTATCTTTTATTGCTGCACGACACAACAATGGCGGAGATGACCTTACGTCCGCGACGCGTAAGCATGCGGCTCTATTTTATTTCATTTTATTCTTATTCCAGCTCCTTAATGCAATTTATTGAGTCTGATTTAAATATATCCTTTGTTATTTTTCCTGACACGTACCTATTTACGATGTCTTCCTGACAGCGTTGAAAAGAAAGCTTACTTTAACAGCGTTCATTTTAAGTAGATAAACCTTCTTTGCTTGGTGGTCCTTAATGGTATCCGATAACAGCCTACGTCCCAAGACAAATGCCCAGGGATACCATTACCCAAACGAGATGGAAAGGGTCTTATTGTGCACGATAACTGTATACAATAGCTGGCTATTAA
The DNA here is from genome assembly GCA_923062465.1 of Acleris sparsana. Taxonomy (NCBI): domain Eukaryota; kingdom Metazoa; phylum Arthropoda; class Insecta; order Lepidoptera; family Tortricidae; genus Acleris; species Acleris sparsana. The sequence goes on from OV281289.1 coordinate 7,718,721, forward strand.
CAGTGATTGTTGTAGGCTTGATTCGTCGCCCTCAAAATATAATTGCACGTGCTGAACAAACCAACCAATAGTCTCGCTTATGCGACACGTGCCCTGTCATATACGATAGTACAAATGTGCGTTAAAATTGCAGTTTCGTGAACGTTGTGAAAAATGCGAACTCGCATTGTAAGTGCGCGCTACTTCTACCGCTGTTAGTAGACCAAGCATAATCCAAAATCGGGTTATCTGGCGAATTTACAATATCAATCACGCGATCGTGTTTTATTGTTTCCGCAATTTAAACGATTGGTTACGGTTCCCGGCGCAAATGACGCCTCAGGTTGACGTGGGTAATGACGGTTGCATTAAGAAAATGCTTCTACGGTTATTATAGCGGTTGACGGCCGCTTTGTGTGTGACTTAGGAACAGTTTAGCAACAAGCATTGTGCCTTTTCAGCCAGGCTAATCGATGAGCTGAGCGGCGGCCGTAGATGGCGAGGAGATTACGGAATAATGGCAAAGGATATTATTTATGTCAGAGTCGTGACGTCGTCTGTCCATTATTTTTAAGTCTTGAATATGTGCTTGATGTTTTGATCAGTACCCATGTCTACCTTGACAGCTCTGCGTTTTTATAGGAAACAAGAAACACTTAGAAGATCACTAATCTTTTTGCAACAGTAGCAATATTCTATTAGAACAAAGTCAAATGTTAACTTGACGGGTTTTTTGACATTAACAACCACTTTAAAACTGCTCAAATATGCCGAACATGACTCATTGGCCGTTAATAATTACCAACTCGTTTAATTCCACTACATTAATGTTTTACGTAATTGCATTGGCAATTCTGAAGTGGACAGTAGGCAGATGTTTTCTCAAACGGGCACCATTAGGGGCAGGTTTAGCCCGCATCTCGCATATGACCGGGGCGTTCCTAGAACAACACTACTTATGATTAAGAACCGAAGCGGTCTAACTACAAAAACACGTTGCCATTTTGAGCAGAATTCCTCCTCTTACAACTTTGTGACGGCATAAATTTACGACTTAAGTCCTTTTTGTTTTTTAGGGACATTGCAAAAACAGAATAGCGATGGCTCGCAACGCAACGCAAATACACGCAATCGACTGTCTGCAAGATCGGATGTTGGTACTTCAAAGCAAATTGACTGTTGTATAAGTTTAGCCAATCTTCGGATAGGTTTTTGGTAGTTTAAAAAAAATTCAAATTGCAAATGTTGCACGTATCTTACCTATACATTTGTTTAAACAGAATTTGTTTAAGCATGTTCATCAAGGTGTCGAGTAATCGCGATTTAAGGTTGGCAAAAAAACATCCTTTGCACATTAAATACCGCGGTGTACTCCGGATCCGTGGATCTTTCCCACCGTTTCGAGCCAAGTAATTAAGTTTAATTGAGAGCAAATCACTTAGACCTGCCGGCCTTTATTATGGGTATAATTGTAAATTATTTGCTGCTTTGATATTACCGAATCTTTTTACCCTATTTCTTCTCTTTTCATTATTTAAGTAGGTATGAACAACTGTAACGCAAATACCTACACCTTAATAATTAAATATATTGTATGACTCGATCGAATAGCGACTAAAAACTAAAAAGTCGATCGTCGTCGTCGGTCTAGTTATGTTTGACATAATGTTTTCTCGTAAATATTACTTGTTACTTCATGCACACATTACTCCCAATAGACAAAAGAGCCTAGATCGAGATCGATCGTATTTTTAAACTAAGTTGTTTTTTATAATCCGCCGAAATTTTACCTCGCATCCTAAAATCTGTTTTCTGACGTTGGATACAATTAACACGCATTCGTTTTATGGCTAATCTGCAATCGCGTAAGAAATAAAAAGGTACACACAATAGCGTCGGACACAATGGGCCTGGCCACATGGTGCACCAGTTTTTTTTTTTGGATGCAGTTTTTACTGTTCGCAATACTTTACTGGTAGCAATAGCAACACGATAAGCGTTGCTCGGTGAGACAGTGCTAGTGCTATTGTACCTCTATTTGCTTTGTCCAAGGTGATATAGGTTTCAAACGTGGGGTTTCGGAGACGTTTTAGCTTTTTTATTCTTTCTTTAAAGGGAGGCTGTTTTCTAAATGCGATTAGGCGAAAATAAAACGTTGCATTAAATAATTATGCTTTTGGTAACCTTTCTATTATTATTTTTACTTAACCTAATTCCAAATCGAGCACTAGGGCTATGCTATGGATACTAGAACACAATAGGTATAAATAGTCAGATAAATAATTACCTACTTTAATACATGAAAAAAGACTCAGAAACACACGCCCATGACACACATATTTGCCCATATTGGGAATCGAACTGAGGACCGCTAGCTTCGTAGGCAGGGTCACTACGAACTAGGCTAAATACGTGTTGTTTTTTTTTCAATAGTATCGATCGCAAATATCTAACTTTTTAAAAGTTATTTATTAATAGGTTTCCTAGAAGTTCATCTATCAACAAAACAGTTAAGGTTCTTCATACATCCAATATAAACAAGGTAAGGTTACGTAAACAATACTGAGTGTGTTATGTCAAACGGATAGACGAGTCAGACCCTTGGCCTCAATGCGCCGGCGCAACGAACTAGACCTTATCGCTCATTGACAAGAACTCAAGATCGGGCTCATTCTCAAAGGGAATCAAGGCGGCTGGTACAGAATGTGTCAACTGCCACGCTGAATGATTCACCTACTTATTCGACTCGATTTGGAGCCACAGGCACTGAATATGAACGAGTAAGGTGCACGGTAACGATCTCAAACCAGTTAGATGAAATTCTTGAGCTATCATTAAACACGTCCAATTATTTTTGTACTTCCCATTTGTAATAGACACATGGAAAATAAATATTAATTTACAAGTCAATTAATTACTCGTAAAATATTAATATTTATGAGTATATTAAAAAAATCTTGCGAAAATATCGTGGAATGTTACCCTTACCTTACTTAATTAAAGAAAACTTGGTTGAAATGGTTTTTAATTGTTAATTACTACTGCACTTTTATAAGTTGGTTTAAAAGAGCTCCTAGATTTTGTACGTAATCACTTTTAATCGAGATAATTAATTGTAATTGATAGAATAGAATATAAAATATTTATTCAACACACATAATAAAAACAATGGAAAAAATTAAAGGAGAAAGGAAGACAATAATAATATGTATATGATAGTAATTATCCAATCCCAAGAAGGCGAAGTATTTTATACGAAACCCGTTGAAATCTTTTATACGAAAGCGCGACATAAACTTAGCGTTTGTTATATTGATAATGGGCGTTTAGATAAGATTTAAAAAAGTCTCATAAGCCTTACGAGGTTACTATATTCATAAATGGTGAGTTACGGTATATTTTATTACGAGTACTATAGTGGTTAAATATTTCTCGTCCGACGCATAATTCCAAGAGTTATATTCCGAAAAAAAACACCAAAAACTCTTTGAGCTTAGAACGTTTAGGTAATTTTACTATTTATTCATAAATACACAATAAACCTACTTTAGTTAAGAGTTAAGACGTTCTTTGTCTCTACCTGTCAAATTCAAATGTCACAATGACAGACGACAAATTATATTTTAAGCACACTTTAGCTATTGCGCGTTTATGAATAAAAGTGTAAAAATCTACCTAATTCAACTTGTTTGTCGGATAACCATTGTTATGAGGTTACCTATTATGACAGTGGTGAAAAAGGTCAATTTGAGGGGTTACCCCTGGCCCCCCTCGGCACTTGTGACCCCCTCGTACCCTAGCTTGCATTGTAAGTCCCACCTTATATTGCCCTTTAGCCCACAGGTGCCTCTTCACCTGTAATGGCGATAAGTGCATTTTGTTCGCCTTTTTACGCCCTTAATAAGCCCTTAATGCCACGCAGATGCTTCTTGTTCTTATTTGCTTAATCTACTTATTAATATCTCGTGGTATTTGATTATTTTATTTTATTTCAAGAAAGGTTATTAATAAACGGGCTATGTAGCAAGTGATTACTGAGATGTATCCTTTTTTGACCTTATTGAATTGTAATAAGGAAGGCTCAAAAGTGGATACATATCTTTGTGGTCGACTGTACCTAGTTAAAGCGTTCGTCCATGTACAGTATAGACACTATCTTTCTGGTTACTGTTTTTATTGTTTTGTAAACTAAACCCATTTCATACATTGACGAAAAATAAAACCATTTTAATTAAAGTATTCTTTGTCCTTTTATTTGTTTATTTATTTAACTTTATTGCTCAAACGAATACAGTATATTATAAAAAGGCGAATTTAATGCCGCAAGGCATTCACTGTCAGTAAACCTTTGGCGCTTTCCGTTTAATTCAAATGTCATAATAACAGATAAGGACTGAGCATATTTTAAGCTCGCCTTAGGGGTCTATGGCTATTCTTACCTTATCGTTAATTTTGGTTCGCTAATCCAGAGGAGTGTTGTGGGACAACTTGTAACATTGATGAGGAACTTGTATTGAATACAATAACAGTGAAAAGATGGTTTCAAATGATTAAGCGGTCTAGATCACACCAAGCCGTTGAAGTGGATGCTCGCCATCTTCAAGGGTCATAACGACTATAACTGGAAGACTTCGATGACAGGACAGGATTCACCGTACAACGTTGCTTATATATCCTTGACATTGGCAAAATTACAATATTATGTAGACGCCATTAAATAAATAAATAATAATAAGCTCGCTTTAGCTATTGTGCGTTTATGAATAAGAGGATTAAGTATTTAATCCACAAAGGTGCGTTAATGTATGTACGTACCTAATGTTATGTAGTAGGCATACATACCATTACAGAACTTCTTGGATTTAAAAAAAACATAGGTACCCAAGCCGCTATTTCTCTAAAAGTAGAGGGGGACTATTCTTCTCGGGCTAAACCTAATTGCTTTTGACACTTTATCGTATTGTTTTGTTTCCTTCACATGCTTTATTTCGTTCTTTCTCACTTAGTGGTAAGAAATACGAGGTTTAGGATAGAGATCGCATGTCTGAACTTACAGTAAATAGCGAATTAAATGATCCCATTTATGGCTGACGGTCAAGAAAGGTGTTTTATCCTCTGATATTTCAACCGGCAAACGGTAGAGACCAGCCTAAGTAGACCTGTGCGTGCGCAATAATTACGTAGCAGGCTGTACCTGTAGATCGTGGACACGAACTTTTGCGTGATGCTGAAGTCGCCCATACTAAAACCACCTCCGCAACGGTTTAGGCGCGTCACACACGGACCTATAATATATTATTAATATGCCAAAATATATATTATAGTATGCAGCTGTAATATATAATGATACCTTAAGATACTTTAACATACCGTAATATACTTTGCCACACTTTGCTATAATGAATGGGATGGATATATATTTTTATATCTTAGTAATGTGTGGTTCCGTGCCATAATGTATAAGACTAGGCACGCTTTTTGGTATGGTAACGAGTAGCACCGCGTCGCCTCCGCTCTCAGTGCGTGTCCGGCTTTATTGGTCTAAGGATGCTAATACACCTGGAAGGAATTGCCACGAGAAATTTCCGAGAGTGCTTATTGGTTGTTTAAACTTGCAAGTTACCGTCGGGTAACCTACCTATTTAACGCAGAATGTTATTCCATGTTATTGTTAAATATAGCGTTAGCTTACTTATGGGGTTGGGGTTTCCAAAAACTCCAAATAGGGAGCTCTAAGACAACCTAATTTTTTCGTGTATAACTTGTAAACTAGTACCTTATTCATCAACGCACAACACACCTATTTTAGCTGATTTACTCCCTGTCCCTTTCTGTCAAATTCGAATATAATGACAGATAAGGAAAAAACATACTTTGAATAAGAGAATTAGTGTTTTTGTTAGTTTCTTTGGCGGTCATACTTACATACTTAATATGAATTCTGTTTGACATGTGTGCAATATAGGTAACCGTAACTTGTATTATGAAATAAATAAATCTAAATCTACCTCACGCCTTATAGGAACGAAAACGAATGAATGAAAGGCTCAAACAGAAGGCTAATAAATAAGACGGCCGTACGTGTGTAAAGTTAATTAGATTAAAATGGCAGGTTTGTGACTAACCTAAATACAAAGCGAGTGCACCGGAAGCAACGCCATTGTCCTGCAATCATTGACACCTCGGACATCATCCGGTCAATTCCTGTCTCGTACCGGCAGTTTGATGGCTACCGATGATATTTTAGGCTATTATTGACTGTTTTGAGCTGCTATAGATTTTTACTATGTTAAACTAACAAAAAAAGTTATAAAAATGCATTTTAAAAAAAACCGACGAATTGTGAACCTTCTCCATTTTTTTTCAAGTCGGTTAAATAATAAAGACGGTTTAAGAACCCACGTTCATTACTTTATATTGTCGTCAATATATTAAAGCCTTTTTCACTTCCACAACCAAGACGAATCTACTGATACCTCATAATTATGTTAAATTCATCCAGCCGTTTAGGCTGCAAAGCGTGCCAAACAAATAGACATACATAAATATATATTACTAGTGTGCAAACAGATATCGATTTATTCAAGTTAAACATAACTTAAGTCATTTTGTCCTCAATTAAGACGCTGAGCTTTACGAGGGTGATCATAAAGGATTGCTTACACTTTACACTAAAAGCTTTTACCTTATCATGTAAGTTTATCTTCTAAGCTTTAGTAATTAGGATCGTAACTGCTATTTAAGTACAACCTGACTGGTTTTATTTAAGATATTCCAAGTTGTTAAACTAGGTAGATATCATGTGGTAATTTTTGTCACCACATTTTGTAATCTAAATTGTGTAACACGTATGAAACATTTAAATGCCCTGAAGGTAGTTTAAAAGTCATCTAAAATAGCACAGTCAAGTCTAAATAAATAACTGAAGTGTCAAATTGAGTGCAAACGATAGATTCGAATTTTAACATGTCATTGAGAATAAACATTTCATGGAAATGCGAAAAAACACGACAGTTAAGAGTGATTCACGGTTGGACCGTTAACGCGCCGGCCGGGCGGAGGCTCGATTGTTGTTGTTCATACGTCAAATTATAATATTGAACCTACGTTTATTACAATAATAATCACTAACGCGCAGAAAAGTCAACTACTATCTTAAAAACAACAACAAGACAATTTGAGGTCAAAATTAATTACTTACAGTACAGTATAGTTAGGTATTATCTTAATAGACGAAATACAAGAATTCAAAAAACGTAACCGTGTTACAATGCAACATGATCAAACAAACAGCACAACGAGTTTAAAAGAGAACCATTAAGTATTTACCAAAACTACTGACATTTGTAGTTCTTGAGTACCTACCAAATCCAAAACTCGTAGTAAGAAAAATAGATGAAAAAATAGCCTCATTTTATGAAGATATTTAAAAGTTACAACAACAAAAATAAAAGGTCAGGCTTCTAAGAATCCTAAAAACCCGCAAACAGTTAAATTCAAAATCAAACCGTCCCAGATGACAATGCCTTAGATTAGGATCGCGCTAATTCCGTGCAGGTAGTCTCAGTAAAACCGTGGGTACGATTCAGTCCGTCCGATTTTTTTGGTAAACATGTTTCCGTTGTGGAGGCATGGTAAATATTTAATCCTAAGGAACCATTTGACAGTAGAAAAATTTAAATACAATGAAAAGGATGCGGTCAGTGTCGATTATGATACCACTGTTACAGCCAGGAAATAGAATCAAGATGACTGAGTTATTGAACAGGCAGATTACACGCAGACTGAAGCGATGAATGCGCGCACTGTGGGCGGCTCGGACTGTGGAGGAGACTCAAGATCAAGACAAGACTCACCGGTGTCGTTATCCTTTTTGGAGAGAAGCGCGATTGGCCCGTCGTCGAGCGGGGACCCCGGGCAAAGCGCGTCCGCTTTGCTCACCAGCAGCTCCTGACCCTCCTGCAACCCCAGTTGCTGGTCATGCATCCGCTTCTTGATCAGGAATATCTTCGGCATCTTGGCGGTTTGTTAAACACTGCACTCAATCCTTAAATACGTCTATGTCACAAAGTCTGTGAGTTCACCCCGTCCAAACATCAACACTCGCTAGCATTGTATCGCACTTAGTTATTTGTTTGTGCGCACGCGGCGCACGTTCGGTACCGTTGGCCGTTGCCACAGGACTGAGCGAGCGCAGTGCGTGTGCCGACACCGTTGCCCGAACAGGTCCGCCCCCGCGCCCCGCGCCCCGCAGCGCCCGCGCCGGCCGGCCCGCGCCGTGCGCCGGCACCGCTCGCCACTTACACAACAGTAAAAGTGCTGTTTTGTGTTAAGACGTTATCCTGACAATAACAATGCCCTTTTTGTCCTTTCAGCAGGGATTTCCATTATTTTAATTAAAATACAAGCATTATTAATTATCAACTTTGAGATGTGCAAGAACTTAGGTTAGGATAGGTTAGGGTCAACCGCTCGCCAGCCAATTCGAAGAACATCTCAAATTCGCAATCTGGAAAATCATTTACATTACAATCTGGGTCATTGGAGTCACCAGTGATTCATCCGAACCCAAATCCTCAAGGCGTTACTCAATAAGATTATAAAATGAGTAACTGCGAATTATAAATTTGAGCGTTGTGCTGCTTTTGTTCAGTTGGTCCAGTATTAAAAGCTCTTTTTTTAAGTATTTTCAAAATAAATGAGCTATCGGGGCTCGGCGGATAATCTCTTGAATATTAATTAGTTATTATTTAGTTAAGACTGCGCGTTTCAGGTAAGGACCTCACAACGCTCGGCGTCGGCATTCTTTCAATCAACGGTAAGTTTCACTAAACAATAGAACCCGTCGGACTCAGGGATGCGATCAGTGAAAAGTATCTCGAAAAGGAAACAGTATTACGGTTATAAACCAAGTAACAATAAATTTTACAACCCATATTGTGTGAGCAAAGTTTTGACGTTTATATTATAATCTTTTTGTTTAGCTCATTGCAGTGGAAGGCGGCGTCTTTGTCAGCCCCGAGCCGCGTCACATGTTCGGCATGACGCCATCTTCGCGGCATTTCCACCAATTTCAATAGTCAAAAGATTCTCTTCAATGACGCTCCATAATGATGTCGTTTCCTTGAATTCCTTAGAAGATTTCCAACGAATATCTAGAGATTAGTACCTATCTTAAGCATAAAGCATAGCACTTTCGGTCTGGTTAAGGTTGACCATCCTTAAGTTTGAAGTTCTAACACTTCCGGTCATAGGTATTGAGAACACTTTCCGGAAACCCGATATCCCAAAAGAAAGCTTTGCGGCGTTTGATCTTTCCGAAGAATGCAAGTTTAATGCAGTATTAATTCGAAAAATTTCACTAAGTTTGAATAAACGACCTGTGAAATTATTTGTTGAACACAAAGACAGACTAAGGATTATTTGTATGTTTTGTTAGAAGCCCATTCTTGTTAACAGTTTGAAAGTACAAATGGTCAGATTTTTTAACGCGCCGGTAAAAGCAAGATGAGGGTAAGATTTAGAAATGAAATACTGATCTTCAAGGGTTTGCACACTCCGTTAGCTTTAAATCGGGATTTAAAGGCTTCCAAAGAATTCCGTTGTATTTTACGACAAATCCATAATTAAGGTTTCCACTAAAAACGGGATAAGCTTTGAATAATAAATACTCTGAAAATATCTTAAGAGAAACTCTAACTAATGAAAATAATGATATAATTTCTTCAGTGAAAGATTGACTCCAAAATGTTTTTGTAAACAAACCAATCATTAAACTGTCAAATATTAATTAATTCATCTCGACGTCAACCCATACTGGATACTTTTAAAAAACTGGTAAATCGGTACTTATTTTACCTATCGATGTACCTTTAGCAAGAAGTCATTAATTTTGCAAGAACAAAACGTTTTTAACTTAAATTGTTTTATCTGCAAAACTTAACGCTCTAAATGTAATTTATATATTTCAAAATTATTCTACAAACCTCATAAATGTTGCATTGTCAAAATTCTAATACCAATTCCCAATAATCTTAACAGTTTCCTGATTTTTTTGTTAACAAGTATAAAAAGGGTTGACCTGAGGGTATAATCCTTACCTAACTCTATCTGGTAACCGACGGACAAGCTTGGTGTTATCACGCCAGTAATAAAACACACGTGTTCTTATTTTTTATTATAAATGGACCTCCATTTTTTTGTTTACATGATGACGGGTTGCAATTTTCATTCAAGTTAATTTTACAAAAAGTCCAACCAACCATTTTAATTGGAATGATTGTGTTCCGAATGTACTGCCTCGAAAGAACGACGAGGCGCTCACGCAAAAACGCGTTTCCACTTTTTTACCAAAGTTAAAAAAGTAAACAGAACCAATTCGGTAGCACATTACGGTTTTGTTTTATTTGTGTTACCAAAACAACCTCTTGCCACTTTATGGGGTCGTTAGTTGCATTTTTACATAAAAATGATTTATGGACCATGCGGGAGATTTATTTGCCCATCAGTTTTAACATTGATCAAGGTTCAAAATATATCAAGAGATTGCAAGAGAAGGAATGGTGATTTTAAAATGCTCGGCTGCAGCGCATGCCACTACTCTTTTTATTTCCCCTCGCCGTTTTGTAGGAGAATGCTTCAGCAGATTTGAGATTCAGAAGACTAAAGTCGATTAGCAGCTTCATCAGCGATGTCTTAAAAGATTTATTTTAGGCTTGTTTTAATTTTGTTATAGAATGGTTGCAAAGGGCTGGCTCCATTTGCAAAATATGTCGGTGCTAATGCGTATGATCCATATATCTCATTGTGAATGAGGCCAATTTGCATATTTATAAAGCCCTTTCTTCGTAACACCCGAGAGCGGACAGGTACTGCAAGGGCGTCTAAAAATTTCCGCCTTGCAAAAGACAGACAAATTCCAGAATCGAAATTAAATTCAACCTTTACTACTTGTAGAGTCATTGAAGAAGACGAATATTTTATTTATAGATTACATACAACAGCTTTTTAACAAGCAGGGGTTCCATTCTACTTGGTACTACCATATTGCTTCAGAAATGTTATCGTTGTTCTAATTACTTGACATATCAAAAGTAACATTTAAACAGTGTTACTGAGTTACCGAGTAGAATAGTGCCTCAGGGCCCTCAGGTCGCATAATAGATAAGTCATTATCATTATTTAACATCAATGTGTCAAAAAAATCGTGACTATTCCTGATAAAATCCTAAATCAAGGGTGTTATTCTCTAACACACCACAGAATCGACGACCCTAATTCGATTCTGCGAGTGCTACGAATTGAGCTTATAACTGTTTAATACTTAACTCTCTTTTTATAAAGAGCCCTTAATAGTCGCGGAAAATTTAATTTTGGGTATTATGTGATTGGGGCCATATTTTCGTGTTATCCTGTCATCTCGGTTACCATAGGTTTTGAAAGTTTAGCTGTCCAGGGGTCGTAGGTATATAAGGGTTTTATTGTATAAGCAAAGTAGAACCAAGAGTAATTGTAAGAATAACCTTAAAAGGCTGCACGTGGCGGCGCATCGTGAAGCGTCATCGTGCAGGCAGCATCCGCGGCCATGGAACTAGAAATGGGGAGTTTGTTGAACTCGCGCGGCTAATTTATAAATAGTGCGAAATAACAAATCATTTCCATGTATATTCCGAGTCATAGAACCTCTGTCCTTAGCAAGCAATATTGAGCAATTAACGCTGTAATGTTAATTGATTAAAAATCTCATATAACTTATTTTGTATTAATGGCAATGTTGTGTTATTAATTGGAGGCGCGGCGGGAAATTTGTATGTAATAATGTTAAAATATAATTATGAGGCATGGTCCTTCGAACCAGATTTTTTTCAGTTCCACTATGAGTCTAATCCTAATTTTCTTACATAAAATAATTTAGGTCGGCTGAACAAGAACTTATAGTTTAAAGTAGTATGCTTTTTAATAAAATAATGATTCGAAAAATTATATGCTACATTTTCTTTTTCCTTTATTTATTCCAACGCCTGGATTCCTGTCTTACTTAAAAAATAAACTTTATATAATTTATTGCCACTAGAATTATTAAGGTATAAAATACCGTATATAATTTCCGTACTTGCCTCTTATATCCGCTGCTTGATTGCGCAACGTGCGACCGCTTAAGTTCCACGCCCCGCCGCCTCGCCTCAAGTTCTCGGCAACGCTAACCTCAATCAAGTTTAACCACAGACCTGTATTTGTACCAACGTTGGACCCAAGTAGACAAAACGAGAAGGTTAACTCTAGGCACATACATCTTTTAAAGGATGAAGTTTTGCAGCTTCTTTTGTACCAATGTTGGAGCCAACTGGGAGTATAACAAAATAAGTTAGTAGGTGTAGAACGGGAAGGTTAAGTCTAGCCGCGGACATGTACCCTTAGTGTGCTGATGTCTGCTTGCTTTTAGTTTTGTAAAAGAATATGAGAACGTTTCTAATTTATTGTTTGCCACGGTTGGTAGCGATGACGATTAAGTGGTTCCACTGTTTGATTATAAAGCCAGGGTTAGTGTAGTCGATTCACGATAGAGTCAGATATTCGCACCATAAATATAATTATGACCTTTACTATAGTACATGACCTAAAATATGGCCAATGAGCTGTTACTTACGCTGCTCAAAGAAATGCGTCACATTACCGGTCACCCTGTAGATTGCAAAAGACAAAACACTGAGCACGAGCATAACAAATATACTGACAAAGATCAACTGAAGTGGTTACGAAATATTTAACACTCATGCTAAATTTAAATATACAGATGTTACAAAATTGACGTCAATACTAACTGGCCTTTTTGTTCAAATTCATGAAAAAAGTGTGGTGCTGCGTGCTAATCTCTTATGTTTCCTATGCTGTAATCAATCACAAATATCTCTTGTTAAAGAAACACTGTTTAGATTTTAACGTGAATCATTACTGTAGCTTTTTTTGCAATTTGTTTTTACAGTTTTAATTTAAATTTTCAGTTTTTCACCAAAACACGAATGCTGTTTTCAATTTTGAATGCAATGTTAAAATTAGCCGCTGGAACTGCCATTAAATAGCAATTAACGGATACAAAGCGATTCGACGAGTGTCACGCTGGACGATCGCCGATTTCGCAGGTTTAACCGCAAAAAATTAAAAAGTAATCTTTTTCTACAAAATATTACTTAAAATTGCTTTTTCGATTGGGTTACTTGTTTTCGCAGTTAAATAGATTTAAATTTAATATTTTTCGATTCGCTTGTTCTGGTTATGCTTGTTAAATGATTTGAATTATTGGAACAGTAGGCCCTTTAATGAATGAAATTTTCAAACAACGACTTATCAATAAATTATTGTATAATCGCGGAATATTAAGCAGTGTATGGAGTTCAAATTTGTTGGACACAATAGTTCTTTTGAAATTATCTGGTTGCCCAAGATACAGGCTGTGCCTCGTTTGGGAACCCCTGTTGAAACCTGTACCTTGTTATAAGTTTTCTTTTTACAAATAAAAATCTTATCTTTATCTTTATCTTATCTTTATAATTAGCAAATATTTAGCCGTAGTTACCGTACGGACGACGAAGTCTATAATCACCCGCTCTGTGAGGTAAATTATTCTTACAATTTCTATAGGTATCTAATTTTCATCGTACAACGGAATATTCCTTAAAAACAACAACTACCAACTTAGTTGCGGGTTTTGCTAAAAAGACGCAAACTTATTACCTATGTCTTCATACGCCAAGCAAATATCTCCAAATTATCTCTCAGTGCCTTACTTAATATTACAAACTTTAGTCAATCTCGGATATTTGATTTTGTTGGTTTGATAATACGAAGTAGGGTTTTGTAAAACTCAGATATGCGAGCGCGACCCCCAGGACGCGTTCAAAATGCTAATAGGATATTACAGTATGTATGTCAAACACTTAAGAGTAGTAAAACAATTACATTACACATATTAAAATCGCAGAAATAAAAGTAGTACAAAGGCAACTTATCCCTTTCACGGATCTCTTCCAGTTAAACTTTGGCCAAGTTGAGAAGAAATAAATGTGGCAAACAATAGACAAATACTAAAATACAAAATATAGACGAGAGAAAACAATAGAAACCAATAACTTTTTCTAAAGCAACACGAAAGATATTTAAATACACTTTGTTAATCAAATCTTACCTCTTTTAAGATTCTGGTATTAATACATGATATCATTATTTCTACGGGGACAAGTCTGGATTGAACGCCTGGTACAGGTTTTGAACGAATCTCCAGACGTGTCTCAGCGACGTCAGACAGGATTAATATTTGGACATATTATCGTTGCCCCAGGGCAGGGCTGTCACTTCGAATGATACGAGTTCTTAAAACCCTAATTCTTTGGTTTGTGTTTTATATCAAGGTCCATATTAAACATGGCGTTAAAATGTCAGTGCAAAATGCATAGCGTTTGCGGTATTTTGCAGTTTATGCCACAAAAAAGGTTAATTTAACTGGGGCGTTATTGAAATTGGTTAACAATATGGCTCTTGACACGTTGTCGTACTGTTTTTAACTCAGCTGCCTTTATTGTCAAGTCAATACGATAACATGTCAAAACCAATATTGTTTTACATAGTAGAATGGAGTCCCTGTACGCATGAGAGTTGACCGCGTAGTTTATTGCAACGCATGAAACGTCATCCTATACATTTTGAGTGATAGAAAATAAAAACGTCAGTGGCGTTCGCAGAAGTAATATTTTCTAGTAAAGGATTAGGTGCCTTTTAATTTGCAAATGTTTTTTTGCTTGTTAACTTTCTTCATGACATAAAAAAAGTGGCAATGTGTACCATCGTTAAGTTATACTCTAAGATAAGATATCCAGCAGTATAAGTATTTTAGCTGAAATTCTCAAATACTAATCTTGTATTTTATTGAAAATATTAACAAGATTATATCCGTTTTTGTTACAATTATAATTGTCTCAGTCGAACGGTCCATCGAGTGAGCGAAGTTATACGAGCCGAGCTCGCTCGCTCGAAGGGTAAAAACTTGGGTAAAACCGTGGGTAAAACGGATAAGCTGGGTACTTACGAGTATGCATGCCCTGAAATGTGTTTTTTATCCTCCGACAGAACAACTCCAACTGGCCGGTTAATATTTGGCTTGAGTAACGCTGTTTTTAGCCGAATTCAAAAAAAGGAGGAGGTTCTCAATTCGTCAGGACCTTTTTGACTACTCGGAGACTGGACCGATTTGAAATTCTTTCGTTGTTTGAATGGGTTTACTTTCTAGTTGATCCCATTGTCAACATGTTAGGATCTGATGATGGGATCTTGGAGAAATCCTCAAGTATTATAGGCACACCTATAGCGATTTTGGTATTTTTCACTATTACTCGTGCATTTGCTTTTGAAAAGTAGTATATGGTGAAGTGGAACTGATGATGAAGACCACAGTTGGCCACCGGAACTCATTAACGGTACCTATTTGAAGGGTGGTGATAAGATTAAGGTAGTTGAGCGACTATGTCGAAGCACATTTAATTTTTAAATATGACTATGACTTTCTCGCGGCCTTGCTCGTGGTGAGCTTGAAATGTTATATAGTTCCTCATTGATTGAGAAGTGGGACTACATACTACTATAAATAAATAGGATCACTAAAAAATATAAAACAATATTTTAAACTAAAAGCCGAATACAGCTGGACTACCATTTTATAAAAAGTAATTTTTTCGCATTTATGACCGCGGGTTTTTGTTTTTTTATACTTTCATTGTATTGAAGTCACCGGTAGCCTGGATTACTTTTTATAACAATTTACTCCAATGGAACAAGCCACATGATCCATGAGCAAAGTTCCAGCAACGTCTTAAAAACACCGCTGTCTTTTTTTAAATCAGCTTAATTTTATATGTATGTCCAGGCTAACCTCGTTTAATTAAGGCGACCCGCTCCGATGCATCAACTGTGATACGGATCGTGCAACGGTACAGTTGTGCATTCCCGATGATTGCATCCAACGTGCAACTATAACGCGGGGAATAAATTGCGATTGTATTGAGTCGGCCGCAAACTTGCGACTTCTCTGCCCGTTTCAAATCATGGAAGCGAATGGTGGATTTAAAATGGCATGTGATATTGGATTTAAACGGCGATGCTACAGATATAACTAATCTTAAAGTGCCAAGGAAATGTGTACATTGTAAACTGCTGTGAACTTACTACAGTACTAGTTTGAAACGAAAATATGGGCAACGATAATGTATATTTTTAATGGAAAAACCTTACATAAATTTACCAATTTACCAAAGTATTTTTGTTACTAAAATGTAACATTGGTTAATAAAACCAGCCACGATGACTACATTTGCTTGGTTGGGAACTGAGACTTCAATTTAGTTTGCCTACGGCCCAAATTGTTTTAGGCACTGACCTGCCAATCTACAGTCTACCCTTCTCACCATCAGGCAGGTTAGACAAGCGGCAAATCGTAAATGTGTCACGGCTGCAGAAATCAAATATTTTTTATAATTTTGTCTTTTTTGTGTCAATATAATTTCAATGGTGACATTTCTTTTTTATTTAGAACTCATATAGTGCGATAAAGAATATTACGTACTCAGTCTTAGTTTTGTTATCCAAAATACACCAACTACCCAAAAATATGTAACTGAAGTGCTAAAATATGTACTTACAGGTATATTTTTAAAACAAAATTGTTATATGCTTCATAACAAAAGTATTAATGGTTAAAGTGCATCCCTATTACATCTGCTTGGCATTTACGTGAGCTTTCGTAAATAGATGACAATTCCAATTCAAGCTTTAGCCTGCTAAGTGTAATTTTTCTCCAAATCTCCGGACCGCGTCAATTTAGCTCCATTTTTGCTGGTGTTAACTTGACTACCACTATAACCAAAGATCAAATGATGTGCCTATAGTCACTCACCGCATATGTGTTAAATCTGCCCGTGCGCAGCCGACTGAATGCGATATTAATGCTTGAACCGGTCCGATGATTACCCCTCGACTGGACAGTCATATTATTCAATTGGAAGCACGAGCCTTGCTATAATATACAAACTAGCGTTACATTTACAGCACCTTATGAAGCTAATAGATAACGTTATTTCACATTTTAGTCGTTCGAAAGTGAATCGTTTTCACAACAGTATTGATAAATATGGAAATTTCCTTTCGTAAATCGATAGGAAAGTCCTCGTTTTATACATTTAAGTATACGGGCGTATTATCAGCTGCTAACAATGCAAAGGGCTTATTTTAGTTAGGTAGTGTTATATTATATTATTTAAACATTAAATGATTTTATTCAGTTTTGTAAGCGCTCGCAATCAGGATACGCAATTAGTGTTTATTTTTAGCTACTATTTTGCGAAGTTCCGATGCGTTAAACCATTCGAAAACAAATGAATGATATAGACAAACACACGAACCACTTGTTGAACTTTGTTTTGGGTTCTTAATTGTGTATCAAAAAGAAAAGATTATTTACCCATTATGATATTTGAAATTTGGAAATATACCTATTACACTTATTTTCAATGATATATTAAGTATTTGTTAGTATAAATCACAAAAGATAATCCGGACAGTCAAATATTTTGAGATGTCAAATACTTATTAAAAGTATTTTTTAGTATTATCTTTACGGTGTTTGTGTTATACTTACTCAATAATAAGTAGGTATTTACTAGATCTTGTCATGACAATAAAAAGTTGACCCAATATTTTTTGCATTCTTGAGCCTAGGTACTACATATTTATTTAACTGCGTCCAGACTACATACGTACATTAACTCACGCCTTTATTCTAAGAGTGAGGTAGGCAGAGCTACAGAGTTACCAACTCTAAAAACTTGTTGATAATTCTGTAACCACATTTTGCACAATTATTATGTTTAACAGTGTATTAGTTGCAAGCTCATCGGCTATCAGTACTGCCAGCGTTTATTCCCTTAGTCGCCTCTTACGACATCCACGTGAACACACGGAGTGGCACTATACCAACCCGGCAACCACTAATACTACACTAATTATTTTTATTTTCTTAACTTACTAACTCAGCATCATTCTTTTTCATCACCATAATCATTATCCGATAGACATTCGACCACCAGCGCGACCATAGCCCAGTCTCCAAAGGATCACCATTAGGGTGTTATGATCTTCAGTTTCTACCTTATTACTTATCGGCTACTTTTTGTATAGAAATCAGTGAACTTGGCACTGAACATAATTATTCTTTGTTCGAAATATGTGCTCACAGAGCATCGTTCGCTGTGGTGATAATTAGGATTGGCAGTGTTGTCACATTATCACCCGCAGGGAAGCAACGAGGTCATGCTTGTATTGTGTCGTCGAAAAGAAAAACGTATTATATGAGTTTGAAGTCCATACGCGCCATCCTACCCTTTGCTCTTGGGCGGTAGCATGTCTTGTATTACTTCAACGTTCATTAACTTCCTAAACCATACTTCGTCGAGTATTTACTTGAATATGTATTAGTAATAATGCACTGTCAATAGCCATGGCAACTTCGCCCTAATACAACCTTATGCAAGTTCCGTGACATATACGCGTCAATATTGCGCTCTTTGCTGGTGCTAACTCTACGACCATACCCAAATATCAGGTGAGGTGCCAATTTTACCAATGGCAATGTTACCACAATTGGGGGTACTAAGTTGAAGATAACATACCTATGAAACGAAGGTAATCAGCCGTAGTTGTATATCCCACTTCTGGGCATTTTTTCTATGTATTATTGTTAATACCATCTTGCTTTAATATTGTAGTCACACAGTTGGCATTATGATATCTCTACTCCGACCCTCGGATATCTAAAAGGGGAAAATGCCATGTAAAATAAAGCTCTCTGGTCATAGGCATGTATTTAGGTTAGTTGGGATATTAGGTTAGGATTTTATTTATTAAAGTTAACGGGAATATATCTAATGACTGACATCTTTTTCGTTACACTGAAATTCTCCACTCCCTGTTACGATGGAATTTTTTTTCTGTAAGGTAGGTAGTAATGGTTTTTAAATCTAAATTCAAGCAGTTTTTGTATAATACTCGTATGTACTTATATATATAAACTGAATCTCGGAAATGGCTCCAACGATTTACCTGAAATTTTGTATGCAGGGGGTTTCAGGGGCGATAAATCGATCTAAATAGGTTTTATTTTTAGTAAACTTACCAATTGTCAAACATCGTCAAATATAATGAAATATGTATTACTTCCTACAAAAACAACAACTCTCACATATCCCGGGGTCAAATTTAAATGCCACGAAAAGTATTTCAACCTAATTATAATCTTTCGAGGAACAGAATTACCGGAAAGAGCTAGTTGCTAAATATAAATATGTGGTAGGTACTAAAAAGAATAGCTAGAAAAACGTTTTTTATTTCTTTGTTCATTATTCTTACTAAGTCCTTATTATTAGGTACCATAGTTATTGATTCGACTTTTTACTTAAACTATAATATGTTTTAAACACTTTAGCATAAAACAACAGGCAAAATATTATACATATGCACCCTAACAATTGTACAATATCCTTTAGCATATTGAAATTGAACTAAACATATTATGTTGTCTTTCTGATTACAGCTTTATTTGCAATGGAATTCCGATCGTAACTCAGTCATGAACTGACCCCAAAAGCCATCTAATCTGAGCACGTAGATCTTAACTCTAACAAGAACCTCGAACTATACATGGAAAATCGTAAAGGAAGTCTTTAGGTATCACTAACAATTATAACTCTACTCATCACGATAGCATGCGTTAAGATTTCAATTATAACTATTATAAGCTTAACGTTGTTACGTGAATTAAACATCAGAAAATTCTCAAGCGGCAACCACGTATACCGGTTGTCAAAAGGCTGTGGTGCGGAGCGGCGCGGGGGGAAGGGCGGGGGCAGAAGAGGAGGGGGAGGCGGGTACAGCGACCGCGATGCCGGCGCGGGCGCAGCATTGCCAAGATCATGGCCCGCGCGGCGAATGTCAGCCACGTCACATCGAGCTTTGCGTTCGATCGGTTCGATAGATCTTGGAATGCAACGATTGAGTTAACTTATAGAGTTGTACCTAGTCAGGCGTCAGTCGAAGGAATGAGTTGGTATTTGCTGTCAGTAATTTCAAACGGGATAGGGACTAGTGTAGGTATACCATCTTATTTCAACCCTCACATCGACAGTTACAACCAACGTGTATGATAGTTGTTTACGGACAAGGGTAGTACTAAAACTAATTTTAGGATACGACTAACACTCATTTTGGTAAACTTGACTCTTACAATTAGCTTTTCGCGATTGTGTTTGCCAAATGTAACTCATTTCGATGGTACCTACATATTTACCATGACTTTAAAAGTCCCACACAACACCGAAGTATATAACTTTATCAAAAACAATAAAGTCATGCTCGTTTTGTGACGCATCCATCTTACTCTTTACCACAATGACTAGCTGGGCAAGATATTTCCGCACAATTAGCGTTGATTTGAGAACTGAATCAGCCTGAACAAGAAGCTTGATTTAAGATCTAAATCGTACACAAGATAAACATATTATTTAAAGAGCTCGTAGCGCGTTTAATCAGTCTAAGTGTGTACACATCAATTCAATCACGCGTCTTACCGTTCCCCAAACGAGCGGCTATTATGCAATCGAACAAATACGTTCGTTTTTTGCCGGCCACCTCCCCACGGTAAATGCTGGTGAGCTTCGCCATGTATGAGCCTACATAATAGCCCTTGCCCTATCTTTATATGGGCCGAGCCGTAGCCCGCAATCCCTATTCAAGACACGTAAGGTAGCGGCCCTAAGGACCGGGTTTTTGTAACAGCGCAACAGGTAGAAAGGAAAGGATTGCGAGCGGAGCGGGATGGCACGACTTCATCATCGGTTGGCTCGCTCTGCAAGCACAGGAATGCCGTATACGATTTGAGCTACTGCTAGCGCATACTGCAGACGTTACACTATACACATAGCGCAGTATAGCCGGCGATCACACACACTGCCCTAATGCGTACGGGTCATGTAGCGGGATTTACTGAGTTTAGCGAGTGAAATTATATCGAAAGGGAGTCTGGTAATTTCGGTAATTTTCTGATTTAATACTTTATCAACACATTAAGATTGGCAGATATTTATTTTAAAATATATTTCGTTCTAACTGGACGGTCACTTCGATTTCATTTAATTTATTTCAACTTATTGAGAATGCACATGTCTATGGGTTCAGAACCTTCTTACCATGAAAAACAACTGAACAGTATCTTAACAGTCAGTTACATTTTAGAAATAATCCTACCCTGTATAAAATCAATCATTTAACTTGTATCTAATTCTTCATCTTATACTTAAGTTCTTATGAAGTTTACTCGTCTTGTTTAAATTTTCTTAAAAAGTCATAATAGTTTGCAGTAATCAGACACTTTTAACACGATTACAATGTATACAGTAAATAGTCAAATTGCCAAACCGGTAAGTAAACATTACGATTATAGCAACTTTGTTCTGAGTCGATAATTTACTCGCCTCTAGAGAAACATGACTTCATATTCGAGTGGTCAGTGCGTCTATTCTGGGCAGTAAAATCGAAATCGTATTTGATCTGTTGCGGTATTGTTTTTATGTCGGCCGCCATTACTGTCCAGAAAATAAGAGCTATCAAAACGTTGACAATACGATAACAGATCAAAAACGATATAGTTTTTACCGTTTTGAATAGAGGCCCTGCATGTATATATTCGGCATTGTCTTATCTAAGTACAAATCGTTTTGTCTATCGCCATGTTTAGTTCTTTTTTTATCATTTTTTGCGAAGAAATGGAAAAGTTGTAGTTAATAAATTGCGTTATAAATTCTGGAAAAGTGCATGCATTTCAGATATATGTATATTTTTTCCATGTAGGGGATGCATAGCGGCCAATAAACAGTAGATTGTGTCACCAGGGAGCAAAATGACATATTAACGGCGAGGGCGTAAATTGAATCCTGAGCGTAGTGAGGGGTTCAAGTGTTAATGCCCAAAGTGGAAATACTTTTGCTACCCTGTGACACACCGCTTCTCAGATCACCTATGAGAAACATAAAAGATCTTAGTGATGAAACTGGCCGGTCGGAGTGGAGTCGCAAGAGCTATATGCTCGAAGGGCGGATGTGTTGCATAAGTGGTGAGTGGGCACCTTATGGTCATTTAAAGTCCAGAAGCACCTCTCCACCCTTAGCCCCTCTGGAACTGTTGCCTCCCTGCTGCTATATATATGTGGCTATTTCGGGTAGTCCATTCCATTGAGTTGGCGAGTCACCGCCTGCCATTTAAACCAAAGTAATTAGCATTGGCCAGGCAGGCGCCGTAGTTTCATCAATAGCCTAGTTCACCAATCCATATCAGTTCATTCATAGAACCTATTATTAATATTCCCATCCTTCTTAAATAGTCTTACACTAACCGGTGGTTGTCCGGGGGAGCATACTTCTATAGTTTGAACTCAGGGACAATCGCCGGTTGGTGTCCCATAACTTTACTAAATTAAACTTGTCTAAAGGGCCTCTGCGTGTTGGCTTCGGCTCCATGTATGCCTTCCAAAAGTCCGGGACTCCCATAGTCCTGTGATTGGTAAAGACATACAAATAATAATAAATACTTATCCAAAACCTACCTATCACCAAGTTTAAGCAGATGAAGAATTATAATTTTTAATTATAAATTTTACCGTTGACCGTTTTTACGATACATCTAAAATAAAAATACGTTAATAAAACTTCATGTAAGTACCCCCTCAATTATTTAACTTTTTTTGGATAAGTATAAATCCATTGTAATAACACATATTCTGAAAAAAACAAACAACCCGTTATCTGTTCCGGTTCAACAGACACAGCTCTGTAAAGTTAGGTCGGACGGACGGACGGCACGACTGCGTAGGGATATTAATAGGGTCCAGTTGTCCCTTCGAGTACGGAACCCTAAAAACCCGTTCTTATAATTACCCTACTTAACCGAACAGGACTTTAAATTTATCTTGAACGCCGATTGTAACAGCGACAGCGCTTTCTGGCTTTTTAAGTCGAGCACGAACCCCAAAAAAGGCAAGACCAAAACTGTAATGGTCCCAACCTGTTTAAAAACAACTACAGTTCGACACCAAAAAATAATTGCAAAAAAACATGTGCATCCAAAAATGCAAGTGCGAATTAGCATACCTCCGCTGCATTTGACGGTCGTCCTTATTAATTCAGGTTTCTCAGGCAGACGGAATACCTAGGTATACTAATATTGCGACATAAACATACATACGGCTATGCCGGTCGTGTTCTTGGGTAAATATGTAACCGCTCGGTCGCTGGTCACATAAAAACCTTCCTCCGAGATCCGGTCCCACTGGTCGGCACAAGAGCGACGACCCCCGCTCGCCGTTTGACTTATGGAAATTACTTTTCTTGCCTCACCTGACTGATATTCCGGCGTGTTTATAATTAATTAAAATTTTATAACGTCAATGGGTTGGATTTGATGATCAAATTGATTACTGTAGATGTGTTTTGATGGGAACGTCCAGTACTGTAACATGTTTAGAGAAATAATATTATGCGGGCGAATGCCTTCAACTGGGTAACCCATCATTGTATCGACATCTACTGCATCGATTGCATCGTTCTGCTGAATCCATGATTTCAGGATAAGTAAACATTAATAACTAAGGCTAGGTTAGGGTAGTCATATGACGACCAAAAAAAAAAATCTACGTGCGGCGAGAAATGCCTTACGACGAAATGAAAATTTGAACGTTCGTTGAAAGGTGTCTATTTCTTAAACTTAATAAACAGAATTAAACGTAAACAAATGACGGCGATATCAGCTCTCTGCCTACGAGACTACAATTTGATAAAACAGGTATAGTATAGCTGTGTCATAAAGACGTGGTAATGCGCAGCCGCGCCCGGACCGTAGCGCGGTGACGTCGCTTACATCAGTGCAGTAACGTTACGCTTACGTTGCTAGCGATTACGCGCAGTACTTTTACTGCTAATACAGTTTTATCTTTGCACTTAGCAGAAAATAAGATAAAAGCTCAAGACAAACTTTAGTTTAAGCGTTCCGTGAAATAAACGTTTACACGAAACGATAAATTAATACATTTTTGTTACGAAATATTTTTTTATCGGGATGGAGATTAGGAAATTTATGCGTTTACTGTATTCGATTAAAAAAGTACTAAGATTTTAGTTGAAATAATGGCGATTGAATCTCTTTATGAATATCATTTTCCTATGGCTCGTATACTTTCTAATGTCAAAAAAATGAGTCCACAATAACTCTACTCTCTGAATAACCTGGAATACAGCTTTTATAGAGTACAATAAACCAGCTAAAGCAAGGCGGTGTTGCAATGCAAGAGACGCGACTTTGGCGGTCGCGCTTCGCGGTGCAGCACGATCTAGCGTTCCGGTGAGCGCCGGCGCAGCCCCCTCCCCCTCTCCTGCCCCTGTACCTACCCCTCCCCCGCCCCGGTTGGAGCCCGCGCTTGGCCCTGACCGAGACACGGCGCGGAGGCGAAATGTTACGAAATTTCCTATCACTTCGGAACTCGTTTCTATACTCGCTGAGATGCCTCGATGTTGGTTGCACTTGAATTTTTTTATCGTAGATTTATAAAAAGAACGAGGTAAGTGTTGTGGGGATCAAGGTGGGCCGAGAGGAATTTCAAACATAACGCAGTTTTTTCCAAATCAACAATGTGTTTAACTAGACAAACATAATAGTGGTTTGTTCCTTGTAGTTGGTATTGTTACGGTTTTACAGTCGAATTTACTGAAATTCTCAAAGCTACATAGTGCAGCTAAGTTTCCTAATACTTACGACAACGCGCTGGCCTAGTTGGTAGTGACCCTGCCTACGAAGCTAGCGGTCTTGGGTTCAAATTCCGGTAAGGGCAGATAATTTGTGTGATGAGCGCGAATATTTGTTCCTGAGTCATGGATTTTTCTATGTATTTAAGTATACATTTCTCTATATATAAGTATTTATATCGTTGTTTAGACCAGTTCAATTCGTGTGACATTGTCCCCTGATATTTATTTATTTACTTATACAGGGTTATTGGTAAGTCGACCTATTCCCGTTAGGAGGTGATAGGGGTGACTATATGCGATAATTTTGACCCCCATATGCATTATGCAAAAGTGAACCATTTTTGAGTTATCGCGTTTATTAGTTTTTTTTTAAATTAGTCGGAAATTCAACTTGAAAATTTTATTACAAAAAAAGTATCAATTTAAATCATTTTTTTTCTTCTGATTTACAAAACCGATCAAACACTGGTTATTTCTCAATATTAAAACAATAACTATCGGTCCAAATTTGAAAAAGCGAGACGGAAAACGATTTTTTTTCAATATTTTTTGCAATCGCTTTCCACTAAAATGCCTAAAAAACAAAAAAAAAGTTATGAAACTTGGCTTGCAGATTATTTTAAAAACTTAACTGTTTTCTAAGTTATCCAAAAACGCATAACAAGTAGAAAATTATTTAAAAATAACCTGAAAAAATAATCATCACAAAGGAAGCGGGCGGAAACAAAAGTCACAAATGCAACTTCAAAAATTAAAATTAAAAAACATACCAAATTTAAATCATACATTTTTTATTTGCTTTTGTACAAGATGAATTCGTTGTTCCTATGCAAAATTAAAAAAAATATATTTCTGAACACGTTTGAGAATGCGAGGCCGAAAACTAAAAAATACATGTTTTTTTATCAAACTCCAACATAAATAAAAACATTAACTTATGTAAAAAGTTACAAAATTAAAACTAATAAACAATTAAAATTGAAATAATCAGGGTTTTAATTAAAATTACACGAAAACAGAAAAATTTACCAATACATTTGGCGTGCAGATTACACATAAAACATTGACGTTTTTCCAGCTTTCTAACGAGCTATTAAAACTAAAATGCGTTTTGTTAAAGATTGCTGGAAAAAATTGATCACAAAGGAAGCAACAAGGAAGTCACGTCCGAACATAACTTAAAATTAACTAACTAAATCAATGAAAACTGACTGTTATACTCGTAAACACAAATAACAACATTAACTTATGTGAGAATAAGAAATGGAGGTACCTAGCCATTTAGAAAATGAACTATAAAAATCCTGATTATTTCAATTTTAATTGTTTATTAGTTTTAATTTTGTAACTTTTTACATAAGTTAATGTTGTTATTTATGTTGGAGTTTGATAAAAAAACATGTATTTTTTAGTTTTCGGCCTCCCATTCTCAAACGTGTACAGATATATTTTTTTTAATTTTGCATAGGAACAACAAATTCATCTTGTACAAAAGCAAATAAAAAATGTATGATTTAAATTTGGTGTTTTTTAATTTTAATTTTTGAAGTTGCATTTGTGACTTTTGTTTCCGCCCGCTTCCTTTGTGATGATTATTTTTTCAGGTTATTTTTAAATAATTTTCGACTTGTTATGCGTTTTTGGAGAGCTAAGAAAACAGTTAAGTTTTTAAAATAATCTGCAAGCCAAGTTTCATAACCTTTTTTTTTTGTTTTTAAGGCATTTTAGTGGAAAGCGATCGCAAAAAATATTGAAAAATTTTCGTTTTCCGTCTCGCTTTTTTAAATTTGGACCGATAATTATTGTTTTAATATTGAGAAATAACCAGTGTTTAATCGATTTTGTAAATCAGAAGAAAAAAAAAGATTTGAATTGATGCTTTTTTGTAATAAACTTTTCAAGTTGAATTTCCGACTAATTTAAAAAAAAACTAATAAACGCGATAACTCAAAAATGGTTCACTTTTGCATAATGTATATGGGGGTCAAACTTATCGCAAATAGTCACCCCTATCACCTCCTAACGGGAATAGGTCGACTTACCAATAACCCTGTATACTTACTCTTGTTTATTAATGATTAGAAGGCCTAATAAATGACACAAAGGTACTCTTACCATCCCACAACCTACGGCTCAACCAAGGGGAACAGGGCGAAATGACCGCCCGCCTGCTCCGGCCGGGCGTCCTCACCCGTCATCATCATCATCATCATCGTCCAGTGTCTGTTTTATTGACACTGGTAAAACTGATGGGTAGGTAAAAGTATACACTGACGAAGTTAAGGCTCATAGTCCTGTTAATTAGATGACGACGAACTTCTAAGAAGCATTTGTTTTTTTCTTTAAAACTTCGTTAGCGATTATTTTAAGTGATGTGCTGTTACTTTTAATGTTACGCTCGGTAACTGAGGGCAGCTGCTAAAAATAACTTTTTGCACAATTGATTGCGCCTGTAATCTCAGCGGGATGGAGTAATGCCTGTGTTCAACGAGTATACGGCGTTGTTATCTCAATTACATATTTGCTTAAGATGTGCGCATAAGATCGCCGGGGTGCATAATTAGAGTAATTTAGAAGCCAACAATTTTAGTAATTGTTGTTTGGGAATAATTATATTGAAGCATTAATTAGGAACTCGTATTTGTAATTGCTCTGTGTGTCTAATAAAACGGACCGACTAACAAAGGGCTGAAAATACTTGATGGCTAGAGATCTCGGCTGAGCCACAGTCAATACGTTTTTATTTCTTCTATAGAGTCTACATTTTTCATAGTCGTCATCATAATTCCTTCAACTAACTGGTTCTCTAATCTACTCGATAAAACCATATTGCTTTTGACATGTTATCACATTGTTCTTAAGTTAGCAGTCAACACTATCAAGTAAATAGGAGCTATCATAATGTCAACAAAATGATACTAGCCCGGGGAATTTGGACAAAAAGTTAGGCCATCATCATCATCATCATTTCAGCCTATTGCAGTCCACTGCTGGACGTAAGCCTCCCCCAGGGTTCGCCACAAGGCCCGATCTCCCGTTTTCGGCATCCAGTCACCACCAGCCACTTTTTTCAGGTCGTCGGTCCATCTGGCTGGAGGGCGTCCTACGCTACGCTTGCCGAGCCGTGGTCTCCACTCGAGAACCCGTCTACTCCACCGATTATCGGTTCTGCGACAGATGTGACCAGCCCACTGCCACTTGTCTGCTACACTTCTGAACTACGTCAGGCCAACCTTGCACGATTTAAAAACAGCATTTTTTCATTTTTGTTGATAATAGACAAGAGACTGTATTAAATTGTATCCCACGAAAAGTTCACCCCCGCGCTTACGTTTTTATTTAAAGAATTTACGTTTATCAATTGAAATGGTTAGAAAAAAATATTAACAGGCGGTTTGTAAGGAGTTTTTGTGGAAGAGAGAAAGTTTTAGCAGTAGGTTAGGAAATTAAACATTTGTCGTCCGCGCAACAACATATTTTTTTTAAATCTTATAATTTGTCATTGTACGTTAAGAAAAAATACTAACAGTACAAAAATTATGGTAAATGCATTTTAATTAATACATTCAGCTATTATTAGGAAAAAATTAAACTTATATTACTTTGCACTTCAGAAATATCCAAAAATATCAAATATTGTCTCAGGCAAAAATGTAACAGAACTGATAGTTGTAGAATAATGGAACATAATCGTATTTCATATCGTAATTTCTCAAAATTAAACATAATAGGTGTTGTTATATTTTTTAATGTAGTGATACAAACGATTTGCATTAATGTGTTTAATTTTTTTGCAAATAAGTAAGATTTAGCCTATTCATTAAATTTAAACTAAATTCACTTTTGTATTTTTTTTGCCTAAACCGGTATTTAAAAAAACTTTTAATATTTATTTGCTTTGTTCCAATTTCTTTAATTTTATTTGTAAGCGTATTAATATATTAATTTTAAATATTTGATGTAAAATAATCGCAGTTAATATTTTGCATGAAGTACAATTAAAAAAAAATAGTATTTTTATTGCCAAGGAAGAATTGGTTTAATTTTGAAAAATTATATAGGTTCTACCAATTCTTTACAAACAGCAACTAAAGTTATCCTGTTAACTAATCTTTTTTACCTTGTTCCGGTCAGGGAAAGTGTTTAACTTTTTGATATTAATTGGCGAGCTAAGTTCAAATACATGATTCAAGAAAAAAACCGCTGTTAAGATTTTTTGTAAGGTTCAAAGCTAAAAGCCCCACAGTCTATGTCAAGAGCAATCTGGTTTGACCGAGTAGAATGTTGTTTGGCTGTAGCTTGGTTTTGCCTTCCCTATTTCTATTTTATTAAACCTTTTCTTTTCGTAGGTATAATGTGCCTGGAAGCAAATACTTATGGTATTTTTTTTTATACCAAAACATTTAATTTACCTTTTTTTTGCCATTGCACGCCCGTGGCAGTGGATGTTTTACATAACGACATCTAATTAGGTCGTATAAGCAGGTGTCCTGATTTCCAATACGACATTTTTCCCGGGCAGCATTTGATCACAGATTGCTAATGATGGAGAACCTCAAATTAAAAGTTTCGCACCTGCCCACGTTCGCGAAGTCTTCATTTTCTGAGTGATATTATTTGATTAGATACCAGCAGGCTGTATTAATAAATTGGTTTTTGATTAATATTGAGACAAATTACAGGAAGAAACTTTTTAAACAGATGCCTTTTTAATTATTAATAACTTCCTTAGAGCTGGTACGGATGGATTCAATTATTAAATTAATATGTTTGATGTATGTTGATCACATTATAGTTCAGTACCAGTGAGGCTAGACTAGAGGAACTTTCCTAACGCTAACGTAAACGATTTTAGAAAACGGATAAAATGTATGGAATTGACAGGCGCTCGCCCGATCGATGCGATCGTCTGACAGCGTACGTCAATCCTATACATTTTTAAACGACTTAAAAAAAGGAGGAGGTTCTCAATTCGTCGGGGTTTTTTTTTCATTTATGTTCCCTGATTACTCGAAGAACACTGGATCGATTTAAAAAAAAAATCGTTTGAGTAAGTACACTTTCTAGTTGGTCCCATCGTCAATATGTCAGGATCTGATCATGGGATCTTGGAGAAATCAAGGGAACTCCTCAAATATTACACACACACCTATAGCGATTTCGGTATTTTTCACTAAAACTCGTGCATTTGCTTTTGAAAAGTACTATATGGTTTAATGGTTTAAATATGACAGTGAGTTTCCAGCGGCATTGCTTGCGGCGAGCTTGAAATGTTCTATAGTTTCTCATTGATTGAGAAGTGGGACTACATACTACTATTAAGAAATAGGATCACTAAAAGTATAAAATAAAATAAATGTCTAAAATACAAAAACTTGCCTTCACAAATGCAAAAAATTACTTCTTATTAAATGGTAGGGAGGTCAGTCCAACGTATTCGGCTTTTGGTTCAAAATATTGTAGTACCTACGCCGACTTCAGGTGGACTGACCTTCCACCATAAGAAGTTTTTTTTTGCATTTTTCAAGGCGGGTTTTTGTTATTTAAACATTTATTTTATTGATAACGATAACAAACACCGAATGCATCTTGTCTAGAGCCTTGACGATCGCGTTGAGCGCCAACGTCAATTCCATACATTTTGTTAGTTTTCGAAATCTACATTAGCGTTGAGCATTTCTAGCCTCACTAATATGTTAGCTTTATGGAATACGGTCTTTCTTTTTTCTTGTAAATAGTTCTTCTCATAATAAACGAAACTTTGTATATGGACAATATTAGATATAAATAGTAGTAGTACGACCATAATGTACCCGAAAAAAAAATGCTGAATCAATGTAAATGTCCCAGTTAGGTGGGTAAGTAATTTTCAGAGATAAAAACATCCTTACATAATTTTCATTTTTGTATCGCAACACAGCACATTCCAGTACATATATCCAATACCTTTAAATGAGCAATTTATATAAAATATAATCTAAATCTTCGAAACGGCTCTAATGATTTTCATGAAATTTGGTTTCGCGGGCGATAAATCGATCTAGCTAGGTATCATTTTAAGAAAATCTACCAAATAATATCTGCACAAAGCTCGGTCATCCAAGTACTATATTTTATCCCTAGAATGTGTATCTTCTAAATGCGTAGTATTCTTCATATCCATATAATTATCCAAATTGTCCTATGCACAAAACCGTTTCATACGAATTAGCGGAGTAAGCACCACGAACGGTAAATTTAGCAAGTACTCGTCATTACTAGTTAATTGAGATTAACCTGAGTGCGCTTATATGTAACACGTATATCACTAATTTAACGATATTGCTATGGCCTTAATAGCAGTTTGAGGCTACAATCTAGCGTATTAACGGAGAACTATTTACAATATATCAAGGTGCATACATTGGCTATTTATAACTTTAGAGGTTACACAATAGAGAAATTATAAAATAAAACATGTATACGGGTTACCTTTGTTTCGGCGAAATATCTTTGCGAAATTTGCAGTCTTAGGATTGTAGTCTCGAGAATGCAAATTTCTATGGGGTCTCAGATTACCCTTATCAGGTGGCCTGTATGCCCTGTATTCTATTTGCCGTAAAAAAATAATTATATCTGCAGTGTTTGTCTCAGATACGTTATAGACCCGCGAGCCACCACCTAAACTAAAAACATGCAAAAAAAACTGTCAAAATAACCGTGACATCTAGTAACACACACATTTTCCACATGTAGTACCGAATGTATGTATTAAGAGTTCAAGATAGTCGGCTGACAAAGAGGGCATGCATATTCATGCGAGCCACGACCTCTTTACACGAACTAATGGCGCAGAGTCGCAGACTAGCGTCCTACAATGCACACGCTTTCTGTTTATCCTATTATTAGTTTGAGTGACGGTTATTTGTAAACATGTTTATATAAATAAATAGTAATAACATTGATGAGAGGATACAGAATCGCTCTGTGAAGTTGTCATATTTGGAAAGACTCATTTTTAACCTCCATTAGGCTCCGAGGTACTTATAAATCAAGGCCGAACCCTATATTCAAACCAAGGACAGATAGGCATACTTCGGATTAAAATTTGACACATATTGTATGGGCAAATGGCAAATTTGAACCCGAAGTAAGCCTTATCTATCCGCGGTTTGAATATAGGGTAAGGCCCTTAGAGACACATTTCATATAATTTAGGATAAAAATAATTGACATAATATAGTTTGACTTATATTTTAAAAACGTCTCACTTCTTGGAAAGATAACGTTCCTAAAAATGTACGTATATCTCGAAAATATTAGTACATATAAAACATATATATGTCATGAGTACAAAAATACACATACGGCTGCAAATATTCTATTACTTTTATTTCATATGAATAGGTTTATTCTCTCATAACCAAAGAATAGCCTTGGCTTATCTGGAACATAACAGTTTCAGACATTACCTATTTAAGAGTAAAATATTACCTAACAGTATAATAATAAAAGCTTTAAAATGACAAACCTTAAACTAAATCCCGCGAGCCACTTTCGTATATATTTAAGTTTATTTTTCCAAAATATGTTTGTGTTTGGCCTCGGTCTCACCCGATGTTAAGTGACAACGAGGTGGATGGTGGTCCACATGGTGGAAAAATCCACTCTTGTCTTGAAAAACAACAAGATTATACGATTCGGGGAATACATTTAAAACGATAATAATGGTGAATAAAACAAACACTGTAAGTATATATTTTTTATTCTAATAATTATGTGGGTGACGAAAAAAGACCACATACATGAATAACACGATTCATTTGTAGTACCTACACTTTGCCATTTGACAATGCTCTTTGCTGTTGTTAATTCTAATAAAAACCTACGGTTGTTAAATTCGGAACCATTGTGAACCTATCGTGATGTCGCGCCGTAGGTGACACGGTTTCGGTGTCAACGCATTCATCACGCTAATTTGTCGATGTACTGAAGGAAGTACAACAACCGCACCGATATTCTGAGAGGTTATTTTCTGGATATTCTCGTAGCCAAGTCATAGCATTCATAAGTGGCCAGCAATCCTAAAATTTCCGTCCTTGATATTAACAGTAAATTTCGGTTTCGACCATGACTTATTTTTGATAAGGCCCGACGCATTACTCGAAAAGCGGGCTGTTGTGATGAGACCAAAGACATTTCAAGTATCGACTTCTCACCAGGATATGATCATCTCCTTATCAGGTGGATGAACTAACGATGAGGGTCTGATGAAGATCATAGGAGTACTTGGGGTAGTATGTATGTATGTAAACACTTTATTGTACAAAACACAGACATTCTAATACAATATTTACAGAACTGGAATGTACACAGGCGGACTTATCCCTTTTAGGGATCTCTTCCAGCTAATTTTTGGGTAGTCCTGGGGGTTACCATGACATACTAAAGCACTTCAGTTTAGGTCGAGAGAAAGGGACAGAGCTGTATAACTTCTATAGCTCTGTCCCTTTCTCTCAACCTAAACTGAACTGCTTTAGTATGTTATTGTGACCGTGTCCAAACTACAAATGTATGAATGTATAGTTTATAGGAGTTTATGGAGTTTTAAAATTAACTTAAGTGATATTTTTATTTTTTATTTTTAAATAATGTTTAATATCAAATGTATTATATTATAACGATATCGGAGTAACATTATTACAATGTCGAATATAGACCGTTATTTACTAAGTATTATAAACCATAAAGCACTTCTACGTTAAGTTTATTTACATTAATTCATGTAAATCATTACTCGCTGGATATTGCATACAATCAACATTGTTTGTTTCATTGTATTTTTCAATTTAATGCAATCGTTTTGAAATAACTCCGAGTCAATTACCTTCTTATTTGACACCCTATTATGTGCGGGTGGACGACGGGTGCCTTGAACTGTCCTAATGAGTTATACTAATTATAGAAACGTTTGTACCTAATAGATTGCAAGTATTATAAAATCTTATTCATTTTCCGTCTGTTCCGTTTCAGTCCGTACCGAAGGGGGGCCCTATTAATATCTCTACGCGTTGTCTGTCCGTCCTTGCTAACTTTAAAAGTGCTGTATATTTTGAACCCTTATATATAGCGGGTTAATTTTCAGAATATGTGTTATTATATTACATTGGCCCCACATGGAACCCTGTCCCCATAGCAGCACCTCTATTTTAGGCGGTAGGTACTATCGAACCAACGGAAC
The DNA here is from genome assembly GCA_923062465.1 of Acleris sparsana. Taxonomy (NCBI): domain Eukaryota; kingdom Metazoa; phylum Arthropoda; class Insecta; order Lepidoptera; family Tortricidae; genus Acleris; species Acleris sparsana. The sequence continues at coordinate 7,752,807 of OV281289.1, forward strand.
CCTGACCCACCATGGAACCTTGGCACAATGATTGACGTACGATTGTCGTATAGCTTCGTATGACAGTCCTAACGTCAATCACTGTGACAAGGTTCTATGGTGGGTCAGGGTTCCGTTGGTTCGATAGTACCTCTAGGACCTGTCATGCTATTGTTTTGAACTCAGCCGCCATTACTGTCAAGTAAATAAGAGCTGTCAAAACGTTGCAAATACAATAACGGGTCAAAGACGATATGGTTTTTACCGTGTTGAATAGAAGCCCTGGTAACTTTTTTTCAACGTACCTATTTTATTTTTTGTTGTATCACTTTTTTTTTTAAATTCGCATCGGCGTCAATCAATCGTTTATATTAAAATTGGTTTACCCTTGAAATATCGACAAACGTTTAATAGAATTTCAGTTCAAAGTCAACGTTTCGCTTATTTTCATTTGATCGAATATTCTTTACATCGAACAATTAAATGATGTATTTTTCAAACACCGATTTTTAATGTTTATAAATATTATTAAATATATACTTTAAGGGACAGATTTTTATTTCATACTTTATTATCCAATATATTATTTAGAAATAAAACAAATCGGTTCTGACAATCGGTGATGAAAAGTTTGTCGAGATTTCAAGGGGCACCCATTAAAATTGTATGTATATTACCTGTTTGAGTTTCTTCAATCGTTCATAACTTTACGCAGGTCAAATTATTTCTAATACTTTCGCCATTTGAAAAAAAAAACCTAAAAGAAAAGTTAACTTTGAATCTAAATCCCATTTCTCAGAAAACTGGTTTGTTTGTACAAAGAAAGTAATTCATAAATAATGGGGACCATCAGCCCACCTCGCTCTTTCTCAACTCTAGGCCATTGGCAACGGAGTCATTGACCTCAGACTATGAACTGAATGGCCACGGGAAATGCTCTGCCAATTTATTGTGATGACGTTATACACGAGATCAACGTGCTATTGCGTCCGGTACTTAGGTAAAATGACGGAACATTTGTGAGGTCACGATCAACCTCATAATTATTAAATATGGTGATTTTTGGGAGAGGTCGGAAGAATAACTCGATGTAATAAATCGCATCGGAATTTCTATCAATATACCGACAGATATTTGGAGATAGCCAAAAGTGAGATTAAAATTAAAATCGGTCAAAAAATACGGACAGAGAGATGCGATATGCACTGTGACGTTATGTAACGGGTCGGCTGTATACCTACTTCATGTTAAATTCTGTATTGCAAGAAACAGATAAGAACAAATCTTTGTTGGCTTTATCTTAGTTGTTTTTATAGCTATTTAAAAAATATTAACTCTTTCTTGCATGAAAAAAAGTCACGAATATTCCCTATGGTGTCATAAGATATAGGTATACGTATAAAAGACAGAGACGAAATATAAATGTAGCTGTATGTCTATATACTCGTACATATTCTGATGACTTATAGCTTGGTATGTAGACCCCATATATCAGTGGAAATTAACCTTTGCATCCTAAAATTAGCAACGCTGAGAGGCGATAATGGATGATGCAACTGTGCGAGTAACCTGGCAGGAACAATGCTTGTAATTGGGTTGAACAGGTTAAACAAAAAGCAAACTGTTAGTCCAAGCTTGTGTTTCGGTTTGTAATGTTAAAAAACAGTAAACACGCTGGTACTTAGAAGAAGGGACTCAGAGGAAGTGGGTGTACCAACGAATGGTGATCAGTAAAGCAGCATTCTTCAGAAGATAAGAATATATTCGTTTAATTGCTTTTAATTAATCAGTGTAATACAAGCTTGGTCGTCAATTGTTTTATATCCGTTCCTAATATTCAAATCACGGATATGTTAGGTTACTTCAGCTTAAAATTGACATTTCGTCAATGCTTCAAAAAACCTCGTATCTCATATTTCGTGACGTACGACTTTATACTTTAACGTGACGAGAATTAAGTTGAAACTCATACACCTCGAAATATCAGATACGTGTTTCGAGTATCGATTTGTTGTATATCCATTTTTTTATGGCACAGAAAAGGTAAACGAGCACACAAGTAAGTGGACTCTGAAGCGCATAGATGTTTTGAATGTCACGATTGCAATCTCATGACTGCAAAGTCAACCCTGAGTAGGTATACCTCTTTGCTAGTCACTTCACCGGTGGTCTTACTAGCACTGGAACACAACCATAAACCAGGAGCGGCAGGTTAAAGCGCAGTAGGTACCTATCAAATCTGTCCGCTGTTTGAATATTGGGAACATACATTAAAGCAGGGGTTCCCACACATAATTGACGTGTTTTTTGTTTTAATGTCGTCGCGATGTGGAACTTGTGCCGGCTGTAGAATAATCAATGTGTTACGAAATTATTAATGATTTATCTACGCGAAAAGTTAATGTTATTACCATCTCGCTACGCCCCCTTAAGGGTGTGCTTCCCACTGGTTGGGAAACCCTGCATTAGGGAGTAAAGTCGCCACAAGTTAAACCAGTTACATGAGGTCGCTAATCTCTGGAATTATAACACCTGTGGCAAATATAATACTGGTCTGATATAGATCAGGGCACGTCCACACAATGCGGCCGGCGGAAGCGCCACTGACCGTCCGGTCACCTAAACGGGGCATTTCCCTATGAATTATGGACTACTTTTTATATAACCCTGTTTAAATTATCACTAAACAAAGCGAAGTTATCGCAAACTTCTTATTGAAGGTAATTACGGTCGTATAACTAGTACCCATGCAAGACTTTGTCCGTGGCAAAAAGGCGTAAATATATTTTTAACGTCTTGGTAACCTATACATATATTTATTGACCTTTTGAAATCAAGCTTTACTATCCCATTGTAGGTATGTAGTATTGTTTTTATTTTGTTACACCAAAGACAGTAAAATCCGGTATAGAAGAAGAAACCGATTAGGGCGAGTAGCACAAATCCGACCGTCTCGTGAAGATCGTTTGGGAAGGCCTACTTCCTCCAGTGGACGTCTGTTGGCTAGATAATTATGAAGATGACGATGATTGTACCTTATAAGATAAATACAAATTAAAACAGGAGACAATCTCAAACAAATTAACCAAGTCTAAAAAATAAATTGATAAATATTTACTGAAGACGCTATTTAAATCCAATCCGAATTATTTTTTATCCACTATGAATTGCACACAAGCTCAATGTGAAGAGCAAGCCAGTTTTGTGTAAGTATTGTATTGTAAAAAAATACATTGTTATTTATTTTACAGACTACAAGGAGATGAGTGATCGTGTCGGCCAAAGGTCGAGAAAAAAGATTGCATCAAGCAGTCACATGATATTTCCAAGTCGCAGAAGACAAATCTTATTCGTTAATCTCTGTGCTCGGTTTTTGCAACCTCGAACTGAGATATTTACTGTAATGCAGATGTTTTAAATTAAATTTCATTTAGCATTTCAGCCTTTTTGACTGCCGAAGGAGAAGGGTAATGTACCAGCCTATATATGTATGTTTGTTCCTGGCACTCTAGAAATTAAAGGCATGGATTGATTTTGACGATTCTTATGACAGTCGATGTGTCTTAATCTTGTGAGTGTCACTAAAGATATGACAGTAATTAAAATACTTAACATAAAAATAAATAAGTTGACGAACTATGACAAATGGGGTATTTAAAAATATTTTTAGGGTTTCTCTAATCATTTTTCATTTTGAACGATAATTTAGGATTTACAAAGGTTTGAGTTGGTTAGCAACAACGGTCGGATTTTTTAAAGCTTGCTTTTTAATAAAGCTATAACTAAAAGTTAGATAAGGTTTTTTTTGCATTTATTAGTGAATGTGCAGGTTTAGTTAAGTTAGTAATTTCCTTTATCTGTGGCGCTCAATGAAACTCCGTATAACCATATTGCTTTTGACATGTTATTGTATAGTGATCGTTATGATAGCTCTTATTTAACCGTTAAATGCATGCTTTAGGATGCATCCTACTGTACACCAAAAACTCTGTAATAGAAATTGTAAGTGACAAAAAAACATGCATTTAAGGGTTGCAATATGGTAACATATCATAAGCAATAATGACCGAGTACAATAGAGACCCTGTTATCAGTAGGTGGTATCTAGCAAATGGTTTTATTTATTTGCTTCGTGTTTCTTACGTTCACCAATGCTGTAAGCAGGTGTTGATTCACCGGACAACTCTACCGTGCGGTTATAGCATAGAACTACAGACAGGCAATTGCAGTGAATAATTCCAATTAAGAAACGATTTTAATGGGGAATATTACTAAATTGAAAATATTACAAAAAATATTTAAGTTTATCTCACAAACTTACCACCTTTAGACAGCCAAAAAGATTGTTCAACTTTTTTCAAAAAACCCTTAAAATTAAGTAGGTAATTAAAATAAGTAAATTTTGAATAAAGGAACCTTGGTTTTCAGTTCCCTGTAAGGAAGGTTAATAATTAGTACATTCGGCTGTCAATGCGGGCGCCCCCACGGGCGGAAGTAATGTTCATGCAGATAGTATGGCAGACGACACAACTGGGTAAGTACGTGACATGCATTCAAACTGGGACCTGAATAAGTCATTCGTCTAGGTGATAATTATAAAGACTGAAGTAGGTGTAAACTAGGTATAATGAGCCGGTTTTAAGGTTTTAACAAAAAAGGTTTAATTGTGCGCTTTGTATTAATTGGTTTTATAACATTACAAAAAAAAAGTTTTTGTCTACAATGTCATCTGCGTAGACCATAACAAGAAAAGTTTTGTCTAGCTAGCGATCTCAATTTAAAATATCATTCAAATCCGTTCAGCCGTTTTATATTGATGGAGTAATAAGCAAAATTACTCACACACAAACTTTTACAACTATAATATCTGATAATGATGATTATGAACAATTCTGAAAATGTTAGTTTTTCATTGTCAATCTTTACGTAAAAATAGGCGTAATAACTTTTTAAATAAGGACTTTTTACAAAGTCAAATTAATTCTGCTTGTACAAAAATTTCTACTCATTTTAGCATGGAATAATATTCAACAAAAACATAAATTATGTATCTTATAACAATAGGTTTAATTAACATTCTCGTTTGGCTTTATGTCGTTTCTGTTTTTTATTACATTAACACCACTAGTGTTTTGGTTTTAACTATTTCGCAATAATGCCACAAAACCTAACGGGAAGTAGTCACTGCTCCTACCATGTGTGATGGTGGTGATTCACATAGTTGACTTAAGTAATGATACCTCTCACTGGTATGAGTCGGAATATTTACATAAAGAATTGGTTTCTATGAGTAAGTGGTCAGCGAAAATACATTTAAGCCAAGTGAAACGCTGTGGGGATTTCCTGGAAAGAGTATTCAAGTTTGTTTTACGGAAATTCAATATTATTAACTTGACAGTATTTAATTTGGCAAAAATACTTACCAATTAACGAATAAAGGGATAAGTTCGTCTTTGTACACAGGTACCTTTTGTGTTTCGTTTAGTTTGTTATTTTTTGTTTTGCAATAAAAAGTAAAGTTTACGTACATACTGTTTGAGTACAAATCCTTTGATCTACTTTTCGTTGTCTTTTACGCGTATGTATTTTCATCGCATTGTTTTTTAACTCGCTACGGTCAAGTTAATGAGAGCCTCTGTATTTCAATTTGTTTAAACCAATCTTGCTTTTTATCGAACTTACCTACAATAGCTCTTACTGTCGATTAACTAAGAGCTACACCATTATGACATGACAACAACATGATTACGTTATAGAAGCAAGCTGAGCTAAAATAGGGTTAAATACAGGCCCTGCCAAATAAGCAGTAAATTCAAATACGTAATTTAATTGTAAAATGATTCTATCTTGAAAATAATCTGTAAGCTAGATATAGTTAGTAACCATATTCCTCCATTCCAAAAACTGCGTAGTAACGTCGGCGATAAAAGTGATAATTTCCGCCTCGCGCTAATCAATTTTAACAATTTAATTTATTTATAACTCCCCATAGCTCGGCAACAATCCGTGAAGTAACTGTAAACACTTGGGCGATGTAAAAACTTAATCGGTAACAACTGGAGCGAATCCGACGGGCACGATAATTATGGTTCTGCAATTAAGTCGGGTTGTGCAATATGACGGCGGACGCCAATACGTGCCCGTAGCCTAGGGTGAGTGACATGACGGAGATAGAGATAGATACGAGATAGAGATGGACTATGTAATTTGGTTGTTTTTCTTGGATTCAGTTACATACAGGACCTTATACAGGGAAAAATATATTGCCTTTTACGTGTTATTATCGTATTGTCAACGTTACGCTAGTTCTTATTTACTTCACAGTATGGCGGCCGAGATGAAAACAATACGATAATATGTCAAAGGCAATATGGTTTTACCCAGTAGAACAAACGACCAGAACTCCAGTTCAGTGTTCGGCTGGCAATCGCTAAACTTGCACTCGCCATTGACGCTATAAGTATTTGTCACTCGTGCTAATTAGAAAGACGAAGCTTATCAATAGCTATTTAGAAAGCGGTAGTTCTGTTTGCAAAATCGGGATTCAAGTTTAAGAAAAAAAAATATTTCAACAGTTTTAGGCGGTGAATGCGTAATTTATGTTAAAAACGATTTACAAAGGCGAATCAGTCACTTCAAAATTTCTTTGGGCTAACCCTTGCGAGTTTAAAAAAAGTTGTTGAGGTTCAAATAGGTACAAATCTGACCGGTAAAAGAACACATAAATTGGAACCTATTTTACAGTAAAATAAATGCATTTAACCCGCTGTTAAATCCTATTTTTAGTGTCAATAAAATATTGTGTTCCAGTCTCGGTGAAATATTGTGATACAATAATAAGTTCAGAATCCATTTTGGTTACATTTCTTGCAGCACTCTTGTAGAAATTTAATCTTAACGTCTCAAGTCACGAACTTTTTTATAATCAAAGCCAAAACGCGTACATTCTCTTCGTATTAGATAAGCCTGCCGCTGCGCGGTGGTAGCTATTTGTACGGCCGGTGTTGGCGAGTGTTGGCGTTATAAAGTGGTTGCTTGCGCGAAAAGAGGTCGCGGAGGTGAGGGGGGAGGGCCGATGACCGACGACAACCTTACAGCGTTACCAATGTCTAGGCGAAGGTCCTCGGACCCGAAGTAGAATGCGGCTTCGGCGATGATTCCATTTCCGCCGGCTAATTTGACACAGTTGAGCTTTTATTCGACATTTGAAAAATGTTGCATAATTTTTGGCCAGTACTGCAATCAAGAAAATGGCGTGCATTTATAAAGTCAGTGCTGACTACTGGTATTTGAGCTTTGCGCTTTTGAGGGTTTAAGTTATTAATAAGACTTATAAGATTAAATTACGGGCAATTTCTTATTTTTTTTACTGCGCAATACCAAAGGCATTTATTTCACGCATTGCACTTAAAAGTGTATTATTGCATCAATTGGGTTATTTATATTATGCTTAGTTTTTACCTACATTTTTTAAGTCACTAGTATGTTTTAAAAATCGAGTTTGAACACGATGTTGTTTTAAAATCTATTTATTTGAACTCATTTACATTTATTGTACAATGCAAAATGTGTTTGTTGCTAGGTTGCTAGCTAGCTAGCTATAGGTTGTCAACCTAAAATAAAAGAAGTAATGTTATCTAATAAAACTTTGAAACAAACCGCCGTTTTTAGGTTTTCTTACCTCAAAAGGAAAAAACAGATCGCTTATAGAATCACTCGCGTGTCTTTCTGGCCGTCCGTCTGTCACAGTGAATATGCTGCGAAACTACTGGACCGATTGAGTTAAAATTTGGTCCACATATTTAAGTCGGTGACCAAAACACGGTCGTGTAACGTAAATAAATGAATTTTAAACATGAGGCCCACTTCTGTAGGACCAATTATGAAATTGAAAAAAAAGTTTGGCGAACTATACCTATTCTCTAACCTATCAAATAAAAGGGCTTATTGTGAAAACTTCAAGATTTTTTTAAAATAATTGTATGTTAAATAAAGTTATTTACGAAAATTTACCATTCTTCAAAAAATCCACATACGGTAGTTACGGCTATAGATTACAGGAAAACCTTAAAGAAGTCTTTGATATTTAAAGTAACACAGAAAATTTCTCAAAACGTAGGGAACCTTCACGCGAATTAAACTCGCACTTCTCTGGTTTTATTTTTAAAACAAAACAATTTATGTGCATAAAAATAATTGAACTTTTATTCAAGTGAATGTTTAGCCGCACGTAGTCACTTGTTTTCGGTCGCCGGCGAGCTAGGTGTTTTCCACTCTCGAGAGAAAGGGTAATGCCCTCCAAAGTTGTTTATGGCAAAAAATGAGGACACGGAGACTGGCTCACTGAGTTTAGGTTATGAATCAGCGTGAGAAAAACAATGTAATTAATGGGTAGATAGTACATTCAGAAGCTCCCTTCTATTATTATCCGGGAGAACCGCAAAGCGAATTAACATGGGTTAACAACCGAAGACAATTGACAATTTTTGCGGGTGGTAGAACCCTGTGCAGGGTCCGTCCGGATCGCTACCACCATCTTATCCATTAACCTACCGCCAAACAGCAGTGTTCGCATTGTTGTGTTCCGGTTTGGGGATAAGACAGCCGGTGTAATGACTAGCATAGAGGCATTCCATCTTAGTCCTCAGGGTCGGCAACGCATTTGCAGTCTAATGCTAATGTCTATGGGTCACAGTTTCCACTTACCATCAGGTGGCCTGTGTGCTCGGTTGCCATGCCATCTATAACATAAAAAAATAAATAAAAAAAAATTAGATAGTAATAGAAGAAAATGCGAAAATAAAGAGGCTTAGGAAAACTTATATGTGTCATACGTCTACATATTTTCCTAGGCCAGTTTATATTCCTCATAAGACTCAATAAAAAAATATATTAGGTCTTACAAGGACATATGTACATTTTTTCCAAGGCCAGTTTATTTTCCCAATTTCTTTTTTTTGCTATCTAAATACACTAAAAGGATACAGTAAAAGCAATCTATAGGATGTCTGGGTCTTTGGTAATTTGTACTTTATAAAATAAGCGGGGAATTGCAAATATAAAATAAAAAAAATAAAAAAACATGTCCTGTTTAAAGTTACAATGATAATTTACTGATAGAGAATAATGGAAATACAACCAGACAAGAACGGAGATCTTAATTGCATGATTATCCATTTTATAAAGATACGTGCAAAGCCTTTTAATGACACCGTCTTTTTATTTAAATCGAGTGAAATAAGGTTACGCGTCAACAAAATGTTAAATGTAGTAAATACGCATATTTTATTCAGAATGTTACTTTCTTACGTAACATGTTTTCATAGGGTTGACTAGCAACGGAATAAAAAAGTCTTTTTTCTCTTTTTAGAATATAAATTATAATAATTCAGTAGCACATTTATTCGAGCTTTTATTGCGTTATTATACTTACATGGTGTATATTTAACAAAATGATTTTGAAATTTTGGATCAACAATGTTGCATTTTCAATAGTGGCATAACAAAAGCAGGGAAATATACCACACGTATCTTAAAAATGCAATCGAATATTCAAGAACCTATTTAGGATTCCGAACGTAAACAACAAGTAAGTGTTGAATTATTTACCATTTATATTTTATTTGACAATTATGTATGTCATGCTTTAAGATGTGATCGTTTAAACTTGAGTAATACTTTTAAATTGCTTTTTTAAATTTAACTTCTATGACTTAATCAGAACAGAGTGAGACTCCAATAATTAAACCAATACATTTTTATAAGCAAACTTATTTAAAGCATTAGCGCAAGGTTAGATTAAAGTTTAAATACTTAGCGTTTTGGACTGTTTGATTTGTTCAGTAGGTAAATAAAAGTAAATGATTTTTATTAATATCTAAATGATTAATTACTTCATATTTCTAATTTTTCTACGATTCAAAAAACCAAATTTATTTCATTTGACTATTATAAATTTAACCTGAATTTTACCATAATTTAAGAAAATGAAATTCCTCATATAATCGTAATATATTGAGATTATTTAGTTACCTATTTGATGACGCTTTATTTAGTATCTAGACAACTACACTCAGGAGCAAAAATACCAGGTCAGAGTGCGTTTTTCATACAAACGAGACTATTTCGAAGCCTTCGTTCCTCGCCTAGGGTTGTTTTGAATGAGGTTTAATGGTGGAAACTGCGAGGTTCAATAGAGGAGGTCAAAAGTTCTTAAAATACCTAACTGATCGCACAACCAGTTAACACCACACCGGGAGAGATTGGGTCAGCACTTGGATTTCCTTACATTTTATTGCCATTTTAGATGTTTTTCTGAACATGCTCAATTCCAGCGTTCATCGCAGATTTATTCAGTTGGGTATCCTAGGCACTCTGGAAGTTCTGTAACGATGCTCGAGGTATTCATCATCAGATTTCACTAAAAGCATTCCCTGGTGAGGAACCAAGGCTTCGAAATCGCCTCTTTAGTATGAAAAACGCACCCTGACCCGTTGTTTTTGCTCCTGAGTGTATATTATAGAAATACCTCGTGTTGTTAATAACTTCCTCATCCCTGTGTTTCCCCAAACACCTACTGAAAAGACTTTCCGTTCCAAATTCAAAGATATTTAAAGACATGCCAATCTCTTACGCATGCGTGCGGCGCCCCAAATCGACGGAATCACTTCGGTGTGCGATGACCTTACGAGGACGTAAACCGCGGCCCCAGCTAAAACGAATATAAGTCGTCTTAGCATGTAAGGGTATAAATGTTACACAGAGTATGATAGACTTTACCCTTTTTCTCTTGAGCCTCTGAAGACTTATCCCCTTCTTCAATAGGGATCAATATTAAAAAGAACATTTAAAATTTGGTCAAGATAATTATGAAAATAGTGTTCTCAAATATATATATTTAATTTTTTTAAATAATTTATCTTTGTTTAGTCTAGAGTTAAAAATAATATTTTACATAGCTATAAACCAATGGACAAATATTGTTTACTTATAGTTATTTAATATTATACTTGTTCTTAACGAGTTTAAGCCACATATGTATAAGTACCTACTATAGGAAGCAACCTACTTTTTTCATAAAAAAAAACTTGATATATATATATATATATATATATTGTTTACCTAATTATTCGTTATTTTTATTTTGTAAACGTTGACCAACGTATAAACTCTGAAACAGATTTTTTAGTTTTAAAACATATCTTATGTACCTACTTATGTTACTTTTAAACATAAGCAACCTTACCTTACCTTATTTTTTCATTAAAAAAAATGTTTATTGTAGCTTCTCATCTCATCAGTCGTTATTTAATTATTATTTACTTAAACGTTGACCGACCTATTAATTCTGAAGCAGTTTTGTTAATTTTTAAAATATATCTTATCTACTCGTATGTTACTTTTAAACAATAATATAGATAGTACTCGTATTCTTCGATTTAAATTTCAGCAATGATGGTCTTGTCTGAAGTTTTGATAATATGTGACCAACAATATACTGAATACCTAAATGATCTGAATTTGAATTGGTTGACGCTAAATACAGGCCCTGAACGCGACCTCTGTTCAAGTATCCGAGCGTGACCTTTGTGATTGAATCCTTGGGTCCATATGAAACATTATCAGAGAAAAAATATATTCCAGTTCTTTTTTTCCTGTAATTATTAGGCAAAGTCAGATAAAACCAAACTTGAACGATAAATAAAGTAAGCAAGTTAAACATGAATATTTACATACATTTTTAAATACATACAGACAAATAAAGGCTTCAAACACCCCTCTTTTAGTGTGCAGGGTTAAAAATAAGCATGTTTAGCAAGTTTTTTTTTTTAAATTGGATACTAAAATCATTTTATGATCAATTTCAAGAAGGATGCTCTTTCTTGGACGGTTTAATTTTATGATAACGCATAAATTATTGTACCAACCATAAGACATCAACGGGCGCTCAAAACGTTCAGGGCCCGGGTTTCATGAATTACACAAAATAGACACGAATTGGAGTTCTTGGCTGATACGTAAAAAACTGGAAGACTTTAGTTAATAATATATTATTAGAAAAATAAGTTTTAACTGACAATTAATTTCATTAATTGCGAAAAGAAATAAAATAACAAAAATAGTACTGACAAGTATATTTCATTATAATTCGTATATTATTAATGGTATATAAACTATATATTCATACGTACGGTATTTTAAAATAAGTACACAACTTGTTTTATTTCTACCGTAAAGCGTTATTTAAAAGAGGTCATAAACATATTTTAGTTTGAGAATGCCTAGGTAGGATCAAATAAATACATGTAGGTACATTACGTTGGCCAAGCAATATGATTTCACAATTTTTGTAACAAAATCCAACAAAGAATGAAGTTAGGGCTTCATGACTCTAACTTTGTACCTTTTAACGCCTAAAACTTGTCAGCTGTTGACCATTGTCTTTGTTTTAGTGAACATTCTTTTCTAAGAATAAATAAATAAGACATAACAACTAAATTTTCTTAATACGAGTTCATAATATACCATTGATTATAAGTGTGGATCGCCCCAAACAACGTCATAAAAATCACTAAGTGGCCAGCTTATACAGAATACAAAACTCCGAATATACATCTTAAACAAGCACCAAACCCCAGAAAACAATCTCGGTCACTCTAGGCATACCTACATACACGATATTACAGATTATTTCGTAAGTGTACGTACGTAACACGCATACGTACCACGCACACAGCCAACACGAAGAAAGTTCACGTAACTTTGAGCTTTATTCGTGTAATTGTAGAATCACAATTCAAAACTCAAATTCTGAACTGTAGAGTCGGAAAAATATTTGAAATGCGTGTGAAGTAATTTATTTTGAATTAAATACAGAACATAAGTAAAAGGATAACAAATGACGACCTTATTAATCTTATGTCTTTATTAATAGAAATCATACTAGCAACATTCTGAAATTCTTAATTTAAAAAAAATCTTATGCCGTCATCAACACTCCCATAACCAGCATCACATTTAACACCGCCAACACCATGGTCATGTCAAATCAAAGAAATCCAAACTTCCGGTAGCGAATGTGTTAATTTGTTTTGCCGACGCTGTTTCACAGATTTTCCTTTCCGCGTATTGGAGGTCTGTATGCGGGCTAACGGTACCGCTCACGTGTCTCCGAGCCATCGACCCTGCCGGCCTCCGCGCAATATTCTACGCGCAATACGCGCACGCGCAGCTCAAAACGACGTAAACTTACTAACCTATCAAGCTAACTTCGACTTTATAATGCTGAGTTATGGTTGAGATTATAATGAATTAGTTGAGTCGTGTATTTGAAGTAAATAATGTACAATCGATACATCTAGCATGAATTATTGATTTCGGAAATTTAAATTCTATGGGGGACGGTATTGAGTTTTTGTTAGATTATAGTAAAGGCTTTTTTAAGACAATATAAATCAGAAAAAAATAATTGTAATAAAAAATTGTGACTTTTATGACAATTATATTTTGCCAAAAAATAATAATTCAAGGTAACCAAATAACCTTTCTTGAAACACATGATTTTCACACATACTAAAACTATGAATCGGGATTTAATCGCACACAGAAACCTACTAAGCTAGGAAGTGTATCTTCAGATAAATCATCGGATGTTGTGAGCGTTGTGTGTACGTATGATGACATTCCGAATAAATAAAAACATGACCAAGTGCGGGTAGGTCGAAATACTCGCACGACAAGCAGACGAACGTACCCTCCATTTCAGTCTTTCGTGATCACGGCTGCTGTAACACAGTCGAATCGTCGAGGTAAATCTTTCAGTCCCTATTCATAGTTTTAGTATACCCAATAGGTTCTTATAAAACAAAATTATTACTATTTGCCAGGACATTTTACTTTTATAATGATTTGTATACCTTCGTGAATTAGCCAATGTATTATTATTAATTAACAATAGTCTAGGAAAAAGAGATAAAAAGGAAGTTTTGAGGAAAGGAAGAAACCACTCCACAAGATATGTTTCAATAAACATAGTTCTTTTTCCTCAAAGTGCAACACAAAGTGTCTTTTCTCTAGGTGAATTAATTAAGGTGAGTTAAATTATATGACTTATTTTTTTATTCATTCAACCACTCTTATGCAACTAAAATTTCACAATTTATAAATATATATTATGTTAATCTATGATAAACGTTTTAAGACTAGTGTGCAGTTACAGCCCAAAAAGACCGAGGCCTGTAACAGGGCTAACTTACCTGACAAGCTCATAGTTCTCAACCCTACAGTTCTATTCTTCTCGGTAATACCATATCGCTTTTGACAAAGTATCATATCGTCAACGTTACGAGCTCTTATTTACTTGGCGGTAATGGCCGCCGAGTTAAAAACAATGCCATAGCATGTTAAAAACAAAATCGTTTTACCCAGTAGAATATATTTTGGTGTTGGCAGCAAGGGCAGTGGTCTACGGCTTGCCATCACATGACCAACTTGCTCGTTCGCCCTTTTCATTAAAAAAGAAACAATATGAACTAGACCGTGTGCTTTCATAAAAAAAAGTATAACCTTTAAAATCAGTGAGTTGAAAATATTTCATTTAGAAAGTTCGTTATTTTTTACATTATTAGTGATTGAAGATGTTGCCATCTCTAAAATCGATCACAAATTGTAAACGTGCCTTTTCCAATAAGCATTACAAAAGTTTAATTCTTAATCAGAACGAGATATTATTGCATTACTTCTGTTTATCCTGGAAACTGCTAAATTCCCCAGAATAACAAGGAAACTTATGGTCTTCCTGGTATCTGCGTGCAAAAAATTCATTTTTTCATTCATTCACCCTAATGAGGCCAATTTATGAGGATTATTTGGGATGAGTTATCTAAATATATCTAAATATATAAAAGGAGAAACTGACTGACTGACTGACTGACATATCAACGCACAGCCGAAACTACTGTACCTAGAAATTTGAATTTTGGTACAGGTGTTCCTTTCATGATGTAAGTGAGCACTAAGAAAGGATTTTCCGAAAATCGACCCCCAACGGGAAAAAAGGGGGAGTACTGGGAAACTAATTCTACGCGTACGAAGTCGCGGGTGTCCGCTAGTATTATATACAAATATATTTTTATGGTATGGAGAAGGTAAATCACCACATTAGCCATCTGATGGTAAGTGGGACCTGTGATCCATAGACATTTGCATTCTCCAGACTTCAATCTTAAGACTGCGATCCGGTCACCTCAAATGCGTTGCCAACCCTAAGGAGTAAGGTACTAAGGTGGAATGCTTCTATGTTAGTAATTTCACCGCTCGTCTTATCACCACACCGGAACACAACAATGCGAACACTGCTGGAAGTGTAAAGAATAAAGTTGTGGTAGCGACCTGGATGAACCCTACTCAAGGTCCTGACATCACTAAAACTAATTTGGAATGTAGTCAGTGTCATTTGTGTCTCAGACCTCACTTACCATCAGTGGCCTGAGTGCTCGTGTGCCTACTATCGCTGCTAGGCATAAAAAAAACATGACAGGAAGAGGTAACCTTATTCGTCACACGAAAGTTCACGGGCGGCGCAGCTTTTAAATTAGTCATATTTCGTATTGACAGTCTACAAATGAAATATGTATTTTTCCCCTGAATTTATGGATGAAACCATAGCAGCTGAGGTTTTTTGGGAAAGTTTCAGTATTTTATTTAAATGATTTGAAAGTAATATTTTGTTATTTATTTTTTCAATGCAAATAGTTTAGTGAAAAATAAGGTATTTACACTCAATACACCTAATTCATTGCTCGTAGAACTGATGGCCGTTGGAACGGAAAGGTTCTAGAGTGGCGACCGCGAACCGGGAGACGAAGTGTTGGCAGGCCTTCCACAAGGTGGACTTACGATCTGATAAAGGTCGCGGGAAACCGCTGGATGACAGCAGCAGAGGACCGATCGTTGTGGAAAACCTTGGGGAAGGCCTTTGTCCAGCAGTGGACGTCTTGCGGCTGATAATGATGATGATGATGACACCTAACTGCGTTTAAGTCCCGCCGTCCATTGAAGTGGTATCTGGTACGCTATCACGCGATGTACGGATCATTTAAGTTACATTAATTGTCAAAAATCTTTATTTCTTAGTACTTTCTGTATCAAGTAATCACAGACGTGTTTTCCTAAAATATTGCGATAGCTCTGTGGGCTGCTGCAAGATTAACATGAACTAAACTTCTTTCGACCTAAGTCGAAAAGGAAAAAATAAGATTGAGAGTAATCCCGTCCTTAAAACAAAAAATGAGAACAGAAAATTCATGTCAAAGAAAATATGTGTGGGGTAACGGGGTGTCATAATACGAAAGGGCTAAATCTGCCAATTTGAAAACTATTTTTTTTGTAATTTTCGGTGACAATGGTACTTTTTGATTTATAGTCAAAAATTTACAAAAATGACCTTCCCACCATTATCTGAGTAATGCCTGATTTAAAGATTTAGTTATATTTTTACGTGAAAAATAAAATGAAGTTTTTGGAAAATTATCAAAATAATTTAAAAATCAGTATTAAAATTTAGAATAGTCCAAATGGTCTATGCGGCATAGTATTTAAAGTTCTTAACAATATGATTATTTTCTTTTGCGTTTTGCAACCATATAATATTAAAGACGGAACTCTCGGTGCGCGAGTCCAACAAACTAGCACTGGACCTGTTTTTTTGTAGTTATTACTTACTTTTTACATGACCTTACTGTTAGCTAAACTAAGTTACACTGTTCCGAGACTAAAATAAATTAAGTTATAGCAATCCAAAATTTTATGAAATCATTCATGACGAATTCACTTTTTTGTTATAAATTTTGATTATTATGTTACATTTTCTTTCTTACATCGAGTAAACCACGTATGGAAGTGTAGAAATAGATACGCAGGTACACGTTATACTTTCACCAAATTTAGGCACAAGGACTTTTATAGAAACAATCTCTTAACATTGGTTATTTTTACCATTTATCCTATGAAAAATAATCGCTTTAATAATGTACAGTATTAGCCATTACACTTGTTCTTTATCGACATATGTAGACTTATACTTTATTATTTGTTTTATTTATTTACTCTTGTACATTTTCAGTTTAGACACGTTTGCCTGCTCAACTAAGCATGATATTTTTATTTTATATTAATTGTTAATTGTGTAAAAATAAATGCATACTTTTTATGTGCTAATATTGAGCTTGTTTAACAGGACCTTAACAGCGCTGCTGGTCTGCAGCGTTCATCGTGCTGCAGCCGCGTCTGCTCATGATTAAGGGCTCTGGACGAGCCCGAAACACGTCGAGCGTTTTTCGACATTATTTACGTGAGTAACCCGTTATGATCTCTTTAATAGGTCTGAGTATCACGGAAGTTTCATGTGTAAAGTTCGCTTTAATTTTAAATATATCCAAATTAATATATATCAAAGGTGATCAATAGAGTTAGGACTTTTCGGCTGTCCCAAACCAAAACCTAGCAAGAGCCAAATTTTTCAAAATTAGTTTTTTTACACCATACATCTTTAAATTTAGTGCTGCGTGTAATGCAAAAACACCCATAATTCTATCGCCCTTAGTTTCGAAGATATGAGACCCCCTAAACCTAGCAACTCCACCTGCTACTCGTCGATACCAAAATCAAAATCCTAGCAAGTTACATATCCAAATTCAAAGAAATAGTAACTACGGCTTTTACTAGGTATTTGATTTTGGAATTTGCACTCACTAGGTTTTTGTATTTGCTAAATAGCGTGCACTAGGTTTTTGAATTGGGAAATTATTCAAACAAGTTTTTTGATTTACGAAACGGACGGCTTATACTAGGTTTTTGATTTTGGAATTTGCACGTACTGGGTTTTTGTGTTTGTTAAATAACTGGTGAATTAGTCATACTAGGTTTTTGATTTAGGAAACGAACTATTCAGTGTTGTAGAATTTGTAATTTATTCCTATACAAAATCTAGCAAGTCGATGCGAAAGGAGTGCTGCGGGGGCGCGGTGAGGTCCGCGGCGGTGGGGGAAGGGTCGTCAACGCGCGCCGCGCCGAACAGTCACTAAGTTTGCGCTGGCGCTGAACGATGTGTTTTTGTTTCTTAAAACTTTACCAAAATGAGTCGAAATAGTTATAGAAGCAAACTCATTCTCGCAGCCGCTTTATCAAGGTAAGTACTTACGTATTGTTAACTTTTTCTGTGAATTTAAATTTGAAATAAAATTTGTCTTGTTTTAGGTAGGTAGATACTATTAATGGTTAACAATAGTTACGCTCTCCTATTTATATTGCAGTTTTCGTCTGGACACTAATAAGAATCTAATCAATGTGCCTATGTGCTTTACTTTGTTTTATTTTGTTTGTTTGTATGCACGATAAAATAGATACAGATACTTCATACCTATTATGGGTCATTAAACTTGCTGTGTTATAGGTAAGTAGGGAAAGGTTAGGGTAGGTACATATTTACATAGTTTCGTGGCGGTGTTGTTGGTTAGTAGTACCTAGTTACAGGTGCGGACTTTACCTCTATACTTACATTAAATTTTATTATTTTTCATTGCTGCTATTTCCATCTATTTGATGTCAAGTGGGTAGGTTTAGCGGGAAACGCTTTAAAATTAAAAAGTTATAACGTGTAGACGGACTTGCCTTGTAGACGGTCTTACCCACAGTCACCTTAATCTCTAATTTTATTTTACATATTTAAATCAATTAATAACCATAATTCTGTAAAAGGTTTTGTAATATTTTAAACAGTCATAGCACTCATATCCATACACTAATAATATATATATAGCTATACACCCACAGGGTCAAATAAATGTATAAAATGAACCTAATTGTCAGTGACATAAAGAAGTAAAAATATTTTTGTCTCTTTGGGGACGTATGTATAATATATATTTATGACTTTACTTGTGCTTATTACGAAAATATTATAGTCACTAAGTAATGGGATTTCTTATTAGGTTTAATTTAATTCATTGACAAGCTTCGGCTCTACGAGCATGCCATATTTACATCCTTATCTTTTTCATTCCAGCTTTGAAGAAGAATTTAAGGAATTGGACTTCCTTATAAAAAATTATAATGTGTCAGTATTGCCCAATGCAATCACAGGACCTCGAGGCATTAAAACCTTCAAAAAGGACGGCATAATTGACAAACTCGTACCTCTCATGCCAGAAAGCAGGAGGAAATTTTGGCATGAAATGTCTGTAAATAACGCATCAGTAGATTTGCAAACAGGTGGTGAAGTTCATGAAGAAGTTTAATATTGTTTTTTAATAAAGTTTTTGAAATAAATACAATTTTCGTCGTTATTTCTATTTATACTCTCCTCTAATTATTTAATAAGACTATAAAATGACAATGACAATAAATAAATAAATAAATATTTTCATCTAATCAGATACATTTTTAACCAACTTTGAGGTGAACATGTAGAAAATTTATTTATCATTATAATTATGTAACAAGTATTTACTAAAAATATTGAACACTTAATCTTAAACTTCAATGATCACAACACACATACTTAGGTACTAGGTTTTTACATAAGAGAAATACGCTTGAACCCACTAAGAAATCAGATCAAATTCCTAGTAATAGACTATGATAGGTTATTGAATTTGGTTTTTGAGACCCGAACACACCACGAAATCAGATCAAATGCCTAGTAACAGACTATGCTAGGTAATTGATTTTGGTTTTTGAGACTCGAACACACTAAGAAATCAGATCAAATTCCTAGTAACAGACTATGCTAGGTTATTGATTTTGGTTTTTGAGACTCGAACACACCAAGAAGTCAGATCAATTTCCTAGTAACAGCGACAAATATACTATTAAGTCTCATAAAACTGGCATTTACAGTGTTTTTATAATTTTTTTTGCTGTTTCTACTAGAGTAATTTATTTTCATAATTTAGCACTAACAATGAATAACCTAGGGCTTATAGTTTTTAAGAGGTACATAAAAACGTTTGTTTTGCTTCTCCTGTAAAATTTTCTCAATGGCTCTTACTAGGTTTTGGTTTAGGACAGCCGTTTTGGTGGCAAATCGTGGTTCCAGAATCCATGGAGTCGCTATTTCTTAATTATTATAATACATAACACTTTGATTTTGACCTTCAGTATTTTAATATTTCAAAATTCATTTATTCGTTATTCGGCCGCACCAATTTAAACTAATTTTGGTATTGAGGATATCTCTGATGTGAAAGCGTTAAAAACAAGCGAATATTAATAGGTATGAAATAACCGAACTAAATATGTATTTAGTTAATTTTTGAATATGATAATACCGAAGGTCAAAATCAATGTGTTATGTATTATAATAATTAGGAAATATCGACTCCATGGATTCTAGAACCACGAAATGCCACCAAAATCCTAACCCTAGTGATCAATCCAAATGGAATGGGGATTTCGAAAATAATAAAGTAAGGGTAATATGATGTCAGGAACCAAGGCCACGATTTTGGTAAAAAGAAAAACTTAAAATGAAAAAAAACATAGGTGCAGTCGAGGACTTTAATTGTTATGCAACAATGGAACCCTGTCATAATAACAGCGTCAAATTACGAGATAGAAATTACTTGAGAATTGCTACCATAGAGACTAGCATAGAGGCATTCCATCTTAGTCCTCAGGGTCGGCAACGCATTTGCAGTCTTATGCTAATGTCTATGGGTCAGAGTTTCCACTTACCATCAGGTGGCCTGTGTGCTCGGTTGCCTTCTCTACGCCATAAAAAAAAAAAACCGTACGTTTTATACGACAAGGTCCTATAGTGATTCATCAATTAAAGCCCGTGACCGTACCGGGAATTAACCCAAACAGTTTTTCCCAAAAAAGGCACACACTGCACAAGGACAATTGCTGGGTTTGTTTTTTTTTAAATTTGACTGTAACATCTTGTGAACTGTATTCTGCAAACAAATGATATTCATTGATTGAGTGATTCCCGGTTAGTACAATCAGCATCACTGTTATATGACTACCAGTGACCCTTATTGTAAGGTGACAAGATTCACAAATGGTCAGTTAACTGTGTTGCTGATGGTACGTATGACTTTTTAATAGAGTTATAATTTGTTTCTAAAATTAAGGCCTTGGTTCCTAAGAATAGGCTACCCTTTCTCTTATAGATTTCAATTTTGATATACTGATCATTTGGATTGTTCTGCTTGCTAATAGCAAATCCTAAATCCATTAAAATAATTAAGCGGCTTGATAGTAACTGAATTAGTAATAAAAGGTACTTATTGAGCATCTACAAGTTGGCGAAGTTGCCAGATCTAGTGTATCGGTTGTTTACCATTTCAGGTTGCTATTTGACTTGGAAACGATCTGATACACGTGTCCACAGTAACCGCAATTTTCTGTCGGGACTGTTGTGCAATAGAATTTGAATCTGACATTTGTATTCTTATTTATGTAACGCTACCTACTTTGAGTGTATTGGTTTTAAGATTTGAAATAACAACTTAAATTATGGATTTGCTAGAAACATTCTTTCCTCGTTTGAGGCCGTCGTGTTGTTTGCCGGTGATGTTTTCTTGTTGGAGAGAGAATCGATTACACGACTACTAAACATACCGTTATCAAGAACGAACATGAATACGCACGGTACAGTAATGTTATGTAAACATTTTACTTTTATTGCGCGTAAAATGGTCGCAAAATACAAAATTTAGTATGAGCGTGTTTGAAACTTATTATCTTCCCTAGACCTTGAACTGACCTGTAATGAAATGATTGAACTAACACAGCTTTCGATAGGTAGTGCGATAGCTAGGAACATTTTTTTTGATTTGGTCCGAATGCAGTGAAAATCAAATTAAAAGTAAATTAAGTTTATTTATTTTGGTGCGCCTGCGTCTTTTTTAAGTCAGTGAAATTTGA
Source organism: Acleris sparsana (assembly GCA_923062465.1). Taxonomy (NCBI): domain Eukaryota; kingdom Metazoa; phylum Arthropoda; class Insecta; order Lepidoptera; family Tortricidae; genus Acleris; species Acleris sparsana. The sequence continues at coordinate 7,774,716 of OV281289.1, forward strand.
AATCTAAGAAATAAAGAAAACATAAATTAGTAAGCTTTCCAAAAAGTATAAAATATACTTCTAACAAAGCGTAAACAAGATGTGGCAGAGTAAAGTTAAGTATTTTCTAAGTATTTAGGTACTTTAAGCTTATGATATGAAACTATTATTACATAATTACAAACGCTCATACAGGTGGCATCTTCCATTCACCCATTCACTCGGATCCGTTCCCACGACCGAGTTATTATGTTCCCGGGCATTGTGTCCTCCCCCGTGATTCACAAGGCTGCGAAGGTTGGGGGTGACACAGGTAGTTGGACCGTATATTCAATTAAAGTACGTTACGACCGTTGACTACGATATTAAAGAAAAAATCTAACCGTTTTTCAGTTATGATTTTTGTATGTTATGAAGTTATGATGATGGATTTTGATTCAAAAAAAATATATCTGCGGTCGACGTCAAAAACATGTTTACATATTTTAACCTTATTCGTTATTTTACTTTATTGAAATAAGGTGTAAAAATGTAAACATATATTTGACGTCGATTGTACCACACCAAGATTTTCGTTTTACATTAAAGATTTTACAACACCCTTACCTAGTAAATTTTGCTTTGTTCTTTGGGATAAATCCCCGGCGAGAAAGAGAACCTACTTACTACTTATTTCAAAACTTTCTGGTTAGGACGTCGTAAATTTATCTCTACCTAATATGTATGTTCAGAGGCAGTTATTAATCTTAAGAAAAGATTCTAATAGGTACTTCGTTTAATTAGTATTTTAGTTCTTTAGTGAAAAGTGATTTTATTGTTGTGGGCGTGTTTTAAGATAACTAAGCCGACATCCAGATAGGCAGGCAAATTTATTTTAAATTATGTATACATTCGATCACTTTTTTTGTCAGTTAAAACGCTTTTAGAACACTTGCTCTGCATTTAAGCAAATAGGTGTTATATTTGCGACTTCTTCAGTTATTTCTCAGCGTGCCTAAAGCTTGATTTATTTATTACATTGCGATTGTCATGACGCGGAACTCATGAAGGCGATCGTGGTTGATAAATAATGGGAATAATCGGAACAATGCGGGGTCGGCGACCCGCGGTAGCATTTCGGCGAAGGTCCCTAGACACGAGGCCACGGCTTTTTTGCAGCTATTTCTACTTTTAGTTTTATTTAATGTTAGGCAGAGTTAAGCGTCATATAGAAAATTGGAGACTAAAAAGAAAAATAGTTTAAATTCTGTTAAAAGTTCAAAGTTAGATTCGAAAAGTTTCTTTAGAAAAGAAAGAAAGAAATATCGTTTATTTGATACACATTTGAACACATTTGTGACAAGAAAAGAACGTCAATCTAATATATCAACGCACAGCCGAAATTACAGTACCTGTACTGCTGTTTGCGGGTGGTAGGATCTTATCCATTAACCTACCGCCAAACAGCAGTGTTCGCATTATTGTGTTCCGGTTTGGGGATAAGACAGCCGGTGTAAGGACTAGCATATAGGCATTCCATCTTAGTCCTCAGGATTGGCAACACATTTGCAGTCTTGTGAATGCGAATGTCTATGGGTCACAGTTTTCACTTACCATCAGGTGGCCTGTGCGCTCGTTTGCCTTCTCCATGACATAAAAAAAATATCCTATAAACTTGAAATTTGGTACAGGGGTTCCTTTCATGATGTAAGTAAGCACTAAGAAAGGACTTTTGGAAATTTACCCCCTAAGGAGTTAAAATAGTAGTGGCGAGGAACTATTTCTACGCGTATACGAAGTCGCGGGCGTCCCCTATTATACTATAAAAATGAATCCCTGTTTCCTTGGTCACGCCATAACACGTGAATGGCTCGACCGATTTGAATTATTTCTTTTTTTTGTGTTCGTAAATATCAAAGCAAGGTTTTGTATTTTTTTAAAACAATCGGTTACCGACGGGCACGGAGAGCTAGTAATAAATAAAATTCAAATTTTTAGTATTTTCCTTAAACCTACTCAGATTTAGAATTAAAATTATCTATTTTATTATCATTGTCATCATGAAGATTTGTTTTTTTATATTTTTTTACAACACGTGGATATACTCAGGTAATTTAATTCTTACTACTATCAAATTGATCAAAATCGTTAGGTTTTTTTGGGAACAGGAGATCCTCTGGTTTCTGCGCTAAAATACGTACTCTATTTTCATCACTTAACCAATAATCCTTTAAAAACTACCTAATTATATTTTGGTTTCTGATTCCAGACAGGATGATATCCGTGTGCTTAAGAAAAGTATATTAATATTAAACTGAAAGGGCATTTTCAGAAGAAAGGTGAACCGGTCATACCGCACGGGTTATAAAAGGGATCACGAACCTTCGGCCATATTTCATGTAATTTTAAATTTATCGCTGTGCCGGGTATACATTACGGTCAGTACGTGTGCCGCCATATTTCAATGATTTAATCGACGGCTCGAGACGATAGTTACGGATAAACCAAAAGTTAATAGCGTAATCATGTAAACAGGATTATAATTCGTAACCTTTACGGTGAGATTAATTTTACTTGGATATCGTAATTATTAATTTATCAAAAAGTAAGGAAGCAAAATTATGACAAGTTTAATAATTTTCAATAAAAATGTGTAATGTCCGCAATTTACGGCCAATTAAATAAATTGGACTGAATATCCCTGAAATGTTCCTACAATTTGGACTGATAGATATTCATTCCCCTTCCGCAGAATAGTAGTTTCATTTATTAATTTCATGTTCTTTAAACAAAAAATATTTATTATCTTTCTCTCTCTCTTTATTTAAGAGCCATGCTCTTTTCGGTGGAGTAATCGCCAACCGCTCCGGTCCTCCGTCAACTGCTTAATTTTCTGGTACAGTCAGCGTCATATAGTTGGTAGCATCCAAAGTAGCCAAATAGTACGTTACACGTCATTACTACCGTAGTAACAAGGGCGTGTAACGGGCATCCCTTCATCTGGCATAACTTTTTTTGGCACAATTCATCATTTCGCACAATCACCATTTGGCATAAAGTCTATTTTTCTGAAACCGTGTACTTTTCAGGATTATTTAAAATACCATTGCATAGAACCCAATAGGTTAGGTTTGGTTTATTTTATGTCAATCCTGAAAAGTACACGGTTTCAGAAAAAAAGACTTTATGCCAAATGATGATTGTGCGAAATGATGAATTATGCCAAAAAAAATTGTGCAAGACATTAGTAACCCGCGTGTAACCAACTATTTGGCTACTTTGGATGCTACAAACTATATGACGGTGACTGTACGACCCAACCTTTACTTGAAATTGCTCAAAGTAATTTCTTCTTGGTCTTCCTCTGCCTACTATCTTTCCTTCGATGAAGGTTTTAATGAAAGGTCCTGTCCTAGCAGGTCAGGTGTCGTATCATTGTTCCTCTTCTATTTTCAATTGTTGCTAGTAAATTCCTACTTTTATTTAATCGTATTCTATTCAGCACTCGGTCATTCGATATTTTTTCTGTCCAATTTATCCCCTCCATTCTGCTCCAACACCGCATTTCAAAAGCCTCTAATTTTTCTCTATCTATTTGTATCAGTGTCCACGTTTCACTGGCGTATAATGCTACGCTATCGCAATCCTTGTAAATCTTGGGTACATCTTGCGTCACTGTTAATAATAATTCCGAGATATTTGTTTTTTTTTAAACCTGTTCCTTTATATTTAGTTTAATTGGTCTATTCACTGAATTTGATTTAGTTTTTTTGTGATTTTTTATTACCACATTATTTAAATCCATATTTTAATAGTAACTACTACTATACCTACCCTACTATGTATACTTATGTTCTAAATTAGATTTTATTTACAACACAACCCATTATTAAATGATATTTACATATATAACGTCATGCTTGATTCTGTTAACAAGTTCTGATTCAGTGTTTTTTACAGTTCAAAATAAAAAACTTTCCATTTTATTATATATTTACGTATTTAAATCATCAGATATCTACTACATCGCATGAAAAACCAACACAATTCCATTCTCGATATGTTATCTCCGCTCGAGGCGTGTTATCATTAGCCGGTCTATTGTTTCCAAATGTCACCTCCGTGGGCGGAACGCATGTTAATACCGTGCCCGTAAATATCTACCTTTATTGTTCGAGGCTTGCGGACTCAATTCTAGCTTCCATGACATTTGAGCTTAACTGTCTTTAGCGTTATTGAGTGCGCGAGTCATTTCTTGACACTTTCCGGAGCCATATATTGTTTATAGGTACATACCTACCAACATCTCCCAAATATACATTATAATCGTAGCTGGGAGACCGAGCGTCTTTAGCGACTTGAGAAATCGATTTCTTGACGAAAAAAACCTTACTCCACAATTTTAATCAAATCGTTCGAGAATATGATTACAAACCAACAAATTAAGGTATTCCCTTGGTTGATACAACAATTGGCTTTTTTCGGTTTGCCTAACATCGTTTGCAAAGTTTAAGCCTTCGTCTATCATCACTATACATATTTTTTATTTTATATAATGATTTATTGATCAAAGCGCGTTTACTCTAATAGCCGTTTTGCACGATTTTTGTATAGTCCAATATTATTATACCTAATGATTAAATTACCGAACTATCGTTTAGTATATAATAATAACACTAAAACCACAAATTAAACATTCCCCGTTTAATAGTATAAGGATAATAAATAAACCTAAGGTGAAATTCCTCGTAACACCATGTATAGAGCACTAAGTAATCCACTTCGTTAATGCTCGGCTAACAGAAACGTTGTAAATGTTGTAATGTTAATTTTATGTTTGTTAATTCATACTAAAATATAAATGAATAAGTGACAATCTCACACAAATTGACCTAGTCTCAATCTAAGCTCTAGGCTTTAGGGTGATAGGCAACGACAAACGTTCTTATATAAGGAAATAAATACTTACATACCTACTTAAAAAAATCCAAGGCTTAGGGACAAATATTCGCACTCATGACACAATTATTTGCCCTGATCAAGAATCTAACCTGGGGCTGCTAGCTTCGTAAATAGGTAGGTACTAACAGCTAGGTTAATGGGTCGTCTAATACTACAAAAAATACTTTTAGTTTAATTAGCAGCATGATATGTAAAAAAATGATTTTGTATTAAATACCAATTTTAAGTCACCCTGTATATCAATTATGGACAATAAGCAATCATTATATTGTTCTACTATCTCAAAGCTGTTTATCGCAATGTTAATATTTCTAAAGGCTGCTCGGTAATTAGTAGTCCAAAGCGTTGACAGAAAAGGTTATAGTAACAAATAAATCATTAATTATCCTGTCAGAGACTTTTAACGGTAATGATGTATGACCATACCGCTCGAGATCTGACCATTAGATGACATGCGTGGGTTTAATGTGTTTACAACTTAATTATACTTTTGCATGGACAACTTAAGTTATATAATTATTTTAATTTACTAAATTTCTACTGTGAAATATTTCCCTCGATGTCAATGTTCCCTTGCACAAAATAAGCAAATCTGGTATAGCAAATTATAATAAATTAAAAATAAAACATACGAGTAGATACACTAAGGAGCAAAAATAACGGGTCAGAATGCGTTTTTCATACTAAAGAGGCTATTTCGAAGCCTTGGTTCCTCGCCAGAGAATGCTTTTAGTGAATTCTGATAATGAATACCGTGAGCGTCGATATAGGACTTCCAGAATGCCTAGGATACCCAACTGAATGAGTCTGCGGTTAACGCCGGAATTGTCCATGTTCAGAAAAACATCTAAAATGGCAATAAAATGTAAGGAAATCCAAATGCTGACCTAAACTGTCTAGCTGTGGTGTTAACTGATTATGTGATCAGTTAGGTATCTTAAGAACTTTTGATCTCCTCTATTGAACCTCGGAGTAACCATTAAACCTCACTCGAAACAACCCCTGGCGAGGAACCAAGGCTTCGAAATAGTCTCGTTTGTATCAAAAACGCACTCTGACCCGGTATTTTTGCTCCTGTGTGTACTTTATATTAAACGTAATTTGGACGTCATGATAAGATTTAAATTGATGAGTTTATCTAGAACCGTGTCATTAGGACATTAAACCATAGCGCAAAGGGTTAAATAACAACTGTAACGTTTAAGGTTTCATTCGACCAAACTGGAATAAGGTATTATACCTAGACTTAACACCGAATTTTTATAGACTAATCTTGGACTGAGTCTTATTCCAGTTTGGTAAAATGAGGCCTTCCTGCCGTCTTCCTGCTTCTTGCCGTTTTAATGAAATGACTCTTTTCCACAGCCGCGAAACGAAGTTGGGCAAAAGTGTTCTCATTTGTAAACGGTTTTATCAGGTAAGCGGCCATTTGTCAAACTGGTATTCATATAACCATGTTTTGTAATGAAAAAAAAGTCAATTAATGTCCATACAAACTTAACCTTAAATGATAAATTATAGTGAAATTAGTTTATTTAGGTTAGGTACGCTGTAAAAGGTCGGTATTTGTTGGAGTCAATTACAAAATTATATATTTGGAGAGCTAGCTATATTGCACAGATTTCATAGAAAATATCAACTTGTTTTACCGTTAACAGACACAGAAAACAACATACAAAAAGCCAGTTTAAGGATGTAGGTATTTACTGACAATGTAAGCTAAAGTATGTAAAAATATGCCGTGGTATGTAAAAAGAGGCACCTGTGCAATGACTCTACGCTCCAAGAAAACGTCTATTATAATGTTGACGTGACCATGAACCGTAGAAAATCACAGTTTTATTATAATGGAGGCAATTCCACTCCGAAACATGCACTCGTTCTGTCGAAAATATATTTCAAGGTCTTTTTACTATGCAGAGTCTTACTGGTAAAGAAAATGAACCTTTGAGCTATCTTAGATATCGTCTATCGCGTATTGTACATATTTAGTTGTGATGTGTGTAGCCTATTTGAAAATAAATGTCCTTTCTATGGCAATTCTTTTAAAAAAATCTCACCCATTTCCTTTCACAAGCAAGATACTATTATTGACTTCATCATCATAAACTCGTCTATACAGCGCCATCTACAACAAACCGCAGTAAACTTACAAGTATATTAGTACGTGTATAGTTACAGAGGTACACATTCACTTCTAAGCACGCACACATAAACGTTGGCATAGAAAAACAAGCATTACCTACTCACACAAACAACGCGTTACAGCCTCTTACGTGAAGAACGTAAGCGACTGCGGAACTCAAGATGGCTGACATTGGCAATGGCAGGGCATTGACCCGCCGCGCGCGCAGCCTTCAAAGCTTAGAATTCTTAGAGAGGTAGTTATTTCCTTCGTGTTTCTTTATATTACTTTTAGTGCTGTGTCGGATGGTGGGAATTATGAAACTTTATGTTTTTCGGCTAATGGATAAGTTATTTGAGGTTTGAAGTAAGCGTGTCGACGAGGTGGGGATTTCATGCACTACTTGAGGCATCGATTCGTTACTTGAGACGTCGTCGTGCATGCTCCACTTAACACGTCGACTTGAGGTTGCACTCTTTGTGCCAATAGTGCCCTAATTTCATCTCTCTGTATGAATACACACATCACGCACACACTGACATGACTTAAAATAAATTATATTCCTAAACAGTAAGTGACAGTAGCTATGCATAGCCATTCTTGTTTGGCCGAAACATTCTAATGTTAAGGTTCTGCGGTCGAGATTGCTCTAACCTTGGATATCTAAACAGGAAAAGGTTTTTACATTAATTTGTGACAAACATGTAGAAGCTAGCTAGAACTAATAAAACTCGCAAACATGAGGTCAACATTTCGAATACGTTGGTATTTCCGGATCAACCGTTCTAAATCAATCCCGCCAATTTCTGCGTCGTTAATACCTTAATCATTTGCTCTAAAGTTCTTCACATTAAATAATTAGCAACAGGAAGTGACCTTTATCTAGCGCAGGTAATAAATATAAAGTTATATTACTAGTCGCACGGTGGCTCCGTCTTGCGGCGGCCGCGCCAACCGCGGAATGTAGCCCAGGCTAACGGTAACGGAAAAAACACAAGTTCACTATCACGGAAGATTGCGCTCGCGTCGCCATTACGGCGCGGTTACGTTGTCGCCTGCGCTGTTATGCGGATACTGTAACTATTATACAAGCTGATAACTGCTGCACTAATGGCTGGATTTCGATGGATGTGAATGAGTCTGAAAGTTATAAGCTTTCAGGTCGTAGAGTAAAGCGGTAGATATATATTACTCCCTTATGCTGATAGCAAAAAGAAGCCAAAATATTTGGTGTATGACTCATAATAGGTCACTACAATTACCATTATAAGTAAGTAGATCTTTGACCTAATCAGTTTATTATTGCTTTTATTCACGGAATTTTTTGCGCTTTCGAGACGGTAAAGGATATTATTGAACACTTTGACGCTTCTTAGGCTATCTTAGAGTTCACAATAACACAAACGATTAGCAACTTGTTACAAAATGTTATGTTCATAAATTTGTAAGTTAACCTAATAATGTGTGTTATTGAATTTTTACTTGAAATTCGAACTAGAACTTAGAACCCCTAGCGCAATAGTATATAAAGTATAAAAAGATAATCTAGCTCGTTAAAAGTAGAGGATATTGTTCCCGGTAAACGTATACATAGACGATCACACGACGCACCAAATATGGCGAGTAAAAACAACGCTAATGTGCATTCTAAACGGTTCGCAGCGGTACACTACATTCGCTCTCGACTCTGAGTTTTTAGCCCCATCCGTCGCAAGCGCAGAGATAAGAAAAGAAATGTGTCAGGGGTATGCAACACCGGGAAAATATATTTAAGTACAAGGAGCAAGATTTAATATAGTTTTGTGAATGGACCTTACGCAGAGGTTGTTAAAGCAATGGCCGGATGAGCGTTTGTGAGTCGGTAGTTGGGGTTATAAACAACCCAAAACATGCGATTTTCAATTTAAAAAGAGGCTCGTTTGTTCATAGCTTATGGCTGACCTTGGTAATAAGGATAGAAAATAGCATGTTATTTGCTTTGAACTGGTATTTTAATTTAATCCACAGAATATTACGTATGAAGGTTATATAGTCAACTGTATTCATAATCATTCATAAAAAAAGGGTAAGAATATGACCGTTAAGAGATAGATTCGAATACAAAGAAAGAGGTTAAGCTACAAAATGGGATAATTTGCATTACGTTACTATTGAAATTCTGCATTTAGTCCCTAGATAAATTATTAAATTATTTCTATGTAAACCAAATCTGTACAACCTTTCAAGACATTTATTATTTATTTGGGCATTAAACCGCGGAACCTAACATTTCTGCTGTAACGTCGCACTTGCCCTAATGATATCACGGGCAATATTATCTGGAAGAATCTCCTATTACAACTGTTATGAGGTGGGAACCCCATTGTGTCCCCGTAACTACGCTAATCGTGGGTAACTAGCATTCTCTTAAAATGTTAATTACCGACGACTTTGTACGCGTTTATTTCTCATTGTCATGCGAAAATTGCTTCAACAATCCCCGCTTTTTGAAAAATTATGACAGGAAGTCTAAGGCATTAAGGTTCTCGTACATTAAAAATTACATCAATTGAACTTATCTAGGATCTGGTTAAGTATTCAAATGAGCGTATAGACATGGCCTCTATTGTACGTGGTAAAACGATATTGTCTTTTTGTGTTATCGTATTGTTTTTTACTCAGCCGCGATTACTGCCGTATAACATCAGCCCAATGGAACATTGACCCACCATAGAACTATATCACAGTGTCAAATAAATGTTCTGTAATGGCTCTGAGACACCCTTCTATGGTGGGTCAGGTTTTCATTGGGCTGACAGTACACAAAAGCTTTCGATACGTTGAAAATACCATTTACCGAGTAGAGTAGCGGCCCAGTTATACCAATTTATGTAACAAGTATAGAAGAAAAAACACCAGAACAATAGCGTGCCACTAATTAAAATTAATAAAAAAGGCAGTAGCAACTACAAAAAGTCAATGAAGAGATGTATTTTTTTACGTTACAAACTAATAACTCAATGTCCTTTCAGAATCCTTTTAAATATGACCACTTGCAAACACCTGCACCTGTCACCAATTTTCTACCATAAAATAATACTAATCAGATGCCATGTTTTAGAAGATTCATTACCACTGTCCAATTTCGTTCTTGGCATTTCAAACATCCCTTGAATTCCTTAAAGAAATAGCGTTCTTATCGAGTAGTTATAAAACATATTCTTGTTCAACACTGTGTGTTCTAATTGACCTATATTGTAGCATATGGGTCGAGAAAAGGCAGCTGATGGTAGGTCAGGAATGGGTTACTAAGGCCATAATTTAGAATGTCATTATCAGATACTCATTTGTTTTGTTTTTGGGTTTCGTTGAAGGGATCGCCTGGGGTAAGTTTTGTAATAAGGTGTTCGGTATCTCAAAGTTTTGCACCTTGTGCTATCGGGGCGAAAAAAGGTTTGATTGAAAAACAGAATTGAACAGGTGCGGAGAGGTTTCGCTGATTTCTATTTCGTTTGCGTTTTGGCTGTCGGGTTAAATTTTGTTGCTTGTGCGTCGGTGATGGTTTTATGTGAGTAATAACAATCTGTGTTCGAATCTTATTTATGGAAATCGTTATTTTTGTTGGCTTTAGTGCCTTTTTTAGTACTGTGAATCGGATTAAGAAAAATCGTAAAGTTTAATGATTGTTATAAAGTTGTAAGGCGAGTTTTAATTGCGTTAATGGAAGCCTTCCAAACTCAATCGACAATGTGAGATTCGATTCGGAGGCTAAAATTAATATCTTTTTATAATACCAAAAAGTTATTATTTTGAAAATATTCTGTTTCTGTTCTCATACCCATATCAAAGGAAATGACTAAGCATATATGTAATAGGCACAAGCCATACAAGAAACACAGGAACGTGGGCTAGTTGCAAAAAATACTAACGATCTAGAGTCGTACGTTCTTGCAAAAAGTTATTCGTGATCTCATTATCTGCAGACTGTAATATTTAATAGACTTGGATCCATATTTGACTTGGGCTCAGCACTATTCAATACCACACTGGGTAAACCATTCGATAACTTTTCAGTGTCGTTGTTGCTAGGTTTGTCCCTTTCTAATTAGTATAGAAAAATTAAGACGTAGTACACATATAGAAACCAATCGAATAGATTATCGGTTAGACAATGTTCTATAACTATACTCGTAGATCAAATGTAACAAAAACCCCATTCCTGTGTTATGTATTGTAAGGAATTTGGTCACATTGCCAGTTATCATGCTGAGTTTTTGGCCAAGTTTTCGTTACATAACCTTCAAATTGTCGATAACGCATTACCGCAGAATAGAATCGTGAGATCGATAATAACAAACTGTAAAATCACACAGAATTTTAGCACAGACTCGCCAAAACCTCTCTCAACCAATAACTGGTATGTACAGTTCGATAGTCAAACTAATTTTGACTCTCTCCTATACGTAATATCATTTCTAATGCTATGGCTGTTCCATGGCAAATAAGCCCTTTTAGCTTAGGAGAGCAGGGTAGTGCCTACTAACACCAGCCTTCATTTGCGGTAGGAAATGCGTGTCTTTGTTGCGTACACCTGCGGCAGACTCCCACGACCGTGCGCTATCCTTGTGTGCTATAACCACTACATATTCCACACATATAGCTCTTGCTAAACACACATAAAGTCGTGTTTACAACACTTGTACAGTTTAGACGTAAGTATACAAACATAATGACTTGCGTTGTGTGCTGTCTTTAATGTAAGGGAGTAAAGTTACGTTTGCAACGGTGTATATTTTTGTGGGCATTGTACTTTCGAGTGGACGCAAAGTCAATTGCTTTTTTAATTTAGTTACATATAATATTCGAAAAGAAGACAGAAGGCCAATGATGTGTCGTATCAGGAAGTGAAAAAGCTGGCAGAGGATAGAGAATGTGGCAATTACTCCACCGACAAGAGCATAAGGTCTTGAGTTAAATTATGTTAATATTCTACTTCCTTATGATACTGATTTTTGTTGCGTTTTATGTTTACCTAAGCGTTTTAACTAAAAATGAGGTTAATTTAATCAAAATCAATATTAAACGTTATTAACAAAGTAAAATTAAAGTAGAGCCTTCTATTTTTTATAGAACATTTTAACGTTGTTTAAAACATTTACATATTTATTTATTATCGTCAATTCCCAAATACAACGGAAGGCATTTGTTTAAAATAAGCGATAATTTTGTGAGATAAATTCAATGCCGAATCTTACGTAAGCGCGGAAGGTTGCAGGTTTGATTTCCATGCTCTCAGTTTAGGTAGCAAGGTATTTAAAATACTATTTTATTTTCGTTAAAAAAAAATAGTAAACGGAATTTTCAGAAAGTTGCAGGTTACATTTATTCACATGTTTCTTTTTTTTATTAGACAGTTAGTTTTTAACGCAGTAAAGTATCAACATTTTAATAATGTGTGGCATTTGGCAACATTAAATCCAAACTGTAGTAAACAGTTGACGGCCAATTACATTAATTCTTCTTATCATGAAAGGTATGTTATAATCAAGGCGTGAGAACAAGCTGTTAGCACTGCATAGCTTGACGGCGCTTGAGTTGTTTTTTTGACTAAAAGGGCAGTTTAGACTTTATATTTTTGTGTTATAAACTATCGGGAGCTGGCAACCTTATACCAAACAACCAGGCAATAGCTTGTCGGACTATACTTTACTACAAATACAAAAAAAAACTCGATAAACAACAGCGTAGAATTGCGTGAGAAATATTTTTTAAGCACATGTCTAAGTATGTGTACATACGTGTTTCGTCTTTGGTGACATTTTATTTTATTTGCAAACGAATTCCTACAAAAAAAACCTGAAAGTCCTGAATTCCTGAGAAATCTCTGTTTTTTGTTGCTCTGCGTTCCCAAAACCTACCATAGACCGAGATCTATCTAGAACATCGTATCTTTTGAACTATATGAGGGGCAATCGTTTATAAAGATTCTTATCTTGGATGCTACCGCCTAATGACCCGGGACCGCCAGCCGCGTTGACGCGAAGTATAATCTTCCCGGTTTATACACCGTCGCAGCAAACGACAAAAATGCATATTAAAAGCATAATCTTCTGAATTTATTAGTCATCTCACGATACAGGTAAGAGATTTGTGGAAATTGTGGTTTTTGTATGTATATTCCTGTCAATTTTACCAGAAGCTTCCTCCTGAATTGAGATTAACCATTATTATTACACATTATTTTACCTATATTAGTTAAGTATAATTATTCAAAAACCATTTCAAGGGATATTGACTTGCTGACTTAGGTATAGGTATACATTTGGGGAGCCTGCCGTATTGTCAAAATATTTTTGGTCAAATGTATCATTTCCCTTGTTTTTCATTTGCCAAAACAGTGTTATATAAAAAAAAACAGAATTTATTTTAGAACCATTGTAGAACCCTAAAGGTTGGGTTAGGTTGGTTTTTATAAAATCCTGAAATATTTACGGTTACAGAAAACAAAGCGGTTTGGCAAATGAAAATTTAGGAAATGATACATTTGACCAAAAATATTTTGATGAAACAAAGGTGTCATTTGTCACGTTTCTAAAACTAGAGGACGCCCGCGACTTCGTATGCGTTATTAGTTTCCCGCAACCTCCCTATTTCTTCCCGTTGCGGGTCGATTTTCGGTAAATGCTTTCTTCGTGCACCACTAGTAGACCTCATAAGGAACCTACGCGTGCGTTTATAATTATGTCAGTATGTTTATTTTTTTAATATTTACTTGCAATATTTTCCATAAGGTACTTACGTATTTTACTCTTTGTCATTTGTTTGACCCGCCAAATTAAAAAAAACCCACTTAAAACAATAAATAAAATAGAGTTATTTCTTTAGGTAATCCACTTAAGTTTGTTATTTCCTATATTTGTTATCTTTCAGTTAAGCGGGATCAAAATGGCTGAATTTATGTACCAAACTTTTTCCCTGGTCAAATCATTATACGAAAATGCTTCCTAAATTTACAACTCTCAGCATCGCAGATGAAATTATCTCAATGATGCTGTGGTTGGCATCATAATCTATACCTACCTTGCAGCGTAAACTTACGCTATATGTTTATTTTGATGAATGATAAGAATAAACACAACATTAAAATAATAGGCATTACGGATAAGTTAGGCTGGAGGACACCTGAAAAGAATCTTCGTAAGCACTCTACTTAGAGTACGGTATTACTTATTTCATTTTATAATCCACGGTATTTTTTTTTTGTAAAACCTCAAATACGTCCTAAAATAATATTATGTACAAGTACAATAATTTGTATACATCGATAACGTAATGAACCCAAATAAAAAAAAAAACACCTAAATAATGATTTAAAACTTCCGCTTTTGAATTTTACGCAGCATCATCGTGATAAAAAAAAAAACAAATTACAATAAACTTGCATAGCATAGAGCGGAAACCAGCTTTCACTATTTTTTATTTAAAAAAACATATTCCCACAGTTTTTTCGTTCTATCAAACAAATGCAAAAAACTTGGAAAAAATCCCTTTCGATTTCCGTTTGGAGGCGCCATCTGCCGACCCTGATACTGTTTTCGTGGGTGAAATCCAATACAATCGCGACTCAACTCAAAATGAATTGCTGTTGCATTTAAAACAAAAACACAATGCATATAAAGTGTTTATTCCAATGATATATGTTTTAGGGTTACGTTGTTTATATTTTACGACCAGTGATTTGTTTGGATTAGGTTTTTTGTTGAGGTTTCACCGGAAGTCCTCAAATCAATGGATGATCGTGTGATTTAACAAAGGGATGATTGCATTTAATTTTAGAACAATGGTAACAACATGATTGCATGTTATTACGTGATCACTATTAACTATGCGTTGATAGGAGTATCCTGTTTGACATTGGTGAAGAAGAAGTAACGTATTGAGATATACACAAAAGTTACTAAATGAAACAAAAAAAAACAATGTAAGTAACAACTCAAATAAAAACAGAATGTATTTTAAAATATCCGTTTTAAAAATGTAAGATTTTCTTTTTGTTTCACATTTTAACGTGCATTGAAAAGATAAAACTCTTCTTCCATTCGCATCACCGCTATATTATAATATATTCAATTTAAAAAAAATATTAAACGTTCCTGCGGGGACCTATAGGCAGTTAAACTTTAAATTCTACACAGTTTTTTGCTGTTCTACTTACATACTTATAGACACAAATAACTGTCATCATCGAATTTCATAGTAGCAAATAAGAATATAGAGGAATAGGGTTTTAAAGCTGTTCTGCATTATTCAGTTATTGTAACATTTAATTCGGATATTTCGACAAAAGTACATAATATTTAACCTTTGTTTTCGGCTTGAAGCCCTCCTAGGTGTATCTTGCAGGTTAGGCGAAGACCGCTTGAAATTGTATGTTTTAAAACACAATTACAATCACTTTTTATCATTAGATATCATTTAATTGTTGTAATTTATTAGAAAATGCCAACGCAAATTTATAATAATCATGTCATCCGTAAACCGTCTGCTCAATAAATAACGATATTACAACAAAACTGTTCAATTCAATTACCTTTAAATTACCTTTTTTTTTTCGAATTAGAATGTAAAAACCGTGAATATTTTCTTCTGGTTCCCAATTGCGGCCGAGTTAAAAACAATGCGATAACAAATCAAAAGCAATATGGTTTTACCGAGTGTAATAGTTTGTTGTTTTGTTATTTATTCAACAACCTACGGCTACGTGTAGGTAGTTTATTTACCTATCTAGTATTATCTAAACAATATACCAACGACTTAGCATTTCTTTTCATATTCAAATGCAAGCGGCTTGCACCAATTCAAACCAAATTACCCTATACCAGATACCCAAATTACTCTTGTCTCTTGCTTCTCTTATGCTTTATAACTATGCGCTAAGGTTGATATTCAAAAATCTGCGCATACGTTTGAGATGCTAATACCATAACTGTTCCATGTTATCTCTATTTACCGTAACAAATAATTAAAAATCGGTATTGCATTGTCAATACTTATTTTAATTACCCAAGTCTGTACATCAAAGTAGCCGCTTTCGTTCATTTTGAGTAAAACAAGACTTTACTTACCTACCCTCTTACACGCTAAAAGGCTTATTTCAAAGTATGAAATGCCAAGGTCTCCAAATTCTGTACGAAAATGACTCGATAAGAAGTTCTTAGTAGTGAATGTGTCAAAGGCTTAAATGCAATAGATGTAAGCCGTTACTTGGAATGCCTGAGTGATAATATTGTCTTAAATGCTATTATATTCGGCGAGTTGAAAAGGATTGGAAGGTAATTATGGCATTTTAGTGCTGAGATATTGATTGAATGGCAGGCAGGTAGCGTTGGGCATATTTAGAACACTTTTAAATTGTTGTGTTGAAAATATTAATATTAATGCAAAGCTTTTACGCAGTAATATAATTTTGTGATATAATTAAAATAAAATAAAACATACATTTTCATGATGGAAGAGGCCGTATATGCAAATAAGGTACTTTATTTAAACAATGTCAGATTCGAAAAACCGTTTTGGTAATAATCTAGGTAATTGAAAAATAACCTGTGTGTGCTCAACCAATTGAACACCACTTCAAAAATAAGGAAAAGGACATCCCATATCAAAGCCATCAAAATCTGAAATATGCACATTCAGTAGCAACAACCTGCCAAATTTACAAGCCAAACGGACCCCTGATCGAGTAATTGGCCCTGAATGTATAAAACAATTTTATTTTTATTATTAAGATCATGGAATCAGAGACATCCTGTGCCAATAAACCTGACTCGAACGCTGCGAAAACATAAAACGTGCGAATCTCACGGATGTGCAACCCTTGCGAACAAACCTGAGAAATCAACGTTTTTCGATAGAAATTCGGCTTTTGAACTATCAATTTTGGTGTATCCTGTCTTATTGAATGTGTAGGGTGGCAATGATTCCACCCATTTTTAAATATTGTTCGTTTATTTTCTTATATCTATGTATCCCGAATTCATAAGTGCAAAGAGTGCAAGTTACATTCGAATTTAGGATTGCAAATATCGATAGATATCTAATTTTAATTTAGTTTTTTTCTGTTAAAATGTTTTATTATGTTTGTGGTGTTGCAGTGTGTTTTTATCAAAAATATGTTGTAAGTTTGAATTTCAGTTTCAGTAGGTATGTATAAAAATTTAGTCAGTTGATGGTTAGGTTGCCATCAGCGTTCGCTTAACATTGTGTATAATATCTCTAAGCTAGAGCTCATAGAACGATCGTAGTTAAATATTTGGTGAAATATTGCAACATTTGGTAAACTACGTAGCGACTTTAAACACAATGATCTATTTTCATAGTTGTAAATGAAAAATAAAAATGATATTTACAATTTGATTTACAAACGCAATTGAACAATTATTGCAGAGTGAAATTCCAAACCTAGTGCAATAGGATTAAATGCATAATGTTGTATGTTCTTTGATGCATATCATGGTGAACCTACAATATTTTAGAAAAAAGCCTTCCTTCAAACATCTGCCGCGGTTCCCACGGTGAAAGGAAAGGATTGCCGTACCTGCCTCGGCGCACCTTCGATGCAATCAGGGCTATCGTATTTGTTAACTTTAGAGGAAATGTAACATGTAACATTCACGTTGTTTCCGTTACACAACAAGCCAAATCGTTAAGCAACGAAGCCAAATCAGGGGAAAAAACTCGTGTATAAGCGAATTTTGGCATAGTTGTAGGGAATGCTGTTCTAAACCACATACTAAACGTATTGACGGGTGGGGGTGATGCTAACGGGTGGGGGGGTGTAAATGTCCCTTTTTAGTTTCCGTAAATAGCTCGAAATCGGAGGCCCATAGCAAAAAATGTTCCATTACATGATTAATCTGTATAAAATTTTCTACAATAAAGATTTTCTATCTAAAATCTTTTTTTTATTTTTTTTTATATGAAAACTAGTATTCTTTTTTTGAGAGGCGATGCAACTTTGTATAATTATGAGTTTTAATATGAAGCAAATCACTTGAATACGTCCTGAAAGACAGTTCTTTAATTTTTTTAATAAAAAACTCATAAGTATAAAACTGTCACGATTAAGATGTTGATACTGAGCATAAATATTCTTCACTATAAGAGGTACTCACTAAAAAATCCCGACCCCATTTGATGCAAGGGCTGACTTACAATGGGAACCCGACTATGGCTTTTTGGGAATCATTTTTCCCCCCATAGCTCATTAAATATTGATCCCAGAGGAAAAATGTATAGAATCTTAAATGAGATTTTTATGTAATGGAACATTTTTTGGTATGGGCCACCGTTTACGAGTTATTTACAAAAAACTGTAAAAGGGACCTTTACACCCCCACCCGATAGGTCCATCCCCACCCGTCAGTACTTTAGTATGTGGTTTAAAACAGCATTCCCAACAATTATTCCAAAATTTACTTATACCCGAGCTTTTCCCCCTGAAAGGCAGTATTTGGTCTTCATTGGATTGGCTATTGTAGTTTTTTTTCAGTAAGCTGTAGGATCTGGAGGACAATTAAATTAAATCAATTATATTTTAATAATCGTTTTTAAGTTATTATGTATTTTTTATTAAAGATAAAAGATGTTCTTTTAGTAAATAGGCTCACGTTTCCCAAAAGAATACATCGAGTTCATAAATATGTATACACTTTAGTACCTTGTCTATTTAATATCATGTTTAAACTGCCATATACGAATTGCCACAACGATTAAAGTGACGAGGTGCTAAAGCGTATACATATTTATGAACTCGACTGTACTACAACAGTAACTGAGATGTAGGGTAACAAGATAATCTTTTTAAGCATAATATCATTATTACAATTATAAGTCGTAATTTAGCATAATATAAAACTATGAATATAACATTGAATATCCCGCGTAGTTCAGCAGCGGTATAAACATTTTACTTATAACACATGTGCCACACGCCGTGGCAGAAACATTAACTAATATTATATAGTTTCCACGATGCAAGTTGTTATTCGCACCCGATAACACTTTAAATGTTATCGGCTTTTAAATAACGTTTGTTTATAAAAAAGACATCAACGCGTTCCCAGTGTAGAGCTTCTTAGCTCTTAATAATGTTTTTTTGTCGTTTTTATTATTATTTAGATTATTATCTATATATACATTGTATAAAATGATAAAAACCTACTTATTTTTAAGTTACATGTAAGTAAGATATAGTTAAAAGTAATGAAAAATAATTCGCAATTTTACTATATGCAATTGTGCAAGCTGATCAATAATGTTATGTTGAAACACTGTCCAACATCTTAAATTTTGTACACTATCTAATGCTCTTGCATTAGATTGTGTAGTGTCTCTTGCAAAGCAGAGCAGAGCAGAGTTCTTAGTAAGAACTATGAAGAAGAAGAAGCTGTATTTTTTCTTTATCTCGATGATCTTTACATTGATTTCTTGCATAACTGTTTCATTAAAACCCCACCTAAATTACAAGCATCAATTCGATTTTAGACACAGCACGTCCAAAATCGAACTTATGAGTTCAATTTAAAATCTCAACAGAAATTATGCAAATATTATTAACCTCTTCAAAACATTAACGACAACGAGAGAAGTTTTCAAAAATTATATGCTCAAGAAGTAGAACCAGTCGCATTTGCATCTGCTTTTTAAATATCTTTTGGCACGCACGGTAGTAAAGCCGCTCGTGTTATACCTAAAGTGTTCAGTGCCAATGACGCGATACAGACTCAATTTCTTTTATGTTATCAAGGAATCCGGCACTGAATATAATTTGCTTCCCAAAATCAAAACAGCTTATATTTATTTCAGATCATAAAGCAAATTCGTCCACCTTCTGTTTGTTTAAGGTGGCGTTTACTACAGGAGTTGTATAGCGGATATTACGTTTTTACTTACAGGTCGGTGTTAACCAGTATCGACCACTTACCACGTGCAATGTGCTACCATTTTTATTTTATTTACTCGAGCACTTACTGTACGTGATAAGGATAATAAAGATGTTAACAGTTTCGTTATTTAGTGGTAACATTTTTATATCACAGTAATATTGCCACTTGGCTGAAAAAATGTTCCAAAGTGTTGGTTTCTGGCAATTGGGTAAGATCAAAACTTACTTATTCATACTTACTATTCGTAATAACACTTAATATCCTACTTTTAAAATTAATATGTGTATTGACTCCCTTAGTCGAAATAGCCTCGCCCAAAATTACAAAGAAATGTTCATGTAAGAAGACCGCGGTTGGTCTCTACTGAATGAATCATGCGACCCTATTTATTACTTTTATGATTGTTCCACTTTTTATCGATGTATTTCACATTTCCATACGAATATTAAATATGTTATATAATTAAAATAATTTAACCAAACATTTACATCAACATCTTGGTAAAAAGTGAACGTTTCTCGAATATTAAATAGGCGACAACTGTCAAACTCAAAAAAAAACGCGGCCAGTTCACAATGGAAGCAATATTATATGCGGCGAAAGAGCCAAGTATCTGTTGTTACACAGCCCAACCAATCTACTCGTATCTTTACAAAATGCATATGGGAATATGAAAGTGTACTCCTGTTGGAGCTGTTTATTTCTCTCATTAGCATTTATTATTCCCATCTCTAACATTAATGGGACCAAATAATGGGACCACGAAAAAACGGGGGCAGCAAGTGTAACCATATTACTAAAGGTAGAGGATTCAACCTGCTTCATTTATTGAATTGAGATACGGCCTATTGGCGTTTGAGGACAATATACATGTACGACTAATTTTCGTGACGCAACTGACTAAAGTTATCATTTCTTAATTTTACCCCCTGACTTAGAAACGAAGTTTATTTTGGTTAATGTATGCGTTGTCTCACTTGTCACTTTCTGTCAGATGGAAATTTCAGAATGTCAGATTAGGAGAAAGCGCACTTTAAGCACGGTTTAGATATGATATAATGCTTTTATGAATAAGAGGGTTTCTTTAACTATTGTGCACTTAATGAACATCGCCCAATTACCATTTATAAAAGAAAACATATTTTAAAATAGCACAAAGCTATAAGTACCAAGTAGACCGGGCGCAACCCTTGCGCTCGTGTAAGGCCGCCGTCCACATGGCTGCATTACGCGACCGCAGCGCAGATTGCACAGATTGGACACAATTGCTTTCTTTGAGCCGTTTAGCCATTGTGGTCGCCAGATGAGCCGGTGCGGCCAAACTTGTTCCTAATACATTGCTTCTATTGTACAATGTTACATTGTAACTTTGGAAAAGGTTTCAGATAAATTTTGGCATATATTTTTTTAAATTAGACTTGATACAAAATATCAAATTCAAATTCTAATTCAAAACACTTTATTGCTTGTCACATTAACATAGTTATATTTGGAACATAATAAGTTTGTATGTGACGCCGTGCAAGGGCACAGCTACATCAGATAGAGAGCAGCTATAAAATACAATATGTCTAGTTAGGTACTAATTATTTTCTAAAACTACTTAAACTAACTGCAGCCGTGTTGGATTATAATTATGTGTACCGATGCAACATCAAAGAATTCTTTCAGATTAAAGTAATTTCATATTTTGTAGCGATAGATATTTTACATAAATAAAATAGATAATTACATTATTATATTATTATTCTTATTTGGGGAAGAAAAGTTCTCGAGTGGCGGCCCCGCACCGGTGGACGGAGTGTTGGTCGGCCTCCCACCCGGTGGTCTGACGACCTGGTTAGGATCGCGGGGAGCCGCTGGATGCGAGCGGCTCAAGACCGTGACTTGTGGCGCTCTTTGGGGGAGGCCTTTGTCCAGCAGTGGACGCCCCCGGGCTGATGATGGTGATGATGATTCGTACTATAACATTTAAAGCTCGATATTCTAATGGAGACGTTGCAAAGTTAAAGACTAGCCATGGCCGCTGCATTTTCATTAGGAGCCTGTACTGAATTAATAGTTATTTTAATCGCTTTATCAGGCGAAACGGTGCAAGACGTTTATACTATTAGGTACTTGGCGTTTATCTTATCACAAAATGACGTATAAGACTTGCATAATGCCCACGAACAATTGAAGCATTTTAATAATAGCTTATCTATAGTGTTATTAAATAACAAACCTTATACCATTAAATATTTAAGTGTACCAGGCAATGTATTTGAAACAGTTTGCGGTTGAACCCACTCGCGTACTCTCAAGGTGCATAAACATAATTTTTGAAGAAATATGAAGAAAAAAAACGCAACTGACGTGTCCACATTGCGTGTATTAATAACAATGCACCATTCATATGTAGCGCAAGTTGCAATGTGTATGCGATCGATCATTATTTATGCAGATACGAAATATCAAACGCAAGATGTTTCTTTAGAGGCGGTAATGGTTAGGGACATTTGCTACAGTTTGCAATTGCTTATGGGACAGCTGTTTTCGTCGATTATGAATTAGCTTAGATTGAAATCCGATTTTTTGAATGATTATGATTATTCTTGTGCAAGGTGGACTGTTTCATGTAATCACGTGAGAAAGCCCACGTGATTGCTGATTTTATGTGTTGCGTGAATCTCACATTTTGTAAATAGTATTTTATGTCTTTTGTATGATTTCCATTGATTGCATCATGTTGTAACAACCCCGCCAGCGGCGATTGCTTACAAAGCATTGAGAGCTGTTCTTTAATCTTTTACAGCAGCTAAAGCATATTGATAACTAGCTTCTGACCGTGACTTTGTCCGTATAGATTTCGATTTTCTTTATTCCCCCGAGAACTTGAAATTTTCTGGAACAAGAAGTAGACAGTCCCTAATTCCCTATAGCCCGCCTTCCACCGTTGCAGCGCTGCAGCGTGAAGGAGTAATAGACTACACAAAAACTTTTCAATTTATAATATTAGTAGGATAGTACGTTAAAAAAATATAAATAAATCATCTGAGATTCATGAACCCTAAGATCCCAAACCGACGTAATTTTATTCAAACAGAATTGTCCAAGACATTTTTGATATGATTAAGATTCTATTGTAATTAGATTATAGTCATATCTGAAACAAAACTTTGATTGTACCTGCTAACTTATAATAGATAAAATATGGTTTTAAATTTAATAGATGTGTGATTGTTAATGCGATCTTATTGAATTCGTAGAACCGGTGTCTTTAAGCTGTTCCGCGTGCTAATAATAAGATAATAAGGTAGCTAATGATAATAAGGTAGAGAGCCTACCAACTTGAGTCGTGTTTTTATGACGGCAAATCTGCAACCAAGTTGGTAGTACCTAACTCTACCCTATACCTACGAGTATGTGGGACCACGTAAGGGGTGTCATTCTCATAAGGGCCTGTTTTTCCATCGAGGAGTAAATTGATCTGCCATTAAAAGTTTTCTTGGACACTTGTCTATTTTTAAGTGTCAGAAAGAGAAACGGCTAAATTTATCTGACAAATAAACTTTACTTATCGATTGTGAAACAGGCTAATAAAAGAGTTTCTTGTCGAAGAGTTTCATGCTACTATTAAGCTACATAATTGAGAATGCACGCCTTAAAATTTCGTATGTACTCTCTGAAGGGACAGCTTAATATTCGAGTTGTAAAGCGAGTTATTTCTTAGAATCGCTAAGCTCGCCGGTCAATTTTATAAAACGCTGACTTCGTCCCCTAGATGATGAAGATTACTAACCGCCCAAGGCTCAACTTAAACCAGTTCGACCAAACTCGCTTGCTGCGCCGGAGAATAACACAGCACTCGGGTGTGGTTGAAAGACCGATAAAATGTGTGCACAGCCTTAATTACCGGACAAACACTTGTCACCGAACCGGATTGCGAAATGTTTGTCGTCGGTCTTGCTGCATTACTGGCTGCATTATTAAATAATATCCGAAACGTTAGCTCATGCTCATACCTCTATTCAACACGGCGAAAACTATATCGTGTTAGAGCTGTTATCGTATTGTCACTGATTTGATAGCTCTTATTTACTTGACAGTAATGGAGGATGACGTCAAAACAATACCATAACAGATCAAACACGATATGTTTTTTACCAGGAATTGGGGCCCAGGTTTCTTTCAGGGCGTCTATTCTATTGGGTAAAATCTGAATCGTAAATTTGACATGTTATCGCAGTATCGTATTGTCAACGTTTCAAGCGCTTATTATCTCTTGACAGTAATGGTGGCCGGAATACGATACGAAAACACGTCAAAGTCAATAAGGTTTTAACGTGTAGAATCTCAGCTATGGTGAGCAAAACAATACTAATCTTATGGGAAAAGTAGTCGAACTTACTTGTGATATTTTGCGAAAGTTTGTAAGGTAGCCGCCTACCTTTCTTGGATAAATTAATAATTTTTGTGTCGACAGTTGCCAAGCACAATCTGAACTTTAATTAAATTGTCTCCTATGACATATTTTTTATTTTATAAAAACCCTTTTACAAATATTAATTTGAAAAAAAAACGTTTCGCAAATTATCGATTAACAAATACGTCATTTAATATAATTTTGTTTTACGTTACTATGTAGTTCATCAGACAAATGATTTATTTATAAACATATTGTAAAACATAATTTGACAAACTTTCGTTGCTATTTGTTAGCAATTGGCATAATAACGTGTGGTAAATTAAAGTTTCCTTAAATGTATAGTTTGGCAAAATCTTTATTTAATAAATCATTTATTGTGTGTCTCATGGGCGACTAAAAATATAAAATAAAATATCATTTCGTTATTGTCCCTTAATTTTTGTTTTAGTATTAATTCTTATAATAATAATATAACAATATAATTACTCTTAATTGAACTCCAAATAAACAAGATACGGTACATACTGGTAAAGCACGTTCTTCTATGAAACACGAGTGACAAAATATACTGTCAGTTGTAAGTGGAAGCGTAATAGCAATAGCCAGAAAAACGCTGTTTACAAGCTGAGGTACTGTACAAAGAATAATTTGTATACTCAATACTCAATACTCAATATTTTATTGCAATCATAATGTACAAGGATGGATATATAAAGTAAAAGTTTCATTATGAACCCTGTTGGGCACGGCAAAATATTTTATTATTTGTCAATATGGAATGTCAAAATTAGTAGTTATATGAAATTTAAATTTATTTGATATCTGCATGTAAATGAACAATCAAACATACTCATAAAATATGGGAAATGGGTCGTAATCACAGCATAAGGGCTACGATTTATATATATATATATATTATTTCAGTCTAAATTAAACGTGATAAAACCATATAAATAAAAAAACTCAATTCGATCACTAACTTTCTGACATCCCGGATGTATACCATTCGTAAAAAAAAACAACAATCAACTGTCTGTTGGTTACTTCTGAATCGCGGATTATTACACTTAATACTATAGTAATTAGACACTTTTTTCATTCCTCTTTTATCTTCATAAATCGCATTTTTTCCTCCGCAATGATAGTCCAAATCGATTGAGTTGCCTTCAGCGCCAGGCCTCCTGGACAGCCTAGAATATAGCACCAAGATCAAATCCATGGCATAGAACGCGATAATGGTGTTTTTTGCCGCCTTACAATTTCCGCGTTAACCCTGTGCTCAGCAGGTGGACCAGGTACTAATGACGTTAGCAATAATGTGGATACGATAATTCACATTGTTGTTTTTTGCTTTTGCTACCACGCAAATAATTAATAAAAGTTCCAGATCAGTACAGGTTTTAATGTACAGTCAAAGGCTACCGAAACATTTTTGGTATTAAGGATAAAGCCGCATAAAATAAAAACCAAGTTTGAATGGAAAACCTCCTGTTAAGATATAATGGTACTACTTACAATGTAATAAGCACATCAAATCAACACAAGTGCTAAAATTAATTTACTGATGACTAGGTAACGTAAACAAGTTATCCTTGACTAAAAAATAAAGAGTGTCCACTATTTGTCTATCGCTCGTAGCGCGGGGTGACTGACCTGTCTTGTCCTCTACGAGATGTTTCTGCTGAAGTGGGTATCGCTATTCATTTCTTTGAGTAAGTTTTAGTTTTCAGGGTTCTGGCGCCATTATTCCACTTTGTCTTGAACCATGTCGTTATTAATTTGTTAACGTTATGGTAGCTCTTATTCACTGATTTATAAGTGGCTTAAAGTGCTGACTGGCTTGGTATGTATAAAAAAACACGATTTGTAGTGTAAAGTTATTTATTACCTTGGCGTTTAAAATTCCAGCACTTTAAAACTTATACTTCATTTTGTTTATTACGTATATATGCGTATATGTATATTTGGTCAAGTATTCCTTAATTTTGCCAATTAAACGCAGGGCCAAAGAACTCATAAATTCATGACTAGCGGCATTTATGATATCATCGAAAATGTATGTTTTTTCAAGTCTCATATATGTTTATTAGGTGCCAGTAGAATTTGTTATTCCAATTACCAGATTAGTTAATACATTGGTAATACTTAGGTTGGAATTCTCTTTTGCTGAATTAATTTAATCTTAATTTAATGCATATATGTCATATTTAAAAGTCTAGATCTTATAGTTGCTATCTGTAGATGTTTTTCGGCGGTAGGTTGTGGACGTTGTGGTGTGGAGGTGTGGAGGTGATACAGCAGGTGAATCTAGTGTTGAGGTGACTATTATATATACCACTTCTTAGTGCTTAGTATTGGAAATGCATTTATTTGCAATATTGAGATGGCATATTCGTGCTTCGCCTTATATCAATAAAAAAAACTTAATTGATAATCATAAGAAAATCAGTAGCTTGTCACTAGTGCGTCTCTATCCTTACTGATTACTTAGAAAAGGATATTCAAGCGACCGCGAGGTCTTAGACACTCTTGGATATATTGTGACAGCCGATCATAAGTTAACTTCTAAATGTAGTCATTCTCGCGGACACTAAAAATGCGGGACACGGATACTTGCATAGATAAAAAATAAGTATTTATTGCCAAACCAAATGAAAAAAAAGTAAGAGATAAAAACAAAATTCAAATACACACAAAACAAAAAAAAATCTGGGCACAGCAAAACGCCTAAGGTTCTGCCCGCGCAAGGATTATAGTACATTGTGCATCAAGGGTAGTATGAAGGGAATTACTAACGAGAGTGTTAGAAGCCCGACGCCGAAGGCGGAGGGCTTTTAATGACTCGAGTTAGTAATCCCCTTACTGCCTGTGATACACACAATGGTTTTCATCACATTTGCGAGGAAAAAACAAAGAGAAAACACTTTAACTCTGAAAAATATAAAGAAATAACTTTTGACGAACGGGAACGTAAATGGAAACGATATTTTTTTTGTGACCACAGATACTGCGTTTAGTTTCGACCTGGATTCGAGCCAGATTTAGCCAATTTGATAAAAATGTATAATTACTAAAATTAATGATAAATGTTGATATAAACTTGAAATAGGTATAAAAATAATGAAGTTTAATGAAGCATATAGGTTTTGTGTAATGTAAGTTAGTCTATAGCTAATTTTTAAAGATGAAATTAGAAACCGATTTAATTTTTGGCTGAAAATTAAACCTCCTTAGTTAGAAATTATGTACAAAAGAGTTGCAAATTTTAAAATGAAAGTCATTACTCCCTAGGGATGACAAACTCGCCATAATTCCCGCGGGAACAATTTAGGCCATTGTCCTTCTGTATACAGGCATGGAATAACACCATTTACGAGCAAGTCTGATGAAAAAATATTTATCTACACACATATTAAATATAAGTACTCGAAGATGGGTTCAGAAGCCGACTTGATGACAAAAATAGCGGCAAATCCATCTTGTGATGTGCCAGTGTCACAAATTATGTATATGTTTTACTTTTAAATCATAGACAAACTAATAAAGTCATGTCGTTCGATATCAAATGCCGTACGATATTGTAAAAAAAAGAACTGAGTTTACGTTTCCATTGACGCTAGAATTGGGGCTATTTAAATTGTGTTGGATTTGGAAGATGTTCCATTTGAAAGTCATTACTTTATAATATGTATTTGATAACGTAATTTTAAAATTACGTTACACCTGTCATTGCTGTAACATACTGCTAATAGTTTTTTTTTTCCTTTGTCCACGGCGACTTGAACAGCTACTACCGCGAGAATATGACGTTTCCACAATGAAGTGATTTCGCCAGTGTCAAGTAAATATAAGTATAAATCAATATAGCAATAAAACACAATCCAATCTTCTCTAGGAAGATTGGGGGCAACGTTGTACGGTGATATGTAGGACAGAGGCCAAGTTAGTTTTAACCTCTGTACCACTGCGAGTCCACTTGAAACAAGAAGTAAGATGCCAGGATACACGAAATAAGTCCAAGTCTTCTATCACTGTCCAACACAAAGGCATTAAAAGTACAAATCACTAACAGAAATGAACTTTGAACACCTAAATACACAAAAATAAAAACTAAAACAAATTACAGATCCGCCATCTTTTTACGTTGCAAATGGCCCCCCTACTACTAATAGTATTTTTTACTCTGCAAGTTTAGTCATACCGAAAATCACAAGACCGGTCTGACAGGAAAGCAGGGGAGGCCTATGTCCAGCAGTGGACGTCTTTCGGCTGACATGATGAAGTTTACTCTGCAAACAAAATCCAAAAGCCTATCTAACGTCGTTTTCATATGTTTTCAGCGTCAATTTGGGCCTTTTAGTAGTGTGCCTATTTAAATGCGCCATTAAGTAGTTCTTGAAGTCGCGGGCCAAAACTGGTTATTTATTTAAGCATAGTAATTGTACTAACCAAACCCGCAAGGAGCTGGTCCCAGGGCCTCTCGGGCCACTGCTGACCTACTGCCGGAGTATTGACCCCCGCTCACTGTCACCGCCTATATTGGTTGACCATTACTTATACCCCAACGAAAAAAAGCACCATCATTTCATTATTTCTGCTTAAATTATAACCGTGTTGCGCAAAACGAATAATGTTTAAGCTGGGTCTTTAACTTATTTAGATCAGATGAATTATGTAATAATTTTGCTTAAACAGCGTATATTTTATTTTTGAGTGGATATTATACAAATGTATTGCGTAATGAATTTATATGACGCCTAGACAAAAAAGACCCCTTTTTCCATCTGCTTATATTTTTTGCAGGAGTTTAAGCTGAATGTTGCAATCAATATCTTTGAATTAGGCATACGCTATATCACGTCTAATATGTTTGTTACGCAACCCCTATAAATGATTTATATCGCATGACATTATCCCATGTTTTGCTCTATTCAAATCGGCTGAATTATGTTTAAATTTAACTTGTTGCATAACATACATTTACAATAGAAAAGCATTATATAATGTAAAAAATAGAGATTATAAAAATTACATTACAAAGCAGAAATAAATATTGGTTTTTTTTAAATGAAAAACTGCTGAAACAGGATGTTGACGTTAGTTTACTAACTGAAGGTCCGTGCCAAACGTTAATTTTGACAAAACTTTACCCAAGGGCCAATTGCAGTAAAAAGATAAAACTGGATTTAAGAATTTACTTTTAAAAGTTTTCAAATTTACTTTCAACATAGGTTTGTCTTCTTGCTTAGACAGAGTGCACCTCACATAAGTATAAATTGGTACTTGTGCAGTACCCCAACGAAAATGTTAAGCACTTTAGTGCGTTGTCATAGTAAAGTTCAAACAGAACATCAAAATGACATACGTGGCAATGACAATGGTATTCACAATGACAAGGTTCTAATTATGCTCAACATTTTTTTGGTTGGTTGTACATCGCTGCTTAAAGACATTATTCAGGGCCTCAATTCAAAAAAACATATCGTCTTTGACCTGTTATGGTATTGTTTTGACGTCAGTCGCCATTACTGTCAAGTAAATAAGAGCTATCAAAACGTTAACAACACGATAACAGATCAAGCACGATATGGTTTTTGGCGTGTCTAATAGTGGCCCAGATCATATGTTAGCTTTCTGTTTTCAACTGCAACTGCAGTTTGTATTCAGTTATGACATTTTTATAGTAGTAAAGATTTGTCTATGTGTGCGTAGGCAGTATTATTCATTCACAGCGCGGAGCAAGGATCGTCGCGGGCGCAGGGCCGCCGCCTGACCCACTTAGCCAGGAGTATTGACCTGAACTCGCTCTTAAATTAAAATAGCCATGAATTTGCAGCACGGCTAAGGTGTACTGGTCTTAGGACTAGTTTTTGACCACCTATTTCTAGGGTTTCGTGGTCAAATTACTAAACCTTACAGGTTTGCCATGTCCCGTTCTTCTTGTCTGTTTGTAGATCACAGCATTGTTTTATCTGTTGAATCAATGTATAAAACAATCGGGCGGAACTTCGTAGACTATAGTTACCAGCAAACACGTTTTGTAACATTTCATAATAAGTGATGGTAGGAGCTACTCTTCGTAGATTGCAATGGCTGCAAAGTGTACTCGGTTAACGTCAATCTTAAATCAATAAATTACAATACAATTCCGTACAAATATTCTCTATTGAACTCCACATACAATAACAGCAAGGAAAGTAACAAACAGAAATGTTAAATAGTGACCACCTTACAAAGAACAGAAGTTTAAAGATAATATATATTTAGATACCCTATTTTACTTCAAGTTTACCAAACGTAATTTTTAAGAACGCAATGCCACACTTAAAAATTGTTGCATTTATTTATCTTGTCTTCAATTGTATGGTGACTGACAGTTTTACCTTTCTCGAGTCAAGCGCAGTTCAAACAATTTCACAGTAGCCCGTCACGTCTAGTTGGCTTCTTCGACAAATTTAGCACGTTTTTGTGTCATTCGTCGTGACGTTGAGGTTGAAGACCCTTCCGTCCGCTTTGCTCTTTCATTAGAGCGTTACATTTCTGTAGTTATAACCACAAAGACTGTCGCTATTGGTCCTATGTGGAAGTACGCGGTTACGTGTAATGTTACTTTAAATTTACACGTAAACTTGCGTGGAAATGCCTAATGTGTTAATTTTATGCCGTCGTCCAAATACACGGCCCGTTGATGTATGATGTTTGATTGATGTATAGAGTTAAAGTTTTATTGAATACAAAGATGGTATTGGCAAAGACAGATGACTTGTAAGGTGTTAATTTATTAGTATTACATATACTTGTTTGAGATTTTTATGTAGGCAGTGAATACCATTAAAAATCCACTTCATTTATGAAGTAAACTTAATTAATAATTTTGTAACAATTTACAGGTTGTCAAGCATATCTATCCTTATAAGTGATAATTGGTTTTACACGCTCTTGAGCCTTTTGAGTTTTTTGTAAATAATCCCGTCATCCTTCAACGGAACAATTATGTATTTACTCATTTCGTCAATACTACAAAGAAATCGTAGATGTACTTAGATGTAGAGGAAGAGGGAGGTGAAGCGCAGGGGAACTAGATTGAAGTGAAAGACAAATATTTAACGATCGTTACTCTGATTTAACCATATTCAGCAGAGATTCTGCTTCTTTACAATAATATTTGTGGTTGGTACAGTCAACGGCATAAATAAGTCATCATTTATGTACCTTGTCGCTTTCAATCGTTTGTCAATTTTGTATGACATTTGAAGCACGACGTTAAAGTGACAAGGGACATAAATGATCACTTATTTATGCTGTTGACTGTACTACCATTACCGAGCTGGTCCATTCCTATTGCAATTGTTATATTATGTTTTCAGCTAGGTTAGGTTAGGTTATATTCACATAGGTACACACATGATTTATCTTAAAAGATGACCAGACATTACATGATTTCCAATATAGTTAAATTTCCCTTTATTTAGCTTATTAATGCATTTAAAGCCTCGGCATATTGCGGAAATTATATGAAACGTCATTTCTATTGTAATTCACGAAACACAGATAAAAATAAGCATTAGTTTGTTTCTGGTCAGGCATAGTTCTCGACACTGTCAAAGTAAAGACGTTGGCATTCGATAATGTGTACATCTGTTAGAATAAACACAAAGGCCGTATAACATCGAACTAGCCTAGCGATCACGTGTCGACGCCCCTGGTTTAATTTTACCTTTTGCCTCTCAGCCGTCGACACGCGCTTGCTATGGTCAATGCATCAGGTTGGCATTTCATGAGCTTATTGCGAATCAACAATGTCGCGTTACTAGTACCGGGAGCGGGGAACCGGTCGCCCGCAGCCTGCCCGGGCAAAAACCGCCGATAAGTACACGTTGCAGCTTTGCCCAGGGTTCCTCATTGTCAGGACAAATGTAATTGAGGAGCAATTTTGGAGTTATGTTTACAAACGCTTCTGGAATAATTGGTTTGTCAATGTACTCGCTACTGACTTCGCCACGACTTTTCGTGACGTGGCGGTAAGAGGTAGTGGGCAGCGGGCGATGGGAACAAATGCGTAGAAATTGCGTCTCGTGACATGCTTCATACCACTTTAAAAAAAAATTATTATCGGTAGGCACCTTTTTTTTCTTCTTTATCAGTATTTATTATCTCTATAATTGGGGCCGGTTCCTAAGAACAGATAACCTTTACTCTTTTGTGTTTAGCTAGAGCCATTCCATTTTGGTCCTCAGGGTTGGCATCGAATTCGCGGTCTTAGGATCGCAGCTTTAATTATACTCTTGAGAATGCAAATTTCTATGGGTCACGGATCCCCCTTACCATAAGGTAGCATGTGTATTCGTTCGCCTTCTCCATACCAAAAAAAAAAGTTTCCTAATTCCCCATACCGATTGCTAACCTATTTGGATTGATCACCCTGCATAGTGTCTGATACATACATAAACATTGAATGTGTGTTGTTACTTAAGATAAAAATTCTTTAAACAACATACCTACACGTAAAATGCAATAAATAATTTGAATTTGAATTTAAAATATAGATCCTAGTTCATAATACATAATATTTCTAGATGAATTACAGGTAGATATGAAACATCAAGAGGTTTGTGAAATTGAACATAATTATGATGATTTTTACGATTTTTGAAAATATTTTAGATATTATAAAAACTACGTGTATCTACGTTTTCCTTTCCAAGAAAATATTTCATGGAAATAAAAAATAAAACCTAGTTTATTGTAATAGCTAAAATATAACTATTCAAAAATGGTGATTTCGTGCTAGATTTAGGGGGTGAAAACCGTTATCACCCCGAGCTAAATTTTTATAAAATATAAATATGAATTTTAAAATGAATTTACTACTAAATATTCTGTGAATATTTCAAGTGTCTACCTAGCTGTTGCCATTATTAATATGGCGCAAAAAACGGCACAAAAATCACATTTGTTTTATGGCCCCCCTTAAATATTTAATTTATTCTGTTTTTAGTTTTTGTTGTTATAGCGGCAACAGAAATACATCTTCTGTGAACATTTCAACTGTCTAGCTATCACGGTTCTTGAGATACAGCCTGGTGACAGACACACGGACAGACAGACAGCGGAGTCTTAGTAATAGGGTCCTGTTTTTACCCTTTGGGTATGGAACCTTAAAAAAGACAGCTAAACGATTTTTGCGTCGTTTAAGTTCGTCTTAAGTTTCAAATAAATTTACATCTCGAGGTAACGAACATACTGTAGATTATATGTTTCTCAACGGATCATGTTCTGGGAACCCTAAGAGCTAACATCGTATGACCATCCGTGTACGATGATGTAGGATGCAATAGTGCAAGCTCGTGAACATTAAACGTTTAATGAAGGCTTCTGCTGCGCACCCGCCGCTACTTTGTGTAAAGTATTCGTCCAATTAACTCGAGAGCACTCACTCGTTTGTATCTGCTTAATGAGAGGAATTTGTTATTAGTTTTTATAGTTGTAGAGACATTTATGGCATTTTATAGATTTTTACGTGTTGTTGTACCAAGTAATTTTTTTACATCGGTACTTAAAGAGTTTAATGATTTTTCTTATTCAGTTTGTTTATCCGATTTTTAGTATGGCCTTTACTAGCACGCTATTTTCCTCAGTTTTTGCCCTACGTTGATCCAATCGTCACTCCGATCCAAGCAGTTGCTATGCCACGTTTTCTGAACTAGATG
This sequence comes from Acleris sparsana, assembly GCA_923062465.1. Classification (NCBI taxonomy): domain Eukaryota; kingdom Metazoa; phylum Arthropoda; class Insecta; order Lepidoptera; family Tortricidae; genus Acleris; species Acleris sparsana. The sequence continues at coordinate 7,808,805 of OV281289.1, forward strand.
TGGGTCTAGCCAAAATATAATTCCTCTATGGTTGCCATACTCACTGATACATCAAACTTATGTTCTTCATAATTCCTGACATTAAAATATACTTCGTCTAATGATCCACATAGAAGCAATATTGCACCGGGAGACCGGGACGAAATGAATAACAGTAATAATAAAAATAATTACACATATTACTGAATGTTTTAGGCTTTTAGAGCAAAGTAGCAAACCCCATACTAAAACTCTTCTTAGGAATTTATACCATACAAGGTCCATTCTTGACAATAAGCCACTTATTGTCAAAACATAAGACATATGTGACACCGATGTTGATTCGCTGCAAACGGGAATTGATGCCAATCATAGCGCAATAAAACGATCATCTTTGCCGCGTAAGCGAAATGTGCACGAGACGCGCCGTAATGATAAGATTGCGCGGCATTACACAAGAGGTAATGCGACGTGAATTGCGGCGGCGTGCGCACGCGGCACAGAATAATAAAAAGGACTGCGACTTGCCTATGAGCTGCGGCAAATGTTGGAAAAACGAGGGGATAGGGATGTTGTGAATATACACACATTGAAATAGGATTGGGGATAAAAAAAAAACACTTGTATAATTTTGATAACATAACAATGTAAAATGCATATTGTATAGTAACGAAATAATATTATAGGGATAGTTTTTATTCCTGGAAATTTTTGATGTGTGGTACGTAGTTTGATTTAAATCTTTAACATCGTGGTAAAGTTTACAGAGGCAAGAACATTTTTATTATAAAAGTCTCATATCAGAGGATTTATCCTTCAAAAGTCTCAAAACAAAACTCTGTGGTAGAGCAAGCCCGAGATCCCAAGTGACTTTTCCAAGACCGTTCAGTCAAATTTATTTCTTACAGTTTTGGTTTGAATTTGCTACCCATTACATTAACCCAATTAAATCTCAGAGGCAAGTACAAGTTAGGCATAAAACTTACCATTAATTTATTCTTTGCCGCAATGAGCTGCAGCGAGGTGCGCGGGAGTGGAGCGCAGTCACGGTCAAGGTCTGTATTAGCTGCGATGGAAATCTCGTCGCATGTCTGCTTACTGTTATATGACCATTATGTAAGGAATCGGCCATTAGTAAACAATGCTGGCTTTACGCCGCGTGCGCTTATGATGTTGAACGGAATACTTATAATAGTAGTTACGAGTATAGTTATGTTAACTCAGTCTCAGTTAATGGTAGAGGTCCCAAATAATACATCAATAGTTGTCACACATTTCATATTATAAATAATTATACAACCATTTAATTACTAATCGGCTGATAGACGGGGCTCTATTCTACTTGGTAAAACCATATTGTTTTGGACATGCTATCATATTTTTTAGTCGGCCGCCATTACTGTGTCAAGTTTATAAGAGCACATAGCACGTAGTATCGTAACGGTGACGATACGATAATATGTCAAAAGCAATATAGAGAGTAGAATTAGAGGCTAAACAGATTGACAGACAAGACACAGCATTATACCTACTATTCAACGTAGGAACTTAAGTTTTAAAGTCTAATTATCCCCTAACGAAATAAATAAGGTTAAAGCGGGAATTCTTTTTACGATTAACGTTAAGATACATTAATATTAACGTTAATTATTATAACATCATCATCATCACCGTGTCAGCCGAAAGACGTCCACTGCTGGACATAGGCCTCCCCTAAGGCTCTCCACTCAGACCGGTCTTATGCTTTTCGCATCCACCGCGCTCCCGCGATCCTGACGAGGTCGTCAGTCCATCTTGTTGGAGGCCTACCTACAGCTCGTTTTCCGGTCCGCGGACGCCACTCTAGAACCCTCCGACCCCATCGGCCATCAGTCCTGCGAGCAATGTGCCCCCCTCACTGCCACTTCAGTTTAGCTATTCTTGGGGCTATGTCGGTAACCTTAGTTCTATTGCGGATATCATCATTTTTGATTCTATCACGCAAAGAAACCCCGAGCATAGCCCTCTGTGACTGAGCTTCCTTATGAGGCCCATTGTTAGCGCCCATTATAATATGGTCAATTAAAATAAACTACTTAATGACCACATAAAGACGTCAACACCAATAAAGTACATTGAAATTGAATCTTATTTACTTGTCAAGTTCCATATAGGTACTCATTCGCTGAGTATAGAGCTATCGCTGAATAAACTACAAAATAACCACAAAAAAACATCGACACCAATAAAGTACATTGAAATTGAATCTTATTTACTTGTCAATTTCCATATAGGTACTCATTCGCTGAGTATAGAGGACGAGTGAACCTGCGGGCTATGGCCCTCACTGATAGCGCCCTTCGCTCCCTCTCCATATCTTCATTGTCTTTGAGGTCCTTAGTAAGCCAGCCCCCCAGATATTTAAAATGGGAAACCATGTCGCTTAGGCGGAGGCACGCTAGTAAAATGAAATTGAAATAAAAAGAATACAGTATAAAACATTGGCATAAAAGAATATTAGCCCAGTAAAAGTAAACTAAAATTTGACACAATGTGTCTATCAATCATGTAAACATTGCCATTGTAAATAGATCGTCGATTTCGTATTTGGTTAATTTTCTTGGTGTTGCGGTTATAAGTAGCTGACTCAAAACTTATGTTTTCTCATGCTGAAGAACTTACAGCAGGTTTGTATTAAATTCCTATTTATTTATTTATTTATTTTTTATTCTTTCACAATTCAGGCTATAAGGCTATGGAACGCTTTGCCTGTAGAAGTAAGGCGTGCTCAGTCTACGTCCAGTTTTAAAAGCAAGCTAAAGGATCACTATCTATCGCTTCCGTAGTTTTTCAATTATTCCTTTTATTTTTCTTAAATACTATCACCTCGGGTGTTATCTTTGTTTGGCTGATTTCTATAATTTATGTATGTGTATATTATGTTGATGTATAATAATATGTATTTAGTGTGTATTGAGTATGTATTTATTAATCTCATTTACTTTATGTATGTATGTGTATGTAGTTTATATATGTGTAAGTAGATTTTATCATAAAAGTGTTAGTTTGGGTTCTGAAGAAGGTAGTTTACACCACCTGCCATGTATCTTTGTCTTTCATGATTTCTCTGTCCAAGGTTGTCTGGAAGAGATCGCTATTTAGCGGTAAGACCGCCTGTTGTATACCTATAGTTTAAAATGTACTGTTCCGTGTTTTTTGTTTTTTGGTGTTCAATAAAGAGTATTTGTATTGTATTGTATTGTATTGTCATCTGAAGTCAATGCAGGGCTCCAGTGACGTGACGTCACACAGTAGTTTTTTTAAATTAAGTTTTCAGTACTTTATCGTAAAAACGTAAAAAACGAAGAGTTTTATGCAACTCTCCATCATGAGACGATTCCAATTACATATCATTTATCAAAATCGGAACATAACTGCAGATCGGATGCCATGTACAAAAATCGTCCTCGCGTAATATAATGTATATACTCGTATAGAAATCATTATTTGAAAGTATTATTTCGATGTGGAGTGTGACAATAATTTAAACCTATATCATTCCTTATTCGAAAATTCAAAACCAATACAAAGGTTTTTATGAGCAAGTAGGCTTTTTTAGATTATTCTTAATATAAATGACATCATATAATGATCTTTTGACTCACGCGGCAATTAAGTTACTCATTAATTAGTAACGCAGGATGCACGTGCCATGACAAGGAAAAGCCGCACCTGCTTCCTTGCTATGCGAGATGACTTTTCCATCTGCCACTGGATACGAGCAACAACAATTAACATAAGAAAAAAGTTTTTTTAGTTAAAATAACGGCAGTGTTAATTTTCTTAAAAGTTTACTGAACTTTTAATATTATGGGTGTAATTCATAAAAAAATATTTTTAAGAACTCAGATATTGATAATTTAGAATATTATTTATGGCCTAATGTTACTCCCACCACTAAGACGAATTTGCAGAGCATGTCAAAGAAAAGACATAGGTAAAGACGTATGTATTTTAAAGTGACGTTGAAAACGAAAATGTAAGAGACTCACGTTGACAAAGTCCATAGTTGCCTAGGAATCAAATTGGTTGACTGTAGATACACTCCAATGACATAATCCTCTTTCTGACGCAATCGGGCAAAATAAATAAAAATCATTTTTTTTTCAAAATTAACGACCTACTTTGTACTACCTACTAAACTTGGGTTTAACAGTGGGGTTACTATGTATTTTATGCGCTCGACGTATACCTTTATGTATGCTTTATGTAGATAAACAAAGGCATACCTACATACATTATGGTGAACAGGTTCCGATACAAAGAAGCGTGATACACAAAAGCTTGCAAATAAGAGCAAAGATTACCTCCGACGACCATATTACTCACTCGAAGTGGGGTATGAAAGGTCACTCGGTTTTTAGTATACAATATAGCAAATCATCTTTGTGCAGGGACAAAGTGATTGACGGGGCGCGCAGAGCGTTTTTGTGTATATTATTGCAGTTAAAAATGACACAAGTGTCGAATAGTGACAGGGGAACTTCAATTCAAAATGTTTTATTGTGTTTTACAATACCTACAAAAATAAATAATAAAAACCAAGTTTTTAAAACCCCACTGAACTTCTTGGTGTTATCGTTGATAATTATGTTTAAAAAAATAACCCTATCCTCTCTTTCCCTTCCGTTGATTAAAATAATACGAGTTTGTCCCTTTCACAACCAAGAAAAATCTAACGAAACCTCATAATCTTAAAATCCATCAAGCTGTATTGGCTGCAGAGCGTGCTAAAGAAATAGAGGTACACTCGAAAACAACCCTCAAGTAAATACAAGCTTCTCAGTTTCTACAGTGCGGTGCTTGTAAACTGTGTCTTTTCATCGATGCCTTGCAAAACGTCATTACATAAATGGAACGATAGACTATATTTCAATGTCACATATTGATAAGTAGTTTGATAGATGATCGATAATTAAGTTACAAGACGAGCCTTTAACCGTTAAGAATCGCAATCATGTTGATCTAAGTTCGGAATGAGATCGAACGTTAATTGCTTTCTCAGAGCGTTATTTATAGGTATCTTGGCTCTTAGTGTTTACGAGAAATGGGCAAAGAGCTATAAAGTCCACAATCACCGGTTCTTGAAATTTACTTGACGGCTACCTTACACAGATCCTTAATTAGTTTCCTTAAACAGTATTTCCACATTGATGGCCGACACGAGATTGACACAACAATTAAACAACGTATTTGTTCCGTTTTATATTATAAACGATACGTACGTCATGTTTATGAAACCACCTTTCTCACTTCGTAGCATAAAACAAATTACAGGTCAATAATAAGGTGAATACATACAATTTTGCGTCTTGACTCGTAGCTAGCCCACCCAAGTTGTGTTGATAATTAAAATAAGACTGTACTTTTGATTCAATCAAAGAAGAATTTCACCTCTATACAATAATACACTTAAAGCACTTTATCGCAGTCATGATATAAGGAGTAAAAGTGGAGGCTGATGGGTACATTATTTTGTTTGTTAGTGTAGAAATAGGTCGATAGACTTGGTTTGGGTGTCTCCACACTTCAACTTGTCATTTGTACTTGTGTAGTATTCATTCAAGCAACGCTATTTTTATGGCAAGGAGATAACACAGGAGCACCCAGGCCACCTGATGGTAAGTGGGCTCTAAGCCCCATAGACATTTGAATTCTCAAGACTACAATGTCAAGTCTACAATCCTAAAATCTCAAACGAGTTGCCAACCCTGAAGACTAACATAGAATGCCTCTATGCTAGTAATTTTGCGCACAAAGTGCAATAAAAGTAAATAAGAATTATTACAGCACTTAAATTAAGTAAGTAATGAGAACAGAGCAACTCGCTTCGTATTTATTGGTTGTGAAAAGATAAACTCCCGGCTGCGTCGGTCAGCTGCCTGGATTAAACATAGACATCTAATTGACTATTACTCACTACTATCTCTGACCTTTGCATAATGGGCGTAATTTAAGCATAAACTAGTATTAAAAGGTTTCGTTAGTATTACAAAATGGTGTTCAATAAAATATTATTTAATGTTACGTAAGTATAACTTTGTTAAATTTATAAGTTTTTACTTTTGGCCAAATAAAATATATTATAATTAACTCTAAACCAATGTTATAACTAAGATTTAATGGTTATTAATATCTACAGAGTCAAAAAATCAGGTAATATTTTAATGTTAAAACTATAACGGTGGGTTCTGCTATTTGACTTAATTTAATAGTCATTGAATCCCACATCGACATGCGCCGTAAGCCCCATGTTGGGTGCCAGTTTAACATTCAGTGCCTCCTGGGGGGTTATTACGACACGGCAATGCAGCTCAGTTTACGGTGAGCGAAAAGGACTATAGCAGTTATATAGCTGTCCCTTTCTCACAGCTTAATCTGAACTGCATAGTTATGTCATAATAACCCCCCTGATCGTAGAACAAACTGCCTCTGTGTTCCCGGTGTCATATAAATTAAAATCAAGTAATTTTTGCCTACCGTCATCTCGTACCTACCTATAAAAGTCATAATATTATGTATGGCGCTTAGGCTTGGATTGTTTGGTAAGCCGACGAAGAATGAAAAATATGAAACGAACATTTACCCTAACTGACTGGAGAGAAGCAAAAAGTAGTCAGCAGCGCCTTTATAATTATTTGTAGACTCTAAACGAGAAATTAAAGTTAATTTCTGACACTGAGAATAATGTATTACTAATACTTTGTAGACGTCGGAAACTCACAAAATGGCCGTTGAGTTCCCATAGTGTTTTTTTGGCAGGGGTACATGCTGAAGGCCAAGTCTGATGTACAGTCAGCTGCAGAGATAAGTATACCCCCCTGCATAGGAAACTTGTATGCAGGAGGGTATACTTATCTCTGCAGCTGACTGTACATCTTTAGTACCGATTGACAGGAAAATCTTTCAAAAATTGCGAAACACGGAATTGCGGTACAAAATGACCTTACTTCCACATCCACATCCACGGTAAACCGTCGAACGGTAACATCATCGTAAAACAAGCGCTAGGCCAAGGCCGAATGACATAACACGTTGTCGCCGTTACCCGCGCCGGGCGCAATGCCAATTTACCTCTGCTGGTGGGGAAAAATTGAACTAACGTCACCTCATAAAAACACATGGCAGGTGCTCGTCAGAGCCACGTTTTTAGCCGCAAATATAACGTTGTAAAGATGCACACGTTGATAGAATGGCGTGTAAACAATAACAGTTCTTAATCAATGTTTGTTATGGTCACGATAATGGTTGGCGAAATGCTAATGTTACAAAGAAATTAAAATAGTGTAAATTGTTCAATTGGGGAACGAGCCATTTTAAAAAGAGATAAGGATTTTAATGATGTTTTAATTATTTGCTAATGAATGGGTTTCGAATACTCCTGACATTTGTTCTTCAGTTTTGTTATTTATATCTTAATATTATAAAGCTCGAGTACTTAAACGTAAGTTTAAGAGAAACAAGAGTACATTTCAAGATGGCGGATTTCATGTTTGAACAGTTTGTCGCCGCATTTAAAAATATCTGTTAAAATAAGGCAGTCCTAATCCACAAAGGTCAATTCGCCGTGTTAACAGTGTTCAAATCTCATTTTATTAAGATTTTTTTTCAGAGTCAGAAAGGTCAACTATACATAATATGACTTGCATTTTAAAGTGTAGGAGTACAATGGGTATAATTGGTACCCATTCAAATTCGAGCCTTGGTGAACGACGTGAAGGTTGAAAATTGAAGTCAATTTAATTTAATGTTTTTATTTTATTTATAGATATAGGATGTAGTTTTTTGCGCGTGCCCAAGACGACAGTCAGCAGCGGGACCGCCAATCAGGGATTACGTGGAAAGTAGCGTTCCTAGCCGTTAAGGAATAGACTGGACTTGTATGTGTGTACTAGACTTTTGAACAACGCTGTTAAATTTGCAGGTTCATTTTATTTAATTTATCGCTTACAGACTCTGACTATGAATGTGTAATTGTAAATTCTTACTTTAATTTATAATCTAGTCGATAATTTTATTTTCTCCTAAAACGCTTTTCTGTGTTCACATTTACATAGTGTTCTTAAAAGTTATACTGGATAAGTACCCGATGCTCTTACGGTGAAGGAAAAACATCGTGAGGAAACCTGCACATTCGAACTGCTGAGTGTGTTAGAGGATAATTGCATAAAAGATCCTAATTGGGTCGATATGTACCCGACATGGCCAATCTGTAAGATAAGATAAGATAAGATATACTAGATTGGAAGAAATTACACTGATACCGATGAACATCAACATTCAGTACTGTTAATACATCCGTATGTATAGATATTATTTTAAGCATCCTATATGCAATACAAATTGAGCACTTGCCGTTTGTCCCTAATATTTCCTTAGTATTAAGAAGCTTCTAGTACTCATGAAAGTGGAAGCATAAGCCTATTTAACCCAATCCGATTTTTTTGTTGGAAACCCAAATGGCAGTATTAAATACCTGTAAGTGCGTTCACTTACTTACTTACACATACATACCATTTTGGTCTGTCATAACAAAATGCTTGAATCTTGTTTATTCGCAATGAACTCTGGCGCAGTGCTAAAAAACTCTATAACGTAAATTCCCCGTTTTCTGGCAAAACAGGGATTTTTTTCTGGAAACACAGCGGTATTATATCAAACTGTTACCCGCTTATGATTCAGATTCTCAAGCATAAGGCTAATTTATCTGAGTCAATACTTCCACATCGAGAAACAATGACTCCACAAAACACTGTAACGTTTTGTAATGAGTAATTGTCATTAATTAGAATCGGGGAACTAGTGTGTTCTCAACTTCTCACCCACCACAGTTATCACACATAACTACAGCGGTAAATCAATTGGCTACTGAATTTATATCTGTAAAATTACCTAATTTGTAAAACGATTCCATACTTAAAATCAAATTAGCTCAAAAATAGCGGTTACATCTTTTTTCTAAATATTTTTAAATCACCTGTAATCCGATATCTAGTGCCTATAGGGTGTTTTTTTTAAAACCAAATAGAACTATATTCTGGATAAAACAAAAGCGCTCGATTTAAAAAAAAGACGTCAAGAACATTAAAACATTCAAAGTTACTCTACTAATTTGAATCTTACATATTACGCCTAAACGTAAACGAAACAGCAAAGACGGCCGGGATGGTTTTCATTACTCACACTATAATATTTACGACAAATAACAGCGAATAACATAAGGTTTTACATAACTATGTACGAGTATAATGTATGTCGACACGCGAAATGTGCGTGTGTTGCATGGGTAATGGTTGGTTGCGGATTTGTTGTACAGTCTGTCTACAAGAGGTTTCGTCCAATCTCATTGTAAACCTAAATTTTAAAGATGAACGAGATGGTTTTGCTTTGAATATTATCACGCAAAAGGACCTGAAAGACATTTATTAAGCTGGTAATTTACTTCCACCAAAACAATGGAACGTATCGACCCTTTATCACTAGGACCCCAGACTTTTAGGATTTACTTTAAGCCTCTTGAATTTAGTGTGGTTGGTAAGTTTTAATATTCACCTTTTAATACGAGATCAAGCTCCGAACATTGACTTTGTAATCAGATTAAGGTACACTGCGTACTAAATCCATACTAAATCAACGACATGCGAATTGATTGGTTTTTCTACCAGTCAGCTTGTTATAAAAGTTTTTAAACATATAGTTGGTAGGTCATGAGTAAAATAGCATGATTTGCATCTGCTTATTAAAACTTACCGTTTCGTCTAAAAATAACTCTATTACAGCGGCAATTAATTGTAATGCAGTCTGTTCCTAATCTGCATGTCTGTCTAGCAAGTTGCATTTAACCATTATGGGCAGAGAGCTAGTTGCAGTATTGCAGCAAATTAGGTTTCAAAGAAAAGAACAGTTCAAGTGCGAAACGGACTCGCGCACCGAGGGTTCCGTATTTAAGATTTTATATGGTTGGTAAACGCAAAAGAAAATACTCCTTTTGGTTATAAATTTTATTATTTATTAATATATTATTTTAGTTTCGCGTAAAATATAAGTCACCTACAAAGTAGTCTTATCTTATTAGTAACATTAAATCAGGAAAGTTTCAATTTTTTTTGTCCATAAACTTATATACGGGGGGAGGGGCACGGTACCGTATTTTTTTGTAATTTATTGCAGCCATTTCGTAGACTAAGCTTCGTTACTTGTAGTGTCAGATCGTTCCATGAGCCTAGGGCTATAAAAATGCTCTATAACGCTTTGGTGCGAAGCAAACTGGAAGCGTCTGTGATTGTTTGGAACCCGCATGAGTCAACCTACAGCTTACTCTTAGAGAAGGTCCAAAAAACCTTTCTAAGAATGCTCTATCGCATAATATTCGATTATTACCCTTTCCTATGTCCCACAAAGTTCCTACTTGGTACTTAGGGATTTAATTCACTAGAGGTGAGGCGCAAATTCAGCTTGCTGACCTTTATGTGTCGTGTTCTGCGGGGAAAGACCGATTGTTTGGAGCTGGTTGAGTAGCTGGTGAGACTGCGTGCTCCTCAGGTTCACAGGATTGCCCTTAGAGCCCGTACGCGTTCCCTGTTGGACGTACTGTGCTGTGTCGCACCGGAACTCGCCGTGTCTTCGTGCCCTAACACTGCTTAATGCGCTCTTGGCAGTAGCGGAATGGCATGTTTTTGCGTGGCAATGGAAGGCTGTGTGTCGGGAGTGCTTATCTTATCTTATTTGTGGGGTCCTTACGGATACACTTCGACCCTATGGGATCTTTTGTGTAATTACCCCGGAGTGCTTCAAATTTTACGAGAAGATGGACGACAAGCTTTCTAGTTTTCCTCTATGAGGTATACCCCTAAGTCTAGTTTCATTTTATATTAGTTTTACAGTGTATTAATGTAATTATGTAATGCTGTATAAATATACTTTCAATAAATAAAATTAATAATAAATGTAGTACCAGCTCCTGACCACTAAGCGAGCCAGCTGACGTTGCCCGATTGCAGCCAACATGACGCTGCCCATTACTCTGCTAGGTTTACTGCACTCGTCACTGCACAGTTAATTCCGAGTACAACTGGACTCGTAATAAATGCGTTTTTGATGAGATAACCTTGAAGCTGAGATACGCCTGTCTGGGATTGGAAGTGCTTTGCGATTCTGTTTCAGGCAAAGCAATTTAACCCTTTCGAAGATAAGAAAGAAACAATGTTTATATTGAATGTAGAGTTTTGTAAAAGTTAATGACTGTAAAAATATTATGCTCTTGAGTCTGACTTAACTGACACATTATTAAGGTACAAACAACAGTTTAAAAAAAAATAGATAAAGTAAAAATCTAAGTAAGCTAAACTCACTTGACGGTTACATTTTCTAAATGTGACAGACACTTAAATGCTACTTTTACGTTTTTTACGATATATGAACCTTATTGAAAACAGGCTCCAAATCTGATTTTTGTTTTTACTATTGTGTCGAGTCAGGCAAAATAAAAAGACGATCGATATTGGCATAGAAGAGAGGTGAAGAAATAAAGCCCTTCAACAATGTGGTTGCTTGTTGTAATCTACACAGACCTGAATAACTTCATTTAAATAAGAAATAAGGGCCCTACGTGTCGGTTAGATAAGCACGCCACACCGCCGCCGCTCCTCGTGCTATTTTGGGCTTTGCTTCGTTATCTATTCCTTCGTCGTAGAACTTCTAGTAGCTTAATTACAAGTAGTGCTACCTTCTTGAATACAGACATATTGCACACACTGAAACAGCAATTTATACATATACAACAAGACTTAATGGTACAAGTATTCTGTACTAGTTTTTAACTTTTGGGCGAAGGAGAGAATTCATAATTTTAAAATAATTAAAGAAGAATTCTAGGAAGGCAACGTAAATGGTCTACTATGAAGCAAAAAGAAGAATATTTAACGACATCGCGTTGAAATACTGTCACCAAATTTCTAATGATGTCACATGAAAATTTAGTTTTGTATGCTTCGTTCCATGCCTCTAAGGACATACATATCCACATATAGGGTGTTTCGCCGACTGCCAAGTCCATAAAAGTCCAGTCAACGTACCCTTCTCGAATCATTCAAGAGCTTGCGAGGATATTTGGCAATGAGTACAGTTACTTATTGATTCGACATTGTCTCGTCCTGGCATTCGGAGGCACTGTGATGCGCGTGAGTGGAATTCATTGACGAAATCGTGAGAAATGGTGGAGTGGCGTGCTTTATGCGCTGAAAAATTTAAAGGAAATTATTAATTTTTATTACGGGTATTATACAAAATTTTAAAAATTGTTACATTAAGAGCATTATAATAATCAGCATTTATATTAAATATTTATTTTTTAGTAGCTTTTTATTCAGTATGTTATATTAAATGCGATGATAATTACAAAACTAAAATTACATTTGTTAAAACCTTATTAGAGGATTATTAGTTTATTAGATGATATGAGTGTAAAAATAGGTACTACTTAAGCCTGGCAAGCAAGTGATAGTTTTTTTAATAATTTATTTAGCATTCTTTATATTACTGTTATAAAAGAATTATTGTGTATATGATTTGAAAAATACCTCCCGCTAGAAATAATTGTAGCGCTACTTTTCTGCAGTGTTGGTTCTAGTTGTCCGAAGCGGCAGATTTACTCCATCTTACCGTACGTGTACAAAAGCCTCACTGTGGCAATTTTACTAAAATAACTGATTTAAATTTTTAATCAGATTGCCAAATCAATTGTCTTAATTACCGTAATCAATAATAGACCCTAAATGCAATTAGGTTAAAGATCTCAGTTGATAATTGATACGTAGATTTTTAAAGATCTTGTGATGCTGGTGATGATGATATTGATGGTGATGACGATTAAATTATGTCTCTGATGTTCCTGATGTTCCTCAACTAATACAAGGACTGTAGAAGAGTTTTACGATCTTAGTGCAACAACTTGAAATCTTTTCTGTCGAATCCAGTTGATGCATCCATAGAGGTAGTAAGAAATAAAAAAAAAATATTTTTATGGCCTCCAGAAGGCAAATGAGCACACAGGTCACCTGAAACTGAACTGTGACCCATAGACATTCGCATTCACAAGACTGCAATCCTAAGACTGCAAATGCGTTGCCAACCCTGAGGATTAAGATGGAATTCCTCTATGCTATTCATAACAACGGCTGTCTTAACCCCCAAACCTGAACACAACAGTGCGAACACTGCTGTTTGGCGGTAGGTTAATTGATAAGATGGTGGTAGCGATCAGGACGGACCCTGCGCAAGGTCCTATCATCCGTTACGATGTACCTAATATATGTCATGGTAACGGATAAAGCACAAGTCTGTTTTTTGCAAAATAAAATAATAAAGTATTATTTTGAAAAATTTGACGTTTGCTATAAATGTACTTTTAAGATACTTCAAAATTCCTTGACAAGAACACTGATAATATGAGAGTTTGGTTTCATTTTGATTTAAATTTAATCTTAGGAGCCCAACTGTGTTGTGTTTTGCTAGATGAATAAAGGTTTTATCTATCTATCAAATTTTGTATTACACTAGTACTTTGAAATAACGCTGGATTACTTTAGCGAAGAAAAATATACCTATATCCAGGTCACTCTACAACTATGTAGTATAATATAACAGCTGACCAAATGTATAATAATTTCTAGTCGAAAGGGCAAGTGTGCTCTAAATACCCGCATTATCATTGACTTGCGTCACTTCAGCACGTGTCGTTCGTCCTCAAAACCTAGCCGCCAGAGAATACATGAATGTAGAGTGCAACTAGAGTAAGCCTGGCAGCTCAAGGTTTTGGCGACACGTGTCATGGCACGGGTTCCTTGGTCCGCAACAACGTGACTGCAGGACTCGCGCCCCACGGCTCTGGAAGCGAAGCACGCCACGTGACCACCTCCAAAGAATGCCATGACCGCATTAATTCTTAGCCTTTGCAATGCCAAACAGTATCGGGATTAAACGCGTTGTAATAATTTTCAGGGCATTATGTGAATTCATTATTGTTAATTCCAGGTAGTGAAGGACTCATCTAAAATCGATGAGGTTTGGCACATCTTCATATTTATCTGGGACATGATTTCATAATTCGTTTTTCGCTGTTAACGAGGTCTAACAGTAATTTATCCCTACACATAGGAATCACAAATGGTTTTAAGTACTAAATGTATAAGTAAAGCGTAGCTTGTTTCAACTTTGAATAATGTATCTACATTTTCAGTCAGTGGGTACATTAAATGTGTTAACCTTTTATTTTATAACATATTAAATACAATGGTTAAAAATTACAGTGAGGTAAAGCTAGACCTACAAAAACTACACTACGTATAAATCCGCTTCGTAAAAAACTTAATAAAATGACATGGCTTTATAGCTAGCGCGTGTTTTAGTTAAGTATATAGAACAAAATTTGTAAATATTCACTAGCTACATGTTCTGAATTAAATTTTATGCATTGTATGTCTTTCGGGAACAAGAGCATGTCTCAAATCGTAACAACATAAAACTTTTAACAATTGATCTTTTCGTATGGACCTCGTTACCTGCCCGGTATATTTTTCGAGGGACAATTAAATATATTATATAATCTAAGACACCCTGTATTTAAACGTCACCCGTTTCGTTCTGTGACATTGAGTGCGTCCTTAGTAACATTATGGTGTGTTTGTTTCCAGCGTTACGCAATGCTGCCGTAACATTGGGGACTCTAAGGACGTGACATTAGACGTATAAATTTGCACTTATTTGCGGTTGGCGCGATTATACAAGACTTCTATTGACATTTCCGAGTGACTGTGAAGTGTAACGAAAACTATACATAGGTGATACATAAGTAGGTATTAACATTAAAACAGGTGTACATTTGAAGTTAAGGCAAATGTAAAAATAACCAAGTCTTGTTTCTTTACACAGATACATTTAAAATTATTTGTAGTTAAGCATTGCCATTTAACTTGGAAATGCTGCTCCGATTTTGTCTTTTAGATTGGTGTAATTTTAGTTTAATTTTACTGTTTTTAAATGTGTTGATTATGTTAATTTTATTTTCTGCGTAATTCACCAATCATAGTAGGTATTTTGTCACATTGTATCTCAAGTTATAAAACAGACCAGCATACTTATGTGGTTTGAAAAGCGACTCAAATATCTTAGAATTCTACGAGGAGAATAAAAAACAAAAGAAGGTAGCCGTTGCATATGGTAAAACCTTTTGTCTTCCCTTTATTTTAATAAAGAGAAAAAGCCCTAATATTTTATTGCACTGCACTATTTAAATGACAATAAGTTTTAACGGAATTCGACGTCTAAAACGGAAAGTTCTTACACTTCGCGGTATCCCTTTCAAGATAGCAGGTCAACAGAAATACCCAAAAACAATTCTGAATGCTTTCGCTTTGCTTTACTTTCTATTTCTAAGGGCATAATTTATTAGTTTAAAATAACATGACGGGGTTATGCAGTCTTAGAAATAGGGCACCACAATAGAAATGTTTGTAAAACGGTTTGCACGGTTATTCGGAATTCAATGCGTTTTGGGAGCAACCGCACCAAAACAGGTACTTACAGTAAAAGTATTTTGGATTTGTATTATTTTAACTGGAACTCTCATATTATGTGTATTCTTGTCAAGGAATTTTGAAGTATTTTAAAAGTAGATTTATAGCAAACGTACAAATTTGCAAAATAATACTTTATTATTTTATTTGCAAAAAACATACTTGTGCTTTATCCGTTACCATGACATATATTAGGTACATCGTAACGGATGATAGGACCTTGCGCAGGGTCCGTCCTGATCGCTACCACCATCTTATCCATTAACCTACCGCCAAACAGCAGTGTTCGCATTGTTGTGTTCAGGTTTGGGGGATAAGACAGCCGTTGTTATGAATAGCATAGAGGAATTCCATCTTAGTCCTCATGGTTGGCAACGCATTTGCAGTCTTAGGATTGCAGTCTTGTGAATGCGAATGTCTTTGGGTCACAGTTTCCACTTACCATCAGGTGGCCTGTGTGCTCGTTTGCCTTCTCTATTCCATAAAAAAAACATAGTCGTAGGGCCTGTCCACGCATCACAGCTTGCGTGGTACGATACTGCACCTCACGCTTTGACGGAAAACACCTTATTATTTAATATAATTTTGTTAAAAAGTTCATTTATAAAAGGCATGATGTATATTAAAAACTAAAAGCTTATATTTTGTTAAATCAAAGATTATCTAATTGTAACACCCACCCTACTTAAAAAAAAAGTGACGAAAGTATTTGCAAAGAAACTTTGCAAAAATATCATTTTATAAATAATTAGATACTTACCAATTGAATGTAAAAACAGGTGTTAAGTAAAATAATTGTGTTTTAATTCAAGATTGATCTTTGAGTTTTCATTTTCGATTCCTGGGGCGCCCCTTATACCTACTCGTAAGCTCATATGGATATGTTCAACATTGTTGAAAATAAATAGTATTTGTCGTTTGATTCTTTTACAATTTATTTTATTACGATAAGCGATGGAGATGAAAATTAATAAGAATAAGGTAAACCTATTCCTAAACATGCTTACGGTTAATTCTAATACTTAAAGTACTTACTCGCTTGTTCTAGATTAAGTTTTTAAGAAGCTCCGATAGTTAACATACTTAAATATGTTAGATACTTTCTCGCATAAGTATTACTTTTTTCCGAGAGCAATATAACAATTACGTGTTAAATTCTTATCCACGACGACTGTCCACCGCTGCTTCCTTCTCTTACCCTAGAGATTAAACGAGCCAGAAAGGGACGCAGCGCATTGTGTACTCTGTAAGTTGGCCAAAGAGAAATGACCGCTGTTGACCATTTGGCGTGTCTTGCGTCATTCCGTGGCACTTACCCACTTTTGAATTCCAAGTCGGTTGCCTCAATAAGCAGCCAAAAAGAGAAAGAAATGATTATCCTGCAGATCAATAAAAGAAAGGATTGAATTTTAAGTAGTTTGTGCTAACAACCGTTCCTTTTATGACTTGGTGAAGAGTTACGTTCGCTGTTTTTAGATAGATATAGGTATTATAGGTTCTTTGAACCTGAATTTGCTTTAACCCAGCTTGGCTTGGAGACCATTTTGCTTTTAGCCTTCTATACAATACTATTGTATATATAACAATTATTATGTATTTTATTTACACATAAATAACAATGTAAAATAAAAAAGGGAGAATAAAAGCCCTGAAAACGTTTGATTAATCAAATTTTTATTTTTATAAAATTTTGTTAAGCAGACATATTATTTATTAGTGGCAACCTCCCCTCCTAAACCTACAAACCTAGTTTTGCGTAACGTAACAGTCTTACAGTAGTCTGTAGTAGTCTTACAGTATATGTAAAAAAATCGCGAATTTTGGACTAGGTTTAGTAGGGCAGAAACACAACCGCATTTTGTATGAAAATTTCCAGCTTCACAATCCTCGACAAGTACTTTTTTAACTAGATTGCTCTTCTTATTCGTTGTAATTACTAATACTGAAGTGTAATTAAAATATAAAATTAGTTAAAAAACGTCAACCACCATACAACATCATGCAATCCCTGGTATCTGTTTATCTAGTGTAAATAAATGTTTTTAATGTATATAGTCCGTAATTAGAGTAATTATTCATAATTTTAGTAATTATGTTATTTCTATGATGGTAACGAGCTCTAAACAAGGCTCTATCATAAAAGGCAGGCTCCAACTTAATGTGCCACGGATCTTTTATCCCAGCTAACAAAGACGGCTGCTTACGTATGAGGTAAAGCCTCGCATTAGCCCCTCATTAGTTATTGTTACAAAAAAACAAAGCTTCGTTCTATATTCAAAAACCGTGTTTTGCGCGAACGCGTCCAAGTTCAACAGCCACAGTCGCGCCCGCGCAGCGTGGTAGGAAGGATGAAGCCGACCCACTTGTGGTTCCCTGACCTCCGCCGCAGCCTAGCATAGCGTCACCTCTCTCTGTCCCTCCAACACAAGCCGCGGTAGCGCTGTCTCTCTCACTCCCGGAATATTTTCGCACTAACACAAGTGCGTTTGTAAAATGGCGCAGAAGCGACGTGGCTTCGCGAGCCGTGTGACAATGAGGTTTTTAAGGGTAACGTTTACCGTTATTTTCTAAGATCTTGTGGTATTTATTTTTATGTTTTTTTATGAAAATGCAGTGCTTGTGGTTACATCAACACAGCTCGTGGAACTAGTTATTGATGCAAAGGAAGCTGGACGGGTTTTTACACGGACATCTTTTTTGTAATGACTTACTTGTATCCGTAGTAATAACATCGTAGTACTTACTCTACATATGTGTAAGCTACCAACATAAATTGATACTCATACGTTCACCCGAAAATAACGAACGATATCCTGTTTTTTACGTTTAAAAATATAAACAATAAACAAACGGAAACATAAAATGCAATCTGATGTAACCCGCACCAACGTGACTTAAGTCCACCAAACACAATGGCCATAAACGGGATGGAGGCTCAAAAGCATAACTTCGCCATGTATAGAAGGACACGAACGTACTGAATTTCATTTTCTAAAGCCCGATTACACGGAGGTGACGCAAGGCGAGCTGGAGGTCGGGTAACGGCGACACGGGCCTCGAAATCGAAAGGCGTTCGAAACCGAAATCGAAGGGAGCGATCCCGTTATCCTGCCGGACTGTTGCAGAGATGGAAAGCTCCCGTTAGCGACGGTGATCAGCAACAATGACTCACAGGATTGTCCCTGAGTCATCTCCTCTAAAACTATGCGTGCAACCGCTGGGCTGGTTCGTTTGTCAACGGACAACGTAACAACTTCTTTAACCTGTGAGTACGTACGGTCGTATGCTGGTTTGCTGGTCATGTGATGTACAGTAGCAGATAGTGCGGTACCAAGCTGGCAGTGCACTCGCCGTTGTCTACCTTGTCTCGTCTGACAACAAGCTGTCCAGCCGGCTGAAGGCACTTGACAGTTACGGCAATTTAATTTCAAAATATAAAAGTAAACTTTTATCTATTTTAATATTTGCTGTTTAACATGTTCCCTGTCCGGGTGCCCCCATTGTGGGAGTTTTTTTTCAGGAGTCCGTGCTTCCATTATGGGATCACAACATCCCCATGCTTATGCCCAGCCCGTACTGAATGCACAGGTGGACTTGTGATGTGACATTGTCAGATCGTTTTATATGGGGACAGTGAACGTGTTAAGGTCTATTTGGGTAATATGTTGGTTGGATTGTTTAATGTGATAATTCTTAATGTATTTCATCGTTAAAATTTTATTTTTATTAGTTATAAGTTGTGATCACCTTTAAGTGTTCGATCAATTATTTCTAGTGTTTCTTTTAGACCATGTCACGTCTTAACTGCAAGAATTGGTTCCTGTTGGTGATCCTTAAATAAATAAATAAATACTTAGTGCCTGCCATTGTTGGATGTAAGCCTCCCCAAGTTTCGCCTTAATCGGTCCCGAGCTGCCTGTATCCAACGGGTTTCAGCCGCCTTTACCAGATCGTTAGTCCACTTTGTGAGGTCATACCTTTGCTGCGTCTTCCCGTATTAAAACATACCATTTGAAAACACGATGATTACTCTTTGGACCCATCGGCCATCCGCACTAGGTGCATTGCCACTTAAGTCTAGCAATTCTAAGTACGTATCATTCCTCGATACGGCAGGGAAGCTACAAGCATAATGATTGCACTTTCTGTAGTTGTTACTTAATTTAGTAATGCTTTGGTACCAGATGTACATGCTTAACTTAACCCTTGACTTGGGTGGTGTTATTTAACACACTCAACATACGTCCCATAACAGAACACACCCATAATGAGAACTCAGTTACAAGTAAACGCAATGACATCATATGGGTCAAATAATGTTTATTCTTGACCCTTTGTTTTGTCATAATCTGAGCTGGCTGTAACACCGAGTTTCCAAGGACCGAATTCTACTACCAGTGCCGGGATTGGGATTTCGCTTTAAAATTGACCCTTTATCAAAAATAGTGCGTTATACAGGGTGTCCAAGAAACTGACGTCAACCCGCCAAGAGCTGATAGAGCAGCTCAAAACCTATCGATTTAACCCGTATGTTTGTTCATTTTAATCTGAATTTTTGTAATTTTCTTTTATGTCCATGTCAAGAAATGAAATTATTTACATGTTTTATTTCATTATTTTTCAGTGGTATCTTACATAATTAGAATCATTATAAAACGGGGAAGTTTTAAAACCTATTTGTGCGTTTTTAACTAATTAGATAAAGTTTGTTTCTCCATACTAGGTGTCCCAGTGTTTGCTTTTCACTATGTATGGAAAAAAAACAACTTTATGTGATTACAATCAAAAAATATTTAAAAAAACGGGCAAATACTTAGGTAAAGCTAGTAATTACCTATGTACTTTTTTGTCATGCCTGACCATACTCATGAAATCTTCAACAACAAAGAGCATGACGTCACCGAGCTACGAGTATGTCCAAGATCCCCGCGGCCTACTTCGCCGTAACGGTAATAGCTGGTCCTGCGCACAACACAACTACACAACACAACGCGCCGCGAATTGTTCACTAATTAACCTGCTGATAAATTGTACATACAGTTTTATTCATAGTTTTTTTGTTGCGCTAGGTTAAGCTTAGGGGTTTTTGGCAATAGGCCTCCAGCCAATAGGCTGACTCCATGAACCAATGATTGTGTAAACTGCCTACGTTGCCTGTAACCGTGGCGTGGGTTCCCTTTAGAAGCAGCCTGGCATTCCGGTGAGGGTTATTATTTGTACCTGAATCACAGATTTTGAATCCATCGTTAGCATCGTAAATAGTGTTGGTAGATTTCAGATTCAGGCAGGGATTCTAGATTTTCAGGCGCGGCCACGTCCCGATTTACCCGAGATCCTTAGACCTTTTAGAATAACGTGACCTTCTTGATATTATTTCTTATATGTATTCCCTAAAACACCAACGCCTTAATTCTTAAACTGCCGTTCTCTAAACATAGGACATACCATACATTTTATTTTATTTGAATATTTATCTAATTGAAATGCAACGCCTTTAATAATAAAATAGCAACATTACCTTGCGAAAACTTTTGTTAGTTTCTCTAGGCGTATTTAATGTTGAAGGGTAAGGCTTGGTGTTTCCAATATAAATCAAGATGTAAACGAGGTTATAGATTACTGAACAGTATCGATGTCAATTTTTATTCTAAATAATATCATAAATCATAATAAATAAATAAAACGATATTTCATCCGTTGACTAACTGTTGATTACCGATGTTGCCGGTAACTCTAACAGTCCGCAGTTCGCATGATTAGATTGATCCTAACTTACCTAAACCCGTGGTTAAAGGAGATTGGCTTGTCTATCTCTATGCTTTAAATACTATATTCATGATTAAATTAATTAACGTTTTCCGTTTGTGCGAATTTTTACAGGTTTTCCCTTCAATTACGCATAACGATTAACGGATTTACTTAGATAAAATTTGGTTCACATAGGATAGTTCATGGCATGGAATAAATATTCTTGTAAATAGGTTACTCAGTACCCGAAACTATTGAATGTTTTTGAAAAACGTTAAGTTATTAGGTTGCCGGCAAATACCTACTAGTTATGTTATAAACATAAAATGATAATGTAACGAAATGGATGTGTGCGTGCGCGCTATTCGGAAGCAGTCATGTTACTCATCGTCTCGTATAATTAAATTGTAAAAGTGTGGAAGAAGTGAACAATTGAGTTATTTTTTTAAACAATATCGTGTAAGTGCAAGTGGACTTTACCCTACGAAAATTTCAAATAATTTAGTGACGAAATAGATCTAAATATCTATAAAAACCTTTAAAACAGAGATCGTTAAACTGTTTAAAATAAACGCACACATAAACAATTCAAGTGAACGTTCAAGTGCAGTCTCCAATCAGCGCTAGAATCGTTATTGATACGATCAGTCATGAGACATGCTTAGATAACTGACTTTATATTTCACCCTATAACGCAGTGTCACCGTGGTCTATCGGTTACCCGTCTGAGAAGTCGATCAGAAGATCTAGGGATCGATCCCACGTCGAGCGACTCGTCTTTTTGCATATTTAAATTTGTTTAATTTTTCAAGATTGTTGAAAACAGCGCTGTATGTGGGAAATATTGAGAACTTCGACGACTGATATCGAGCCACAGAAGACAGCAACAGAATTTGGTTATGTATTTAAGCGCCATCTATGACAGTACAGCAAAACTACAATAAAGTGACATCTATGAATATTAGTGCAAAGTACTTAGAATTATCAATAAAATGTCATCGAAAACCAACAAGAAATCGACAACTGGTGCAGGTAGTGGCCGCAGGATGGCACCTGTAGTCTGTTACAAGTGCAAGTCTACTGTTGATTTGAAGAGAACTATCCTATGCTCAGTGTGTACTAACAGGTATGAGCTTGATTGTGCTGGACACTCTGAAAAGTTATATAGCCTTATGAGTGAAGATTCAAAAAAGAAATGGAGATGTAAATCATGTATAACTAAAAAAGATAGCAAAGTGCGAGTAAGCGGACATTCAAATATTACACTGAGAAAAGCACAATACCAAAAGTCTAATAAGGATATGACACCTGAAACCTGCAAGTTGCAGTTGTTAGACTCAGAGTTGCCTCCAAAAACCAAGAACAAGGATAGCAAAGTGCTAGAAGAAAATACCACACAGTTACCAACCTCACCTTTAGAACGCACTCCCGACAATAACCGATTTCAACCTAAAGAGGATTCACATTCAACACCACACAGTCTATCCTGTAGCTCTAAAGTCTTGAATTCCCATATATCCTCAGAAAATGACGTATCGGACTCTTCTGATGAGCCTTTGTCTCCATCTCGTATATTGTCAAAGAGCGTGGACGGCCCCATACATGGCCCTACACTGTATTCAAACATACAAAATCACGAATTACATGAAAAAATAACTGGACTTGAGACGGCACTTTTTAGCACCGAAAATGAACTGGAAAATAAAATAATAGAGAACAATGATCTTCAAAGACGAATCCAGCAATTAACTATGGAGATAAAGGTTCTCAAATCTTTGTGTTACTCATCATCTTCCGATATCAAAAGCATCGGCACTTCAAGGAGGAAACACAGAAACTCCTTAGTTCCTGATGTTTTATTGTCACCCATTTCCCCGACCACCGGCTTAAATACAGAAATGAAATTTGAGAGCAACAAAACTCTGTTAAAACTACAACTTAAAATAAATGATTTCGAACAATTGGTTAAAAATGTGCAAAATGACATAACAGCGCTCGGGAAACAATTGGAAAGTTTGGCTCAAAATCTCCAAACTCCATACATGACATCTACACCAAACATTGTTGCGGTGGGACCTTTGGACGAGCTCCATACGCGACGCGTTCATCGAACCTCTACCTCGCCTGAGGAAGCGAGCTCTGCACTGCTGCAATCGAAACTCTGTGTTATAAGTAACTACTCAAATTACATGCTGAAGTTGATAAAGCGGGAATTCGTCACTGGAAACACGTGTCACTACCTAACCCCTGGAGCGGGCACGCGGAAGCTGTTTGCTGGCCTTCGTGACAAGCTTCGAGACTTCACTCTAAACGATTTTTGCATTATTTACATTGGTGACAAAGACTTTAAGACAAGTACAAATTATTATAATCTTGCTGAATTTATACAGGAACAGTTAAGGTTAGTTCAACACACGAATATTGTTATTTGTTCGCCGACATTCAAAATTGATAAATTCTCTAATTTGTTCAATAAACGAGTAGAAATATTTAATAACTTAGTGTGTAAGAATAATTTGAAACATAAATTTTGCTACATATTAGACTCTAATATAAATTTAACTTATGATAGCGAAATGTTTTCTCGTTTCGGTACTGTAAACGAACAAGGATTTACAACAATTTTTAATGATCTGAAACAGCTTTTGACACTGTTTCCTTTAGACTTTAATGTGATTCAGACAGGTGAACATATCTCTAAAGTTATGAGACAACCTACGGATAGTGACGCTTTTTTAGACCTAAGTCTAGACTAAGTGTCTCCCATACCTTTACAGGGATACGCCAGTCACTCAATAGAAACTGCGTCTCTGTGTTGCATCTTAATATTAATCGCCTACGTAATAAATTACTACATCTGGAAACGCTACTGGAAGTGGAACTTGATGTTAAGCCATTCTTTATATGTATAACAGAGTCGTGGTTGAGGACGGACGAGGATACGAGTATCAAGTTATCTGGTTACCAGATCATAGCGAGTTGCTCTAGGTCGACTAATCGAGGAGGTGGTTGTATTATTTTTGCCAGAGACGATATATCTAATAGCTGTCAAGTTTGTAATGTTGGGCGCTACTATAAAGAAAAAATATTTGAGGTGTGTTGTGTGTCTTTGCAACTACATAGCACATACAAGATTTTTATAAGCACGGTTTACAGAAGTCCAAGTAGTGACACTAAAAGTTTTCTAACACAACTAGAGCTATTTTTAGTCAATAATAAGAAACATGGTTCTATCATGTGTGGAGATTTTAACATTGATTTAAAAAGCGAAACCACTGTCGCTAAAGATTTTCTGCAAATACTCTGGGAGCATAACCTGAGGCCTACAATAAGGGACTATACCCGGGTAACGCAAACGTCTCAAAGCTTGGTTGACAATATATTTTCGGATATGTACGATGACTATAGTGCGCACGTTATTCCCTGTAACTTCTCGGATCATGACGCCCAAGTCGTATTTTTTCTTGATCAATTCATAGTACCACTAAAACAGCTAAAAGTACAGGTCAAAAGAAAGTATTCCCAAGTTGCTCTAAAGAACTTTAAAGATGATTTAAAAAAGACTTGCTGGAATGACGTATTTGTAGAAAAAAAGTGTGAAGGAAAATTACTATTGTTCTATAATATAATATATAAAATTATTGATAAACATTTACCTTTGAAAAAATGTACATTACGAAACTATCGTAAGACATGGATAACACGAGGAATCAGAGTATCATGTACGAGGAAAAGATTCTTACTATTAAAAACTCGTGAACTCAAATATGATAAGAATCTTAAGAACTACTATAAAACTTATAATAGTATATTAAAGAAACTTGTATTCACGGCAAAAAACATACATGTTAAAAATACAATACAAAAAGCAAAATCGAAAAGTAAAGCCATATGGAACATCGTGCATGAAAATACAGGCAAAAATATCATGTCAGGTAAAGGTACGATTAAACTACTGGACAACACGAGTAAGGAAATGGTTGATGATCCTGTTAGAATAAGTAACATAATGATGACTACTTTATTGGAGCGGGCAAGGTTACTGAAATCAATGCGGAACATAGCGGTCAGCACATGAAGCTTTTACAAAATTATCACATTAATAACGCCAAATCCATGTTCATGTCGCCTATTGATGAATTAGAAATAATTAACATAGTCAAATCTCTAAAAAATACAAGTTCCTGTGGCCCAGATGATATAAGTACCATTTTAATCAAGGATTGCATTGAAGTCTTGTGCGTGCCGCTGTGTCATATATATAATGCATGCATATGTGATGGAATTTTCCCTATCCAATTTAAGACGGCAAAAGTAGTTCCTCTACATAAAAAGCACTCCAAAACGGACATAAATAACTACCGCCCTATTTCACTGTTATCCGTTCTATCAAAAATTTTTGAAAAGGCCATTGCAACCAGGATTGTTGGTCATTTTGAAAAAAATAAATATTTCTGCTCGCAACAATTTGGTTTCAGACAAAATCGAAACGCTGTAATAGCCATTATTGAATTAGTACGGCAAGTTATGACCAATCTTAATCAGAATCATAAATGTGCTGGTATATTCTGTGACCTTAGTAAGGCGTTTGATTGTGTGAATCATACAATATTATTAGACAAGTTACACTATTACGGGATTAGGGGATCTATATTAAAACTTCTTACGTCTTATCTGACGGACAGAGCCCAATTTGTTCAAATGTCTGATATAGATAGGTCAGGGTGTATTGAATTTGTTAATTCTGCAAGAAAAACACTTGACTGTGGGGTCCCCCAAGGATCTGTCCTTGGTCCCTTGCTATTTATTGTCTTTGTGAATGATTTACAATATAATTTATCATATGGAACAGCCTACCTCTATGCCGACGATACAAGTATTATAGTAGAAAATCAAAATGCTTCAGTATTTGAGGTTCAAATTCGCAAGACTTGGGAGGAACTCACATATTGGTTTGAATGTAATGGACTTAAAATTAACATGAATAAAACATTATATTTCCCTTTTCTAAGACATACGAATAGCATGACTTACGACTTGCCCCTACCCATAGTAAAGGCTGATAATGTCAGGTTTCTAGGTGTCGAACTAGACACACAGATGCGTTGGTCAAGCCATATAAGCCTGCTAAGAAGAAGATTGGCCAGCGCCTGTTACGCTTTAAAAAATTTATCAAAATTATTGACCTCTTCTGTACTTAAAACAGTTTACTTTGCATATTTTGAGAGTTTAATAAGGTACGGCCTCGAGGTTTGGGGTAATAGTGCTGATGTGAATCATGTTTTAATATTGCAAAAAAAGGCTCTTAGGCATGTCGAAAAGGCAAAACCTCTAGAACATTGCCGTCCACTATTTGTGAAGCACGGCATACTAACCGTGATATCACTTTACATATATTTAGTTTGCATTTTTGTTTATAAAAATAAGTCCAGTTTTGCATGCAGTACTAACAACAGACCACGTAGGTTATGTAAATATAATTTTGACATTCAGTTACCAGAATCTAAAAATTATGTGAATTATAAAAGAAGCCTTGAATATAATGGTATAAAAATTTATAACTTTTTAAACGAGGACATAAAGCAATGTAATAATATAAATGACTTTTCTAGGAAATTAAAATCCTACTTGATTACTCGACCATTTTATAAGATAAATGAATATTTTGATAAATTGTATGAATAAATAATAGTAGTTTTAAGTTAGATTAAGATTTTGCATGCCAAATGTGGCAGAGCATACCTTCATGTACTGAAATCCTACTGACATGTATATATATTTAAAACACCTGTGTATGTTCTTGCAAAATAAACATTTCATTTCATTTCATTTCATTTCATTTCATTTCATTTCAAAACACTTCTATTCTCTAAATATAATACGATACTAGGTATAACGGTTTAACATAAAATATGATCATTATCACATTTATCACGTGTGATGTGTATTTTGATGTAAGCGCCATCTATGTCATTTCTGTTGTACTTTTTAAAGGCGAGGTTTTCACTCAAGCAATCAGAGTTTACTTCAGATATTTTTGTAAAAGTAACGTTATAATTCGCTAGGGGGCGCACTCATCACAAAAAACATATTTTATTATTATCAAAAACAGTAATTGTAGTCTTAAGTTTAGATTAGTTGTAAATAATAGTATACAATTTTCAAGTCTTAAATCTACATATAAGATCAGACAGAATTAGAATTTTATTTGCATCCAACTTTCCCACTTTTGCCTACTTAACACTTTATGAAGGGACATGCTATAAGATAACAAAGAACTAAGGTAATGGTAATATTCTTAGGCCGGCGGGTAAAACCACTGCAAAAAAAAAAACAAAATACTTAGATAAGGTGGCAGGAAACAGCTGAGGTACTACCTGCTACAGCTATAAACTTTTTCAAGAACTACCTAGGTTTAATGAGAAATTAACTGATCTTTTCAATTACTTGTAATTAATTATGTTTAAATTTCAATTTAATTAGTAATTGACTAATGTTTAAAAAGATACATCGACGTATAACAAATAGGTAGGTACTCTCTATTCCACTTTGTTAAAATCATGTTACTTACAGCCATGTTGATAAGAGCTACCGAGAATACTTCCTTCGAAGAGCCAGAATCTATTTTTACACTATTAAAACTTATGGCTCATTTGCCCATTTAGCATTTTCGTTAGTAAATATTTACATTCTATCATTATAGACTTAAAGGTTAGTAAACAAACATACGACTACTGATATTATGGCCGTGTTCATTGATGTCGATAAACGTGGATAAAACATCTGTCAGTGTCCGACCATTATGTAAGTGCGAGAGTGACGAATGTTTATCCACCGCGATAAAGGCGAATAGATAATAATCAACTGGGGCTCTATTCTACTTGGTGCATCCATATTGCTTTTGACAGTTTATGGCATTGTTTTTAACTCGGCCGGCATTAGCATCACGTAAATAAGAACTATCGTAACGTAGACAATACGATAACATGGCAAAATATGGTTTTACTGACTAGAATAGGGGCACTGTATCAACCTATACTACCTCAGCACATTGGAGATCACAAACGCAATGTTATTATGTCACGCAAGCACTTATGGGATCTCTTTAGGCGTGTTGTGTGTCCAATAATTGTATGAACATTCTCCGATTCCAGTGCGTGTTACTTTGAGCCCACATGGGTTACAATAAACAACTCCAAGGACAACCCTAATTAATAATCCACTGATTGAAAACGACGTGCGTCAGCGACGGTACCTAGAGCGGCGAGCGTCATTGTGGACCGGACGAGTCCATTGGAAATTCGTGTATGGGTAATTAATAACCTACATAATTAAGAAACTTTTATTGTTACTCTTTAAAAGTTAATGACTAAACACGCTTCGATTATTTATCGATTTTTTTCTGTCTATTTGATCTGTCTGTATATCTATTTGTGTCCCAATCACGCTACGCTGTTTGGGATTATATATTAATATTAAAATTCAGTCCACATAAAATGGTTGAATAAGATTTATTTTTATTTATTTTATTTTATTTTTATGGCACAGAGAAGGCAAACGAGTACACAGGCCACCTGATGGTTAGTGGAAACTGTGACCCATAGACATTCGCATTCGCAAGACTGCAAGCTTAAGACTGCAAATTCGTTGCCTACCCTGAGGACTAAGATGGAATGCCTCTATGCTAGTCATTACACCGGCTGTCTTATCCCCAAACCGAAACACAACAATGCGAACACTGCTGTTTGGCGGTAGGTTAATGGATAAGACGGTGGTAGCGATCCGGACGGACCCTGCACAAGGTCCTACCACCCGCAAACAATTTGCATTTTCTAATTTGAATCAAGTAACTTTTAGTATGTTTCACCATTCTTTCACTATGTTTATTAAAAGTTAATGACTAAACACGCTTCGATTATTTATGGATTTTTTGTGTGTCTGTTTGATCTGTCTGTATATTTATTTGTGTCCCCATCACGCAAAACCGATTTGATAAAGTTTGGTATATAATAAAATATATAATTATATTAATATTTATTAAAATTCAGTCCGATAGTATAAAAGGATTGAATAAGATTTGCATTTTCACATTTGAATCAAGTAACTTTCAGTATGTTTATTTTCTATAGTTTTATTTTTAGGGGTTCCTGTTTAAATGTTAAACCAGCCCTTTTAAGTATCTTCGCTGTCCGTCCTTACTTTAAATGGCTGTATAGGTAAGTTTATACAAAGTTTAAATTTATACAAAGAATAATGTGTTATTCTTATTATAGCGGAAGTTTTGTTAAATAACATAGTACTTTTTTCCATTGTAACATTTTGATTGCATTAGATATACCTACCCGAGAAATCATCGAATTTTTCTAACAGCTTATGTTTACTTTGTATAATCGTTGTTTTTGCTTAATAACAAAATAATGTATTTAGTCTACTGCTCTATTTAATAACTTCCAAACGTATAAGGAGTCAACCAACTCTGAAATCGAATTTTAAATTACGGTTTATCTGCGCGAACGAAATTTTATCGATTATTTATAAACTTCATCTGGTTGAAAGTTGGACACAAAGTTGCTTTGCGCCCGATGAAACAACTGCCAAAATTGTCAATTCTATATTAGTATTGGAGACGCAAAATGTGAATCGGATGCTACAAGGGTTAATAGGGTCATTCCCCTGTACAACCAGATTTAAAAGAATTTGACGAAGAACAAGTTTTTTCTAGAATCGTATATTTTATTGTTACATTTATGTTAAATAAAGAATTTACATAAACACACACACATATTATTTGTATGTTTGCTGCCGGTCTAGAGTCGTAGCGTAGTTGACATTGTGCAATAAGTAGGTAAGTAGATAGGTACAGATTGTTTAGGAGTTTGACATAATACATAATTTTGCCGGGTTATTATATTTTCCACGTGTCATTAGTCGAGACACGTCGGGAAATGTATAACGCAGCTAATTTACGTATAGGCAAACTGCTTGCTTAGTTTAAAGAATATCTAACCCACAACCCGCTTTAAGAGTTCCTTACCAAATTGGTAAGAAAGGATGTCTTATGGTGTAAGTATGTCACAGAATGTAAACTACATAATCTATTGACTTAAAGTTTTGCAAAGTTATACGTGTAACTTACTCGCTTCTGTATTATTCATTAAAAAAAGTGAAGTTCGTGACGAATTCGAACCCCGAGGGTTTCGCACCTATGTCGTATTTGTATAAAATATTAGAAACAAAAAATAATCTCTCAGCTTTCTTAGAATAAGTACATATCTTCTTAAAATATATATTACTAGCTTTTGCCAGCGACTCCATCCGCGTGGAATCTGTATTTTCGACATAACATGGGAATGGTTCATTTTTCCGGGATAAAAAGTAGAGTGTTACTCAATCTGTCAGTTCTAATGGTGAAATAATTTTTGAATTCAGTCCGGTAGTTTTTGAGTTTATTCGCTACCAACTACACAAATACAACAATACAAATATTTCCTCTTTTTTATAATAGTGTAGTAATAAATAATGTTAAGGCGAGAACGCAGTAACGCAATAAAACCAAAAGGATGTTAGTACTTTTATGCCTTCATCGACTGTCACCGTAGGGGACGTGACCACCGATGTCCAAATCGCTACGAGACCATTCACACATTCAATTGAATTCCTCTGAGGCCGTGGTCCTATTAAGCCCTTCCATACATATATTTAACACATTCACAGACACAGCAAATAAATCTCACACAAAACATTAAAACGGCCGGGCAGCAACTGTTACGTTACCTTTTGACATAAACTTATTTATGATATTTCAGAGAATCAAAATCTGCATTTTACTTGTGTTTTACTCAATGAAGCATCGTGTGATACATATTTCAACAGTTCTTTTATAACCACTATAAGGTTCCTAAGCATTGTATAATTGGGTGAATATTTTTGGATATGAAAGTTGCATAAATTGTTCCCTAAAAAAATGTGAAGGTAAGGCTTAGTAAATTATTTCAAAGAAAATTGTTTTTAACGTGATCGCATGTACCGTTTTTGAGTTATTGGCGAGAAACTGCGCTTATCGAGAAAAGGACGTAAGTGCCAGAAAGATACGCTGTTATAGGTTGTGGCGGGCTCTTTTCCGCAACTCGACGACTTAGATATGCGCCTATTTTGCGTGAGGGGTTGGTGGTATTACTCCTGCCAACCCAGTTCCACCGGAAAGCCTAGCAAAACCTTGATGTTGCCGACGGCGGCTGGTAGCGACCTCGGTCCGGGTCCGGACCTTCCGAGGTGCCGTGCCCGGTATGTTGCCACAACAGGGCATTCCATGTTGATGTGGGCTGCGGTTTCCTTAGCCGTCGTGCACGCTCTGCACAGGGGGCTGTCTGTAATACCTAAAGTGAATAAGTATTTGTTAAATAAGGCATGGCCAGTTATGGCTCCAGTTAACAATCGGAATTGGGCCCTTCTGAGTAGTCGTAACTTACGCGACAATCCGGGATTGATTGTCAGAAGGGCTTCTTTGCTTTTCCTGCAGGTGTTTAGGCTGCTCCAGTAGTGTTGGTGTTTTACCTTGGTGATTCGGTGCAGCCAGCTGGTCGGAAGGGGCAGAAATGGTTCAGGACCTTTCAGTTCCATTTCTGAGCCCTTCTCGCGAGTACGTCAGCTGCATAGTTACCGCGTGAGTTACTATGGACATAGTAACACCACTGTAAGGTGATGACTGTGATGAGGTTGATGTTACATACCTGGAAAAGCGCGTTGTGCAATTCGTAAATTAGCCCTGACGTTGCCGTGTAGCACTGTGTGCTTGGAGAACTGATCGGCTTCCGGAGAGTATTCGGATAGGGAGGTCCTTTACTTTCCTTTGCTCGATCGCTTTTGTAGCCATAATGATGCCCTGACATTCCGCCTGGAAGACTGTGCTATGGGCTCCTAATGGCGTTGAGCTGAGTATGTATAAATCTTCCGAAAAAGTACATGTTCCAGATCCCGACTTAGTCTCGGATCCATCTGTGAAGATCCTTACTTCACTGGGGTTGAGGCCTTCCCACAGATCTTCATGCAGTTGTATGTTGTACTTCTTGTCGAAGATAAACTGCTTTGGTATAATGTCGGTAGCTGCCTCTATGAGCAGTTCCTCGTTGACCGCTTCTTAGAGCATTTCTGTGTGTGGGACCCTGGCAGGTTTCCACAGGTACAAATTTCTAAGACGTACCGCTGTCGCCGCCGCCTCCTGCTGGATGAAAAGATGCAGTAGCGGGAAGTCGAGCAGGGCTTCCAGGGATTCTGTGGGCGTAGTCCACATGCATGCGATGGCTGCCACACCGGCTAGTCTCTGGAGTCGTTGTAGTTTCACTTCCACAATGGACAGTCTGGTGCGTGGCCACCAGACTACCGCACCATGATTGGTCGTATCACTGACGTGTAGAGCCATAGGATGATCTTGGGGTGTAGTCCCCAGGTTTTACCTACCATCCTTCGACACTGCCAGTAAGCGATTACTGCTTTGTCTATCTTGTTGTTCAGGTGATTGCTCCAGTTTAATTTGCTATCAAGTATGACTCCTAGATACTTTACCTCATTTGATAGCTGGAGTTCTGTTCCAAACAGCTGGGAGGGTTTGTAGTTGCCCAGGTTGCGTTTGTTCGTGAACAATACCATCTCCATTGTCTTCGGGTTGACAGATAGTTCGTTAGTTGAGCACCAGCATTCCACGATACCTAGGGTTGAGTGGGTGATGTCCAGGGCTCGTACTTTTCATGCCGTTGACGCAAAAATTACGTCACGCTACATAGAGTATGATTCCAAATGGTTTTATTGTAATTACGAGTATTAACCATTATTCGTCAATCATTTAATGATGTACAAATGAGTTAAGAAATCTATTGACGCGTATAAAAATTAATACCTACTTCATATCTAAAACGTAAATGGAATTATTTGATTGAGAAGCACTATCACTATCATTATCATTTAAATAAACCTTTTTATATTGTAATAAATATTAATATAATGCAATAGTCTCCAATACAATTATGGCATTGACATTTATAAAAGAAAATTGTCTTAATTTGCCATTTTTAGTAATGAGTGGTGTAATAAAAAATGATGCTGACGTGATCCGTATTTGGATTGCGATTAAACTGTATTTAACTATAATCATTTTACTGTTTTATATTTTTTTAATTGTACACGTTATTACATACCTAAACACCTGCCAAATGAAAGCAAAGCATCCTGTGAGTAAAATTTCGTCATCTTGACGTCATCGGCATGAAAAGTACGACCCCTGGTGATGTCACATACCGTGCTGGTGACGCTGCCACTTGTAAGTATCGCTAAGTCGTCCGCGTAGCCTGCCGCGTGGTAGTGACTGTCGTTCAGTTTGGTGATCAGCTCGTTTACAACTATATTCCATAGTAGCGGGGACTAACACGATAACTTGTCAAAAGCAATGTTGTTTTACCGAGTAGAGAAATGGCCCTGTACGCAGCGTTAATTTCATTCCACAACGGACTGCGCAACAATCGTACATAGCAACGTTTTTCACTAAACCTCTACTAAAACTTTGTAAATTGTAATCGTTGTCAGCAAAAAGGATTTCAAAGCACAAAAGCGAATCGTAAATAGCGTACAGTCGGTGCTTCGGGTTAGTACTTGTCTCTTACGCGCTCTAATACGATCTTATTGAGAGCGAGTGAGAGAGAAGTACAAAGCCGAAGCAACTTTTAAGTGCTCACAGACTGTAATCCACACACACACACACACACACACACACATAAGCACACACACAAAAGTAAGAATAGTTCTAATACAAAAAATAATGATGTTCATTTGCACGTCATGATACAAGTTCGATTTTCCCTTGCAATCATATTATGACAATGACAAGTGATTTCACAGAAACTTTTGTCAAAACTGGTAGACCACTTTCTTGGCCGACCGAAATAATCTATCTATTTATTTATAGATCCCTAACTGATTAATGTTGCACGTGTAACTTCCAACCTTGACACTGGCAGAATTCTCCTGACAGTAGCCATTATATCTACAAAAAAATAATGAAATAGAGGCATTGAAAGGATGACATGAAATTTCGCGTCTGGCGTAAACACAGCACGATTTGTAGTGGTGGGAAACCTTAAAACAAAAGGGGTTGTTTTGGTTCCACCCCACATGAAATATTTCGAGCAAACAGTTCGTGAAATTACATCGTCGAAAACTAAATTGGTATCTAAACCATGATGATACGGTCATTAGTAACTGATGGAATTACCCAAAAACAAATAAATCAAACCACAAAACCAATTACTACTGTTGCCTTAATTGTGAAAGGTAAAATGTCGGTTTGTATGTGGCTGTGGGCCGTGGGCTATAAGGACCTTTAAATAAATAGTGACGTGCAAAATAAATTAAAATTTCGCGGTCTAAGAATAGACATACATACCATTAACGGATTTGATGATTATGATAAAATACGGTCTAGTGGAAAATTCCGTGTTTGTTTACGACGGAGAGTTTGCGGATATGTTTCTTGTATTTAACGTTGGAATTAATTATTATGGTTTCTATCATTATCATTATATTGCTATCAACAAATAGTCAGTAGGTGTTGATTTTATAAACTATAGTGTTTTTGTTAGCATTAAACAATGTATATGATGACGAAAGGATAATAGATTAAACTTTAATTACAAATATCCATAGGTACCTACTTACTAAAATTATAAATGTGAAAGTAACTTTGGTTATTGCCCTTCCATGGCTGAACCGCTAAACCGGTTCGATGAAAGGACAAGAAAAGATGAAGGATTGGGTACTTCTACCGTGAGTTGCTATAAACTCCTGTAGCAATAGCAACCTCATTACTAACGAAAGATACCTAATTCAAACTGCTTAGGTTATTCAAAAATATTAAACTAAATGAATTCAAATATAATTTTAAAGCGTTGAATTCCCTTGTATAATCTTAAGTGGGGTATATGCGCCCTCTGTCGGAATAGACCCGGTCGACCTTACCTAATCACCTTACGAACCTCAGCATTAACCTGAGTAAGCACACAAAACAGGTCAGAGAATATTATCTCAAAAAGTTGTTCCAATTGGGTTTTGCGTCTTATTAAGTTTGGCATGGCAAAGAAAATAAGACAACAAGTGTCCCAACAAGGTTGCAGAGCGTCGCTGCCATTAACACCCTATATGTATGTGTGGGTCCGCATTCGCACCAAGTACTTAGAATTATGTTTGTTATTTTCCAGAGTTAGCAAAGCGAAGCAAGGTATGTATTCAAATTAATTGCATGCAACTACCGGTTTTCCTTGCAAACTTTAAACCTTCTGCCTTTAAGCGTCGTCGTAGGACATACCATGGACAGCATGATAAATCATACAATACAATGTCAGATGCGTAAACACAGCATCATTACATTATTCAAAGTGACTTAATAATTAGTGCAACTTCCGTTTAAAGTGATGTATATATTTAAATTTTCGTCTACATTCCTCTTAAACATATGACAGGGCAATCGGGGCAAAAAACATATTAAAATTTTCATGACCATAAAAATACAGGTTCTATGATAATATGTCGAGCGCCATTAGTAAGTTGGAGAGATCACTTCGCTTTCTAGGTACCACAACTTTAGGCTTCGTAATTAAACCCTCACCAACCTTATATTTTGGGGGTGGATGTGCATTTCGATTTCACATATCTGGTAGCACGGGGTGCTAGTTTTCCGTGACGCCACAAATATCATTTTAGTGTTGCTGGACTTCTTGTCGTTGACGTTGTCGTAGACAACACCAAGATTGAACGACAGTCCAGGAGGAATCCTTTTGCATCTCGATAAAGACAGGTTGGCAAACTTTAACTCTTCAACATCAGGTGTCAGTTTGAAAAGCTTAAGGTAAACCGGTTCTAAAGTGACGTTTGAAAACTTGATGTTCTCTGTCGTAATGCCGCCTCGCTTGTATTCAATTCTGAATGGATTAGGAAACGAAACTAGACGATTTTCGCAGATATACGACGCTGCTTTGTGCAAAGGACTCGAAAAATATTTTGATATTTCAATAAACCTTTTGACTTCAGCCTTGAATGCTTCGGACGTTACGTAATGAGCTCTCGAGTCCTCGACCAGGTCCGATTTGGTTTCTTCTTGGACGGGTTGCAGACCGTTGTAAGCACTGCAATTTGATGTTGTAGTGGCATCATTGTCATGGATATCGGACACAGGCCGTGCTTTTTTTACGGAGGATAAGTGTAATGGACTTTGATTCTGTCGACTCATTGCAGTGTTTTCTTCATAACAAGATTTTTTTTTTAACAACAATATTAAAAAGTTTATTGACGTAAATGTTGTATTTTTGGAACTAAATCAAGGAGACATCCTTTCAATGAACTGTCAGTTTTGGAAACAGTTTGTATAGGACTCACATAAGGGGGCCCCCAACAAACGGTACGTTGAAAAGGCCAAATTACTCAAATCCGTTTCTGCATTATGTTATGCATAGGTAGAAAGAACGTATAACATAATGCTTAACTGCGCGCAGCTAGTTCTGTAATTTATGTTTAGAAATTAGAAATATTACCATAACTAGTTTTATATAAAGATCTACCAGAATCTTATGAAAAAAGGGAAATTCAAATTTAGGGCTTGCAACAGACTCCAGGGTAACAGGGTAAATTTTTTTAAAGGTCTAGATACTTAATTTTCCATTATCTTCCCGTGGATGTCGTAAGAGGCAACTTAGGAAATTTTTGGCGATGGGCTTGCAACTTGTCACTAATACACGGGTAAACATCATAGCCATAGGTTTAGTTATATATTAAATTGCCTTTAAGTTATAGTTACAAAGATCTTTAATACTATTACATGGATCAAGATACAACATGTAAGGGCACTGCAATTACTCTGTTTAACTAAATTACCTAATTAAATTAAAATAATATGTCTTTCATTACAATACATTTTAGTTTTATCTTAGCCTAATATGTGTAAAATGTGGTTTCAGAATTATGAAAAAAAAATAGACTTTTGGTTCTCCTGTAGCTCTGCCTACCCCACTCAGGGAATACTTGATTTTCCACCAGGTCGACAAAAGTATAATAGTATACAATGAGTGGAAACTTTCCAGGATAAAATTAAAATATCATTTCAATGTAATGATTTAATTTAATGCAAAGTTTAAAATTATATACTTACATCAAATTGTGCGGTATTTTTAATTAAGTTGCGCTACGTCATCGAGTGTTTGAAGTCATTTTGAACTAAATTCTCAAAATATACAATATTGTACAATATTGTTTCAATTTAACCTTAATACTTACATAGAATAAGAAATGCAAATATTTTATTTGGTTTTAAGGATTACGTATGATATCGATATATGCGATCGTTACTAATATTATAAAATATTTTTTGATTGTTTCATCTTCACGGTAATATAGTTACTTGCACAGACGTGATATATTTCCCAAAAAGAATAGCTAAGAATGTCGCAATATATTTGTTTCGTTGTCAATAATACCTGACCTACAGTGCGACACAAAAGAGTA
Source organism: Acleris sparsana (assembly GCA_923062465.1). Classification (NCBI taxonomy): domain Eukaryota; kingdom Metazoa; phylum Arthropoda; class Insecta; order Lepidoptera; family Tortricidae; genus Acleris; species Acleris sparsana. The sequence continues at coordinate 7,846,682 of OV281289.1, forward strand.
GACTTTAAATAAAATGGAACCTAAAAAAAACCATACTAAATTGTTTCCATGTTTAAGCATTTTACGTCAAAAATGTGAGTTACGTATACTACATGTTTACTGAAACATCGACTTTTCGCCATCACTATTAAATTTCATTCAAATATAGGGGCACTATTGCCACTATTTCATTGTTTTAGAGTTGGAGTTTCTAGTGCTCTAAGTTACCTGAATGTGGAACAAATCTTTTCTGTTTTTTTATCGTATTTATGTGCTATAAAATGGTGACCAGACTATGTCTCATCAAAAATGTGACGGTTGACTATAAATCAATCTAAAATTACAAACTATCAATTTTGTTCCCGGTCTCCCAATTTTGATTGCTTTTGAAACAACCTGATTAGTCTACTATTATATTCAAAATAAAGGTTCATTCTCACTATCATACTAGGAGTATTTTCAAACGTATCATCATTTGAAAAGTATTTCTAAGTTTAGCAATAACCTTTCCGACATCCAAAAATATCCAGAAATATAAAACGAGTCAGTGTTCGCTTGCACACATGTCTAAACACCGAACCAGTTCAGCGCTTATCCACGTTATGGCGCATCGCAGATGACACCATCTACAGATACAAAAAACTGTCAGAAACACGTTTTGAGTAAGTACTTTATCATTGAATTTACGTAGAGAGATCCTATACTCGTGTCCGTTTATGTGACAGACTTACCGCTACTTCTAAATCATAGCAAGTTGAACAAGTTTTGCTAATCATTAGTTACTCGTCTTGTACACCCTAATGCTGTTGAAAGCCTCCACATCACATTTTCTTGTCCGCAGAGACTTTCCATGCATTAATCTCTGGGGTGTTGTTCAGTTATTTACCGCAAAAATGTCTCTATGACTGGCTAATTTAACTTGCCCGTGTATATACAAAAATAACATTGCGGCAGATATTTAATCTATCCTGTCCTAGTAATACGAAGGCTGTTTGATAAGTCCTTTTAAAAACTATTAGTAAAACCTTTTTTCTGGTAAATGGCATTAACAATGGCTGGCACAATCTTTCAAATGAAGACTCAAAAATTCAGAAAAAAATAATTAGATTTCGTCTGTATAACCACAGACTACTAAGGCCCGTATTAATAAACTGATCTCAACTCTAATGCTCGTCTCGAGATGCGTCAAAAATGACAGTGTTCTATGGTTTGGCGTTTACTTTGACGTATCTTGTGACGGGCCTCACAGTCAAGATCAGTTTATTAATACGGCCCTAAGAGATACTAACGTAACCACATGGAGTTAGTAAGTACATCTGGAGGGCTTACTTCCAAAATCGCGACAAGTAAAATTGAACTCAATCGGTTAAGACAGAAGACTGATTTTTCGGTAATGAAGTGTACAAACCTCATGAGACTTACTTTGTCTTTGTTTGTCCCTCTTACACAATTGCCATATAAAAAAGGTATGATGTTTTTAGCAGGAAATGTTTACTAGGTAGGATTAAAAAAAAAAATGTTATTTATATTTATCACAGTGTTTATATTTAAATTAAGCACTAGGAATGTATTTAAGTATTACATATTAATTTAATATTAAAGTTAACCAACCTCAATCGTTCCTCATCATGGTAACCGTAGGAGTTTATGAAATTAAACTACCAACACTGATATGACATAATGGCGGTAGACAGTTAATTTGAATTCAGTTTATTTCGGATTTACGTTTTATTACGCGATTCTCCCAAAGCAATTATTATTATGGTTAATACAAGTTGTGCTGTGAGTGGCTGCAGTAAGGAATCCTATCCAGGTTGTGGGATATCCTTTCACAGGTAAGTTTGTGAGATTTCTGTTAGTAGGGTGACCACGAGAAATCATATTGCAAGCGAAGGTACCTAACATAAACTATTTATTTTCAGACTGCCTGCGAATGAAACAGCAAAAATAAAATAGATACAAGCGATTCCTGGAAATCTAAATAATAGTTCTGTAGTTTGTAGTTTGCACTTCAAAGCGGATGATTATGCTACGGCATCTCGAAAAAAATTGAAATCTGGAGTAGTTCCGTCAATTTCTCCCAAGGTAAATACAATTATTATACAATTAAAATTAAATTGTTAGACTTCTACTTGTGCAACGGACGGGCGGGCGGATGGACAAACAGACAGACAGACATCGAAATCTTTTTTATTTTATTGATGTGTATACCGATTTGGAAAAGATGATATTGAAATGATGTTTTTATTTATTCCTGATTTCAGGTTATCCCAGAAAACAAAAAAATCAATGTTTTGAGCGTCATACAACTAGTTGGGTCTCAAAATGTAGAACCAGGAACATCTGAAGCTCCTCCATGTAAAAAAGTTAGATTGCAAGAAGTAAGCACGCAAACCGTTTTATCGCCTGTGACACCAAGAGAAAAAGAGTTAAAGCATAAACTAAAAAATATGAAATAGCAAATAATAAGAAGAGATGTTAAAGTTAAAAACCTCAAGTCTCTTCTTAATATATTAAAAGAAAAGTGTAATAATTATGATGAATTGGAGACCATTTTAACTAATCATTTTCCAAATATTGGCACGCAACTAAATACAAAAAAGTCTAAATTGCAATTAAAGTATGGTCACCTTTACTAGAAAGGGACGCACTAAGGTTTAGTACATCTCTTTCGGCTCGCGTTATCGGTGTAGTGAACCTTCCAGATGTACGTAAGTACTTACTAATTCCATGCGTAACCATTGTTTAACTGTAATCACTCGTAAATTTTACGCACCAACGTTGCAGACTGTTTATAACTGTATAATTGATTTTAAACGTGGTCGGTCAAGCACATCTGATGCTCCACACTCTGGTCACCCAATCGAAGTCACTACTGAGGATGTTGTTGAAGAAGTCCATAATATTGTACTCGACGACCGCCTAGTGAAGGAGCGTGAAATAGCTGAGAACACAGGCATCTCCACTGAGCGAGTACACAAACTCCTGCATGAAGATTTGGGTATGACAAAGCTGTCTGCACGATGGGTGCCACGTTTGTTGACAATCGAACAAAAACGCGAAAGAAAGCGAATTTCAAAACGGTTTTGGATATGATGAAGCGTAATCCTCGATTTTTTTTTAATCGATTTGTCACTGTGGACGAAACTGGGGTCCATCACTATACACCTAAATCAAAACAGCAATCAAAACAATGGATGGCGACTGGTGAACGTGCCCCAAAGAAGGCCAAGGCTGTTTTGTCAGCTGGGAAGGTGATGGCGACAGTCTTCTGGGATGGCGAAGGAAAGAAAGTCCTCTATCATCAAGACAATGCCCCAGTGCACACGTCAACTATTGCAATGGCCAAAATCCATTAGTTGGGTTTCGAGCTGGTTCCGCATGCTCCGTATTCACCGGATCTAGCTCCGTGCGATTATTACCTATTCCCAAATCTGAAAAATTGGCTTGGAGGGCAAAAAAAATTGACAAATGAGGACTGCATCGCAGGTGTAAACGCCTATTTTGAAGACCTTAACAATACGTATTTTTCGGAGGGGATAAAATAAATTGAATCTCGCTGGAACAAGTGTTTGTCCCTCAAAGGAGACTATGTTGAGAAATAAATGTAAATTGTTTAAAAAAAACAACCTTTTTTTCTTTTTAAAACGACTTATCAAACAGCCCTCGTAGTTCGACTGCTAGCTCAAAAATGTTCTAATTAGTCATACTAGTTACTATGATCACTAGAACCTAGAACCCTACTTCTAGGTGGTTCGGCCCTTTCGGTCGATTTAATCTATCTCTTAGAATTAGATCAAAATCTTCTTGTCGAAAAGGTTCATTCAGCCAGCATAATAAATTGGAATATGCTAATCTAAACAGTTACATGATTGAACTAGTGACTAATAAAACTGAATGGAAATAACTGTGGCAGGTACTTATCTCGATCTTAGCTTAGTAAATGCAAAAGGCTGTGTCAAAGACGTAGTCACGAATTTTCGCGTAATCTTTCCACCAGGATGATAATTACAGAAATTTAAAAGTAAATCTAGAGTATATATTCACATTTTTATGTCATTTTACTACAAAATTACCCAAATCAATTACACAAACCAGAAAAAATATATATTGTGTATTTTTTGCTTATCTGGCATTTGATAACTTTTACCCAAATGAAGTGTGTCCTAGCTGCATGTCAATTAACATAACCGGCTTGGTCAGAACTCAGAAATAAGGTAGACAACTCGATGAATTCTGATTTTTATACTCGGTTAAAATTAGAAGACAAGTTTCTCAAAGGTTTTGCAAAAATGAGGGTTTATTAAATTAACGTTTTTATTTTATTTATTCAACCTGAATTTGAAGTAGGTATGTGTTTTAAAATAAGGAATATTATTTAAAGCATCAGTCTGCTTTGAAATAAAACTACTGATGAAAACGAAAAAATAACAAAATGTGTTGTTTGAGATCAAGATCACTTTGTTACTTAATCAGTTTAATCTTTTTACTACACTTCAATTAGATAATATTAACCTATTTATTATCTCCAACCGTGGTGCTGCGTACAAGTCATACAACTAGTGTTTGCAACGTTGCAACCTGTTTGAGACTGGTCACGCCACCTTTAATTAACGCTTTATAAAACCTTATTGACATGCTGGAGGTACACGTGTCGAAGGTATTCGTATATGCGACATCGATGCAAGTCCTAGGCACTTGGCGACGATCAAAATCACTTTGCAAGTACGCATAAAAGATCGTTATGCGACTTTTGAAAAGTATGAAAATTCGTTTTTTTCATCACACTTGCTCGTATATGGTGTTATTCCATACCTGTATACAGAAGGACAATGGCCTTAATTGTTCCCGCGGGAATAATGGCGAGTTTGTCATTACTCCCTAGGGAGTAATGACTTTCTTTTTAAAATTTGCAACTCTTTCGTACATCATTTCTGACTAAGGAGGTTTAATTTTCAGCCAAAAATTAAATCGGTTTCTAATTTCATCTTTAACAATTAGCTATAGACTAACTTACATTACACAAAACCTATACGCTTCATTAAACTTCATTATTTTTATACCTATTTCAAGTTTATATCAACATTTATCATTAATTTTAGTAATTATACATTTTTATCAAATTGGCTAAATCTGGCTCGAATCCAGGTCGAAACTAAACGCAGTTATTATCTGTGATAGAGGTCAGTAAAAAAAATATCGTTTCCATTTACGTTCCCGCTCGTCAAAAGTTAATTCTTTGTATTTTGCAGAGTTAAAGTGTTTTCTCTTTGTTTTTTTTCCTCGCAAATGTGATGAAAACCATTGTGTGTATCACAGGTAGTAAGGGGATTACTAACTCGAGTCATTAAAAGCCCTCCGCCTTCGGCGTCGGGCTTCTAATACTCTCGTTAGTAATTCCCTTCATACTACCCTTGATGCACAATGTACTATTACAGAACTTTAACATTGCCTATTTGGGGCATTAATGCAGGAAAGTTACTAAGAAACTACTAAAGGGGTGTAATGTTTTCAGGGTTCATGTGTGTATGTATCTACTATTCTTTATTCCTACATAACTTCCAAACGCCTGAGACGATTTAAATGTGTGTGGTATCGTAAGAATCCTTTCACCATCCCGGGACGTAGGATACCTAAACTGTTAAAATTGAAATAACAACAATGCCAAACAAAAAAAAAAGGCTTCTAGTTATTACAATATAGTTATCATTTGAAACGTCTTAATGCGACCATATCAAATATATACGCATTAACAAACGGGTTTAATAACAATATAAAAAATGCAGTCGGGTTTTTATAGCTTGCTTTTCATTTAGTTATAATACGCATCAAAAATATATTTTGCAATTATGGGTGACCGTCTGATTTCGATCGCCATGGGCCTGTTTTATAAAGCTAAAAATTAAAATGTACAGGTTACAAGTTTCCATTTGACACAACCTCGACCAATGATGACAAGCCATTTGAGCAGTGTTGCCAGTTTAGAGCTGTAAAATTGTTAGTTGTAGCTTTATACAACGTGCCCCAGGAGGCGCGGTGAATCAACGGTATTTTGAACTTTAGCACGGGTGGAGGAAGGGTTCATTGAGGTCCCCAGAGATTACCCAGTATGAAGCTAGTGGATACCATACGATAATACGTAATAGTTATTCCCATTGATGACATGATAACATTACGCGCGCTGGATAGGTAGGTATGTAGAACATAAAAAATCTACTTATTTATCAGCACTTGTTACATCAATGTTAGCATTACATTTCTGATCGAAAAAAACTTTTTAATTGATAGACTAAGAGTAAGTAATTTCTACAATTACGATTAACTTTAGTACCTACTGATGTCTATGTCGGTTTTAATGTTCGTATTGAATACATACGCTATAGGCAGATAACTAACCGGACCGATTATTGCATTTTATCAGTCGGTGTTATTATTTATAACAGGAAAAACAGCCTCTAGAGGTGACCACCACTATGGCCGATTGATCTTGATCTTAATGAACGTGCGCGGGCGCATTGTTTTAATCATACCAAAAGGAGACATTACCTATATAAAAAAATGGTTTACAATTTTAATGTCATTTGAAGAGCGTTGTTATACGTTTATACCATAATGTCCGCTATTTATCAATGAGTTGTTTCTAAATTAGGTACCTGAGTGCTGCAGTGACCGACACTCCTATGGTAACAGAAAATTATCGTGACGAAACCTGCACGTTCACACAACGTAAAACATAACACAACTGTAAAACAGGGATAATGTCACAAAACTCTACAGGGTCGAAATATATGTATCCGAACAGTGGCGAAGCGTCACGTAAATAAATAGACAAGCCGGAGCAAAAAAAGATGTATGGCGTGTGTCGGTTTTACGTTTTGTTTGTATACCTACTCTATGCATAGGAATTTTTGGTAAAGCCGTAAATAATCGGCTTGTACGAACGCCTCGCGACTGTATCCGAAAGGGCTTATTGTAAAATATTGCTTGCTTGCTTTTATGCAGAAAAGTGCATACAGTCAGAGTTGTATCCGTGTACCACGGTAGAACTCTGTCGCGAAGAGGCTACGACGCGGCATCACTAAAGTTTGAAACATTGCGGTTCTGAATATTAAGTCATATTGTGAAAAAAAGACAACGAGTTTACTTCAAGAGTTAATTATTTAGTCAGGCCGCTACGTGACAGGCAAACCTTAGTGTGGGACCGCTAAGGACGTGATCTGTTCAGTTACCCAAAAATACGTTTGACAAACGTATCATTTCACAAACATTATTTTCGCAAAAACGTAGGTATACGTGTTTAGCCATTATCTACATATTACGAAGGTTACATGCGCTTATTAAATACCTAATTAAGGTTATTAAGGTTAAGTTACGCTTTTACCAAAAAAGAAAATGCGGCGGGAAGTACCACCTTGCGAAATGAAAATTTGTAATATGATATTGATCGCCAAATGATGTTTTGGTAAAACATTAGTGAAGTGATGATTTTCTTTACAGAGCTTGAAGCATTTTTTTTTTTTTTTTGCCCCGCCGCGACTTCAACAGCTACTACCGCTAGGATATGGCGTTCCACAGTGAAGTGATTTCGCCAGTGTCAAGTATATATAAGTATAAATAAATATAGCAATAAAATACAATCCAATCTTCTCTAGGAAGATTAGGGGCAACGTTGTACGGTGATATGTAGGACAGAGGTCAAGATAGTTTTAATCTCTGTACCAGTGCGAGTCCACTTGAAACGAGAAGTGAGATGCCAGATTCACGAAATAAGTCTAAGTCTTCTATCACTGTGCAACACAAAGGCATAAAAAGGATCAATCACTAACAGAAAAGAACTTTGAACATCTAAATACAGAAAAATACAAAACTAAAACAAATTACACATCCGCCATATTTTAACGTTGCCAATGGCTCTCTGAAGCATGCTTGAAGCCTACAAGTTTTGATTAATAACACCGTAAGCCTGCTAAAGTGGTACACGGATACATTTCCTTGGCTATAGTGTCCATTAATTAATATTCTTATGCAACTTCCCTAGCTGAGTCACTTTGGGGATAAATTTGCAGACACGTGTAAGTGTAAATATATGAACAAGTGCTACCAAAACACCTCACAAGCCACATTGAGCGCCAAATTTATTAAATGCTTTAACTTCACCACTACAAATAGTTAAATAAATTTGCTACATATGTAGGAGTACTCGCTCCAGCTAGCTTACATTTAATTCTGAAATAAACGTAAAATATGCTTACAAAATGAAATACGAGTAACATTTTAAATGCGGGTTGTGTATGTTTGTATACTATGTTTCGTGTTAGGTAAAAATTCCTTCTTCCAAATTACCATACGTATCGTATCTCAAATTATAACGGGATATACAACAACGAGGCTAGGGTTTTAGAGCACGCCGCGGCTTCTATCACAGATACAGGCTGTGTCAAAAAAATCTAAGCAATTAACAACGTTGTGGTAGTGTATTCCTTTACACGCTCTAACGTGCTTGATAAGAAAAGGTGTTTATATACATTCGTATTTGACCTCGTTGATGATTAATCATTCGAGGCAAAATGACGGTAGAAATGAGTAAGAAATATGGTAATTTAATACAATTTCTTACTTTTACTCGGTTAATAGCAAAAACAAATTTAAAAGTTTGCAAAAATAGGCACACGGTAACATATTTTTAGAACAACTAACATTACAAAAACAATAAAATATAGCTCACAGTATTATGTCTGCCTACATCACACCGCGTATTACAAAGTATGATAGGCGATCGCCAGATATGTCTCGCAACCAAACGTATTCATTCCAAACAAGTCCCGAGACCCTCATAGAATTATAATTAATTCCGGGTACTTACTGACCTAGGCAAAAGCAATATACTCTGTGGTCAAAGTGAGGCTTTTTATAACTTAAGTATAACCGGAGAAGTACAAATTATCTACCCCCCTACTGGATGTATTCTGAACGAAAGGATTAAACAACAAATTACCTACCAATAATCCAACTTGCGCGTTGTTGGAAATAATTTGTCAAGTGATGTTTGGTCAAGTCTCAAGACCAACTTATTGGTTGGCGACAAACACACTTAGCTCATAACACGTAACTTACCTATTTATATGAATTAATAATATCAGTGTGCTTTTCAAGGTGCCCGTTCCATTACGAACTCATTGTTTAAAGCAATTTGCTCAGTTGAAATAAAACCGAAAGCAAGTAAAAGTATTGTAATAATTTTATTCGAGACCGTCGCAGATTACTGCAAGTGTCTTAGTTCTTACTCGAGAAGGTTCATCAGGGTGCCGTTGATCACTTAAGAAGGCGCTTGAAGATTGCATTTCCTCACAAGCACAATGTTGCTGTTATGTGGCAAGGTTATTGATCCCAATCGCTTACATCAGCAGATCTTTTCTATCTTATGTGCAAGCCTGTCGTAACTGTGTCTTAACCATACAGTATTATGCTGTTTTAAAACTCAAAATGAGACGATGTATGTAATTTAAAGCTATTATATATATATATATATATATACACCGTGTTTTTTTTGATTTACGATAACTTTAAGGGAACGTTCTTTAGGTCAAACAAAGTTAATTTCCCGAAGACAGACAAATGATAAATCGAACGGTTTTAAAGATATTTAATTTTCAAATTTAATCTGTTAATCACGTTAAACTAGTGTAAAAGGCTCTTAATTGATAACAACAATTTTCTTTTAATACGTATGAGTAAAGAGTTTCCAATTGTTAGGTTTGTATACGCGTCAATCTAAAGTGACTTGTACCTGTCAAGTGTTATCTTTACTTGTGTGTGTACGTCACGCCAACATAGACGTATTTGACACTGATTATTAGCTAGGTAACTCTAAAGGCCCTTTTAGAATGACCAAAGATAAAAGATTTCATTATTTTGTTCTAAACTGAAAAAAATTTTTTTTTGCAATATTGAAAAGTCTAATCTACCAATTAGTTTCTATAGATATACCTAGTAATATGCCGAAGTTATCGTAAATCAAAAAAAAACACGGTGTATATATATATATATATATATATATATATATATATATATATATATATTATATCCTTAGAGGCTCACGAGATGAGACGGATAAAGTAATACGTGATATAAATCTCCAAGACTGCCTGTTCGGTGTTGGACCTGGGTCTCTATTCAACTCGGTAAACCCATATTGTTTTTTTACCTGTTATGTTATTGTTTGTAACTGGGCCGCCATTACTGTCAAGTAAATAAGAGCTGTCAAAGTTGACAATACGGAAACACGGCAAAAATAACCGACCGATGTAGAATCTCAGCTCCGTTGAAAATATTAAAAACAGATACAGATGGTTGCTCTATTCTACTTGGCAAAACTATATTGCTGTTGATATGTTATCGTATCTCTTATTTAACTTTCAGTAATGGCAGACGAGATAACCTACCGCCAAACAGCAGTGTTCGCATTGTTGTGTTCCGGTTTGGGGATAAGACAGCCGGTGTAATGACTAGCATAGAGGCATTCCATCTTAGTCCTCAAGGTTGGCAACGCATTTGCAGTCTTAGGCTTGCAGTCTTGTGAATGCGAATGTCTATGGGTCACAGTTTCCACGTACCATCAGGTGGCCTGTGTGCTCGTTTGCCATCTCTATGCCATAAAAAAAAAAAACAATACGGTATCAGTCGAAAGCCATATGGTTTTACCGAGTAGAATAGAGTTCTAGATGAAGTATATGTATAATCATAATCAATGTTAGGTATTCGATCGTAAAAGTTCATATTTGTTTTGCTTTCTTAGTCAGCTTTAGTACTAGTACCAACCCTTCAATAAGCTAATAAAGAAAGCAAGGAAAATAATAACATACGCGACGAAAACAATGTCGTAACGTAATGGAACCAGTAATCGACAAGTACCAATGATCGACACCTACTCACACCTCACTGAAAATAAGGGTTATTCATTTGTTTTGTGACATTCAATTTATGACCGTATGATCTTCGAATTAAGAGTTAAGGTTAAACACTGGTGCCAACCCGCTATATGATTATGCACTACTTACATTATAAAGTAGTCAATTTCGCTAGCCTGACTGAAGTTTTATGTTATTATTATCATACATAACCTTAAGAGGGTCGATAAATATTAGAGCCTTACCTAAAATATGGATGCAACCACGCGACTAAGGTTTTAAAAATAATCCAATCTTCAAAAGAGCGCGGGTACATTTTTTTATGTGGAAAGCTACTGGGTCACGTGACGGCAAGTAAACGCAGGGGCCCCCGGAAACAGGAAAGCCGACCAAGAGCAAGTTCTTATAAGTTTTGAAACAAAGCTATATGCAAGACAGAGATGCAGATATTTGACACACTCTTATCCATACTTGCATCTCAAACCTTACAGCAATAACATGCAAGGGTAAATGCGGCCTTAGAGTATCAATGTTGATACACTTGATACACTTGGTACGTTAATGTATTGTTACACAGATAATATTTTGTTATTACTGCAAAATCAATTAAATTTTATTTATTTTTTATTGACCTGCATACGCTGTCCGTCCGTCCGCTCTAACTTTACAGAGCTGTATCTATTAAACCGTCCTAAGATTATGTGTTATTACGACAGATTTACTAACAAACCAACTCGGATGGGCAGCGTTCGGTAAGCTACGCACTATCTTCTCGTCCCAAATACCACAGTGCCTCAAGACAAAAGTCTTTGATCAGTGTGTGTTGCCAGTGATGTCGTATGGATCCGAGACATGGTCGCTTACAATGGGCCTCATAAGAAGGCTCAAGGTCACTCAAAGGGCGATGGAAAGAGCTATGCTGGGTGTCTCCTTGCGAGATCGAATCAGGAATGAGGAGATTCGCAGGAGAACTAAAGTAACCGATATAGCTCACCGGATTGCAAACCTTAAGTGGCAGTGGGCGGGGCACATTGCTCGTAGAACTGATGGCCGTTGGAGCGGAAAGGTTCTAGAGTGGCGACCGCGAACCGGGAGACGAAGTGTTGGCAGACCTTCCACAAGGTGGACTGACGATCTGATAAATGTCGCGGGAAACCGCTGGATGACAGCAGCAGAGGACCGATCGTTGTGGAAAACCTTGGGGAAGGCCTTTGTCCAGCAGTGGACGTCTTGCGGCTGATAATGATGATACTAACAAACGCCCCAGGGGCCCATTTATCAAACGCTTGTAACTTGTATTACAAGCGGAAATCTCTTTCTAACAATATGTATTAAAAAGAGGCTTCCACTTATATTACAAGTTACAAGCATTTGATAGACCGGCCCCAGATAGCTAAATCAGATGTGAAGCGGCTATAGAGAAGATATGGACGGGCAATGGAATTGTAATGAAAACAAAAGTCAATCTCAAGTAGTCCCTTATCTTTTCTATTCCCCTTTACTTTTCAGAGACCTAGACACTGAAGGACAGGTGGTAGTTGTTGTAGGAGGAAGGAAAGAGGGCGGGGGAGCGGGTGGTTTTGCGGGTGGTAGGACCTTGTGCGGGGTCCGTCCGGATCGCTACCACCATCTTATCCATTAACCTACCGCCAAACAGCAGTGTTCGCATTGTTGTGTTCCGGTTTGGGGATAAGACAGCCGGTGTAATGACTAGCATAGAGGCATTCCATCTTAGTCCTCAGGGTTGGCAGCGCATTTGCAATCTTAGGCTTGCAGTCTTGTGAATGCGAATGTCTATGGGTCACAGTTTCCACTTACCATCAGGTGGCCTATGTGCTCGTCAGCCTTCCCTATGCCATAAAAAAAAAAAAAGAGGCCGAAGATATCGCGGTTTGGAGACCGTTGGGAAACCTAGAAACAACTGATTGCTGTTACGACCCTCAGTCAGAAGACACGAGAAAGAAGTAAGTAGGGGAGGTAGGAGACCATTTGGCAGTCAGGAGGTTCGGGCACTATCTTATAAGTTATATGGCAGTGCCCGAACTTACCGACTGCCTAGTGGTCCCCTACCTCCCCTACATAGAAAACTCATTTGTACATGATCTCACGCTCACGAGTTGACACCCTAAGCCAATATCCACCAATGCCGTGCCTGGAACATAAAACCCTCTACTCTGACTGTAGATACTTAATTGCCAAATCTGTAGCAATACCACTAAACACATACCTAATTGACGGAACTGCGTGTCACCCGTAGGTATCGTGTACGTAGCATAGTTTATGTAGATTACATTCAAACGGCGGCGTTCCGTTTGCTGTGCGTCGTCCGTAAAGACCGTGAATATGAGTTTCGGACAGCCGACCCACCTGACATCAATTATTATTCCTGGCTCCCTGCTCTTTGACTTGTGATTACGCGTGTTGGTATTTAAACTGTTCGTAATTAACAAATTGTATTGTATATTGCCTGTAAAAGGAATTTGAGTGGCGTGAAATTGGCAACGACATAAATCTATGTCTGACGGTTCTCGGATGGTCGTGCAACCAAATATACACCCTTTTAACCGCATTTTTACATTAGATGTGCCCGTATCGTTACCTATACAAAACAGACACAAAGGTTCTTGCAATGATTTCTAAGCACTAATACCTTGATCAAAATGATTTTTTTTTCAATAAAGTATGAGGGGAGAATCTTCCACAAAACAATACCGGCCATTACCCGTGGTCCCACTACGTTTTGTCCGCATACGCAAACGCTTCTAACGTTATTATTTTCTATCACTCACTTCACTCAGTATGTATGGGATGACATTCTCGAGCGTTAGATAAACCACGTGGCCAACTGTTATCCCATACATTTTGAGCGACATAAAAGAAAAACGTTACTGGCGTTTGCATCTTAGCTAGGGCCTCAGGAATTTAACTCGGGAGCGCTAGCTTTGTAGGAAGGGTCGCTATAGTGCCCGGCCGATAGAATTCAACCCTGTTACATTGCACAACGATGAAGTTTCTGAATATGGATAATGTTAACAACAGTTTAACAATGCTGTTATTACTATTCCTTCACACGCAACAAATAAGTGATCTAGTACACATTGGTCAGATTCCTTTTTCGTCAGAATAAATTATAGCCTGTTTTTTTCGGACGAAAACGGAATTACTTTTTGGACAGAAACAACTTTGGTTAATTTTTATAATTTATTTATTTTTCCATTATATTATTTAATATTAGGCAGTGTCGACGGAGCTCCTATTTCTGGATGGTTTGGCCCTCCGGGCCTGCTGCAAAACTAACATAACCTAAACCTACCTACGTATTCTATGGTCATCCGCGTATCAGGTAATATGTGTTTATTCTGACGATAGCGGAATCTGCTCGAAAGTCCGTTTTCGTCCGAAAAAAAACAGGCTATAATTTATTCTGACGAAAAAGGAATCTGACGAATGTGTACTAGACGAAATAAGTTTAGCATTGTTTTACCGCTGTCAATGTCAATGCTCAGAGAAACTTCATGGTCGTGTAATGTACTCGTATCAGGATTGACTTATTATCTGCCTAGTACTGTACCAACTAGTACACCTAACGGCCTAACCGCGTCGTCCAAATGCAAATTTTATCTTACTCTTAAACATGAAACATCTGAAAAATTGCAGTCTTAAGATTATCTTGAGACTGTAATCCCAATTACCATCAGGTGGCCATGCCATGGACACGTGTCTTACTATATTTCAGAAAGATATGGTTTAAAGATTATGTTAGAAATTGGCAAGTAGGTACGTTTGCATAACTAAATCCTAGAAATCCCGACGAATTGAGAACGTCCTCCTTTTTTTGAAGTTAGTTTTAAACCATTGCCTTGATAAGCTCGTACTCGCCTCTATGGTTGGACATACTCTCCCAGGCCCACGGCAAGGCAAGGGCCAAACAGCACACAGGCCACCAGATTAGAATTACTGGGCTCTTCAACCCAAACTTCAAACCCTGCACAGGGTACTACAATATAATATTATGTTATTTAATATATCTTTTTTGGGATGAAGTGTTTTTTTTGTTCCCGGTGTTCAAGGTATCTTCGTAATAAACTTCATTAAAGCTGTTTAATTACTTTATCGGTGAATCATATCAGATACTCGTTTTCAGACAAAAAAATTATAATATTTTATATGAACTTACATATCAATATATATGTATAATGGATAATATAAGGTAAGGTGGGGTGGGGTAAACGCGCCTACAAGGCAAAGTGCGCTAAATGAATAATATCTCCTGGGGCAGAGCGTCAATGGGGCAAGGGCGACAAATCATATATTTTTTAGGAGATCTGGAGATACCCACCTTATCTTATATGGATTTCAGAACTACCATTAACAATCAAACTGCGATAAAACCTTTTACAATAACTTTTATGCAAGTTACAGTCAAGTTTATGGTTTCAAGTTTGGTGATAATCGAGGAATACCGAAAAGAAAGTCGCAGATACAAAACTAGAAAGTAGTCTTAAGTAATTTCGGTTTTCGGTTACTTTGAATTCCCCCTTTTCAACGCGAACAACGATACACATACATTGATACCGAAATCACCGTTGACTTTGACCTTACTAAACCTGGCTGTGACGACGCTGCTAAATAGACTTGTAGATTTATTTATTATCTAATACTCTATGTCTTTCCGATAGACAAACACATTATGCCTCCATCTCTCCCTTTTTTCGGTGAATGTCATATATTATACAGTCAGCTACAATCGGTACGGACGAATACGTCGGCAAGGGTAGGTAGAGGTTTCAATCATGGCATGAGCTATTTCTCAGTTTTGGCGAAAGGATTCACTTCGCTATTACGCCTTGGGTCGGTTTCACCCGTCATTTCACCCAATTCTAAGTTTCCTACATCAACTATGTTCTTACAGCAGCCAAATTGAATTCCAATATTAAATCGTAGTAGACGTATTCCTACGATTTTGTTTACTACGCATCTTTGGTCTAGTTTCATAATGGTCTAGGAGTAAAATTGACAGAATAATATTTAAAAAAAAACAATATCTACTCTTACCTACCAACAAAGGTTCAAACTATACCGTTTATAGGTAAATAAGGTTGGCATTATAAGTATTATAAAGTGTCAATACCTGCCAAGCTCCAAATAGAGAACGATAATATGTAACTGCTAACCGCACTGGCTCTTAGACTTTCTGGAACTCGGCAAGTTTTTCAGAATTCAGCCTATAGTTTGTTGTATTTGTTTTCAATATAATTTAGAAAACAAATGCGTTATTTAGGAGGAAAATACGTCCCTTTTGCACGATCGCGTATCTTTCATTCGCTTGAGTAAATACTGTTCGCCATGCAGCGTCAGATTTGTTCTGAATAAACAAAATGTCGTTCAATTTTAAACCATTCCCTGAAATTCAAACATTTTATTCGGCATTACTAGCTCTTCCAGCGTCGTCTACTTCAAGATTGAATTAGAGTTTTATTCGACTCACTTAGGCAATAGCTCTTTTAAGCTTATTTCTCCGAATAAAAAGGGAAGGGTCCTCTTACATTCGTTAAAATGATTACTCGTACCTTTTTCTAGATCATAAATTAAATATTTTTTATGCATTTTAGGGTTAGGCAACAGATGTGACAATGTGCGATATTATTATTTAATAATAATAGACGCATAGCAACTTAACATATCGCATCACAATGTATGTTATAAAAATCTAAGATTAAAATGAGATAAATTACGTTGGCTTGTCCTCAATAGTAGCTCTTCATTTGGTCAAATTTTCCAAACATTACTATTGCATCACATGCCTAATGCATGCAACGAAAATATTTGACAAATAAGAACTAAGTGAGGTAGCACAATAATATTGCTTAACCTTATTTTTGGTAAAATTTTAAAACTTGAATGATGGATGACTTCGTTTCTCATAATTCATAAATTCATAATCCAGACTAAGGACTATACGTAAGAGATACAGATCCACGGTATACCAACTGCACTGCACCCTTCTGACCCACCGTACCACCGCCCATACCCCAGTGGTACGGTGGGTAATTATTTTTCGCTACGATACCACCATAGTGCGCCACACCACCGTCACTTTGATGCGTTTACTGAATGTAATGAAAAATGCTCATGAAACAGAATATGTTCCTAAAAAAAGAAGAACTCACCAAATCGTAAATGACGATTTCATAACAATGGTCCAAATGGAATTAGTTAACAATGAAATTTCAGTAGCTCATGCGTTAGACAAGTTAAGGACATAAACATTTTTGGTGTCATCATATAGGCGGAAAATAATTTAATGATAAATTAAAAAAAGAACAATCTCTCGATTTGGGAGACCTTAACACTTGTGCTATGCTACGTCACTTGATGGCTGTGGAGGGAAGTTTCCTACCACGTTAATGTGTAATAATGTGTCACGTTTTGTTCTTAGAGTTCGTGTTTTGTTATTTTTTTATTGTAAATGATATTATCTATACTCTGTAGCTACAAATATAAGTGGGAAGAATCGCTTAAACTTGCAACACTTATTTGGTAGACTTGAGATTTAAAAGAAAAAAAAAAAGAAAAAAAGGAGGAAATGTCAGTGGGTATTATCTGTAAACTACGTGGTAGAAACTATTCTTTTTAAACTATTCTTTTTATAATACAGTTTTTGTATAGTAATTCGTTGACTGCCATCTCTACATATATACATCACTATTAATTGGTGGTATTGTTTTTGAATTAATTACCCACTGTACCACTGGGGGTATGGGCGGTAGTACGGTGGGTCAGTAATGCAACTGCAAGCGGACTTTCACAATGTATGTACAGTATACCATAGCTCTTAGAAGGTGCTTCGCGTTTGTACTTGATGTCTCTCACTCGCTTTCATACGCTATTATTAAGAGCGAGTGAGAGAGAAGTACAACCAGCTGCACAAACAAAATGACCTCAGCGACATACACCTAGAACAACTGATCACGTGGCTCACGTGTCTAACGTGTGCATGCGTAGCGTGCGCTGCAGCGGAATTCCGGCTTTGCAGAGCCTTAATAAATAACAATTTAGAGTATAATAGTAAGAGATCAATTAAAAACCCTGTACTCCCATCCCATTATTTATTCTTCGTATAATAAAAATTTGATCGGTATATTCATTTATTAATAGGTATGGCAGTTAGAAAACTATGCATTATCGTTTACATGACGTATGCTGTGGTCATATTAAAAATGTATGGACTATTCGGGTTAAAAATGTATTATATTATTATTTTTAGAAGGCTCTTACATCGAAGGTTAGTGTTTTTTTAGGTTCTATATAATCTAGACAAGCTAGAAACGCTTATTGTGTTACCTTATTTTTCACTCTCTTTATCAAGTCTTAGTGTGTTGTTTATAGTAAAATGCAGACGCTGAACACGAAGAATATCGTACATTGACCTACAGTGACTTGTCTCTCGTCCCAATGCTATTGCCGTACCCCTCGCACAGCAACGGACTACAGTAAAGGTCAATATACGAAATTCTTCGTTTTCGGCGCCCTTGCATCTGGTTAAAACAAGTAGACCCGCATTTAATAACTCTTATTATTACTTACCTACTTGTTTCTACCAGTAAATAAACTAGGAATCACACAGAACCCTAGGCGGTACATAGCCCGACATGCATTTCGTTGGTAACGTCTTTTAACCTATACTTGGGAGCAAAGAAATCGTGCCACTTACTATGGAAATTCAGTACTAAGTGGCTCCCAAGTGTATATTCTCGCGTTATGATTGTTCTAAATTCCTATAAAATAAAAAAATAAATCCATAACAATATGTTTTGATCATTTAGGAACATCAATACAATGTAGTTACCTACGTAAAAAACTAAAATACTTTTTAAGTAAGTACCTTAGGAAAGGTTATTCGGGTTATTCCGGAACAGACCTATTAATCATATGTGTATACATATTTAATGGATCTATCCATTACCACGAAGGAACTATCCAAAGATGAGAATATAATTGAACACGTGGATCGAGAAGATGCTAAATGTGACTGGAGTAAATGGACAGAAGCTACGTTAAGGCGATGGGGTACCGAATAGTATTTCCATACTAACTTTGTCCTAGTTTTTGTTTTTTGCGGACGTAAGTAACATTTATTTCCATAAGTCTATTTATTTTGTTGTATTTATTTGGCTTATTTTAACATTATATTTTAGATTTAGATTTTGTATTTAAAGTGCCTAGTAATATTGGCGGTGCTTAAATGAATCTGAAACAAAGATAGGGCTTCTATTCAACACGGTAAAAACATATTAGTTTTGACGTGTTATCGAATCGTTAACGTTAACGATAGACTGAACGAAGAACGAATTTACTTGACAGTAATGGCGGACGACGTAAAAAAAATACCGTAACGCATCAAAAGCGTTTAAACGGAGTTTAATCTTGTAATATAGGTCATTGGTCAAAAACTACCGTCCATCTTCGACAGTTGGTTAAAAAGAAAAACCTATACAAAGTTATCGTTAGTTCCCTATCTTTACGGCGTTGCGCTTTCTCCAACGCCCTAAAGATAGGGATATATAGTAGTAAATTATTTAACACGAAACTGTTCGTATGTATCTGCAATAGTCTATTTTGAACCAGTTCCCGTTAATGGAATGGGCTGAAATTTGGACCACTTTCATATGTAAATCCACTAACAATGCAGTTGGTATCTAAGAGTTGATCTGACAATTGAGTCGGAAGGTGGCGAAAAGATCTCCGCTGCACTCAACGTAGGTCCATCCACCCAAAGCTAGTACCAAAAATGTTTTTTTTAAGAATCTTATATTGTTAGGTTGCGGCATTGTGCGACGACGGCAGCGGCAACGACCAGCGACTAGCGGCTAGCAGCATCAAACAAATGCATAGAGATGATACAAGGATGCCACAAGGCACCATGGCGGCGATGAGGTAGCTTCTACGCATTTGTATCCACTATCCACCACGAAACACCGCCACTGTGCAAAGATATATCTCCTACAAAGGACTGACTCCAGTTATTGCATGTTATGTACCCCTAGTTTCACTGACACTCATTTTATAGAACGTAGCACTTCGCAAAATTTTCGTTTCACAGAAAGCTATTCTATATATCTTAAACACTATCACAAGATAATCTCAAATCAACACGGGTTTAGCAGAAAATGGCTTTCTATGAAACGAAAATTCTGCGAAATGATACGTTCTATGAAATGAGTGGCTATAAAACAGGGGTAAATGTCATCACTTAATTTCTCAATTTCTACCGGAAATTGCAAAACGTGGTCACACAATAAGATATATAGGCATTACATTACATAGCACTATACATATAGGGTTAGCTAACGAATCATAACTTCATACAGGTGTAGTGCATAATTGCTTTCCTTCGTATTTTCACGGAAACGTACGAAGGTGTCATGCTACTTCAGTCAACCTCAGTACTTTTTGTACTGTGACCGACTGAAATAGCAAGACGCGTTCGTACGTTTCCGTGAATATACGAAGGAAAACAATTATGCACTACATCTGTAACACGTTATGGGTAAAAAACTTAAGTATAGCTCCTCTTGAATGCAGTTGTGTACAAAACTAAAATGTGATTTACGTTAAATTTCAAATATAGAATGTCGAACGGTCTATACAGATGTGGTACAACTACATGCAAGAGAAGCTTTACTTAAGTTTATTATCTATAGACTAGTTGGCAGTGAGTAGTGACTAGTATGCTAGTGGTCCTGGGTTCGAGTCCTAGTTAGAGCAGCTACATGTACTTGTTTGTATTTCTCTACATACCTAAGTAAGTTTATCTTAAAGTTCATCATTGTTTATCAAATCGTAGAAATAATGGAAAAGGGCCCGACACCGACGTGCATGTGCATGCTTAACTCGATGTATGAATGTGAAAGATGCAAAAGAGATTTGTCAGGATCGTAGTAGGTGGAAAGAAATGGTCTCTGCCTACCCTTCTGGGAAACAGCCGTCATTTCATTTAATGTAATGTTATCAATGTTATCATTGTCAACTTACCTATAACCGGTTAGGTCATTGTGTGAGAATTTCCCTGATATTTATTTATTTACTTTGACCACATTGTTAGATAATAAAAAATTGCTAGTGACCGTAAATTCTATTCATCCTTAGTTATCTTATCATGTAAGTAAACTTGACAAACACTTCTCGAAGACTCACTTTTCCCTCGGATTACACAACAACCATCACTTAAAATGTTGTTGTATACTTAAAGAAACTACGAAGTATTGAAATCAACCAAGTAACCACTGAAAAATATAATTATGTCTTCAATAATCGAAGGAACGAATGAATAACCTCAAAAATATCTGTCATTGGAATGTGTAGATTGTCTATGCATCGTACAGGGCCCGTATTATGGTCGCCTTTATCGCGGTGGATAAAGCATCCGTCACTCTCGCACTTGCGTACTGGTCAGAAAGTGAAAGACGTTTTATACATATCGATAAACACGACCATAATAGGCCCGCTGATCGTAGGTACGTCACGTTAGTTTACACGATAAGACAACTAAGGATAAACAGACCTTAGGTACGCTAACCCAGAATTTTATCACAAGATTTTACCCTGCCCTGGGAACTTTTAAAGTTCTTTATGAGAAATAATGATAAACCGGTTTAATGTGAGGTGACATTTTTTGGAAAAAATCCAGTGTATACTCGTACGTAAAGTTATTAAAAGCTATGCATTCGTATTTTTAATTTTTTTATGGCATATGGAAGGCAAACGGGCACACAGGCCACCTAATGTAAGTGGAAAATTCGCATTCACAAGACTGCAAGCCTAAGGGCCGTATTAATGAACTCAACTTGACTGTGACGCCCGTCACAAGATACGTCAAATCATAGAACACTTTCATTTTTGACGCATCTCGAGACGAGCATTAGAGTTGAAATTAGTTTATTAATACGGGCCTAAGACTGCAAATGCGTTGCCAACCCTGAGGACAAAGATGGAATGCGATGGAACACAACAATGCGAACACTGCTGTTTGACGGTATATTAATGGATAAGATGGTGGTAGCGAACCGGATGGACCCTTTACAATGTCCTACCACCCGCAAACGCTTTCTGGTTACTAGAACTACATATATTAAAAAACACATTAATAAAGTACCTAACACTTAATATCATCATCCATAACGTTATATAAAAAATCGGGGACAATCTTACGCAAATTGACCAGTCGCAAACCAAGCTCTAGGCTTGTACTGTACAACGATAAACATACGTGAATAAATACGTTGTCGTTATCAGATAACCGTGGACTTTCTATCCCGGAAAATTGGACATTTCCCAGTGTAATAGCGAGAACTAGTTATCAATACGAGTATACCAACAATTTATAACCCAACGATGTGACAGAAACTTCGGTATGGTTTACAAATCTGACGGCTGATAATTGCATTGTACTCGTACATGCTATTTTCTCCACTTTTCAGACTCGTTTTGCGACACAAATGAGATATCCTTCAAGTTAATATTCACTTATTTTATAGTCGGCTGTACTATATGTAACTGCTCATTACATGACTAAGTATAATTTACAGACGATTTTTTATCTGGGTGAACAAGGTTGAAAGATAGTGTTGGCAAAAAACTACAAAGACCGCTGTTGTTCTTTCTAACAATAGCTTAACACATAAGTTAGTGATTAGGGACAGGAATTGTTTAGTATCTAAAATAAATTTGTAAGCTGCTAGGTAGGTTAAAAATATGTTACATAAAAATAGCATATCAAGTTCATTTTAAAGTAACATTCAATATAGGTCTACGCCTAATATCCTCCACAAATTGATAAGTTAAATTAACGGGCGAGAAGTACAGTCGAGTTCATAAATATGTGTACAGTCAGCTGCAGAGATAAGTATACCCCCCTGCATAGGAAACTTGTATGCAGGAGGGTATACTTATCTTTGCAGCTGACTGTACATTTTAGTACTTTGTCACTTAAATCCCTGTGACAGTAATTATATGGCAGTTTAAACATGACATTAAATTGACAAGGTATCAAAATGTACACATATTTATGAACTCGATTGTCCTAACTTTAAAATATTAATAATTTATAAGTAAGATAAACAGGGCGAGAATATAGCTGCCTACAATCTACTACTTTAATACTAACACTTTTTTTATTGATACATTCACAAAACAAAGATCTTTTACTACTAAAACCGTTAAAATAGGTGACTATCACAATAATCCTACTTTTATTTTGACCTTTTAAATAATGTTTTCTATCCGAATTATTTGACAATAATCTATTATTTTGATATACCACAAGGTTAGGCACTGTCCGATTCTATAATTTTGATTGTTGATAATGAAGAGAAACAATCGAATCGCTAATGATTTACGCAAAATCAAAACGGAATGATTTGCATATGTTTTGATTATGTGCGGTCAGGGTACATTGTCGTGTGAGCTCGTGACGCCACAACCGTGTATATAGATCGCTGCGCGGGAGTTTCGTAAATAGTCTCACTTGAGACATCGGCGGCATCCTTTTGGGATAACGTGCTGTGTTAAGTGTTGGTCAAATAGAAGGTGTTTTTCAAAGGTAGGGAAGTTTTATTTAACAGTTAATTGGGTTTCATTCATAGTTTTTTTTTGTTAAGTGTAAGTGGTAGGTATCCACATAAAAATCGGTTGTAATTAGTGACTTTCTGCGGCTTTTCAGTGAATTTCTAAAATAAGTGCGGTTTTTTATAAACTAAAAATTTGAACTAGCTTTAAAGTTATAAGTTATAATAAATAACTGGTTTGTTAGATGTGAGATACTAAAATTTTATATTTTTAAACATTTAAAGAAAATAATAATGGATTAAATATTTTACCTCAACACACGATCGTTAATATGCGAGGATATCATATTATAATCTAAAGCCTCATTCCCTCATCAATCGCCAGGATGTTACTTGTCTTTACTAAATGCATGGAAAAAGAAACTAGCAAAGTATTTCTGTGTAATTTTAATTTACCCACCAAGAATTTTACTTATAACAAGATATTATAAATAAAAAACAAAGTTGTTTTTTTCGATGTTTTATAAATACTTGACTCTAGATTAACTTTTAAATTCTATCAAACGACGAGGCCTCAGAATGTTAACATTGAAAAAAACTAACTGCTCATCTTAGATCTTTACCTGTCCTCAGAAATTGCTTTTAATATGCTCAATCTTCCCCATTCATCTATTAAGCTTGTTGTGTAACAACCAAATGTTATATTTTCCACAGTAACTTTCCGAAGGTCAATTTTGTTACAGTTACCAGAAAACATTGCACAACTTCCAACTACTTCTTTCGATTTCTTTTTATAAACTTTCCGGGTCAATACAAAGATCGTATTTAACAATTCTTTAAAATTCCATTACGTCTTATCTGCCTTAAATTCGATACCAATTAATAGATTACATATATAAAGGCATACTATTAAGTTATCGCAAGATCATTAATGACTTCAAACACCTTCCTTATAAACGCATTGTCAAGTCATCATTTTATATAAAAACTTGTAGTATAAAAGTTAAAACTTGTAACGTAATAGACATCTTTATTTTTCGTATTAGGTACTTAATTATTCTATAAATGCAACTTGTAACACGAGGTGAACAGGAGAATTCCCGGACTAGAGGACCTTAAGTTTGCCTTCCTTTAAACATGGAAAATATTGTCTTGCTTACCTTGTCTGCTCGATTAGTTAACTATATTATCGTATATCCATTCTTATTACATATTTGAATAGCAACACATGTTCAATATTAATACATATTTGAGGGACTCCCATGACTGCAAATGAAAGTTGCTGTGCATTAAGCCCTAAACGGGTTTTTTAGATTCCGGGATTCAAAGATAATAAACCACCGGGCAGGCTTATAGTATGTTGTATGTTTCATTAAATAGTTAATTACTACGGGGAACCTCAACCTATTAAGTATTTAGTAGTGTTTAAAAAACATTATTATTAAATCTATATGTATCGTCTTTCATGCAATGCCCTGTCGATAGGAATTAATTATACCTACAGATAAATACTAACCTGTGACCACAAGACCGGAGACGCAACATTTGTGATTTGATATTAACATTTGACTGCAAGAAGACGTTTTAACATAACGTGTTAACCGCACCTTGATCATTGCTATAATGCTTTACAATTAAGCACTTATTATAACTCGCACAAGCAGGTAAAATTGAATACTTATGTTTATATACCAATGAAGATTGATCTCAATATGATAATCCTCGACGAGGATTCCAACTATAAAACTTTCTGCATACTTTCTTTATTTCGCACGCCTAATTTTGCAATAATAAGGACATGAACTATAAAATTTACATATATACACACACACGCTCATGTTTGCTGGCGTTCGTTGACGTCACCGAACCACTCCGTCGTAACCAGTTCCAATAATTTTACGAACCCCATTTGACGATACATATAGATTTAAAAAAATTCAAGCGCCGGAACGTGAATTATTACACAAAACTGGTTATCGCACTTTTTAATACTTAATACGGTACGTGACTACGAAGTTAAATGCGAATGACTTAATCTATAACAAACAAGGGGTTTTCCAGTTTAAGTAGCGACGAATTCCTGATCTTATAGACTTTTTTTTAATAGACGTTAAATCTTCCCAAGATGAGTTACACAGCAGCAGAAAGTGTTGCCGCTAGCACAACATGGGCAGCGACGAGCTTGTTCTACATGCTCCTAGTCCCAGCGCTCATTCTCTGGTACGCCTACTGGAGGATGTCCAGGAGGCACATGTATGAGCTAGCCGAGAAAATTGATGGACCTCCCGGACTCCCCCTCATCGGAAACGCACTAGAATTTACTGGAGGGTCTGACGGTGCGTATTTATTACGTACATATACATAAACTCACGCCTTCAGAGTCAACTCTAAAATTTGTTAATATTTATGTAACCACATTTTGCACAAAAAGGCGTATTTATTAAAAATAATTAAACAAACCTTTCTTATGACTTCTGACTTGGCTTTGCAAAAATAATAGCAATCACAAATGTCATTATGTTCAATAATTACTTTATTATCAACAGACATCTTCAAAAACTTGATCAACAAGAGTATGAGCTACGACAAGCAGGGTATGGTCAAACTATGGATCGGCCCCAGACTGATGGTTTTCCTATACGATCCCCGGGACGTTGAGCTCATCCTCAGCAGCCATGTCCTTATCGACAAAGCTGACGACTACAGATTCTTCAAGCCTTGGCTTGGAAACGGTCTTCTGATCAGCACTGGTAAATACGTTTCCCACATTTTTTGTTTGTATGGAACCGTGTGGCGTTTATCTAATGCTTGTCGTTGTATAGGTCAGAAATGGCGTTCCCACCGTAAACTGATTGCCCCGACTTTCCACTTAAACGTGCTGAAGAGTTTCATCGACCTGTTCAACGCCAACTCCAGGGCCGTCGTCGACAAGCTGAAGAAGGAGAGCGGCGCTTTCGACTGCCACGACTACATGAGCGAGTGCACCGTCGAAATTCTACTTGGTACGTTACACAAAAACCTATTGACGTCAGTTGCAGGTGCTAGAATTGTCATTGAATTTAAAAGGTCACTCACTTTTAATTCAAATCACGTTAACATTCGAATTATTTGCTAGGATAACGACTAACGCTGTCTTTGTACAAACTGCGAGATACGGACGTCATAGTTTAACTTGAAGCGGACTTGATTAACAAGCCATAATTGTTACGTAAGAATGACAACGGAGGAATGATAAAATAAGTATTAAAACGATCTGAATTTTTTGACTCTGTTCTTGTTCTATTGTCTCTGATAAAAAACAAATTAAGTATTTAAAACCCCATTACAAATAATTTCAACTTCAATTTAAATATAAACTGTAACTGTTTAAAAGTAATAAATGTATAATATCGACTGAGTAAACCTGACAGGATCAACCATTTATTTATTTGTTGTACCTGGGTGATTAAAGTCAAACAATGATAACCGTTTCATACAATTTTTTTTTAAAGAATAACAAAATAAACCTGTTCTTTGAAACACCGGAAGCTATTTACTAAAATACTTTAAGTACCCATGTGAGACGTGATTGCTTTACAAATTCACGCACTATGTTATTATAGGATATTTTAGATTCGTAATGCAAGTAACGTTTCTCATCTGAAGGTTATTGTAGATAGGACGAAATTATTTAGACCGAAGAAACGCTTTTAATTCAAAAATCATCTATGCGAAGTTGGAATAAAAAGCTATTTCGATGACTTGTCACGTAGTGTTAGCTGTCCGAGCGGGTGACAACACAGGCATCGCCCCCCATCGCGGATCGTGCTTTAGACGCAAATTGTTCGCGACACTGCGACTGTTTGCGAAATCAAATAAAACCTTAAGTTAACCTCTGAATATATTTGCTAACGCGTTAAAACCATTTAAACAAGATAATTCATGAACTACCTATCGTCTAAAACGTAAATTTATACGTCGTTCGGTACCTTGTAATAATTATTATGAATTGGTGACATTTTAACTACGTTATAAAATCCAGCTTGTGAGAAGACTGTTTCGAATAATTACCGTTGCGTGTTTGTGAAGGATATTGTAAAAAAAACAATAACTTTATTTTTATGTATAGCAATTTTGGCTGAATAAGAACGAAATATGTATAATTAAAATCTTGCATGTCCGTCATAAAGTTTTTTGCTTCTTCGGTTTAGCGTTGACGTGAAATAACAACTATCGTTGCCGCGTTGTATATTAAATTTCATATTTATATCGAAAAGATATAAAGTTACTAGTATAACATTGACTTAGGACAACTAGAGCGTACTGTGCAGTGCACCGGTATCGCAGTTAGGTATTAACGACGTCAATTACGCAGATTATACGGAACAACTTCCCTATAATCATACGTACAAATAGGATTTAATAGTTCTGACAATCATGCATTTATTATTTTATGACGCTCGGCTCCAAGAGGAAACAAGCTTGGAAGGTAAACAGCGTGTCAAGTTTGGCGACCCCCCACGTCCGCACGTCGCAGCTCCTAATGGGCAGTTTTCGCCATCAGCGGAGCTGCCTGTTACAAGCCCCCATTGCGATCCTCGTTAGGCAACACGTCGAGTCCTTTGAAGGTTAATTGCTCTTTTCACTTGGACAGGAATATAAACATTCATATTTTGTTCCAGAAACTGCTATGGGAGTAAGCAAGAGCACTCAGGACCAAAGTGGTTTCGAATACGCAATGGCTGTTATGAAGATGTGTGATATCCTTCACTTGAGACATACTAAGATTTGGCTGAGGCCTGAATTTCTGTTCAAGTTCACTCAATATGCCAAAAACCAGACTAAGCTTCTCGACACCATCCACGGATTAACAAAGAAGGTACTAAAACAAACCATCTTTTTACTTGAATGGTTTGTTGAAAGACTTAGGTACATTTTCATTAAAATTATTTTCCAGGTTATTTCCCGGAAGAAGGAGGAGTTTAAATCTGGTAAGAAAACTACCATCTTAGAAGAGTACACCGAAAGCTCTGGGTCAGCTGATACCAAGGAAACGTCTGTCGAGGGATTGTCGTTTGGCCAGGCCGCCGGTCTGAAAGACGACTTAGATGTTGAAGACAACGACGTTGGACAAAAGAAACGCCTTGCTTTCCTTGACCTGCTATTGGAAAGTTCTCAGAGCGGAGTCGTAATCTCTGATGAGGAAATTAAGGAACAAGTTGACACCATAATGTTCGAGGTAATTGCACTTTACTCAGGGGCTTGTTTTATTTTTAAAAAGGTCTTGAGCTAAACTAGTCATTAATGTAATTTTAGGGTCATGACACCACCGCCGCTGGCAGCAGTTTCTTCTTGTCCATGATGGGTGTTCACCAAGACATTCAAGATAAAGTAATTGAGGAGCTCGACCAGATCTTTGGAGACTCCGATCGCCCTGCCACCTTCCAAGACACACTCGAGATGAAATACCTTGAAAGATGTTTAATGGAGACCCTCAGAATGTACCCACCAGTACCAATCATCGCACGCAATATCAAGCAAGATATCACTCTGCGTAAGGATACATCATCATTGTATTTTGAAACATTAAATTCCTAAATATTATAGAATTTAACTTTACTTCAGTGAAATTTGACGATTATAATAGTTTATTGAATCAACATGTGAATAACGATGATTCTATTCATTTATTTATAGCATCCAATGGCAAAAAGGTGCCCGCTGGTGCTACTGTGATCATCACAACATACAAACTGCACCGACGCCCCGATGTGTACCCCAACCCGACCAAATTCGATCCTGACAACTTCCTGCCAGAACGCTCTGCCAACCGTCATTACTACGCTTTCGTGCCTTTCTCCGCTGGCCCCAGGAGTTGCGTCGGTAAGTCACAACACGTAACTCCGACTAATATAAAAGTACCTACAATTTCACCTAAGCATGGCACCTAACATATTTTTGGTTTACAGGACGGAAGTACGCTATGCTCAAGCTGAAGATCATTCTTTCCACCATTCTAAGGAGTTTCCGCGTTCAGTCTGACCTTAAAGAAAGCGATTTCAAACTGCAAGCTGACATCATTTTGAAACGCGCAGAAGGTTTCAACGTCAAGCTGCAGCCTCGCAAGAAGTTCGCTAAGGCATGCTAAGTAATTTACTGACGTTAAAAAACTAAAACAACTTAATAAATTGTTAGTACCTTCTTTTAATTGCAATAAGTGTTTACATATTTGCAGTTAGTAGAATTATAATAGAGCTTGTGATACCAGTACTGACTAAATTATTAATAAAATTACTGTTAAGGACGACGAATCAAATGGTGGTAGAATTTTATGGAACACAGAAGAAACCGACGCCGGGGCAAGCAATA
The DNA here is from genome assembly GCA_923062465.1 of Acleris sparsana. Classification (NCBI taxonomy): domain Eukaryota; kingdom Metazoa; phylum Arthropoda; class Insecta; order Lepidoptera; family Tortricidae; genus Acleris; species Acleris sparsana. The sequence goes on from OV281289.1 coordinate 7,876,482, forward strand.
TGCTCGGCTGTGTTATTCGTGTGTAGTTTGCTCAAATTATTTGGTAATTGAACTTCTGTAAATAGCTAAATATTATCTTTAATAACCAATAAAAATTGGCAAAGAGACTTATGTTGTCATTGATCTTATCTGACCTTGTAATTTCTTAATTTACCGTACTGCGAAGTTTTCGCAAATCTTCAACTGTTACACTTCTTAAGCTTTCCTTCATTTTTTCTTGTTGGATAAGTGCCATCGCCATTTCGACCTTGATTCTAAACAAAAAGTTATCAATTAAAATTCATTTTATCTCACCTTTATCATTTTAAATCAATTATTATTAGTGCTTTGCCTTAAATACCTCAATACTTCAAGTGGTGAACGATTGTGCCGAGGGCACATGCAAGGCAATAAATCATGCTTCCGCTTTATCACCCACCATGGAGCGTTATCTAGTTTCCATTCAATAAGCCTTATTTGCGCTATAGTGCAAATTGCGCATTCTCTTACTAAGTCGAAAAAAGATGCCATGTGTTCTTGTCCTAAAATATAAGGAAAATTAGTAGAGTAATAACAAATATCTTAAAGATATACCTTAAATGTTGGAAATGGGTGGCGATAAAGTTCACACTCTTAAAATGAGAGCCATCAAAAGAGATTTTCACTTAATCATAATTTAGCTAATGTACTTCCACAGCTGGATCAAGGCAAGGATCTCCACGTCTGTCGATTTTTTTAAATCTATTTACACTAAACAACACAACATCCAAAACATTGGAAAAGACAGTGGGTAGGAGAGTAGTCCGACAATAGACCGTTAAAATAATAACGGTAAATCTTATTCATGTTATAGAACGCTTGGCATTTTTAGGGTTCCGTACCAAAATGGTACAAAAACCCTTATGGTGAGACTTCGTTGTCTGTCTGTCTGTCACAGCAGGTTTTCCGAGCAAAATGCTATCAACTTGAAATTTGGCGTAGTTGTACAACTTACTTGCCCGCATCTGTATTAAGTAACAAAAATGAAATTATCAAAATTAAATAATTGAAAAGGGGTCTAGAATGGAGGGTTGAAAAATCAAAGTGGTTTGATTATAGCAAATGGGGTGTCATATGAAAGACAGCATATTTCAAAATTATTTGGATTTATAGCTATATTTAAAAATGTACAAAAACTGATTGTTCCTCCCTCCCCTTATCTAAGACGTTTATTAATCAAAAATCTTGACGGATATAATTACTTTTATTTTTTGGGAAAAATAAAATAAAGTGTTCATTATTTACCGTTTTTAGTCCGACTCGCAATTGACCAATTTTTTAAATTGATTGCAAGACGAATTTGGAGTACCTAAGCGATTGTTTTATTAAACCGGGGATACCATTGTAGACCTTAGAACCCAAGATCACCTTGGTTGATTTGGCCAGTTTGCATCGGTATTACAAGATTTTCTACATATTTTCTTCTCGTTGCGGTTTGACTTCACGGGAAAAGCGTCACTTTTTCCCTTACGAACTAGCGATGCTAAGATTAACTCAGAGGGTAGTGTTAGTGATAATATTCATGGTGCTATTAATGCTCGAGCCGGTGGTGTGTCAGGCGGTGCGCTTGAGGATGATACGGATCTCTTTTATGCATTATGTTACGCGGTACCATTCGGCAGCGGTTATCCAGAACTCAAAGCCCGTGAGCTTATGTGTGAAATTGAAAAATATATATAAAAAAAAAGCTGGTTCTAGTAATATACCTAGTTCATCAGTTTCATTACAAAGTGGAACAAAAGAGAATACGTTTTTTTAAGGTGGTTCATTGTTTTTTAAAACTTTCAATTTTGGCTTTACACCTTTCAGTGACCATAATATAGTGTTATGTAGTTCTACTTCTCAATTAATAACAAATTATAGGATATTTATTTTGCAAGCAATGCTACGGTAGAGTAATAGTGTGTTTGATATAACTATTTAAATAAGAATGTCTCATAGTCGGTTAACTATCTTAATTGAGATACGAGTAATATATCTTATCGCCACCCTTGAAATAGGAGTTTTAGTGGCCATCTGTGATCTTCATCATCAAATAAACTTCAATATTTATTGAAAGAATAAATTGTCTTAACTCCTTGCATATCCCCTCATCTGATACTGGCTTATTGACGATGGGACCACCACGAGAGTATACTCATCAAACAAAAATAATTTAAAAAATCAGAACAAATTGACGGAGCAATCAATGAAAAACACATAAAAAAAACACAGCCAAATAGTATACTCCTCCTCATGCTCCTTTTTTGAAGTCAGTTAAAAAGTAAAAAACACGTCCACCGAATAAACGAACAATCGATTTCAAACCGATGATACAACTGGGGCCGTTCAATATCAAGTTTACACCTCGGGCCAGAGATGAGCCTTTCTCTAGATTTTTTAAAAGACAAGTTGCTCGAGCGTTCTCAACAGAGACCAATAATATGCAACATCCATGTTACTAGTCGAGGAAAAAACTCATGAACTATGATGAAGGTTTAAACAAGTAGAACCCAGGCTATATGCTTTTACCGTTAGATATGGCCATCATAAGTCGGGATTGCTCGGCTTCTTCTGCATATATCTCTCTTTTTTCTGCTTTGTAAATACATTCCAAGTTTGATATTTCGTCCTCTTCTTCCTCCATTATCGGTTTTGGCTGGCGGGAGTAAATAAATTAGTTAATTATCGAATGGGTCATTATCACCATTATGTCATCAAGGATCACCACAATATTATAATAATATCTACGAGATCGCTTGAATTCAATCTATTTAAGCCACTGCCTTGCACAGAAAATATAGCGGTATCCTTGCGGAAAATGTGATAAGGGCCATTTCCGAAGTAAAAAACAATATATTCTTTTAACCTAAGATTGATTGGTTGATAACAAAAGTGCGCCCATTTGATTCTACTGTTGATATTTATTTGTATAATCATCATTTGAACATTTAAACATCCAAAAATAAACAAAAACCCCTTAAAAAACGCAAAAGAAGTTATTTTTGCGTTTTTGAAGGCGGTTTCTTGATTTTCAAAACATTTATTTTACTTTTTAGTGATAATTAATCATATCATAGTCATTTTTAAACAATTAAATGTTCTTCGTTGTAGTCGCTCAACTATCTTAATCGAGATAACTTCGCGACCCTTGAAATCGGTACCACTGAGGAGTTCCGGTGGACATCTTTGGTCTTTATCATCAGTTCCGATTCAGCAAATGATACTTTCTGAATGTAAATGCTGGAGCTGTCGCTAAAAATACTAAATCGATTTATGCCTGCATATTGCCTACAATATTTGAGGATTTCCCTCAATCCTTTACTGATTCCCTCATCAGATCCTGGTTTTCTTATTATGGTACGACCCATCAAAATCGGTTCATAAACGATGAAGATATCCGTGAACAACCAAAAAAAAAATGCTGTCGCATTCAAAAACTCCTCCTTTTTGGAAGTCGGTTAAAAAGTTCCGCAATTGCAAAGGGTGAGAGTACGATCACTACGATTATTAAGGACTTTCAATGTTTTTAAGAAAAAATATTAGCAAAGAGCAACCAAAGTCAAATCAAAAAGTATTCACGACTAACAGATTAAAAACGCGTATGTAAACAGGGTGCATGGAATTAAGGTGGGTCTGAGAAGGCGCTGATATTTCTCGTCTTTGAGCCCGAGAAATATCAGCGCCGTCACGGTATGAATGTAAAATAATGGTTTTTTTTTATTTGGAAAAGGTGTATTTCAATTTGTGCTTTTTCTAGTACCTCGACTATAGTCGATTTCAAAGAGCATATCCTTAATAAAGATAAAAGATAAAAAAGGTCCAAATGGTGGCGCACAGTGCAATTCCAAGGGAACTTCCTCCCGGGAATGCTCCGATTGCGGAATGGCTGCTGAAGCTTACCCTGAGGACTACAGTATGAAGTTCTTCAAGAGGGCAGTAAATAGGTTTTTAAAGGTACGGCAACGCGTATGCGATACTTCTGGTATCATGGCATCCATAGGCTACAGCAACCGCTTACTATCGGGCGAGCACACTTGTTTGCCACCATCGTGGTATATAAAAATGGGATGGATTGGCATTAACATGAAATCACCCTACATTGGCAGTAAAAATTACTTATGTTCAGCACTAGTCTAGACGTACTTAGAAAGATATAAGGATGATGAAGAAAATAAAATTAGCCAAAACTTCGTTTTTCCCACAGACTGCATATTTTCCAAGAAACTCTACTTAAAAAGTTAGCGGTGGTCTCTTCAGTTAAATTTCACGTAGCTCTACTATCCACCCTGTACTGTGAGATCATACCATATTTTCCTTGGTTAATAGCGTATAAGAGTGATTTAGAAAAGCATACACTAAAAGGTAGCGACTTCGTTGTTTTAAGACATTGATTTCTGATCGCACTGTGCAAAACAGGAGGTTCTAACTTTTTGCCAACTGCTGCCCATAAAGCAACCAAATGCTTCGGCGAGATGTTGGGTGCCCAGCTCTGGTTTCTCTCGCCTGAGATGCAGCTCTCCCAGCAAGTGCAAAGCTCGGCCCAGGTGGAGCCTCAGACCAAATTCCATCGCCATCGCACCCATCTCTGTAAGCAGTTTGGCCGCTTTTTCGTGGTTGCCCATTCTGGAGAAAAAATGTGGGTATTCCGTTAAACTGGTCGATTACTGGTCGATTACTGGCCGCATCCGCGGTGCTTTAGGTTCCTTTAATGTCAATAGAAAAACTATCACGACTAAGCAGACTTTTTTCCTGAGATACGGGCGACTCGTGCGCTTTCCACTGCGTTGTATAGTGAATACGTGTTTATAACAGGTATAAATCATCTAACACAGACACAGAGACAGATACGTTTTATTTTTGGTACCTATCCACTTTTGAACCTGTTTTTATGGAATAGGGTGCAAAAGTGAGTAACTGCTTTTTCCTAAAATTTTCTATGGCAAAATGATGTGCACTACACACGTTTACGTTAATAAACACTTACCTTTGCATAACAGCTGCCATATGCATCCTTGTATCACACAATCCTTCAATGTTTTTGCCTTCAGTATAAATAATAAACGCTCTCTCAAATGTTTTCTGAGCATTATTCAAATTGTTCATCGCCAACTGGCAAATTCCGATCTCAATAATCGCCTCGGCTACTTTACTTATATCCTTAGCTGAGAAATAACTTAAATTATTTGTAAAGTTGACTACATTTAACAAGATATAGTGAACTTTAAGGGTGTGTAACCACATCCAACAGAGGTGTAGCGGACCTTCACTCAGCGCAGCTCTACGATTAGTGGATTTTTGACTGTAAATCATACTCTCGAATACCGACTCTCGGAATATCATCCTATTAAATGTTCATTGGCTCGACTGTTACTGGATCGAATATCCTCTAGATCGAAATACTTGTGGCCGAAATATAAACAATCAATAAAAGACGATTTATTGTTTCTATGCCTTTCGACCCAGAGAATATTCGATCCTGCGGCAGTAGAGTAAGCTATCATTCGCGTAGGGAGAGATCTTCTATAAGATGACAATCGAATCACCAAATTCGATTTTACAGTTTATTGTTTCTACGTTTTTCGATCCAACGAAAATTTGATACAGTGTCAGTCGAGTCGGCTATTATTCGCGTCAGGAGATCTTCGATAGGATGATAATCTTAACCCCAAATTCGATATTACGCTTTATTGTTTCTACGCTTTTCGATTCAACGTACATTCGATCCCGCGATAGTCGAACCAACGATCTTTCAATATGAGATTCCGAGAGCCCGTATTCGAGGTTATGATTTGCAGTCTGGATTGTCCTTGCTCACCGCTCCGCTACCCGTACAGTCGCACTCGCCAAACATTAGGGCGGGTATCCACATACCCGCCATAATATTTTTAGGGTTCCGTACCAAAATGGTCAAAAAAGAACCCTTATGGTCAGATTTCGTTGTCTGTCTGTTTGTCTGTCTGTGTGTTTGTCTGTCTGTCTGTATGTCACAGCAGGTTTTCTCAGCAACTACAAATGCTGTCAACTTGAAGTTTGGTATAGTTGTACAAACTTGCTAGGTATGAAATTAACTTTATAAAAAAATGAAAAGGGGTCTAGAATAGCGTATTATTATTTTTAATTTGTAACCAAAAAAAATTAACACCACAATAGACAGAATGAGGATAAAGCATCCGTACTTGTAAGTGTCAGAAAGTGACGGATTTTTTATCCACATTTTGTCACGCGATAAACACAGCCAACATAGGCACCCTCGGCCCGTATTATGGTCGCCTTTAGCGCGGTGGATAAAGCATCCGTCATCTTCCCACCTACGTACTGGTTAGAGAGTGACAGATGTTTTGCCCACACCGGTAAACACGACCATAATACGCCCACTGTACTTGATAATTTAGGTGGTCCTAAATATACGATTTAATACTTGCCGTCTCTCGCGCGTCTCTCGGCGAGCCGGGCCAGCCGCTCGGACCGGCCCGTGTCGGACTTGCGCACAGCCCGTGATTTACTTAACAACACCCGGTGCAACTGAACTGCTGTACATTGAAACAGATTGTCTGGTGGCACTTCTTCGTCTGGGTTCTCTTCGGAAGGTTCATAAACCGGCCAACTCTGCAAAACGTTAATAGGTATTTATTTCACACATTTATTTTTATTACACACACACACACATAACGACATGCCTTCATCCCAGAGTGGAGTAGGCATAACTACAGAATTACCAACAACTTCATCAGTTACACTTCACCATATAGTACTTTTCAAAAGCAAATACACGAGTTACAGTGAAAAATACCAAAATTGGTGTGCCTATAATATTTGAGGACTTCCCTTAATTTCTCCAAGATCCCATCTTTAGATCCTGACAAGTTGACACTGGGACCAACTACAAAGTACGAGTATACCCATTCAAACAACAACAAAAATATTCAAATCGGTCCAGAGGTCTTCGAGTAATCGGGGAACATACATAAAAAAAAACCCTATGAATTGAGAACCTCCTCCTTTTTTTGAAGTCGGTTAACAAGCTTTTAAAACCCGCACTATCCCGGCAGCGTCAGAACTAAGGAAATTCTCTAACGAGTCCGAAACAAATCTGGAGGTTTCCGAACATTAACACCAGTAGCACATTACCGAGAAACCGAAACGGAACTTGACCGAACTTATGAGTAAGTCATAGGTGTTGATTCGCTCAAAGGCTATGACAATATAGCACTAAAGTTCGAATATCTTCATTTTTTTAAATATAATTTAATTCATAATTAGAAAAAATGGAAAAAGTAAGAAATACATTTAATTCTGCAAACAATTTAATAAACCCGGTGGCTCAAGGCGACTTCGTCCACAGTCCTAATTCGTCACGTTCTTAACTCGTCCAACTCGTCCACTATTCCAATTCGTCGGCATTCCTATATTATCACCTTCCTAAGTTGTCTACTTTCCTATATTGTCACCTTCCTAACTCGTTCACATTCCTATATAGTCCACAGTACATACTAACTCGTCCACATTTCTATTGTGTGGTCAACTTCTACAATATTGTGTGGCTAACTTCAGTTTGCGCTGTGGACAATATAGGAATGTGGACGACTTAGGCCTATGGACAATATAGGAATATGGGCAAGATAGGGAATCGAAAAATGTGGCCTAGTTAGGAAGGTGACAATTTAGGAATTACACGCTGACGACATGGCATTGTGGACGAGTTAGGAAGGTGACGAAATAGGACTGTAGACAAAGTTGCCCTGAGCCAAGGCGGTGACGGAGGTGTATATTTGAATAACAATAAAGATATATTTGAGAAACTCGCATGGAAAGGAGGCATGTGCTCTCACAGCGCGGCCTGAAAATTTCACAAATGTTTGTGTTTATACCAGGGCGTTTGTAATTTAGCATATTACTCGTACCTTCCAACTTGTTTAGCACACATTATTAAAACAGGTGAACCTCACAAACAGTAGTTATAAGAATAAACTCTTTGTTATGTACCATGAATCATGATACAGTGATCGGATCTCGGATGCAATTTCCCGGGATTTAAGTCCGTTATCTTAACACGGATATGACTTACAATCCCGCGAGTCTCTTTGATATCTACATTTATAAAAAGGTGAATAACTTTTAATTGTAAGTAGTTTACACTATAAAAGTAATAAAATAATATGTAGTTAATAAGTTAATAACAACATTTTTACAGTACTGCATAGAAGAACTGAACGTAACGTGTACATCTTATCTTAATAGTCTTTTCATAAACAATCACCACTTATCAACCTCTTTTATTAAATGATATGGCTACTTGAAATAAGCACTCGATCTGAATGACAATGTCCGGGCTGACATTGTCATTCAGATCGAGCTCTACTTATCATATCACATTCTCATTAACGACAAATAATAATAATTTCAGGTATGAATATATTATAAATATATTAATAATAAAATAACCCATTTCCCAAAATCCCGGGAAATCCCGTGTCACATCCTTGTTAAGCATAACGTTTGAGGTCGTTCACCCCAAATTGCATCCGAGATCCGATCACTGACCATGATACAATAATGTCGAACTGCACTGTCAATAAAATGTGTCAAAAGATTGAAGCCGAGAATGTACAAGTGTAAACTAATCGAATGAAACGTGTGTACGAGTTTTTATAGTACAACAGTGGCGTCAAAAAGTTAACGGACGGATTTTAGTTGTTTTATTGTTTTAATGTTTATTAGGATAACAAACGGTACAATTTACTTATAGCTAGAAATATCAGAGACATAGATTACATCAACCACTGATGGTAGCACCAGTTAAAAATACAGGTAACACGTGACACGCGGGTACAAAGTTTAAAATTCTCTTAAGACTAAAAATAGTAATCTTCAATATAGTCTGCGTTGAACAGATATATTATAAAGGAAAAAATAAATGCTAATACGGCTGTTATACTTATAGTTTACAAGCTCTGTTGATGAAAGAGCTGTTAGCAGATTTAGTCCGAGTGAAAGGAACATGAAAAATGCATACATACATAGGTTCTTACGTACAGGGTATTGAGTTACCTGTCACCCCGTATTAATGAAATAATAATTATTATAAAATATTTATATAAATAAAATAACAGTATCAGAAATTACTCGTAGCGAAAATGGAAAGGAGGAAAAAAAACAATGAAAATCAATATCGGGGTGGCTTATAAGTAAGTAGGTATGCCTCCATAATCGCGCTACCGCGTATCAATCCGTTATACCTGCACAGTAGGTGTGTGATTCATCAAAATGATTCGTTATTTGATGAGCCATTTCGTGCAACCGTACGTGTCTCAGATAATAAATGGCTGTGGTTCGACATCCTCAAGAAAAAAATGGTAACATTCCCAACATTACGGAAATCGAACTTTACAGATCAAAACTTTTATTCACCCTGATGACTAGCTTTTTTTCAAAATAAAGGCAAGTCTTGTTTTCCTCTGATATTTCTCATTTACGTGAAAATAACGTAGACAATTACGAGCCCGTAACACAAAGAATATACAGTGCGCCTCTGACCTTGGGGCTTTAAATGCAACGATCGATTCTACTTGCTAAAGTGAACTACTTTTGTTGTGTAAAATAAAAATGTAACTTAATTTAGATAACTAATCGATATTAAGTCTAATTGTAAAACCAGTGTATTAAATACTGGTCATATACTCACTATCTCATGGTAAGGCGGCGATATTTCTTCGGTACGAGGGCTAAAGGAAAATGGATAACTTGATCGCGTACATGAAAATTACATTTACTTGTATGAAAAAAATAAAATGTATGTTAGACATTATTAACAACTTACAGAACAAAAGAAGTTCAGTTTAAGGAGTAGAAATGATTCATGCATTTATAGCCCTAAGGTCAGAGGCACCCTGTATAGTGCTGGAAGTTAATGCTAAAAGTACGATTGACAATATGATTCAATGAAAATTTTAATAAATTACCTTTCCAATAGCACAGTCCCGGACTTCAGTTAGAATATAATATGGTTCGTCTACATCAGTTCCTGGAACTAGAAACATGTTTTAGATAAACGTTAGAGCCTAATATTGCCTAATCTAATAATAAAGTAGTAATACCAATTAATAAGTAATTAATCAAATGAACCGATCCATTAAATAATTTGAATGAGGTACAGTACAAAAGGTCTGAAAATGTGTTGCGGTTTAGAGTCAGTAGAACAATTGAGAGAGAAGTAAAAATCCGAATATTAATGTAGGTATGTTATATTCTACTGTAGCAAGGTGGTAACAAGGTAAATTAAGTCTCAGGACGTCTAAAATAGGGTTATTCTGAACAAGAATAGGTAATGCTAAGAGAACCGCGGTGCATCGTATTTCTACATATTTTATAGATAAAATCTTAGCAATACCGTTATTAGCGATCTAATTATGATGTTATGTTAAATTTGGTTTCATGGTCACTTAGAAGTCCAAATAAAATTTTGTACAGAGATATTTTATAGCCCTGAGAGAGAAAAATGACATTTTATATCCCGAAAAATAGAAGAGTACCCACACAAATAGCGGTACATGAATTCTTCATGGACGAAGTAATAGTAATACAAAAATGCTTACATTTGTCCAGCAAAAACTTTGCGTAATGATACTTGCAGCAGGCTTTTTGCCGTCCTCCGTCGATTAAGTACTGACTGCCAACAGCAATTGAGGCTAAGTAGAATTTTTCAGCTAACCATAATATTCCTTTTCCTTTCTCAGCGAATTCCAATGCGAGACCCAGTAAATATAGACATTCCTTCTTGATTTCACCTTGAAATTATTGCACTAAATATTTACGGAAATTCTATTCTCATATTATTATTAAACGATATATTCGACGCTGTTATTGCAGGTGTATATTTGGACGTTCCAAGGATTGTTATTATTTAACATAATATTATGATTTCACGGCACAGCACCTTCACATTGACAACATTAAGTAACAATAACCTTAAACAAGCTGATAGTCTTCCTTTACAAAATATTGTTAGACTAAATTTGATATTAATCGTTTATGACTCTTTGTAACCTACGTTATCAGTTACATTTCACCACATGCAAATTTATACTTGATGTGTTTATAACTTTGGTAACTTTGTGTTGTATTTTACAAAGTTATGTTTGTAGAAAGAAAGAATATATAATTACAAAAAGTTCGCAGACAATTCAAGAGTAAAATTAGCATATAAAAGACAGTGACGGAGTTTTTCTAACTTTAACCTGATTAGAATTTTTACTTGATTTTGAAGATGATGCTCTACCTTTATCTCGTTTTTTCTCCGCCTTGACGAGCGTTTCAGAAATGTGTTCCAAATAATCGGGTCTCTTCCTTAAATCAACTACTATTCCGATTTCATCTTCAGCGACTAGTTGTGTATTATCGTAAAGAAGATCTTGGAAATAATCGGCAGTTTCTGTAAATCCTGCTTCTCTCAGCTCTAGCATTAGGCACTCGTGCAAAGGCATTTTACGTCTAAAATTTAATATAACATTTAATTTGAAGTAGGTAATCAATTGTTGGAGCAGTCGTATTCTTGAGTGGAGACCGCGTTGCGGCAAACGTCGTGTAGCGTGTGTAGCGATTAGTGAAGCTGAAGATCGGGACCAGTGGCGGGCATTGGGGGAGGCCTTTGTCCAGCAGTGGGCTAATATGTGCTAATGATGGATCAGTTGTAGTCAGTCCATCTACCAGATTGTGATGCTTAATTTAAGGCGTAAGACAGCTAAATTCATACTGTAACATGGATTTAGCTGTCTGTAATCCTATACTCGTAAACCTCACACGTGCACTACAGATGCGTTACAAATGTGAGTAGACAAAGTGCTGAGACTTGAAAGGATGGGCAGGGAATTAAGGCGTACATTAAAGGAAACTTAATAATATACCTGGGCCGTTCTCAACCACATTGTACATAATCAAGTGCAGTTAAGTTCCATTTATACTTAAATCATTTGATGGTAAATGGAGATGGCAATTGGCCTACAGGACAATTTTACAGTTTTAGTTGTCCTTTACGCCAATTGTCACTTTAACTTCGATTATGGTTAAGTTTCGTTACGAAACGGGAACAAAAATTAAGGATTTCAATTGAGGCTTTAACTATGTTATTTTTTTCTGCAAACGGCCCACCTACCTATATTTTTCTGTTAGAAAATAAAGATTCCCGTTAAGGCTTGACTGTCACTACGAGAAACTGGCAACAAAACTCTACCGCTATTTTATCAGGTAAGATGTAAACACAATAGGCAAACATGTATGGAACGTGGTACCCGCCCTATGGTCGCCGTCAATAGAACATGCAAAATATGTAAACAAAACCAAACAAACCAATTCACCATGATTGCTTCATAATCACGTACTTTTAAAGATCAAGTGAGGTCTTTGCAAAGATTTATACACTAGATCATTATTTACATATTTAAGTTAATAAAATAACTATTCATTATACGTTATTTTAATAAAAACACGCATGGTGAATATTTGAGGTTATGTGTCAAACAGTACTAATTTGTTTACATCGTTCACAAATTCTACTGACGGCAACTTTAATGGACATAATTTATAAATCATTGTATATATGTAGAGCAAAGATAACCAAGGCACTTATATACATTTGCTGTTCCTGCTTACATGACCTATTTAAATAAATAATAAATAAATAAATATCTGGGGACAATGTCACACCAATTGACCTAGTCCCAAAGTAAACTCTAGGCTTGTACTATTGGGTACTAGACAACGATAAAAATATGTATATAGAGAAACATGTACTTAATTACATAGAAAACATCCAGGACTCGGGAACAAATATTTGCACTCATCGTACAAATATCTGCCCTTACCGGGATTTGAACCCAGGACCGCTACTTTGTAGGCAGGGTCACTACTAATTAGGCCAGCGCGTCGTCATTTAACGACAACACCAGATCTAACCAAAAAAAATCTTCAATGGAATTCACTGTGGATTGGGACTAAAGCATTCGAAACACGCAACAGAGTACTTAAGTGGAAACAGACTGAAACTAAGAACATCGGCATACCTGCGAATTCCCCTTGCGTCGAGCACGTCTAAACAGAAGAGAGCTTTATTCCTCATATTTTCCAAACTTGTTTTTGTAATGCAAGCAACCAGTTTAGGTAACTGACGCCGCTGAGGCATTTTACTCTCCGACATCATTTTATATAATTATCGGTCTATATAATTACTATATTTAAATAAAGTAAATGTATCTCCAAAAATATGAAAGCTATTTTATTATTCGTAATATTATGGACAATGCTATTACAAATTGACAGTCACTAATTGGCAAAATATTTCTTACCCGCCTGTTACATGTTCGAATTTTACCTTTTTGTTGAATAATGTTTGAATTCATACTGGCGAATACGACTTTGCTGCTTATAGCGGTTCCTATTTTTCTCAAAGACACGAAAAAGTTTTTCTTTCACTTTATGCCATCGTAAACCTCACATAAAGTTGTACGAAACAAAAACCTGCGGACAGCTCGTTATGTTTATACAGGCCTTGTTAAATTTTACTAGCGCAGTCCTTGTTGCAGCGAAATTATATCCCGAGGGAACTAGTTTCCTGTTTCGGGTAACAAAGCCGTCGCATTATGAAAGTATAAAGGCGCCCCAAACTTTTTGACCTAACAAGTACGAGGCCGGGCTGAACAGATTGAGTTGTGTCCCTTCTTATCACGTATATAGGATTGGTAATAAATAAACCCATGTCCCAAACAAAGCTTTAGGCTAGTACTATGGGTCTAGTACTCATAGTATCACAATAAAATTGATATTTAAGAGAAATAAATATTTAAATACAAAGAAAGCATTCAAGGATCAGAAACAAATACTCGTGCTCATCAGGATCACCCGGGCCATGCCCTTAGCATCGAGACGCTAGCTTCGTAGGCAGAGTCACTACCGACTTAACTAGACTAACACCGTCATCGTTTATTCGTAGTCAGGGCTGAACAGCTAATTTTAACTTTGTGAACATAACGTCCCAATCGTTAAGGCTTAATTGCACCGATCCCTCTCGGAATTCTCCCGGGGCGGATAGCAACCTTCGTCTACGCAAGTAGGCTTCAATAAATCAGGCGTTCTGACGACACGCACCCGGGTACCTAACATCAACATTGAATGCTAAACACGAGGCTTTCCCTGATTAAGAAAAATCTTTGCTTCTCTCAGTTTTGCTGTGTGAGAAAATTCTGTTTTATACGTTCCTGAATTATTAGTAGATTAAAGACGTCAGTTAGGCACTGGTCCCACCGCCGGTGAGTGAGATATGAACTATCGACTTTTTTCTAGCCCAAGAAACGAACAAAAGATAATCGCTCCCGTGTAAATAAAAGAGAGAGATATATATATTTATAGTTCATCGCTTGCTCTTCATACTGCCGGCGAGGACACTCTCCCAACGCCCGGCGAGTAAGCTATAATTCCATAGAATTTTTACTAGCGTCCCGCCGATTGTCAACTGTTTCTAGTACAGAATTTTACTAGTTGCTCGCCGAGTTCGCCGAAATCTGGCGGTGGGACCGCTGTTTACTAGTTGACCGCAGCGACAAAAGCTCTCGACTATAAAACTAGCTCAGCGGTATTCGCTTTATAGCCGAGCGTCAAAACTATCAAAACTTTACTCGCTTCTCGCCGCTCGCCCACTCTTTAGTACTTCATAGTTCTACTAGGCTGTAGCCGGCGGTGGGACCAGTGCCTAAGTCAGTTTCAAGTTGTTTTTGCTGCTCAGCTGACATACTTGTAATCTATTTTTAAATTATTCATTGGTATAGTACCCTTATGTAGAACACAATGAACGCATAAATACCTAGACGATGAAGCATGGGGTCGACTCGAGTGCAGTGCATCAACTTTTTATTATTGCAAGTCGTCAAAATATTTACGTTTTTATTTTTACTAAAAATATTACTGTATAGGTTTTTGCCGATTCTGGCTACGCAGACTGGTGAATTGGTGAAATAATGTTTTAAAATGAATAATATTAGCTAATAAATAAATATAACTTAAACTATTTGACCTAGAGATCCTAGAATCAACACAAAGTTATCTATACATATAAAATGCTTTGTCCTGAATGACTAACTGACTGACTGACTGACGGATCAGCGCACTAATATTGAAATTCATCCCCTAAGGGGGTGAAAAAGGGGTAGAAAGTTATTTTGGGGGTGATTTACTTCAAAGTTGATATAAATACTGCTTTTGATTTTATTTTGATACATGTTTAAATAGTCAATCCGAGAGTAAGAAAGGATTTCCCGAAAATCGACCCCCAACGGAAAGAAGTAGGAGGAGTAGCGGGAAACTAATTCTACGCGTATGAAGTCGTGGGCGTACTCTAGTGTTAACTATAATTTAAATTAATTTTGCACAACGTTTAGTTTTGTTAAAATGTGGGTAATTTTTAAATAACATAATCAATTTATTGTTGGAGACTTTAAGCGGACAGGCACCAATAATATACACTTATTTAAATCATAATTCAACGATCATACGGTCACAAACAGATTCTTGCAACTTCTGTTAAATAAGAATCAAGTGTCCATCATAGGTTATTGTCCATTACTAGTTCCATCATCATTAAACGTACTTTATACCTTAATACCTTTTAAAGTTTTTGAGGAAAATGACACAAAAAAGACTCGGTGACGAGCCTTAATTACGTTCCCAGACTACCTGCTGCGTTGTAATAACATGTTGTGAGGTGATTTATAACAGCGCCATATTTCAGGTTAGTCCGGACACTATTGGATAGTTTCCGGTACAATAAAATTAGGCCAAACAAGGAAACGCGTATGTAGGGTGATCCAATATAGTGAATTGGTTTTCCTGGCTTTTTAGGATTCCTTCAACAAGGAACCCTTATGGTTTCGCCATGTCGGGCTGTCTGTCTATCCGCGGTTTAACTCAGAGACTCTTAGTAATACAAAGCTGTAATCAAGAATATAGGTAGTTATTAACTAGTTACTTATACATTTAAATAGCGCTAACAATATTCAAATTAAAAAAAAGTTTAGGAGGTATCCAAGTAACGTAAAGGAAAGGAAAATATTTTGTACAAAAAGTAAGCGAAGTGCACCATCGTACTTCGCGTCGCTTACGCTTTAAAGAAAAAAATTACATGCTTGTGTTTTTTGACATAGTTTGTTGTGGTAGTAGTAACATCTTCGGAACCCTATACTGCGCATGGCCAGACATACTTTAGCCCGGGTTTTATCTGGTAACTAATTTACGGATCCATAAAAATATTTTACTTAAAACATCAACCCCTTCCGCACGCTAAGTTAATGATAGGGTAACGTTTCACAAACAACGGTATAATAAAAATAAATAAGTATAATTTTCTTGTCTCGACTAACCAACGTTCTTCAAATTAAATAGAGATGTTACTTAAATGAGAATCTAAATTATTTTATTCGTTGGACTTGCGGAGGGAGAAACCTAAAAAAATGATGGACATTCGACAATTGTAACCGCAACCTGACCTCAAGGTACAGCGACAATATGTACTATGAACTGCCCTTTTAAGCCAAAAGGCAGCATCTCAGATAAAACAACCGTAGCAATCGCAACCTAATTACAATGCCTGAAGAGGATTGAATCTGCTGTGACTATTGAATGAGAGATACCGCTTATTGGCTAAGGAGTGTAGTGAAGGTCTCCTAGACAGTCAATGGGGTAATAACTCCATAAACTCACATGTAAAAGGACGCCATGACCTTCTCAGTAAGTATCGATACCATAAAAACGACAAAGTAATTCCAATAAACCATTTGGATGGACTCTTGGTAAAATAATAAATTGCTCAATGTCAGCTATTTTCCTGTTTTTTGTTGGAAACTTCGATCATATAAAAGAAAATTATGTTCAAATAAAACTTGTTTATATACTTTACAGACGCACTTACCGGTATATATATTTCACTCTTTTTTTTTATTGTGTAGGGGCCTATTATGGCTGCGTTTATCGCTTGACAAAATGTGGATAAAACATCAGTCACTTTTTGATACGTATATAAGAACGAGAGTGACGGATGATCCATACTAGGCCCGGTTTAGTTTCTATAATCCAAACAGTGTTATATAATGATAATGATTAAATCATGAAGACGAAGGACCATTTTAATATGCCTTATGCTGTCCGTCCGTCCGTCCTAACTTTCAAGAGTCGTATCTTTTGACCCGTAATATAATTTATAGCGGGTTATTTCTGTAACAATATTTCTTATTACCACAGATTTACGAACAAATATCGTCTTTTAAAGTGGATACCCATACAAGAAACGTTTTTTTCAACGTATTTTTTTTTGTATCGTAACGGTAAATCATAAAAGCGTCCTAAAATAATCCAAAAATGTGGTCTACCACCCTACGGTTGAAGTTCATTTGAACGTCATAATACAACAAGTTCGATTTTCCCTTGCAATAATATTATGACAGTGATAAGTGTCAACCTTAGCGATAATTAGATCTCACTAAATTTTTTGTCAAATCTGGTAGGCCACTTTCTTGGCCGACCGTACCTACCTCCTACGAAAACACAAATACTACAAGTGTGTGGTCAAGTGTGAGTCGGGCTTGCGCTGACTCGATTTGAAATCGGATTCAAATCGGAATATACTTACATATAATAATTTAGTTACTAAGAAACTAATCTAACTAGTGAAACTGCTGGTAAAGACTGGTTAACCTGCATGACCTGAAATTTTACATTTTTATTTTCAGCTCGGTACTAACACCGAGAACATTATTTAATACCTACATGTGTACCTACAACTTGAAGCCTAATAATAAAGCAACTGTGCGAGTGTTTCCAGCTAAACACATTCAATGCCCACAGTTGAACACTGGAACCATTTTTCTAAAGATTCGGAGACGTTGGCAGTGAATGCGTGGAAGTAACGGGGGCGTTCGAGACTGGCGCCTCGCCAACCCGACGCAGAGTCGCGATCAATTCTCAAACACGACCCAGTCTCAAGTTCAGGCCTTCGATACCGCTGGGTAAATACACGGGAAGTGACGATATCAATCTCAGAATGGTTTATAAATGGCCGAGAAACTGGAGAACAAATTCTTTCGCTCGAAGGAAATAGTTAAAAACAATTAAGACAAATATTTAGTTCCGTCTAGCGTTTATAATGCAAGGTATTAAGTGAAGTTAAATATTTTGTAACGTTTTCCAAACTGAGCTAATTGTTGTTTGAAGTCATAACATAAAATATAAATTTAGGCTTAGGGTGTCGACTCGTGATCGTAAGTTACCGAGTTAGAACCCCCGCGGTCACTATGTGCCAATGAGTTTTTGTGCGTTATCCAATGCTCTTATGGTGAAGGAAAAATATCGTAAGGAAACCTATACATTCGAACAGCTGAGTGTGTAACAGGGTAATTGGGTAGTTCTCACGAAATTTCGAAATTATTGTCCTTCATGTTTTTTCACAAATAATTGTAAATATATAGTGGCAAGTGTAATTTCCCTGCAATAAACATCACTGTAGGTATGCGTTTTGGTTAAATATATCTGTGTCATATGTGTAAATAAAAAAACACAGTGTATGTAATGCCGTTAAAATCATTCCCTCACTATGTCCCAAAGTCCACTTTCAATTACTTTTAATTTTTTTAATAAAAAGGTGATAAAGTAAAAGCGATGAAATTATTATTAACCTATTCTAAAATAATGAAATTATGAATGTATTCTTTATTAGGATGAAAAAACTAAAAATGACTTTAAAAAAAAATTAAAACTATGTGTCCAAATAAATTAAATCATTCCCTCATGACATTACTAACAGTTAATTTATGAACGCTGTTTCTATCAAAAGTGAACGCTTCCATTTGTTTTTGATAGCTGGCAGCACTGACATTTTGTCAATATGGCGAATTGACTGTGTACGCGTTAGAGGTTTTGTTGAAAAAAGTTAGAATACATAATTTCTTACAATTACATTTGTGTTCGTCATTACATCACGTCCTAAAAAAAAGGAAAGTAAGTACTTTAACATTAATTAATTGCATCATGAAGTAGGGTATTGGGAGTAGTTTACATCCGCAAATAACCTTGTTTAAAGCATGGCCGTGTCACTAGTTTTTTAAGGTTATGTTTTGTTTCGTCATTCCCTCATCGTCATTCCCTCATATATATTTACAGTGAGGTAATGATGATTAAGGAGGTAATGATTTTGATTGGGTTGGAATTCTTTTTTACTGTCGCTTGCTGTAGCAAGCACTTGAATTTTACTCTAACATTTTGTTTCAGGGCACAATAATGGCAAAAAAAGAAGAAAATCAGTGAAGAGGAAGCAAAATTAAAAAAGAAGGAATATGATAGGAAGCGTTGGGAAAAAAAAAAATCTGACCCTATAAGTTTTGAGGTACTCCGAGAAAAAGAAAGACTTAAATACTTAAAAAAGAAAGAGAAAGGCCAAGTAAAACCAATATCAAACATGACTTCCAGAGATAGAGGGATTAAAAGGAAGAATTGGAAAAAAAATGCCAGACATATAGAGATAAAAGAGCTACAGTACGTAAAAATCTAGCAAGACTACTAGATGAGACACCTCCTCCTAGCCCAGTACCCGTAAAGGCGGATTTTCAAAATAATAATGAAGCTAGGAAAGAGATTGATTAGTTTATATATAATATAGAATTGAGACTGATGTTTATTCTGTTTGAGACTGAATAGGCAGGATAGAGATTTTAAGTTGATTGTCAGTAAGAGTAATTATAAGAATATTAATGTTGTTTTGTTAATTTTTGCTTATTTCGTTTAAGTCAAGACTATTTCTAACTTGTTGAAACTCTTGACTGAGTAAGTTAAAAAGAGTATTTTTGAGTTAATTTTTAAGAAAGTAAACTTTTTTGTTGGTTTTTCATAGGAACTGCTATCGTGATTAAGTGCCATATTAATTACACTTAGTTGTTAATTATTCGTAGCAGTCTCAGACTGCAAAAAATTGTGATTTTCTGGACTATAGTTCCTAATAATGTTAATTAATATATTACATATTTCAATACAAAATATTTAACAAAAAAAAAAAAATGTTCATCATTGCTTATAAAAATCATTCCATCACCTAAGTAATCATTCCCTCATTTCATCTTTTTTAAGAAGCCTTATAATTTAAAAAAAAAGCGCTTATTCTGGGGACCACTATTTAACCAAAATTTAATATTATGACTACTACAAAATGCATATAAAAAAAAATCGAAATCATAATACTATTTTTAATTTTATCGTCAGAACCGAATTTCGAGATTTCCTGAGAACTACCCAATTATTTTGCACAAAAGATTCCCAAGGTCGAAGTGTATTCGAAAGGGCCCATCACGCATATTGATCAACAATGTACGGCACGGGACATGAGCGTCAATTTAGGTACATAGATTTAAGTGTTAGGTTAGGGCACAACTCCGTGGATAAAACGCACTTTGTCACGTATACCTAATTATAAACATGGGGTGTGTGAATGTCGCAGCGGCGAGTTTAAGTAGTCCCGTCAGAGCGAACGAAACACATTTTAGCGCGTGCATTCTTAATTAGGCAGCGTTATTCGTTCGACAGAAGGTTGCTGCAAATCGAAAATTATCTTAGATTAAGCATGTTCTCAATAACTGAAATGTATAATTTCTTTTGGGAAATAAAGTTCTTTAACCGTAAATAAATAAAACTTAATTTACTTATGTTTCGGAATCGAGGCTTACATTTTAGGTTTAAACCATCGGCCAAGTAGACAAAGTTATTGAATGAATTTATAAGGGTAAAATTTGAATGACGTCCACTGAAGGACAAGGTCCCCTTAAGGATTGCCTTATCGGGAAAATAAAAAAATCGATAGGTACTTAAAAACAACTTTAACATCTAGAATACGAAGTGAGAAAGGAGAGTTGAAAATTATTCTCAAGTTTTTTCATTTGAATCTGGCGTATTTACAGGAGGCGTGGACCCATTCTGCCCACTACTGGAGACCCCCTCCGCGTGGGGGCTATGGTTGGAGGAAACCGGTTTGGCCAGAATCTTGGAGGTCGATCGGATCACATCATCGTGACCAATTTCTTCACCATCCACAGTGGGTTCACGTGAGTTCTCTTCATCTTCACGTTTCTTCTTTGCATTTTTGAGCGCCGTCAACATTTCTGGAATTGATCAATATAAATAAATTATCAGCACGTATTTAAAATAGTGATTGAATGTAACATTAAAAATAAAACTCACCACGTCGAAAGTTTGCTGAAAGCGGCATTACGGTTAGATTCTATTAATTTATATTGAAGCCATGGGTATTGATTAATATTATTATATTTGACAGAAAGTGTTTTGAAGTATCATGATGACAGCTTGAATCGCGCTATAAAGCCACATGAATCATCAATAACTTTTTCAATTGCCCATAGAGTAAACATTGTCTATTGTAATGCTTTTGTAGGTTTTATAGCTATCATTTTTCAATACGTATAATAAAGCCGTTCTTACATACCATTTTTTAGGGTTCCGTAGCCAAATGGCCAAAAACGGAACCCTTATAGATTCGTCATGTCTGTCCGTCCGGGTATGTCACAGCCACTTTATTCCGTAACTATAAGAGCTATACTATGGAAACTTTGTAAGTAGATGTATTCGGTGAACCGCATTAAGATTTTCATACAAAAATAGAAAAAAAAACAATAAATTTTTGGGGTTCCCCATACTTAGAACTGAAAATCATTTTATTTTTTTCATCAAACCCATTCGTGTGGGGTATCTATGGATAGGTCTTCAAAAATGATATGGAGGTTTTTAATATATTTTTTTTCTAAACTGAATAGTTTGCGCGAGAGACGCTTCCAAAGTGGAAAAATGTGTGTCCCCCCCGTAACTTCTAAAATAAAGGAATGATAAATGTAAAAATAATATATGATTTACATTACCATGCAAACTTCCACCGAAAATTGGTTTGAACGAGATCTAATAATTGTTTTTTTTAATACGTTATAAATCGTAAACCGCATTTTACCTTTCATTCAATCAACCCCAATATAATAAATAATAAAGAAAAACATTTATTTAGATGTATAGTGGTACGGAACCCTACGTGCGCGACTCCGACTCGCACTTGGCAGGTTTTTACATTTTGAATTAAAATAAACTACATCTTGAAATGCCACGCAAGTGAGACCAATCTGGACACTTCGGATTTTAAAAATGTGGCATGCAGCTTTATGAACTTACTGGAGTGGCGTGCGGTGTGGCGGTGTGGCATGTGGCGCAGCCAATCAACGGCGCCCATTAATCTTACACCACGTGCCCGCGATGCACGACACAGTGCAACAAACTGAAGTATTACCCATTCAAGACATGCTTGCTCCAGATATTTCTAGGGTTTGCGTTCTAAAGTCTTATCGCTTCTCAGCTACTCTTAATTTCAGTTTTCAGTGACCATCTAAATTGTGTCAGCTAGAAACGATCGATGCTGGACATGACATGGGCCTCCCCGGACGATCCATAAAATAACATGACAGGACAAGCCTGTAAACGCAGATTTGGGTCAACCCTGTTTAACGGAAATGAACAACATAATTTTGGAAACCAACATAGAGTGTTGCTCCTATAATAGTCCTGTGACTTGCACCCTGCAGCACCGAGAGATTAATGGTTCCTTGTCACGAGATTTCTGTCGCAAGCCCATGTAAATTAAATAAACAGGTTGATTTTTGGTTAAGTAACAAAATAAATACTCTGCTTGAATCAATTGTCTTATAATATAATAGTCGCTGGTATTTTTTAAACCAAGTGATGGTTTCAATAAGAATGAAAATCTAGTAAAGAGAATTTTGGGCCATTCCTGTACTCGTAACTCATAAACTTCTTATAAACCCTAGGTACTTAGTCGCGATACCTTTTAAGTTATGTTTATGAGTTTTAACATTTGTTTTTTACCCATAGAGGGCAACGGCGAAACCATGTTTCACTGCGGAACCGTAAAAAAGGTAACTTAAATAGTAAATCGTGGCTTAGCCAATAAATAGTCCATAATAAGATGAGAGGGCTGCTTGCAGTATATTGGCAATATTAACCATCGTTTAGGCTTGCCGATTGATGATATGATATGATACAATAGTAGTTTTTGGTGGTTGCCACTTGAGAATATTGTAATATCAGCTCTCATTGCCTCAGGCTCTTGTTTTTCAAGCAACCTAATAATAATATGATATTTGCTGTATGACCTGATGAATTGCGCTAGGTAATAAGAACAACAACAGAAGATTACATCAAGCAAGAGCTGAGGGATACAAATGAAACACTGTAAATAGTCAACCATATGAACGGTGTTTACTCAAATATACTTGAAACATTTAACGTTACTAATTTGTTTTTCTAGTGATTTTAACGTATGCATAACAATTTCCCCGATGGTTTAATTAAACAAAATATATGTGAAGTTAGCAAGGCTATTCCATGGCAAAATATAATTGGTATTTTAAAGAGAAAGAGAGTGTCATAAATAACACAGCTTATGTTTAATTTCTCTTGCGTGATTGTGCCAAATGAGTTTAGCTTACATGTGTGGTAGGTATAAAGCACGATTTAATGGAAGTAATTACCTAATTTCAGTACTCATTTGGCCCTCATTTAATTGGCGTTAAGAAAATTCAGCTTTGGTTGAACCGACTTTGGGCCACTTGCAGAAATAACATTATTCTAGATTTAAGCCTAAGTACAGTTTAAGATTTAAGTTTGAATCTAGATTTATCTTATTGCAAGCGGCTTTCATAGTAATGAAAAACATTTATTAACTTAAGTTAAATAATAAGTTTGCTATAGACACCATGGTATTTAGTTACCTACGCTCCGCGTACAGTCGAGTTCATAAATATGTATAGTCGTTAGTTAGTCACTTGTCACTTTAATCGTTGTGACAATTCATAGATGGACGTTTAAACATGACATTAAATAGACAAGGTACTAAAATCTACATACATATTTATATATTTATGGACTCGAGTACAAAAATTGTGTATAATAAAGATCCATTGCAAAAGAATAAAATTGTTTTTCCTTTGTTATGACTGACGTCAATCGGGTACTACATCATACTAAAATGCTCTCCCTATCGATTGCCTTACCCTATCGATAGGCTTACCCCAATGATATGGAAACTGCTTCAAACTAGTTAACTGCAGGTTAAAATTTTCGTAAGGGTTAAAGATTTAAGCATTTACATTACGTTAGTGTTACCCTATCCATTTTCCGGCTCCGTTGACTCTGTTTCGCAGATTCGTGAAATTAGTTGGTTTCAAGCCTGTGCAAAAATGTGCACGTAGAGATTAAAATAGCTTGAAGCCGTTCAACTCTAACGAGGGTTTTAAGGAATTAGTCTAATTACTTGTAGCGCATGGGAAAACGTTTCATTGGGGTAAGTGGAATATACTCGTATGCTTATCACATCGTTAGGGTTTGTAAGAACCGTCAATTAAATACCCTTACGAAAACCTTTTAAAGGGTAAGCGGTTCCAATCCCTGCTGACAATTGAATTAGAAAATTGATTATGATATTAACAAGACGGTGGTGTTTCACCCACAGTATGGTGGGCCTGAAGGGTAAGTATTTAAAACGCATTTTTTTGTTGTTTTAATTTTTATAGTTTTTTATGTTAAGGGCAATTTAGTAACGGTATTATTTCTTAAATCCTACAATATATCCTCGCTCTAGTATCGCACTACAAAGTTATTTATTGCATCCGGTTTAAATTAACATTAGCCTCCGACACCCTTTTGGCTCTGCGCCAACTAAATCAATGTAAGTAATATAGGAGGACGCAACCCCGTCCGAGCTAAGTTTCGGAGACAAAACTACGTTCCATACAACTCTGCCATGTTGCTCTAAACTTGAGGGTAGCGCGGTGAATTACAAACAAAACCTAGCCAAGCATAAAAAAAAACACCGGCGACAAAAAAACAGTTATTTAATATTATGTATGTACTTACAGTCAATAAAAAGGATGTTTGTTCCTTAAAGGCTCTATATCGTCTAAGTGACACAATGGATTGGAGAGGATTTCATTCATTTAGGTACAGTGCGATAGCACTCTACCTAATAAATCAAACTACTACTGGTCTCTCACTTGCTCTCATACGCTCTTATTAAGAGCGAGTGAGAGAGAAGTACAAACCCGAAGCACCTTCTAAATGCACACAGACTGTGTTGTACGTCACTTTAAGTTTCATAGTCCCAGAAGTCCCAAAAAACCATTTGGTTCACGTATACACCAAAGTAAAGATAGCCAATCACCGAGATTTTCATGCATCATTAGGCCATTAAACACCTCCAGGGACGCCATACTTACAAGGAAAGGTACCCAACTGTCCGGCTCCGATTTGGTTTATTTTGATATATGCTGGAGAGTAAGTGGTCTAAAATAACAGACACGTATTTTTTTTAGCTGCCCAATCTCAACCAGTTGTGAAAAATGATCCTCCAACGTACTGAAAAATGACTAAACCCTCTAAACTCTAAAGACAATTTAAAAAAAACCTTTCAATGTTAGGTAAGTATTATATTTTTCATCGAAGATACACTTTCTTTGGTATTTTCTCTCATATTTTTTCATGTTCAGCCAGTTCACCACCAGTATGTAAAGTACCAGTTTTTTTAAATTGTCTGTATAAGTTAGAGGGTTTACTAACTTTTCAGTACTTTGGAGGACAAATCCTCCAGGTTGAAATAGGGCAGCTGAAAAAAAATACGTTTCTGTTATTTTAGACTTCTCTCTCATATATATCAAAATAAATCACGGTGTATCACGTGTTTGGCACTAAACTGACAAAAATTCCATTTCAAAAAACAAAGTAATCCATTACCGAACTTGCAGTCTTAGTCCTAAGAGTTAAATTTATTTAGAAACACATTTTTTCTCAGGTACGCACGAAAAAAAAACGTTCCAAAAAAGCTTCGAAATATATTCGTTAACGTAAAAGTAACCGCTTTGCGTCCCCTCCTATCACATCGATGGCCTAATAAAAATGTCGCGCAGTCATCGGCTGCGAACATTAAGAACATTATGATAATGTCGAAGGCTTTGCACCAATAACGTTATAGCTTCGGCTACTTTGTGATAGGTAATATATTTGATAGCTAGGTAATTTGCTATAAAGGTATTCGTTATCTTCTCAGTGGAATATTATTTTCTGATGTAATGTACTTGTGAACATCGATTTTCATAAATTTATTCACTTCGGAAGATAGCAAAAAAATCAAACCAACAAAAAGCAACAATGAATGATGTGTGCCCTTCGCAGTTGACAGTTAGCAAAAAATAGAGGAATATATGCGAGAACGTCATAATATTTTCATATTACCTACGAAAGAATAGGAATTCGAATAATTTAGAGTAATCACAGGAGTTCATAAATTTAATAAACACATTGTTGGGTCGCGTATCACGCCAAGTTATGTTGCGTGCGTGTGCCGCCGCTAGGGCGTTATTCAAAAGTAATATACTACCGGGCAATGGCAGAATGGCGACGTTGCAACTACACCCACGAGCAAAAATATAAGGGGATCACGACGTATGGAAGTTCTTTACAAATCTGACCCCTTGTTTTTGATTGCCACTGCAAGATTTTGGTTTGCTTTCTCTACAATTTGGACAGGCTGCTGGTAAGGTCGAAGTTAATCTTTATTTATTTCTCCTTTTTCGCAGCAGTGGCAAAACGTTAGTAAATATTATTCTCCTTTCTGAGTTTTTGCTTTCATTATATTTGTAGGAACGTGGTCGATAACTTCTTATCATGATTTGCCACATTTTACTAATAATAAGGAAAACTGCACCAAATCGTATTTGACCTGTTATGGTATTGTTTTGAACTCATCCGTTATTATCATCCGTTTCATCCGTAAATAAGAGCTATCCGAGCTATAAAAACGTTGACAACTCGATAACAGGGCCTCGATTCCCGACGGAAAAAAATCGTCTTTGATCTGTTGTAGTATTTGACTTCAGTCGCCATTACTGTCAAGTAAATAAATACGTTAACAGATCAGAAACGATATTGTATATTCATAACGATCTTAGCTAAAATTCTTTGGCATTTTACTATGCTATTGTACATAATCGGGGCTCATATACAAAACCACATTGCTTTTGACAAGTTCTACTACTATGGTCAAGGCCAAAGCTCACTTATGTGATAGTAATGGGGCCGGGTTAAAAATATAACCATAGCATGCCAAAAGCAGTATTGTTCTACCTAGAAGAAGTAGCTCAGTGCTGGATTACACTCGTAGTAAGAGGAGCAAAGACGGGCCCCGCGCATTAGGGGCCTGTAGCAATTAGGGCCCCCTAATTGCACACCCCATCTCCTTAACGTGTATTTCTCACAGTTCTGTTTTATTTAGCATCTTAAAGTTAAGAAAGATGCTAAAACAAACAAAGTGCCTTTTAATACGAGAGAATTGACCACGTGCCCCAAATTGGTTTTAACCTGCACTGATCATAGTTAGTAGGAAATTAGCTAAATGTTGTTTTGCTTTAAAATACTTACTGAGATCGTTTTAGGGTTGTGCCCGAAGGACACAAAGGACCCTATTAAATATGGCTCCGCTGTCCGTCCGTCCGTCCTAACTTTAAACAGCTGTATCTGTTATTTTACATTGTATATATGTCATTTTATTACGGCGGATTGACTAACAAATATAAAAAAATAAGAGAGTGAAATAATAAAGGGAGTGCCCGTACAAGAAACGTTTCTTTTTCACATATTTTTTTTTGTGTCGTAAAACTCGTCAAACATACAACCGTCAACTTTGGTATGATTATTTTACAAACCCTGAATAAAACCAACAAATACTATACATATAATAGTCAAATGTGAGTTGGCTTCCTACTGTTTCAATTCAAAATCGAGTTCAAGTCAGGATATTATAATAATACCTACTGTGCGGCGGTACGGAACCATCAGTGCGCGAATCCGATCACTTTGGTGTCCGTCTGTCTGTCTGTCTGTCAAGACCCTTTATCTCGGGAACGCCTGGAGGTGCCGAGTTGACGTTAAAACCATATACTCCGGTCCACATTCTCTTGAAGCTGTGAATAATCAAACTTCTACATTAACGTAAAAAAAAGATACGGCTATTTACTCGTATGCCGCAAAAACGTATATTATTGAACGTAAATAAAAAGGGTAGGTATTTCCCGTTGACCTAGAATTATGAAATTTGGTAAGTAACCCGTCCTTTACGACAAGTATAAGAAAAAATCTGAAATCTGTACATTTTTAATTAAATTACGTAACAGAGCCTTTGTGCGGAACCCTCGGTAAGCTAGTCCGACTCGCACTTGACCGGTTTTTACTTAAACAATCGATTTATTCAAATGCACATAACGTTGTTAAAACTAAAACGTGAAGCCCCTAACTCAAATAACAGGCCATATTTCCGTATCTGTGTAAAGCAGCATTAACCAGAGGCAGGCGGGGAGCGTGATGTAAAAGTTTCAACGAGATAAGTACGCAAGCGAGACAGTAAACCCTGGTTATGTTGTGACCGAGGGGCCTTGAGGAGCGAGCAGCTGCTTATTAACTTATCTTAAACTAAATAACTAAACCCTTATAGCAAATCTGCTGATGTAAATGTTGGGAGTTTTTAAATATTTCAATGAATAAAGTCATTTATGCTTCGAATTCGACGATAATGCAAAACAAGCAATCTTTATAAATCTCCTACCATCGTCTGTCAATAGTGAGGCTAAGACAAGTTGCTTAACACTACGTAAACGATTTTCGAAAACTGACAAAATATATGGAATTGACGTGGGCGCTCGACGCGACCGTCTGACAGCTTACGTTATTTCTATACATTTTGATAACGATAACGAACGCGGAATGCATCTTGCCTAGAGCCTCACAGTTAACATTCATCACCATGCAACACTAGACACTTAATTTGGAATACAAGATATTAACAACACTAATAATAATAAAACTTCGTATAAAATGCTAGGTAGGTCAGTCCAAATGTATTTGGCTTTTGGTTGAAAATATTTTGAGACGCCGACTTCAGTTGGACTGACCTATATAACATTTTATAAGAAGTTATTTTTTGCATTTTTGAAGGCGGGTTTTTTTTTTTTAAACCTTTATTTTATTTTATACTTTTTAGTGATCCTATTTACGAGTATGCTGTTATGTAGTCCCACCCACTCCTCAATTAATGAGAAACTGTAGGACATTTTAAGCTCGCCACAAGCAACGCCGTGGGAAAGTCATAGTCATATATAAACAATTAAATATACTTCGTCATAGTCGCTCAACTACCTTAATCGAGATATCTTATCGCCACCCTTCAAAGAGATACCGTTAAGGAGATCCGGTGGCCATCTGTGGTCTTCATCATCAGTTACACTTCACCATATAGTACTTTTCAAAAGCAAGTACACGAGTTAAAAATACCAAAATCGTTATAGGTGTGCCTGTAATAAATATATCAGGAGTTCCCTAGACTTCTCCAAGATCCCATCATCAGATCCTGACATGTTGAAAATGGGACCAACTAGAAAGTATACCCATTCAAATAAGAAAAAAAAACATATCGGTCCAGTGGTGTTCGAATAATCGGGGAAAATATATTTTAAAAAATCCTGCGAATTGAGAACGGTTAACTCAAAACTTCAAAACCCCGCACTACCCCGGCAGCGTCAGAACTAAGGAAGGTCTCTAACGAGTCCGAAACATATCTCGAGGTTTCCGAACATTAACACCTGTAGCACATTGCCGAGAAACCGAAACGGAACTGGACTGAACTTATGAGTAAGCCATAGGTGTGTCTTATTGATTCGCTCAAAGGTAGGACTAAAGTTCGAATATCTTTAAAATATTATTTTATTCATAATTAGAAAAAACGCAAAGAAGAAAAAGTAAGAAATACATTTAATTCTGCAAACAATTAAATAAACCTAGATTACTTACGCATACATAACAAAATAATTAGGTACAGTACATACATACATACGCTCACTCCATCATTCCCAGAGAGGGGTAGGCAGAGCCACAGAGTTACCACTCTAAAAACTTGATGTTAATTCTGTAACGACATTTTACACAAATCAGGCTAAGCTTTTAAGCAGTGTATATTAATGACAGGTTGCAAGCCCGTCGCCAACAGTACCACAAGCCTTTATTCCCTTAGTCACCTCTTACGACATCCACGGAAGAAATGGAGTGGGACTATTCTAAGCCGGCAACCACGGGGCCAACCACAAGAATTAGGTATAATTGCATGCAAAACTAGATCATAATCGCTAGTGAGCGCCAGGACGCTGGTCTTCCGTGCATCCAGGCGACCGCGTGTGCAAGACGGCGGACAGGCAATTACATAAAGCGAAATTAACAGTGTTCAGGAATAATGACATCTCACATTCTAAAGCGGTTGTATACAATATAATGCCACTCCTTGGGTGTCAATCCGTGCAATCGGATAACATCCCGCACATCGAAATTCGTCAAGGCGATTAGGCTACGAAGCGGAGGTCACAAGGAACATGGATACCTACAAACCTACATACACAAGAAAAACATTATCCTTCTTCTCGGGTAGTCGAGTAAAAAACAACACGGTCATCGGAGTGTCTAGAGTCTAGAGTGTCTAGACACTTTAGTTAGTCAATTATTCCGAGACTAGACAGAGTACCTACCTACATAATTTGCATCGGCACTTACGTGGTCGAATGACTGAATTCTGACAATGTTTAATTCATGGGAAATCAATCACATCCGACGATTAACATAACAAATAACGATTCCCTCTGTGTACATATTGAATAATGCGTTTACCCACAGTTCGGTTGATTGTTCCATAATCCAGTTGTAGATTATGCAGTCGTGAGCAATTACCATTCGCCGTCGATATTTCAAATCTGCATGAAACGTGTCGACAGCAACAAGTACACGGTAACACAATTACCAATTTAAATGGGTCAGTTTGGGGAAGTAGGTATTGTAATTGTTCTAAGGATGGCTCCTTAGGCGTGACATACACAGAAGCGCATGTGCATAAAGCAGGCATGTGCCGCGCCCCCTTTTTTATACAAAATGTAAGAAAGCGATAAGTTGTGAAATAAACACAAAAGATGCGGCGCGCCTCCTGTGGCCTGTTTTATAAAGTTACAAATTACAATTTACAGGTTACAAGTTTCCATTTGACACAACCTCGACCAATGATGACAAGCTATTTGAGCAGTGTTGCCAGTTTAGATCTGTAAAATTGAAACTTGTAGCTTTATAAAACGTGCCCCTGTAGGCGCGGGAGAGGTATGCCTT
The DNA here is from genome assembly GCA_923062465.1 of Acleris sparsana. Classification (NCBI taxonomy): domain Eukaryota; kingdom Metazoa; phylum Arthropoda; class Insecta; order Lepidoptera; family Tortricidae; genus Acleris; species Acleris sparsana. The sequence goes on from OV281289.1 coordinate 7,907,814, forward strand.
CGCCGCGTCCTCGCCCTCTCTCTCGCTTGCTCGCCTCTTCTGTATAATTTTGTATTGCGTCTGCGACTTTTCCACGCCTTAAGGTGTCCTTGCCTGCGTCGCGCCTACGCCCCGCCTACGCCTCGCCTGCGACGCGCCGCGTCTGTGTATTTCATGCCTAAAATTGGTTACTATCAAAATTAAATAAACTGGGCAAGAGCATGTCGAACCATGCTCAGTGTAGGGTCCCGAAGCCGTTACCACAAACACAAAAATCTGTTATTTTTTTAATTTTAAAGTATAAGTACACTTGCTTTATTACAGCTGTCGTTGCAGCTATGTTGTATTTAAGAGTTTCTGAGTAAACCCAAGGACGGACGGACATGGCGAAAATATAACGATTCCTTGTTGAGTACGGAACCCTAAAAACTGCATTTAAGTTTTTTAACCAAAAAAACGATACCTCGCAATATCAATCTATCAAGCCTTTAGTATATGTGTATACTACCAGCCCAATGGAATCTTGACCCACCATAAAACAGTCTCACAGTGACATGATTAAACAATTTGTTTGAAACTTCTGTCTTGAAACATAACGTCACTGTGAAACAGTTCTATGCTGTGTCAGGAATAGTATATATAAATAGTACTTTCGATCTACAGGAGCGTCCCCATTGGGAGCATTCGCGTGAATATTCGAGTGATTTCGACGTTGAGCCGAGCGTTACAATTTGTAAAACGCGCTTTGTAACTTACAAAGCTTACACACCACTCGATGTTTGCGCCAAATACTCATTACACGCGAATGCTCTTAGTGGGGTCGCTCCTTACGACGAGACGGCGCGCGCCAACCAAATGAACTTTACAAAGTTGCGTCGGTGTAGGAGTAAGTAGTGCGGCAGGAGTTCGTGGATCGAAAACACAATAACCACATACCTATATACAATCATTATTATATACCCTCATTTTTGGAGATTCAGGGCCGAGATTCTAGGCGGTTAAAACCTTATCGTTTTTGACCTGTTATAGTAATGTCAACGTTTTGATAGCTCATTTACGTGACAGTAATTTTAATTTTTACAACTTTATTATATAGTTATAGTCGCGTTATAAAAAGGTCATCACTTTTGGGCCTTATCTAAAACAACATTAAATATGATTGAAAAGTGACCATCCTTTTCATACCGCGTCTGTAAGTACTTATCGGGGTAGTATAACTTTATCTGAAAGTATTATTTAGCAACGCCGCCGGTGCTAAAAATGGCTTATTATAAATTTATACAATTATGAAGTATTGTGTGTTTTTCTTATTGAAAACCCTGAGGTTCCGAAGCCTACTGGATTTGCCTTACCTGAGTTACTGTGCTGACAAGTAGCCAAACTAAAAATATCATCATCATCATCATCATCATCATGTCAGCCGAAAGACGTCCACTGCTAGACATAGGCCTCCCCAAGGCTTTCCACTTCAATGGTATGAATTTACAAAAACTAAAAATATATATGAATAAAATGTCCGAGGTTTATACACAGCCTAGATATTTCATCGTCAGCATTCTAGTGGGTATCCATGACAATAATATATCTTGTCTTATCTTACACAGGTGCCTTTCGGATACACTTTTTCTGCAGTTACCTTTTTACACATTTATTTAGCCCATTCTTCTACACTAAGAGCATTCGTTACCCCAAAAACCACTTCAATGCTTGATTATAAGTATTTAGAAAAACTTACTTTGCGATCACGAGTCGACACCTCAAGCCACTAGGCCACCACCGATGCTCTAATATGACATCATAATATGCGTCATATTCTACGTAGATGTTAATGGCTTCGATGCATATGCATTTGTAGGAACACGTCTTGTATAAGTCAAGAATGTTGGTATAACTACGAGTAGCTGTAGGCCACGACTCTGCACAGAGGCCGTTTTAGCCTATTCTTCTGGAAACTTACCCATTTCCAGGATCAACGTATCCAGAAAAATTGCTCTGGGCTGGGACTATCCCTGTACCAAACTCAGTTCACGTGCCGAACCTTGAAGATGGAACAAACACACTCTCGCATCAATATAGCATCAGTAAGGAAGTAAGGCTAATGCGGCTTATTTGTTAAGAATATTAAAGCATTAAAACAAATATGATTTAAGTAACTTTTGTTCGTTACAACCAGCTTTTCGCTGAACACCACCCAACACATTACCCTTCCAAATGAAATGCTTCACAGTGGGTATAATCTCCGACTATAAATAATAAGAATCTCATTTCCTCCAGAGCCCCGTCCTGTTTCCCGCGCGGAAACAAATATATACAAATACGGGTGATAAACAAAATAAAGTTCATATTTTACGTCAGCTTATACATATCTCCTTGACACGTATTCTATAAATGTCTGTGATCTGTGACTATCGGATGCAGCGATAGTCCATGGCGAATATCAATTCCGACAAATTCTGCTCAATATCATCGCTGCGTAAACAACGACGTTTGAAGATCTGTAAACATTTGCCTTTACGTATTCCAACTTATATTTCAAATGCAGTGATTTTTTGTCGTTCTTTTGCCGGATCAACTTTTTATCTCGAGTTTAGATATTCTAACATTGACAGAAGCGAAAACTGAAAAATCATGAGTGGAGCGAGTTGCATCTGTAATTAACTGAGCCTAAACAAGTGCATTTACAATTATACCACCACGGACTGTTCGCTTTCGATTTACACAGCCATCTCTCAGGCTTTCATGCCAATATATCGACACAGGAGCCTTAGACAGACAGTAGGCTAGGTACCTAGACCTTATCCAGAAACTTTATGATATTAATTGCTTTCGTTGAATCCGCCCCTCATCATAATACAGAATGTAAACATGTTATTTCTACTATTATGGAATAAAGAGTAGGTATCCTAGACGTCCTTTTCGGAATCTTTTAAATTGTATCGGTAAAATCATTAAGTATGGAATATAACAGACGAAAATTTCAAGTCACGGTCGCATTTTTAACAATAAGTAGGAAATATTTCGTTTTTGATACCAATCCAGCTTAAAAGTATCATAAATGAAATGAGAGTGTCTCTTGGAGATGGATATTGTTAGCGCAGTCTCATGACTAAGTGATTTCAGGGATTACGCCGCAGTGTTATTATTTATCACAACGCCGTACCTCAAAACACAAACTTTTACCTTCCATGGAGTACGTCTGTTACTAAAAAGTATCTTCACCGAGAAAATGTGTATGGCGATTGATGTCAGTGCCCTCTTATGTATGCATTTATTAATTTGATAGCAAGTTGACATTCACATTGAATTTCGTATCGGCATCGATTAGTCAGTGGTGAAGTACAAGTAAATAAATTGGCCTTCCGGTAACCTTCGGGGAGGGAAGATGGCCCATTGAAAAATTACCGGCTTTGTACTTTTGATTTATTCTATTTATTCTACACAATTGATACTGGCGAAATCACTGAGAAATACCGCGGTGGACCGCCAGTATTTAAAAAAGAAGAAGAAGTAAATTAATGTATGAAAACGTGTATTTTAGGGGTCCAGGGGTCATAGCCAAGATGCATTACGCCTACTAGTGTTTCTGTTCGTTTCGTTTTTAAACCAATTGCATCACTGGTAGATGACGTGATACGGATGAGATAAGCTTTGATGTAAGTGTACAATATTAATTTAACATAACAAACTTGACGACTCTTAGCTCTTTGAGTTTCTTGCGGCGTTACTTCTCAACAGTGGTCTCTTGCGGAGCGCTAGTAGATTAAAATCTTATATCTTATTTATCTAGTAAACCGGTGTCGTGCGCTCCGGTTAACCTGCGTAATAATAACGAGTGTGTGTTATCAGGTTGCTGGCAACTCCAGGCGTTAACTCAAGATGCCTTAAAACTAGTCGACAAACTCTCCTTATATTGTGATAGTGAATAACACCCCGAGAATATTGACCCCGGGTCACCCGTTACCACGTCTGCGCTGAGAGGGGCTAGAAGATTATGGCCTTTATTCCATGTATATTATTTATTATATTCCGTAAAACTTTACACAGAAAACAAATTTACTCATGTCATTTCTTTTGAATTGAGTGCAGTGGATTTAGAACAACAATTTAGAAAACATATTTAAAATAGTACTTACACAGTGAACTTTTCAACAATCAAATTCTTGAGATACCTCAATTATCTTTAACTGTTTGCTTCTCGTTCTTCTCTGGAATTATTTCGTTTTCTCTATTCGTTTTAGGCGTTTTTTACATCTCTTACAACCCGAATACAGGGTTGACCTTTTTTAGTCGTATCTATGTTAGCATCTGAGGCGGCTAAAAATATCTGACACGCTATTTTAGAACTTGATCGAATGCTTTAATTTTTTACGCTGACTATAGGTACTTATTCCTACAGTTTTTGTATGACCGTGTAAACGTGAGTTTTATTTTACATACACCAAAATTACGCTATATACGAAGAAATACGAAAACCAATACTTAAAATATGACAATTGTATGTGTGTGATTGAAACAAATAAACGTTTTATGTATCTATCTATCTATCCACCGCACTCATGAGACATTTTAGAGGCACTTTTAACTCGTCCATTTTTCTAACTTGTCGATGTCTGTTAATATACATATATGTATAGTAGTTCATATTGTACACCCAGCCAAGGTCACCATTAGAACTATTAGGTATGTGCCTAAGTTATGCATCTTGATGTTACATGGATATACAATAAATTTATTCTCATGTCTGTATTCTACATGTATCTCTATGTATGTGTAAATACAATCTGTAATCTGTATGTATGTGTAAATACTTTATTGGAGAAACGGGAAAATAACAAATAACAAAATAGACAGAAACACAAAAGGTATGTACAAAAGCGAACCTTTAAGGGATCTCTCCCAGTTAATCTTCGAGCGATTGGGAAATGTTAGAAATAATAAATAGACAAAAGTACAACACTGAAAGGGACTAGATCTTTCATAATTAAGTTAATATTAAATAACCAATTTAAAGTACTAAGATTAAATAAATAAATAAACTAATATAATCTTGATCTTAGTTAAATAATGTAATACGATGCCAAATAGATAGATGGCTATATTCTCATATAAATATGCTATTATTCTTATGAAAATTTGTCTCTAAGGAACATCGTAATCGTCGTTACCCAACTGACTCTGAACGCGGCTGTGTGACCTGAAATGTGACAATGTCAAATGAAATACCATTATTTCCTTACAATCGATTGACGTACTTGTAACCTTTAAAAAACTAAACACCGAAAACTTTGAGTATATGTGTCACGTGTTTTGATTACACCACTTTAGACACACCCGTAATTAAGTGGCACGCCTACCACTTACTGTTTACACACACAGATTGAGTTTTGATACCATTTTAGGGTTCCGTAGTCAAACTAGAAACTCTTATGGTGTATGTCCGATGACATTGTGGCAATATCTGGGAAGAGTAAAGTACTCCATGTTGGAATCAATGAAGGATATTAGGGGAGGCAATTAATTGTTCAATACTGTAGAGGGACATGTGTCTAAAAATAAATGTATTGATGAAAAGTTGTGACTCACGGAAAGGAAAGGCCAGGGCTGGTATTCTACGCTAAAAACCCTATTATTATCGTCTTTGACCTGTTATGGTATTGTTTTGACGTCATCCGCAATTACTATCTAGTAAATAAGAGCTATCAAAACGGTGACAATACGATAACAGATCAAACACGATATGTTTTTTACCGTGTTGAATAAAGGCCCTGTTATTGTATTGTTTTGACGTCATCCGCCATTACTGTCAAGAAAATTAGAGCTATCAAAACGTTGCAAATACGATAATAGTTACAGAAACGATATTGTTTTAACGTATTGAATAGAGGCTGTTCTGTTATCGTATTGTCAATGTTTTGATAGCTTCTATTTAATTGACAGTAAATTTGGCCGATTAAAAAACAATTTTATAACGGGTCAAATACGATATCGTTTTTATCGCCTACAATAGAGGCCCAGTCTTTATTAAAAAAACCCTAAATCGTACAAAGTTTTGACTTCTGCGCAATCCCTGTAACACACACATACTCATATGTTTTTTACCGTTTGCTCCGTTCAAACTTCGTAATTACCTACTTAATAACTAATAAGTAACTCTTTATACTACAATTACGAAGTTTGTGTTGCCTACCTTAAACAATTTATGTTATTATTTTGATGAAGAAATTTTCACCATGTGTAATTTTTTGTTCGAAATACGAATGAAGATAAAGCAAAATTGACTTCATTATATTCACCGAATGTAACCAGTAGGTACGATGTACTCGTAGATTCGTGCACCATAATTTCGTTTTTAGGACATTCATCACTGCGATATTATTATATTATTTTCTAATGGTGAAAACTTGTAAACTTAATTACAATTATTACGGAACAATAAGAATATTTTGTTTGTTGTATTTTAGTAAATCTTCAATAGAGTAGGCCTAGCCTGACCCATATATAATAAGCCTCGAATAAGGTAGATATTTTTTTATACGCGTCAATTCCAATGGAAAAAAATATTATACAATTTTCGAAAAAATTAAATTGAAGACGAACAATCAATCAGTCGAATACTAGACATTGGCAAATCCCATAGTTTGCCATACAACAGGGGAAGAAAAAGATCTCGCAATTATTGCGAAATGAATGGTGACTAGTGTACCTACTTAGATTGTTGTGTTCATTTTTTATAGTTTAATAATGTTTCGGATATTGAATCCGAAACATTATTAAACTATAAAAAATACAATAAAACAAAATAAAAAACACACCGATAGAATATGCTCAAATGCATTACATGTGTGGTGAGTGCCAAGTACCTACTGCCAAAGCAACGCAAGGGCTGCTGCAATTTTGTGCGCTGAACGTTACCCAAACAAACGTCATCCCGATTACCGGAGTATTTTTTTTTAGTTCTTGGCAAGTGTAGGAGAAATTTACCATCCCGTACGGATAAAAAGGATTTGCCGCTACTAAATCCAGAACTTTTTCATCGTCTCGCTCCCTCGGTCTGCCCTCGCTATATCCTCCTAAGACAGACGGTAAGACACCTGTCTTTCTACATCGATTAAATTATAAAATACACAATTTCCAGAAAACAGATTTATTTCAATAGTTCCTTGCCAATATAGGCTTATAAAACTACCAAGAAACATACGAAACAAATCGACCGTATAGAATATCTTTGAAACAATGTTGTATATTGGCCCAGACATCTGTCGGGAACGCGGCATAAATCAAGCATTTTTACGAGTGGCAATCCACTCGTAAAATAGCTAATTAATTTAAATGGCTATCTATAGTCATTTGGTTTATTTTATCACCGTAGAGTCCCGCGGTTGTCACTGGTATGCGACGGGAATGTTTGCGATGCGACTTGTTATACATAACGTTTCGCTGAACTTTTGGTGATGATAACTCTAATTTGCTTAAAGGATGATGGAAAATTAACGGTTGATATCCCCGTATCCGGGACTGGTTCTGCATTTTTTACTAAACTTTCTAAGTTCATGGAAACTAACAATAACATGAACAGTACAAAAATAAAAAACACCCACAAACACAAAGCGATAAACGTATTAACTATTCAAAAAAACCGAGCAAGACCATGTCTAACCAATGCCCAGTCTATTCTTCCAAAGCCGTTACTACTCAAAAACTATCTCAAAAAACAACAAGTAAGAACTGATTCTCTATTTAAAGTTATTTGGTACTGTCTTAAATGATTTAAGTAGGTCACACTTTAGTCGCCTGTTCTTCAGGAAAGAATCAAGTCTACTTAGTCTTGATAGTGTTCCTTAAAAATTCGTTGTAGGTATGTGTGGTGCAGACAAGAAATAAAAAAAATCATCTCCACGATACATGTAGGGGAGGTACCCCAAAAAATATATTTAAATACACTTTGCCGGAGTGACTAATATGTATAATCATGCCAAATAAAAGTTTTCTAGAACTAAGAGTGTATGAGGCAAGCTGCGGAAGGACCAACGGACGGACATGGCGAACCTACAGGGTAAGGGTTCCAAGTTTGACTACGGAATGGTCCTTTCTTTCCCTAGGCACTACTGCGTGGCACAACTGACCAATGATTTCTATTTCAAAATCAAATTTAATAGAGTCGACGGAGCTCTGCTCTCGCAGAGCTCCTATTTCTGGGTAGTTTGACCCTCCGGGCCTACTGAAGCACTAACAAAACCTAAACCTACCTCATATTTATGATACAGATTTTGGTCAGTTGTGCCAAATAGTTGTGCCACGGGGAATAAACTGGAATGGTTTGATTATCATTATAGGTACAATAAATGGTTCTTATGTTTTGATTACAATTTGTGTGATTAAATATTATATTCAAGAATCATTATTTAATTTTGAATATTGATACGTTACTAAGTAATTCATAAGTTTGATGTTGTTTATGTTAGTTGGCAAATTAATGATGGTTAACTACAGTAAGAAGTGTTAACGAATTTTATTAGCCGGTATAATAAAAAACAGGGAACAGTTATTTCAATCGAAAACATCTGCAGTGAAAAAATATATATTTTTAAATAATACCAAATTTGCCGAATGCATTAAGAGAAAGTCATGTTATAATGTTATTAATATTAAGATATGGTTCCGTGATTAAGTGAAATATTTAAGCTAAGAAAAAGTGCCAAATACCCCGTAATAGTTACTTTTATTGTGCAAACTTAAAAGTATATTTGTAATAATAATATATTGCTGGAATGTACACCCAAAGAAAAGCGAGTTTAATTGTACTCAAACTAATAAGTACTACAAAGTTCTTAATTTCTTTCAGCGTCTTTCTTATAAACCGTCTGCAGGAGAGCGAAGTAAGACCAAGAGCGGCTCAATGTCTGAAAAATAATACAGGCTGTTTATAAAACAACTCGCCAATTATATCAATTATGATAACAGTGAAAACAAGAACAACAACAACAACAACAACCCAACCTTACAACAACCAGCAGTATTCGTATTGTTATGTTCCTGACTATCAGTGGAATTACTAGCATAGAGGCATTCCATCTAACTCCTCAGGGTCAGCAACGGCTTCGTGGTTTTATGATGGCAGTCTTAAGACTGTAGTCTTAAAAATGCCAAACCCCTACGGGTCTTAGATCCCACTTACCATCACGTGCCTGTGTGCTCGTTCACCTTCGCCATACACCGTAAACATCTACAACAACCAAAACCACAACAACAACAAGGTTCACCTTAGTAAACGCGGTTAGATTTATATTGATGAAGGTGAAGGCAGTCAACTTGCATGGTTTCTGGGCCCTGGAACAATGTGACAGATTTACACAACATTTGAAAAAAAAACACGAGTATTAAAAAATATTGGCTTTACTTTTGTAATGGCTAACTTGGTCATACCTAGTAAAAACGTCTTTATTTCCTTGCAATAAAGTTGTGTAAAATAATGGATCACTTTGCAATTGTGATGTCAAAGCTGTTATTTAAAAAATGATCGCAAGTAATTTCGTACCTGGTCAATATCAAAAGCATATCTTTCGCTGTTTTTGCATCCGTGTTGTACCACTGACTGTTGTACACTGCATTACTTATTGCCACACTCTAAAAATAAAAAGTCAATGAAATAATATAATATAGCTGAAATAGGTACAGTATACAATACATAATTCCATAGAGTCATATTGCTAAAAAGATTGAAATACTGAATTTTCGAAATAACCAGCGTAACTTTCAACCAAAAGACTTTATTTTTAACCTACTCCAAAATAAAAGGAGGAGGTTCTCATATTGTTCGTATTTTTTTAATTCTAGTTCTATTCTAATCTGACCCATGCAGAGCTAGTATATAAAGTATAAAACAAAGTCGTTTCCCACCGTCTGTCTGTGCGCTTTTGATCTTTCAAACCACGCAACGGATTTTAATGCGATTTTCATCACTAATAATACTCGTATGTAGAGATTCTAAAGAAAGGTTTTTATGTTAAAATTTTGGTATATTAACGGGTGTTAGAGAAATCACCCGCGGGTAGGACCTTGTGCAGGGTCCGTCCGGATCGCTACCACCATCTTTTCCATTAAATTACCGCCAAACAACAGTGTTCCGGTTTGGGGATAAGACAGCCGGTGTAATGACTAGCATAGAGGCATTCCATCTTAGTCCTCAGAGTTGGCAATGCATTTGCAGTCTTAGGCTTGCAGTCTTGCGAATGCGAATGTCTATGGGTCACAGTTTTCACTTACCATCGGGTGGCCTGTGTGATCGTTTGCCTTCTCTATGCCATAAAAAAACAGACACACACATAAACTGAAGCGAAGTGAGGGCGTATCGCTAGTAAGATTGGTACTTAAGGTATCTTGGGAGAGCAAAGGTTACCTAATGAAAACTGCAAAACATCAAATTTAAATTAACAAGTTCTCATAGTACACTCAGGAGCAAAAATACCGGGTCAGAGTGCGTTTTTCATACAAACGAGACTATTTCGAAGCCTTGGTTCCTCGCCAGGGGTTGTTTTGTGTGAGGTTTAATAGTGGATACTCGGAGGTTTAATAGAGGAGGTCAAAAGTTCTTAAGATACTTAACTGATCGCACAATCAGTTAACACCACAGCCGGACAGTTTAGGTCAGCATTTGGATTTGCTTACATTTTATTGCCATTTTAGATGTTTTTCTGATCATGCATAATTCCGGCGGTTAACCCGCAGATTCATTCAGTTGGGTATCCTAGGCAATCTGGAAGTCCTGTATCGATGCTCGCGGTATTCATCATCAGAATACACTAAAAGCGTTCCCTGGCGAGGAACAAAGGCTTCGAAATAACCTCTTTAGTATGAAAAACGCACTCTGACCCGTTTTTTTTGCTCCTGAGTGTAGTAATAATTAAAGCATTTCTTTGATCAGCATTTTCAAGTTTGACTATATTAATAACGAATGAGTATAAACAAGTGTTAAAATGTGGGAGTACGTAACATCTCCAAAATAAGTCCCAACGCACCTTATTCCAGTGTAATAATAAGTTCGTAACATATTTTATGAGAAGATTCTTTCGATACATATTTTTGCACTTGACACAGAAGTTGCCTATTTTATCACTGATGGATAGACCAATTAAACTTTAATCCATACTCACAGACTGTGACACATTGTCACCATAGTAGCATATCAGATATATTTGCAGCAAACATATAACGAGGAAGCTGAGAAAACTACCCAGCATTGCTAAATCCGTATAAGCCTGCAAAAAACAGTTATTTTACTCTTTGTATACACTAAAATCTAATAAACCCAACTTAACGCAAATTGTATGTTTGTAAAAGCTGGATAACAAGCTTGAGTTTTATGAAATGGGTTTTTTTGTGCTAAAGTTAAAGAGTTGCTAGCAATACGGTTTGTTATACTTTGTGCTTAAAACATACGGAAAATAGCCGTACCATGATGTTAAATCCAGCGAGGCAGAGCAGTAGAGAACTTGTAATGAAGTTAAATAAAGAAGACTTGCTATAGACGACTTCAATTAAATTTGTTATTCTGTAACAAATAGAACGATTTCTTTTTGCTCAACTGAATATAGATACAGAAATAGATTTGAAAGCATTCTTATTCATATTACATTATACAAAAGGTGTTAACAATGCTTCCACCTCTTTCATACACAAATGGGCTGAAATCATGATGATGATATTGATGATGAATTAAAAACAATGCTCTTTAGGTACATATGGTTTTAGTAATAATTTTGCAAGCTCGGAAAAAGAAGTACATGATGTCAATTAAGAAACTTAGTCCGTAATAAAATGTAGGTTTCAACACTTTGATATTACTTCAATAAAAGTTAAATATACATACGCGAGAATATTATCTTGCAAATGGATGGCAAAGTTAAAGAAAGTAAATATCAAACCCCATCAGCTCACGATGACGAGTAACACAGGCTGTCAATTTCGTTCGATATGTGGTTCTGGTGTCTCCAAGTCGTAAATTCAAACTCGGGTTTATAATTTTCTCCATGTCATATTGAAGTAAACAAAAATGCACTTGAGTGAAAGTACAAAAAACGTAGTATAAACAATCCGGTCCTAAAACGGTCAAGACCGCGAATATGGCTGAAAGCAGAAACGTATGAAAGCATATTTAAGTCAGAAAAAAATAAAATGTGTATGAAAATCACGACTACAGTGGCGTAGTTTTAATTAAAGTAACTTCTAAGTTTACAAAGAAATAAAACTTGACCATTACCGTTCGCCCTAATCTTGCTTAGAATGGTTTTTAAAGAAGGCTTTATGATTTTTACGAAATCAACGCTCTATAAAATAGCGAGCTGTACTAACTACTTACCCGCGATCATTTGATGAACATAGACGAACGGGTAAACTCTCAGGTCAGTCGGGTCAAACGGATACAAGATGAGAAATGGTAACCTCAACGTCAGTTCTCCCGTCGCATAGTAAGAGAGACCCATTGTAATTAGTGGACCCGCTCCGAAAGCAATGATGCCACATGCATTAAACAAAGTCAGCGCTTTGATTGACAAATCCAGATTACTCACTATTTTGAGTATCGCTTCATCTGCTACTGGATCAGTTTGTATGTCCGATTCGTAATTTGCCGCTTGGAGTGTACGTAATCTATGGATGAGGTCATTGATAATATGGCCATATTTAAGTCGGTGGTAAATTTTGCTGCTGCCGAGGACGCAAAGAGTAGCACAAGGTAGACTGTATGTTGCTTCAATGAAGGCGTTCTCTACGATACCTTTTTGAATAAACCAAGCGAATTCTCCCAACACTCCAAAGTAAAGCAAAATATTAAAGAAGCAGAAGTATTTTCGGTTCTTGAGTCGCTCCATTATGCTTTGATTGGTTTCTGAATCACTAGTTTGCATACCTGAAACTTTTAATATCTGATTAGCTTTGTGTAAACTCGCTTCAAACAATGCGGACTGGTGAGTTTTCATGTTGAACTTTCCCACTTGAATGACCCTTGGTAAAAAGAAACGAGCATAATGTTATGGTTCATTTCCACTTGGCTGTATAGCAATTATGTAATTACTGTTAATTACTTCCTCTACCGATACGCACAACGATATTCCCAATTCTAGTGGCTCCCAGTTTACTTATCGATATTTAATCTTCTCTACCAAAATATACTCAATTCATAATACAGGGTGCCTCTGACGTTGAGGCTTTAAATGCATGGATCGTTTCTACTCCGCAAACGGAACTTTTGTTGAACGGTTTAAGTTTTAAGTTTTTAAAAATATGAGATATTTTATTATTTTTTTGATACAAGTTAAATGTAATTTTCCATGTACGCGATCAAATTCTCCATTTTCCTTTGGCCCTCGTACTAACGAAATGTCGCCCCCGTACCATGAGATTGTGACAGTTAAATTAAAAAGATAAGTTATATTATACTTAAATTAAAGAAAAAGTTATATTAAAGTTTTTATATCATACTTTAAGGTGCACTTCCACGGGCAATTTTTGAGTAAATAAATACTCTTCAACCAAAAGGACGTCTCATTCTATGGCGCTAAATTAGAGTAAGACAGGGTATTGTTGATAAGTTTACGATTACGCCCTAAGTATGAGAATTAGGTCCTTACATATGAAATTGGCGTTCTCTCGTACTGGCCACTTTGAGCTCAAATATCTCCTCTTTGGTTAGGAATTCCAAATTCACATTTATACAGCTCATTCATTTGTTTTTTCTCTTTATTTTTTTTCTTTGTGTCGCTCAGTTTACAAAATGGTAACTTGAATTATCGCGTTATTAACAAGTACGTGTTCCGACGTGGCACCAGTGCTGCAGAAACGGCTCGAAGGATTAATGGTGTGAATGGCGGCGGTGTCGCAAAAGAAAACACAGCGTTTTTGGTTCCAACGTTTTCGTTGTGGAAATTTCGACTTGCAGAACAAGCCCCGCGGACAGCCGGAGACCAAAGTTGATAATGAAGAATTAAATGCTATCGTGGAAGCGGATCCATCGCAAACCACGTCCCAGTTAGCTGCAAGCTGCGGTGTTAGTGATAAAACTGTTTTAATCCACTTGAAGCAAATTGGGATGGTGAAAAGGCTTGAAAGGTGGGTACCTCACGAATTGAGTGAAGTAAATCGACAAACGCGCGTCGACTGCTGCGTCACATTACTCAACCGTCACAATAATGAAGGGATAAAAAATGGTTCCTGTACGATCGAAGCGCTCATCATAATGGCTGAACCCTGCTGAACCACTCAAATACGCCCCAAACGAAAATTGTCTTAAATAAAACTACTTGTGAGCGTTTGGCGATGTCATTCACTACAGCTTTTTAACCGACTTCAAAAAAAGGAGGAGGTGTTGTATTTTTTTTTTTTTTTGTGTATGTTCACCGATTACTCCGTCAATTGTGGTCCGATTTTGAAAATTCTTTTTTGATTTGATAGGGTATACTTCCGAGGTGGTCCCATTGCCACCAAATCGGAATCTGATGAGGGGATCAGTGAGGAATTGAGAGAACTCCTCAAATATTGTAGGCATACATAAAGCGATTTTAGTATTTTTAGTAACAAGTCTAGCATTTGCATTCAGAAAGTATCACTTGGTGAAGTGGACCTGATGATGAAGACCACAGATGGCCACCGGAACTCCTCAACGGTACCTATTTCAAGGGTGGCGATAACGATAAGATATGTCGATTAAGATAGTTGAGCGACTACAACGAAGAATATTTACTTGTTGAAATATGACTGTAACTTTCCAGTGGCGTTGCTTGCGGCGAGCTTGAAATTTTCTATAGTTTCTCATTTATTGAAAAGTGGAACTACATAACAGCATAAATAGGATCACTAAAAAGTATTAAATAAAATAAATGTTTAAAAAAACAAAAAACCGCCTTCAAAAATGCAAAAAATAACTTCTTATAAAATGATAGGTACCTATAGGTAGGTCAGTCCAACTGAAGTCGGCGTCCCACAATATTTTAAAACAAAAGCCGAATACAGTTGGACTGACCTACCTATAGGTACCTATCATTTTATAAGAAGTTATTTTTTGCATTTTTGAAGGCGGTTTTTTGTTTTTTTAAACATTTTTTAAATCTGGCCAGACGATTACGGCAGATATCTATTGTCAGCAACTGCAAACCATGATGGAAAAGCTAGCTGCTAAACAACCGAGGCCACTGAATTGGAATGTCGAAGAATTTTTTTTTTTTCGAAAGTTGGATAACTTCTTGCAAGGGTATAAATTTAACTCCGACGGGCCACTCAAAACCACCTTCAATAATTTTATTGATTCCCGTCCGAATGGTTTTTTTTAGTAAAGGGATCAATGAACTACCTATGAGATGGCAAAAGTGCATACATATGTACATACTTTGATTTATGTATTAAGGACCGTATCGTTAATTATGGGTACACAAACAAAGTCTTACAAGTGTAGTTTTTTAAATCTTTTACTAACTTTCGTTAATCTGTACAATATAAAACATATTTACAACAATAAAATAAATAAAAACCTTTACATATTTATTGACCTTTGCCAATTATTCGCACTTTGCTTTTAATGTGTCGCATTAGGTTTTGGACAACACTAGTACCACGGTTTTTGGCCACCTGATTCCAGTCTCGCTTGAATTTTTCCAACTAAATGGCAGAATGATCTTTTTTTCGCAGATCTCTCTTGATCAAGGCCCAAAATTTTTCGATTGGACGAATGGGCAATTTGGTGGATTGTGTTGTTTTCCCACGAAGTCATTTTTTTCTTTGGCGTACCTTTGAAGGACAGACTTAGCATAACGATAGCTAGCCAAGTCAGGCCAAAACAAAGTTTTACCTTTATGCTTTCTTATGAGGAGCAGCAATCTCTTCTTCAGGCTTTGCTTCTCATAGATTTCTGAATTTAATGTTTTAGCCGTGAAAAAAGGTGTTGAGGTCATCCCACATTGTCAAATAGCTTGCCAAACGACGATGTTTTTTCCAAACTTTTCGCAAGAAATAGCTTTTTCGGTATTACTGACAACTGTTCCTTGTTTCACCGTATACTATTGTGCTCCTGATAAAGTTTTGTAATCCAACTTTACGTAGGTTTCGTCGTCCATCACAATGCATTGCTTATTTTTGCTTAAAATCATTTTCATATAGCTTGCTGGCTCTAGTTTTTACGGTAAATGACTGTTGAGCAGTCTGTTTTGGGTGTTTTTGCTTTTTATAGCTCTTTAAGCTTTTTACGCTTCTTGGCTCATTGTACCATACCAATACTAGTATCGGATTTTTTGGCACAGTCACGAACTGAAAGCCCTTTTTTTGCAGCAAACAGTTTACATATCTTCTGGTCCAAATTAGGCCTTAACGAATGGCAGTTTCCGAATCTTCGGATAGCGTTTTGTACAGCATGAACGCTAACACCTTCCTCTTTAGCTAACTCTCGGTATGTTATGCCACTTTCAGTGCACCATTTGGAAACAATAGATATCAGCTCTTCGATTGAAACCCCTTCCATTTTAAAAACGAGATGTTAAATATATGATTTTACATAACAATCTTGTTGTTTCTTCTTCTTTGCCCCGCGGCGACTTCAACAGCTACTACCGCGGGGATATGGCGTTTCCACAATGAAGTGATTTCGCCAGTGTCAAGTATATACAGGGTGTCTTGAAACTCTTGTGAGAAATTTGGCGGGGTAATAGTTCGCACGATTCTGATCACGGGGGTATGGTTCATTTTTGTTTCTGTTAGTAAAAAAAAAAAAAAAAAATTAATTATGTTCATCTTGTTTCTTGATGTGTCGCAGCCGATATCTTGACCTTGACATTTTGACGTTGATACTATACTACTCCAAACGTTCGTAGTAACTAACGTCAAAATTCCAAGTTCGAGGTCAATGACCTGAGACCATTCGTTGTTTACATGGTATGTAAACAGTTCGCTCCATGTAAATTAAAATTAAGTTAACATTATAAAAAAAGATTAATTTAAATGCAACTTACCAACTGTATTTTCGTTTTTGCAACTGAACATTTTAGCGGGTTATGAAATGATCACTAGATCTCTTGGAATAGGTATGCACTGCCGAGACCTGATTGTATCATTTGTTTCATAGGGATGTTGAGATCTGAACATTTACCATTTCTTTCTTCTCTAAAATATACCACATAATTGTTTTTAAGCAAAAATAATTCAGACTTGGAAAACTGAAATTTAGTTTAACATGACATCTGATGAAATGACAACCATAAATCATAGACTTCATGGTCAAGTTCAAGTTCAACTCTTTGATAAATAGCTACTGTCATATACCTACTTCAAAAAGTTCGGATGGACATGAAATAAACGATCCGTTTATTGCCGTCCGTATTGATCTCTATGGTCATTCATGGCGGTACATAGCTAACAGTCGGGATATAAAGGCCGTCGCATATTTGATTATAATTTGTATGTGATCCCAGGCCATGGAACCGATATGCGTAAGTAGTACATATTCAATCTATCCATGTTCCAGGCTTAGAGCAATAAATAACAGTTACCAGCCGCCTAGTCGCTTGTTAGTCGCCTTAGGCTTCTTACAGACGAGCGGCATGTTGCCAACGGCAGAGGCTACTGCAGCCGTCACCACCTGTCGGCCTAAATGCCGCTTGTCTGTAAGAAGCCTTACACAAACTTTCCCCTGTGCCGAAGTATACGATCAAAACTAAATTATCTTACACATTTACAAATAAAATCCTCATAAATCAATAAATAAACTGACAAGAAGAAAAAAATGTCTTGCTATAGCCATAGCCAGCCGTGTGTGTTCAAAAATCCAACTTTTTTTTTGCGAACTTGATGTGCTTATGTCATTAAAGACTCCCATTGTAAACCCTGCTTTTCTGATAGACTTAAATCAACGTGGTAGGTACATACCCCATAGAATTAGTACCTACTAACATAGAACCTGGACTATAAGAACCGGTACAGATGGACAGCATTGAACTGCAACCTAGCTGCAAAATGGCAGTTCAAGTGCAGTTGACGTACGTACGTTTTGATGCAGTTACGTCATCTGCATCAGAACTGCCCTCGAACTGACAGTTTGCAGTCCGTCTGTACCGGCCCTTAGTTAAAATTTGCACCAGCTATCTTTCTCTGCGTTTTAGATTACGGATTCTGAAGAGGAAATGAAACAGAAACTACGCTGTTTTTTCTCCTTCAAATGTCACGGTCACAACGTCAAATTGAAGGTCGAGAATGGACCTGTTGGAAGTCTTTGGGCTTTACAGACACAGACCAAAGACAATCTATCCAAACCTTATGACGTCCTACGTATGGCGTAAGAATGAAAGAATACCATAGATGCCCTTATGGTATTCTTTCATTCTTACGCCATATATCTCTATTATGAATTTCATAAATAAAAAGGCCAAACATAAGTCTTTTAATAGTTTAATAGCACTTATTCTGTGGCACCTTGTGTTCTAATCTGTGGACTGATCATCACAAATAAATGCCTTAAGAACATCTTAAGCACAATATCTTGAACTCATTAGTACGGCCAGGAAACTAAAAAGGGTCAGATTATTCGCGGTAGTTCCTTTGAATGTTCCTTCGAAGGAACTATGGATATGTCATGCTTCTTGGACACCCTACCGTCTGTTATAAATTATTTTAAAGCATAACGCTAATGTACACAATCTGAAATGAAACTTGTACCTATTAAAAAGAAATGTACCTCAATAGATCCTTGTCTGATCCGTAGTCCCACCAATTTACCACACCGGTGTGACTATGGTTCATTTTATTCACCCGTATTCACACCACGACTGATTTTGCGTATAATATTCTTTCAAAATCAAACTCACGGGAACAGAGCCCGAGCCCGAGCGTCGACGGAGCTCCGGTTTTTGAGTGTTTTTAGACCTTCGGGCCTGATATAAAAACGGGTCTAATTGCAGTAGTCCGGTTGTTAGTCCGGTTGACCAAACTAGTGCAACTTTTCAGTAGCAGAAGTTCGATCAAGTAGATCATGCGAGAGTACACATTGTTTGAGTTTGGGATTGCTGTGGAGCATGTCCCCAGCAGCTACAAATATTAATTTAAGAATTTGTTATTTATTAATACGTCACGCTGTTGTACCCAATATTTACTGAATTAATACGCACTATATTTAAATGTACCTCCATAGATCGAGAGTAAAAATGATCTGAATTTGGGGTTTCCGTGGACAATCTCCCCAGCAACCTTGAATTTAAGAAATTATGATTAATTAAAATATTACGCTGTTGTATCCAACATGTACTGAATTAGTACACACTTCGTTTTAAAAGTACCTTCGTAGCTTGAGAGCACAAATGAACTAAAACACTTGTGCATTTTATTGTTTTGCGAGCGTATGCTGTACTTTATCAAGAGAATAAAGCTTTTGCTCAACATGTCTACAGAATAAATTCGACTTTTTCCATGTTGGTTATAGTACCTAACCTAAATTCGGTGTTCAGGGTTTTTATGTTTTAACAAATAACAAATTCTTAAATTAATCTTTGGGGTTGCTAGGGAGAGTCAACAGCGACCCCAAACTGGTACATTTCTTTGTAAGTATGTAGAAAATGGATACGTATTGTGTATGTTATTACTAAGCATACTATACTTTATTTTATCTAAAGGACCGACTTTGAGTGGTGTGTAATATAACAAATAATAGATGATAAGTATTTATTTTTTATTTACTTATTAATATTATTTAATATTAACATAACCTAATAATGACCTAATCGAGGAGATTCACCATATGTCCCGCTGCCTGGGGCGGTGTCGACGGGGCTCCGCGAAGCGGAGACCCTATTCCGCGTAGTTTGGCGTTTCGCGTCTGGAGACAACTCTAACCTATTTTCTTTTCAAATTGACCTAATCTACACCTACTTAACGTACACGTAACAACGCAAAATTCAGTTATTTTACTTTAACAATACTCAAGAAATAGTGTTGTTTCGGACATAAATTCGGACAAGATTTCGGGCTATCAAAGTTCCGTTAAATTACAGATATGCTAAACAACATTATGCATAATGAAATTCTTGCGTACCAATATTATGCGAACCATCCGCGTAAACAATCATTCGAATAATATAGATTTATTAATTTCAGCAAATTTAAGATTCGACGTAAATAAATTATGCAAAACTTGATATTCCTAATACGTTTCGGACATTAAAAATTATGCCAAATAGATGGCATCCTACGATAACACGTGTAAAGAAATGTTGTTGTACAGTGTTGTATGCAGCCCCAGTAAAAAAATATAAGAATAAGAATATTTATAAAGGAGCATCCCCATAGAGAGCATTCGCGTGAATATTCGAGTGGTATGGACGTTGAGCCGACCGTTAAAAAGCTTACACACCACTCAAAGTTCGCGCCGAATGCTCATTGCATGCGAATGCTCTCAGTGGGGATGGGGACGCTCGTTTAGATAAAATAAAGAATAGTATGCTTAGTACTACACAGTACACTTATAGATAACAGAGGTTGTAGAAAGTCATAAACATATTGCCAACCAAACCAAATCGGACTCGTATCACAGGGCGTGTCGACTCCGTCCGCATTCAAGTCGTGTATCGCTATTCCCTCAGGAACTATCCATCTACGGATACCGAAGAATCTCACGTAGCGTTATCATCAGCCGAAGTCTGGCCGCTTTACGCTCCCTGCGTGTTCAGACAACCACTTGGTACGACGTAGTAACTATTATTGAATCTGTGGTACGACGTAAAACCTAACCTAACCTAACTTTTGTGCGTTAAACGGGCTTTACATCATGCTATCTACAGTATGTCTAAATATATCTGTCAGTTCAGCATTGTGGAAGTAAAATATGTATACATTTCCAATGGTAGAGTTCGTTTGTTACATACACCGACGTAGCTGCCTGGAACAGAAACAATATACCTAAATAAGGACCAAACTAGAAAGCGAGTTTGCAAACATCTCTGCTTGCTTGTTGAAATTATGGTGGATTAAAGAAACTAACGAACATATTAAAAGAAGTTCACGCTACTTCAAACTCAGTGAGCTACCTACCATTAAGAACCTTGTATATTCTGCACCCACCTTCTGACTCCAACATCAGTCATCAGAGTAGCCTCAATAATTATTATTAGGTAATTGTTACATTGTCAACTGGTTAACATGTAATAAATAAACACGGGAGCGGTTAAGCGATTTAAATCAGATATTTTCCGCCCCCTCCGCCTTCTCCGGCCGGGCGTCTCGTTCCTACCCATCATCATCATTATCATCATCATCATCATCGTCATCATCATCATCATCATCATCATCATCATCATCATATTATACTAAAAGTCCCAACACGGTGGATCTACGTTAAATATAGCGGAAATCCTATCGCCAATTTCCGACTCCATCATCAGATCAGCTCTTAGATACCATAATATTGCATTGTCATCGGGTTTACATATTATGAGGTCCAAGTTTCAGCCCATTCCATTAACGGGAACTGGCTCAAAATTGATTTGCAAATTTTAACGGACAACTTACATACATACCAACAATGCAAGTTAAAATAAAAGCTGAAAAAAAGCAAACTTTCGGATTCTGAGCTATGTATTTATAATGTTAGTATGAAATAAGAACTTAATGTTACTATTCTCTTCTCTTGAATTTTGAGATTTAGCTTCCGTTTTCTTCAATAATTGTTTTCGTTCTTCTGTTTCCTTTTTTAAATATAAAAGTCGTGTTGCACGCCTTAATTTACCTTAAAAAAGAAAATATTACTATTATCTGCATCTGTATAATAAAATGCCACAACGTACGTAATATTGGCCACCATTCAACTTCATCATCAGACCAGCTTATCGGCTGCACATTATGTTTTCTTACAGATACAAAGTAAAAACATTTTATATTTTACCACTTATTAGCGCTTTTTTTAATAACCGTAACTGGTTTAAAATTGGCATGCTAGATGCGACCCAATCATACATATGAACAAACAAAAAAAGTTTAATAAAGCTTATAAAATAGGTTGTGGCGGGCTCTTTTCCGCAACTTGACGACTTAGGTATGCGCCTATTTTGCGTGCAGCTTATAAAATACTATAACGACTGTAGCTACACATATTAACGTAAAGCCCAGCATAAAATTCATCATGCTACCGTTTTGTTTTCTCTTGCCTTTGCGCTTTTGTAAACAAAATTTTCTTCCGACGCTAGTATCTGAATATAAAAAAACATATATTCACAAACTGTGCACAATTTCCTTTTCTTTATTCTTCTCATATACTTACACATTTTTTTCGTAGGAGCAACTGTTGAGGAATTATTAGAAAACGAACTAATTTAGGCCCATCAATTCAAGATGACGGCTCGCGCCTCAACAGTCGAAAGTTTGGATTTATTAGGACCCCATAGCTTATGAAAAAGGATCAAAATTAACTACCTATGCTCCACATTTTGTAAAGCAAAGGCTTTGGCATGCAGACTGTTCTGAATTAGCTTCTGCACGTCCGAACGCGTAGAATTAATTATCGCAATTAGGTACCTAGGTACTAAAGACCGCCTACAAAAGACAAAAAATTACGTCTTTTAAAATGGTATGTATGTATAGGTAAGTCCAACTGAAGTCGACTCACAATATTAACCAAAAGCCGACTTCAGTTGGACTTACCTATACATACAATTTTTAAATTTATTTTTTGTGGTTGAAGGCAGTTTTTTTTTAAACACTTATTATACTTTTTAGTGATCATAATAAGATATTATGTAGTCCTACTTCTTAGTTAATATGAAACTGTAAGACATTCGAGTTCCACGCAAGCAACGCCGCTGGAACATAGTCATGTTAAACGTTCTTCGCTATAGTCGCTCAACTATCTTAATAGAGATATCTTATCGCCAGCCTTAAAATAGGTACCGTTGAGGAATCTGTGGTCTTCATCATCAGTTCCACTTCACTAAATGACACTTTCTGAATGCAAATAATGCTGCATTACTAACTAAAAATACTAAAATCGCCATATGTAAGCGTATAATATTTGACCATTTCCCTCAATTCTTGTGGGATCCCCTCATTAGATTCAGATTTCGTGACAATGGGACCACCTCGTAAGTATACCTACTGTATAAAACAATTTATTTTTTTAATCGGTCCATAATTGAAGGCGAAACCGGTGAACATACAATAGAACCTCCACCTTTATTGAAGTATAATTTGTGTGCCCAGTTTCTCCCCGATCCGTTCAGTGGTTGAAACCTGATTGAGTAACATAACATACATACCTACACCCAAACATGCAAACATACCAACTTTATAATTTAATAGCTTCTGCCCGCGACTTCGTCCGCGTCAAATTCGGTTATCGAAATTCCCACGGGAATGTTTAACTTATCCAAGGTATAACTTATGTGCATCCTGATTTTCATCCAAATCTGTCGAGCCGATGTAGCGTCAAGGAGTAACAAACTAACACACGCACACACAATATTATAGTAGGATAATATTATTAAGTAAGATACCTCGGGTACTGCTGTAAATTATATTCCTCAACATCTCATTCACCTTCCTTCGTCAACGGCATGCATGCCGCCTTTATGCTAAAACAATAACAGCAATAGTACTTATTTAAATAATTGTTAAGTACTTTGAATACATTTTTGGCAGTTCAAAAAGTGCAACATACTTACTGCATTTATTATTTCAATACTTCATAGAATTTTATTTAACGAACCACGATTTTATGACATTTATGTTTCACCATAGAGCAACTATTTTAATGTCTGTCACTAAAAATTGTAGGGCAGTCAAGATGGATCGAAAAAGGTTAATAAGAAAAATACTCACACCTTGACTAAAAAGTCATACCTTTTAACCCGGTTTTATTTATTATATTCGGTTTAAAAAACGAGTATAGGTACTAACTTATTTCATTAATATATTTGTTTAAGTATGTTTTTAGCGTGACTTTGCACTATGACTTTGGTAGTAGGACCGTAGTTCGAAGAAAAAGTTGAGCGACACTGCAGTGTTTATATTTACTCGAACCAATTGGGATACAATACACGTTACCTGTTTTCAACAATGTTTGAAAATATAGCTATATCAACCTCTTTACATACAACATATAAAACCTCAATATTTTACGTTATAAGTACATAGATTTTAGATATCTAGCTGACACCTACGTTCGAAGACAGCTGTGGTCATGTAAAATGTATTTGTTTACAAATTGACCATATTTTTATGATTAAATTAAAATATTAATGAGACCATTTCACTTTCGAGTTATGTGTGATAAATATCACACATATATGTGTGGTGAGATTTTCCAGGAGGTTGATCACGGGGCGGCACAATCATTTATTGTAGACACTCATTATTGGAAGTGTGGAAGCCCTTATCAATAATTTTAATGTGATTGTGTTCAGCAAATCTACTCTAGAAACAAGGGTCATGCAGGAAGTTGCTGTATTACTTGAAGTCTAGGTAATAAGGAAAAGGTCGAATGCTTAAAATACTCTGTAATATAATAATAAATGTATTATATTGTGATGTTTGTTTACATTGTTTGAATGACGTCCGTCTATTATGACTTTAAAAACCGATCACAGATAATAAAAAAATGTCTCCGTATATTTTTTTATTTTCTTAATAACTATAATCCTTTTAATCATGAAATGCTTTAAATAGATCCTTAAACAAGGCTATTCTTTCGCATGTGCATGCGTGTGTCCGTTTTCTTAAGTTCAGTACTTAAATCTATTACTAGGATTTATAGCCACGCTATGCTATGCGAATAGAACCTATACGGGAGAGTAGCATGACCAATTCACCAACGCACACGAACACTCAAGGTAAATCTACAGACTTGGCCCAACGTTATGCAGTTATAAGCAAGGTAGAGGAAGCCATCAATATGCTTAAATGTTTTCACAAAGGGACAAAACCCTGCAGCTTAATAGCTGCGCTAGTCAGGTACGGGCTGAACTTGATGCCAGACATGCCAGTTGAGTAGAGGGGCCTTGCATTTCAGCAATAGCATCAGACAATGTAGATCATCAAGCACTGGTGGCAAAGGTATAGCAAGTCGGTAACTTAGGTTTGTAAAAAATGATGGTGTTTGATGGAGTGGAATTTTGGCAACATCATCCAATGTTTACCCAAAACCTTCTGACTAATAAACTATTACTCCCAACTAAATGACCACCATTAAATGATGGTTGCTTCTTAAGAATACTGTAGTGTCACCACGTCGACCTCTTCTTACGAAGCAATTTTATGTTTTCTCTTTCTTCTGGGATCCGAATATCTTTCAACAACGTATATGACATCAGCTTTAAATGTAATTCTGATAAAACGTTACGTGTAGGGACAATTTTATTTTAATAAAAGAAACCTAAACCTCTTTTCATAAAGAGTTTTAATGGTACAAGATTTAAAAAAATACTATGTCAAATTGTCAAACCACAGTCTCAACGTAGTGATTCGTTTTAATTGTTCTGTTTTTTATTCGTAATTATCCCTGATAGTGGTACAAATGAATAAAATAAATGCATGATTCGTGATCTCGTAAAAGAAGTTTAAAGTAAAAGTGCTATTTTAGCTGTGTGAGTGTGATTAAAAATCGCAATCGTAAGTTTCATATTTAAATTATTTACATATTAGGCCCTTATCCTTAATAGAGACCCTCTTTTCGTTCATATTACAGAATAAAGTCTTAGTTTTATGAACCCCATGGAAGCTTTGACCATGATCACAATCATTTTTCAGAGGGAACAGTTTGTTTATTTACAATACGTTGTGACACATAATTATGAATGAATTAGTTAAGATGGGGCACACTAAGAGCATCGTCAGGAAAGGCAACGATAAATCAGTCTGTAACTCGGTCAAATATTAACTTAAAAAAAAATTACCAATGTAGGGATGATCCAAATAATCCACCCTATCTACTGTTAAAATTAATCACAAGAGTTTCAAGACACCCTGTATAAGTATAAATAAATATAGCAATAAAATTTAATCCAATCTCTTCTAGGAAGATTGGGGGCAACGTTGTACGGTGATATGTAGGACAGGGGCTAAGATAGTTTTAACCTCTGTACCACTGCGAGTCCACTTGAAACGAGAAGTAAGATGCCAGGATACACGAAATAACTCCAAGTCTTCTATCACTGTGCAACACAAAGGCATTAAAAGTACAAATCACTAACAGAAAAGAACTTCTAAAACAAATTACACATCCGCCATCTTTTGACGTTGCAAATGGCCTCCATCTTGTTGTTTAATAACGTACAAAGATTTGACAGCTATGACGTATTTTTTTTTGTTCATTAAACCTGTTTTCCAGCCAGTTGTATGTGTACCCATAATTAACGATACAGTCCTTATATTTAAATAAACGACTTTATGTTCCTCCCATACAAAACGCCAATTTCATATGTACCTAATATTTAATACCTATAACTTGACCATAACCGAAAAAATCATACCGTCTTTGACCTGTTATCGTATTGTCAACGTTTTGATAGCTTTTATTTATTTGACAGTACTGGGGTCTGACTTAAAAACAATACGGCCTGGAATAGAGGCGCGATTAGTTACGTTATTGTATAAGAAGATTTCACTTTTGCAGTCTTAAACGTTGATTGCTTAGTACACCAAACCACTGCTTGTTATTTCTTATAAAAGGGTGAGATATTTTCTAGCTCATTTAATTTGTTTAGTCCGGTAATTTTACTGAAGCAGTGATGGATCTGATTAGTGATTACTCTATTTACCTTACTACCAATGAATGTTATGTAATGGTAATGTTTTTTGGGTATTATGTAGTCGTAAACAGGTATTAAGTATCTACGAGTATGTTTGTTTGTGACTTTCTGTAGACTAATCGCCTTGACGAATTTTGAAGTGCGAGGTATGGTAGGATGGGTGTCCACCCAAGGAGTTTCATAAGCTATATTAGGACCGCCTAGTCCTGATATTGCTGGGGTAGTCGGGTTTTCAAAAAATACTATTGTTAGACGAGTTTAATTACGTTTAAATTCCCCGCGATTGACAATTTTCAACAGAAACTTTTTTAAAGGATCTGAAATTAAACATGCTTATTCTTAACTGATTCTATGCTTTAAAATATAGTTCATCTGAGAAAATAAATAAAAGCAAAATTTCTGCAAAGTTACATAGTTTAAATGCCATATTTTCTACGTCAAAGCTCGTGCTACACCTAAAAACCGGGCAAGAGCATGTCTGACCATGCTCAGTGTACCGAAGTGTGTTCCGAAGCCGTTACTACACAAAAACTCAAAAGCAACAAGATTATTCTTAGATGATTTTGGTAGGCATAAACAGTCGCCTGTATCTCAGGAACCAATCAAGTATACTTAAGGATGATTTCCACCAAACGGCTCGCATCGCATCGGATCGGAAAGGATGCTGTAGCCCCCCCCTACAGCCTCCTCCCACATGACTAATTAAAATTAGCTCCTTAAAGCTTAATATTTTAGGAACGGATCAGTTAATCGAAAAATTGATTTTACAAACCCAATATTTTTCACAGACCTATTCAACGACACTCAACAACTATGGGGTAGACGAGAAAAAAATACATCACCACGTTAGGGAGGTACGGTCTGCCAAGGAAGCGGTCTACCAGTTTCGACAAAAGTTTCTGCGAGATCTAATTATCGCTTAGGTTGACACTTGTCACTGTCATAATATTATTGCAAGGCAAAATCGAACTTGTTGTATCATCACGTGCAAATGAACTTCAATCGTAGGGCCGAGTTTTGGCCGAATGTACACTAAAAAAAGACCTAGTTTGATTACGGAACCCTAAAAAGCAAACCGCGGTTACAAACAAAACGATATCAATTCGAGTTATTCGACCACTAGTACCAAGCGGGCGTTTTTAAACACTGATTAATAATAAAAAAGTGCTGTATAATAATAATAATAAATAACTTTATTTTCAGGCTACTAGGCCCATAGATAAATACCTTACTGACTAAAATACATATATTTATAAACTTAACAATATTCTAAATTAAATTGGCGACAAAACAGCATGGCTCTGTTGTATCGCAGCGTTCGAAGTCACGCTCGCTGGCAGGCCGCCCCGGAACCGCCGGAACACGACATCTTTCGGCCAGAAGGCAGGCGACTCGACCGTCCCCAGCAGCGGCCGCGGCACTCGCACCACGAAAGAAGTGAAGTGCACATAGCGCCGCGATTGAAGCTGGAACACCCTCAGAGTGTAACCTGTCTTCTGACTGACGTAGCCCACCACGTCGCCCACCGACGTGGAGTAGTGCAGGCGCGACACGTAGAGCGCCGTGTTCGGTGTGGCAGCTTGCAGTCCTGACTTTGGGTCCAAACTAGCGGTGCCGCACTGACTCTTACAAGGCTTCCTACGAGCCTTACTCTTTTTCTGTACCAGCGTGAATCCCTCCTTATCCACGCAAATACTAGGGCGAAATGTATAAATGCGCGCTTGTACAGTCACCAGCAATATCTAATATATATTATCCAACATAGGGCGCAAAAATATCTGACACGCTCTTATACTTCTAGTAAGAAAGACGTGTCAGTTATTTTTATGGATAATATATTATTGCTGATGACTGTACCATTAGAGACAACCGTAATTACACCAATAGATGAAATCTTTCTTATAGAAGTAGAATACCTTCACAATTGATAGATACTAAATGAACTGTCATTTGCAGTAACCATAAGCGAGATGAGCTGCCAAAAAGCTAAAATGCCCGTTCTCAACGGATTTGATGATCCCGGGGGCCCCGTTCTTTATGAATGAGGATAAATTCCGATGATGCGACAGCGTTTCTGCTTGGCTTGAGAGCTACCTTCTACAGCGTCGTTGATTGGGTCGCCACTTTCCGAACACATGGTTGAGAGAGGCGATGGCTGGCTGAGACGAGCGTCATACTCGTGAACGGGTGCTGTTTGTGGGGCCCGGTATGTTCACGTTTGCAAGGACTTGTTGTTCAAAAACTTGTGGGTCATTCTACTTCTCATGTAAAAAACAGGAAATATTTTAATCAATATGTATATCAATTTACCTCTTCTATGACACCCAAATAAAGTTAATAACTGTAACTGTATACAACATTATGAAATAATTTAAAAAATGTACCCAAAATGTCACGACCGTACCATGTAATTATACCGGATTGTTTGATGCTAAATACGTTTTGCTGAAAAAAATTCAAAGAAAACGTTGATGGTGGTAATCATCGCTCCATACAAATAAAAAAGGAATTGAAATATTTAATCCAGTTTTCAGGACTTTGCAACAGTTTAATGTTTGTAATCACTTTTTCTCTCACGACCTGAATCTGTTATAAAAACGTAAAATACTCGGTAGAATATATTTTATTTTGCTGGCATCCCTTTACATATAGTGAAAAAACATCAACAGATCAACACTGTATACTTGTCAGTTACGCAAACGGTGTGAACGGTAGACGTTGATGAAAAAAATGTTTTGAGTACAAATTTCAAACATAACCTTATCACTTATCCCGTGAAGACTAAGCGTCAAGACCGTGCAGACTATTTTTAGTGTAAAACTAACATTTCATTATCGATTTAAAGATAGTATACCTCAGATGTTGTAGATTCAGCAAGTCGCTTTCAATGTCCAAAATCAAAACAAATCTTTAGATTAAGTCGACCTCGGTTCAAAAATGTCACAACCGTGACCTCTTACATTCAAGACCATGGCACTTTTTGAATCATGGTCATGACGTACTAAGACACCTTATTTTGGATTGGATTGAGTATGGAATTTGATTAAGCTCAATAATACGTCGGCGCGCCGCCGGTTGCAGTGCCTGTAACTTTCAACGACCACACGGTAGTAATGAGATCTTAATTTAGTCACACCCGTAATTAAGTGGCACGCCTACCACTTACGGTTTCTATTATTGCTAATAAATATGAATATTACGTAAGGCAAGGGATTCACTTGGAAAGCGGCTGAGTAGACTCGGAGAGTTTAAAAAAATCTTACTATAAGACACCATTATTTCTGTGTTCTAAATCGATTTAGTGATATAACCAAAGCAAAATAACTGATTTAATTGGC
Organism: Acleris sparsana; assembly: GCA_923062465.1. Lineage (NCBI taxonomy): Eukaryota > Metazoa > Arthropoda > Insecta > Lepidoptera > Tortricidae > Acleris > Acleris sparsana. The sequence goes on from OV281289.1 coordinate 7,937,887, forward strand.
ACTATTAATTCAATGTTTTTTTTTTTTTTAATTTTTTACGATTTATTTATTTAATTTGTTTATGATTTACCTAGAAACAGCGATACATTGAATCAGATACTTAAGATAATGGATACATTTGAGTAAGCCAATAACAGATGACCACAAAAAATACAAAAATATAAGTGGAGTTATAACTAAATACACAAGTAAAGGTACATTTTTGAAGCTACGAGTTATTACATTTACTTCAACGAGTGTGGGTGTGTGAATGTGTGTGTGTGTGTTTGTGTGTGTGTGTGTATGTAGGTGTGATGCGGCTTAAGATTAACAACATTACTAGCGATTCGTAAGTACATAGTTCACGAAAACGGTTTACAAAAACAGTCATGGTTTAAAAATATCTATGGTAACAAAAAGCGTATTATACTCCCTGAGGAGACGTACAAGTGGCGAGTTTTGAGCGTACTTTGCTGCAAACCCGCATGACAAAGCCCACATTTTTATAAGCCCGGTTTACTATGTTTTCGACACGCTGCTCAAAAGTTATCATAACATTTAAAGTTACACCGAGGTACGGTATAGTATTCACACGCTGGATAGGCTGCCCACTGACGAAATACTTATGCAAAATAGGGGATGGACTGCTGGTGAAAGAAATAAGGGCGCACTTGGTGACATTGACGCGGTTTGTTCTATAGTAATCCGATAATCGATCCAGATCACCCTGGAGCACGTCGCAGTCGCCGGGACTACCTATATGTTTATAGATTTTTTTATCGTCTGCGTACATTAAAAAGGTGCAGTTCTTGATTACAGTGTAGTATAGATACATTACAGAGTAAAGGTCCCAAATGCGATCCCTGGCGTACTCCTGATGAAATATTTATAAAGTCGGATCTACAACCACCTAGGACAACAGCCTGCCATCTGTTAGACATGTATGACGACACCCATCATACCAGAGCCACTTACGATGACATGATCTACACGATCGAAAGCCTTCTCGAAATCCATATAAACTACATCTATCTGCTTCTCATTTTCCATCTTGCGAAGGACAAAGTTGGTAAAATCACCAATATTTGGGACATGACCGCCCTCACAATAAACATGTTGTTGCGGCGGAATTCCTTTTATTATAAAGGAGTAAATATAAGATAGAATCAATTTCGTCATTTTGGCTTGATCGGCACAGTTCGTCTCCTGAATACCTATTCTGTGCTTTAAACGCATAACTGTGTCATTATCCTCGTTAATTTTGATTGTATAATGATTTGATTTACCACTGTTAATCCAGGTATATCCTGTGCCAAAGTGTAATATGTGGGCAGCGTTAATTGGCGATGAAATACTTAGATGATACGTTACTAAGATAATTGATACATTTTTTGTTGCGTATGTTAGTTACCAATTAAAGTTAAAGGAATACAGAAAGAATTGATAACGAATTTTATAAGCTGGTATAATGAAAAAGACTGGTATATTGGTATTTCAATCGAAAATACCTGCAGCAAAAATGTCTTTTTTTTTTAAATAGTAGGTACCAAATCTGCCGAATGCGTATTAAATACTGCCATGTTATAGATATTTTGATTTGATTCCGTGATTCAGTGAAATATTTGACTAAAAAAAAATTCCAAATACTCTGTAATATTACTTTTAGTGTGCAAACTTAAAAGTATATTTGTAATAAAAATATATTGCTGGGATGTTCACTAAAACAAAAGCGACTTTAATTGAATTGAATGAACAAAGATACGAATACTACAAAGTTCTTAGTTTCTTTCGGCGTCTTTCTTATAAACTGTCTGCAGGAGAGCGAAGTAAGACCAAGAGTGGCTCAATGTCTGAAAAAGAATACAGGGTGTTTATAAAACAACTCGCCAAATATATCAATTATGATAACAGTGAAAACAAGAACAACAACAACAACCCAACACAATAACAACAATGTGTTCAAGCAGCATTGTTCGCATTGTTGTGTTTGGGTAACGGGATAAGATAACCGATGAAATTACTAGCATAGAGGCTTTCCATCTTAGTCCTCCGGGTCGGCAACGCATTTGACGTTTTAAGATTATAGCCATTTTTAGGAATAATCATATATTTAAATGGTAACATTCAAGACATTCTTCCTTAAGATCAATCCTGGCTGTCATTCTCTTCTTTTCTAAAAAACCCTTAGCCGTCATAATATGCGCTCGCGAAAATATCATTCTAAAACAATGTAAAACCGATAAGTACAGTCCCCGTCTGCGTTCTGCATAGTTTGTGACTCCCCATAGTGTGACAATCATACGGAGAAGGTGTTCAAAACCATCAAGACAACACTTTGATTTGAAACAAGTACAGAGCGGCGCCGCACAACGAGGGATACCCGGGCAAGTAACTCAAATACACCTGACTGACTAAAGGTACTGTCTATCCTATTATTTTCTGTCTGAAAAACTCTGAAAAAAAAACTACAACAACCACAACAACAACAAAGATTACCCTAGTAAACGTGGTTAGATTGACATCGATGAAGGTGAAGGCAGTCAACTTGCATGGTTTCTGGGCCCTGAAATCGGGAAAGTACTAGTTATTGAACAAGTAACAATGTAAATAACAACTTAACACACTGTTATTATTTTATATTTAAAATATTTTGGGTTTACTTTTTGTAAAGGCTTAGTAAGTCAAAGTGAAAACTCTACTCTATTTCCATGTTGCGCAAAAACAATGGATCACTTTGTAAAAGTGGTGTTATATCAAAAATATTTTAATATCGCGAATTATTTCGTACCTGGTCAAAATTAAAAGCATATCTTTTGCCGTTTTTGAATCCGTGTTGTACCACTCACTATTGTACACTGCATTACTTATTGCCACACTCTAAAAATAAAAAATAGGTACACTACATAATTCCAAAGACTCATAATGCCAAAAAGATTGAAATAAAGATTTTCTGTAATTCTGATCATAATTTTTTGATCGATGGTTTATTTTTAACCTACTCTAAAAAAAGAGGAGGTTCTCATATCGTCTTTTTTACACGACTGCCTAAAAAAGGAGGATTTCAGGGTTCATGTATGTATGTAATGATTCCTCATCCCACCATAACTTCTAAACTCTTGAGCCAATTTAAACGTGTGTGGTATCGTTAGAATCCTTTCACCGTCCCAGCTGACATAGGATACCTAAACTGTTAAAATTGCAACAAAATGTCCATTATTTATGTCAACAAAAAAAGTTTTCTAATTATTACAATATACTAGATATAATCTGAAAGGTCTTAATGTGACCATCTCAAATATAGAAGCATTATTAAACGGGTTTAATAACAATATCCAAAAATGCAGTCTGTTTTTTTAAGCTTGCTTTCCATTTAGTTAATAGAGCATTGGTTTTAGTTCTAGTTCCATCTTACGTCGCAGTCGCTTCCTGCCGTCTGTCCCTCTCTATGTAAGTACGCTTAGATCTTTCGAAGTACGCAACGGGTTTTTATGCGATTTTCATCAAAAGAAATAGTAATAGAAAAAAATGTTATCGTGTTACATAAAACCCACAAAAACTGAAGCGAAGCGTAGCCTTCGGAAATATAAGTATTTGTAAAAGACGATCGAAATTTGAAAAAAAGAAACGAAAATTGAAGGTATCTTGCGAGAGCAAAGGTTATCTAATGGAAACTAGATGTTTCAACATCAAATTAAAACTAACAAGTTCTTATAAAATAATTGAAAATATTTTTTTGATCAGCACTTTCAAGTTGGACTATATGAAAAACTAATGAGTAGGTGTAGAAATATGGGAGAACGTAACATCTCCAAAATATGTCCCAATGCACCTTATTCCAGTGTAATAAGAACTTCGTAACATAGTAATGAGAGGATTCTTTCGATACATATTTTTGCACTTGACTGTATAGTGTACATAAAGTATTGACAGAGAAGTTGCTTATTTTACCGTTCATGGACAGAACATAAACTTTAAACCTTACTCACGGACTGTGACACATTGCCACCATAGTAGCATATCAGATATATTTGCAGCAAACACGTAACGAGGAAGCTGAGAAAATTACCCAGCATAGCTAGATCCGTATAAGCCTGGAAAAAATCATCAATCATTATTTTACTATTTGTTTACACTAAAACCTAAGCACTTTATGCAAATTAGATGTTAATACCAGCTTGGAAAATAAGGCTGAGCTTTACCGAATAAGGTTATTATTGTGCTAAAGTCAAAGACTTGCTAGTAATATGGTTTGTTGTACTTGGTGCTTAAAATAAACTGAAAATATCTTACTATTATATTAAATCCAGCGAGGCAGAGCAGTAGCGAACTAGTTGTGAAGTTAAATAAAGCAGACTTGCTATAGACGACTTCAATTAAATTTGTTAATCTGTAATAAATTGATCGATCTTTTTTTCGCACAAATGAAACAGATACAGTTTTAAAAACATTTTTATTGGCTTTTTTTATTAAAAAGGTATCAAAAATGTTTTTGCACCCCTTTTATACACAAATCGGCTGAAATCATGAATGATGATGAAATAAAAAACATTGCTCTTTATAGGTACATATGGTTTGACTACTAAGTTTGCAAGCTCGGAAAAAGAAGTTTATGATTTTAATGAAGAAACTTACTCCGTCATAAAATAAATAAACAAAGGGGACTATGTCATACCGATTGACCTAGTCCCAAAGTAAACTCTAAGCTTGTGCTATGGGAACTAGATAACTGTATAAATACTTATGCAGCGAAATATGAACTTAAATACATGTAACATCCATGACTCAGGGACAAATATTCGCACTCTTCACACAAATATCTGCCCTTACCGGGATTTAAACCCAGGACCGCTAGCTTTGTAGGCGGGGTCATCGGTCCGTCGTCGGTACACTTTGATAAAACTTCTCGTAAAAGCTAATACACATATTGTGAGAACATTAACTTGCAAATGGATAACAAAGTTAAAGAAAGTAAATATCAAACCCAATCAGCTCCCGATGACGAGTAACACAGGCTGTCAATTTCTTTCGATATGTGGTTCTGGTGTCACCAAGTCGTAAATTAAAACTAGGGTTTATAATTTTCTCCATGTCATATTGAAGTAAACAAAAATGTACTTGAGTGAAAGTACAAAAAACGTAGTATAAACAATCCGGTCCAAAAACGGTCAAAATTGCAAATATGGCTGAAAACAGAAACGTATCAAAGCATAGGTAAGTATAAAATTCAAAACGTGTGAAAATCACAACAACAGTGGCGTAATTTAAACAAATCTAACGAAAAGCAAGCTTGAAAAAAACCCAACTGCTGTTTGGTTAATGTCGTCAAAGTAATGTGTCTTATCTATCATGTATTAATTTTTTATTTCACCAATTTCACATCAAAATATTTTTTCACTGACCATGATAATGCTCTTAAAATATTATTTTACTCTCTGCACATCGGGAGTAAAACTCCTTATTTAATCCCTTGGAATTAAAGTAATTTTAAAACCCCTAAACAGCCAATCACGGTGATTGTGAATGACAAGACAATTTTTAGGGCGAGGATATAACCTCAAAATGACAACAGCGCAAAAAAATAAAAAAATATTTAATTTTGTAAAACACGATTAATAATTACGAATATGAATCTATTTAATTGTAATAAGGATGAATTGATTTTATTACGCAAGGGCCAATTAGTGTTAAAATGGTTTTCAAGCCATTGGCTAACCTGTTGGCTAAATATGCAAGCAATGAAAGCGTCACTTTACAAAAAAAAAAACCGCGGCAGTCGGAACAAATTTCTAAGAAACTTTGTTTTAGTCAATATTGTAATTTTGTATAAATAGAAGAAATTATATTTTATATCAATATACGTCATCTGCGCGCAATAACGTTAATAAGGAAGGTAAATTGCCTTATTACCGTTCAGTTACGCCGCGACCTCTGACACGCACGCGTCAAAGATAACAAAGTTTTATTACCGAAAAGTAACAAATACCTATATTTCATAAAAAGTGCCGTCTTGTGTTTTTCAAGGCTGCCGAAATTATATTGTAACTGTAAAAGAAAGAAAGGATGTCTCATTTTATTCGTAAGGACCTACCGTAAATATTAATGTACATTTTGTTTATATACATCGCCATGCCATACTTTGTGTTAATTTGCACCGGCGTCACTGTTACCTGTGAAACATGAGGTACACAATGAGATATCGCATGAGCGCGATACAGTCGGATAGCTTTTGGCGAGCATCGGCACGCCGCGTCATTCGGGGACGCAATTTTAAATAACTATTTACCTACCTCTTTCTAACAATAGCGTTCCCTATGGATTGCAGTCTTCGTCTGTAAAAATATGGTAACGTTGCAACTGATAGTAATTGGCGACTGGTTTAGTAGAAGCATAACGTATCTAAATATAAAATATCATTGGACAGAACGTCGTTTTTTTCCCTCGCATTCTAAGTGAAAAGTAGAGTGTTTAACGCGAGACTAAACAACCATAATGACACTCGACCTATAGCCATAGCTAGACATCTCGTGTCATTATGGCTTGTTTTAACAATCTACTATTAATATGACACTCTATTGGTTAAGACAAATGTAACCACTTATAATTTATTTAAATCGGTTTGGCCGTTTAGGAGTTACGAGCGGACATTGAGTCGGACATATACAGTGTGTGGCCCAAAACCGGGGATAATATTAAAAACAGGGGCTCTATAGATCACCGGTTATTACATTATAATAGTCTTACCTAATTAAAATCAAAATTTAACTTTCAGTGTTTTCTAACAAACTTAATCGCAAATTCAATGTAATGCAAACACCGCTAAATCTACCGCGTGTTGTCAATGGCACCCTGTACTCAGACATACCGCGTACCAAGTGACCAAGCGACGGTATCGCGACGGGAAAATACATTACCTACGGTTTTTAACTTTGTAGGCTGTTTTCTCCAAAATTATAGACTTTGTACCATTAGATTCTTGTGATAGTTAATTGAAATGTTCTAAACAATCCCCATTTAATTTTTTCGCCCCGGTTTTGGGCCACACACTGTATACAAGTCAAACACGCAACACTCCTTTTGGGCTTTGCCGCAGTTGGGTAATAAAGAAAAGTCGGAATTGACCATACCATTCGCTCTAATCTTGCTTGGTAAGATTATTAGAGAAGGTTTTAAGACTTTTACGAAATTAACGCCCTTGCTCAATGTCGGAGTTTTACGTATTGTTCTCAGTGACGAGCAATTTAAACACTGAAGTGCAATAATATAGCGTGCTGTACAAAATACTTACTTCCGATCATTTGATGAAGATACACGAAAGGGTAAACTCTCAGGTCAGTCGGGTCAAACGGATACAAGATGAGTAACGGAAACCTCAAAGTAAGTTCTCCCGTCGCATGATATGTAAGTCCCATTATAATAAGTGGACCAGATCCGAACGCAATGATGCCACAAGCATTAAAGAAAGTCAGGGCTTTGATTGACAAATCCAGATTAGTCACTATTTTGAGTATCGCTTTATATGCTACTGGATCAGTTTGTATGTCCGATTCGTAATTTGCTGCTTGTAGTTTACGTAATCTATGGATGAGGTCATCGATAATATGTCCGTATTTAAGTTGGTAGTAAATTTTGCTGCTGCCGAGGATGCAAAACATAGCGCAAGGAAGAGTGTATGTGGCTTCAGTGAAGGCGTTCTCTACGATACCTTTTTGAATAAACCAAGCGAATTCTCCCAACACTCCAAAGTAAAGCCAAATATTAAAGAAGCAGAAGTATTTTCGGTTCTTAAGTCGCTCCATTTTGCTTTGATTCGTTTCTGTATCAATAATTTGCAAGCCTGAGAATTTTAATATCTGATTAGTTTTGTGTAAACTCGCTTCGAACAATGCGGACAGGTGAGTTTTCATGTTGAACATTCCCATTTGAATGATCCCTCGGTAAAAAGAAGCATTTTATGGATCAATTCCACGTAGCTGTATTGTATAGCAATTAGGTAATTAGTGTTAATTATAGGATCTCCTCTAGCACGCACAACGATATTCCTAATACTAGTGATTTCCTTTCGATACTAGTCTCCTTCTCGATATTTAAGCTTCTTTACCAAAATAACTCAATTCATTATACAGGGGTGCCTCTGACCTTGGGGCTTTAAATGCATGGATCGTTTCTACTCTTGAAACTGTATGATCTGGATGTACTCTTTTCCTAAATACTCGTAATTTTAAAAAAACTAAACTATTCTTCTGTAAGTTTTTAAAAATATGTCCAACTTAGTTATTGTTTTCATTCATTCATTTTTGGACCGCTTTGTTTCATATAAAAATGTGCAGTCCGAATGTATTTTCTACTCAAAATCATCGCAACTCATAAAATGTTTTTTTACTGAAACGTTTCTTATTTCAGGATTTTTGAAATATCTAGCTGGTAACTGAGGTTAGGTTAGGTTAGGTTTGTTTTATAAAAACCCTGAAATAAAACCCGTTCCAAAAAGAAACACTTTATGACTTGTGATACTTTACAATACAATACAATACAAAACACTTTATTGAACACCATACAAAACATTACAGAGATCCAGTAAAATTAAAACAAAAATAACAGGTAAACAACAGGCGGTCTTATCGCTAGTTAGCGATCTCTTCCAGACAACCTTAACAGGGACATGGTGTCGAACAAAAATATTTTACACAGTAGGTGGCGCAGACTTCACGCAAGCAATAACAAGACACTTTATGAGTAACAATACATTAGGACTACAATTTTTTATGAGCCAATATGGACCCAATAATTTCCAATGTTAGCGATCCAATTCTCCATTTTTCTTTACCCCTCATTCTAAGGAAATATTACCCCCGTACCATAAGATAGTGATTATACAGCCATGATTTAATACACTGATTTTACAATAAGACTTTAACATCAATTATCTGAACTTAAGTTATTTTTGTTTGCTGCAGAACAAAAGTAGTTCAGTTTAGCGAGTAGAATCTATCGTTGCATTTTAAGAACCAAGGTCAGAGGCATCCTGTATAAGTTCGGAACGTTTACAAAGTAAATAAATAACCCTTTTAGAATATTGTAATTGAATTAAACGCGACTCGAGTAGTTTTCCGGCTTCTTTTAAAGAAGTTTAAAGATAAAGTTAAATTAAAAAGATTAGTTACATTAAACTTACATTAAAGTAAAAGTGACGTTAAAGTTTTGATGTCATACCAAAGTATCCCAAAAGGTGCACTTACACGGGCAGTTTTTGAGCAAATAATTGCACGTCAACCGTTCGGACGTCGTTGATAAGTTTATCATTATCTTATCATACTCACACTTATTTATTTATTGCATTACGTGTAGCATGTGCATGATCTTAAAAATATATTTAGGGCAAACATAAACCCTGTAAGGGCGCTGCCATCAATCAATTCAACAAATAAACATTTGTATGACATTTATTACTCATTGTACATATTTTGACATCGGACGAATGACCATTATTAGATGTTTAACTTTTATATAAAGTACACATTATATTTAATTAAATTGTAAAAATAACTAATATTAAATAAGACTAAATCTATATATACACTAAAACATTAAATCTAAGAATGGCCCCTGCGGCATTGTACCAAAGATGCTGGCAGCATTTCCTCGTTGAATGGCTAAACTTATTCGTTGAGCGAGGAACCTGCCAGCTCTTCGGTCTCCAGTGACGTCAATAAGTCTCTTTGACAATTCCTTAAAAAGGCTAACAGCACTAGGACCCCACGGACCAAGGGTCTCGACCCCGAATGGAATAAAATTATATTCTGGGCCGAGACCGCTATATTTGCCAGTCTTAATGTTTTCAGCCGCTTCGGCCGCTGCACCAGCCCTATTGGAGGTTCGTGGGAGATGTGACGGGGCCAGCGTGTCTACACAGGTTGCATCCCACACTAGCACCCGCCCCATATTCCACAGAACCAAAGACATTCCGTCAGGTCTCTTGCCATCATTTCTGGAGATACCGGACGGCTCTAAAAGGGCCGGCACGTTAACAGAGGCAAGAGGCCGACGGATGATGTCGTTTAGTGCAGCATGTCTTGAGAAGCGGCCAGCACTCCTCTGGCAAGAAAGTCCGTGATGTGCTAGCCGATCGACGTCACTTCCGCAGGGGCACCGATGTGGAGCGCAGACCGGGACCCCAAGGCGAAGGCAAACTGAAACTCGGAGTGTGTTAGGGTCTAGGAAAGTACCAGTGCTTGGCGAAGGATGAGCTTGAAGCCAGTATCCAGCCTCCCTTGTACCGACTGCTAAAATTCTAGCACGATCCGCAGCGCAGCACTGGCTAAGAAGGGAATCAACAGTCAATTTCCATGCTATGTCATCCCAACACCTCTGCGATTTTGGGTTATCAGGAAAATTTTGACCGGGGCATGCAGTTAACCAGCCATTCTTTGCGTCCTCCAAGCCTGAAGTCTCATAGTTTAAAGGGAATTCCCTAAGGATTTTTCCTATGAGACTAGAAGAGCTATGGATCGACGAAAGAAAAGCTGGTAAAGCAATACTAGAATTTTTGCGGATCCCTAAACCACCGTACCGAATTGGGAGGGATCCTTGGGTCCAGGAATGCTCGCTTAGCTGAATATTAAGAATTGATTGCAGGTTACTTTTGATCAAAGTATCAATTTTGGACAAAAGATCTTGATGTTTCCAGAACGGACAGCAGCGAAGCACATAAGTAAATTTAGGGACAAAAAGACAGAAAAAATTCAACAAATTCAATTCAAACGTATCACTATAATTACAGTTAACTAACTGCTAAACATTTAAATATTAAAAACAAGTGAAGATTATTTTAAATTAACCGTGAAAATATTTGAATTACGATGTTAAAAGTTACCTACTTATAATTATGATGTCACCTTATTATATTACACAAAGAACGATATTTTAATAAAATTAGGTAATTGCCAATTTGTATTAATCTAACCATAAATGAAAAAAAAAAAGTTTGTCAATATCTATATTTTCTATGTATTATAAAGAAAGAAAGGAGATGACATCATTTATAAAATATTACTTAAATCATTAAAATATTCATCTACCGTATAGTAGGTATCATTACGCCCTAAGTATGAGAATAAAATGCACGTTGGTTACATACGACATTATTGTTATATTCTCGTTGCTTCAACGGATAACTTCTTATAGCTTAAGCATTTCTCAATGACGCTTTTACGAACTTATATATATGAGTCGTAATGGAGTATTACAAATACGTCATCTTTCATACCGGAACAATACCTATAACTTGACCATAACGGAAAAAATCATACCGTCTTTGACCTGTTATCGTATTGTCAAAGTTTTGATAACTTTTACTTATTTGATATTAAAGGGGTAAAAAAATTAAAATCAATACCATAACGGGTCAAATACCGTTTGAATTTTACCGCTTGGAATAGAGGCGCGACTAGTTATATATTTTACTAGCGGCCCGCCCCGGCTTCGCTCAGGTGTGGTTTAGTATGTTCATTCTAGGTTAAAGTTAATCCTTGTTATCATTATATCAAAATATGATGGCAACATCATAATTTTAAATTTGAAATAGACTAACAGGCGTCATCGAATGACACTCCATACATTTTCTGTCGATTTCGTTAAACGAAAGCTAAGCGTTGGATCATCTTGGCCACCACCCCAGACCTATCGTTTATTTACGTAGATTGTTTAGGTAAGCAAAGAGGGATTTTCTTGCAATAATAAAACAACACTTTAATGACTCAACATTCACTGTTTATTAATAATCAAAGCACCGCCTTTCATATTATTTGAACAGGTTCTTACACCATTTATGGCTATTAAATAAATGAATGAATGAATGACCTCTCAATACTTAATTTATATTTCAGAATATACAAAAAAAACGTATTACTTCTTAATGGGGTCAAAATGCATTACTTTTCAGCATTACCTGATCTTGACAGACCAACGTACAATTGCCCATGTGAAAAACATCCTTGCCTCAGGTCAACGCCAACATATTTGTATGTTTGACCCTCCGGTTACGGCAAATGATTTTTTTACAGGAAATTGGAGTTTATTATACTGAAAAGGTACGTCTGTTGAAATTATAAAAGGATAAATAATTTATAGTGTCAGCATCTTTTAAACAGCGGGAATACTGTACAAACAAAGCCTATTTTATTCCCTTAGGGGTTGACGCTCTATAAACGATAAAATTATATTTCTTGAATTCGTACCAGGAGCGTATCTCATAAAAGATTTCTCAATCGACTATGTGATCAATTATGAGAGTTAACTCTACTTTTTTATTAATATTGTAAAATAAAATTGCTGCTGTGATTCGTATTTTGATTATGATTACGCTGTATTTACTTTTGCAAACGAAAAAAAAACCCATGATATTAATCATGGGTTTTTTTTTCATTTTATAAAGTTTATTTATTTGATTTGATTTATTTAGTTAACACCTAAAGATCTGTTATATAAGAGCAAAGTTCTTGATTTTGACTTCATCGGCACTAAAAGTTCGATGCCTGATTATTCTGTGCTTAAGGTGCATAACCCCCGTTAATTTTGATTGCATAATGAATTGATTTATCACTGTTCCTTCAGGTATATCCTGTGCCAAAGTGTAATTATATGTGGCCAGCGTTAATTGGCGATTAAATACTTAGATAATTATACGTTTTTTGTTGCATATGTTAGTTGGCAAATTGATGTTGATCTACAACAAGAAGTGTTAACTAATTTTATAAGCTAGTATAATTTAAAAACGTGTTTTTTATTTTGACCGGAAGTAAACATCTGCAGTAAAACAATCTTTAATTTTTTGAAATAGCATTAAAGACAGGCATGTTATAAATATTTTGATTTGATTTTATTGTGATTAAGTAAAACATTTACTTAACTAAAAAAAAGTTCCAAATACTCTGTAACTATATTACTTTTAGTGTGCAAACTTAAAAATACATTTGTAAGAAAAATATATTGTTAGGAAAAGCTACTTTAATTATAGGCAATCTAATTACAAAGATACGAACACTAAAAAGATCTTAATTTCTTTCAGCGTCTTTCTTATAAACAGTCTGCAGGAGAGCGAAGTAAGACCAAGAGCGGCTCAATGTCTGAAAAAGTATACAGGGTGATTATAAATCATCTTGCCTAGTATGTTTTATGATAACAGTGAAAACAAGAACAAGAACAACAGCAACAACAACCCAACTCAATAACAACCAAAAGTGAGTTCTAGCAGCAGGGTTCGCATTGTTGTTTCGGTAAGAGGAATAGATAAACGATAAAATTACTAGCATAGAGGCATTCCATCTTAGCCCTCAAGGTTGGCAACGCAGTTGAGGTTATAAGTTTGTAGTCATGAAAATGAAAATTTATATGGGTCATAAATCCCACTTATCATCAGGTGGCCTAGTGTGCTCGTTCGCCTTCCCCATACCGTAAGAACTACAACAACCACAACAACAACAAGGATTACCCTAGTAAACGCGGTTAGATTTACATCGATGAAGGTGAAGGCAGTCAACTTGCATGGTTTCTGGGCCCTGGAACCGAAAAAGGACTAGTTATTTAACAATGTGAGTATTTAAAACATTTTGGCTTTACTTTTTGTAAACTTTATTTCCTTGCAATGAAGTTGCGCAAAAAGAATGGAGATATGGAATAATGGATTTCGTACCTGGTCAATATCAAAAGCATATCTTTCGCCGTTTTTGCATCCGTGCTGTACCACTGGCTATTATACACTGCATTACTTATTACCACACTCTAAAAATAAAAAATAGGTAAACTACATAATTCCGAAAACCATAATGCCGAAAAGATTGAAATTCATATTTTTCGTAATCCCCAACGTAACATTTTCCAAGGCTTTATTTAACTTTAAAGAAGGAGGTTCTCATATCATCTGTATTTTTTTTGATGTTCCCTTGTTTCGCAGCGCAGTAAAAGTTTCATAATATAATATTTGGTCCTTGTATTTACGATGTTATTGTTTCAACGACTATTTACTTGAATTAAACATATTTCACAGAAACATAATTCAATGAATTTTACTATCTGGTTTTTTTTATTTAACAATCTTATCAAACAGTAGAATTATTTTTAAACGGATATTATTTCTTTGGTAGAATAGGTTAAAAATCGCTACCAGAAAAGTACTCGTAGGTTCGGTTACCAACCTGTCAGAAAGGCGCTGATTACGGAAAATTAGGTTAGGTTAGGTTATAACTGCGATCCCGTTAGAATGGACTTGCTACCAGAAAAGTAGGTTAAGTTAACTGTGATATTAATTATAAACAATTTTTATGAACTGAAATTCTATACAGAAATTGTCTTTAAAACAGTTATTTATTTATATTGGTTTTATTTCTAGTTCCATCTTAATCTGACCCATGCAGAGCTATATACAAAGTATAGAACCAAGTCGCTTCCCGCTGTGTGTCCCTCTGTACCTACACTTGGATCTTTCAAACTTAGCAACGGATTTTAATGAGATTTTCATCAATAGCGACAGCGACTCAGAAGTTTTTTTTTTATAAATATTGTTTTATGTACGGTTCTGAAGCAAAGCGGGGGCGGGTTGCTAGATTAATATAAAATACCTCGACCATAACGTAGTCTTCGGGGGCATTAGTTTTTGTAAAATAGGTCGAAGTTTAAGGGTATTTTGGGAGAGCCAAGGTTACCTAATGGAAACTATGAAGCATCACGTTAAAATGAACAAGTTTTTATAGAATAATTATGGCATGTTTTTGATCGTCACTTTCATGTTGGACTATACGAAACGCGAATGAGTTGGTCTGAGACCAGGTGTAAAAATATGGAAAAACGCAAAATCTCGGAAATATGTTCCAATGCACTTAGATACTTGCACTTTATTACCTACAGAGTAGTTACTTCGTAACATATTTATGAGAGGATTCTTTAGATGCATATATTTACACTAAACTGTACAGTGTACATAAATATTGACACCGAATTAAGTTACCTATTTTACCGCTCATGGACAGAACATGGACACTTCAACTATAAACCATACTCACAGACTGTGACACATTGTCACCATAGTAGCATATCAGATATATTTGCAGCAAACACATAACGAGGAAGCTGAGAAAATTACCCAGCATAGCTAGATCCGTATAAGCCTGCAAAAAACAGTTATTTTCCTCTTTGTATGCACTACAACCTAAGCACTTTATGCAAACTTTATGTTAAAAAAGCTTGGACAATAAGCCTGAGCTTTACGGAATGGGATTTGCTTAAGTCAAAGGGTAGCTTGCTAGTAATACAGTTTATTGTACCTTGTGCTTTAAACATACTGAAAATATCTTACTATTATATTAAATCCAGCGAGGCAGAGCAGTAGCGAACTTGTTATGAAGTTAAATAAAGCAGACTTGCTATAGACGACTTCAATTATATTTGTTAAGCTGTAAGAAATAGAGCGATTTATCTTTGGTTAAATGAAAAAAGATCCGGATATAGTATTAAAAGCATTCTTATTCGTATTATTTCATGCAAAAGATATCAATAATGTTTCCACCTGTTTTATATAGGTACACAAATCTGCTGAAATCATGATGATGATGAAATAAAAAATAATGCTCTTTACATATGCTTTTAATAATAACTTTTCAAGCACAGAAAAAGAAGTTCATGATTTTAATGAACTAAACTTAGTCCGTCATAAAATGTAGGTACACTTTGATATTACTCCTCGCAAAAGTTATACGCTTATTGCGAGAATATTATCTTGCAAATGGATGGCAAAGTTAAAGAAAATAAATAACAAACCCTATCAGCTCCCAATGACGAGTAACACAGGCTGTCAATTTCTTTCGATATGTGGTTCGAGTGTCTCCAAGTCGTGAATTCAAACTCGGGTTTATAATTTTCTCCATGTCATATTGAAGTAAACAAAAATGCACTTGAGTGAAAGTACAAAAAACGTAGTATAAACAATCTGGTCCAAAAACTGTCAAGACTGCGAATATGGCTGAAAGCAGAAACGTATGAAAGTAAAGGTAAATAACATTTTAAATGTGTTTGAAAATCATGACAACAGTAGCTTACTTTAAATAAAGTAACGTCTAAGTTTACAAATGGATTATAATAGTACTGGAATAAAACTTGACCATATCGTTCGCTCTAATTTTGCTTAGAAAGATTATTGTAGAAGGCTTTTATCAACGCCCTTGCTCAATGTCAGATTTTTTACATATTGTTCTCAGTGACGACCAATTTAAACATTGCAGTGCAATAATATAGCGTGCTGTTCCAACTACTTACCCGCGATCGTTTGATGAACATACAGGAATGGGTAAACTCTCAGATCAGTCGGGTCAAACGGATACAAGATGAGTAACGGAAACCTTAAAGTCAGTTCTCCCGTCGCATGGTAACTGACTCCCATTATAATAAGTGGACTAGCTCCAAACGCAATGATGCCACATGCATAAAAGAAAGTCTGCGCTTTGATCGACAAATCGAGATTTCTCACTATTTTGAGTATTGCGTCATATGCTATTGGATCAGTTTGTATGTCCGATTCGTAATTTGCTGCTTGTAGTTTACGTAATCTATGGATCAGGTCATTCATAATATGTTCATATTTAAGTCGGTAGTAAACTTTGCTGCTGCCGAGGACGCAAAGCGTAGCGCAAGGTAGACTGTATGTGGCTTCAATGAAGGCATTCTCGACGATACCTTTTTGAATAAACCAAGCGAATTCTCCCAACACTCCAAAGTAAAGCCAAATATTAAAGAAGCAGAAGTATTTTCGGTTCTTGACTCGCTCCACTATGCTTTGATTTGTTTCTGCATCAAGAATTTGCAAACCTGAAAATTTTAATATCTGATTAGCTTTGTGTAAACTGGCTTCGAACAATGTGGACAGGTGAGTTTTCATGTTGAACTCTCCAATCTGAATGATCCCTAGTAAAAAGAAGCCTTTTTTGGTTCGGTTCCACGTGGCTGTATAGCAATTAAGTAATTAGTGTTAATTACTAGACCTTTTCCTCTAGCACGCACAACGATATTCCCAATGCTAATGATTTCCTTTCGATACTAGTTTAGTTATCTATATTTAAGCTTCTTTAACAAAATTAACCTAATTCATAATTATATAAACTCGACGCGTTTATAAAGAAAAATCTTTATAAGATTTTTCTTTTAATACATTAAATTAATTAAACGCGATCCGAGTAATTTTCCGTCAGCTTAAGTTTAAAGTAAAAGATAAATAAAAAGATAAGTTTAATTAAAGTTTTGATTACATATTTTAAGGTGTGCTTTAACGAAGGTGTGTTTAGATTTTGATTGTAGTTATTCCCTCAGGACCTTTTAAATTTTCCAGGAGGAAAAGTAGCCTTTGTGTTAATCCAGGGTATAAGCTATTTCCAAATATCATTTAAATCCGTCCAGCCCTTGCAGCAGGCAGTAGTTACAAACTAACACACAAAGTTAAAATCGCATTTATAATATTAGTGGGATGTGTTGGACTTCCGACCAAGATTTTGTCAACCCACTGTGTAGGTAGCAATAGTTATTTACAAACCTCATATTATTAATTTAATATTCACTACGTAACCCCGCCGTTATGCCATATCGTTGCTGGCTTAGAATAGTGCCACTTCGTCTTCCCGTGGAAGTCGTAAGAGGCGATTAAGGGAATAAAACCTTGTAGTATTGTTAGGCGATGGGCTTGTAACTTGTCACTAATACACAAATAGTAAGCACCTTAGCTTGATTCTGCAAAATGTGGTTAAAGAGTTGTTGGTGGGTAACTCTGTAGCTCTGCCTACCCCAATCTGGGAGTAAAGGCGTGACGGTATGTATGTGTTACTGCATAGCAAATGTACTACCAAATGTATCTACTACTACAAGAAACAGTTTTATTTATCCATACTTAATGTTATAAATTGCTCGCAGGACTGATGGCCGATGGTGTCAGAAGGTTCTGGAGTGGCGTCCGCGGACCGGAAGACGAGCTGTAGGTAGGCCTCCAACAAGATGGAGTGACGACCTCGTCAGGATCGCGGGACCGCGGTGGATGCGAAAAGCACAAAACCGGTCTGAGTGGAAAGCCTTGGGGGAGGCCTATGTCCAGCAGTGGACGTCTTTCGGCTGACATGATGATGATGATGATGATGAATGTTATAAATGTAAAAATAACTATGTCCGTCTGTTTTCACCGCTAAACCGCTAAACCGGTCTGGATGAAGTTTGGTATGGAGATAGCTTGAACCCCTGAGCAAGGGCGTGGGGTTCTTTTGCCGCGAGGCGCGAGGGACAAACGACGATTTATTAGCCGTTCATCCATTACGCAGTTCGTCCAATTAGTTTTTAAACCCTCATTTCTTCCAACGCATATTTCGTCCAGCATGCATTTTGTCCAAGATATATTTTGTCCAATTCGCATTTAGTCCCAAGATAATTATATTTTATCCAACTGGTATTTCGTCCAACAGGCATTTTTTCCAATAAGTACACAACACGTTATATGTACAGTTATTGACATTTTTAGGCTAAGGTTGAGACAAAAAAATACCATCACTACAAGGTTTTAGGTTTTTAAGGATGTTTGGTTTTTCGTTAAATGGCTGAATGGATTTGGATGAAAGTTGACAAACAGGTAGCCAAGTATGTAATAAATTGAAACAATTTGACTTTTCTCATTTTATTCATTTTAAAACATAGGACACTTGATAGTTCCCGAAGAAAACATGATACCAGTTCTACTCACACGCATTCCCAGGAGGGTGATGGCTGGTCTATTATCTATATTTTCAGAACCTTAATAAATAAGAGATAAGTATAAGGCAGTGGTCCCACCGCGAGCGAGTAAGCGATGAACTATCGGCGATTTTTTCGCCCAAGAAACGAACAAAAGATAATCGCTCCCGTGTAAATAAAAGAGAGAGATATACATTTATAGTTCATCGCCGAGCTTCAGCTTATTTATAGCTCAACGATGAACTTTTGTTCGTTTCTTGGGCGAGAAGATCGCCATAGTTCATCGCTTACTCGCTCGCGGTGGGACCAGTGCCTAAGAATCTTAGTATTAGAAATCTAACAATGTCGGGTTAATCAACTTTATTTGTACTATTTAAGTAAATGTTTAATTTGTTAAAATTTCAAACCTATACGTATGTACAGTCGAGAACTTAAATTTGGGACCCACTTTAGGTCCAAAGTCAATCTGACATTCTACAACAATAAGGTTGAGTTTCCTAAAAGTTACAAATGACTTGACATCTCTAATGAGTAATGAGAGACGACTTCATTTTTTTTTGAAATGGGTCACAAATTTATTCGTGATAGTACAATAAGAAAAATCGAACCCTGAACAACAATTATATTTGTTTTACAGTGACATTTTGTTTGACAATTGTTACCATTTGATTTAACGTCACTGTGATACAGTCCTATGGTACGTGAGGGTTAAAAAAAAACATATATTATGAAGGTATTCTAAAACTTACTGTTTTCCGTGATAGCCTGGTTTACCTCAGATGATGTATGGCAGGAAGCGGGAGATGACCATTTATCTTGATCAAATCCCGGTTCAGACATAAGCGTGGGGGCTTACCATGACATACTATAGCAGTTCAGTTTAAGTTGAGAGAAATGGACAGAGCTATAGCAGTTATACAGCTCTATCTCTTTCTCTCAACCTAAATTTATCTTTTTTTGCACGTCATGGTGAGAGTGAAATAATCTGCGGTCTTATTTATAATACGTGAAGGTTTACTTCGTACGTGTGACCTACCAATGTGGTAATAACCAACAAACACGAAAGTGTTATAATGTAGGTAGGTTACCTATATGATTTTCGTTTTTTTAAGACTTTACAAAATCAATTCGTTTATTACATCGACGTGGAAATAAGCTACCTACATCTTCTACGTATTTATCTTAAATGTAAATGCGTCACTTAAAACAAACGCATGAACGACAGGATCGCTTAATATAATATTATAGCACGAAATCCCACCAAAGTAAGTATTCACAAAGCAGATGCGACCTGACCACCAAATTAAATAAAGGTAAACGGCGGGTTAGAATTTTTTACACTTTTACTAACTTAATTTTACTGATACTACTTGCACTAATTTCTGAACCACCGTATATAAGAAGAACAACATTTTGTTTACAGTGTCCATGATATGCTGATTAGTCCAAAAGCCGAAGCAGGTAGGTAGTGACAGTAGGTAATATAAGTGAGATACTTTATTGATATTACAGTACACATACAGTTTGCTCTATCGTGATTTTACCATATTCCTTGGACAATTACATACAATGACATCAAAAGTGTATTTTATTGCAAACAAACTAATGGAACTTAATACAAAGCGCTACCAAGTTCTTAATTTATATTAGCGTCTTTTTTATAAACGGACTGCAGTAGAGCGAAGTAAGACCAAGAGCTGCTCAATGTCTGAAAATCAATACAGAATGATTATAAAACACATGTCGTAAAACACATACGCGATAATGGAGAATTACAATTTAAAAAGTACCCTAGTAAACGCAGTTACGTTAATGTCGATGAAGTTATAGGCAGTCAATTTGCATGGCTTCTGGGCCCTGGAACCAGAAAAGTTTTTATTAATTGTGATAAATGTTATTTTTCTCCTGACATTCACTTGGCTAATTTGATAGTTTCCTAGGAGCCCTAATAGTATATTTACCAACATAATAGTAGTTTAAGTGACTTAAAATAATGAAGGGCGTTAAACACGAGTCTGGGTTTATGGCACGAGCCGAAGGCGAGTATAATAATAACGTCACACAAGTGTTTTAATGCCTAATTATGTACAGTTACACACACTACTTTATCTACCCACATATCATAAGCCTCCATGATGCATTCAGGAGCCGCATATTATGACCGGCATCGCGGCGTTGTTCAGGGCCACTAACAGTAATTATATTATAACGTTAGTTGCTTTGTTACGGATATCGGGAGGCTTCGCCAAAGTATCTAAATCATCTTGATTACTCATTTTATGGTTTAAATTACCGGTTAAAATTTGTTTTGTTGTATAAAATTGTTCGATTTGTTGAACTAAAAATTAATTAAAAGATTTTCACAGATTAGAAACTTATTTGTTCTATCAAAACAGTCTATTTTATGGTGGTCATAATGTGCGGTTCTTTGACGCATCATGGAGGGTTTATGATATTTAGATAGATAAATACATTTTTTTTTATCTATTCCTTAATATGGTACCTACCAAAGAAGTTATTTATGATGGATGCTGTAAAACTCTAAAGCCCAGGTAAAGAAAGTAGACTAAAATAGCCAGGCACAATAATTGTGTTACAATTACAATGTTTTTACTATCGGGTGTCGAATTGAAATTGGTAAAATTCAGCGGGGTCAGGGTTTAAATGACGATTTATTAAAGTTTAAGTTGAATCGGATCAGCGGTTTAACACAGTTCAGTGACACAGTTCTATGATGGATTAGGGTTTCATTGGGCTGATATTATAATTATGTACACCACATAACCACCATTGCATAAAAATTACTTTAAACCAATTTGAATACTTTATATATCACGCGTAAATCAGTACCTAGTCAAAATCAAAAGCAAGTCTTTAGCCGTTTTCGCATCCAAGTTGTACCACTGGCTGTTATACACTGCGCTGCTAATCGCCACACTCTATAAAAAAAAACGTATATATATAATAACAATGCTTTTATCTGGGTGCCGTTCAATTTGCACTAAAAAAAATATCATAATTTAATTTAACTACGTTTGAAAAGCATAGTGACATATAATACGGTCTTAATCTTGGTCAAATTTCCCTTCAGTCGGCCTGGGGCAGCAAAGGTTTATGTAATGATATCTAAAGTAAGTACCTAGTTTTTAAATAACGTAAGATAGGTAATGGTTTTAGTGTTAAAAATACGACCACCTCCACCTGTACCAACAAACTGTATAAAGAGAAACAATGATAATGGGTCCCCTAAATATAGTCCATAATCAAATATAGGGTTAAAAAATAATGGCTTACACACTAAAAAATGATGGACAATTTTGTATGGACCCTGTTCCCTCCCTCCAACAGTAACGGTTTGCATGTCTGTTTGTTCATTAGACCCCCGAAAAAAAACAATTTTAGTAGGAAAATCAATAGGTTTTTTTTAACGAACCAAAAACCTTTCAAGAGCCATGCAAAGTAAATCATTCATAATTATATATGCTCATTTTCTAACAAATTCCATAAGATACGATTATGATTTTCCAAGAAAACCCCATTCATATGATTGTCGCCATAGTAAAAATACATCGTGTTGCCAAGATCTATAAACTGGCTCATGTTTCATCTCTGTTGGGGGGTTGGGACATTTTTGCCCATCGTCCTTTGTTTTTGTTACTTTCAATTTATTTTCATAAAAAATCAAAGGAAGACATTTTTTAACTAATTTAAACTATTCAAAAATTGAGTTAATTTAGTGTTTCATTTCACTTAGTGAACAAAGATTTAGACATAACAGGGACTGACCAAAATAAAATAATAATAATAATAATACTCACGGACTGTGATACATTGTCACCATAGTAGCATATCAGATATATTTGCAGCAAACACATAACGAGGAAGCTGAGAAAATTACCCAGCATGGCTAAGTCCGTATAAGCCTGGAAAGAACATTTTATTTAGTAGACCTACTTTTTTTTAGTTTAAAAACCTTAGCACGTGATGCAAATTAAAGCTTAAAAAAGCCTTATTTTCTTTACAATACATTTCATTTTCATTTTACGACTGAAAAGGTGCTAAGTAGGAATACAGTTTGGTTTAGGTACTTTGTGCTTAAAGAGAGAATGGAAACGACCTTACTGTGATATTAAATCCAGCAAGGCAGAGCAGTAGAGAACTCGTCATGAAGTTAAGTAAAGCTGACTTGTTATAGACGACATTGATTAAATTTGTCAATCTGCAACAAATATATACAGTGCAGAAATGTAGTGTTTACTTCGTAATTAGTTTTATCCCACATGCTCGAAAATCTTAACCTTACTGTTTTAATAATAGCCCGCGAAGTTCTGAGTTGCAGGCTATTTTTTTATGTTTTTAAACTCTTTCTTTACCAACGGCAATGACAGCGAAAATGTAAAAAAAACATTATGTATTGTAAATCTAATCACAATGCCATATTATGATATTAACAGCTGATCTGACGTTAGAGTCGGAAGGTGGCGACAGGATCTTGCTATGCATAACGTAGACCCACGGTCTCGGGACTCATTAGTTTGTGTATACTAGGTACCTTGTTTTTTAAAGATTTTAATTGAAAGGGTATTGAATGTTACGAATAGCAGAATCTGAGATGTACAAGCGGGATTTCGAAAGGGAATAGGATGTACGGATCAGGTCTTTTCACTACGCTTTATCATATTCACAGAAAAGTTTTTGGCTGTCAACCAAAAGTTTTTCCGTACTTTTGTGGACCTGGAGAAGGCCTATGAAAGGGTAGATAGAAAGGAGTTGTGGACGGTGCTGTCTATGCATGGAGTGAGCAGCACCTGGTACAGGCTTTGAGATCCCTTTATGAGGGGCCCACAGCATGTGTCGGGATCAATGGGGCATACTCGGCCTGGTTTAATATCTCTAGAGGTGTTAGACAGGGCTGTGTTGCCTCACCATGGCTGTTCAATCTATTGGACAATTGTACGTGGAGTTGAAAGAGTATGATAAGGGTTTGCGTATGCAAGAGTTGCTAATCAAATTGCCTCTTATATGCCGATGATCAAGTTATGCTTGCTCCATCGATACTTGAGTTACAGGAGATGGTTACAGTGATAAATAAGGGATTTAAGCAAAAGGGGATGAAAGTAAATGTTGCCAAGATCATGATATGATAATGATGATGTTGATGTTGTTGATGTCATGAGGTAGAGAAGGACGAGGAGATAACCGAGTGCGTGATAAATATAAATAGTGAATTAGTAGAGCAAGTGAGTGAATTTGTATACCTAGGAAGTATGGTTACTAGAGATGGTGAGTGTGAGAAAGATGTCGAGAGGAGGGTGAATGGGAGGAATCAAATAAATGGGACCCTGTACTCCTTTGTGAACAGAGGGGGCGTTTCACAAAAAGCCCGCTTGGCTGTTCACAATAGAGTGCTAACCCCTACTCTGATGTATGGTAGTGAATGTTGGGTGTGGCAGGAAAAGCATGAAAGTCGTATAAATGCAGTTGAAATGCGCTCTTTGCGTAGTAGTGTGGTGTGAACTGAAAAAGTCAAAGCGAAATGTGGACCAAAAGAAGATGACTAAGATTGAAAAGTGCATGCTTCGATGGATCGGTCATTTTGAAAAGATGGATGGAAGAAGATTGACGATAGAGATATTCAAAGCAAAAGTGAGTGGAAGGGTCGGAAGGGGCCGCCCTAGGCGTACTTTTTCATATCAAATCGAAGAAATACGGGAAAAGGGCCAAATCTTAAGTACCCGAAACCGACGTCCGTGCATGACTCGATGTATGAATATGGAAGAAGCGAAAGAGATTAGTCAGGATCGTAGCAGGTGGAAAGAAGTAGTCTCTGCCTAATATATGTGTGTATAACTCCAAACACTCGTACAGGCAAAGTTATTCCATACTTATTTAACTTTTTTAAATACCTTTTAACCTTCTCGAACAGCGTTTACAGTGTATTTAAAAGAAAATTAAATAGTTAAATATACGTTTTTAAACATATTCATAAAAAAAGCAAAATTAATTTCGAGACGTAATAAATAATGATAATTTACACCGCAATTTAATCAAAATATGTGTTCTATGTTAATAGAATCACAAGATTCTATTTAATGGTATATTTTTGTGTCATAGTAAGTCGCGACTTCACATTAGTATTACAAAATCAATGTATTACCTACTTAGACACATCTTCATGGAATTTAGGTATTAAATGTAGGGTAACCACACTTTAGAACTTTAATTATTAGTTTTATTACAAAATTAACTACAGTTAAAAAAGGTTAATTTAAACAACTGAGTTAATGTTATACACTAATCGTCATTACCCGTCACAAATAAGTGTTTTGTATTACCAATTTGAGGTCACTCTGTAAATGGAATTATGAGTTTTGGCGATAATGATGGCGACAATGTTCTTTTTTGTGACAATTTCAGGACTGTGTTTAATATTATTAACAATTGTGTTATATTTTTTCGTATTGTTGGAGAAAAGCTCTATTCGAGCCTCAGCTGCTTTACTCGCCGAGACGCAGTCAATTTATACTCGTCCCGCAACGGCCTTTTTCCTGGTCTCTGCAGTAATGTACTATTAATTAATAACTTTTTTTATTGGCAAAAATCCAATGGTAAGCAAAAGTTCCTGAAATATGCCATTGTGTTGACAGACCGACATACAGACAAACGGAGTCGCACCATAAGCGTCCTTTTTTTAACCTTTTCAAAATCTAAACATTGCTGCACGCTCTGGGGAACAAGTACATAAATGATTGCGGTGAAAAAAGTCACTCCATAACGTAATATAGACAATATGCATTGAGAGATCGTTATCGTCATAGAAAACGTATACGACTGACGTAAGCTGCGGGATGATCGCGTTGAGTGGATATGTCAATTCTATAAATTTGACAGTTTTCGAAAATCGTTTACGTTAGCGTTAGGCATCTTGTCTAAGGTCGCAAAAACTTCAAATAAAATAAAGATGGAACAGAAATCTGGTAACATACTGTATAAGTTCCCTGTGACGAGCAACACAGGAATTAAATTTCTTCCGATATGTGATTCTGGCTTGTGCAACATGTAAATTCAAACTTCGGTTCATATTTTTTTCCATGTCATATCGAAGTAAACAGAATTGTACTTGAATGTATGTGCAAAAGAGATAGTATAAGCAATCCGGTCCGAAAATTGTGAAGACGGCAAATATAGCTGAAAGCAGAAATTATTGTATTTTAAAAAATTGAGATGACAATTGCAAATGTGAGTAAAATTTAAAGTTAGTAAGAAGCTAATTAACCACCGGAGTGATTTTCATAAAAGTAGCGTGAATGTTTACTTATATCCTAGTTTTACCTATTTTGAACAGGATATAAACATGACCATGGCGTGGCTACTCTGCTCTCAGAAAGCTCATTACAACAACACGTTTTTTTTAAAGTAACATTTCTAACTAAACCTTAATTTGTGTACTGCTGTCAGTGGCAAACAAATAAACAATGTCATACGAAACATACTGGGCCTCGGTTCGGCTCGATAAAATGATATTTCTTTTGACATGTCCTTATTTATTTAATAGTTATATCGGCCGAGTTAAAAACAAAGATAACATATCAAAGGTTGTATGATTTTACCCAGTAGGATAGAGGCCCTTATAATCTACTTACCTACAATCATTTGAAGAACATACACAAACGGGTAAAACCTCATGTCAGTAGCGTCGAATGGATACAAGATAAAGAACGGAAACCTCAACGTCAGCTGTCCTGTCATGTGATAGGTAAATCCCATTATTACAAGTGGACCAGCTAAGAACGCAGTGACGCTGCAAGCGTTGAACAAAGTCAGCGCTTTGATTGCGTAATCCAGATTTCTCACTATTTTGAGTATCGCTTCATATGATACTGGATCTGTTTGTATGTCAGATTCAAGTTGTGCCGCTTGGAGTTTACGTAATCTATGGATCAGGTTATTTATGATGTGTCCATAAATAATCCGGTAGTAAACCTTGCTACTGCCGAGGATGCAAAGCGTAGCGCAAGGTAGAGTGTATGTGGCTTCAATGAATGTGTTCTCTAAGATACCTTTTTCGAGAAACCACGCTAATTCTCCACACAACTCCCAATATAGCATTAGATTAAGTAAGCAGAAGTATTTTCTGTTTTTGATTCGCTCCATCGCACTCTGGTTGGATTCTTCATCATCGGTTTGCAAACCTGTAACTTGTAATATTTGATTCGCTTTGCGTAGACTCGCTTCAAACAAAGCTGACAGGTCACCTTTCATATTGAACTTTTATATCTGAGTGACATTCTCCAATGGAAAGTTATATACAAGTATATTGGGGAACTGCCCCACTTGACTGAGCCAAAGCAATTAAACAATTAGAATAATTACAATGTCTACGTAGATTATACTTTTGTAGTCTCTGGACCGTTAATTAAATGAGGTACAAACACTGTAATGAATATGTCATTTATAAAGACAACTGATTGTTTATTTTTACTAAAGGGTTCAATGATAACATGCAACTACTTCAGGGAATAGGCTAGTTCATTTAAGAACCAAACATAGACGAATCTTAAAACAGCCACTTTTTGTTTTACTGATTATTAATTTAATGGTACACGTCAAAAACATGACGTCTACGCACTTTTTATTGACTTACGCACTGAACCGCTAAGTTAACAGATATAAGACTAAATATAAGGATATAGTAGATTGTTAACCAAGGAATGTAAGTGATCATTGGCATCCCAAGACATTTAGGCTGCACGAGCGCCAGCGAGTAGCGCCTATAGTTCGAGGGTGCAATTTGATACTTTCAACAGAGTTAACCACTTTACTACGGAATAATAATTGTTTCCGCTTTATGTCCGCAGTGTCCGTCGGTCTGCCCGTCTGCCCGCGGTTTAACTCAGAGACGATTGGTACTACAAAGCTGTAATTTGACATAGGGTGAACTGCCCTATTATTAGCCACCTACCAATTATTGCCCACATGAACTTTAACATAAGGTATTTGACGACGCGCTGGTAGTGACCCTGGCTTAGTTGGTAGTGACCCTGCCTACGAAGCAAGCGGTCCTGGGTTCAAATACTGGCAAGGGCAGATATTTGTGATGAGCGCGAATATTTGTTCCTGGGTCATGGATGTTTCTATGTATTTAAGTATATATTTCTTTCTATAAGTATTTATATCGTTGTCTAGAACCTATAGTACAAGCCTAGAGCTTAGTTTGGGACTAGGTCAATTGGGGTAACTTTGTCCTAAGAAAAAATAAAAACGATTATTCAACAATCACTAGGTGCCAGTAACTGGTATTTTAGAGGCCAACAATTAGGTGTTTTAGCCTAGTTATACATTTAAATGACGCCGACAAAGTAATTTTTTTTTCAAGTACCTCCCATTATGAAAAGCAAAGGTTTTTATAACATAAATTCATTGGATAGCTCTTAAAAAGAAATAATAAATAATAGGCTGTATTGGTGTCATTCCACGATCTCCTTTTCTTCACGACGGCCTCAATAAAAAGTCATCACAGCTGTCCATACTGTGGTGCTATCTAGCATTGCATAAACCAGAGCGGAGGGCGAAAGATAAATATGCAAGAATATACCTACATTATAATTAATTCATCGTCCATCCATCTTCATTACTTTAAAAATAACGCATTTTTTTCTTTTTTACTTGGTAAGTATAGGTCAGTCCAAGTAAAGTCAGCGACTCACAATATGTTTAACCGAATTGAGTTGGACTGACGTAATTTTTTGCGTTTTCGCAGGCTGTTTTTTTTACTTTTTCAAATATTTATTTATTTAATACTTTTTAGTGATCATACCTATTTAAAGGGTGGCGATTAGATATCTTCATTAAGATAGTTGAGCGACCATAACGAAGAACATTAATATTTTTCAATATGACTATGACTTTCACGCGGTGTTGCTTGCGGCGAGATTGAAATGTCTTAAAGTTTCATATCAACTAAGAATTGGGACTAAATAACAGCTTATTAAGATCACTAGAAAGTATTTAAAAAAAATATTCTTGTACAAAACAACTTTAGTACAAATTTAAACTTTAGTCCCCTGAAAGCTGTCTCAGAAACCAATCATGTCTAATTTTCGTTCAAAATTCTATATTGGGGCACTTGACTCTAACAAAAATTAGCACTTTAAATCTTAATATTTCACAATATTTCACAAGCGGATCCCTTAATCGAGAAATTGGTCGGAAAAACGAATATTGTTTAAAGACCTATCCAACGACACCCCACACGATGGGGTTGACAAGAAAAAATAACGTCCCCACTTTACGTGTAGGGGAGGTACCACAAAAAAGTCAAGGTTTTATTTTACCACTTTGTCGGCGTGACTAATATAATATGCATAATATGTATATTCATACCAAATAACAGCTTTCTAGAACTAAGGGTCTCTGACCAAAGCTGAGGACGGACGGACGGACGGACATGGCGAAACTATAAAGGTTTCTAGTTGACTTTTTCATTCATGTCAGCCGAAAGACGTCCACTACTGGACATAGGCCTCCCCCAAGGCTTTCCACTCAGACCGGTCTTGTGCTTTTGACTATGAAACCCTAAAAAATATCAACTATTCCCACGAGTTTAGTTGACTGAACAAGTAGGATCATTTCTTTCGTTTGTTCAGTTGACTGAACATGTCCAAAATGTGTAACATAAAAAAGAGGTAGGTTTAGGTTTTATTCGGATGTTCAGCAGGCCCGAAGGGCCAAAAACAAAAGTGGGAATAAACTAAAATTATTATTCTGCTGCACTTTGATGAAAGAATTTTTCTGTATTTTTGCAAACAGGAACAAGAGATGATCGCATTTTTTGATCTAATAATAAATAACAATTCCAGCCAAGAAACCATAAACAACAGTCAATAGATGGCCATGATTAAATAAGTAAAAATAAATATTGCAATTACTCACGGCTTCGTCCGTAATTTGATTCTGTTAAAAATCATTTTCTTTACTTTATTTTCCTTATAGCAAGAAAAAACGGCCGTTTAGCGATAACCTTTTCCAGTCAACCTTAACTGACATAATGGTAGTCTACCTACTGGTGCCAAATTAAATAAGTTGCTTTGAACATATATGAGCTAAACATTGTAAAAGTCAAAAACAGACAGACAAGAGGGTCTAACACTTTTTTAACCAAAAATGTTCAAGATAATTATATAAGAAACCAAAAACATACAATAACTAATACCAATGCAAGCCAAGAAACCATAAAGAGACAGTCTTAATATTATGGTCTTAAAAAAATGATATATTTATTTATCAAAATATAACAAGTTTAAATAAATTAAAACAAATAACTAATTAACCGTAAAAGCGTAAGTAATTACATTCTTTATAAACACTATTTTTTTTCAAAAGTCTTCAAATTCCTTTTCAAAAAGATTAAACTTTGATGACAGAAGCTTTACATCATCGCCACTGTCGGATTGTCCCACGTCTTTGCAAACGGGAACAAAAGGTGGTGGCATCTTTTGATCAAATACCATATTCCAGTCCAGGCCAGTGAACCAAACATGACTTTTTATATCAAAAATCCCGGCTTTAAGTGCGCCATATCGTTTAGTTGGATCGACTTGCAGTAAGCTTTTCACCAACGATTTACATTGAGGAGACATCGATGTCGGCGATTTAAATTGTCCGCTTAAAACTTTCTCGTAGAGTTTCATGGGGTCAGAATGATAGAACGGTGGGTATCCAGCATTCATTTCATACAATAATACCCCCATCGACCACCAATCAGCTGCAAAAGAATACCCTTTGGATATTATGATTTCTGGAGCTAAATATTCTGGCGTTCCGCATAATGTCCAAGTTCTGTTCTTCAAGAGCTTGCTGAACCCTAAATCTCCCAGTTTGACATATCCAGTCTGGTAGATCAAAACATTCTCTGGTTTAATATCTCTGTGTATCACGCTGCAGTGATGTAGGTACTCTATCGCCAACACTACCTGCGCAGCATAAAATTGAGCTAGAGGTTCTGATAGAACTCCGAATTTTTTCACTAAAGTGAATAATTCACCCCCTTGTGCGAATGGTACGAGTAGATATACATACACATTATCTTTGCAGCAAAAATCCAAGCTCAGAACAAATACAGAATTAACACTTTGCATGATATTCTTTTCTTGGAACGTCTGTTTCACGTTCTTTTTCTGGACTAGTTTTTCCTTTTCAATAGCTTTCATAGCGTGATAGAGAAATGTGTTTTTATCCCGGACCAAGAGCACGACTCCGTACGCTCCAGATCCCAACGTTTTTAATACGTCGAATTCATCAATTGTCTTACCACATGGGGTTGTATTTGAATAATTAATACAAAACTCGTCTCTTAAATTATCCAACTGTTGTTTATGATAAAGTTGCTGTTCGTGAGTGAAGGCAGCAGACATTATTTAAATTAGTGTAAAATGAATTTAATAACTAAATCGACTTGATTACTTATATTTCAATATTATATCATCCTCTCTCAATAAATAATAAATTACCGAAATACTTAACGTCACAATGACGTTTATTCAAGTAAACATGCATAGTATGATCACAGAACGTACATCGACGTTCTTAGTCAAACAGCCAAAACAAACAGTTACATTGCAGCGTAAAAATACTCCATAGTACATACGCTATGGAGTTCATACAAGAAGTACGGTCAAGGTTCGTTTCAATCCGAGACCTCGCGATGTCCTCTTCTTACTCCGTACCATGCATGCACATCCCTCGACAACTCTTCTACCAAATTGCATAAAAACCGTATTTGTTCATTCGTATAAAAGATACATACACACAAATGCTGTCTCTGTTATCTCTTACGACACCCAGCGTATTATCTGCAGGTAACACTGACCTTCTATTCCCTGGCCATAGAATAAGTGTGTACGAACTTATAATTCGAACTATAAGACGGAGTGGCACTATTCTAACCCGGCAACCACACAGGCATTATTTATTTATTTTCTTAAAAAAAAAAAAAAAAACAAATCCATAGACCAGAAGGGCTAATCCATAGACCAAAAAGCTAGCTTCAATATTCAAAATGAAAATGATTGAGGTTGCGAGTGCGAGGCAAGAGCCCCTCAGGTATTTACAGTGCTACCATTTTCTGAATAGCGGTCGGTAATCTTCGTTTTTCTAAGACAAATATACTGTCAGTTGCTAGTGCAAGTGTTATAATAGCGATAGCCACCCAAAAGCTATTAAGAAGCTGGGAATACTGCAATATCTTCCTCAAACGTTATACAAATACAAATACAAATAATTTATTATGTAAGTAGGCCCTGTAGGCACTTTTACAAGTCTGAGTCTACCAGCGCTTCCAAAGAGACCACTGTTGAGAAGAAGCGCCGCAAGAAACTCAACAGTAAGCCGTTTTTTCCAAATAAATCACTTATTACAATACTAAACTTAAGCTACACAATTTAAATGTCACAGGGATGTACAGGTCCCAGTAGTAATAATAATTAAATATATCAAAATGTCGGATTAAAATAAATAATACAATTTCGGAGATGTAAACAGTCTCCAAATGTCAAATTAAAATTAAGAATTAAATATAATTTAAAAAAAAACACAAAACAAGGGAGATGTAGAAAGTCTCCACGGTCAATTTTGGAGATGTAAAGAGTCTCCAGATGTCAAATTAAAATTAAATACAATTATTAAAAAAAACACACGCACAAAATTAAAATAAGGGAGATGTAGAAAGTCTCCACGGTCAATTATGGAGATGTAAAGAGTCTCCAGATGTCATATTAAAATAATAGGTAATCATACAGGGAGATGTATATAGTCTCCACGGTCATTAATAATTGTAATACAATTTCGTGTCGTATAGACCGTTACGTTTCCGTGTAGAGTATCTTGAGAGAATCGCTCAACCTATCCCTGCAAGCCAGGTGGCAGGTGATCGAGTCACTCAATCAAAATAATTTTATACTACCTGTCCATGCCCGGTGCCGCCCGTGTCAAAATTTTAAGTCGGTTAAAAATTCGGCCCGTTACTTCTCGGAAAAATATTGGTAACACCATCCAATTTTCGCCTCAAACTGCTTCGTAAAGTGATGTTAACGAGCTTAAAACTATATGCCGCAACCAGTGTAGCCACACGAAGAGGTTATTATTAATATTAATCTATTGAATACTAAATTTAACGCAATAGTTATGTAAAAATGGTTGTCTTAGTCATTGTTACCGCCACCAACTAACACTTGTTTGCAGTTTAAACTCACTGATCAGCATGCTATGATTATAGGCCAAGCTTTACCGACAATATAGCAAGTACGTCGACGGGCAATTAGTCATGCTTCGTCATTGTTTACATCGACTGCGTTGATCGTTTGTTTTGAATTGCACTTAACCATCTTATTTATATATCGAATACAAAATTTATTAACTTAACTAAAAACCGTTCCGCCTGTCATAAGCCGACTCATTAATAGATCGAGTAATTTCAGGGAAGATTTCCTAGAAACTTCGCCTACTCCCAAAAAAATAAACGCAAAGTTTGGTTTGTTGTTATTGCATTAAAATGGAACTAAATGATGAAAATCCCAGGGGCACGTTTTATAAAGCTACAAGTTACAGCTTTACAGATCTAAATGGCAACACTACTCAAATGGCTGGTCGTCATTGGTCGAGGTTGTGTCAAATGGAAACTTGTAACCTGTAAATTGTAATTTGTAGCTTTATAAAACAGGCCCCAGGTTTATGGAAATTTGACATATCCTTTTATAGAGGTTAATTAGAAGTCATTTGTAGCAACACGGGTAACACACAGTTTTTGGCCATCGAATATTACTTACTTTTAAAATACGAGTTTATGTATTTAAAGAATAACTAAAAAAACTGATGTATACCCAGCAATACAAAATATTTACGGTAAAAAAAAAACACTTACCGTGATAGGAAAACATGATGGCTACAGAACACTGCTGCGAAAGCGAAACGAAATCCGACCGAAACGTATAGGGTAGACGTAAGCTCCCGGATGACCACGTGAAGTGTTTCAGTATTTAAAAATCTATTATCTGCTTTGCCATAAAGTTCAATTTTAGTTCAAGTATCTGGGTTTGGTCCGGTTCTATTCCTTATTAGCATAGCGTGGGGTTAAGCTGGAATTCACTGAGGGCCACGCCACGATCGAGCTACGCAAGTGGGTAGAAATTCTATTCGTATCAAAAAGTGGTAATGACGTGGTAGAAATAATGATACTTCTACAGCGGCATAAAATGACGTCATTAATACATGCGTGGCCTGCTCCGATATGTCACCCACGCTCACGCTTGCGCACGTGGCCGTAGTGGACTCATTGTAGCATTTGAAGCGCGCATGGACAAGCCACGCACGTTGATAAGTACATGCTGCTTGCAATCTGAGCGCAACCGCAATTGCGGACAAGCTATGTGACGTGTTTAAATTGGACATGTCGGTCGAATTGTAAAATTGACATTGAATTGATAACAGCAGCGGAGCAACCTTAGTAAAACGCTCGTTCGGTTTTATATACCACGAAAAGTAAACCACGAAACGAATATAATTATTCAAGGTCGTCTCAACACTGCATTGCCCAGCATATGAATTACCAAGTCGATACTGACACACTTACAAATTGGGTCGAAAGCCAGCCGAATCCCGCAGGGAGTGCCGTCAGTCGTGGCATTAAATCTGAATGCCTGTGGCGCTTTGACAAATCGTCACCCTCGCAATTCTTATTCCCAAAAGTCACTTTAATATCCATTAGATTGAGGTTATTACATTTTGGTAACAGAAGTGGTTCTAACATAAAGGCGAGAACCAGGACCTGAGATTCAAGGGTGTGGAATACTGACTAGTTCTTTGCCTTTGGAGACACGTGAATAATGTCAGACTATAATGCATACCTATCTAAAACTTGGGTTGAGCGTCGAGCGCACGAAAGCGTATGAGTATATTCACAATCTCTACCATCATCACATAAATTGAACTCTGCTATCTATATTGTAGGTTTTAACTTCGATAGCGAATTACTCACATGCACTTACGTGCAATTTAAACGCCAGAGTTCGTGACTTGTGAGAGTTAGCTGTGTTCATAGATTATGTTCATGAACGACCACCGTAGACGCTACAGCAAATAATGCATGGGCACGTCCAACCTTATCACACCCGACCAATCCTATGTTAGTCCTAAACCAAGTAATATACATTCCGAATAATGCAAGTTCATAAAATCAAAAGCTGCTCTCAAACAATGACCCTTACATGACTGACAAAGTCTGTTTGCTCTTAAATGTTAGTTATAAGGATAATTTCTGTGTTATATTTACTTTACTTACATACTAATAAATAGTTAATAGGTTTATCGCTTTTATACGGCTAAAATTTGAGACAGCTGCTACGTTATCCATAATCTAGCTTACCTACTAGTGTCATACATAAGAGAGTGAAGCGCTTAAAATATCCTCAACTTGTGTCAGTCATGTCAGGGCTGCTATTGCCATTGGTAGCGGTAAGCACAATATTTTCAACGCATCTGTTAGACAAAATTAATTTCTTCTATAGAACAAACCAACGCTGCAGCCGTTGAAGCTGCGTGATCGCAGGCGCTCCTCGGTATTGAGAAATATTTAAAACTTTATTAAAACAAATATCACTGTCAAACACCACTATAGAACCTTGTCGCATAACACCTACGATAAATTCCCATGTAATTTCTATCTCGTCACTTCACGCTGTCATTATGACAGGGTTCGATAGTGGCATAACAATTAAGTCCGTGACTGTACCTAGTACCTACGTAGGGTTTCCAATATTCAATGAAATGCGAAAAAGAAATGCTGCGTTTGAAACATTATTGAGGTTATTGTTATTAAAAGTGTTAGGTTCCAAGAAAAAAACAAATGATACGTCCAAAGAACAAAAATATACCGTCATGAAATGAAATGAAATTTTATTTGCTCTACACTTGGTATGGTAGGTCTTAGAATAAAACATTTCTTGAAACACATATCTAACCGTAATCGGCATGCAAAAGCTTTGCTTAAAAACTAATTTAATTATATTCAGATTGATGGAACGACAGCACATTGAACACAACTACTATTTCAATACTATATAAAAAAATTAATTACATTAACAATATTTTTAAATCCAATAGTTATATAAATAATAGTATTACATTAGCATTATTATTAAACCCATTACCTACATTTTTATAACAATATTTAGGAAGTCAATACACTCGTAATACACACATATTCGTATGGTCGTCCGGTAATTTAATTACATTTGAATGGTTATTTAGAAATTCTTTAATTGAATAATAAGTTTTTGTTTCAACCAGTGGAAAAGTTTCACTTTAAATCTATTTATTGGTAGTTATTTTAGGCTACTTGGTAGTTTGTTATATATTTGTATTGCCATTGGGTAATAGTTCCTGCGATACAAATCAGTTTTACATCTGGGAAATACTAATCGGTTTGGGTATCTAGTATTAAAGTAACACGCTTGGTTTTTTGCCATAAAAAGATGTTGCTGATTTTTGACAAAGCAAGCAACTTCAAAGATATATAAACATGGAACTGTTAAAAGGTTGAATTTTTGAAAAAGAGGTTTGCTTGAAGTTATAGGAGAAACATCACATATGCCACGGATGCACTGTTTTTGCCCTATAAGGATTCTTTTAACATTCAGTCATTAATTGTTATTGAGCAATGTTTTAACGTTTTTCATATTTAAATGTGTGATCTACGGTATTCATATTTAAGATTAAGATCAAGATCAAGGCATCAGTTATTACGAATCAGACTGGAATAACTCGATCCCAATTCTTGAAGAGGTCAGGTCAGGCCGATTCGATCAACCCACACTTCATCATCGCGCGAAAAACAAAAAAAAACACCATATGATTAGGTCATTTATTACTAAGAGAACGCATTTATTATGATAAAAGCTAAGTCAACGGAAATCTCTGTTATTTGTTATCGTGGTTCATTGATGATTGGCTTTGACACGATACTAAACTACTTAACAATATTTTGCATAATTTGATTCTGTATTTTTTCCACCCTTGGTAGTTTACTTTCCGGCTTCATCATCAAAACTCGTAACCTAGGTACCTATATCATTTTTATCAATTCAACTTGAATTTGATACAACTGATAAAGGGTTCGGATGAAATTGTTGTCATTTTATAAAAGTGCTGCAAATTTTAGATGAGCGGCCATTCGTAAAAGTGGCAGATTATAGTAGAATCTGTTAAAAATAAACATATGTTTATTTACGGCATTATTATTTACGTGAAGCTCGTCATTGCCGGTTGTTATCGGAAGCTGGTATGCTAAACCATCGAAAAGGAAATGACTCACTGACATGCGGGTATCTCAGCAGTCACACTCACTCGAAATAGATCTACTGAAGGATACCTACCTAATAATGTACGAACAGTCGGTCATCTGCACAAAAATTTGGGTGTTGTGACAGCCGCGCAATGCTCAAAGCTGTCACGAATCTTTTGACAATGACAAATTCATAGATCATTTAAAAATATAACATTACAATTTTAAACATGATCCGTGCGTTCGTTAGCTTGTTTTAGGTTTTTGGAATAAGGGCTACATAATAGAGCTATCACTATCACCCAGTTGCACAAACGTTCATTAGCACTTTAGTCCCAATAGGAATCCTTTGTTCTCTTTCTAATTTGCCATAGTTGAAATAGACAACACACGAGTTTATGAAGGCATTTTGTGGCATTTAATTTGTTAAGTGGGTATGATCGGTACCCCATGCACAAACTTTTACCCCCCCTATCAAGTACAGTCAACGAATTTAATTCCTATACCACTTTGGACTATGTCAAAGTGACGTGATCAATCAAAACGTAAGAGACTTCTTATAGTTTTAATTACAGTATCCCTTTGACATAGTACAAAGTGGTATAGGAATTAAATTCCTTGACAGTACCTAAGTATCTAACGTAAAAAATTATCATCAGGAAAATCAGTAAGTATGACAATATAAGGCCTTTGCCCTGCCAAGATACACTACGCTAACTACCGTTTCTATTCGTTTCGTTTTTAAACCAATCGCGTCACTGGTAAATGACGTGATACGAAAAGTCACGTGATGTACCAGTGACGCGATTGGTCAAAAACGAAACAAATAGAAACGCTAGTTGGCTTCGTGCATCTTGGCAAGGCCCTCGAGCCATTGACTTTCGAATCGTCATCGAGTAGTAAGGTAAAGTAAAACTTAAAAATAATGTATGAGAACGTTACTCTGTTTTACAGGATCGGGCTTCAGATAAATTCCAAAGATAATGTCTGTAAAATCGTATTTTCCGAACTATAAAACATGTGACAATCCTGTTGGCATATTAATTTGAAATGAATGAAATGATTTCACACTTTAAACGTAAAAAAACAAATTTTCTTGGGCAATTTTACATATTATACTTACCAAATACTTACGTTGGTGGAGTTTAAACATGAATGCTTACCTTAATGAAGAACATACAGACAGCGAGTTGAAAACTAGACGTGTTGTTTACTCCTTTCAGTCAGAACGTCACGCCGAGCAAGAAATAACATATGATTGGCGTAAATGTCGGCAGGCGATATAACAGCAACATCCGAGTACCTTCCATACTACTTACGTTTCCATTCATCATAGATCCATCCAGCTGCCGAAAGCTCTACCTCATAAATAATATTACCAAAGTGATTTGTGGAGATAATATTCATTATTCTTCAATAATTCTGCCTGGTCTCTTTGAATATCTCAGTAATTTTAGAACAAAACTCGAGGCTTTATTCTACACAACAAAACCATATTGCTTTTGACATGTTATCATATTGTCAGCGTTACAATATCTGTCATATGGCTGTCATTAACTTGTCAGTAATGGCGGCCGAGTTAAAAAGAAAACAATAAAATGTCAAAAACAATATGGGTTTACCGAGTGGAGTAGAGGCCCCCATATCTCCCCATATATGCCTTCACTACTGTAATCCCAGACTGGGGGAGGGATAGCTACAGAATTATTTACAACTCTAAAAACTTGTTGATAATTCTTAACCACAAGTTGCATAAATAGGCAAAGATGTTTACCAGAGTATTAGTGACAGGTTGCTAGCCCATTGCCTCACAGTACTACAAGCCTATATACCATTAGTCGCCTCTTACGACATCCAGGGGAAGACATGGAGTGGCACTATTCTAACCCGTGAACCACACACCACCACTTTTCTTTGATATAAATTTTTAGATAAAGTAGTACAGTCAAGTACACATATTTGTACACTTTTGCACTTAATTTCAATGGAGTAAGATGCAAAATTGTATACATATATTTGAACTCGATTGTACATTTTTATTTGAAGAAATGCAAAGACAGACCAACTTTATTACTCATACGAGTACTTACTCCCTTTTTTCTTCAATTTAAATTAATCACCATTTTAAAAAGCACTTTGCTACACCGAAGTGCCGTTCAGAGTGCATCGTTAACATAGCTAAGTTAAATGCTCATTAGGCTAGCTAGCTAGCATTATTATCACGCTCATTTGTTTCTTCAACAATGTTTTATACGCGTCAGTTCCGCCACTCAGGCGCAGAGCCGGCTGGTAGCGTTTACACAATAAATTATGATATTACACAAACATCAAGATATATTTTATTGCTCTATAAAATCAAAATACAAGGAACCGTACGAAGCATTACCACAATACGTTCCCAGAAAGTAACAAAATGGTTTTACGCATTATTTATTTTCAGATTGAGTAGTTGTATTGTTTCTGACTATTGATTTTGCTGGATTACTAAAGCAGACGTGAGTAACTCGAGAAATCAGTCTCTTTGGTTTTATTTCTAAGAAAATATGATTCAAAGGGGATCAGTAATGCTCAGATAATGTAGACAGTACTATCAAACAGCTCCTATCTAGAGTTGACAAATGGACGGAGAGCCCTAAGTACTCAGCTGTCGGACAGAACGATTTATACTACAAAGCTTTTACGAGACAATGCTGTTTCAAAATTTCAAATTTATTTTCAACGTTCCTTTAGTAACGTTACGTTTCATTGAACACGTGAAAAATGAGGAATGTACAAAAATAAATCTTTGAAAGCTGCCAATTTATTATACCTACCTACAACTAATGCAACAGTTCATAATGGAAATCAATGTTAACATACCTTTACGGCACACACACACACAACAACGGAAAATGTGTCAATCAAATAATATGGAAATTCATTCAGTACAAAATGAGACAAGTTTATTGATCGTATAAGTAGTTACGCAGATTAGCATATAATTTTCTATTTTATATACAATATTGTGAACTTGCTTAGCAGTAAAAATCTACACTTCAATTCAGTAACAATCAGTAGGTAAATCAA
Organism: Acleris sparsana; assembly: GCA_923062465.1. Classification (NCBI taxonomy): domain Eukaryota; kingdom Metazoa; phylum Arthropoda; class Insecta; order Lepidoptera; family Tortricidae; genus Acleris; species Acleris sparsana. The sequence continues at coordinate 7,978,013 of OV281289.1, forward strand.
CAAATGTTGTGCAACTTTTTATACGGTTTAAAAGTGTTTATGGGTAAAACTTTAAGCAGAATTTCCACAGCGTTTTGAAAGGCTAGTTACAAAAAAAGATGCCTTTGTTTTCGAATGGTCGTATTTAATCCAAAATTCATGAATTATTGGTTTCGGATTAAAAAGACTAAGTAATTTTCTGAGATGCTTTTCTCATGTTATCTATAAGTATCTCAAACTAAATAGTAGGCATTTTTTACACACAAATAGAGTAAAAAAAAGTACTTAGGTACTTTTTAACAAACGCTATTCCAGAGCGCAGTATCATAAATTATAACTCGCATATCGTTAAACGAACAAATTTATGGAATCGATTTGCATACTAACTCTTGCATGTTTGCTGAACAAACCTCCAGGGCTTAATGATCCTGGAGGCAATCTGCTCGGAGCCCCAACTCCGATAATCTAGGGATGGAGCTGGAAGGTCGAAGATAAAGAATGACAACATTATATTAAGAGTATTCATGAATGGTGTTTGATACAAAAATGTATAAAAGCTATCATTGGACGATGAACAGGAATCTTTTTCTCAATTGTTTACATTAGACTTATTTCCAACGAGTTGACCGCGATTACCAGCGAGCATCGTTGGATACGACTGCGTTGCATTTTTTCTCTTGGCCATCTACTCTACAACATATTATAGTCACTCTAGTCTAGTGGGACCGAAGTCAGTTTGCAGTATAGTAATAAACAAATTGATTACTGAAATACTGCAGTAGTTAATTAAGGCAAAAATATAGCTTTACAAGAAAATTCAGTGAAAAATTAAGAACAGCAGTAAAATGCTCACTTCAAACATTAGTTGTTGAAAAATCACTAATATTTCTGTCTTTGATCACTAAAAATCCTGTAAAAATCACGAAAATATGATTCTTATCCAATTATTTTCTTAGTTTTGTTACTGTAAGTGGTTTTCAGTGCACCATTTATACATCGTAACTGGAACGCCAATATAACCAGAACACCGACTCCGAAAGCGACTTAAACTATTCGATAACATCACAGATGTAACCACTGAACATGTGACGACACCATTTATACCAGCTGCCAGACAAAACATCTCCATTCAAATCGCCAAACAAAACAATAAAGTTTAATGTCCTCGGAACCGATGTATACTGATTTAGCACATTGACACGCACGGAAGTTACATTATTGTGTCACGGTTTTATTGCCGTTTGACATGTTTTATTCTAATATAAAACAAGGAAATTGTTGCTTACAAAACATCTGTCATATCATGTAATCTAATTAACAATATTGTCCGTGGTTCTTCATACGCCACTGAATGTTTATATTTAAATTTACAGAACCGTAAGCAAAGATATACCAAGCTTATTTTTTCATGAACAGCATTTGCATTGCATTTGAATAAAGCTAAAAAAAAAGGAACCTTGAACACTGAAGTTGTCGCTACGAGTACGAGTGAATGCCAGACCGAGAGTGGACGCTTATGTCAAAAATTTTATCAAATAATTTAACCTTTGCTTTTATCAATAGTTATTTTTAACTTACTGGTTTTTGGACGTAATTTGAACGACGTAGCTATGTAATTTGAAAATAATAATACAAGCATTTACGATGTATTCGTTTTTTCACGAGTGATAGAAATCACATTGTGCAAAAGAGTATTTTTGTTCTCATTCATAAAAAAATATGCAAACAAATCACAGTATAAACGGATAAGTTGTTTCAAAACCCACACACGACTGTAACTTCTAATACTGACGATAAACTCGCTATTATAACCCTCGTTTCTTGCTTTGCTGTAGTTGATAAAAAAGAAGAGTCACACGGGCGCAAATTCGACGGAATTCCGACTATTGACAGTTGAAGACTTTTAAGGTTAATTCCGTCTTCATCATCATGCCAGCAATGGTACCAATAATTATTATTGTGTTGGCATCTAAGTTGGATGAGATTGCAAAATTTTAAAGTTATTCCGAGGACTGTAGAGGTTAAGATCGACTTAACAATAGGGCGTCACTTGGTATTTTTAGAGATATTTTACTCTAACACAAATCTTGGGCAAATAACTCATTTGTTTTACGCACGACTTTGACTGACACATGAAGCTGCGAAGTCGTAATTACGTTTATATCAGCTATTCTCAAAATATGTACCCCGTACCCCTGGGGTGCTGCCTAACAACAAACCTTATGTAGAATGTTTTTGAAATTAAATCTTACTAACTGGATGAAGAAAACTAAAACCAAACAAGTTTTTGCTTATTTTAGGGCACCGGTAAATATTAAATGTTTCATAAGGGTTCCGCAGGTAAAAGACTTTGAGAACCGCTGATCTATATTTATCTCGACGTGGCTCTGCAATAACCATTCCGCGTTCCGTGTCATTGTCATAACGCGTCAAATGCCAGACGGGAACACTTTAGCTTTATTCTCGGCTCTTACATAACTAATTGGGCAACACTAAACAGAGGATTCGTATATGACGATCTGAACAATAGGGGGTTTTTGTTGACTCGGTAAGGGGGCGGTGATGTCCCTGATAACGGCTTCTACAGCTGCCTCCCATTCCAGTTGGCGTTTATCCGAGAGCCCGTCTTTGCCGCTGAGACGAGGCATTGTTACCTGTAACAAACGTTTGTGTTAAAAAATAATTTTAAAATTAACGCTTGTTAGATATTTAAACCCAAGAATAAACGCGCCGAGGAATCTCAGGCGTATTTCATATTCAGAGCAAGGAAGTAAAACTCGTTTCGAAAGTATCTGTGGTCTGTCTGTACCACTAGGTAGTATAAGGTGAGCTTATCGGATCTCATTTCTAGGCAGGATCTGAAAAGACGTCATCCGCCAAAAGACTGGAGTGAGGGATGTTGGAAACCGGATTTCCCGTCTCAAGTGGCAGTAGGCAGAGCATCTCTTACGAAGTTCTGACGACCGGTGAAATCGGAACGTTACGGAGAGAAGACCTGATAGACCCATGTCATCATGGCAACAGCCGGCGTGAAATGAAGACGAGAGACTTCATCTAGAAATGAATGGAGGAAATTTGGGGCGACATAATGTTCAATACCAAACAAATAGATTCTCGACATGATGTTCATGAGACAGATATCGGGTTACTTTAAATGTATTCTCTTTTGACTATTCTCTATTTAAAAGTGACCGTGTAACCACAAACAAAATGTTGGAGATACACGATATGAGGTCACCCACGAGATTCACCTCTCGAGTTACGTACACGTAGTTTAACTCTAGCTAGTGTGCCGTAAACACATTCAAATTGCGCTTAAATGCGCTGAAAACACAAAATTTGAAGCTAAATGTAGCTTTTATCTTTACAAAATACTATAATAATAAGTTATTGATGGCACTAAAGTTATTACAACTGGTTCTTAAAGTGCTTACCGCGGCGGTTAGAATATCTGCGATATTTCGACGATTTCGCAATCATGATCATGATCACGGGACGTTTTAATACCTTAGTATCATGAATAATAATCGCAATAGTTTGAAGAAGTGTAACATGCTATTTAATTTAAAAATTAATTAAGTTATATGTATAATTTGAAAATAACTACTTCAACTCATGACTTGGGATTGGTCCGAGATGTTAGATAGTAACTGTCAATGATTTGCAATGATAATATATTGTGTCTTAAATATGTAAGTTTTAATGTTTCATAACAATAAACAATCAATTTTTAATAATATGCTAGAATTAAACGGTACTTGTACAGTAAAGTACTTACATTTCTCAGCTGCCGCTTAATTGCGAAGATAACTTTAGTCGTACCCGTAAATAGGTACCATTATTGTGTTATGACCACTTTGCAAGTTTGCAAACGAAAATGGTTTACAAAAGTATCCTACCACCGTTTAGAAGACTCTCGGTTTGTATTTAATAACAGTGATGTAATCTAGACCACACTTTCATATTGTAAGGTTTAGATAATACATTTTAAGTCCAAAATATATACCCGGCGCGATCCAATAAACTCTTTGACCTTAATCCAAAAACTCATAATGTAAACTACCGAAAAGAGATCACTCTTGTTTGGGAAAACTACTTATGCATGAACTCGCACACGTGTTACCCGAACATAAACATAACCCTTAACGTTTTGATGACTTTCAAGCAAATAACAAACCCATCGCTATGAAAAACATCTATACTTTGACTGCGAAGCCTAATCAATATTAAAAGAAGTATGCCATGACGACAATAGCAGGATTCCTTTGTTTTCCTTTGTTTGTTTTCATTTCCTTTCCAACGAAATAAAGAAGGCATTCAAATGTCAATGGCGGTCTTAGTGTTTTGATATTTGCGTACAAAGGTTGGCGTGGCGATAAAGAGGTTTAATACTGAAATTATCGCTAATAGCGAATCGTTGGCAAATATCATGAAACACGAGCTACTTAAGAAGGATTAAGTCTTATATTAGACTAAAAAATGTGCAAGCTAAACGTGACAAACGGCTATGAACGAATGCTCTGCGCGGTTGGCATGAGTTGGTTCCAAATTTTCTTAACATTGTAATAAATCATCGCCAGCACTCATCACCGACCAAACTATTATTTTCTTATCACGTTTTACGAAAATTACGGTGGAAATAATTAGGTTTTAGAATTAAATGCTACTTGAAATGGTATCAGAGTATACCAACAACAGCTGGGCGAGACCTTTCATTCAATCTTGCTATAGTGACAAATACGCCATAACAACAGACGTGGAAGATTGAGGGTGCCATGGAAAATCCAAAAAAATTAGAGGCGTGACTAGCATATCAACGGGAGTAGACGGGACTTAATCCCATACACGTGTTATACACAGAAACATTTTCGTAGCATCTGCAAGTGTTCTATCATCTGTAATAGAAATAAATAAATGCTCAGTGGCACATCATAACGCGACCTATTTGCGAGGTGCGAGATGGATCGTAAAATAACCAACTATATAAATACATAATACTCCTTTCTAATCTCCTTTCTAACGCATTTCGAGCTCAAGTGATTAGTGAACTAATGAAAACGTAGGTTTATTGTTGAAGTAAAAATATCACTCGCATTCTGTTTTGCTTACTGTTTATTTCAGTCAGCAATGAGGTAAATTCCAACGATTCTTAAGATAGCGTGGCCTTTTACTCGGAGCTAAAGTTAAATTGTGGGACTTGTACTAATTTTATTCAAAGTTTTAATACTCTGAATACTAAAGTCAGGGGAAAAGTTTTATTACTAAGCAACAACCAGCTGCGAATAACGATGACACGAGCGATATTTCGCTAATTTATTTTTCGCGTGTTGCTTTGGCTACCACTTGAGTAAGCTTTTAACAAATTCATGATTTATGCCCCTGAATCCAAATTCTAAAAAAAAAGTAAAGTAAATTGATATGTTTAATGATCATCCTTTCAATAAGTTTCTTTAGATGAAGAGCTATTTGAATGTAAGATAACGCGAACAAAAGGATAAAAACGTTTTGTAAAAATATCAACGCTATTAAAAACACATTGACCCAGCCGGCGCGACGACGTGTCGGTATGAAATAAACTGCTTATTTTCTGATGACTATACTTGCTTTAGGTACTTATTTTGCGTATTGGGTCTTTTATTGCATCGTCATAAATAAATAATTTAATAATTTCCCGGCTCGTATAAAACGGGGTGCGTTTACTTTCGGCCACATTATAGACACTTGAGTTTTTTGCATACATAGCCTACAAGTATCACTCAGAGTTCTTAACCAAATTTATTTTTAGTTACACTTACCGTTAAAGAATAGATTGAAGTTTAAAATTACGTACAATTTATGTTAAACATGAAGCTTTTATTTTAAAATTATTTGACGGAAAATAACTAAGCGTGTATAGTTTCATACAAAGTTATATTATTTTGTATGGACACGTCAGAATTAGCAGTGTTTAAATCCCTATAAAATATAAGTCTCTTTTTTAACAGATGTTCATCGTGCATCACTTCAGTCCTAAGTTAATGATCTAAAGTATACTGTAACTAGCTATAGAATTGGTCAAGACTGGCAAGGCAAATGTATTTAAAAACGCGTGTTTCTAATAATATGGCCACCAATAGGAGGTATTTGTGGAAACCGCCACGAGGTTAAACGGAAAAAAAAAAAAAAACAATAAAACAAGAATTACGTGTACCAGTTATTTCAATATAAAAGCTAGTACTTGTACTAGTAAAAAGCAATTCGATCGTACAAAATCTCGAGTGTGTATCATGTCAGTTTTATGATCACTACATCGGAAGCACATAAAATACACTTTAGAATTTTAAAATATCGACTGTAAAACGCATCTATTTTTACTGAACACTTAAATCATGGGCTGTTTGTTCGAGTAGTGCACGTGGAATTATTTGTCCCTACGTAAATCAAAGCTGTTTTGTTCAGCTACGAGTAGGTAGACTTTTTTTCCAGGAACAGCAAAAAAAACACAGTGTTTTGAGTCGTCATGGTTGCCTCTTTTATTACCTATAAAAGCGTATACCGTGCTTAGTGCTTTTTTCTAAATACCGTTTTTAATTGCAACGAAAATGATGCAGGTATTGATTTTAATACATTGACACAGGGACATTTTATTTATAAACCCTATCAAAAGTCGCTAAATCATTAGAAAAAATAAACTCGCGTTCCCAATTACAGCGAAGCTATTTCCTTAATGTGCGTTAAAGCATTAGTAAATAAAGTTAGCATTAACTGAGGCGCTCGACGAATTTTATTGGGCCGTAAAACTAAAAGGGTGGTCGTTGCGACATTGGAATATGTGACCCTGATCGGAGCTCCATAAAGTACAAGTGTTTGTGGTCGGACGATCATGAACACACGATGATCAAGCCAGCGGAAAATTATATGAACACTAACTTGATCTTGCCGCATTGCTGTTTGCGCTAGCAAGTTAAATGCTTGTGTAAAGTCTCAAGAGGCTTCTGCCGAAATATACCGTTAATATTGTATAGCACACAGAAAAGTATAAATATAGGTAATCGGTGACTGTAGAATATAAAATCATTATTATCATTTGTATTAAATGGCAAATACAAAAAAAAGCTTGCATATTTTGGGGTTCCGTAAAATATTTAGTGATTCTAATGGGTCCGTCGCTAATAAAGTTTGAGAGCCGCTGGAAAGAATGCGTAAAATTAATTTAACCCTAATGTACATTATTTTGATATCTTGCCGTAAGTTTAATATAATTATGGTTTCCTGCTGGTTTCCTTAATTAAGTTTCCTTGAAATATAAGCGTTAAAGTTGCGTGGATAAAAGACATTTAGATGTAGAAAACAAATAACATAATCCACAACAAACGGCGTGCGGACATGTTATCATATAAATATTCTGCCAAGTTATTAAAACGTATAGCCGTAAACGTATTCGTTCGTGTATTTAATCCTAGTACGCTGTTAATTGTTAAAGAAAAAAATAACGTAACTCCGATAAAAACTGTCCAAATAATTAAGTGCATCTAATAGAAAACTAGCTTATCCAGGGTCGTATCAGTGCTGCTGCAAAATTCGACCGCAACTTGTTATAATAGACTCTTGATTTTCAGAACCGGTGTGTGGCTCTTACGAATCGAGTAAGGAAAGACCTTCTCGTGGCTCTTGCCGCATTAGCGTGGCGTGTGGCTGCCCGTAATTGCTGTGCGGTTAACAATCATAACGCATTTATTAACAGGGTGAAGTTACCTACTGTATCAATTTTACTTATGTCGGTATGATTATTATATTTTACAAGAATGATGACTTTCTAAAATGTGTCTACTTATCTTACGAGTATCTTAATAGGTGGGGTTCGTCGTGACGTGTCACACGTTACACCTGGCCACCCTAAAATTACGTGTCGATTTGAATGGCGGGAATCCTAGCTGTCATTCAGTGCTTAGACACTTATTACACCTTCTTAAATTAGTCACTAACAAGCATACGTTGGAACGAGATGGAGATATGTCCTTACTTATCTAACGTATTGCGGCATCCCTCTTGTTTGTAAATTATTTAGGAAGGTGTAAATGACCTTTAGGTGAGCCCATTTTTATATGCAGACGCTAAAGTATAAGTATACAGTTAACATTTACCAGACAAATGCAGTGCTGTGTTGTACATTTAAGCTAAGTAGGTGTTTCATACTTTCAAACCCTCCGACTATCTGCAAAACCACCGTTGCTTTGTTGTTGTGTGAATGAAGGACAAACCAAGTCACACTTTCTCTTTTAAAAAACACTTGCTCTCCGATATTTTTCCTTGATTAAACCACATTCACATGAAGCAACATGTTACCTAGACGTCAATATATCGCCAGAAAAAGCCACGCGGAAAAATGACGCCCACTTTTTCATAAGGAAAACGAAACTAAACCAGAAAATGTCACGTACTAGTTGGGGATATTACAAGAGATTGTAAGACGCCATCTTTATCTCGCCGAAAGTCGTCTAATAATACTAATACTTGGTCTATTGCTTTTGAGGGCATAGACAGGACAGGCGCGTGTACTTTCTGAACAAGCAAATAAATATTATAACAGTTTGAGAGTGAACTAGCAAAGTCTTGATTTCTACAACGGCCGAAATAGTGTTAATTATTTTAATCTCAATAAAAACTTACCAAATTCTCGTTGGACGGGTTGAAGTCACAGCATAACCTTTTTCGAACATAAACTGACAATGTATTGCGCGCATTTCGCGAGTAGCCGAAGTACGAGAACATCATCGCAAGCCGAGACAATCCGGGCCGTTAAATAGTCCAATAATCTCTTTGTATAAGTTAGCCAAACGTAATGTGAATAATATTTTATCTCCAAATAAAATGTAAAAGCCGTTCCTCGTAAAACTAAAAGCCTAGTTACCGCTGAACCCGTCTGTGACGGTGTTCTAAAAATACACGCGTGAGTAACGCTCTTCTTCAAACAGCTGACTCTTCGTAGGATAGGAGTAGGTATTATGTCAATTGTTTACACTAGAAACAAGCCCGGACGGCTCCATCAATCACGGAAAATCTTAGATCTTACGGACATCAGTCGACAAGTCTGGACGTGTTTATTGATAGAAGCGGCGTCTGCCAACAGTGTTGCCAATCAATCTAAACGCACTTTCAAATTTAGTAACTTCTTTCTTCAAATGGATTTTATTTAACCAAGAATTTTCACCGTATTTATTTTTTTGTTTTCAAATGGAAGCTGTTGTAAATTAGATAGCACTTAAAAGGAAAGGTACCCAACTGTCCGGCTCCGATTATTCTCATATTTAATAAAAAATACCCTTCAAAGAGCATCAAAGATACACTTTCATTGGTTCTTTTTTAAATATTAGTTTTAGCCGATATCAAAAAACACGTGCTTATTATTTTTTCATCTTCTTAAACATTTCATCAAACCACTATGAAACTTGCATTTTTTTTTAAATATATCTATTTAACTGAGAGGGTTTAGTCACTTTTCAGTACTTTGGAGATCAATTTCTCCCAACAGGTTAAGATTGGGCCGCTAAAAAAAATACTTGTCTGTTATTTTAAACTACTCTCTAACATATATCAAAATCAACAAAATCGGAGCCGGACAGTTGGGTACCTTTCCTTGTTAGTAACAAGTAGGTACGCGTAGAATCAGTCCCGCTCCTACCTCGCTACTCCCCCTATAGTTCTTCCCTTTCTTGAAAAGTCCATACTTATGCACCCCCAGGGTACCCAAGGATTATTTCCTCTAAATTGCAAGACCCTAGATCCAGCAATATAGGCTGTGCGTTGTTTGCCAGTAGGACAGTCAGCTAGACAGTCAGGTCGAGTGCTTAGATGACCATCAGACAGGCAGTCACACAAGAGTTTTATAATGTAACATAAGCCGTTTGAAGGACTACACTACTTTGCTGAAACGTATTATTAAGCACAAGCAAAACTTTTAAATAACAATGCGTAAAACCACTACACCTTTTCATTTGTTAAAAGCATTAGTTCTTTTAGGGAAGTCTACTTTTTAGTAATGTTGTCTGTAAATTACTTATCTACTTAGCGTACCGCTGAAAAATAATATATTCTAAAAATATGGTTACTATTCTGAAAGCATTCTGATAACGACCTACGTGATACGTAAGGCAGCAAAAGCGACTGGAGTTTGCTGCATTAAAATGTCATAAAAAAACGTGGCGTAATATTGTTTCAGCTGAATACATAAATAAAATACGCTGACCGGGTCAAATTACTTACAGCTGTACCATTCTCGGATTTCTGTTAAAAAAAGTGATACATGAATAAAACTCTGAATTGTTTTAATTTTCTCATTACAGTGGGACAGAGATTAATTCCCAGCAGAAGCAGTAACAAGATTAAACCGCCGCCATACACACGAGTCGTCAGTTGGTAAATAACCATTGGGATCATAAACTGATTTCATTGAATACTTTCAGGGCCAATGACACGATTTGGGTCCATTATTCGTAGTGATATTGTCGCCCAAAAGTTTAAAGCAAAGATACACTCCCCCAGAAAATGCCATGTATCAATGTGGTGGTGTAGGTCTACTAACAAGTCCGTGCAATCACATATGTATTAGTAACTGTATTCAAATGCTAATTGCATGTGACATGTACACAATATATAAACTACGCTACAGCACATAGAAAATTATTGTTCTGCTCAAATACGGTTATGCTAACTGTCTTACTTACTTACATTAATTGTGATCACTAAGCCAGTACACATTCAATTATACTTTGTACCTAGATCTAATGCTATGTTATTTACACTACTGTTTTGTGTGTGCATTGGACATCCGCTATAAGTACACTAATCTAATATCATTTGCACACAGTTAAAATGTAAACACCATTTTTTATTAATTTGTACCAATCACTAAATTAACGTGGTTACTGGTTGCCATGACTTCGATATATCCCTAACTTCACGGTGAGTGAGAGAAACAATGCTATAAACATTCCTGCTTCAGTTGTCCCTTTCACTCACCGTAAACAGAACCGCGTAACATCCCTGTAGGACACGGTAACACCCCTGCACCTTAACCGCTGCGCATTATTATAGATATTACTCGTATTATACTCGTAATTATTGCATCTGTATACCCATCATCAGTTTAGGATAATAAATGGTAAAATTAGCCTTTATTCGACATAATCTATGTGGTTTTAGAAATTTTGTCCGTTATTACACCATAGCTCTGTTAACTGATGTGCGGCTAGGGTTGCCAACCGTACTATATTATATAGTATTGTACTATATTTTGACTCTCTGTACTATATACTGTTGAAGAAATATATAGTACGCAAAAATACTATATTTTGGGGGATTTTACAAAATACTTCAATTTACAGAATGCTAGTATTTACAGCTTTACAATTTACATTTACAAAGCTATAAATAGAAGGAGTTCACAGAATGCTAGTAAGTATAGTTTACCCCAAAATAAAGAGTTGTCTTAAAGTACTATATTTTTTTACTGTGTACCTACTATATTTTTTACACTTTTTTTTGGAAAATACTATAAATCCCTCAAAAATAGTTGGCAACCCTAGATGTGCCTTTCATCTCTTTGCCAACAACACAAGGATAAGATAAAACTAAGAGGTGTATAAACCGTTTAACAGTTATTTCGCAAATTGATCATTTCCAATTTTTGGTTATCCCAAATTGTTGTAGTTGTTTTTTATTTTTTTAATACCAAAAGGGAAACTCAACCTCGAAAATTGCCATCGCTATACTAAGTTTTAATCAAGTTGCCAAAGTAATATAAATTGATACTTACATGCGGACTAACGACTGACTAAATGAAAACCGAAGCAGCGCATCTGATATTCCTCTCCTTGTGTGTTTTAAGAGGTGACCCGCAGACTCATTTGCCTCTTGTAGTATAAAAAAATACGTACCACAGTCAAGACCTTCCTTAGGTCGTTGTGCAACGCTGACACGTCGACGCCGCGGCCGGCGTCACCGAGCCGCCGAAGCGTGTCGGCCAGCGGGCCTGACAGCGCCCGCAGCTGCTGCCAGGACCGCGCGTACTGCCGGCGCACCAGCTCAATGATAGTTGACGTCAGCGCCAGCCCGATCAGGATGTACAGCGTACACAGCAGCATGTATTTCGGTCTCTCTAAACAAAAGAAAGTGGTTTGTAAACGTTTCTCTTAGAGCCTAGTTTAGTTGCCTTCCGTACAATGAAAAAAAAAACTATCGCTTCTAACAAGACTGTATGTGATTGGAGTGATTATTGTGCGTTAGCGTCTTGGTTCTATACGAGCCTGACAAGACGGTAAATAAATCAACTAAGATGTTCACAGATTATTAGGGTATGTCTAAAGATGTTAGTTAAATCATTAAAGCACTTGCTGTTGTTACTCTCAACTTTATTTCATATTAAGTTATATAACTAATATCATAACTATTGTATTATATTTTTGTACCAAGAGAAAGTCTCTCATTTTTTTGAGTGTAAGCAAAGGACTAGACTCTCACATCTCACAAAATTTGTTGTTAAAACGAAATAATGAATAATGAAACAGCGGTTAATGCTCGCGAAATATTACTTCTCTTGTTACGCTAAGTTTTAGCACGATGGAGCTGCCTTTAACTTAATAGGAATTATTAGTTACTAGGTAGAAGACGCTCGTGACCTCGTAAGCGTAGAATTAGTATACCGCTTTTAGATATATCACGAAAAATCTTTTCTAACTGCCCTTCTTGGGTACCCAAGGAATACTCCCTTCAATTTTCAAGTCCCTAGTTCCACCAGTTTTTTTAATCAGTTTCTCAGATTCTCCTGTTATATATAGTACAGGAGTTATCTTTTTAAACATCTTTTCATTCACAAAACATAGATCATGGGTAACATCATTAGAAGTATTGTTACTAACTTAATAAAATCATTATCTTTAGTTATATAACGGCAGGTAATATATCGTACTCGGTAGCCTATAGGACAGTCAAGATTATTTATTGGCAAATGGTTTCGGTCATGGCCACTTTTACCTATAACCTACTAGCCGCATAGAGGCGGTAGCACCGCGGAGTGGCGCGGCACGGAGTGTAAAGGCAGAGGGCGCGGTCTAAGAAAGTTGAACACCTCTTGAATTGTCATAACTAAAGCGTTAAAACCGCTTTGAACTTCATAAGTTGAACTTATATTATAAGGCAGAGTAACATATACATATGTCAATGTAATTACATGTCCTTTATACGTTAAGCACATCCTAAATATCGCTATGTACATTTTTGCATCGCTCTCGCCCAACTAAGTCTGTGCAATATCCCAATACAGCCTTTGCGTACTAAGTACCTGGGCCTCTATTCCCGACAGTAAGAAACATTTATCGTCTTTTATCAGTTATACTTATTATGGGTTATGGTATTGTTTTGACGTCAGTCGCCATTACTGTAAAGAAAATAAGAGCTATCAAAACGTCGACAAAACGATAACAGAGTTTAATAGAGGCCCAGTTTAAGATAAATCGTAAAATATATTCGTTAAATTAATCCTTACTTGGCACAAGATCCCCGAAACCGATTGTGGTCATTGTTATAAAACAAAAATAGAAGCCGTCGTAGAAGCTCCAATCGTCTTCCCACATCTTAAACAAGCCGGCCCCGGCCGATAAATACACGAATAGGAAGCCCACTGCCCACAAGGCATACAGCGACCTCTGACTCGTTGGATTAGCTTCAGAAACTTTACTGCACAGCCCTGAAAAATCAATTCAAGATTAGTTTTTAGGTATCACCTAAAAGTTATCGCTATGATATAAAATGTAACGTATTAAAACTTACTAGGCATAGGAGGCATTTGCTTAGCAATAACAGACACGACTGTGGCAAACACTCTGCCCAAGTCCGCGATGACTGTCAGTGTTAACGGTATACCTATTAGTGCATAAAAAATGCAGAATAATCGACCCCAGAATGTTACAGGAACTATGTTTCCATATCCTGAAAAAAAACCAATGTAAATTAACCTTGAGTTGATCATCAAAACCTACAATTCGTTTATTTCATTCTTGTTAAAAGGAATTGAATTATTTATTGTAGTAGCACAGTTTAGTTGATAAATAATGATCATAAAAGTCGTTTTTTTTAATAACGTTCACAACGTTAAAATTCGTTTGTTTCCTTCGATAACATAGAAATACTGAAACATATTTAGCAAATGTTCCATATAACTCTTGTTATTGAATACTTACGAGTACAGAAGCAATTGTTTATAATTTATAATTTTGAGTGCGATAAAGGCGAAAACGTGTGCAACATAATGGTCATTTATTCCAATTTAAAAACCTATAGTATCGCGAGCAATCCATGCTACAATACACCTTAATTTATCTGAATGGACGAAGTAACTGCAAATATTTCGAAACAGACTTTATGTCAGTATAAGGTCAGGTAATCAATGTACTCTGCGTGAGGGCGTACGCTTGACCGATGTATGTACGTCTGTACGTCTATACCGCTACGCACCTATCGTGGTGAGCACGGTCGATGAAAAGAAGACCGCCTGCAAAATACTCCACTTTTCTTCAGCTGCCGGGAAATTTTTCTCAACCTCCAAAGCCAAGCCGCTAGACGACGCTGCCTCTAAAACCTAAAAAAAAAGCCTTTTTGTTACTTTATATTTTCAGTTCTTTCCTTTTACAATTAACAGGGTTGCGAGGTGACGCTTAAAGCGCGTAGCTGGGGGGGGGGGTTAGGTACGGTACGGTTTGTAGGTACAGTCATAAATATATATTTACGTTCCCAAGAAGTCAAAAATATCTATACACTAGGCAACGGGCTTAGGCAATGAGGTGCGTGTATACATATATTTGACGTGATCGCTGTTTATTAATGCCCTTGACGGTACGTTTACTTTTTAATTTTTAATTTGTTGGTTTCAAAAAAATATTTCCTTGAAAATTATAACGTAACGAGCATCTTCGGGACAATGCCGCAGGGCCCCTTTTTAGATATAGCTTTTTAATTTTAAAATAACGTAACGAACTAGTTTTCTTTAAATAATATCTAGAACCTATTCAAAAATCGACAAAAACCAGATAAAATTCAAGGAGTTACCTCATTTTGTATGAACATTTATAGCTTCAATCCTTTTAATTATCCACTTGTATAGAGAAAACGAACTCTCTACATCTACAGACATGAATGGGTACAGTGGAAGTTCACTATAATAATTATGGTGTATCAGTACCACTAAACCATTTATTAATTCAAAATCAGAAATTCTGTAGTATGTTTTCATGTCTGTACAGTGAAATGAGTCTGAACATGTCAAAATTATTCAATCTCAATACAACACAAAAATAACATGCATAAGTACATTGCACTCGAAATTTAATCTTATCGTTAACAAATTGCGGGTCTATATCGGAATCCATAATGAGTTTTTCGCATAATGTATCATATGGCATAATGTTTCATATGGCATAAAATCGTTTGGCCTAAAACGGTTTTTACAATAGAAAGGGTTTTATTTTTATTATTATAAAAAACTAACCTAACGTACCCTAACCTAATCTACGTACGTATTAAATTCTGAAAATTCTGAAATTCTGACATGTCAATCAATCTAAAAGGGTTTTACGCGTAAAAAAAAGCGAAAATATCATAAAGCGAAAAAAAATATTCCGTTTTCGCGTTTGGAATGCCCCCCTCCGAAACTACTGGACCAATTTGAAAAATTCGTTCACCATTAAAATTTTACATTGTCCCTGATGAACATACCTAGGCCGTATTTTATTTTTCTGCGCGGAAGGAGTTACTAATTTAATTTTATCGTACAAGCCTAGAACATAGTCTAGGCCCTCGAGCATAGTTTGGGTCGTCAGAATTAAACGATCCATGCATTAATTAGTACGAATACTTTAAACGAAATCCAAATTCAAATTATTTGTGCAAATGTTTTTTTTTTTATACAAATGAACAGGAGTTGGGTTAGTTTATATTCAGCCAGGGTCGATTTTACTAAGACATTCTGGCCAGGCCCTTTATTTATTTCATTTTATATTTTTTACACTGATCATAAGGTGCTGTTATGTAAAACTGAAACAATAGGAAATTTCAAGCTCGCCGCAAGCAACGCCGCGGGAAAGTCATATTTAAACCATTTAAATGTGCTTCGTCCTAGACGCTCAACTATCTTAATCTAGATATTATCGCCACGCTTGAAATATCTTTGAGGAGTTCCGGTCGCCGTCTGTGGTCATCATCATCAGTTCCACGTCATCAAATGACACTTTTTAAATACAAATGCTTGACTTGGTACTGAAAATACTTAAATTGATGTATGTATGCCTCGTATATTTGGGGAGTTCCCTTAATTCCTCACGGATCCCCTCATCAGATACCAATTTGGTGTTATTGGAACCTATTAACCTTGTAAATATACCATATTTTTCAAAAAAGATTTTTCAAAACTGGTTTACAGTTGATGGGAAAAATTATGAACATAATACATACAATAATTTTCTTACCTTCTCATAAATGGCAAGCTGTTCGCTTATCGCATCTTTGAAGATGTCGTCAGTCCAATTGGTTTTGACCTCAGACACGAACTGAATGAGATTCCATCGTTCCGTGAAGAGGCGGTCTCTGTGGAACTCCTGTTTAGCGAGTTCAGCCGGATACTCTAATGCCTGGAAAACCTATAAAAATACAATGTAATTACATTTAGATAATACAAAAACCAAAATATTTCACGTTTCATCAAGTGAAGACGTAAAGGTTTATACATCAAGGTACTAGAATACTTAATGTTTATTTTATTGTAGCTGAAGAAGAACAGAACGGAGGCGTAGGAATCCCAAAGCTAATATGGTCTGATCTGAGAGAAAAAATACTCTCTCTAGGAATCCGTGGAAAAGATTAAGGGAGGCGTATGTTTCTGGGCAAAGATAGCTTAAGATGATGCGCATAAAGTATTACGAAAAACCCCTTTTTCTAAGAAAATTTACACTTGAAACCATGGTTTGTTAGACACTACTTAGGCACTTACGACATTTTATTTTAATTAAGTTAATCAAGAAATTATACTTCCACACTAAAACTTTTAAATTAATTTTCAAGCTGACATTCTGCTGATGTTGGTGATAAGGTAAAGTTTCTTAGAGGCTCCTCCTACTTCGCGGTATACGGGTATAATAAGTGGTTTCACATTATATAGATTCCGCTGTCCGTCTGTCCGTCTGTCTGACACCAGGCTGTATCTCATGAACCGTGATAGCTAGACGGTTGAAATTTTCACAGAAGATGTATTTCTGTTGCCGCTATAACAACAAATACTAAAGAGAATACTAAGGAGACTTTCTACATCTCCCTTGTTCTGTGTTTTTTTTAAATTATATTTAATTTTTAATTTTAATTTGACATTTGGAGACTGTTTACATCTCCGAAATTGTATTATTTATTTTAATCCGACAATTTAATTATTATTACTACTGGGACCTGTACATCCCTGTGACATTTAAATTGTGTAGCTTAAGTTTAGTATTGTAATGTGATTTATTTGGAAAAAACGGCTTACTGTTGAGTTTCTTGCGGCGCTTCTTCTCAACAGTGGTCTCTTTGGAAGCGCTGGTAGACTCAGACTTGTAAAAGTGCCTACATGGCCTACTTACAAAACTTTTTAAATAAAAAAATAAAAATAAAAACAGAACAATTTTAATATTTAAGGTGGGCTCCCATACAACAAACGTGATTTTTTTGCCGTTTTTTTTGCTAATGTATAGATAATGGTACGAAACCATTCGTGCGCGAATCCGACTCGCAAATGGCCGGTTTTTTTATATCAAATACTCCCAAGTTAAGAGCGCCAAATCGTTTGGCCGGATCAACACGTAGTAAACTTTTCACCAACGATATGCACTGAGGAGACGTACTTCGAGTTTCAAATTGTCTGCTCAGGATTTTGTCATAAAGGTGTCCACATGGTGAAATGGGGGGTATCCAGCGTTCATAAATTAATATCTTAACTGTAGCATCGCAATTTATTTACGAGAATATTATTTATGTGTAGTAACTAGTCACTAGTAGTAGTTGTAGTAGTAGAAAATAAAGTCCATAACAAAATTAATATTTTTTTTGCGTTTTACTACCAAATTATGTTAATATACGGAACCCTCGGTGCGCAAGTCCGACTCGTACATGATCAGTTTTGAGTTTTTGCTGAAAAAATGCGAATTCTCAACAAAAGGAAAAAAGAGAAAAGGAAAGGAAAGGAAGGAAGGAGTGCCATGAAGATACGGTCTTTTGTTGGTTTAATATAGTTTTTTACATTTTACTAGCATAATAATTGTATATATTACATACATATTCAAAAATGAATCCCTATTTCCGTTGGTCACGCTATAATCCGAGAATGGCTCGACCGATTTGAATTTAAAAACAGTTGTGTTTGTAATTAATAATTATGAGGGCAAGGTTTGTATGAAAAACAATACATTCGATCGGCGACGAGCACGGACAGCTTGTATGAAATAAGTTGTTAATATTAATATCTGTGTCGCGCGAGTTACATAATATATGAACATACATCAAGAAATCCAGTCGGACTCGTTCATTACCAGTTCAGTTCAACTGGTTCAACTAGACTAATTCATAAAGTATAATGGCCAACGTGAACACGCAAATGCCTTTAAATGTATCAAGATAAAAACGTACAAAAGTCAAAAGGTATAAGCGACACCACGTGCATGTGTCAAAATATCCAGCCGTGTTTAATACAATGAATGAATGAATGAAAAAAATTCTTAATGGACCCTATTGCATAAAAAATCAAGTTTATAACAAAATGAGTACTCTTCTTGACATTTATACACAAAATGAGTCTTTTGCGTTGTCCAACCATATCACCTTAAATACGGACCCCTCGGTGCACGAGTCTGACTCGCACTTGACCGGTTTTTTTACCATAAAGGTGCTTCCTCACTTAAATATTCGCAGATTCGATTTTGAGCATTACAATACTTCCTCACAGATTTGACGACTTCTCTTACCTTACTGTAATGCTTGACTCCGTAACGTTACATTACACGCTAATGCTCCTGGTGAGGGAGCACCTTAACACAACAAGAAAATTGAACTTTTGACAGTTATTCATTTAGTATTAAGCACGTTATATCGAGCATTTTGTAGGTGTACTCGTATCACACTTTTTGGTCATACTTTTATTTTGAGATGTGTATTTTTTTCACTAAAGCTTTGTGTCAATTATTGTGACAATTGATAATTATTTACATTTTGACACTGGGTCATTTTAACGTTCGTACTTTTTGCCATATACAGCCGGTCCGTATAGACATTTTGACCCCCACACATTCCAACCCAACAGTGTGTCACGTTGACTACCCATTCCCGGAATGAAAATAGTGGCTTTTTGTAAACATGGAGTGACCAGGAGAGGAGCCTCTTATTAATAGCCCCTTACGAGTATATCAATGACACTCTTTTTGTAAGGTTTATGGCAAAAGCGGAAGAAGTAAAACTAAATTGGTTTATAATAAAATAATCCTTTTTATTTCTAAAAGTCACATATTGCTTTACGCCACTTCTTATACTAGGTATTCAAATTAAAGTCACACGTTGTAATTTACATTAACAAAATAATAAAAGTAATCAAAATTCTTCAAATTCCTCCTGAAACCTACAAGTTGAACTTTGCAACAATTTGCTCTCGTTCACTTCAGGGAAATTGCTCGTATCTCCTGGAGATGTGCAGACTGGTATAAACGGTGGTTCAATTTCCTGAAGCAGTAACCCTTGCCAATCGATATCGTAAAACCAATTATGGCTTTTAATATCGTAGGTTCCTGACTTTAGGCTTCCTATCCTTTTCGTTGGATCTACTTGGAGTAAACACTTTAGCAAATTTTTACACTCTCCGTCTATTGTGTCAGGGCATTTAAAATGTCCATCTAATATTTTTTCATATAGTTTACTGGGTTCTGAGGCCAAGAATGGAGGACGGCCGGCACCCATTTCAAATATTAGGACACCAAGCGCCCACCAGTCCACGGAGAACGAATAGCCCTTGGACAGTATCACCTCCGGTGCCAGGTACTCCGGCGTGCCACACAACGTCCAAGTTTTCTTCTTCAACACTTTACAAAATCCATAATCAACAAGTTTTAGATATCCAAACACGTCAACTAATATATTCTCTGGTTTTAGATCTCGGTGGACAATGTCACAATAGTGCATATACTCTAACGCCAGTACCATTTGCGCAGCGTAAAATTTGCTCAAGTTATCGGAAAAGCTACCGTACTTTTGTATATAGGAGAATAATTCTCCACCTGCTATAAAAGGCAGTATAAAGTATAGATACACGTTATCTTTGAAAGAAACATCTAGTGAAATTGTGAAAGGATATTGAATACTCTCTAGAATTTTTTTTTCTAGAATTAGGTGTTTGACGTGGTCTCTTTCGACAACAATTGCTTTTTCAACAACCTTCATAGCGTGATAGGTAAATGCTCCTTTTTCCCGCACTAAATACACTTCTCCGTAAGCGCCGCTACCGATCGCTTTGAGTATGTCGTAGTTATCGGGCGACTTAACCACTCTGTCTGAATCTTTGAACCTTCTTTCAAACTCTTCTTTTAACAAACTCAATTGTCGATTATGATCTTGGTGTTGCTGTGCTGTATACGATTTAGCCATACCCTGACTTACAAATTAAAAATTCCATTTATAAAACTAAACTAGTAACCCGTCTCATCACAGTCATCACAAGATCACATCACAATGACATTATTTTGACAAATGTCATAGTTTAAAACGTTTAGTTTCTGGATATCGAAGTAGGTATTTTCAATTGTTAAGGCAGCCCTTGACATTGTGGGTGAATTTAAATTCTAGCTTACATACTTAGCTTAAGAAATATTATAGACATCATTAATACGTATAACTATAGTTAAAGTATAATAACGCTGTTTATTATATAGGCTCTTGCGCAATATAATAACAAAGTGGTTACAGTAGTATTGACCAATTACAAAGATCTCCCATTCCGTTCGCACTAATCAACTCCGACAAAAGTTATATGTAAGCAATTGTATTTGCAACTAAAATAGTGTGCTAAACTCTCATAAAAATAGACTTTTGTAGATGTAATAGGTACAATCTTTTTGGTAAGTAACAAACAAAAGAACCACACTTGACAGAACCAGTCAGAAATAATTTCAATGTCGTTGTGGTATCTTAAACGGACTCCACGATTCACCAAGAATAATTAATGGTGGAAAGTGGTGGAAGAGTAACAATCAAACGTGAAACGTGTATAAAAAATGAATTCAGAGTTGAGTCAGTATGCGGTGCGGACTTCTGGGTACTCGGCGATCAAGCAGGAGCAGTACTCGCAGTACCTGTCCAAGCTGCGCCAAGACTTCATCGACTTCTGGAATGAAAACCCTAAGAGCAATGCAACGCCCGGAGATTTCGAGACGATAAAAGTTCTAGGTACTGGTGCTTTTGGCACAGTCTATGTTGTAAGACACACAAAGACTGAGAAATATTATGCGATGAAAATGTTAGAAAAGGAAAAAATCGTAAAATTAAAACAAGTCGAACACAGTTATAATGAAAAGAAAGTTCTTTGCGGCGTTAATTTCCCTTTTATGGTTTATATGAAATACTTTTTCAAAGACAATGTGTATTTGTATTATGTTTTGCCATTCGTAGCTGGCGGCGAAATGTTTTCTCATCTGCGCAAGATGGGAAAGTTCGACGAGTCCTCGGCTAGATTTTATGGATCGCAAGTTATTCTAGCGTTAGAATATCTGCACAGCTGCAACTTGGTATATCGTGATTTAAAACCAGAAAATATTCTAATCGAAACGACGGGTTATATAAAAATAACAGATTTTGGATTTTGCAAACTTATTCGAGGCAGAACTTGGACGCTATGTGGTACTCCGGAGTACCTGGCTCCAGAAATCATCTTAAGTAAGGGTTACGGCCAATCCGTGGACTGGTGGTCAGTAGGAATCTTACTGTTTGAAATGAGTGCAGGCCACCCACCATTTTATTCTAGTGACCCCATGAGGATTTATGAAAAAATTGTAGCTGGAAAATACAAGTGTCCTGGGCATTTTTCACAAGAGCTCAGAGATATGGTCAATCATCTGCTGCAAGTAGACATTACGAGAAGGTACGGCTGCTTAAAAGACGGGGTTCTGGATATTAAGAATCACAAGTGGTTCAGGGAGATCGATTGGGAAAGTGTTCTGAACAATCGAGTTTCACCTCCGTTTCTTCCTAAGGTTGGATGGCCAGGGGACACATCCAATTTCGAACCATTTGAAAGCGAACAGATTAAAGTTAGCCCCATATGCTTGTACGAAACAGAATTCGAGAACTTTTAATTAAATTTAGTGATAATACCCATTTTAGATTTAGGTAGCGGAAGGGATTTTCTAAAGTAAGGTTTAAGAAATGTTAAGTTTATGTTTAGTTTTACGTTTAATAGTGTGTTTCAATTCAAGTAAAATACAGTTTTATTAATTACTTACTAGTTTTCTTTTGGGCCATTGTTAGGAGTTCCCAAGGAGTGTTGACGTCAGGCCAGCGGCGGCCCGTTGTAAAACACTAATTGTAAGCCAAATCTTTTTCGGTGATCTTTAAATGCGCATCAAAAAATAACCCAGAACTTAAAATACTGAACAGCACAGCAAAATAACTAAACGTACATCAATTGCCACTCAGAAGAAAAGTTTGCTGTTACGTTTTTTTTTTTGCAGTTGTGTTTTTTCGTAGGGGGGTTTTATTTTTTACTGCCTAATCAAATATTTATCGATCTTTTTCAAATGCATGATAATGTTTAACCCTTTTACGTTTGGCAGCAAGTCGGGCCGCACCAAGATGGCTTGGCACATATTTCCCAGTACAGCCAAGAACCGGATATTCTTACAGGCAGACGGACGGACGCGTCCATGATCTCACAGCCTGTTCTATCATTAACTTTTAGAGAGTTCTTAAATTCTGAATCAGTTTATTTTGTTCTGACTGACATGACTAGGCTATTAGCCTATTAAAATCTATAGGGTTTTTCCCGATGATCTTTAATATACATCCTTGAAATTTAAGGTAGGAAACTACAAATATACCTACCTACCCCTGCACGAAAATAGTAAAATTATTATCCCAAATAAAAATGTATGAAAAGTTCGGAACTCTTAGCTAGTATCTTTATATATTAAGATGGTTTATGTAAACGTATATCGTTTATATACCTACCAACATTTTATCAGCAATAACTTAAAACATAGTTAAATGTAAAAAAATAGGCCCAAAAAATGTGCCACCAAAAGTTGTGTATCTAAATAGGTGCCAAGTTTGGCACTAGTTTGTTTACATCCAAACTAATTGATTGGCACGTAATGCATTTTGAGTCATAACTTGGCAGTTTTTTTATACACTTAGTTACATATCTGTCGGGTATTTAAGAAAACTGCCAAATTAAGGCTCGAAATTAATTTAGTGGCAATCAATTGTTCTGGCTGTTAACAATCTAGTGACAAACTTGGCACCAATTTTTATATAACTACTTTTGGTGGCACATGAGAACTAGTCTATTTTTTACATTTATGATTTTTGGTTAGATAAAGTACTGACCATGCTTAGTGTGGAGTTCCGAAGCCATTACCTACTACACAAAACCCATTTGAAAAAACCGGAGAAATGCGAGTCGGATTCGCCCACCGAGGGTTTCGTACTTTGTACCTATAGCTACTTATAAAAAAGGTAAAAGGTTTTTTATTCTTCGTCATAAATCGAAAACATCATAAAAAATATTAAAAATTTAAGCTTATGCCAATGAAACCCTATCATACGATACTTGTAGTATAAGACGGTACTACTTGCCAAATTAAATAGTTCTTGGTCAACGGAAAATACCCATGCGTTTTTGCGGCAAAACGGCCGTATCTTTTTTTTGCTTATAGAAGTTGATTTTTTTACAGCTTCAAGTGACTGTAGGCCTAAATATATTTAATTTCAAGGCAATACATCCACGCGTTCCCGAGATAAAGGGTCTTGACAGTCAGACGGACGGACGGACGGACAACAAAGTGATCCTATAAGGGTTCCGTTTTTCCTTTTCAGGTACGAAACCCTAAAAACAACAAGTTTGAACTAAGCTCTATTTGAAGCTAGTAACTACCTGGATGACGGAGCTTTACTCGTTTTATTCTCGTTGTATTTTCTTTTGCAACTTTATCCAGGGACACCCAGTACATATACAAGAATTGTTTGTTCAAAGGTATAGATGGATTCGCGCTGTCTCAAATGATTTTAGTAGGTATAAACATGTATAAACACTTTAGTCGACTCTATCTCAGGAACCAATCAAGTAAGATTCAGTATACGAATGGTTAATTTAAAATTCGTAATAATAATACCTATTATATAACGAATTTCAAAGGAAAACTATCACGGCAGTGTGTGTTGGAACCAATCAATGTGTTGTGTCAAATGTGGATAAAGCATCCGTCACTGTCGTACTTATTTACGTGTCATAAGGTGACGGATGCCTTATCTATACTTTGTGACGCGATAAACGCAGCCACGTTAGGGCCCCTGAAATACAGGCGACTAAAGTAGGTATTTATACCTACGGTGCATTCATTTAAGATATTTTTCAGATTTTTACTATTTGTAGTATTGCCTTTATTTACTTGGTCTCTAAAAAAATGCTCTTTAAATCTTAATATTTTTAACAAACCGCATTATATTTGGAAAGACCTATCCAACGACACCCCACACTATGGGGAGACAAGAAATAAAAAACATATCCCACGTTACGGGAGATACCATAATTATTATTTTTACCGTAACGTAGTTAAAAATGGTTTTCTCGTGATAGATTTATTACATTTTTCATGTTATGGGTACAGATTTCTATCGATGTTGACGTAAATAATTCCATATTTGTCGTAGGTACTTCTTACACCTATTCCAAACACCGTTTAGATTTCGGATTATCATTTTTAATTCGGAATATCCTATCCCGTAGTTTAAGCGCATAGCCATTTATTATGTTAGTGGGTTCAATGGTTAGCCGTGAAAACATAACACATACAGACAATAGACTAAACACGGACTCTGGTTGCTCGATTTTTTTTTGTTTAAATATCTAGAAAAAAATGTTTAGGTAATTTTTCCTCAGAGCATTTTTAGGCATTTTTTTTAGGACGAAGTCGGTCATGCATGTCTTAAAATAAGAAATTCGTTTTATTTTTATATTTGGCTTCGCACTTTTACACCCACTGCGCGTGAATGACCTACTACCAAGGATCATTCATTGCCAATATTGTTGTAATGAAGTCAAACCAATCCTCCTCCAGCAGTGTAAACCATGGGGGCCACTAGCAGCCTGACCTGCGACAGTGGTACCGGCCGGGGACAGTACCGGCTCCAGCCCGAGGCGGGCTTGGACAGCCGAATCAGGGTCTCCGTCTTCCATGTCACATCATTCCCGCTCTTGCACATCGTGGCACAACCCCCTCAGCATGTTAGAGGTCCCACCTTACCACTCCTCCTCCCACAGTGTAAAGCATGAGGGCCACTAGCAGCCCGACATGCGACTGCATCGCCCGGGGGCAGAAAAGGCTCCAGCCCGAGGCGGGCTTGGGCAGCCCATCAGGGACTCCGTGTCCCATGTCACATCATTCCTGCCCACGGCATGTTAGGGCAACTGACTTACCAATCCTCCTCCCGCAGTATAAAGCATGAGGGCCACCAGCAGCCCGACGTGCGACAGCGCCGCCCGGGGGCAGAACCGGCTCCAGCCCGAGGTGGGCTTGGGTAGCCCCATCAGGGACTCCGTCTCCCATGTCACGCCGTTCACGCCTTTGCCCATAGTGTCACGAAACCCTCAGAAATGTCATAGTTTTATGTCATTGGCTTTGCAGGGCGCGGGTATTCATCTGAAATGAATAATATATTGTCAAACAAGGAATGTAAGTTTTTTTAAGAAGCACACATATATGAGGCTTACAATCACACGGGCCACTTCAATCGGTCATGTTATAATGAGAATCTCGAGACTGCAAATGTGTTGCCAATTAATATGTTGCACTTGAAGTAATGCGGGAGATGTCGGGACATTAGTCGTAATGAATAGATCAACGCAACGTGGTATAAGAACGTTTATTAATAACTTACATGCTATTTTATAATGTATGGTTAATGCTGACACAATCAAGATGCGTATATGTCGCAGTAAACCAAGATGTTACTGCTAATGTGTTAAAGTAGCCCTACGTTGACTTGTCCTTCAATAAATACCTGATAAGTTGATAACTCGTTTTTTTTTGTGTGTTTGTTGCTTATGTAAGAAAACATATGTATTAGGCCGGGGCGAATTGTTATGATGTTGTATGGATCCGAGACATGGTCGCTTACAATGGGCCTCATAAGAAGGCTCAAGGTCACTCAAAGGGCGATGGAAAGAGCTATGCTGGGTGTCTCTTTGCGAGATCGAATCAGGAATGAGGAGATTCGCAGGAGAACTAAAGTAACCGATATAGCTCACCAGATTGCAAACCTTAAGTGGCAGTGGGCGGGGCACATTGCTCGTAGAACTGATGGCCGTTGGAGCGGAAAGGTTCTAGAGTAGCGACCGCGAACCGGGAGACGAAGTGTTGGCAGACCTTCCACAAGGTGGACTGACGATCTGATAAAGGTCGCGGGAAACCGCTGGATGACAGCAGCAGAGGACCGATCGTTGTGGAAAACCTTGGGGAAGGCCTTTGTCCAGCAGTGGACGTCTTTCGGCTGATAATGATGATGATGATGAATTGTTAATGTCCGCATTAACAGTAGCGATGAACAAGCGAATCGTTCGTACATCGCGATATGGCTGGCCGCATTGACAAGGCGACGCGATTTTAAAATCGCGACGGATTATAAAATGACGTCCGCACCCGCACGCAGGTGCGGACGAATTAAAAAAATATCTGTGGTTGTATCAAATCCTTTGTATGTTTATTTAATATCACATAAAACATACATCTTATAAACTAATAATATAACTAATATACTAATATACTAATAATATAACTAAACTAAATACAAATCAATTAAAACTAAATAAAAACTAGAAAAGTGAGGGCCCCCGTGGCAAAGTACCACAGATGCTGGCAGCATTTCCTCGTTGTATAGCAATCCTTTGTATTAAATGGAAAATAAATCGTACCTGTGTTGTGTATTTCGGAAGGATTCATTGTATTTTCTTCCATAATTTAGAAATCTACAGTCTATCCTTATATTTCCAATTGATATCCAGATAGGTTGTCTAGCTTGCACACTACACGTAATAAATGACCGTCCCGATCGAGCGAAAAATTCAAATTAATTATATTTTGTCGCGAAGCGTCTCTTTCGGCTCTAGTTGCACGAAATACCTCTCGCTCTGTCAAGCTTAAGCTACGTACAGCGTGGCCGTTTTTACGTGGTGGTTTACATTTGGTTGCTGGTCGCCGTTGAATCGCCGTCGCTTTAACGAAATTCAAAATATCGCCGCTTATCGTTGTTCCTAAACATGCAATACGGACACGTTACGGCATAACTAAACATTTGAATACTATGAGAGACATAATCAAAATCTTGTCGCATGTCGTTTAATCAATGCGGCCGCCGTAGCTTGAACGGTGTTTGTTTTATTAACGTGTCGCGGTCGCGTCGGCATCGCCTGACCAGTGTGGCCTCGGCCTTAAAGTACTTTGAGTATTGTCAGTCACCAAAATGGCTGATTATTACCTACTTATTTTCAGAAGTTCGTATTTTTTAATCATAAACGTTAGGTAGGTAGTATCATTAGAGATATTTAAAAAACAACGCCCTGAGTCAAAATGAGTTTAGCGATCGAGGGTGCTAATAAAATCCAAGACCAATGCCGCTTTGTATCTTATTTTTAACCGAGGAAATTCAAAATATACGGGAAAATCGTCAATAACTGGCCACTTAAGAAAATGTGTCATTTAGTATTTATTTACTAGCCATCAAATTTATCTACTGACGCTGTTAGTAAAGATACTTGGACCGTACTCCGGGTAATAATACAGGATCTAGGTATTAGCATTAGCACACATACTACGCATATTATTGCAAACTGACCAGTTACCGGAGACAAGAGTTTTCTGATAATTATTTAATTATGCTGAATACTGACTGCTGAATCAGCAATCAGCACATTTTTCCTACAAGTTATGGATTTACTAGATAGAGGTACTTGTGGTGTTATAGATATTTATGTAACTGGCTGGTACTACAATAGGTTATGGTACTAGTGCCGAGGTTAGAGCGCGAGCTTGCACGCGCTCTAATGACAGGCACGAGTCATTAGATCATTACTTAATTATTATTTCTATTAAAGGTATACCTACCTACCTATTTAATGAATAATGAAATTTGGTTCGTATTTTTACATGTGTATTTCAATTGTTTTAAATCAGTATTGGCAAGTAGGTATAATATAAAAATTGAGATGTCAGTTAATCATCAAACACCATCAGACCATCACTGACATTGTTCCTGCTCGTAACCATGGTAATAATACTATACTTAATAAGTATAAAATAACTGTTATTACCATGACAACGCTCATTATAGAATTGTTTTCATCGCTTCACTTACTTACCGTTAACGATATCAATATTGGCGGTATATTAGGTTTTTTTTGGTACATGGGTTGTAAAAAATATCGCCACTGAACCGTCCGTTTCATAATATTATTCAATACTCGTAATGAGAGGGAGCTTAAAGTTTGTCAACAAACTAGACGTGGAATGGTTTTCCTATGATTTATTTAATTAGTTTTCCCACGTACTTTGTATATTTCTGTTTGTTTGTAGTAAAAGGAAAATGTAGTTAGGAGTTCCAAATGAACTTAATATGCATAAAGCCGGAAAGTTTAAAATTAACGTCATAAATTAGATTGGATGGAACTCAACTTTAAGGGACAACTTTATAACAAGGTTTAAACAACGAATAAAGAACTCTCATAAGTGTAAAAAAAAAACTGCTCGTCATGTTTGTCTTGAATTAAAATTCTCGTGACCCGACGTGTTTTCATCTTGGAATTATCCTAATTTTCCATTAATGGTAATTGTAACATTTACCACTGTATTTCTCGTCTCTTTTCCTTTTTGAGGGTTCCGCTGTCAACAAGGAATTATTATACTCGTAGTTTCACCATGTCTGTCTGTCCGTCCCCTTGCGGTTTAACTGAGAGACTCCGGGACATACCTACAGCAGACTATATTCGAGTTACAAACAAGGTCCATTCTTTCTACATAATAACTTGAACTCCCGTGATTGATTACTTACTGATTACGTACAACAATTTGTTTTTGAGAATATTATTTGTTAATTCAAATCAAGACTTAAATTAAGAATTCTGATAATTATACAAAATTTTAACAATAGAATTAAAATGAAATTGCCATAAGAAAATTTTGTGTTCGTTATGTATATAAATCATTTGTAGGCCAACAATAAATTATCCGAGGTACCTAGTTTAATTTACCATTTTTAGTACATAAAAATTACTTGAAACTATTTTAAAACTTACTATAGGATCGAGGACTATTTAACAGAAGAAAATTATTGGCCCAAACCAGATCCCGAAATAACGTAATTATAACTTAGTCATAGGGCGGCTGGGCACCGCGGTGGAGACCGCCGCAAAGGTGAAAAGCACGCTAGACGGTGGAGCCAATGGACGAATTAATTTTGCACCTGTCAACTCGACACTGGCAACGTATATCCTTTTAAACCGAAGAGCGAAAGCCATTATTTATGAAAAAAAAAGAAGAAGAACTTATATGTTCTTCTTCTTCTTTGCCCCGCGGCGACTTCAACAGCTACTACCGAGGGGATATGGCGTTTCCACAATGAAGTGATTTCGCCAGTGTCAAGTATATATAAGTATAAATCAATATAGCAATAAAATACAATCCAATCTTCTCTAGGAAGATTGGGGGCAACGTTGTACGGTGAAATGTAGGACAGAGGTCAAGATAGTTTTAACCTCTGCACCACTGCGAGTCCACTTAAAACGAGAAGTAAGATGCGAGATACACGATATAAGTCCAAGTCTTCTATTACTGTGAAACACAAAGGCATAAAAGCACAAATCACTATCAGAAAAGAACTTTGAACACCCAAAAAACACCAAAAATATAAAACTAAAACAAATTACACATCCGCCATCTTTTAACGTTGCAAATGGCTCCGCTCTTATGTTTTTATTTACAGTGTCACATTTGACATAAGTAGTCCAAAGTGGTATAGGAATTAAATTCCTTCACTGTCTTTAAGTACCTAAAGTAAAAAAGTTAAAGTTAACGCATAGTTAATGAGTAATAGTGGACCAAATTATATTTCTTTCTTTCTTCTTTCATTAAAACCGGTCACGCGCACCAAGAGTCACATTTGACTAAACCTAATATGTACTTGTATGTGTCATAGTTTTGCAATGTAAAAAAATAGTTTATCATGTAGGTATAGAACCGTATAGGTTCTTATCATTTTACCTTTTATTACATAGGTACATAGATACATTAAATCACGCCTTTTTCCCAGAGGGGTAGGCAGAGACCACTTGCCAACTGGTCAATCATTTTGTTATGTAACAAAATATCCCAATTACCTAGCACTAAAGTCAAGTGGACATGGTCTAATATCGAGTAATATACAAAACATTTTTGTTCTTCGGACGTGTAGAGTTCTTTTATCAATATAGCCTTGGAAGTTTTGCAGTGACTTGGTAAAGGTATACCTATATGTCATTGCCGGAACGGTCATTACCTACCATACTTCTTTGAAATCAAACACACGGTCAAAAATATACTTCGGTATTTATGACGACTTTTGAATTTACAGTCTCTTGGGCATTCCAGAGAATGATCATAAAACCTGACCCCTTATTGAAAGAAAGAAAGAAAGACGAAGATTTTTTTTTATTAAAAACAACTTATTGCAGTCGCAATACTCGCAATCATTTTAAAAGCGATAAATCCAAATGGATACGGGGTGATTCTAATGATAAGTGTAATGATTTTATCGGACTAGGCTAGGGCGTAGCGTAGGTCGGGGCACGATCAGCTGAACAAATCAAAGCAATAAACAACTTTATTAGTAACGGTATAAGTGTTACCATTAGCGACGATGAGGTTTCTACTATACATTTGTTGCTTGCGGTCGGTGCGTGTGCCCATTTCTCAATCGTGTCACGATTTGCGGGAACTTTTTTTCATTACCTACCCCTATAGATCATTCATCATTCGTCATTTGATATTTTATTCACCGACACAGATTTTACCACTCTCAGGTAGAATTATGTTGTATTACCATTATGATTTTATTAAGAAATGAGGGCAGCTATATGTATATCAGTGCATATTTCGTGTTCTAGTCTAGGTAAAATTTTGTTCTGGAAAGAAGAACCTAATACGTAGTAGATATGTAAGAATGTACCACCAGCTAAAACTATCTCTGATAATACCGTACCTATTTGCATAGGTTTGTAATTTAAATCCGGCCATAAGACATGTGATTGTACCTATTATTATTTTTTTTATTTTTTTTTAAGTTTTGTAAGTAGGCCCTGTAGGCACTTTTACAAGTCTGAGTCTGCCAGCGCTTCCAAAGAGACCACTGTTGAGAAGAAGCGCCGCAAGACCTACGTACTGAAATGTTTTAAATTCTAAATCTACAATAGCCGTATTTTTCAACAAGGTGTTTGTTAGGTAAGGAAATATAAATACTGATGGTGTTTTATTTCTAAACTCATACTGTTCCTAAAAATAAAACCAATACAACTGCGCCCGTATTACACCTCGTAAGTAGTGTGTTCTATCGCTCGAAGCACTTAACATTCAATTTTAATAATTGTCTGTAGTGTTTTTTCTTTCAATTGGATTTATATTGTTAGTTTCGTTTATAATTAACAACAATTTCGGTTATTTGAAGATGAACACCTTGTACCTAACAGTTTTATTTGAAATATAGTTTTTTCCACTTCACAGTTTTTGCTGAGGAGCGTTGGTGGAAGTTTGTTACGTTGCTTTTCTTTTAAGTATACCTACCTAATCTTATCTACTTTCAAAATATTAAAGCTCTTTTATAGATACAGGCTGATGATAATTATGAGACCAAAGCCGATAAAAGATTTGTTTTACAGTCGAAATAATTAAAAAAAAACAAATTAAGCTAGTATCTACCTTAGTATTGTTTATAATAAAGTGATATTACGCCTTTGACCAAGTAGTCTTGGTTTACAAATTATTTATCTTAGGTATGTGTTTTCACATTCGGTCTGTATGTTAAAAAGTATTTGTACCTACGTCATTAAGTAAATTGCTTAAAAAAAAAGAGTTTATATATTATAAACACGCTACTACTATAACCAGTAATGTTTTATTAACGTTAACAAAGTTTACTCTTGCAAATTTCCTTTCCTTTCCGGGTAGTAGCCAAATTACTCCATCAAAGTTATAAAAGTTGCAAGAGTCCCGTGGACAACAAAAGAACAACAGATTTATTTGATTTTAATAAGTAAGGATATTGATATATATCTGCGACAGAATGGTCCAAGGGTATTTCTAGCAGGTAAGCATAATCTAGCAAGAATATTTTTGTTAGTTGTATTCTATATCGGAAAGGCAAAATATTAAATATCGAAAAGGTATTGGCAGTGACATCTCGTTATCTTAATTCCTTAGCGAATATCAAGTTGCAACCCCTCGTGTCCTTTCCTAACCAAAAATTAACTGGAGTATAACGGAAATTTAAGAGCGTTTTCACTCAGCGGGGGGCGGCAACCATAAAAATTGTTGTTACCTATTTTCTTAAAATTGTGTCGGATGCGGTACATAAGATGAGTAGGTCTAATTAAGGAGGAATATTTTAAAAGTAAGTTGTTTCATTTAGAGGTAACTCAGAAAGAGACACGGACGCACTGAATAATGAAGAGAGCGTGTAATTAACAACGTTTCCAAAAAAAGTAATAGTAATTTACTCCATGAGACGTGTTTATGGATAACCGATAATCAAAGTTATCAAATAGCCTTGCAAGCAGTTTTGCTTGCAATTGATCAAGTGACCTAAATCGTAGTAGATGTAAGTTTTAGGCAGTGTGCGGCATTCGTATAAAAAACAATCTGCATTGGCGGAAAGTTACGTAACACACACAGTGACTCTGACCTCCGAGTCTGGACAAGGAATTAGTCTCATGGCAAGTTTCCAGACTAACTGTAATTAGGGCTCTTGTTGTGCTTTCGAGGAAAATGATTCGTATTTATAGTACAGAAAGGGAAATAATGAGCTATGTAAAATATTGCAGCAGGTTTGCCTGCTATGTACCGTTGTTGAGTTGAATCACCTTTAAGAATCATTCTGTACATGACTAATCGCAAAATTGCAGGATAAGCATCACATTTTGCTTTGAGTCTTAATCTATCTATCTATCTATATATATAAAAGGCAAACCTGACTGACTTATATATCAACGCATAGCCGAAACTATTGTACCTAGAAACTTGAAATTTGGTACAGGGGTTTCTTTCATGATGTAAGTGAGCACTAAGAAACGATTTTTGGAATTTCGGCCCCAAAGGGGTTGAAATAGGGAGTAGCGGGAAACTAATTCTACGTGTACGAAGTCGCGGGCGTCCTCTAGTAGTATATAAAAGCGTAAAATATAAAATAGGACCAGCCGTAAGTCACCCGGCTGTCCGCTTTTCGCATCAATACGATGATCACAACGTCGGGTTCCTTCGAAAACTGCTGTTAAAATTTATACCTACTCGTGAATTTCTTATTCGAGATTGCCTCTATAAATCACGCACTGAGAGGCTCTTTGGTAAAGCTATTCCATGTACGAAAAATCTGATATATGTTCAATTTTTTTTTAATGACATCTAACTTTAAACAACGACAGCAAATAATTGTTCCTTATAAAACTTTGTCTATGTTATGTTTAACTTTAGAAATCGAGTTCAAAATTTCAATCACCGGGATTATTTACTTGTAGATATTTTACACATACATAAACTAACTTTTAAAGACGCTTTTCAGAACTTTCTTTACCAGTCAAAACTAAGTTCTTTGTTTGTAAGATCTAAGCACATTTATTTTTTAAGTTTAATATTTTACAACAAATTATACTGTATTTATACCGTGACTTAATTAAAATGTTAAATACGTATAGGTACAGCTTTTCCCAGAAAGTCGTGTCAAGCGGAAGCTTAGAGGTAGAATGCATTAATTATCATGATTGTCTGCTGTAAATAGAATATTGGACTTATTTTATTTCCTTTTAAACTATATGTAAAAATAGCGATTTTCAATTAAAAAAAAAGGATTTTCAATATTTCAGTATGCACAAAATCTGTTTTAATACATAGGGATGATCCGCACACACCTTCTGTGGGTTACATTTCTGGACTTCCGCTTGACATGGCTTCATTGGACATCCTGTATAATCTGTATATAGAAGAAAATCTGACAATGCCACTTTACCCTTTTAAGAAACTCCGCAAAATCCGTTTGAGAAAAACTCTTTCGTACTGATAAAAACACTGTTCAACCACTTCACTGTTAAGCTATTCAGTATTCCATACACGAGTAAGTCGCGATCTAAAAGTTCGCGCGGGATGCTAGGGACATGCTTTCCCCGCCGTGGTTCGCAAGGAACTGAAACTGACTACAGCCAGCTTTTACTGAAAACATCTCACGATTCAAGTGCACGTTGTAGGTACTACGTAATACATCCGACGCCAATAAAATCGGGTCACCCTAGGTACAAGTTTACGTACGCCTTGACCCGTTATCTTTGCTTTCGAGTTACGTACAGACGAAATGGGAGCAATGTTCTACAAATTCAGCGTCAAGTTTCAGGGTTTCTTTAGAAAATTAAATCCGATAAGGAGCTTAGGAGCTTGAAGGTGCAAAGTGTTTAAGAGACATAAAATATGGTATGAATAAAGAGTTTAGAGAAAAACTCTCACGATAAGTAAGTAAATGAGCTTTCCGTTTTGCTCAGTCAGGCGAATATACTTTTAAAGTGCTCCCATTCATTGCTTAAATACCGAAGTTTCTTAAATGTTTTAACTTAAATGAATGCAATTAGTATACAATGAAGAACTTCTACAAAAAAAATTATAAACACCCAAACAACAAACAAACGACCACCAAACAAGCAAACACCATCAACAAACAATTAATCAATCAATCTATCTACATTTGAACAAAGCGTTTTGTCTCGTTTTTACGTGTTGAACCGAATATACATGATGAAGGATCTGAATACATTTTACATAAACATGTTATTTATTGAGTGTATGCTTAAGCTTCCGTTTAAATGTTTCTATATCAAAGGAAATATAATAATTTTAAATAATTTCAGTGAAAGCCTAATTTAAATGAAGAGCAACAAATGAAAGATAATAATTTTTGCTTTTAGTATTTTTCAGGCGCCGATCACTTCTTGTTTCTATAAAATTATAATTATATTGAGAACATTAGAGAAGATTTTGCTTCACATACTTACTTTAATGATAATGATGTTTTCTTAAAACCTAATTTCTACTTATACTTCCACTGTATAAGAGCGTAAAGTAAAGTCATTCATTCAATTTTTGAGGCCTTGTTTGCCTCAAAAATCTTAAGTGGCATATAAATCAACTAACAAAACACAATTTGTACTTAGAATTTATCTGCACGTCAATCAGACGTTTTCCCAAGGGATTTTTCTGTTTTTAATTTAATTTACTGCTCACGTACCTACACTGGGCTTACCATATTGAAACCCTTACTGGAAATACCTTAAGTGGCTAAGTAAGTGCCTATCTCTCCGGGTTCTGTACAATATTTAAAAGTAACAAGATTTATTTCTGCATCAACAAAGTGCTTCCAATGATAAGTACAAAGTTTAACTAAAACTAAAATTATCGGGTGTCTTACCAATGGATCTTGATAGAAACATTTTTCGTCGAAAGTATTAAGAGTATCTATTCTTAATTCACAGCCTTTTGGAGCTCGTTGATACTGAATGTAATTAAAGATCAATATCGAAATCCTTTTTCATATTTAGATGTCGTTTAACGTCGATCAGGTTGAATTAGCACACATACATTATTCAGCTATTGGTGGCTGGTGCATGTGCAGGTTCTGTCCGGATCGCTGCCACCGTCTTTTAACCTAACAACCGGTGAAACTACTAGCACAGAGGCATTCCATCTTAGTCCTCAGGGTCGGTAATGCATTAGTAGTCTTAGGATTGTAGTCTTGCTAATGCAAATCTGTATGCCGCCGTAATACCAGAGAAGGTGGCTAAGTGCACCATTTTGACCGAAGCATTGTATACTTAAAGTGCTTATACTATTTCTATGCAGTTAGCCGCCTTTGGTATTACGGCAGTATGGGTCTCAGATCCCAACACCAGGTGGGCTGTGTGCTCGCGTCCCCCCTCTGCGTCACAAAAAACATATTAGTAATGTTCAATACGACTAAACGTGGGCTTACAGGCAGCAGACATCTGCCATCCATCCAATTGTTACCGATTAAAATGACTGTGCGATATAGGTACGATGGCCGTACGAATGGAGGGTCGCGATCGTGACGAATTTGGGATTGTGCCATTTGTTTGTAATGTTTTCGTCGAATGTATTATTTCGCCGAAAGTCGCATATGACGCATATTAAATTATTTGGGTTACCGTTGTTGTGACTAAAACTTAATGAAAATGTTGCTGCAGGAAATAAAATGCTGACACTCAACGACCGATTACATTTGGTAAATTAATTCCCATTTTTCACGGAACAGTCAATCAAATAGGACGTTCGAAATTTATCACATTTATAAATATGATTTACGTGCCGCATATAACATTCAAGCAAAGTAATAAGCATTAAGGGTATCTTTTAATTTTAAAAAATCGCCAAATGAAATGAAAATATCGCTAAAGTCGTGAACTTTCGATTTTCTCTTCTTTTCAGTGACGTAAAATGCTTTTCATCTCTCCTGTTCGGAAAGTTTAATTTGAATGGGTGGATAGCCGGGTGGAAAATTGCGTTTTCATCTCTAGGGTGGAAAGTAAATTTTTTTTAATAGTTACGGTTGGCCACGGAGTCTAAGATAATTGAGCTACGTCATATTATTAAAATAAAAGATTTTCATATATCTAAACTCGCCTATACGTTAAACGATGTATTTATTACGGCCTATAGGTTCATATGAAAATCATTTTAAGACTGGTCTATTTTTTTCGCAATTACAGAAAATCACAATTAAAAATTATTCCTCTATTCTGCAGCCCGCCATAATGCCGTGATAGCATATCATGACACTTTTTCTTTCACGTTTCGGCATGGCCATCTAGAAAATACACTACTGCCAACATTAGAAAAGTTTAATCGAGTTGGTCACGACCAAGGAGCTTATTATACAACAAGGAGGTTGAACACCGAACATCCGTTCGAAACAAGAAATTTGACCTTTATTACGTCACGAATATATTCCATCTCTTTCTTTAATTAGGGTAAGAATGAGATGGAAGTCATGCTCCTTGGCCGTGACCAACTCGATTGAACTTTTCTAATGTTGGCAGCATGTGTATTTTAACTTTTTTATGAACCTAGAAAAAAAAAGTTTTCAATAGATAAAGCGGGAAACGAAATTAAATATATTTAGGTATACCGTGTCTTTTTTCCTCACAGTCGAAATGAAAAGTAGAGTGTCTAACTCGGGTGAAATTACCCATTTCCCCTCGACCTATTGGCGCTCTCACTACGTTCGAGCGCCAGAAATATCTCGGGTGAAATGGGTCACTTTCAACCCTTGGTTATCAATCTACTATTTCATCACACTTGCTCGTAAATAGTGTCCTAACATGCTAGAAAAATCGACCGTAAATCCAAAATAATACCCGCGGGCCTTTTTTTACCATTACGCCCTATCGTACGTAAAAGCTTTTTTTTTAAAATATAATGCGTGGACTCAAACTATCATTATACGTCAGGACCCCAATTCTTGTGACATAAGATATGAAATTTCATTCGAGATGAAATGTCAGTTGCATACAATTTTCTAAAAATCTCGCATATAAACTATTGATCTCGACTGTCACTAGAATCGGACTCCTGAACACGTTTCACATTATCTGTGGTGGTAAGTCATAGAAAATGATGTACCTAGTCTGTCGAAGTGCCGATAATTATATTTCCTCGCAATTGTGATGAAAAACATTGTATGTTACACGGGTACTTACCACCCTTAGTACATTGTGTTACTATTAAAAATCTGTCGCAGTTTTTCATAGTTTCGTCGATACAGGTAAAAAAATTATTGTAGCCTTTGTCACTCTCATAACCAAGACGAATAACGACAGCTCATACGTTAAAATCCATCAAGCCGTGTAGGCTGCAGAGCGTGCCAAATGCTTTTTGAATATACCACGTGTCCCAAAACTCAACGATAAGCCGGCACCAGAGGATGGAGCTGCTTATGATTAGTCGAGAAAAAATAAGGAAAAAAATATATCTTTTTATTTTTTCTCGACTACTCATAAGCAGCTCCATCCTCTGGTGCCGGCTTATCGTTGAGTTTTGGGACACGTTGTATAGGTACATTCAAAAAACATAACGCTCCCTCTGACGCAGTCACTCGGGTAAAAACAGAAGAATGTCGTCTATTTATTTATAATTTCTTATTATTTATAAATCGCATTTACGGAAATTTCTTGTGAGTGAACTTATAAAAGAGAACATTCAGTGACGACCGTTCCGTTTCTTTTATTGAACGCTATTAATTCTTTGGAACCAAATTTCATTCAGCCACAGATAGAACTTAACACTCTGTCACGATCGCAGAGCTCGATAAATTATAGGAAACCGAAAGCATCGGAAATAGGAAGCAATCGAAGTGACAACTCTCGATTATCCGGTTTGGCGATCCTGAAAATTAAGATCAGTTTTCATATCCATGGATAGGTGCCTACTTAGGCCTGGCCACTTGCTTTAGGTCTGACACGTGGTCCATTAAAAATTGTTTTTTTACACTAAGGAAAGCTTACCATCGTAAATAAGATCCCTATGTCCGTAGAAGTCCAGATAAGTAACCTTTTTTCGTGTTTCTGACTACTGCAATGCGTCAGTTTTGATTGACTATGGATACCTCTAATGTATTTTTTTACTGTACGAGAAAATATAATCTTTGCTTTAAGTCTGACACGTGATCCATTGAAAATTGTTTCTTTAATACTAGGGAAAGCTTACCATCCTAAATAAGATCCCTATGTCCGTAGAAGTCCAGCTAAGTAACCTTTTTTCGTGTTTCTGAATACTGCAATGCGTCAGTTTTGATTGACTATGGATATCTCTAATGTATTTTTTTACTGTCCGAGAAAATATAATCCGCTTCTTCACAACATAATAAGGTACTCGTATAAAATAAAGTCTCCGCCGCATTTGTCCCTCTCAAAAACTACTGAACGAATTTTTTCAAGAGGTTTTACCATCAGTTACATAATTTTTCACGGAAGGTTTTTATGTATTACAAATTCTAGTTTATACAGGGTGACAGGAAATTCGCCGTATTCCTTGAAAGGGGTTATTCTACAACTCATTTGTAATGATTTAAGTCCAGTTAACCAGGGGTCAAAACTCATTGGTTTTCGAGTTATTCACGTTTTTAGTTTTTTTTTTTAAGTACCCTCTTTTCGACTTAAAACTAGTAATTTTGTAAAAACTTCGTCATTTAGAAATAAAAAAATGACGAAAAAATTCAAAGTTTTGCAAATAAAAGGATTTGAAGTTAGAAGTTCTAGCAATTATTTTCCAAATTTTGTGACATTTTAAAGCATAGCTAAAAAAAAAGGATGACACTTCGCGTTCAAATTACAGGAATAATTTGCTTAATTCATAGGCTTTCTAAAAAGATACAATTTATGACATTTTAATACAAAAAAAATACAATTAATAATAATAATAGCAGAACAGCTAGAAGACTTTACTTAGCGTACTTGACTCTAATGGGTTTGTTTGTGTCGTTTTAGACTCTCCGAGGGCTTACTATGTCTTCTGTTTCTTATCTTAACTTATCTTCTTGATGTAGAAGGCACAGCAAATTGCCTTTGGTGACACAAATAAAGGGTCATTAGTTTAATTAATTTAAATTGTTTGTGTCTCGAATTCGTGGGGTTTTTCCTTCAGTTTCTGTCTTAAGTCTTAAGTGATACTTTGATAAGTGATTAAGCAAGGTTAGGATAAAATGAGGAAAAAAACAGTTTCACTATCAAATAAACTTTAATCTTAAAAACTAAAATCAATTACATCACAAATTTTGCTCGAACTGTTGGCCTGGTTTCGAATGCAAGCACGAAGCCTTTTTCGTACTTCGGTGATTGTTCCTCGCCTCGAAAGCCCATCTTTCATTGCCCCGGTAATAGTGAGCGGGGCAGCCATCGTGTTGGTAAATCATGTTCCTTCTTGTTGCAAGCGGCACATCTTCAAGTAGCGTCGGTATCTCATCCCTCAAAAAAATTTCATCAATCGTGTTGGCAGAAAGAAAGGCACGTTCAAAGAAAATCTTTGCTGGTGAGCTCCGTCTCTTGATTTTTTTGGGTTATGACCTTTGGGAGCCCAAAAGTGCAGATTGTGGTAATTTGTTATCCCGTTACGGTAGAAATTGGATTCATCTGTCCACAAAATTCTCTTCAGGTACTCGGGATCTTCGATATCTGCATTAATTAAGAATCTGCAAAAATCTATCCTTCTCGCTGGGTCTCTCTCTTCAATAGCGTGTTCTGGAGTGTAATGATACGGGTACTGCCGAGCTGAGTGCAGTGTAAACCACACCTTCCAGTGCGACATACCGAGCTGGTTAGCCACATTTCTCGTCGAAGTAGTGCCGTCTGCCTGGAAACACTGAAGGATTTCTTCTTCTTCAGCAGGATCATTTCGAGGTCTTCCAGCGTCAGCTTGGCGGCGTTGAACTGATCCTCTTTCCCGAATAAGACGGTACGATGAACCAAACACACTTACGTGAGGTAAACGGCGGTTAGGGTAACGACGTTAGTATTCTCTTCTAGCTGCAGCGGCGTCTCCATCGCAGAGTCCGTAACAATAAACGATATCTGCGTATTCTTCGAATTGGTAAGCAGCCATTTGAGAAAGAAGCTTAATTATTAATATCGGCCGAATTGAAAAGAAAGTTAAAACTAACTGATTACGTAGGTCACTCAAAAACTTTGAGGTGCTCGAAATTTGAAAATGGAACGCACTTTGTTTTTTAAAAGCAAAATTATTTAAAAATTGAATGTCGTAAGACATTAGCTTAATTTAAAAAAGAGAACGATTTGAGATGCTCTAAATTTAAAAATGGAACGCACCTTAGGTTATTAAAAAGATAATTTATTTAAAAATAGGACGCTAAGCCCATAGCTGATTTTAAAAAAGAGAACTGTGTTCTAATAGTACATTATGATACAAGTGTGCTAAGTTGACCATTGTATACAAGGCGCTATTGTGTGCGCACGAGCGGTAGCGAGTGCGCCACAAGAAAGCCGCGGATATTATGGTCACAGGCACACGTGTTACATACGACGTTTTTCAACACACTTGCGAAAAAAAAACAAGACTCTTCATTTTCTTTGCTTAAAGAAGACATTTTCGTTAATATTAAACTTCACAATAATTAATCCAAACTATCTTCGTCACAGCCGTCAATTATTTACGAAAAATGGCGGCTGGCGCGTTGTTTTTTTTTTCTTGCCGCGATACCGATGCGCCCGCAAGGCTAAGGCGCGAACGAGATCGGCCAACAGCCAAATTTAAAATGTAATAATTCATGTTTAAAATACAAATTACAGAAAAAATTAAATGATTTTAATTAAATTGAGTTATTTTTTAGTAATAAAGCTGATTTCACAAATTTATTGAAATAAATATGTAGATAATGTTATTTGCCGCATAAAAACTGTTTGTTGCTAAGAAAAAAAAAGGTATAACCCGACTAAATTATATCGCTTCTTCTTCGTACTTACAACTTGGTACTAGGCTACAAATGTAATTTGTTTGGGTTAATAAACAAAAGGCACTTGTGCGTAATATACTGAAAAAGCACGCGTGTTTAATATCTAGGTTTATGAGCCAAAAATCGGTGGAATAAAAAGGTCGTTTTGAGCAAGTGTGTTGAAAATTCATTTTACTACAACGCTTCCCGTGTTTTTTGGTTGAAACGATGGAGCTTATAGCCGCAAACATTTCTGCTTTAATTGTTAATTGTAAAAGTTGAAATAAAATTAATATTAAAATATCATAAATTGTACTTTTTTAGAAAGCTTATGAATTAAGCAAATTATTTCTGTAATTTGTACGCGAAGTGTAGTACTTTTTTTTTTAATTATGCTTTAAAATGTTACAAAATTTGGAAAATAATTACTTGAACTTCTAACTTCAAAACCTTTTATTTGCAAAATTTGGCATTATTTGGCATTATTTTTATTTTTCGTGATCAGTGGTTCATTGGCTATTCGACAATGCTTTTTTTCTATTTCTAAATGACGAAGTTTTTACAAAATTACTAGTTAAAGGTCGAAAGGCGGGTATTTAAAAAATATATAAAAACGTGAATAACTCGAATACCAATGAGTTTTGACCCCTGGTTGACTGGACTTAAATCATTACAAATGAGCTGTAGAATTTCCCCCCCTTTCATTTTTCAATTTCAAGGAATACGGAAAATTTCCTGTCACCCTGTATAGGTACAGATGTTAAAAAAAACTTACATAAATTGAAGCGAGGGCGGGTCGCTAGTAGTCTATATTATAAGTAACGTTAATAGGTATGTACCTACGTGTAAAACGGCTCCGCCTGTGACATACGGTGGGACGGAAGGTCATGATCATGAAATATTCAAAATGGTTTCATGTTTACGGTAGCCTTCACTGAATTTTCAAATTGATTCTACAACCGTCGTTACAATGAAATTGCTTATAAATAATGTTAATATTAAGATCAGACTGGCTTATGTGTACACAACATCTAGAATCATATTTTTATCAAGTAAATCTTCTGCCGTTTCCTTGTAACTTCATGATTTTGCAGTGTGTCAGGATAATCAAGATTGACTACTTATCTGCCTAATACTATAAAACACCGTTAGGCACTTTATTACAGGACTGAGGATATTTTCCAGCTTTTGATGTTCTCGGGGCAAACTCTCTTCCGTCGATCTTTAATCGTTATGTCGTTTATCCTAATACGGTCGAATGTTCAACTCAGTACCTTCACCTCAAGTAGGATGCGACATAGCAAAGGTTACATCGATGAATATAAACGTGTCGTGTTAAATTGTCGGATAAGATCAAAAAAACCGGTCAATTCTTCTTTAATCACTTTCCTGCGATAACTTCGGTCACTTGTGACTTCCTCGTTTAAAGTACTATATTTTTTTGTTCTCTGAGTCACTGAAGGCTGCCTTTAATATGTTTGGTGTTCCGTGCCCATATCGGGAGGACAGTACCTATATACACATACAAACCTCTGCGTAAGGGTCAGAGTTTTATCTATTTCCGTCGCTTCCAAACAACTTCCACATAAACAGTTGAAAAGCCAGTTTTACTTCTGACAAATAATCAAAAGTGTTAACTTGTTTATGTCTTTCATAGAGTATCACCATATATCAGTGTCATCACTAAACCGGACTTACATATTTGTCTGACTGTGGAATGGTGTGTAACGTAAAGTAGAGATCACATCTTGTGTCGGCTTGAACGTTTGTGAACAACTTTGTACTCTTTTTTGCACTAAAATACTTAACTCCATTTCCACAACTATAAAATAATTTTCATGATTTTTGCGGACGGGAAAATTATACAAATTTGTATTTTTTTTCTAAATGCTAAGAAAAACAGTTGTGACAATACAGACAGACAGGCAGACGGAGCTTCCATTCTACTTTGTTTTCGCCCACCTTACTTTTATATTGTAATCATATTGTTG
The DNA here is from genome assembly GCA_923062465.1 of Acleris sparsana. Lineage (NCBI taxonomy): Eukaryota > Metazoa > Arthropoda > Insecta > Lepidoptera > Tortricidae > Acleris > Acleris sparsana. Next base: position 8,022,019 of record OV281289.1, read on the forward strand.
TCGTTACGAGCTACAGCATTTATTTTATTTTTTTTATTCAGCATCTCGTACTGTCAAGTGAATCGTGTCTGGCAAAAAGTCAACAATATGGTTACGATAAAGAATCAAGACGGGATAATTTATAATAGAATAAAAATTTAACAGACACTGATAATTTAACATGTTTCCTTTTTAGACTTTAGTCAAACTAGGAACGCCTTGTCCGTCCGTCCGTCCATCCCGCGCTTAACTCAGAGACTATTGTTCTAGAAAGCTATTTCGCAAGTAAAAAAAAAATTAAGTGGTAAGTAACAAATCTTGTTTTTTTTAAACCACGGTAGGTTTACGTAAAATATTAAGATTTCAAGTGGTAATTTTTGTTATATACGAGTAAGTGGTATTCTTTGTGTCAAGTGTACCTACCACAACCAAAACTACAAATACTAAAAATCTGAAAAATATCTTAACGTCCTAAGGCCCAAAGTCCTTTTAAGGCACAAAGTCCTTTTAAGGCCCAAAGTCCTTTTAAAAGGCCTTCGTCCGGCCATTCAAATAAAGGTATAGTGCAAAGAAAGTAAGGTGGATTTTCTTTTGTTTCTATAACTAATGATCAAATTAGAAAATCGAATTTATTTCATTCACAATAGATTCATATTCCATTGATTCATTTCGTTGTATGGTGGGCCTTACGAGGTTAAATTAAAGCACATATAACGAATTCCAAAAGAAAACTATCACGACTAAGTGCACTTGATTACTTCCTAAGATACAGGCGACTAAAGTGTTTATACCTATTAAAATCAACTAAAACTTATTAAGTCTAAGTACTTTAAATAGAAAATTTGTTGTTGTTTGAGATGATTTCTGTGAAGTAGGTAACGGCTTCGGAACCCTACACTGAGCACGGTCAGACACGCTCATTTCGGTCTTTGTTCAAACTAGGTACATACCTCGTGTATGAAAAATCGTCACTAAAGAATGACTTATCGTCAATTACTCAAAGTATATCAAATGACTTAAGAGATTATAGCAAACATTAGTGAATCCCGAATGTTTGTACCCAAGTAACACCGTTTGCCGAAAAACTAACAGTGGTCAGGAAACCCAACTCGAACCTGACCGGGTTTTTATGTACTTAATGATAAATTAAAAACAGCTTAAGAATACTTACTGTTAGATGTTAGACAAGATTACATCTTGGTAACGACGAAGTAATTATTTCAAGCGTAGATAAGTAGACCCTTATGTGAATTATACTCCGCTTTGCCCTCGCTCCGATTGGTTTCGTTGATATAAAAAAAATGTTGTTTCGGGTTAGAAATAAATCAATTAGCACGCAAACACGGCAATGTAAATCTTAAAGGTCAAATTTGTTTTGTTAACGTGCACGGCGGTTGATATCACAGTAAGATTTTAAGTTGTTGGTATATACGTGATATTTTTAAGTAAGAGTATAAAGAAATAAAAAACATGGGTTTGTTACACATTGGTAGAACAAAGACGAATTCGTTATTTAAACGTATCTCTTCATAAGAGCTTTATTGAAATAACCATAGATTTCAAGTCTTAGCTTTGATCATAAAGGATGGTGGGCATATTGGCCTATATGACCAATAACAACAAGCGATATGTCACCGGATAGGTAATTCTAAGCTGTAAAACTATTTCTATGGCAGGTAGTTCGTAATCATTGTGTGATAAAAGTTATCGCCGTGCAAAGACAGCGGTGTTTCAAAGTAATTATGCCAACGTCGTCTACGTAGGCGTCCCGATGTTTCCGATTTTTTAAATATTTCTCACAGTTTTTTGACGTTTCCCACTACACTAAATCGTTGTTGAATTAAAAAGCATATCCGATGATATAGTGCTTATTGTTATTGGTTTCTAGGCTTTCTTTATTGGTTATCAGTGTTCATATATTTCTGCCCATCCTCCTTTCAAAACGAATCATGGTTAAAAATGTGAAAGGTGGTTTAAAATTATTTATTTTATACTTTGATGCTAACAAAAGCATACAAATAAGTAAAAAGGGTATCTAAAGAATGACCCGAGTTGGTACCAAAAGTCAATTAACACTTCTTAAAATTTCGTTGCTGTAGGTACTGGCCATATACAGTGTATACTTATGGCCAAAACAATACTAAATGAACTTTAAAAAAGTTATCAACACGTCGTACCAAAAACATCGCAATACCAAAACGTGAAACGTTTACTAGGACACAAAAATAGTCTCCAAGACAGCCACGAAATACCGAACGCCCCACCGCCTAGTTTATATTCTCCTCATGAGGTATTGACATCATGCAAAAACTCTATGAACGTGCAAACTGTGCACTCACACCACCACTAGTTAACCGTGGAGCCTGAGTCGATCGTAGATCGTCGATTAAATACGAAATCAAAGAATGCCGCTGATCGATCAAGGGAAGTATTTCCAGGCTCACAATTCATTCCGGGGATGATTGTGAAGCGACGTTTAAAGCGCTTATCAGTTAAAAATCTCCATATAAATTCAGATCCGGACGTTAACGTTTCTCACCCGTCTCGCTCAACTCAAGTCTGATTTCCTCGATTTATGAAAAATTAGGTGTGCGTTTTCGTTTTCCAATTTTTATTTGCTTTCTTCCAATAAATATTAAATATTTCCTTGAAAAGGAAAACTTACAGACCAGGTTTTTCATTATATCTAGAATATACCGCACCGAAAAACTTAGTATTACACTATTTATGACATTTTCTTTAAAAGTGTGATGTTTAGTTTTAGTTTAGTGTATAATCAGAAATAGGACTCGATCGCATTTTATATGGAAATCACTTCACAGTCCTCTTGATATTTTTGTAAACTAGTGAAATTAAATTCAGCGACTAAAAGGGTAATATAATATACACCAAATACCACCTCTGTCTAAACTGATTTGTTATGCTAGGTGTTAATTGTTATGCTAGGGGCGCACGAGCCGCCGGTCACCCGATGGAGACTTTTCATCGCCGCCCTTAGACACTGGACACCATAGCAACAACGAGAGGACTCGCAAATGCGCTGTCGACCTTCGAAATTAATACGCTTGTCTTTTAAACGTCCTAAAGGCGTAGCGATCCGGAAGTACCACCGCAATAAACTGGTTCCTTAATACTGTTGGCGCCAGTGGCCGGGAAAAAGTTCCAAAAAAGACTCGCGGTATGTTGCCATCGAGGTGGTGGGGGTGGAAAAGTGAGCCTTTTGCAAGTAAGTAGTTCGGCAGTAACCCAAACAGTTCCTCAGAGTTCCTATTAATATTTTCACGCGAGAATAATGTAGCTGTATACTTTGCCGATATAATTATAGAGTACCCAGAACTATTGATCCGATTAAATATATTTTTCAACACTACCACAAACTTACAAACAATTTTACCTTTTTATAATATTAGTATGAAAGATTCGGCGTCTCTGGTAACCACAGGCAAGGCTCCATTTTTGCCCAAAGACTGAGCATCGCATTGCAGCGGGGTAACGCTGCGAGTGTCCTCGGCACGATGCCGCAAGTGGGTGTAATGAAGGGATTTATTTTTTAAGTTAGCTGTAGTACAAATTTAATATTTTAGTTTTATTCAATTTTCTTTTATAATAAATCGTCTACATACAATAAAATTTATAAACGTATAAAAGAACCTATATGAGATAGATGTTTTAATAATCATGAGTTAGGTACAAAAAAGTTTTAAAACGGGTGCCTTTTTATCCTGAATAAATTTATCCTTGTACTCGTATTGGAGTTACAACCGCAGTTTTGGCAATAAAAAGACAGTATTTGCATAGAACACAGAAAGGAGAACTTTTTATCGCAGCCCTTACAGACATGAAGGTACTATATATAAGCACCTCGTTATGAAATCCTATCCTTACTAATATCAGAAATGCAAAAGTGTTGATAGTTTGTTTGTTGCGACTGTATGTATACAGAGTTCAACCACGTTCATCGCTAGGTAAAAAATTGGCCTCGTTAGGTAACTGTTATTATGACCGATTGAGTAATAAATACCATAGTGCTTCCATAGTGTAAATAGAAAATACTAGTACATAGTGTTAGGGTTTCGTTCCCGAATGGAGCTCAACGGGCCCGTCCTTACTTTATGGTGCTGTGTGTTTTGAGCGTTAATAGATAGAGGGTTGTTTTTTCTTCTTCTGAACTTACGTGTTCTTACGGGGTCACTATTTCTAATTTAAAGAAAGTGAAATAATAAAGAGGGTCCGCAGACAAGTAACGTTTTTATTTTTGGTTATTCTACGTTAAAATGTTCAAGCGTCAAATTTAGTATGATTAATTGGTTATATTAAAAACACTAAAAAAAACACCAAATAGGTACTAAAAATGGTCAACTGTAGCTCGCTCAGGTACCCCAATAACAATAGTTATGTTACATAATAGAGCTGCTTGCTATTGAATTTAGAACTGCTTATACAGAGAAAAAGTATAAACCAATAAAATTGTTAAAACTTAAAAATACGTTTTTACAGCTTATAAAATAATAAGGAAATAAATTAGAAACGACTTCTTTTTGTTGATATTTCATACTTATGCAAATTATTTCTAGTGAAAACGGCGAAACGTTATCTTGTAACCTTTGTAGAAAATGAAATGACCCTTATAGTCCTCGAGTCTCCCGAGCGGCGTAGCGCCACATTTTCCCCAAAGACCATTAAGGATCAGGTGTCAACTTGCTCTTAATGCATGAAGGGACCCGCACTGTACAAGTACGACGCCACTTCACTGAATTAACTAAAACTAGTTCCCCGGCGGTTAGCGAAGACGCTGTCATTTCAACAAAACAACATGCCAGCATAAAAATACTATTAATAAACGATAACATCATCACCAACGAATATAAATAAGTACTTTGAGGTGTTTATTTTTCTGTGGCAAAAAATATGCTAAGTAGGTACCTAACTGTTTAAATTAGTGTTATTTTTGTCTTGTATACCGGTGGGGCGTATTTTTTTTGTAGATTCAAAGTAATTGGCCAAAGTTTTATGTAAATAAACATTCAATTACAACAAAAACTGCTGGTACCTTATTTGATACTAAAGAGTATCACTTATTGTCATGATACTATAGAATATCAAATATTGTCATGATACATACTATAGAGTATCAAATATTATCATTTGTTTTCTTTTTGTGTTATAAGTTTTGTGTCAAATTGTGTCGATTATATTTCTATCCTTTTCTATTCTAAAAATTAAAAACAAGTAAGGAGTCTTCCATAAAGTGGTAATTAATACCTGATAGAGATTACCAGTACCTACCAATAACGTATCCCTTTTTCACCGTTTCATTACTATATGTAATGACTGATAAAAAAAATTTTTTTTAGGATTACTGTTATATTCTTTCTGAAACCATTTAGTTACTTAACGATATTGAAAACTGTAGCATGGTAAAAATATAATTATACACAATGTTATGCATAAGTGTGTACGTTAACTTAACAAAGACGCATGCCAATACACATCATTTGTTCGGAATTTATGACACATTTCAAACACCAATAAATGCCTAATTACGTTATGTATATATGCACATAGTAGATTGTGAGTAATGTGTTACATTTTTATTGTTTTAACATATAATTGTCACATACGTTGAAAAATGTGACAATCGGGGACAAAAACATGGTCTAGCGCGCCAACGAAAACAAACATACATTGATACTTATTGAGATAAACACCTGTGGATGGAAGTAACTCTCTGAAGTTAAACTTATAGAAGGACCGTTACTGCAACGCTCACACGAGGGTGGTGGTAAAATGGCGGGTGGCACCCGGCTCAGGAAAATTGTAATCCGCTAGGACTAGGACCTAAAACGAATCGGCTTCATTTAAAAAAGGCTTATCTTTTCTTAAAGACGGCCTCTTACAGGTACACTTCCACCCTTTAGGATCTTAGGTGTTCAAATGTGCAGGTTTCCTCACGATGTTTTTCCTTCACCGTAAGAGCACCCGGTAATGCTAGGTGCATACGGTGAAAGAAAAACATCTTGAGAAAACCTTTACATTAGAGAAACGCATTGGTACATGGCGACCGCGGGGGTTCGAACTCAGTACCTTACGATCACGAGTCGACCCCCTAATCCACGAGATCACCGACGACGCTCTTAAAAAGGTATGTAGAACCGGATATTTGTTTGACGACGGTATGGTTTGTTCTGCTAGTAAAACTTATCCTTAATAAGGCCTCTAAAATACCGTAATAGTGATTGTTGAATTATCTTATGTCTCTGTCTCTATTACCTTATGTTAAAATTCATGGGGCCCATAGTTGGTGGGTGGCCAACAATAGAGCAGTTCACCCTTCAGCCAAGTAATCCTTCACCGTTTATTTTACGTAAGAAAATAACAGCAACGGTCCAGGCTTTTCATTCGAAGAAAACATTTATTTCTTCCAACTATAATGGGATTCCTTTGATTTAACAATTAAAATGGTTTAATACTAGACATCATCCACACTATTTCAATTCGAGACACGATAAAGATGTAATTAAAAGAATTATCGCGTTCACGTCAATTGTACGTCAACTCTTTTGCTGTCTCAAGGTAGAAGTAGAAATTACAAATAATTGCATCTATACAACGGGTATCATATTTAAATGTGTTTTGTAAGTTTTAATGGATTTATAATCTACAGCCTCACGTTCTCACTCGCATGAATTTTGAGTAATAACTAGGGTCAGCCCTAGTGACCTTGTGTGCGTGAACTAATAATCATCATTTTGACCTCATTTTGACGAGGAATTAATATAGCAAAATATATAGGAAGGAACAAGATGGTATTTAAAGCTAAACACCACTTTGTATTATTTACCACCATTAGGTCATGTTGGTTTATATTTAAGCTAGCTCTATCTGTCCTATGATTGGGGTACACCTTCCCCCGACTTCGGCCTTTCCACAATTCCATACTCAGCTAGCTACTTCTGGGCTCAGGATGGTTCTACAAAGCACTGAACTCGAAACATCAGATAATATGTTTAAAGATTCTTTATTCTCATAAGAATTTATACAATTCACTTACATGAGAACTTAAAACTAGTACGATTCAGGTTATGTGAGATATGCACAAGAAATAAATTACTTATTATAATTTGTAATTGTTTATTTATGTGTACTTGCTTGTGTCATACATGTTATGCTGTTGTTTAAATTTTATTCTTTGACGAAGCCTGTAGCGGAATATATTGTCACTAAGTATCTAATAAGATTGTTGAGAATAAAAGAATTTCACTCAATATTCATGACTAAATCGAACGAAAGGGATAGAGCTAACGTACCTTCGAATTTAATACAACTAGGCCGGTATTCTAGGCGGTAATAACGATATTGTATTTGACCTGAGAATTTTTATTATCTCGGCGGCCATTTCTGTCAACTAAATAAGAGCTAACAAAACGTTGACACTTTACAGGTCACAGATAACAGGTCAAAAATGATTTGGTTTTTACCGAGTTGAATAGAGGGTGTGCCCGTATTTAAGATAATATGTTAAACGCAAAAGAAAATACTCATTTTGTTATAAACTTTTCTATGAAATAGGCCTTGACTTTGGGTAGCCTAAATTTGAACACAGTTTTTGGTTAATTTTATAATTTAAAACTGTAAAATTTGGCATCCTCATTTTATTATTTGCGTAAAGTATAAATTTATAAAAATAGCTTTGAAATTTGCAGATTGAGCAGGCAAGTTATCAAGACGGACAAACACTGAAGTCTCACCATAGGGGTTCCTTTTGTACCATTTTGGTACGGAGCCCAAAAAACAGTTCCTATTGGGAAAACTATAATAAAACGGTGGCAATACGTTGCAAAAAATCTAACCTTCGTAGCTTACTTAAACAATCTTATACTTAAGTTGGGAGCCAAGAAGTTGTAAAATCCAGATTTTTTGCTATAAGTTTAAACAAACAGCAAAAAACATGTGTGCAGTTCACACGCGGTAGAAGCGAAACCTTAACAAAAACATTTCTTTATACGTGACTATGGTTAATTCTGGTGTCGCTTTTTCGTTTCACCGATATTTAAATCACAACGGTAGTATACAAGTTCTTACTTCAAAATCTAGATTTTACAAGTTCTTAACTCCTTGAGTTGGAAACTTTGAACTCGCGTCCGTCAAGTAGCCGTGTCGTTCCTAGCACATCCATACATAAAGGCTGCTCCTTGTAATTGCGAAACAGTTGACGCGCGACGTTTGCACGCTGCCGTTGTAGAGTTACCGAGTGACGCCATGCTTGCGGTCAGTTTTTTACTGTTCATCGCGATCTTCTGCGTGAATGGAGAAGATTCGTATTTGCGTAAGTGATTAATATATTATTTAAATTGGAATATTTTGCTTTATAGTTTATATCATGAATTAAAAAAATAAACATTTTAAAGTAAAAGATAAAAAGAAGTTAGTAGGTAAGCTAAAAAATACGTACAAATCAGGGAAAAATTGTTATGATATAGTCGGTAGGTCCAAAACTCCTACAAACGAACTTTCAAACAATTATGTCTGTTTACAATATTTTACTAATTTACGATTCCCTTTCTACGTTTTGTACTTTATTTAGACCTTTTATATTATAAGTATATAAAGATCGGAAAAATGGGCGTCATTAATCGCAATAATGTGGACATGACTCCAAAGATTTTAATTAAACATATTAAATTAAATTCATTGATTACTTGCCCTAAAAATACTTTGATCCTTTGCAAGACAGTAATAAATAAATAATACAAAGACTTGTTATTGTGTAGATGAATTAAACCAAATAAACAGTAATTTATATAAATTTTCCGTGGTTTGTTTATACCTTTTCACGGCTAAAATCAAGTTATGAGGTGAAAAGCTCCTTTCGAAATCCACAGATGTTAATGGAGCAAATTTAAGTCGATTTAAATTAATGGCCACTGCTCACGTCTTTGTCTTATTATATTTATTGCAAAGGATCCAAATTATTTTTAGTGTAAGTAATCAAATAATACAATTTAATTTATTTATTAAAATGTTTGAAATCTCTGATTATAACTCATTAAAAATAAAAGTAAGAACAGTTGAATAAAGTTACTTACATTTGCGTAGTTCAAACTTTGATATTTATATTATTTTCGAGTTTTAGACATTTTGTTTTTGGGACCATGTCACTCTAAGAAGAGGGTGACTGTAGGCTTAAATAACGTACTTGAAATTTTTGAACTTGACATAAATCTCTCACACCGTTCACCGGTCACGTCTATCCTCAAAATTATGTAAACTATGACATGACCATGAAATAGCATACACCAAAACCGGTATTGTTGTTACCTACACGTTAAGTCAAAAAAATAGCCTTAGAATATTGATATCAGACTCTACTGCCTAGGTATACGGTAAATAGCGGATGTTTAAATCATCAAATACACAAAAACATGTTTAGGCTCGTGGTTTATATGGCCAGTTCATTTATATGATACCTATTATGAAACCTTATCAAGTTCAATGTCGGTTTATATTTTGCTAAGACAAGTTCTTTATAAAATTACCATACTTAATTGAGAGTTGATTGCGCTAATTACGCGGATATCGAGATATCTGGTTATAATAGTTCCCTATAAGGAAGGACAGATTAATGTTATTTTGCATACAGGAAACATTACGAAGAAGCGTAATATTAAGAGATGTTTTTTCTCAAATGTCGCTTTTTTTCCAAATTGAGTTCTCGTTCAAATTGCCTATACTTGTAGAAATATGGCAAGTGTGAATAGGTCACGGTTCTTTCACAGTCATTTGCACCTTAAGCTGGGCATTCACGGACGCGCCTTCCGTCTCGGCGACTGATGGATTGTACACAACTGGATGAGCGTAATATTTTGACTGCATTCACGGGCGCACCACGCTATTTAGAAAATGGCAGCCAGGGAGCGCATTTACGACGACGACATTTGGCTTGGAGTTCCAACGTTAAATGTAGACATTCACGATAGTTCCATTCGCATTGCGCGTCGGCGCGTCGCACTAGCTATCCATCCGTTTGGAAATCCAACGGACCGCGCCAAGTGGTTTTAAACGATACAGTTTTGACATTAACGGATCGATTTTGGCGCGGCGCTGCTCTATTCGGCTTGTTGGAGCGGTCGTGAACGCCCAGCTTAACTGATTATATTTAATACAGTAACGATTCTGAAAACTGCACTAACAAGGCCAACTGGAACTTAATTTGAAATGTGTAGCACAATCATATTACATAATTAAATGAAATTAATGAACAAAGGCAAATTTATATCTAAATAGGATCTATTTCAGCTAACCTTGAAATATCTAGTCGTAGGTAAGAACAATCTATACAAGCTTTGCACTAAAAAAAGGAATCAAAATATGATATTTATAATAATAAAAGAAATAAATGCATGCGTATACATACATTTATATTTACATAGGTAATATATTGCATGTATGTATGTATACATATAATGTAAAAACACTTATTTTTACTTCATTTTAGATATAAATAGTTATTTAAAGCAGAGTAGCGATTTTGAATAATAGTCACAAATTGCTTGTTTCCAAATTTCAATCAATTATCGGCTCGATTAATACATAGATAGGTACATTTTAAATTACCATTCAAGTTAACATGTAAGTAGATAACTGATATGGTATTTGTGTAATGCGTTCTGTATTTCATTTTAATATACCCAATTAAAACGTTATTACAGGGGGCATCGCGTTAGGTATCCAGTTAATGGACTTACGCTTCTGCATGTACCTTGTAGTACAATCAAGGTTAAAATTATACATATACCTACAGTATATTTTAATAATAATCTGCTATAAACTGGTATTGTTTCAATGCAAATAATTATATTTTACTCTGGATGGCGATAGATCATACCCAAATATATCTAAGTAGCGTTTTCTACATATATGTATATATATACATAATGACTCCTGTTTCCTAGGAGGGTAGGCAGAGACCACTACTTTCCACCTGCTACGATCCTGACAAATCTCTTTCGCTTCTTCTTATTGTTTTCTGATTGTGACAATTTAAAAAGGTAAAATAATTAGGTAGTAGGTATTTATTTATAAGTATATCAAGTTCATGCTCTCAAATTCTTACCACCCATTCATACTTAATAGCTTAAGCAGAATCCATCTATTACATTCGAGATTCTATAGAAATCTGCAAGGAAATAAAATGGTTTGTTGCTACATCTAATAATTCGAAGATAGAATTGACGCGAAATGAATCACAATTGTAAATAGAATCACTTACGTCTAAAACACCCTGTGTATATAAAATAGGACTTCTTTCAATTTGAAGGTTGCCCACAAGTTTAACGTACGTGGACAAAATCAGAAATAAATACTTAACACGATCACGTACTTTCAAATTAAAAAAAAAATCGAATCTTGCGAGTCAGCTTTGAGTCAGTTTCCGTCATCAAAAAGATTAATTCTTGAGCAACTGTAGAACTACTTTTTAAACCCATTGTTTAACTTAAACGTTATTTCCTCCTCGTGACTAAACCCTGGCACTATGACAGGGTTTTATGATAGTTCAACAATTAAAGTGGTTGAGTGTACACAAATGTAAAACCAGAGGGCTTATAGCCCAACGCACTCGCAATCGCAATAGTTTTTATTTTGACAGTCCGAAGGCATCTCTGCATACGAAATGAAAACAGTTGTTCCACTTTGAAGCCGATTGCGATTGCGAGTGAGTTAGGCAATAGCGACGCTGATTCTGGTTTATTTGTGTACTCGTAAGAGCTGATGTGTTGATCAAATCCCATCAGTTTAGTTTGAAGTTGTAGGTAGGTATCGATGAATGGTCGGTGGACATGCAAGAAACAAGTACAGTCGACAAAAGACCTTGAATTTTTTAATGTTAATTTTCAATTTATATGCTTCGAAAGATAGAAAAAGCCGCTAAAACCCAATTTTTTTATAAAACCAATTAATAACTTGAAAAAAAAACCTATTTTTTGTATTTTATTTAGGCAGCACTTAAGAAGCCAAAAAGATTTATGGAAAGGGCATAGAAATGATAGGTTGTTGTGTTTTTTTTTAACAACTTGTTTTTTAAGACAAAACTAAGCATTATTTTAAAATAGCAACCAGTTTTGACGCTGACCGTACTAAGTAACATTGACTGAACGGAACGTGTGCGGAGTAAATATACTATTGAGTAATTAAACGTCTCGTGCCACGAAGGTTCCTTAGAAAAAAGTTGATCTGACGTTTCTCGGGTAGACATGTGTTTAACAAATTGTAATAACTAGCTCGGAATGATTTCTTTAACATTGATTCCAGTAATTTTTTGTTATTCTTAATTCGTTAGAATTGTATCACAATTATTGTGGGCTCTAAGTCCGATCAAATGTAATAACAATATGATTAAATTAGGTTTCTTTTTTAACTTATGAGGTAAAAAACAAAAAAAAATATTATTTAAATGACAATGATCATCTATGGTTATTTTCACGTGGCGGCAACGCAGTCGTTTTTAGATATTTTCAAGAACCTTTACAGTAGGCCAGAAATTATTACACTTTTCATAGCGCTTTTACTGGTGCTATTGCAAAAAATGGCCCACTCTATAGAGTGATATCTCTGAAAAATCACTTATACATTTGATGGCGACTATACATCAAAACAGCCGAGGACAAAAACGAGTAGCCATTGCACAATCTCTTGTCTGTATGTAAATAAATTGCAATGATCCATGTTATGGAGATTTGCACCAAACACGATGACAATTTGAATTGAAATTTTAAAATATAGAAAATGCCAAGAGGTCAAAGCAAGTTACTTCATTCCTCATTTAACCTTGAGTGCTCCTGTAAAATATTTCTACCTATTCAGCAAACCTACCATCTTGCATAAATTCTGTCAATTGTAATATTCGCTCGCAGAACATAATTATTGTGGGTATGGAATAGGCTTTGGGTAATGATGATATCTTTTTTTTTTCAAATAATTTCATGTACTTGCAATAATTTTTAAATACGCGTCAAGGTTTTAATTATATTATGAATCAAAGCAGGTGGTTATTTCAGCCCGTGATCGGATTGATGAGATACTTAGGTGACGTTAATTTCGGGAGCCTGCCGTTTGGCATAAATATGTTTGCCAAATGTATCGTTTCCCAACTTCTTCATTTGCCAATCCAATGTTACATTTCTTTTTCAGGATTTATTTCTGTACTATCGTTTAAAACCCTATATGTTAGGTTAGGTTAGTTTTTATAATATCCTGAACTATATACAGTAACCTACAGAAAACAAAGCGGATTGGGAAAAGATACATTTCCCAAAACAAACATAACCCGTGAATTTCATTAAGTACTTAGTTTTTTTATATTTTTACGAGCTCTTATCGCAAGCAGTTTGAGTCCAGGACTATACCTATGTTGTGAGAGGAAAGGGCGTGGAGCCAATCGCCTGACTCACTAGCTAAGGCAGCGAGGAGATGGGGGCGATCCGAATCGTCTAGATTATTAAAAAAAGAAAAAAAAAACATTAAATTGGCCACATGAGGGCTCTTTTACACGTCGGTACATGGAGTGAATCTACTATTTGCTAAAAGGACTGCATGAACTGCCATAAGACGTGGGGTATCCCAAACTCTGAATATGTTTATGCGTTCTCATATCCACTTCAGGGCCTCCACCAGGTTCGCTATCTGAAAGTCAAGTGTCTGTGGGTGATTTAATTTATTTTAAGTAGGTGGAAATTCGGTATCTATACATAATGCGACGAAATATAATAATAGCTATCTAGAAACTGATTTGATGAAAAAGCCGGAAGAAGATCACAGAATCATACATATAATACATACCGAATTATAAAAGACAGTACCTTCAATTTACAATGGTGTAATGTTGTATAATATTGAGAATGTACTGTTTATTCCGAAAATCGTTTTTCCAAGTGGCGATTAATACCATTCCCATATTTTACCACTTTATTTTTTCTTAATTATTATTTTTTCCCGAAGGGCTTTCTAACTAATCGCATATTTTCTCACTATATTTATTTTCCCCTGCTTCCCCGCTGCTCAACTGAACTGCTCAACCAACTCAACTAAACAATGTTTATATCAAAATTAAATTTAACAGAGTCGACGGAGTTACGTGTGAGCGGAGCTCCTGTTTCTGGGTGGATTTGGCCCTCAGGGCCTGCTGCAAAACTAACATAACCTACACCTACCTCATATGTATGATAGTTGAGCAGTGGGGAAGAAAGAACCCAACTGAAAAATAAATATAGAACGAAAATATGCGAATGGTTAGAAAGCCCTTCGGGAAAAGTAGCTCTTCAGAAAAAAGGGGTAAAATATGCGAATGGTATTTATCGCCACTATGAAAAAACGATTTTCGGAATATACAGTACACACACCAAATATTATCAATAAAATTTTCTGTTTTCACTATCCTCAACCCTACATTTTAGTTATTGTAACATATATTTTTTATTTACAGCGCCTTACATCAATAAATGCCAACTTGACGAGAATTTTGAAAAATGCGTCAAAGAACAAATGATAGTTAGCCTGCCTCACTTTACCAAGGGTATACCGGAGTTAGGGGTGCCTTCCCTGGACCCTATAGCCTTGGATGACGTCGTGATCGACGGGAATGGGTTAAAGCTATCATTGAAAGACCCTAAACTGTTCGGCCTCAGCACTGCCGATGTAAGGACCCTGAAGTAAGTAGAAAAAACCTTATTATAGGCAATATGCGTGGATTTTTTTAATTGCATTCCTCAACAAAATATTAAAATACCGCCCCAATAATTACGGATGAGACAACGAAGTTATGCTGCTGATTAGACAGCGATAAGACATAGAGATCCGATAAACTCCATGTTAAGTTCGATTTTTCTAGAATGAGATAAGAAAAAGTCTTTGTCGGCTTATAATAATACCTTGGTTATTTTAATAGCTATTAAAAAAAACATTCTTCTCCATTGTTGGTTCCATGAATCAACTTTTATTGAAGCTGTGAAGCCGTATCCACATGCTTGGTGTTTACCGCAAACAGTGCAGGACGCAACTACATGTTAGAGTCAGCACGTGCTCACTCCAACGTATGGTTCTGTCCTGAAGTGTTTATGCCAAACATTAAACACGTAGAGCCGGCTTGAAAAAAAGTCATGAATATTATTTATGACAATAAGTCTCCGAAACCGAAGTCAACCTAGGAACCCTTGTCTACACTCGCAGAAGAATTGTATAACTTTGGGTTTTTTCATGCCCACCCATTATCTTTATAAACCGGCTTTCCTTTCTGAAATATTTAAATTAGATAATGTTTTTTGGTAATCTGCTTAGAAAAAAGTTAAAAAAACATGGAAATCGGCGCAGTATTTTTTAGACTATAATTTTCAAATTCGGGTGAAAATGTACAAAGAAATGGACATTAAATAATTCAAAGTGATGCAGTTGTTTTGCACGGAATTGTGTCTGTCTGTATGTCTAACTCACTATTTCTCAGAATTTATCAAAGTTACGAAACTGACATATTTTATTTCGTACATTGCAAAATATCAAAATAATATAGGGTTATTTTTGACCCTTGGGCATTTTTGATCAGAGTAGTTTTATAGTGTCGTAGAATTCATTTAGTATCTTACATATTGCAGTCGGTCACAGTACAAAAAGTACTGAGGTGGACTGAAGTAGCATGACAAATACGAACATTTCCGAGAAAATACGATGGAAAACAATTATGCACTATATCTGTACATTAGTCATTGACTGTATCAAATGAACTACGAGATGATAGCCTTGGCAAACGACAAGGGACAGGGTCTCTGAATAATTCATATGTGACCAGTCATTGTTACAAATAGGGGGCAGATACGGATGTCGAAACATAAGTAAGGTCAATTGATAACGAATGTATTCAAATAGCATGTGAGAGAAAAGGATGGAAAAATAATTCGCAGCCTGTCAGTAAAGGACAGCGATTAGGTCGCACCTTTTTGGTCGGACTTTACATTCGCGGGTAAAGAATTTTCCTGTTGTGGCTATGGCCCTGTTTACACTTTGTGAAGTGCAAGTGTGAAGTTCATACATTGGCTTTCAAGTGGCAAGTAGCAAATGTATGAACGGGCGTATAGTACTTGCTACTGTTAAAATTTTACTTGTTGGCCACGTTTCATTTCTGGAATAGAAAACATAAAACGCCTTCCAAACAATAAGTTATTAATAAAAAAGTTTATAAAAATAATATATAAAAATACATCAAAAAAAGAAAAGCAATAAAACAATATTGCTTTTGACATGTTTCCTATTGTCAACGTTATGTTATAATTATAACTCTTACTTACTTGACAGTAATAGCGGCCGAGTTAAAAACCATACGATAACAAAAGCAATATAGCTGTAGAAGAGAGAGGACAATAGGGATGTTATTTCTGGGGACCGAAGTCCATTGGGATAAAGTTGAAAGTTGTATATATGCCAACCCACTGTAGACACTTTGTTAGCGCCATGTAGAACATTTTAGTTCCGCTGTCTGACACTTGTGGCGCTAGTGGCGCTGGTGAGTCGGTTGTTACAAATTGTCGTTAGATGTTGCTAGGTCGCCACATAGCTTTACAGAGTAGAATAGAGCCCCTGTTCGCCGATATTCTCCTACCTTCGTAAGGTCGTAACTTTATAACGCATACAACCCATATACAGCTTACAAGACATAATTAATGACGTATATTTCCAAAACCTAGTAAGTATTCATTTATATCCTGTGGACTTCTGTAATTATCAATCGTATTGAATGTTGAGTGTTAAAAATGTGTTAATAACAAGAATTAATTGAATATTATTATAAATTGTAGTAGATTTTTGGTTAATTCCGCTATTGTGATGCGATGTCTGTCTACTGTGTTCACACGAATGAATCTTCCGGGTATTTATAATTACTTCATATTTTATTGTATTGAATTGTAAGAGCACACAGGGTTGAAATATTATATTAATGTTTTATTATAATATCTTAATTGCGTAAATACTACCAATGTATCCTTTTAAAAAATAAATAAAATCAGCGGATATACCCAAATTTTAAACGAACAATAATATAAACTTAAGTAAATAGGTAGATCACTAAAAATAGATGTTAAAAATTCATTCAAATACGTTAAACTTTATTAATGTTATACTCGTAGATATACTAAAACACTCAGGACTACGATTGAAAAATAAAATTACATTTGATTTGGTGATCACAAATTTTGGCAATTGTTTCTTGGGCGTTCTTATAAATATTGCACCTAGTTAAGAACTAAAATTAAGTTTTAGTCCTAGTTAAGAACTAAAATTAAGTTTATAGTCCTTAACTGGGTACAATATTTCTACGAAATGCCCTCATTACACTTACATTTATTGAATCTTTACCCTTTCTTACATTAAAAAAATACCTTTAACAAGAATTACCGCCGGCGTCGTACTCAAAGACATTTTAAGATAATTAACTCTTTCTCAAATTCTCAAACTTGTGTAGGTATGAAAAGTCTTCTCTAAGGAACAAGGTACTTAATCGTCATCCACTGCCTCTGAGTAGACCTATGTAGGTCAAGTATTTCCATTACTAATAATTCTATAAAAGCGTCTACTCGCAATTAAATCAATCATAACACGTAATTAAGTTGACAATTACGCGTCGTGATTGTAATTAAATTACGTTTTATGACTCAGTCAACAGGAAACCTACCATGTTCATCCGGTAGGAAATAAATTAATATTGAATTTGCCCCAAGTATGCAGCTATGCAGGGATGGATGTGCACTATTTAACGAGACCATAGACATGATAGACCATGTAAGGGACCACAGATAAGCGTTCAACTTAAAGTTTAACTTGATTATTTCTTGTGTAGGGGAGGTTGGAGACCATTTGGCAGCCGGGACCGGGAGGTTCGGGCACTACCTTACAAGTTACAAGTTATATGGTAGTGCCCGAACTTCCCGACTGCCAATATCTCCCCAATAGTCCCCTACTCCCCTAACCCCTGAGATAAGACAACTTAATTCACTCTCTTTAAGAACTGAGTAAATTGGGCTGTAAGTGAACCTGCGAAATCCATAGTAAAAATAACGAGCTTGATCAATCTGCTTAACAGATCGTTACGTGTAGATCGCTTCACAAAATTCGTGTCATCAGGTGAGATAGAGTCTGAACGCTGGTCAGTCTTTTATACAATCTGTTACTAAAAAGGATATCTGTATGTCGTTTAAGCCGTGTAGGTACACCGACGACGTCGTCCTTGAAAACCAACCTATCAAGGATCTTAAATGAATCGCATAAGTTTTTTTCTTTCCATATTATTTGCATACTGGTGTGCAAATGATTGTTCATCATCATCATTCTTAGTAAATCGATTTGCATGGCATTTGTTTGTCGAATGCGTTATTTATATGCGCTACTTAAAATGCATTTATATCAAGATGCGTTTTTATAAGTTTTAGACCTGTAGGGCTTAATAAATATTATTTTTAGTTTTTAATCAAAGGTTGTAAAAATTTAACATAATCTCACTTGATCCAAAATTTCATAATCAAAGCGGTGTTCACACTGATGGATGACGAAACATGCCGTTGGGTCGTTCCTTACAATTAGGTATTAGGTAATTCCTACGAGGGGCGTTCAATAAAAAGTGAGAATGAGATGCAAACTCTTTCAATATTAGGATATTAAATACTGGCCGGTAAAAGTAATCTAGCTGATTGTTATAAAAAAAAACGAACTGTCCTTTGTTTAAAAAAAAAAGGTAATTTCTTTGCAATGCTTTTGAGTACGTTAGCGAAAATGGAGAAAATTGAACTGCGCGCCGCTATCAAATACTTGTGTTTGAAAATGTTTTCTACGAACCAAGTCAATTTAGATTTGCGGGACACTTTAGGGTCTAATGCTCCTTCGTATTCGATAGTCGCACGTTGGTGCGCCGAATTTAGACGTGGATGAACATCGACCATGGACGACCCCCTCTCCGGGCGCCCTACTACAGCAATAACTGAAGAAATTGTGAAAAAAGTCGAAAACTTAGTTTTATTGCTGAAATGTTGTAAAGATTGCAACGGGGAGCGTGCATAATATTTTTCATGAACGCTTGGGTATGAAAAAGGTATCTGCGCGTTGGGTACCAAGAATGCTTACTGACACGCAAAAACAAACTAGAGTCGAGATTTGTCAAGAAGCTTTGGACCTGATACAGCAAGATCGGGAACTTTTTTTGACGCTATTTATAACAATGGACGAAAGATGGCTCCATCATTATGACCCTGAAACGAAACTGCAGTCTATGACATGAAAAAGCCCATCATCTCCAACTCCGAAGAAATTCAAGGTGGGCCCATCTGCCGGTATGGTCATGGGCTCTGTTTTTTGGGATGGTAAAGGGGTAGTAATGATTGAGTATCTCGAGCATGGAGCCACTATTACGGGCACTTTATATGCCAAACAAATAGCAACATTGCACAATGAGATCCGCGAAAAACGGCGAGGTAAACTCTCGAAAGTTGTGCTGTTCCACCAGGAAAATTCCCCGGTACACAAGTCCACCGTTGCAATGGCTGCAATTCGTGATGCTGGGTTCGATATCCTTAAGCATCCTCCGTATTCACCAGATCTTGCCCCCAGTGATTTCTACCTATTTCCGAGATTGAAAGAATACATGAGGAGAGTGAATACCATGTCGCTCCATTACAAGGTTTTTTAAGTACTGAAGATGAGACCTTTTTTTAAAAATGCAATTTTAAGTTTAGAAAAAATATATACTAAGTGTATTATGCTAGAAGGTGACTAGAAGGTGAAATATCGGAAAATAAAATGTCATTTAATAAAAATTGTTTATAACATACTCATTCTCACTTTTTATTGAATGCCCCTCGTATACCTATTGCATTTACCATATTAAGGGCATACTTACCATGGAACTTTGAACGTAGAGTGACGGGCTCCTGCTTTTGCCTTGAAATTTACGTCAAATTTAAAATATGGCACGTCAAATGGTCTATACAGATGTCTTACAACATGGTTACAACTACATCCAACAGGGCCTCTATTCCCGACGGTAAAAAACATTTCGTCTTTGACCTGTTATGGTATTGTTTTGACGTCAGTCGCCATTACTGTCAAGTAAATAAGAGCTATCAAAACGTTGACAATACGACAACAGCTCAAACAAAATATGGTTTTTACCGAGTTGAATAGAGTCCCTGATCATTTACTAAAGTTTTTCACCTATAGGGTAATTTTTTTATTTGCTCCGTTATTGTTAATTAATAACACATGTTGTGTTATTTTTACTCTTGCTTAAAAATATTAGAGATATTGCCAATTAGGTTTAATTAAACAAGTGGAGTTCCATAATTTCGTAAATTTTTACGTCACTTCTATTTTCTAAAATCATTACAATATAAATAAACTTGCCCTACAAAGAAATAATATAGATACTAACTTATACCTAGGGACAGCGTTAAGCAAGCATTGATAATATCATCCCTAACTGAAATACCCCAATAATAACAATATTATCGTTACATAATATTTTGTAGACTTTGTTACTTATTACAAAATAAATATTAAAATTTAATGAAATAGGAAAATAGTGTATAATAACCACCGGTTTTCCTACAATATTCTTAACCAAAGCTAGAAAAAACAAGTCAAGTGTTTGATTTTTCTTGACATGAAATTTTGGCTTGAAGAGATTTATTAGTTTCATTTATTATAAATTAAGTTGGAAGTTGGATTGAAAATGGTAAATCGAACAAAACGTGGTGGAATGTTTTTTAATAAAAAAAATCTGTAATAAACAAATAGTCTCGCTTGCCTCCTTTAACGATCCCGCTTTGCTGGAGCCAACGGGTATCGCTGGGGGTATGTCTTTAATTCTGTGGAGTATGGGGCGAGTGCTGGTGTGGGACGCTACTTGTCTAGATACCCTAGCCTCGTCACACCTCCGCGGAACAGTACTTAACCCAGGCGCGGCGGCTGAGGCGGCCGAAACAATGAAGAAGAAATAGATGACAGTGAAGAATACAAGGGTCTCGGCGTGGTCTTGGCGCAGAAAATAACTTCGTTCCTTTCGGCATCGAGACCATTGGTCCGCGAGGATATATGCTTTTAAGGACATTTCGAAAAGGCTAATAGACAGCTGGAACAAAAGAGCTGGCAGCATTGCTATACAACGAGGAAATGCCGCCAGAATCTGTGGTACTTTGCTGGGGGTCGGGGGCCCTCTCTTTTTTAGTTTTAATTGAATTGTATTTAGTTTAGTTATAATTATCTTTATTCTTGCTTTAGTTCAATTTTTAATCTATCAAAGTTTTACTTGGATTTGTAATTTTTACGTTTTTATTATGGTTTATAGAATTTTAGCGTCAACTTAAGTTTAACCTCTTTCCAAGACTTGACTTTTACTATAAAAGCTGAATACAAAAATGTATGAATACATATTATAAATTCAAACCAGACTACCGACGAGTTTAAACTCACTCTTGTAATTTTTAAACAACCTATGACATTTACAACATGTTCTTAACTAATCATTATGAATCGCTATTTAAATATTAGTCCCATCCTTGAGGAACGAGAGTGGAGCATTCAATTTTTGATGACATACAACATACATCGAAACTTCCCTACTTTGGCTTGGCAAAGATGGATTAAAAAAGTACTAGTTGCAAGTGTACGTATGAATATCACAATGTATGTACAACTTTTATACCACAGTCCTATACTTACGTAGAACAACATACAGAGTAAAGTTGAAATGGGTCAGTAAGGGCAGCTACGGAACCCTTGCCGTCACAAGGAAAAGACCATCGCTAAATCAGCATAATTACAGATATAAAAACAGCAATTTTACATGGTTCTTACTTACTTAACTCAATTTCCCACTCTGTATTTTTTTTTTCAATTTTACTTTTGATAGTTAGGTAGAAGGAACGACAACCTCCAAGATACTTGTGCAAAGAAGTGCTCTATAATAGGGTGTAATATTGCAAATAGAGTCGCAGTTGACCACATTTGATTGATTAAAAAAACGAGTCGACCTAGCTACACGCATGTAACCTAGACCTTGAGAGCTTGATTATATGGCATTGGTCTAAATTTGGCACAAATCAAAATTTGCATAGATGAATAGCTCGATAACTGGTCTAGAATAACAAGTTTTATATTCATTGTCGCAATCGCAAGTACACTCAGGAGCAAAAATACCGGGTCAGAGTGCGTTTTGTATACAAACGAGACTATTTCAAAGCCTTCGTTCCTCGCCTGGGGTTTTTTTGAGTGAGCTTTAATGGTGGATACTGCGAAGTTCAATAGAGGAGGTCAAAAGTTCTTAAGATACCTAACTGATCGCACAATCAGTTAACACCACAGCGGGAGAGTTTGAGTCAGCCCTTGGATTTCCTTACATTTTATTGCCAAGTTAGATGTTTTTCTCAACATGCAAAATTTCGGCGTTAACCGCAGATTTATTCAGTTGGGTATCCTAGGCACTCTGGAAGCCCTATATCGATGCTCGGAGTTTTCATCATCAGATTTCACTAAAAGCATTCCCTGGCGAGAACCAAGGCTTCGAAATAACCTCTTTAGTATGAAAAACGCACTCTAACCCGTTATCTTTGCTCCTGAGTGTACTTCTTACTCAATAGAAGTAGCTGCCACACTAAATTTAATAAGGCAAGAAAAAAAAACTTCCGATAAGAATTTAATTTTCCGTCACGAAGTTCGTTCTAATTATTTAATTGACCCGCCTATTTCCATGAAAATTAGCCATCCGAATTTAATCTAGGGAATAATAGTAGATTGTTCAACAAGGGACTAAAACAAGCAATAATGACACGAGATGTTTAGCCACGCGAGCGAGGGTGGCTGCAGTTCGAGTGTCATTATGGTTGTTTAGTCTCGCGTTAAACAGTCTACTTTTCACTTTGAATGCGAGGAAAAAAACGACGTTCTAAACAAAATTACAACATTTATTATAAAAAAGTTTCTAATAATTAAAACTAACAATTAGGTATCTTAACAACGTACGCTCAATACAAGTTATGTTATGAACATCTATTCAAAATACAAATAGGAATAAAAAGTTCCGCTTCAAGTTTTTTTTGGAAAGTGATGTCTTAAATGCTTGCATATTTAGCCAACAGATTCAAACTTGGAAACCATTTTAAAAGTAGTAATTGGACCACGCATAATAAAAGAGTTCGGCCTTAATATGATTAAATAGATTCATATTCGTAATAATTAATCGTGTTTCACGAAATTAAATCCTTTTTTTATATATATATTTGCACAGTTGTCATTTTGAGGTTTTTTCTACACCCAAAAATATGGTCCATACACAATCACTGAAAATACACAAACACAACACCGTGATTGGTTTCCAAAGTAAATTAAAAAAAATACTTTAATCCCTAGTGATTAATAAGGAGCTTTAGTCCCGATTCGCAGAGATTTAAGTAGCATTTTAAGAGCATGAGAAGTAAAAAAATTATTGCTTTCGTTTTTTTCGTTTTTCATACAATATTCTTACTGAGTGGGGCTAACTAAGCACAACTTTGACATTAGGTAGGGTTATTGCCCGCGACTCACTAGATTTTTGTGAGAGTGCAATCACAGAACAAAATTTTTGCTTGCGTAGAAAATTGCTTTGTTAGCCTTGTTACACATAAGTGTAGCAAATGTTTTTTTTTGTGATGGCTATCTCTAAAAATGTAGTGGGTAATCACTGGTCGCGGACAATAACAGTATGGTTTACCATACTTAGTAACCTAACGAAAAAGACGCACTTAGGGACACGCGAGAAAATTCTATTGTGCGTTCAGATTGTCCGTCTACCGTCTTACATCGCTAAGGAAAATTGTAGATGCTATTATTCGAAATCACGAACATTTGAATAAATGGGATAAAATTGTAGATAATTATGTTTACGATAATTCCTGTACTCATGCTTTTGTCGTTATTAGACGCCGTTTCCAATGAGTGGTTACAGGTGCCTAATCAGTCGAGCATTATAATACAATGTTGAGATGAATTTATATCGCAAATGAAATGATCTTGGGTGCTGTAAATTTCAAAATGGTATGAAAATATGCAGTATCCTACCGTAAACAGCTTATATCTAACTAACTTCAAAAAAAAAGGGGGGGTGGTCAATTTGGTTGTATTTTTTGTTTTTTACCTCAAAACTCCATTTATAAACGGATTGTTGTTTTTTTTTTTGGAAAGGTAAGTTTTCAAATGGGACTATTTTTAATCAAAATCCAGTTCTAATAGTGCAACTATTATAGCAGGGATTGAGGGTACCTACTCCTCAAATATTGAAGCGATTTTGGTATTTTCAGTAACAAGTCAAGCATTTGTAGTAAGAAAGTATCTAGTGAAGTGGAACTGATGAAAAATGGCACTGATGGCCGCTGGAACTTCTCAATGATATTGTCTATGTCAATCATGGTGATACGATTTTACGATTACAAATAGTCAAGCGACTGTAAGGAAGAAAATTATGATGGTTACTTACTAAAAATCCGTAAAATATTTTTTACAAAAATAACTGTCATCGAAATCCATTATAACTGGTTTCCGCGGTGATAGCCAGTTCGTTATCACGTCTAATATTTCGTGAACTGAATTATACAAGGAATATAGTATATCGAAGCCGGAGGCACGAAGTCAGGTTACTCGTACGTACTTTTCTTGCTATTGATATCTTGGAACTATGGTGTATGTAACTCAATATTGCTACGTTATTTTGAATGAGATTATTTTTTTGGAATTAAAAATTGTAACTATTTTAAGCCAAGGAAGAGAAAGGTGTATAGGTAGCGTTATTTACCAGTATCATTAAATCATTCCTTAGTAACTCCTAAACTAATCAATACTTAAAGAAGGTCAAAACTATATCCTAGACCGGTATAGATAAAACCTTTAGCTGTGGTAAAAGATTTTTTCGGTACAACCTGAAAACCATACAGTAATTCAGGCAGAGTTTGTTAATGAGTTGATTTAGCTGAGATCTCTGCCGCACAATGTTGAGGATGATTGAGGAACCGCTCAATCATCGTAATCATAACACTATTCACTATACGCCACATAAATGCACACATTGTGTACAAATAATTGCTTTGCAATAATACGTACAATTGACTACTTATATAACAACTAACGAGCAACTCGTGTAACCCCCTAGGTCTCACACTTATGCGACACAGAGGAATATTCGGTTTGCAAGTCTATTGTGCTTAGGTAAGTATCGCGTGCAATGCTTACGTCGTCAATCATTTTCAAATACTCCTGCCCTTACAGGCGGGATTTTGCAAAGATAGTCTAAAGGTACAGGCAGGAGCCATAGTAATTCAGCGAATTTTCCCTAATTTAAGGAATTTTAAAATGAGTCACGGCTTTAGTTTTATGTACCTAAGTAGGTAGTGAATAGGATTTGTAGCCACTTTATATTTTGTTATTAACTAAGTATCAAACGTGCTAGAGGGGGTTTTCTTTTTATACTGGTGATTATTATTTACATTTTTAATATTTGAGTAGCTTAGTTTTATTTTAATTTAAATAAGTTCAGTTTTAACTTTAAATTGTAGTTCCTATATTATTCTATGTTTAGTAATTTATGAAATAAATAAATATCAAAAGTAAAATTATTACCTCGTGTTCTTAGCATCTTTTTAGATGTTATTTGATTTTAGTTTCTTTAGTACTTATAGTAAAGTACCCTAAGTTCCTTATTTATATTGTGTTGAAGGTATCTTCTGTGATATTTTATGACATAATAAATGGTTTATATTATTTTGCCAATGTCATAACACTTATAAGTCATAACTCATCTGCTGCATTGTTCCAGGGTGAATATCGACGACGAGAAGTTCTCTCTGTCGTTTGTGGCGAACATGAGTGTCATCGGCCAGTACGTCATCGATGGACGCATCCTCATTCTGCCAGTTCAGGGTAGTGGTGACAGCACTATTAAATGTGGTAAGTCAGCTGGGCCTTTATTCTAGGCGATATAAACGATATATCGTATTTGACCTGTTATGGAATTGTTTTTAACACTGCCATTACTGTTAAGTAAGTAAGAGCTATCAAAAACGTTGATAAAACAAATTGTTTTTTCTCAAAAATGACAGGAAAAGTTGACATTACTATCTATATATTGGGATGCGAAGTACATAGTTTACTGACAGATCTCAAATTAAAAAAAAAAAACATTGCGTGCTCGCTACACAAGCACGCAATGTTGCATACAAATTTCATTACCATCTAGTATCTAACTTTTTAAAAAGTGAAAACGGCCTTAATAAAATGAGGGCACAAGTCTTATTACATCCAAATTTTGTTCGGAATATAACTTTTTTATCTGTATCTCGAATAGCTTGAGTAGTTTTAAAAAAAAAGCTTGCGTTTCTCCTTGTCATAAACAAAAGACGGTAAAGAGTAGGTAATAATATTGTCTGTATAGATTGTGTGGTATTTCTTTCCTTAATAAAGTACTTTACTCCAACATAATTTTATTCTTGCGATTTTTGAGAAAAGCACTATATATGCCTCGGCAGGAACGGCAATTGCGGGCCTCGTATTTTTAAACGGACTCGCAAGCTCGTCCGTTTAAACCAATCCTCGCCCCGCAATTGCCTACTTCCGTGCCTAGGCAATAATGTACAGTCGCCATCAGATATATCGGAGCGGCCGAGGTACTCAAATATTTCTGAGCAGCAATAAATTTCAATAAATTCTTTACGGTAAATAAGGTCAATAACATCTGAACATCCAATTCGCCACAAATATATGAGCAGTGGTTCTTCAATTAAATCTGAACACACAACGAGACAATAATATCTGAAAGCACAACTCGTCAAAGTTATCTGCACAGACAGGGTGATCATAAATATCTGAACATTTAGGGAAAATATACCTTAAATCACTTAGCATACAGTTTAAAATTATTTGCAATGAATTATATGCAATGACAGTTATGTTACCGTTTTTGTGAATTGCCAAATATTTTATTCAAATGTGTCTCTTCTCTTGTAACAAGACCGTGAAGTTGCTTTTCGCAGATTTATATTTTGTATACCTACTTATTTTGTAAAAGGAAAATTCATTACATCTGTACGATTACATTTAAACTGTATGCCTAGTGCTTTAAGGTATATTTTCCTTAAAATGTTCAGATATTTTAGATCACCCTGTCTGTGCAGATAACTTTGACGAGTTGTGCTTTCAGATATTATTGTCTCGTTGTGTGTTCAGATTTAATTGAAAAACCACTGCTCATATATTTGTGGCGAATTGGATGTTCAGATGTTATTGACCTTATTTACCGTAAAGAATTTATTGAAATTTATTGCTGCTCAGAAATATTTGAGTACCTTGGCCGCTCCGATATATCTGATGGCGACTGTACTATTGTACCTTGTAAAAACCATATCGTATTTGACCTGTTATGGAATTGTGTTTTTACCGCCTAGAATAGGTGGTATGCTACCATTCGCCGTCGGTACCTAACTATCGTATATTTTTCTTGAAAGAGGTCACAAATTATTCTTGACATAAACTCTATCACATTGCAAAGTGTTATTAATTGGAGAAATCAAATGTATTAACTTATTCGATATTTAAAGATATTTATGATACTTATACGTCATAGCTGTGTCATAGCGATGCGGATGCTAATTTGTAATTACTCCACGTAAAAGTCAATACGGCAATCGCACTAGACATAATGAGTAACGAGCCCGATAAAAAAATCTGATTAGATTTTGCTTGTGAATCTTTCACTCTTTGTCTACGAGCCTATATCCTGTTGATATCCATAGTACCTAAATAAAAAATACTGTAGGTATATTGATACAGTAGAGCTAAGATGTATTTGAGTACCTCCTTAATTATACAGGGTTATTGGTAAGTCGACCTATTCCCGTTAGGAGGTGATAAGGGTGACTATTTGCGATAATTTTGACCCCCATATGCATTATGCAAAAGTGAACCATTTTCGAGTTATCGCGTTTATTAGTATTTTTTTAAATTAGTCGGAAATTCAACTTGAAAAAATTATTACAAAAAAAAATATCAATTTAAATCTTTTTTTTTCTTCTGATTTACAAAACCGATTAAACACTGGTTATTTCTCAATATTAAAACAATAATTATCGGTCCAAATTTAAAAAAGCGAGACGGAAAACAAAATTTTTTCAATATTTTTTGCGATCGCTTTCCACTAAAATGCCTTAAAAACAAAAAAAAACGTTATGAAACTTGGCTTGCAGATTATTTTAAAAACTTAACTGTTTTCTTAGCTCTCCAAAAACGCATAACAAGTAGAAAATTATTTAAAAAAACCTGAAAAAATAATCATCACAAAGGAAGCGGGCGGAAACAAAAGTCACAAATGCAACTTCAAAAATTGAAATTAAAAAACATACCAAATTTAAATCATACATTTTTTATCTGCTTTGGACAAGATGAATTTGTTGTTCCTATGCAAAATTAAAAAAAATATTATTTGTACACGTTTGAGAATGCGAGGCCGAAAACTAAAAAATACATGTTTTTTTATTAAACTCCAACATAAAGTACACGAATACAGAAAAAAATACCAATACATTTGGCGTGCAGATTACACATAAAACATTGACCTTTTTCCAGCTTTCTAACGAGCTATTAAAATTAATATGAATTTTGTTAAAGATTGCTGGAAAAAATTGATCATTGACAAGGAAGTCACGTCCGAACAAAACTTAAAATTAACTAACTAAATCTAACTAAACTAACTGTTATACTCGTAAACACAAAAAACAACATTAACTTATGTAAAAAGTTACAAAATTAAAACTAATAAACAATTAAAATTGAAATAATCAGGATTTTTATAGTTCATTTTCAAAATGGCTACCTCCATTTCTTATTCTCACATAAGTTAATGTTGTTATTTGTGTTTACGAGTATAACAGTTAGTTTTGATAGATTTAGTTAGTTATTTTTAAGTTTTGTTCGGACGTGACTTCCTTGTTGCTTCCTTTGTGATCAATTTTTTCCAGCAATCTTTAACAAAATTCATATTAATTTTAATAGCTCGTTAGAAAGCTGGAAAAAGGTCAATGTTTTATGTGTAATCTGCACGCCAAATGTATTGGTAATTTTTTCTGTATTCGTGTACTTTATGTTGGAGTTTAATAAAAAAACATGTATTTTTTAGTTTTCGGCCTCGCATTCTCAAACGTGTACAAATAATTTTTTTTTTAATTTTGCATAGGAACAACAAATTCATCTTGTCCAAAGCATATAAAAAATGTATGATTTAAATTTTGTATGTTTTTTAATTTCAATTTTTGAAGTTGCATTTGTGACTTTTGTTTCCGCCCGCTTCCTTTGTGATGATTATTTTTTCAGGTTTTTTTAAATAATTTTCTACTTGTTATGCGTTTTTGGAGAGCTAAGAAAACAGTTAAGTTTTTAAAATAATCTGCAAGCCAAGTTTCATGACGTTTTTTTTTGTTTTTAAGGCATTTTAGTGGAAAGCGATCGCAAAAAATATTGAAAAAAATTCGTTTTCCGTCTCGCTTTTTTAAATTTGGACCGATAATTATTGTTTTAATATTGAGAAATAACCAGTGTTTAATCGGTTTTGTAAATCAGAAGAAAAAAAAAGATTTAAATTGATATTTTTTTTGTAATAAATTTTTCAAGTTGAATTTCCGACTAATTTAAAAAAAAACTAATAAACGCGATAACTCAAAAATGGTTCACTTTTGCATAATGCATATGGGGGTCAAAATTATCGCAAATAGTCACCCCTATCACCTCCTAACGGGAATAGGTCGACTTACCAATAACCCTGTATGTATTAGTAAAGGAGGATGGGCAGTAATGTATGAACACTGGCCTAGAAACTAATAACAATAAGCACTATATCATCGGATATGCTTTTTAATTCTACAACGATTTAGTGTAGCGGGAAACCTCAAATAACTGGGAAACTTATTTAAAAAATCGGGAACATCGGGACGCCTACATAGACGACGTTAGCATAATTACTTTGAAACACCGCTGTCTTTGCATACTGATAACATTTTTTCCAACAAAGATTTCGAACTACCTGCCATAGTAATAGTTTTACAACTTAGAATTACCTATCCGATGACATATCCCTAGTTATTATTGGTCATATAGGCCAACACCCTCCTTTGATGACGACTACACACAGACCTACTTCTTTTCATAGTATAATACCTATACAAAGTCGCTGTCCACCGTCTGCCCCTTTGTATGTTGGTACGCTTAAATCTTTCAAATTGCACACCGGATTTTGATGCGGTTTTCAACAATACGAGGGTGAATCAAAAAATTCTTAGAAATAGGGTAAAAACAAACGAATATCAATATTTATTTTTTTTACTTTTCATCATAATTTCCTTCTTGTTCTCTATACATTTATTATACCGATTTTCAAGTTTTTTTAATCCATCATAAAAAAACGATTTTTCTTGAGCCTCAAAAAACTCCTCTACGGCACCCATGACTGCGTTGTTATCGTCAAATTTAGTTCCGCGAATGTGCTCCTTTAGTTTCGGAAACAAGTGGAAATCACTAGGAGCTAAGTCTGGCGAGTAGGGCGGATGATCAAAGATCTCAAAACCAGCTTGGCGGATTGCAGTGAGAGCCATTTGTGATCGATGAGCCGGAGCATTATCATGGTGAAAAAGCACTCCCGCACTCAATTTTCCTCGACGTTTTTCTTTAATTGCTTGACGCACTTTTGGTATCAAATCGGTGTAATAGGCACCTGTTATGGTTTTTCCTTTGGGCAGATAATCAATAAAAAGAATTCCTTCTGCATCCCAGAAAACTGAGGCCATTACTTTACCTGCTGTCGGAAATACCCTAAATTTCTTTATTGGAGGGGAAGATGGTCGTTTCCAGGACATGCTTTGCTTTTTTGTTTCAGGGTCAAAATGGTGAACCCATGTTTTGTCCATTGTTACGAAACGACGATAAAAAGTGTCCGGGTCATGCATGATTTTCTTTAGATTCCGCTTCGAAACTTCTAAACGTAAGTCTTTGTTAGCCTGCGTTAACATTCGCGGAACCCATCTTGCTGACACTTTTTTAAAACCCAAAACATCGGTTAGTATTGAATGTATGCTACCAAACGAAACCTTTAGAGTCTCTGCCATGTATTTAATTGTTAGTCGCCGGTCGTCCAAAACCATTTTCTCAATTTTTTCAACGGTTTTTGCGTTAACTGAGGTAGATGGCCGGCCGGAGCGGGGGTCGTCTTCGCAGCTAGATCTGCCTCTTTTAAACTCGGCAACCCAGAAAGCGACGGTGGAATAGGGTACAGCACTAGTGCCTACGGTTTGCTGAATATCCAAAAAAAAATCCTTGGTAGTCATATTTTTCATACACAAGTACTTTATCACGGCACGTAATTCATTTTTTTCCATAATGGGACGTTTTGTCGACTTATTTCGCAAAATATTGATTTACCATGTAACGGCGGGAACAATTCGAATGAAACCAACTGTCAAATATTACGTTATAATGACAGTTCAAAAAAAAAAAAAAACTTCATTTAAAAACTTTTATAAACAGCCAGTTCTAAGGACTTTTTGATTCACCCTCGTAGATGGAGTGATTTGAGAGGAACATTTAATGTACTATAAATTCTGGGTTATGTACGGGTGTTACAGATCACTTACATAAACCGAAGCGAAAGGAGGGTCGCCCGTTATTTATTATAAGGTGAAGAGTATATACGTCGCAGGGAAATGAAATTTGTTCAACTGCTAGACGACTTTAGTTTTTCACCAAATCCCGTTGTACTTTAAATTAAATATTGTACCATTGCAGACGGCATCGATGTGGAAATTAACAGCAAGCTGGTCCACGTGAAGGACTCCAGGGGCGACCACTTCAAGCTCGTTACCCCCAACTACAAGTACGACATCGAGAAGACGACGTTCCAGTTCAAAAACTTGTTCAACGGCAACAAGCAATTGTGTAAGTCCATTATTGTTTTATTGAACACTAATTGCACTGTTTTTCCAGTCAGGAACTACCTAATATGTTGAGTATGATGACTACATTGTATACGTTGCAGGCACACACTTACATAGCAGGCAAACAACAATGCTCGTAATCGTAAATTGACGTCATTATAGGTTTATTGTAAACTAACTGCAGAAGATATTGATTTATATCACGATCTTAGGAAAAATAGGTACCTAACTAACAAGACACCGAAGTTGCAATTATTTCTTATTAACTTGGCGTTGTTATTATAAAAAAAACAGAAAAGTGAAAGTCAAACTCGGATATGAAGGGTGCCGTACCACGCCGAAATAAAACATGTAGAGGAAAAACAATTTTATTTGTTTATTTATAGCGGCTATTATACTCTGTTATACTCTGTGAAATTTTAAGGTGTCTAGTTAGGTTGTTAGATGCCCGGTGACAGACAAACGGACGGACGATCGGACGGACAACGGAGACCTAATATAATAGTCCCTCAGCACCCTTCAGATACGAAACCCTAAAAACCGTATAAGTAATTAATGTGATATGGGTACTGCCTACTTACCTCTAATTACTTCGGTCGAATTATATCGTGCTTTAACAATACTTACTTATTTCCTTGCCAGTGATAATCTTAAACCAGTCTTAGCCAGATAAAGATAAAACATTTAAAAAAAAAAACCAGTCTTAAACCAGTCTTAGCCAGACCTGATTATATCGCGCCACCGACATGCCACGGGACATGAATCTATTGGGGATTACCCATGGTAGAGCAAACGTAATGGGTAACCTAATCTAACAATGCAAAATGATAGCATACATTTTTGGTCGAGTTATCTTCAGCGGCTGCCGACGTTCTTTTCTTCGTGACAGTCATACACAACAGACAACTTTTTTCTGTCCAAAATTATCCCTTTGAGGAGCTAATCCGGTCCAATTCTCTGAAGTCGTAATAAATGCAAAAATAAAAGCGTATTCACACAATCTTGCAAATTCAAGGCAAACGAGTTCCATAATTAAAACCTTGATAAGTTTAAGGAGCCCATAATTGCGTATTCGGAGTTCGGTCGCGAGCGGTGCGTTTTGAATCACGTTCGAATCTTTCATACTTCCGGGCTGACTTTACTAAAGAGTTATTGACACGTTCGGGGATTTCCTTTTATCTGAGTGACATTTTGCGAAGTAGAACGTGATCGATGTTAAATGTTGGGATTTTATTTAATTCTTCATTGTTGAATGTTTCTTGATTCTTTCCTGTTTCCTACTTAGTTTAAGTATTTACCTAATTAATTTTAGTTTGTGAAAAGTGCGACAATGTCTGAAATAGATAATATCCATTTCATGGTCTAACTATCTAATAGCTTTGAAAAAGACGAAAATTTGGCCATCTAATCGATTACGAGTACAATCTTTAAATGATTGATTAATTTAAGATACTTATTTATCCTCTAAATGAAATTTTCGAAGCAAATTAATCCTGTTATCTAATCGAACTGTATTATGAACGACGGACACTTCGTCACATTCAGGTTTCGACTTCAACTCATGTTTTTTTTATTATTGTGAGACCACATATTATAAAGATGGTGTGATATATAGACAACCCAAGTGATAATAGGTAAGCGAAACTCGTAAAGAGCCGAAGATGATGAGAAGAATATCGACGACTTCGACATCAAAAAGTAAATGAAGAATGCGGAAGACCGAAGAATGCGCCATGAGCACAACTACGGTCGTACGGGTACTTTGATACCTACTACTTAAGTATTTTACCGTCATCATAGGGAAATGTCAAACGAATGAAAATGAAAATGTATACTTAGTCCTCATATTCATTAGGTTCGTCGTCGCACACCGGTCGTCGGGTACCCTGACCCCATTGTAGAGCATAATTTGGAACTAAGAATTATTTGCTAGTATTGGTCCTTGATATTTATTCTTCTATTACAGCTGAAGTCACTCACCAATTCGCGAACGAAAACTGGAGGCAACTGATGGACGACCTTGCGCCGCCTGTCATTAAACAGATCGTCAAGACCGCGGTCAAAGCCATCAACAAGTTTTTCAACAAAGTCACTATCACGCAAATTATTGACGGATACAAACCGACTAAATAAATGGTTCAATTTACATAACAACCACAAAACTATTCCTAATGTCACCCCTTTACCAACTGTACTTTCGAACTAATTAGAACTACTGAGAGTTTTTACAGTTTACCTTTATTCTACTTTGATTAAGTAGTGTAGGTGAAAAACTCAGTAGATGACCTCTTCCATGTAGTTGTGTACTAAACGAACATAATATGGAATTCAAAGTCAAATTTCAAATATGGATCGTCGAACGGTCTTTACAGATGTGTTACAACTACATGCAAGAGGTAATTTAGGTACTTAAGCTTTTCACCTATAGTTACATTGTTCACGTTATGTTATTAAATTACTGAGAGCCTACTATACGTACATCCGCACCACAATTAATAAACGTATGTTGTACTCGTATGGTAAGGTTGAGATCCGTACTGGGTTTCAACCGTCGTCATTAGTATGCCTGATGACTTTTCTATTTAACACGAATGACGTTCAAAAGGTTAAGTGTAACTAATTATGGCCACTTCATGCAGTACAGGGAATGATATTCAGAATATTAACGCAGTTGTCACGTTTTTCAAAGGTACTGGAACCTTTCATAAAGGGTTCCTAAAATCGTGTATTTATACAAAAGTGTCCTAAAAGGTTTAATTTACTTTAAAGTTAAAATGACCAGGACCTCTATTCTACTCCTAATACCTCTTATTTACTTGACCCTCATGGCCCTCATGCCACAAGCAATATTGTTTTATAGAGTGTCATAGAGACCCTGCTGACGTTTATGGACACTTTGTATGTGTTTTAGATACGGAGAGGTAGCGTTATTTGGTTAAAAGGTCTTCTTTAATTTTAAGGATTTACTATTATATTAAGTAGGTAAATTATTCGTGTTGATTTATCAAGTAAAACACGACGTGTTTACACGATAAAAATATTTTCAAGAACAATAAAGAGTTTTACTGCATATTGTTATTATTTCCTATTTCCAAGTCGGATTCCTTGTCTTCAATGCAGTTTTTACATGTGAGTAATATACTCGTAAATCCATTTTCAAAAAGTCAACATAAATTATAACTTTAGATATCATTGTTTACTTTTTAACGACTATTTACAAAATGTAGGGTTTTGATTGCATATTGGGATTTAGAAGAAGCTGTTGCCAGATGCCATGCTGCCAGAAGTCGACAAGGTTCGTGGTCCTAATCCAACAGTCGAGTCTCCTCCGTGGTTAATCCCGGGGAACAACTTGTGTCTTCTAAACCACACCCCTCCTACCAATGCGGAGAAGAATGCCACTAGACCGATAACCAGTCCTGCTATGCCACCTTGAGATAACCCCCCCGTGCTAGATGACGATGAGCCTGATCAACAAATAATTGGGTGGTTAGAAACTTATCTCGATAGGTAATGTATAATAATTAGTTCAACAGTGTGAAATTTTGATTTAACTTATAGACATATCTAATATGACGTCTGCGCGGAAATTACATATTTCATATGTGGGACTACTTATTCACAAAGAATATCATGGCATTCTAGAGATCGGTCTACACTTACCGGTTAAATAAAGGGTGATGCTGGCCCTTGCCTCAACCGTGTCTTTGTCAGCCAAGGCTGCACACGTCCAAACTCCTAAGTCTTCTGCTTGTACAGAGCTTATCGTCAATGAACAATCTCCATAGTCTAAATCTCGACCAGAAGTGAAGTAGTACCGATTTAAGATGGCGCTAAAAAAAAAATTCGTAATTTGCAATTATAAAGAGACTTTATCTATCCCTACATTATGAAAGCTTTACTAACTGATAGACTACGCATAGTCTAAACGTACAAACGAACGTAAAATT
Organism: Acleris sparsana; assembly: GCA_923062465.1. NCBI lineage: Eukaryota > Metazoa > Arthropoda > Insecta > Lepidoptera > Tortricidae > Acleris > Acleris sparsana. The sequence goes on from OV281289.1 coordinate 8,057,969, forward strand.
TTGAATAGACTCATTAAGAAAAGGTTTTAGGGGAGAAGATGGACTCAAATGAAAATAAATGGGGACTAACTTTACGCATACGAAGTCGCGGAAGTACTCGCATCCATCACCTTCCACCGTCTGTCCACCTTGAGGAAGGCCTGTCTGTCTTTTGGCTGATATGATGATGATGATGATAGAGTCGCGTACATTCTCTATCACATATGGCATTACGAAGACGGATTAAGAATATTTAGTACACACTTCGAATTTTGCTGAGTAAAAACATTAACAGTATCTTTAGAAATTTGTCAGATACCACACAAAACCAAACAACTTACTTTTCCTCAGTTACTGTAGCATCAATGCTCAAACCAACACTAGTTGGCGTGATAAACCGACAGTAGTCCAAAGGTATGATGCCATTCACGGTGTGGCAGTACAACGTTGTTGCGGCACCGATACTGGTCTCAACTTCCTCTTCATTGGCCGCGAGTGGCCCAGTGACCCGTACATTGAATTGGTCGGTCAATTCAATGCCTACTTGGTCATTTGGTCCCATGTGGCACGTCCACCGACCGGCTTCTTCTTTTGTTGCTGACGCAAACGTGATCCCACAGTCTCCAACTTGCAAACTCTCACCGGAGTACCTGATATGGAAATTATAAACTTTATTTCGAACGGTACGGCCACTCCGTGGGTTGGAAACACTTGACATGAAAATTCTTACCAGAACGGTTGGTTTTCATCTGAAAGTGGTTGTGGGGTAGACTGAGTCCCGTCCGGGTGTTGGAACCAGCAGTACCGCAGAGAAACATCAGCGTGGCACTGCATGCTGAATTCCTTATCAAGCTGCGTAAACACCGTCCTTATCTCCTCTTTTCTTAAATCTCTTCTTGATGCTTTGGAAATTATTTAAGCCCAAAATGAAAGGTTTGTCAAAAGGTACATTTCCACCCGCCTCTAGGTGCTGTTCTTATGATCTCGCATCAAGCGAACACAAGTAGACGGAAGAATATTACACAGTAAGTACTTTTAAATTTGTAAAAAATACAAGTGCGGCAAATTCTTTAGGGACAAATTCTTGAGACTGCCATCTGTTGCTGCTTAACATTTCCGTAGTTTCATTAAGTAAAAGTTTCAAGTCTAAGTATTAATATATTACACGTACCTACATACTCGTATATATAAATCCTTTAAAATGGTGATAGCAAATTAGGCGATAATTTTCTGAGATTAAGAACCTGTATCACATTACTACTATGGTATGGTAAAAAAAAACCTACCTCTTTGTGAATTCGATGCGACGCTAATAAGAGCCTGTAAAGGCGTCTGCGACACAATCTGCGTCCCGACCCACATTTGGAGCCCCACGGAACAACGCCAAGTTCCATAGTCCTGCGCAGTAGGTTGCTCTATTGTCATACCACATTGGCGACTGTCAAACCCTTCGCCGTAGTAACTGAAATGTGAAAGTCTTTATCAGCTTTGATAATTTTAAAAGTGAATAATGGACATTTAAAAGTCCATTCGTTACTTTTTGATTAATATGTACCTAAGTTCGAGAGTAATAGGCGCGCCTGTCCCGCGCATAACTATACGAGCCTAGAAAATAGTTTCTTGAAATGTCTATATCGCACCACACAGGTGTAACAAGACATTTACAAAATAACTTGAAACTTTTAGGGTCCATCGCTGTAGGAGTCAAGGAAGCCTCTGTTGGCAATACACGACATGAGGCAACTATTGGCCAGTTCTATATTGTTATTCAACGATTCATATTTTTTTATCGGCATATACCTGCCGTGTCCAAAAATTGGTTTTAGCATGAATCGGTAATCATGAAAAACGCCAAGAAAGCGAGATATTAAAGTAAGAATTGTATGCGTACGACAAACTGTTTCACCTTTGTACAGCAACCGGCCTACTGTAAGTACAGTCAACAGCATAAATAAGTGATAATTTATGTCCCTTGTCACTTTCAAATGTTTTCCAATTTTGTGTGACATTTCAAACACGACGTTAAAGTGAAAAGGTACATAAATGATCACTTATTTATGCTGTTGACTGCACCTTATATTAATTTAAAATGTTATCCTGATTTAACATTTTGCACGTCAATTTAAGTAGCTGAGCCAAAAGGTCAATAGTCAGCTATGGAAACAGTAACCAGAGGGAACTTGAAACCATTCCCAGTTAGCAAATCGTCTCATATTCAATAATCATACCTGCGATGGCCATCGCCCAATCCATCCCTAATGTTATACCCAGATGCACTAGTCGTCTTTTGAAAGCGGCAGAAAGTAACGTTCTTGGAAGAATGTAGAATATTACAGAACAGGTTCAACTTGCCAGTGTTGGCATCGTGAACGTAGCCAACATCCAGGCGCTCGGCTAAAAGTAAAATTAGACACTCGCATTCATCAAATATGCAGCCAATGGATAACACGACACAACAATAAGGTAACACTTTTATCTATTCTGTGCTAGGATAACATGATCACGCGGGCCTAATATGGTTGCGGTCATCGCGTGACAAATGTGGATAAAGCATCCGTCTCCCTCGTGCTTACATAAGTGTCAAAAGGTGACGGATGTTTAATCCACATTTTACACGCAGCCATTTTAGGCCCGTGGTTCTATTATGATTGTGTTTATCATTTAAAATGTGGATGAAGCATCTACCACTTAATGACAAGTATGTAAATGCGAGAGTGCTGGATGCTTTATTCACATTTATCCACCACGATATTCGATCATAATACGGACTTTGAAAAATCATAGTAGTTAAAATTTCACCTACATTTTTTGTAATGTTTTACCAAAATAATAACGACGAAATAATGACGTTAATTTACTTCGTCTGATAAACTTTGATTTATGATTTATGAGGCTGATGACTTTAGGTTGATTGATTAATTGGTTGACTGATATCGATAAACCTAAGTAGCTACGCAAAATATCATGCGGGCCTGTGGCGTGCACTCATGATCCATCTGTGCTCTTTGTATTTTTCAATCGACTGCAAAAAAGGAAGTTCTCTATTTATCTGTATGTAGAAGTGATAACTTCTTACGGGAGGGTAAACCGCTTCGTTAAGTAACGCGTTACGGCGCCAGCATAGAGGTAGGATTACGGAACTCCTTAAATGTTTGGAGTCGGTTATATATTTTTTAATTATGTTGAAATTAGCACAGCAGACTAAACTAGTTTATACACCTTTTTTGTATCTTCTTCTTCCCCGTTTTCATTTTTCGGATTTTGGTTCATCAGTGTACCAGTAAAACATGAACAGCAATAAAAACAAAAATGGTCGGTGCTATTAACAAAAGTGCGGTAAAAATAATGGAATGGGCGCTAAAAATGATACAATGGGCGGTTAGGAAATCAGTTGGGCATTCGACGGCGTGCTATAAAATACACATGTCACGTTGATTAAAAACTTGGGTTGGCAACGATTTTTCATCTCGAGTTTGTCAATGGCTATAGTTCGGAGTTCAATTTTCATCAAGTGGCCTGTATGCTCGTTTACCTATTCCATGAAATAAAAAACTTCCGAGGGCATGTTGGTGGATAGGTATAAAATGTTAAAAAACAAAAAAAAAATTATGTTCATCTCTACGGCTTAGTTTTAGAAATATTACCGGATTCGTGTTAGATGAGCTTTTTTTATAGAAGCATATTTACTGAAAATAATTTCAAAAATAACACGATTTGTTCCAAGTAATTTTCGAATTACAATATTGAATTATTACCGTTAACATTGACGAGTCTCTGCACGCGTAACTCCTCAACTTTTCCGGGTATACCCAGGAGCACGTTCCAATTACCCTGGACAGCCCTGGTGGTGTGGTCCAACGTTACTTCACAGTGACCAGGGATGAGAGAGTTCTCCGAGAAGGGCTGGGCCACCATGCAATACGAATTCTCCAGAGAAGTGAGCACTACGTTGGTGTGAGTGTCGCCATCTTGCAGAATAATTGGGGGAGCAGTGTAGGTGGTTACGTCATCTAAAATATAACATCACTTATATATTAAGCAACCGGAAACACCTTAAAGTTTCGCAACTTTATCCAAATATTAATTTGTCCGTTTTTTTTTCGAAACCTATGTTATGAATCAAAAATCGATATGCAGGAGCTATTTCAGATTAAATATATAATTTCAATGCTATACGTAGGTATAGATTTAGATGTAGGTATAGATTATTTCAGAATTAGGTACGTAGTGTAGTACCCTAATGCCCGGTTCCTATATTCAAGAAAGGAATCGTTCTCCTTACGCCTCGTTATAATATGACACATTTTGTAGGTAGCAAATGTCATAACGCACCGGCCCGTAAGGAAAACGATTCGTTTCTTGAATATAGGAACCAGACATAAGCAACCGCCAATAGGAGACTTACGATTAGTTAGTTACGACTAACAATACTAACATTTCCTGACCCTTTGACAAAACAAAACCATACTGGTGGTAGGACCTTGTGCAGGGTCCGTCCGGATCGCTACCACCATCTTATCCATTAACCTACCGCCAAACAGCAGTGTTCCAGTTTGGGGATAGGATAGCCGGTATAATGACTAGCATAGAGGCATTCCATCTTAGTCCTCAGGGTTGGCAACGCATTTGCAGTCTTAGGCTTAAAGTCTTGTGAATGCGAATGTCTATTGTTCACAGTTTCCACTTACCATCAGGTGGCCTGTGTGCTCGTTTGCATTCTCTATGCCGTAAATAAAAAAAACATTAAAGGAAAATTTGACGTTTCTTTCTATTTAGTGATTCCTGTTTTTTGAGTACGGCGTATCCCTATGGACTATTACTATTACTTACTATTATTATTACTATATGCTTTTACTTAATTTTTTAGCTACCTAATTAGACTAGCGTTTATTGATAAATATTATAGTGATTAGGTATTTTAATGTAAACATTATTGTACACATTATTACATTTAGGGGTAATTACACAAAAGATCCGATAGGGTCGAAGTGTATCCGTAAGGACCCCCACCATAAAGATAAGATAATATAAGGTATTTTAATGTAAATTAAAACACCATAAAGTAAATAAGTAATGTACTCGTAATGTTTATTAGACAAAGTAAATACAAAGGATAAAAGGTGTAAGTATGGTTTAGTGTCTAAGTAGTAATAGTTAGTAGTAGTACGAGTATAATTAGGTACTACAATAAAAGTTTTTTTAATGTTGATAACAATTTTCTCATAAACTATTTCCTTATAAAATTTATTTTACTAAATGTTGATAATTAAGTAATTAACTTAAGTATAAGCTTGTTATAAAACTGTTTTTTTTTATAGCTACCTATTGTTTATTGACTCATGTCGATTATTCTAGGCCAGGTACACCATAATTATGGTAGATTGTAGTGATGCACACACAAATTTATTTGACACCTGTGTAAATGTATTTGATACCTACAGTCATGCAATCAATACATTTTGATTTTGTTAAAGTAAGCTTAAGTAAGCACAGCCTTATTTAATATTCTGCATTAATAAGGATGTTATGGATTTAGATATTAAGGATAAGATTGTTTGATTTTATGTAGTGACTTTGTTGTTAGCTTAAAGTAACTTACCTTCGATATACACCTCGATCCACCCGGTGACCGAGGACTCCCCGTCGGAGTAAGTGAGCCTCCACCGTCCCTCATCTGCCAGTGCCATGTTTCGCACGCGCAAACCGCAGTCGTCGCTCCAGCGTTCATATCTGTTATTAATTTAATAAGTATAGCTGCCAAAGGTCGAGCTATGTAGTGGGGAAGCGGAAGGGAAGTAACTGCACTACACCGTACTGGCAGTCGCCTCACCTCCCCTGCGTCTGTAAACCCTTCAGACGATCGCTCGAAATTGTTCGACCAATCACAATTAATGGTCGTAACGTGCGAATATCTAGAAATAAATGACTAAGAGAGTAACTGAGCGTCGGTCACGAAGTGACACTATTTACAGCCACCCAATAAAAATGTTGAGCATACTTAGAACCTTGTCACTGTGAATGTCATTGTCATTGACATATGTGTCAGTTGATCTGCCGTTTGAAGTTTACTATGACAACGCACTAAAGTGCTTAACATTTTCGTTGGGGTACTGTACCTACATAGCGCCTCAATTTACACCCTTTTTTTGATCTTTTTTTTACCTGTGTGTCCCACTGCAGAGAAACACTAACCTATTTAAATAAATGTAGATTTTAACTGACAACCATTTACTTCGACTAACCGCTATGCTATGCCAGTTTAATAGACTTTACCCGAACGCAATTTTTTTCGTAGCCATTGCACTGCATAGCCTTGTTAAAGGCGGTCTGGGGACGTAGGCTTATGAATAGTTGTTACAAAACCTTTAAAAATATTGTATACCTTACCTGCTGTTCGGAGGGCTATGCACGTTAAAAGTGACCCCCATTGGCGTGGTCACCGTACACTGGGCCCCAGGCGAATGACGACGCAGTTTCATAAGCGCTTCGTGTCCCACTGCCACTTTCAGGGAATGTGGCCACCCTAGCCCTTGCTGCAATTCTAGGAGGTTGTCCAGGTGGACATCGTAAACGACTTGTGTAAATGCGGCATTGATGCTTAAAACTGAAATGATACGTCAAGATCTATTAGAAGAATATTTTTAATAATACTAAATAACGGATTCAGGTTTAGTGGGCGAAGAAATGCTATTCGAAAGTCATAAAATGAGTTATAAACGACCTTGAACTAATTCCAAGCAAACGTACCGCAAAATCACCATCATAAGTTAAGCTATAGGGATGTATGATGTATGTTACGCAGGAAAGGATATATAAACACACATAATCAAGAACAACAAAAATAAATTGTATGAAGACGATCTTATCTCCTCGAAGGGCATTTTATAGTTAACCCTGGAGCAATTGGGTAGTAAAGGAAAAATTTATCAAATGTTTTTTAAGGGAACATTTTTATTATTGTAATTTATATAACGCGGCAAAAATCAAACTAAAATATTGAATTAATAATTATTATATGATGAGCAAGTAATACCAAAGAAATACCAAATAACCGCTGAAAAAGATCACAAAAATGTTGACGGTCAAAGTAGTAAAAACTATATGTATAAATTGTAATTTATACTTACCGCAGAAAATAGTAAAATCACTTAATCTCATAGTGGTATCAGACGTTTAAATCATACGACCACAATAACATTCTTATGAGACGGTGTAGGCTAGTCTAAACCACTGCTTTACATACAATCAATTAATGATGTTCTGATAAGATAAATAAAAATGATTGTAGGGGTCACCGCAAATTTCGTCACACGTTAAGTACGTTAAGTACGTCACAAAGGAGGGGTCCACAAAGTGTGACAATGGAAAATGGCACCAATATACACTACTTACCTACCTACAATTTATACTTCTAAGCCTTTAAATTTGGGATTTTTATCTTCCTACTGACGCATCACGTACCTACTTGGTGCGCTTGTGTGAAGTATAATATATTTTTTCATTTACTTATCGTTAACTAATTCGCATTTTGTTTTATTCATTTTTTAAGAGTTTAAAGCAGTTTTTTTTTTAATAAACGTTGTTTTGGAACTGCTGTTTTAACTCAATAATTTTTACATTTATAATTGCATAATATGTGACGTCACCCCAGGTGGAGGGGGTTACACAAATGTAAACACCTGTGACAACAACGGTCTCCGAGAAGATCGAAAAATCAAGAAATTCGTGTGACTAATTATCTACATGTGGATCTTATCAGTAATGCTTGTATCGTTGACGAATTCTATTAGATAGGGTTTCACCTCGGCTAGACTAGACGAAATTGATAACATTGATAAAAGCTATAAGATTTTAATTTGCTGTTCACGCGGCAAACCGTCTCGAACACGTTTGCGTCTATGCTATTTATAAAAGAAACACAAACGCGTTCGAACATTGACTTATATATTACTAGCGTAAGGACCGGGCCAACGGCGGCGCGACGAAATGGGACCAGCAGCGCGTTGGCCCTAAAACCAATTTAGGGCCAACCGCGACTTAGTCGTTCGCGGATGACTGTCATTGCTTGACGTTAGTTCGCTCGCCATAAAAATACTTAGCTGCGTCGTTACAGGGTGCAAAAATTACGATACGAAAGTTAAAAAGAAAGATGGAATATCGTATCATCGGTTAGTGACCTTACATTATTTTTATTGCGTGTCAAACAATTAAATAAACCCTAGAATAAATGGCCACATTTTGGTATCAAGCCAAAAATGGCGGTCATGATTGCTCAATGTATTGACTGGTGACGCGCGAAGTAACCTTATAAGGGCGTAATTTTTATCGTATTTTACAAAATGTTGTATAGATGTATTCAGTTTTTAAGTATCTGTAAAATAAAATGCAAATTTATATTAAGGCCTCCATCACTTCTTTTAGTCGGTTTTTATGTGTTTATACAGTCTTAATTTCTTTTAGTTTTTAATTTCTATAGACATATTATGTTCTTAAATTCTCAGCTACGGGTAAATAATGGTATACATAAATATGTATAAGAAGTCTTTCAAAAATGCAATTTTTAGATTAAGGGATCCGTTTTTTGAAATAATTATTGCGCTCATTTTTGGTACAGTCAAGTGCAACAGCCAAAATTAGAAAGCAAATATACCTAACAAATTTTAAAGGAAAACCGTGACGACCGTGTACTATTATTGATTTTATTTTAAAAATGTTATGTACAGTTAACGATAATGTTAATTAAACCTAAATTTGCATGCTAGTAGGTATCTAGCGAGATATGTCATCGCACAGGAATAATAAACTAACAACACCTTATTATACCATATTTTATAGCAAATAAACAAATTTTGATTTGATTTGATTTATAGAAATAGCATCAGTGACCATTCTAAATTGTAGGTAAAATAAAATCAAATTATATGTGTATATCGGTGGCGTGGATCTGACTTACGAAAGTATCATGTAATTATGTATGTATATATAACAATGAAGTGAACTAAAAAAATAATTACATTATTAATGTTACAGAATAGAAATTAATAATTACGATAAAAATAATAAATCATTCCTGGACGCACACGCAAGGTTACATCTATGCAACGCGGCAGTCGCGGCACTCGTCCGCGCCGTTCGCGACAACGTAGTTCGTAGAAGTTGTGACAAATAGCGCTAATAATTGCTGGTATGAAGACGGTTTATGCCAAATGTTCGATGGGGCACATCCTTTCTTTTGAAATCATTGCGTCCGAACCGTTTTTTGCAAAAGCAGCAAGGTCGAAAGAACCGACCTTCATACCTTGGTATTGGAAAAAAATGATTTGACAAAATGTCTACCCTAATCATAAATTATACATAACGGTACCTATTGGTTTTTGCTTTATTCAAATAAATTTAGACACTGCCAAATTATTTTTAGAATGGCTTGTAATGAGATCTCTTACCGACCAATTCCGTTTTTTTTAACTACCAACGCAACTGCCCAATTCAGTCTTTATACCGCCCAATTATTTTTACAACTGCTAATATCCATAGCTTCGGCCGCTTGATATACAGGGTACAGGGTGCCCAGTAAATAATAGACAAGATTCTATCCATCGACAGGGCACCTTAGGATGGTCCCTAATACATATTTATATTTCTTGTTAATTGAGTCTTAATTAATAACAACACATTTTTCTTTACACGAGTTTGATTGCTTGTGGTGATTAAAAAACGGATAAAGACCAGGGTGACCAACATACTGAAAAATAGTGTAGCTAATACTGATTCTAAAATGATATTACAATTGACATTATTGATTAATGCAGCGAGGTTATTATTAAGTTTGTCCAAGAAAGACTAAATTCTATCAGAGTATCGAATTTAAAAAACGACTTTTGCTTCCGTTTAAAATCAAGTACACTTGCTTACGCCGATTTTGTCGATACATATGTATAGGGAGACCCTTATTTGGCATAGACGGTAAACATGAGGATCTACCTACTTTGAAAATCGAATTTAGAGGTTACATTAGCTCCATCCCTGTCGCTCGTCATTCGAGACTAAATCGAGAGAAAGGGATGGTACTACTTTGAAGATCGAAAGTAGGTCCCCAGTGGTGCGAGTTTACACCCGTCAGTGGCATTAAAAACGCACATGCATGTAATATAATTTAATAAACAAACATGAAAATTACAAACCACGAAATAGACAGAAACACAATACGCGTGTACAAAAGCGAACTTATCCCTTTAAGAGATCTCAAATCAAAAAAACGGTACAATAGTAAAAGCTAGATGGTCTACAATAAGGGTAATATTAAATAACCGCCTATACCCCGTTTAAGGTACTTAAAAAGTGTAAACAAAACAACCACGTGATATAGTCCGCAAGCCAATAGAAGTAGAAAACTGATAAGTCAAAGTGCGATAAAACAGTTTTGATTCGCTGTTTAACAATGCCACGTTAGTTTGGACTCCAACATTACAATGGACTATTACATTTTTTTAATTACCTAAACAAACGGTGTATATCTTTCTCTGTTGTACGTTTGAAAATTTGATTTAAAAAAATTGATGATGATTTAAAATCTGTGGAAATTGTCACATAAATTCAATTAGTTTAGGTGAATTTAAAAATATCATCCCAAAATAGCAAGGAGTGAAAGCCATATACATATAAAAAAAAAAAAAATCATCGTATACTCAATGAAATTGAGAAAACTCTTTATTGCACATAAAACCAATTACAATTAGTACCTACATAAACCTAAGATAACCAAGACAACCAATTCTAGATTAAGCCTTTATATTTATTGTGATATTTCCTATTGTTTTATAGTGTAGCTTGCTTTTAAAAAAGTGAATGCTGTGCTAACCTATAATTTAGATAGGTACTGTGGAACTCTGTAAATGTCATGCATTATTTAACATGGTAATGTACATATTTTGTTGGTTTTTGTAATAAATCTAAATACAATAAAATAATGTTTGTTCCATTCGGCGTCGCGAGACCCTTGGTCCGTGGGGTCCTAGCGCTCAAAGCCTCTTCAAAGAAATTTCGAAGAGGCTCATTGACGTCACGGGATACCGAAGAGGTGGCAGTTTCCTCGCTCAACGCATAAGTTTAACTATCCAGAGAGGAAATGCTACCAGCATCTTCTGGACAATGCCGCAGGGCCCTTTTTTAGATATAGCTTTTTAGTTTTAAAATATAATAAGATTTAAAAATGTAATTTTGGTTTTATTTATCATCCAATATAATAAAAGAAGAAACTGACTGAGTGACTGACCGACATACCAACGGACAGCCCAAACCACTGGGTCTAGAGATTCAAAATTTGGCACAAAGGTTCTTTATGAGGTCTAGGGGTGCACTAAGAAGGATTTTTTGGAAATTAATTCCCTAAGGGGTTAATATAGGGGGAGTAGCGGGAAACTAGTCCTCTAGTTAATAAGTAAAATAAAGAAGGTAGTCTGTAATTTTAAGGATTTACTATTATAATAAGTAGGTGAATTATTTGATGTCATGAAAACATTTACAAGAAAAAAACTACATAGGTAATATTATTTACTTTCAATTTTTAAATCGAATTCTTTGTCTTTAAATCCATTTGATAGTCATATTCTTACTGTTAACGTCAGACATAGATTATTAATCAATTTTCATAAATAGTCAACCTAAAACAAATATATAACTAACCATCTTATTATTATTATTATTTTTAACGACTCTTTATTTCATTTGACTTATCGCGAAGTCGTAGGGTTTGGATGGCGTATTTGAATTTCAAATTCTGAGCTGTTGTTAGACGACACGCTGCCAGTAGTCGACATGGAACGGTCGGTTCGTGGTCCAAATGCAACGGTCGAGTCTCCTCCAAGAGTCTTCCTCGGGAACAACTGGTGTCTTCTGAACCACACCACTCCTGCCAGCGCGGTGAGAAGTGCCACTAAGCCGATGACCATTCCTGCTATGCCGGCTTGAGAAAGCCCTCGGGTACTATATGACGTTGAACCTGATCAACAATAAACGTGATTTGAAACGTTTTATAGGTAATGTGGTTCAGTAATGTTTCACAAAACATAGTTCGGCAAACTGTATCATTTTACAAACTTTTATTTCAAATCTACCTATATCTATATCTAATCTATGTAATATGTAACGGTTTAGGCACAAATACATTTTTAAAGGATGAAAGTTTGTAAAATAACACATTTTCCAAACATAATGGATAAATCAACGGGCCAACGTCAGCAATAGAAAAAGACTAGGGAAATTGAACACCACTTCTAAATGTGGTATAACGGTTCAGGTATTTACACAGAATATTATGGCACTCTAGAGATGTCTCTACACTTACCTGGAGTATAAAGGATGATGCTGGCCCGCGACTCAGCCGCGTCGTTGTTAACCAAGGCCGCACACGTCCAAACTCCTAAGTTTTCCTCTTGCACAGAGCTTATCGTGAGCGAACAGTCCCCATAGTCCAAATCTCGACCAGGAGTGAAGTAGTAACGATTTAGGATTGCACTGAAATGATTTGTGTTATGTTTCAATTGTAAAGTTACTTAATCCTTCCCTTCATTATAAAACTGTCACTATACTAACTGATAGACATGCACAGCCTAAACGTTACAACGTCAAATTTGGAAGACGAATATGTATACTCCTGTGGGGTGTACTAAAATTGGAGTTTATGAAAAAGACCTCTTACGGAAAGAAATTGGGGAAAAAAACTAATTTTAGGCACATGTAGTTACGTACATCTTCTATCAATATATGATATTATATATTAAGTTTATTTGACACATACAATATTAAGATTTATTACGATTAGTCTCTATACAAAAATAATAGATAGATGGGATTAAAAAAGCACTTACTTTTCCTCAGTGACGGTAGCATCAATGCTCAAGCCGAGAAGAGATGGCGTGATAAACCGACAGTAGTCCAAAGGTCTGATGCCATTCGCGGTGTGGCAGTACAACGTTGCTGTGGCACCAATACTGGTCTCAACTTCCTCTTCATTGGCCGCGAGTGGCCCAGTCACCCGTACATTTAATTTGTCGGTGTATTCAATGCCTACTTGGTCGTTAGGTCCCATGTGGCACGTCCACTGACCGGCTTCATCTTCTGTTGCTGACGCAAATGTGATGCCACAGTCTCCAGCTTGCAAACTCACGCCTGAGTACCTGATTTGGGCAATTTAGAATCTTTATTTCGATTACTTTCGTGACTTAGCGTGCCAGTATGACAGGGTACTTCTTTTAAAAACCCATCGATTACGATCTTGTAGCACAATTGGCCTACAGGCCTTAAAAGACAAATGGTTCGAACAGTCAAAAAGCATTAATTTGTTTTTGACGTCTCTATTCAAGTGGTTTCATTTTTTTAATTATTATTATTGCGGGAGGTTTGTAAACGGCAAGACTTAAAAGGCAACCCTTGTAGATAGCCGGTTGTTTTGTTTTACAGAATATTTAATATAACGGCAGTTTTAATAAAGAAAAAGATTCAAGGCTTTTTTGTTTTTGACCTGTATTCAAAACGGTAATACCTACATGAAAGTGTCAAATTTGGTGTGATTAAGTAAAAACCCTAAAAAGTAATAAAAAGTATAATAAGTTCGAGCTTAGCTAAATTTATAACTTACAACTTGAGATATAGTAATATTGTGTGGCGGTGCGAAACACGGTGCAATAGTCTGACTTGTACCTTTTTTTTAATTAAAAAAAACATTAATGAACTAAGTAATACGAATTCTTTGATGCCAATCTTATCATACAAAGTCTAGGTATAATTAAAATTAAAATTAATCATGATAATATTGACATTAATTAATAGTATAAAAGATTATCTAAATACGTACGTAAGAAAGTCGATGGTCATCATTGGCTTTCTTTGTGTTTTTGGTTTGAGGTTGACTTTCAGATCCGAGTGTGAATGTAATAGTAACAACAATGTAGACAACCGATATCGAATAATAAAATTATACTTATTCTGTGGTGACAATCGCGACTAACGTTCAATGTGCGTTAATTTTGTAAAAAAAAAACTTTTTGCAGTTTCTACCACTACATATGCAAATAAACAAACAAATTTCAGCGGACAACATAACACAAATTGACCTAGTCCCAAACGAAGCTCAAGGCTTGTTTTATGGGTATCAGGCAATGAAAAACACTTATATGTATAGAGAAATACATACTTAAATACATAGAAACATCCAAGACTCAGGTAAAAATACTCACGCCCATCACACAAATATCTCCCCTTACCGGGATTTGAACCTTATGGCTTCGTAGGCAGGGTAACGCGTCGTCACTCAGTAACAAATACATAGAAAGCAACCCTTAAATGATTTATGATATTATTCTCAATCCACGAAGTCGCGTCGCTCAAATTGAAGTTAAACAGTAGCATAAATGTACTTAAAAATAATAAGTGGCGATTGAAAACACTAAGCATACAAATTCTTACCAATACTGTAGGTTTTCATCTGTCAGTGGTTGTGGTGTATACTGAGTCCCGTTCGGGTGTTCGAACCAGCAGTACCGCAGAGAAATATCAGCGTGGCACTGTATGCTGAATTCCATATCGAGCTGAGTAAACACCGTCCTTATCTCCTCATTCCTTAAATTTCTTTTTGACGCTAAGGATTTATAAAAGTTCAAAATTAAAGGTTTGTCAAAAGTCACATTACCACACGCGTCAACATGCTAAAGTTAAAGTCTCATAGCAAGCAGAGAAAAGTAGATAGCGAAATATAACAAAGCATATAAAAACAAAAAAACGCGTCTAATTCTGAATGACCAGAGTCGCCATACTTATGTAAGATTTTCGTATTTTCACTTTCTGTTTAATCAGAAAAATCGTTTCAAGCCTAAATTTTGATTAATCATATTCTTGATGGTCATAACGAATTAAGCTATAATTTTCCACGATGAAGGACGTCTATCACTTCACATAACAAAATAATTACTTCGTGAATTTGAAGCGACGCTAATAAGGGCCTGTAGAGGCGTCTGCGACACAATCTGCGTCCCGACCCACATTTGGAGCCCCACGGAACAACGCCAAGTTCCATAGTCCTGCGCAGTAGGCTGCTCTATCGTCATACCACATTGCCGACTGTCAAACCCTTCGCCGTAGTAACTGAAAATGTAACCTCGTTAGCAGCCTTGTTAACTTTAACCATTCAGCGGGCTTATGGCATAAGAATACGTACGCTGCGTTATAACTTATTATAGATTGCGAGGAATATCCGTACAAAAAGTATGTAAGTGCGAGAGTGACAGATGCTTTACCCCATTTATCCACCGCGATAAACACGAATATAATAGGTCTGCCTGTTTTGCGCATAACCATACGATCGTAGAACATAATCTCGGTTTGTTAGACAATTTTTCTTTGTCGCGAATATTCTATTTGCATTTCTTTTTTTCCGAATTTTGTCCGAGAAAATCAGTTCTTATTCGAAATAATCATAGTTAGGTTGAAATCGGTAGGTACGTTTGGGTTATGTTAGTTTTGCAGCAGGCCCAAAGGGGCAAAGCATCTAAAAATTAGCTCTGTCGAAGCATACAAATTGATTTATGGGATGGGGAAGAATGCGACAGGAAAAAAGGCGTCAGTAGAAAAACACGACTCTTAATTCGGGAAAAAACCAAAATGATTATTTTTGTCTGCAACTGCAACGTTAGGTACCTACTATTTCAAGCGGGCTGTGGGGGGATGCCGCTATGGGTATATGTATCTCCGCTCCGTAATTAAAATTTCGCTACTAATAGTAGTAATAAATAACGATTTTAGGTCAATTTTAAATCCAATAACATACCTGCGATGTCCATCGCTCAATCCATCCTTAATGTTGTACCCAGATGAACTAGTCGTCTTCTGGAAGCGGCAGAACGTTACGTTCTTGGAAGAGTGTGGAATGTTACAGAACAGGTTTAGCTTGCCAGTGTTCGCGTCAAGGACGTAGCCGACATCCAGGCGTTCAGCTAAAAGTGAAATTACACACATTCATAGGAAATCCATAGGTTAAAAAATGTGTCACAACAAAAAAGTACTAGGGTAAGATGATCACCAACGGTTCTATAGGTTATGATTTTATCGCTGTGAGTAAATGTGAATAAAACATCTGTTATTTTCTGATGAATTTGTAAACTGCAAAAGTGAACGAAGATTTTTCTACTTTTTTCACCGCAATAAAGTCGATCATAATACGGGTAAAAACCAACTTTCTGCAATTTCATTATGGTTGAAATTCCTTTTAGGTACATTTTATGTTATGTTTTACCAGAATTACTTGCCATGCGTTTTGCAAAAATCAATTTATAACCGTATCCGTTTGTAATCGATCTTTGAATTAAGAGTTAAGTGTCCATTATTGGTGCCTTCAGCTAAAAGTGTCCAAAATTGGTGTTGTCATGATTAGGTAATATGAGTAGTTTTCCAGTTCCATCTTACACTGTCTTATATCTTACCCCCACTTACCATAGTAAAGTTTATTGATAGCCGTAGGTATTATTATTATTTTGCCTCTTTATTTATTTGGAAGCTTTGTTCAACGTTGAACATGTCAGCTCCATCTGATCTCGACGGTAATGCTCGTCTCAAGACTGTGTTGTGCATTAAAACTGACAGTTTTCTGTGGCTTCACGTTTACTTTGACTTTAAGACTACGCCGAGCGTCCAGTGGCGCCCTCATCACCATTATTGTGTTTTCTAATAAACTAAAGTATTGTCTTGAGATCGACGGATGTATTTTTGTTGTACAAATGAATACTCAATTTATAGGGTATATGACTCAATTTAATAACCATTGAACTATGAGTGAGTAACTTAACGGAAACAAGTGGCCACCTTTTCCCGTTAAGTTGACTACGCGAAGGTTAAAGGTTATTAAACTTGGTCTTATATGCTATACTTTGTGTTTTCATTTGTACAACAGAAACACATCCTTCGATTTCAAGACATTACTTTAGTTTATTAGAAAACAAAAAAATCGTCATGAGGGCGCCACTGGACGCTCGGCGTAGTCTTAACGTATCTTGTAACGAACATCTCACATAATACGTCCCAAAAATAATCAAGGAAGACAAATATTTTTCGAAATTACGGCGTTTTAGAAATATTCGTCGTTTAGTAGATTTTTTTGGATAGATTTGTGTCGGACTAGATACTTTAAAAATGTATTTTTTATACTAGCACATTATAAATTAAACGACTTGTGCGTAAGTAAGTAATTATCTAGATATATACATAAATGATTTAAAAACAAAAAAACGCCACCAAAAACGCAAAAATAACTTACTTTTATAATGGTAGGTATAAGTACAGTCCAACTGAATTCAGCGACTCACTATATTTTTGACCAAATGCCGTTTTTGAAGGCGGTTTTTTGTTTTATAAAACATTTATGTATTGTTATATCTAGATAAATAATTAGTTACAAACGCACAAGTCGTTTAATTTCTAATGTGCTAGTTTAAAAATACATTTTTAAAGAATCTAGTCCGACACAAATCTATCCAAAAAAGCCACTAAAACAAAGGATTTTTTTTTAAACATTAATTTTATTTTATACTTTTTAGTGATCAGATCATTATAAGCATAAGCTGTTATGTAGTCCCACTTCATAGTTGATACGAAACTTTGAGATATTTCAAGCTCGCCGCAAGCAACGCCGCGGGAAAGTCATAGTCCTATTAAAACAATTTAATGCTCTTCATTACAGTCGCTGAACTATCTTAAATCGAAGTATCTTATCGCCACCACTGAAATAGGTACCGTTGAGGACTTTCGTTCGCCATCTGGGGTTTTCATCATCAGTTCCACCTCAGCAAATGATAGTTTCTGAATGCAAATCTTGAACTTGTTACTAAGGATACTGAAATGGCTATACGTATGCCTATAATATTTCAGGAGTTTCCTCAATTCCTCACCGAGCCCCTCATCAGATTCAGATTTGGTGACAAAATAGCTCCATAATTTAAAGGAGAAATCGGTGAACATACATAAAAAAAATAAAAATACGTATAACCTCCTCCTTTTTTGCAGTCGGTTAAAAAATTAAATATTACCTTGAACAGTGACGTGTCTCTGCACGTGTAACTCCTCAACTTTTCCGGGTATACCCAGGAGCACGTTCCAATTACCCTGGACAGCCCTGGTGGTGTGTTCCAACGTCACTTCACAGTGACCAGGGATGAGACTGCTCTCTGAGAAGGGCTGGGCCACCATGCAATACGAATTTTCTAGAGAACTAAGCTCTATGTTGGTGTGAGTGCCGCCATCTTGCAGAATGATTGGGGAAGCAGTGTATGTTGTTACGTCATCTAAAATAAACTTATGATATATAAAGGTAGCACATATGTATAAGACATAAGTCGAGAAAACATAAGTATAACACATTCTAAAAATTACCATGGATAAATAAACTATTTAAATCTTGTCTCCTTAAAGCTCAACAGATTTGTAATCATAAATACATACAATACAATAAGAACAAATGTAAAGCCACTTGGAAAACAATTAGTACAACTCTTGGAAATGACTATTGTAAAAACAAAATTGAGCATTTAATTTACGAAAATAAATCTTACTCTAGCCCCATTGACATATGTACACACTTGAATAAATATCTTACAAATCGGAGAAACTCTACACTTTCGTCATTCGCTGCTGACATGAAACTCAATAGATCATTAAATAATCCCAAATCAATTTTTCTGAAACCTACTGATGAATTTGAACTGTACAAAATACTTATGTCTTTAAACAACAGTAAAGTTTATGGATATGACAAGATTAATACCATGGTTTTAAAAGTATGCGTTAAGTTTATTTGGCGTTCTCTCTCACACATCATTAATTTGTCCTTCACTGATGGAATCATTCCCTCATAACTAAAGCTCTCCGTAGTAAAACCTCTTTTTTAAAAAGGGGCAAAGCAGACCCAAATAATAACCGACCAATAACTATTATACCAATTTTGTCAAAAGTTTTTGAAAGAGCAATGCTACACCGGGTCAATGAATTCTTAAACAAACACGATATTATAACACCAAAGCAATTTGGATTTCGTAAAGGGAAATCGACGACCCTAGCTTGTTTCAACATAGTAAGGACAATTGCGGAAAGTGTAAACCATAAGACTACGATCATCAGGCTCTTTTTAGACATGAGCAAAGCTTTTGACTTCATTGACCATGGTATACTTTTGAAAAAGATGGTCGTATGGTATTAGAGGCCGAGGTAATGACTGGGTGGAAAGTTATTTAAGGAAAAGAAAACAATGTACATAAATTGATAGGATTGTCCGGAATAATAATAATGGTTATATTAGAGAAACATATAGGTCAGATTTTCTTATAAATAACACCGGCGTCTCTCAAGGCAGTATTCTTGGACCGTTGCTATTTCTATGACTTGCCGAACTATATTAAACAAGACTGCATCATTTTTGCCGACGATACTACCCTTATAGTGAAAGGTGATTATAGCTCTTGCAATTCAAGATGGCCAGTAGGCTTTGTTAATGGTTGAAAGTGTAATGCACATTGCGGTAGTGTACGTGTCTGACGGAGCGATCGGTCGCGAGCGCGCCGTGGCCCAAATCACTTGTGCATATCATTTACACGACGCTAACTGCCACGAAGTACCGGCAGCATGTCATCATGTTATCCATAACGTATTTTTATTTTGAAATAGTCTGATTCTGAGACTAGTGCAAGACACACCAGACCACAATACAGGAACCTTTTGATTGCCGCACTAACATATATAAGAAAAACTGCTATAATATGTGTATAGTCCTGTATAATAAGTTGCCAGTAGATATTAAACTCAAACGTAATATGTTATTTAAAAATAAACTGACTAAAGGCTACAGGAAAATTGTTATTACAATATAAAATAATATTTGACACGCTGATCGTATTATAAATTGTATATTTGACATTGTAGGTAAGTACATTTGACTTCGATCCAATTAAATGTTAAATATTTCAACATTGTTGGACTAATCTGGAAAAATTTGCACAACTGTATGCACGTTGAATACGTATGAACTGTACTAGGTTTAAGACCTGTGTATCGTGATTCAGCAAATAAATAATTTTGATTATGATTTTTGTTTTTTTAAATACTATCGTTAAATTATTTATTTATCTTGCAACACTATACTTGCTGTGTTGCAGTGTGCTTATTTTAAATACATGTTGCGAATTTGAGTTTATAAGTTTGTATTGCCACTTGAATGAAAAAAAAATTACTGTTAGTCATAAAACCCGATTTAAGACTGACAATTAAGTACATACATTTTGATACAACTAATCTAAGCTTAAAGTAAGATTTATGTACTACATCGCCACAAGTGGCGCTTATAGATAGGTATCTATTTATCAATTACTTAGGCCTATAAAAGAAAACTCAATTAAAATGCATACTAAACAAACAGTAGGTACGTCGCGCGACTGGTCGCTTGTCGCAGACGCCAACAATAGCAAGATTTTGTTATTTAAATACTGCATATATAAGTTGTTTGCAGATTTACTGATTTTAAAATTGTTTTGTGTGTTTTGTTGTTTTGTTGTCAGCTTTTTAACTTACCCTCGACATACACCTCGATCCACCCGGTGACCGAGGACTGTTCAGTAGAGTAGGTGAACCTCCACCGTCCCTCGTCTGCCAAACCCACGTTGCGCACGCGCAAACCGCAGTCGTCGCCCCATCGTTCATATCTGTTAATAATTTAAGACACTGATTTAAAGGAGCAGTTGTTCATCCTATTTTTGGTAGTTGTATAAATAATTGAGCAGAAGAATAACTAAACTGGGCAGTTGCTTGTGGGCAATTATCAAATCGGAATTGGTCGGTAAGAAATCTCATAATAAGCAGTTCTTAAATATAACTAGGCGGACATAGGCATTTTTCACCTAATCATAAACGTCTTGTATTGTATGTCTGTCTCGAGGCTGCAATCTTACTATTACGATTTCAAGAGTGCAAGTGTATGCCATGCCAGTAATAGATAGCTCCGCTTTTCAAAAAAAGCTTATAGCTAGCATAGGAAATCAGTTGGACAGTTTAGCCCAACTAAAGATCCGCTTATACACCGGTCAATCTTCATGAGGCATTAAATCGACCCTACGAATAATGCTGATCTCTAAACATATCCTCAGATAAGAGGCTTCACAATATTAAACAAAAAAGTTTCTTAGTTAACGAAAACTAAACTTAAAAGCGTTTTCAAAAAGTGTTATTTTCAGAAACCTCGTGCGTATTTTAATCGTTCACGGCCGTGAATGTTAGAGGATCGTATCGGAAATTGCGGAAACAATGTGGAATGATTATTAGTTCTTAAAAATGTACATCAATTAAGCTTTTAATTTTGATATATTTTGAAATTAAAAATATACAGAAGTTAGTTTTATTTGACTAAAACTTTATGACAGAACTTAAGGACCAACTAGGTAATTACTGTTCATGTTTCATGTCATATGAATGTTTATGTCCGTGCAGTAACAGTGAAAAAGGCATCGCTCGGCTCGGCTCGGCTCAATTCGGCATTGTGGACGGAACGACGTCGTTTTCGCTCTTATTGCATGGACAAAAAACTTTTTCTTACCGGCTCAAGCAGATTCCGCATCGATAGGTCAGGGGAGACCCTCAGAACGGTCGGGTATGAATTAGTTTTGTGTTATATAATTTTTTTTCTATCTAATTAGTTAAATGAATGAATTACCATTGAAATATAGTAACACGTGAGTATTTCTAAAAAATAACTGTCCTAAAAGAGTATGTGAAGAACAGAAACAGTGTGAGACTGTGCACCACCTCAAATTACACTTAAGTATTTTTGAGAAATCACTGTTAATTCAAATAAATTAAGATCAATTACGGTTTATGGTAGGAAATTTGGTTTTTAATTTGACTACTTAATTAATGTACAGTCACCCAATAAAAATGTTGAGCATACTCAGAACCTTTTCATTGTCACTGCCATTGTTATTGTCATACTTGTCATTTGATTTTCAGTTTAAAGTTTATTATGACAGTGCACTAAAGTGCTTAACATTTTCGTTGGGGTACTGTACATTGGCGCAACCATTCAATGTCGTCTCAAGGAGAGCCTTCTTCAATTGAAAACAATGTACAGTGCTCTAAAGAGGACCTTTGGGTTTATATTTTTCTTCCACTCGCCCTACGCTCTTATGCTATGACTAGCAACCAACCACCAACCAACCACCACCAACCATAACCAACTTTACCCGAGCCCGAAAGACTTTTTAGTAGCTGTTGCACTGCACTGTACATTATTGTTAGTCGGGCGAAGTAGGCTTATGAACAGCAGGTCCCTACAGAATCTTTAAAAATATTGTATTCCTTACCTACTGTTCGGAGGGCTGTGTACGTTAAAAGTGACCCCCGTCGGCGTGGTCACCGTACACTGGGCCCCAGGCGAATGGCGACGCAGTTTCATAAGCGCCTCGTGTCCCACTGCCACTTTCAGAGAATGTGGCCACCCTAGCCCTTGCTGCATTTCTAGAAGGTTGTCCAGTAGGACATTGTAAACGACTATTGCAAATCCCGGTTTGAGGATCAAAACTGAAAAGATACATCAAAGGTCTACTACAAAAATATTTTTTATTACACTACAAAACGGTCACCACACAGCACTTCAATCATCATAGAATATAGTACATATTACCTACGTCCCAGAAAATTGGAGAATTGGAGGGAGCGATAAACGAAAAACATGATATACAAGAAGAGCTTATGTCCTTAAAGAATCTCTTATAGTTAACCGTGGAGCAAGGGAAAAGATAAAAGAAGTTATAATATCTAATCTTTAATCTATAGTTTGGTATATAGCTCGCCACTGCAAACTCCAAGCAAAGCAAGATGGCTTCAAGATTTATCGACCCGTTTCTCGAATAGGAAGCAAAAAGAGGCCTTTAGTGTGGTGCGAAATAGTCTATTTATAACCAGCGACATAAAAAGAGGGGTGTTGTTAACGTGTGTATCTGTGTGTATGTCTGTGTATCAATCAGTGTGACCTCATGCCTTTATGTCAGGGGATAGAAAAAATATTATTATAATGATATAACATAGCGAATATCAAACTAAAATAATTATAATATGATGCGCAAAAGCGCTACAGATTTAGCCAACAAAGTTCACAAATATAATGACAGAAAAACTAGCAAGAAATAAATAATTTTAAATAAAGATATCTGTGTAAATTGCCATCTATACTTACAGCAGAAAATTATAAAAGCACTTAATCTCATTGTTATATTAAATGTTTAATTCATACGACCACGATAAACATCGTTATGAGACGGTTTAGACAAGTCACAACTGCTTTACATAAGTACAATCTTTTAATGATGTTCTGATAAGATTAATCGATTGATTGCTTTATCAGCAATGTTTGTATCGTTGAGGAATGCTATCTATTAGAGTTCCACCTCGGCTGGCCTAGACTAGACGAGGTGACTGCTTTAAAAGATAGGTATCTATTGATAAACTTTGATAAGCCTTAGGTACTTGAAGCTTCTATGGCAATTAATAACCTTAAATGAAAACAAACAATAGGTATAATAATAGGACAAACCATCCTCTACATTCTATAATGGAAATAACAAGAGAAAGTGAAAGGTATAATAATAAGTAATATCTGCCTACCTCTACAATCATTCGTGAGCAGGAATTTATTTTATGCAATGATCGCTTTTTATTACTATTAATCCAATTTCATTTCTAGAATTAACTTAAATGCGTCTATTTAAAAAAAAACTTCTCATGCTCTTAAAATGTTACTTTAGTAGAGACTAAAGTAACATTTTAAGAGCATGAGACATGAGCATGAGACTAATAAGAAGCTTTAGTTTCGATGTGCCTCTGCACATCGAAACTAAAGCTTCTTATTAGTCTCAAGTGACTAAAGTACTTTTTTTTTTAATCTACTTTTAAACACCTAAACAGCCAACCAAGGTGTTTGTAAAAAAAAACATGAAACACAGTTAATGAATTCGATTTTTATTTATACTTTTATTAAGGATAAATTCATTTTATTATGCATGGTGCAGGTTAACTAGTTTTCAAGTTTGAATCTATCGGCTAAATATGCAAGCATCTAAAGCGTCACTTTACAAAAAATAATACAAAAAGGGGGAAAAAATTGTAGAAGAGTTTGTTAAAATAAATATTGTAATTGTGTGTAGAACATCGGTTTTATTTCTCTCATTAAAAGTGAAAAGTAGAGTGTTTAACGCGAGACTAAACAACTATAATGCCACTCGAACTATAGCCACCCTCGTTCAGCTCGAGGGGCTAAACACCTCGTGTCATTATGGCTTGTTTTAGTCCCTTGTTGAACAGTCTACTATATAATTAAGTGTCAACAGTTAACCAGTAGGTATGTAAGTAAAAATAAATAATTCATTTAGGTACCTACGTAACAAAATGTTTACTTAGGTAAATATTTAAGGTTTGTGAAATTTGTAACAATTACAATAATGATAAATCATAGCTCAACTTATGGCCAAGGTAAGTGACTAAAATAAGTTTCGATTTCGACAACCCTAGGCGCCCAAGCGGCAATAAGTATTTCCTAAAGAGCCAGAAACGAACTACCTACTTTTCTATTCATACTATGACAATGGCTTTGTTTACACAAGGTAAAGATTTGGCCAGCTATGATGATTTGGAAGTGTTTTTACTTTTTAATTTGAATGCCGGTTTCTAGCTGTGGTCCTTAGCTAGGTTTCATCAAAATCGGTTGGGCCGTTTATGAGATATCAGCTCTAAAAGAAGGGGTCACCATTATATCGGGGGTTTTTATCTATCGAATAGTTATAATACTCAACCAATACCAGGAGGCCTAATATGGTTGCGTTTATCGCGTGACAAAGTGTGGATAAGGCATCCGTCACCTTCTGACACGGAAATAAGTAAAAGAGCGACGGATGCTTTATCCACATTTGACACGCGATATAGACGCAGCTATACTAGGCCCGCAAGGGGCTCAGACAAGATGCGTAACGCTAATGTATGAGATTTTCGAAAACTGACTTAATGTACCTGTAGGTAGGACGTAAGCTGACGATCTACGCTATGATGGCGTCGGACGCTTATGTCAAGCCCATATATTTTGTCAGTATTCGAATATAGCTAACGTAAGCATTTTGCAACTCTGCCTATACATCCTGTTCGGAGATATACAGGGTTATTGGTAAGTCGACCTATTCCCGTTAGGAGGTGATAGGGGTGACTATTTGCGATAATTTTGACCCCCATATGCATTATGCAAAAGTGAACCATTTTCGAGTTATCGCGTTTATTAGTTTTTTTTTAAATTAGTCGGAAATTCAACTTGAAAAATTTATTACAAAAAAAGTATCAATTTAAATCTTTTTTTTCTTCTGATTTACAAAACCGATTAAAAACTGGTTATTTCTCAATATTAAAACAATAACTATCGGTCCAAATTTGAAAAAGCGAGACGGGAAACGAATTTTTTTCAATATTTTTTGCGATTGCTTTCCACTAAAATGCCTTAAAAACAAAAAAAAACGTTATGAAACTTGGCTTGCAGATTATTTTAAAAACTTAACTGTTTTCTTAGCTCTCCAAAAACGCATAACAAAAGAAAATTATTTTAAAAAAACCTGAAAAAGTAATCATCACAAAGGAAGCGGGCGGAAACAAAAGTCACAAATGCAACTTCAAAAATTAAAATTAAAAAACATACCAAATTTAAATCATACATTTTTTATTTGCTTTTGTACAAAATGAATTTGTTGTTCCTATGCAAAATTAAAAAAAATATTATCTGTACACGTTTGAGAATGCGAGGCCGAAAACTAAAAATACATGTTTTTTTATCAAACTCCAACATAAATTACAAGAAAACAGAAGAATTTACCAATGCATTTGGCGTGCAGATTACACATAAAACATTGACGTTTTTCCAGCTATCTAACGAGCTATTAAAACTAAAATGAGTTTTGTTAAATATTGCCGGAAAAAATGTTCACAAAGGAAGCAACAAGGAAGTCACGTCCGAACAAAACTTAAAATTAACTAACTAAATCTATCAAAACTAACTATTATACTCGTAAACACAAATAACAACATTAACTTATGTAAAAAGTTACAAAATTAAAACTAATAAACAATTAAAATTTAAATAATCAGGATTTTTATAGTTCATTTTCAAAATGGCTACCTCCATTTCTTATTCTCACATAAGTAAATGTTGTTATTTGTGTTTACGAGTATAACAGTTAGTTTTGATAGATTTAGTTAGTTAATTTTAAGTTTTGTTCGGACGTGACTTCCTTGTTGCTTCCTTTATGATCAATTTTTTCCAGCAATCTTTAACAAAACTCATTTTAGTTTTAATAGCTCGTTAGAAAGCTGGAAAAACGTCAATGTTTTATGTGTAATCTGCACGCCAAATGTATTGGTAAATTTTTCTGTTTTCGTGTAATTTATGTTGGAGTTTGATAAAAAAACATGTATTTTTTAGTTTTCGGCCTCGCATTCTCAAACGTGTACAGATAATATTTTTTATAATTTTGCATAGGAACAACAAATTCATTTTGTACAAAAGCAAATAAAAAATGTATGATTTAAATTTGGTATGTTTTTTAATTTTAATTTTTGAAGTTGTATTTTTGTGACTTTTGTTTCCGCCCGCTTCCTTTGTGATGACTATTTTTTCAGGTTTTTTTAAAATAAATTTGTACTTGTTATGCGTTTTTGGAGAGCTAAGAAAACAGTTAAGTTTTTAAAATAATTTGCAAGCCAAGTTTCATAACGTTTTTTTTTGTTTTTAAGGCATTTTAGTGGAAAGCGATCGCAAAAAATATTGAAAAAAATTCGTTTTCCGTCTCGCTTTTTCAAATTTGGACCGATAATTATTGTTTTAATATTGAGAAATAACCAGTGTTTAATCGGTTTTGTAAATCAGAAGAAAAAAAAAGATTTAAATTGATACTTTTTTTGTAATAAATTTTTCAAGTTGAATTTCCGACTAATTTAAAAAAAAACTAATAAACGCGATAACTCAAAAATGGTTCACTTTTGCATAATGCATATGGGGTCAAAATTATCGCAAATAGTCACCCCTATCACCTCCTAACGGGAATAGGTCGACTTACCAATAACCCTGTATAGCCACCCTCGTCGTCCTTGAAGCGAGAACTCGTGTACGATATTGTCAGATAGAGGTACCTATGTGGTCGGGGCCACATTAATAAACAATTCTTGAGCGAGGTGCCCTTCTGAACACACGTTAAGATAAACCACAAGCCACAGATAACTTTTATCTCCGACGTATCATGAGGGTACCTCTCTCAAGATCAGTTTATTAATATATTCCAACACATACATGGTATGTGAAGAAAAACAAGAAGAAAGTAATATTCCTACTCTGTGTTCATAACTTGATGAACTTCGTCATTGGTCTTAATATGCGTATACACTCATATCGATAATCTGTAGGTTTAATGCTTATCAATTATTAAGATAATTGCAATTATGAATGAAACCACTAGCAATTGTCCGCGACTTTACACACAATAAACTCGTAAATTATTTTTCGCTTGGGAACTAACGATTTTTCCGGCATAAAACGTATTCTATAGATGAAATAGGCTAACTGTGCGTCGAATTTAATGGAAATAAAGCAGCTAGATACTTACATGCGGAATTTGTTTAAGCCGATCAGAAAAGCCTTTATGTCGATGCAATTAAGACGAAAAAGACGTCGAAGAAGAGGAACAACGACTTTTGCCGCCCTCGCTTCGTTTCGTATTATGCGAGTTTTCGGTAATACCCTTACATAATCCAGAATGTATTAATACAAAAAACCTTTCCCCTTGAATCACTCTTCTCTATTACTGAAAACTGCATTAAAATCCGTTGCGTGGTTTGAAAGATCTTAGCGTACATACATACGGAGGGACAGACGGGACGGGCTTTGTTTTATTTACGCTATGTAAATATAATCATAATCAACCAAAGGATCCTCCCCCAGGTATCTACACCACGGTTAGTTTTGTGCCACTCGCATCCATCGCTCTTATTTTATAGATGTAAAAGGTTTTTCTGACCGGCCTACGCCAATTCTGTGCAAATAGATACGCGCAGACCCTTATTCTGGCCTGTACATGGCCTGGTGGCATTACCAAGGTTAATAAAACAATAATACTGTACCTACATATATAAAATAAAAATCAACTTACATTGTTGCCAACTCGTGAATCATCGTCACGTTTCGTATTTTCATGATACCTACCCATATGATTGATGTTATATCTCAGATAATAATATCAATATGCGAATCAATTAAGCATTTTCCATCTACTTGCTATGTAGTAACTATTAACTAGAATATGATTTATTTACATAATAAACATATTAATGCAATTGAATTTAACCTTAGGATGCTCCAACACTAAACATCTAGTTGAAAAAAGGAATTGTGCTGTACAATTCACATAGCGGGCGGGAGCGGGTCGGGCGCAGGGCATGGCGGGAGCCGCGCCGGTCACACAGGGCGCCGAACCGCGGCGGGCCACGCGCTGGTGATCGCAGGCGGGCATTCGGGATCGGATCCTACGATCACCAGCGCGGCGCCCGACCCGGTCCCGCCCGCTGTGCGAATTGCGCTTACATGGTGTTCCATGTAAAATATTAATTTTACTCATAAAACACAATGGAATTTAGCGTACCTAAGCTAATTAATTAAAATACCTAATAATAAAGTACCTAAGTTATGTTCTGTTATTACATTACTCTAGAAGTTATTAACAACTAGAAGTGTCAGGATAGGACTACATTATATCACATATCACAACACTAAAATGCGGCAGTGCCTTTATTAAAGATGGAATTCATGGCAGTGCTAAGATGCTTTATTTATTGCTTTTCTAACGGCGTTATTAGAAGGTTAATAATCTTATTAGTAAAATTTGATTAAAACCTCTGAATGGAAACATAACATTTATTATTCAGCTTAAAATAGAAAAATATTTTATTGTTGTGGTTGGATCTAGGTTGGAACGGTGCGGCTTTACTTTTACTAACTAGAATTTGAGTCTGAATTGATTATTAGTTTGTGAACAACTTTTTCTTTGACGTTCATAAAAGGTATAACGTCGTCCGCCTCTTTCATTTGCGACGCAGGTATCTGAAAACAAATACAAATGACCATTACCACCAGCAGCATACTACAAGTATTAGAAAACATGGCACACTGAACTCAATCATCTGTAAATTTGTTGGTGGGATTCAAAGATTACCTACATTTACGACAGTGATGTTACAGACCACTGATGGCCCAATGAAAGATCACATGTGCGGACTCAAAGCTGACCGTTGATCACATATAAATAAGGTTGTGTTCACAAAAAAATCCTACCCTATCGTACTTTCTACTAATATTATAAGTATACAATTTTGTGATGATGTTTTCCTTTCAATCACGCTTAAGCGCTTAAACGATTTTGGATCAAATTTAACACATAGGCAATCCATGTTGTGGATTAAAATATCATTTCGGATAATTATAGTTCTTAATAACTTTGAATGAGTTCTAAATGGACGAAGACAAAGACAACGTTTATAACTTATAGATGAAATATCTCGGTATTACCTTCAAATCCTCAGCCTTAGATTCTTTTGCCAAAAATTCTCTTAATACGTAGTTGGTATTTGTAATATGGAACATCCTAGTTTCATTTGATCGCACTAACACATCGTCAACCCTCAGGAAATACCGAAGAAGAATAAACCAGTTAGTTGGCATTACTCTCTGGAAAGAAAATAAAATTACTTTAACCACGAGTCGTAGAGCAAAATTCTCAAACCTATTATGTATGCCCTGGCGCCCTGCTACTCACATTGACATTGCATGATTGCATCAATGTGCATCATGTTAGTTGGAGCGCGACTTTGTGGATTAAACACACTATAAAGGTTTTATAAAGTCAGCATTAACTAATTTGCTTATAATACAATTCTCTAATTCATAGGCATCGACATACCAACCAATAGACGCCGGGTTCCATACAAAATTCTCTTCGTAAAGTGTCCTACTGCGACCTATACAGACTTCATACTTGTATAAAATCGTTGTCAAAATAACACATTCTAATTTTAACGGTATGTCATTAACGCAACGCTTACTTTTGCTTACCTTGTTGCAAAGTACTCTTACTGCAATAAAAAACATTGGCAAAACCATGTCAGCAATTATTTTGAATAATAAACTCTAGCTAAACTTATAATAATACTCCCCTCATTTTTTGCAGTAAAGAATTATATGACATACTAAGCATTTTAATTCGTTATTTTCATATATTTTTTAATTTTAGTAATTCAAGCAGTATTTATTTTATTATCATTATTATGCTTGAAAGTCGTATAAATGCAGTTGAAATGCGCTCTTTGCGTAGTATGTGTGGTGTGAAATGATTGAAAGAGTAAAGAATAAAGAAGTCAGAGAGAAATGTGGACTAAAACAAGATGCAGTGACTAAGATTGAAAAAGGCATGCTTTGATGGTTCGGTCATTTGGAAATGATGGATGTAAGAAAATTGACGAAACAGATATACAGAGGGAAAGTCGAGTGGAAGGGTCGGAAGGGGCCGCCCTAGGCGTACGTATTTCGAATCAAACCGAAGAAATACTGGAAAAGGGCCGAATCTTAAGTACCCGAAACCGACGTGCGTGCATGACTCGTTGTATGAATGTGGAAAAAGCGAAAGAGTTTTGTCAGGATCGTAGCAGGTGGCAAGAAGTGGTCTCTGCCTACCCCTCTGGGAAACAGGCGTGATTTAATGTATGTACGTATCATTATTATAACAGTATAATTATGGATCTGGTACAGCAGTTATCTATTTTATTACGAATCTGGTATTACACTGGTCTTTAGAAATAGAGTTTACGGTCTATATCTCACTCTTGTACTGTGTGCTTTATTATCATCAGGTTCTATACAAAATTTATCACCAAATGAAAGCCACCTTACTAATCTTACTCTTACTAACTTGATAAATGAGAAAGTTTGTATGTTTGAATGTTTGGATGTTTGTTACTCAATCACCAATCACACTTCAACCAGGAAATGGATCGGATTGAAACTTAGCACACATATAGGTTAGGTCCCAATAGGACATGATAATTTTTATCCCAGAAAATTTACATGTACCCGAGGGAATAACGATAGTCGAAATCTACGTGGACAAAGTCACGAGCAGAAAAAATTGCCTTCACAGAACCAGTTATTTTCCTACAATACTTACAATTTTAACCGACAGCTTAGATATTCCGTGATCATGCAATTCGTCTTCGAACAATGTGAGATCATGATAGAACAGTATCTGATCTTTCCGCTTCAACAATTCATAATCAATGTTCTCATCTGTCGGCTCAATAATAATGTCATCACTAAGAGTCCCTTTGTAACTTGTGCAGAATGTCCAATCAAAAGACTTTTTCTTCTTAGCTGCGTCTGGTCTTAAAATTCAAAAATATACACACAAGGTAAAACTATACATTGCTAAATCATGGCTTAAAAAACTTATTACTATAATAATTAAAATCCCTTTTTATTGTAAATAAATTCTTTGCTAAAGATATTTTGATGAATTACTTAAAAACATTATTATTTTCCAATCATTTGAGCCTGTATGCAATGCAAAGTATTCATATTTCTAAAAAACCTTTTTATCTTGTTTGTTTTTAAGCATTTTTCATGAGTTTACATTTTCACTGTTTGTTTAATCTTTAATTAAGTAAACGATGGACAACTGTCATTGGCCTTCTTTTAAGTAACTAATACAATGTAATAAGAATTATTTACAGCTGTAGTTCTCCTGTACTGAAAACCAATAAATAAATAAATAAATAAAAAGTGGCTTATTTCTTATCTGTCATTGTTATATTTCAATTCGACAGATAAGTAGAAAGCATAGCTTAGCTACTCCATTTGTATTAATAAGAGTATTAATATTTCCTCATTAAGTTTATCATACGAGGGCAGAGTGAGAAGTCTGGTAAAAATCATACTAAAGGTATTTTTTTCACAAATTAATTAATATCAATTTGTAATGCAGCCTTTTTGGAGGTAAATCGTATATTTTCAGCCAGTTCGCACGGATAGTTTTTTTTTGACAGCTATGAAAAAGAAAAAAAAACTTTGGTGTTTGCAAAGATGGAGAAAAGTGAGTTTCGTGTTCTGATTAAACATTATTTTTTGCGAAAAAAAACCATCACGGATACAAAAAAAAAACTAGACAAGTATTATGGGAGCTCTGCTCCATCCATTAAAATGATTCACAAGTGGTTTACGGATTTTCGTTGTGGCCGTACAAGCACTGCTGACGCCGACCGACCCGGACGCCCAGTTGAGGTCACTACACCAGAGATGATCACCAAAATCCATGACATCGTATTGAACGACCGAAGAGTAAAGGTCCGTGAGATAGCTGATATTGTAAGCATTTCAGACGAACGGGTTCGTAATATCCTCCACACTTATTTGGATATGAAGAAGCTCTCCACCCGTTGGGTGCCGCGATTGCTCACAGTGGATCAAAAACGCACTAGGTTGGCCCTGTCGGAGGCATGTTTGGCGAAATTTAGGTATAATGAAAAGGACTTCTTGCGTCGTTTCATAACTGTTGACGAAACCTGGATTCATCATCATACACCCGAAACCAAGGAGCAGTCAAAACAATGGATTGCTTCAGGTGAACCTGCACCAAAGAAGGCCAAAGCAGTTTTATCGGCAAATAAAGTTATGGCTACTGTCTTCTGGGATGCTCGTGGTGTAATATATGTTGATTACCTTCAGAAAGGTAAAACAATTAACGGCGAATATTATGCCAACTTGTTACAGCGATTTCATGAAGTTTTAATGGAAAAACGACCCCATTTGGCGAAAAAGAAAATCATTTTTCACCAAGACAACGCACGGGTCCACACTTGTGCAGTTGCTATGGCTAAAATCCACGAGTTGCGTTACGAATTGCTCCCTCATCCGCCTTATTCTCCGGATTTGGCCCCCTGCGACTATTTTCTTTTCCCAAACTTAAAGAAATGGCTTGGTGGGAAAAGATTTGGTTCCAACGAAGAAATCATCGCAGAAACCAGTGCGTATTTTGAAGGGTTGGAGAAATCGTACTATACGGAGGGAATCGAAAAGTTAGAAAAGCGATGGACCAAGTGTATTGAGTTACATGGGGACTACGTTGAAAAATAAATATTTACTTGGACCAAAAAAATAAAAAAATGTTTAAATTTTTCCAGACTTTTCACTCTGCCCTCGTATAAGGTTCTTATGGTGGATTTACACTTTGCAAAGTGCAAGTGTGAACTTCATACATATATTTTTTACATATTTGTTTATAGGTATAATGTAATGGAACCAGCAATCGATAAGGACTAATGATCGACACTTGATTCTTATTTTACCGAAAATATGGGTTATTCATTTATTTTGTAATACTCAATTTATGACCATATGATCTTTGAATTAAGAGTCAAGTGTAGATTATTGTTGCATGTCAGATTGAAGTGTCGAACACATGTGCCATTACGCTATTGTGTTTTACAAAAATTACACCTGCATTGTGAAGTTGCTACTTGCCACTTGGCAGCAGATGTATGAACTTCGCACTTTTTATAAAATCAGGCCTTACACATAAATAAAAAACCCCAATTTTCTACAGCAACCAACTTAATGTAGATTTTAATTGATGAGTCAATAGCTTATTTGGTACTGCTAGAGAGTAAGGACAAACATTTGTGTGATGAGCTGAGTGTTTGTTTCTTGGTCTACTTTAGTTATTGCACAGATAAAAGAATACAAGTACAGATACCCAATCCCATACAGCAAAAGCGTGCCGTCCTAAAGTAGGCAATTCTGTAGGCAATTTTAGTCCCGTAGTCACACCAGTAGATGGCGTATCTGAGCCACCACTACTATGACGCTGGCAGCCTACCTATTCGTTTTATTGAGATATTACCAGATGGCGTTGACTTCAAAAAATATACTTGACTTTAAAATTGAGGCATCTAGAAAATTGTTGTACTTAGTGGGAGATCCGAATAGAAGAAGATTTCCACCGGGCTGTTTATTCGATAAAACGTATTTTATATCAAATTTTATATGCTAAGTAATATACGGCGAATAATTAGGCTAAAAAAATTCAGTCCAGTAGGTATAGGTATAATTAATTAAAAAATAAAATAACTTTGTACTAAAGAAATGCAAATTGCTTGTTTATTAGACAAATTGCATACTAATCTAATATGCAAACGTTAGGTTGAATTTTTTTTTCCCGTCAAACTATTGGGTTGGCACTTTGGCAGGTATAAACAGCTAAGTCGGTAGGTACTAATAATTCGCACCAAACCTAACGTTTACATATTCTATAGGACTTGTATTCTTTTATCTGTGCTATAGGCTTCATACTTTCGATTAGTAAGTACCTATATAATTTGCCTTTAGAGCCGCGTCCGCTGCGCCGCGTTTTTGATATTTTTAACATCTATCATGTTATTCTGAACAGAAAAGGAGCGTGACCAAAATGTTTAGCCGCGTCCGCTGCGCCGTGTTTTTGATGTTTTTAAACATCTAGGTACTTAACATGTTTTGTTAGTTTTTTAGCCACAACCTATTCGCCACATATTATTTTTTTAGGGTACCTATTTACTTATTCAGTTTACGAGTATCTGTGTAATCACTACACTTTGTAATAGGTACGCTTAATTTTTTGGAAATATCAATAGGTACCAATCTGATAATTGAATAAGTATATAATATGTTCTGTGAATAAACATTTCATTGCATTTCATTTCATTTCATTGATCATGTATAATCGTTCCGTGTTTGTACTAACATTTAATACACCAAAACCGCCAAAACAGTATTTTGTAATGGCCATTTATGTTTGTTAAGACATTATTTTATCTATTACGTTTTTTTTTGCTTTTAATATAAAACTAGTATTTTGAGACAATATTACGCATCACCCAAGAATTTACAAAATTGAAACACTTGGAGCCTGTGATTCCATAGAACTTTCGCGATCCGTGATGGCGCCATCTAGTGAAAGTACCCAATAAGACGCAGTAAGCTTGAAAGCTCACACGTAATGTATGAGTTAGATAGTGTTCATATATTTTTTATTGCATTTATTAAACTTATAAAATATACCCTTATTTTATGTAGAGAAGGATGTTTTTTAATATAATTAAGATGCGTTGAATTTCTTAACGTGTAAAAATCATTCAATCATCACGTTTACTGGTTCAAATGTTTCGATCGATACCTGTGCCGCCATCTATGAGTTTATTAAAGTAATTAATTATACGTTGTTCGAGTTGGGAGGCCATGGTTATTGTAACATTATTTCTTAAAAACATTCTTGAGAACTCGTATTTAACCAGTAATATTAGAGTAGGTTTTATTGATAAAATTACTTACACTTGAACCAAAATGCAGTAATCACAGCAAATGTGCACCCATTGAGCTTAGGATTTTGATATTGAATTACATTTTTGAGTTTATATAAGTAGGTGTGTTTATCTTTTTTAGTACCCATAATACAAGCCTAGAACTTAATTATGAACTAATTCAAATTATGTGACACTGTCCCCTGACATTTATTTATTTATGATAAAATGCATCTCACCTTGCCTCTTGCCACACCTCCGCGCAAGACACCTCTATAGCATCTACGGTGCAAGCCACAAGCTTCAAAGCATCCAAGGGGTTGAAATTTATTTTAGCACCACTTTTATGTGTCAATGTTAGAATGTTCTTGGGAAACACCATATCAGGAAAATGTGGGATGTTCAATTCTTTGCAATATCTGGAAGTCAACATAGAAAATACGTAAAATAGTACAGTAGGTAATACAGTAACAACTGAGACATGTATTGAATCAGTCAGTGTCTGTTAATTAAGTTAAAAGGAAAGCATCCACACGAAAAATACGCACTGATGCTCATGAATTAACTATTGAATGAGCATGTTTAACAAATTAGAATTAGACATTTCCTTTTAGATTATGATTGAAAACTTAGTTCTCAGCCTCGTAGATACTAAGTGATACTTACATACAAAACTGACAGAACTGATCATCGTCCCTCTCACAAACGACTTTTGTTGAACATACACTAGGCAGTATACAGCTCACATCGTAAGATATATGCCATGTACCAAACTCTATCGAATTAGAATTGCTGGTAAACCGCCGGGCGTCTACTCTTGACTCCTGTGAATAAGAAATAGTAATAAAATAAACATGTGTATACCTGAGCGCCATACTAGCTTAAATCACTTCTTACCTCTAATGTAAGCATTATTGAAGGTGAAAACTGAGATATTTGACAAACCAGTGAATGAAATGAGTGACCAGTGATTTAATTTGCAAGAATAATGAAACAGTAGAGGAGTTCAGGAGTACAAAAGGAGTACGTCCAAAAACTATGATTTGACATTGACATTGAGGTTTGAGGTTGTTGACATCGACTTTGTTTTTCTTTCATCAGAAGCAAAAAGAAAAAAATTCATACTGCCTATGCATTGGTTTGAATATTTTTTATAGGTATTGATAAGTTGTAATTTTTTGAACAAAAGAAAATTATACTTTTAATACCTAAAAGTTAGCCTACTTAAGCATATTAGCAAATAACATTGTACCGGGTGTTATGGCCCCTGTACACATTGCGCCAATGCGTAGGGTCAACGTGAAGAGAACTACTTGGTTGCACTATTGGCTTGTTTGTAGTTGGCGACCAACGCTGGCCGACCAACCCAATGGTGTCGGTTTTTCGTGCACACATAAAAGGATGTTGGCGCGCTCCGCAAACAGTGTTCACACGTTGGCGACTTATTCAGTTAATTGTTATTCGTAGCAAAGGCAGTAAGTAGTATACGCGTGAGTGAAATTGTTACTATGTAGTGGACCATAAATGAGGTTTTACCGTTTATAGAAATGTACCAAATTGAACCAATAATATGGAATCAAAAATTATTTATTAATAGCATATAATTAATAACTTATAAGACATTTGCCTCGTTCTGCTCCGAGGAATAGTCAACATCCATCGTATTGTTTTGCGCCTTTTCTTTTTTAACTTTATTTTGCCGCACTTATAGGTAATACTTAAACGTACTGTATAAATAAATTGCCGCAGCTGTAACAGTTTCCACATCCATCTTAATCAAAGCGCCAACGCAGAATGATCAACTCCAATGTGTAAACGGTGACTTTTTGAGGATCCGATTGTTGGCTCAGCATACTTTAGCATTAGCCCAATGTGTACAAGAGCCATTAGAAAAGGTCGTTCGTCAACGTAGAGTATAATACAATGTGTGGCCCAAAACCGGGGCGAAAAATTAAAACGTAGATTCTACTCCTCAAACTACGCAACGTTTGTTTGACGACTTTGAAAAAAAACTTGCGGTTTGAATTTTATTACATTATAAAGTTAATTCGAACACGCAATGTACTATGAAATTGGTTATGTCTGTAGAGTGACTAGACTGACAGGCGATGTCAATTAGACGGAGTTTTAAGTACATTGATTATACTATTTACTTTGTTTGAAAAATGAACAATCTAAAAACTTTATGATTTTAAAAAGTTGCTAAACAAAAGTTGTCTAGTTTGAGGAGTAGAATCTACGTTTTAATTTTTCGCCCCGGTTTTGGGCCACACATTGTATAACGCTTGTCACAAACACTACGGGATGCAAGGCTTGCTACTCGGTAACAGACGTACGAGCCAAGACTGGCTACGAGCAAAATTCAAACATGTTGGATCGCCGACGAATGACACACGGGCGAGTAACCTTGCCCCAAGGACCTTTTACTAAAGCAGGACTGAGGACTAACAAAAAATTGTTTTGCTAAAACAAACCTTATATTATAGGTTTAAGACATAATTTGGGCTGCTAGCTTAACAGGAGCAAAAACCGGTACGAGCGGCATAGGTACAACGGAGGACTTTGTCCCTTTCTAACACTTGCCATGCGATAAAATTTCGGCATTTAGTAGAAAATTAACATTACTGTTTTAGACAATTTATTAAATGTGAATCGTAACTTAAAGCTTATGTTATTTGTATAAATTAAATTCTTATAGTAATGGGTTATTTACCCCATAAACTTAAAAATGTGACGATTTAAACCTACTTGGAAGTATTGCTTTTGATTAGGCTGTCAACCCATTGAGTGTATCAATCATGATCAATCATATCATGGCGGCTCGGTTTTCATATTGAAATTTCATTTAACGAATCTCAGTTTTAAAAGAGTACAAAATGGTGAAAACATGTTGCATACAATTTTGTAAAAGTGAATCCTATGTTGGCTGTGGGATATCGTTTCACAGGTAAGCCGATAAAAAGAGATTTTGGATTTTTACAAGTAGGGTGACCTTGCTTGTGGGTAGGGTTTCTGATCGGTACATTGTCATAAGCAAGAAAAATATTAATGATGTGATTTCATTTTATTGGCAGTTTTCCGAAGGATGAAAAAGTTAATCAAATGTGGTTGAATGTTTTGGTGTATTTAAAACAATTATTTCTTACAAAACTTCATAATTTGTTTGACTCGCCTCACCCAGATGAATGTAACGAAGAACTACATGAGTTACAGCTGATAAAGACATTAGCCAATTCATATTTAAATTTAAGAATATTTCATCATACAAAATCAAACTCATTAAAAAATTTAGGCAGTAAGATTGGTCTGCGGCTGAAATTACATAAAACGATTTTATTCAGCCATGTTTGATTTTTTAACAATAAATGTATCTAAGCTACATATCTTCTTTTATTGAAACTTTATTATAATCCCTAATAATATTATAATTGCGAAAGTAACTCTGTCTGTCAGTCTGTCTGTCTATCCCGGCCTAAGTATATTGTTATACCGGTAAATTTGACAATTACCATGCCAAACCACCAATCCATGTCAAATGTTGTTTTTTTATAACGTAATATTTTTTCTTGGTTATGTTGGTAAATAAATTTCCTTTTCCTGTTCCCACGGAAAATACGACTAAGTTTTTAAAAATGTATAAATTTCAGATTTTTAGGATTATTTATATTCGGTTTCTTAAAAACGGCTTGAACCGGATTACAAAGACATAACCCAAACTATATCCGGCGGCTTTGTCTGTGTAGTATGTAGGTAGGTACAGACCCCTTTAAATATAGCTTTGTAATGGTAAAGCAAATTTTAAAATGATTAGACTAGTAGTTTGACAGGTTATCCAAGACAAAACAAATATTTCCTCCTTTCAAAACAAATATTACTATAGAATTATGTAGAATGTACGCGAACGAAATCGCAGGCAAAGGCTTGTTTTGTTTTCAACAATTTCATTAACCTACTAGTACAGCTAAATAATCGAGCATTCATTACATGGTGTGAAAATTGCTTCATACAAATAAATTTTGTTCCACGTTACTACAATATCATGGTCACCACATTAGAAAGAGATAAACAGCCTCTGTGCTTGACATCCTACTCGGACCGAATTTTGGTTAACAGTACTCAGTCCTGCTTTAGTAAAAGGTCCTTGCCTTGCCCAGCCACAAGTACGTGTACTTACTCGCCCGTCTATCACGCCTTTAAAGGATGAATGTACTATCTGATTTTCGGCTTTATAAAAGCTATTGTGTTGTGCTGCCCACAACACTCATAACAAAAAAAATATTTTTTAGCAGCAGTAACCCTACGTCATTCTGAAATCAATATGGCCGATTTTTACCGGTCGTGTATTATTGTGTTTTGGTAAAAGTTCGCTGGAATAATATTTTCGATTTGTGCTGAACTTAAAATCGCAACGAAATTGTAGAATCTGAGTGTACTAGATCCTTTAGGCAATTATGGAAGCACTGATACCTGTTATTAATAAATTACAAGATGTATTTAATACTGTCGGAGCAGATGCCATCCAGTTACCTCAAATCATAGTTTTAGGAACACAGGTAGATATTTTTCTTTGTGTTGCGTAACCTAATGCGTGTTGCTTTATTGAAAAAGTGAATGAATAAAACTATGTGTTCTTGGCCTTAGGAAATCGGTTGTTATGTCACATACAAGTTCTTTGTCCCCATTTCGTTGCATTGAACTGGGTAACCTGTCATTGACCATTGTCCAGACTCGTTAGCAATAGACGTCTCTAACGCTACTTTTGACACCGTACTCAATTTTTTGTAACACGCGTAAGATATTAAATGCTAAAAAAAATGTTTTTGGTGGCAGAGCTCTGGGAAGAGTTCTGTGATAGAAAGTCTGGTCGGGCGTTCGTTCTTGCCTCGCGGGCCCGGCATCGTCACAAGGCGGCCGCTCGTATTGCAGCTGGTGTACAGCCCCAGAGACGGCAAGGAGCATCGATCTGCTGAGGAAGGTATGATATCATTATGACTATCAACAAACTGATACTTGTGTAGGTTTCCCTCTCTCTTGTTTTATTTTTATCTAAATAGCTAGCATTGCATTTTCTCACTAGTTTTTCTGTTATAGACTAGGGTCTAGTCTTGAACACAGTGAAAAAAAAAAAACATTAGGCTTCATAAAGTTGCACATGCACAGTTTCTATTAAAATGTTTCTGTGGATGGTACAATACCCTCTGTCCACTAGGATCCATTAATGGGGTCAAGTGGACTTTTTGTACATTCAAATCCATTAATGGACTATAATGTACACTAAAATCCATTTAGAGTCATTTCCAGTTCTTAATATGCAAGGATCCATCAATGGATTCTGTTGCACTCTTAATTACACTTCGATCTGTCAATTGATCTTAGTGCACTACTATGTACATATGATCTATCCAATAATGGATTTTATTAAACTTTTAATGCACTTAAATACATCAATTGATGGATACTAGTGGACATTTTAGTATACTAAAATCTAGTGCTGGAACCCGGTATATAAAAAGTTCAGAAGAATCCATTCATGGATCTTTGTAGCCTTCATAGTATAATTATGCATTGATGGATCCAGCATCTTAAAAAGTGTAAATGACTCTAACTGTATTTTAGTGTACATTAAAGCCCACTCTACTCCATTAATGGATTTGAATGTACAAAAAGTCCACTTGACCCCATTAATAAATTAGGATCCTTTAATGAGGTCAAGTAGACTAGGGTCGACAGAGGGGTACAATAATGTGCCCCATAAATTATGGAAGATATTAAAAATAAATACCAGCATTGGGAAACTGCTGTGCTTACAGAAAATATCATATTAATTCAATGTAGGTACTTTTTGTGCTAATTGATATAATAAACCAGTATTATTAACCAAAATGATCTAATTATGATACATCATGAATTAATCATGCCTTTGTTGATCATGCAAATCATGTTATACACCAAGGCATGTTTACATTTTTTATCATGCAACATGAGGTTTTTTATTGCACTATTGTGATTCTTCAATGCCAACACATTATTTCACATTGATCTCGTTATTGTGTCTAATGGTTCCATAATAGCTTCCTATTACTTGACATCAATCTACTGTGGAGTCATTGTGACTTTTTGACTTTATTTTTTATTAAATACTTATTATTCCAGTATTTCATTCAACATGAATATGGCTTTTGTTCATACTCTTATTTTTCATACTTATTTTCTCATTATAATACAATAGTTAAAAACATTCAAGTGTTTTATAATAAATCTTATTATGCAAATAATGCAGTAAAATCCCTTCATAATAATAATGTATATTGTTTTTATTGTTTTCTAGTGATTTGTTCTAATAAAGTTTTTTAATAACTTCACTTAAATTTGAATTACAAAACTGTTCAATTTAATTTATTACTAAATTATATTAAGAATTCATAGATCTTCAATAAAAAATTGGTTACCTACTGTAGTGTTTACTATCAAATTTATGCATAGCATTGAGAGAGCCGGTGACTGTTTCAACAACATGGAACCCAATAACTAAGTTATCCAACTCAATATATTCTTCAGGTTGGTATTTAGAAAATGTTTTAGACAGTGCTTTTGTTTGTGTATTTGTTTCAACTTGTGCTACAACTCTCATTCCATATTTTTATATTCTATTAATTTTATAGAATTCCTATCTGTAGGAAGTAATTAATAGTGAAGTGACACTTCCTTTACAAATAATTACCCACTTTTTATTATACCTAATCAATGTTTTTATTTCCATATAAAAATAATATTTTAGCTTCTAATTATATTTCAAAAGTTTGCCTTTTACTACACTGTAAGCATATACAATTATAATTAGAGAAAATGAGTGTAATTTACATTTTCATGAATGTAAAATACTTTCTCTGACAATCTCTCTTACTTGTTAACCTAAAATGTGTGACTTGAATTAATTGCTTATAATTTAATAGTAATTCGAAATGTGTTATAATTCTATGTAATGTTAAGAGAGCATGCATTATGTGTCTGGGACTAATTGAATACCTAAATCTGTTTATAGTCAATCAAGTCTATTTAATAATTAAGTAATTAGTGTCTGTTTTGTTCCAGGTACTGTAAACTTAGAAGAATGGGGCAAATTCCTGCACACAAAAGACAAGATATATACAGACTTCGATTTAATCAGAGAGGAGATAGAACGGGAGACGGACCGCATGGCGGGCAACAACAAGGGAATATGCCCAGAACCAATCAATCTCAAAATATTCTCTACCAAAGTGGTCAACCTTACCCTCGTGGATCTCCCTGGTATCACCAAAGTAAGTGCCTAATTTGTGAAATACTTTTTGGTACCTTACAGCCACACTCAAAATAGGCACTTGACATTGAAATTGTGGAAACCAACATTCTTGAAAATACAAAATAGCTCATAATTACATTGTGTAAATTTTTGACACTCCTTGACATATTGTTTTTATCCACTCAAGGTGCCCATTGGTGACCAACCAGAAGACATTGAAAACCAAATCAGAAACCTAATAATTAAGTACATTGCTAACCCAAATTCAATCATTCTGGCTGTGACTGCTGCTAATACTGATATGGCTACCAGTGAGGCTATCAAAATGGCGAAGGATGTGGACCCAGATGGAAGAAGGACATTGGCTGTAGTCACTAAACTTGATCTCATGGATGCGGGTAAATTTGGATTAATCAAATGTTAAGAACTTGCCACAACATCCTGTAACTTTATTATGAGTTTTGTACAGGCTACTGTGGTTTAAGAAACCGGCTAAGTGCGAGTTGAACTCGCGTGGAGAGGGTTCAGTACATATGCCAATATTTTTTTTTTTATTTCCTATATGGTCCCACAAAAATGACATTTAAAAAAATTATACTTTGCACATCTGTGTTTGGGTCATCAATTTACATATGTGTACCAAATATCAACTCAATCAGTCTAGTAGTCGGAGTAAATTGGCTGTGACAGACGGACGCACAAGTGATCGCATAATATCGAGTAATTGCTTGACCCTGTCCCAACTATGATGCGTTAACTTTTTACTTTAGGTACATGCTTTTCTAATTCGCATATGACCTGGTAGATACTGCTATCATGTTCACAGCCATGACATGACAAATCTTTATGTAATCATGACAATGTACGTGTTATGAAAGCAATTAAATTAAACATGTTGTAGGTATAATGTAGGGGTTTATGTTTATTGAGATAGCAAAAAAAATTGCTATGAAGTTAATGGGTTTTTATTGATTTACAAAACGGTTTTACGATTTTTACGATCCGTCGCGAGGCGGATGTTTAATTAATTATTATGAACTTCCGTGCAAGTGATTCATTCACATCTCCACAAACAAATATTCCTCCCGGCATAAGTATGTCTTGTTTTTCTAGGTACTGACGCGATAGATATTTTGTGCGGGCGTGTGATCCCCGTCAAACTAGGAATCATCGGCGTCGTCAACAGATCGCAGCAAGATATTATCGATAAGAAAACAATTGGGGTAAAATTAACTTTTCATTTCATTATGCTTATTTTATCACAAATGAACTCATCTTATGTTTGCTTAATACAAATGTTTGATTGACACAGGATTCTCTAAAAGACGAAGCGACATATCTTCAGCGGAAATATCCAACTATTGCAACCAGAAATGGGACATCATACTTGGCGAAAACCTTGAACAGGCTTCTAATGCACCATATAAGGGATTGTTTGCCTGAACTCAAGGTACTGTTAATTATTACCCTATTTGGACATAAATAAACGTATGAAAATACATACATAAACTACCTTACAATACTAAATTTTAATTATTTTTGTGTTTAATGAGTCTGATGTTAAAGTACTGTTGGTAAACATGTTTGAAACAAAGAACATTAAGATGAATTTGCTCCTTGGACCTAGACAAGATTCATTCGGCGAACGTTATCGTTATCG
This sequence comes from Acleris sparsana, assembly GCA_923062465.1. Lineage (NCBI taxonomy): Eukaryota > Metazoa > Arthropoda > Insecta > Lepidoptera > Tortricidae > Acleris > Acleris sparsana. The sequence continues at coordinate 8,102,362 of OV281289.1, forward strand.
AAAATATAAAGGATACTCGCAAGCTACTGGACGGTCGCGTCAAGCGCATACCCATTCCATACATTGGACATTTTCGAGAATCGTTTACGTTAGCGTTAAGCATCTTGTCTTATCTGAATGACTCAACATTTTATTCTTTATTACAAAATGATAAATTTAATTGATTGCACAATTTTTTCTCTTTGATAATCATGTTCACGTGAATGTGTTACATTTTCAACAAATAATTGCTAATTATTGACTTCTATATTATGAATGGTCTTCATAACGAGCCCGTTCTGCCTCTAGCGCTAGGTATGTACTCAATACAGGCTCTGTTTTCTATTGAAATCAAGGCTAGTTGGGCATCGCAAAACATCCTCTGCCATATTTTAATAGTAAAACCTACCGTACGTCACGATTGGCGTAGGTACACAAATCACTAACAACAATTACAACTTAAAGGACTATGCAGGGACGCGAGACGTTTTCTCCTTCGCGATTAAGAACAGGAATGAAAGACTAAGGAAAACTATGAAACTAATACGCACTTTAAATAATAGTAAACCCAGATACGTCTAACTGCGTAAAGTAAAGTGTGTAACAGCTTGCCGAGATATTGATCAGTGCACCTTCAGTAAAATGTTTTTAAAACAAACTGGATAAACATTTATAGTTAAAATAACACAAGTAGAAAAAGTTACTCCCCATTCCGCCGCCGCCGCATTAGAGGCCCTTATTTTAAAATCGAATTTCGAAGTTACTTTTGCTCCATCTCTGTCACTCGTTATTCGAGACTAAATCGAGAGAAAGTGATGGACCTAACGTAACTTCGAAATTCGATTTTCAAAGTAGGGCCTCAGATTTGAGCTGCTTCTGCATTACAAATGAATATTGTGATTTACTTTCTAGGTGCGCGTCAACGTAATGATATCTCAATTCCAATCCCTCCTGAACTCCTACGGCGAGGACGTGACAGACAAGTACCAGACGCTGCTGCAGATCATCACGAAGTTCGCCAGCGCGTACTGTTCCACCATCGAGGGCACGGCGCGCAACATCGAGACCACGGAGCTCTGCGGCGGCGCCCGGATTTGCTACATATTCCATGAGACGTTCGGTAGAACTCTGGATTCTATTCATCCGCTAGTAGGTGAGTTATTTAGTTATTCCTCAAATCGAATTCATGTCAAGGTTAACTGGAAGAGATCCCTTAAAGGGATAAGTTCGCCTTTGAACATACCTTTTGTGTTTCTGTTTGTGCAATAAAGAGTTTACATACATACATATAATGTCTGAACGTTTTTGTTTGTCATTTTACAACTTCGCTTTTAAAGTATTCACAAGATAGATTTAATGTAAAGCTTTGTAATGCTTTTATAAACAAATTTTGCTAGCCGAAATAAACATATTATCAATAAACTTTAATAGAGTAAATATGTTAGTACTATTAGTATAGTGCTCTGTGCTTGACTGGTTTCTCCTCACTGCCACATAACGTATTATTCCACGCTCAACCTAAATGAGGCGCCGCAAGCAGCCAACCGCAGCGACACTACTAGTTTGTATAGATATCTATGGAATATCTTCCGATTTTCGGGACTGTGTCCAATGGCGCGTGATAGCGCATACGTGAGATTGTATGAAATTAGAGATCAACCGCAGCTACGCCGCGGTCGGGATCAATGTGACGTCGACTGCAGGCGACACTGAAGCGCTGTTGGCAGTGTGTAGCTTTACATGCATCGGGACCAAACATGTGCATGCCATTATGTGCAACATACACTATAGTTAAAATTTTAGGGCCCCACATTCAACTTAAAGATCTTTATTTATACAAAGTGGACCTGCCTAGTGGGTTGTACGGGTAGACATTGTTTAATTGCATTTTAATTGTTTGCACTCGCCTGAGCTCGCAGCGCACTCTGAGACTGTGCCTGTTGTCACTTTTTTAAAATTATTAAATTGTACTTTACTTATTGGTCTGGACCTTTATGTTATGATGTTGTACCAGGTTTAACGCGCATGGACATCCTAACGGCGATCCGCAATGCGACGGGCCCGCGGCCGGCGCTGTTCGTGCCCGAGGTGTCGTTCGAGCTGCTCGTCAAGCGTCAGATCCGTCGCCTCGAGGAGCCTTCGCAGCGCTGCGTCGAACTGGTACCAATCATAAAAGCCCAAAAAAACAAGGATATGATGCCCCTAACTAGACGGGAAGTGATAGACCATCCGGGCACCACCATGAGAATTTCGGTTTACCCCTTCAATGATTTCAAAAAATGTATCAAATTGTGGATTTTTTCTTTTATCTACATTCATTCACCCCACTATATTTTTACCGGTGACTGTAAGTTACTAGACAACGTTTAATAGAAAAATATTCACATGTAGAACATCCAAGCATAGAAAGAAATACCCGTACTCATCACACAAATATTTGTCCTTAGACCGCTAAGTTTTGTAAGCGGGGTTTGTCACAATTGGGTCAGCTTAAGTGCGTCGTTGCCTGTCGCAGGTGCATGAGGAGATGCAGCGGATCGTGCAGCACTGCGGCACCGAGGTGCAGCAGGAGATGCTGCGCTTCCCGCGGCTGCACCAGCGCATTGTCGACGTGGTAACGCAGCTGCTGCGCACGCGCCTGCCCGCCACCAACTCCATGGTACCTTTGCAACCAAGTATATTAAAGCGTACAAGGTTCTCAAATATATCTAAACATGCTTTAACGATTTTATGAACAAGTTTCGGATCGGATATTTTGAGCACCAGAACGCTCAGATGTATTTACCTATTTATTCTAATAGGTATAGTTATAAGTTAAGTATTTGTCTTGTGAATATAATAGTTTTGTGTGCAACTCAATTTCAACTGCGGTATTTTTTATGCGTTACCGACATTACCGTAAAGTTCATGCAGCTGATGATGATTTACACATTGTCAGGCCCGTCAGTTACAGACAGACGCACGAATGATCCTACAGTAATAGTTAGTACGGAACCCTAAAAACAGTTTAAACTCATTATCTAATCAAAACAACACTTATCCTAGGTGGAAAACCTAGTAGCAATCGAACTGGCGTACATCAACACCAAGCACCCGGACTTCCACCGCGAGGCGGCGCTGGTGTCGGGGCTGCTGCAGAGCACTGACGTCATCGTGGACGAGCTGCGCAAGGGCCGCGCCACGCCCTCGCCGGTATCCGCACTCTTCAGAGTAGATATTGCTTTTTTATTTTATTTCATCCCCTGACTAACATAGAGTAAGTACGTACTAATCACTAATAATAAACGTTTTCAATTGTTTTGTTTACATAACCTTAATGCAACCATAGTCCTAGCCTAAAGTAGATTTTTTATTAAGCAAACAACTCAAATGCACTAAATGTTGCCACCGTGCTGGTAGTGCTGTTCGTAACAATAAATAAAAATTGAAATGAAAAATACCTTAACATCATATTACCATTATTTAAATTTAAATAATTGATTATATTGTTTAGTAATCGCCAATGTAACTCAGACTTGTTAGAGTATACAGGTCGAGTCATTAACTTTTCATCTCTCCTGTTCGGAAAGTTTAATTTGAATGGGTGGATAGCCGGGTGGAAAATTGCGTTTTCATCTCTAGGGTGGAAAGTAATTTTTTTTTAATAGTTACGATTGGCCACGGAGTCTATGGTAATTGAGCTACGTCATATTATTAAAATAAAAGATTTTCATATATCTAAACTCGGCTATACGTTAAACGATGTATTTATTACGGCCTATAAGTAGGTTCATATGAAAATCATTTTAAGACTGGTCTATTTTTTTCGCAATTACAGAAAATCAACATTTAAAATTATTCCTCTATTCTGCTGCCCGCCATAATGCCGTGATAGCATAGCATGACACTTTTTCTTACACGTTTCGGCATGGCCATCTAGAAAATACACTACTGCCAACATTAGAAAAGTTTAATCGAGTTGGTCACGACCAAGGAGCTTATTATACAACAAGGAGGTTGAACACCGAACATCCGTTCGAAACAAGAAATTTGACCTTTATTACGTCACGAATATATTCCATCTCTTTCTTTAGTTAGGGTAAGAATGAGATGGAAGTCATGCTCCTTGGCCGTGACCCCGTGACCAACTCAATTTAACTTTTCTAATGTTGGCAGCATGTGTATTTTAACTTTTTTATGAATCCAGAAAAAAAAAGATTTCAATAGATAAAGCGGGAAACGAGATTAAATATATTTAGGTAGGTATACCGTGTCTTTTTTCCTCACAGTCGAAATGAAAAGTAGAGTGTCTAACTCGGGTGAAATTACCCATTTCCCCTCGAACTATTGGCGCTCTCTCTTCGTTCGAGCGCCAGAAATATCTCGGGTGAAATGGGTCACTTTCAACCCTTGGTTATCAATCTACTATTTCATCACCACATATTGTCTTTCTTACATATTTACACACACTTTATCTATCAAACTAGATTGCCTAATTTTTGTTTACTTTACAAATTCGTGTATGACCCTTTCGCGTGGAAGCAGACGGGAAGGACATAGTTGCGCGCGTTTCATTTCCCCGCTACACAGCCCGCGCCCGTGGACGCCTATTCCCTCTTCCCTGCTGCTCTAACATGTAGGATTACAACCGCATTCCGAGTCAACAAGAATATTGTCCCTTCTCCCTAGTCGTCTGCATGTACGCAGTATAACATGAGTGTTTTGATGTAGCTTTGATGAATGAATATACAGTACGCGCGAAACACGACCAAACTAAAATTGCACTACCTTCACGACTTTGGGGCTTTATAACTTTGTAATTGTCAGGGTGATACTCTAACTAAAGCTGTAACGTTTGGTGCCCGTCCCTTACTCATCGTTTGTATGGTTAAAGTCATTAATGACTTCAAAAATATCAATACGACACCCATTAAGAGTAAGGTTTGCGTATTCATCAATTTGACCCAATATTCGTATGGATTTGAAACTGAATGTCAAGTGAAATAAAAGAGTAATGTAACTGTTAGTAAACGCTCTGATTATGTACGGAGTTATCGTTTATGGAATTTGTCCACAGTTACTAGGAATATAATAGTTAGACCCCGGTATCGGAGGTGCAAAATGGTAGCTGTCAATTTCGAGCCATTACTAGGGAAGGGTAAACATTGTTTTGAAATATTAACTTCATGTCGATAAACATAGTTATATGTCGATATTTTATTATATCATAATGATAGCGTTTATTCTATAAAGTAGGACTATATAATTACAAAACCAACATGTATTGAACACTTTTATTATTTACAAAAAAAAATCTTTCATCATTAAGAAGTTTTAGTTATCTTCTTAGCATAAAGCATTCATAAATAAATTTAAAACAAAATATAAACTCTTTTATATTCACCAAAGGTCATACCATGTTCTAATGTATAGAAAAATCGTGTATCGATATCAACATCAAAAATATGATTACCCATCCCTAAGAACTTGACAGCTACCATTTTGCACCTCCGATACCGGGGTCTAATAATAGTACATTGTTGCCTAGGCGCGGAAAGTAAGGGTTTTCCTGACGAGGTGGTTAGCAGGCCTCGCTATTGCTCGGCCTGCTAAAATACGAGTCAGGAAATCCTCGTTTCCGCCGAGGCATACATAATGCTTTTCTCAAACATGTGAGGAAATAATAAAAATACATTTTTAAAAAGCAAGTAATTTAATTATGCATAATGAACGAATGTTACCGACTGTCAATTGTTTTTAAATTCTAACCATAGAAATTGGAATGCAAATTCAAAAAGAAACACACGCACTGTGCTAAAAAAGCGAGCAGTTACCTTGGCTGTTTGGAATTTTTGTCTTGGTCCTTTTGACTTTGTATGCAAATTGACAGCATTTTTAAGAAAAATATAGACATGGACGGAAAGTGTTTTCATATGGTTTTTTTACTCCTAGGAGTAAAATGAGGCTCTTTCCGTCCTTGTCTTTCAATCGGAAAACCGTTTTTTCCGAGCATGTTTGAGAAAAAGCTTTTTGCGGTACCTAAATCGGTCGGGTCAAAAAGTTTTGCATGAACTTAGAGATGCTAATTTTGTAGTGGTTTGTCTATCTATAGTCTTGTAATTGACGATGCTATCTTGTGTGTGCTGCTATTTACTATGATTATCCTCGCTTTTTAAAACAACATTCTTGTTTACTTTATTATTATTATTTAACATTATACCATTAATGTATACTTCAATTTTTAAAGGAATATGATTCTAAGAAATTGAATAACTTATACTGCTTGTTTGTAGCTACTTCTCCGTCAAATGGGTGAAAGAGGGTCTGTCCTAGTATTCATGACGAATATTTGGGACGCTTACAATAAGGTAAAAAAGACTGCGTTCATTAAGTGTGAGCTAGGACTTACATAAACAGACTCATTTTAGTGACATCTGCCATCATTAATAAAACAAATGGTGTAATCATTCTAAGCTTGTTTAATACTACGTGGGCTCTCTTTCAACCATGTGATTGCTAATACTATCATTAGAGACCATATTTTTTGTGATTTAAAAACGAATTATGCATGTGCTTTCACGCCATAGCACGGTACATGTGGAAAACATAACAATTCGGTATTTAAAGTACAATAAACGGTTTCAGCACGTCCCGGCTATCACGGACGGGCAAGAGAACAAAACTCCGATACACAATAGTAACAGTGAATCTCCAGGCACACCCCAGGTAAAACATTGGGCCTTAAATACTCCTAACGTGTCGAATAAACTTTCAAAAGGAAAATCTAAATTTTTAGGAACTAAAACGCATTATTCATTCATACGAATCCGTAACAATTCTAATATCACATTAATGTCTCTGTGAAGTTGGACATGTCCATGACCATTTATATTTGCCTGTTACCGCTTCTACGTTTGTGTTTTAACACGTTCAGCGCCCATTTTCGTTATATGTAGCCTTGACCCGCGACTCCGTCCATGTTTCATCCAAGACATGGATGAATTGCTGAATTTGATCCAAACTGATTCGAATTCCATCTTGTTCGGTTCGTGCGGGTCGTTCGTTCTGTTCGGTTGAAAGACGATCATGTATTCAAACTTTCACATTTGTAGTATTCATACATAACTTATTATGGGCTGTAAATGCGTTAAACCTCAAGCTTGCACTTCACTTAGTATTTCCTGAAAGCATTATTAGTGGTGGTTTTTTTATTTTCCTAGCGAATGGTATATGTATATATGCAATTCCCACGCTGTCCGAGCTCATGTAGTTAATTGTTGCAAGTTTACTTTGCTACAACACGAGCTGTATCTAATGTTGTTGTAATATCTTCTTTAGGTTAACGGGGGTACACCCACAGAGAAGATTCTAACACCACAGAAACCCGTGAATCTGTTGCCCGAGGTGCCAAGCCATACGTCTCGCAAACTGTCAGACCGCGAACAACACGATTGTGATGTTATAGGTGAGTTACAGCTTTGCTTATTGGAAAGTTGATGCTTTTGGCCACTAAGTAAAAAGTTCACAAACGCGTAAAAAAAGACACCCATTTTTAATCAAAAGTGTTAAAATAACTTCACAAATAAGAATTTTAATTTGTGGAGGTTGTTTTGTATCGTGTTCGACGTGTGTTAATGTTACTTGTAAACTAAACCCCAGCAAACGTTAACCGATCATTCAAATGTACGTCTTTCATATAATCATCAGGGTTAACCTTTCATACGAGGTTTTTCTCGAATGAAGAAAGTTTCGGGCTTATTATTACAAAGTAGTGGAAGCCGTTTATTTTACGCACAGAATGGTTCGAGAAATTCCACAAGTGGTGACTAGGTCTGATTTGAATAAAAAAAACGTAGGTTCTTTTTAACCCCACAAAAAATGGGGGTTGTTTTAAGTGTCTATCTGTGCGTCTGCATAGGTGCCTGTGTGTCTGATTGTGCCATCATAGCTACCAAACAAAGGGGCAGACTTGGTCGCAGAAAGCTAATTTAATCCGGATGGTTCTTAGGTAGTGTTCATTTTAAATCGGTCGAGCCGTATAGGAGATATGAGATCTGAAAGAATGCCTCGCCATTTTTTCGAGATAATAAATTCTTTGAGTTATAAAAAGACATACAAAAGCTGACAACTAGTCATAGTTTATACATTACCTTCAAATGACAACAACCAAGTTGGGCATCGATGAAAAGGTGTTGTTTTGTTTTACGATGACAGGTGGACGGGGCGACAGAACTGCAAACGGTATAACTAAATTAAACACGCTAGAAGGCATCAACATGATGCACATGAACTCTATGGAGGAGTTAGTCGGTGAGGATAATGAATAATTGCAATGTTAATTTTCGCCTTGTTATATAATCACAAATCTTTCGTTGGTTTGCTGCTTGATGTTCGCGAAACGATAGTTTTCGTGAAAAAGCAGCCGCTTTACTCATATTTCACTGTTAGAATTCCGACCACCTGCCATCTGTGTTTGTGCTTTATGCTCTAGCCTGGGTTATATTTGTTGTATATTTTCTAAAACATAGTGCTTCAGCAGTGTTATTTAACACCAAATTTAACTGATGTTTTGAAGCGAGCAATTTTGATTGTGAAAGTGAGCTGAGCATTTGCAATTTATACTAAACCATTTTTAACAATAAGTGGGCGAAAAAAGGTTACTCATAGTTGGTACAAGTTTGTTCATTGCTTCTTTGTACTATGCGTACGTAAGTCTATTTAAAAAAATGCTTCTTTTAGCACAACTGCAAATACTTTGATTTAGGCCCAATGATGACTAGGAGCAGGCGCCATTTAAAAAAAGGGTCTCTGTGAAAGATCAGCACTGGTTAAGGTTGTCTTGAAAACCGCTTGATGTCTACCGTATAAGGTTTTCATGTTGACGTCTTTGTTTTTTTATTTTATGTTGTGTGGCGATGAAGTGAAAGTGTGTGTTGAATTGTGTTGTCAAAGCGGCATACAAATAACGACTCAATAGTAATGATAAAATACAATCTACATCGAATATATCGGAAGATGCTAAAAATATCTGATGTCAACTATATTGTTAATAGGCGTTAGAGCTTGATCAGTTTTTTTTGAGAACCAGTTAAGATCTAATTTAATGTGTGTGATGGCGACTACTTTATGCATTGCCATGAATACAATATCACATGAAAAGAACAATTGGACGTAGTTAAACGAAAAAGCATCAATCCACCATGACTTGCACTCAAGTAATTCAAGAAGTATTTGAACAAATGATAGATTGATTTTAGACAAAAATGTACCGTGGAGATAAAAATATTCGCAGTTTTTCATTACTTTTTGAGATATTGAGACTTAAGTGGATTGGATCAGTTTTACACGCAACGAATGAATGCAAAAAAACGATATAACAAAAAAAACGTTAAAAACGTTTTTTGTAAAATATATGCAAGGTTTTATCAAGAGAATTTCTAACGATCAAACAGGATTGATTTTTTTTCCGATTTAAAATATATCTCTGCCATAGATGTGTGCGTGTGATTTTAAAATAACTTGCTGCTATATTTTTTCCGGATCCTTTTTGCTGTTTGATAGTCTAGACCCTAAGGACCATCGTAGCACACTTAACTCCACTTCCGATTGTTTCGTGGCTCGAGTCCTTTTCGTTTGACTACGTTCTATTATTTTATTTTATATAATCTAGGTATAAAATAACACTGCTCAAGAATATAAGAATAATAATAATTTCCAACAAATATTACCAGATACGCTTTTAAATAAAATGTCTTGATAACGTTGTAAATCTCATGTCGTATTTGCTTATAGCTCTTTTTTTAGTTGCACCTTTATAGAAAATAAAAATGTTATTGTTAATAACATTAAACTTTGGTTTCTGTATGAAATTGTATTCTTGATATATTTTGTAAGGGTATAATTCTCATTAGGCATGTTAAGTTTACCTTATTTGTACTAGAGTAGTCTATTCAATTCGTCGGTAATAATCGAACGAACAAAATACGTTTCTGAAAAGTAAACCCGTTATCAAGCGGGCAGTTTGGCGGCTAACTAACATTAAACTGCCCGCTTGGAAACGGGGTCAACTGAAAAGTACCCAATCTGTTAAACAATAAGTCTGCTAATCAGCAAAGCAAAATACCAAAAGATACACGTAGGTCACTCTGTCAGCCGAAAATACTGCGGGGCGACCAATATTTATTAAAACACCTTTCGTAATGCAAAATTCTGCACAATAACTCGCGCATAAAAAACACGCAAGCTTACGCTTTAGTTTGTTTAAACAAAACTAATAACATCATCCTTTTCAGAGCGGTTAATCAAGTCCTACTTCTACATCGTGCGCAAGTCGATCCAGGACTCGGTCCCCAAGGCCGTGATGCACTTCCTCGTAAACTACGTGAAGGACAACCTGCAGTCGGAGCTGGTGACGCACCTGTACAAGTCCGACCAGGCCGACTCGCTGCTCGACGAGTCGGAGCACATCGCGCAGCGCCGCAAGGAGGCCGCCGACATGCTGCGGGTAACACCGCTTATTTTATCAACTCTTTCTAAAGGGCGGAAAGGGACGAAGGCTCTTTTCGATAATACAATATCATATATGTGTCATTATAAGCCATATTAAATGTCTAGTAAACCAGGGATTTAAAAAATGGTAATATTGGTAATATTTAATAATGATGTCTACCCTGAGGTATAGAAATAGGGTGAAAATGATAAGATTTTTGCATTAAACTTCAACGTTTCTACATGAAAACGATTACTTAGATTCGATTTTGGATCGCGTTGTCGTCCCTTTCCACCCTGTATATTCACTACATGTTCTATTTAACGTTTGAACTATCAAATTGGTTTTAATAAATGGGCTATCCAATTATTCTTAAAAGAAAACTTTTGCATGACGTAGTATCCGTAGGTTTGACGTATTAATATAGTTAGGTTTTAAATTAATCTATTTTTTTAGGTACTAAGACGTTTGAGCTGTTTATTTAACGGCTTTCAGCTTCTACCTTTTATTTAAAAAAATACTTTATTGTTCACAGGCTTTGCAGCGAGCTGGTCAGATCATAAGCGAGATCAGAGAGACGCACATGTGGTGATGGCCGGCCGACGGAGAAAACTCTAGTCCGTGAATTAGTAAATTGAGCTCACAACGGCTCTGTACATACTCCTTAGCGTAGGCAAAACACGTGCATTAGGCTTCATACTTAACTGTTGCACACATTTGCTTTTACTACGATCACAATGTGTAGCTCTCTTGCTAAGTGTTTAAGTATTATATTAGTGACGATGTCCAGTTAATCAACCAAAGGTTTTTAAATTTTCTAATCGAAAATTCAGTACAAGACGAATTTCGTGAAAGCAAATGCAAGTTAGCCGTAATCGTGCACTTATTGAATGTAGCACCGCGAGCTGGTAAAACCAACTTATTTCGATTTAGTGAACCAATGTTTCAGAGTATTATTGTTTTTTGGTGCAGGTTTTTCACATATTTTACGGATCGTACTCAAATTGCGAGTGAATGTTACTTGGTTCTTTGGATAAGGTGCTCTGAGGATATCGTGCCAATAATTTAAATCTTCACAAATTGAATCTATAAATTCTTTTACCACAGCATCGTGATTTTGGCCTTAATAACTGACTGACTTGTTAGGATTTATTGGGTCTACCAATAGTTATACAAAAACATAACCTTTGCTATATTATAGATTTGATATAACGAACGGCTTTTTACGGGGCCGTTTTCTATATTTTAAGTATGTTGATGTACACTCGCCGGTAAAAATAATTGCCGACCCGTTTCATTGTCGTTTCGTTCATACAACTGTTTATAAATATAACTTCGTAAACCAATTTTGATGTAACTTAGGTCCAAAATTGCTAACAAATTCAATTCTTTTTAAAGGTCGTTACTCTTTCCAGAAGCCAAAAGATATATAAATTACATGTTCGTAGTAAGTTATTGTTTTGGACGACTTTAAAATCTATGGACTTTGAGTGCCTTTGGAAATAACTATGGACCATTGAAAATCGTTCATTATTTTTGAAGCTACTCTCTGATTTAAAGTAGTTATACTTATTGACAACTGTTTGAACAAAAGACGGGTGTGCGGGGATTTTTGCTGTGAGTGTATTACTCGAAATCGATATTATTCGCTTTCGTAACAGTAACTAGTCGGTTTGTGACATATCCTTACCCTTCATGCCCGTGCACACGACGATTACTTTTTCAGTTACCATTTTTTACTGTATCATGTATTTAAAGTGCACATTTGCTAGGGTGACAATCCAGTGTATGTAATTTACTCATTGTTACGATGTAATGTGAAAGCAGTGATATTATGTATTAGATAATACTTCTGATAAATGCAATATGTATTGATATTTGTTGTTTATGACTGGTCGTTTGTGGATTTTCTAACATGTTTTGATGATTGCGAGTGAGATCAACGTTTGTACCAAACCATTCGGTTTTTTTTAATCAGTTGTGTTTCGGAATGTCTGAGGTGTTTTCGCATACAGGGTTAGTTTAGCTATTAAAGTGATAGTAACATGTTTTTGATCATAAATTTATAAGAACGTTAGCGCAATGTTTAATTATGCATTCTCTAAAATGAGTTCCTTGTTTGTAAATGTAAGTAGGAGAACCGCGCATGCTGTGTTAAGCCTTCATAGTTATGAGGTAGTCATTTGGTGTCATGTCTACACGATTCGTAATTTATTTATTTTACTTGAGAGTAGTGTAACGTAGCGAGTATTCCAATGTATTTATTGCTATATACAAGATGTGTGATTTGCTTTACTATCGATAACCAATTGAATGTTACATGAAGTAAATTGTATTTAAAAGTCTGTTATATATTAAAATAGAGTAATTTCAAAGTCCGATTGTATTTTATTGAATGTCCCATGGAAACCATTAAGACAAAAAACATCAGTTAATTTATATATTGCAATTTCTGAAGGTATTTACACTCGGATTACATAAGTCGACAGTGTTTTTTGTTAACAAAGCAAAATTAAAATAAATATTTATATTCAAGAAAGTCCTCTATATTGTGATCTTGAAAGATCATGTTTAAATATTTGTGATAACTGAGACATGTTATATAAAAAACGTAATACAAGACAAGGCAAACACTGATAATCTTCCCACTTTTCTAATATTTACCGATCAAACTGGTGATGTATTGGACTTCGGTTATTAAGTTTTATGACACTCATCAGGTGGGCTACTGAACACATTCTACTAAATATAAACTGAGATAACTTCATTTAACATTCTTCATCAACAGCAACACTACAAACATCAAAGCAAAGACTAATTCAGTTGGCTAACAAAAACAATGGCACGATTAACAAAAAGAAGTCCTAACAATATTTTATAAAAAATACCTAATTAGTTGTCACAATAATGCACAGCCAATTAACAGTGTATAAACAACTTATACAAAAAGCATTTAAGAGTATATTTTTAATTTTGACGTTCAATTAAAATTTCGGTTCGGTGGTAACGCGCGTCATGTCTTGTGTATAAAATACAGGAAACGCGTCGCAAATACCACGAACAAACTTTACAAATTAGTCGCCGATAATAATAATAAATTGTGCCCTTATTTTTTCCTAACTTTGATGTTCCTTTTGGAATTTATAATTATTACCAATCCTATGTTCTAATTCTAAAGGAGTACAATTTAGTGGAAGATATTTCACAACACATCAATACAACGTTAAAATTTCCTAACTAGTGTCATGGCCTGTTAATTCAAATGGCAAGTGGTTATGAGAGTAATCTCGTAGATTAAGTTACGTCTAATTATACCAACCACTACAATTGAGACTGCAGGTTGAGGTAACAGATTTTACAAGTACCAGTTGTAAACAATTTCACAAAATGGTTTTCTAAAATCCGACCTTAATATATTATAAATAGATGAGTGAATAATACTGGGTATTATATCAAAAATATTGCGAGATTATCGTTGTTACTTTATAATACCTATAGATTCAAGTGCTGATACTTCGTTAACAAATTCCTAAAAATATTACTATTACCGTTACGCTACTGGCAATTATCGTGCTTAAAATTTAGTGATTATTGTAATGGCGAGATTCTGTAAGCATTCATGTGCACTTCTGAAGAGTATTTTTCTTTAGAGGAAGTTGCGCCTTAACGATTATTGGCACCATGAACGTTATATCAAGGTGATAGAGGCGAAAATATTTTACATTCACTACGTGCCCATATACAGTGTTATGAATATCAATAATTTGTTATTTTACCCTCTAGTCATCATTTTTGTCATTGTATTAATATTTCAATTACATTAAATTACAGCCACTATACTGGATTATACAGAGCAACGTAGAATGTCTGTCTTGAAGTTGAAAATACATGTAATGCAAAAATTTACATTTACATATTTTACATTCAATCAACTATTATTATAATATCATGAGACGATCTCACACAAATTGACCTAGTCCCAAACTAAGCTCTAGGCTTGAACTATGGATACTAAATTAAACTATTATATATATTATAATAAGCAGCGGTTGCCCGATTGGACTATAGCAACATTCACTATCGTTTAAAACCACATAGAAAAGGAGAGCGACTAAATTTTTGATTTGTGACTATAACTACGATTAATTTAAGCACATACATTATTATATTTTATACGACTACACAATTTAGTATAGTAAACAGTGTACCAAACAATCAACCACTTTTCTATTAAACAGTCAACTTTTAATGGCACTTATTAGGTGATTTATGGTTCTGGGAGAAACATTGGCGTTTTAAGCGCCGTCAATATTGTCTTCGCATATTATTCCTGATAAAATACGTATACGTTTTTTGTTATTTTATATGGAATGGAAACTACCACCGGGTATGCTGTTTTTTTGACATCAGAAGATGCTGGTAGTTACCATTATTTTCATCAATATATTAAAGACAACAATGATGGTGATTGAAACGCCCGATATTTGCCCTTCTATGACATTCTAGAGGCTCTATTTCACTTTGTTTTTGGCCATCTCGCTTTTATATCGTAATCATTGTTGACATGATAGCTACTCACTAAACCAGAAGCAAGATGGGGCTTAAACAAAATTGAATCGATCCCAAGATCAAGGACTTGATTTAGGTGTACAGAAATCTTATAAATATATGACTATCGCGCCGAGATATTCGTATGTCTAAAAGTTTGGGCATTAGCAATGGGTCCGGCCCTGTATCACGCTAAACACGTATCAGTTGCAACACAACAGTACTAGCCCCGGACAGCGGCAGTTCACACGGGGGTGATGAGTTTGCTGTGCGAGCGCACAGCCCGATGCTAGGAAGCCTGCTTCTTTTCATTACCGTCGAGCATTTTGTCGTCGCTGCAGAATTTCTCGAGCTGCTTCGCGTAATATGTGTTGAAGTTCAATCTGAAATTGAAAGGGTGTCCATTAATCATAAAGGGTACTAAGGGGTGTTCCGGCAGTTTATGGGCAACCTACCGGTAGGGACCATGAAACCAATTATGGCAAAACAGGACTACGCTGTTATGAAGTATGTTAGTCTATAAGGTATTATTAAGTATGGGCCTCGTTGCTCAAAATAAAAAATCTTATAATTTATTCTTATTAATACTTACTTGGCATTTTTATCAGGTACTATATTACATATTCGGTTAATTTTTTAAACAATAATAGTCTTGACTATGAAACACAAGTGACAATTATACTGTCAGTTGCAGGTGCAAGCTATAACCAGCCGAACGGAATTGTGAAGAAAAACGTCCTCGACGCGATTACGATCATGCTCATGACATAAGTTTGGATGTAACAGGCTTGAAACTCACGAGCCATGGCAAATTTAATTCGTCGGGGGCTCGGGGTCTATGGTGAAGAGCCCCCCGCCTGCAGTGTAGACCTGTCCTTGATTACGTCACAGCACTATCGCATTCCTACGCTATGCATTCAAAACCTTCCACGTGTTACGATCCGGACACACTCCCCTCGCTTCCTCCACACTCAGTCTCTTTTTGCGTCGGTTTAGGGTACTCCTGACCTGGCCCTTTCCTAATACGACCCCGATCTGATCGTTGAACGTTTGCCTTGGCATTGGAAAAGTTAACCAAAACCAATAGAGTGGTTACCTGGAGGATATGTTGAGCAGCTTGTTGGCGTTGGTGTCGCGCACCATCTGGTCGGTGATGGCGAGCACGGACAGCAGCGCGGCCGTGAAGCGCAGCGCGTAGCGCGACACCGAGCGCGAGAACGAGTCCGCCGAGCCGCCGCCCTCCCCGCCGCCGCACCCCGTCTCCTACACACGCATACATATGTATATTATAAAGGGCACCCGATTATTGCCACCCTAAATAACAGAGCCTTCATTACACTTTTGTTCTAGCCCACCTTCATTATTGTATCGTGTCTTATCTATCACACAGTTGGACTAATGTTAAATATAACTAATCATATTAAGTACACTTTCTGTCACTTTTGTTTCGCCAAGGACAGCACGCTACTTAAAGCGACATTAGCTACTTAGAGCAACCAGACCGTCAATAATATAACAAACAAGGTGTGATTCGAAGTGGAATAGAGGCTCCGTTATCGCCACCAAATAATTGTACAATGACCACTATCTATTCGTTAAAATAACTGACAACCAGGTTTTATCCTAAACTTGTTCGATCAGCATGATGACGGTTCTTTGACTTTGACAAGTAAATGTATAATTAACGATCAATAGAGCCAGGCAGGGTCAATGAATATTATGCAGAATGCAACTTGTATAACCTACTAAAGTAATGCCCAACTCAAAGATCCATATTCGATAGCAATAATTTAAACTCCTTTTATCAAATAATATAGTTCAAAGTTCAAATAAGTTGGTTCGGTAATAAAACGTTTTTTTTATGTCATCATCATCATCATCATCATGTCAGCCGAAAGACGTCCACTGCTGGACATAGGCCTCCCCCAAGGCTTTTTATGTAAACTACCTAATACCTCCTACGGCCAATTATACAACGAAATTTTTCAATGGAATATGAATCTATTACGAATGACATAAACTCAAATTTCTATCTTATAATTTGATAATTATAAGATAAAAACAAAAGAAATTACACTTTACTTTATTTGCACTAGTATTTTGTACTATTTTTAGTACAAGGAACCTCAGGAGGTTATAAATATTGTACCGGGAATACAAGAACCGTATTCACCCCGCTAATACAGTGTGCTCTTGGTAACTTTCTGTACTGCATCGAAGGATTTAGCCGGCTATAAAATCTAAATTTACTACTTATTGGCTACACAATTGTTACGACAGGAATTAACGAGGTATTTCAGTTATTTTAGCTATTTACATGTGAAACTGGCTGTGGCACTGTTATAATAAACAGAATTTCGCATGGTTACATTCTCAAATCGTTATTAATTATAAAGTTTAAAAATCTATTAAGTACCTCCGGTCACCTGGCAGTCGAACAGTCAGCATTATAAGTAGCTGCACACTTTAATATCGTGTTGCTTTAAGAGGCGACATAAAGATAGTAGTGCTCCGCAATCTGGATCTCAATAACCATATATAACGCCAGTCTCTGTTCTATGGATATATTAAACTTAGTCACAAGTCTTGGACTCTTGAACGTGAAAACACGATTAGAAACCTAAATACTCTATAAAACTATTGATGATTTATCAAACATGACACTTTTCACAAGTTTTTGTTTGAATAAAGATAAAGATAAAAGAAATTTATTCAGTAAGTAGGCCGCTCGGGCACTTTTACACGTCAAGAATCTACCAGCGCTTCCCAAGAGGAGACCACTGCTGAGAAGAAACGCCGCAAGAAACTCAGCAGTCAGTTATTTTTTATACATATTTCATATTAATTGAATCTTCGACGTCTACGACCTTCAACGATGATTTTTGATTCGATAGTTGATTTCTTATAACTCCTTAATCCTAGTAAATCCTTTGTTTAATAAATGTTACGGTTTTAAAGTAAACAGAAATTACTTATTTGAATTTGACGCTGCAATCAAGGTGCGTGCGAACTATCTTCCCATATGACGTTCTACGCGCGGAGGTACATAAAGCCATGCCTTTTCATTTTTGTGTTGTGGCCGCTGAACGCCTTTGACATATTAGTGCAGCAGTTCAACCAGGACGCTACAGTGACAAAGCACTAAAGTGTGCTGCTACTTTATAAGGCAGACCGTACTAAACTACCATAAAATTAACCTTCGAACAAATGTGTAGTAAAGAAAGTAACCATGAGACATATTTTTACCGACAACACGTTAAGAGGATCATTATACGGTGTTAGTGGTGCCGTGATGATTGTAAGAAATTATCACTCGGCACGAATAATCGAAACAATACGTTTTAGACACAACTAAACTCTAATGAGATTAACTCAAAGCTTTTAAAGGCCTGCGATAGCCAGAGCGCTTTACACAAAATGTCTGTTTGTAATCATACTAATATACATATGCAGTGAACAAAAAAACGAAATCGTTTTTGGACGGAAATGTTCGCATTTATCTTGCTTCCTCACTCAGTTTTAGTACAGATCGATAAGCTTATTGAGAAATCAAGACGAACACAAGCTTACGTCAGAATACGACGTCGTATGAAATGCACAATATGGGAGCCTATTACGGTCATGTTGATCGATGTGGATAAAACATCTGTCGCTTTCTGACCAAAATGTCAGTGCGAGGGTGACGAATGCTTTATCTACTGCGATAAAAGAGCTTATAATAGAGACCTTGGACAATGTTTCAAAAATGATAATATTCGATATTAATCTTACAATTCAACTCTGGCTAACGCAAAGCCTTAGAGCGTAAATTCAACTGCTGTAATAGAAACCATATACTTACCGATGTATTCTAAAAAGAAAAGTCATGAAAGAATAATAGAAGCGTACATTAATGATTTGTCGTCACAAATACTACATGGAAGCATTACACATGACAGAGCTCTAACAACCCAGTGTGACCACAGCCATTGACAGGTGTCGAATATCGAATCAATATAATAATCTTTACGTTTACATTGTTTATGTTACAGCTACTATTAGCAGCAAATAAACTTAAAGTGTTATCCTAAATATAAAATAATTATACGAACTATCAATATTTCTAGTAAATCAGATCGTCCCTGTCTAACATATATTTGTGCGATATATTGAATTCTCGTGACGTTTTTTACATTCCCGAAATCCCGGAACTTCACATAAACAAGTCGCAAACAAATGAAAAAAAAACGAAAAATACGCGAAACGAAAAAACAGGTTTATCTTCATAATGTTTTAATTTTATGAAAATACCTGACAAATCCTCAAATAACTTAAAAATATGCCCCTATTACTTATGTTATTATTAGGTATATTTTTTTGTAAAATCATAGCTTTTAATTAAAAAAAGAAATTCGTGTGTCACAATCACAATATTTCTGAGGAGCGGTAAAGATATAATGTGTCGTTTATTATGTGTTAAAAAAAAACTGTTTTATTTTGTGCTTGGCGTGTTTTTTGTTTTTATTTTTTCATTTTTTTGCCACTGGAAATACTCTGGGATCTTTTTTTTATATCTTCTCCATAAACCTCATATGAGGCAAGATATTTCACTTTGTTTGGATAGAATTCACACACAGCAATCAGCGATATTAAAAAAAAAGGACACCGTTTTTTTATGTTGGTGAAACTGCATCTAGTTTCATCCCTATTCGTTTGTACACTTTATTCAGGGACACACTGTATAAAAATCAATACAAAGCAACAACCCGTCCGCTCCGCCCGTTTCCGACCCAGTGGACGCGTAGCTAAGTCTCTTGCACTGGAACTCTACAATTATTTTCGTAGTATTGATTCTCAATTTGGCACCAACGTTAACAACAATAAGGCTGTGTTCACACGACACATATGACATCACGTGAAACGTGTTTCAGTGCGCTCGTGTATCAAGTGCTAACGATATAGTGTATACCTCGATGTAGTCAGTACTGTCATACGTCGTGCCGAGCATACTGTTAAGCTCTGCGTCCACGAAGTACTTATGCATCTCCTTGCCAATTATCGTGTATCGGTAGCGTTAAACAAAACAAAATAAGTTCACGTTAGAAACCGCAGCTACAAAAGCAACGAAATCATAAAATATATTGCATATTGTAAGGGGATTTGTACAAATAAAATAGTCTGGAAATTAAAAATATTAAATTGCATAATTTTTGTTAATACATGGAGTACACAACATCAAGATATAAAGTAATCAAAAGAGCGCTATAACTTCGTAAGGCCCATAGTAGCAAAAAAATTATGAAATAATTTTATGGATCAAAGAAAAAAACAATTTGATAATTAGCGATATCAAAACTATTATACCTTGTTCAAACTAGGTATAATTAATTAATTTTTGGCTATTTTTTTGAAATGACGGGCCTTAAAAGTTCTTTATCAATCAAAATTTCGTAATTAACATACATTTATGTAAAGATGCAAAGTACAATTTAAAATAAAATTTAATATTTAACATTATTGCAAAAGTATACAGACTTCTCTAGGTAAAAATAAAGATGTCGATTTGATTTTTACAACGGCCATGTGATTCTCGTTAGTCAGAGGAAGCATTGACACAAAAGCCGTGTCTTCATATCTTAACTGCAAAGTGCTTTTCATTGTTCTACGCAACCAGCGTTGCTGATAGCGCCGCTTGGAGCTACATTATACGAGAGCATAGCATTGTGCAGTCAGAATATAACTGCGGCTCTACTCTATTCGGTAAAACTATATTGCTTTTGACATATTATCGTATTGGCAAACATATTTACTTGCCGGTAATGGCGACCGAGTTAAAACAATACGATAAGGGTTTCCCAAGACTCATTGGCGCGCAATCGGTAAGAACCGGACCAAAAAGCTTTTTGTCCATACAATAAGAGCGAAAATGAGGTCGTTACGCTGGCAACGCGAAATCGAGCTGAGCCGAGCTACGCCATTCTCACTCTTACTGCACGAACATAAAACTTTTGCTATCGGTTCAAGTAGATTCCTCGTCGTTAAGTCTGGGCGGGAGACGCTAACATGTGAAACGCAATATGGTTTTCCCGAGTAGTATATTATAGAGCCTCTGAGCGAACCAGATAGCCAGTCATCAGCAGAAAATATATATTATCCAACACTGTGCTTAAGAGTATCTGATACGTCTCTATTACTAGAGGCTGAACGTGTCAAATATTTTTGTGAGCAATTTAGGATAGTATATCATGGCCGGAGACTACTACAGAATCAGATTAAAAGTTGTGCCCACTCGGCTATATTAGATCACCATGGTAACATATTCTTTCTCGGTCTAATTTGATTGTGTCGTCAAATAGGCGAACGTCACACATAAAGCCCGTTTAGGAAAATAATCATATCGACACAAGCATTTAAGCATATGAGCGTGGCTAATTCAAATAATAAAAACATCCAGCACCATTATTAAAACTGAGTGGGAAACCAAACTCATGTTCCTGTCTGATATTCTACAAATAAAGTGCTTTTAAAACGTAAAAAAAAATCTTCCGTTGAATCTCGTCAGCAGGTCTAACGGTTGACGATCTGCACATTAGATCACTTCCTTTTTCCATATCGTAATAATATTGTTGATGTTATAACAGCTATTGTTCACTTACCAGTTAGAGCTACTACATAATAACGTCATCAATGTATGTTTGTCAATGTAACAATATGATTACGATGTAGAAGCAAGATGATCTTAAAATCGGAATATAACTGATATTAGGCAAGTTAAACCGAAAGTCATTTGACCCCTAACAAAATCCTTATAAATGCCAAAACGATACGAGGAGTCAAAAAGTACTTTTATTACAAATCTTATTTCCGAATAAACTAGAGGACTGGCCTGATCATAAAAATAATAATGCAGTAAAGCGCATGTAAATCCACGCTATCTAATGTGTCAAAATATAAGGACTGGGACATTTTTACACAAGTATCACAAAAACATTGCGACTTTATAACATGTTGTGAGCCCATATTAGCTTTAAAAACCAATTGAAAGCCAACTATAAAGTGACAGTGATAGTGCTAAATCTCTGTCCGTTTCACTGCATGGATTTTATTAATTTATGACCGGTCGTGAACGCGGCCTCTGATCTTCTTCTAACTGCAATGTTAAATCTACCGTACCTGTATGAACATGCAGAACTGCACGCAGACCTGGCACAAGGTCGTGACGGCCTTCAGAAGCTGCGGGCTCGTCAGCATGCAGTCGCCGAGACACTGTTCCAGAAAGTCGCTGTGTCGTTCCAGGACCTCATCCACATTGTTCACCTGGAAACAACAATGTTTTTCAAATTATCTATCAATTACTATAAAATGCGATGCGGTGTTTTATATCTACTAAGGTAGATACAGTCGAATAAAATAATATCTAGGTATTCAGGATGGTTGAGGAGATTGAAACATTTGAAAAGTAACCAGGCAACCATAGTCATTTGTCAATAGGCCCTTCACTAGGTTTGTTCATGTATTTCATAATTTGCGACTTCATCATTTATTTATTACAATTATTCAGCTCCAAATGATGCTCCTGTTTTGCAAATGTATATCCAAGGATTGCTTTAATGTTTCTAATACATTTTCGCATTATATAACGTTAGAATTAGTTGCAAATTTTGCAATCTTCTCTAAACAATGAAATAATATGTAGGAAATTAAACCAAGTAGCAACCCTGAAATATTTTCCACAATGATTCTTTGTGGATGCAAGTGAAACATTTGAATTGAATTAAGCCGAGCAATGAGTAATATAACCTTGCGAGGCGAGAGCTAAGGGTACCGCCTACGAATAAACAACTCGCTCCGCCCACTGCAAAAAGTTCAAGTCTAAAAAATATGCAACATGACTGACCAATAATTTTCACCAACATAGGTTTATCCAGTGTTTTAACTCAATTTAATATACTCTGTCTGTCTGAAACAGGTCAGGCTTGCTTCAAGGTCAACCGCAACTGTATTATCAGCAACCCATCTTCCTATGCCATGTTTGGCAAACCTTTCTCATCATGAGATCAACAAGGCCATCGGCCGCATCAATGAAAACCAGATCATAATATTTTTGGTGCAGTGAAACTTTTACCACTCTCCGCATTTTAAAGTTAGGTACGCTTTTAAAGTCACAAACTTTATCTCACACCAACTTTTGTAATTAACTAATGAGTAGAGTAAAGCTAGCCATTAGGTATCTGTTGGTCATTAATGCAGCATGGCCGATAATTGGCGGCGGTGGCAGGATCGCCTCCCACAGTCGCGCTCACTCCGACGAATCCGAGCGGCGCGGGCGCACCGCCGCTATGCGAAGCAAGTGAACAGTGACAGAGTGATTGTGGCCAGTGAATTACTGTGGAAATTTGTGTAACCATAGGTGGGTTTTCAAATTAAAATATGCGCTATTAATTTAACAAAATAAAGTAAATAGATATTTTTGAGAAACATTTAAAAGAATGTACGTCGCAATTTGAAACCCGCGCTACCGTTTATCGCCCTCATACTCAGGTATCTATCAAACGTTTATCCAGAAGCATCTTAATGATTCTTGTAATCTGGTCATAATGGCTAATGGGTAATTTAATGGCATTTTTTAGTTTGTTTATGGTAAACATTGCAAAATTTAAGCGACACGTACTACGATTAAAATAAAATAAATAGTTTTAAAACTGTTTTATAAATATTTTTCCATAATTAAATATCGTTATCAAGGGTATTAAATAACTTCCGTAAACAGAGAATAACGTTGCTTCAGCCTTGTATCGTCAACAAGTTTAAACTTCAAAGCGGTCAGAACACATAACATAATGTGGGTGTCAACATAAAGAGATCATCACATGTGTGGACCGTCGAGCCCTCGGACAAGGTCGCAATGACGTCACTGCGATGATGCGGGACACATACATAGACCACGGGAAGCAGGGAGTGATGAGGATAATTGATAAATTGCCACAAGTTACAATATTGCAACGGACAGACGCATCCGGTGAAGGTTTAAATATATTTCTAACACAATGAACCCGAGCCGTTTGATTGCAAATGCGCTTTGCAATGCAAGTTTGCGGTTAGACAGGTATCGGGTTGAACGGAACTGGTTTGCCTACGTTTGTATATGATGCTTTGACTGTTCAGGTTGTATATCTTCTTAGGCCTGAATAGTCTGAGTTGGACAAAGCACCAACACAGACGAGTAAACTCAAAGTATGTTTCGGTTGGCGGTTAGGGTTCATTATTACAAAATATCCATCCCGCATTGAAATGAATAAAAAGAACAATTTTTTTTTGGTGTATCACAATTCCATATTTTGATACGATACTTTTGAAACAGATATTTTTCACGGCTCGTGAAACCGTCAAGAACATTAATATTACATTAAATTAATATTTGTGAATGTAGCCAAGGTCACTAAATATTTCACAACAGCTAGATTGATGGTCAAATCGACAGGTAAAAAAATTGAAACACTAACTTGACGGACGCGAAGTGACCCGGGACGACCTATTCTACAAGCAGGCCGCTTATATTGAAGAGTCATCAATAAAAATCGATTTAATCATCCATGTACCAGATTACCGGGCAACCTCAAATACTGTTATCTAATGTGCACATTTACAAACTGGTCAAACAACGAGCCGTTTGTAAAGATTAAATTGAGAATTATGTGTGAAGCACTGTTAAGTTATACGTAACAAATACCAGAGATTTGTTTGGTTCAAGTTCATTTTAAACTCGCTTACTTGACAAACTATAATACTGTAGGTATTTCCATCTAATCTGCACAATGCCTGCCTCGGTATGAATCAGATTTCATAAGCAATGGGAAGGAAAGGCGAACATATCTGCATATTTCCATATTCAATATCAGTTGACGGCGGACTCAAATATATAAACGGTGCAAATGTTGACAAAATGGTGACGACATTCGCCTACGTCCTGGCGTCGTTACACCAAATAGGGACCTCCGGCTGATTCTTAGACTTAATGTATTCACACTCGTCCACAAATAAATTATCGACTTCCATATATTACCTGGTAAATGGTCTCTCTAGTAAGGACATAATTTGGTATAAATTACTTATCGCCTCGTGACATTTGGTAGCTTCTGACTAAGTTGATTGGATGTGTCAAATGTAGCTGAATTTAAGGAAGGTAACTTTTAGTCGCAATAATAGCTGTGTGCTTGTTTGCCTTCTTAATAGCACAACACAATGGGGCCCGCAAATGTAAATGTATAACTAATAAGAACAACCAAGAAGATTCAACTTACACTACAGTCCACAAATATTCAGCTTATGACTAAAACGAGTCTATATTGTTTGCCAAAATTATTTTTAGTTATAATATGTTTTAGGTCATAATCATCGCAAGTCATAACGTATTTTTTTAAGAAACTGTTACTTTTTCAGGTTTTTTATAAGTCAAACCTAACCTAACCTAGCCTTGTCTATACTAAGTTATGACTATCAATAATTATGTAAATCATATAATTATGACCAATAAAATTATGGGAAACAAAGGGCACCCGACTAAAACATTTTTTTAAAAATGTACACAAGTATAGAAGCGAGGTAGTGATTGTGTTCAATGCAACAATGTAACGCTAGAAAACTCGCTACGTGCGTAACAACTTTCCGAAAGTGTTGAAGATTATAAATAAGAATAAAAGCACCAAAGATCATAGCAAAAACTGTTAATCACAAGTACCTACTGGAGCGCGCGGGCCGGTCCAGCGAATCGAAATAGCTCAAAGAGTTTAAACGCTCTCTCTTGCAGGTACTTCAGTTCAGGGTGTCGTAAATGACCAAGCAGATTGCTCGATCTTTATGGGCTATTACGAGCGCTTAAGAACGTATGGAGAGTTGATTTGGAATAACTCGAATAATACAAGCTTTCCGGTCGCACTTTTGATGCACGTCTCGAAATAAACACTTCAACGCGTCTTCATTGCGTCTGTTTACGAACAGATTTGTTTATTTATCAACATCATACTTAACGGATAACATCAGCCACTAATTTGCTGAACACAATATGGCAATATTTTAAAAATTCCGTTTGGAGATTTCTTAGAAAGGCAACAGTCGACTTTGTATTAACAGCGAAGCAAATTAAGCACGAAGTTGACGAAAAGCCGCCGTACGTATTTGAGGTTAGATACGCGTGTTGGAATTAAAATTTCGTGTGTGGAACGGAAGGCTTTATCTGTTTAGTTGGTCAAGTACCGGATGTAAAGAAACCGTTGCCGGCACGACCGGCGCCAATGTTGAGTTGTTTAAACCTACATATCTATCTACAATTATCATTACAATATTCTTATTATCATTTTGGCTTTATGGCAGATTCTACGTCACGATTTAGACATAACCATAAAGATCTTTACAATCATATACTAAGCAAATTATGCGCGGATACGCTCAGCACAAGACATTTCGTCATATAAAATTCTACCGTCGTTAGCTTAAGTGGTTTGTTTAACGAATAAAATGAGGCTAAAGTTCTTGTAAACATAATTAAGAACGTTTATGTTAACTAGTTGCTCGAGAACGTTAAACTCGCAGTAACCATAACACAATACACTTTTTAAACTGAGTCGCCATGATTCACTTGACAGCAAAAATATCTAAGTAGAAAAAACTTCATTGCATCGGATTGAATAAGAATTTAAATCAACACAAACAATATTCTCTGGATTATTGTTTGTTAAATAAACAGTTCATATAAATGAACTGTTTATGTAACACATTACAAAAATACTTCATAAAACATCACACACAGAATAAAGGTTCAACAACGGAAAGAAAACACAAAACAAATGCTACATATTAAATCAACAGTACAACCTTGCAAATTTCCTCTTTTTTATTATCCATATTTTATTTTGATTGCATAAACTTAAATTTTTCTTTCGTACAATATAGTGCTAACAGGCATACAAAGAAGAGAAGTTTTAAAATAAACAACAGATATTTAACAAGCGGTACAAACTTAATATTATTATGAAACATTTTTCCCGAATTCGTCATTTAGACACATCACAACGATGTGTCACTCATTTACATTTCACCAGAAGATTAAATAAATAAATATCATTGGATAATCTTGCACTTATCTTGAATGGACCTAGCACGGGCTCAGAAAACCTGCATAACATCGATACTTAATCTTATTGCACTCAACGATCCTGATACCGAAACTGGTCAAGGCGATCAACATGTAAGTTGACTCAGAATGCAATATTTTTTACCTCACAAGTCCCGAAAAATTTGTACACCCACGCCTGAATGTGACTCACAGTGGCCATCCGTCACATATCCTCGACAATTAATTAGCAAAATAGAGATGAAGTATTAAATCTTCAATGTGAATCATGAGTGATCCAGCTTGGAATACAATTGACAAGTATAGTAACCAATCTATATCAATACGTTAGTCATTGACAGGCTACCAAGTAAAGCAAGGCGTGGTCACGGTCGTTAAACAGAAGTCAACAAGTGGACTAACGAACGTGGTTTAGCTAATAAACGTTGGGTTTACAGAGTTAACTGTGTTATCGCAATTCTCAAAGATTATACTGACAACTTAATGTTTGAAGTTGCAACCAATTATTATATTTAAATTAAATTACAGCAGCATATTGAATCACGTTCTTAATTCAATTTTGTAAAACGTGCGCTGTTCGTATAATCCCATTATATTAGTTTACCCGCTTTCACTTCCTCAGTGGCGATATGATCGTGTTCTTATAGGTACATGTAAGTAAAGGGTACCTTCAGTTTTTTGTTAATTTATAACCGAAGCAATTTCACCGTGGTTTGTAGAGGCGTTGCTCGACAATTAGGGCGTAGCGTCGGTCGGTCGGTAGCGTCGAGATAAAACCCGCTTACTGATATAATTGAGAAACAACGGAAGGGGCTAATTACGAGCACCATTAGAGAAAACAATAAATTAAAAAAAGAGAACCTGTATCTTTCATACTAAAGTTAACATATTTATTTCGTCGCATAGTTCTTTTGTGTACTTGAAAACACCGTTTAAAGCATAAATCAAATAACGTTTGACGTGTTGTATAAACATGTTCACTAAACAAATAAAAGCGATGGGAGGTATTGATAGATAGATACGCCAAAAGAAATCATGTTTCAGCAATTTTTAAGTAGAAAGGACCACTTATTTATCTCTTAACTTTTGCCCGCGAGTTTGGCCGCGTAGTTTTCGATTAAAGTTACATATTGCCTCAGGAACATTTAAATTTTCCCGGGTAAAACGTAGCCTATGTGTTAAATTGTTAATCCAGGGTATAACACGGTAGCTATCTCTATTTCAAATTTCATCTTAATCCGTCAAACAGTTTGTTTGTTTGGAATATACACACACATAAACTTTCGCATTTATAATATTATCGAAGAAGCTGGCTGATTGGTCGATCAACACACAGCGGAAACCGCAGGACACTTGAAATTTGGAGCACTAAGAAGGGCGTAGCGAGAACTCTTATTTTACGCGTACTAAGTTGCGGGCGTCCTATGGTTAAATTAATAAGTAAGCTTCATGGTATACGTCGTTAAAGTACTTGTTCTACTCGCGTACCGCTAATATTGACAATATTGACATCTTTAATGGTATCAGAATTCCACCTATAGCGCAACCGAACAACAATTCAACAATTCAATAATGAGCGCTGTCATGGTAATAACAGTTCTATTATAATTATTATAGCATTGATATTACCATGGATACGGTCAATCCGGATATCAGTTTTGGCGTTTAGTGAACGCTTGACACCCTGATTTGTATAATAAACAGTAAAATATTTTAATACCAATTAAAATTACGTATATAACAAAGAAAATTTATTTTAAGACTAAAATTTAACTTTTTATTAAGGGGCTTCTAAACGGGCCATGTTTTGCTGCAATGTGTGGCCGGCAACTAGTGTTATCTTACTCTTACTTCGTATGTTAGAGCAAGATGCGTATAGTTGCCGGCCACACATTGCCGTGAAAATGTTGCTCGTTTAGAAGCCCCCTTAAGTTACTAAATATAGATGATTAATATCCAGCTTAATTTCATTATGTACCAGTTACATTAATAACTATTATCTCATCGTTAATATAAATTTGTAATCGTAAAATCAATCTAAACAATGCTAAACAAAAAGGTCAATTTTGAAATATGAGAGACATGCAGCATAATTGAAGGGCGCTTGAATGCCAAATATCAGATAACCAAAGCTACCTGCTCATAAAGACAAAATTGGAAGCTTATAAAAAACGAATTTATTTAATCAAGGGAGATACTCGGCTCCAACTCTACCAAACCAGTTAGCGTATTGTTATCGGCTATTCGGCATGCACGTCATAATGCGCCGATAATCTATTTAGCTTATTGTATTTATTCATTACCACATTTGGTTAACAATTGGAAAAGAGCTGTACCCACTGGGAAAGGTAAAGGCTCTGTATTATTCTCAATCTTCAAACTTCAAGCACCTAATGGAGTTGAAATTCACCAATTGTAATTTATAAAAGTCCGTACCTAATTAGGATCAGGAGCAAAAGAAGAGTTTGCGATATGTTACCGATTGGGAATTTATTTATGATTACAAAAAGTTACATTGATGACTGCCAATGAGGCATGGCACTATATGAAGTATCTGAACCGTACTCAGTTTATACAAGAGTCAATACAGCGACACATTCAGATGCCAACTACTCGAGATCGTGTCAATTTTGTATCACAATCAGGGAAGTGAGCACTGAAAGTGTTAATACGTGATCAAGAGCCGACACACATAATGTTTATTTAATCTAAGCTTTCAACAGTACGCGTAGAGTTTGTGACGGTGGCTGCAGGCGGAACGGGAGCTGTAATAATGAGGGGGCAATCGGTCCAAGTTTCTCTTAGACCATTAAATTAATGCTACTCGCGTCTCTCTCGCTGGAAACAAGTAATTGGACCGATTTACGCACTACATTATGTTATTTCTAACTAACCACAACCAAAAATGAACCTTGAAATCATGATGTTGATTACAAAGGAGCACGTTTTCGCTTTAACGTTTCCTAACGGTTAATTTGGGCAAGATTTTATTGCAGTATAATTGTTGTTAGTGAAGCATTGATGAATCGATGAACTACAGTACGTGCGCTTTGTTTTACAATTTGCATATTAAGCACCCACATGCGCTGTTAAACTTGTAAACTTTCATTGATAGCAAATTAAAATACCAAGTTTATTATTGGCAAAGGTTTAAAAAAACGGATAGCAGATATACCTCGTTAATGTACCTATGACTGCTGAGCTTCTATAAATATGTATTCAACAACCGATTAAGATAGACCTAAGCAAATATCAAATATCAATGATTTTTCGGACTCAACCGTATCATAACCATTCCTATCTAAGTGAAGCATAATACTTTTTTTAAAGAAAATTAGGAAATAAAACCGCAACCTAACTAAACAATTATACCAAGCAATATGTAATAATTAATAGCATGGGTAAGAGAATGTCTCGTCGCGGCAATCTTTCAAGATATCCAAGAGATTCTCAAAGCAGCTTTGAATAATCCTCAATTAGTTCACGGTGCCCAATTGGCTACGCTAGCCGGTCTTGTTAGGATAATATTTGTCTTCGGCTTAGCTGTTATATTATGTAGCTACTAACCAGTAACCGGATGACTAACCTTCATTACGTAGCTCCTGAAAATATAGTATCGAAAATCTCAGTTTTCCGTTATACTCCTCAACTTTGAAGATTCATGCTATGTTTAAAGTCCAGTCAAAAATGTAATTACTTATAATAACGGGCTAGGCATTTATAAATATTTGAATTGTTTTGTTAATGTTATATTGTTAAAGTATCAAGCTCCACAAATCGGTTGACTCGCAGAGATAGCTTAAGGAATTAAGTCCGCCATTTGTACCTACCTACATTGTATTTGTTTAAATACTTACGTTTCAATAATGAGGATAATACCTAATGAAAAAACCGGCCAAGTGCGAGTCGGACTCGCGCACGAAGGGTTCCGTCCCATTTCCTATACATTCAACATTAGCAAAAAAAAGCAAAAAAAAACACATTTGTTGTATGGGAGCCCGCCTTTAAATATTTATTTTATTTTATTTTAAATATATATTTTTAAAGTCAATATACCTACCGTGAATATTTCAAGTGTCTACCTGTTGCCGTTATTAATATCGAGCAAAAAACGGCAAAAAAATCACGTTTGTTGTATGGGAGCCCCCCTTAAATATTTAATTTATTCTGTTTTTAGTATTTGTTGTTATAGCGGCAACAAAAATAAATATTCTGTGAAAATTTCATCTGTCTTGATATCACGGTTCATGAGTTACAGCCTGGGCACAGACAGACAGACCGTCCCGTTTTTACCCTTTGGGTACGGAACAACGCAAATAACATTAATACCTAGTTTTCCTTTCAAAAAATATATGCCGCAGCAGCTATGTAACCTTTCAAAACCCCATAACTTCGTTGTGCAGCAAGGAATTTTAAAAGTAACTAAACACCAGTTCGCCTTTTCGCTTCGACACGCCGCGCGGATCCAAAATAAAGATGAAAACGTAAAGTTCAAAGAGCCATAAAGTGCCCGAACAATACAAGTGCTCGGTCATCGGAACGCAATGAGATACTCCATGTGTTCGAGTGAGCGTTATTGTACAATAATACCCAGTACACACATACTCAAATCGCAAGTGGTTGTCTTTAACAGCTACTATAAAGAGGATCCCTTTCGGGAAGGTACAGTCACGAACCGGGATTGTTGAGCCACTTGCCACTGTTCGTATTTTGGCCGTGTAATGCAAATCGGGTTTAGTCGTTTATACTCGTATGTCCAGTATGTATTACTCTGCTAAATTATGAAGAATATTGACGTGAGTGACTTAACATTCCCGTGTTGCAGTCACAGCTTGGTTGTGTTACCTACTTACACGGATCGGCCAAAGTCGGATATATTCGCTTAAATTAACGATCATTTCACCGAAATAGAGCTGGAGAGAGGGAATATTGTTTTGATGATTACTATGGTTACGTTTAAACAACAGCCACTATTGGTTCAAACTGAACTGTCTTTATTGGTAGTTACAAGGGTTGCTATGGTCACATTTAAGTAATGAAAAACAGCGGCATTCGTGTAACACAACCAAGTTATGATGATAAGCTAGTGGCTCAACAATCCCGGTTCGTGACTGTACATACGAAGGGTCAGGGTACATACGAAGTTGATGACATTAAGGCGTGAGTAAGTCGTATTTCCGTTTTGTTTAAGTACATAGTGAATCACGCGAATCAATTTTATATTATTTATTACCGCAGTCTCATTAATAGAATTAACTATATATATTTAATATTTAGAATAGAAATTAAACTTGCAATTATTTAGACTGCGGTCACTTGCTGCGGGGAGTTATTAGAATAATAAAAAAACATTGATAAATCACCATCTATAATTATAAATTGACCCAATCCGACATTCATCTTTGAATTGTTAATACAGGATGTCCCTGGAAGTTCGGATCGAATCGGGATGTTTTGGATGCCTAAGTTAGTATGACCTTTTTATAGTTCGAAAATTTTGTAAACAACACATAGTATTCATTTTGTACCTACTAAAAATTCCATGCTCTACTGGTTTAATTAAAAAACCGTGCAAGAGCATGTCGGCCCATGCCCAGTGTAGGGTTCCGAAGCCGCTAAGTACTACAAACATAAAAACAACAAGTAATAACGAATTTTCTGTTTAAAGTCATTTGGTGCCGTATTAGATTTTTTTAGTAGGTATAAACACTTCAATCGCCTGTCTCAAAAACCAATGATGTCTACTTAGTTGGGATAGTTTTTCTTTTACATTCGTTATATGCCGCATGCATTGAAGATATTTTTCAGATTTTTTGTATTCAAGTAAAATGTTTAGGCGTGATAGGTTAATACTATCGGCTTTGTTACTCAATGCGTATTGCCAATGAAGTAGTTACATTTTAGTACCTAGGGGCGATCTAGCCGCGGCTCTCCCCTCTTTCACATCTGTATAGTTATAACAATCTAACGCGAGATCAACGTCGGTTCAATCTACTGTTTATATACATAGAAAATATATACCGCATTGTATAGGTACTGCTCCTAGTCAATTTCTTAATCGCTTAAGACTTGCATTTGCACATGTGTGAGTTGAGTACGCATTGTATGACTAGATGACTAACGAATTTTACATACAATTTCACACAAGCACACTTACACTAGTGAGTATATCAATTTTGTTTTAAATTATTGTATACACTTTTACCACTACACCTAAAGATGTGTATCATCTCTCGAGTGATTTATCTATACTATTGTGTTTGACAGCGGTTCCACCTGTTCATAGTCAGCCGATCAGCCGACTTTTATACGGCCCATTGATTAATCGACTAAGACCGGTCCGAGAATACATCGTGGTAATTTACCGTAAATAATTCCATTTGTATTCGAGTTGTAAAGATAAATTATACTCCGTGTCAGTTCCGTTGCCTTTACCTTTTACCCCTGATAAAAAATATTGCACAGAAAACTTACAAAAAATACTCTCTATTGAATATATAACATATGTTTAGTACATGTAAATCTTAAAAACTTATAAAAAATTGAAGAAACTTTATATATTAAATATTTGAAAATTGAATTCTCCATAAATAAATATTATGATAAAATAATGATATGTTAAAATGAATAACAGACCACCGCACGTAGTGCCCGTAGTTGCAATCTTTCTACACCTTTCAACATTAGCAATTCAAAAGGTTTTGATGTTTAAGCAGATCTTTATAACAATGAACATTTTGACGAACGAAGTGTTAATATTTGGAGTTTGAGCGTCGTTAACACATACAACAAAAGATTATAGACAACTAACGATGCCGCCGCAGTACCACGGTCACTTCTCACGAATGTTTGCGCAATCGTTTAGCACTTTTCATTAAAAAACCTTGTTGACTCAACAAATTACCGAAACAAGTAAAGTCTAAATACAACGACGCTTCGCAGCCATGAGAAAGTACGCCAGATGCAACACACCAAATTGAATTCAATTAAATAATCGGTGTAACGAGTAGTAATACTATACAACAGTATCAAAACCATTTGGCTCAACAAGATAATTGTTTGGGCACTTATTATTAAAGCTAATGTTTTTTTACAGATGCCAGTGCGGCGTGAACCATGACGCGGGACACTTACGAGATGGACGCGCGGCAGTTGAGTCGAGGCAGCTCGCTGTTCGGCACAGACCCTCAAATCCAACTAAGAACTGCCTTGCGTACCAACGACTTCACATCATTCAAGAAGTTACTCAGCTACGGCTCCGTCGACTTAGAATGTGTTAACCCTTACCCAGATCACAAAACATACCTCGAACTAGCGATATCAGACCCCAGCAAACTGCCATATTTGAAACTCTTACTCCAACATGAAGTCGAAGTGAACAAAGTGAACGAAACGTTCGCTTGCGCACCGATTCATTTTGCAGTTGAACATGGCAACATTGAGGGTTTAAAGGCGCTCCTTGATGACGACAGAATAGACGTGAATATTAGAAGCAAAGGCAACAATACAGCTTTATTGCTTGCGATAAAGAAGATTGAAGATTTAGAGGATGATCGAGAAAGGGATCTCGCTACTTACGAAGATATGATAGAGCTGTTATTAAAAGCAGAATGTGACGCAAACGCGCCTGATCTAAAAGGAGTTACACCAGTTTATTCCGCAGCCAAACAAGGACTTGAAAGAGTTGTAACTATGATAATCGACTACACAAGAAGCCCAGTCGACATCGATACCTACAAAGATAGAAGGGGAAAAACCGCTCGTTACTTCTTGAAAGAGGCATTCCCGCATTTAGTGGACAAATTTGACAATTCGGCTGAGACAGAGAAAGTAATCAACAGCGATAAGCTGTTTTCGTATTTAAGTCGACATGACGAGAGCAATTTTATTCGCGATTTCACTTTACTCGTTAAGAACAACGAGCATCGTTCAGCGCTAGCTGCTAACAATGGTACGTTCACGATGTTGCAGCTTGCAACAGATAAAGGTTTCGAAAAAGTAGTCGAGACGCTACTCAACGCAGGTGCAGATCCTAATGCAACATGTTCGGGTGAGACTAGCCGTCCAGTGGCACTCGCTTGCAAAAACGGGTACTCAAACATACTTAAAATGTACACTGACAACGAATCTACGTTATTTGAACCTGTTAACGGTGAATCTTTAATTCAGATTACTGTAAAGAATATGAGATCATATTCAAATAATCCTTACGCTGACTTCAAAGGATGTTTAAAATTATTACTGAAGAATAATAATTCAAAAATCAACATTAATGTCAACCATCCAGACATTAAAAATAATACTGCTCTACATTACGCGGCTAGAAATGGGGACAATGAAACAGTATTGGAACTGCTGAGGCATGGAGCTTGCGTGGGCCTACGTAATAGATTCAACGAACCGCCTCTAGCAGATATCAACGCAAAAATACTGGAGACCTACTTGGACGAGTGTATCACAACCAACGGCGAACGACCAAGCGATGACGATTACGAAATTCATATAAAGTACAGCTTCCTTGTTTACCCTAACAATTCCGTTGAAAACGAAGTATGCAAAGTTCCGCTTATCGACACTTCAAACAATAACGTAAAAGAGTGTGACGCGATTCTGGCTCCGGAAACTGATGCTCTTTTGTACATGACGACAAATGAAGAGCTAAGACCCCTCTTAAAACATCCAGTTATAACAAGTTTCCTTTACTTAAAATGGCAAAGGATAAGCTGCTTGTTTTATGCGAACATAACTTTCTATTCGCTCTTATGGTTGTGCTTGATTCTCTACATTATACTTGGATATGGCGTTAATAAGAAACAATCAAGTCCCTTCGAGCCACTGAACGTCGTAACGCATATTGGTTCAGCTATCGGATTGATTCTCTTGATAATAAGAGAACTATTTCAAATGTTAGTGTCACCGCGTAGATATTTTCAAAGCATAGAAAACTGGATGGAAATCTTTCTGATATTTGTGACAGCTTTTATCGTGTGCAATGACACAGCTGTGGAATCGACAAAGCAACAACTGTCTGCAGTCGCTATTCTATTGTCGTCGGCTGAATTAGTTCTCTTAATCGGTCAGTTCCCCACGTTATCAACGAACATAGTCATGTTAAAAACTGTCTCCTGGAACTTCTTTAAATTCTTACTTTGGTATTGCATTTTGATAATCGCGTTCGCCTTGAGCTTTTATACATTATTCAGGAACGTGATAGAAGAAGACAAGCAAGCACCTGACCCTAATGCCGCGGGTAAGGGAGAGGAAGAAGAGGAAGATTTTTTCGAAGATCCAGGTCGATCGTTGTTCAAGACCATAGTCATGTTGACCGGAGAATTCGACGCCGGGTCTATCAAATTTAGCTCTTTCCCAGTAACAAGTCATATCATATTTATCGTATTTGTCTTTATGATTCCTATTGTTTTGTTTAATTTGCTCAACGGTTTAGCTGTGAGCGACACCCAAGAAATTAGGGCTGACGCTGAGCTAGTCGGCCACATCTCCAGGGTGAAATTAATTTCATACTTCGAGAGTGTTCTTATTGGAAACACTGGAACGAACTCAAAACCTTATTTTTGTTGTGCGGGCATGCCGGATATGAACATTATAAAACCAAAAACTTTGTGCATGAAACCGTTTGCTAAACGGATATCGCTGTTTCCACACTTCTTACCGAAGTACAGAATACTTGTAAAGCCAAATAAGGATAACACCATTGAAATACCGCATGCGGAGCCGATAGGCAAATTTGGTGATGACTACGAAGACATTGAAGGCGGTGGATGCTGTTTCGAGAAATGCCAGAATTATAGGCTTGACAGGAAAATCGTGAAGAATGCTAAAGTTGTCATCAGTAAAAAAACCAACATATCAGAAATCGATGAACTAAAAGCTAGAATAGATGACCTACATCAAATGCTTAAAGAATCTTTACAGAGTCGGCAGTAAAGCCGTCGCCACGATATTTTTTACAACATATTTGGGTCTATTGATACTAAAGTTAAAAAGTAAGAAGAGTATAATTATTATGAATACTTTTAATAACATTTATAATACTAGTTTATGCATTTTGTCTAGTACAAAGACAATTAACATTTATATTTAGTCAGATAAGCGTTTAAACCTTTATAAAATCTTTATTATTAAGTGTTGCATTGTTAAGAATCTCATATTTAAAACTGCCTTCCATAACTGATAAATAATAGATATTAAAAATAAAAATATTTTATAACGTTTATTATTTTAATCATCTTTCAGATTTTACTGATGGTATTTATAACTAGTTTCTGGCCTTGATTTGACTATATCTGAGTTACTTTTAATGCCGGCGGTTAAACACGTTCTACGTCATATCGTGTTAGCATGACATTCTTAAACCGTAGTAGTATTATTTATCTGGCTTGCGTACCCGAGACTCGGAGCAAGTAGGCTTTAAGGGGCTATACATATATGTCTCCATACGCACAAGTTATCGTCACCAATACAATTTCGACGGCCTTTTATGATTTAAACATTCCATGCCGGTCAGTTTTCGTTTGGCATAAATAGAAACTTTAATTGTGAACATGACCCTGCCAGCTTAATGAAATAATTGCTTGGTGTCACTTCAAATTAAAGACGTCAAAAAGTTTGATGTCATGTTTGTAGACTTATTCCGAGTAAATAAACTAAATTGCACAGTTTCTCATAGAAAAAGTTGTAATTAATAAAAAATTGTAAAATTATACAGTTTCGTGGATTAGGGGCAAATCTTCAAGAGGTAGAGCAACAAAAATAGAATAATTGCTCTGTAAACGGCGAGCGTTCTGCAGTCTGAGCTTGATTTCCTAACTCATTCGTTTAGTTCTTAGAGGTTAGTATTTTAGTAGCAAGAATTAGGAACTTCCTGTCGTATTTACGTATCGATAACTTCTGTTTAAATCATTAAAATAAAGATAAGACGCCGCCCTTTCAGCAAGACTTTATTTTATGATAATTGCGAATTGCGAACTTTACATTTGCGTTGCTTTGCGTTTTTTTTTTTTTTATCCATAAAATTCATCATTTTGTTATAACCTGGTTTTACATTATCATTTCAAAATTGCATCTGACGAAAGTAAATAAACAAAATATGGAAATTGATACATTTTGTTTATGTAAAGTTCGGCAAAAAGTTGTGTATCGACTCGAGAATCGACCTGAGTGATATTTACATTGAACCCCCGGTGTAGTCAGATCTCTCCCTCGGGTGACAGGCGTCAGTTACTCGAGGCGCGCATATAAATGTCAAATCATATTTCTAATGACTCGTTTGGGGTAGATGTGTTATTGAGTGGAGACGACGAATCGGCAAACGTAGTGTACGACGCCCTCCGGCGAGATGGAGTGATGATTTGCGAAACGCTGCTGGCAGATGTTGGATGCGGCAGGCCGAGGACAGGGTGAAAAGCCTACGTCCAGCAGCGGATAGATATATAGAACGATGATAATGATGGGTGTGATTTGCATAAAAACAAACGTACTAAATTTCATTTTGCATTTCATAATTTAGATCTCTATAATAAACCAACGATATAATAATAATTATGCATAATTTCTTAAAGCATATTGTTCATAGATTAAAAAGCAGACATTTCTCACGTCTTTAATTACTACTAATGTGGTCACAGTTTTAATCTAAACTAACCGACCTTAAAATGAATAACAAGAAGAAAATGATTGTTATGATACATGACTGTTATGATATTTCATCGTATGCCTGATAAAATGATACGATTGGTTTGTATGCTAAACGTTTATTTGTAGTTAAATGAATTTATAAAAAAGTCTTTAGACTGATTGAAGCGCACCCGATAATGATGATGATGATGATGATGATCTACTAGTCTAAATCAATGACTGGCAGTCGCCTGGCCGCCCTCCCCGCCCACCCCTTCACCTATGACCGGTTAGCTCGTCGTACCACTGACCTTCTCGAGGTTCTGTATGAGATGGCACCAGGAGGGCTCGATGACCTCGACGCACATGTAGTACTGCAGGTGCTGGACGCAGCTCAGCATGCGCTGGCGCAGCGCGAACGCGTCGGCGTACAGCCGCGCCTCCGAGAACCGCTTCACCACCTTGTTGTACAGCCACACTCTGGAAACAACACACACACTTGAAACGTGATAATCTTGTTGTGTTTACCCGACTGCTAAGGAGGGTTATGTTTTATGCGCTTATGTACGTATGTATGTATTTATGTAATATTCTTTATTACTTCGTATCATCCAAACGGCTGGACGGATTTTTTATGGCTGGACGTCTGTTCAGTTTAATTATAAATGTCGGTGTGGTCTTAAGCAATTGACAGTTGGTAAGTATTGTTTAGTGGGTTCTACGTTTCTCTTCTCTTACTGTTATTTATGGCATGGACAAGAGCTGATTGTAAATGGGCTTGGTGACCCATAGACATTTGCATTCAAAGACTACAACCTAGAGACTTCAATTCTAAGACCGCTAATGCGTTAAACCTTAAGCCTCAGGTTAACCTTTAACCCTTCGTAAGTCTTGACACAGATCTGTGCTCAACAATTTGGATGAGTATCTTTTGTATTTTTTAACCGTTTTTTCAGACTTTATAATAATCTAAAGAGACCAGATCATAGTATTTTTTTACCTCTGGCGTATGAGAAGTTAATCTACCGCCAAGCATAAGTGTTAGCATCGTTGTGTTCCGGTTAAATTGCGGTTTTAAGATTGTGATCTTAAGAATGCTAATGGCTATGGGTCCCCGATCCTACTTACCATAAGTATGGCCACTGTGCTCGTGTTTCGTTTATCTTGTATGCCATATGAAGAAGTGGAAGCTCTTTGTTACACACAGCACCACATGTTCTATTTATAATCAGATTTTTACTGTGTTTGTGTGTCTTAGAATTTGCCTTTTAAAGCTACTAGACCGAATACAATGTAATATCGAGAAACTTGAATCAATAGCAGTTGGATATAATACGTAAATTTCCCGGGTTATATATTTTCCACGTATTATTAACATGTCACGGCAGGAATGATATTGTCCTGACGACCAAACACCGTTCAATTCTACTTAAGCCGTAATATGCATTCATTTGTATGTACATAGTTAAGTACATGGGCCTTTACGAGGGTACACAAGAAGGAATAAAGGGTACACGGCTAATTAACGTATTATGTCAAACTGCTAAACATCCAAAGTCCTTTATGGTACGGTGGGCTTTATAAGTTGGTCCACTGCACACTTTAGTACTTTGCCACTTGAACGTAATATTATAACTGCACGACTAAAAAAAGATAAAGCAGGCCGCACGGGCACTTTTACACGTCAAAAATCTATCAGCGCTTCGCAAGAGACCACTGCTAAGAAACGCCGCAAGAAACTCAACAGTCAGTCGTTTTTTTAAATACTGCTTATGATATTTACAATTACAAAGCTTAACCTAGCATTATATAAAACAATGAATCTAACATAAAATAAAAAATAAATATATTCAAGCATAGATCGAGCAGGAAAATGTGTCAAAACTCAGAATTTTCATAGGGACTAATAGGTAGTAGTAATAAACTAATATGTGAAAGGCGTTAAACCGACAAGGTACAAAAGTGAGCAACTAATTATACGACCGACCGTACCATCAGGGAATTTGAATGTTTACTGTACAAGAGATTCCAACTCACTTGCAGAGCAGCCTCTCGACGTGTTTGCAGTAGAAGAGGTGTCGGAATATCATCTGGTAGCAGGCGATCGCCTTGTGGTTGAGGATGAGCGACACCGGCCACTTCACTTCCAGACCGAACGTGAACGTCTCGATACCGGTCAAGGGCGGACTGTCCTTGTTCTGTTTGTATTCTGTAACAACAAAACGGGTTTTTTATGAAACTAATATAAACTGGGCAAGTGCGAGTCGGAGTCGCACGTACCATTATTGTATAGGGGCCCTATTTTCTAAATTGTATTGTTTTGTTATAGAGGCAAAAAGTAAGTACGACTTAATAGTGAATATGCACGAAGTAAAACTAATTAAGTAATTAGTAATTTGTATGTACTTAGAGAGTTTTACCTTTGCACCGAGGAAAAGCTGATTCATGTAACAATCAGTCGACAAAAATCATTTTTTAATAGCTAAAAAATAATCAAGATATAAGCCAACCATCGAAATATAATAAGTATAGAAGGATAACTGTCACTCAAAAAGTGTTCCACATACTTAGTGGTAAAATGGGCGGAGCTAATACTTGGTGCTCAACCGGCTTCCAGTAGGCTTTGAGTTATTGTGTCAAATGGTTGTCATTATAGTTTTGTAAAATAATTATAAATAACTGATAAATAAGATAAACTATAACAACAACGATGCCGACGTGCATCGTAAATTGGTGTAGGAGTCGCACGGACCCTAAAAAGGATGTAATTTCATTCCATTAGTAAGTAATTACAGTTAAATAATTTCCTTACAAAATGGACATGGCCAATGTTATGCAATATAAGTTCTGAAATAATTATAATATTAAAGATTAATTTTTTTTTTAGTTTTCCTAGAAATGGCGAAAACCGTTTTGCTTGGATAGCTGCAGTTCGTTTAGAAAAACGCGATGAAACGTGGCTTCCCAGCAAACATTGTAGGATATGCAGTATCCATTTTGAAGAAACTGACTTTTTAGTTTCAAAAACTGGGCGACATTTTTTGAAATGCTCAGCGGTTCCAAATTGCACAGTACCGTTAGGGAATGCAATTAACCGATTAAATGTAGCATCGGTTAATTTACCGGTTAAGACGAAATTTATCAATTAACCAATTAATAACCGGTTATTAACCGATTGATTTTTTTGCTTAAAAATAATGGTTTCCTTTAGGTTATTTAACATGAAAACTTGTGAACAAAGACTTGTAAATAAAACAGACGTATTTATTATGTGAAAACGTTTTAATTAGTGATATAATTATTTGTTAAATGTTAGATTAGAGATCAGTATTTAGACCACCAGTATACTAGTTTCATTTCTACACATTTAGGACATTCAGTATCTTAAAAAAACAACAACTGTATAATAGAATGTTACTTATGGAGTTGTATAATATAAAAAGTAGTTTTCCTCGTAACATCTAAATAAAATTATCTTTAATATAATATATATGGTCCCAGAGCTCAGATGATAACGTCCGAGGCATAGTGTCAAAATTATGACGGTGTTTTAGAAAGAGACCATTAATCGGTTAGCCTTGTTTTTTGTAGCGCGTAGAGCATTCTTTTTTTCACTCATAAACGTGTAACCGGCCGGTGCAGTGCAACATATCTTCTTTTGTTAGAAACAAAATAATAAAAGCGACACCAACGTTATTTGTTTCATTTGTGAAAATCTTATTAATTTTACAGCTCACTAAGAGTTTTTTAATTGATATTATGCATAATTGCGTATATTGCGATATTTGTGTAATTTTAATATATGTATATTTAGTTTAATTTGTGTCGTCTTTCTAATAAAAACTTAACAAATGAAGCTTTTTGCAGATCACTTCTATTAACCGGTTAATCGGTTAATTTCATATTTTAACCGGTTACGTTTTTTGGCATACATTTTCGATTAAAATCGGTTAATCGGTTAACCGATTAACCGGTTTGCATTCCCTAAGTACCGTACAGTAACTCCCTACTGCAACGCAGACTAATCAGCACCGTAACGGCATCGCCTCGCCTTGTATGAATGAGGCGAGGCTATGCCGATCCGTTGCCGAGCGGTTATGTCTGCGACAACCCTTAGTAGGTAATACTTAGGTACTGCAACTTGTTTTATTTAAATTAGGTACGATCAAATACCGCCATGCCTCATCTTAAAAAATCTAGATTTACCTATTATAATAATGTACTATTATATTATATCCGTATATAATATCGTTATTTATTGCCTACTAAATATTATATTTTTAAGAATAAATATTTACTTAAACATTATTTATTGCTGTATAAATAAAGTATACACCTTAACTTATTTAAATTACGGATCACTTCTGCATTAAACCATCCAAGTTCAGCAAAATGTCAGATGTGTCATTTTATAGCGTGTTTGAGTAGCCATAATGAGAAAAAATATAGACCAATCAAATCTCTTGCCATAGCAGTTTAACTAATCAAAGTTTTCTTATGGGTGAAAATATATACAACCTCTACACTAACGGCGTCTACTCAAACGTTTCAAGCGTAGAGGAAATGGGACGTATTTCAACGTCAAGTTTGTTCGGTGTTACTCTTCCA
Source organism: Acleris sparsana (assembly GCA_923062465.1). Taxonomy (NCBI): domain Eukaryota; kingdom Metazoa; phylum Arthropoda; class Insecta; order Lepidoptera; family Tortricidae; genus Acleris; species Acleris sparsana. The sequence continues at coordinate 8,145,708 of OV281289.1, forward strand.
TACTTATTATATTTCGATGAAGCCAACTAATATTTGGTCGTATCTCTTTCTAGCAAAACAGAATTTAATATAGAGTTTATATGGCCGAATTGTTACATGACGTCACAGTGCAGTGCATATCGGATCTCTCCGTCTAATCGCTGTGTAATTAGAAGTTTAAAATGCTTGTATCATCCGTATTTCATGGCCGATTTTTTTTTTCTGACTTTTTGATCCCTTTGACATATTCACATTCCCTATTGTTGAAAAAATACATTGGTCTAACTATTACGGTCCAAGAGGTACAGCGATTGTTAAGGTCGAGATTTTTTTTACAAAAAACTCGTTTAATTTTTTACTTTATTTTATTTATCGTTATAGCGGCTATAGTAATACAAACTCTGTATAAGTTACCTATCAAGGTTAATGAGACACAGCCCGCTGACAGGCAGACGGATGGACGGACGGACGGACGGAGACAAATAACAAATAATTTTAATAGTTCTTATACCTTTTTCATCTTCAGTCTCTATGTAGAGTATCTTGAACATTTGGAACTGGAGATCGTATGGTAACAGCTCCACTCTCATATCTTCATTGTATGGATCATGACTGGCTGCTGATAGCCTGGAATAAGAAAAATAAGAAAGGGGTTTATTATTGTCCGCTTAGGGTGCGGCTCCACTGAGGCTTAGACGAGCGGAGCTGCGCCAATATTAACCAATAGAATCTCACGCGCCTTCAGAGTTGGGCGTAATCAATTACTTTTGGAATTAATTACACGATTACATTCCAGTAATCGTGATTCCTCAGTAATCGATTACTTGGATAATTAAAATTACTGTAATACTGTACTATGATTACATTTTGTAATCAATTCCTTTGGGATCAGTATTGGAAACCACTACAGTAATCTTGATTCCTCAGTAATCAAGTACTTAAGTAATCTGAATTCCTTAACTCCAGTTCCACACTAGATTACTTCATTGGCAAACCTTATTTTATTATTTTGTTAATGTCACTCAAATAAAATTGTTTTTGGTTTACATCATTACGTCATTCTAGCATTTCACTTTCACATTAAATTTTGGTGTTGAATCTGTTGATAAGGGGTTGATATATATATATATACACTATCTTGAATCGATTCAGGTGAATTATCTGTCTATTCGAAAAGTAATTTGAATCGAATCAACTGAATTATCTACCTATTCGTGAGCTAGCCGAAAAGGAGTAATTTATCTAAATTAGGTTATTTTAATTTAAATCAAGGCTTAAGCGTAAAGGTAGCGGACAGAATGAGGGATGGACTGACGAACCGTCCGTTCTAACTCCCGCCCAACTCTATTGTTGACTTGATTACCACCAGACTACTTCTATATATTAAGTTTATTTATATACTTAACTAGCTGTTGCCCGCGACTCCGTCGGCGTAAAAGTCGTTTATCGCGGGTAAAATGTACCCTATGTCCTTCTTCAGGGTTCAAGCTATCTCCATACCAAATTTCATCGAAATCGGTTCAGCGGTTTAAGCGTAAAAAGGTAACAGACAGACAGACAGACAGAGACACTTTCGCATTTATAATATTAGTATGGATATACAGAATTAATCTGGAAGTAATCAAGTCAACAATTCCAGTAATTTAGAATCGACATTGATTCCCAATTACTAGTAATTATAATATTTGTGTAGATGGTTACTGATTCCTTAATTATTGTAATGATAATTCACCGTTTCGCTTGATTACATTACAAGTAATCTGACACCCAGGAGTGGATTACAAAGTAAAATCAAGTAATCGTGTAATCAGGAATCGATTACGAAATGCCCATCTCTGCGCGCCTTCTATTGGTTAATATTTGTACAGCTTTGTTCGTCTAAGCCTCAGTGGAGCCGCACTCTTAGGTAGACTGCACGCCAACTGCATACGGACTGCGCAGTTGCTTGGCAGTTTTGATGCAGTTACATCAACTGCATCAGAACTGCCCCCGAACTGCCATTCTGAAGTTGGGTTGCAGTTCAAATGCAGTCCGTCTGTACAAGCCCTAATATAGTTTTTTTTTGTGTATACTCTAAAGAGCATGCAGTACAGGATCATTGCAGCAATGCTTGGAGAATACCATTGCGACGGATATGATAATGATGAGTACGCGTTAACTTCCAAAGGGTATTTGAATCCTTTCGATCGCCCCAGTCGGCCGCGGCCACGACCCCAAGCCGCGGACGCCACCGCCGGCCAAAAGCCAACTCGTTGAACGTTAAAAGAGACTTTGTTTCGTATGAGTTAAGTTGGTTTTGCAAAGCATAGCAAACAAACAGTACTCCCAGCTTCTTAGAGTTCGGCTGGCTATCGCTATCACCCTTGCACTCGCAACTGACAGTATATCTGTCACTCGTGTTTCATACAGAAACGAAAACACTTTCCTACAATATTAGTATAGCTAGACAATCCCATGAGATCCACCAACGTAAGTAAATTTAAAATACACTTTTTTAAATTAACATACCTCAAGCAAAGTCCCAACAGCGACTCCAGTTTGGACGGTATAATGTCATCGATTTTCTTGGACAACTCTTGTTCAGTCGCATCCATGAACTGCACGATAAAGTCTCCTTGGCACATGAAGAAGTAGTTCTTGACGGACTTGAGCCGGCCCATCAAGTCGTACTCCTTGAGTAATAGCTCTAGAAGCGATTTGCTGGCAAAAGCGAAGGCTTTTTGCACGACGCCACTGTAGTTTTGTTCTATGAGTGAGTATTTTATCTCTTCGACATTCGTTTTCATTATTGCGTTACCTGAATGAAAGTGAAGTATAATTAGACGTGCTACAGGATATATAATGTAACCTTAGCAAGTAAGCAAAGAAAAGATACCGAATAGTAATACTGAGTAGTTGGAAACCTGATCAAATGTATTTCCTACAAAATGGTGCGGTTATGTAGCGACCTAGCGACAAATTGTAACAATCAGCCAGTGCCTCGAAATCTGTCAGTGCCTTTGTTTTTTTTTTTTGCTTGATACACATACAACTTCCAACTTCATCCCAATGGACTTCAAAATACAAGCCTGGAGAGAAATATCGCCTTGTGCGCTCTTCCTACAGTTAAATATCGATTTATTAATACTTGACCGCAATGGTATTTAACCCTTGGAATGTCTAAGCACTGATCAGTGCACCCCCCATAGTCTGTTCAAGCACTCATCTGTCTGATCAACATTTTATTCGATTTTAAACTTAAAAATAAGTTCATTACTGTCTAAAATGTTTTAATTTTATCGATGGATCGAAATGTATACGTTTGTTTTGTTTTTTTGTTTGTTTGAACTGTTTTAATTTGACGTTTGACGCGCCATTTTACGACTGATGGCGGGCGCAAGTGTATATCCCGTCCAACATATGATACGAAGGGTTAAACAAAAAATACATAATTAAAGCCCCAGTAATGTTTGAGTTTATTTAAAATTAAAGAACACACGTATCCTTACCGCATTGGCTGATGACATTCAAGTACTTCCCAGTCCGTAGTATAATATCGGTGTACTTCTCAAGGAACTTCGGCACTCTATCCTTTTGTATGCTGTACCGCTTCTCCCAATAGTCGGCCGAGTAGTCCACGGGCAACTCTTCCTTGTTCACCAGCTCGTTATCTTCGATCATAAACTCCTGGGCAAGTCAGATAAAGTTATTATACAAGAAGGCAAAATAAGTTCAACCTCATATTTTACAAAGCTGATAGCAGTGATAGGTGACTGATGATATTTGGTGTTCATTATAACGTCGACAAGATCCTACATTACTGAGCCCCATAAAAGCTACGCAACGTACACCTACACCGGCCTACTACTCGTCACCTGTGACTGGAAGGTTCGTAAAATAGGGACCTGAGTTTCGTAAGTATTGGGTACCATCAGCCCATCGGAACCCTGACCCACCATAGAACTGTGTCACAGTGACGTTATGATTCAAGTCGTAACAAGTGCCAAACAAAATGATTTATATGAAACTATGACAACGTTCTATGGTGAGTCAGGATTACGATGGGCTTATAGTACATCAGTATTTTGTAGATGGAATAAATACATCAGTATTTTGAAGATGGAATAAATCAGAGTTGAGTGTAGATGTCGTATTTCATGAAGCGGGCTCAAACCACAAGGGCTTGTTTAAGGAGACGCGAGGCGTCGCGCGAAACTTTGGGCGGTGGGATCCGTACTAAATCCAAGCCACTCAAGCTCCATAAACATGCGGGTGTCATTCGCTATTCATAATATGGTTTACTAATGTTTCGACATAAATTATTTAGCAAATTCTTATCTCCCCAAACTACATATCCCATATTTTCATTTCGTCAAATTTTAATTTCCCAACTCAACGTTTCGCACTTTGATAAATTATTGTTAGACAAATTATTACCTGAGATTATTTTAAGATGTCAATTATGTTTTCGTCAAATGTATTGATTGGCATACCTTAATTTAGCAACTTATGGAATTAAGCATAACCTACCTATCTCTGGCAGCAGTTTCGTTTTTAGGGTCATAAAAAAAATAACCCTAACCTATAATATTTGCCTTAGCAAATCATTTGCTACACAATTGTTTACCACATAAAATTTGACGTAGTAAAATTTTGCAATATAAAAATGTAGCGAAATGAAAAAATTAAGAAGTGAAATTATGCCGAGGATTGATTTCCCAAATAAAACTTTGGCGAAAAGTTGATTGCTAAATGAAATTTGACGAAACATAATTTGGCAAAAGGGCAATACACCCCATAATATACTCTGTCCTAAAGCCATATCGCATAGCACGTTTGCCCTAATAAATGTTTGGAATAACATGCATTTGCCATAATGACTGTTTTGGCATTACATTATTTTGTCCTAAACATCACTATCCATAATTTTACATTACCTAAGCGTCAAAATACCAAATCTTATTTGCCCTAATTATGAAGATCATAATGCTCGTTTATTATAAATCATGAAAAAATAGTGAGAGCAGAAAAGGGGAGACGGGGTGCATTGGTCCCCACTAGGGGTGCTAGGGGGGCAAAGACCCCGCCAAAGAGCCCCGACCAACGTTTGGATAGCTCTTATTTACTTGGTAATAATGGCGGCCTAGTTAAAACCAATACCGTAACAGCCAGCCTATTTTGCCTAACGCACTTGCAATCGCAATCGACTTCAAAGTGGGACAATTATTTTCATTTCGTATGCAGAGTCGCCTTCAGACTGTCAAAATGAAAACAATTGCGATTGCGAGTGCGATATCAAATACGATTTGGATTTTACCGCCTAGAATAGAGGCCCTGGCTTGATGTTTTATGGCGGCGATAGTGTTTTTTTTTTTTACCAGAAATGGATCGACGATAATGCCCTTATGTATCCACTGGTCCAGGATGCAGAAGAATGGCTTGCAGGCTCGTTCAGTGAGGAACAGCGATATCTCCTGCGCCCGCGTGTCGCCGAGGAGCTTGTTCGTCTTGTCGTGCAGCGCCGTCAGCACGCTGCCGCCTCGCAGTTCACTCTGGAATGAAGATACATTCACTAACTGCGAACTGGGATACACTACAAACCTAGAAACACACGACACTTATGGCCGTATGAATAAACTGAACTTGGGTAAAAAGCCACTTCTTCTCAGCATATACTCGTCCACTGCCGAACATATGCAGTACTTAAAAACGTTAATTAAAGTAAATATAGACCCAAAACTGACGCGCCGTGAGACGAACTTTTTACTAAAACTAGATCAAATTTGGACAGCGCCGGTGGGGATAAATGAATAAATTACCGCATAGGCGGGAAAAAATATTTTAAATAAGACTTGTTTTCGAGACTTGTAACCAATTAAGGCAATTTTTATCAAAAAAGCACGTAAAAGTGTAAGATTAAGGTGCGACCTCACCATGGCGCCATGTTGTTGCTATGAACCCGTCTTTTGTTTACGCAACCACACCGTATTTTACGCAGCGGTGGGGTCGCATCTTTATGTTTTTTGTATAGTGGAAAATTGAAAATTCAAAGGAGTGAATCCAATGAACAAAATCACTCACGGAAATTATCGTTTGGTCACGATGAATACACCCTTATATATATTTACATTACAAAATAGATCTGTGCAACACATTACATGTTTACTTTGTGTGGTTATTAAAACACTATTTCAAGACATGATGCAAAATACCTCGCAATTGATCATATAAATCTTACCTGTCCAATATGGGTGACAATAGCAGCGAGGACCTGCATAGTGTGCATCGTTGGCAACACAAAGTACCACAGCTTCTGAAGTGATAGGTCTCCGGACATGTGCTCTGTCTCCAACTGGGCTATCATTGTCTGTAATCGCGTTAGGAAAATATATTCATAAAGAATTAACATCTAACATCAAGTATTGAAATGTATGTATAAAAAAATATTTAACAAATTTTTAATTAAGTGAGACTCTTTTTGGTTCTGTTTAAAGACGTAAATCCTATCAATAATTAAAATCTGAAGAAGCATTGGAGTTTTGTGGGAAATTTATAGAGATCTTAAGAGTCTGAGGGCTATGCATTTCGACAGTTTTGACAGTTTTGCAATTTGATGTACCCATTACTTTATAACTATTAAGTATGAGCTCACATAATCTTCGTTTTTAATTTATCATAGTTACTCACATAATAATCTTTCAACAGTATCTCAATGGCTGCAACCAATGCATGCAACACCTGGCCGGACCACAAGTCACAATGTTCAATGAACCTCCTCACTATCGAGTAGTTTGAAGCCAGCGGCAGCATCTGCTGGACCATCTGCCGTAAAGCGTCATCTAAGTCTTCCGATATGGTGAAGTTCCTCGGCTCGTAGGTGTCCTTAGTTGGCTGGTGGACTATGTAGTTTCCAGGTACGCCAGAGAACAGATACAGGAGATCATCTATGATTATGTTTTCTTGGGAAACTAATGGGATACCAGCTGAAAAATAATTGTAAGTTCAATAGTTGCCGCACTTCTTTTTAGGGTTCCGTACCAAAATGGTAAAACCGGGCAGGAGCATGCCGGACCATGCTCAGTGTAGGGTTCCAAAGCCGTTACTACAATCAAATTAGACTCCGCGACAAACTTCACTTTGCCGTTAGAAAACTGTTATCCCCACACATCGACATAGGTCGCGGTCAGTTTACCAACACCGCAAATAAGTTTTCGGTAGGTATAAACATTTAAACCGTTTGCAACCCAAGAACCAATGAAGTCTACTTAGTCGTAATAGATTTCCTATTAAATTCATTACATGTGCTTTTATTTAAGATATGTTTTAGATTTTTAGTATTTCTAGTTTAGGCTGTAGGGGGGGACACACAGACACTTGACTCTAACCAAAAATTGCGCTTTAAAGCTTAATATTTCATAAACGGATCCCTGAATCGAGAAACTGTTCCTCTAAGTCGGAATATTTTTGAAAGACCTATCCAACGACACCCCACACTATGGGGTAGGCGAGAAAAAAAAACATATCCCCACTTTACGGGTAGGGGAAATAGCTACAGTAAAAAAAAAATGAACAGTTTATTTTACCACTTTGTTGGCGTGACTACATTCATGCCAAATTACAGCTTTCTAGTACTGAGAGTCTCTGAGCTAGGCTGCGGACGGACGGACGGACGGTCATGGCGAAACTATAAGGGTTCCTAGGCTGACTACGGATCTCTGAAAAAAGGAACCCTTATGGTGAGACTTCGATGTCTGTCTGTCTGCCTGTTTGTCTGTCTGTCTGTCTGTCTGCATGTCCCAGTAGTTTTTCTCAGAAACTATGGAAACTATCAACATGATGGCATAGTTGTATATCTTTCTTACCTGCATCTGTTATTAGTAAAAAAATATGAAATCATTTTATAAATATTTGAAAAGGGGTCTAGAAAGAGGGGTTGAAAAATAAAAGTGATTCGATTAAATAGCAAAGGGGGTGTCATATGAAAGGGCTTAGTCTGCACATTTCAAAACATATTTTATTCCGTGACATACTTTTTGATTTATAGCCAAAAATTTTCAAAAAATACCGCTCCCCCCCCATTATCTCCGATGTTTATGGACCAAAAAATCCGATAAACTCATGATTTAAAGATAATTACTTATATTTTACGGGACAAATAAAATAATGTTGCCAAACTTTACAGTTCTGGAAAAATCACACAAACCTTTAAAAATGTATATTCAAATGAGTATAGTATAGATAATTAAGTTCATAACAAAATGAGTATTTTCTTTTGCGTTCCCAACCATGTTATATTACATACTGATCAATCGGTGCGCGGGTCCGACTCGCACCTGACCGGTTTTTTATTTATGGTGTCCTCCTTCAGTGATTTTGCCAGTATCAAGTGAGTGAGTGTATAATCGGTAAAGGAAATAAACTAAAAGTAAAAAAAAAAACAATTGTCTATCTTCCCTCCCCAAAGATTTTTAGACATCTTTTGATAATCATGATATACTTGTAAATTTAGGTCTGAGATCTGAGAAGACTTGACTTTGTACATGTAAAATGAGTTCTTATAATATGCCAATAATAGAAACAGGTAGAGCTTTTGTCCGTAGACATGATAGGCTGACACTAATTCTGGTGAACTTGAGCAAAGAAAGTACTAACATAATGATGCAACAATAGGGACAGCCTCCTTGGGGAAGTCCCATGACATGGCTGCATGCTCTTTCTGCCAATTGGGCAGGTCCAAACTGCTGTACCAGTTGGGGCGTAGCTTCGCTTCCTTCTCCTCAAAAGACTTCATGACATACTTTTTACTCTCATCAACAGCTTTAAGTAATTTGTCTTTGATCTGCAATGTATAAAAAATATTTTAATATGCAATGTCAATTTGATCTGTCAATGACAGCATTTTGGGAACAATACCTGTTGGTAGTGGTTTGTTAGATTAGTGTAGTTTTTAAGTATGTTTGTCAGTTCTTTCATTTGTTTTTGTACAATGTTAATGTATTTTTACCAATTAAAATAACAGCCTAATAGTAGCCCACTTCACGTAACATTAAACCAAGTTCAATTTGATCTAGTTTAGATTTGCACATAATTTGTAAACCAATCAATTCCATTTGTACTATGTCCTGCGTTATAAGTGTTCCACTTTTAGGACGACAATAATTTGAAAGTAACTTGTCGTTGTTCGGCGTTCAGTACTGCAAATGTCAAATTGTGATATAATAATATAACATTCGGGGTACTGAATGCCAAACAATGTTGTGCTGAAATGCAATAACACAGCCGCACTGGCCTTAGAATGCAAAGATCTTTTTTCTTAAGTGGAACACCACAAACGTATACAATAGTGGTTTCCTTGGATTATTAAATTAAAAAGCTCAGTTATTGAGGATTCAACGTGTAAAGCGCTTATATGCCTAAATGCAGTGCAATCCAATGAAATGGAAAAAATGTATAGGTTCCAGTTTTGGTTATATTACAGTTTTTTTATCTGACTTAAGCGGGTATGCCATACTTTTAGTTGTAATGCGTATATACATGCACTCTATGGTGATGCTTAGGGATGACAGCTACTTCGTAATATTTTTCTTCTCATAACTACCAAAGAAATCTCACAACACACATTAAGCATACTTGTATCATACAATAAAATCCACACTCGCATCAAGCAATGAACAAAAGACAAGTAGAATGTTGATTGTCAATGAATGAATGATTCTCAGGAGCTCCATTGTAAGAGATTCCATACAAATATAGAAAATACCCCAAAACCCCATATTTGACACTTAATTAATTTAAATATAATTTTATCCCAATTACATTATCTCAAAATTCAAATTTAAACTCACTTTATAGTTTCTTGGGATTGGCAGCTATAATTAAAATTAATTTATATGAAACTGAACAATATTTCTCCAGATATTCTAATTTTAGAATATTATTATTGTCATAAGCTAACACATATATTTATATTCTATGGACTGATTACAGATTATAATAGAAAAAAGCCCACAATTTTATTACAACAGGAGTACATGTTGACAAACTTAACCTATACCAAATTTTATATTTCTGTTATAAAGTTATTTTTTTTATCAGTGAGTCAGTGAGTGACAGATCAGTTTGATGTTTTGAGACTCTTGAGAGGTTATGATGCAAAATTGTTACCTGAGGAAGATCTTCTTTGGTTATTTGATGTTTATTGTCTCCCAATACTGGCTTTGGAGCAACTTTTGGCTTTGAAACTTTTGTTCTTTTTTCCTCAAAGACTAGTTTGTAGAACAACAAGATGATATCTGCCAGATTATCAGTGCTGAAATTGTTAATATATATTATATTAGACCGGCGTTTACCAGAAAACGAGATTTGTAAGTCCGTAAACTAGTAATGAACAAAATCTCACTTTCGATTTTTAAGTTCTTCGTACTTCTTTATAAAGCCCTTAGCGTTGGTAGACTTCAGTGCCAATCTCTGCACGTATTCGTTAGCTTGTTTGGAAGATAGATTACTGTTGCCATAGTTAGGATCATTCTGAATATATTCCAGTACCGTGTCCGAGTCCAAGCTGCATCTGTAAACAAATAACAAACGTTTATCACCGCGACAACCCAAAACGTTAATTTAGTAAAAATACTGTCAAATTTCCCACATACCCAAGGGCATCAAGGAGTTCCTTGATTGTGCTCTGCATTTTATCTTGAGGAAGAATCCAATTTTGAAACATTTGTAGCTAAACTATTATTTAAAATTAAAAGTTAGGCATTATTTCCGTCGAACCAAGCGATCATTTGACAGATGACATTTATTTAACGTAAAAAAAAGCTACGCATGTCAACGATGGTCCAAAGTGAGCTTAAGGCTTGGTCAAACACACGGCGCGACGCAGCGCCGCGTCCGCGCCGCGCGACCGCGGCGGCTTTAAATACATGCTAACAGGTTAGAGACGTCAAACATGGGCGCGATGCCGGCGGGACGCAGTCTGTTTGACGTCGCTAACCTGTTAGCATGTATTTAAAGCCGCCGCGGTCGCGCGGCGCGGACGCGGCGCTGCGTCGCGCCGTGTGTTTGACCAAGCCTTTAGATAACTGCGAATTTAGCTTCAAATTTTTTTTTTTTTTTTTTGATAAGTTTAGTTTTAACTTTAACTTTTAAATGTAAAGTCCGTATTTATAGTTGTATTAAATAAAATATTTATTTATTCAATATGTCTCAAATATTTGAGAAAAGATTTTGATGTAATTTTAAAATAATCGTCTAGATTGGAGTTACCCAAAAATTTAATCATTTAGCTACTCAGCAATAGGTGTCGCTATTTGACTCAACTCACAAGGTGTAGCTACTTAGCAACAGATGTCGCTACCATGTACTAAATAAATATTAAACACTTCAACAGGTTATTTCTCCATTTAAGCAAATCTGCATTACATTGGATAGAATATATTTATCTAACTGTAACTGTAATAGTATAAGGAGAAAATAAAGTTAAATTATAACATCAGTCTAGTGATGCCCGATTCCAATATTCAAAACAATAGTAGTAGCGATAGTGACCCTGCCTACGAAGCTAGCGGTCCCGGGTTCGATTCCCGATAATGAAAAATATTAGTACCATGAATGCGTAGAGTAATTAATGTATTATCAAATGGTATACTGATCAGGTGGCTTGCCGTTAAAATAAATGGGCCGCCTGTCTTAAAACCCTAGCAGTTTTCAGAACGTCTGATAAAATTCTATCTATACTAATATTATAAAGAGGTAAAGTTTGTGACGTTGTAAGGGGTAATCCCTGGATCTACCTACTGAACCGATTTTGTTTTTTTTTTTTACCAATAGAAAGCCACGTTATTTCTGACTGTCATAGGCTATAATTATATTAACCCAAAAAGAAAATTGCCCCTCAAAGTGGGCACGGGAACAGCTAGTAGTACATAAAACAGCACAAATTCAAAATCAAAATTCAAATCATTTATTCTGTAAGTAGGCCCTGTAGGCACTTTTACAAGTCTGAGTCTACCAGCGCTTCCAAAGAGATCACTGTTGAGCAGAAGCGCCGCAAGAAACTCAACAGTAAGCCGTTTTAAATCACTTATTACAATATACTAAACTTAAGCTACACAATTTAAATGTCACAGGGATGTACAGGGCCCAGTAGTAATCAAAATGTCGGATTAAAATAAATAATACAATTTCGGAGATGTAAACAGTCTCCAAATGTCAAATTAAAATTAAGAATTAATATAATTTATAAAAAAAAAAACAACACAGTGACGACCACAGATTATTAAGGTATGGTGACGACGACCGTCAGGCGTGCCGGCTGGCCGCCCAGTATACAATAGTAGTCTTTGGCTGGCCGCAAGTGTAAGTAGGTAAGGCTGATTTCGGACTGTCCAGCCGACGACACTTGTCAATAGAGTCTGTCAAGTGAGTAAACTTATGTTTGATCCTAGAATTTATGAACTAGTTTTTTTAATAATGTGTTTTATGATGTATTTGCAGCACATAATAGTGTAGCCATTTTAAGAAATCAGCTAAACGGTCGTGGTCACCACTCGCTTGGCAGAGTCTATACGTACCTATAGTCGAGCCGTTCTTAATAGGCCCGATTTGACAGCTGACAACTATGTGTCAAACACAGTACCTACCAAATATGCGTAGCTTTTAATAACCACACACCACACACTTGCTGCTGGAAGAAATCGTCAGTTGTAAAGCTAAATATACATTACAGCAAGGTAATTGAGATATTATGATTTATTTTCTATGCAACCCTACGTATAGGACCGACTGAAATAGCAAAACGCGTTCGTACGTTTCCGTGAAAATACGAAGGAAAACAATGGGACCACAACATCTATGCAGGTAATTCAGCGTGTAGGTAATTTGTACGAAAACATTATACACCGTGTTTTTTTTGATTTACGATAACTTTAAGGGAACGTTCTTTAGATCAAACAAAGTTAATTTCCCGAAGACAGACAAATGATAAGTCTAACGGTTTTAAAGATATTTAATTTTTAAATTTAATCAGTTAATCACGTTAAACTAGTATAAAAGGCTCTTAATTGATAACAACAATTTTCTTTTAATACTTATGACTCTTATGAGTAAAGAGTTTCCAATTGTTAGGTTTGTATACGCGTCAATCTAAAGTGACAATCTTGTACCTGTGAAGGGTTATCTTTACTTGTGTGTGTATGTCACGCCAACATAGACGTATTTCACACTGATTATTAGTTAACTCTAAAGGCCCTTTTAGAATGACCAAAGATAAAAGATTTCATTATTTTGTACTAAACCGGAAACAAAATTTTTTTTCGCAGTATTTAAAAATCTAATGTACCGATTAGTTTCTATGGATATACCTAGTAATATGCCGAAGTTATCGTAAATCAAAAAAAACACGGTGTATAATAAACATCTTTACCTTTATATATTAAATGTTCGCATGAGGGTATCCCTTCATTTTTCATAATTTCATTTGAACTAATTTCATTTGCCGTAATGGTCACTGGCCTAACCTTCATTTTCCCTAATATCACATACCTACCATAATTTTTGAATGCCATATTTATTTATTTATTTATTTAAAAAGTTTTGTAAGTAGGCCCTGTAGGCACTTTTACAAGTCTGAGTCTACCAGCGCTTCCAAAGAGACCACTGTTGAGAAGAAGCAATACTATAATACTCCTCTGTTATAATGTTCAAAGTCCCTAGTATCAGAAACTATCATAACACTTCATTTGCCATAATTTCGGAAAAAGCAGTCCCATACTGTATCAAAGTCAAAGTCAAATATCAGTGTCTTTCAGTGGGTATAATGAAGTACTGGTACAATCTGGATTACGTACTACTATTATAATAACTTACCAATTCTCACCTACCTACTGTAAGGAAGGTCTCCGTTAGGTACGACCAAGGACCATATATACTAGGACTTACAATCTTCATACTACGCACCGTACTCCGTTAGTTAGTATCTTTCTAAGTGGCTAGATGGCGCTAAGAGTACCAATTCATTCAAAAGTCGTAATTTTACAATATCTATACCCGTAAGCGAGCCATCGAGCGTTCAACGACATTTCAATTGATACAGTAAAAAGTGAATAGATGGCGTTAGGTGCGATGTTGTATTACTACGTTCCGTTCCGGCTCACTTCACTATTTTTAAACTGTTATTTGTACTAACATAATACTTACAAATGAAATATATTTCAAAGTTCGTTATTATTTATAGTTTATTTTCGGAACCCAAATAGTGTCCGCAATCCAGTTCCTGCGCGAGTTGAAATGAAAAGTGAAACGTCAAACCCCATAAAGTTGTACTATGTATGTAAATCCTTACTGAATGAATACCAGGGCGTTACAAGATTATAATTAAGTTACCATTATTTATAGATTAAAAGTTATAAGTAAGTAGTGTCTGCAACTCTGCACCTATTTCAAAAAGCTAATTACCCCAACCGTATTTCTCGTCTAAACATGCACGGGTCAAAATATTTGGTCCTGGTAAGGTTTACGTACCTACCTACTGCAAAGGTGGCAGTGGCGAAGCGTCACGTAAATAAATAAACAAGCCGGAGCAAAAAAGGTGTATGGCGTGTGTATGTCTTTGCCCCTTTCATTAATTAAAAAAACATACCTACCTACCTTAATAAAATAGATGTCATCTTTTAGTTCCCAAAAATCAGTGCTGAAGTAAGTGCGGTAACTGTTTCTACGTGCGATCCTTGCAGTTAGTGTTCACCACCTTCGCCATACATGACATCACTGGTATTACATGAACAGTGTATGTCAAGTATGTATGAAAAGTGGCTTTGAAAAAAGCCGTTAGTTGCGTACGCACACATTAAACACACAGACAATATAGTTAATTTACGTTAGAAATCAAAACACAGTAAAAATTAGCTTGCTAATACCTATCATGCAAAATAAAAAGTTGTCCTTTGTTAAAAACAAAACAAAAATAAACCAAATTAAATACAAGCACTGCATCTGTGTGCAGACCACTGAAACCAAAAAAATACTTAATTAAACATATATTTACAAATTCGTGCAACAAAATCAACCGAATAAAGAAAACCCACAGCCCGCGGCATGCGCCGTCCGTACCCGCCTTCCTGTACCTACCTATTAAGAAAACCATGACACGCATAAAGGCTTGGTCAAACACACGGCGCGACGCAGCGCCGCGGCCGCGCCGCGTGATGCCGACGCGATGCCTGTTCAAACAGGGCGCGCGCGGATCGCGCCGGCCTCGCGCTCTCAACACGCCCGCATCGCGCGCGCGGACGCAGCGCGATGCGGGCGTGACTCGCGCGCGGGCCGTCGCTCGCTCATTCCTGACTGATGTGACCCAGCGCGGCGCAGCGTGCCGCCGCGTCCGCGCCGCGCTGCGCTGCGCTCGCGCCGCGTGGACGCAAGAGGCCGCGCGGCGCGGAGCGCGACAGAAGCGGGGCGCGATGCCGGCGGGACGCAGTCTGTTTGACGTCGCTAACCTGTTAGCATGTATTTAAAGCCGCCGCGGCGCTGCGTCGCGCCGTGTGTTTGACCAAGCCTTAAAGCGCCAAACAATCCAAGTAAACTTAAACTAAGTTCATGCAAATAAATATAGAAACCGATTGAAAATTCAATATAATTATATACACTTGAAATACGCTAGGTACAGTTCGATACTTATAAATACCTACTTCGATACCTATTTATATTCAAGAATATTTATGCGGGGTTTTTTAACAAAATGAGCTAAAACGTTATCATGGAAATTGCTTTTCTTTTGAATTTTAAGAAGTAAATGTTTTTCAATGGAAATTACCCCCAGATTAGACACCTACCTATTTTGTATTTAGTACCTACTTTGAGTACCTACAGACAGACAAAAATATTGAAAAACCACGAATATAGGTAACCTAAATTAGATTTGGGTAAAACCTATAGGTACCTAACGTATTAAAAATAGAATAGAAACACCAACCTCCGTCGTCGTGAACAAAAACAAATAATCCAAACAGTAGGTAACTACAAACAAATCATTACAGCACATGAACACAGAACGAACACTTAGCGAGCTAAATTTCACTAGTTACTTGAGTCATAAAACACTAAATAAATAGGTAATTCAAAAAAACTTTCACAAGAATTACACTCTGTATCTTTGCGCGACGACGCGAACTAAAGTACCTAATGGCGTCGCGTAATGCGTAATTGCGTAATGAAAAAAGGATGCAAAATATTATTAAATTTTGAAGGTCGTAGGTGGCGGCGACGGCTTCCTCGAGAAAAGAAAGTGACGCGTGCTATACTTAAAGTTTAAAATTGTTTGAAATAAGCCGACGTGCGAGCGCGGACTAGCGCGGTCGTTCGCTCTGATTTTTATTGTTTTCACGTGTTGCCGTGTCTGTGTGTGAGTTCGAAGCGCTAGAAAAATGTTATACACAAAAAGTTCTTTGGTAAACAAAGACTAACATTTAAGCGATTTCAAAAAATGAAATTTACAGAAAAGTCATGCGTAATTTCATCGATGCCGGCTGTGAATGTTAAAAGATCGTATCGGGAATCGCGGAAACTAAGAAAAATTATTAAGTAATTGTTTTTCAAAGTGTATATTAATTAAGCTTTTAATTTTTATACATATTGAAATTAAAAAATCAACATAAGTTAGTTTTATTTGCATCAACCTTAGTAACAGAACTTAGTAACCAACTAGGTATTGTTATTGTTTCTTTCTTGTCGGTAAGTGAATATGTGCGAGCGAGTACTGCGATAGATTTCGGCTTAGTAAATAAATTGCGTTTTGGTTATGCATCGTATTATGAAGATGGTAATGCAAGGTAAAGCTATAGTATACCGGGTTATTTTCGGTTTTACGTTATGTTTGTATACCTACTCTATGCATAGGAATTTTTGGTAAAGCCGTAAATAATCGGCTTATACGAACGCCTCGCGACTGAAAGGTAGTACCTTTAAGGTACTATCGAACCAACGGAACCCTGACCCACCATAGAACCTTGTCACAGTGATTGACGTTAGGACTGTCATACGACGCTATACGACAATCGTACGTCAATCATTGTGACAAGGTTCCATGGTGGGTCAGGGTTCCGTTGGTTCGATAGTACCTACTGACCGACGCAAAATTACAGCTTTAAGCAGCGGACGGACATGGCGAAACTAGGTAAGTAGGTATAAAGGTTTCTTGTAGGACTACGGAACCCTGAAAATAAAAACATTTGAATCTGACCCATATTTGCGACAGCGGGAAACGAGAGGAATACAAGGTTTTCATTTATTATTGATTATACTTACCTGCATCCTTGATTATTACATCCATATTTTACGAAATATAAACTTCTTACGTACTTACAAACAAAACTTAACTAACATCGCCAAATTACGTTAGTGACTGTTTTATTCGCGGAACATATCGAATTTGTCAATAATTACGCGATACGCAATTTTATCCACATTTTACCAGTGCACCAACGCCATCTAGTTGTTTAATGTAGCAAAAATTGACAAAACCGCGAGCAGCTTTGAGCAATCAGTGATTCCAGAGGTAGTGCCATCTATTAAATACGACATGTTTCACGTTGTTGACGAATAAAAAATATAATACTTATAAGTTGTGTATATAAGTGATATTATGGTTTTAAAATAAAGCAATTGGACGTTTGTCCTTAAAAAATTAAATAAAACACGAGAAAGTATTTGTGAAAATAACATTTTTGCCACTTCCAGGCTACAAAACAGCGCCATCTAGTTTTAATACCGAATTTTGAGCTATTTAAGAGTTACATTTTTTTGTATGGGATTGTAAGTCCTAGTATATATGGTCCTTGGCTTTACCTTGCATTACCATCTTCATAATACGATGCATAACCAAAACGCAATTTATTTACTAAGCCGAAATCTATCGCAGTACTCGCTCGCACATATTCACTTACCGACAAGAAAGAAACAATAACAATACCTAGTTGGTTACTAAGTTCTGTTACTAAGGTTGATGCAAATAAAACTAACTTATGTTGATTTTTTAATTTCAATATGTATAAAAATTAAAAGCTTAATTAATATACACTTTGAAAAACAATTACTTAATAATTTTTCTTAGTTTCCGCGATTCCCGATACGATCTTTTAACATTCACAGCCGGCATCGATGAAATTACGCATGACTTTTCTGTAAATTTCATTTTTTGAAATCGCTTAAATGTTAGTCTTTGTTTACCAAAGAACTTTTTGTGTATAACATTTTTCTAGCGCTTCGAACTCACACACAGACACGGCAACACGTGAAAACAATAAAAATCAGAGCGAACGACCGCGCTAGTCCGCGCTCGCACGTCGGCTTATTTCAAACAATTTTAAACTTTAAGTATAGCACGCGTCACTTTCTTTTCTCGAGGAAGCCGTCGCCGCCACCTACGACCTTCAAAATTTAATAATATTTTGCATCCTTTTTTCATTACGCAATTACGCATTACGCGACGCCATTAGGTACTTTAGTTCGCGTCGTCGCGCAAAGATACAGAGTGTAATTCTTGTGAAAGTTTTTTTGAATTACCTATTTATTTAGTGTTTTATGACTCAAGTAACTAGTGAAATTTAGCTCGCTAAGTGTTCGTTCTGTGTTCATGTGCTGTAATGATTTGTTTGTAGTTACCTACTGTTTGGATTATTTGTTTTTGTTCACGACGACGGAGGTTGGTGTTTCTATTCTATTTTTAATACGTTAGGTACCTATAGGTTTTACCCAAATCTAATTTAGGTTACCTATATTCGTGGTTTTTCAATATTTTTGTCTGTCTGTAGGTACTCAAAGTAGGTACTAAATACAAAATAGGTAGGTGTCTAATCTGGGGGTAATTTCCATTGAAAAACATTTACTTCTTAAAATTCAAAAGAAAAGCAATTTCCATGATAACGTTTTAGCTCATTTTGTTAAAAAACCCCGCATAAATATTCTTGAATATAAATAGGTATCGAAGTAGGTATTTATAAGTATCGAACTGTACCTAGCGTATTTCAAGTGTATATAATTATATTGAATTTTCAATCGGTTTCTATATTTATTTGCATGAACTTAGTTTAAGTTTACTTGGATTGTTTGGCGCTTTAAGGCTTGGTCAAACACACGGCGCGACGCAGCGCCGCGGCGGCTTTAAATACATGCTAACAGGTTAGCGACGTCAAACAGACTGCGTCCCGCCGGCATCGCGCCCCGCTTCTGTCGCGCTCCGCGCCGCGCGGCCTCTTGCGTCCACGCGGCGCGAGCGCAGCGCAGCGCGGCGCGGACGCGGCGGCACGCTGCGCCGCGCTGGGTCACATCAGTCAGGAATGAGCGAGCGACGGCCCGCGCGCGAGTCACGCCCGCATCGCGCTGCGTCCGCGCGCGCGATGCGGGCGTGTTGAGAGCGCGAGGCCGGCGCGATCCGCGCGCGCCCTGTTTGAACAGGCATCGCGTCGGCATCACGCGGCGCGGCCGCGGCGCTGCGTCGCGCCGTGTGTTTGACCAAGCCTTTATGCGTGTCATGGTTTTCTTAATAGGTAGGTACAGGAAGGCGGGTACGGACGGCGCATGCCGCGGGCTGTGGGTTTTCTTTATTCGGTTGATTTTGTTGCACGAATTTGTAAATATATGTTTAATTAAGTATTTTTTTGGTTTCAGTGGTCTGCACACAGATGCAGTGCTTGTATTTAATTTGGTTTATTTTTGTTTTGTTTTTAACAAAGGACAACTTTTTATTTTGCATGATAGGTATTAGCAAGCTAATTTTTACTGTGTTTTGATTTCTAACGTAAATTAACTATATTGTCTGTGTGTTTAATGTGTGCGTACGCAACTAACGGCTTTTTTCAAAGCCACTTTTCATACATACTTGACATACACTGTTCATGTAATACCAGTGATGTCATGTATGGCGAAGGTGGTGAACACTAACTGCAAGGATCGCACGTAGAAACAGTTACCGCACTTACTTCAGCACTGATTTTTGGGAACTAAAAGATGACATCTATTTTATTAAGGTAGGTAGGTATGTTTTTTTAATTAATGAAAGGGGCAAAGACATACACACGCCATACACCTTTTTTGCTCCGGCTTGTTTATTTATTTACGTGACGCTTCGCCACTGCCACCTTTGCAGTAGGTAGGTACGTAAACCTTACCAGGACCAAATATTTTGACCCGTGCATGTTTAGACGAGAAATACGGTTGGGGTAATTAGCTTTTTGAAATAGGTGCAGAGTTGCAGACACTACTTACTTATAACTTTTAATCTATAAATAATGGTAACTTAATTATAATCTTGTAACGCCCTGGTATTCATTCAGTAAGGATTTACATACATAGTACAACTTTATGGGGTTTGACGTTTCACTTTTCATTTCAACTCGCGCAGGAACTGGATTGCGGACACTATTTGGGTTCCGAAAATAAACTATAAATAATAACGAACTTTGAAATATATTTCATTTGTAAGTATTATGTTAGTACAAATAACAGTTTAAAAATAGTGAAGTGAGCCGGAACGGAACGTAGTAATACAACATCGCACCTAACGCCATCTATTCACTTTTTACTGTATCAATTGAAATGTCGTTGAACGCTCGATGGCTCGCTTACGGGTATAGATATTGTAAAATTACGACTTTTGAATGAATTGGTACTCTTAGCGCCATCTAGCCACTTAGAAAGATACTAACTAACGGAGTACGGTGCGTAGTATGAAGATTGTAAGTCCTAGTATATATGGTCCTTGGTAAAGCTATAGTATACCGGGTTATTTTCGGTTTTACGTTATGTTTGTATACCTACTCTATGCATAGGAATTTTTGGTAAAGCCGTAAATAATCGGCTTATACGAACGCCTCGCGACTGAAAGGTAGTACCTTTAAGGTACTATCGAACCAACGGAACCCTGACCCACCATAGAACCTTGTCACAGTGATTGACGTTAGGACTGTCATACGACGCTATACGACAATCGTACGTCAATCATTGTGACAAGGTTCCATGGTGGGTCAGGGTTCCGTTGGTTCGATAGTACCTACTGACCGACGCAAAATTACAGCTTTAAGCAGCGGACGGACATGGCGAAACTAGGTAAGTAGGTATAAAGGTTTCTTGTAGGACTACGGAACCCTGAAAATAAAAACATTTGAATCTGACCCATATTTGCGACAGCGGGAAACGAGAGGAATACAAGGTTTTCATTTATTATTGATTATACTTACCTGCATCCTTGATTATTACATCCATATTTTACGAAATATAAACTTCTTACGTACTTACAAACAAAACTTAACTAACATCGCCAAATTACGTTAGTGACTGTTTTATTCGCGGAACATATCGAATTTGTCAATAATTACGCGATACGCAATTTTATCCACATTTTACCAGTGCACCAACGCCATCTAGTTGTTTAATGTAGCAAAAATTGACAAAACCGCGAGCAGCTTTGAGCAATCAGTGATTCCAGAGGTAGTGCCATCTATTAAATACGACATGTTTCACGTTGTTGACGAATAAAAAATATAATACTTATAAGTTGTGTATATAAGTGATATTATGGTTTTAAAATAAAGCAATTGGACGTTTGTCCTTAAAAAATTAAAAAAAACACGAGAAAGTATTTGTGAAAATAACATTTTTGCCACTTCCAGGCTACAAAACAGCGCCATCTAGTTTTAATACCGAATTTTGAGCTATTTAAGAGTTACATTTTTTTGTATGGGATTGTAAGTCCTAGTATATATGGTCCTTGGTTATGGCATATAAAATTATGTCATATGAAATTCGGCCAAATGAAATTATTGCATATGAAATTCCGTCAAACGATTGAGAACCTCGCATGAGAATTATCTTATATTTGCATAGGTATAGTGCGATATAATATTATTATCTACACACATCAAAAATATCCAGAATCAAAAAATATTATTTTAATACTTTGCAATGTACCCAAGTAGTTTGTTGCGATACATAGTAAAATATCAAAATAATGTCAGGATTATTTTTGCCTGAAATTTCTGATGTGTATTAACAGCTACGACGCGCTCCAAGAGGATTTACAAATCAATACCATACAATCTCTATACGTCTTTACGGTCTAAGTTAGTACTTTAGTGAACTCGGAACCAAAAAAAATGACGCATTTTTTTTGGTAATAAAATCACACCTAGTAATTAAATCACAAGTGATGTGATAACCGCTGCTCTTACCGCATTCCCAAATGTTACGGAGGTCTAGCAGTCGCTCTAATGGAATAACCGGATCTGCCAAATTGTCAAAGCGTACCTCCCCGAAAACTAAGCCCGAAAAGGTCTTTTGATCGGAATATTAATGTTTTTAACTTGTTGCGTGGATAAAATTACGCGGATTCCTTGCTTGCCTGTGCCTTTTCACAGTAATCCTCTTTACTACTATGAAACAAATCCTATTTTATTCTACCAATATTATAAGTGGTACCTACGAAGGTTAGGATGTTTGTCTTTCAATGACGCATTTGGAGGCACACAGAACAGCCCATATTCTGGATTAGCTAATAGGAGGCTTTTGATCCCGAAAAATAAAATAGTTAGTTCCCGTGGGAATAACATAAAATGAATTATACGCAGACGTCGTAGTGTCGTGTTTATATTCGGAAATAAGACCTGCCTGCCTGTTCTTGCTTACGTATAAGATAATCGTACCTGCTAAGGGAAATGACTGGCTAGCTTAAAATAAAGACTGTAGTCGATTGCTTAAACAGACCTACAGTTGTGTTTCTATTTCTAACAAACTACATCCAACACAATAAAATTGTGAAATAAAAAGCTACATCAACCAAAAATCGTCTAAAATGGTGTAAACGTAAAATGGTCCTCACAGAAAGGGCACAATAGATCTTTTCACATGAACGATAATCCGATTTTTATACAGAAATATAACAAACAAAACCTTATAGGAAATATAGTGTAAAAAGCGGTTTCTCACAGAAGATAAATGTTGTGTCATAAGCGTACAACGTTTTTTTGGTATCGTCGGCGTATCACAAAAGCGCTGACAAAAGTTCGGCAACCGTTTGTACTACAAAGCAACTCGAGTCCTGTTTTGATTGTTTGATAGAAAAACTAAAGACCCGGCACTTGTACAATAATGTCGATTGATGATAGAAATAAAAATGTTTTGATTGTGTTGTCAAACAATGCAGTCGCCACGTGTGAAATTCGAATAGGTACTACCGGTTCTTGCCAGCCTCCAATTTCAGAAGTTGCGAAATCAATGTGTGATTGACAGCTTTTGAATACAATACGGGTACAATTTGTAGCCTCGTAACTTGTAACTTGTAAGTAAAGATGACTTTAAACCATCTTAAATAAGTGCGGAAGTATAAAATAATAAAGAGATTATCTTTAACAATGAGGGAGAAGGGGGGGGAGGATTATCTTTAAAGGTAAGTAAAAAGTGCGTAAAATACACATTTCTGTGTTAATTTCTAACGGTTAATTTCTAATAAAAAGAAGCCAAAAAAAATGACGTCGCCCATAAACACCTGAGTTTATGGACCGAATGAAAAACGATGTCTTAAGAAATCCGCTCCTCTGATGTTGGACAGGATTCGGCCCATTCTTTTTCCTCAGATTTATGTGTTTTAGACGGCCAGTCTATAAATGCCGCATTTTTATTAGCCGCCAGACGTTTACTGATTAATAAAGTGGGTGGAGACGCGGAAGAAACGACGGCGCTTCCTAGAAGCCCAGGATTATACCGTTGAGCTTTTTTAATAGTATTCAACTTTAATGTTTAAAAATGCGACTCAAATAAGTTGTAATTAGAGCGCTCTCAGTAAATGGTACTTAAGTACCTCATATTGTTACTTAACATTAGTAACCAAAGCTGTCAAAGTTCGAGGTGCGTTAAACCCGCTGAAGCATCCGCATTGTCGCATGCCGAGCCGTGCGTTGCGACATCCAATCTGAATTACAATGTACGGAATTTACCGACTCCAGCCGGCCCTGCGCGTCCGTGTCCGAGCGGAATAAGAAGCAGCTATACTGTTACTCTATTGTTCGGGAACACACCAAACAATGTATTTTTGCCCAATATGGAAGCGCGATTATGTCAACGAGTGTGTTTTGTTTTTAAATAATGATCCACGTCGCGCGCATCAGGCATCGGAATCGCTGAGGGACCGGCGTGCTTTCGGCATTTTAAGTTCGTTTTATGTGGTGACAGTGCTTATTCCATTGTTCCGCGGCAGGTTAGGTATTAAATGTATTTAAATTCCAGTTGTGTAACATTCGTACGGTTGCTATTTATTTCTTTCAACATGAAAGAGTTGGATTCACTGGAAATGTGACCATTCTTCTTCTGCGAGTTAACCTGTTGTGACATCAACGTTATCCAAAAGTTAACCGTTCCACGCATCTTTGTTAGTAAACATTCTATGCTACAGATTCAAATTTATTTCCCAACGCGTCAGAGTTCGCGGGTGATATGTTGGGGATTAAAAATAGACTAGTCATTTGTGAAGTTTATGATGCATGCGTTAAACAGGCGTTTGTTATTCGTGTTTGAGCGGGACACGTAATGGTGAACCTAATTATTTCCGCATCGCCTCGGGCCCTGGCTCGGCGGGAGCAGCCGGGCTTGCGTCAGCGGAAAGGCTGCGGCGCTTGAGGTTACATCAAACGTTTGCGCCACGGTTACCCAACCCGGTGGCTGCTCCTCGATCCCGAGCCCTGCGTGCGATAACGCACTTTCGAACTGACGATCAAGAGCTGCGAATGCAACCGAGTTTGGGCCTCTTGATAAATACTTGCGAAAAGGCAGTCGTTGACAAGAGAAAGGAACTGTAAATTTGTTACCGGCTGGTTGGCTGGTAGACAAGGAAGTAAAAATTGAAACGAGTAACGTACTCGTTGGTCTAAATTAGGATGATCACACATACACATACATACCATCACGCCTACATCGCTAAGTGGGAGAGAGTGGCAGAGCTACAGAATTACCTGATGATCCCTGGCCTAAATTCTACATCCGTTACAAGTCATTATAAAAAGTTTATCTATAACTTTGGGTAGAGCTGTACTAACGACTTCTAGCTTTGTATTGAAACGGTACCGGTTGGCCAGTAGAGTGGTCATGTCTTATATATTTATAAAATGGAGTACTACCAAGTGATTTATCACATCACTCTATGATTTCATGCTCATCATAAGTACTCAGCGATAACACATGTCTCGTCTTCGTAAAAGAACGCAGCTTGTTCCGGCAGCTTCGGCGAAACGTCCAATTTCGCGGTAAATGTGCGCCGCCGCACGTGGTCCGCGGGTCCGGGAGTCGCTGACCGCGCGCCTGCGCAAGGAGCCACCGGCTTTGTATTCCTATAAGGCTGTGGTAAATAAAAGACAAAGATATACATGAGAAGGCGAACGGCGAAGATAATTCTTACAACGGAGACTGGGACTGATTCACGGGCCATATTCGGTAATCATGTTTGACTATACTTAACTGCCGAAATCATCTAAAGTCTAAAAGAGTATTTTAATGGTTGTAATAGATTGTAACGGAGTCTAAAGCGATTTATGTTGTGACGTGTTTTGCGTTTGGTTTATAGGGTTCCGTACAAAAAAATAAAAAACGGAACCCTTATAGGATCACTCGTGCGTCTGTCTGTCTGTCCTGTCACAGCCAATTTGCTCCGAAACTACTGGACCGATTGAGTTGAAATTTGGTACATATATGTTAATTGACCCCAACACAGATGTGCAAGGTTTTTTATTTTAATTTTAAATAAGGGTCATTCACGAATCTGAATTCGAATGTCGAATTGAGAAACTCCTCCTTTTTTGAAGTCATTTAAAAAAATTAGTAAAAAGTTTTGCATACCCTACTGTATCATAATATCAAATGAAAGGGCTCGTTATGACTTATGAGGATCTCAAATGTATTTTTTTTATTATTATAAAATAAATAGTTGCGATTTATTCATGAAAGAAGACGAAATTTGACTATTCCCCCTCCCCTATTCCCCTGATCCCCGAAACTACTGAGCCTAAAATTACAATCGACAAAAATACAAAATATACTTTTGCTTTGCTGGTAGATTAAAGGAAACCCTTTTAAAAAATCTATGAAAAAAATATTTAAAATTTACGTATGTGCGGAACCCTCTCCACGCGAGTTCAACTCGCACTTGGGCGGTTTTTTTATTTGTACAGTATGTTTTCTTAGTTGCGCTAGATTAAGACACTTAGAGAACATTTATATTCACGAGTAAGTATGTCGTTCATACTTTGCCTCTTCCGCTTCTACCATCATCAGAAAAGCTTCGCCTCAGTACCACGGAATAAGTAACAGTACAAGTACACAAGTACACCTCATCTCTGTCTGTCGGACTCCCCGGCCTGGATGGCGCAAAACATGTTGACACTGCTCGAGTACCAGTTAGACATTGTCACTTTTTGTTGTCATTGTCACATATTCATGCATGAGCGTCCCTTAACAGTTCTACGAAATAATGATGTTTTCTATACGAGTGATACTCACATACTCCTTAAAGTAAGCGCCTTAATTTTTAGATTCCTAAAATGTATTGATTCAAGACGATCTATGAAGTCAATCGAGGAGTTAAATTCTGGCTTAAATCGTTTGAAAAAATAAAATAAAAAAGCAAATCGGTTTCTTAAATTATTTACAAAATCGTGTTCTTAGCATTAGATTAAAATTTAAAAGCGACACCACCACGCTGAATAAACTAACTTTAATTCGTTTTTAATATATCTTTAACATATCTTGAATAAAGTAAGTACTGCTTTGAAAGTATGAAATTGTTTTTGCCTTAGCTTGTTACAAGTCAAATAACCGTCTAGCAAATAACGTTCCCAAAGGAAATCGTACGCGTCGTGACCCAGTTCTCAAATTGGCTATTATGTTTACACTAACGCGACATAACTAACCTTAAGTGGTCTATATGTATGACACTACCCCGTACACTCGGTGTAGGTACGCCAAGTGTTTGTAGTGTACCGACTCAAAACACTTCACGTGTACTACCACTGAGTGTACGGGGAGTGTCACACTAACTAGACAACTGCGTTTACACAAAAAAATCTGTGTTAACACTAGAAACCCTCACTTTTACATAAAAATAAACTCAGTATTTACACTAGAAACAGACACTTTTACACACATAAGCTAGGTGTATACACTAGAGACACGCGTTCACACGAAGAAACGCCCTCAGTTCTTGGCGGTAAAATCCAAATCGTATTTGACGTTTTATGGTATTGTTGTTAACTCGGCCGCCATTACTGTCAAGTAAATAAGAGTTATCAAAACTTTGTCAATGCGATAACAGCTCAAAAACGATAGTGTGGTTTTTACCGTGTTGAATAGGGACCCTAAGTGTCTATAGGTACTAGACGGACACACCCGCGTTCACACAAACACACTGTGTTTACACTGGAGAAACCCGCATCTACGTATATAAACTCGGTGTGTACACTAGAGACACCCTCATTTAAATACAGAATCTCGGTGTGTGTACACTCACCAGTGTTCACAAAATAAACTCAGTGTTACCCGTTTTACACAAAAATCTTAGTGTATGTACTAGACACCCGCGTTCAGACACAGAAACTCGGAGTATACGCAGTAGGTACAATGTAGTATCATAGTATGTATAGTCTATCCCAGCCTTTAGTCGCGATTGCTCAGCGACCATCGTGGTATCTGTATGCGGCAGCGGCGCTCGCTTCCTGCTCACCGCGTTCCCGCTATGGTAATATCAAGGACCATATATACTAGGACTTACAATCTTCATACTACGCACCGTACTCCGTTAGTTAGTATCTTTCTAAGTGGCTAGATGGCGCTAAGAGTACCAATTCATTCAAAAGTCGTAATTTTACAATATCTATACCCGTAAGCGAGCCATCGAGCGTTCAACGACATTTCAATTGATACAGTAAAAAGTGAATAGATGGCGTTAGGTGCGATGTTGTATTACTACGTTCCGTTCCGGCTCACTTCACTATTTTTAAACTGTTATTTGTACTAACATAATACTTACAAATGAAATATATTTCAAAGTTCGTTATTATTTATAGTTTATTTTCGGAACCCAAATAGTGTCCGCAATCCAGTTCCTGCGCGAGTTGAAATGAAAAGTGAAACGTCAAACCCCATAAAGTTGTACTATGTATGTAAATCCTTACTGAATGAATACCAGGGCGTTACAAGATTATAATTAAGTTACCATTATTTATAGATTAAAAGTTATAAGTAAGTAGTGTCTGCAACTCTGCACCTATTTCAAAAAGCTAATTACCCCAACCGTATTTCTCGTCTAAACATGCACGGGTCAAAATATTTGGTCCTGGTAAGGTTTACGTACCTACCTACTGCAAAGGTGGCAGTGGCGAAGCGTCACGTAAATAAATAAACAAGCCGGAGCAAAAAAGGTGTATGGCGTGTGTATGTCTTTGCCCCTTTCATTAATTAAAAAAACATACCTACCTACCTTAATAAAATAGATGTCATCTTTTAGTTCCCAAAAATCAGTGCTGAAGTAAGTGCGGTAACTGTTTCTACGTGCGATCCTTGCAGTTAGTGTTCACCACCTTCGCCATACATGACATCACTGGTATTACATGAACAGTGTATGTCAAGTATGTATGAAAAGTGGCTTTGAAAAAAGCCGTTAGTTGCGTACGCACACATTAAACACACAGACAATATAGTTAATTTACGTTAGAAATCAAAACACAGTAAAAATTAGCTTGCTAATACCTATCATGCAAAATAAAAAGTTGTCCTTTGTTAAAAACAAAACAAAAATAAACCAAATTAAATACAAGCACTGCATCTGTGTGCAGACCACTGAAACCAAAAAAATACTTAATTAAACATATATTTACAAATTCGTGCAACAAAATCAACCGAATAAAGAAAACCCACAGCCCGCGGCATGCGCCGTCCGTACCCGCCTTCCTGTACCTACCTATTAAGAAAACCATGACACGCATAAAGGCTTGGTCAAACACACGGCGCGACGCAGCGCCGCGGCCGCGCCGCGTGATGCCGACGCGATGCCTGTTCAAACAGGGCGCGCGCGGATCGCGCCGGCCTCGCGCTCTCAACACGCCCGCATCGCGCGCGCGGACGCAGCGCGATGCGGGCGTGACTCGCGCGCGGGCCGTCGCTCGCTCATTCCTGACTGATGTGACCCAGCGCGGCGCAGCGTGCCGCCGCGTCCGCGCCGCGCTGCGCTGCGCTCGCGCCGCGTGGACGCAAGAGGCCGCGCGGCGCGGAGCGCGACAGAAGCGGGGCGCGATGCCGGCGGGACGCAGTCTGTTTGACGTCGCTAACCTGTTAGCATGTATTTAAAGCCGCCGCGGCGCTGCGTCGCGCCGTGTGTTTGACCAAGCCTTAAAGCGCCAAACAATCCAAGTAAACTTAAACTAAGTTCATGCAAATAAATATAGAAACCGATTGAAAATTCAATATAATTATATACACTTGAAATACGCTAGGTACAGTTCGATACTTATAAATACCTACTTCGATACCTATTTATATTCAAGAATATTTATGCGGGGTTTTTTAACAAAATGAGCTAAAACGTTATCATGGAAATTGCTTTTCTTTTGAATTTTAAGAAGTAAATGTTTTTCAATGGAAATTACCCCCAGATTAGACACCTACCTATTTTGTATTTAGTACCTACTTTGAGTACCTACAGACAGACAAAAATATTGAAAAACCACGAATATAGGTAACCTAAATTAGATTTGGGTAAAACCTATAGGTACCTAACGTATTAAAAATAGAATAGAAACACCAACCTCCGTCGTCGTGAACAAAAACAAATAATCCAACCAGTAGGTAACTACAAACAAATCATTACAGCACATGAACACAGAACGAACACTTAGCGAGCTAAATTTCACTAGTTACTTGAGTCATAAAACACTAAATAAATAGGTAATTCAAAAAAACTTTCACAAGAATTACACTCTGTATCTTTGCGCGACGACGCGAACTAAAGTACCTAATGGCGTCGCGTAATGCGTAATTGCGTAATGAAAAAAGGATGCAAAATATTATTAAATTTTGAAGGTCGTAGGTGGCGGCGACGGCATCCTCGAGAAAAGAAAGTGACGCGTGCTATACTTAAAGTTTAAAATTGTTTGAAATAAGCCGACGTGCGAGCGCGGACTAGCGCGGTCGTTCGCTCTGATTTTTATTGTTTTCACGTGTTGCCGTGTCTGTGTGTGAGTTCGAAGCGCTAGAAAAATGTTATACACAAAAAGTTCTTTGGTAAACAAAGACTAACATTTAAGCGATTTCAAAAAATGAAATTTACAGAAAAGTCATGCGTAATTTCATCGATGCCGGCTGTGAATGTTAAAAGATCGTATCGGGAATCGCGGAAACTAAGAAAAATTATTAAGTAATTGTTTTTCAAAGTGTATATTAATTAAGCTTTTAATTTTTATACATATTGAAATTAAAAAATCAACATAAGTTAGTTTTATTTGCATCAACCTTAGTAACAGAACTTAGTAACCAACTAGGTATTGTTATTGTTTCTTTCTTGTCGGTAAGTGAATATGTGCGAGCGAGTACTGCGATAGATTTCGGCTTAGTAAATAAATTGCGTTTTGGTTATGCATCGTATTATGAAGATGGTAATGCAAGGTAAAGCTATAGTATACCGGGTTATTTTCGGTTTTACGTTATGTTTGTATACCTACTCTATGCATAGGAATTTTTGGTAAAGCCGTAAATAATCGGCTTATACGAACGCCTCGCGACTGAAAGGTAGTACCTTTAAGGTACTATCGAACCAACGGAACCCTGACCCACCATAGAACCTTGTCACAGTGATTGACGTTAGGACTGTCATACGACGCTATACGACAATCGTACGTCAATCATTGTGACAAGGTTCCATGGTGGGTCAGGGTTCCGTTGGTTCGATAGTACCTACTGACCGACGCAAAATTACAGCTTTAAGCAGCGGACGGACATGGCGAAACTAGGTAAGTAGGTATAAAGGTTTCTTGTAGGACTACGGAACCCTGAAAATAAAAACATTTGAATCTGACCCATATTTGCGACAGCGGGAAACGAGAGGAATACAAGGTTTTCATTTATTATTGATTATACTTACCTGCATCCTTGATTATTACATCCATATTTTACGAAATATAAACTTCTTACGTACTTACAAACAAAACTTAACTAACATCGCCAAATTACGTTAGTGACTGTTTTATTCGCGGAACATATCGAATTTGTCAATAATTACGCGATACGCAATTTTATCCACATTTTACCAGTGCACCAACGCCATCTAGTTGTTTAATGTAGCAAAAATTGACAAAACCGCGAGCAGCTTTGAGCAATCAGTGATTCCAGAGGTAGTGCCATCTATTAAATACGACATGTTTCACGTTGTTGACGAATAAAAAATATAATACTTATAAGTTGTGTATATAAGTGATATTATGGTTTTAAAATAAAGCAATTGGACGTTTGTCCTTAAAAAATTAAATAAAACACGAGAAAGTATTTGTGAAAATAACATTTTTGCCACTTCCAGGCTACAAAACAGCGCCATCTAGTTTTAATACCGAATTTTGAGCTATTTAAGAGTTACATTTTTTTGTATGGGATTGTAAGTCCTAGTATATATGGTCCTTGGTAATATAATTGTATAATACGACCACTTGTGTTATTCTTAAGCGTAACCCATGAGTGTTCTTTAACGAAGTGGACGTGTTACCGGCGTATCTAGACTCCTGGGCTCCCTAGCTGCAGCAACAATAGCAATTTGGCTTTTTGATTAGGCACTTCTCTGGTTTACTCGAATGCACTAGGCAAGGGGACTGACATTCTTGGTACGAGCATGTACGAGTCACTAGTCGCTACGAGGGTGACACTACATGTTCGCGTGGGGGTCCGTTCATTTGACCAAAAGTACGTTTGACAAACGTATCATTTTACAAACTTTCATTTCGCAAAAACGTGTTTGTGCTTAAACCATAACAAATTGCATAGGTTAAATGAGCTTATTAAATAAGTTAGGTTAGGTTACAATATCGACCACAAAAATCTTGAAAATAATACGGCGGGAAGTATCTCTTTGTCAAATGAAAGTTTGTAAAATGATACGTTTGTCAAATGATGATTTGGTCAAACATTAGTGAACCGGTCGCGTGTCCTGCCTGTTATATATGTATTTGTCCAGCGTCGCGAGTGAAATCAATAAACACTTTTATACGAACAGACTTTATATTTCGCACTTTCGAACTTTATACACCACATATTATTCAAAACGTGCTCAAAATTAGCTAGGTACTGGTCGTACGGTGTTGCGCACGGATGGTTTCCTTAGACTGGCTGAACCGACAGCGTACATTCAGTTAACATAAATCTAACATTCTCATACATTTAAGTTTTGAGCGCGTCCCTAACATTGTCTAATGTCGATCTAGGCGGGTTTGTCATAAAGCTTCGCAGCTTTAGCATAAAAAAATATCATCGCCCTAAATCCCTTATAGAACCATGAAATTTATCAACGAGTTCTTTGTCTTTTGGTTTTGAATTTGAATTTGTCGAGCGTCGAGCTACAAAAACACAGGCAGACCGGCATACTAGATATTTACGAGGCACTGCAATGTTTGCGAATCACCGAAAAAATTAAATGTACTTAACTATTATATTAAATCTCTTTGCGAATCACGGACGGTAGGTAGGTACACAAAATAAACTATAGTTCGTTTCTCTCTAACTTATGGCCGCATTATTGACTCCCATAAAAACGTCTCAGGACATGTAAAAGGTTCAATTTATTCAAAGAAAACTTGAATTTCTGATGCATCTTGAAACGGGCATGGTATCATTTCAGACAAAATAACTACAGTAGAACCCGCTTAATACGATTTCCCGCATAATACGCCATTTTCTGCCGGTCCCTGCAACTTAAGGCCTGTTTTCATACATTTTTTCACGGTTAATACGACTCGCGTCCCGCTTAATACGTCTTCTAAACCATAATACCAAGTTATGTACGCGGGTCAAAAAGAGTTGCAACTAAGCATATCGTACTAATATTACGCAAGGGGACGCGATTCTAGCGACACCTCCAGGTAAGTTTGTGTTGCGACTAAGCGATCGGCTACGAGTATATGTACTTTTACATAAATATAATTTTTTGTATCTTCCATTTAAAATAAACAAATTACATGAAAATGTGTGTACATGAAATAATACTAGTTTAATTTTCACGTTTAATACGATTTCCCGTTTAAGACACTTTTTTTGCTAGGTCCCCTCAGAATCGTCTTAAGCGGGTTCTACTGTACGAGGATGCTTATTGCCTCTTGCCATGATTGTAGTTATCGAAGACGAGTTCGCTTCATTTGCAGCAGGGAATATACCACATCCACAGCTTTGTATTTACGCTTGTTGCACTTGAGAGTTGCGGTCTCTAAGTGTAGAGTTAAAACCACTTAAAACCAACACGTCATATGATTCAGAACATAATTGACGCGCTCGCGACACGTTGCTTGTGCGAGATTGACTGCAAGTTGCGATTGTCGTCTGTTTTTACATCCTTACACACGTAAGCCAACGCCAGGTTGAAGTGATTTAGTGGTATCACGTAGGCATGAACGGGGGTAATCCCACAAGCTCATGTTTTTGCAGATCGTCCTTCCTTGAGTGATAGGGCGGAAAATACCGGAAAAACGATGTTAGATTGCAATTGGTTTATGTCATCACTGATAGAAACCATAAAAGATTTTCCCATTTGCAGTAGTTATAGTAGGAAAACTTTGTATAGGTTAAATAGTAATTATTAATTAGTAGCTAATTACCTAAGGCACATCGGTTTTCTTGTATTCTAATCGCTTTACACAAAATAGATTAATTTAGTGTCCCTCTGCTGAGCAACGGCGTCCCCTATTTCGGTTTTCTTTTTATCAACGTCATTTTAGTTTTCCGCTTCATCTAGATGCAACGCGTCGTGGCCTAGAACAACATGCTGTTATTCGTTTTTCGCTGACGTCTCGATTACACCAGAGCTTATGTAGTCGCTAACTTCAGTATTCATCGATATTCTGATCAATATCAAACATATCGCATTATTCAATTCCAGTTTACGAGGAGGAAACAAACAGGGACACAAGTATCCATTCTTAAAAAAAAACTTCGTGTCTGTACTACTTACTCTTATGAGAATACTCATGAGTTTAAGATTCATATTTTATCTAAAACCGAAAGCTGCTCCTTATTTTTTCAAGTTTCTCGCGCTACAAGCATTACGTTACGTCTTATAAGTCAATAGAAATCAAAACAAATGATGCGGTGCATATGAGAGCGTCTGACTAGGTCCATACGTGACGGAGCCCTACGGGGTCATCGACCCGGCCTTCTCGCTGTGCCAAATGTGAATAATAACTATGTTCGGACGACCGCTGTCACCGCACGGCACTTCCAAGCATTTATATTGTATCCTTGTTTGACGATTGAATTCAAATGCGTTGGTAGTCGTAAAAAGTATTTTTACATTTCTTCGTAATGTTAACGATTTTTACATGTGTACCTATTTTATGTCCATCGTTATAATGCGTGTACCTATGCATTGACTGTGTGTTTAAATTAATAAATTAACATTTTAGGTTATTGATTAATATTGCCATGAAAAATCACTTACAAGATTTGATTTAAATATATGTAGGTAGGTACTACTACTAATACTAATAGCATAATAAATTAATAAGTATCGTTATCGACAAAATAAGTAAAACTTGTAATAATTGTTGACCCAATTTAACCATAGAAATGTACACCTACCTACGATTATTACTAAGAACAGGAGTTGACTGACATTTTTTATGCCAGCCAAATCTAGCTCGTGCCAAAATCCTAATGAGTTAAGTATTCAAATTAAATTTTCATGAATAGGTATCCTTGTCAACCCTATTTGGCGCCAAGACAAAATAAAACAATGTATAAAAACAATACTGACAGTCCAATACTCTATTGAAAAGGAATGTGGAATGACTAACACTACATCCGTTCTGGATATCGAACCTATAGAAAAAATATTGCATGCCTAATAAAATTAATTTGCATAGCAGTAAGCTGCTAATGCTTTAAAGGCTGGATAAACAGAAAACAAACACGATATGCCATAACGATCTCCTATAGTGTGCAATAGAGCTCAGTTTCATATGAGACGAGTAGATGCCAGAATATCCTGCACTGATATCATTGAAGTGGAACCTAAGTTCTGTTACACGTATTTGAACGACGATATTATTCAGTATTGAATAAAACCACTTGAGTCATCCTTAATCAAATCAGTAGGGATTGATTATACCGGCTGAGTCAGTTGTTAGGGCAGTGTCCTGGCAGTGGGTAAGCCTCTGGCAGGTAGCAGAAACATTACGGGTCCGTCAGACAGCCTGGGGTGAGATCCAACAACCAAACCACGAAGTTTCCTGTTATAACATAATACCTTAACTGATCCGCTAACCTGCATCTTTTGTTCTATTATAATAGTAACGAAGATATTAAGTCGAGGAAATTAATAAGGGTTCTGCAATAGCAGCGATCCCCTCAAAAAGTGGGTTTATTGTTAGAAACCGGTTATAAAACACATAGACAATCATTCAGTTTGTAAAGGATTTCGACATGCCACTGTAATTACGGACATTATACAAACCCCACGTACTGTTATTTCCAGGGAATACAAATGACGATATTTGACGGTCAAGTGGCAGGCCGGGTAATATGCTAGGCGCTGAAGTCAATTTATGAAGTAGCAACCGAATGAATGTATTATAAAGCAGTGTCAGATGCCTCCACATGGCGTCACGTGCGTCATGTGAAATTCGTAATATAATGGCAGCAATTGATACTCAGAACTTTGAATATCATCGTAATTGCTTCCGGTCACGTAGTTCCTTGGAACCTCGACACATGTAAGTACATTGGCTGCCATATCAAATATTTTTACATGTATTGAGGAGTGAATGAGTAGTTAGGTAGGTACCTACTAAGTATTTCATA
Source organism: Acleris sparsana (assembly GCA_923062465.1). Classification (NCBI taxonomy): domain Eukaryota; kingdom Metazoa; phylum Arthropoda; class Insecta; order Lepidoptera; family Tortricidae; genus Acleris; species Acleris sparsana. The sequence continues at coordinate 8,181,738 of OV281289.1, forward strand.
TTCATTTCATGCTCGAGACTCAAAGATAAGCGACGAAATTAATCAAACGAACATAAAGTTAAGGGCTTCATCTCACAAGTAACATAACCTAGTTGTATATGAAGGGTCCACGGAAAGAACACGTCTAGTCACGTTAGTAACTTTTTGAGATATCGCGATTTGAAAGTTAGGAACCGTGTCATTTTGTACGTAATTTTCGTGTAGAGGTGTTTTTAAGAGTGAAAAAATACAAGTTATATGAAGATTTATATCTGAAACTGAGTGGTAGGTAATAGTTCATTTCGTCTTCTACATTTTGGGATTAAAAACTAATTTTCAAAAAAAAGTGACTAGACGTGTTCTTTCCGTGGACCCTTCATATACAATTATTATAGCGCGTAGGTATATACCATAACGTGCTTGGGTAAGAGTTAAGACAGCGGCTCTGACCCCTCGCTTTGGTTTTACCCAATGTACTCACCATGTTTTACATTAATAAAAAGGAAACAAAGATGCAGCGTAATTAGTAAAGAGATTCGTTAAAAGCTACATACACTGAAAAAAATGGACTCCAACTAAGTAGTATTTTCTCTTAGTTGGCTCCAGAATAATTGGATTAACGTTAATATTGTTTACTTAAAACAAAAGAAGGTAGTTGCAACAGTAAGCTGAGTTTGTTTGAGGCAACACAGAAGTATTTTTTTAATTTAACAAATGCCCTTTAAACAAACTACTAATACATCTTTGAATTAATACAGGATCCTTGTAAAATTAATTATTTTCTTTTACTTACGTTTACAAAGACCCTGTGTATGCATTAACGATATATGTGTATTATATGAACGAGGCGCAAAGTTGGAATATTCACTAGACACGTTACGTTAAAGAAGCTATGAAGTAGAATGATACAAGATAATAAGTTAAATCTACAATTTTCTATACTAGCACCAACGATTTAATATAGTTGAAACAATAAATTTGTAAAATTACTGCAATCAATTAACGCGTTATATCAAAAAATGTTCTCTACAGAATCAAAACTATTAATTTATTGCTTCTATGATCCTAATGATAGCATTTACAAATGCTAAAAGTTATTTTAATTTATATAAAGTAATAGTTGCAATCAACTAGGTACGCTGTACTAAGCAAGCTTCTTAGTAGATTCAAATGAGAATTTAACCGAAGGAAATAATAAATTTATATTGCTTCTTTACAAATAATCTTAAAAGTTATTTTAATTATATAAAGTAATAGTTTCATTCGACTAGTACGTTGTACTAAGCAAGCTTCTTAGTAGATTCAAATAAGAATTTGATTGAAGCTAACATGAAAAACACCTCACGCGTCTCCCCCCGCTTCCCCCGCTAAGCACGTTTCAAGTTTCGACCTGTATGATTGACGACGCATTGCATTTCGGCCATTTCACAAAAAAAAAACCAGCAGAGTGGTGTTTGCGCGAGGCATTATTGTGAGTTTTGATTTTTTTCATACTGGAATCTGTGTCTGTGGAATTGTGGATCGTGTTGTGATAAGGTTGTGGTCATGATAATTGGAGAAACAACATTCATAATATAGATATGGACGACGTAGCAGAACTTTTAAAAACATGGGAGCTTCCCGATCTTATACCCATATTTGCAGGTAGGTACTACAATAAAATTTATAAATAAGTTTTGAAATAAAATTTATAAATAAAACAATTTATTGTGCACGTAAGTAGGATACCTTTTTAACATATTATGTTTTACTTATTACCACCACGACCACGTATGTTTTGACCACGGGTAAATTCCTTATTACCTACACATTGTTGAAAATATGTCATTTGTACCTACTTAATTTAATTTTACTAAAAAATATCATTCAAACTTATCATAGTGCATAGTGGTGCCTATAGCACTTAAACACAGTAATATAAGTTATCATAGCACTGCTACAATAGGAACTGAACTCATATTTTCTAGTAAAAATTTGTGTATTTTTGTAAGTCAATCAAGGATACAGACAGTACATTGATCTTTTCATTTTCAGGGGCTGGATTTATCAAACTTGCAGTTTGATCTAGTATTACCAGCTGATAAGTGCCTGAAAGACCCATCCGAATGTATGTTTGTACTGGAAAAGGACTCTGAGACAGAAATAGAAAAAGAAAATGTGTCCACAAGTCAGCAAGTACAAAAAGATCAAGATACAGTGCCAACTATATAAACTCAGAACAAAAAACAATAATAGAGGGAGAAAGGGTCAGTCATTCGGTTAGCGTCTAGCAACAGTGCGTGTACAAATTTAACTCCGTTTTATTAAATATACAGTTCATTTTTTTTTATGTGGTGGTTGTTTTATTGTCAAGGACCAGTAGGCCGCCACATAATAATATGTAAATTACGTGATTTGGCCTTAGGTTAAGTCTTGTCCAATGTGATTATTACTTTATCAGACCAAAAAACATATACTACTTCATTCATCTAAGGTCTAGGTTGTTGATATAGTCAGTCATGACAAGTAATAGATTTAAATAAGATCATTTTTCAAGGGGCTACCCTGGGCCAACGGTCTTGACGCGCGATTTTCTGTCATTTTCCTTTATATCTTTCAGACGGAAAACAATATGAAAAAAACGTCCGTCACTTTTATACACGATAACTTACTGGTTTTTTTTTGTATATTTCTGGAAAAGTAAAGAGTAGCGTCTTTTTGATTCACCTCCGAGATTACTTACTCTCGTTTGAAAAATATTAAGGAAAATGTCAGTAAATCGCGTGTCAAGGTCGTTGACCCAGGGTAGCCCCTTGAAAAATGATCTTATTTAAATCTATTACTTGTCATGACTATATCAACTACCTAGACCTTAGTTGAATGAGGTAGTGTATGTTTTTTGGTCTGATAAAGTATAATAATCACATTGGCTAAGAGAATTAAGCTCAAATGAGTAACTAACATTGTTTTGTTAACTATTATCTTAGTTGATGGAACTGTGGGATCTTGAGTGATTCTATAATAGAACACTGTTGTCATAATAAGGTTTTGTGCTTGCGCTAAACAAGATAATAATTGCCATGAATAAGTAATCTTTATGAGGACAGTAAAGTATTTGATAGAATCAACTAAGCGCCATGATTGAATGAAGTTAAACATTCCTTGATCTGACGAAGTTTCATAATCACATTGGAAAAGAATTAAGCTCAAATGAGTAACTAACATTGTTTTGTTAACTATTATCTTAGTTGATGGAACTGTGGGATCTTGAGTGATTCTATAATATAACACTGTTGTCATAATAAGGTTTCGTGCTTGCGCTAAACAAGATAATAATTGCCATAAATAAGTAATCTTTATGTGGACAGTAAAGTATTTGATAGAATCAACTAAGCGCCATGATTGAATGAAGTAAAATATTATTTGATCTGACGAAGCTTCATAATCACATTGGAAAAGAATTAAGCTCAAATGAGTAACTAACATTGTTATGTTAACTATTATCTTAGTTGATGAAACTGTGGGATTACTTGAATCTATAAACGAACGTTATAAATATAATAAGGTTTACTGCCTGTACTGGACAAGAAATATATTAAAATAGATACCAGACTTTATAAGGCCAGAACAGTACTTGACAGACGAAACTAAGAGAATTTAACTAAATTCTCTTAGTCACAGAAGTCATGATGTTGACAGGCTCATATGGATTCATGATGTATGATTACAATGAACAAGATCTTGGTTGTAGTAAACATTTTTTTTTTTCAGTGTATTTCTTTAAAATGAAATATGGCGAGAAGAGCTGAACTTATTCAAGAGAGATTAGTTACAAATATTGACAACCGATAAGGAATAAGGATAAGCGGAAAAAAGAGCAATGCAGGAAAAATATAAATTAATGTCTGTTTTTGTGCGGGTAACAGGACAGGCTGATAAAATAAACATACTATCGGTAAACTAATACAACAAGCAATGTACCTATGTATAGGTACGCACGCAGGGATGTAACAGAGCTCCGGTTCCGCTTCCGTTAAGTCGGAACTTCCGTTTGGTTTTATTTAAACATCCGCTTCGGTTCTGGTTCTGTTACTTCCAAAACGGAAGTTATAAGGTAAATGTACCATATTACGGCATATTAAGGCCTTTTCCACTTTAGGGATGATTCTTAGAAAAAGTTGGAAGGTTATAGAACTGGAAATTGTTTTATTATGTATACTGTTATTTATAAGATGAACGTAGAACCTTTTTTTGCGTCGTAGCCTATAAATTGTAGATATAATCGTTATTTTGCGAAAACTCTAGTTTGTCTCTAATTCCGGGATAAAATTTGGCTCTTGACCTAATTCCGGGAATCGTTGTACGTAATTCCGTGATATATTCGAAGCACACGTTATTAATTTAAAGTAAAAAAAACAAGTGCCTTTAAGAATAACTTTTACACATAATTATGATTGGTAAAATAAAAATACAAATTTTATACAGTTTGGTATAATTTGAAACGAAAAAAAAACCTTTTACAATAAAAACCAAATGATAGCTGCTGCTCATATGGACCCAATTTCTTTTTCTGAAAAATAAAAAAAAAACGAAATGAAAATAATACTAAGAATAATAATAATACTGATTTTCCACCAGAACTTTTACCGGTCCGGCAAACCTTTAATCACATCATTCGGCAAATTGAAAGTAAAATTTCTGATGGCAATGTAAAAGGTGCTGCAAAACTCCTTTTTTCCAGTGACACTTTGGCCTCGCGTTCTCCGGCAGTGCTTGCGGCTCTTAAGGAGAAGCATCCCGCTCCGCAGTCAGTCATGCAGCTTCCCACCGCCCCCTCCGTCCCTTGTCAGACACTGCAGGTTACTGAGTCGGCTACTATACAAGCAGTCCTTTCCTTTCCTAATGGCTCCGCTAGTGGCTTGGATGGTATATCTCCTCAACATTTAAAAGATTTAACCAATCCACTAGTGGGCGACGCTGGGGAAGCTCTTATTAAGGAAATGACGTCCCTTATTAATCTAATGTTGTCTGGAACAATTTGCAAGGATATTACGGCCATTATTTATGGGGCAAACCTAATTGCTTTAAATAAAAAGGACGGCGGTATTCGCCCTATAGCGGTGGGTTGTGAAGCCGCGGTCCATGCGACGCGCACATTTCTTGAAATTTCAAAATACGAAGTCCTTTTAAAAATAGATGTCAAAAACGCATTTAACTCCGTTGACAGAGCAATTCTTTTAAGGGAAATTCAAAACGAATTACCAGAGATTTTTGGTTACCTTAAGCAATGTTATGGGACTCCTTCTAAATTGATGTTTGGTAATAACGAATTTTGGTCCTGTGTAGGCTGTCAGCAGGGTGATCCGCTTGGACCCGTTATTTTTAGTCTCGCCATCCACCCAATCATTAGCAATCTTATTTCTGACTTAAATATCTGGTATTTAGATGACGGCACTTTAGGGGGAAAAGCCTCTTCAGTTTTAGGGGACCTTCGCACACTTAAAGACCACTTTTCTGACATAGGTCTTTCTTTAAATTTCAATAAGTGTGAGGTATTCGTTTCAGATAGGCTCTCAGTGGACGCTCGCGATGATATAATCCACAACTTTAATACACTTTCGCCTAATATCACCGTTTTGACCAAGGAAACTTTTTCTCTGCTTGGGGCCCCTATTTTCGAAGATGCAATCCCCTATACTATAAATTCTAAATTAAAAAACTTTCATGATTCATCAGATTTACTGTACAAAATCTCGCCTCATATTGCCATTTTTATATTACGATTATGCCTCTTTTCCCCTAAATTTCTGTACATTCTTCGATGTAGCCCAGTATGGAAATTTCCTCATCTGTCAGACTCGATTGATAATATTTTAAAATTAACATGTAGCAAAATTTTGAACATCTTACACTCACCTAACAGTTGGTCTCAAGCAACCCTCCCGGTAAAGTACGGTGGGTTTGGCATTCGGGCTACTAGCGACTTGGCACTGCCAGCTTTCCTCTCATCGATCCACAGCACAATCACCCTCATCAGTGAGATTCTTAACTTTTCTAACCCCACTGATGTTCAGGTGTCGTGCTTATCCGATGCAGTGGATGCTTGGCATGTCTGTAACCCGGGTGAGAACTTGCCAGTCGAAAAAACTAGCCTAGCAGCATGGGACCTTATTTCTGTCAAAATTTGCCATCACAATCTTTTGGAAAATAGTCAAAATCCATCGGAGAGGGCCCGTTTATTGGCAGTTTCCGAACCAGAGTCGGGTCACTGGCTGCACTCTCTCCCTTCACGAACCCTAGGGTCTCTTTTGGATCCTAATACTTTAAGGATTGCAGTGTGCCTCCGCCTCGGTCTTAAAGTCTGCGAGCCACATCCTTGTTGCCGATGTGGAAATGCAGTCGACGAGCTAGGACACCACGGTCTATGTTGTCAATCCAGTGCTGGTCGAGTTTATAGACATGCGTCGATAAATGATTTGATCCGTCGGGCTCTTAGTACAATTTCATTTCCAGCTTCGCTTGAGCCCACTGGCCTGTCTACCTCAGATGGAAAGAGACCCGACGGATGCACTTTAATACCGTGGCATCTTGGTCGTCCCTTGGCGTGGGACGTCACTTGTGTTGATACGCTAGCACCGTCTCACGTCCAAGGTTCTTCTCGCAAGCCAGGGACCGCCGCAGACCTCGCCCAAACCATCAAGTGCCGCAAATATGCTTTTTTAAAGCCAAATTACGAATTTGCTGCACTTGCTATGGAAACGTTAGGTCCGTGGTCATCTGACACAAAAAAATTGATTAAAGAAGTGTCAGACAAATTAATAGGTGTCTCTGGCGACCACAGGCAAGGCTCCTTTTTTGCCCAAAGACTGAGCATCGCAGTGCAACGGGGTAACGCTGCGAGTGTCCTCGGCACGATGCCGCAAGTGGGGGTAATGAAGGGATTTATATTATAGGTTAGTTGTGTTATATTTTATTATTATTGAACTTGTTTTTTTATTTAAAAGTATTTATTGAATAAAGATTTATTATAATACTAAGAATAAATATTTACGGATATAAGTATATCACATTCAATAATTATTTCACCATTAAAACGCTAGCCATATAACAGCCATATTTTATTTAACTCAAATATGGGATTTCTCGTATAGTTAGTTAATTTATTTATTCTGTAAAATAATTACGTAATTGTATTTAATAGAATATTTACTAAGTATTATTTTAGAAATAAGTAAGGATGAGATGTAACAAATATTACCAATATATAATGAATTATGAATTATTCTCAACGAAGCCTTGTCAAGCTAAAATCCAAAGGACCCCTCCCCCTACTTATTTTTATTAATTGCCACAGAAAATAGCGATTTTTTTTTTCTGTTTCCCTTACTCCGGGTATACCGGAATAAAAGACATGAATAAAAAATACATGTACCTTATTACGGCAGTGAAAAAAATGGTTTTCATTTAATATTTTAAACATTTTTTTTAAACAGATTAGTTGGAAATATAACAAATATATGCATACTATCGAAATTAATAGGTATTTTATTTTTATTTTATTTATATCTAATTTACCAGATAATTTAACCCCAGCTATACATAAAAGACTAAAACATTTCGGACCGATATTCCCTTATTACGTGATACTCACGTAATTAGGTTCGCCGGCTCAGATCTTTGAACATTATACCGGGACTCATAAAACTGTCGATTTCTCTAAAAATATGCTATATAACAACTCGAATAAGCTATGAAACCTTCTGTTGATAACAACTATTCAATATTTTCATATATTTTAATTAAATAAATCCACCGGTATCACATGGGATCCTTACGAAAATTGCACTGACACCTTACACTCACCGACAACACAACCGTACGGAACTGCAGTATGGTCGCGCGCGACTGACGCGTTCGGAAACGCAACACGGCTTTATTAACTATATTATTTGTGTTCAGAATTCGTATTTTGGTTGTACATAAACTAAAGTTGATTTGGTATTGCATATAAACATAATTTTACTGACTGTTTTCTTATTTTGCGACAAAATTCAAAATGTCCCGGTATAATGTACTATCCCGGGATAGTGTACATTTACCTTAACGGATGTCACAGCAACGCAGCGGGGGGAAATGAGCGGTGTACCTACATCAAAAACAAACAGGTTTAAACCTGTCATTTGCTCATGTCCCCCGCTTGCCACGTGCTGCACTAATGTAGTTGTACGGTTCCGCTTCCGCTTCTGGTTCCGTTAAACTAAATTTAAAACATCTGGTTCCGGTTCCGGTTCCGATATAACCACATCTGTTACATCCTTTACGCAGTTAGTATTATTTGCTATTAAACAAATATTCTACGGGTAAAACTTCAGCCTAGTTACGTGTTAATGCCGTTTTACTACAAGCTTACGTTTATAAAAGTTTATAAAATAGTTCTTCAATAAGTAATGAGTATAATGACATGTGTTGACTAGATTCTCTAGACCCTCAAAGACCATGGTTAAAATACATATTCTTGTCAATAGGTTTTATTAAAAAATGTAGTTTATAGGAAGCGGGCAGGGCACCTCTAGGTAAGGATGGAAATGAAATATAATTCAATTAACATTAGGTAGCCAATTTATTCTGTAAATTGGCTTCATAAGGACTATTTTAGGAGCATACGATCAAAGTATGAGTGGCTGAGCAACATTACAGTGATACGTGATGAGTTATTTATTGTCTTATTCTATTTAGTACTTATATCAATGACAAACACTATTTCGCCTGCACATTTTTTTACGTAGTTTTATTTACGTAGGTATGCAGTTAGTAGTTACTCTCAGCCCTAAAACATAGGTAAACAAACGATTAAAAATAATTATGCTTAAAGCAAAAGTTTCAGAACCAGATTTTCCAGTCGTCCCTGACTAAGTATACCACAACTAAGTGTACCTAGTAGACAATAGAAAGGAATAGCAGTTCATGTTTCATACATAAGCATTTTCTGGAAACATAATACTAACTTCCACATCTATTTATGTGACATTCCCACGGTAAAAAACCAAACCCGTAGACCAAATTCGTCATTGGTATTCGAATCAGAGGTGACACATAATCACATACATCTGCCTCTTCGCTATGCTACCGGCGTCCTCGGTAGCCTTTTCGGTTCCCAATTTAGGCATCCTATAGTTAGTTGCAAATGGATTAAATAAGTACATACAATTGTATGGAAGACATAACTTTATGAATACCTATCAAAACAGGTATTTATTGTTATTTTGGAATAAATTAAGGACGAAGCTTATAAGAAAACGCATAATGTATAATGTTAGGGTCACTTGATGGTCATTTGTCAAGCCAAGTACTTAAGTCAATTTCCGAAACCAATGAACACTTCAATTACTAGAGGAATCACAAGTGCGACAATGACCAAAATTATGACATGTGATGCACACAACTACTTCACTCTTTATTACTCTTCGTCAACGAAGACTTTAAAAAAATATAAACAAAATAAGATATAATTGGAGCAGCAATTCCGTCCACCTGTTTATTACGTCTGTTGGAGCATGAAAGGGCTCCGCGCATTGAGCTCTTTATTTCAGCAGCTCAAGTGGCTGCAGCCTGCGGGTGCATTGTGCCGCTTCAATGCACCCGACAAGGACGGGGACGACAACAGACGTGACTTTTTATTTGTTTATTGACAGACCTTTCACTGCATAGCTTGAGGCCAAGGTTTTAGCTCGGGTATAAATGTTGGTAATAGATGTAAAATGTTTAAACGGTTCTTGGAATACCTATGGTCTATTTTATTCATCCTCCGGCCTCCAAAGCCTTAAGTAACCACACAATTGGTCTCTATTTTATAATATTTACAAATTTACAAATTGGACGACAACTTGTGAATGTTGAAGTGGACAAAAGTGGATCTGAATAATGTTAAAGAGGTGCTTACACGGCTTCACCCGATGTTAGGTAAGTATATGCGTAACTATACCGTGGCAGAGCGGGCAACATGCCACGGACCTGACAGGGGCCTGAGAGTGGCCCCGGTCCGAGAGGGGCCCCCATCCGAAAGGACGTGAGCACAGGCGGAACCTAATATTTAATGTATTTTGAATAAAAGAGAATGGAAGAGCCCTATCCGACAAATTTGCCACGGGCCTCAGTTGGTATAGTCACGTCACTGGGTATAGACCTCACGCCCCTCTCCGCTTCCTGCGCTTAAATAAAGTGTATAACAGAAAACAAAGTGTTTAAGTAACTGATGCCAACATTTCTTAGTAGTAAGCAATATAAAACAATGCGTAGCATTACAAATAAAGCTCAAACAGAGTACCTAATAGTTCTAAAGCAATTACCATCGCTAGGACTCAAGTACGTACCTACAACTTAATCATTGTTTCATTGGCACCTTATACAAAAGTGGTTTGTCACTTTTAATGAGCAAATTGTGCCCACTTAGGTAGGTACTTGGTATTTTTTGTATTCTTAGTGAACAGCGGTATTATTATAACTCCCCTCGACCTTGAAAAGCCGGATACACCGCCGACCGCGCCGTCCCATCTTGGTGATAGCTATAAGATACTAGTTACAATCCGCACAAGCAAACGCTCGTAGGGTTACACTCTCAGGGACAATGATCAGCAATTTTGGAAAGGTTGTTTTATTTGCGTTCTTTTAACATAAATAATAATATAATAATGTTGTTGTTTAATTTGTGTTTTTATTATAATTACGCTGTTATTCCCGAGACAAATAACTTGATTAATTGAAACAAATTGATTGACCATTGATGAGTATACTTACTGGTGGTAGGACAGTGTCCGTCCTGTCTGTCAAATAGCAGTGTTCGCAGTGTTGAATACAACAACAGTATAAAAAGGATATTAAGCAGACATGCGGCAAAATGACTAGCACTGAGGGATTCCATTTTAGTGCTCTAAATAGGTAACACTTTTCTTTTATGTGAGCAAGGAGGAAGACGAGCTTGCGAGTCACCTGATGGTAAGATTGGTAAGTGATCATAGCTACCCATAAACACCCGCAACATCAGAGGAATCGCAAGTGCGCTGCCCGCCTTTGCCAGTCGTATTGGTTGGGCAATACAGACGCCAGGAGCTGAAACATTTGCAATTTTAAATTTTGTCCGTCTGGCCTGTGATTAGTTTTATCCATGGCATGAAAAAAAATCGTCGTTGATTTAAAACGCAAACGCGATTGGAAACGCAATAAAAAATACTAAGAATCCAAAATAGTGTCGCTGGTAACCCTAGGAGCCGGAGTGGCAGGGTGCTCACTTCCTAGTGAAGGCTGCGTATGCGCAGAGCGAAATGTCAAGGCCGCTCGCTCACTTCCTCGCCCGGTCTCCGCCGCGCGCGCAATGAGACACTAAGTATCGCAGATGGAGCGATATCTAATGATTATTGTAGTGACTAACAAGCTGTGGGCTGTTGTCGACTCCAAACGATTAGCTGACTAACTAGATCTAATACTATGCTTATCTGAACGCCTAGAACTAGCATTATCTTGCATGCAATTGTCAGGAAAAAGAAAAGATATTTTTTTTTAGTTAGAATTAGAATTACAAGTGAAGCAAATTTAAATAAAGTTTCACACAAAACCTAACCGTGCACATAAGTTTACTAAGTATTCATATGTATAGTTAGCGTGTTACTTATGCATACAATTTACTAATAACAATAGATAAGTGATTAACGTTATCCATTGAAATGCAAACTATTGTCACCTCCAAACTGTCAATGTTTGTGCACTGTCGGTAATCCTTTAAATTCAAAGCCTTTTATGAAGGCCCATTGTGTCCCAAAGTGGGTTTGGGAAGTCCAGTGTCACCGCATCAGATAGGCCGAGACGGTGGTGTATTCTTTTAAGGGTCTGTTAAACCATCAACTTTTCGCCGCACGGCAATTTGGAGCCAGTAGGCCTGTTGCTGATTTATTCTTACTTCGTATGTTAGAGCATGACGCCTGTAGTCTCTATTCTATTCTATTCTGTGTATATTTCGTGAAAATATTTATATTTTAAGGCGTTTCTGGTTGGGTTTAGATAGATATCAAGGTAGCGGCGCCGATCTACTGGCGCTTATACAGGTACCTGGTACTGGTAGTCGCCAAGTAAAGGAAACTGGTAAAATTAAGGTACCTAATAAAGTATGAAAATAGTGTCTGTGCCGATTACTTTGGCCCACGAATAGCAGATTAAGTCATCCACAGATAAGGTAAGGTACGCTTTAGGAGAGTTAGGTATTTTACCGACACTGGTTGCATGTTTCGTCGTCGAAACCGCTAGGCCAAAGTATGGCGGTAAGTAGGCGAATGTTTAAAAGACACAACACCCAGCTCGTTCTTGTCTCGAGTGTCGTCGAGTAGCCTACTCGACTTGTGGCGTAAAAGAATAACACCACAGATGGGGCGAGGCGAGACCAGACCGCGAAGGGTCTGGCGTAACGACGGCGCCAATGGAGCGCGGTTCCTCTCAGCCTTTCTTATTATGTGCTGTGATTTCAGACTAGTAAAAACTATGGAAACGATTGTTGTTAATCATACTGACGTTTTTTTTTTTACTTACATCTATTTACTTCTTTACTCTTACTTATACTTTATTACCCTTAATTTTCCCACATATGGTATAACCCTATTTCCTAGACACACTAAATAAGATGCCAAGCTTATAAATGCGAAAGTTTGAGTGTGCGAGTTATTATGTTTGTTAGTTTTTCACAACACATGCTTTTATTCCGATAAATATTAGTTATTGTTCCCTTAAGACGTGTGACACAGATGAAATTCGCCGGCAAAAGTTAGTACTGGAATGATGTATTATTAATATCAATATAATTAAATATCTATTTTATGAATTCAACCTAATAATTATGGGTATTACAACGCACTCATGAAAGTCATGAATCGCTGAAGCTACAAAGTAGCTATTTATGGTACCTATTTATTCTTTAACCTGCAACACAGGTCAGTGTTGCCTAACAGACTAGGTGCAATTAATACATCATACACCTTAAGACAACATGTGTATGATTATGCAACAATATTCACTTGCTAACGTCTAAATACAGAGCATTATCAAATGCAAAACAAACTTCATTGTAAGATAATGAGCGGCTGCTGGCTAATATGGGCTCGCCAAGGAAGCATGCTGCTTACGGAAAACGGAAACGAAAACGCGTCTGGATTGTTTTGCATTGTTCTCTTGATGTAGTTCTAATAGTTTGGTTTCTTGGCCACGGCTATAGATAATTCGTCGGAATCGGCAATTCTGCTTAAGGAAGTGGTGTCCTGAGGATTCGATTACCTTTAAAAAGAAAGAATTCATTTCAAACGTAGGTACTACAATAAGACGCAATGTCTATCTAGCTAGTAAAATCACCCAAGCAACAAAATTATCCCAGAGAGCACATTTTATAGGCCTACAACACTAATAACGTACTCTTAACAGTTCTAGCTTTTGCTACGACGCTTATAATAGCACGAACGGAGCTTGTTTGGGCTACAAGTACATCTGTTCTTATACGTTAACTTATTATCGTCTATAAGTCCAAATTAACAGCACAGTATAAGCTTATGTGTCCTATAAAAGTATTGAAAAAGTGTAAACGCACTTGAGAATACGTACTCTGGTAAGCTATACTTATAACTGTCTACAAGAAGCAATATAAAACCTTTATAGGTAAACTATGCTTATAAAAGCATCAAATAAGACTAAACGTACTGGAAACTATTTGCACTTATTAATTGGATTTATAAGGGTTTATAAGTTCACTTTGTGGATCATTTAGAAGTAAACATTTACTTGTCTTATAGTGCATTTCCCAATGCTGCTATAATCCCAAGTTATCTTCGTGAAGTCCCGTAAAAGAGTAGGACTGCTTATAATAGTCTTGCAAATACTGTTATAGACGCGTCTTTACGCGGACATTTTGATTTGGTACATCGTCGTATTTGTAAGTTTTCTATAAATTTAATAAATTTCGGTACAGACATTCTCCAAAAATGGATTTAAATAAATGGAAGCGGTTAAAAAAAAGTAGTTCATTTAAAAGAAAAGTTCAGAAAACATAAAAACAAATAATTCAGGTGTCGGGTTCTAACTTTCTATCGGGCGAAGGTCGTACCATAGAAGTTGGCGAAGGTTCCGTACAAAAAAGGAACATTGAAAATTATAATGAAGATGATTCTGAACAAAACGACTTTTTATCAGCAGTTCGTGATTCAGATTCAAACGACGAGGAGAGTAGTAGTGAGGAATCTTCGCAAAGTGATATTGAAGACCATTCGTATCTAAATACTGACAAAAAAAATGAATTGCGTAATGATGTAAGAAATTGGGCTGTAGAGTAAAATATACGACATGCGGCGTAAAACTCGTTATTGGAAATTTTAAATAAAAACATAGAAGATGTCCTTATATTTTAAAGATAAACGGATTAACACGATAGTACCCAGCTATGATCCTATCTAACTTGTCTCATTTTGGAAGCGCAATTTATTAAACTAAACCATAAACATTACCATAGCAGTGACAAAGGTTGACACATTAAAAATAAAGTACCTAACAGCATCATCACAAAAAAGAGTAGGTTTTTTTAAAAGAATTATGGAACCCTAATTCCAAACAATATGGCGATATTTTACGCCTATAACGGTATGGTAATGTACTTGAAAATTCTTGCTTTCCAACATGGCGACTTTTCATTGTTCATCTTATTGTTTCCAACATAATTTTCAAATTCACTTATTAAATACACTAATTTCAAGAGGCGTGTAAAAATTTTGATTTAAAACATAACATACTTCGCAGAAAATATACGTTACCCATGCAGACGCCTATTATAAATCTTGTGTTGGTACTTACTTGTCTCACTCAACATAATAAATTTATAAAGATGGGTTAACTTACCTTTTTATTAAATAATTATGACGCTCCGCAGCAAGTAACACACGCGATTTCACAAATGTTTGGAAGAGCTTGTAACAGTATCACGGAGTGCGCTAGAGTCGTGGTTGGTTCTGTAAGGCGCTTATAGTTAGCTTCGTGGGAGCAGATAGTTCTGCGTAGGCCAATTATAAGGTCTCTATAGACCAAAGAGGGATCCACCAAGACTACTATACCTAGGTGTTTTATTAGCACAATTACGCCTATAATTTGGGCCCTTTTCCGTGGCTATAAGCGTTTACTAGCCCGTTATAAGACCGAAAAAAAGTGGTTCCAGGACAGCTACAAGTCCACCTTTTGCTACTTGGGCAATTACCAATGTATAAAAATCGATCGGGAAATGGATCGAATTTCAGACAATCTTATTATCAATACTTGTGACAGCTCAGATGAAGAACATGATAGCGACTAAAAGCAAAAAACAGAGGACTACTACTTATTCCATTTCTTATGGGTATGTAATTTTATTAAATTAAGAGAAAATTATTCTCCTTTTGTTGCAAACGGTACAACCACTACAAATGCAATTCCATGTTCTCGATAATTCATCTATATCCATGTATAATGGAATATAAATTATAAGGAATAAATAATAAACCTCGCTATCGCTTGAACAGTTAAATTTAATGTATACATATTCCAATGACAAAAAAAGTTAGGCACGTTTAGCAGTTTGAGTAGATTTTACGGGACTATTTTATTGAACCAGAAATGGAAAATCAGTTTGGCTGGTACCCCTTAAAAGCAGCATAATATTCAGGCATTTTTTTTTAATTGCGCCTGGCTCCACGCTTAAAATAAATCGACGGAAACTTTAAATAAATACCTAACTTATTTTTCAAAATAATATGACTAAGCGTCTTCCCCAAGCAAGAGTCGTCTCTACGCATCCCCCGTGCCGCAGGCTGTTTCGTGGCCGTTGGAGCGGCAAGCGCCCGACGCCCACACTTTCCCACCGGCGATCCCGGCCGTCACCCGAAGCCTTATTAGCCACTAATTAAGTCACGCAATGTTGATCAATCTGTTTAGAAAATGCCTGCCTATTTGTTTCTTAATCGAGTTTCTGCCCGTTATCGTTTTCCTCCGGAAAATTTATGGTTGGATTTGATGTTGTTGGAGATTACAAGTTGTTAAACATGAAGAAAGCAGCCTGAAAGTGAAATAACAGACATTATTTAATTGCAGTAGTTTTTTTAAATATGGCAAGAAGTCGAAGTCGACGGCGCATTGGCCTAGTTGGTAGTGCTCTGCCTACAAAGCTAGCGGTCCTGCGTTCTAATCCCGGTAAGGGCAGATATTTGTGTGATGAGCGCGAATATTTGTTTCTGAGTCATGGATGTTTTTTATGTATTTAAGTATATACCTATTCATTTATATAAGTATTTATATCGTTGTTTATTACCCATAGCAAAAGGCTAGAGCTTAGTTTGGGACTAGGTCAATTGGTGTGACATTGTCCCCGTTTTTTTTTAAGTCGCTTGAGCACACATGCTGCCTCGTGGTATGTATGGGATCTGAGACCCAATAGACATTTGCATCTCAAGACTACAATCTCAAAACTGTAATCGTAAGATTTGAATGCATTGCCAACTCCAGGACTAAGATGGAATTTATATCCTAGTAATATCACCGGTAGTGTCATCCTCACACCGGAACATATCAATGGACTGCTGCTTGGCGGTAGGTTAAAGGGTAATCACTAATAAACCCAAGATCATTATTAAGATTTATAAGACGACTTTTGATAAGCCTCAACAACAACATCTGTCGTTGTTAGTGGCTTTATACGGCATTTGCACAATAAATGATTCAGAATCGTCTATGGTTAAGTAGGCGGTCGGTATAAAATTGAAATTTCTCTTGGCTCCTCAATTATTTCAAGACTCATATCTGCAGTAGAAACTATATCGGTTGCATCATTAGACGCAGCATGTGCATGTTACGCAGCGAGAGCGCATTCTCAGGTATTGTAGCCTGACAATGACAGAGCATCTTCGCTTTCCAAGTTCATTGACAACGAAAGTGTGTTGCGCATGCGTGAAAACTCGCGCCAATTAGAAGAAGCGGTCGTTGCCGCGGCGCGCGCGCTTGACGACGCGCCCGGCTGCACGCGCCTCACTGCCAAGGCCGGTGCTTTCTCCACGATCTAGCCGTTGCGTGCCCGCCTTGTATAATCATTACTACGCTGATGTAATTGGAATTTTGTTTGGCGACGAGTTTCGGACGTCTAGTCGGTTGTATGAATTGGGATCAATTGTTCTGAGCATCAAACCAATTATCAACACAGCAGCGTGAGCAGGGTTGAATCTGTATCATTTACTTACTCTTTGCACAGATGATTACTAACAAATCTACCTAGGACCTAATGTAACAGTAATAAATATATATATATATATATATATATATATATATATATATATATATATGTATACAACATAGCAGTGGCGAAGCGTCACGTAAATAAATAGGCAAGCCGGAGAAAAAAAGGTGTATGGCGTGTGTCGGTTTTACGTTTTGTTTGTATACCTACTCTATGCATAGGAATTTTTGGTAAAGCCGTAAATAATCGGCTTGTACGAACGCCTCGCGACTGCAACATAGGTAGTTCCTAATTCAATTATCGTTATTTGTTTTGGCTTAAAATAAAAACCACACCAACTAGTTCTAGTGCGTAGCTTAACCTAACGCTAATGCCGCCGTGACGAAACCACAATAATTAGAACTTATGCCGCTTTAAACATTGTATCACGCTACCGGGCGGATTACATTACATAACCCAACGATTACGTTAAGGCTACACGAGAATGAGCTACTGGTCGGTCTTGACCCACTCCATGTCACCCATAGAGCTTCCTTATTGTCCACGTTACTGTATTTAGTGCGAGTATAAACAATATCACATCGTTTTCTGTGCAATCGTCGTAATAATCATAGCATCAACAAAAATATTTCTAAAAGCAATCATGAACTGATTTGAAAAGGCGTAGCAGAAAATTATCGCTCGTGTTAGGTGCACAAAAAGTCAATTACGTGCATGAAGTCACATCGGAAGTTCAACTTAGTGCAATTTGGAAAATGGACGCACTAATAAGAATGACCTAGAGTTACGGAAAATCTGCCGTCTTTACCTGCCAATAATGCTACTCAAGAATCATGAAGACCAAGGGGAAATAAATAAGGGGAAAAATCTCCACCCGATGTCTTCTGACATTTTAACCGCTGCCTAATGACGCCGACATCTATAAACAATCCGGAATAACACGCTCGAAGAAGCGGAATGATTGCTCGTCTAATTTTGTAACTAGTTCAAAATATACATACAATGTTAATTATATAAACAGCTGTAGTTCCAATTTACTGTCAATCGAGTGGATGTTTACACTTTAAGTATTAGATATGGCCCCGAGGCGTAGCGGCGTCAGCTTTTCATTCATATCTAACTTATGATGACTAATTCATCAACATTTGGATTAAGTGTTATTTGAACACAAAAATATTGAATACTTTTTTTTATAGCATAGGTTAGGCATACGAGCACACAGGCCACCTGATGGTAAGTGGAAACTGTGACCCATAGACATTCGCATTCACAAGACTGCAATCCTAAGAATGCAAATGCATTGCCAACCCTGAGGACCAAGATGAAATGCCTCTATGCTAGTCATTTCACCGGCTGCCTTATCCCCATACCGGAACAAAACAATGCGAACACTGCTGTTTGGCGGTAGGTTAATGGATAAGATGATGGTAGCGATCCGGACGGACCCTGCACAAGGTTCTACCACCCGCCAAGAGTTTTTAAATAAATATTGAATCGTTAAGTAACATACTTACGTAAACAACATGTCACATCAGTCCTGTCATACTTATTAGGTAGGTACCGGTAACCATTAAGATTGATGAAAACATCGATTGTCTTAGGGGATTTCCTTCTGACGATTTTGTTGGCTTTTCCATGTTTCGACCTTGATACAGATCATTCTGTTATGTCATATAGTTATATAAGTATCTACGTGCCAGAATTACTTATTAACGACATTTTGTTTCGGGTGAGCTAAGGTTATTGAGTGTTAGTGAAGATTTGATGTGTGCCGTACTTTGTATGGCTTTAAATTACAATTCACTTTAAGGATAGTATTATAGTTGATAAATTTTAGTGATTAACTGATGACATATGGTAATTTTTCTAACACATTATTACCTAAGTGTTATATTATATAAAATAATATTGAATGTTGCCAGTGTTTGTAACGCCCGCATTAGTCTAATGTGACTGTGACCCGTTGCACGAAGCTACAAGTTACAAATTACAAGCGGAATTTTATTTCTAGCAAAAGGAGTTAGAAAGAAACTTCCGCTTGTAATTTGTGGCTTCATGAAACGGCCCTGGTCGGAATGGCGTCATTTTGCTTGTAGTAACTGCGTTACGTAGCACTGTACCTGTGATGTGACGTAGAAATGACCATGTGTCGTTAGCATTCGTATTTTTAATTATGTTATAGGTTATGTTTAAAATAAGGTGGAAGAAGTTGTTGCTTAAGCAGTTGTTCTATATAGTTATGATGAATTTATGAACGGCACTGTATAGCGTTAATTAAATATAGGTACTTACACTATTTATATATTGTTTATAATTGAGGTAACCTTGAATACAATAAGAATAAGTTACATTGTTAAGTATACGAATGATTTATCTAATAAAATATGCTTACATTGTGACTTGTTACGTAATAATATTCGTTTAACCAATAAAAAATATGATTATGATTGTTACATAATGAACAAAAATAAAATAGTATGCTTTTGAGATAAGCTCTATAAAATGATTTTTGTAGGAACAACTTTTTTTTTTTTTAAATAATTGTGAAATTATAAAGACCCGCCTATTGCCTAACGTTCTACAATCGACTTCAAAGTCGATTCGACCAACTTCAATGTGAATTGAACTAAACGCGAATCTCAGTGATGCATCGTATACTTCTCTTCTCTTCTTTATCAAGTCATGAACTTCTTTATACAGTCGGGTCCTATTCAGACGGCCAATGTTAATAACAAGAAAGAAAATAACTGTCTAATAAAATATACAAAAACCCGGCTTCAAAAACTCAAAAATAACTTCTTTTAAAATGGGGTAAAAAGTCAGTCCAACTGAAGTCTGCTTTTGGTTAAAAAGATTGTGGGACGCCGAGTTCAGTTGGACTGACCCTAATACCTCTCATTTTAAAAGAAGTTATTTTTGAGTTTATTTCATTTTATACTTTTTAGCTGTTACGTTCCACTTCTAAAGTTATAAGAAACTATAGAACATTTAAATTTTTCTTTGTTACAAATCCACGTTATGTATTTTATGTACTTAAATCATTTTTCATCACACTTGCTCGTAAATGGTGTTATTCCATGCCTGTATACAGAAGGACAATGGCCTAAATTGTTCCCGCGGGAATTATGGCGAGTTTGTCATCCCTAGGGAGTAATGACTTTCTTTTTAAAATTTGCAACTCTTTCGTACATCATTTCTGACTAAGGAGGTTTAATTTTCAGCCAAAAATTAAATCGGTTTCTAATTTCATCTCTAAAAATTAGCTATTGACTAACTTACATTACACAAAACCTATACGCTTCATTAAACTTCATTATTTTTATACCTATTTCAAGTTTATATCAACATTTATCATAAATTTTAGAAATTATACATTTTTATCAAATTGGCTAAATCTGGCTCGAATCCAGGTCGAAACTAAACGCAGTTATTATCTGTGGTAGAGGTCACAAAAAAAATATAGTTTCCATTTACGTTCCCGTTCGTCAAAAGTTATTTCTTTATATTTTGCAGAGTTAAAGTGTTTTCTCTTTGTTTTTTTTCCTCGCAAATGTGATGAAAACCATTGTGTGTATCACAGGCAGTAAGGGGATTACTAACTCGAGTCATTAAAAGCCCTCCGCCTTCGGCGTCGGGCTTCTAACACTCTCGTTAGTAATTCCCTTCATACTACCCTTGATGCACAATGTACTATTAAATACCTACTATTGAAAATCTTAAAATGTCAGAATGTGACAGCAGTCAGAATTCTACGGAATTAAAAATCAAGGTTTAAATGTGCTTCGTCATAGTTGCTCAACTATCTTAATCAAGATGTCTTACCGCCACCGTTAAGGAGTTCTAGTGGTCATCTGTGGTCTTCATCATCAGTTCCACAACACCAAATAGTGCTTTTCAAGATCAAATGCACGAGTTACTATGAAAATTACCGAAAACGCTATACGTGCCTAGAATATTTGAGGAGTTCCCTCGATTTCTCCAAGATCCCATCATCAGATCCTGACGTGTTTACAATGGGACCAACTAGAAAATATACCCTTAGGTAAGTACAGACAATTTTTTTTTTTTAAATCGGTCCAGTGGTCTTTGAGTAATCGGGGAACAACAAAAAAAAATCACGGCGAATTGAGAATCTGCTCCTTTTTTTAAGTCGGTTAAAAACGAAAATGATCGCGTTTGCTAGTGCGTTAGGCCATAGGCTTGCCGGGTTGACGGGGATAAAAGTCAACGTCAGATAACTGAAAATGTGCACCAAGGCGTAACTCATTTATTATTATTATTTATTATGTGACCTGTACACAGTTTCTGACAATAAATTGAATGAATCTTATCTTATCATATCTTATCTTAACAGGCAGTGAATTCAGAGAATATGATCGCTACATTAGACAAAAGCTAGTAAAAGTTAAAGAAGCCACCATTGACGAAGATTAATTAATTATGACTAGGTTCGTCTAGCTTTTTTTTCTATTGAAACACAGAGTACCTACCTTTGTCGTAGAAATTTTCCGGAAATGAGAGGCTGGCAGACAAACCTCAAGGCTATGACGTAACAAATCACTTAACTTGTCCAGAATGAAGAAAAAAATAAATTGATCTGATGCGGAGTCACTCGTGTGTGACAGCCTTGCTTCCCGCAATCCCCAATCACACACAGACGCGACGCGTAGACGAACAATACAATAATGATGATGTGATTAATCCGAATAAAGGAAAGCTTTTGATTCCTGGATATGAAATAAACGAGTACTTAACGAGAAGTTTCGACCTGTACCTAACTTGAATGATTGTAAAGCCTAAGGGCGTTTCACAGAAAGATTGTACCTAGTTTAGAACTAAAATTCTTCGATTTTAGATACCTACTGCTAATTGGCGTTTAGGGGAGGTGGTTTAAATGTACGACTAATTTTCGTAACGCAACGGAAAAGTTAGTTTCTTAATTTTAGTCCTTCACTAGGTACAATCTATCTGAGAAAGCCCCCAAACATGTTCGAATGTGAAGAACACCTATGCGTCGCTATTACAAATAAATATCCCGTCGACTCGATTAAGTCGGTAAACGTAACAGGAGAATATGTATGTACCTAAGCTGCAGTTGAAGGCACATCACTTGCATGAGTATAAGTTTGTGAGTCGGCGAGCGCGCGGCCGACGAGCGTTGAACCAGGAAGCGGCTGTCACCCGATGTATAGGTCACATTGAACCGCAATTCCTGGATTAAGTAACACTGCCGTAAAATACTTTATCAACATTTATGTTTCAAATGGCCTTTTCTCGCGTTCGTTGGAACGTCTCGCGGCCTTCCTCGGCCCTTCACATCACAACTTGACGCCTAAACGGAAATTTTAGTAACCAACCGTCAATCATAATTTGTATACGCTTCACAACTGTGGTATAGGTACATAGATCATGACATATTCTGAACGCAACAATAGAGTAGGAGAAGTCTGTATGGTTGTATGTCTAGGAAATTATCGTTAGAATTATTACGTTGGTCTGGTGAGGCTTCCAGTGCAGAGTATAATAGGAAGTGATAATTAGAGGTTAAGATTCGACTCTGACGCAAGCGTTCGCGGAGTGGGCGTTAGAACGACAGCTTCCGTCTTACTCTCGAGCACGGGCGTCGCAGCCTCGCAGCTCGCACCCGCGGCCGGTCCCCGCGCTAAATAATGTATTTGATGTCCGACAATGACACGCCAAGAGGACGCGGATGCGGCAAGCCGCCCGTTTCGTTACGGAATTGGACAAATAAGTGTTTACAACTTTACATGACAAGCGATGCGAGATAAATTCACGTAGACTCAAGTATTGTTCCGTGTACCTATACATCTATAGATTTTTATGTTTGAAAGTAAATGCAAGTTGGCTAATAATAGCCTATAAAGACATGCCAATTCAAGTCACTGGGCGTGCCATTCACAAAGTGTGGGTGATTGCGCACTGATGCACACTGAGCCCTCCGATCTAAAAGGAAGGCATAAAAAGTGCTTCATAATGCGTACGCGCGCCGGACACCCACGTCGCGAATTCCTCGCCATTATCGCCCCAGTCCCACGGGCTCCTGTGACGAACAGAAGCCATCGCTGGGCGGTACTCCATTGCAGAGATTTAGTTTTTATACAAAATTAATTCTTCCCAACAAACCAAGCAAATGTAACCTACAGAGACGATATGTTTCGTCAATATGTGCGCATCGTGCGTGCGTAGGTGTATAATACATACCTACACAAAAACTGTCTCTACTTAACGCCTAATATGAAACAGACGCTATTTATCTGCTATAAAACCCTGTTTTGCCACAAAACCACCCTATTTCAATCTCGAAAAGTGTATGTTACTAACATGATTTTTATCTTGTGGTTACCTTATTAAATGTAAGAACCTGAGCCGTAGAGCGATCCTTGCATCGTAAACCACGGCAGTCATAATCGTAACTAAGATAAATAACGTTTGTTATTGTTTATGGACCACCAGCCAGGCTCGAGATAGGTTAGGCTCGCGTCCCCCGCGAACACGCTGTAATCTTTGTGCCACCTACATTAGTGTTGTTGAATATTATTTTAAAAAGTTTTAAACAGAAGTGCACCACATGTGCCGCCACCTGACCTCGTGAGTTCCCACGCTGAGCGTCTCCAACCCTCGAAGCAAAAACGTAGCGGTTAACGTTTCTACTCGAACAGATTTTTGTTTCGACGTACTCTAAACCCGGGACACGTTAAAATCATCATACAAACTACCAGGTTTGTTATCGGGAGCGAAATGTCTCGGCCTTAGTGAGGCTTAAACTTTTTTCTGTTTACTCAAATGATCCTGTTGATTGTTTCTTAATTTATTTTGTCGTTCCGCGGCGTCATGTGGTTCCAATCAGAGAGGCTTTTAGTTTTTCTACTGATAAATTTTAAAAGCCTTGCTTCATGCAGACTAAATTAACTTTTAATTAGTGTACAATATAGTAAACTCTTTAGTAGTAGTTGTAGCAGTAATAATTGGAATATTTTCAGTTTATTTACTCCCTGTCAACAAACAAGCGATATAATTGAGCATTTTTGTGATCAGCTGAGTTTACAAAGCTTTTAATGAATCTATTAACAATGGCTACGATCGCACCGCCCCAAGGCAAAGGGTTAGGGACCAAAATAATAGTGAATGGGCGCCAATTGCGCTGGCGAGTCAATCAACGAGGACGTCCCGTCGCGCGCACCCTCGTCCGCACGCTCCCGACATCTGTCGACAAAATGCAATCAACTTATACTAAATCAATACCTACATTGTTAGTGGGCAGTATTTCTAAACTTTCAATATAGGTAGCTAGCCTTCGAAACTTCCGGCGAACTTGCGGATTAATTCTGGTGTCAATTGTTTTACTCAAATGTACTCTATAATTACAAAGCGATAATAATTAATAATAAACCACTACTCTTATTGTGGCTTCATCGGTTAACAGCGTTACGTGAGAGGAAACTTAGTTTTGGTTTAGAGAATTAGTTTCGGTTAACTATTGTTAAATTTACACTGCTAGGTTTATGAATACTTTTCAAAAACACATTACAACTACATACACACATAACATTTAGTAATAGGTAACTTGAACTATAAAACTATTGGTAACATGCCATATTCTGGGCGGAATATGATGGAACCATTCATATGCCCTATTCATCTTACTCTTCACTCCTGTTCACTCCAGACTAATTGAACAGGAAGATACAGAGCTACTATTGTGTGGCCCAAAACAAAAAAGTCACGTCAAATGTAAGAGGCCTTGGTAAAGCCTAGCCTAAACTAGATTAAGAACCAAAGCTAGACCAAACATTAAGAGAAATGAATCTCAAAAGTTAATTAGGTTTAAAGGAACTAAATAAATGATTAACACGATTCGGTCGGACAAGGAAGCGTGGCGGCGGGCGCGGCGTGACGTCACGGCCCGAATTAACCCGGTTCCGAGAACGCTCGGTTTGCATGCGGCCGTGTTGGTAGTGTCGGTACACTTGTCTTGATCGACGGCGCACGTGTGGACACCGTAGTTATGTTTAGTTTAGTCTGCGCTAAGTTCCGTACATATTCTTACCATATTCGCTTATGGCTTTCGCATGGTTTATCCACACACGCGGCGGCATTGCAATACAGCAGACAAGGTCAACTTAGGAGGTTTATGCTAAGATGTAAGATTAAATTCACCCTCGTGAGGTAGGTAAATCTTTAACTAGAATCAAAGTAACCTAAGAACCGATATGATAGGATGGAAACAACTTATCCGTGAGCTGGGCAGCGGCTCCTATTTTACTCGGTAAAACGATATTGCTTTTGACATGTTACGGTATTGTTTTTAACTTAGTGGCCGTTACTGTCGAGCAAATTAGAGTTATAATAACGTTGACTATACGATAACATGTCAAAAGCAATGATTTACCCTGTAGAACAGAGGCCCTGAAAGTAAAGTTCGGCTTATATGACATGATGTTGAAGATGAGAGTACCTAAGTCAGACATGCAGGTATATCTTAGAGTAGTGGTCATGACCAGCCTTGTTAGAGGGCTCATTAGAGTCTCAAAGGAATTATTTCATATTAAAGTGCTTTCATTGTTTTTTAATCTGAAAACCCCTGCAAATAAAACATTATTTATTCAGTAAAAGCGAATAAAAATTTGGTTAAATTATATACTCCAGCTTTATTTACACACCCCAGTCTAAACCTATTTTAAATTTAAGCGGGATGTAAATAAATAAGATTGATTACTCGACACATTTTACGTTTAGCAGCGTTTCGTAGCACGGTCTGGTATACCAAACAGTAATTGGTGTAATCCTGTAAGCAGGAATGCTAACCATTTTGCAACAAGTCAACGCGCCACAGATAGAAACAAAATAGTAATAGTAATATAACCTTAATGTAACAATTATTTCGCACGGAGTATCATTATAATATCATAATAATGCCGATGCCCAGTGACCTTTATTTTTTCCTATTCCTCAAAAAGCCGCTCTGCCCCGATATGGTCGCGAAGCTACCCTATGGGCTTCAGTATTAATCATCTGTCAGTCAAGTCAAGATGGAATGTTACCGTTCGAAAACGCTAAAAGATTCCACACTACAGCATAACTAGCATAACTAGTAACATTATAAAATGTATAAAACTGTAATTGGTATTACCAAACCATAAATTTCGTTTTTAATTAGATCTGACGCTGTTAGCCATGCACCCGTGTAAAGTGCACGTAATATGTATGGTATTATTAGCGTTGAATGGGTTAAAACCACCCTTAATTATTCACAATCTAATATTAGCTTTTAATAAAGCCATAGAGAGCAAACGGAACACGTAATACCGCGTCGAGCGTCATAACGCTGTAATGACGGGTGTAATAATATTAATAACTCTCGCTCTCCCGCGGTCTGCCCTCGGGAACGAGTGTTAAACTCTTACGCAGTCGATATCCAGCCTAAAGTGAACCCTGTACGTGCTAGGATCGGAAGACGACTCGTATCTATGACAATGGTTTCCTAGAGGCGCCGGAACTATGACATAAAAAATATCCGAACAGAATTAAAAAGCAAACTAGAACACTTACGGCCGCACTCGGAGTCAGTTAATGATTAAGATTGAGTCGTTCCTTAAGCCCCAGATAGACTGGCGAATAAGTACCTACGCGTACTTAAAGCCCGACGACCTTTTTCGGCCGTGTTTAGCTTTAGAAGTTCGCGTACTTAGAGTCACACAAACATGGGCGAGTAAGGTCGCCGGGCCATAAGTATGGCGTACTTACTCTCGCCTTTATCTGGGCCTATAGTGTCCATTTTTTAGACATTAGGCTATTTGACTAATTTTAGAAAACGTTTTTAAATGATTCTTTATCACATAACAAGCACACTACATTGATATTTCCTTGAGACCAACAAACAAACTAACCTTATAAAATTAAGTCTATAAGGTCTAAATTCTTATACTTGTTATAAAAGAGCATTCATTATGTCAATGTTCCTTATAATGGCACATCATAAGAAGATTTGGCTAATATTACCTATATTCTTATAATTTTGCTGGGTAAACGTTAATATAGCCAACTTATAAGGGTACAATAAGGGTTCGAAATCTGTTCTTCTTATAGAGGCTAGTTACATTGCTTTTTAGCCGTATAAAACTCGAAGTTATATAAAGGCTTTTAATATGGCCAATGATTCTTATAAAAGTAATGCATAAGGTAACTATTGAGCTTTTAAACTTACAGAAGCATTTGATACGACGTCTATCCAACAAACAAATTCTAACGTTTTATATGATCTTTACAAGGATGAAAGCAATCCATATTCCCTTATACAGAGATTATAAAGATATTATTCTCTATTCGGTTATATTACAATGTTTTATATGACTAGATTTGCCATTTTGAGAAAAACAGCAGATTGTGTGAATTTATTACGCAGCGGAATTTACATTTCAAAATGGATTCAAAAGACTGGAAGAAATTGAAAAGGAGCGGTAGTTACAGAAGAAAAGTGAAAAAGGTCTATGAAAACATGGTTGTGAGCACTACACCCACCACTTGTACTCCTATGATCTCAGTGCCTATGGTACTACAAAATGACCAAGCCGATACCAACGAATCAGCCTGTGGTTCCGTAGAATATTATTTCACAGAAAATGAAAATGACAAGGAATCCAGTGAGGAAGAATATAATTGTAGTGATAGTGATAGCGATATAGACGTATGTTTAAATAAAGAGTTTAAAATGTGTCCACTTCCATGGCCAGCGCATAATATTATGCAATTTAAGATCTTCTCTTTTCAAAAATTTGTCAATATCTGCCAATATGTACACAACCATTGTAATGTCTACGGACAAACATTAATAAACATTATTATTACATCGTTTATGGTGTACCTACTTACAATTAAAATTGTGTGTCAATCTGAAAATTTAGTGCACAAACCGAGCTTATCCCTATATAGATCTCTTTCATCCAACTGAACTATAGAGAAAAGTGAAAAATAAATTTATATTATAAAAACAAGACTAAGGTACAAGACTAGCTAGGTAAATGATTTTGTTCGTGATTTAAGGAACCCTAACGATGTATAAAATGGCGAAAGCATAAGTAATATAACGTTGCCATTATAAAGTCTTCAGTCTCATAGACTCCTTGTAGAGGATGTGCGAATCGTTTTGCCCTCATAATAGCAGTGTATATAACCTGACTAAATAATTAATAACGTTTGGAGCACAAAAACAGCTTAAACTCGAGGGCGGGTTGATATTATAACACACAG
This sequence comes from Acleris sparsana, assembly GCA_923062465.1. Taxonomy (NCBI): domain Eukaryota; kingdom Metazoa; phylum Arthropoda; class Insecta; order Lepidoptera; family Tortricidae; genus Acleris; species Acleris sparsana. The sequence continues at coordinate 8,210,236 of OV281289.1, forward strand.
CGTACCACCTTTTATCATGCATTTGAATTCCCATGCACTTTTCACTATACACAAGCACATAAGTCAGGTAAATAAACTACATAAAATAATAACTTACCGTTCACTTTCCAATAAAATGGTTGACGTTTGTCTTTCTTCTTCAAACTGTTACGAAAATGTAAATCACTTTAAAAAAAGACTTATTGCAGAATCATAAACAGACGGCTATAAGGGCCAACGGATTTTTAAGAGACTGATTTGCCGCAATAAGTTGAACTCCCTTGTATCGGAACATAATAAAACATGTATAAGGGTGATCGCCCTTATTAACGTTTTATAAATGGCTCTTATAAGATGTATTGACTTTTACGAGATTTTTTCTTGCCATTATATGGAAGTTATCCTTGTTACTTGTCATAATATGAGACGTTTAAGAAAAAAAAGCAGACAATAAGGAAGCTATAAGCGGGGTATAAAGTTATTGTTCTTATAATTTGTGCCCAAACGCACCCTTATTAGCGGTAATGCGGCTCTTATAAGAATATTATTTTTAGCCGTTTAAGCCACTACAAGACCAATTTTTGTTTGTTGAATATATTTTACTGTATTATCAATAAAAATGTAAGTTAAAGTTTAAATTTTCAAAACAACGCGAAAAACGCTGTTTCTATCTATGGCGGACTAGTGTGACGTCACACGCAAGTAAACAAACAAGTTCATTTGACAGCTTAGCATATGAAGTGAATTTGGGGTTTGTTTTGTTTACTTGCATGTGACTTCACATCACAGATTATAAAGTATTTCTAACATCACATAGCGTTTTTGCCACAGATTAAATTTCAAAAAAAAATCCTTATTATTTCGTGTAATTTCCAAAAAAATAGACATAATTTAATGTGAAATAAAGTGAAATACGTTATTTTACGCTAGTATCAGATAGGATGACCACAATTTGTAGTATATTTTCAATGTTGTCAAATAGCCTATTGTCTCTAAAAATCTCCCTGGAGTAGGTAACAGCATGTCCAACCACCTTGTATCACATAAAACCAACAAAGATTAGAACTAGTTAAAATTCATAGCGCACTCACTATCTAAGCGTATTAGCTATAAAACATGATTGGTACTTACCTTTGGATGGTGCTAATATAAAATATTCAAAAGTTACTATCGTGTAGTAAATTGTTTGTTTACAAATAAATAGAACGGCCGAAAGTAATACATTGTTAATAGTCTGTTTTAGACGGGATTTTATAGATAATTAACTTGTAATTGACTAAATATTAATTACTCACTCTTTAGAAATATGAACACGTACACTAGAATGCCTTGACTTCGTTTCGGAACTTTCGGCCCTCTATATGACTCCTTTATATCTAATTTCCAGCCTTGGTAACAACGAAGTTAGGTACAACTTGCCTGCTACGAGTAGGTACTTATATTATGTATAAGTAGTACGGTCACGGAAGTTAATTTGCTACCCATTCTAAAGAAATTCTGCTTGAAAATGTCATTGTCATTAGAGATGCCAAGTAATTTCTAATTGATAGGACACTCAACCTTATTGTAGTAGAATGTCTGATTAACTTTGGAACTAAGGTGGGTGACAAATTTAATTCCTTGACTGTACCTACCTACCTACGTAACTAGCAATAATAATCATTTTATACCTCATAGATACGTCAGGTACCTACTTTTGAGCCTATTGTTGGCGGAATATCTACCGCACTACCTATTGCTAACAATTATGACGGATATCTATTAACTCGTAATGATAATATGAACATCAAAATATAATTAAATGTATTCGATATCATTGCGAAGTCACCTTAGCCCTGAACCCGAAATATAATTAGATAAGAGATTATTTAACATCCGTTTACTTTAAGATTTCGTTTAAAATCAAATCGAAGTTTGCAAGAGCCGTCTGAATATAACGTAAAACACAGGACTGATTAATACGACTTGTCAAACCGATGATCATATTATGTTTATGGTTAAAGCAATTGTTGTTAGAACATTGCTTTTATGGTGTGAAGGAGTTTCAAGAGTCAGAAAATGAGCACTGAGCGATAAATTGATATATTGTTACTATAGTGTTCGTGCTCTCCTAACATTTGCGTGTCGATTGTTTTCGGCCGAATGCTTGACAGCGAACTACCTACCCTAACACCTTGTACCTACATTATTCATAATTATTCTGGCAAATAAATATTTTCATTGAATACTCTAGTTTATTTTCTATTTCAAGGCAAGTTTATCGATGACATTGAGGATCTTGGCCTCTCGAGGAAAATCTTAATCTCAAAAAAGTTCATAACTACATTTTCAATGATAAAAACCGGGCAAGAGCATGTCGGACCATGCCCAATGTAGGTTCCCGAAGCCGTTACTACAAACAAATAAGACTTCGGGACAAACTTAACTTTGCCGTTGGAAAACTGTTATACGCATACATCGACACAGGTCGCAGTCAGTTTACCAACACCGCAAATAAGTTTTCGGTAGGTATAAACATTTAAACCGTTTGTAACTCAAGAATCAATGAAGTCTACTTAGTCGTGATAGTTTTTCTATTAAGTTCATTATATATGCTTTCATTTAACATATTTTTTAGATATTTAGTATTTGTAGTTTAGGCTGTAGGGGGGACACTTGACTCTAACAAAAATTTGCGCTTTAAAGCTTAATATTTCATATACGGAAAACCCCACACTATAGGGTAGACGAGGAAAACCAAACATCCCAGACACACATCAGAGATACAGATTTTATTTTACCATTTTGTTGGCGTGACTAATATGTATACTCATGCCAAAATAATGCTTTCTAGGACAAAGAGTCTATGGCCTAAGCTGCCGACGGACGGACGAAAATGGCGAAACTATAAGGGTTCCTAGTTTGACTACGGAACCCTAAAAAGAAAGGTTAAACTTTCCTTTTTGTTACCATTTTTTTTATTTTTCGCTAGCCAAAAGTTAATTGGGAACTTACTTAGGTACTTATGTTCCATAGCTAATTTTCCATGAAATGGCGAGTGAAGCGAACTGAACAAACTTTTTAAGAATCGCTTTATTAGGTTATTTTTTCTATCTATGTGTCCTTAACTAACGTATTCAGACGCATAAGGCTCGGGTTGTGTTGTATACGTATGGCTCCCAACGCGGAAGCCCCACGCGGTGCCGTCTTCGCCCCAGGAGGCGCTGACAAAACAAGTATATATTGCTGTTGGTTGATCTAAAATGCGCGTAGCAACTACTCTTAGATAATTAACCAACGGCGTTATTAAACTTCCTTATCAGATCAGCTGTACTAATACGACTACATTTCTATTAATTTCCGGCGTTGAGCTGAGAACCCCAGGCGAGCTATTTCAGAACCACTGCAGAACTGATTACTTAGTTCAAATGAATTTAATGAATCTTAGATACCAAAGTTGGAATATAACCTTATTTTTCTTTTACTTTTTTTATTATCCTGCAGTTATTTGCATTATGTCAAGTGAGAAGAGTTAATCGGTAAACTAAATTAATGGAAAGTAAAGCCGGACATCTTTCAATTCAAGCGAAAAATCATATATTATAATCGAATAACTTTAAACCTTTAACATAAAATAAAACACTTTTCAATAGGGTTCTGTTCGGCGGGGATATAGGCGATAACAAATAACAAACTTAATTTATAATATTCATAAATCTTAAAAATACATCGCTGCCCTTACACTTAGCTTCAATTTGCGACTAGATTCAACGCTGACTGGAACGTAGTCTTAAACAAGCTTCGGTATAATTAATAACTACTGTATTTCGAAGATGGCATTACGATTTATTTAATGCTGCAGTTGTGAGGCAACACTCTTATGGCGCAGCTGTCAAAAAAATCCAAACAATATTAACTCCGGGCGAGAACGTTTCCCACCCCGCGTAAACCTAAATCAAGTCCGATTTTCAGTTTACAATATTTTTGTTTTTTTTTTGTTTCTATTCAAGAACTATTTTCATGGAAGGAAAGTAGAAAGTACAGACCTAGTTTTTCATAATGCCTACCACATATTAATTAATCTTATGAATCGGTCTAGGTGTAAGGGAAAGGAAACCTTATCGCATTTTGTATGGAAATTTACAGTTTTACAATCCTCGTAAACCCAAACCGAATTAATTTAATAATTACGAATGTTTAGAAATTACGCATCATATTGATATGACCCGTGACAAGTTGAGCTCGGCGTCCTATGCACTGTCAAGGCTAGCCCCGTCTTTATCAATTGAAAATTTAAAAAAAGCCTACTACGGCTACTTTCACTCCATATTGATATATGGTATCGATCTTTGGGCTACTGCGGCAGATCGTGAAAATGTATTCAAAATCCAAAAACGGGCTATTCGAATAATCGCTAATAAACCTTTTGACTACCCTGCACAGAACCTTTTTAGAGAACATAGAATACTAACACTACCAAGTGTCTACATTCTGGAGGCTTGTCTATTCGTGAGGTCGAATCTTGACTCGTACAGGACTCGAGCCCAGCAGCACGGCAGGAACACGCGCGGTCAGCACTTGCTGGTGATCCCATCGCGGCGACTGGCAAAGGCTCGTAAATCACTCGACGTAGTAGGCCCTAAGCTATATAACGCTCTCCCGTCAAACATTAAAAACGCATCAAGTGACGCATTATTTAAAAATAAATTGAAAAACATCTTGCTACAGATGGCGTGTTATTCAATTGACGAATTTGTCAATGACATCAAATCATTGACCCAAACATAGACAATAATCTACTACTAAGTTTGTACACCACTTAATTATAAGAACAATGTTAAATGTATACTTAGCTGGATTTAACCTAATTATAATAATAATGTATACTTACCTAAATTTAAAGAAAAATGTTTATCTATTAAGCAATAATTTAATATCTCAATAATTAATTGTATTATAAAAAATTGACGTGTAAAATGTACCATTTTATCAATAAATGCTTGAATCTTGAATCTTGAATGAAAATTTACAGAAGCAGAACACATTGCTACTGTTGTTGGTGCTACGATTAGCTACGCCGTAGCCCTTTTCCAAGCCTTTTGGCACAGATTTAAATATGAAAGGGAGTTAGTGTTGTCCTGAGCAAAATCGTGAAATGAATTGATTTTGCTATATTTATATTTTGTATAGTGTTGTTTAGGTACACGTTATTTATTTTGCTCGACTTGACGGGGGCACTTCCGTGCCCCCAGATAGTATCTTCTCTCGTCTCACGTTAAAATTCTATTCGTAACCTCACTTAAAACATTTTAATCCAATTCACTCAACATCTGCAAAAACGAACGGGAGCACGAATATTTTTACTGAAAATTGTACTGATATGAACCCGGAAGCAAAATCCCGGAAGGGCGAGGACGTTGCCGGAAGCTCCCCGTCTCCCAACTTCCCTCCCCATTATATCCGGTCACGGGATGTCCGTCCCGCGCCCAACTTATGACGAGGTTGCTACGGAAAATACATTTGTAGCTCGATGTGTCCATTAATATTTTTATTGTAAAAATAACATGGATATACCTACTCGTATTTATTCGTATGCGCCCCACAGTTAAATCCTATGAGTAGATTCGCATTTTAGATTATTAGGTACTCGTGTTGTCTTAGGTATTAAATGTACCTACCTACATACTTACACATGAAGGGTTAGGACATGACGATTGAATTAGAGATTGGGAAGTAAGATAGTTCCCTAGGGCATAGCGATAGAGCCGGCTCTACCTAGGTAGCGCTGTATAAATAAACATAAGATGCAATTCATGAAGTATGATGAACGCAGAACAGCGTTATCCTTTATTAGTGCTAAGGCCCACATCAAACGTTGGTTCTGCACTATCTCAGTTGTCTCGGATATCTCCGATGACAGCGTCGTTCAATAGCTATCAATCACCTTTGAGGTAGGATCCCGCACAAAACGCATTCACTTTGCTTCCATTATAGTCGTTTTATTAAAAACAGACAGATGGGACTCTCAAAATAGCGCACATTTTTTGTACAGGTCACAGATATCCTAACTTTAAAGATCACATTCGGTAAACAAACCTCATCGATCAAAGTGTTAAGGCACAATCTCACGCAAATTGACCTAGTCCCAATTTTTTATTTAAGTGTGTTAGTTAGGTACTCGTTGAATTGTATATCATCAGTATCATCACACTAAATAAAGTCATCGACCTAAATTCCTAAAGCAAAGAGAACCGTAGTTAAGGTTGCTCTCACTCGACCATTCGAGTTAAATCGGTTCAAGATACGCGCCCCAAAGGGCCTCTGTCTGGAGCTGATTTAGCGTAAAGTATTCTGTCTCCGCTCACTTATCGCATTTCGCATTAAGGAATCCTTTATCTGGTGCTACTTGATACTTTGCCGGCAGCTGCCGGCGCCTACCGCTTCCGTACGTTTGCTGCGGATTCAATTCCCGGCGCGGAATCTGATCTTTTGTTGATGGAGGCGAGATTTGGCCATTTATCTGTGGAAGACAATCTACGATGTCTCGTGCGCATGTCATCTTCACGTGTAACATTAGACGGACACGCTTTTGTGGTAGCTCTACAAAAGACGGGCATGTGCTGCGCCCGACGCAGCTTGAGATGCTATCCTTAATCTGTGACAGATATCGGAACTTGAGAATTTGAGGACACGAAACTAATTGTTCGCAACTCGGACACAGCTTTGAAGTGTTCGTGTCAATTTGACACCGCTAAAAAATCACTTAAGATTCTGAGATAACAAACATGAGCAGTGCATAAATATTTAAATCACTAAATGGACATCTGATTTTCTAAGGAAAAACCGTCCTTTCCGAATGACACCACGTATGGAGTCATCACCTTTCAAAACTTTGTATAACATTGCGTACAATGCTATACAAAGTTTTGAAAGGTGTTACTTGCAATTTATTTTTTGTAATAACAATCAAAAGCTAATTATCCAATCGGTTAACATATCGTTACAAGGTCACTCATAATCATAAGCTGTTCTGTAAGAAAAAGTATACCTACTGGAGCTTTACAAACTTCGCGACCTAAACCAAAAAGCTTACACAAACTATGTTTGAAGTTACTCAAACTGGACAATTAATACAAACAACAACACTTGCCTAATTTACGATTAAGACCCCAAGTAGGATGTGCAGAGCGTGCGTACGCGGCCGCCGGCGGCCCACATGCATAATGTGCGTTACGGCAGGTTACGTGCGCTCGCGCAGTGACGCAAGCGACGCCGTGAGAAGCGGCGCAACACCCGTCATTAGGGTTACCTACCCAGATAGTTTTTCAGCGCAAATTTCGTGAGTAATGGGTGTTATCAGACGCAGATAAATATTTAAACTGATATGAATAATTTCGAAACTGTAGGGACGGCTGCTGTTCTAAAGCATTTCGTAATCGAGATTCAATATTTTGGTACATTATCAAAATCCTTCATCCTAAAACAAAAAAAAGGCAAAGGCATTACTGAACTGTTTTATCAATACTCAATAATTCCCGTAATCTCCTATTGTTTGATACAGTAGGTATAAATTAGGAGTGTCATGTATTCCTGTAAACTCTGCATATGGTATTGAAATAAAGCTCGTAGGAAATTGATTTGGTAACCCTACCTGCAACGTACAGAACGTACTGCACAGTAAGTGCACACGAACTCGTTCTGGAACTAGTCTAACGGCAACAGACAATGCTCTAACCGCTGATCGGCCGGTTCACTTCCTATACAAATTACCTAACATTAGCTTACCGGCTCGGCGCTATTCCTTAGTAGGTACTATGTACTCCCTCTATCGATAGAATTCAGATAACCGACCGCTATTTCAAGTTTCATTGCATTAAGGGCAGACGCTAAAAAAACAGCTACCTACATACACAAGTCTGAAAGACGACGCGTATGTTGAGCAAACATGTGCGACGCAGTTCCTTAAAAAACTTGTTGCTCTTAGAAAAAAATGTAGAAAAAAGACACTCGAATGCTGAAGCTTGCTCCTCTGACAGGAAATATGATATTTTATTTTGGGCGTGGGATCAAACCGAGTCGATAATTTGTGTCTCGAATAGAGGACATCTTAAGAAATAGTGAAAAGAAATTGTTAAAGACGTTTCATGTTATTAAATAAGGAACTCCCTTTGAGCGCGACACTGGTAACGGTTATGCCGATATTTCAAAGGAAGGTGCAGAAATGTTTCATCTTCATTTCGAATTCAGTCGAGAACCATAACGGACTTAGACTAAGACACCCGGTGATTGAAGTGGACATAAATTATTCCGTCTAGACTCTGACATAACTTTTATTAGTTTCCGAACAGTCCATAGCTGAGTGCACGAGAGCTTAGAAGTGCGGCGTGGGTAGTGCATAGCAACAAGTTGTAATTATGGGGCAGAATCAATCGCGCGCAATCTGCCGCCCGGAAGCCGTATAGCGGGGCAACTCATTAAAGCAGAGCATCCCCTTGTATTATTGCCGTCCACTGGGCATTTATTTTATGGTTGTTAAAAGAAGAGAATCTAGGATACTGTATAGAAGTTCTTGGAAAACAGATCCAATCAAATAAATCGTAGAGATGCGGACGAACACGGAAATAGGTACGAAGAAAATATTACGGAATACGTAATAATAGCCATATACAACTAGAGGAGCCGAGGGAGCGTAATCGAATCCCGAGAATTCCTACGATAAGTAGGTCAGGCAGCAGTATTGAGATACCTTACTCAAGTTGAGAAATTTTACCCTCCAGGAAGTAACTCCAGTAGCAACCAGTTCTGCTTAGTTGTTAACGGCAAATTCACGGCACTGCGCAGGCAGAGTCTAATTAAAAACATTCAAGTGACTTGCTACGGACGGTACGGTTTTCTTACTCGAGTCACTAGCAATTTTTGCAACAGAATGGAACACTTAAGAGAATTAAATTTACGATCTAAACAAAATTCTAAAATTGGGGACAAATCGTTATTAACGGTTACTCCATGTTTCTGTAAAAATAAGAGCCGACCGCGGCTGTAACCCGGATCGTGTGAGCTGCAAACTGTTCCTTATACGAACGTTATTACGGCGTGGAGATGTCGTTGCGCCTATAAAGTCGTCTGAAGTGTAAACACGCGTAAATATCGCCGTCGGGCCCGCGGCACGTACTCGTAAAATCTATTTCTCGCGCCATTGCCACTGGATATTACAAAAAGGAACCGGGATTTATTCCTGTCCAAAGATCCGCAAATATACGTTGGAGCATAAATTATGAAAGAAGTTATACCTAACCGTTTTACTCGCGTACTTGTTAAAAGTACGTAATGATATTTTAAAGGTGTATTCTATTCTGTAGGCAATTGAACTAAAAGTATCGTATCTCATCTGATTTTCGTTCGGTGGCAAAATACCGTTTCAACTTAAATAATTCTAAAATTGAAGTTTAATATCAATTGAAGGCGTGAGCTTCCTGACAAAGGCAACAGGCGGTGACTCACCGCCGGGATTATTCCCCCAAGCACTGCTCATTCGCGCCGAGTCTGCTCCGAGCGATGATGCTCGATCCATCTTGATTGCTATTTCCGAGCCGCACCTCCTTAGCTCCGCAACTTACAAATCCGAATGACGTAACAGACAAAGCATCTCCATCACTGCTACCGAGAAACAAGAGATATAAGTACACTAATGAGTTTAACGAAGCTAAACAAATATTGTAATCGTACCCTTAGATTATTCTGCGAAATGGACCGTCGTAAATTGAAACGCTGCTACGTCTCGGGGCGGTAATAATTTACCGCAATAATTTGTTTACCTAATTCCCTGGAGATAGCGTCAATGTCAAGGCGCAAATTCCAGTATCAATTACCCTATCAGTTACACACTTACACAAGACTAACGTTACGTTTATTATATTCCAACCGATGAATTTCATATTTATTCAGGTATTCCTGACTCTATTTATGAAATATTCTTGTCCCAGTAATTTAATATTAACAATACGGAATAATTCTGTTTACTTCATCATCAAACTCGATTATTGTTCGAACATTTCCTCGTGCGATAATCGTTCTGCATTCCAGTATTCTACATTTACAGTTAGGTATGTCGTATAATCTACGGGTTTTCTTTGTCGCAGCAAACCGCTCTCTTTTAAGACATCTCAGAACATCCGTACTTCCATATTAATATTATGAATACGAAAGTAACGGTTTGTGTATTACCTGTTCGTTTGTTTATAACGCTTTACAGCTAAGCCACATAGTACCGATTTTATATAAACAAAAGGTTCGAAGATAGCTATTGAGCTCCCTGAAATGACATAGAGTACTTTTTATTCCAAAAAAATATACGGATCTCGAGAGAAAAGCCATCAATGACACGAAACCGCGCGCGAACACAAACAAACAAGCAAACTGAACAAGAACCGCCAATCCGGTTTAGCTGCGTGCATATTAAGTATCGAGCGACGCGCATCGACGCAAATCTAGCACCAAACAAACGACAATAGGTAACAGAAACTCCCAAAGGACCGGTGACAAACTGCTTTTCTACTTCTACTATGGCAATGTGAACCTAAAGACTAGCCATAATATTATTTTGAACAATACACGAGATAACTACACTGGAAAACTCGTTTAGCGCGTGAAAATTATCTTTTCTGACATGTATAGTCTCGACCTTATTGGAACTTCGACGCAGAATCAGTGAATTATTTACCAGAACAACCCTGCTGAACACAGTTTCTGAAAAAGGCGTGTGACATGCTGATGATGAAGTTTCCACTCACTTGTTTTTATAGAATCCGGACCATATATGTAGGTATTGTATGTAACCAGAGTTTAAGAAAAATTTGGGGGGAAACCCATCATATTAATTACTTAGGTTAGGTCAGGTTAGACTTGTGACTACAAAAAAATACTCATGCGGGAAGCAATGCCTTTCAACGAAATGAAAATTAATAATGATACGTTCATTGAAAGATGCTTCGATAAAATAGGTACCTGAGTTGGGGATAATCTGAAAATTGAAGTAAGAAAGCTTCATAAACTTACGAATTTATTTATGAAACGGTCAATAAGTTTTACAAGTCAGAGCGATCATTCTATAACCTGTGGAGCTATATAACTTCTGAATTTAACACTAACTGGTACCAAAAAATTGCCAATGATGTTGTCCCTCACATGAGCAGCTGCCAACTGCAGGCCTACGCATGCCATAGGCACCGGAGAAGGAAACTCCCGAGGGATTGCGCTAACGAAGATCTTCGCCATGATCCCTGGGGCCAGCCGGAACCTCCTACGAGGATAGGACCTCCAACTAGCACCGAGTTTGGCTCTCTCATTCCACAAACCACAGCACCGCACATATATGGTGCTTCCGCAACTATTCCACACGCTGACACAAAAATAATAGTAGTTTAGTTTGATTATAATTAGTTACTCTGAATTAAACATTCTACGTATGTAAATTTGACCTCTTACGTTAATTGATTAACAACTTTTTCCTTATTCAGATCAAAGCATAAAGTTGGTGGCGACCAGGAGAGTATCAGAGGACGTCGTGGTATAGGCTCTGGCGGCAAGGCAGGGCAGGGGTCCAATACTAAGATGCCATGGTGTTGTTTTTTTTTTTTATTAGTGAATACCTCAGTCGGTGACATCTACGAACAAACGTTATTCTCTTATATTAATTACATCCCAGATTCTAAAATTAACATTGAACTTACTGGAAATGTCACTTCGAATGTTTCGTGTTTATTCTGGGTAACGTAGGCTGGAATATTGCTATCGGATTCAATAACGGACGACGTTCCAATTGAAGGTGTAGTTCGGCTCATTGTAGACACTATTTAGAAATATCAGTAGCTATTTATCAAAGAATTGAACATGAACTTTAGAAATCTTTCTTCGACTTAAAAAAAACAACTGTAACATGGGACATTTTGCCGGTGCCAGAGAATATAGTAAATAAATATAGCAAATCACAGACTACTAAGGGATACTTTGTTGTTTTACGAAATGTCACTGTGATGCCCCTGATGACACTTATATGTCAGTTCCCCCTTTCAACCCTAATTGTTATGTACATTTGACACAATATGTTGAATTTTTCTTTCATTTTCCGTCTCAAGGACGACAAAGATAGCTAATGTTAATGATGTATTGAATTTAACCTTAGATAAAAGTAACAAAGCGGAAGATCATAAGAAAGGTGACTTAAGTAATTACCTTCAGGGCACAAATGTCATAATAGTCCACCAAACGAAGGAAACTCAGTGGAAAAAACTCGTGTATAAGCGAATTTTGCCATAGTTGTAGGCAATGGTGTTTTAAACCACATACTAAAAGTACTGGTGGGTGGGGGTGAAGCTAAAGGGGGGAGGGGGGTGTAAAGGTCCCTTTTTTTAGTTTTTAGCAAAAAACTCGTAAACTGTGGCCTATAGCTAAAAATGGTGTGAAACACAAATAATGTACGTAAAATTCTGTACAAAAAAGATATACACACTTTTTCTCTGGGATCAATATTTCATGAGATATGGAGAGAAGTAGATGACCAATAAAGAAATAAACACATTTAATTATGTACGGTACGTATAATCCTAAAGATAAAATTCCTAATTATCTTCTAATTCTAAAATATTAGCATAATCATCGTCATCAGCGGTGTCTTCGATGGAAGCTCCGTTAGTGTATGAGCCGGAGCATACACCGCAGATACTGGAGCAGGGAATTCCAGCTTTCCGGCAGCCACATCGCATCCCACACCCCGTCTTACACCAGCAGAATATGGTTTTGAGAATTGAGTCAGGTGCCACTAGGTCGTTGGTTGTCACTGGCTTTAGGATGCCATCATCTCCTCTGGCCCATCCCCATTGAGTTGCTTGTAGGGAGTTGCCGAGCCATTGTTGTATCTGTAATAGTAATAAGGTCAATGTAAGTTTAGGTTATACACGGTGTTACACGAGGAAACCGAATAATTTTAACAGCGTATTCCCGACATTATTTGGAGTTAAAATTGTCGTATAATGTTTGCTAGATTCAGCTTGGTTTTTGAGATATTTGCGTTTATGTTTAAAAAAGTCGTAATGAAATCTCCAGTACAAAACACCCTTACAATTGCGACGTTGCGAGCCCGCCACGTCTAAGTTGACTGTAAATTGACTTTCATTCAGAACCGTCATTAGTATGTTTACATGACTGTCAACGTCAGCTTAATATTTTTTCTCCAAAAACGTAAAAATATCGATAAATTAATATTAATAATCCAATATTCAATTGAATGCTATGACAAAAAAAAACAAATATGAAGAAACTTTCACAAATCTTGGAACATTGTAATTACTGAAGGCAAGCCGGATCAATTTTGGATTAGATTAGAACAGCATATGATCGGGATTCGGGATGAATGGCGTACTCGAGTGCTCACCAGTGGCGGTAACAGGCTGAAGAAATGGTGATAATGATGAAGCCGACGGATTAAAAGTATTCGTGCTATTACCAGTTCGTTGGAGTATCAAGTAGCAAAGTGTAAGAAAGACACCGACAGCAACGCACTGGGTACATACCAGTGGCGTAACTACAGGGTGGCAAGTCGGCAAAATGCCACGGGCCCCCAGCCCGAGAGGCCCCTCGGCCCGAGAAAGCCTTCCGGCCCGAGAGGCTGCGAGCCCAGGAGTAACATGACGATTTTACTGAGAGGGCCCCATCCAATGAATTTGCCACGGGCCTCAGATGGTAAGTACTTAACGGAATCTTAATGGATGTAATATTTTTATGATATGCAGTTTATTTTTATTTGTTTATGAATGAATACTGTCGACAGGAGTAGTACTAGTCTTGTTGCGAGTTAATTTTGTAAACATTTCGTTTTATTATTGTAAATTTTACTAATTAATCTTACTTATGCAATTCATGTTATCCACAAATTATACGAAATAATACACAAAATTATTTTATTTTATTTATTAAGTAAAAGCATACCATAGATACTTTTATTTGCATCATTTCAACCCGGGGACGTCCTCTGCTGGACGTAGGTCTCCCCCAAAGACTTCCACCACGAACGGTCACACGCCTTCTGCATCTACCGGTGTCCGGCGACTTTCACCAGGTCGTCGGTCCATCTAGTAGGGGGCCGACCGACACCGCGTCTCCCGGTCCGTGGTCTGCACTCGAGAACCTTAACACCCCACCGGCCATCAGTTCTACGAGCAATGTGTCCAGCCCATTGCCACTTCAGCTTGCAGACTCTGAGAACTATGTCGGTGACTTTGGTTCTTCTACGGATTTCTTCAATTCTGATTCTATCCCGTAGAGAAACTCCGAGCAGCTCTCTCCATAGCACGCTGAGTAACTCTGAGCTTATTTAAAAGGCTCACTGTGAGGGACCACGTCTCCGTTCCATAAGTCAATCCTTCAATTTAACATTCATTATTTCGGAAGACACTTTGTAACGTCTTATGCCTAGTTTAACAACTAGATAAGGCTGACAAGATAATAAATACCAGTACAAGATAATAAAAGTTACGTTGTGAAAATCAAAATGTACCTACGTCGTACAAATCTTATATCAATAACAACAATGTCAATTACGCAATGTAAGTCATTAATGTCATTATGATTGCGGAATGAAGTGGCCAGTAGTTTTCAGTTTGATGTAAGGAGTACCCATGACAGTTCAAAATAACTGTTTCTGGGCTACTTTTTGTAGACTTTGCTTTAAAAAAATCCATTTAATTTATTTAGTCTCAGTAATATTTTGCTTACTTTTACTGGCTTACCTACTGCTGGTAGGCCATGGCCACTTGTTCATGTCATAATTTTTTAAACAATAATGCCTGACTCCAAGTGTTACTTAACTATTCTAATGGAAAGAGATAACAATTGCAAACGTAGTAAGAAGTTTCGTTTGCATTTGTGCGTAAATCCTGCTTTGAAACGATTTGTTTGACAAGGAAATTGCTCTATGAGTATGTCTGCCTCTTCTAATGAAAAGAGATAACAATTGCAAACGTAGTAAGAAGTTTCGTTTGCATTTGTACGTAAATCCTGCTTTGAAACGAGTTGTTTGACAAGGAAATTGCTTTATGAGTATGTCTGCCTCTTCTAATGAAAAGAGATAACAATAAGAAACGTTGCCAGCTTATCCTAAGGTGTTGATTTACTGGTGTAGGAAAAATAATTAATTTATTATGTATGAAAACATAACAAAAATTAAAATCATATTTCGACCTGGGTTCATATAATGTTTTTTGTTTCTTACGGCCTTAGGAACACACTGTTAAAATTATTCGGTTTTCTCGTGTTACACCGTGTATAGATATTTGCATTTTAAAGACAAAATAATACACAACTTGTGTAATTAAAGATACCTGTAGATAAACTCTGAAAGAGTGCTGCTTCGAAGCTCCTCTAGTAGGAGGAAGAGTGGCCAGATCTGATTTTGGACACTATTACCCGTGGACCCACTTCTTTGTCCCACCGCGAAAAAGTTGCACCCAGGTTTTGCCATCCAATTTTAATTGTGATACCAAAACTGGGTAGGTTAGGTTCGTTAGGTATCTATAAATGCCCGAAGGGCAAACAGGCCTGGAATGGCCTGGAAACAGGCCTGGCCGACGGAGCCCTGCTTCACAGCACCTTTACACCCCGCTCTCCCCGTTAGCTTCACCCCCACCCACCAGTACTTTTAGTATGTGGTTTAAAACCCCATACCTTACAACTATGCCAAAATTCGCTTTTACACGAGTTTTTTCCCCCGACAGGCAAATTTTGGTCTTCGTTCGGTGGGCTAATAAATCAGGCCCAGTGGACCCCCACTCCCAAACTTCTGTAGAAATTTCTTTTTTTTTTAAATTGCTAGTTTCCTAGTGGTTTGATTATTATGTTTAAGAACATGAAAAAATAATGAGCGCGTGTTTTCTTATATCGACTTAAACACATATTTAAAAAATATATCATAGCAAGTGTATATTCGATGAGAAGTATATAACTTTGAAGGGTTTTTTTAAAAATGAGTTTTAGCCAATAATAACAAAACACATTCTCATTATTTTTTCATGTAAAACAAAATAATTAAACCAGTAGGAAACTAACAATTAAAAAAAAATCTTAAAACTTTTCAGTACTTTGGAGGTCAATTTCTCCCAAAAGGTTGAGTTTGGGCAGCTAAAAAAATATATGTGTCTGTTATTTTAGACTACTCTAACATATATCGAAATCAACAAAATCGGAGTCGGACAGTTGGGTACCTTTCTTGTTATTCGCAAAGACTACTATTGTATACAGGGATCCAGTCCAGTCCAGGTGTCATTCACGTCACATGCGGACGTGTCAAGATCGTTTTATGATTTTAGGCAAAATGAAGGTACGACCGGTACGAAAATGAATTCGTGTGCTTTTAATGGTTGTATAAATTATTCCAAAAGTAGCATTACTTTTCACTCGTGTACATGTTTCTTATTAAATATGTCTCGATTTATTTCATTTCGTTCGTGCAAGTGTTCGCCATTTTGCAGAACGGGACAGAAATATACGATAAGTAATAGGGAATATGCATGGATTTTTTAAATGGCATTTTTCAAAATTATGAAAATACCAGAAAAGTGATAAGTAAAAGTGAAATTAAAATTAAAATCGTTCTTGAAATACGGATGATACAAGCATTTTAAAATGCTAATTAGACGGAGAGATCCGAAGTGCACCGGTGACGTCATCGTGCAGTTCGGCCATATATTAGTGTAGGTACCTATAATAGTCACCCTTATAATGTATTTAATAGAATAATGAAAAATAGTGTAAGAATTGAAAAAACCTTCATGATATTTTTATAATCTCATTTAAATATAAAGAACTGTACGTACCCAACCTGTGTATCACAAATAAATGATAACTTACTTACTTACTTAAACTCCACGTATATTCTGTTTTGCTAGAAAGAGATAGTAACAAATCTTTGTTGGCTTATATCTTGGTATATTTTTATAGCTATTCAAACAATGTTTTTTCTCACCTGTTTGTTACAAGAATCAGCTTTTATTGAAGCTGTAGAAATATATAATTATGCATATTCCCTGTTGTGCGACAAGTTAGGTGTACTCAACAGTTTATTTCACAGTAGCGTCAGCAAAACAGTATCAAATAGAAATACAAATAATATATCTTTTTTTTTATACTTCATAATTTGCATTATCTAACATCTTTTTTTAAGACAATGTTACTGTAACATCAACAAAATACTGTTCATCACGCAATTTGCCACTCTAATGTTAAGTAATTGAATAGTTAGTAGTAAGTGTTTGGTTTGGTTATACCTTTTTCTTATTAGATTATTTTTTAGGGTCTGTCTGTCTGTCTGTCTGTCTGTCTGTCTCTGTCCATTCTGTGCCTCCTAGTCCCAGTTGTTTGGGTTGTGCCACTTGTGCCTTGATATAATTATTATTACTCGGTCAGCTTCTTCTTTTTTCCGACCTCGACGGCGAGCTTTTATTAATTTTAGAAGTGGAATTGCATAATAGCATTTTGTATTATGACCACTAAAAAGTGTATAATAAAAAAAAACACACAACGACAATAGACTGCATAAAACCTTATAGGTCAATCAAACTTAAGTCGGCTATTGGGCCTATTTATTAAAATATTGATGGACTCCGATTAATATTAGATATCCTAAGGTATTTTGTAAATTAATAAGTAGACATGTTTAAAAAAAACTGACGTACTTGTAATTTGTTATTCAGCAGTTGGTACTCGTACTTACCTTAAATAATTAGAATTTGCAAACATACATTATTATTAATAGGTAGGTACTACATAAGATTTAAATTGCTATAGAAATAAATAAACCGAACAGATTAATTTATACTTTTTTTTCTAAATGACCTCGCCGAATGTTGCCGAACGTTACCGAGTAAATGTCGACACGAGTCACAGCAGCAGCAAAAGTTTGCTATTTGCCTCTTGCGTTTTTCTCTCTTTCTCTATTGACATCTGATATTAACTTAGTTTATGTGAGTAAATTTATTTGTAGTGGTATCACATCCACTATTCGAGTATGGAATATATGAACGTCACGTTAACTGTAGATTTAAGAAAGACAGAACATTGGAACTGGCTGTTAGCACATGACTAGTGACTGCCTGATGGCCACAGACGGACCACGATTTTGTTTAGAAGCGGGTATACACTATAAAGTTCAATCTGATTTACGACATGTGCGTTCAGTTCATCAACCATTATTCAGAGCCAAATGGACAGCATTTGAACTACCTTGGTCATGTTCAAGGGCAGATCTGATGCAGTTGACGTAACTGCCTCCTTATGTAGACTGCACGCCATCTGCAACCGGACTGCGCAGTTGGTTTGCAGTTTTGATGCAGTTACGTCAACTGCAGCAGAACTGCCCTCGAACTGCCGTTTTGCAGCTAAGTTGCAGTTCAAATGCTATCCGCTTGTACCGCTTGGCCCTTAATGATGGCTCTGAATCGGAGTATGTACAGGTCAACATATAAATGGATTTCGATGCAGGAGGCTGCGGTGTTTAGTTACACAGGGCACTCTGGAGTCAGCAAACCAAAACGAGGCCGTCGTATCGCTGGTTGGAATAAATAAGCGTCGCGTACATATTTATTACAGGTGGATAGCATTTGAACTGCAACCCAGCTGCAAAATGGCAGTTCGAGGGCAGTTCTGATGCACAGTGCGATGTTCAGACCGTGGTGTCGGGGCTACCGGATCGTAGGTATCTCAGCAAATGATATTGCTTTAATAATAAAAGGTATGACAAGGGGTAGGTCGCCCGGGCACGACGCTCTCAGCATCGAACACTTTCCACCACCTCCCGAGGCTGGTAGGATTGATATTCACCGTTTGTATTAGGCATTCCTACTTGCCCAGTGAGCTAATGAAGGCGGTCGTGGTGCCTATAATTAAAAATAAAACTGGAGATGTCTCCGACAAATGCAACTACCGGCCGATTTAGCTACAACGGCATCTAAGGTACTTGACGGTGTGCTTGGGTGGCTGCTTAAAAAACATCTACGCCTGCATGATGCCCAGGTCGGGTTTAGACCCGAACTATCGACTGAATGTGCTATTGTGCCCCAAACATACCGTTAAGTATTACACCGACAGGAAACCGACTGTGTACGCTGCTTTTCTTGACCTTTCTAAGGCATTTGACCTGGTTAGTTATGATATACTTTGGTCTAAAGTAAAAGACGCGGGTGTGCCTGGTGAACTGATTAATATATTCAAATACTGGTATGGCCACCAAACTAAACGACTCAAATGGCTGAACAAGCTTTCTCAGGAGTAGTTGGATTGCGGAGTAAGAGAGGGAGGGTTGACGTCACCTTCGCTTTTCAACCTGTACATGAACCAGCTGATCGATGAGTTAAGTCACACCGGGGTCGGATGCTCTATAGATAGTTGCAGCGCGTCATCAGTATCAGTTACGCGGACGATATGGTGTTACTCAGCCCATCGATCGCAGCACCTAAAAAGTTATTGGCAGTGTGTGAAGAGTATGCAAAGTTGCACGGACTCCTATATAATGTTAAATACACTTATATTTATGGTATTTCAACATGGGAGTCGCAAACTGGTGACTGCGCTGCCTGTGCTGCTTAATGGTGTCAGTCTTGCCAGGGTAAAGGAGTTCAAATACCTTGGTCATGTAATTACCCAGGATTTGAAAGATGATAGGGACATTCGAGAGCGAAAGAAGGGCGATGGCGGTCCGCTGTAACATGTTGGCACGCAGATTTGCACGATGTAGCATTGAGATGAAGATTACTCTCTATAAAGCCTTTTGTCAAACCTTTTACAAGTGCAATCTCTGGGTCTACTATACGCAGCGGGCCTTCAACGCTCTCCGAGTACAATATAACAATGCCCTCAGGTTGTTATTGGGGCTCCCTCGACTTTGCTGCGCATCAGCGATGTTTGCACACGCACACACGCAGGCGTTCGGCGGGGTGCTGCGGCGCCGTGTCGCTTCACTGATGTGCAGGGTGCGGGGGAGCGCCAAAACCATCCTGAGGATCATCAGCGAGAAGCCAAACTGTCCCAACCACCGACACTGGGTACAAGCACATATGTATGTGCTCTGGTTCCCACAGTGTGGCAGATTTTTGAATTAATTTATTTACACCCACAAATATGGTTCTCTAAGCCTAATGTAATTACAAATAAAATGTGGACACTGTCTGCTATAAACTGTTTTTTTTAAAATAATTTTCGTGAAAGTGCGATACGCCGCGGCGCGCGCGCCGGCGCGCGACGCTCGTCCCTAGGGAGCGGAAGTCTTGCGCGTTCCGCCGCGCGCACGCTCCGGAGATCCGGCTTACTCGCGCCGACGCCAACCACTGTAACAACGATTTGGTCAGCTCGCCCCTGGCTCAAATCAGGTTTAGTCTCCACTGAGACCGTTTGAAGACGAGGAATTATGGACGATTGCTACTTGATTGATGGCGCGTATTGGGGGAGGCCTATGTCCAGCGGTGGACTGATACAAGCCGATGATGATGATGTGACGAGATTGCTCGTTGGTATGCCAAGCATACGTTTGTAAACAAATGTATGCGTATACCTACTCGAATCCTGGCGATCGAACGTTTAATAAAAATCGGTCTAACGTGATTCGGACTTGCGCACCGAGCGTTCCGGATTTAAGATGATAACTACAAATGTAGTGCATAATTGTTTTCCATCGTATTTTCTCGGAAAAGTGTTCGTATTTGTCATGCTACTTCAGTCAACCTCAGTACTTTCTGTACTATGACGTCTGTGACCGACTGAAATAGCAAGACACGTTCGTACGTTTCCGTGAAAATATGATGGCAAACAATCACGCACTACATCTGTACGTTCTACTCGTACGGTCACGAACGCGAATTTGGGATCCATTAAAAAAAAAACTTGATGTCGTCAATGTCATTAAAGATGCCAAATCATTTTTAACTGAAAGGAAACTCAACCTTATTGTCGTAGAATGTCAGATGGACCTTGGACCTAAGGTGGATCCCAAATTTAAGTTCTTGGCTGTACATGTCCTGTTACCTTAATAAAATTTGAGACAATAGGTATCTACTACTTTTACTGTGGTGTGATGTGATAACCTCAATAAAAATACAGCTAACTTCAATGTAGTTTATAGGTAAAAACTTAAGTGCAGCCCCTCTTGCATGTATTTAATTTTATACTTAGAATTTCGAACGGTCTAGAAAACTACATAGAAGATGGGGCTTCATTTTTACGTGAAATGCATGTACTACATACACTCAGGAGCAAAAATAATGGGTCAGAGTGCGTTTTTCATACTAAAGAGGCTATTTCGGAGCCTTGATTCCTCGCCAGGGACTGCTTTTAGTGAAATCTGACGGTGAATCGATACGGGACTTCCAGAGTGCCTAGGATACCCAACTGAATAAATCTGCGGCTAACGCCGGAATTGAGCATGTTCACAAAAACATCTAAAATGGCAATAAAATGTAAGGAAATCCAAGTGCTGACCCAAACTCTCCCGCTGTGGTGTTAACTGATTGTGTGATCAGTTAATTAGGTCTCTTAAGAACTTTTGACCTCCTCCATTGAACCTCGCAGTATCCACCATTGAACCTCACTCAAAATAACCCCAGGCCAGGAACGAAGGCTTCGAAATAGTCTCGTTTGTATGAAAAACGCACTCTGACCCGGTATTTTTGCTCCTGAGTGTAGTAGCAAATCAGAAAACTAGATCGCGCAGCAAAAATAGTAATCAGAAGGTATTAAATATTTCATAAAAGCTGTGATGCGGATTTGTAGAAACCACCATAGTAGCAGAAATTGATTATTTTATATGTCTATGTACAAATCGTATAAGTAAGTACCTATATCGTTTAAAATCAGACATCAAAACTTTTTAACACGAGTTTGTCAACATTTGGCTTTACCGTTTTTATCTAGGATATTACGTTTAAAAATTAAAAATAGCTATATCATCTTTTTGCTTGCGCCCTTCAATATATTTTTTGCCAAGATAAGTATAATTAATTAACGTGTTATGGGTCGTTATAATGTCAACACTGATGGAAGTTCCTGAAGTTTGTGCTAATTTCGAGCCGTATAAATCACTCGAACATTCGATGAGGAATGCTCAGAACGTCAGTACCGCGAATGCTCTTGGTGGAGACGCTCCTACAGACAAATGAAATATCATTCCCTAATCACGCCCACATCACGATCCATTTCGTCGACAGCCAAACCACTAATAATATAAACAACGAACAATCACAATGATTGCTGTGCAAGATTTCGTTGGGGTTATTTAGGCGAAGTTGACGTGTAGACTAAACAATGAGATCAGCCATGGTCCCATTGCGGGTCTCGTGTAAACGTGTCGTCTACTTTATGAACAATGACATTGATTCAGTTGGTCAGCGAAAAAAACAGAACTTACAATCATATTACAGTGTTGACGGTTTAAATACTGTTGATGGAGTGGCGGTATATAGTTTCTGGCTCACATCTGGCGACAGTTTGGATATTATGTATTGTATGAAATTTGTCATCACTATTTAATTATCTTGCTTCATAATTAAGAACATAATTTGTAGCCGTTTCTCTAGTAATTATGGGTAGTAAGAAAAGATCAAAGAAGAAAATGTTTGATCTGTAATACCAATCCATGGAAGTTACGATGATCTGGTTTACGGCTACCAATCTCTGCAAACCGACATTTTTCAGGCCTGCTCACTGCGGGATTATATGTGAGAGATTCCGCGGGGATTTCGGGTTAAGACAATTATTTATCACGATACGAAGTAGTTTAGCTGACGAGACAAACAGAACACTTCTTAAATGCTAAGTTAAATTATCCCCGTGTTAGAATAGTGCAACTCCATGTCTTCCCGTAGATGTCGTAAGAGGCGACCAAGGGAAGAAAGGCGTCTATTGTTAGGCGACGGGCTTGCAACAGTTGCAACCTGTCACTAATACGCTGTTAAACATCTTAGCCCAATTGTGCAAAATATGGAATTAGTATCAACAAGTTTTTAAAGTTGTTCGTAATTCTGTAACTCTACCTACCCCACTCTAGAAATGAAAGCGTGAGTTTATGTATGTACCTACTTAAGTATGAAATTATTGTAATTTAAAACATAAGAATATTTCGTTATTTAAGCATATTAATAAAAAAAACAAAGATATTAAGGGCTAATGTCACACCCATTTATCTAGTCCTAAACTAAACTCTAGGCGTGTACTATGGGTACCTACTAGACAACGATATAAATACTTATATAGAGAAATATATACTTAAATACATAGAAAACAGCCATGACTCTGGAACAAATACTCGCCGCTCATCACGCAAATATCAGCCCTTACCGGGATTCGAACACAGGACCGCTAGCCTCGTAGGCAGGGTCACTACCAAGTACCAACTAGGCCAGCGGGTCGTCAAAGATAGTAATAAATAATATATGCCAAGTTTGACACTTACTTTTAACCACTTTTATCAAATAAACGTAGGACCCGTTATAACGAGATTTCGCACCATTGAAATTATTTTTAATCTTTAACATTCTTGCCTATGCCGTGCACGCCGGCACGTGCAAGTTTAGCGTGCGGGGTAGGATGCCCTAATCTCGTTAGAAATGCTGAAGACAAATATTTTATGCTTATTAGTGCTGTGTAATGATTGGCCTGTTTGAGCGTTTTTCTCATTAACTCAGATAAAATATAGACGGTAATTGTATACCTACTGTTGAGGAGTAGAACTGAAACCAATAAACCTGAGAATTCCAAGAAGCTTGAAGGGGTGTGGGCGAGGAGTGAAGAGCGAGGAGCGAGGAGTGAGGAGAGACGAGGTGAAGTAACGGATGAATGTCCGTGGGAACGGCCGTCACTTCCGCTCGCGCCGCGCACCGAGCCACTCTTGAGCTATTTCCTTTATGTAGGGTGACCTCGATTATGGTCTTAAGCACTGTCTTATTATTCCACTTTGAGATATATAAACAACTTTATGTTCTTCAATTCAACTGCAGTGCTTTGAAACCAGTCCAACAATGTACTTAACAGAAATAATATTACCGCAGCAGTTTTGTTGAGGCTGTTAGCGCATCCTTTTGTAACAAGCGAATAAATAAACGAAATCGTTATACAGCATAAATAATTTCTTATTCGTCATATGTTCGACGCACCTACGTAAAATCGGGATTGATGTTCTTATAGGAACTGCTTGGTCTTAGGTATACCAAAGGGAACAAGATAGTGTATGCACTACAATTTGCACGGAGACAACTACACTGGACTCGCCTATTAGCTTTTACTATTACCCACATTTATTGTCGATTACTAGTTCCCCTGAAGCGAGAACGTTTGGTTCCACTACGTTTATTAACGGGCCGTCTTACCAGTTGCACAACAGGACCGTGTTGCAATGTCCCCGCTTCACTTCACTGTAATCTTTTGCAATATTTATAATGCGAGATACATTTTCATTTGTGAGGAAGCGGATCGTTATTACGTTGGCAATGTCATGAAGGTGAAGAACCTCGAAACACAAGCATGCATAAGTCTATACGGAGTAATAATATAATAAGTGCTTTTGTTTCTTTATTGAACGAATCGACCGCGTTTTTCGTAAGAGTTTTAGCAAGCCCGAGATTATTATACTGTCTTTCGATAATTGAATGATAAAGGTATTATTTTTTATGATGAGTAGGTACCTACTTCAACTAATTTATCCTCCGCCTTTATTCTTCGCTGCTTATGTAGGTACCTATACTGTGGGATGAGAAATATTGTAGTCTGCTAACGTTAAAATATAATTATCGATAATGGATCGGATTGACATATTGACAGTTTTTAAAATTCGTTTACGTTAGCGGTGGGGATTTTGTCTTTGGCTCCTGAACTGGATCTTACCTTTATCATCCCTTTAGATAATTGAAATGAAGAAGTTATTGTTCGGTTTCATCAAATTGTGTATGTACACACCTGCGTGATTTCAACTCTCATTCAACCTAATGATAGTGCTTTTTAGTGGTAGGTGCGTTGGATAAGAGCAAGTTTTGCAATTGTGTACCTATTAGCATTTTATGTTTTTGCTATGTTAGATGTGCTGATGGTGAATCCTATTCTCTATGCAACATTTATACCTAATTCACCCTCTTAGAGAATTAGATTACTTATCATACACCAGCAGAGCTTTGGATAAGCAAGTGGCATGAGGGAAAGCTGTTCCTCAGACACAGTTTTTAAAACAAAGAGTCAAAGATACCATTAGATGGTTAGATGGCTGTAGTTGCAGTCCTCAAGTGGCACAATCGCGGTGCATGTCCGAGTGTCCGTCCGTTGACCGCTCTGCTTGTCTTGCTATCGCCATCGCCGGAAGCGGCGGCGGAAGCTCGCAATCTCGGCCAATTGGACGACTGTCACGCTGGCCGCACTCGCCCCCTTCTTCCTACGATATTATAGTACAAGTATGAATAGGTCTTGCTTTTTTTATTACCTGCCCCCTGTCTGTCAAGCATTTGTCGCTCCGAATTGTTATGATCTTATGGTTGGCTTACAATTATACGGCTGTTAGCGAAGAAGATTACGCAGATTTATACCATATTTTTACTATATGACATCGCACCGCAAAGTGTTTTTAATTCTCGAAGGAGCGCCTCGTTACTCAAGTTAACGTTGACGAGGTGAACGAATGCGTCAGATCCAGTGGCATGGTAAGGGTAACATCAGGTGGCATATGTGCCCGTTTGCCTTCTCCTTGCCCAGGACTCTGTAATTACTTGTAACATTAAAAATGGTTGGAATAGAGTGCTCCGGATTCCTAGATAACATTTGCAAAAAAACACATTCTTCATAACTAAGTAGGTACCCATCCCATCGAGTAAAATTAAACCAGTGGTCATAGACAATATATTTTCTACTAACGTTATAGTAATCGATATCGAACCCATTTATGATTGACTTAAGCTGCCGGGCGGTCACGTCAAGCGCTTATGTAAAAATTAGAATCCATAGGAACATTTTGACAGTTTTCGAAAATCGTTTACGTTAGCGTTAGGCATCTTGCCAAGGGCGCCAGGTCATACCCCGGCTTCATCATCAGATCAGCCATTGCACTGTCATCGAGTTTCCACACCATTACAAAACTTCAATCTTCTTCACATACTCACTCGTATCAGTATAGACTAAAAAACTTTAGCCCCACTGACGTATAGTATGCACCCCTAGATTTGTATATGTGAGTACCTAAGCAGATTAGATACCTACAACCGCCTACAAAAAAAAAATGATTTCCGCAAAGGTCAACTGGTAGAGAATGCCATTAGGCATTAAGTTCACCTTTTGTACTCAAATGTGTTTTTTGTGCAATACAGATTAAATAAACAAATAAACAAATATAGCATATGAGGCTAAGTATGACACTCACACTTTTGCGTTCACGAGTCGTATTGACAACTTATGTGTTAAATAAAGTGTTCAATAGTTAATGGATTGCTGTGGAACATCGATTGGTGACCACACACACATACGTATAGATAGGTATACATGTCAATACACCAGCACTGTTAAACTCATAACACTTTTTGTGGCTTCTCGAAGGCTGATAGCTATAAGCGTAAAGAAGTAGAAGATAATGCGGGTTTGGAACTGATTTGTAAGATACTGTAAAACAAAAGCTTTAAATGTATAAATGAAATGTATGAATACAAAATCCGTACTTACTTATTCATTTATTTTAAATATAAACCAGCATCATATCGAAAACTTACATTTTTATCATAAAAATCCGATTAAGGTTTACTAATTGGGAAGTATTCCAAAGCAGCGACCTCCAATAAACTAAACAACTTCCAATATGATAATCTTAACATTGAAAAGGGCGCGTTTAAATACCTACCAAATATGCGTTAACATTAGATACATTCACCAAGCGGAACCGGTAGTCTACAGTCCATAAAGCGCCCAGCGTTAAAAGAACTCCGCGCCGGGCCGGCTTGTACTAGATCCCACAAACAAGTGGCAAAGCAACCGAGCGCTTTCGTAAAGCTCTTCCTAAGTGGTCGAGTTCAACTGACATTGACCTCTAGAGCGGTCGTCGAGGCCTCTCTCTGAGCATACATATTCATACTATTCATAGCAGCTTCATCTGCATATTAATGAAGGTAAAGATGAAAAACACAACTTATCCCGCACTAGTCCCTGTAAGTGTAGGAGGTAGGTAATGAAAATCCTTGGCTTTTTCATTTTGTGAACAAGTGAAGGTTGAGAGGAGAGAGAAGGTTTTGTTTTATTTTTTTTGTAGTCGTGACTAAAATCAAGGTTAATTTACCTACTCACTCATCAAGTAGAAGCATGGTGAGGTGGTTCGATCAATTCCCGCATGAAATGCATGAATTCTCAAATGCTAACATTCTGTTGTTTCATTAAGTACATATTCAATATAATATATAACATGCATGTATAATTTGATGAAAAATATAATAGGTAAAAAAAGTACTTTTTTAAATATTAATGTTCTATGACAAAACTAAACACCTAAACAGAAAAAAATGTATTAAAAAAATGAAATTCAAGTTTGCCCGTGCACGTATTAATTGCAAGGAAACGGATGACCTCAAGTAGGTATTGACATAATATAGGTACTGTATAACAAAGAAATGGTATGAAAACTGTTTTCGAATGTTTTTGTACTGTTATAATTTAAGGTTATATTCTTTGTACACAATAAAAACTCGGAAGTTCGGCAAAAATCATGAAAACTCTAACGCTTATGGTTTTGTAAAAACAAGTTATCGAAAAGTTCCTAAGCACATAATCCTGGTTTGAGACAAGGTTGGAAAAATACTAAGGTGGTGGTTTTTCGCATGTCTAGTCATGATTTCCTTCCAAACGAATGTAGGAAATGTTTCTTTCAAGGTCCCATTCACTACAATCATTTCAATCAAAGTAATTAAGCAAAAACCGGTACAGGTAAACTCAGGTAAAGGAAACTCAAACGCGTTTTTAGTGAGTAATGGCTTTCCTTATCAATTTCAGTGGAAATGGACATCAAGTTTGAAACTCTTACTAGTTAACCATATCTATAAAATACGCATAAGTACCTGCCTAGTTTGAAATTTTAAACAAAATCAACAGCTAAAGATGGTTACAAAACTTTGCGATCTTTTTGTAGGTACCATCCAAATTTAGATGTATCACCAATCTCGTTCTTAAAATGTACCCACGTCATTGTTAACACCCATACATTTACCACCCAAACATTTCTCGCAGTTGGCAATTAGCATCAATTTACCGTACATTACATTCAGTATTCATCCAGAATACGAAACCAATAAAATGTTGAGTCTAGACACAAGTTCTGATTGACCTTCATCATTGTAGAGAGAAAAAAATCTGGCAAGTGCGAATAGAATAATTTATCCTGGTTCTATTCTACTGCGGTTCATAATCTTGAAAGTTTTATGGATAAGTAGTTGGTTACACACACTTCAGGTTACACTTATAACCCTATCTACTTCATAAAAAGCAGCTATTAGCAAGACCGTTTCTCAAAAAAAAAAGCCTATATCATTAAACTAGCGAAGTTAGGCTATGGGCTACATTTTGAACTATAGAAAAGATAAACGTTAGTAGCGTTTGCATCTCGGCTAGCGCATATATTCCCCATGTCATTCAATATACGCTTTCGAGATGAAAGTCATATTAGGTACTTAAATAATTTAAAATTAAATTCTGATATAGCTATTTAACAGTTCAAAAAAGGGTACTTTATATGATAGTTCCTGGAAGACCGCGCGTCGCTCGGTTTGAAAAGGAATTTTCCAGAAGACGACCATTATACAGATAGATTTTTTGCCTTCCTAATCGTCAGTTTTCGAGGTTGAGCGAGATTACAAAGAAGAATGTTGAACTATCAACGCACAGCCCAAACCGCTCGCTGGGTCTAAAAATTCCAAATTTGGCACGTTGTGCACTGAGCAAAGGTTTTTCGAAAGTCGACCCCCGAACGGGAAGAAATAAGGGGAGTAGCGGGAAACAATTCTAAGCGTACATATATATATATGTACCTACTTACACAAAAAAAGGTAGTTTAATAGTATAGGATATGGCTCATTATCCCTTATATTTTTCGAAAAGCCTTTTAGAAATAACAAAGTAATTTTTATTCTACACTTTCGTGAATATCAATTGAGACTCAGCAAGTAATTGGTAACTCTCTGTTCCAAATTCCAACTTCATTAGTCCGCATGCAGTTAGGGAAGAATTACGCGTTCGTATCGGCTTGCGAAACCGTAATTTTATTTAACGAGATGACTTTTACGATTCAAGGTGCGGAATCCTAAAAAGCTGCTTGGATCACATGTACACATGAGCGGGACAAAAAACACAATAAACTGAGTCGGAAAGTCCACTCATCTCGTTTTCGGAATAACACTTGCGGAACCGGTCGGGCATGTGTCGCCAAATACCAATACGTTTCCTTCCTTGTAGGTATTGGTTATTGCAGTCTTCGCTCGCCCGCACGGCTCAAACGTGAACTGAAGTTATTTAATAAGGAAGCGAAGCACTGTATGTGTACCCTCGTGGCCGTAAAATATCTACGATGTCTTAACGGCTCAGTAGCTTTTGATGAAAAATCTGTTTCCATTGTGTTATTCAACGGCGTAATATATAGCTCGAAGACCTGAAAGTAAACAGGATGCGGAAGTCGTACGTAACGAACATGCAAAACCAAACGGATTTATCGATTTTTCTGCTGCCAATATGGCGGAGTTTTATTTATCTTGTCTCTAGCTACCTTCCTGGCGCCACTCTTCCGCCGGAAACGGGCGTCGTCTCCGCTTTAACCCTTACCGCGTTTCCGGTTTCCGCTCGCCTTTGAGTTTCCACGGCTCATACTGCTTTTGAAAATTAGTTTTCAGTTCAGTAAAGGGTTTAATAGAACTTTTACAACTTATCAAAAAGGTAATCTAGTTTATATTAGATAGATAAGTAACAATACTTATTAAATTATTCATAGCATGTTTTAAAAGAAACTTTCGAAGCAATAAACCAATATGCCTGTAAATACCGTTTTTCCTCTTGTTTTGCTGGGAACGTGGCGCCATTGTGCATTAGAAAGCCCGGTTTCATTGATTCTTGATTACGTATGTATGTATGTAGATGGTAATAGGAACCTAGTGTAAAACAAATTTTTATAGTATAGGTAGTTCAATTGAAATTGAATGAGTCTTTAGCGCAATAGTTCCTTTAACATTGTTTTTACGTGTATGTCGGATTTCACAAATTTCACTGGAAAATTCCTAATCAGAGCAAGCCTGGCGGCATTTCACAACGCGCTTCCTCCGTTACCGAAACGTAAAAGCAATTTCTACATTTGCGCTACTTACCAATTGATACGCTTGTGCATACTTTAATAAGAAAACATATTTACAATCGGGCCCGCTTGCAAAATAAAGTTTCACTTACCAACCTACCTACGTTGTCAACTGTTGTATTCTGATAGATATCTATATCTTCAGATATGGTATTAGGACTGAAAGAGCGTTCTAGTTTTAGAGAAACGGTTGCAATAATATGAATATACTTGAATATACCTAAATAAATTTAAATCTGATAAGTGATAAACAAGCACTACGCGACTTTCCCAAGCTTGTAGGTTTCTAAGAAGTTTGGTATCACTCGGACAAACAAAAAGCTCCTGCAGTATTGAAACTTGCAGCATAGAGAATTTATCTTTAAATTAATATAAGAAGTACATTACTGCCGAGGCTGAAAAATACGCAATTTATGGACAAGTCATATGTAGTGTACCTACTTACTAGTCTATAAATTACACTTTCACAACTACATAGGTACCTACTGCATGAAAATAAAACGACTATATTCCCATACAATCATAAAATATTTACATCATAATAACGAGACGTATTAAAGGAATACACATACATACATAAGGCTTCAACGACCTAGAAAGTTTGTTGAAATACGGAAGTAGGTAACAAAAAACATTTTGCTTTTTCTTGGGTTAGTTCCCCGTGTATTTTTTTACGCAAACTTTTAACATTTTTTCAGGTTTTCTTAGGCAGCAAATTCTTTACTTACCTACCACTGATTTCGCCGTTTCGTGAATAGGTGCTTGTTGGTGTGAGAATGTTAGTATGACTAGGTACATCACGGAAAGAAAGAATGTTACAAACACTATTTGTCTGTAATGAAACAGTAGGTATTTTGAAAGTAAGTAGCAGTAAGTCGCTGCCATTGTGTTGGACGCCGTGCACGGATGACGTTTTATTTTTCAACTGAAAACGTAACTTTTTTGTTCAGGAGAATAAAAAAAGTACTATTTTAGACACTAATACATATTAATTTATTTATACGTATATATACCTTCATATTATAGAACCGAAACTACCTAAAATTATAAATAAAAGTAGTATTTTTATTTAGTCTGTTGTTTACTTAGAACTTGTACCAAAAATATATAAACTTTACGAAACAAAATAGTGTACTCTGCTCATAGTCTATTTAATTATTTCATTTTATGGAGAAAGTATCGAAAATATTCTTATAGGGTGCAAACCCCAGCCGTTGGCGATATTTCCGACCAGTGCTGTGAAAAATACATTCTAACCGACTCCCTTCACAAACCTTCTCAGGTGCGGTAGGTCGGTCCCCTTTATTGCGAAGCCCTAATTTCTCAGCTACGCTCGTGGACGTTGCGACTGCTTCCTGGGCTCTGACGTAACGAGACGTGCCTGCGGTTATTTAGCAAATATCTGTGTGTTTGACGCAACCGTCTGCAATGTAGTTGGGGTCTGTTTCACTTGAAGATATGAAAATGTTACTCTATTTAGTTTTCTATGTGGTAAAGAGCTTTCGTTTATCTCTTCCGATCTGTATCTAAGATTATAACAGGACGAAGTAGCCTTCTTTCTTTCTCAAATTATACATTAGTAACTTGCTTTAATATAACTCTAATTTAAGCTAGAGACAATACTGTCTTTTCCATAAGGGCACAAGGGACCCGTGCCCAGGGCCCCCGACGGACCGACAATTTCTCTTATATTTTATTCTCAATTCATCTTCTTTTGTCAGGGCACAGTAACAGTGAGCACCCGGGCCCCAAATTATTGTGAGCCCAAGAACCCCAGCATAGTTTAAGACGGCCTTGACTAGAGAAGAAGAAGCGAAAGAGATTTGTCAGGATATCGTAGCAGGTGGAAAGTAGTGGTCTCTGCCTATCCCTCTTGGAAACAGGCATGATTTAATATACGTATTATATAGATGACTTACAAATGTACGTGACGTGAGATACGTGACTTGCAGGCGGTACCAATTAAAATCCAGTTTTAGAATCCCATACCCTAAGGCCAAAACGGAATAGGCCTCCGTTGACACTCTGCTGTCCCTCAGTCCGTCCGTCCGTCCGAGCTACCGACCGACCCGGCCGTCTATCCGCCCGTATGTAGAATGGGGTCTTTAGCTTGTACGTTTTTTTCTAAGTAAGCCAAATGTAAATCGTGGAGGATTCTAAGAGAAATAAAAAAAAACTTCTAAGGGAAGATCGTGAATTTATAACTTTTTTTCTTTCGTTAAAAATACAGTCGTTACCAACAATATAATATATAGACCTTAGTACCTACCTAAACACAACAAAACACAATTCCTGTCAATAGACTATGTGCAATTGTGCATCAACAACAATATGCCCGATGTCGAGATCACGTGGGATGTTGCAATTGAATTAGTTTCGGCGAATCTTGCCCAAAACGCGGCCTAGTTCGGGCGGCGGCGGCGTGCTGCGCGGCGCTGCGGCCGTTACGTCATAGAGCACGCAGATTGGGTCAACGACGGATGCCCCGCAACTAACGAGCCTCCATTACCTTTCCAGATAACCATTACATATGATCTATGAATATCATAACAATTAATCACGGCTCAAGTTAAGATAGTTGCTGTACGGTACAAATAAACAAAACAACATAGACAACACATGAAAAACTTGATTTTATCTCATGATAGGTATTTCCATATCCTGCCGTTACAAACAGGTGCTGTCGCAACCTATATCCCTCTGCAGTACGCAGGCGACTTGCCAATTACAGAGACCTACTTTCTTACCTTCGAACTTTTACTTCCTGCGGGGCAGGCCTGGGCCGGTCGCGCCACGCAACGCATTACGAAAGTGGCGCGAAATGCGCGGCCGACATTGCGCTTGCGCCACCTTCAGGAAGTGCTGTTGCGGCGGGATTACGTAGCGCCCGCGCGCGGCCGGTGTCGCCTAACCGCACGTATCCTTGCCGAACAGAACTATCCTGAAGATATTATGATTGGAGAGTGCGCTAGTGAAGCATTAGTGCGCAAACATCAAGAATGATCAGCCTATATATGTCACACAGGAGTACACGATACCGGCCTCCTCTCGTGATAGTTTTGGTGTCTCCAAAAAAACTGAGGAATAACAGAACAAGGTATCCGTGCGCGCAACAAGCTAACTTTTATGTCCCCATGTGGCTTTTGTTCAAAATCATCACCTACGACTCCTACCAGTAGTACCAGAACAGGGTTTAAGCCTAAGGCGTCTATCTGTATTGAGGTACTAGGGTTGCCGAAGCACTAAGAAAAGACTATTTATCACAACTATAGGTGTCAGTGGCTCCCGTCTCAAGATGGGTAATTTCAGTTTTCTATGACGATTGACTTTGGTGTAACAGGCATCGAACTCAAGATCAGTTTAGTACTGAATAGTTTTCTTGATTTAAATGCTACTTGTTGGATAACACATGTCACTGCAGTCACACGGAAGCCACTATTTTATTATTGTTACTTGAGAGGTTATAAAAGACATTTTTTTTTGTAAGATATGAGTTCAGTATCCGAAAGGCTCTCAAGAATTAACGTTCGGAGAGATTTTGTAAGCCAGAAAGAGAACGTGTCTCTGATGAAACAGAACATTACCTTAGCGTAAAGCAGGATGTATAGTATTTAATCTCCCTCGGAACTATGCCGGTTGCGGCGGTTACCTAATCCTGAAGCTTGCTCAACGATATAGCATGCCGCATGGGTGTTATGAAATTTAATTCGCTTAGATACATATCTACCAACTCCTCAGCTGTTATGCACGCTACAGGCTTGTTAAAATATTCATAACAAAATACCGAGATGCAGATATACGGTAAGTTTATGTATTTTGAAAGCAAAAAAGTAGTCGAATTGTAAGAGGTTTTTAATAAAACCTCAATTAATATAGAACTATCTTTAAGGGTTCCGCACCCGAAGGTGTCAATCGGGATCTTATTAATAAGCCTACGCTGTCCGTCTGTCCTAACCTAACTTTAAAGTTTTAAAGATCTATATCTTTTAAACTGTAAGAGAAGCGGATAGTTTTTTCCTCAGAAGCAGTGTTAGTTATTACGGCAAATTTCCTAAAAAAGTAAAAAAAACGATATACCTACTAAATACAAGAAACGTTTTTTCAACGTATTTTAATTTTCGATGTATCGTAAGAACGTCAATATGATACAATACGTAGTCAAATTATGATTATAGAACAAATCTTAAAAAAAACAAATACTAAAAACCTCTCAAGTGTAAAGACTAAATAAATATTGAAATTGAAATATAATATTTTTATTCGGTAAAGACATAATAACATTCGGGCCGGTGCAGCAGCTGAACAGGCCCAAACCATCAAGCGCCGCAAATATTCATCGTTATTAAATAATTACGAATTTGTGGCGCTTGCGGTGGAAACAATGGGACCTTGGTCAGCTGACATGAAAAGTTTTATTAAGGCCCTGTCATCCCGGCTCATCGACACCTCCGGAGACCCTAGAGCTGGCGCTTACCTTTCCCAAAGGATTGGGCTAGCCATCCAGAGAGGTAATGCAGCCAGTGTCTTAGGGACCATGCCGCGAGCGGATCCGCTAGAGGTCGACCTGCTAGAGGGGGTGTTCTTTTTATAGTGGTGTTTATGTTTAATTTTTAATATTTGAGTAGCTTAGTTTTATTTTATTGTATTTTAAATAAGTTTAGTTTTAACTTTAACTTTTAAATGTAAAGTCCGTATTTATAGTTGTATTAAATAAAATTATCTTCATAACATTCAAATCGAAATACCTATCTACTGCGCGGCAGTAAGGAACCCTCAGTGCAAGAGTACTAAAGAATAATGTAGTACCTAATATACTTATATGATATCAAACAACTAATCCTTCAGTAATCGTATCGTTCTTAGAGTGGTGAAATTTGCCTATCGCACTCGCAATCGCAATCGTTTTCATTTTGAAAACGGAAAAATTTGTCTATATGCAAAATGAGAACATTGTTCCGCTTTCAAGTCGATTGTGATTGCGAGTGCGGTAGGCAATAGCCCCTCAGGTCTATGTCATTAATTATAATCACCTCCATTACCAAAAACCATACCTAACAACTTACAACACGAAAAGTAGCTTTAAAATACTGATTTTCCAAGCTACACAACTCACAAGCTACCATTCAGCCCAGTTACAGCGAATAATTCACGTCGTCGTGCCTAATACGGAGAGTGGCTGCAGCGTGTCAACCGTTGCACAAGTCCCGTGCGCATTACAGAATCGGAAAAAGCACGCAAAAACGGTATTAGGGCGAGAAAATTCACATCACAATGTTCCGTTATATTCACTGAGTGCATAACCCCATCTTCTAACACGTAATTGTGCAACGGTGCGCACCCGATCTCGCACGCCCGGTCCTGAAAGTGGGTCATCTCTTTTTGTTCCACCACGTTATTCCGTAATTAGAAAGAGAGGGGTGAGGATTCTTGACTGCGCGAGTGAACGCATGCATTAGCTGCAATGCCTGCAATCGGGGAATATAATTGCGTGAGCATTTTAAATGATAGGGATAGAAATGAAAAAGGAAATCAGAGCTTTGTTCATTCAAGTAAATTTAAAGTTTCCTCGTTACTCAGAAATCTTATTTAATGTCCAAATATGTCATACTTACCAGACCATACCAGATTCGGAATATTATGACTTTTATTCCAAAAGTCTTTAAGAAACTATTCACCCTCACAATGATCCTACATCCAATTAATACGGCTAAATCAGACGCCTGCAAGGTGCGAGCCAAGATGGCGGCATGCGGAAGTGTGTGTACGATTGCGACTTCCGCGTCGCCCTGCGCGTGCGCTCGTGACGCCGCGCCGTGGACCAGCTCTTAGCGCATTATTACTATTATTATTGACCAAATTACATTATTTGACATGATGATGTTATAATTTTATGTCCTATATGTATCACACGTAAGACAAGGTCATGAGGTAAACACCCAGATATTAATTCAATTCAAGTTGAAGGAGGGTGAGGAATAAAAATATATTTACCCAGGAACATATTAAAAACTTCAAAGTTGGCACAAACCTTGCCTTAGATTTTTTAAGCTGAAATGTTTATACTCCATATCCAAGGACTATTCTGTGAATAGAAAACATCTGGCGGCGCATAAGGAGCAACCGTCATCACTACCACCAGTTTAGGCGCATAAGCACCTAAATAAATGTGATATCATGTCACTGCGTGCGCTGTGTTACGAGCAGTTGCGAGGCAGTCG
The DNA here is from genome assembly GCA_923062465.1 of Acleris sparsana. Classification (NCBI taxonomy): domain Eukaryota; kingdom Metazoa; phylum Arthropoda; class Insecta; order Lepidoptera; family Tortricidae; genus Acleris; species Acleris sparsana. The sequence goes on from OV281289.1 coordinate 8,246,791, forward strand.
CTAGTCGGCTAGGGCCCGTTAGAGTTGTAGGAGATGCTATGGATACTCGTACCAGTATAGTGTTGATACCAGTTTACACGTCTGGCAAAATGTTTTGAAATCAATAATACCTAAACGCACGTGTTAAAGTAAATAAATAGGACGCTGTTTAAAATGTAAGGAAGAATGTAACCGGACGCTGACAAAACATAATGAATTGTAAATTGACTCGCTATCTACGTGTTTATTAGTATTGTATGAACAGTGCGCGATACACCTGTTTGATTAGATGACTCACAAGTTTTTTCCGCGTAGGTAGGAATATATTTGAAAGAACTAAATAAATCAACATCGATTTATTTATTCTGACGATACAATGACGTGACGCTGGCATCCTTCGACTAATTTCAGGTGTCTCATACCTAAACTTACTATACGATTGTGAGATTCATAATTCATAAGAGAGGCGATTAGATAGAAAGACGTCGCGCTCCGCGGCTAAAAGTCGATAATGTACATTCTCTAGCAATAATATAGTATTCTAAATTAGATATTTTTGAGCCCAATATTGAATAATATATTATTGCTGGTGACTGTACGCAAAAGAATTGCCTGCGTATTCGAGCGAATGAAAAACACATAAATAAGTAATATCGTACCTACATGAGTTGTACCTAAGTATATGAAATATACGGACTATAAGTACATAGTTTCATTTTAAACCGAGCGACGCAGCGCATGATTGTCACACTGTTTCAATAGTTCAATACCAATACCGAAACAAAATTCTATTTTTTATTCAGCCCAAGCCAAGTCCTCGAGCAAAAAAGGATTTATCAAACGAAAAAATTTCAATCCAAAATAATTCCATCTTTATAAAATAGTAAAAACCTGTAAGTATGTAAAATATACAAGCCCTAAAAGATTTCGATCCCGATACCAAATCGTCGAAATATTTTATCTATACCTAACTAATTAAATATTTGGGTAGCGCAGTGGGCAGCCCTATGCGTCTGCGTTCCTCGCCCGGACATGCCGTCCACAATTACTGGCAATTGTGCCAATTGACGGAGCTGCCACCCTTCCGCTTTCATCTCCATCGGGCGCCGTGACGTCAGCTCAACATCTGCCGGTACACTATGACCCTTGTATTTACATTTTCTGTTTATTATTAAGCGTTTTTAATTCCGCCCATCCTTGGGCTAGGTCCAGCCGCGTGGAGTTCTATCAGTGGAGTTCGGTGACATGATAAAGTAAATTCTGTCATCCTTCCGATGTTTTATCTAAAAATACTTGGCTGGGACTGAAAAATAGACCTTATGATCGCGGAAAATTCACACAGGAAACCGAATATACCGATACAAATTCTTCTTGCACGACGAGCACGTAATTTCGGACAACAATGTCAACAATACAAGGAAAAAGAACATTGTTTTAAAGTTAGGTAAAGAAACGTACCTATAATGGAGCAGACAGTGTACTGTATAAGGTATTTACTGTTAACATATTTTTTGGATTTTTCCTCTTACCGTTTTATATCGAATTTCTAAACGGGTGTATGTGCAGCGAAATAACACGGTACTACTGAAGTAATTTACATACCGATTCGTGTCCACTTACAACAATATAATTAAGAGCGGTGGTGGCAGATCACATGCAGCCAATCAGTTCAGGCGTGCTAACGACGTTTCAAGCATCACAGGAATTTCACTAACTAATAGTTGGAAACTTGCGTTCCTGCGGAATGAAAGGAAAGGCGGGTTATAGACCGGCTCCTGGGCACTTTAAGTACCATATTTTTTTTAAATTTCAATTTCATACGCATTGGGTCGCTATGATACCCTTGTAGTTTCTAGCGGCGCTTCTTCTCCGCAATGATGGTCTTGTCCGAAGCGCTTGTAGATTCACTCCATATTTACCGAGAGCACTCATGAATTTTACCATTTTACCGGAAAAATATTTAAAATTTTGAATTTTTAAGTTTTGAGTCCTGCACGCCCCGGGCCCATGACAGCTAGTTCTAAATACTAGTCATCCAGAAGTATACATAGGTGATTTTACATAAATTAACTATTTTATCCTGCTTCATTTAATATCTCTAACAGAAGCACGCACAGCAATGCAAATTATTCAAGACATGCGGTGGGTTGTGTTGTGGGTAATCCACAATTACCGACAGTCGCCAAACAGGTTGTTACAGTATGAATACCATCTTCCAGGTGATATGAATTTGCATAAGTGTAGGTTAATCAATATATTGATTGCCTGCAGGCAAAGAAGTACAATACATACATATTTAAAAAAATAAGCTAAGTAATCAATTTTGCAGGTGCTTTGTAATTGTATAATCGTACCTGTTTATTTGTTGCCTACTTAATCATTATTTAAATTGCTTATTTGAGTTTTTCTTTTAACATAGGCATGTTAAATTTAACATAAACATATGAGGTTTTCAGTGATTGAAATAAAACCGTAGTTTAAAAACTAGAAGTTAAGTTAACCACGTTTCCGGAATCACAATTTAATGTTGAATCCAATCACAAATGTGTACTTTGTGTTATTTACAAACTTGATTTACTTAATTCTAGAACCGGTAACATTGCACAGGAAACGGAACTCCCATCCGGAAATACCGTCTTGATCCTTACCCGGATCTAAATGAAACATGATTTACGTCACTTATTTACATTAGAACTAAGTAAATACGTAAACGTGTAGATTATTTTACGAATGTTTACGTTCGTGTTGATGCAGTGAACGGGGCGGTCAACAAGTATTGATGCATGCATGACGCGGTGCCAGCTTATTAAATAACCAAAGATCTCAAATTAACACATCGATTTCTAAACCAGACTGCACTCCTAAGTAATCGGGATTTTTTGAGAAGTTTGTAAGAGCCAGTTTTGGGAAGGCGACAACGTCCCATTTACCTACCACACGAAATCGAAATTAAGCATATGATATTGATAACTAATTAATACTGTAATGACTTAAAAAATGTTTCTTGAATTATAGTGAGTAGGTATGTTCTCTCTAGCACAGACGAAGTATTAAATTTGTGACCTACCTTAGTTCCAAAGTCAATCCGACATTCTACAGCAATAAGGTTGAGTTTCCTATCATTTACAAATGACTTGGCATCGCTAAAGACTGAAAGATTTCTTAGAAATGGGTAACAAATTAACGTCCATAATCGTACAAGAATAGTCCTGCCCCAAATGAAAATGTTGCGCACTTTAAATTATCTCACAACAAACATCTTCTTTCTTTTTTCTTTATGGCATTCCATATTGAAAACAATAAACATCAAACTAAATTATGATTAAGCGGATGACATTTCTAATGACTGGATTCTATACAATCATTGGTCAACTGTAGAAATAGGCTAGGTTTAGGACACTTGATATTGCGTTGCATCGTCGGTAGCCCTACTCGCCCAAATTTTACAGCATACTGTACAGTATTAAGGCTACCCAACACGGAAAACAAGATTTAAAATCATATATAAACAAAATATAGTATAGCAGCTAACTACACAGAACGGTTTAATTTGGTCCAATTTATTTAAGTGGCTGTCCATCAGAGTGGCTCAACTAGCGCGCACATTAGGCTTGATTTCTTTTCGCAACAGCAACAATTGACTCAATTGGTCGCGGCCGACGGTCACCCCTTCCGCTTTCAAGATCTGCCACCGTATTACGAATTCTTAAATTCAGTGCTATAACTCTGTCCCTATCGTCGCCTGGAAATTGCCAATATTTAACAGTTTAATCAGCTCGTGCTATGCCTGCCTCCGAGTCTTGTTATCAGACGGTTAAACTAATCGAATGTCTCGTACTAGAGCTAGCTCACTCGCTTCTAAAAAACTCTACATATCTGTTCATAAACAACCGTCTGGTAATGACGTCAGATGTTGATTTTGAAAAGAAACGGTTAAAAAGTCAGACTCCAAGGTTTATTTAGGGTACGTTCTTATTTTGACTTCAGAGCTTACTTATACATATAGGTACCTAGTATCAGTGGGCTATATAGTTTGTCTTCTTACCCTTACCCATGGAAAATAAAACTGCATTCTGGCGGGTATAGCGTGAAATATTTAATAGTCATATCACGTTTTACAATGTCCTTATCTAAAACTATTAGCCATTAGCCTGTTCAGTCGCGACGCTACCTAACTTCAATAGGGAAGTACTTTAGTTGAAGAGGACGGAAGCTAGTGTAATTCGACAAACAATAACAGTGCAATATTAATCATTTATCTGACCACTTCTGAAGACTGATAAAGCTATAATTAATTACTGTAAGTAGCATATAAGGCAAGTCATGTAAACATGGCGTAAATGTGGTGTTAACAAACCGCGATTAGGGCCCTGCAAAGTGGCTCCTGTGTTTTATTTCTTGTACTTAAGAGTTGGTATCAAATGATTCCTTAACTTTTCGTGTTCTGTGTACTGGTCTGGTGTTAAATAAATGTTTCTTTATTTCTTTTAAATGATCCATACACATATTAATAGCATACATACCTACATGTTTAGGTAGTTTAATTTCAACAACAACTAAGTACCAAAGTTTATTCATTATTGAAACAATACACAATTAATTTTACCTAAGAGAATTCACACTAGCCGTGGATGGGACTTTCCGGCATTTATCGTACGCCCTCACGCTGCATTTTTATTGCTAGAATATAATTTAAACGGGATGACGTAATAGCGATAGCTCCAGTCAGTTTCCGGGCCAGGTCGCGTGGTCGCGGACGCAGATAACTTATCAGCCGAGGTGGATGATCGATATATCGCGCTGTTTGCGGAGCCACGTACCTATTTACATTGTTATCGTTATACCTACTTGTTCCCTAAGTGACAGGTGCTTGCAAGAATGCATTATGCATAGGTAAAATATTCATAGGACACATGTTAAATTGTCCAATCCCTTAATATTTACGGATAGTACACCGGGGGAAGTAAAACCTTGAATTGACCATATGTTGTACAGAAATCGATCGGAACCGAATTTAAAAAATATGTAGCCCAGTGTCATTCAATTCTTACCGTTCCAAATACGCTGGATCCTTGCAGCCTAAGGACACCTCACTCTTTCTTACCACTTATATCAGGCCGGGACACAGTTTTCCCTTGCCAACCCTTACTTACTAACTAGTTCCTTAATGTTACCGACAATCAAAGTCCATCTATAAAAAACACGAGTGACTAATAGATCTACTGCAAGTGTGATAACGATAGCTAGCCGAACGCTATTAAGAATCTGGAAGTACCTATTGTGGCCTTAGACAAGATGCATAGCGCGATCGTCATCGTTATCGAAAACGTTTAGGATTGACATAAGCTGACGGATGGTCGCGTCAAGTGCTTATAGATAAAAAACTCAAGTAAAGCTCCTCTTGCGTGTAGTTGTAACACATCTGTATAGAACGTTCGACATTCTATATTTGAAATTTGACGTAAATCCCATATTATAACTTTGACAGTTTTCGAAAATCGTTAACGATAGCGTTAAGGATCTTGTCTATAACCTCTGTTCCTACATATTTGTACTAGGTATATACGATCTGCGGTGTCTGACACATCCTCTCGTGCACCACAATCTTTTTAAATCCGATAGTGTGGCCTCGGCTCAAGCGTATACGTGACATATAACCGCGCACGCATAGTTTTTTACCAGGTCTGCGATGAAATCACATTGTTCCTCTCAGGGCAGAAGAGAGTGACAGCGGCGTCGCGTGCCTGCCAGTCGACGCCCCCGCGTTTCTCCGCTGCGCACGCGCCGTGACCAAATGCCTTCAACGGATTAAGATGTAACAATTACCAGTCATTAAGTAAATAGACACAATTACGTCGGTAGGTACTGATATTGAAAAAGTTTAGTTTAGACTCTAGATGTTTTCTTTGAGGCCTGTTTCAGCTATACTTAGATACCGTTATAAAAGAGTTTGGGACCCTTTGTCCTTTTTGCGCTCTTATTTATTTAATTTAAGGAGGTACTTTAAATGGGTTATTTAATATAAACGTAATGAAAAAACATCTAGTACCTTTCACCGTTATATGTTTGGCAATTTGTTAATTCAAACATTTCGCAATCGCTCTAAGGTTAAATGGAAGAGATCCCTTAAAGGCATAAGTTCGCCTTTCTACATAACTTTCTTTGTTTTACTGTCTATTTTGTTGTTTGTTATTTTCCTGTTTGTACAATAAGAAATTTATTTACACACAAAATATAATTACAAATTTACCACTGAATATTCTGTTAGGTTAGGTATAAACAGGAGACCCAGGATTTTTGAACTACTTTTAAGTGTATTTTCAATATTTTGACCCAGGAATCGAGGGGGTAAAATCCACATTGCCGACGTCATTTGATATTTTGTCATGTGCAAATTTTAGTAACGTGATAAGGATAAGATATTTTTTGTGGATTAATACTTATTCCACTATCTAATGATTAGATCTCAAGGTTGCCGATATAAGCGTATAAATGCCCATTTACAACGTGCTAAAATGTTGAAAAAAAACCAGCAAAATAAAGATTTCCTAAAAGGATAAACTGCGTTATCTGAATTTATCAACTATGTCATTGCCATTTCTTTGAAATGTGAGTAAGTACCTGACAACTTATTTTACAAGAAATGATAATGTGAATTAGAACGTCAAAATGTATACCTACTTAGTCTGTACCTGCTGCGATAAAAGTGCATGCTGCATGTTATTTTTTATTTTTTTTTCAATTTATTTAGTTATAAGGAGTAAAAAAAATACAGTTTTTAACAATTAAAGCCACTATTAGAAACCTTTAAGGTTTATACAATAGCGGGCGAGATCGCTTGAAGCGGCCCGTAATTAAACTAAAATAATAAAAAATACATTTATGGAGACTGGCATTAGGTATATACAATAAAATGTAATTGTAGCTATATACAATAAAATGTTTCATGACATCAGTCAAAAGACGTCCACCGCTAGACCAGAAGCCCTAGACAAGATGCATTCGGCGTTCGTTATCGTTATCCCAAATGTAAAGGATTAACGTAAACTGTCACACGGTCTCGTCAAGTGCCTACGTCAAATTCATACATTTTGTCAGTTTTCGAATATATTTTACGTTATCGTTGAGCAACTTGTCTAGCCTCACGTGCCGGTTTTATGCTCGTTGCATCCAACGGTCCCTGTTCTTCCTGTGATCTTCAACAGAATAAACGTTTGCTTTTAATACGATTCGACTATTTCTACCAAACTGGTGTAATTACTAACTATGTACGCGCCGTGTTCTTACCGATCCAAATCACTAACAGATACACAACCAACTTTGAAATGCCTAGTTAATGAATAAGTAAATGATAAAAAGATAAAAATAAAAATATCACAATGGTACTACTTAGTCTAACATTATATAAAGCTACAAGTATTAAATAAAATATAATATCGAATAACAGTAGTTCAGCAAGAAAACATGCCAAAAATCTTACGGGAGAGAAAGATAGAAAAGAAAAAAAAAAGAAAAAAATAGAATGAACTACTTATGTGTACCTATATGAGATGGTGCAAGATGACCACATGAATTAATTTAATTAAATTGCATGCATCGTCGTACAGGCCTATAACTTCATGATGACCATAGTACATAGAATAACTCATGTCAATGTACCTCTAGCTATCTTTTTTGTGATTGTAGAGACAGGTTAAGAGAATTGTAAACAGACGCTTAAGGCAAAGGTCCCACCGCCGGCGAGTAAGCGATGAGCTACCGCTACTAAGAAACGAACAAAAGATAATAGCTCCCGTGTAAATAAAAGAGAGAGATATACATTTATAGTTCGGTGCCTGTTCAGCTCAGCGATGATAAATATATATCTGTCTCTTTTATTTACACGGGAGCGATTATTTTTTGTTCGTTTCTTGGGCTAGAAAATCGCCGATAGTGCATCGCTTACTCGCTGGCGGTGGGACCAGTGCCTTCATCGCGTAGATGTAAAAAAACATCCTAATTTATTTATAATATATCTCACCCCCTAAATCAAGAACGATTTACACGATTTTTGAATCATCATCATTTACTTATGAGTCTCGAATCTTGCTCTTGTAGGGGGATTAATGTCCTTTATTTCTTGAAAAGGAAAACGTACAGTCAACCAATTTGATTTCTAGGCCACTATAGATTTTGTCAACGTGACGTTGTAAACCAAGTCATAGGAAGTCTCTTACGTTTTGGTTGCCAACGTCACTTTAACATAGTCTAAAGTGGCCTAGAAATCAAATTGGGTGACTGTAGTACAGATCGACCTAGTTTTTCATAATGTCTACAGCATACTCAAAAATCGTAAAATTGTTCGAGACAAATTCAACTAAATAGGTACTTCAGTTTCACCGTATTAAATGCAAGAAAAACCCAAAAGTGATCGTCGTGGAATTAATAAATTTCCGTCGTTGTCATTAGGCTAAAATTCATATCAAATTCCGATTAAGGATAATTTTCGCCGTCGTTCTTCTAATGCTAGAATGTTTTGGGTAACTCCGGATATAGCCCCTCCGAAAATGTAATTGTTCCCTAAGTTACCAAGATAGGTATTGAAAGAGTACTTCCAGCATCAATAGTATAGCTATAAGGATATTTTTTCTGTGCTCAATATCCTGTTCGTAAAGGAAATGCTTCAGTCGAAGAGGATCGCCTTGCTGGTTAATCGTGAGAACTGCAATGTCCGGCTTGCCCATTCATTTTCATTTGCCTCGTAGTTTTTCTCATCTCGTGTGACGCAACGCGGATGTTCTCAGTTCTTACCAATAATTATTGCGTTTGTTTGTTCATTAACCGCAACGGCGTCGGCTAAACCGGTATCATTATATTATAACAGACTAATCGAACTAATGTCCGGAAAATGGATGCGAGCAAGAATAAGGGTAAAATCCGTAATCGCTTAACCAATCAGTATTCAATGATTGGAATAGGACATACCCAATTCAAAATCAAAGAGCCGAAGTTAAATTAATGTCGTAGGGATTAACAGTGTTCCACATCATACGTGAGTGGTAATGGTATTATTGAACTGCTTAGAGTCAACAGCTTTGGTTAAAATAATTATGATGGCACTATCTCGTCAATAGCAAATAGTAACACTTAAGCTTCTTGTTATATTTTTATATTAGCAGAAACCTGTCAATTCCTACGACCGCGGATTGAAAGTGGGGACCTTGGCAATAGCCTTGCACGTGGAAAGCGCTCTTTGACGACGCGGAAGAGATGTATTGTCTTAGCGCTGAGAGGGGTGAAGGGGGGGAGACGGATGAGGTAACCGACCAATGACTTGTACCTATGTAATGTTGACTGTTATTATTACTTAAGTACCTACTTGAGATAATGTCAGCCCGCGTTTCCGCGGACATGCGGTACTGAGTATTTAAAGTCAAGGTCTGAATAGGGTTATTTTTGAATTTAGGTAATTATTTCAAGTATATTTTCTATTTGACTGTAACAAGAACCTAGGATAACAGCATTAATGCATTCATTCGGTCTGTTTATTGGCATTAACAAACAAAGGCAACACGATTCAAAGTTAAATGAAATGATTAAAAACAAATATTTTTTTCCACCGGACAAGAGTGTTGCGTTCGACGCGATATTTGTAAATTTTTATTGGTTATTATGATTTTGTTTGGTTACCTGATCTTTCCTACAACAAATTAAATTGAAATGTTATAACACAATATTTTTTTCTCTAACCGATAATCGATGGTTGTTGTGGACAACTGCATAAAATATTGTTTGAATCATGGGAGGGGCAAATTCGGTGTGACAAGCTTGAAATCTGCGAGTCATGGATGTTTAATATCTCGAGTACCCGTACCGCAGGAAATCATAGCTTATGGCAATCACATTGTATTGTATCTTATAAAGTGCCCGAACTATCATTACCTACATACACAGTAGGAACACTTAAAAACATCCAGCCGCAGAGGCAGATGTGGTCTACAACTATCTACTAACCACACAACGTGTACCACTATCTGGTTACTACCTTACTATCAACCACCTGAAGCTGCAAAGAAATGTGTTCCCCAGCGATCATTTTACAAGGAGTATGGCGTTACCTGGGCGTCATTCCCGTAGCCCCCGGAGGCGGCGACCGCTCGTGTAGCATTACAGTGACCGCAGCGCAACAAAAACAAATCGAGAGAATGTCCTCAATCGTACGTGCGTGTCCTGCCTCTCCAACCCAGGGTTGCCACCCGTAACGCGTAGCTTTAATAGCTCCTAACAGGGCCCATTTCTCGAAAATCACTAGACTAATAATATTGATTTACTCAATACAATTTTCTACAAGTCTACCAGTGAAATGTACCGCATGGACTAATATTATTAGTCTAGTAAGTTTCGGGAAATGGGCCCCAGCCAGCTAACAATTTATTTTGACATCGTCTACGGCTCCCTTGGTTTTCTCCCTTAGAGCGGAGTAATGGATTGGACATTACACCAGCTCGGCCACGGCGATATAATAAAGATAAATCAATGAGTAATGCTAAACGTTCCATCTTTTCTCGGCTATGCCGTAGTTCGGTAATTAAATTGAAACAAATGTATTCTGGTCTTTCCCACGTTGTTGTTTACAAAGTCATATTTAAGAGATATTAATAAGGAAAAAGATAATATTTTTCGTATACCTACTCATAGTTACGTGGGTATCAGTAACACTTGGGGAACTTTACTCTCCTTATAATTATGAACCATGTTTGTATTACCTATGTATTCTTTATGAGAATAATCCGCTGACAAGATACAAAATATTTAGGAATTTATAAGGCTTGTGTTTTACGCGGTTCACTGTTGGATCGCTTAATTTTTTTCAAGGCAAGCTTTACACATAAAATAGTTTGACCGAAAACGGTTTTTGCAATAGAAAAGGTTTAATTATAATTATTATGAAAAACTGACCTAACATAACCTAATCTACAAAATAGAAGTTTATTAAATTCTACAATGTCAGCCTAAAAGGGTGTTATGCGAAAATATATTAAGTACCTATGTGAAAAGAAAAATATGCGTAAAAAAATTATGTATTCCAAAAGGATCCCATTATATAGGTACGCGGTAGGTTGTTTTACAGAAACTTTATGAGTAGAATTGCGAAAAAAAACAAGGAAATGACAAATTAGCTAAGTTACAATTAGATGAAGATTCACTTGGGTTATTATGGATATAGATAGACACAGCGGCGTAGTTAGTGTAGTGGTCGATGGTACAATTTAGAGGCAAGATAAGAAGTACCTTAACTGAGTCATACTCTACTCCCAAAGTCAAAGCTCATTAGCAATCTCTTTCTTTTCTTTCTCACAGTGAGCTAATCTTTCTTACTTTCTTGGCTTTCATCCTATAAATCCTATCCCGAAAAACAAAAGGTTAAGGTGATTTATCCGTTTATGCGTCTGTAAATCCCATGTCCCAAATTAGCACATGGGCTATATTTATCCCAGAAAAATTTAAGGTTTCCATCGAAATAACGTTAAACGAGTTCTACGCAGTCGCGAGCCGTGTGGGGACCCTGGGCAGCGCTGGCAGTAACCCGTTGGCGCGGAGGAGGGCTGCGGGCGGAAGCCGCAGGACATCCGACACGTACAGGAAGCAGAACCAGTTCCAGCCTTTGTCCCTCCCGTGCCTCCAGCCTCCCGCCCGACCGCATTCCTGCGGGCCTCCGCGCCCCGGCCGGCCGCGGCAAACTACTGGACGTTTTTAATTTTGCTGATGTATTTTTAAGGCAGAGTCGGTAGGTTACGTAGATTGGTCTGAATAGAAAAAAAAATGTTGTGCAGAGATAGATACCTACTATTTTTTCATGTTTTGAAACTAGTACAGAAACGCATTTAATTGTATGCAGGTTTTATGTATTTAATAGGAACCGGTTTGTTGCATATAACTAACTACTAACTAGTTAAGTCTTAAAGTCTGCCAACATGCACCTTTTTTTCGGATGATATATATGTAACTAATCGAGGGACATGTAATTTCCGACTTATAATTCGTTTATTTTCAACTGCAATATCCTTATGTTTTTACACAGTATAAACCCATTTTACTTAGTTTAAAACGAAGTAGTTTTCCGCATCTGTCTGTCTGTGTATTTGGTAACTCCTAAACCATACAACGGATTTTGATCAGTTAGGCCTGGTTCCCACTATGCCGGACTAGCAATTTTGCCGAACCCGTTTGTTCCAGGCTGGTCGCGCCGGGTCCGGCATAATGTGAACAGCTTCATATAAATTGTACACCCTTTCCGGCAGCCGGCAAATCTGCCGGTCCGGCCTAGTGGGAACCAGGCCTTAGATAATTTATCACGGAAGATTGTTATGTAAATAGGCATAATAAAACTCTGGTTTATTACAGAAAAAATTGTATTACACAAAACTCAAAAAACCGAAGCAAAACGAGGGCGGGTAGCTAGTTTAATATAAATACCAACATTTTCCTCTATACATTAGGTACGTATATCTACCGATTTCCTATTTATATTTTACTAGACAATCTGATTGCTGTAACCTGGTATAGAGAAAATGTTGCAGGAATATGAAGCCATTTGTACTTTATTATTATACTAGTTGTTCTCCGCGACTCCGGCGGCAGAAAATCAAAACATAGCCTATGTTACTCAGGGATAATGTAGCATTCTAATAGTGAAAGATTTTTTGTTAGCGGTCCAGTGTTTTTGAGCTTATTCCTTACAAACATTCAATAATACAAATCTTTCCTATTTATAATATTAGTGTACATTGTTATTGTTAAATATTAGTTAACGATCACGTACAAGTACTTGTACGCTACGCACAAATACCTAATTAGGAACCAATGACAAAACACATATGACTGCAAATTTCTTATATTTACGGTTTGTAATATTTGAGTAAAGTATTTTTACTAATAACATGCCTTTTAATTTTATGAATCAAGAAACAATTGTAGTGCTCTAAATTATTACATGGTTCAAAAAAAAAACACTGCACATAAAAATATTACAACTATTAAAAATAAATTCAGAGTAAAATACATATCTACTTAAGAATGAGCACTCAAAGCTAATACACAATATGTTTGTTATATAAGTACCAAGTTAACAAAGTAATTTGTCGGTTTTAAGGTTCCGTACCCAAAGGGTACGGGATCCTGTTACTAAGCGTCCGCAGTCCGTCCGTCTGTCTGTCAGCGGGCTGTATCTCATGAACTGGAATTGGTAAACGGTTTTTTTTAAGTAGTGTTTCTATAGTCACGCCGCTATAACAACAAATTATAAAAAATAAAAATAAAGGGGGCGCTCATATAAGAATTGTACGAGTAAGGAACCCTTCATGTGCGAGTCCGCCTCGCACGTGGCTAGTTTGGTTCGCAAGAACGCAAGCACTACAAAAAGAGGTAGGTGTTTAAATTTTATCTAAGGACATTACATTTCCGCTTTTCAAGACGTGCAGCCTGAGGCGACCAGTTCGTTTCCCACCAGAATAACAATACGAAAGTCATTATAGTTGTATATTATTATTATTGCCTTGGAGTTAGTCTTCCTAACGTTATTTAAGGGTCTTAAAAATCTAGTTTATTACCTTTAATGGAGCTGTTATACTAATTCACCTTAATTAACTACCGGGACGCATCTATTTTGACAGAATTAAATATCTAGTAAGTAGGTACCTAATATCAAGCAATATTTTAAAAAAATGTTTTGGCTGGTAGTTCAAACAATTCAGTGCAAAACAACATGACATAATCCCTAGCAACAGCGCGGAAGCAACACCCGCTTTCCCTGCCGCAACCGGCATTCCAGATCAGATTCTAAATACAACTCAGACCAATTTTCTCTAAAAATAAATCGGGCTCCGTCTAGCGGAGATGATTAAATCGCCAAATGTCTCCATGGAGCGGAAAAGCGTCGGCCTCCCAAAATAACCCCTGAATATTTCCGACTCGGACTGTTTTCAACTCGTGGAAAACGTAGGTAGGTATGTAAAGACAGCGGCGTGCGCGCAACTTCCGGAGCGCCGATAAACATGGCGGCGGCGAGCCAACATGGCGACGTTTCCGGTCGCGCTGATTCACATGTGATGGCGGCTGACTCGGGCTTGCTCACTGCATTTCTGGACTGTGATTCAGCCTTACGCAACACGGCGTAGGTGCCCTCGGGCTAAAACATTTTCGAATTCACTGTCTGGCACAAACACTGGCATCTATGCTGAAAAACTCTCTTGTTTTCACAGACAAGCTAGACGATGTTCGACGTAATATCGTACGGAGGTCGTCCGGGGACTCTCGAGATTCCCTCGGCAGCTCTAATATTCACTTTGGCACTAACTTCTCTAATTTACCTAACTGACTAAAGCATATCATCGTATCGCGGCATGAGTAGACGTAGAATCAACGGCCCTATTCAACTGAAGTTGATGAATCCAAGATTAGTTGCGAAATAGCCAGATTAACTTCCAACGACGCTTCTAGGTTAATTTGAAGCTTGGTAGGTATACTGTTAATTATAAGTACGACGTTTAATAATTAATTTAGTTTACCTATTATTTTAATTTTATTTATTTATTTTTATACTCAATTCAAAAACATGTAGCCAATTTGCTCATATTCTTAAATCTTCTTTCATTTGAATGTTTTAAAATCAAATTAACGTATAGGTAAGGTACCTACCATAAAAACCAAGAAAGAGCTCATAGAAAACACCTGTGCCAATAGCATGTTGTCTGAAACTGGTGTTTCCCATCCATAAAGTGAATAGGTAGGTATATTCCGATAAATACTATTTAGTTCCATGATTTTGATAACTATTGATAGCAAATCAATTAAATATACATAGTGTATAACTACACTAGATGAGTAATATTAAGAATCGAAATTATACGTCCTACTAATATTATAAATGCGGAAGTTATCGTTGTTGTTTGTTCTTAAAGAGGAAATAACACACTCGGCAACGGCTGGATGGATTTGGATGAAATTTGAAATGGAGTTAGCTATACCCTGAATTAACACAAGATACTTTTCATCCCGGAACATTTAAAAGTTTAACGGTATAACAATATCGAAATCTACGTGGACGATGTCCCGGGCAAAAGTTAGTAGGCAACATTACAGAAAACAATTCCAAAAAAAAAACTTAGTATTTATATTATTTTAGGAATTTCGACGATTTCTCATTGATACCATAATCAGGGCACCAAAACCATATTGGTTTTGAAGGGTTATAGAATGATTTTTCCCTCGGCCGCCATTAGATATTGATAAGTAATAAGAGCAAAATATGGTAGAATAGAGCCCCTAATAACTTCAAATTTCTATGGGACTAAACTAAAAGTAAATCGAAATTTAATCACAAGTTACACAAGTTAGGCACGAGTTCACCAACCAATTCAACAGACGGTTAGCAGTTTGACGGTTCTCAAATGTATTGACTAACAGCTAGTTAAAACTTAACCGTCTGTGTAATTTGTTGGTGAACTCGGGGCTAAGTATAGTTAATAAATAACCAACGAATTGCGAACCTCTTCGTTTTTTGAAAGCGGTTAAAAACTGATTCACCCCTATCGGCAATCAAGCACGTTAAGTCGGTAAATGCATTATCATATCATGCAATTAATTACGGTATCGTACATATGAGTGATACACAATAATCACTCTTAGGGGGAATTAATCATTGGTCGTGTCATGGGATATCAGAGTAAAAAAAAAATGGAGCCAAAATTATCAACGGATTACTTATTTGACTTAAAATTGGACAACGGGGCTTCCCCTTGAAGTTATTGTTATCCTGACTTCTTATTTTTATTATTGATAAAGTATATTATAATTTGTGTATATTTTTGACGATTCCAATGTATTTTTTTGTACTTACTTTGACATGACATTCTATGTATGTATGTATACCGACTGTAACTTGCCTACGTTGGACAATAAATATCGTTAATTCGTTAATAACTACTAAGTTACATTTTTTTATGACTGGGAGTTGGGACACGAGCTCTCAGGCCACCTGATGGCAAGATTTTTGACTTCTCAAGGCTATTCAAATTCAAATTCAATTGAAAACGGCTCTTACAGACTAGCACATATTTCAAAAATAACCTAAGATACTTAACTATCACATTGCAGTATTAATAATGTCAGTTAAAATGAAATAATTACCAATATTAACTAATTAAATAATTCAAAATTACTATAGGTAATAGCGCTTTGACAGCAAAAAATGTCTTACTCTGTTTTTTAACACGCTTGGATTAGTATTGGCAGATTATTAAAAACTGCTTGGAAACGTGCACAATCCCTGCAATCCTAAGACTCCAAGTGTGTTGACAAACTCAAGAACTAAGATGGAATACCTCTATGCTAATAATTTGTCCGGTTGTCTTATCCTCGCACGAGAACACAACATTGCAGACACTGCTGCTTGTCACTTGTCACCTCTATTTATTGATAAATTCTGGGTTTTTTAGCAGTTACCCTTGTGTATACCCTCCCAGTGGCATGAAAACTATAGGTATAATGCTACCTACGTCTACGTCTTTAGAGAGCCCTACGGAACCCTATATGCCCCTACGCTGTCTGTCCATCCGTCCGTCCTAAATTTTATTGAAAGAGCTGTATATTTTGAACCGTAATAGAAAACCAGTTTTCTTCTTCAGAATATATGCGTTATGACGGCGGATTTACCAAAAAAAAACAAAGTACATGTAAGTAAAATAAATAAAGGGGTAATATGTAAATACATGAAACTTTTTTTAACGGTTTTTTTACGTTTGTTATTTTGTAAATACGGTAAAACATACAAGCTGACGTCAACAGGCGAGAAAATATTTTAATTGACTTGTTAGTATAATATATAGGAAATTAAAAAAGGGGTCTAAAATGAGCAGTTGAAAAATGAAAAAGACATGGCCTTAATCTGCACGTATTAAGACATATTTTTATAATTTCTAGTACGAAAGAAATTTCGATGTATCATCAAAAAATTACAAAAATTACCGTTTATTATTTCATAATTTCAGCCATCGACGGCACCATTTTTAATATTAACGGGGGAAAAAAAAGTAGCCACATCAATTTGGCACGTTTTGATATGTGAAAAAGACCAATAATGCATTTTACGAGCAAAAAAGGTGTGCTTTGTTCGGTGTGTAATGAGACGGGCAACGCCGCCGGTGAATAGACGCAGTCGCAAGGCTGCGAGGTGGCTGCGCGGCCGTGGCAGTGAACTTGCTTTCTTCGCGGCGCCCGCGCGGGTCGCCCAACCGTGAACCAAAGCTAATCGTTGACATCAAACCACTTACTCGAGACCTCCACGGTCACAATTATTGAAAAACAAAATCCAGATTTAAAAACCTGCTTGGAAAAAAATGTAAGGCTTTTAATAGATAGACCAAAAATGGTAGGTATAATGAGCAATGACCACGTCGATTTTGATGCTTTCTTATCTAATATTTGATTTTTTACATGAATGAAACTCCATAGCTAACATTCAGGAATACCGCGGGCAACTGTTGCGGCGGCGAGTCACTAGTAATGTTAGTAGGTACAAAGCCTGATTTCATAGTATTAACTGAACAAGCTAACTGTTATATAACTGAAAGAATGCTTGCGCAATACTGCACTGAAAAGGCTTCAGCTCAGAAGCTACCCTTGGCCTTACACGTGCGTGCGCATACATGGTTACTTGCAATTTGCATTTAGTAGCAAGAATGTTCGCAGTCAATAAACCCGGCAAGAGATCGGCTATGGCGGCAGTGTAAGGTTTAATCGCCGTCCGCGATCCCACTTCCGCGTCATCCCGCTGCGCGACCTAGGCTAGGCCTCCCGTTATCAGCCAGCCCGTTACGTGACGCGCGTGACCCGGATCCGGCGCACCGGCGCCCGCGCCGTACGCGCAACAGCTGGAAAAACGCACTAACTGTCGCAGCACACGAAGCACGGTACATAGACGCGCAACTACACAAAAAACCGTCTGCATATCTGAGACTGACAAGCTATCCGTACCAAAACATCCTGTATCATGTTTGTTGATTTTATATTATCAGTCAGCAGTCTGTTCGTGTAAGTGTTATATTAAAGCATCAATAGAGACATTTTATATACTTAGAGTAATACATACTTAAACCCATAGAAAACATCCAAGACTCGGGAACAAATACTCGCGCTCATCACACAAATTCATTATTTTGTTCATACCGGGAATAGAAACCGACGTACGTAGCCTAGCTGGTAGTGCGCTCAATTACCGCGTCATCTCGGAGGTATACATAGGTATTATGTAAAAGTATGTTTTGTATGTTATCAATGTTATCATATTAGCAGTTTTCATTTATCTTCGTGTATTATATCATGCATGTACACAATGCGATTTTTTGTATTGAAATTGAAGGGAGATTATGTATATTGCTTTTATCTAAACAAAAAGACAAACCAATTACTTGAACCTGAGTACCCAAGCCCATATAACAGAACAGTTCACTTTAATGTCATCATGATCAGTTATAATGGTGCAACAGTTAGCGTGCCTTGTGAAGGGGCAATTAAAAGCACAAGTAGAGTGCAAGTAGGACCGCTAGCTGGGTGACACTTGCGAAGCAGGCTAGAGACGCGCCGCGTTCCATGACCATTGCAGTCACTGGACCCAATACTGGCAAGTCGGGCGAGCCCACTTGACGCTCTGTAGGTGAATAGAGCATGGGAGCTGATTATCGGCTTTACGCAGAACTACCTCTGATGTATTACCAGTTCAGTTTTTTAAGAGTGTGCATCAATTAACAGCGTAATTGAATGTACACTATATTGATTACTGTCCTCCAAGTCAAGAGCGAAAAGAAAATTGTTTTGTGGGTAAATAACAGTTGTAACTACCAACAAATAAGACTGTGGTTAAATACGAACCTGACCAAAGATATATCCTTCTCGCAATGATATTCTTTATTCTTTTGTTACTATACAGAAGTTTTTTGGTACGAAAAACAATATGCATGTACCTATGTACTTAGTAAACGCTTATTATACAAAAAAAAACAGTACATTAAATATAAAAAGGGCGTTAAAAAATTGTAGAAAGGTGATCTTATCTCTTAACAATACGAATACATGTGCAAAGGAATATGGTTTTACCGAATAAGAGCACCGGGCGCCTGGGCCCTAACACGAAAAATTAGGTACTGAAACTCACTCGGCATCCAAAAATATCTCAAAACATTGCCAGATTTGCGCTTAAAACTGTTTTGGGAGGCAATCCTTTACAAATCTCGAGATTTATTGCTATTATTACTGCTTACGTCGCTGATGGCTGCCTCTCCGTGAACGGGTCGACAAAAACTATGCATACATTTGAATTTGATTTCGCGAACAGGAAATACCTACCGAGATACTGCTCGGACAAGCGGTTAACAAAAAGACAAAAGAAGCGGCAAGTGGACATTCATACAGTAATGCGGAAAACATCTCCTCTCGAGCCGGTCCATAATGCGGCTTGAAAAACCTGTAACTGGGTAGGTATACCAACTATCGAATACATGCATATAGAATATAACTTAATATTAACTGTGAAGAATCTGATTAAGAAATTTTGTATATAATTTAAACAAAGTTTTGTATGGTACTCTTGTCAGATTATAACCACAACCATTGATTGTACAACCAAGTGGAAGCTGAAGTACTTACAAAGTAAAAAAATCTTTGCACTGGGTAATTTTCTTGCAAATGTGTGGAATCAGTAATAGGTATGCGGGCAATCCTCAAGACGATTTCATTCACGTGCGGGAAACTCGTTATCAATATGTATGTAGGTATGCATGTAAACTCTTTATTGCAGAGAAATATAAATAGAAAAAAAGAAATCAAAATAGATTTCGGACAAGTTTCTTAAAGCCTGTAGGTACCTACCCACAGAGGGTTAGATTAATCATTGATCAATTTTAAAGAAAACTGGACTGAAATGGCGCTTTAAAGTCATAAGCATAACAAACTTGGCGCCCAATTAATAGCAAGTGTTCACAGACACTGTGACTATTTTGTATCGGTATTGTTAGTCTCAATGACTGCTTGTGAGTAAAATATAGTGTCATTCAAAGTTAAAGCAAAAATCTTTAAGAAGCGTAACCACAATGGAGAACAAAGGTTTAATGCCATTCGAGAATTACGAAAAAAACAGTCCATAAACGTGCAACAATTGTAGGGAGTTCATCAATCTTCGCGTAGTGTGCATGCAACAGGCGGGCGGGGCGCGGGCGGCGCGGGCGACAATGACTCCGGTCATCCAGAGAAATTATTAATTGGCCCTAGGGACATCACAAAGAAGCGGAAATATAAAACTTCTGCGATAGACCCCCGCGGCGTGAGGCGCTTACCTGACTCTTGCCCTGCTATTGTGTCCCGACTCAAAGGAAGGTATTTGCTTTTGATACCCTGTGGGAATTGCGTAACGACGACGGTTGCTCTAAGGAACTCCTCAACCGCCGCTTTATCGAAGGTCGTATCGTATTACGTTCCGAAATGATGCTCCGTTAACTAAAAATTAAGGCTTTATACAACCCTTTATAGTACTTACTATACTTGCCAAAGTAATCCACGATAAAGTTAACAGTTAGTTACGGGATCCTGAGCATCGTTTGTTGTTGACAATACAGCCTTCGCCGTGAACGATTAAAATGGTCGTAAAAAGATAAGCTAGAGAACGCTGAGGTAGTCGCGGAAAAAAATAGATTATGAACCA